>OZ010793.1:279670324-284670324 GCA_963932465.1 Maratus speciosus | reverse complement strand
AAAAATAATGCACACCTGTGTACTGAGTGATTGGAAAATCGTGCATAAGAAAACTACCTTATCACGCGAAATACCTTGAATAGCCAAGAAAGGTACCGAATGAAACAAATAAAAGTAAAGTGTAATCCTGTAAAGTTACCAAAAAAAGAAACCCTTTTTTTTTTTTAAATATCTAGCATAAAAAAAATAACAAACGTGTGCTAGTATACAAATGAACACTAGAAGTGTATCACAGTGACCTCAAGTGAAAAAAAATATAACACTGAACCAAAGAAATGTATCAATGAAGTAAAATGCCTAAGTGTTTTGAAAATCAGTTGTAAAAACAGTGACAATTCGTCCCTGATGCACGCAAAGAATTAACAAAGCAATGAACTCGTGTAAGGGTTTTTTCTATGAACTAAGATAAACTATGAACTACTGTGTGTGTTAACTATGAACAAAAATTCTCTACATGCACCAAGCACCAAACAGCAAAATGTAACTGAAGAGAAAAAAAGTGTACCGTATTTAAAAAAAAATCGTTACCAAAGGGTTAAATTTTATTATTTTTTTTTTTACTGTAAATTTCATAAGATATTGCTGCATTCGTTGAAAAAAATATATCTATATCTACTCAAAACGCATCAGTGTAAAATTGACAGGATCCATACCTTTACGTTAAATAAACAAAAAAAGGAAAAGGAGTGTTACCGCAAAAGATAAACTGTCTCTTGCAAAATATAGAAAAAGAAGTGTTGTTTACCAAAAAGAAATCCTTAAAATCATGACATATGAGTGTGAAAGAAAAAAGAAATTTCCCTCGATAACCAGTGAGAATCAAACACAGTAAATGAAATTTGCCACAAAAAAAAAAAAAAAAAAAAAGGATATGTAAAGGTTTTAGTTTTGCTGAATTTTCATGTATAGACCATCTGTGTATTTATTAAAATCTAACCCCTGGCAAAAATATTAAAAACATTTACTAAGAAAGTGCATACGATTTAATATAGTGTGACAAGATACCTTACTCGATCTGCCACCTTCAAGTAAGAAGTATCTAATGAAAATGTTAAAAAAAAATGTTACATGTTAAAAGGCAACAAATTCGAAATGTGTGTGTAATTTATTATGTCATGTGACGGATAACTCCTAGTAACTTTAAAATCTTTGTACATAGACAAAGTGATGTGTCATTGATATGTTATGACATTATGCAAACACATTAAAAAAAAACAAAAAACACAACCTTGTTAAAATTAAAAAAATATATAAAAAAACTGATGAAATATTTTTAATATTAAAACATGATGTAAAGTTTAAAAGATAGAAAAGTAACTGAAAAAAATGTATGCGTGCAGGGAGGGAAAAAAAAGGCAACCCCAAACTCATGAATTACCTGAAATAAAACATATGAATAAGTGTGTACGCAAGCATACACAACGTGTAAATAAACACATGAACAAATTGTATAATTCCACATGAACTACTTGCAATAATGTCTCAATGAACTAACATTTTTATGCACTTTGCCAACAAAATATACGGGCAGTAGGTGTGTAATAACCCAAAACACTAACATACGAGTGAGATTCAATTACATAATTAGTGAGTTAATCACCAAAATGTAATGAATAAGGGTTAATAAAGGCAATGAACTCCGTGTAATGTGTGAAAACTCTGGTTATACTCTAAACCAGCCAGTGTGTATTACTCAATGAACTACTTGTGAGAAAAAAAAAAAAAAAAAAAGGAATACTGTCGAATAGATCGTAAGCAAAGTACAGTGTGTAAAAGCAAATGAACAAAATATGTAAATCAACACATGAACTAGTGTAATGTATGTATATGAATGGACAAAATTGTATTCAAAATGAGCAAATTTTGTGTAACACAAACAAAATACCCAACACATGAACTACTTGTATTGAAAAAAAAAAGGAAAAAGTTGCATAAATGGTTAACTAAGGGTTAAAATTAAAATAAAGGTGTATCTGCCAATGTTATTACTGTATCACGTTAAAAGGAAGTGTGCATAAAATGTACGAGTGCACGACAGATTGCATAATTCTACGCTAAAATGTAGCAGTTATGCCAAGCCCAACATGTTTCAAGTAAAGGGTTGGAAAAGAGAAAAAAAAAACGAATAGCAAAATACCAAGCGTTATACTTTATGATCTATGAGTGTATGTATCCGTCACAAGACACCTGTGAGACTATAACTCACTAATTAAAAAAATTTAACTCTGAGAAATTGCCAAAGATTTAGTTTAATGACTATATGTGAATAGCTTTTTTTTTTAAATAAATAAAGTGTACATAACAGCTCACATTATGCATTTGAGTAAATTTTATAAAAACAGCATTTTCAACGATATCAAATATCATGTCAGTTATAATAAAATACCTTATGTTATAAATAAAATAGCAACAAGTCACCAGCCGCGCGTAAACAAACAAAATTAACAAATGTGTAAAAAATACCAGCTAGAAATTAACTCATGCATGTAAATTTAAGATGCATGTGCAAATATTGTATTGAATTACATTATGTAAAAAAAAAAAAAAAACAGTAACAATCCGAAAATAAAAAAATGTCAAGGCAACAAAAAATACGCAAACTTTAAAATAGTGAAAACTATGTATTTGTGAAAATGTACACTAATATTGAGAAAGTATGTAAAAAAAATGTACAATAACACAGAATCGTGACCATGTTTAACCAAGGTGAGTGTCATAAAATTATTACAAAACCAGACCATATGAAGTGCAAATGTAAATATGTGTGTGTATGTAGTACCAGGTTAAACTCGAAATCATAAAAATGTGTACATGAGATTAAAAAAAATGACGAAGGCAAACATCTAACTTCACTATCTGCCCATAGTAAGCTAGAGTGAGAAAAAAAAAAACATGTACGGGGTATCAAATAGTACGAGAGATACGTCATTATGCATTAAAAAAAAAAAAAGAGCGCGAACGTCTTGTAAATTAATGTGAGGTATTGAACATTTGTATCATGTAAGTAACATATTCCACTTTTGAGAAAGTGGACGGCCGATCCACTTAGCCAAAACTGAAACATACACCTTTGGGCTATTTTCGGATCATAGCGCAATGAAAAAAAAGCACTTACACAACACAGGAAACAATAATTAAAAATTTACCTCAAGTAATATAATCACATGTAAAATGTAGTGCGCGTGTAAATTGTGTGTGTATGCAGTAACAAGCATACTGATATCTAACACATGCATAAAATGTTCACGACTCATGTTATAAAAATTTTTATAAAGTAGAAATAGAAATCAAAAGGAAAAAGAGACTTTTTTTATGAAAAAAAAATTTAAGATATGATGACTCGAGCTATATTTTAAAACGAAGGAGCCTAACTTATGCTATAGAAATAAATTAATGAGACGTGAATAAAAATGTATAAAATCCGTGTAAATTGGACTATGAGAGATGTATATAAACAGAACAGTGTACTGTCTAGATCGCAAATGTAATTTTCTCAAATTAGTAGCAACCAGCTGAAAAAGATTAAATACTGAGCAAATTTAACTGCCATTACTGGTCCTCTCATTGGTTACCCATCCTCTCTCTTTTTTTATATATGTCACTAGTGCTTATCCTTAAGTATAAAAGTTGCAAGACCTATATTTATAGTAATCTAGAGTATTAAAAGTTTCATATCTTATTGATATGGATGACTGACAAAACGTATAATATACACATAAAAAAACATATAATATACACATAAAAAAAACATATAAAATGTTATATATAAAAAGAAATTACCTGTAGGAAGTGCTACAACAAGAAACATATTAAGCACAACAAGTAAGAAAAAAAATCAATAATAATAATAATATCAGTCCAGTATCAGTTTAAGCCTTTTCATTTTTTTACCTCATTTTTTTGTATCAAAATTACATTAAGCTCTGTGAAAAAAAAAATTACCTTAAGTTATTTTATTTATCTTTTTTTTATACACAATGCCCCCTTTTTTTTATCTAACAAGGTTTTCACCATCATTGGGAAGACTGCCTGATTACAACAGGATTGCTGAGTTTTAAAAGTACACGAACCAAAATAATAAAAACTTTGTCTGTGATCATAATAGATAACATTTTTATATAAAATGCAATGTGGCACATATTTGTTGCAGACGCATAGTGTCTAATAGGGAAAAATTGCGACCAGCGCCAAGATGTAAGAAATTAAGCGAGAGCAACCATGTTCAGCAATCCTAGGCCAATAGAGATAAGAAAAACAACATCTCATCTCAGAATTGCAACATTGTGTCACACCGAAAAATATATATAATGAATTAAATAAGAATCGGAAATGTGAAAAGAAAGAAAAAAAATATTTTGGACAATCTTTTATCTAAATTAAAAAAACTTTGAAACTGAACTGGATATGAAGTGCATCCCTAGACATACAAAATCTTAGCATGTTACTAATAAAAATAAATGCTTAATTTTTAGTAAGAAGCCATCAAAACTTATATATATAGATATATATTAAAAAAGCAATATAATCCAGTGATGAGGATTTTTTTTTTTACATATTTTTTTTTTATCTCAATATATATATAGCAAAATCAATCCTCGTAACTAAAACATCATTATTTGAAATACTTTAATATTTTCAATATCCACTGTTAAAAGGTAGCAAAAAAAATTTAATCACACAGTATCTATACTGTATTACTTAGGAATCAACATAAAAGTATAATTCTGCCTTTAGCACAAGCACAAAACTGGTAAGGAGAGAGCAAACATTACCTTTAAAAGTGCAAGAAAAAAAAATACTTTACAATTTACACTGTAAATATATATAAAACTTGCCATCTAACTATCAAATTTTATACCTTAAAGAAAATACAGGTACAAGAACCAAAAGTAATATTTCAAATTTCTTTTCATTGGCCCTTTTAAAAAAAAATTATATGATGTATTTGTCAAGAGTTCATACCACTTTAAATTACTTAAATTTAGCATGCCTCTATATCATAGGAGCCATAAAATGTAGTTATGGGAGTAACATGACTTGAATACTGTAAAAGGAAAAAAAGAATAGCTTACCTGTTATACTAAAGACAAGAAAAATGATTTTTTTTTATGTAATTAATTTCTTGTGTTTTCACCTTATATTATATTTTTATAGAGAAGGGAAAATTATTTATTTTGTGTGCGCCCCCAGTGAATTTCACTTGTATTTAAAGTTTTTTTTTTTTTTTTTTAGCAATAAACGTTTATGTTAATTTTGTGAAATCAATCAGTTGCTTAAATTCACACGTTCATTTGCAGATGTCTCAAAACACAACGCACAGAAGCGATGAATAATTAAAAAGGTTGCGACTACTGAAAGTTTGTAAAACAGCGCATCCATCCAACACACACACACACACAAAAAAAAAAAAAAAAAAAAAAAAAAAAAATCTTGCTTCGGCGGCGAGAGAAAAATATACTTTGAGTCATCGTGAATGATAATTTATTCCTTTCTCTTCTTGCTGGAAATAAAGAGGGGGTGTTTGGCGGACTTTGTGACGGAATCCCCCGGCAAGGGGATGCATGGATTTTCCGATGACCACCAGGAAATCTGCGGTACAGTGCTGTACGAAGGCGTCTTTCATTTTCACATTAATTCAGGATCACGGGAACCAGTTTTTTTTCTTTTATTTCGTATAGCAGGCGACATTCACTGAACGTCTGTTCTGGAATAGCAGCAAATAGTTTCAGACATCTGTTTTGGATAGCACACTCAAAGATCAAACTGGCTAACCGGGTACTACAGGTGTCATAATTATTGCGTCTCAGTACCGGTGTAGTGGACATTTCAGGCTAGATAAGCGTGCAAACAGACACTGTAATGAACATAGTCCATAATTGATAGTCCATGAATTTTGCAGTTTTTTTTTTTTTGTTAAAGAAATTGAAGTTTTTTTTTTTTTTTTTTTTTTTTTTTTTTTTTTTTTTGTAATAACCCAGTATTAGTAATTATTTTGAATAAGATATATATATATATATATATATATCACGTGCTCCGCTTCTCCAAATGTAACCTCGGCAATGCCGGCTTTAAGCACCAAGTATTTGTAAAGTTGTTGTTTGTTGTTGCACAGGTGGTTCATTTTGCTAAGCTTCAATACCGACTCTAAGGTAAAAAAATCAATTGTTAATTATTTTAAGAAGAAGGCAGGGAGATGCTGAGATAATAAAAGGCAGAAATTTTCTGAAGGTCTTTATTGTGCACCGGGATCGTTTCCACCAACGCCGAGAATTACACGGCCAATGTTGGAGAAGGGAGCGAAGAGTTACACTTCCTTTTATTCACATCATGCGAGTTCAGAAGCTAGTCTCACTCCAAAAATACACTTTCTCGAAATCTTGAGTGTTGGCAAACGTACATACAGAATTTCGCCAAATACATATACTATATGGCGAGATTATAAAGAGAGGAAGACATGTGGTCAAAGTACAATAATTGAAATTGAATGGGGAATGTAAAAGAGTAATAAGAAATATTTAACGCCAATGGCTGTGTTGGAATTTTAGCTCATAAACCGCGAAAGACATTCTATAGGGGTTGCTAAAGTTCTCATGGGATTGAAGCGGCCGAAAGAGCACGTTAAAAAAACAAAAACAAAATAAAGACAGGGTTAATAACTGAAATGACACATCTATCTAACATCTGGACCAACGGCTAAAAATGTAGAAGTAATATGTCTGACTAATTTCTGCATATCATCAAACTAAGGCAGAAGGATGAAAATTAGAATCCAGTTATTAGGCGAGAAAAGGAAATGATTTCTTTTCTTTTAACTGTAGTGCGCTGCGGTTAAAATATTAAAGAGACTGAGAATTGAATGCTTAATTTATGAAGGGAAAAGAGCGCTAAAAACAGATTGACTCCGAATGCAGACAGATAATTAAATTTAAGAATTTAAAAAAATGTAATTTTAAAGGGGGGGAAAGAGGAAAGGTCTTAATATTAATATGTGAAGGTAGGCGCCTTCACCCCCCCCCCTTATTTTTTAAATTTTTTCAGTTTAAAATTCGATTTTTTTTTCATTTTCTTTGGAATTTTTTTAAAATTAGTACTTTATCATGTACAAAATGGAAAACAAAAGGGGGAAAGCAGATGAAATGGAATGTTACAATGTTTTTTTCACAATTTTCATAAAAATCAATCTTTAGGATTTGGGTGAAGTCTGGTCCTGAAAAATGCGCATGTCTAAATTTATACATTTTTAGAAATAAAATGGTGTGTGGTTCTTCAAAACGAAGCTTTTTTTATATAAAATGAGACCTGAATTATGTTTCTAGGTTTAATTGTATTTATTTTATGAAGGAAAAACAGCATTTTTTTGCGAAAAATTACGTTTTTTTCAAACTTTAACCTCAATGAGGCACGGGTTAATATTATCCAAATGAGCTAAAACTTTGCCATTCTCATTTTCTAGTCTATTGGCAACTTTTTGGGGGGGGGGGGGGGGGGTTCCCCGTAAAAAATTCAAAAATTGATTTCTTGTGACCACCCTAATATATATATATATATATTCATATTTTCGTTCACATGAATTTTTTATTCATTTTTGTTGTATTACTACGCCTTTCTCCTACGTTACAGGTCGCGATTTCGACTTCCGGCTGGTAAAGTTCACTCAACTTTTCACCAATTCGGGTTTGTTAAAATTAAGTACTAAGCTTAATTGGGAATGGACCTTATGCACGCGAACTGATGTCGAGGCTAAAAGCCGTCAGCTGTCGATATTTACTGTTGAACCTTATTATAGCAGTCTATGGACTGTGAGATATTAATGCTTGTTTGTTAAAAATACCGCAAAAACTTCATCGTTGTAGCAGTATCTATATTATAAAGGACAAACATATCTGTGCGTAACGCATACGTCATTTTGCGAATGGCAACACTTTGCACTTTGAAATAAAATTTTGGTTTTGCAATTCTCTCTACTGCAAATTTTTAAACTTCTAAACATCGCACATTTTAAATTTTTACACCGTCGTATAAGGAAAAAAATGCTCTTTTAAATGCACTTTGTTTGAAAGCCGTATCTCAATTTATTTTTGAGATATTAATTTTTTTGTAGTTTTTAATACCATTTTTCTTATCGTGGCAACAAAAGTACCTCATTTCTATTGAAAGTCATTGAAAATAAACGGAAAATAGTCAAAAATAGGAGATACTGTATTTTTTTGTTGCCATTTTCTCATAAAACCTGAAAAAAAAGTTGAAATTAAAATATGGGATATGTCAAGAATATTGTCTGTTATTCCTCGATAATGATGTCATAAGTTTGAGACTGGATTGTAAAAGTGGATTGCTTTAGCGGAGGCAAATGACGTCATTTTATAAAAAAAAGCGTGCGTGTATTTTAATTCTTAAACCTGAATTATGTTTTGTAGAAGTGCGTCATTTTCATAGTGCAGCTACTTTGGAATTCTTCACAGGTGAAATTGCTTCACTTTTAAAAATAATGTAATCGAAATCACACACTGATAAAACGCAATGTTTTACTAAAATTTAGAGTGTCTTTATAAAAGAGAGGTGACAGGCAAATAATAGCGATTTATATTACAGAAATTGATGACTTTCGCCTGGATGGATTTGCTTCGCCGAGTTAGAAAAGCAAACATATAATTCGTGGTTTAAAATAATATTGTGTTCCTGAAGTTTATTGTCGAAAATTATCTAGGATAATTAATTTCAATGCTATTATTTAGGGCATTCTACTATAAATTTATCAAAATAACATAATTTGCTTAATTTAATTTTTCCCAATTTTATATAATCTATATATTTAAAGCACAAGTGTGTTTTTTAGTCATCTGCCCTGATCTTACTGCTGAACCAATTTTACTAATATTTTTTTTAAAACTAAAAGCTCTTCCTTTGCAGATGTGACCGCACTATCTGTTTTTTTTATGTATTCGCACTTTTATATTTTAATTTTAAAAGCATTTTATGAAATTTCTTCAAAATCATGAAAATTAGATAGCTTTCATTATTGCAGACAAGAGAGAAATAATGCGGTATTTTTAACTTTATTCATGCTATTTTCTGATAAAAATTCAAAATTGTTGATAAAAATTGTTGTATAGGGTTTAGTGGCGCAAAATCCCTTTAGGAGCTGAATATTATATTAGAGGCATATAAAGGAAAATGACATACTGCTTTTGAAAACATGCATTTTTCCACATAAATTTTCTATATTGTTTTTCCTTCTGCATGTGTACTGATACTAAGTTTCAGACACTAGGCGAAATGCTTATGTAAGTGAAAATGAAGTCATATTTAAAAGAAAACGATCACTTTCTTAGATAAAACTAAACATTTTAACACAAATGCGTCTAAAAACATAAATTATGGAAATTTTTACTCTCCGGAATTGAGATTAGAATCTCAAGTAAAGAGTGCGTCTGTTCACATAAAAGATGTTGCTGACAATCGTGACTTCAAGTTTTGAGTTAAAATGATTTTTAAATGATCAAACAAAATACAAATTAAAAAAAAATGATGAATATGGATATGAGAAGTGCGTATGCAAATCTTGAGAAGGTGAAAATTGCTGTTTTCATTCCGGAAATCCAAGCATAAGAGCCTCAATTGATAACCACATCCAAATAACTTATCTTTATTACATTTTACTGATTAAGTATCTATATTATAAAATACGAACGTATCTGTGCGTAACACTGAAGTCATTTTGCGAATGGCAACACTTTACAATCAAATTTCGGTCTTGAAATTTTCGCTACTGCAATTTTTTAATCTTCTGACCATCGTACATTTTCAATTTTCGTCGCACAGGGAAAAAAAAATTACTTTCAAACGCAATTTGCTTAAAAACTGCATTCATTGACTGATGTATTATATTTTCTAAAATAATTTTTAAGCATGATTTTTTCTAAGTTTATCTTATCACGTGTCGGTTTCAATACATAATAATAATAAACATTTTGCACATAAAGCAACAAACATTTTTCAGCATTTGTTTCTGACTATTTTTGCATAACGAATTAATACTTCCTTTATAAACAAAAATAAAAGAATAATATTAAAAAACCCACCAATCTAACATATTTGTGAAATACAAATTAACGAAATTAATACTTCTTTTATAAACAAATAAAAGAATAATATTGAAAAAAAAAAACACAAATATAACATATTTGTAATCGTACAATTTAAATTTTTAGATCATCAAATAGGATTTTTTTTTTCAAATGGAATTTGTTTTCATCTCAGTTTACTGATTGTCTATGGTTTTAAAAACAATTTTAAAGCATGGAATATTATTTAATTTATCTATATCGCGCGGAGCTCGATTACGAAAGATTAATCCGATTGCCCTTAAAAGAAAATAAAGAGTTCATCATTTTCTTACGGCTAATATCCATTAAAAAAAATTCCCTATGAATAAATAAATAAAATAATATAAATAAAACACAAATTTACCAGACATGTATAAGCTCTGAAATCACCAGAATATAAAAGGATGCCATAAGTAGCAAAATCTTGGCAAGTAACTCTTAGCATGCGGCTAATAAGAAAATATCGCTTTTGATGAATTTCAAAAATTTATTTGATTGTATATTTCGCATTTTCCATATGAAAAATGTTTTTTTTTAATGTAAGTGGGCATTCTAAAAAATTTATTGCATATAAAAAAAAATATTAGTTTTCAATTTAAAAAAAATGTTTTCGCCTGTATTCTTGAACCCGGGAAGCCCGGGTACGATCCCCTAGTATATTTAATATATCTACCCTATCTATATTATAAAGGACAAACATATCTGTGCGTAACGCATACGTCATTTTGCGAATGGCAACACTTTGAAATTTGAAATGAAATTTCGGTTTTGCAATTTTCTTTACTGCAAATTTTTAAACTTCTAAACATCGCACATTTTAAATTTTTGCACCGTTGTATAAGGAAAAAAATGTTCTTTTAAATGCAATTTGTTTGAAAGCTGTATCTCAATTTAATTTTGAGATATTCATTTTTTTTGTAGTTTTTAATGCATTTTTTGTAATTGTGGCAACGAAAGTCCGCCATTTCTGTTGAAAGTCATGGAGGGTTTAGAGGGAAAATAATCCCCGAGTAAAGAAAATAATATATTACTGTAGCTTTTGTTGCCGTTTTCTCATAAAAACTGAAAAAAAAAAGATTTGAAATTACAATGCGTGCTATGTCAGCGATTTTTTAAGTTTCCAATTCAAAGCCATTTTCAATTTTTACACCGTCAAATAGAGAAAAAAAATCTACTTTCAAATGCAATGTGATTGAAAATTGTATCTTAATTGACTGAGTTATTACGGTTTTTAAAATAATTAGCTGCCCGTGGCGACCAGTTTGGTCTCACTTAAATGGAATGCTAAGCATTATATCGTGTTACTTTTATTCATAATTTAATTTACTTGCTCAATCCTTCGCCAAATCGGAAGATTCTGATAGAGAAATCAAGAACTCGGTATTTTTATGTTAGTCGGGCATAGGTGATAAATCGCCAAACATAGTACCCGTCGTATTTTTTCATATTTCTAAAGAAATATGAAATATTAAGTTAAAATATAACCCTTTCACTCATTTTAAATTGGATAACTTTAATTTAAAACTGAAACATTTCAAATTCACGAATTTCACTTTAAAAAAATCTTTAAAAAAGGAAAAAGAAAAGAAAAGAATAAATACCATAAACCATTTAACTTCAACATCAAAGCATTGTTTTAATTTACACCTCGAAAAATAAAAAATGCTGCTGGCGAGTTAAAAAATGCTATTGGCGATAATTGCGCCCAGCTAATATGAAAGTACGAACTTTTTGCGATCATAGCAACTTTTATGTAGTATTATTCGAAAAAAATATTTTTATGATATAGGTTGCCAGAGAATACGTTGCCAAATTTCTTTTCTCGCCATGGACCTTTTCTCTATTTCGCCAAGTACCTATACTGGAAAAGTACCTTCATTTATTTATTTATTTGTTGTATTTTAAATTAGATGAATAAAAGACGGCACAGGTGTCATATACGCACTATGTTGGCGCAACTTTTTTCTGACGCCAATGTCATATACGCACAGGGGTACTTAACTGGCGCCAAAGTGTCGTTATTTTGCTTGATATGGTAGCCCGGATGTTGTTTTTTATTTATTAATAAATTGTTTATTTACTTTTATTTTATTTTTTTTAATTATATAAATTGTTTTGTTCTATAGTTATTAATTAAACTTTTTTTTTATTTATTGTTATTCCCTTTTTAAAAATATTACACAATAACCAATGAGATGCGTTACATTCAGGTGTTACCATTAAACAATTAACAAATAATCGCGATTTCTGTGCCACCTACGATAGCATAAAATATATAGATTTTCAAGCATGAATTAATTTTTAATTTATCTATCCCGTGTAGCTCGATTACGAAAGATTAATCTCCCTTAAAAAATGTAAAAAGTTCAGCATTTGTTTCCGTCTAATGTTGCATAACAAAATTAAAACTTCCTCTATAGAAAAATTAATAAAATAATGTAAATAAGAAAACAATTTAACAGACATGTGATTGAACCACGTGCTTAAAGCACTGAAATGATCGGAAAAACTGCCGTAAGTCGTAAAACCTTGGGCTAATAACTCCTGGCATGCGCTGACATGTGAAAGTATCGCTTTTAATAAAATTTAAAACTTTATTTGATTGCATAATTGATATTTTTCAGATAAAAATTCTTTTTGATGTTAGTGGGCAATCTAAAATATATATTACATGTAAAAAAAAAAAAAAAAAAAAAAAAAAAGAATGGTTTTCACCTATACTCTGTAACCCGAGGAGCTCGGGTTCGATCCCCTAGTATATATAAAATCCTAATGAAACGAATTTATGAAACGGATATATGAATCGACTGATTAAACAACTGATTATGTTTCAAGCTATTTCTCCTAAAATATGGAATACTTTGCGATGAAATTAACACCAAAAATCAGCATTGATCCGCAGATCTCAAAACTGGAATTAGAATTTTTAAATTCGAATTAGTTTTCGAAATGTTAATTTTTTTCTAATTTTATATACATTTTTCTAATGATGACAACTCAAATTTTAATCAAACAGATATATATATATATTCATATTTCAGAAAAGGTTGACATGGTAACCCGGCTATTGTTGTTTATTTGATAATAAATGTTTATTTACATTTATTTCTTTTTATAAATTATATAAATTATTATGTTCTATAATTATTAATTATTTTTTTATATTTCCTTTAGAAAATAATAGAAAATAATTTGCCATTCTCATTTTCTAGTCTATTGGCAACTTTTTGGGGGGTCCCCCGTAAAAAATTCAAAAATTGATTTCTTGTGACCACCCTAATATATATATATATATATATATATATATATATATATATACATATATATATATATTCATATTTTCGTGTATAATTTACTCGGAATATAATTTACTTAGTTATTCCGTCGACCAATTTCGCCAAATTATATAAATCGCCAAAACACTAGCCAAATTATACAAATTGACATAATTTTTATTTTAATGAACGAATGAACAAATAAATTAGTATAACATTAATAAATATACAAATAAAAAATGTCGAAATAAAAATTACTAGATGACGTAAACACGTGTAACTTGCTTAAAGTCAAGCGAATGTGCATTTTCGATTAACCATTATTGGCATTTAATCTTATAGTTTGGCGATAGATTTTTGATCGACGGGATAACTAAGTAATACCAAAAATGCATATGTAACTGGTAATTCAAAAAGGAGGTTTTTGCCAAATTTTCGCAAAAAAAGGAAAAAAAAATCACGTTAAACCTGCTGTGCGTATATGACATCTGGCCAAATATTACCACCCCCCCCCAAAAAAAATGTTAACTGGCGAGTTGAAAAAAGCTATTGGCGAAATTTGCATCCGGCTAGCGTAACAGTACCAAGAATTCTTTGTAACCATGGCAATTTTTATGTAGTTTTATTCGGAAAAAATTATGATATTTTAATCAAAATGGAAAACTTACGGTCCCATATTGGCGCGATTTTTTTCTAACGCCAATGTCATATACGGAACGGGCACTTAACTGGCGCCAAAGTATCGTTATTTTGCTTGATATGGTAAGCCGGATGTTGTTGTTTATGCTGTTGATGCGTTCCCCAAATTGGCGTCGTTAGAAAATCGCGCCAATATGGGTCGTATATGACATCTGTGCCAAACTTTCATATAAACGGCGAAGGGATCAGACCGTATTTGTTTATGGTAGTTGATGACTTGAACTATTATAATATAGATGAAATGATGGCGATAGAAAAATATTTAGCGGCTTATCACCTGTGACAGGCTAGCATTAAAGTACCAAAATGGCACCTGAAGTATAAAAAGCGAGGTGGTCCGCCTGGAACTGTTGATGATAGTCACATGACTTAGGCTATTGTTATAGAGATTGTTTTAAAATACCGGGAGACAAAGACTCTGTATAATTAATTTATTTTATTTTAGCTTCTTTTCAAATGTTTAACTGATACTCTTTAATCAAAAACGAAAACATTCTTTGGATGTCTTAACAGCAACTGTTTCGCTCTTAAATTTTTGCAATCAAAGGGAATTGAATGGAAACCCGTTTATGGGAGATCTGCATGGCTTTTTTCAGTATAATTCAATCTTCTCTAATATTTTTAAAACCCATCAGATTAGTGTGTTTTTAGATTCAGCGGTGTCTGAACGGGGGTTGGCGAGCGTAGCTTGCAGGGGGCAGAGCCCCCTAGTTGTAATATAAATTTAAAATGTTGGTCTGTATGCGAGAAAATTACCTAAACTTTTAAAAATTTGGTTAAAATGTATCCTCTCGACCTGGGTCGAGGCTAAAGTTGTCAGCTAGCGTTGTTTGCGCCATTGCATACTGACATTCTGTCGGCACAGTGGCTGGAATACGGATCAAAGTACCGCCAACTCTGGCGTCTGACGTCACGTGCATAAGGTTCATTACATACCTAATGTTTGGCGTTAGGCTAACCTGCTGACCGGCACATATGCTGTATAGCACCTCGGGGCCCAGGGTCAAGTAAACAGAATTGAGGAATGTAGGCCATGATCCTTCATGGATTGTATAACCACAGGTTTTGTTTTTTAGCTTTTATTACTATTAAATTATTATTTAAGTTCATAAATATTAGTTTGAATTCTTAATATAAAGAAACCGGATTCTCTGTGCATCTTTTAGAAGATAAAACATTAGAATTTAATTATCGAATTCACTGGATTTATAAACGCCAACTGCAATGCAAATTAATGTATACTGAGATACATAGCGGAAAAATTTGTAAAGGGAGCACAACATCTTTTTTTAAGAACCGCATTGATATCTTGATATAGTTTTGAAAAAAATTCCGCTTTGAAACATTTTATTTTATTTTTGTTATTGTGTATGTATCTCGAAATATGTAGAGGTTTCACATTCGATATTTGTCTATTGCAATAATAAAAATGTTATTTTTAAAGATCCACTTTAAGATGCACATTACTTAAAAAGTTCCTATATCAAAGTTCAAAAATATTTTTTATGGTACATGCTCGGTGTATATTGTTGTAGAAAATTAAATATGTTTTCTGAAATAGCTACCATAAGACATTCAGTTCAGTATTTTATGAATTATATTTTCAGATTTTCCATGTTCGCGTTGAAATGCTCTATTTATCTAATATATAAAAATTAAAATTTGTCTGTCTGTAATTCTATACAAATCCACAGTTTGGAAGCCAGAATTGTGAAATGTTACGTACATGTGTATTAAAACACGACCGAGGTAACTAAAGTAATCCGGAATTGCAATAACTTGTAGTTAATTTTTAATTAATAAAAAACCACAAATTTAACAGCAATTTTCCATCAAATTTAAACATTTTTCGCTATAGCTGTTGCCAACAATTAAAAATACGTAATCAAATTTCAACCACAACAATTACTATTCTATTGCGAGAATTCTACGTGAAAAAATGAAATAAATGATTTGACGAATTAAAAAAAAGGGAATATTACATCATAACTTTTCTACTGCAAGATTTCCACGTGGAAAATGGAGATAAAATAAATAGCTTGACGAATTAAAAACAAAAGTGAGTGTTACGTTCTAATTTTTTTTGTTTTATGATTTCCATGTATAAAATTGTAATTATTTAAATAATTTGACGAATAAAAAAAATTGGAATATTACGTCATATTGGAAATATAAATGGCGTGGTGAATATATAACGTGATATAAGTTATGTAAAATATTGCTCCAATAATGAATGAAAATAAGTTCATTTATCATGTCAGTACGTGTGTCTGTCGGCCATGACTTGGAAAATCTGCCTCACGTATACAGTGGACAACGTCTGATATCTCCGATTTTTATATTTTAATTTCGTTTTCCAAATCAAAATCGAGTTAAATACAGTATTGTCATTGACTAAAAGTAAACTTCAAGTGAAATAGATAAAAAATATTCCCCAAGTTTTTCTCCAAAAATGTTGATAGTCCCCCAAAAGTTTCCCCATGAACTACTTGTCCGCAAAAAATTCCCCTAGACGTTCAATATCCCACAAAATGGGGACAAAATTCCCAATCTAGCAACACTGCTTAAGTGCACCTTACAGAAAGAAGACCCATTTCCTTATATAATTTTTACGGTTTAAAACATGCTTGTCGTGGATCAGACTCCAGAATAATTAAGAAATGTTGGCATCTATGATAATAATAGCACCATGCGATAAATACTAGTAAAATTTTGCGAGATTACTCACAGCCATGTGTACGGTGTGGAATAAATACTTTACCTAAAAAACAGGAATTTTTTTTTTTTTAATCACGGAAACCTATATTGTAATGGAACCTAAAATCAAAACCTATTTATTCAGACAAAAGTACAGGCTGTCTCAAATCCAGTTCACATTTATTTCTCGACCCTTTGCTAAAATCAAAGCTCTCTGTCGTATCACATACCCATGAATTATTAATCAGTCATCACACAGGTAGCTACAAATCAATTGTCCGTATATATATATATATACACACTGCTCAAAAAAATTAGGGGAGCAAGCAAAAAAGTGAAGAGAACAGTGCAAAACAGCAATGTATGGGCATAAAATGGATAGTACACGTGTAGCAATGCGCAATACATAAAGAAAGACGCAAAACAATGGTAAGGGAGCTTTTATTTTTTGAAAAGATGAAAAGAACATGAAAAGATGGTTTAGGGCAATAATTTGGTTTCATGTTAATCATAAAAAAAAAATAGTATTGTTTAGAATTGATGCAAGATTTTTAATATAGTATGTTACCTCCTCGAACAGAGCTAAGACTGCTGCACACCGGTTTTCCATGGATGCGATGAGGTTATCGATAAGACTTGGGTAATACCGTTCCAATTCTCAAGAATTGCAATCTCCATGTCCGGGACAATAAAAGGAGTCCTCGGTCTCGCAGCAATGCGTCGTCTCAGTATGTCCCAAACTTGATCGATCGGATTTAGGTCAGGAGAACATGCATTTCATTCCATACGCTGTATTGTTTTAGATTCAAGCATGTTTTCCACAAGACGAACTGTATAAAGTCTGGTTTTATCATGCATGGAAAAAAAGAAATCACTAATTACTGCAACATAAAATACGACATGAGATCTCGGTATCTCGCCTGTATAACTCAGGACCGTCAAAGTGCCATTATGAATGATAAGCAGGCCCGTACGTCCACCTATGCTGATTCCAGCTAAGAGCATTAACCCACTTCGTCTGTAGTGTGATCTTTCACGAAAGAATGGGGTATTATTTTGAGTGCCTCTTTCTCTCCATGCCAAAACACATCAGATGTCACATCCAGTCTGAATCGGGACTCGTCTGTAAACAGAATTTCACTCCAACAACGTTGCCTCCAAACTCGATGTTCTGTTCCCCACCTTCTTAGGGCCGCACAGTGGCTTGAGGTCAACGGAATACAGTCCATGGACTTACGTGCATAGACACCACCCTGATGAAACCTATTTCGTACTGTTTGGCTGGACACCCTTCGTCCTTTGGCCAAGAAAAGCTGTGTTTGCAGCTGAGTAGCATTGCCCGTACCGTCTCGACGTGCTGTTAACAGGATATATCAGTCATCAGTTTCTGTGTTAGCACATTTTCGACCATGCACTTGTCGATGACTACCATTCCATGTGTCTTGGAATCGAGCCTTGGAATTCCAGAGCCTTTCATGGACACTTCTTGCGACTCCAACAGCGTCCACTACACTTCGTTGTGTTTCCCCGAATTCAACTGCCCCGATAACACGCCAAGCCATGGATTGCCGTAAATCATGTTGTTGTGACATTTATTTTCAAGCCACCTTTTCTGACAACACAAGCTGAGCAATTGAATTTTACATCTGAGGCAGTGAAACAGACGTTTCTGCAAAATCCCGATTTCTGCACTTATCACCTTTTTCCAATTTTTGACGTCATAAACTTTAATTTACGTGTGAAGTTTTCTTTATCTGTTTTCTAGAGCACTTTAAATTATGGATGTTTTATTTTACGTTACTTATCGGTGTAAATATTTGCGTAATTTCGTTAAAACCATGTGCTCCCCTAATTGTTTTGAGCAGTATATATATATATATATATATATATATATATTAATAATCATACATTTTTTCAAGCACAATCTCCTTTTTTATAAACATTCAGTATCATCGATATTTGTCATCAGTTCCTATTGCGTTAAGATCTAGAATTTATATTATAAATACACTGGTGTGTAAAAATTAAGGAAAAGTCACAAAATGCTAATTTTCAACAACGCGAACACTCAAAAGGAAATAATATAATTCGAGTAATTACTATCTCTACAACACAGCTAGTCCATATAACATATCATTCATGTTACACATGGTCACAAGTGTCATAGTCACTACGGTGAAACAAAAAATAGGAAATTCCATACATCTCATTATATGTCTCAAATGATCACCATATGTGACTCCACTTAGACGTCAATGTGACTGCTGCTTTATGACGAGTCGCCGGGTGACTACTATGTAGTTAAATTGTGACTCTCAGGTGACTGTCATTTTTAGGCTCAATTTCAAAGTCATCATGAACGTTGCAGTATGTTAAGTCACCAAATAGTATCACATTATAGTCACATGGAGACTTTTCCCCAAAAAACACAATGGTGCCTTCACAGTAGTCTCTCTGTCACCTGAAAGTCATCATGTGACTTTAATGTGACATTATTTGGTAACTTAACCCAATGCAGCGTTCACAATGACTTTGAAATTGAGTCTACAGATGACAGTCACGTGAGAGTCACAATGTAACTATATTGTAAAGCAACATAGTGACTCATAACAAAGCAGCAGTCACAGTGACGTCTCAGTGGAGTCACATATAGTGATCATTTGAGACTCATAATGAGATGTATGGAATTTCCTTTTTTTTTTTGCTTCACCGTAGTGACTGTGACACTTGTGACCATATGTGACATGAATGAGATGCTATATGGACTAGCTGTGTTGTAGAGATAGTAATTACTCGAATTATATTATTTCCTTTTGAGTGTTTACGTATTTGAAAATTAGCATTTTGTGACTTTTCCTTAATTTTTGCACACCAGTGTATATTATGAATATCTCTAATAAAAGCGTCCAAATTTATTCCCAATAATGGCAGATAATACTAACTCACGCTTCTTAGCTATGACTCGCCAGTCATCCTGCTGTTCCTATATTTCTTTAATCATAGATATTCCTTCCAATAAAATGTAGTCGAACAACAATAAAATACTCTTTAAAACAAATTTTAGGCTTCATCAAATAACAAAATAAAACCAATAATTCTAGCTTTTATTCTTCCGAAAAAGAGTTAGTTTATAATCTTATTCTTGTGAGCATAAGCTGGAATGGATATTATCGCTCATGCTTATATTGTAATGCAGGAACTGGAAAATGTTGAAAGTATACTTATAGTAAAACTATCTTTTGATTTTATCTTTTTTATCAGAGTAAGACGTTACATAATGTCATGTTTGAGAAAATAAGAATGGATATTTTTTGTCATGGTAAGCAAAATAATAATAATAAATACTTAGAATATTCTGAAGTTTAGGTTGTTGCCTTTCGTAATTAGATAATGTAAATGATTCATTAATGATGTAATTATCGTAAATGGAAGAATAAACCAAAAAGCTATTTTCATTCGCATTTAGAAAAAATAAATAACATTTTTTTTTTTGTTTAATAAAATTATAATTACTAAAATAATTAAAATTGCTATCTGCTTAGATCGTGGAAATTAGAGTCCTGTTGCAGTTTATTGTTGACTACAGCACGTATTGGGTTATACCCGACCAGAACCCAAAATTTGAGGTTTGAGTCAAATCGAAATCCTCACCAGAATTATTCAATATCGAACCCTAAATGACAAAAAAAAAATAATAGTTTTATTTTAATGAAGTTATTTTAATGAAACTAATTTACAATTACACGTCTCATATAAATTTCATATTTTTTGTATAAAATCATATACATAATATATACACACATGTATATTCAAATGTATAGTTTTTATTGAAAAGCAGTAAACCAACGTTTAAAATGCACAAATAATGCGTGAAAAAGCAGCAAACAGCTGTTTCGAATCTACAGCGAGATTCTTCTTCAGTGCAAGAGAGGGGGAAAAAAAAGGAACAGCGTGCTAGGAAAAGCAAGGCTGAGCCTTTGATTCGAAACAACTGTTTGCTGCTTTTTCACGCATTATTTGTGCATTTTAAACGTTGGTTTACTGCTTTTCAATATTCCTGCACAAAGGCTTTAATTGCTATTTTAATAGTTTTTATTGTTTGAAAAATATTCAGGACTTTCTGTAGGAAAATTGAATAAACCAGAACACGACCCGAAAGAGTCAAAACCCAACACAATACTGCCTGTGCCAAAAACATGTAAAGTCAATCTGATCCGCAACGATAAAAATTACCATCAACCCAACCTGACCCGAACAGCGGGCAGGGATGAGTTTTGTTCAACTTGGGTTACCCGACGCAGTGTAGAAATCTAGAGTATTTCGAGAACATTTAATAATCTTTTTTACATTTTCATAATGTTGTTACTGTTAGTACACGGATAATGAACCTTCTGTCTACGGCATTTCACTTAATCTCTCGCTTTGAAATCTGTGACGATTATTTTCGAATCTAATGGTTTTGTATGAAAAATATTCACTTGGATAAAAAAAGGATTTTATTATTACCTTACCGGTGGCACTAATTCTTTGCTCACCAGTTTAAAAGTAAAGTTTTGCAAAAATAGAAAAAGCAAACTTCATTTTGTCTAAATATACAATCAAATTCTTGAAATGAATGTCATCTTTAATGAATTGCACTGAATAAAAAATAATTTTGCTTTTAGAAATATAAAGCGTTATTGCTTTGCGCATGTGCATTTAAAGAAAGTTTCCGACAACTGCGATTGGCTGGTATGTAATTTATCGTATCCGGGAATGGTGGAATGTGTTTTTTAAAAGAAGTGCGCTTTCGAATCAATTAATAAAAACTAGAAAACAGGAATTCTGCTTTTCAGAATTTAGTGTCGCCCCCGATGAAAAAAAATATATATATATGTATATATGAATAGTACAAAACATATTTCAATTTTAAAACTTAAAGCACACACTTTTATTTTATGTAAAATGACGTCATTCGTATCCGCTCAACCAGATGCTGAGAGGTTCTGCTCTCGAAGCTGGTAGACGGGAGGTGCTGGGTTCGATCCCAATCGCGCCCGTCGGCCTAATCGTTCGGAGTTTTCGTGGTTTTCTTCGAGCCATGGATTTCCATGCGTAAATACGGGTTAGGTTCCCTTAGAAACACCCCCACGAAGGGCACTCTCCTCTCGGGTCTATATCCCTAGTGTAGATAATCGGCCGTCAAAAATCAACCAACCAACCATCGCATCCGCTCAAGCATTCCACATTTACGATTCACACTTAAACATCTACAGTAAAGCATGCATAGGATGTCACTATCTCAAAATAATACACAAATGCAGCAAAAAGATACCGTCATTAAAGAAACTCGACAAAAAACGGCTATCTAATGATTCATAGGCATTCATTTGTTTGTAAAATTAATATAGACGATTTTAGTCGTGACGTCAGTCATGACGTTTTGGTTGGAAACTGACTCCAAACAAACGGTTGCTATGTTGCACTTTCTATTTTGTTTGTGTGTTGCCGCTATATCTTATATCTATATCTCACATATAAGTGTTTTAATACTTGATATGATGGATAACATTTTCCACGACTTATATTTAAAAAGAAATGACGCATAGCAACCGTTTGTTTGGAGTCAGTTTACAACCAAAACGTCATGACTGACGTCGCACTGAAAGCGTCTACAGATACTTAAAATTAAATATAGTTTATAATAGCTCCATCTTTTAACAGAAGTTATTCGTTTATATTTTTTCAAAATAGCACGTATTTTAAATACATTTTCTTTCGGTTGTTATGAGAAAATGGCAAAAAAAGGATATTATTGTTGTTTTTCAACTATTTTCCCTTTACTTTCTATATAAATGAAGTACTTGAGTTGCCAAAATTAAACAAATTGTGCTAAAAACTACAATATATATATATATATATATATATATATATATATCTTTATATATATATATTTCAAAAATAAATGGAGATACAGTTTTCAAACAAATTGCATTTAAAAGTATTTTTTTTTTTCAATACGACGGTATAAAAATTGAAAATGTGCGATGCTTAAAAATTTTAAAAATTGCTATAGTGCATTTAATCGCACACTGATACATCTGCCTTGTTTATTGCTGACTTCTGTAAGGTAACGTTATTTTTTGGAGACAAAATAAGCTGGGAGAAAGAAATAGCACACCGTACCGGAAGCGAATAATATGGTTGGTAAAAGATTGACGGTATGGTTGCGTCAAAAGATAATCGAAAAACGAAACAGTGGGTGTCTAATGAGGCAAATGGGTAGGCAATGGATGACTCCGGAATCAGGAGTGCGTTATCTTTTGGAAACTTTCGTTAAAACAGTAGATATTCAGCCAACAAACAATACCAGTCGTCCATCAACAACAACAGCCCGAGAAGATGCAATGTTGCATTGCGTGGTACTGAACAGAAGGATGACATAAGCATCCCTATTACATGAAACCATATACGGACGAGGGACTCATAAAATTGTTACAAAAAGATTGTATAAAATGGGCTTCTAATGTTACAAAACCAAAAGTAAGTCGATGTTAACTCCTTTTCAAAAAATATGTAATGTCAGAGTGGTAGCTTGCAGAACTAGAACAAATGACATGGTTCCTATTTTTTGCAATGTAGAAATTACAGATAACAGAAAGTGTAGTTTTGCAAACTTTACTGAGAAACGTAATTAGTTTCCTGCAATTATGGAGTGAAAAAAAAATAATGAATAAAACAACGTCTTTTTGAAATAGGAAAAGAAATATTTTTTCCTGTTCTATAGTGAAGATTACAAACTGATTCTCCCATTCCTTAATTTTAATAGATTTGGTTCAAAGGAGTATCAATTAATTTCCTTCATTAAGTTTTTTAAACATGCCAAAGGTAGAGGGGTTCAAATCAAGTAGGCTGGAGTAGCTGGGTTTGAGTCAGAAAAAGACATGTGCTTCTGAAATTTAATTTACTAAGAACATGTTTATATCAATGCGCTCGTCATCTATACTCCTATTATAAAGAGGAAAAAATTGTTTATTTGTCGGAGATAAGCTCTGGAACTAACGAACCGATTCCAAAAGTAATGGTATCAAAATGATGGTGTTAGTCCAACTTAGAACATAGGCTATATCTTATATCGGTGGCACTACCCCAAATGGGGTGTAGGAGCAAAAAACGTTCTAAAAATGTGATTTTAGCGTTACTGAAGGGCTTAGAAATATGACATTTTGAATATTAGTTACTTATAAGATATAAATGATGTCTAAGAACAGTTCTTAAACAATTCGAAATTTAAATGGGTTGAAAATGCACAAAAAGTGTTCTAAAAAACGTTCTAAATGGTAGTTTCTACACAATCTCAGGAAATACCAAACCGATTTAAAAGGTATTGGTGTCAAAATGACGGTGACAACGGCTATGTTTTACGTCGATGCCACTACCCCAAAGGGGGTGTAGGAGCAAAAAACGTTCTAAAAATGCGATTTTAGCGTTACTGAAGGGCCTAGAAACATGAAATTTTGAATATTAGTTACTTATAAGATATAAATGATATCTAAGAACAGTTCTTAAACAATTCGAAATTTAAAAGGGTGAAAATGCACAAAAAGCTTTCTAAAGAACGTTCTAAATGGTAGTTTCTACACAATCTCAGGAAATATAAACCGATTTAAAAAATATTGATGTCAAAATGATGGTGACAACGCTTGCTGCAAGATAGGCTATGTTTTATGCCGGTGTCACTACCCCAAAGGGGGTGCAGGAGCAAAAAACGTTCTAAAAATGCGATTTATGTGTTACTGAAAGGCCTAGAAATATGAAATTTGAAATATTAGCTACTTATTAGATATAAAGGATTTCTAAGAACAGTTCTTAAGCAATTCGAAATTTGAAAGGGGTGAAAATGCTCGAAAATCGTTCTAAAAAACGATCTAAATGGTGGTTTCTACACAATCTCATGAAACATCAAACCGATTTAAAAAATAATGGTGTCAAAATGACGGTGACAACCCTTACTCCAATATAGGCTATGTTTTATGTCGGTGCCACTACCCCAAAGGGGGTGCAGAAGCAAAAAACGTTCTAAAAATCCAATTTTTGCGTTACCGAAGGGCCTAGAAATATGAAATTTGAAATATTAACTACTTATTAGATATAAAGGATTTCTAAGAACAGTTCTTAAACAATTCGAAATTTAAAAGGAGTGAAAATGCGCGAAAAGCGTTCTAAAAAACGTTCTAATGGTGGTTTCTACACAATCTCAGGAAATATTAAACCGATCTAAAAAATAATGGCGTCAAAATGATGGTGAGAACCCTTGCTTCAACATAGGCAATGTTTTATGTCGGTGCCAATACCCCAAAGGGTCATGCAGGAGCAAAAAACGTTCTAAATTGCGGCTTTTGCGTTACGGTAGGGCCTAGAATCGTGAAATTTGGAATGGTAGTTAGATATAAGATATGAATGATCTCTAAGGACGTTTCCTAAAAAAATCGAAATTTAAAAGGGAGTCAAAATGCGCAAAAAGCTCTATAAAAAACTTTCTAAATTGCGATTTCTATGCAATCTCAGGAAGTACTGAACCGATTTCAAATACAATGCTATAAAAATGATGGTGACAGACCTTGCTCCAAGATAGGTTATATTTTATATCTGTTTCCACTACCCCAGAGGAGATGCAGGAGCAAAATGCGCGAAAAGCGTTCTAAAAACGTTCTAGATGCCGATTTGTCGGCAATATCTCATGAAGAATGAATCTGATTTCAAACGTAATGGTAGGATATTGATGCTGACAGCCTCTGCTCTAACATAGACGCTATTTTATGTCGGTATCACTATCACCAAGACGTTGTAGGAGCAAAAAAGCGTTCTAAATTTCGATTTTTGTGATCGGTAGGGGCTAGCAACTTAAAATTAGGAAAGGTACATATTTATGAGCTATAAATGATCTTTCAGAACAGTTTCGAAAAAAATTGGAAATTTAAAAAGCGGTGAAAATGCGCGTAAATCGTTCTAAAAACGTTCTAAATTGCGATTTCTACTCAATCTAAGGAAATACCAAAGCTATTTCAAAAGTAATGGTTGCAAATCACTAGTGACAGTCCCTGCTATAACATAGGTTGTATTTTATGTTGCTGTCACTACCATCTGAGGGTTGCAAAAGCAAAACATGTTCTAATTTGCATTTTTTGCACAACTGAGGGGTCTAACACTTTGAAGTATGGCATGGTATTTACTTACAAGATGCAACTGCTTTCTAAGAACAGTCGAAAGAAAATTCCAAATTTTAAAAAAATGAAGTGAGTGAAAAGCGTTATAAATTACAATTTTTAAGCAAACTTATAAATTACCAAACCGATTAAAAAAATAATGATGACAAATTTTGGTGATAGAACCTGCTCAAACATAAGCTATATTTTATGTCTGTTCCACTACCACCAGAGGGTTGCAGGAGCTAAAAACTTTCTAAATTGCGATTTCTGTGATACTGAAAAGGCTAGAAACTTTAAATATGACATGGTAGTTAGTTATAAAATATAAATGCCCTCGAAGGAACATCGAAAATAAATTCGAATTAAAAAGGTGTGAAGCGAAGGGGAGGTGCGAAAAGCATTCTAAAAAAGTTCTAAATTACGATTCTATGCAATTTCAGGGAATATAAACCGATTATAAAAGTAATAGTTGCGAATCAGTGGTAACAGTCTCTGATCCTACACAGGCTATATTTTATGCCGGTGATTCTACCACCTGGGGTTCACAGGAACAACAAACGTTCTAAAAAAGGGCTTTAAAAGCTTTTTAAATTACGTTTCTGTGGAATATTAGGAAATAACAAACCGATTTCAAAATTAATGTTGGCAAATTAATGGTGACAGTTCCTGTTTCAACATAGCCCTTTATGTTGAGAGAGGTGGTAGGACTTGGAATTCGACATGATGGTTAATTTTCAGATGTAAGAAGATGGTTTCTAAAAAATTCAAAACTTCAAATGAATACTGAAATGAGCGTATTAATTGAGCATAAAAGTTTCAAAATATTTTCTAAATTATCATTTATTTAGTTTATTTCATTTTATTAATTTAAGTCTCATTTCTGCCTAATACAGTGTAATAATGATGTTTAGTCAAACTGTGTTTTAAATAGTAATTTTTGAATTATTCCTAAAATTAATAAGTACCTTTTAATAAAATAAAATATTACCTTTTAATAAAATAAAAATTTAGTTAGTACCTTTTGATAAAAATTAGACATATAAATATCACTTGGCATATTTCAACTATTACGCGAGCAAAGCCGCGGGGTTTGCTAGTAATGAATATTTGTATGGAAATTACCTTTAATGAGTTTAATGTCAAAAACTGTTGCCACCGGAAAAATCTAGCAGTAACTGTAGTATATAAAAAAATAGATAACGATGTGATGTACCTACAATTTCTAATGCTGATGTGTTCAAGTAGCTAAGCTATCTCATTGAAAGCTTGGAGGAAAACAAAATAAAAAATAAAATAAGCAGTTTAACAAATTACAAAGACCATTTGGAAAATGATTTTTTCAAAGACTAAAATTTAAGAGATAAAAATCGCACGGAGTTGATAATACATTACATACGCCATGAATTAAACATTAACATTCTTGGACACATCATGAACAAATTTTAAAAAAGAAATGTCAGTTTTACAGTTTTCGGTACTGTAAATTTTTAAACTTCTACGGAGCTGGTCATATATTACGTGAGCCATGGATTAAACATTAATATTCCTGGACCAATTTTAAATGAAGTTTCATTTTTAAATTTCTAAACATCCCACAATATTACTTTTTACACCGTCGTATAGTGAAAAAAATGTACTTTTAAATGCAATTTGTTTGAAAGCCATATTTTAATTTGTTGCTGAGTTATTAATTTTTTTTCTAGTTTTTATTACTTTTTTGTCATAGTGGCAACAGAGTATCCATCTGTGTTTAAAGTAAAGGGAAAATGCAGATTACAGTATAGACGAGGATGAGGATGGCCACCCAGGGAAACCCAGCAAATGCTTTAGAGTTTTTGTGCATAAGAAAACGAATAAAATGCGGGATTCAACTAATAAAAAGCTTCAGATATGTTTTTGATTTGCTACCCTGACCGAGGACAATAGCCATTTTTCCAAATGATTAATAAATATGTATCCACGTTCTGTTCGTAAGTAAGTAGTTCTTGCGCACATATTTTTATATATGAAAATTGACCATCAATATATGAAACAGAGAGTCAAATTGTTCGATATACTCTATCATTTTATGTTATATAAGAAACCAGAACGATTTGGAAAAAAATATGTTCTCTCACATTTTATTTTCTTTAAATTTTCGATAAAAAAGAAATGTATTCCATCCAACGAATGAGAGCATCAATTAATTTGCTTCCATTAAGTTTTTAAGACATTCCAGTGTTAAACTGTTTTCAAAACGACCCACCACCGGCTGAAATGTTCAAAGCTAGTTGGCGGGAGTCGCTGGGTTACTGTTATGTATGTTATTGAAACTGTTAATAACTACTTATTATGTTGTCGAAAAGTTTTGCGGAAACTTTGTCGAACCAGAAAAGTATATCTACATGTATTAAATATAAAAACAACAGCTTGCGCGTGTTTTGTTCCAGAACATTGTCTTTTGATGTGCTGAAGTGGCTAAGCCATCTCATTAAAAGGTTAGAGGAAAACAAAATAAATTAATGTGTAGCCCACGTTAAGTTCGAAGTGCGTAGCTCTTTTGTTCTTTTTTTATACACGAAAATTTAATCCCAAGCTTTGAAACAGATAGTCAAATTTCTCGATACAGTGCATTTTAGATAAGTGATTAGAACTATTTAAAACAAAATCCATTCTTTCCCATAATTAGCGCCCTAATGAAGGTTTTAAAAATAGAAATTATCTGCATTTAATTAAGATGCGCGATCAAAGAATGTGAAAGTAATAATTCAAGCGGTTGTCATGCTCGTCATACACTTCTAAATATTGCATTTGAATATTGACAGACGTCGAAAAGTGGAGTACAAACTTTTGGACAGAAAAATCTCCAGTGAAAAATAAAACTAATAAAAATGTTGTTTAGCACAAATAATGTTTAGAATACATACTAAGTCATGAGCAACTATGATATTACATTTATTTCTTTTATTATAGCTATTCTGAAATTATTCTCGGTTTTCCACCAGTGGTCCTGGACGGCTGCTCTTATAGTAAAATTAAATTTCCAAAAAATAAATAAATAAAATTCGAATGAAATTCATTAGTCAATCCATTAACACTGATGAAACAGTTTCTTTTGAAAAGATTAAAAAATAATAATAACTAGAAAACAGGAATTCTGCTTTTTAAGAAATTAGCCCCTCCCCCCCCCCCACCCACACCGATGAAGAAAAAATGAAATAAATATAGATATTACGAACTAAATTTCAGTTTTAAGACTTAAAACACGCATTTTTATTTTATGTAAAATGACGTCAATGGCATCCGCGGAAGAATTCTACATTTACTATCCAGTCTTATACAACATATACAGAAAAAGTATGCATATGACGTCATTATCACAGAATAATAGACAAATCCAGTAAAAGCGATGTCTTCATTCAAGAAACTCGTCCAAAAAAATCGGCTATATTATGTTTCATATGCCTTCATTTGTTTGTAACATTAATATAGATACTTAGAATCAAATATAGTTTTTAATAACTCCATGTTTTATAAGAAATCATTCATTTATATTTTTTTCAAAATAGCACGTAATTTAATTAAATGTTTTTTTTTTTTTTCAGTTGTTATGGGAAAATAGCAACAAAAAATGTATGATAATCTAATATTTTGCAATCTATCTCCATCCACCTCTTACCTCTGTGACTATTTTCCCTTTATTTTCTGCAGAACTGGATTCCATCTGTTGCCAAAATTAAAGAAATGACATTAAAAACTATGAAAAAATATAATATATCAAAAATAAATTGAGATGCATTTTTCAAACAAATTGCACTTAAAAGTACTTTTTCCCTCCTTTACGTCAGTATAAAAAGTGCATTGCATAAAAATTTTAAAAAAATTGCAGTAGAGTTTGTCCCGTACAATGATTCATCTGCTATGTTTTACGGTTGGCTTATTTAATGGAACACTATTTTGTAGAGACAACACTTTAACTCTTGGACAAAAGAAATAGTAAATCGGGAGGTTAACAAAATATAACTTTAAATCACAGCTTTTTGAAATTAACTATAGTAACCCGCTGGTGATCCACAAAATATTCTGTTAAATGTAAAAGATAATAATTTGAAAAAAGTGTGTGAACCGCTGTTTTACTGCATATATTACATCTATCACTATAGCCTTTATCATTGAATTCAGGTGGGAAAACATTTTCATTAGAGAGAAAAAAGTATCACGAGTAGGGATGGGCATTATTTAACGTATTAGGATTAAAAAAAAAACAAAAAAAAAACACGGTTACTATGCTGGAACCTAATATTCCATTAATATGTTACCGAAAAGTGCCTGTTAATTAAATAACATATGGTTTAAAATTGATTCATTTGACTTAATCAAGAATTCAATTTCGTGCCTCTAAAATAGAGCATTCACTAAAAACGTCCTCAATCGTTTCCTTTGAGACGTGCGCCCTTAACTTGGCCCTATCTTCACTCTCTAGTTATTGGCAACTCTGTTAGGTGCGTAGTGCTAAAAAATTACTTTACATTTCATCAATTCCTAATGCATGAATAACTAACAACTTGCAGCACTAATTAAACACTTTTTCGGCTTGGTGCCTGGTGCTAGTTCACCACCATCACCTACTTTCTCCGACTCTGATTGTGCAAAGTAGAGCCTAAACGAAAAACTGAAATAAATAGTAGATCAGAAAAATATCTGAAAATTGTTAAGAAAAAAGCTCAATCTTGACATGTTTTGTACACAAGAATATATTAATATATATATTAATTATTTTTATTTGGCATTTACTTAACAAAAAGCCAAGTTTGACTTTCCAAAACCCAGTAACGTTTTGTCTAATGTTTGATCTGACCAGTTTTTTTTCCAACTAAAAATACACTTTCGTGCTTTTTTTTCTTGTTTTGCTTCTAATTTTCAACGAGTAAAATAAAAAAATTATATACCTATGAATTATATTGCCAAACATATAGCTCAGTTACACATTAGAAATTAGGAATAGGAATTACAAGGAATTTCTTTGAACATGGAGTTGCAAAGATTCGGGGATTTGTTTTTCTTTGTTTTAAAGCTAGCACAACAACACCCCTGTTCAATATTCCAAACTAAAATTGAACAATTATACATATTTTAAAAGCATCGAATTCTACTCCCTCCCTTCCCCCCAAAAAAGCAGCAAAACTCGAGTTTAGAATCATTAAATTTATAAAAAGTACTTTTTTGCAACGTTTAATTAAAATGCATTTATTTATAAATTTATGCCTTAAAAATTTCAATTCTCGATTTTGGATAGAAATCTTTTTCAAAAATAATGAAACATCATTTGACCACATCCAAATAAAATGCAGGAATTTATAATTCTTAATCCATTAGCGCGTTTAAAAAGTGTACATTCTAACTGAGACTGATTCCAATTGAAAATCAACCGCAGATAATTCCTTAATTCATTGGGATACATTTTCATTACGCCATCAGTAAGCCATCAGTTGGCCAATATTTAAAACATAGTGAAATTGATATACATCACTACAAGGTTCTTACTATAGAATATGGTGTGCATAGAGCCTTCGTTTATTTACAGAAACAAACAAAAGTATTTGGATATAGAAGAAAATGAGCAATAATTGGACTATTGAAGCCTACGCACAATAATTGCTGGAAATGCGTTTTGATTTTTCGTGTGTTTTTTTAAATGTAACTATTTTTTAAAATATTACTTGGTGTTTATAAATTCTAGATCATATACAAGGTGGAACAAAAGTTCTCAACAACATTGTTAAAATTGCTGAACGGAAATTTAAAAGTGTATTATGTGTTTAACTGAACTAACTTTTTGCATACTATGTAGTGAAAAAACCCTGCGATTTGTTCTGTTGAGCTGATTCACACATCAGACCAGATGCTATGATCAATAAGGCTAGCTGTTTGAACTGGTCTTCCATATTCGTCCGTGATAGCTCAGTTTGCAGAACATTGGTAGCTTCAGACAAGAGATACCTCATTTGAATGTTGACTTGGATATTTTATGCGGATTTCAAAAATTACAAATATCTCGTAGAGTTACTTTATTGAAGCTTACTTGTCAGAAAAACAAATCCGCCAAGATTCTTTGTTTTCTTGTTCTTTAACACTCATAATTAAAAAAAATGTTCTTCTTTTTACTAAGTCATGTTTCCGTTTTTGTATTGTTCTTTTAAAGGTCGAAAAATCTATAATTAAAATCACATACTACTCACAATAATAAAATACAAATGTATCCCAACAGTTTCGAACAATAAAAACTTCAATAAATCCATCATCAGGAAATATCCAGGAGGAACCAAGACGTTACAATACCTACATTACACAATTTTCAAAAAGACATACTGGCGTTCTTTAGGGGGAGTTTCCCAAGGTTAATTTCTAAACACGGTAGTGGTGCCATCTGTTGTATAAAATCCGATTTAATGTTTATTGAAACGTAATTACAGTTCTGAGAAATTCGATCCAAGCACCATAGCTAATTTTATAAATATTTTTTGCACCGCATATTGTACTGAAAGTATATTTTAGTGCAATTCCTAAGTGCATATCAATAAGGCCGTAACTTCGTTGAAATGCACTTAAAATCATTTTTTCTCTTTGGCCGTAATGTAAACTTTTGACTGTCCCTGTAATTAAATTATAAATCCGATTTTCATAAAATTTGAAATGTCTCGACAAAATTATGCAATAATTATATATTTTAAATTTCAACCGATTCGGTTGGGAATTTTTTGCGCTTTTATATGCGAACAGACAGACAGATAGACGGACAGACAGACAGACAGACAGGCTGAACGACGACTATAGGTGCTACGTATTTATACTAGTAAATCTGCAGATCAGGAGCCTCAACGTCAGCTCTACAATTCATTGTGTTTAGCGCCCTTTGAGTAATATTAATCTTTCTACAAAAAACGAAATTTAAAGTTTTGAAATTACATAAACATTTATAAAACGAAAAAATATTTCGAAGGTTTCTGACATTAGAAGCGTTAAATTAAACCCCTTGTTATGTAATGGTATTCTGAAAATCTCATGAGCTACTTGTTCTGGTAATTTTTAGATAATAAAGTAGATTTCTTCAGGGGGGCTCTGCCCCCCTGAACCCCTTCGTAGTGTAATTTAATTTACATTTGTAATTATCAATTAATTGTGTTAATGTCCTTTAGTAAATTCTACCAATAGACGGAAACGTACATGAATTATTTTCTACAGCCCTGTATATTACGTGAAGATTTTTACGCGTCGTCTATAACATTTAAATTTAATGCATACAAAAAACCCTCTTAAAACTGCTCATATCACATTTCCGGGGATTAGTATGCATAGTGTGCACCATATATCCAGTTTCTGTGGAGTCCTGTATATGGTTCTATTTAAATTCTGCAAACATTTGTTAGTATACTAAATGTAATTGGGCTGGGAAATACATAACTCAAAAAAAAAAAAAAAAAAAAAAAAACACTGAAGCAATTCGCGCGCGCTCATTTTCATTTATACATACGAATTCATTTGTGTATCCCTGTACATGGTCTATGCAATATTTAAGCACTACTTATTAAGCACAAATTTACTTAACGTTAAAACGCACACCATAATCGAAAATGCTCTTCAGCAATCATCCCTAATAGACCAGAACTGTATCCGAAATTTTTTATGTGACCCTATAAATGAACGATAAATACGATACAAATCATATTCAAGCTTCTTGTAGTCAACCACAGTAATGTAATTTAATTTCATAATGTTTGAATTAGTGCAACACAATTAACACACTGACGACAGGCAATTTAATTAAATCTGGGTTTAAAAACAGTAGAAGCTCCTCCCTCTTCTGAAAGTGTCTCGGAAATTGGTTTCTGAAATATGTTTTTCATGTTTATGCAGCAGTAAATATCTTTCAATGTACGGATGTAATATATAATGTCTTACAATCTATAAAAAATATGGACAACACAATATAAATGTCTTTTCTGTAAGGTAGAAGTCACTCCCTTAGCCAATGACGTATTCTGAATAAAAACGAGAATTCTCGTTTCCCGTCGCTAATGTGTTAAAATAAGCTGTGAAGAGTTTTTTCCCCCCCGTAGACCACATTTTAATCGACCACTTTTGTGTGACCCTGAAAAAAAAATATGCTTTGCACCCCATATACTACAAAAATGTTTCAAAAATACATATCAATTTTATTATTTTGTAACAGAGTAACATCATTAAAAAACGCCACAAAAGGATTTTCTTCAAAGATTGTAATATTATGAATACTTTTGAGTTCCCTGTACGCATGCTGTAAGTGCTACACATAACATATTTTATAGTAACCAGGTTCTAGTGCACCTTAATAAAGTATATAAATTTCATTACGTTTAAAATTGTGTAACATTATTAAAATACACCGCAGACGATTTTTACCAAAGACTATAATGTAACGGAATAGTTTTGAGGGCCCCTGTAATTAAGCTATGAATGCTACACTCTTCATTTTTAATACCAAACATACTTTGGCAAACCTCAATAACGTATATCAATTACATGCAATCCCGACTATATTTACGCGAGTTAGAGCACGTAGAGAAACACGGCAGGCGACAGATAGAAAAACTGAAGTCATAAATACTTTTCATCCATCTTGGAAAGTGTTAAAAAGGATTTACATGCCTTTAACTGTACTTTTTTTTTCACTAATACCATGGTTAAACATTAGTTTAAACATCCTAATCCATGCGATAGCAATAACATATTAAAAGCCCCCCAAAATATGCATATCTGGAGATCTATAAATCTACTGGAAAATAATTCATTATCGTGCCCACTGTTAATTGCATAAATTGCATCGATTTGGCGCGATAAAATATTTTTTGTGATAGCCTTTTAATAGTACATGCAACAAATTAACGTAATTTACTAATTTCATTCATATTTGAAGCAATGATAGGCTACGAATAACAGTCGCTAGGCAACGAAGAAAAGGAGAAAAAAAAAGAAATATGTATCATGTAAAACAAGAAAATTAATTTAAAAATTCTTTATATTATTGGAATACATGTATAAATGTCCTCAAAACATTATACACGTAAATAAAAAAATCTGATAGATACATTGATAAAACTTCAATATAATAGGAATAATTTAAAACCCTTATTTGGAATGTTAGTATCCATAATTTGACATTTAAATCCATTAATCAAACGTGCCATTTTCTTTCAACAAATGGAAATTTGAAAATCGACTGACTTGCCGTAGAAAAGCATTATAAAGAAAAATAAAATCTTCCATATTTTCCGAACGAATGAACCAAATTTAACCAAAAAGTATACAGCTACGTCCGGATATCTCACGAATATGCCCAATTAATTTCAAGCTGATCGGGTGCTTTTTGCGGCAGTTATCGCGGAACAGACAGACAGACAGACAAACGGAAATCAAAACTTTTCGTGTCTCCACAGTAAGCCTTCACTGACGTTTCGGCAATAATTACGAATGCACCTAAAAAGGATTATGTGTGCATCTTTCGGGAGAAAATAAAATATTAGAAATTAATTATTGAATTCATTTGATTTATAAGCGCCATCTACAATGAAAATCAATATGTGCTAAGATATATAGCCGAAGAATTTTAAAAACATCTTTTAAGAAGTGAATAAATCTGGCTTGATAGTTTTAAGGAAAAAAATCTAGTTTGAAACATATTATTTTATTTTCGTTTTGAGTTTTTTATTGTGTATGTATCACGAAATCCATAGATATTTCACATTCGATATTTCTTTATTGCAATGAGAAAAATTTTATTTTTAAAGATCCATCTTAATATCCACACTAATTAAAAAGTTCCAAGATCAAAGTTCAAAATTCTTACTATGTTACATGTTTCGTGTATAACCATTGTTGATAAATACTTCCTTTTATGCAATGGATAACTTAAGACTTTCAGTTCTCTATTTTATATATTATATAAAAGCTTACATTACTTAACTTGATTACTCTTGAAACTAGCTGTTTCTTTTGAAATGTCTCTTTACATATGTATATTCAAAATTATACAAGAACTTCAAATGAAAATATGTTATAAATTTCGAAATGCTCGCACAACTAAGGTTTATAAACTTAATATATCTGTTTTATATCTGCAATTATTATTAAAATTTTCTAAGATATGTTTGCAATCTTACACACTCGTTAGGATCGCAGCATACCATAAATGCTTATAAAATTTTCAAAATAAAAATGTAACAAATAAAAAAATTTCAAAGAAACAGATATTGTAACGAAACATAAAATCACGACCTATTTATTAAGATAAAAGTACAGGCTGTTTCAATTCCAGCTCACAGTTATTTCTTGACTCTTTGCTAAAATCAAAGCTCTGTGTCGTCTGACATATTCATGATTTATTAATTAATCAACATACACGTGGTCACAAATTAATGCTCTCTATATATTTATAATATCATATATTTTATTACGCAAAACTCTTTTTTACTACATTCTTGTTAATAAGGACTCACTAGTCGGCCTGCTATATCTGAAATCCTTGGATCATGGACAACCCCTTCAAATAAATTATAGGTGAACAATAGTATAGAATGCTTCTTCCAATATAGAAAGGCGGGAGGTGCTGGGTTCGATCCCAATCGCGCCCGTCGGCCTAATCGTTCGGAGTTTTCGTGGTTTTCTTCGAACCTTGGATTTCCAAGCGTTAATACGGGTTAGGTTCCCTTAGAAAGACCCCCACGAAGGGCACTCCCCCCCTGGGCCCATATCTCTCGTGCAGATAATTGGCCGTCATAAATACAACCAACAACCAATATAGAAATGTGAATCAAATAATTTTTGGATTTCTTCCAAAAATATCACAAAACTATTAATTTTTGTTTTTGTTTTTCCGAAAAATAGCTATTTTAATAATTTTATGGTTCGACATTCGTACAATGTGTCGTTGATTGGCACACGTATAACTGAATAATAGTGAATTTCCGTAAATACGTATTAAATACGGATTTATTTTATGTTATTTTCCTAAACGTTAATAAACATCAAGATTTTGATGAACCTCAGGATCCATAATGGGATCTTAGAATCAGTGGCGTGGGGTGAAAAATTTCGGTGGTCATCGCAATTATTTTAGTTTGTGGTGAAAAATTATTAACTCTAAAATTCAATAGTTGAATGGTCAAAAAAGAAACTTTAAATCTTACCTTCACTTATACATGAACTCCAAATGTTCTGCTAAAACTGGATCGTAGAGTTTTAAAAGCTTATTAAGAGTTTTAAAATATTGCTTGGTCATCGCCGCATCCAGCGATGACCGGACGCCACGCCACTGCTTAGAATAATGTTATTCCTAATTTGAATGCGATGGCCTATCCACGAATTTCTCTTGGCCTTGGTTCTTTATGTGTTAATGTTTAGATAAGGCAAGATAAAGTAGTATGTTACAATTTCCTACGAATTTTATATTCTGATTTTTTAAAAAACACACAGTGAACTTTATAATTAGATATTAAATCAAGAAACCGAAAATTTGATTGGACACAATTGTATAACATATAAGAAAAAGTTTGTAATTAAAATTGAAACTCGTAATTATGAAAGCTAGATCTAGAATGTTTATTTCCCAAATCCCAAAATATCTCGAGTTTTTCAACTCTCTAACTTTTTAATTTATTTAGTAAGAAGATAATTTTTTTTTCGTTATTTAATGTTTATTTTTATATTTTTAATATAAATATGATAAGATTTAAAAAATATTCTATCAAAACTATTTCTGAATATTTTAAGAGAATAAATAACTTGTTTCTAAATATACCTAACCTTGAAGTACGAAAAAGGAAAAATATTATGCTCTTTTATTCCATATTTATTTCTCACCCATGTGTCATTCATTTTTTTTTTCAGATATGTGTCTTTTTCACGTCGTGGAGATTTTTCTTCCCACGAGAAAACTTTCTTAGACATTTCAAGTAAATTATGCGGATATACGCGCATTTCTATGCATTATAAATAAACTTGCATCGTTACATATGTGTCTGACAGAGAAAAAAAAATGGAACGTTTATCTCGTTTCCATACGTATAAGATAGAATGGATATTTTTTACTTAGGCATATAAAAGAGAATGAGAAAATGTGTAAAGCATACCCTAAGAATTGCGAAGCCAAAGTTTTATGGGTCAGTTATTGAAAATTGGGTAATTTGCGTTCACTGACAATAATATTTCATTAATTGTACTAAAGTCAAAAACTGAAAAATGTAATATATTGTAACATTTGTTATAACAAGTACAAATGATAAATGGACATATAATCATGTACAAATAATTAATTTTAAGCTTTAAATAAATGAAATCATCATTTCAATCCCTGTCCTCAGGTACAAATATCCAATACTAAATGTATGTTGTAAAAATTTCTACAAATATTTTTAACTTTTGCTATTATGTATTTACACCTACATATATATACATACATACATATATATATATATATATATATATATATATGCATTATTTCTTCCCATACTATATCTATCTGCCCTATATATATATATAATCCTAATGAAACGAATTTATGAAACGGATATATGAAAGGAATTAAATGAAAGGAATTTATGTAACGATTCTATGAAACGACTGATTAAACAACTGATTATGTTTCATGCCGATTTCTCCTAAAATATAGAATACTTTGCAATGAAATTAACACCAAAAATCCGTGTTGGTCAGCAGATCTTAAAACTAGTATTAGAATTTTTAAATTCGAAATAGTTTTCGAAATATTATTTTTTTCCAATTTTAAATACTATTTTCTAATGATGGCAACTCAAATTTTAATCATAACAGATATCTTTTTTCATATTTTAGAAAAGGTTTTTATTTTAAATAATTTGGCGACCAGTTTGGCCTCCATTAAATCTATGCTAAGAACAATTTTTTTTATTATTATTTCGTTATCATTTTATTTAATACAAAACTTTCATTTAAAACTGAAACATTTAAAATTAATGGCTTTCACTTCTTTCTTTTTTTTAAACGAAACGAAAACAAAAATATTATGCGCAGATGTCATATACGCACCGAGGTACCTACTTGGCGCCAAAATGGCGTTATTTTACCTGACAGGGTAACCCGGTTATTGTTGCTTATTTATTAATAAATGTTTATTTACATTTATTTTCTTTTTTTTTAATGTTATAAATTATTTTGTTCCATGGTTATTAATTATTTTTTTATTTATTTATCGTTATTACATTTTAAAAATAATAGAAAATAATTTAAAAATACATATGTAACTGGTATTCGAAAACGACGTTTTCGCCAAATTGTCGTTAAAAAAAAAAAGTCCTTTCGGCCAGTGCCGGGAGGAAGAGGTAGCTTTCATATTCCTTATTTTAAAAAAGCCAACTTATATTATTCAAACCCACGAAGCTCAATTTAGTGAAAACCGAATATAGGAGATTCAATACTAATTTTTATCAATACTAAATCATTTTGAATGAGAATTTCGCGAAATTATTCAGCTTTATCCAAGCTGCTTTTATTTAAAGTAACTTATATTTGGCTGCCAAATTCGACGATTTCTTAAAGTGCCTGCCATTTTAAGACAACATGGTGGATGAGGCTAACCAGTGAACTTGGTCGAGACCTTAGTAATTGCTGTGCACCTGCTCACTCACATCGGAATCGATTGATATATACGAGTGCTGTCGCAGGCAAAAAATCAGATTTTTCAAAATGTCACCCACATTAGATATTGAAATTGCTATATCTGAGCCATTTTTTAAGATAAAGACAAACAAAAAATGCTCCTGAATCCTTATATCAAGGTCAAATACTTAAGAAAGAAACCTTTTTAAATTTCTAATTTTTTTGCACCTAACTTTAAATATATATATTTTTTTAATTTAATGGCCGCCAATTTGAAACAAGATGGCTGATGAAGCTGGCCAGCTAACTTGTTCGAGATAATGATGTATACTATCCACATGCCTTCTTACATCGAAATAGGCGAATAAGTGTGTTATCGCGTGACAAATACAAGATCGTTTCAAAATGTTAGCCATGCTAGAAATTCAAAGTGCTATAATTCAACCATTTTTTAAGATATAAACAAAAGAACAAATTTTCAGAAACAAGAACTGCTCCGGAATCTTTGTATCAAGGCCAAACACATAAAAAAATCTTTTTCATTTTCCAATTTTTTAATACCTCATTTTATTTTATTTATTTATTTTTTTTTAATGGCAACCCTTTTGAAACAAGATGGCGAATGAAGCTGGCCAACGAACTCGGTCGAACGTACAGACCAGTGTTACACCCAAATCGGTTCATAAATACGCCCGTTATCGCGTGACAAATATCAGGTCGTTTTAAAATGTCGGCCACAATAGAAATTCAAAATGCTATAATTCAACCATTTTTTTAGATATAGACGAAACAAAAACTGTTCCGGAATCTTTGTATTAAGGTCAAACACGTACAAAAAATCTTTTTCATTTTCCAATTTTTTGGTATGTCATTTTAAATTTTAAATTTTTTTAAATTTTTTAAATGGCCGCCATTTTGAAACAAGATGGCGGATGAAGCTGGACAACGAACTTGGTGGAGATATTTGTATGTACTATCTACATACCAAGGTACATCCAAATCGGTTCATAAATACGTCCGTTATCACGTGACATATATCAGGACTTTTCAAAATGTCAGCCACGCTAGAAATTCAAAATGCTATAACTCAGCCATTTTTTAACATATAGACGAAACAAAAACTGCTCCCGAATCTTTTTATCAAGGTCAAACACATAAGGAAAAAATATTTTTCTCAATTTTCAATTTTTTGGTACCACATTTCAAATTTTAAATTTTTTTAAAAATTTTAAATGGCCGCCATTTTGAAACAAAATGGCGGATGAAGCTGGCCAACGAACTCGTTCGAGACATTGGTATGTACTATACGCACACCGAATTACATCCAAATCGGTGCATAAATACGAGAGTTACTGTGTGACAAAGGTCATATATATATATATATGTATACACTGCTCAAAACAATTAAAGGATATTGCAGTTTTAGGTGGATTTTGTATCTGGTAAACTGTTTAGCTGATTGATACATGGTCGACAGACATAGTAGGTTATATGAGAATAAATTACACATGTTTGGCAGAAAAAAATGCATTTTATTGCGCATTTGTGTACTAAAGGAAAAAACACAATTTGTGCATATGAGAAAAAAAGAATAAGAAAAGGTGTTTTCTTCAAAGAAAATCATTTTCAGTAGGGGGTATGGTTTCCACGGGCGGCCAGCAACGTTGAACACCTTTGAGGCATGGACTCAATGAGGCTATTAATGACGAGTTGGGGTATTCTGCCCCACTCTTCCAGAAGAGCTCTTTCCAGTTCTTGGAGAGTTTGTGGGGGTTGTTGGCGGCCAGAAACTCGTCTTCCTAGAGCGTCCCAAACGTGCTAGATTGGATTCATGTCTGAAGAACACGCTGGCCATTCCATTCGAACGATTCCTTCCTCGAAAAGGAAATCCTCCACCAGGTTTGCACGATGTGGCCTGCAGTTATCGTCCATTAAAATGAAGTTATCTCCGATTGCTGCAGCGTAAGGGACTACAATAGGTCTGAGGATCTCATCCCTATATCGACGACCAGTCAGAGCTCCATCTTGAATGATGTAGAGGTCAGTGCGCCCGTCAATGGAGATGCCACCATACACCAACACTCCTCCACCGCCAAATCTGACACTTTCGTGCACGAACGCAGGATTATTCCTACTGCCACGGTCCCTCCAGATGAAAATACGCCTATTATCCGGATGCACAGAAAAACGGGACTCGTCAGAAAACAGAATATTGCTCCATTCATTTCTCCTCCAGTTGACATGCTCGGTTGCCCACTCCCTGCGGTCGCGACGATGCCTTGATGTTAATCTAACACATACCATCGGTCGGCGAGCATACAGACCTACAGCATGGAGCCGGTTTCGGACAGTCTGAGTTGAAATCGTGGTGCGTGTAGCCGAGAGAAGGTGTTGTTGGAGAAGAGTAGCGTTCATGGTTCGGTGTCTCTGAGCTGTTAACGCTAAATACCGATCTTCATTGGGCGTTGTTGCCCGTCTACGACCTTGCCCTGGTCTTCGGCCTGCACATCGACTCTCCAAAAAACGGTTCCAGATCCTGGAAATGACACTTTGTGACACTCCAATGGCTTGCGCTACTTCGGCTTGGGTTTGGCCCCCTTCTAACCTACCAACAATTCTCAAAGCTTCTGAATCTGTCAAATGACATCGCTGAGACATCGTACTCATCGAAACAAAGCAATCACTGAATGCCGATCATCCTTGTCTTCATTCTCTTTTATCCAGTTGAAAGTCAAATTTCATTCGCTGCCGCTGAAGCGACGTTTTTGACGTCGAACTCAAAATTTGCATACTCCACAGTTTGAAAACCAGAAAAATTTGCATTTGTGATTCTCTTCTTCTATTTTCGGCAAAAAAATTTCGTTTATATCTTTATTTTATATAAAACTTCAAATATCCTTTAATTGTTTTGAGCAGTGTATATATATATGTCAATTTTGAACGGAGGGTGGTTTCGGGGTCTGGGAGTCATGATCGATGAAAATATGCCAAAATTTTTTGAAATCGCTCTCCTCCGAATGGCTGCAATAGGTAGCTTTTTGTAATGAAAGCTACCTAAAAAATCAACCCGATTAAATAATGCAACAAATCATGGCATTTAATTTCAAATTTAAAAAAATGTTTTAATGGTACTACTTAGTTATCCCGTCGACCAATTTCGCCAAATTATATAAATCGCCCAACCATTATTTTATTAGCCACAATTATTAACCATTATTCATATTTTAGAAAAGGTTATTATTTTAACTAATTTGGCGACGAGTTTGGGCTCCCTTAAATGTATGCTAAATGTATGTTGCCTGACATGGTGATCCTGCTACTGTTGCTTATTTATTAATGAATTTTTATTTCAATTTATTTTCTTTTTATTAAAAAAAAAATATAAATTGTTTTGGTCTATAGTTATTAATTATTTTTTTTTATTATTTATTGTTATTTCATTTTAAAAATAATGGAAAATAATTTAAAAATACATATGTAACTGGTATTCGAAAACGAGGTTTTCGCCAAATTGTCGAAAAAAAAAATCACGCTAAACCCGTTGCGTATATGACAGTGCAACAAATCGTGACATTTATTTTCAACATCAGAGCAATGTTTTAATGATACTACTTCTCTCGGCGACAACTTTTTGCAAAATTATATAAATCCACAAACCATTTGCCAAATCATACAATTTGACATAATTTTTTTATTTTAAAAAACGGTGGAACAAATGAATGAGTATAACATTAATAAAAATACAAATAAAACGTCGAAATAAAAATAACTTGATGGCGTAAACACGTGAAACTTCTTTAAAGTCAAGTGAATGTAACATTTAAAATCAACCATTATTGGCATTTAATCGTACAGTTTGGCGACAGATTTTTGGTCGATGGGATAACCAAGTAGCACTGTTATAATTTGCCACTCGAAAAAAATAAAATGCTAATTGGCGAGTTAAAAGGAAGCTATTGGCGAGATTTACACCCGGCTAACACAAAAGTACCAATAATTCGTTCGATCATGGCAAGTTTTATGTAGTTTTATTCGAAAAAATAACTTTGATTCTTTAATCAAAATGGAAACCATTCTTATGGACAGCGAAGGGATCAGACCGTAATTATTTATGGCGGTTACATGACTTGGACTATTATAATATAAGTGAAATTATGGCGATAGAATAATATTTGGCGATTTATGTGGCTGGCTGTGGTTTGGCTGTGGGTGACTAACATTAACGTACCAAAATACCAAAATAACGTACGCCTCCTGGAATATAAAAAACGAAGGGATCCGCCCTGGAACTGTTGATAATAGTCACATGACTCATGCTATTATTACAGAGATTGTTTTCAATTCTAAAAGCAGCGCAAAGAATAATATTTTCTAACGATTAAAAATTTATTTACACGTGACTATTAAAAACAGAAAAAAAACCTTCAAAATTACTATTAAATAAGTACGTGTTAAAAGCAGGAAAATATTGAAAATTATGTCTGGAAATTTGTATTTACATGTGAATATTAAAAGAGAAAGGAAATTTTAAAATAACAAATACATTAATATGCGTTTAACCCTTTCAGGGGCATGGTACTTCTTTTCGTAATATGTTGAAATCAGTGAATGGCACCAGACTTTACAAACAAATTTCGAAATACGAAAATGTTTTTGTTCACTTATTTAATAAAAGAAAAATGTTTATTCCAATATTCTGATGCCAATGTGCCGTTTAATGATTAAAACTAAGTGGTCCAAAAATGAACCACCGCCCTTGAAGGGGTTAAAGCAGTCTATCGTAGCCGGTTGCCAGTCTATCGTAGCCGGTTGCCAGTCTATCGTAGTAATTATTGTAAATTGTATTATGTCAAACGTTTTATAACACTGTTAAAAAATACCTGGAGGCAAAGACTCTGTTTACTTAATTCATTGTATTTTAGCTTCATTTCAAATGTTTAACTGATCTTCTTTAACCAAACACAAAAACACCCATTGGATGTCTTAACAGCAACTGATTCGGCCTTAAAATTTTGCAATTAAAGGGAATTGAATGGAAACCCTTTTACAGGGAGATCGCTATAGGTTTTTTCAATTTAATTCAATCTTCTCTAATCTTTTTAAAACCCATCAAATTAGAGTGCTTTTAGATTCTGTGGTGTTTAAACGGGGGATAGCGAGCGTAGCTTGCAGGGGGCAGAGCCCCCTAGTACATATATATATATATATATTTACATATATATTTATATATATACTTATTTATACTTACTTATATATTATATGTATATACTTATATATACTTATTTATATATATAATATATATTTACATATATATTTATATATATATATTTACAGTATGGAAAGAATAATTCTCCTTTATTAGTAAAGACTGTAAGATGGCGCTGGCAGAATTATTTCCATTGCAACAGCATCTAAAGTTCAACTAGCCACCATGAATGAAGTTTTGTTGTTTGCTCTTCAAATTTTGATTGTTCAAAATAACAAAATTTATTATTAAAAATAAAATTGTTCTTCTATTTGTTTCATATTTAGAAATATTTATTTTTTGTTTAGAAGAAGAATAAGCAATTTTTATCCTGATATTTAACTTTTTTTTATAAAAAAAAAAGCTTTTTGGAACTTTATTTATGTAACATACAAATGTCATATGGCATTATGCTGACGATCTAACACCAACACACAAGGTCTCGTGACAATGTAAGGGTTAGTACACATATTATTATCCCGATCCGCGTTGTGAAAATATCTTGGTGGATAATATTAATTAATAAAATAGAAGCAGATGAGATTTCGAATAAATTAAAGTTGTCAATAACTCAAGAACGACTTATTTGCTATGTAATTTAGGGTTGGATGGTTGCTCAGACAAATATCCAATTTAATATTTACTGATTATAAATTCTTAAGACTCATAAATTTAATTATCCTCTGAAAAGAAAAGAATGAGAAAATGATTCGAAGAAAAGACAGAAAATATACATATATAATCAAATTTTATTTTCTGTCACATAAATTTCATATATCAAATATCATTTTCTAAAAATCAATATTAATTTCATATCATTTTTTTTTAGTTTCATTAAATCTTATAAAACTATGCTTTATAAGCATCCTGTTTGTAAATTTCGTTTCAAAATAATTCGCAGTTAAAGCTCTCACAGCACAGATAAAAGAATGGGCTACTTAGCCAAACTGCAATAACAAACTGCAATACTAACAAACTGCAATACTAACAAACTGCAATACTATCATATCTTATTATTATGATTCTTCTAATAATTAATAATGATAGTTATCTATAACTGCTTTAAAATTATGTATATAACATACTATTCGATGAAATTGCTAAATTTACAACGATATGTCAAGCAACGTACCACTTGTGTCATATGACGCATAATATTTACATAAACAAGTTCATAACAAGGCAAATTGATATGCGATTATAGATAAAACACATGACAACCATTAAATATATAATGAAAAAACACATTAAGAAGGATAATGTTAAAAAAAAGGGTATATAAATTCCCGTTAATATAGTATATCTCATGACACACGCGCGCCACAGAGAAGGCGCATAAAAGTAAAGAAAAATGTTGGTTGAGAAATAACAGCAAATAATCTATACTCATATTAGGTAATATATAATCATAAGAGGTATAATTGTTTATTTGTAGGATGTAAGTTCTGAAGCTACCGAAACGATTTCAAAAGCAATGGTATAAAAATGATGGTGTTAGCCCAACTTAGAACATAGGCTATATTTTATGTCGGTGCCACTACGCGGGAGCAAAAAACGTTCTAAAAATGCGATTTTTGCGTTACTGAAGGGCCTAGAAACATGAAATTTGGAATATTAGTTACTTATAAGATATAAATGATGTTTAAGAACAGTTCTTAAACAATTCGAAAATTAAAAGGGGTGAAAATGCGCGAAAAGCGTTCTAAAAAACGTTCTAAATGGTAGTTTTTACATAATCTCAGGAAATACCAAACCGATTTAAAAAATATTGGTGTCAAAATGATGGTGATAACGTTTGCTCCAAGATAGACTATATTTTATGTTGGTGCAACTAACCCAAATGGGGTGCAGGAGAAAAAAAGTTCTAAAAATGCGATTTTTGCGTTACTGAAGGGCCTAGAAACATGAAATTTGGAATATTAGTTACTTATAAGATTTAAATGATTTTTAAGGACAGCACTTAAACAATTCGAAATTTAAAAGGGGTGAAAATGCGCAAAAAGCGTTCTAAAAAACGTTCTAAATGGTAGTTTCTGCATAATATCAGGAAATATCAAACCGATTTCAAAAATATTGGCGTCAAAATGATGGTGACAACGCTTGCTCCAAGATAGGCTATATTTTATGTCGGTGCCACTTCCACAAAGGGGGTGCAGGAACAAAAAACGTTCTAAAAATGCGATTTATGTGTTACTGAAGGGCCTAGAAATATGAAATTTAAAATATTAGCTACTTATTAGATGTAAAGGATTTCTATGACCAATTCTTAAACAATTCGAAATTTAAAAGGGGTGAAAATGCGCGAAAAGCTTTCTAAAAAACGTTCTACATGGTAGTTTCTACACAATCTCAGGAAATACCAAACCGATTTAAAAAATAATGGTGTCAAAATGACGGTGACAACCCTTGCTCCAACATAGGCTATGTTTTATGTCGGTGCCACTACCCGAAAGGGGGTGCAGGAGCAAAAAACTTTCTAAAAATGTGATTTTTGCGTTACTGGAGGGCCTAGAAATATGAAATTTGAAATATTAGCTACTTATTAGATATAAAGGATTTCTAAGAAGAATTCTTAAACAATTCGAAATTTAAAAGAGGTGAAAATGCGCGAAAAGCGTTCTAAAAAACGTTCTACATGGTGGTTTCCACACAATTTCAGGAAATACCTAACCTATTTAAAAAATAAAGGCGTGAAAATGATGGCGACAACCCTTGCTCCAACATAGGCTATGTTTTATGTCGGTGCCACTACACTACCCCAAAGGGGGTGCAGGAGAAAACGTTCTAAATTGTGGTTTTTGCGTTACGGAAGGGCCTAGAATCGTGAAATTTGGAATGGTAGTTAGTTATAATATATCAATGATCTCTAAGGACATTTCCTAAAAAATCGAAATTTAAAAGGGGGTCAAAATGCGGAAAAAGCGTTGTAAAAAACGTTCTAAATTGCGATTTCTATGCAATCTCAGGAAGTTCGGAACCGATTTCAAATATAATGGTGTACAAATGAAGGAGACAGATCTTGCTCCAAGATAGGCTAAGTTTTATATCTGTTTCCAATACCCCAGAGGAGATGCAGGAGCAAAATGCGCGAAAAGCGTTCTAAAAACGTTCTAAATGCCGATTTGTCAGCAATATCTCAGGAAGAATCAAACTGATTTCAAAATTAATGGTAGGAAATTGATGCTGATTGCCTCTGCTCTAACATGGACGCTATTTTATGCCGGTATCATTATCACCTAGACGTTTCAGGAACATAAAAGCGTTCTAAATTTCGATTTTTGTGATAGGTAGGGGCAAGCAACTTAAAATTAGGCAAGGTACATATTTATTAGATATAAATGATCTTTAAGAATAGTTTCGAAAAAATTAGAAATTTAAAAAAGGTTGAAAATGCGCGAAAAGCGTTCTAAAAACGTTCTAAATTGCGATTTCTACTCAATCTCAGGAAATACCAAAGCTGTTTCAAAAGTAATGGTTGCAAATCATTGGTGACAGTCCCTGCTATAACATAGGTTACATTTTATGTTGCTGTCGCTACCATCTGAGGGTTGCAAAAGCAAAACATGTTATAATTTGCATTTTTTGCACAACTGAGGGATCTAACACTTTCAAGTATGTCATGGTATTTACTTACAAGATGCAACTGCTTCTCAGAACAGTTGAAAGAAAATTCCAAATTTAAAAAGAGGAAGTGAGCAAAAAGCGTTATACATTACAATTTTTATTCAATCTTATCAAATACCAAACCGATTAAAAAAATAATGATGACAAATTGTTGGTGATAGAACCTGCTCAAACATAAGCTATATTTTATGTCTGTGCCCCTACAAACAGGGAGTTGCAGGAGCTAAAATGCGATTTCTGTGATACCGAAAATGCTAGAAACTTTAAATATGGCACGGTAGTCTCATGATGACGTAAACTTGTGTAACTTGCTAAAAGTCAAGTGAATGTGACATTTTCGATCAACCGTTATTTGCATTTAACCTTATAGTTCGCGATAGATTTTTGGTCAACGGGATAACTAAGTAGTATCAAAAATACATATGTAACTGGTATCCGAAAACGAGATTTTCGCCAAATTTTCGTAAAAAAAAATCATGCCAAACATATGGTATCTGATATGGTATATGACATCTGGCGAAATATTAAATTATGTAACAAACCATGATATTTAATTTCAACTTCAAATCAATGTTTTAATTTACCACTCGAAGAATTAAAAAATTCTAATTGGCGAGTTGCAAAAAAGATATTTGCGAGATTTGCACCCGGCTTTTTTTTTTCTTTCGGCACAGATGTCATATACGGCCCCATATTGGCGCGATTTTTTTCTGACGCCAATGTCATATACGCAACGGGTACTTAACTGGCGCCAAAGTATCGTTATTTTGCTTGATATGGTAAGCCGGATGTTGTTGTTTATGCTGTTGATGCGTTCCCCAAATTGGCGTTGGAAAAAAAAATCGCGCCAATATATATATGACATTTGTATACATATACATTTACATATACATATACATTTGTAACATATATTCGTATATGACATTTGTGCCAAACCTTCATATGAAAGGCGAAGGGATCAGACCGTATTTGTTTATGGCATTTGATGACTTGAACTATTATAATATAGATGAAATGATGGGGATAGAATAATATTTGGCGACTTATCACCTGTGCCTGGATAACATTAAAGTATCAAAATGGCACCTAGAGTATAAAGAACGAAGTGTTCCGCCGGGAACTGTTGATGATAGTCACATGATTTAGGCTATTGTTATAGAGATTGTTTTAAAATATCGGGAGACAAAGACTCTAAATACTTAATTCATCTTATTTTAGCTTCTTTTCAAATGTTTAACTGATCCTTTAATCAAAAACGAAAACAACGATTGGATGTCTTAACAGCAAATGATTTGCCCTTAAATTTTTGCAATCAAAGATAATTGAATGGAAACCCGTTTACAGGGAGATCTGCACAGCTTTTTTCAGTATAATTTAATCGTCTCTTATATCTTAAAAACCCATCAGATTAGCATGTTTTTTGATTTTTAGATTCTGCGGTGTCTGAACGGGGGTTGGCGAGCGTAGTTTGCAGGGGGCAGATCCCCCTAGTATTAATATAAAATCTCTTCAAATTTTCAGTTTCAAATGAAACAAAAACACTGAACTGAATTTAGTGTACTAAGAAATATTTGTAGAATATAGATAAAATGATATACAGGGCCACGCAAAGAGTTGGATACATGGCCGTCTATGGATGATAATTTCTGGAATTGTAATTTCAGTAGTTTTAAGCATGTTTTAGTTTGAATTAAATTTTAGCTAAATAGTGGCATGTAATAAAGGTACTAGGTAAACTACAGGGCTGTACAAAATTATTCAAGTATGTTTCCACCTATTAGTATAAATTTCTGAAAGATGAATTTCAACCTGTTATGCACTTTCTTGCTAAACTAAATTTTTCCATTATATAGTATATATATCAACATACTACAGTAAACTCCAGGTTCCTCTGAGGCGACCAGTTTTTACTGCAGTTGTATCCAAATGCATTGCCTGGATTTTACCAAGTTCCTCCTACAGTTCAACTGCTGAAAATACAGATTTTTCCTGAATTATTTCGATGCTATTTTCTAACTGAAAAACTCCTATTAACTGTTCTTCATCTCCGCAACTAGTCAAAACTTTTTCCTCTCTACATTTTATTTCTTCATAAATGAGGAAGCAGTTTTCCATCCTAGTGAACAACAGCTAAATCGAAATTTTTAAGTCTGTTTTTAATGAGCTCAGTTCTTTATTTTTAAAATAGTTGTTTGCAGAGTCGTATTACAATTCTACTTAAAATTAAAGTATGTGGTTAACTGGTGGGTGTACTGTAATTCTCCGGTGTTCAGTTTCACTTGCCGAATATTATAAAATAAAATATGTAAAACCTGACAATTACTTAGTATCTTACTGTCGATGATTTGATGAGGCATGTGGCTAATTAAAAAAACAAATCTTCCATTTCTGACATCATATCGAAAGGGGGGGGGGGGGTCCCGGAATGAATGAAACTAGATAATGCTAGTAGGTAACAAAAACAACCTAAGAAATAATAATGTCATGTAATAATATGAAGCCCTGTAATGAGAAGTGAAATTCAGATGTTCCGATTAAATGCGCTTCAATTGCAATTACAAATTGAGGAGCTCTTTCTTTCCAGGCGCAGAACTAGATAAATAATAATTAGCTGTAATTGATGAAACTTTTTTAAAGTTACAAAAATTGTTCAATTTCTTTTGCCTTTTAATGCAAATAATACAAAAAAAAAAAAAGATATCAAAAGTAATCAAAATTATTCATTTGTCATTTTTTACTTGTTTTTCAAAAATTCAGAGTTTGAGGGTATGGTTCACGAGTTGACCTGAAAAATACTCAGTGTCATTAAATATAAGTTTTGATGAGAGTGAATGTTCAAAGCAACAATATTTTCTATGAGATAAAATAAGAATCAAGTTTCTAAGACAAATAGTTTTCACTTAATGTAAGAAAAACTACAATTTTTCGCCAAAAATCACAATTTTTCATGAATTCAACCTCTATGAGGCACGGATTAATATTTTTCAATAGAGCTGAAACTTTACCAATCTCATTTTCTCACTAATTGGCAACTTTTAGAGGGGTCCCCCATTAGAAAGTATATAAATAAATTTTTCCCATATATCTTGTGACCACATTAATGTATATATTAAAATTCATAATTTATAATGAGTATACAAACAAATATGTATGATTATTGGTATCATTTCGTTCGTAAAAGTATAAGGTTTATCGAATGGAAATATCAAATTAACGAATTTCGAATGTATTTTGTAATATGACCAATAATTAAAAATTTTATAATATATTATATGTATGTAAACAGAGTGATAAAAACTCACAAATACTTCAGACAAAAATAAGGCAATTAAACACAATGAAATGCACATGGTCGCCATATCGAGACAACCGAAGAATAACATCAGTCACAAATATTTATGACGCTCTTAGCACAAAATTTACGACCGACAGGGCTAAAATGTATTTGTCCTCATCGTGTGTGGTAGGTATCCGACGCTCCCATGCGACGTCATATCCCCTTGAGTCATAACAAAAAAAATGAGCTATGCGACGGGCAAGTAAGAAGACGCCCATAGGGGGGGTGAGGAAAACGAACCAGATTCAAGAGATCAAGCGTACCAATAAAAAAGAAGCATCAAGCAACGAATGAAAAAAATCATATTGTCTAAATGGAATCCTCCCACATCTCATTTTATAGAGGAAGATTTTTTTTCAGAGAAAGACAATTAAAATTCCGTTTTTGCTCTCTCTCCTGAAGGATGCTCCGGTAGTAGTCTTGCGACTTTGCAAAAATATGTTGGACCGCAGAAGTCAAGAAGTCTGCGAAAACCTTCATCACCCTCCTTCAAGTACACCTGACTGGTGATAATTTCATCACCCTGAATCGATGAAGAGTAAGTTCATCTAAGAGAAACGAAAATATGAGAAGGCCTCACGAATCGGAAAATGCAGAAGATCATAAGGACCGACAGAAGGAATTCGCAAATTTTAAGATATTTTGATGGAAAGACGAAAATTAAGTCTGAAAGAAGAAAGCACACCTAAGAAAGTCGTCGAGCATCTATGAGCGCGTGATCATTTCTGATGACCATAAGTGGCTGAGATTTAACGCTAATCTGAAAAGAATCACACCGATATCAGAAGAAGAAAGTTTCAGCTATCACTGTGACTGATTGAAATGCTAAGCCCAAAGAGACTATTTAAAACTTTGATATGCTAAGCTCAAAGAAAATATTTAAGACTTTAATGTGCTAATCCAGAAGTAACAATTTAAAACTGTGATGTATGAACTAAAATTACGTGTATTTAAGAACAAATTGTGATCTCCAGGATGTGCCTCCAACCCTTTTGACTAAAGTATATGTTGAGAGTTAATTTTGTTACTTTTAATATTTGGCCGTTATTTCAAAATACATTCGATATTCGTAAACCTTATGCTTTTACGAACGAAATGATACCAATAATCATACATATATTTGTTTGTATACCCATTATTAATTATGAATTTTAATATATACATGCTATTAAGAATTTTTCCAAATTAAGTTTCTTTATTATTTCGTAAAGCAATATTTAGCAAAATTTAGGATTCAGATCGAGTCTGGCCCTGAAAAATGTGCACATGGTTAAATCTATAATTTTTTATAAGAAAGTGATGTTTGGTTCTTCAAGACAAAAACATTTTTTATGAAATGAGACCAGCATTATGTTTCTAGGTTCAGTTGTATTCACTTCATTGAGTAAAAACAGCATTTTTTGGTGAAAAATTACGTTTTTTTTCAAATTTTGTCCTCAATGAGGCACGGGTTAACATTATCCAAATGAGCTGAAACTTTGCCAATCTCATTTTCTAGCCAATTGGTGACTTTTTCGGGGGTCCCCCTGAAAATTTGATTTCTTGTGACCACCCTAAAATACATGCTATTAAGAATTTTCCTAAATTAATATTCTTTAGTATTTCGTAAAGCAATAGTTCGCAAAATACAATTAATAATTTGTTTTTCATTCATAGTGGGTTGTGCTGTTTTGTGTAATTATTTTGAAATTAATTAACAAGCAATGTCGTATAATTTTCATATCGACAGGCATATTTAATGTATGTATTCAAAATGATTCAACAAAATGGCTGTGCAGCTGTTAAGACAAAAAGATCACCTCAGTCCCCGTCATCTAAGTCCCAATTATTAGACACTGATTATGATGTTAACAGGCACTTTCTTCCATAAAAATTTATCCTGCACATAAAATATACAGCCTTGATCTCAAAACACTACCGCATTTAAGTGACAAAACATGTATCATAGTAAATGATTGTATGTGGTAGTTGATACATTAATATTAAAAAATAAAAATTTTGGAATGAAATTGTCCGTTTTTCAGATATTGTCCCTTGTATCCTTCGTAGTAGCTAGAATATAAGGAACAATATTAAATAATTAAAATCACTGATTAAATAATTTAACTGAGTAATAAACTGCAATAGAACAGTCAGTTGCTGTTAGTTAAGCGTGAGCCGAAATAAATCGAATTCTTATTTTGAGTAGTTGAAGTTATTAATGCAGAACTGATTATTTTTAATGTCAAAATTATCTCGAATATTTGAAGAATTTTTAACCTCTGCAGGGACGCGTTTTCATGATGAAAAACAATTATTTAATTAAAAAACAAAATTACGATTCATTAATTTTATATTAACATGAATTCAAAAAGGAAAAAAATAATGGGGAAAACAATAAAAATTTACAAAAAATAACGTCCACATTTGTGGCCTCTGAGCGTTAATGATAATTCATGAGTGAAATGATTTGTTATAAAATAAAAAAACTGAAAGTAATTTTCTTACTTAAATTTCTACAAATAATTAAAACTCAATATATGTAATATATATGATGTAATTTTTACCAAACAAAAAAGATTTGTTCAAGTAATCCAACAACACTCACCACCGAAAAAGTACTTCGCGCTCTTTTTATATCTCTAACTGTACATCGGAAATAACATTATCAATGCAGACAAAATATAAAATTTTTATTTCCCTTGTTGAGGGTTTCTATAGTGAATAAGTTAGTATCAAACTTTTGCTCTTTTTATTATTGGCAAAAATTATAATTATAAAAAAAAAATAATAATAAACGTCCACATGTGTGGCCAAGGGCGTGAAGAGGCTAAATGTATTTCCAATTAAATTATGCAGACTATTGCAGTTTTTTATGTTGTGTTTATTTCAGATATTACTTTTTTCAACAACTATTAGTGCTTTATTTTCATATAAAGATCAATAAAGCAATTCACTAAAAATTTTAAGAGTATCTAACTAAATCTAACCAAAAAATACCAGATGGTAAAAAAATAATATTCTCTTATTTCATATTTATATATTTATTCCAAAAATATTTATTTCTATTCCATGTGTCATTCTTCTTTCAGATATGTTTCTTTTCAGTTGCATGAAACATATTTTCCCTTAGAAAAGGGCTTTTTTAGACATATCGAGTAAATTATGCGAATACACGCGCATTTCTATGCATTATAAATAATCTTACGTCGTTACTTCTATGACATCCAGAAAATAAACTTTCGAAACGTTTATCTTATGTTTGTGAACATAAGCTGGAATGGATATTTTCGCTCATGCTTATATTGCAATGTAAGAACTGGAAAATGTTGAAAGTATACTTAAAATAAAACAATCTTTTGATTTCATCATTTTTTATCAGAAAAAAAGAACGTTACATTAGGTCATGTTTGCGAAAATAAGAATGGATATTTTTAGTCATGGTAACCGAAAAAAAATATTAATAAATAGAGAATTCTGAAGTTTAGGTTGTTGTCTTTCGTGATTAGATAATGTAAGTGATTCAATGAAGAAGTTATACTAAATGGAAGAATTAACTAAAAAGCTATTCGTTTTCGTAGTATGGAAAAAATAACTTAAATCACTGTTTTTAATTTAAATTAGAATTAATAAATTTATTTTAGCACGTATTGCTATCTGATTAGATTGTGGAATGTAGTGTCTTGTTTCTGTTCAGTGTAGTCTCCTGCACGTATCGCGTTGTACTGGAACCCAACCCCAAATTTGGGGTTTCAGTTAAATCGAAATCCTAACCAGAAGTATTCAATACAGAAATCGAAATGACAAAAATTAATAGTCCTTATTTTAATGCAGTTATATAAAACTGATTTACAATTACACGTCTCATATACATTCCGTCTTTTTTGTATAATACACACATTTATATTCAAATGTATAGTTTTTATTGTTTGAAAGACATTAAGTTCTTTCTGTTAGAAAATTGAATAAACCAGAACACGACAAGCAAGAGTTAAAACCAAATACGATGCCGCCCGTACCAAAAACATTTAAAGTCAACCTGATCCGCAATCATAAAACTACCGTCAACTCGGCATGACTTGCATAGCGGATAGGGAGGATTTCAATTAAACTTGGGTTACTCGACGTGATGTAGAACTCTAGAGCAGGGGTTCTCTAATTATGGCAAGCGTACCAGAACTGGTTCGTAAATCTTTGTTTACTGTTACGCGAAACTCCGATACTGATACAGGAAATGAAATATACAGTATGCAAAATCAAAAGACAACTCAATCCCCCGTCCCCTTCTCTTTTTGATTTATCATTTCACCGGTTCCATGGTGTCTATTAAACAAAATTATCCTGTGTGTTTCGTTCTCTCTGTTGTTACTGCTTTGACTACGTTTTGCGTTTCGACTACGTTACGTCCCTTATTTTAATGTAATTTCGATTTGAATTTTTAGGTAAATGGAACAAATATTTTGGTAGAGGTTGAATTGAAGTCTCTTCCCCCCTAGAAAAAAAATTCTTCTATTACTGTATTGTATGTCTGTATATTACTTATTTCAACGAGCTTCGATCTCGTACTAATAAGAAGTTCATTTTCAAAAAGTACGTAAATTTCTTATCGTGGTTATTCACATATTAAAATTTCTTAGATGGGTTTTACTATTGATATCAATATAGCATTCATATAAGAAGAAATTAACAAACAAAGTGATTTCAAATAAGTTTATTTTTTTATTTTTTTTTATTTTTAGGAAAGCTATGTAGTGTTAATGTTTTTTTTTTTTTATTTAAATACATCTGTACAAAGGGTAGCAATACAATTGATGTAATAGAGTCAGCCTATTGTATATGTATCAATTTACGCCAATATGTCATTAAACAGAGTTTCTCCCAGCGAGTTTCAGGGGGGGGGGGGAGCTGCACCACACCCGTCCCTACTCAAACATTTAGCACCGTACTTGCCCATCATCCAAAAAAATTGCACTCTTTTTGGCTCTCAGTAACGAAAACAAACTACCCTTTCTCCTTTTTAGATTAAAAATTTGCTTCTATAGTAAAAACTCAATGTTGTCTTGAAAGGCTTTAAAAATCAAAAGAATGAATGAAAAAAAAAAACCTTTAAGAATCTGTAAAGTACCCTTAAGAAGTTGAAAAATTGCCCTAAAGAATCCGAAAAGTTCTCTTCAGAATCAAAAACATGCCCTTTAGAATTAAAAAAGTGCCCTATCGCATCACTGCCTTTTTTTAACATTTTCAAGGGCAGAAAAATTCTGTTCGTAAAATGATGAAATACTAGACTGACACCAGAATTTAGAAACGAATTTCTTAAAAAATAAAAATTTGCTTGTCTACACTTTCATTACAAAGGCAGAACTTCATAAAAACTATTCTTGGTGCCGACTGTCACTTTTGGAATTAAAATTAGTTTGTCAAGCTGTGTGAGCATCGCCCTTGAACGGGATAAAAACAGGGGAAGAATTGTAAAAACATTAAGAATTGTAGATTTTTTTTTCTACCAAAACACTGTATATTGCTCAATCGGAAACACAAAAGACTGAAAAAAATATTCCGTTTTACACATATTCCGTTTACACAGGCTTTTCTGCATTGCCCTTGAGTTTGTTACCTGGCCCCTACTCTAGACCGAGATCATTTTATAATCTTTTCGAGATCATTTTTCGAGATCATCGAGATCATTTTCATTCAACTTTTTCGAGATCATTTTATAATCTTTCTTACATTTCATAATGTTGTCACTGTTAGGACACGGATAATGAACCTTCTATCTACAGCATTTCATCTACTCTGTCGCCCTGAAATCTGTGACTTTTTTTGGTCTGGATCCACTAGTTTCGCATGAAAAATATTCACTTAGATAACCAAAGTATTTTCTTAATTACATTACCCGTGGCTCTAATTCTTTCCGCACCAGTTTAACCCCGTAACGGTCGCATTAAAATACGGTTTAAAAATTCAACTTCCTTATTAGCACCAGTTTTTTTAAAAAAAGACATATTCACCTTATTTAATGACAGGTAAAAGGATTCCATAATAAAGCGAAGTACACAATTTTATAAAACTGGGAATCAAACAATCTCAGTAAAAGACACAGCCTGTGACTATCGCGGCAGCGAGAATTAAGGGGTAAATATTGGGGTTTGTCAAAGAAAGGAAATGCACACTTAATTTTCTCTAAATAAACAATTAAATTCTTGAAATGTCAGTCGTCTAAAATGAGTTTCTCTGAATAAAAAAAATAAATAAGTCGCACACTTCGATTTGGGTATATATAACATTTTGTTTTCAGAAATATAAAGCGCTATTGTTTTGCGCATGTGCATTTAAAGAAAGTTTTCGGCAACTGCGATTGACTGGTTGTTTCCAACAATGCAATTTATCGCATCCGGTAATGGCAGCATGTGTTGTTTAAAAGAAGTGCCCTTTCGAAAGCAATTAATAAGAAAAATATAGGTGGTAAAATATTGACGGTAAGGTTGCATGAAAAGATAATCGAAAAACGAAACAGTGAGTGTCTAATGAGGCAAATGGGTCGGCATTTGATGATTCCCGAATAAGGAGTGCGTTATCTTTTGAAAGCTTTCGTTAAAACAGTAGATATTCATCCAAGAAACAATACCAGTCGTCCATCAACAACATCGGCCCGAGAAGATGGAATGTTACATCGAGTGGTACTGAACACAGGCCAGGGACGATGAGAGCAGCCGCATCCCTATAACATGACAGCATAAGCCGAAAAGGACTCGAAAAATGGCTATACAAGATTGTATAAAATTGGCTTCAAATCTTACAAAAGCAAAAGTAAGTCGAAATTAACCCCTGTTTCAAAAAAAGAAACGTTTTCTGTAGGCTAGGGACCACTTAAAATCGACAGATCAGAAATATCAACGTTTTATAATGTCGAATGAATCGCCTTTTTCCCTTTTGTATGGATATATCGGTTGTCTGGTCATACAACAAACAAATGAAAAACAAAAATGCTTCAAACAAGAGTGCAATTTTCCGTTATATGTTCCAATTGGGAGATTTTTTTAAATTCTGGATGCTATGTGAAGGGACTATCAATCACAACGTTATCGGAACGTTTTTCAGAATCAGTTATTGCCTCCAATTCCACAACATGGCCTTCAATCGGTTTATTTTTCTCAACAAGACTTAGCCAAATTGCATGCAGCTAGGACAATAAAAGCTTGAATTCAACAAAATGGTATTGCTGTTTTAGATTGGGTTCCGAAATCACCGGACACTCAATGCTATCGAAGATTTGTGAGAGTAGTTAAAGAAGGAATTCAAAAATGGAAATCATGATACAATCAACAGCTGAAAATAATTCTTGAAGAATGGCAAAAAATTACAATTTGTAAGTTCCAGCGATTAGTTTTTAACTATGCCGAGAACAGAAAATGATATTTACGCTGCCAAAGAAGCACCAAGGAAGTGCTAGAATTTACGCATTTCTTCTCATATGAATATCCGCAAATCATTGGGGACACAAAAAACTTGGGAGAAAAAGGATTTCATTGACCACAATGCTTGTATAGTTTTATATTGTATGTTCAATTTCAATATGTAATAATAAAATGTATCATTTTCATTAAAAAGCTTTATATAAAATAATTTAAATTATTCTTTACTTGCATTGTCCAAAAAACACTGAAAAACTAAAGCGCTGAAAATTATGCCATGGGTACTGTTAACTCCATATTGCTATATTTTATTTGAAAATTACTGATTCAGTAAAAGTTTAGTAATTTTTTTTTTTTACATATAATTTATTTATTGCTTGTTAATTAGTATCGTACGTATCAATATTTTAAATAAATATAATGTATATGTATTATTAATATATTTACAGTTTGAAAATGAAAACTTTAAGGGGTCCGTGGACCTTTATTTGATCAAAAATAGATCCCAAAATCGACATTTCTTTCTGTGTGTGTTATTATTCTTCAATTTGTACTACGTCATTCGGGGAGTTACAAGTGTTTTAAATTTGCTCACAAACAATTTTTTGGCCTTTTAATATACTTTAAATCTGTTTTTCTCAATACTGATAGTTCAGCTTTTTTTTTTAGTTTTTGAAATGCTCCTTTCTACTTAATTTTTTATCAAAGTTCATGAAACTGATAAGGAAGAATCCTGATATTGCTTAGAAAGAAACTGTGTATGCATTTTAAAATTAGACTTCTTTAAGACAATAAAAATTGATTTTTAACTTATTATAAGGTGGAATTTTGATGAAAATAGATATGGAATTCAGAAAAATATCTCTAAAAAATTAACTATTTAAGGAATTAAAAAATCGATTTACAGATTTGTTTGTAATAAAGGTTTACGCGATTAAAATTCAAAATTGAGGAAATATCTAAAAAATTAAAACGCAAGGAGCATTTTAAAATTTCATTAAAAAAATTTAAATTTTAAAAGATCTTAAAATAATAATAAGATTGGAACTTTCTTCTAAGGTGTTCCATATACTTATGGTGAAATATATATTTGTACAAAATTTGAAATCTCGTTTATCGAAATGAAAAGGAATTTTTTAAACGGGCAAAATCAATACGCCAGTGTTTAATAACATTAAAAAACATATCGAAATATTATTTCCTGACACATCTGCATGAACATATATTTAACTTTATTGTATAAAAAGATACCTATATTATTTCATCATTTTTTCTCTATACATTTATTAATACATACATTTTTTAATGCTACGTGTCGGAAAGTTTATCTGTATAAATACATTGTGAAAATCTCTATAAAAAATGTCTGAATGTTTAAAATTGCTATTGTTAATACTAGAAGGACCTACAATACTTCACTTAATTTTGACAAATTATACCAAATTGTTACGATATGTTTAATAACGATTATAGAAAATATTAAATTCAAATTGAAAGAAAAAAAATAATAATTACAGGTATTTAAAAGTATGTGTTTCACAGCAAAAAAACGAGAAAAATATATTGTATCATTTTATTTCATATTCTGCTTTGTAGACGTATTTCATAAAAAAATATTGTATTCTTTATTTTGTTAAATCTTTATTTAACGTTTCAAGGTTTCAAGCGATATTTTCGTCTAAATACATTTAACAGCCAAGAAGAAGTATTTATGCCTTATTTTTCTTGTATTTCTTTTCTGCTTGTCATTAATATATTTTTTAGGTATGTTTATTTTCACTCCCAGAAAACTATTCTTACTTAGAGGAAAGTTTCTTAGGCATATCAGAAAAAATATTGAAATAAATGCGTATTATTATGCATTATAAATAAAGATATGTCGTTACTTCATAAACCAAGGAGAAAAAAAATGTATCGTTTATCTCTTGTTTGTGAGTATAAGCTAGAATGGGTATTTTCCCTTACGCTTTTATTGTAATGAAGAGCTGAGAACTGTTAAAAGTAAACGTAAAATAAATGCATATTTAGCTTTTAGAATTTTCCAGTAAAGGAAATAAAATGGCTTTTTTAAATGACGTAATTATTGTAATTGGAAAGAATAAAGTAGACTATCAAAGTTAATTCCTTCATGCATTGAACGAAAATAATTCAAACTCTTATTTTGTGTTGAAGGAAGAAATACATTTTTAAGTATATGAGTTTTAGCTTATTTCAATTCATGCGATTTTTTTCTATTAGCATTAAGCACAAGTTTTATATCTGCTCTTTTAACGAAAATAAAGTCAATTGTTTGATTCTTTCAATTTAGCATATCCGATTTCCATTATAAATTGTAAATTATAATACTGAATTTATACTTTATAATTATAATTTATAATCCTTTGATACTACCATACATGTCTTGCGAATTATAATTTTCATGAAGGATTTTTTTTTTTTTTATCTCGTTTTTGCTCTTCCAAATACAAAGTAAAATCAACCTCCAGAGGTGTGAGGGATTTGCAAAATCTTCTATAAGTGGATATAAAACATCGATCAACATGAAATATCCTTTTCGAGTTAGATCTCACGTACAGTCCTGAAAGAAAAGTAAACATCCCCTAGTAACTCTGCGACAAAATTTCGTAGAAAAACGTTACTGGTATCAAACGATAGGAAATAAAATATACTTTTAAATGATATATATACAATTTGCATAGGGAATCATCTACATATCAAAACAAACCGAAACTTCCTTTTTTATATAGAAATATCCAAGTTTAACACCATAAATAAATTTTACAATCTTCAATTAGCCTAAATTCAAATTTTCATGAAATTCGTATGATTAGTTTCCGACAAATTAATTATTGTAAAATGAGGGGTTTATTAATTTAGTGGTTGTATCCAAATTAAAGTTCGGTACTCGAATTTTAAAATGCAACAGAATGACTACGTAATTTCTATTAATGTATTATTTCTTGCCAATATGAGGATTTAACTCGCTTAATATGTTTCGACACTATTGCCAGCCCAAATGTTTTAAAAAAATAGTTAAATAAACATTTTAAAAATTATACTTTTCTGAATATCACAGACAGCCCTTTAAACCAACATTTTGAAGTTTTTTACTGATAATTCGAAAAACTACTCGGAAGAAAAATTTGAAATTGAGAATTCGCATAAAGCAGGACATTGTAAATATAAATCTATCAAAAAAAATGTCGGTTACAATTTATATTTTTTTTTCGAACATTAATTTCATAATTCATAATTCAATTATATTTTTTTATTACAAATCCAATGTATATTTATGTTTGGGTTTGATATTAAATAATCAAACAACAACAAAAAAAATATCACATTAGAATTATATTTTCAGGAGATATCAATAAAAATATGAAACTCTAAATTTTGAATGTTTATAATTCAAAGGAAGCCCGTTAGCGCAATGGTCAGCACGCCTGTCTGCCGCGCTACAGGTCGCCAGTTCTGCTCCCGGCTGGGCAAGGTGCACTCAACCTTTCATCCCTTCGGGGTCGATAAAATGAGTACCAAGCTTCCTTGGTAACTAAATACCGGGGGTCTCGCGTTAGGTTAACCTCCTGGTCGGAGCACATGCTGCATAGCACTTCGGGGCCCAGGGTCAAGTAAACAGAGTTGGGCAATGTAGGTCCAGATCCTTCATGGATTGTAAAGACACAGGTTTAGTTTAGTTTATAATTCACAGACTTATCATCCAAATGACTTGTAATTTCGTTTCCAGGCATAGTGTGAACCGAAGATTGAAAATATATTGTCAAAATTGAGTGTTGCTATTGAGAAAAACAAAGTTTGGTCTAGTTTTGATTTGTAGAAGGCCCCCCTAAGCAAATTTTATGTACATCGTTTAAAAGTAGACTTTCTTTCCAATCGTTTGGTACCAGTAACTTTTTTCTATTATAATTAGTTGCAGAGCTAGTTAGTGGACGTTTACTTTTTTTCCCCCCTACTGTACATGTTGTTCTCAGCAAGAGCAATGCAGATATAGCCGATATTAGTAAAAGATAATATAAGGACGAAAGTAAATGTAAAATAAAACCTGTTTCAGTTTACTCTCCTTCTTTTTAACATCCGAAAAGAATATGCATGGTGTCCACATGATTCTTCCCTGATTTCAAATGTTAATTGTACGGAAACTATTTTTCCTAGAAATTTGCGGTCTGCGGTATCATGAATAGAAACACAACAAGTTTATTTTTCTGCAATTTTTCACCCGAAACATTAATTTTTGTTCTATGCATTATTGATATGTCATGTAATTGTCATATTTTTTATTGTGAACACGTGGATTGAGATTGAATATGACTGGAAATTTTTAGGGCTACGAACGGGCCCATATCAAAATGCATACAAAGACAAATATGTAACTTCTTCAGACAAATAAACGTTTAAAGAAAAATAAACTTTTTTTTTTCTATTCGTGATAGCGCAAACTGCAAATATCTAGACTCAGAGTTTCCGTACAGTTAACATTTGGACATGTGGACAAAGTATTTTTGAGAATTGAATTAGACTTTATAAAAAAATTATTTCCCTGCCAACGATACTCAGAAACGTTTCCGAGTATATTTTATAGTATTTTTATCAGTTTTCTTATCACAGAATATAGGTTTTTTTCATTCTTATGTATATATTCTTTACTTTCAACATTTTTTTTTAATATATAAACATGATAAATTTACGACATTAACATTAACATTAAAATTAATATTATTTTTCACTTTTGCATTTTAAAAGTTAAATGTGAAAATGCTTAATGGAGAAATGTTTCCATTCTAAAAACCAATAATTCAGTTTGAGAAAACTGTGAAGTACTATAAAGAAGACCTATAAAATGTACTTGGAAACGTTTTCTAAAATTAGTGACGGAAAAAAAAATCTTCTCTTTTATAAAGGCTTTCTTAAATTTTAAAAATAGAGTGGTTTTTGGAATTTTTAAAGATGAAGAAAGCGTTTATATCAACCGCTTAGAGTGTGTCTTCAACTCAGAGAATTTGTAGACCGGTGTGTAACATGGCAAATAATTTAAATAACTGACACTTCAAATCACGTTTTGTATATATATATATATATATATATATATACATATATATATATATATATATATATATATATATATATATATATATATATATATATATATATATATATATATATATATATATATATATATATATACATATATATATATATATATATAATATATACATATATATATGTATATATATATATATATAAATATTATATATATATATATATATATATAATATATACACATATATATATATATATATATAAATATTATATATATATATATAATATATACATATATATATATATATATATATATATATATATATATGTAATAGAAAATACTCTGAATAAATATAGTATCTGCAGTCGTTCAGTGGATTATCTTTTCGCCAAAACTCTAGTAGATTACTTACATTACTGATTTTTCTTCTAGAAAAATATTGAATGTCAGAATAGTAACATGGGAAACTAGAACAACTGATATTGTCGCTACTTTTTGCAATGTAGAAATATAGACAGATACCATAGAACGTAATTTTGTAAACTTTAGTGACAAAAGTAATTAGTTTCCTGCAATTATGGAGTGAAAAAAAAATTAAAGAATAAAACAACGGCTTTTTGAAATAGAAAAAAAAAAAAAAAAAAAAAAAAAAAAAGTCCTTCCGGCCAGTGCCGGGAGGAAGAGGTAGCTTTCATACTTCTTATTTAAAAAAAGCCAAATTATATCATTCAAACACACGAAGCTCAATTTAGTGGAAACCGAATATAGGAGATTCAATACTAATTTTTATCAATATAATGAATGAGAATTTCGCGAAATTAGTCAGCTTTATCCAAGCTGCTTTTCTTTAAAGTAACATATATTTGGCTGCCAAATTCGGCAATTTCTTAAAGTGCCTGTCATTTTAAGATAACATGGTGGATGAGGCTAAGCAGTGAACTTGGTCGAGACCTTAGTAATTGCTGTGCACATGCTCACTCTCATCGGAATCGGTTAATATATAGGAGTACTGTCGCATGCAAAAAATCAGATTTTTCAAAATGTCACCCACAATAGAAATTGAAACTGCTATATCTGAGCCATTTTTTAAGGTAAAGACAAACAAAAAATGCTCCTGAATCCTTATATCAAGGTCAAATACTTAAGAAAGAAACCTTTTTCAATTTCTAATTTTTTTGCACCTCACTTTAAATATATATATATATTTTAATTTAATGGTCGCCATTTTGAAACAAGATGGCTGATGAATCTGGCCAGCGAACTTGGTCGAGGTGTTGATGTATACTATCCACATGCCTTCTTACATCGAAATAGGCGAATACGTGTGTTATCGCGTGACAAATACAAGATCCTTTCAAAATGTTAGTCATGCTAGAAATTCAAAGTGCTATAAATCAACCATTTTTTGAGATATAAGCAAAAGAACAAATTTTCAGAAACAAAAACTGCTCCGGAATCTTTGTATCAAGGCCAAACACATAAAAAAACTTTTTCATTTTCCAATTGTTTAATACCTCATTTTGAATTGTAAATTTAATTTTTTTTTAATGGCAACCCTTTTGAAACAAGATGGCGAATGAAGCTCGCCAACGAACTCGGTCGAGGCATTGGTATGTACTATGTACATACCAAGTTACATCCAAATAGGTTCATAATTACGCCTGTTATCGTGTGACAAAAATCAGGTCGTTTTAAAATGTCAGCCACAAGAGAAATTCAAAATGCTATTACTCAGCCATTTTTTTTAGATATACACGAAAGAAAAACTGTTCCGGAATCTTTGTATTAAGGTCAAACACATACAAAAAAAATCTTTTTCACTTTCCAATTTTTTGGTATCTCATTTAAATTTTTTTATTTTTTAATTTTTTTAAATGGCCGCCATTTTGAAACAAGATGGCGGATGAAGCCGGCCAACGAACTCGGTCGAGATATTTGTATGTACTATGTACACACCAAGGTACATCCAAGTCGGTTCATAAATACGCCTGTTATTACGTGAGAAATATCAGGACGTTTCAAAATGTCAGCCACGCTAGAAATTCAAAATGCTATAACTCAGCCATTTCTTAAGATATAGACGAAACAGAAACTGCTCCCGAATCTTTTTATCAAGGTCAAACACATAAGAAGAAAATATTTTTTCAATTTTCAATTTTTTGGTACCACATTCAAATTTAAATTTTTCTTAAAAATTTAAATGGCCACCATTTTTAAACAAGATGGCGGATGAAGCTGACCAACGAACCCGGTCGAGACATTGGTATGTACTATGTATAAACGAAGTTACATCCAAATCGGTTCATAAATACGCCTTTTATCGCGTGACAAAATTCAGGACGTTTCAAAATGTCAGCCACGCTAGAAATTCAAAATGCTATAACTCAGCCATTTTTTAAGATATAGACGAAACAAAAACTGCTCCGAAATCTTTGTATAAAGTTCAAATACATAAGAAAAAATATTTTTCCATTTTCAATTTTTTGGTACCACATTTCAAATTTAATTTTTAAAAAAAATTTAAATGGCCGCCATTTTGAAACAAAATGGCGGATGAAGCTGGCCAACGAACTCGGTCGAGAGATTGGTATGTACTATGTACACACTGAATTACATCCAAATCGGTTCATAAATACGCCTTTTATCGCGTGACAAAATTCAGGACGTTTCAAAATGTCAGCCACGCTAGAAATTCAAAATGCTATAACTCAGCCATTTTTTAAGATATAGACGAAACAAAAACTGCTCCGGAATCTTTGTATAAAGGTCAAATACATAAGAAAAAAATATTTTTCCATTTTTAATTTTTTGGTACCACATTTCAAGTTTTAAATTTTTTTAAAAATTTTAAATGGCCGCCATTTTGAAACAAAACGGCAGATGAAGCTGGCCAACGAACTCGGTCGAGAGATTGGTATGTACTACGTACACACTGAATTACATCCAAATCGGTTCATAAATACGCCTTTTATCGCGTGACAAAATTCAGGACGTTTCAAAATGTCAGCCACGCTAGAAATTCAAAATGCTATAACTCAGCCATTTTTTAAGATATAGACGAAACAAAAACTGCTCCTTAATCTTTGTATAAAAATCAAATACATAAGAAAAAAATATTTTTCCATTTTTAATTTTTTGGTACCACATTTCGAGTTTTAAAATTTTTTAAAAATTTTAAATGGCCGCCATTTTGAAACAAAATGGCGGATGAAGCTGGCCAACGAACTCGGTCGAGACATTGGTATGTACTATGTACACGCCGAATTACATCGAAATCGGTTCATAATTACGGGAGTTACAGTGTGACATAGGTCAGATATATATATATATATATATATATATATATATATCAATTTTGAACGGAGGGTGGTTTCGGGGTCTGGGGGTCATGATCGATGAAAATATACCAAAATTTTTTGAAATCGCTTTCCTCCGAACGGCTGCAATAGGTAGCTTTTTTGTAAAGAAAGCTACCTAAAACAGTTTTTCGCTGTTTTGTAGTGAAGACTACAAACTGCTTCTATAATTCCTTACTTTTAATGGATTTGGTACATCAAACTTCTTTCATAAAGACGTTATAGGATATGATAAACATGGAATTTCTGTGATTGTCATGAAACGCAGAAAATTAATGCCGGAAAAATTAATTTTCAATTTATTGTTTTGAAAAATAAAGATAATTAATTTTCAACACTAAGATAATGTAAGTTAAAATAAACTATGATACCTTTACTTTACACAATACTGGTGATCATAACATATTTAAAAGGGCTTTGACGTATGATTATTCGCACTTGTACGTAAAAAGAGTGTAACATGTTTTTCTTATTTCGTCTACCCGCTTGGGACATGTCGTCAATGTGGTATTGTAGTACTGTATGTGTAGTACATGGGAAATGAGTGTCCTAAATGATAGTATTTCATCAGTAAACTTTTTGCTATTCCCCCCAAAAAAATTACAAATAATGACCTTCAGTTTTCAAGGCTGGTATAAACAAACTTAACGATTTTGCTGCAAAATATTTGTCAATGTCTTTTTAGATTCATCATTTATAGACAAAGAGGCTCTTTTTTGCACAGAGGCTCTCTAAGGTATAATGCATTCACATTCGTTACAATTTTTAATGTCGTACAAAATCATTTCAGTTGGGAAAGTTTGCTATGACAATCTTAGTTTATTTTAATTTGCTACAATTCTTATATCTTACACATTATAATTCAAATAGTTATAATATCTCGCTCTTAGAAATCTTCCGTTTAAATTAGTAATTTGTTTTAGGTTACAGATATAGTTTAATATTTACGAAACTGTTGAAGTGACTGTCATTAATAATTTAGGTGTTCAACAAAATGTGTCGAACAAAACGGAAGTGTACTAAAAACGCTATAGGCAAATAACAATTTGCAAAGATAAAGTGAGTTTCATGAAAAGCAATTTTCAGAATAAGCTGAATAGAAAACTGGGAAAATTTTATTTTGTACTTTAATGAATATAAACTGTAGCAATTATTTTAAGTGAAAGTAAACATTTCTTCTTTAAGGTATCTCGGTACTCTTAAAGCTACAAAATTTTCGATTTTTTTTTTTTTTTTTTTTTAGATGTTAAACTCTTATCTTTTCTGAACATTTTGATATAATTATTTCCTTGAAATTCCCAATGGCTGAAGTGGCATTTCCAAAACTTAGATGTCATTTTCCTCCAAATGACGTTTTTAAGCATAACGCGCGGGATATTTCAAAACCTTCTGAATCTTTTTTCATGAAATTTTTTAAACATATGTTTCATATTAGTCTGTATTATCCGAACCTAAAATTTCATTTTTATTGTTCAAACAAATATTTTTTTAGGTTATTATATTGTTGAAATTTTTAAAATTTTCTATTAGCTAAATACAAATTTGCATTAAAAAATGCTTTAAATACAAATATTATTTAGGTTCAGGGTAATTATTATAATCTGAAGTATAATTAGGCACAAAATATTTCAGTCTAGTTTAAAATTTTATTTTGTAATCCTGCGCATAATCTGTTATATCAATTTTCTATTCGAGAAATCTCTGACAGTTTGGAGGCCCCTATAAATTCTAATTCTGCATCTTGCAATTTTTTAAATTCATGAAATGAAATAACATATATATATCTTTCATCCCAATTAAAATTGTGTTTTTAAATCATAAACATTTTAAAATATTGAATGTTAAACATGGTCTTTTAAAAACAAATTCCAATTTTAATAGTCCTAAAAATCCCCCTAAGCCATTTTTGACACTTTAAATGAAGGTTTTATTTTTTTGCAATTTTTACATTTGTTTTTATCAAATATATATAGCCGTGACTGTCGGATCAAAAGTCACATAATTTTATTATTAAACTAAAAGTTTAGATAAAAATAAAATAAAATAAAATAAATTCTGGTAGTTTGTACTCGAAACATCATTGTGAGTTGATGTTATTTTAGGAATATCCATCCAAAATACGTTTCTAAAAAATTAAGAATTGGTGTATATTTCTGTTCTAAGAGATATTAAGATATTTAAGAGAATTTCTATATTAAATCTACTGACAGAAGATTTTTTAATAATATTTTTAAACAGAAAGTTAAAGGGAAATTGTTTTACTGCATTTTAATAACAGTTTTAATAAACAGGTTTTATGTATTATAAAATTGTTTTTACACTGTTCGATTTCATATATAATTTCGCCACCTAACATTATATCTAGAAAAAGAAATATACTTTCTCTATCCAACTTTCAAAAATCCATGAATGAGCAAAAAACATTATCCAATAACACTCAAATATCCAACTTTATCTCGATGGGGGAATCCCTAGAATACGCAGCCAGAATATCAATGACGGAATTCTGATTTTGATACTTGGATTCGTTTCTTATGTGAATATAGCAAACCCTCGTGCAAGAATAAAAAAACTTTTATTTGTGGAAATGTACTTATTTTTACGGCTCTAAATCCTATAAATTTCAAGCAAAAGATCGGAATAAATAAAATCAAAGAAATCTGTTAACGGTACCGTGAACATCGTAATTAACACTGATTTATATAAGCATAAATCATTATTCGAGTAATTTAATTGTTATAGCTGATGTTTGGAGACATTTAGGATGTTTTGAATTTATAACAGTAATTAATATAATGAATATGAAATAATATATTGTGAGAATAGGTCATGAAATTTATAAGAACACAAGTACAGTAAAGACGAAAATCGTGGTAACCTTTTGAAAAATATTTTTTCTAAAATTTCATGGTTCCTAAGATTAATTTTATTTTATATATCAAAATAGTAAAAAAACAATTAAGTGAAATATGGTAGGCGGTTGTTTTACGAACATATTTACGTAACCTGAAATTTTACGAAAAAGCAAACGATCTCAAATACAATCTTATACACACAATTGAAGAGCTAAGTGAAGAACATATTAAGTAACAAAAATTACATTTGAAGAAATTTGAAGTGAAAGTTTTTGCTGTAAGTTTTAATGATTTATTTTCTATTTGATACCATGTGTTTAAAATATTAACAGGTAAGGTACTAAATTCTCTCAGAAATACTTATTCATATTTAATTTTCAAATATTAAAAATGATTAATATAATGGACATTATTAAAATATTAAAATATTAAATATTAATGAATAATGTCTTAAATCTTCTAGACTAAATAGATTCTTAGTATTTTAGCTTCACCATGTGATAGGATACCTCATAACGCTTTCATCCAAAAGATTAAAAAAAAAAAAAATGTAGCATAACATGTTCATCCACTCAGCTCCTCAATTAATTTTTTTACACACTTCTAAAAACTACAAATCGTTATTTATGAACTTAGCTTAATTCATATGAATACCAAGCTAACCCTTAAATGCCTGATTTTTCAAAAATAATTGTAATAATGTTTTTCCGCTTTCATTTTTTAAATAAATCATGGGAAAAATACTTTAAAAAATTATATTTTGTTTAAAGTATAGTTTACGGCTAAAAAACAGTTTGTTACTAATCGGCAATACTGGTGTTTAATTGAAAAAATAATTTCCCTTGATAAAATTCTATAATATAAAACACACAAGAATTTTAAGAACTGTAATAAGAAATGAATTTTACTTTCTCAGTGCAGGTTAAAATAGGGTATTTCGTAAGCTTCCAAACAAAACAAAAAGAACAAGTAGCAACAATTGAAAAAATAAATCTATCTTTATTCTTAAACAGCACAAGGGTTGCCATCTGCATGTTGGAAATCGATTTAATAATATCTTCAGAATGTATTTTATTGGCAACATTAGGTATTATAGCTTCAATATTATTCTAAGAGCATTTTAGAGCCTAAATTGGTTATGTTGCCGAAAAACAACACCAGGCATTTAAGGGCTAAAATAAACTTTTAACTATTTTGAGGCAACAGTTGCAAACATTTTGAGAAATACGATGAATATAATGCTGTGCAACATATAGAAAAAATAATGTAATAATAGTGATCGCCCTTCCTTATCTTTACTTCTGTGCTGCTAGAACGAAGAAGAGGAGAGTATTATGACAACATTCTACTTAAGAGGGTACAGGCTTAAATAAAGAAGAGCGTTAGATTTAGTTTCGTTATGACAAAAGAAAAAAAAAATGGTTGAAGTGAAAATGAGTTTTTGTTTTTAAACATTTATAAAACATTAACCAAGAAACAAATTGCCAGAAATACAGAATTCCAAAGAATATTTGATAAATTTAAGAGAACGAGAGAAATTTCATTAAAGTTAAAAACTGGAATTTCTAAAAGGAGTTAGTTGACTTCGAAATGTGAGAATCTTAAACATTCAAATTTATGGAAATGTGCTTTAAAAAAAAATCACTCCTTTTTGCCTCTAAATAAAACATGAACATTTTCAAAAAGTCCTGTAGTTAGCTACAAAAATTTAAATTTCGACATATGTTGAGTATCAAGACACTGTTGGTGAAATGTTACAGCAGATACGTTATAATTAAATAAAACGAAACAAGGAACGTTTAAGATCTTGCTTTTTGATATGCTTGAGAAGATGATTCCAATTCGGGTGAGGCAATTTTAATGTGAATTGCCTCACCTAATGTCTACATAGAAATTTTATGTCTACATAGGAAAATGTCTACATAGAAATATTAGCTCCTGTTGCAGATGGCATGATTGGATAAAAAAAGATTCTGCTGTTTATTGAAAAGTATCTAAAGGCCAGATGGTTTTCAATATGTTCTAAAACGTCCCAAAAAGTCCAGAAGCATCCTTCTGCATACTACGATAACAACAACTTTTGGATGACGGGCAATATATGCGACAAAACATTGAGAAATATACGTAGCCAATTTTCAGGAGAGAAGTTTTCATAATCGTGGACAATGGTACTTCACACACAGAACTTTTTCATCTTTCGGTAATCTGTCAAAATGTGTGGAATATCTAAACAAAATGCGACTTCATTTTTTTAACTAATGGAACATGGCAAAATCAGTATTTTAAAGCTAAAATGTAAAAGGTTGTATTTGCAACGGATAATCCTTTGTTTTGGCCGGAAACAGCCTTACGAGTTGATATTCTTTGTGGAATTCTTTTGTCAATCAATGCATAGGATGATTTTTCTTATGTGTCAATTTCTAGTGTATTTCTTTATGCAAGTTTTATTCAGATATACTAATACGTAATGAGAACTTTTTATTAATGTACAATGTTGAATAAATACACATATTTTAGTTCAAATGTGATACAGGATGACGAAAAAACATGGTCATAACAATATCTTTCTGCCAATTGTTTCGCAAAATTTTATACTTACGTAGGACAGACAGCATATTCTCTGCCAGACACAAAATTCAATTATATGTATTTCAATTTCCTTTGTATTACATACTACCATTGCATTTACCTGTGCACAGAAATGGGAGTTTTGCAATATCTTCTAAATTAATTACAAAAAATTAAATGATAAAAATAAGCATTTAGTATTAAAAAATACCATTTTTTATATTCTAGCACCTATAAAGTAATGACATTATTACATAGACCGAGTTCGTACGGTTGCTTGAATTTCATGACTAAAAAATTCTTCGGCACCAGTACTTTCTTATCGAAAATCTCTACTGAAATAAGGTGATATTTCGTCCGTTTAAACTAGATTTATTTTTCTATTAAAAAAAAATTCTGATATTGGGCCTTGAAAATAACGGTACCCGTACGAACCCTGGGGCTTAGATTCTAATTCGGAACATAGTAAATGATACGGAAATCATTATGGCAAAGCATTTTATGTACTGGAGTTTATCGAACATGCAAACAACAGAAATAATTATTTTCCAGAAATCACATTTAAAAATTTCTTATCTCTAAAATTAATCTTGAAGAACCAATTAAATTTTATTAGTGTTTCAGTCTAGTAGCGTATAAAAAATGTACGAAAATCATGCATAAAAACGTTGTTTACATCTCTCTTGGTTTCCTGTTAATTTTTGGTATTTGATACATTACTTTCTGCTTATTAAATTTGTACAATTCGCCTTCTAGTAATCGTAGAAATAAAATTAAAATAGATTAGGAATCATAAAGGATTGCTCTTTCCAATAAAATAATAAAATATCTAAATCTTTCATTAAAACGGCCTGTTTAATGTCGGCAGATACCTTAAAGTAAAAGACTTTTAAAAAGAATTCTATGAGCTATATAAATGCCTTCAGTAAAGTTTAGATAATTTAAACTTCATTACACACTCATGAACTTCACTGTTAAAAATTTGCCGCATTCTGGCAGGTCATTTGACCGTTTTTTTCCGAAATCGGTTACACAACCGTGAATTTAACACTATTCCGACCACATTATTGGCCATTTTATGGTCAGAATATAGTTAAATTATGGTTATGAAACCGTTTTTTTTTAAAAAATGGTCGAATGACCTGCCAGAATGCTGCAAAAGTTTTAACAGTGTTCGGCATAGTAACCCGCAATTGCCGCTTTTAACACATTCACGCCGGTTTTGATGTTTTTTTTTTCTGTGAAGCGGCGCTCGAATTCATATTTCGCTTCATCTGGCGGTGTGGTACTGATGCTAATATTGCGACACTGTATGTAATGACCCGCCCCTCTCATATTTATTGAATTGAACTCGAATATAACAAGCAGAGTTGATCTTGAATGTCTGAAAGTTCGTAAGGAGTAAGCAAATTACTTAGAGACATGATTTTATTGACTACGTAAGTACGAATTTAATATAAAATGTCTTACAAGCTAAAGAAATATAGATAACATGATATAAATGCATTTCTGTAAGGTAGAAGCCACGCCCTTAGTCAACGGTATTTTTTGAATGAGAACAAGAAATCTCGTTTCCCGTCGTGAATGTATTAAGTTTGTAATAATGAATTGTTTTTACTACTGAATTCTCGAATATTCAAGTGTGATCCACCTGTAGTGCACGCCGTCTATAGCATTGTCGAGTGTGACCCACCTGTAGTTCCCGCCTTCTATGGAACAGTAGAGTGTGACCCACCGGTGATGCATGTCGCCTGATGCGACAGTCAAGCGTGACCCAACGGTGATGCACGCCGTCTTATGGAACAATCCAGCGTGACCCAACAGTGATGCACGCCGGCGTGAACGTGTTAAACCTGGATTCTAATACGATGCGGACGGAGGAAATATCGTATAATGTGGCAGTAAAACAATCAAAATAAACTTCATTAAACTTTATACATAATGAATTCGAATTAAACTTTGGACACATCTTTTATATAATTTATAAGATATCTTTTTGATGTGATAAACTGTATAGCAGTCATCTACGTGTAATGGTACAAAAAAGTTTTGCAAATATTTGTCGTTTCCCTGCGCTTTTCCTTTGAGAGCATAATCTACACATTTATTTTGCACTAATGACCATTATTTGAAAAACATCCGCATATAATTCATTAAAACTTTCTCCTGCGTCATGTTCTATTACGGTTGAAAATTTTGTACTACTAAAATTGTGAAAAAAAAAAAGAACATAAATACTAAGGAAAGTATTTTCTTTATAATGGAGCGGATGCGACTAAACACAATGAACAAAGGCTATTGCAATAATAGTATCAATATTAATATCGATACTAGTATATACTAGTATCACCCTGGGTTTCATAAATTCTAATGAATAATGCATGTACAAACGCGAGTTAACTCGTTACTGGTCAACAAGCTTTAGGAATGAAAACACGAGTTAACACCTGACCTATCAGCAATGTGAAATAGTAGTTTTAAGAATAAAATTGTAACGGTATGTTAAAATCTCACCGAATCTCTTATTGTTTCAATAATTTTTTAGCCTTAAAGCCTTTTTTTTGAGAGAGAGAGAGAGAAACATTTAACGTTTACAATTTAATTATAAAATAATTTTCTGTTTTTTAACTTTCTGGACTATATTTATTTATTTTTACTAATACAAAATCTTAAATCTTATATTTTGCTTCTTGTTTATAACAGTTTTTGAGATTCCAAACATGAATGGCGCTTTATCTATAATAAATAAACTTGTTGTTTAGTAAAAACTTTTTGTAGTCGATATTACTCTTCACATATATTCCCACCGTATGGCATTCTGTCTTGAATAAGAAAGATACCTTCCCCATCCATCTTTCAAAAATCCACGAATGAACAAAAAGCCTTATCCAATAACACTCAAATATCCTAGTTTTTCTCGAGGAGGTAAACCCCTAGAATACGCAGACAGAATATCAATGACGATTTCAGATTTTTACACGTCGGTGCCCTTTTTATGTGAACGCTGCAGTCACAAGAGCAAACATTTTTTCCCTATCTGTTTTAGAGAAAAAGTAATCTAATTCCAAAAAATCTTAACACAAGAAAATAATGTACAAAATTTAGATAAATGTTCCAATATTGCCGAAAACATTAACTTACTTTTAATTGTATTAATTTAAATAAATATTGGAGAAATTTTACTAATATAACAAATCTGTGATACAATTTATAATGTTTTAAATTCAGTCCAGTAGATTTAAATAGGTTTGCGGTTAACATGATAGCTATAGGACATAAATAAATATTCTCTAAAGATATTGAGAGAAATGCAAATTATTATCACAAGCATAGGTAATATATTTTTGTAAAATAAAATGATACATCGGCTAAAACGGCACTATGGCGCAATATTTATATTTAATGAATCTAAAGATATATTTTTTCCATGACCTACGTATTCAGAAAAAAATGACAAAATCCTAATTTTTGTAAAAAATGTTAAAGCGGAATGTCATATTCACTTTGAGATAATATAGATAAAATAATTATTAACTTAGTAAAAAAGTGCAAAAAAATTATTTAAAACCATTCCATTGCATATAATAAGGGTTTTAAAAACTTGAAACTATCCAATAATGATTTTAAAAACGTATGTAAAACGTTGTTACATGCCCACTTTAATATTAACTCATTGCCGACGAAAATTTTTTATCAAATCTGAATTTTAAAACAGTAGAAGCTCATCCCTGTTCTGAAGATCTTTTGCAAATTGGTGTTCTTGATAGATTTTCAAAGTTTATACATCGGTAAATATCGTTTAACGTACGAATTTAATATTAAATGTATTACAATCTAAAGAAAAATATGGATAATATGATATAAATGCATTTTCTGTAAGGAAGAAGTCACGCTTTTGGACAACGATGTTTTTTTCCTTGAAAACGAGAATTCTAGTTTTCTGTCGTGTATGTGTTAAGACCAAGATCTTTCAATCCCGAAGATCATCATTTCCAATGATACCGTCATTAGAATGTCGTTTTTATTGTTCTATTTTATGCCAGTTTGGAACAAGGCTCAGTCTGTTAATCGTTGGGGGTGTATATTAAGTTCTTACGTTCAGATGCTAAAGTCTCTGATATTTTTAAAATGTTCAACCATATTTCAGGAATGTTATAAAATAAAACAAATCAATGCACAGGATTAGATTTTGAAGCTTCTATTATGTACCAAAATTATATGAAATACTAAGACGCGCTTTAAAGAATTCAATATCAGCTTTGCAGCTAAACCACCAGCAAAGTTAAAAACTTATATTGCATAAAAATTGATCAGATATCAAATAATAAATTTACAGGAGTCTATTCAATGATTTTGTATTATTGACATATTATTAACGTAATTGAAAAAGTGCTCATGACTTTGTTTGTCGCTCTCTAGCTTTTGGATAATTAGTTCGTTTAGCACGCTAATGATGACATGTAGTATTATGTTTGCTACAGGGCGAACCCTACTAAAAATGGAATTTGAAGCATTTACAGTTCTTTTACAGGGTAACAAGATAATTTCGTTACATTATGGTGAATGGTAAACATTGTTTGCAATGTATTCCCTTTATGTTATACTCCTGCAAACTTATTAAAATTATTTTTTTTTCAGAGGGGCACTGCAACATGCTTCCTACGGAATATGGAGTGCATTGAAATTATCATTTAAGCATACACCAAAGATTACTATTAAAGTTGTGTCTATCAGCAATAATATCTGAAAGTGCGTTTTCAGTTTGGCTATGCAGTTAAACCTTAAATAAAGTTTAATATATTACTTGGTGTGTATACACTTTATAAATAATGTACATAACATCAGGAAGAGTATGTAAGATTTTCCAACTATTCATTTCCATCGATGTATAAGAATTCCTTAGTAGTATTTTTAACTAGGTTATGCAATTCCAGCGGAACTATATTTTAGTATACCAAGCAATGTTTGATTAAAATACGTAGTTTTCTTTACAGGGCTGGACTAAAGAATATAAATATCGTGTTGACCGAAGATGGCAATGGTTGTAACAGCGATTTAATCTGTGTTGTGATTTTTCTAGTTGAATTAAACTATTGCATATGTTTTTATGCTTATACAAATCTATAAATCATACACAGGGCTGTACGAATACATTATCGTCTAGCCAACTATAATTGTTGAGAATAGTTTTTCAACTGTGTCACATGTTTTTGAAACTGTTTATTTAGATTATGCTTCACCCCCCCCCCCCTACACCTAGATTGCACTAAAACTCTAAATCGAAATCTGAGTTCCCTTTTCTACCTCTGTTTATTTCGCTATTTACTTTCACCATATCAAAAGTTAGTGTGTGTGTGTCGTTTTAATTCGATTCTGTAAACAATTCTTGATTAAATAATTTTTATTCACAAAATTATTTAATAATATGTCAAAAGGGTTATCTAAAATATTCAAATAAATAACTATTTCAAAATGTACGGAATCTTCTTAAGTATAAAGCCTACTGAGTGTCCCCGAGAAGAAACAATAAAAGTTAAAATGGCATGTTTCAATTAAAAATATTGCATTATACGTAATTCCGCTACGTTTTAAAGTTCCGTGACTTTTTAGTTTTTATGAGAATCAGAAAGCGAAAGAACAGAGTTCGTAGGAAGAAATATACGGGAAAATATAACTTACAAGCACTTTTCTAAGAGATACAAAGTGTTGAAATTATTTTCGAAAAGGGAAAATTAAAAGAGGTTGGAAAGGCACAGCAACATTACAAGGTACTCCTGGATGTTCCTGTAAAAGATGTAAATGGATCTGCATTATTCTGTATAATCATCTAAAAGAACTCCAAAGGCTATACAAAGAAATTTAATAACGAAATATGTTTCAGTGTAAATCATTTTATATAGAATAGATCAAACATCTTTTGGACGCTGCTTAATTTGGAAACGATAAATTTAACACAAAATCTTATACAATATTTTTCATGTCAATACGCCTCTTTCTATGTGCATGCAAAACGCAAAACAATAAAGGAAGTATCATACGAAATGTTTTTTAAGAGGTTTTCGACATAGTACGTTGACATTTCGTAAAACAGGCTGTTTGATTAAAGAAAGCAGCTAATTAAAAACCGATGAAAATACGGTGCAATAAAATATCTCAAAAAATGTAATGGCAAAGCTTTACAAGGAGCCACTGATAAAAAAAAACGAGAAATAATATTGACATTAAAGTTGACCTTTTTTTTTTCTATTGCTATAAAAAATAAAACTAAAGACATTTCGGAGCTTTTTCGAATCATATAAAATTGATTATTTTCGGTTGAAAAAACAATATGTAATTGAAGGCAAACACATAAAGCGCTGTAAAGGAAAACAAATTGCAAAGGGAAGGAACAATCAATGACGTGGACTGGAGATTAAAAAAATAGACTTCGATTAATTAGGGGAGGGTAGTACACAGTGAGAAGAAAATTATTATTACTTAACGAATCGCGGCGATTTTTATTCTTTTGAAAAAGAATTTGCTACATCTTTAAGCTTCACAAATACACTACCATCAATGTATAAATGGTTTTAATAAAAGTTATTTATAAAAGCACAGAAGCAGCATAAAGGAGAATCGGAAATTGTCTCACTGTGTACCACAAGTCGTGCACAGTGAAACAATGTATATATTTTCATAACTCATACATTTTTATAATCTGTCAATAATTTTCAGCAGTTTATGTTTTCTAATTATTATTTCTAGATTTTCAAAATATTAAAAATATGAGCCTCGGGTGGACAATGGCAGATATCGGGCTACCTTCATGCAAATTTTCAGCATCTTACGTATAGTAGATTTCCCTAGCCATCGCACACCCACACACACACACACAGAAAGAGAGAGAGCGAGAAAAATATTCTTATATTAATAAATAACTTTTTTAAACATCAGAACCACATAGTAGGCACACAATGAGACACGTCTCACTGTGTGTCTCACTGTGTACTTTCGTTACGTTGTAACAAAATGGATGCCACATCTGTTACATCAATTTCATCGCTTTAAAATTTATGTCGCTTTGTCGAAATAGTCTAATATTAGATATAGCTAGGTTAGGCTAAGTAAATATATATCACATTGAAGGAAATTAACTCTAAAATAGACGTTTGTGTAAATTTAACCACTGTAAAATAAAGAATTATTTACAACTTTGTCGGACGAATAACTGAAGTGGCGAAACTACATCCACGTGTTGCATAAGATGAGGTCGTTATTAGCGTGTGCCAGCTTGAGGAAAAAGTTATAACTATATGTCAAAGTGGCTGCTGTCTCACTGTGTACCATGTCTCCTTGTGTACTATTCACTCCTATGTAGTTGTCTTACTTCTCTTTTAATGTACAAAAATTTAAGATTCGTCTGAATGAACCCTAAGGCAAATTTTTCCGTCAAAAACGAAAACAGTCAAGTAATAATATTTTTTAATTTTAATGTAAATTAATGTCGTTTTCATTTGATGAAAAATAAAGAACTGTAAAAGAAAAATCCGCAAAGTTACTAAAGATTTTTAACCCCCGATATGATATTTTTTCGGCCATTAAATAAAGTGTCGTCATTAAAGTGTCGTCATCATAAAGTGTCGTCATCAACTTTCCGTTATAAAAGCCAGTCGTAAAACAAAGCAAATGTATCATAGCACAGTTAAATACTCTACTGCAACTTTTTTTAATTCAAAGCATCGCATATTTTCAATTTTTATACCGCCGTATAGGTTGAAAATATACTTTTAAATGCAATTTGTTTGAAAACTGCATCTTAATTTATTTTTGAAACATTAAATTTGTTTATAGTTTTTAACGAATTTTTTAAATGTTGGCAACTGGAGTACCCCATTTCTGTAAAACGTAAAGGAAAAATAGTTAGAAAATAGTAGACTATTATATCTTTTTGTTTCCATTTTCCTATAATAACTGAAAAAAAAATTAATTAAAATATGTGCTATTTAAAAAAAAAATGTAATTGATATATTCCAGATGAAACATGGAGCTATTATAAACTTTTTGTAATTTTAGTTTCTATATTAATGTTACAAACAAATTAAGGTATATGAATAATTAAATAGCCGATTTTATTATCAATTTCTTGAAGGCCGACATCGCTTTTTGCTGGAATTGTGTATTATCCTGCGATAGTGATGTCATATGCATAATTTTCTGTAAATGTTTTTTAAGACTGGATTGTAAATGTGGAATTCTTCAGCGTATGCGAATGACATCATCCCATATAAAATAAAAGTGTGTGTTTTATGTCTTAAAACTGAGATACGTTTTGTACTATCTATGTTTATATAATTTTTTTTCATCGGGGGCGACACTAAATTGAAGAGCTGAGTGGATGAACATGTTATGCTACATTTTCTATTTTTTTTTTTTTTATTTGTTTGTTATCTTTTGGATGAAAGCGTTATGAGGTATCCTATCACATGCTGAAGCTAAAATACTAAGATTCTATTTAGTCTTGAAGATTTAAGACATTATTCATTAATATTTAATATTTTAATATTTAATAATGTCGATAATATTAATAAATTTTAATATTTGAAAATTAAATATGAATAATTTTTTCTGAGAGAATTTAGTACCATACCTGTTAATATTTTAAACACATGGTATCAAACATAAAATAAATCATTAAAATTTACAGCAAAAACTTCCACCTCAGGTTTCTTGAAATGCAATTTTTGTTACTTAACATATTCTTCCACTTAGCTCTTGAATTCTGAAAAAGCAGAATTCCTGTTTTCTGGATTTTTTTTTTTTTTTTTTTTTTTTTGTGATCACTAGAGTTATTGTTTTTCATTACACAGTTACCTAATTCTTGCCTTGCGTGTCGATTGTAAATCGCAAGAATGTGTAAAATTTCATTAAAAATTTAAATAACGTATCAAGTAGCCATAACAAATAGCCTATTTCTATCTTCATATATGGTTCATTTTACAACAGAATATTTTTTTTTTCTGATAAGCTTGAGTACTGCTGATGGTATATCAATTTCAAATTTCATAGCAAAGAAAAAATGAGATATTTTAGCATTCAAGGCTAGAATATTCAAGTAAAATGGCAAGAATATTCAAGTAAAAATGGAACTTTTGAAAAAAAAAATCAAATAACCTCTTTTGTGATACCGATCCTCATTCTTCGAAGAATAACTTTTTCGAGATAGACATGGGGATATATGTGAAATCTTGAATAAGATTTTTTGAGTCATTCACACATGTCTGAAAGATGTAAATGATACTACAGTTTCAGATACTGAAAATATTCTTTGAGGAAATGAAATGTCATACATTATTGTTAAAATCAAGTATTTCTAAAAAATATCTAAAAAAATTCTGTATCACGAAAAATTTCCATCTGTAGCTTTAATAAGTTTTTAAATAGTGACTTTCATTTAGTGTGTTGTGGGAAAATCTCAAACTTGCCACATTTTACTGGTGAAATTATATACAGAGTTTTAAAAAAATAATACTTAGCTAATTTGAAGAATATATAATTGATTTTATAATGCTTATTAATTTTTAATACACACTTTTAAAATCGTCTGATATTAATGAAATTGAGTATTTAAATCCGAAATATTGTGTTACTTAAATACGGAAATTTCCCTGTTCAAATCTGCGAAAATGTTTTAGAGAAAGCTTTGAAATCGTAGCAAGATGAATAAATAAATAAATAAAACAAAATATCTGAATAACAATATTTGTTATTAGATTCCTCAATGTGAAAAGAAAGATCTTAGTGTCTTTTTAAGGGTGTAAGATTAGCGAATATAAATGTTATACTTATTAATACATCAACAATGTAAACAATTTATTAAAATAAAGAGAAAATGTGTGTTTAAAATTGACTTTAATAATTAACTTTTGGTACAACACGGACGGAAACTTCAAAGAGAAATGTTTCCAAATAACATTTATTTATTTAAATAAAATACAAAAAGAGAAACACTTTACATTTGTTTTTGTTGAAAATTCTTGAGGCTTAATTGAATTCTTGATATATTTTTAAAGAATACATATCGGAACTTTCCTTTGAACTACATATTTAGCGAAATTACAAAGAAATGAATTATGAACTTTGACTAAGTAGAATAGTGCAGAAATTTACTGACTTTCTAACAAATATTCAATTGTAATGTACACCCTTGGAATACCTGAATAAATAACTATATGTCAAGTTTGAATAACACATTACAAGTATACTAAACAAAAATGATCTAATACCTGTGAAAGATTTTTATAAAATAACTGAATAAAAAAAATCCTGTGTTATTTGGAGATTTTCTTTTTGAGTCGTAATTTTTAATATACCCATATACTTTTTTAATTTTTAATTACAACTATAAAAAATAAAATTCAAAATCCTTCCTTTGTAAGTAACTGCTTTTCAAAAGGTGTCTAGTCGTTGTTACTGGGCATAAATGTATATGTCGTTCAGCTGTGAATATGCTTGTCCTTGGATTCATGCACTTGCCTCACAAATATCACCAAAACACTATCCCAACACCATAAAACGATTTAAAAATTCGTAACCCATTCTTTAGAACCCTACTTAACTAACAATACAACTACGCATAAAAAGCATTCAATAGAAGTAAAATTAGGATTTTATAGGATTCCAATATATTCAATAAATAAATAAATAAAATATTATTTTTAAAAAATGGAACTCACAGAGGTGATTAGGAATTGTCCGTAATTGTTATCCATTACATAACAACCTCGACAGCAATCATTTCTTTCTGTGATCAGAATGTTTCTAATAGTGGCGGCGAATAAAAGCAAAAAGTAAGTTTCCTACCTTAAAAAACAAAACTAAGTACTGTCTTAACAATCGCAAAATTATTACACAAAATCAAGATTCAATCAATTACATTGATGCCTATTTATTTTGAATTCCCGATTGTTTGTCGATTTTTTAATAAATGCAGAAAATATTGCAAAAAATGCTGTCAAAGTTGGCGTTTTGAATCGAATTTTCCGAACCGGGAGATCTGAGAATGAACAAAAAAATGGTCGTACTGAGAAAATAATTGTTTAAAAATCAAATTCTAATTAATTGAGCGAAAAATAAAATCACACGGCCTCTTATACATCTCTTCAAATATCACCTCAGCAAGTTTCATGTTTTTGCTTTTAAAAATGAGTCTGAAACATTTTTCAGAAAACTTCGAGTTGTTGAGGGTGGAAAATTATTTTTTCGAATACACCCTTAAAAAATTCGATACAGAATGTCTTTTTATTTTTTCTACTACTTTGCATTTTTTTGTGTACGTATACCTTTATTTATATATTTGTGTGTGTATAATCCAAAAGTGAAACATATACAAACTTGGTTTTTTTGAATAGCTTTAAATTTCTATACAAAAAGACTAAGATTTACCTTTGCTTTACTTAAAGCAAGGTAAAATTATAAACAACTAATGAGTTAATATCACATCAAATCCATGCGAATGAAATAATTATTTATTTAAACGAAATAAAAAGAAGCTTTTGTTTTTGTTGATTATGTATATGTTAATATATGTCCTCGGTTTTCTCAAAAACAATTGAAAGGGTTTTAATATAACATTTACACTAAAATTATATTAAGCCATGAAAGGTTTAAGCTAAAATGATTCACCGTATAATATGTTTTCAGGGACTGATAAATTATTCTAATACCTTTGAAACGTCAAATGTGAGCTATGAGCAAACAACTACTGTTACAAATGTGAGAGAGATTGTATAGAATATATAAATTGGATTACTGGAAAAGATGATTGAAGGAAATCATGAAACATGGGCATGTAGAGTGCTTTTATTTGTAAAATATTGGAGTCACAGGAACAACAAAATTTACTTGTCGAGAGAATTTTGGTTATACACTTAGCAAGCATTTATACACTTAGCATTATATCAAAAATAATATTTGTTGTTTTATTTTTAGGTAGATTTCGTAAGAAATACTACCTATTACAGTCGTTACCATGGTGCGACGTTTGAAAAATTCCTTCATAACTTTTCATTATAGGACCCCAGGAACCCAAAACCACCCCCACCTAAAAAGTTTATATATATATATATGTATGTATGTATGTACTAAATTTTGTCCGCACGATAAAAGTCGCAATTATGCACGGATCGTCTTCAAACTCGCCAACAACTTTGAGATGGCTAATATCTCGGCGGGGATTGAAAATGGGCAAAATCGGCCCAAGGGAATGGAAATGGGGAGTGTTTAAAATTTTGAATACCGTCTTAACATGATTCTGATAAAATCAGCTCTTACACAACAATGACAGGAAAAAACAAATATTTTTCGTTATAGCAGTTGCCAACAATTAAAAAAAAAGCAATAAAATTCTCACCACAACAATTGCTTTTCTATTGCAAAATTTTCACGTAAAGCATTAAATTAAATAAATTGTTTGACGAATTGAAAACAAATTGAATATTACGTCATAAGTTTCCTAAAGCAAGATTTTCTCATGAAAACTCAAAATGAAATAATTAGTTTGACGAATTAAGAGCAAAAACAAAATATTGCGTCATATTGGAAATAAAATGGGACCTCAACAGCTGAATATGTAACGTCATGTGAGTTTGAATAAACGTATTAAAACATGATAAAAACCCGAGTATGGAAATATTAACATATTTCTACACATTAAGGTTCTTGAATTTTTTGTAGCCATTTTTTAAACCTATTCCATATACATGCGTGTGTGGTATTCGTGCATATTAGAATTTTCACAAAATGTTCAGCTCCCTAGAGCTCATTCTTAGTGAAGGAACTGGGTTTATCTCTAATTTTGATTTAAGTTTTGTTGGTGAATTTAGTAATTAACTCGAAATCTACCTCCGCCTGTAGGCCAGAGCCGGCAGGGATTTTTTTAACTATAAATAGATGCCTTCAAGTAATCGAGCCTGATACTTTGCACAGAAATATGTGATTTCATTTTGTTCGTTTTTCTGAGTTATCTATTAAGACAACTGCCACGTGAACAATAATGGGTGTACCTTAGGACTTGTGTGTTATATTTGAACTACTAATATATTTAATATTTTCTAACTTAATTTTTCTGATTTCTATATTTTATTTAAATATAAAATTCTGCTAATACAGGTCGACAAATAATGCTGCTCTGGTCTATACTGAAAGCAGCGCTAAACATATTAACCCTTAAATGCCCGATTTTTTTTATTTTGTTCCAAAAAATTATATATGATTCTCTGAAAGGTTTATTACACAGGAAAAATAATGAAAAAAATCTGAGATACATTTTTCATATAATACGTCAATAATTTCTTCTGTTGCATATCTGTAATGAAGTAAAACCTACTGTCGTTTGGCTGTTTTACGCTAAAATATTGCAAATTAGTAAATATTTTAATAAGTATGTCTCCAAATACCTTATTTTATATAATTATTTATTTTATAAAACTTAACTTTTAACCCTTTAATTCCCATGATAGAATACGTTCTAAAAATTACGTAGTTCAGAGAATCTGACTTTACACCAGAAAGTTTCAATGGTTCATTTCGCTTTATGTAATTGCGGAATTGTCTGTTATTAATTAACCCTTAAAGCTCCGGCGTCTATTACACAAATTTTATTCGATCGGCACCACTTTTTAAAAAGAAGTTTCCTTCAAGCACAGAATTACAAAAATGCTCTGATTAAATAAGGTAATTTTTTTTTATTATTATTACTGGTACCAAAAACAAATTTTGCAAAGACTGATAATGTCTCCGCAACGGAGCCAACGGAGTTGTAAGAGTGTGTTATGTTGCTATGTTCCAAATGTTGCTATTTTAATTTTCTGGTGTGAGTTAGGTATATGTGAATTTAAAAAAAAAATTAAATTCAAAGCACTGTTGTTTGCATATATGCAAAGCTGCGTACTAAAGTGTTAACATTTAAAAACTTGCAAACTTGAATATATTTTTTATACTGTATAAACATGTATATCCCTTTAAGACCTGACCTACACAATTGTGTAGGTGATCCTACAGAAAGAAAAAAAGCATTTTCCTCTTTTTATGCGATTTAAAGTCGAGTCTGCACCCACAGAATTGCGTAGATCCTCCCTTGGCATAACCTGGCACAAGGTATTCTTTTAAATTTTTTTAAAATCAAATATGATCTTATTAATTATGGGAAAACAACAAAACTTTTCATTCGACCAACAATCTTCCGGTCTTAAAGGTATAACTTTTTTTTTTACTTCTGTTACCTTCGCGAATGGTAAAATAATGTGCTGTATTTCTAGGTACAATTTTTTTTTATGTCACCGCCGAGAAGAACATTTAAGCTCGAAGCTGTGGCGGTCATCTTATGTATTAAACGCCCCAGACCAGGGTTGGCATTAATCGATTACTTTTTTAATCGATTGATTAGTCGATTAAAGATTCAACCATACGAAATTGACGCCTAATTCAATTTATCAATATTGAAATTGAAAAAGTAATTGCTCTTTAAAAAGTTTTTTTTATGATTCTTTCAATCTGCATGAATTCAATCTGGATTAATTTAATCGTGATTAATTTAATCATTAATTACATAGACGAAAATTAAATATGACCGACCTGTTTTCTTTCTTAAATTCGCTTTCATTGCTACGAAATTCTTTTTAAGAGTCACTATACGATTTTCCTTATTGCCTATATAGGGTCGCAAAAAATTATTCATATAAACCAAGGTCAATATGTTTAATTATTTAGGAGGGATAAAGGGCAATTGAAATCCGCTTAATAAAACTGATATATTCTTTTATAATTATTTTAGGCAAATAGGAGCGATATTATCAAGAATTTGATAGCCACAAATTGATGGCGCCCTACTCCCTCATAGACTATACTTCATTTCGATGCCACTACCTTCAATGGAATCAGAAGCGAAATATTTCTGAAATTGCGATTTTTATGATATTGATAGGGAGAGAAACTTGAAATTTGAATGATGGTAATTACTTAAAAGTTTTAAATGCTATATAAGAACAGTTTCTAAATAATATATTCAATTTAAATAATCAAAAAAACCGATTGCGTAAAAAGCGAACTAATTAATTAATTCTCATCAATATGAAACTATTTTTTATATTACTTACCTTTTTTTTATTTACTTGTATTGATGCCTTTTAAGTTGTGTTTAATTATTAGTTCCTATCTACAAACACTCTTTTGATGAGGCCTATAGATGTCTATCATGATGCTTAGAGTTACAGTAAAGGTAGCGATCCAAAGTACACAACTTCCAGGTTGTGTAACATTTAAACGGAGCTTCTGAGTACAAAATGGTCAATGAAACATCGTCTTCATTTTGAAAGACCTATCCAATGATATGCCACTCAATAGGGTGCGTAATTTTTTTTTTCGTCGCCACCGCCATTTTTTATTTTACGGCCGCCATTTTGAATTTATAAAAACTAAACCTATAATATAACCATCGGAAGATTAAGACGAATCGATAAAGACCTTATTCATAAAAATCCATCCAGCCGTTAGGATGTTTCAAGGGTATAAAGAAATCCACATACACAGATACGCGTGAAACATAACACCTCTTTTCAGTCGGGTAAAAAATCGAAAATGAAATTGGTGAAATCAGCAAAAAGTGTTCTAAAAACGTCCTAAATTACGATTTTAATGGAATTGTTAAGGATAGAAAATTTAAATTTGATATGGATGTTACTTTCAAGACTAGTCTCACAGAACAGTTAAAAAGTTTAGATATTTAAAAAGTTGAAATGAATGGCGAAAAGCATTCAAAAAACGTTTAAAATTACGATTTTTGTGGAAGTGTTAAGGATACAAACTTGAAATTATACACGGTTGCTACTTTTAAGACAAAAATATATGCGCTATACATTTTTTTTAAATTGAAATATTAAAAGCTGTGGGAGAAAAAGTGCCTTTTAACGGGAAATATAAGAAAATTTCATAAAAATGTATTTTTTGTTTTTTCTTGAATGGCAGTAATTTTCAAGTTAAAAATAGAAAAGATTCAACTCAACTTCTTTATAAGTTTCTAGTGTAGAATCTCCTAACGGAAAAAAAAATATATTTAACCATACTTAATGACCAGTGTTGAATTCAGGGGGTGACCCCCCCCCCCTTCGGAGCGATGACATGTCCCCTCCCGGAAGATTTGAGATTTTGTATTTACAATGGTCAAAAAGTGTAATTCCCCCCTCCTCCCCCTCCGGAGCCCCAAAAATTCCTCCCGAAGAAAAGTGCCTGAATTAAACACTGTTAATGACTAAAAATAAAACCTTAAGATTTGTGTACCAAGAGTATTTCTCTTAATTGCAACTCATTTAAACTTTGGAAAAAAAATTATACATATATATTTTTTTTTGTTGGAATTATAATCTAATTAAATATAAAGAAATGATCTATAAATATTATTTATTAAGCTTACAAATATTTCTACAGTGAGCATTTACATATGTTTAGACAATTTTTAAACAGTTTAAAGAATTGAAAGGAGAAAAAAAGATTATGTTTCAGATAACTGATTATCAGCTGCAAATTGCGTTTAACAAACGTAGTAAATTACTCTAAACATACGACATAACGGTAACATACTAAATTATGCTTATATCATAAAAAATGAACTTGCAACAAACTGAAGAAGAAAGTCTATCGTAAAAGCAAAATTCAACAGTTTGATGTCAGCTCATATCATAAAAGTGTAAGAATAAATCAAAGAGAATACTTTACATCACTACCCATTCTCGCCAAAGCAAATTTTTGTAGCATATTCAGAGCAATAAATTTCATTAAAATACTCAAAAATTTTCAGGAATATTTTCACAGTACATTTACATATTTTCCAACATCTTTTTAAGGATTTAAATGAATTAAAGTAAAAAAAAAAATCTGTATGGTATAACTAATTTGTTGCAGCAAATTTTGTGCAAATAATCATACTAATTTGTTGCAGCAAATTTTGTGCAAATAATCATACTAAATTGTTGTACATCATAAGAAACTTATAACAAGCTGAAGGAAAAAAGAACATTGTATAATCAAAATTCAACAGTTCGATGTTGGTTTTACATCATAAAATTAAGAAAATAAATCAGTGGATTTGATCTTTATCCCCCCCCCCCTTTTTTTTACAAAAAACATCTTTCAAAATATACTGACAAACCAGATAATTTCAGTAATGTACTCAGGACATTACATTCATGTGAAAAAAAAAAACGAACAATGTTTTAATTGTTCTTTAAACTAAATGCATGTTTGATAATATTGTATTACTAATCGAACTAATTATTTATTGATGGTACTAATTAAAAAACGTCTTTTTATGACTTCCACACTTTAAAATTCTTTTCGAAGCACGCACTCTTTTTTTTTTTTTTTTAAGGGTCTTTTTTTTTATAAAATGAGTAATTTTGTTCGATGTCTTGACATTTTAATAAAAACAACTGAGCGTTTTATACATTAAACAGATTTAAATGATTTCGTGAATTGGCAAAAGAGTAGCGAATTTTGATTTTGAAACAGTCTCATGTTTTTCTTAATTAAGTATCAATTTTCAAAACTATATTTTTTCTGTTATTTGCAGTATTCAAATAGTCACTATATCATATGCATAGACGTAAATCAAAATATCTATACAGTAATCCATTAACATTCGCGAGGGTTAGGTTCGCGGAAATGTTCGCGGATGTCAAAATCGCGAATGTTGAGACTATCTTCCCGTGCATAAAAGGGGGTTAGGTTTTATGAATGTTTTAATGGGAAAAAAGCAATTGAAACATAAAAAGTATATTTATTAAGCATAAGTATGTGCTTTGAATAAATTTGAATAATTATTGAAAAGATATTGAACAAAGTTTATTTGCTAGTTGATGGCTGAAAATATTTAGCAATATACGAATGTTTGACAGAAAGATCTTCTATTTATGAATTTTCATATAAGGAAAATTGCGGCCTCGATTTCTCTTTTAAATTTAAAACTCATCACCAGTGAAGGATCGCATTATATAGCTTTCTAAACAAAATGTTGGGGAATTTTAAAATTTCCCTGACAATTTATGCAGAAAATATTTCCAGTAGTGGAAAATTGGCGCAGAGGAGGAGCCTATTGACACCACTAAATTTTAGTAGAATTTTTCGCATTATCTAATCACAGAATTCCTGATATTTTATTAAGGTGAAGAATACAATAAAATATAAGTGGTGTCAATAGGCTCCTCCCCTGCGCCAATTTTCCACCACTGTATTTCACATGCAATAAAAATTTTGAATTTTAGAAAATTCGCGTGTTTCTCGGAATTACTGATCTAAATTTTGCCTTATCACAAGGGTTGAAGTTCAGGAAACGTAGGCTATACAATACAGATGTTCAGTTCTAGGAATTGATAAAATAAAGTAAGTTTACTTTGTAAAAAAACATTCTTTATCAAAAAAAAAAAATCGCGAATAACCAAATTAAGTAATGGCGAACGTTAAATGTTCTTCATTTTTCATTTCGCGAATAATCAAAACTCGCGACAGTTAAATCCGCGAATGTTAAGGGATTAATGTACAGGGTGTTTATAAAGTCCCGGACCCATTTTGATGATTAATAACTCATAAAATAATAAAGATAGATTAAAATTAATAACATAAATGGTTAGATAGACTCAAAAAGTTTCATGACCCTTGTCAATGAACTTCCACGTGTGCCCCCTTCGTCGAACGGAGAATGTCAAGTCGATAGTCAATTTCACGCCAGGTAGCGGCAAGTATCAATTCCTTTCTCTTGTGGTGTATGCATTCTCCTTAATATCCGCTCGAATAAAACATCACATACAAAAGTAACATAGAACAAACACATCAAAAGTAAACATAACATTGCAATAGTTGCCAAAAACAAAAGAGAGAAAAATGCAATTAATAAGCAGACGATATTTAGAAAAGTACAGATATTTAGACTGAAAAATGAAATTATCTGAAATCAACCACACGCGCAGACGATATTTACAAAAGTAAAGATATTCAAACCGGAAAAGGAAACTGTATGAGTTATTCCATCAATAAATGCCATATGTTTGTTTATATCTTCATTATTTTATGAGTTATTAAACATCAAAATGGGTCCGGGACTTTATAAACACCCTATATATAAATTTACACATGTAAATAAAATTCATAATCATGAAATTACAATAAAGTTGAAGAGAAGAATTGGGAGGTATGCTCTTTAAATTTTGATAACTCTGTTAAAAATGACAAAATGCGAGTTTATACTAGCTATTGGGAGACGGAAATGCCAAAAAGGGAGTCTGGAAATTCCTCGAATTCAAAATGTAATTCAGTATGTTTTTGCCACACAAAGATGATTTATTTTTGTTTGACATTTGAAGTAAGGGGTACTGTTTATAACAAGACATAACATACCTTAAACATCCTGTCTTCAAGTTTGAACTGAGAAAATAATTAAAAAACACTAATTACATTTCCCTTCCAGTTATCCGGCTCTACCCTAACAATTAGCCAGTATATGGTTATTTTTTAAAGTAATTTAAATTATTCTTCATTACTACTTTCTTTTCAAACATATCGTCCGATAAATTTTGAGATGTAGATAAATTAATCATCGTGGCAAAAGAAAACATCCTTTCTACAGCTCCAGATGATTTCATTGCGGTATTATATTTCACAAATGCTCTCTTTATCAACTGATAACTTTCTAGGAGGTTTACTTCTTGACACTGTTCCGAAAAAACCCCCGATATAAGGAGTTCGACTTTCTTTTTAGGAGTGTCCAATTCCTCACACTCCCTATCAGAATCTGAACCGAAATCAAAATATTTATCTTCCTTTGATTTTTTAGTGAAACGGTTTTGAAGGAAAGGATCTTTCAAGTGTTGCAGAAATTTCATCACATATTGCAGCTATGAATTATCGAATACACCATTTATGCCTCTTCAATGGTATACAAGAAAACCTTTTATTTTTAAATTTAGGATAACTTAAAGCTGCAACTACAACGTTTTCAACAACATTACCGGAAAGATCATAAAATTCAGAAAACCTCTCTTCAATACTGTCAATGTACTTGTTTAATACTGGTCTACAATACTTGAGATCCCTTTTAAGTAGCTTCTTCAGGTTCTTTTTAAGAGCTAATAGACAAGGCAAGACAACACCATAAAACGCTTTACTGCCTTATAAGATATCAATTGCATCTGCTATCGGTGTAGCGCATTCAATGAATTCATAAATATAATTATATTCAATATTTGTTAGCGGATTTTTGTGCCACAAAGCCCGACTTAGTATGAAATTGTTATTTCTTATTGCTGAAATTTGGTTTAAGTTATCATAAAAACTATTCTCTCGTGAGTCCTGGACGGGATAACGCATGTCCTAAAATGCTTTGTATAATTTGGTCACCCTGCCGTATTCCATAATGCATTGAACTTCCTGATAACTTCCAAATACAGCCTTCCTAATACAGTTTTATCATTATTCAATAAATCTTATTTATTAGCACTTGCTGTCAAGTTTAGAGTTGAAGCACAACATCTGAGATGAGGGGATAACAAATTATCATCAATATTATTATAAGTCCACTTGTTTGTTACCGTTTGGCTCTTTTTTACAATTAATGGACCTTTGCAATCGGCGGACTCTCACATTCATTCATCTTCGGCATCACTGGCTTCAAAGCCTAAAGACACGTCTGTCTCCAGATCTAGAGATTTGGTTTCAACTCCAAAAATCTCGAAGGCTTTCACAAAATTTGCACCGTTATCTGTAACTGATGTATCTTTGAAGCGTCTAAATTGAAATCCGAATACACTTCAAGCAAAATATCTTTGATTCGATCATGTGTATGTGACCTTTAAATCGCCGACGAGCAAGTGCAACTGATTGTCTTTGTAAATATGCACTTTTCCAATGGGCGGTTACACCCAGAAAGCTTCTTTTTTTTCCGACCAAATATCTGTCGTGATGCAAACATATTTGGCAGATGTCAACTTCTCTTTTACTTCATATTCTTGTTCAAATGATCGCTTTTAAAATAGCATTTCTTAGAGATTGTCGTTTCGGGATTTTAAGACTTTGGTCGCTTATGTTTAAATTTTCGAACAATTTTTTGAAATATGGATCTTCTACTGTTCGTACAGCTATCATTGAGTGAATAAAATATTTGGCTAAATCATCTAGAAATTCCTTTTGCAATATGACATGCTTAGAATTTTCAGCGACTTTGTTAACATTGACAGAGTCGTAGTTAATTCTAATTTTCGTGCCATTCTTCTGCATATATTCCCGGTATTGTTGGATAGCTTCTGGTCCGTGTATCCGTCTTAAATGGCTCACGAAATTATAAGTGCATTTTATGTATCCTTTTATTTCCTTTTTGGGGGGAGCATTTCATACAAAGTCCAATAAAAGTTTTATTTTGTAAATTTTTCTGGAATATATTTGAAAATATTCCGTTAAGTAAAGGCATATGTGCTGATATTGACTAACTATCCAAAGCTTCTTTTGTAGAATTTAAAGACAACGACTCCTGAGAAGTTTCAGTTGCAGCTCTCAATAAATCATTACATGCTTCATCAACCTCCATTTTTTTAAGGGAGTAAATAACAACGTCACTTTATAAAAGCATAAAACGATAAAAATTATACGCCTATAACTTTTTCCACTTTACATCTAACAAGATAATCGAATAGTATATATGAACTTTACTACTAATTACTAAACTTCTGTCATTCATTACTCGGTAACTCACGTACACGATCAAACGAATCTAAATATTACTTATAGTAATTAAATAGTACTTATGCAAATCCTTTGATCTTTTGATGTTGAAATCCACTGACGTCATCAACCTGATGCTACTTTCTATTGGTTGAAGCTAGTAGAGAGAAAATTAATAATATTGAATATAAACTACGTGTAAAAGAATGGGTACACTAGATACTTCAATGTTTGTAATCTATTATATTAAAAAGTGACTATTTGCATTTCACAAAATTTCTTGAATGAAGACATCACATTTTACTGGGTGTGTATGCTATAGCGAAATCTTGACGTCATACTCATACATTTCTATAGATGTTATTTAAGACTGTTCTCAAGATCCTAAAAGCGAAATGCGTTAGCGGATGCAAGTGACGTCATTTTAATGTACGTTATTTTCAACCCAACAGCTTTGGAATTCTTCCTATGAGGAAATAGTTCTGAGAAATGACATCGCTTGAAGATAACATTATTGATATCACACAGTGATATATTGCAAAGTTTGACTAAAATTTAGAGGTATTTTACTGTACAGCGCAGACACATGCTCACATGACACATGCTGGCTCAGATCGGAAGTTTTTGTCAAAAATATAGCAATCCACATTATAGAACTTGGTTATTCTCGTTTGGTTGAATTCGCTTCGACGAGTTAGTCGAGCAAACGAAAATTATCTTGGAGATACCTCCAGGTTTATCAGGTTTAAAACCCCTTAAGTGTTTTTTTTTCTCTTTTTTTTCATTTTGACGCAATAAATTAAAAATAAGGACCCAGCACCACCTTTTTTTTACTAGAACATTTGGCTTTGTACAATCGAAAAAGGTATGCCATTTAACAAACCAATTACAGTTAAAATTAAGTGATACACAAATGTTTTTAGTATCGAAGATAGAAAACTCTTTTTGCCCGAGCGGTACTCGGGCAAAACAGTTAAGGGGTTAAAATAATGCCAGAATTAAGAAATTTTTGTGGAAAATTCCCTCTGAAATTGTGTTGTCTATGTGTCTGTATTCTGTTTAAAAGGCATTCTACTATAATTTTACCAAAATATCAGAATTTGTATAACATAATTTTCATAACTTTTAGTTAATCTGAAATTTTAAATTTAAGTCCTTATATAAAGGTAAAATGTAAATTAATATTATAAATGTTGTAAAAAGAGGAATACAATAAGATTTGCTTTTCCAGAAAAAATTGAAAGGTCTTCATTATACTTTACAAATGTTACACATGAAGTTGATAAGCAGCCGATATTGAATTAATATCTTCCTGTCCGTTTTTAGTTTTTTGTACTCCTTTGTGTACTCCTGGAATATAGATGTTGGGTAATGTCAAAAACATAAATTTAAGAGGTTTTTATTACTTATTATTTTTCTGTTTTTTAATCAATGCTTACTATTTAATTATTAATCATCTAGTATTATTTAGATAACCTTTAACCCAAGTTGTAAGTATCAACTGTTATAGAGCGGGTGTCGTCGTGAATAAAAGTGACTCGGTCATAGAATTACGAGAAAAAATTATGATGTAGGAGAACATTATTAAGAATAAATAAAATAATGCCTGGCTTGCCTCGGCTTCATTGTATTCACATACAGTTTTCTTCATTCGAAAAATATTCAGAACATTTTTTTTTTTAATCGAGTCATACCAAAGTCCGACCAGAAAGAGTCAAAACCTACTCGAAACCGAGCCAAATCCAAAATATTTAAAGGCAACCTGATCCAAGACAAGACCCGATGCAAGACCCTAGCAGCGATCAAGGGTGATTAAACCAGAAGCTTGAAAAAAGATAAAATAAAGGTCCCAAAGCCAGAACAATACATGAAGTTTTCAATCATAAATCCTTCATTAGATTGACTAATTAGATTGACTATTTAAATTAAGAATTGATTTAATCGTAAAAAAGCAAGCGATTACATCCAAATAATCATTGGTCATTAGTCTATGAGTAGGACTGAATTGATTTAATCGTAATCAAAGCATTGATTACATTAAAATAATCACTGATCGTTAGTCTATGAGTTGGATTGAAACTTAGCTTAATCGGTCAATCTTTAGTCGTGATTAAAAAAGAAATCGTTAACTTTGAATCGTTAGTCTAATTAAAATTTTGCACAACCCTGCACCAGACCATATCTGACATGCTTGCCTATGTATTTCACTTAAGGAACAATCCATTTAAATATTTAGTGCGGCGTTTTCCTTAATTGGTGCTGAAATCCTTGCCGAAATAGTTTAGTGAAAGAGGCTGCGCTTGATTTCTCGCTGAAACGGCGGTTATAACTATGTTATATTTTATAACACTTTGATACATTAACCCCAAAAGTCCTTTTCACCAAAACGTTCACCGCAAGCACCCATTACGTATTCGATGTCTAGCCGTCTCCCTTCTGACTCGTAAAATAAATGGAAATAAACGTTCCTATATGAAAGATTCAGAGACTGAAGCACTAATCAAAATCACATCTCTCATGAAATAAATAATACATGGATGAGGTATGTCAAAAAAGTTTCTTGCGGGTCACACTTCGCCTGTCGATAACTTATCTTCTGCCTGCCAAGTCTTTGACATTTTTTTTATGTTTATATCAGTTTATCTTTGATGTAAATCGTAGCTACAGTTTTGCCACGTTGGACGACCTGGAAAGAATGAGACTTTTTAAATGTCAAATATCTTCCACCATTTCAGAGAACTTCTCTTGTTTTATTGAAATACCGGGTGAGTCAAAAGTTCGTTACTACTTTAAAAACTCATAAAAAATGAATAAATTATGATAAAGGAGTGCTGTTTGCAAGAAAGGGCCCGCAAGGTAGTAGGATGTTTTTTTAGCAGCAAAAAAAAAAAAAAAAAAAAAAAAGGTTTAAAAGCCACATGTAGAGAGCGCTGACGACCGGAAACAAAATGAACAGGAAAACAATACGCTCCATTCACTTGTTCTTCAAATAATAAATGTTCAACATGACCCCCAGAACATTCTACGACACAAGTGTTGTCCTGTTCATTGTGTTTCGGGTCGTCAGCGCCCTCTACATGTGATTTTTAACTTTTTTTTCTGCTAAAAAAGATCCGACTACCTTGTGAGTCTTTTCATAATTTATTCCTTTTTTATGAGTTTTTAAAGTTGTAACGAACTTTTGGATCACGCAGTGCATTCCATGATTTAATAAACCGAAGTTTAATAGTAAAAATATTGTAGCTATTTAGAAAAAATATATATATACCAGAATCTGGTAACGTTGCCGTAATGCTAGAGATGGAAAGTATAAGAAAACATAGTGTATATATTTGTACAGATTCAATTATTTTTTTAATTTCAGCGCTAAGTCTTTATGGATAAAAAAAATAATAAAATTGAAAGCTAGGAAAAGCAAATCTTGATTCAGAAAATATAATTTTTTATAAAATTTGTGTTGTATTCTTTTATGAATTAATATGTTTATTTTCAAACTGATGCTTTATTATACTGCTTTATTCTACCTCTTTCTTCAATTTACATCACATTACAGAATGGTGTGCAGTATAGTTATTAAGTACTACAAGTGTATAGAAAAACTGTTAAAATGCAGACCTATATTTTAATTAAAATTTTAAATAAAAAACAATAATTCTTTTAAATATTAGCTTTGAATGTAACACGAATTCTTGTATCTTTTCGTGAAAAAAAAAAAAAAAAAAAAAAAAAAAAAAACTAAATATGTTAGTCTAGCACATAAGGGCATGCAATAACGACCATCGTCGAAAACCTAAATTTTGAATTGAAGCTCAGTAAATAATTTCAATAATTTTCTTAATTAGTAGCTTTGAATTTAGCACGAATTCTTATATATTTTCGTGTTAAAAAAAAAAAAAAGCTAAATATGTTAGTCTAGCACACAAGGGCATACAATAATGACCATCGTCGAAAACTTAAATTTTGAATTTAAGCTCATTAAATAATTTCATTATTTAAGATAATAAAACTATCATTGTTAATGAGCCCTATGTTATCTTTATCTTTCTTCTTTTTTATTTCAATTTTCTAGACATGTTCGTACCCACAAAAATAGCATATTATTTAAAATATTTAAGAAATATATTCCCTATTTAAAGTTTTAAAGTTCTGAAACTCTTTGTTTCGATGAAATGGCTATATGAAGTTACCGATACAATCGTACCGGGTGTCCTAAAAAGGACTGACTGATTTTAAAATTCAATAACTCGCAAACGGTGACAGATATTTAAAAAATTCTTGCAGGAGGGTTATGCATAAGGTCAAAAGTTTTTTTTTTTTTTTTACAATGATTTTCAATTTTAGTTCGAATTACGAACAATTGATGGCGCTGCGATCAATAGACGCTAAATTCAGGCTCGATTTTTGGTACTTCGTGGCCCGGATAATACATTTCCATCTCCTTTTTCCTCATGGAACAAAAGAAAGGACCAAAAATCGAGCCTGTATTTAGCGACTATTGCCTACAGCGCCATCTATTGTTTGTAATTCGCACTAAAATCGAAAATCACTGTAATAAAACTTTCGACCTTATGCAGAAATCTCCTGCAAGAATTTTTTTAATATCTGTCACCGTTTGCAAGTTATTGAATTTTAAAATCAGTCAGTCCTTTTTGGGACAACTGGTATATACAACACGTTAAAAAGTCATGTGCACATAAAACTGTGTTTCTGTTAGAAATTTCCTTGCGTTTTCTAATTCCCACTTAATTAATATAGGCATGGATATTTATTTCTTATTTTGTATTATACTTTAGAAAGTAGGTTTATTTATTTCTGCATTTAATTTAACATTTTTAATCTTACTAAAATATCGGTCGTAATGTCACAAATGTCAACGTGCTTCTGTTAAATTTGTAAACAATAGCATTGCAAGCCCAACATTAGAGTTTATTTATTACTTGAAATCAAAAGCAAATGAAACCTTGCAGGACAATCGTCTTCAAGTGTTACGTACACAAATTTTTGATTAACTTTTTATGTATTTTACATTTTATGGTTAGTAGATGATTTATTAGTTATAGTAAAGACGCATATTTGAATATTTTGAAGAATAATGTTTAATTTTAAGCAGGAAATTGACAGTGTATCAGAAATGAGCTATCATTTAAAATGTATTTCTTTTATTCATTAAATAGTATATCACTCAAACACAATAATTCTTGATATACTGCGTTAAATGTTTAGAAATATTTTATTTTTCTTTATAAATGTTAGTAAATTAGGCTTGTTTTACTGTTGTGAGGGAAGATTACGTGTACTTTTAAATGCTTGATATTTTAAGGGGTCTCAGGACTCTTAAATCTTTAGAATTTTCGAAATTTTAATTTTTTTAGTTGTTAAACTCCTATCTTTTCTGAACATTTTGATATAATTGTTTCCTTGAAATTCCTATTAGAATTGAAGTTATGGCTTTTACATTTATACACGTTCAATAGCTGAAGCTTCGTTTCGGACACTTTGAAGACATTTTTCTCCAAATGACGTTTTTGGCCATAACGCGCACGATATCTCAAAAACTTATGAATATCTTTTCATGAAATTTTCAAAACATATGTTTCATGTTAGTCTGTATAAACTGAACCTAAAGTTTCCTTTTTATTGTTCAAAACAATATTTTTTTAGGTGGTTATACTGTTGAAATTTTCTTAATTTTGCATTAGCTAAATACAACTTTCTATTAAAAATATAAAAATGCTTTAAATACAAGTTTATTTAGGTTCAGTTTAATTATTGCAATCTGAAGTATAAGTAGGCACCGAAATTTTCATTCTAGTTGCAATACTTATTTTGTAATTGTGCGCGTAAGCTGTTATGCCGATTTTTTCCTTGTCAAATGTCTAACAGTTTGGAGCCCCCTGTAAATGCTAATTCTGCATCTTATAATTTTTTAAATACATGAAATGAAAGAACATACTTATATATTTTATTCCAATTAAAATAGTGTCTTAAAATTAAATACATTTTAAGATATTAAATGTTGAAAATGGTCCATTTTTTTCATTTTTTCTAATTTTAAGAGTCCTGAGACCCCTTAATATATTTTAAAATACATAATTTTTAACGCAATTTATTTGGAAACATCTTAACTGCAGTTGCACAATTACCCACAGTTTAAAGCATATTTCGCTCACATAACAGCTCAGATATGGTTATCTTAACGAAATATGCCCCTCCGGTTGCCAGCCCAGGTAGCTTAAACGGTAGATCATTGGCATTGTAATAGACCAGGAGCCGGCAGTACAGACAATCACCTCATCGAGTTCACGGATGAAATTCTAGGAAAACCTTGATTCGCATATTAAAACGCAATCGGTCTGCCAAATCATATCTTGGTGGAAAACACCGGAAACTCCGATTTTAGTGGCTGACTCGTAGGTTTCCCATTGTGTTTTCCCACACCAAATGTATGAAAACATGGAGGGCTGGGAGCAGAAGTAAACCTGCGAGTTAGCAGCTAAAATCGGGTTTTCAGGTGTTTTCCACCAAAGATACGACTTGACAGACCGATTGCGTTGTAATATGCGAATCAAGTTTTAACTAATCCTAGAATTTCATCCGTGAACTCGATGAGGTGATTGTCTGTGCTGCCGGCTCCCGGTCAAGCCAAGGATCTGCGTTCGATCCTCGGCTTCGGATTTTTTCGCTCTGTTGGAAATATTCAAATCGTTTGATAACTTTACCAAACAGTATGATTGTGTTAAAAAGAATACTAGATTTATTTTGTAAACACCAAAATTATTGTTGCACAGTTGTTATCTATACAAACAAATTCCTTTATAATACTAAAATTATTAAATAAAAAAAATATGGTTTAAGGGGGTCCGGGACACATTTTAAAATAATTTTTATTTATCGAGTTAAAATTTTGAAATTTTTTATGATGGATAACCCTATCATTTGTAAACAAAATCACATGATAAAACCTCTCATTGCCGAAACGTCAGTGAAGGCTTACTGTGGAGACACGAAATGTTTTGGTTTCCGTTTGTCTGTCTGTCTGTCTGTCCGTCTGTTCCGCGATAACTGCCGTAAAAAGCATCCGATTAGCTTAAAATTAAGTATGCATGTTGGTAAAATCCCCGGATTTAGCTGTATAGTTTTTGGTTAAATTTGGTTCATGCGTTCGGAATATATAGAACATTTTATTTTGCGACTTAATGCTTTCCTATAGCAATTCAGACGATTTTTCCATTTTTATTTGTTGAAAGGAAATGGCTCATATGATTGAAGGATTTAAATAGTAAATTATGGATGATGTAATTTCTAATTAGAACCATACATTATTCATATTAGTTTGAAATTTTGTGTATACATTTGTCAGAGTTTTTAAATTCGGTGTTTAACTTATGGAGGTATTTTATATATGTGTTCCAATAATATATCCTTTTATAAATTTACTTTTTTTCAAAGCACATATTTCATTGTTTTATTTTCTTTTAACTGTTGCCTAGCGACGGAACTACACCTAAAAATATCGTAAATGTGAAAGTATTTGTAATTGTTTGAAGTCAATCAAAGTCAAAAGGGACGAATTAATGCCTTTGTGACTTTACATATAGATGAAATTTACCCCAGAAATAAAGAAAGACTATGTTCTGCTTATTTTGTTCAAATATTTTTTCTTTTAAATTAAGAAGTTCATTATTTTCATAAGGAATAAATTGACATTTTGCTATAAATTTAACAATCATTTTTTTTTTTTTTTTTTTTTTTTTTTTTTTTTTTTTTTTTTTACCGTTGCCAAGAAAATCCTATCCCAGAATAATAATTTATCCTAAACAGTTAATTTTGATTTGAAAGATTTTCATGTGCAAGAGGAAAATGAAATAAAAAATAGACATGAATACGTCTTCATATTAGAAATAAAACTAAAATACGAAAAGAAGGTGAATTTGATCTCATATGTCAAAAATAAAACTAATATGCTTTGAGGTTGAAATAAAAAGGGCTTGTGTTATGATATTAATTCTTATTATTAAAAGAAATGTTACTAATATCTCATGGTTTATCGTCTGCACACAGCTAACAGAAATGTTAATTTTTAATCGAAAATTTCAATGAGAAAAAAAAAAAAACTTTTGAGAATCAAATATATAGTAAATGTCAAAATTTTACACCGCAAAATTATCGCTGTCGAAAATGACGTCATTGTATTGGGAAATAAATATTCTCATTCTTAAAAACCAAGCATTAACTAGATTACCTAAAAAAATATTTTATGACGAGTGTTACTTCTTAATGCCGTCTCATTTCAGAAAATATGAATGAAAATTATTTTATTTTTAAAAGGAAATTATATTTTCATTCATAAAACCTAAACTTTTAATATAATTGCGTCAATGTGAATCATTTTCTGTCCACCAGTATTGAAAATTAAGGCTCGGAAGTATAAAAAGAAATTTAAGATTTGCGATAACCATTAGTGCAATAAATAAAAAGTTACATATGTAAATTAATGAAACCACGGGGAGTTCAGGAGGCGGAGCCCCCCCCCCCCCCCCTGAAGAAATCTGTTTTATTATTTAAAAAAAATATCAGAATTAGTAGCTCATGAAAATTATTTCAAAATATCCTTCCATAACAACGTTTTTAATTTAATGCTTCTAATGTCTGAAAACTTCGTATTTTTTATTCTTATAAATAATTACATAATTTGAAAACTTTAAATTGCGGTTTGCATGAAATTGAATATTACCAAAGTGTGTCTAAAAACAGTGACTTGCAGAGCTGACGTTGAGGCTCCTGATCTGCAGATTTACTAGTATATATGTATTTAATGTAACTGTAAAATTTATTAAAAAAGTGGGGTAATTTAAAATTATAACTCGAAATATTATTTGTAAAATTTTCTTTTTTTTTCATTTAAATAAAGAAAAAAATATAAAAGTTTTAATTTTGTTTCAGCATATTTAAAAACATTAATTTAAAAAAAATAAAAATAATTAAAGTAAAAATTTAAAAAGTAATGATGTAACATTTAAAAAATAATAATGTAACATTTAAAAAAATTATATTTTCAAGGGTAAACATTTTTTTTCAAATTTGCTGAATTAAAATTAATGTAAAAAATTGAAAAAGATATGTTCCAAGTTTGAAACATTTACTTTAACGGATCTTGACTTATAACAATTTAAATACTAGAAATGGTGAAAAAAAACCCATTATGAAGAAAAACGCATTTTCACAAGAAGTCGTTTCCATGAAAACCATTGCTTGAAAGTTAGATTTTGAAAACAAAGCAAAACGAAAAGAATAATATTTCCTTTTTCCAATTAAGATAGAAACTAAACAGAAAAAGAAATTGAAAAATTTTTAATGCAATACTTTTTTAAAAGAAAATTTGAAGATTTTGTGCGTTGCGGACCACCTTAAGTCGATTGTTTTTCTTATCTTTCAAATGACATGTGTTCTTCAGCTATGATACATGATGTATGATAAATCATATCAATTGTTCTTAATGTTTTATTTGTCTCTATGACAGGAAAAAAGAGCATTGCGAACAACGATTTTTAACATTATACTTCTTGTTCATTTCGTAGCACATCCCTTGAGTTCTAAAAGCTGAGAAACAAATTTTATAAAGTGTTAAAAATAAAACATATATTACAATTCATCAGACATATAAGTAAAAATTACATAAATACATTTAACACAATTAAAAAGCAAACGTTTCGAGCTAAATTTTACACCCCTCATCAGTGCAACAAATAATGTTCAAATGACAGAAAACTATATATCATGTTTACAGTTAAAAATTATTAGCAGTTAAAATTAAATAAAGTTTAAAAAATATTAAAACAATGCTGTGTATTCAGGTGGAAGGGCACATGATTCATTTATCGGCGAAGTTTGCGTACGAGTGAACACACCTTCCAGAAAAACTCTACTTTTAACATTATTGCAACCGGATCTGCTAACTTTCATATTTGCATATTCATTCGCATAACATTCATATAAAATGTTGTTTTAGAACATTGATGCCATCTATGAGATTATAGAAGAAAGTAGACCACTTTCGTAGGTGTAATAAGAAAGGCTGTGTGAAGCAAGGCTGTGTGAGCAAAGGTATTTCGTTGCTTTCTGTATATTGATTTCGAAATGGAAACTTAATTTTCCCGTGGATTGTAAAAACCTATTTTGTATTGTGAATGTATGTTATGCCCGTGTATTATAGAAAATTACCCTATTAAAAAAGTTTAAAGATTATCTTTTTAAAAAGATTCTGCTGAATGTATTTCGATGAAACTTGCACTGATAATTAGATAAATTTCCAGTGAAAATTTTAGTATGTAAAATATTCTTCTACGTTGCTCACCTATACAATTATAGGGAAAATTCTGTAATCTGATGACCCGAATTATCAAACATTATCCTTTATAAAATGTTCTTATAACTGGATTTTTGATGGAATTTACATTGCTTATTTAATAATTCCACTGTTAATAAATTTTAGTCTAAGAATTACAATTAGTAGAATAATTTATTCGTCAATATTTTATTTGCTATCCATTATCCGAGAATCAAAAGAGAACTTTTTACGCAGTGAGAATATATGCAATGATTCATCCACCATGGTGCTACTTAAAATTTGGAAAGAGATGCTATGCAGAATAAGGAAACAATAGTATAAATTAAATAAAGTTCGCAAGTGTCCATTTTTAATATTGCAGTTCATTTTATTATGCATGAGATCGCGGGATTTTGGTTTACCGATTTTCAATTTAATTTTTTTAGCATTATATGAAGAGGTATCGTAAAGTTTCAATTATAGAAAAGTAATTTTTAATGCTACCTCGCACCACTCTTTGAAAAAAAAAGAAAAATACATACGCTTTGGGAACATTTGTAAGAAGAATATACTACGAAATGTATTCTTTAAAATTAGTTTGTGAAATAGAATATAAAAATAGCCGCCTGTAAATGAAAGTTCACGATACCCCCTATTAGATCTTCAGAATGTCGCCATCTGAGCGTTTAAACGTGTTGATATAAACGTGTTGATAAAAGGCAATAAATAAAGGTATTTAATTCCCTTGTAAATATATATATTTAACACGTTTAGCAATTATTTACTTAGTATGATGTTTTCAAGGAAAAATTGAAACAAGTTTGATATTTCAATGAATTTTCATATATAATTTTATACTGAAGTCTAGTGTTTAGATTATGTAATTTTAAACTTCTTCAATATTTAAAAAATCGCAATTTATAAATATTTAATATCTATTATTTTTTACGTGGACCGAGGGCTTTTTAGTTGCGTTCGTAATTATATAAATACGTAGCACCTATAGTTGTCGTTCAACTATAGTTGTCCGTCTGTCTGTCTGTCCGTCCGTCAGTCCGTCTGTCCTGTCTCTCCGCATATAACAGAGCGAAACTACCCAACCGAATGGTCTGAAATTTTAAATATATAATTGGTGCAAAATTTTGTCGAGTCATTTCAAATTTTATGAAAATCGGATGCATAGTTTAATTACAGGGACAGTCAAAAGTTTTCCGTTACATTACGCCCAATGGGAATAAATTATTGCAAGTGCATTTTAATGATATTACAGCCTTCCAAATGGTCTGAAATTTTAAATATATAATTGTTGGAAAATTTTGTCGAGTCATTTCAAATTCTATGAAAATCGGATGCATAGTTTAATTACAGGGACAGTCAAAAGTTTTCCGTTACATTACGGCCAATGGGATTAAATTATTGCAAGTGCATTTTAATGATGTTACAACCTTCCGAATGTTCTGAAATTTTAAATATATAATTGTTGGAAAATTTTGTCGAGTCATTTCAAATTTTATGAAAATCGGATGCATAGTTTACATACAATTACATTTACAAATAGTTAGCATACAATTACAGGGACCGTCAAAAGTTTTCCGTTACAGTACGTCCAATGGGAAAAAATTACTGCAAGTGCATTTTAATGATGTTACAGCCTTTCAAACAGAATGAAATTGATATACACTTATGAAGTGCACTAAAATATACATTCAGTACAATATGCGCTGCAAAAAATATTTATAGAAATAGTTATAGTAAGAAAGCACCTCATTTGCCACGTTTGACGAGCAATTTCCAACTTGTTATATTATTGTTTTATGACATCTCTTTTCTATCAATTGAAAGCTATTAGAAACTGTCTCACGTAATAAATTATTATTTGGAATGTTTGCGCTCCTTAATGTTAGCTATATTATAAGCAATTATGGTTCAGTTATATAATTTTACAATAAAGAAGTAAGGTCAACCATGTATCAAGCAAAAAATAAATAAAAACGTAAAGGTATGTCAATCAATACTTTCTCTTGTATGAAAACCACACTCAAAAATAGTTACATATATTTTCGTATGCAGAGTTAAAACTAAAAATTAGCCTTTTTCATAATATAGTTTTACACGTAAAAAATAATTTATTTTAAAATTTATAAATTATAGAATCAAGTAATAAAGAAATATTTTAATTATCATTTCTAATGACATAACAAACGAAAATGTTCGACATAAATTATTAAATTGCAATCAATAACACAAACGCATGGAACGAAGAAAATTGTTTCATACATTATCATAGTGACTTTTCATAGTATAACAATTTCATTCAACTTTTTTTTTAACACTTTCCAGCATAGTAGGTTAAAAGTGTTTAGGATTTCGGTTTGCCTGTCTGTCTGTCCGAGCTCAAACTCTCATAAATATACTCGGATTACCCTGATTTTTTTATGTTATTGATATTTACTATAGCACGATCGGTGTTGATAATGAAGTGTGCAGTAATTTTAGTTCATTTATAGGGACGGTCAAAAGTTTTGTGTTACATTACGGTCTATGGAGAAAAATCGTTTCAAGTTCATTTTAACGATGTTAGACAATCTCAAGCATAATGAAATTGATAAGCTTTTTGTACTACACTGAACAATGCATTCTGAAGAATAAGGGGGTCAAAGCATTGACTATTCATTTAGAGAGGAACAACAAAAAAAAAAAATCCGTTACATAATGGTCTCCGGCATGTGTTTGCAACGTATTTTAGTTCGGTTACAATATTTCAAATGTAATGAAAATGATATACATTACTGAGGCTTACTACAAGACACTTGTTGTACAACATAATGAAAATAGCATTTATCGTTCATTTACAGGGACACGCAAAAGATTCGGCAAAAGTATCTGAAGTACACTGTCTATTAGCTATATTATTGGAAATGCGATTTCATTTATGGTATGCGTATTTAACTAAATTTTTGCTTAGTATGTGGTGTGTATACATGCTTTGGATCATTTTACAGGGGCTACTAAAAAGAATTCTAAAGCTTTGTAGATTATCAGCGTAAATGCCTTAAAGGCAGCTTTTAATTGAGTTATGCACTTTCAAGTTGAATTATATATAATATACTAAATAATGTTTGTATAATATGAATAAAATCATAGACAGGACCGCGCAAAGAACTGGATACATGACCACGTAAGAAAAAATAATGCTTTGAAATGTGATTTGTGTAGCTTTAAATATGTTTTAATCTGAATTAAATTTTAGCTGAAAAAGTGGCATATAAAAATCTGTTGGTAATATACAGGCTATACAAAATAATTCAAATATATTTCCGTATATTGATAGAAACTGCTGTAGGTGAATTTTCAATCTATTATACTTACTAAGCTAAGCTTTAACATACTATGTAGAATATGTACAAATTGCACATTTAATGTGAATTTTCAAGCTATTATGCATTTTCTTAATAAACTAAGTTTTAGCAGATTATATAGAATATGAAAAGATTGTAGACTAAATACAGGGTTGCACAAAATATTTAGACTAATTTTCCGCTATGGACGGTAGTTGCTGAAACTGGTTTTCAAATATGTTATGAGTTTTCTAAAATGCTTACTTTATTTTTTTTACCTTATTAAACAATGTAAATTTGGTAAAAAAATCCAGGAAGTGTTGGAAATTGTACCATAATCTATGCGTTAGGAATGATTTTTCTTTCTTGTTTAATTACAAACCATAAAAATCATTGAGGATTATTTTGGTCTATACTTCATATAACTTTCTTTTTTCGTAATGAAAATATTGTAGTGATTAAAAAAAGTGTCAAGTAACTCCGAAAAGAAGTATTTCAAATTTTGTAGCGACAGCAAAATATTTTCCGCTTCTGGATTTAGATTAAATTTTCGAAAAATATGAATAATTTTTACTTTTACACCAAAAGTTGCAAGATTTATTTCAGATTCTATAATATTTTGAAAGGGTGACTAAAAAATGAATTAAAGATGTTTTTGTGTCAATGCCTGACTTCGAAATTAGCTTGGAGATTTAATAAAAAGCAAAAAAATATAGAGTCCTTATAAAAAAGAAAAAGAGACTTCGTAAATCTACCAAGAAAAACCCATTTGTGCTAATTCAAGAATAGAAAACACAAGAATTGATTTCTATTAAAAAAATAACTTCCGTCAACATAGGCTTCATTCTTCCATTATAATTCATTTGCACAAACATCCTTTTGCTCTTAAATTCAGGCATACTTTACGTGATTCAATAATCCCTTTAATAAAGCATTCTCCCACCAATTTAAATATATTGTTTCTGTGCTTGAAAATAGATTTAAATATAACGAATAATAATACTTATACTGTAGTCCTCGGACTACCCCTTCATAAATTTTCAGCCTCTCCATATTTAATTTTTTAACTTCTCTCTTTTTTATTGTAGTACTAATGTGCTACGCTTAAACTCTTTTCTCATGGAGGATTTGCTAACCACTTACTCATCTACAGGGAGTGGAGTATCACTGCTACTAGGTATCCCATTGAACTGCTCTGCTGTTCGCTGTTCGCTGTTCTTGCTAAATTTGTTTTTTTAAATGCTATCAGATAATCTCTTATACAGACAACGTTCAATGAATACTGTGTTTAATTATGATAACTTTTCATTCTGTAATACTTTTAATAAACATTTGAAAGAAAAAGGCTAAGATATGTTTCTAGCACGGCTGTGGAGTCAGAGTCATAATCGTTGAGTCGGACCCATTTTTGAGCAAAAGAGTCGGAGTCGCTAAAAAACAAGCCGACACAGAGTGCAGTTTTTTTTTTTTTTTTTTTTTTTTTTGTTAGACATTTTAAAGTGAAATTAAACTAATTATATGTAATTATAAATGTATAAAATGAATTATTATTGTTATTTATGGACTATATCAGGCTACTCAAGTTAAAGATGGCCAATTTACAGCGGTGTACAAAGTAGATACAGGGGTAGATACAGGATACTACCCATGTACAGAGTAAATGAAAACTGTTTTAATTCATAATTGTAGTAGACATTTTACATTTAGTCTATAAGTATTTCCCCTCGTATTTTTGTGGTTTGCGGATAGAACTCGAGGTATAAAGGTGTGGAAGGACCAATGAAGGCAATTTTTGAAACACGACGTGTAAGTAGAATTTAGACAATTTATGTTAATGGGCCGGATCAGAATGATAAAAAAAATGAGCAAGCTGACAAGCGCAATGCAACAAATTTAAACGAATCAAAGTATACGCCGATAAAATAGGAGCAGTTTACAACAGGCAATAGGCATGATTGGAGTGAGAATAAGTATAAAAGCACGGCGGAACGTTTTAGTGGACGGGCCTTAAAATTTCGGTTCATGCAGATCTCTTACTGGAGATAATCCGAAAATTATGAATCTGTGCTATTTTTGGAGACAAAAGAACTAAGATCCAAGTAATAGCATTGTAATAGAAGCTTTTTTCCGTTTTTCTCTCCTCAAATTTTTCCAGTCTGTATGACCAAATTCAAAATTCTAAAATACCCTTCCTTTATTTATTTACTTTTGTACACAGGAGCCACATTAAGATGAAATTGTAATTCTTTTTTTCTGAATCGGCGGTAGCAAAAATAAAGGTATAATATTGAAATTTCGTTATCTTTCACCTTTTGAATTTTGGATTTTTCAGGTCTGCAGAACCCGAAATAAAGCCAAAATTGTAAACTTAATTAAAAAAATGCATTTTTTTATTATTTCATTTGAATCCACAGGATCCGAATTGTTTCCAGAATAATAAAATTTTCATCTTTATTTTTCCTCCTTTCCACATACATTTTTCGAGTCTGGAGGAGCAAAATAACAACTAAATTGTAAAGATTTTACTTTTTCTTCTTAGTTCGCAGATCCAGAATGATAAAATTTCCGTTTTGTGTTCTTTAGACTTCGATAGTAGGATTTTTCGTGTTTGCTGTGGCAAAATTGTAAAATTAACAAAACGGAAAATATAATTTTTTAAAAAGATAATCAATGCCGAAAAAGTGAGATTTTAGCTTTATTTTTCTTATATTCCATCATTATTTTAACCAACAGGCAACACTAGTAACCCAGCCCGAGTACTAGTGTTGCCAGCCCGGAGTCGGAGTCGGAGTAGTTAAAATATCCCAGAATCGGTGTCTGCCATTTTCACCACCGGCTCCGCAGCCCTGGTTTCTAGGGTTTATAATGCATTATATATTCTATATATTACTTTTAGGCTTGCGAATAGGTAAAATTGAAGCTCATAATTATTTTCTTCTGAAACTAGTTCAGTATATTAAATCGTAATATTTTATACAAACAAATTATACAAACAGTGCTAGATAGCTGAAAATGCTTTCAAAGAATACATAAATGATTATAGGCTAATAAACAATACAAACGAAGAAAATGATGAAAACTTTTGAATACTTTAATTGTACAGGTCTCTCATTGTGTACTATTCTAATAATAAAACGTATTAAATGCAACAGCTGAAAAATGATTCTAGATATTTTATGCATTATACAGGGTATGGATAGATAAATATTCCAACTTCATACGGCTATTAAAAACAATCTTGTTGGCCAGATTAGGGACTTTATTTTCTCCAGTTTGTTGATTGACACCAGTTTTTTAAAATAGAAATACTCGGCCTATTTAGAAATCGATTAAAAATTCTGAAAAATAAGGCGAATAATAGTGTTTAAAAAAAGTGGTGACAGTCAAATTATCTGAATTTAAAAAGTTCCCAATCTGGCAATACTGCTTGTTGTTCATCGGTGATAAAAAATAACAGTTGAAAGTTTAAATTCAACACATTTATAAGTGTTCAAGGTGAGTTCCTCTAGGAACTCGAACGAATCGAGGCTATACGATAACTCACCCCACACTTATTCAGCATGTCCGGTGAGCCACTTTGAATGGTTGTAGGAGTGCCTGTCCGAAGTTTCTCGATGTAAGTTGGTAGTGATGGAATAAACGCTTTATCTATAATGAAAATCCACACTCACACACACAGAAATCATTTAGGCTTTCGATTATTGTTTTTTGTTTCAGATGAACATCAAAGTTGTACTTCTTTTTGTTTTCTTTTAATAGCTCTGTAAAGTTCGATATCTATTTATATACATCCTGTACTTTTTTTTTTCTTCCTTGAAATATATTTAACTAAAACAGATAATAATTCCCTCTGAAAGTCATTACTTTAAACATTGAATGACAAACTCAAAAGCCGACAAATGATTAATAAATATTATAATTATTCCGCCGAATTGCACGATAACTAATATTTTTCATATAGATACATATATAATAAAATGATAATCAATAATATTAACAAAGAAAATGCTTGAATGAAATTTTTTCTAGCAATTTCTTTCGATGTCATACATTCACAGGTTGGACAGTGAGTTATACTCTATGCATGAGGCATATTCACTTATTCATGTTGCCTATAATTTTGCTATATGAGTACAGCTGTAAATGAAACATGAAATAATTCCTCCAAAATTTGTCTATTTGAATATTAAATTTTACTCTAAACAAAGAAAATGTTTGAATGACATTTTACTTAGCACGTTTCTCCGATGTCATACATTCGCAGGTTGGACAGTGCGTCACAATCTATTCATGAGCCATGATCTTTTGTTCATGTTGCTTTTAATTTTGCTATATGAGTACAGCTGTAACTCAAACATGCAATATCTCTTCCAAAATTTTTTTCTTTGAATCCTAAATTATACTCGAAACAAAGAAAATGTTTGAATGGCCTTTTATATAGCAAGTTTCTTCGATGTTATACATCCACAGGTTGGACAGCATGTCATAATCTAGCCATGACGCTTGATATTTTTTTATTGTTGCTCATTAGATTTCTATCTGAGAATAGCTGTAACTGAAACATGTAATAACTCTTCCGAAATTTATTTATTTTAATACTAAATTATGGTCTAAATAAAGAAAATGTTTGAATGACATTTTATGTAGCAAGTGTCTTCGATGTTATGCATTCAAAGGTTGGATAGTGCGTCATAATCTATGCACGACGCATGATCTTTTGTCCTTGTTGCTTATTAGTTTGCTATATGAGTGCGGTTGTAACTGAAACATGTAATAATTCCTCCAAAATATGTTTATTTGAATACTAAATTATACACTTCATATACGAATAAATGATAAATAAATTCTTTAATTGCAACAATTTGTCAAATTCATGAAACCGGGGAACGTTCCACATCAGTACTAAAATAATTAAATTGTAATCAAGAATACAAACGAAAAATCTTTTGCATGACTCATCAAACTCTTTTAATTTTTTATTGTATTTATATTTCCGAAAAATTATTTCTTTTTTGTACTTGAAATGAGCTGGAAAATTATTCAGTTCATGAAAAATATGAATAATTTATATGTAAGTATCAAACATACTTCTTATGATTTAAAATCTCATTACCTTTTAATAGTTCCTTTGAGACTTGAAGTAAATTAAATACTGCATCATTTAATTTGAACCAAATCCGGTTACTGTAATAATAAGAAAATGATTATTTGATGCAAGAAAAATTATATCATTTACGAAATAAGTTCCGGGTAATGTAATTTTAATATTTTGCTTCGCAATTTATTTTCGAATTACAAAAAAAAAAAAAAAAAAAAAAAAAAAAAAAAAAAAAAAAAAAATTTTTGTTTTTGTTTTTATTTTGTCAGCACGGAATATTTTATTTGAATATCTTTATTTGAAATGTAAGCATCATTATTATGATTGGAAAATTGTGTCATTGGTGTGGGTTTAAGCTTTAATCATGTCTTTTTTATTATTATATTCGTAATCATTTACCTGAACTGAGCTTAAGAAGGATACTTATCATTTTGAAAAATATAAAGAGTAATAGCTGTAATACATTAAAAATATTATTTTCAATACTTCATTTCTCTTTGATTCATCTCATTTTTAAACATTTGGATTTTATCTGTCTGGAAATTAATTTTGCATTAAACATTCATATTTTCTATGAACATGCGGAAAGAGTTTTAACAAAATATTTTGATGATACTATATTAAAAAAAATTGCTCCATTTCCAGATTTACTACTCTATAACTATTTTTAAAAAATATCAAATGGATATTTACGAAACGCTTAATAGAACGAAATATATGCAGTAATACCTCCCTAAAGCGACCACGTTCCGTTCCAATAAAAATTGATTGCTCGGAGAGGTGGTCTCTTAATGCAGGTCATTTTAAAATCTAGATTATAATTGCTGAATAAAGGTAACAATTAATGTTACTAAAATTTATTTTTCACTTTAGGAAAAAATGAAAATTTAAGTATTAAAACAAAAGTTAATTGCATAAGTTAATTAGTGCAGAGTTTAAAAAATGAATACATTAAAGTTTACTTGGATTTTACAGTTTTATCTTCTATAACTTTTATTTCCATGTCCTTTTGAATTTCAGTAAATAAATGCAATTATTTTTTGACGATTTCATTAATTTATCTATTTCTTTGACAGCTTCCTGACAGAATAGGGCAGGGACGTTTGTTGACCGTTATCCTTACTTAGTTATCAAAGTTAAATTCATTGCGTAAAAAGCAACAAACGGGTTTAAGGACTTAAAAGGTACCGGAATAAATAGAAATTCTAAAATTAGTTTAGAAGTTTGATGAATAATACGCTCTCCGGAATTATTACTCTAAAAAAACCTTCTTCAAGCGACCAGGAAAAAACCCGAATTTGTTTAACACGTTCACGACGGCGCGGTGGGTCGCACTCGACTGTCCCAGAGCTGCAAAGTCTCCAGCTTTTTGGATACCAGTATTTTAATACAGGAAATGTTGTTTTATTTAATTAGAACAATTGGGCGATTTAAAAGAACATTTTCTCTAAAATAACAGTGATGTGCAAAAAGCCGGAGACTAGACAACTCTGAGACAGTCGAGTGTGACCCACCGCGCCGGCGTGAACGTGTTAATTTTCTTCAAAGAAATTAACGCTCATGGAGGGAGTTCAACCGGGGTGGTCTCTGAATAGAGGTAAAATTAGTATTGAGTCTATGGGAATAAATTTCATTCCAAGAAAAAATGGTCGCTTAATGGAGGGGGTCGCACAGGGAGGTTTCACTGTATATATAATGGATTAAAAGGGCAATATGACCATTTTATACATTTATTTTTACACATTATATCATTTTATGTCTTCTTTATATTAAGTTTTCAGTTACAGTACATACAGAGTGTATCTGAAAAAGGGTGAAAACTTTACGAGATGATAGAACGCAGCTATATGAGCAAATTTCGTCATAGAATGGAGGGTCGGAACGTAAGCGGTGAGAAGTTAAAAGGTAGTTTTGCACTGTCGCAGTTAAAAAATTAACACAAGAATGAGAGGAGATACTTCAGAAAACATTTTATAAACAGGAATATAATTAATGTAGATGCTCAAAGATCTTCCGACTGCTGTAATGCACGCTTCACACCTGTGGGATAGGGACTGACGTATACTTGCGAAAACACCAGGCACTTCCCGAATATCGCCGACACCAATGGCAATCCTGGCGACTAGATCCATGTCAGTTTCAATTGGGCACTCGTAGATTAGGCTTTTCATACGGCCCCACTGAAAAAAAGTCAAAACACGAGAGATCCGGCAAGCTTGGCGGCCAATCTATGGGACTACCTCGATCAATCCATCGCACTGGGACAGTGGAAAACTACCTTTTAACTTATCACCACTTGCGTTCGGACCATACATTATGTGACAAAATTTGTTCGTATACCTGCTTTCTATCACACCGTAAAGGGTTGCCTACTTTTTTAGATTATTTATAGAGTATGTTCTATATTTCATAAGACACTATGTATAACAACGTATTTTATAAATAGAGTAATCGGATCATTAAAACGTGAAAAACTAAAAATAACTTACCAATAGAAACAGGAAAAAAAATTAATCACATTTGCATCAAGAAGAATGGTCTTACGCAAAATCATTAACGTTATTGTAAAAAATAAAGCAATTCTGCAGTAATTAATTCCTTAACAAAATAAATGTTAGATTTATGGACAATATTCTCGTGACGTTACAATGAATATAAATATGACTTAATGTCATATTTTAAAGCACATTCGTTCAATTTAAATGAATATATCGAAAAAGTCGCGTTTTTGATTATTGACCATACTTATTACATTTGTTTAAAATCTTGCCTAATTTCTATAATAAGATGCTACAACAGGAAAGAAATAAATGAATTTTAATTAGGGCAGTTGGAAGCCATACTTACCATATTAAATTAATTTGCCTTTTCTCAAAAACTACCAAAGATATTTACTTGAAATTTTTTATATACATAATATGAATAATGTCTACTAATGAGGAGTCAAATTTATAAACAGTTATTTTTAGTTAGTTACCTTTAGTTATTTTAAAAGAAATCTGGAATAAAAGCTACTTTTAAAGAAGACAAAACTTGCATTTAAAAAAAAAAAAATTACAAATGATTTCCTTCAAACTGATTAGGGATATGTGTGAAATATTCTAGCAAGATTCCAAATAATAACATGTTGCTTTTTACAAAAAGATACATCGAAGTTCCAAAAGCAACAATTAGAGAAAATTGAATTTAAATTTTACGTATGTAATGGTTATGTATGATGTAAACAAACTTAACAACTTAAAATTTTTTAAGTTCTTACAAACAAATGTAATATATCATTCGAAAGTGGGACAACAAAGGCTTGAAAATATTTTTTTTTTTAAATTAAAAATGACTTTTATACATGAGTTTGATTACCAACTGCTCTTATAACTAAAATAAACCAATTTTGACTGAGATGTAGCAAAGTTTTTCCAAAATCATTCAATAAATAAGAAAAAAATTTAGAATTAGAACAAGAATGAAAAATAATGCGTCTCGAATACACTGTTAAAAATATCCCTGTAAAATTACGGGCAGAGGCCAGTAGCAGAGATTCCAGTCATTAACCCGTAAAAAATCAACATCCATACCCATCATTTTTTCAGCCCGTAATGTTACGGGGCAAATATATAATACACTTTAAAACACAATAACACTTTCTGGGAGCACGGTAGTGCGTCCGCCAAGTTCGCACAAGCCGTAAGCTACCTTTTCCTGAACCATTTCGGCATACTTTTCACTTCCTCATAACGTCGGTTTAGGGAGAGATATAGAAATTTTTCTTTTATACACATGTTCGTATGGTCAAACTGAACTAAGGTTCCACGATTTCATGTTTCTATATTTAGTAGTTTTAGAAATATTAAATTCCGAAAAAGCGCTTTTTTGTCACTGACTCACTTCGCATCATCAAATAACTAAGGTACTTCTAAAAGTCGTAGAATCATGAAATTTCACAAGTAAGTCGGGTTTGTAGCACAATTAACCAGAAAAATCTGAAAACACAGAATTTCCGCCTCTAAACCCTTCATACAGGTGGTGTTCATTTGGCCGTAAACAGTTCCTACGCATTCAATTCTGCCAATGTTGGTCGCCAAAACTCGATTACAGAGCTTTGAAGGGGGTCACGTGATTTCAAGCAGAATAACATTTTATATATATGCTTTTCCAAAGATGTTTGTTAAATATTAAAATGAATATACCTAAAAATTTTAATCAATATAGTTTATGATATATTTACGATATTAAAACAATAAAACATTTAACAAAATATAACCGCAATTCGGTACGTTTCCGATATAGTAGCCTTGGCGAAATACAGAAAACAGCCTTGACGAGAAAAGAAATTTGATAATAACGTATTTTCTGGCAACCTATTTACTGTGTCATATACACAAGCAATTTTTTCCGTATGTATACAATTTATTTAATCTAAGGAACCCGTTTATTTATTTTTATATACCAACATAAATAATCTGTATATAAAAAATTTTATACATGTATAAATAAAATGTTTATATGTATATAAATACATATAAATAACATAATAGTTCATGAGATTTGTTTTCGTAGTTGTTTATATCATTTGGCAACATATCTCAGTTTCTGAAGTCCGAATTGCGCCAAGATTTTTTTTAAATGCCAAGTTCCCTATAGTGGAAAAATATCCTAATTCCATATGAAAGTTTAAAAATCTCCTTTTAATTAAATGAAAGGTGTAACTAATAAACTGTCTTTAACGATGTGCGACGTCCGAAGTCCGCTGCTAATGTTATTATATTGTATTATTAGCCTACTTACTGTTAATTTATTGTTAATTTTAAACCTGTAAAAGAAACATTATAGTTATACATAAGATATGTTGGTTGCCAAAACCCGATTACAGAAAATTAGCCTGAGTTATAAAGGTGTTACATGATTTCAAGCTGAATGAATTTTTATATGCTTTTACAAAAATCTTAATAAGGCAAATCTTTCAGTTTATCTGTCCATCTTACTATCTTTTACTTCCTTGAAACAAATTTTATTAAAGACCGGGAGGCGTCTGCACAGATCATCACCCCATCGAGTTGACTGCTGAAATTTTAGGATTAGTTAAAAATCAATTAGCGTATTAAAATGTAACTCGCCTGCCAAGCCATATCTTTGGGGAAACCATCTACAGACCCGATTTTACCAGTTAATTGGTGGATTTTCCATTGTGTTTTCCTGCACCCATTCCTCCATGTTTTTACTTTTGGATGCAGGAAAATACAATAGTAAACCTATCAGTCAACCACTAAAATTAGGTCTGCAGGTGCTTTCTTCCAAGATATGACTTAACAGGCCAGTTGCATTTTAATATGCTAATCTAGTTTTAACTAATCCTAAAATTTCAGCTGTAAACTCGATGAGGTGATGGTGTGTACAGACGTCTATTATAAATGTCGGTATTCTAATCTCAATAGCTCTCTGGTCAATCTGGCAGTTATCCCTACTATTTATTAAACACTATTCCTTTAAGTGCGTTTTAGTAATGTTAATGAACTTATTCATATGCATCATACATATTATACATATGCATATAATACGTAATACATTTGCATCATATATATTATAGGTATGTGTATAATACATATGCATCATTATGACGTCAGAATAAACAAAACATTTTTTGTCGCCAAATTTGAGAATTGACATGATATATTACCAAATTTGGCGAAACTGTGCTAAATGTCGCCAAGCTTGGCGAATATTTGACTAGTGGCAATTTTTCAATGAGTTAATTATTAATGCGAGCCTTCTATTTTTATTTTTCCGCATATCATCTGAATAGTTAAATGATATAACGTACTAATATTTCCAAAGTGCTAATAGTTTCGTCACTGCCCAAAACCTCTGGTATTGTTATTATATTGTACTGTTATTATACTTACTGTGACTATGTTGTTAACCTTTACAGCGCTAAAACTTCTGTATTATATAACGAGAATTTGCGGAAACTATTAAAGCATTGAAACCAGGGTTCTCAAAAACCCGGGTTTTTCTGAAAAAACCCAACCCACATGGGTTTTTTCGGGTTTTTTCATGAAAAACCCAATTTTCCCCGGGGAAAATCGGGTTTTTTCAAAAGTATAATATATGTGCAATTACATTATTGTATACTATGTTTTCTATATATTATATACACTATACATAAAAAAAAAACATTTTTCTCTTATATACAATATAATTGTAATGCTATTTTACAAGTTATAAATTGTATAAATTATATGAAATTTAAATTAATTAAATGTCAGTGTTTCTCACAAATTTGTTTTAAATATAATAGAAGATATAAAATTGTTAATTTTCTTTAAATCAAATAATGAATAGAATATTAAAATTTAAAATGTATAAGTAGGAAGAAAAAAAGGGGTAAACTAGTCGGATGTGCCAATCCCTAAAGTTTCTTCTATCTCACATGTTAATAATTCAAAATTCGCTATCACAGTGCCAAAATTAAATGACAATCTATGCCCATCATGAGGATTGTAAAATATAGATTCGTTGAATTGGATGCATTTAACAAGGATATATAAGTATCATCTGTTGTGCAATTTACAACAAAACCTAATCAGTAACAGTTTGCGTCAACATCTGACTGAATCTGAAGTTTGATGAAAATCCATGCATTATTAGTTCTTGAAATAAAGCTATTGCAAAAAGTGAGATAAATGCAGCAGAACAGCGCCACTGTTGGGCGATATACACCAAAAACTAATCAGCACCAGTTTATATCAAGGTCTAACTGAATCCAAATTTTTATTCAATTCCGTACATTAGTTCTTGAGATAAGAGTTATTGATGAAATCGCGAAAAAACAACATACTAGCACTACCTGTTGGGCGATATGCACCAAAATTTCAACAAGCAACAACTGAACTTGTAACTGAATCTGAAGTTTTATGAAAATCCGTGCATTAGTTCTTGAGATAAAGCTATTGCAAAAATTGAGATAAATGCAGCATAGCAGCGAAACTTGTTGGGCCGTATACACCTAAAACTAATCATTACCAGTTTACATCAAGGTCAAACTCAATCTAAAATTGTGTGAAATTCTGTGCATTAGTTCTTGAGATAGAGCATCTACAAAAATTTTTTCACATACAGACAGACATTTTCTAAAAACCATCAAATCGTTTTCAGGACCTCTTTAAAACGTACAAATCCATCATAAACCGGAATTCAAAAATTTTCACAATCCAATACTTTCTTCTTCTAAAGGCCGAAGAAAGTAAAAATACATATTTTTTATTTCCATGAATATAGTTGATTTCAATTTTTTATATAAAGACATTCTTATGATATAACCTTTACCTATAATTATGTACTATGTATGTTGCCTACTAGGTTCTATGTTAGTAAAGTATTTCAATGTGCTGAAATACATTTTTATTTTACTTCAGATGTGTATGTAACGGCTTTTATATATTAATATTTTTTTCAAAATTAACTGAAATGACTTAAATTCATTAAATGTATATGTTGTTTAAATTTTAAACTATTTCTGTAAATTAAAAAAACCCACATTATGGGTTTTTCAGTGGGCTTTTTCAAGTGGGCCCATTCTGAAAAAACCCATCGGGTTTTTTCGAACTGGGCCCACCTTTGCGAACCCTGATTGAAGCTGCCAGTTCTCCTTATGATTATTATAATTCTATAATATATAACCTGTTAATCAATATGTACGTTAGAATGAATCTTCTATAATCCGGTTCCTCGCATTTTAGTTTTCGGGTTTCGAGTAAAATTAGCTAAAATCTTAAAACCATAGCACATTGACAAATTCTTCAACACGATCAGATGAGAAGAATGATAGATTTTCAAATGGATCATGGCAGTGAGCCGGTAGACCTTCTATTCTTCCGTAATCGAGTCTACTGAAAAGATTAACGTGAAACAAAAAAATATTAGCATCAATATGGTTTAATGCAAATACGGATATTGTCAAAGGATTTCATAAGAACCATTACACTTGTACCCAGTCGTATCAGTTAAAATACAACAATTGGCAGTAAGCCCAATTAGAAAAGATTACTTAATAGGATTAAAAATTTCCGCATTAGAGAACGAATCGTAACTGCTAAGGAAGCATGCATAAGTGATTTAAGAGATATTTGTCACGAAAGATGAAATACATAACAACACAAAATATATGATGTGCTTCCATGATCGTAAAGAGTTCTTGATTTCTCTATCAAAAGCTTCCGAATTGGCGAACGAATGGGCAAGTAAATTAAATTGTGAATCACAGTAACATGATGCAACGTTTAACATGGAAGTAATACGGTAAATACTGCTTGCTAGAGGCGGCTAGTACTTTAATATAAAAAGAAATAAAGTATAAATTTGTAAAGATTAATTAAATAAATTTAGGTATTTTTATGTTAGCCGGGCGCAAGTGGCAAATCGCCAAATACTGATCCCAACTCCATTGTTCATATTGCATTCATTTCATTTAAAGATATGTATTTTTCAGTCATCTCATTTAAAATAGATGCATTTCCTTCATTTTATTTAATAGAATATTTAACATAGAAATAAATAAATAAATAAATAAGAAATAATAACATAATTGGCGAAAAAAAAAGGCTAATGAGGAGATTTGCTCAGGGCTAATATAAAATTACCGAAATTTAAGTTTTTTTCATATTAATATAGTTTAGAATAACAAACTTGAAAAAACATACAAAAAGTAGTGATATCCCAAAAAAAGTTTTCGGTAAAAAAAAAAAGCGCCAAGTTCTCTTTAATGTTTCGGCCAGAAAAAGTAGTGATATCTGCACAAGTAGTTCGCAGAAGTTAAAAGCCAAACATCCCAAATCTTTCATTGAAAATGGCTTCCTGCGACTTGGCCGTTAATGCCTTCGTGAGAGTTTTTCAAATTTTAAAATATGTACAAATGAGCTACATGCCAACAACATTTTTTGATTATTTTAGGCATTTTGTGACACAGAATACAGAAATAAAATACACATTTGATAAAAGCATTTAAACAAATGCTTAGAAGTTAAAAATAACAAAATACTTGTATTCAGGAGATAATATCCCTAATTGCTAAAACATAATTAATATCAACTTTTAACAGTTTATAAATCGAATACCTCTTAATGTTTGCAAACAAACTATAATAAATGTTCAAGCGAAAAAAATCTCTTTCGTCAATACACAAGATTTCAATATGATACAATAAAATATAATGTAACATATTATGAGATATGAAGTAGGTAAATTTTGTTTTTTTTCTTGGATTTTACGTTAATGACTTTAGCTTTAGACCGTACAAAATGGCAGTTAAACCGCAAGTGGACTAAATGATCTGTAATCAAAACTAATGTTTGTTGAAACTGAATGGTAGTTATCAGAAATTTTTTACTTATGATGTCTTTATGTGAATTTGCCTCTTTGCATTCTAATATTACTTTTAATATTTAAATAATTCATAAATGCGTAATTTCCAATCATTAATTTTGAAATGCTGTAGAAGGCATTAACGGCCAAGTCGCAGGAAGCCATTTTCAATGAAAGATTTGGGATGTTTGGCTTTTAACTTGTGCGAACATCAGATATCACTACTTTTTCTGGCCGAAACATTAAAGAGAACTTGGCGCTTTTTTTTTTTTTTACCGAAAACTTTTTGTTGGGATACTTACTGTTCTGTCGCACGTAGCACGTTAGATACACGTTAGTCACAGAACCGCTTTTATGGCGGGTTAAAAAATATGTTACGGTCGGGGTTAAATGACATTATTTTTCGAAACATGACTAAAATGAAGGTGTACACCCTAGCGGATGAAAGTGATGGGGTCGTACCTTATTTTTTCTTACAGGTGGGCTAGAACTGTAAGAATATGTGGATTGCCCTTAACGAAAGTTAATAATAAAACACACATACTACAATATATATTAAAACACACACACACACAAATAAAGCCTGGTATATATAAATATTATACAGGCATACATATAATTTATTATTAACTTTCGTAGATCGATGTAATAGTAAAATCTATTCATCGTTGTCCGGTCATCCAAGGCTGTCGTATTGATGGCTGGTGACTCACCCAACATGGTTCATTAGTGAGAAATTGCAGACTCAGGTGTCGGCCGGAGTAGCTGAGTGGTTAGAGCAGCAGTCTTGTATACTGTGGTCCCGGGTTCGATTCCTGGCTCTGGCTAATTTTTCACTCCAGTTGGGTTTATTGTATTTATTGTATGTACGTCTGTATAATATTTATAAATACCTTTAACTGTTGAATGCAGGCATTATTTGTGTGTATGTGTGTTTTAATATATATTGTAGTATGTGTGTTTTATTATTACAGTTTTTGTTCGACCTTGTTCAAATTAAATATTTCTTTTACCATTTTCTGGTGTATAAATATAGAATTTTTCATGTTTTAGTTTTTGCTGCTTTGTTTTTTAACAAAGATGTATTTTGGTTTAACAAGTTTGTAAAAAACATTTTTGTGCAATAGCAATAAAATAAATGTACTCTTTTTTTTTCTAATGTGGCCCGCGGCTTTGTATTTAACGCTTAATTTGTCCTGCGGTTGTGAACGAGTTTGACCTGCTATAAATGAACTGTAAGTTCATTTAATTCATTAAGTTATAAATGAACTGTAAGTTCAAATGAACACAGTTCTTTTTAAACACCGAACACGCCACATTGAACCTCTCACACACATATATCAATTTCATGTCAATCGGACTGTATTTAGGTGAGTTAGAGCACAAACAGACAGACAATCCGAAGTCATAAACACTTTTCAACTATGTTGGAAAGTGTTAAAAAGAAAGGTCGAAATTTCTTCCTCATAGCATGAGCAATATTATTTTGATTTCATATAACTTGTTAAGACTCTCGATTATGTCTGCGATATTCATGCATACATGAACACATCACATGATTGACAAAATTTTCTAGAATTGATGCTGGTATTCGTCAGCGTTGGTCCAATGTTTTTGCTCTTAAGCGACATTTAAAGATGATGATTATGATCAGCATTAGTTATCTATATTATTAAATAATCTAACAGTAAAGTTCGCTGATGCTGGTGTTTAGGAAAATAAAAAATAACACTAATAGATATTTCTAATGTGCACAATAGCATTAATAATAATAATGCGGTATAATAATTAAATTTATTTTATTAGTCATGCAAAAATGTGCGGTATAGTCTCTACAAAAAATAACATTATTTTTTACTAATGGGATAGTCTGTCTCAGACTTAAAATTCAGTAAATTGAACCTAAAGTAACTCTGATGTAAATAAAGACAAAGAGCTCTCATTTCACGAGATTGCGTACCTATATTTTGTGCAATGTTTTCTTTAAAAATGACACATTTTGTATTTGTCAGATTCTTTTTACAGGAGATATGATGATTATTATATTTTTGAAGAACTGACCGCCTATTTGAGGAGACATCAAAACATTTCTCATGACCTATAGATTTCAAACAGTTAGGTATAAAAAATTCTGACTGTTTTATGACACTGAGAACATGAAGTAGAAGAATTAAACTAGTGTGTCGTGGCCACCACAAAACTTTCTTCTATATAAATCACGTCAATTAAATCATGTAAATAATACAAGCAATTACATCAATTTAGCACCAGTTCATATCAAAGTATATGTGAATTTGAAGTTTGATGAAAATTCGTGCATTAGTTCTTGAGATAGATCTATAGTTGAAATTCTGAAAAATACAGCACAGCAGCGCCACCTGTAGAGTGATTTGCACCAAAACATAAACAGCAGCAATACATGTCAAGGTATACTTGAATCTGAAGTTTGTTTTAAATCCAATCATTAGTTTTTGAGAAAAAGCTATTGCGGAAATCGCAAAAAAGGCAGCATAGCAAAGCCACCTGATGAGCTATTTACACCAAATTGTACAAAACGTCAATATTTGTCAAGGACTAACCGAATCTGAAGTTTGATGAAAATCCGTTCAATAGTTCTGGAGATTGAGCTATTGTGGAAATCGTGGAAAATGGTGCATAGCAGCGCCACTTGCTGAGTGATTTACACCAAAAACTAATCAGCACTAATATATATTAGGATCTAACTGAATATATTTTTTTACTAAATTCCTTTCATTAGTTCTTGAGATAGAGGATCAATAAAATTTGTGTCACACACAGACAGACAGACTCACAGACTCAGAGGAAAACTCAGAGACAAACATTTTGTAAAAACATGTTTTTTGCGTTCTCTGACCCTTAAAACGTGTAAATCCATCGAAAACGGGAGTCCAATACTTTTTTCTTGTAAAGATAGAAGAAAGTAAAAATATATTAACATTTGTCTTTTCTCTGTTCTGTGTATCTTGGAATGGATAATCATTCATTATTTGTTTACAATATGCATAATACACTATCACTTCTTTGAAAATGAGAAAAAAGAAATGTCAACCCATTTAACAATTAAAATAATACATTGAAATTAACTTCCACATAATTAACAATTTAATCTCTACTGTATTTTCTCAAAATTCGAAAATAGAAATTTATGCATTTATTTAATCTATACTGCTTACCATACACTAAATAAAACTGTCTACATCTTAAATTGAAAGTCACTTTCTACTTCCCTTATCGATTTACCAATTGATGTCATTAAGTGGACAACATTTTTTTCTCTTCCCATTTAAGACTTTTCTTCTGTGACAAAAAAGGAAAATTTAAAAGATGAAAAATGTATTTAAATATTCTGAAAGATTTTAGTATGTCAAAATACATTTAACCGTTTTTTGAATGTAAAGTGAAAAATTCATTTATAACTACATAATTAAGAACTTTCAAACATTGCAATGGATGGGTTTGGACGAAATTCTGAAGATACTTTATTCTGATTAATGAATAAAATATAACTATAAAAATGTGTTTTTGACTTCCAATTTAGAAAGTTATAATTCTGCATTTTATTGAAAATACAAATTTATTCATTTATTTAATCAATACTGCTTAACCATACACTCAATAAAACTGTCTACATCTTAAATTGAAAGTCACTTTCAATTTCCCTTATCGATTTACCAATTGATGTCATTAAGTGGACAACATTTTTTCTCTTCCCATTTAAGACTTTTCTTCTGTGACAAAAAAGGAAAGTTTTAAAGATGAAAAATGTATTTAAATATTCTTAAAGATTTTAGTATGTCAAAATACATTTAATCATTTTTTTAATGTAAAGTGAAAGATTGATTTATAACATAATTAAGAACTTTCAAACATTGTAATGGATGGGTTTGGACGAAATTTTTAAGATATTTGTCTCTGATTAAAGAATGAAATATAACTAAAAAAATGTGCTTTTGACTTCCAATTTAGAAAGTTAATAGCCCCAGGTATGTTATTTCTTTCTCCCAGCTTATTTTGAGTCTTCTTCAAAAAATAACGTTACGTTGTATAAGCCAGCCGTAAAACAAAGGAGGTGTATCATTGTACGATTAAATACTCCATAGCATTTTTTAAAACTTCTAAGCATCGCACGTTTTCAATTTTTATACCATCGTATTGGGGGAAAAAAGTACTTTTAAATGCAATTTGTTTGAAAAAAAAACATTTATTTCTCATTTATTTTAAATTCACTCCAATTCACCAATCAGTAATCATTTCCATTTATTTTTGAAATATTATTTTTTTTTTGTAATTTTTAGAGCCATTTGCTTAATACTGGCAACGGAAGTACACCATTTCTGTAGAAAGCAAAGGAAAAAATAGCTCTAAAATAGTAATTATATATGTTTGTTGCCATTTTCTCATAACAACCAAAAAAATGTAATTATAAAACGTGATATTTTGAAAAAATATAAACGAATGATTTCTGTTAAAACATGGAACTGTTATAAACTATATTTAATTTTAAGTATCTATATTAATGTTACAAACAAATGAAGGCCTGTGAATCATTAGATAGCCGTTTTTTTGCCGAGTAATGACGGCATCTGTTTTCTGCATTTGTGTATTATTATGCTATAGTTAGATCCTATACATGCTTTACTGTAGATGTTTAAGAGTGGATCGTAAATGTGGAATTCTTAAGCGGATGCGAATGACGTCATTTTACATAAAATGTAAGTTTGTTCTTTAAGTCTTAAAACTGAAATATGCTTTGTACTATTTATGTATAAATATTTTCTTTTCATCGGAGGGGGGGGGGGGGACTAAATTCTGAAAAAGCAGAATTCCTGTTTTCTAGTAATTCTGCATTTTTACGAGTTGGCAGAAGTTCCGTATTAGCATTTGTATAACTGCCTATTCACAAAGAAATGAACCTAGTTATTCTAAATCAGAGCATTTTCAAACCCAATTACTTTAAAGACTGTATCTCAATTTACTAACAATTTTATGTGAATTTAAAATAGCTTTCAATGATGATATTTTTAAAAAGATTAACACTTTTGCACTTAAAATAGTAATGTAAATTGTTCACCATTTGTTTCCGACTAATATTCAATAAATTAATTAAAACTTCATAAGTCTAAAAATAAAAGAATAAAATAGTTAAAATAAACACACATTTAACAAACTTGCAATGCGTGTTTAAACAACGAAAAGATTCAGATTCAAAAACGACTGCTGTAAGTAGCGAAATCCCTGGAAGTTACTTTTGCTAGTAGATCTTGTGCTAGTACAAAATTATCGCATTTAATAAATTTGAATTTATTTGATTACTTAATTGATACTTTTCGTATAAAAAACTTTTTGGTTATATATATATAAGGTACCTGTACCCAATATGGACACCCTAGGGAAAATTGATTTTTTTTTTCAACCCCGTATACACGTCATTGTACTCTAAAAATGTATGACCACTATCCCTGGACTGTCGACTATCATTATTAAAATTAATGACCTTCTAATTATTCTGGTTCAATTTTAATGATAAAAACAAAAAATGTTTACAAGTGTTCATATAAGGAACCACTTGTCCCTATTATGGACATGCATGTCCATATTAAGGACAGGTGGCTCCTTATTGACCTACTACGCAGTGTGTATGGACGAGATACTCTTCCAAGGGAATTTAGAGGGAAGGGGATAAAAGAAATATGTCTTTAAGTATCGCGGGGGAGGGGGGCACAGTAAATATCTTCAGAACATACACTTTAGAAGGAGGGGGGTGGTCATTTTCGGTTGTGGCTTTTCGAAGACCCATGCAAAGCACCTCAATTACTACGAAATAATATGAAATAATATAGTTGGTTTTGCTTAGCTTTATTGCATCTGTCTGCAGAATTTACATCTGTTATTACTCGGCCCTCACAGGATGGACCAATAAAAAATTCTTCATCATGAGCGGTAAGTCGCACACAGCCCTCTTGGACATATCTGCCGCATGTGATGCATAGCCGATGTCTGCAACAGCATCAGTACTGCATAAGAAACAGTACCAGCTCTTCTTCGTTGAGGAAGTCATACTGCTGGTGCCTGCGATTTCGCCAAGTGACACCCTACTGAGGGAAATTTTCTCATGATTTTTCTGCATGGGCTTTTTGGAGGATTTTTTTCTTGGAGGAGGTTTCTTGGAGGATTGGAGGATACAGCAAGTGAATCTGAAGATTCACATTCTGTATTTCCAATGTGGACATAAGGTGTCCATATTGGGAATCTTGCATAGTTTTACTAAATCTTGTAATAAATAAACAAAGAAAACATTTTAAAGCAATATATGCAATAGCAATCGAAAATATGTTTTATCAGCTTTCTAAAACACTCCACTTTTCAATATTTAAAGTAATTTTACCATATCTAATGAGAATTTAAACTTACCTGTAATTACGATCAGCACACCACGATACAACAACTTTCCTTCCAAATGGCGAACAGCGCGCTTTTTTGCGCTTCCCAGGCTTAATTATCTTTTCAACTGCTTTTCTTCACAGACATGTAGCGCCATATTTCGATCAAAATTGTTACTTTTAAAGATATTAGGGGTGTTCATATTGAATGCACTGTCCGTATTGGGTACAAGTAGTTATATATATATATATATATATATATATGTATTTCAAATGTAAAAAAAATCTATTGGTGTTTACAATAAAAAAAAAATAGTTATGCTCTGTAACCCGGGAAGCCCTGGTTGGCTCCTCTAGTATTCTGCAATAGAGGAAATTTTAAAAACAACAGCAAATAAATAAATAGAATGCTAAATTCATCTTTAAAAAGTTAAACTTAAAATTACACTATGTGCAAATTACTTAAAATATGAAAAATATATAAAAAGGAGTTAAATTACTTTAATACCCTTAGTACTTTCAACTATACACATAGGCTTCGTCAGAGAATACAAAATTACAAAAATACAAGCATCTTATTATCAATGGTTTCACGTAGTTGGTGTCGAAAGTGATGAAAGGGAAAATCAATTTTTATATCTGGAAAACATTGGGAAAATAAAAATATGGCAATTTCTCTCTATATCCATATTTTTATTTTCCCAGTGTTTTCCGGATCTAAAAATTAACTTTCACTTTCCCTCTGTATCTATATGTTATTTTCCAATGTTTTCCGGATCTAAAAATTGTCTTTCACTTTCACTCTTTTCGACACCAACTAAGTGAAATTTGAAAATAAGACCCTTGTATTTTTCTAATTTTGTATTCTCTGACGAAGATTATGTGTGTAGTTGAAATTACCTAGGATATTAAAGTAATTTAACACCTTTTTGTATATTTTTCGTCTCATAAGTAATTTGTACATAGTGTAATTTTAAGTTTAAAAATAACTACCAGAATTATTATTATAAAATAATTATTTTAAATTAAACATACCAAGTGTTTGTTAATAATGAAAATATAGATATTACTTGCTTAAAGAACAGAGCTACCGTTAAAAGTGGCTCTGCTCTAGCACTTAAGTCATAAAACAGGGTACATACTACACTTGTGAACAAGTGCCTACCTATAGCAACACTACTATGTGCTTTCGCATGAAAGCAAACGACAAAATTTGAGACATATCAGTCCTTTTTCGGAAATATCAGCGATAGTGAATAAATATGATTAGGAGATATACAAGTTATGTAAACAGGGCATACACTTAATAAAAAACAGTGACAAAAAGTGATTTTTTTAATATGATTTCTAAATGATGAATAAAAAAATTCATGAAATTAAAAGAAATCGTTTCTCAAAGCATAATTTCAAATATGTGCATCCAAAATTACAGCTCATTCCAAAAATTGTTTTTGCTTGTTTGTTTGCTTTTAGTTACGCGACTACTCTGTTTTGATGGATTAAAAATAAATTTAAGATTAAGAGTTCCAATCTTAAACTTGCATATTTCGTAAGCTAGTTGATCGAATAACTTGTTAGTATTGGAAATTTTAAAGTTTCAAACAATGTCTGTATAGAGACAACACCTAAGTAAAATTTAACTGTAGCCTTAATTAGTAGATGCTATTACGAATCGATTTGTAACAGATATCTTCATCACAATGTCATATTTCTATATGACGAGATGCGGCAGACTTAGTAAGAGTGCGTTTTTAACATTTTTCAACTATCTTGGAACCATTTTCCAACATAGTTAAAAAATGTTTATGAATTCGGTATATCTTTCCGTCCAACATAGCATTTTAGTTTTCAGAAAATTTGCAACAGACTTACTTTGAAAACCTGCAAAGTCGCAGTAAACTCAGCATGACAAGACTGAAAGTTCATAACAAGACTGCAGTAAGATAAAGCGAATGCTGAAATAACCACACTTTGAACATGCAGCTAACTTGTCGTGCAAATTAAATTCATGCGATATCAAATTTATAGCAAATTAATGGCAAACATGTAATCAAAAATACTGCGAACTTACTGCAAAACAGTAATCTTTCCATGCTTCACTATCTGTTTACAACTGTTACACTATAAGTTTAACCCATTCGAAGGGCTCTATAGGCCTGATCAGGTTTATTGATGCGAACCGTCAGAAATTGCATACATTGTTTTTATCACCATAGTTTTGGTAATGTTTGTACTTTTTAATTCGAGCATTTTTTGGTACTTGATAAGTATAGCGTTTAGAAAAAGCGGTGCCTACCGAATAAAATTTCTGAAATTTCTGCGTATGTGCTGATTGTGTATTCTCTCAACAGAGGGATTTTTTGCTTTCGTCACTTTCGTAAATTAAAGACAGTCTTTCCATCAGTTTCACAACAAACTACTCATGGAATTGGGTAATGGTATACCTTGCGGGACATTTGCTGCGAATTTCTCAATTCAAATTTGTCACGTTAAGATAATATCAGAAAAAAATCAAACTTTTTGCTAATCTTCATGCTATCTGGGGTTTGTCTGTCTAAGCTCTAAATTGCGTAAATATACTTGGATTACCATGTAATTGATATGTGTTAATGAGATTTACTACGGCGTGTTTGGCATTGAAAATGAATTGAGTAGCATTTAGAGGTTCTGTGCAGTTCCAAATAAAGAAGTACCAAGCGTTTGATTCCATACAAAAATATTCATTTATTTACTAGAAATCTTGCATGAGGCAAATTTACATGTCAGACGTTCCTAGAAAAACAAATCATACTGTACTGCTAAATTGAAGAAACATTTATTTTCCTCGAAATTCATTGTACAGTAGGTATATCGAATGAATATGCCGAGTATTCACAAAATTTTAACTTCCCATAATTAATGAACGCTACACTTAAATGCAGAAATTCATACTCAATGTTAGAAGTATGTGAGAAATGCTCGCGCAGTGTTTGATATTCAATACGTATCTTACGCTCGAAATGCTTAAATAGTTTGAATTGTGCAGCATTATACATCGAAGGAGCATGTTTTGTTCGAGAAATTGGCTTAAAACTGATTTTTAGTGAAAGAAATTTGATAAAATACTGTCATATAATTCTGGTTACAAAAAACATAGGTACGAATACCATTCATAAAATATTACATTACAATTAACAACTGAGCATTTTGTTCCTACAGATAATTAACAACAATGCATGTCATCGAACATGCGCATAATACTAAGCAAACAAACAATATTAAATAATTCTTTACAAGGAATCCAAAAGAATTTGAATGGAGGGTTGACATATGTATATATATATTTTTTTTTTTTTTTTTTTTAAATTCGTTAATAAGTTCTCTGCTTCAGTAAACTAGGTGATCGAACTTGGTTTACCCAGGTTACAGAATATAAATATAAATATTTTTTTTTTCTTTTATTGAAAACTCTAATAAATATTTTACATTTAATATATTTTTAGGTAGATTTCGTAAGAAATACTACCTATTATATTCTCCCATATGTTGGAATTTCTGAAACATTTTTGTACATCTACGCCGATCATGATCCCTAGAACCCAAAATCACCCCCACAGTTAAAACCTTTATCTATATATCTAGCTTAGTTTTAGCTGTTCAATTTCATTTTGTTCTTTTTAATTCTCTTAATACATATATTCGTAGCTGAACTAGCGCATTTTTCATGTATTATTTCCATTTGTCTTCAATTTGTTTTCATCTTGTTGATTAAGTACCATTATTGGAATCTTATTCACTTGAAATCCAAATGTATCTACTCTAGCATTAATCATTCAGTTAAATGTTTGTTTGTTGTCTTATTACCCTCTGAAGTTTTAGATTCTTGTCTATAATTGAGGTATTGTGCTCTAATAATTTTTCAAATTTTAATATCTTGTGTAAAGTATATTTTTCTTTAGATCTCTTGGATTTTTATCATTCATTTTGTTTTAAGATGCGCTATTAGGAGCTAAATTTTGTCCTTTTAGTCCTAATACCGCCAAATTTGGGTGAAATAACGCATCTTTACTATGAATTAAACCTGCAAGCTCCTCTGATGATTCTGTAGGTTATTCATAGTTTCATATTTTACATACTGGTTTCCTAAGTTCATATCTTGTTCAACTTCAGAATTTTACCAATTTATTCATATATTTGTGATATCATCTTGATTATATATATATATATATATAAATCACTCTTTTGTGGATACGATAGCTTCCATAATTCTGCACAAATCTCTTCTAGACTGACACATAAAATAAAGGGGCAGAAAATCTCGGTCAAGCTCGTTAATGGGCAAAATTGGAACACGGGGTTGGAAATAAGGAGGGGTTTTGTGAAAAACCAATAAAACCTAGAACTTCTTAATTATAATACATATCAAATCAGTTTTGAAATATTATTATTTCTAGGAAAATAGACTAAAATTTATGTATCACAGATTTTTGGTAAAATTTAAAAATGGGCTCAAGCGGCGAAAAAAATAGGATTTAAGAAAGAAAAAATTCATATCTTAGTCAACTCTCAAGATATCAAATTCACTTGAATTTAAAGTAAATATTCTTAATACTATCTACAACTTTTATATTTACAAGTTTTTTATAAGACCAACACTTACCGCAAAAAAAAAAGAAAAACTACAAAAAAGGTGGTGCGGTTGAAGGAAAAAAAAAATCATAACTTCATCAATTCACAAGATCTTCAATACGCTTAAATTTAATATAAAACTTCGTAATATTATGTAAAACTTTTATATTGACAATTTTTGTTAGGACCAACTCTTACAATAAAAACAAATTAAACAAAAACAGTGTTCAAGAACAAAATTATCAGATTAGCATGATTCTGATAAAACCAGCTCTTACAGAAAAATGAAATTAAAAACTCGTCAAAAGCCGCCCGATAAATTATTAAACTGGGATTATCTCTAATCTTGCTTTAGTTTTTGTTGGTGAAATTAGTACTTACATTCGAAATCTACCCCCGCCTGTAGGCCGAGTCGGCTGTGATTTATTTAACTTGTCCGCTAACAGTTCTAAAAATCATTTTCACATGAAAAACAGCAATTATGGTTTAAATAATACTTTGAAATTTATTATAAGCGATACTTTCGTTTTGGCCTCTTGCCAGGAATAAACATTCAAAGAAATTGTCAAAAATCGCTATTTTCAGCAGGTTATTTGATTCCGAGTGGTTTAGTGAGTAGTTAGAAAACGAGCCTTAAATTTGCGTTGCATTTTTATTTTGTTATTTTATTTATTTACAGATAAAGTTTTAATTTCCTTAAGAAACAAATGCTGAACCATTTATATTAAGTTTATTAACCCTAAATGCTTTATTTTTCAAAAATCATTGTAATAATGTTTTTCGGCTTTCATTTTTAAAATAAATCATGGGAAAAATACTTTAAAAAATAATATTTTGTTTTAAGTATAGTTTACGGCTAAAAAACAGTTTGTTACTAATCGGCAATACTGGTGTTTAATTGAAAAAATAATTACCCTTGATAAAATTCTATAATATTAAACACACAAGAATTTTAGGAACTATATAATAAGAAATAAATTTTACTTGCTCACTGCAGGTCAAAATAGGGTATTTCGCTAGCTTCCAAACAAAACAAAAGGAACAAGTAGCAACAATTGAAAAAATAAATCTATCTTTCTTCTTAAACAGCACAAGTGTTGCCATTTACATGTTGAAAATCGATTTAATAATATCTCCAGAATGTATTTTATTGGCAACATTAGGCATTATAGCTTCAATATGATTCTAATAGTATTTTAGAGCCTAAATTGGGTATGTTGCCGAAAAGCAACACCAGGCATTTAAGGCTTAAATTCAAATTGATTTATCTTTCCTAATCGTCTACACGAAATAGAGATAGATTTTAAGAAAGGTAATGCTTGATTATTATTTTAAAAAGCTTAAAAAATGAGTAACTAGCGATACACTTTTCAAAGCAATTTCATTTGAAAGCAAATTTTTTACTCCAATTCTAATGTGTAAAAATTCGAAATCTGCGATGTTTAGAAAATGATAAAAATTGCAGTAAAAGCGAAATTCAATCGTCTGGTGTTGCCAAGGGGAAAATGACGTCATCATTATGCACGGACACGTTTGTCTTTTATGATATAGACAGAATAGCAATTTTAGCTAATTTTTGCACTATTGATTTCATGTTAATAACTAACAGGTTACTTGGAACTAATTTTTAATATTTTTTAAATAACCCACAAATCGATTTCCAGTTTAGTTAACTGAAAAAAAAAATTCATTAATGTACTTAATTTCACATAATTACAGGAAAATCAAAATAGTATTTTTTTCTAATATTTACAAGAATGTGCTTCACAGATACACTGAAAAAAATATTTTTTTTGAATCTGCACTTAAATACTGCCAGCTGGTTTGCTAGTTTAAAACAGTAAAATTAACAATAACTAATTGTAAAATAAGCAAATAATATACCGCTAAGCAGTAATATACTGCTTAATTCATTTATAAGTTGGTATATTACTGCCTATTTTACGGTTATAAACTGGCAAACCAATGAAAGTATTATACAGTCAAATAAATAAAAAAACACTGTATGAGTGGTGCTGACTATCTATTACAGGGAATTGGGAACCTTGATAAGGGCATTTGTATACAGTCGCGCTGAATTTTTACTACGAATGAGAATTATAACTGACAGTTTTCTATTTTACTTTGTATTTAATGGCGCAAGAATGAATTTTCTTTTAAATTTAGGGAGAGATATTAAAACTTTTCTTCGCTGTGTGATTTACCATTACATTTTTTAGCACTTAATTTTTCTTTTTCACTTAAACGCTGAAATGTTTGCGAACATTCTTGCAGCTTTCCCGTTTGCTGTGTGGCTCAGCGTTTGGAAAATGGTTTGCAAATAATAACTTAGGCTTAATGCTTGATGTAATGCATTAAAAAATTAACTAAACGACTGTAACTAAAAAACATCTAGAGAACAAGAATTCTGCTTTTTCAGAATTTAGTGTCGTCCCCGGCATTTCCACTACTTCATTTTCTTATGATGGACTAATGTCTTCTATTATTATGAAACAGCATTATAAATGAAGTGTTATGTGAAGATGAAAAAGCAGCCGTAAAAAGTTAGAACTCTGATTTTCTGGACAGAATGTGTGAAAAAAATGGCCTTTTTTTACGGCTGCTCTTTCATCTGCACCTAACACTTCATTTATAATGGCTGTTTCATAATAATAGAAGCCACCAGTCCATAAGAAATAATAACTCGGTTAAGCGGACTCTACTGCAGTACAAAACATATTTCAATTTTAAGACTTAAAGCACACGTTTTCTTTTATGTAAAATGACGTCATTCGCATCCGTTTAAGAATTCCACATTTACGAACTACTCTTAGACATCTACAGTAAAGCATGCATAGTACATCACTATCGTGAAATAGTGCACAAATGCAGCAAAAAGATTCCGTCCTTCAAAAAAATCGAAAAAAAAAAAAACCCGGCTATTTAATGATTCATAGCTACTTACAATTAAATATAGTATATAATAGCTCCATTGTTTTAACAGAAATCATTCGTTTATATTTTTTTCAAAATAGCACGTATTTTAATTACATTTTCTTTCGGTTGTTACAAGAAAAGGGCAACAAAAATATATAATTACTATTTTTAAACTATTTTCTTTACTTTCTACAAAAAATGGAGTACTCCCTTTGCCAATATTAAGCAAATGGCTTCAAAAACTACAAAAAATTAATATTTCACAAATAAATGGTGATACAGTTTTCAAACAAAATGCATTTAAAAAAATTTTTTTTCCAATACGACGGTATAAAAATTGAAAATGTGCGATGCTTAGAAGTTTAAAAAAATGCTAAAGAGTATTTAATCGTAATGCTTTGTTTTACAGCTAGTTTCTGTAAGGTAACGTTATTTTTTGGACACAAAATAAGCTGGGAGAAAGAAATAGCATACCGTACCGGAGGCTAAAAACTACAGTCGAACTTCCCTTTAATGTAGTCTCTACACTGTAAAAAAAAAAAACGACATTTTTACAGTACAAAGTACTGTTCATCTCGCGCAAAAACTCGATCACAGATTATTTTACTTTTGCACGTCTACAACATTCAAACGGAGATGTTGCTGTTGCAAGAGATGTATGAATTTATTTAGCGGATTGTATGAAAATGAAATTTTTTATATATTTTATCATCTCCATTCAAACGATGAAGTAACTAAAAACCTTCCATACAATAAGGAGGGATTCCAGTTTCACAAGAATATTACAGATGAGTTGTTTAGGTACTTACGAAAATGCGAAAATTTTTATGAAAATGTATTTTTTATAAGAAACATGTACAAAGTAATAATACAGACTTTTTTAAAGATAAGGAATTGAAATTCTGAGAAAAAAAAAGGGAAAAGTTACTCTACGCTTCAGTATTTGTTTAACTCTATTTATTATGTTTCTTTTAGAGATTATTCTAATTAAATTTTTCTCGTTATGTGTACATTGCATAAAAAAGTTATTGCCCGAATTAAAATACATTTTCCCAATATTTCCATTTTATGTGTATTTTATTATACAAATTTCATGAAAGTGAGTTGATTTCTGTTTAACGAAGTTTCTTCATAACGAAAGTGTTTAATTGTAACGACGAGACTTCGTTAAATGGAAGTTTCACTTTATATTCTTCCAAGATAATGATTTTTTTTAATTCAAATTTTGTGTTTCACACGCTGTTACAAAGACAAGGAAACAGAAAACAATCTTACGAAAGTCATAAAAATTTCTGTCCGTTTAGTACATTGCAGCCTTTAAAGAGTATTCATGTTACTTTTAATCTATTTCACCCAAATAAATTAAAAAGATTTTAGGTTTAAAAAAAATTGCAATTTGAAAATGATGTTTTACATTGTAAGTAAATCTGAAATATGTGTTTTAGATGCAGTTATATAATTGTATCTATGTCCGAAACGTCCTTTATTTAGGTACCTCGTGATATTTTATACGTTAATGACATTAGCTTACGAATTTACGATATCGTTTTGTGAAATATTAGAAATTTAAAGATATGTTATAATTTTTTATTAAAATAAATATACATTTAATTATAATAACGTTACATGTATTTGAGAGCATCATGTATTCCATGTATATCCAAAACTATTTGAAATATTTATTTACCAAGAAGAAAATTAACATACATTTAACAGACATTTATTAATATTTGAATGATATTAAAATACGTCCATAAGTTTTGTTTCGAGCATTGTACTACTAACTTCTTTTTTTGCGTTCATTATTAAAACACATTTGTTTGGCAAACTTTCAGAAAGTACATAGTTCTCAAAATTTTGAATATCTTCCAAAAATCATGACTGTGTGTAATTTTTTAATGGGTTTATCACAGTAATTTAAAAGTAGAATTTAAAATCTGTGTTATATTTCACACTTGGAAAGTAATCTTTAAATTTGCTTTGTAATTGTTGAAAGAAGTACAGCATAGATAAAATTATATATGTCATATGTATTTGCCTTAGGGTAATTTTTTTTAAATTAGCAAATTAATTTAACAATAATATAAAAAATTTTCAACAAACTTATTTGTTTTTGTAGGGTGCTTAAAAATTAATTTGAAATGCTCTGAATTGTGTAGAATTAAAGACAGAAATTGAATACGTCGATAGATTCATTTTTATTCATGCTTTTATACCAAAGCATTTTGAAAGGTTTTTTTCGACAATACCAGAATTTATATGCTTTCAACCTATCATAAACACTGAGTATTGGAATGTTATCAAAATTATTCCACAAGTATTCATCCGAGCTTTGTTCTGACAACTTCTTTCCCAGTTCCGTAATCTGATGCCTTTGCTTGGCAACTGTTCAGAAAGTGCATTGTTCTCATTTTTTGAATAACTTCCAAAATCTCATAATTGGTATAAACTTTCAAAAAGTTTTCTCAAAATAATTTAGAAATAAAGTTTAAAATGTGTACAATGTTTTGTATTTATAAAATAATATTATATTAATTTAATGATCGTAATTTTAATCTTTACATAAAACGTCATAAAAATTTTATTTCAATATGAAATAATTTGGAGTAAATTTTAAAAATATCTGTTTAGAATAATCATTGTGAGTTGTCTTAAAAATGTGTTAATTATATGCACATTTGATACATAGATACATAAGCTTTAAAATTTGTATGATAATTTTCAATAGTCTTACATACGATTCTACAGACGTATTTACGCAGTTACAGATAATTTCTGACATACGTAAAAGCAGAAAGACATTAGCTAATAATTATCTGAAACAACAACAACAAAAAAACAATAGTCCACTCGGCTACTAACACACTGCACTCCGACAGCACGTATGTTCCACAAATATTCCCGGGGGTGCCACGCAACAGGAATACGAGCATCATTATTTTCCTTGAAGACGATTTATTTCAATGAATAAGAACTATTGAAAATGTATTACCATGTATCTAAAAAAGCAGCCCGCCCCCCCCCCTCCCCTCAGGCATGTTTAGGGACTTCAGTTGGTGTTCTACCACTAAGCGTAAAAATCACTAAAAAGGGATACTTTCGAATTCAAAATATATAACGTTTATCAACGTTTTGAAAAAGTAACAGTTTTGACAAAATGTTGATAAACGTTTTATCAATAGCGAAACGTTTATCATCGTTTTGCTATTTACAATAACTTATAAGAAGTACTGTATTATGGACTTCCTTTTCAAATAATTCTTCGATGTTATCTTCACAAGTTAGACTTTCTGAATTCATGTATTCTAATCATGATGTATCTGAGCAAACAAAGTCATTACATTTTTCACAGGAATATTTAATGCAGAAAATACACCAGTCACTGCATTATGAATTGCTTGAATATTTCCGTGACAACCACAAATGCAGATATTCGGATGTATAATTTTCTATTGTTTTATGAAACTAGGCTTTAAAGATGCAAAGAAATTTTCAATCTTTCAATTTAGATTCTCTTAATAAACGTCACCTAGGATTGAGGAAATTATGTGACCTTTTTCACACCTAACTAATGCAGATTTAGCTGAAGAATGACCTCTTCTTAAATCTTCATCGACATAAATTTTCCCAAATTTGTGGAGTTGGATTTTTTTTCGTTACAGAATCTGAGGTTATATACTTCTCCACTTTTTCTTTTTCTTAATATTTCCATTTTCTCGCCGAAGCTTTTGCTGACTAAAAGACTTTTCTTGATTTTATCACAATACATTTTGTTTTGTTTCTTTCTCACATCAACATATTCAATTTCATTCTTATTTTTCTCTAAAATTTTTGGCGCTTAGCAGAACTTTTCTTGCTCATATATAAACAATCTCATATATAAGAAGCAATATTAAAATATTTCCTTTAAAATATACTATCAGTATCCTTTACATAGGAGTTACTATAAGACTCTCTGTAGGTCATACAGCAGAATTTAGTAAACGGAGCTTTACAAAACCTATAAAATATCTGATCATAGACCATGTGCTTCAAACCAAAAGAAAAAACACAAAAATAACACGAGTTGAGTTGTTTTAATCTATATTTAATTACTTGTCATTATTATTTTATAATCTTAAGTAATCACAAAAAAATGAATAAAAATAAATCTATCCATTTTAATAAACACTAATAAAGATAATTTATCTTTCTTAAAATTTATAAAATAACCTTAATTATGGCTTAAACTATTTCCAGAACTGTTCTAATAATGGAGAAAACAACTAAACTTTAAGCATTCTGTTTGTTTTGATTGTAACTCAGTTTTATGTCATACTATGGACAAAAGTATTAAGTTGTTACTCTTGTGACACAAACGTTTGTTACTCTTGCGACACAGACGTTTTTTACTCGTGTGACAACACCCCATAGCCTATACCATGCATACCATAAACATAATATTTAATATAAAATCTTTCTTATACCTCGAAATCAGAGAGTTAGGAGTTTTGGGTAAAAAATTTAAGTAATTTTTAGAAAATTAAAAGTTTAAGATGTTTTCTGTTACTCTTGTGACATTTAATTATCAACTAATAAATTAAGATCAAATTTCATTTAATACCTTAGATGAAACCTTTTAACTATGCAGATCTAACAGATATAATATTATCTTGTTATTTTCAATCCATATTAATTTAATTTAATGAACAGAAGTAAAAAAAGAAAAAAACTATACAACTCAATAAGTTGATTTTTATGCTCAACTGTAAATGAATTTTAATACTGTCAGTGAATTGCAACTCTTTAGTTTTAAATTGATATATCACACTGATATTTCCGTTTAAAATAATTTTTCAGCAAAAAATTTGTTCTGCTGTGGACGTTCCCCTTATCTTACTTACTTAGTTTATGAGAAGCATATTAATGAACTGGTGCTCCAATTTTAGTTGAATATAAAACTGAACAATGGAGGCTCCAAATATAGGCATTTAAAACTTCAAAACATTCAAACATATTTATTTAGCCAGTGTTTTTCGACAGGAATCACTGTCTCATTTAATGCCCATATTACATTTAAATTTTCTTATACCAATATTTCAGGCATTATAGTAGCCATTAGTATTATGGGCATTAAATGAGACAGTGATTCCTGTCGAAAAACACTTGCTAAATATTGGAACTGGTACCGAGTATCAAGAACAATGGCAGTTGCGCAGTTGAAAAAAGTTTATTTGATAAACGACAGAGAAATACGGCATAACATCTTTCTGAAGCAATGTAAACAAAAAGGAATAACGCCAAACTTCCTAAAAAGTAGAAATAAATTCCTATGGACGGAGTTCAAAAGAAAAATAAGGTTCTTCGAACAACGGATCTTGAATAAAGTAATCAAACGAAGATATGCAAAAATCGCAAGATTAAAAAGAGAAATTAAACATCTAGAAGAAAAATATATGAGTTACCACCAGAGGAACAGGCACAGATATTTCAAAAATAAAGAGTATTAGAGTATATGAAAAGGTAAAAAATGAAAAGAAACCTGAAAAGAAAATGAAGTATTGGGAAATGAAGATTAGAAATAAGGATAACAGAACCCAGAAGACAACCAGTATACTATACGTAAATATATCGGCATACAAACCGACCGAAGAAGAAGACGCTTGCCTAAAGAAAGGCCCTAAATATAATGTAGAAATGAAAATAAATCTTAAAAAAGCCATCCCCAAAATCGAAAGAGTATTGAAATCTATTCCTGAAGAGGAAGCGAAAAAATTACGAAACCTAGCTCAGAAAGAGGTTGAAAGGCAGTGGAAAAAGAGGGGGAGAAATGATAACGACCTTAGAATAATAAAACAACTTAAGGAAAACCAAAACGTAACTTTTTTACACACCGATAAAACAGGAAAAATAGCAATTATGAATAAAAATGAATATATTGATATGATGGAGAGCACAATAGATGAACTAGGGACCGAAATAGTAAAAAAAGATCCCCTAAATAAACTAACGAAAAAGTCAGAAGAATTGATTAAGAGGGGTAAATGGCCAAATGGAAATAAACAAATAAAACGGAATTTTACTCCTAATACACCAATTATATTTTGAAAATTGAAAGATCACAAGAATCCATATAAAATGAGACCGATTGTTAACAAAAAAGCTCAGCCCAACCTAGGACATAGAAAAATATATGCGAAAACAATATGAAGAAATGTTCCCCCCTTCTGATATATCAGTTAATTCAACACGGAAATTCATACAGATATTAAGAGAATATGAACCGCAACCGGACGATTATATGATAAGCTTAGACGTAAAAAACCTATACCCGTCGATTAACCTTAACGAAATGACAGAAGAAATAAACAATACTATACAGAAACACTATACAGACCCAGAAATTATAAATACAATGGAAAGTGCAACAAATCTGATCCTAAACGAAAGTTATTTTAAATTTAACAATAAGATATATAAACAGCTGAGGTGTGTACCAATGGGGTCCCCCATTTCAAATGTGGTTTCCGAATGGAAAATGCGAGTAATGGAAAAAAGAATACTACAGGAGCATAAAAATGAAATACGCCTTTGGGTAAGGTATGTGGATGATATGTTTATCATAACAAACAGAACAGTAAACCTAAAAATAAAACGCGAAATAAGTAAACTTGGAAAGATAGTCCCAATCACACCCAACCCCTCCCTATTTAAAACGATACGAAATGAAGCTGAAAGATGCGAAGAATTACAGACGGCAGGAGTATATAAAATTAAAGCCTCAGATACAGAAAATAAGGAAATTACATACATCGGGATGACCAAGCGAAAAATAAACGAAAGATATAAGGAGCATATCCGCGACTTAAAATATAATAATCAAGCAACAGCCCTCTCAAGAACAAATTAAAAAAAAAACCATCATACCTCAATCAATTAAAATAGAAAAAATAGCTACGCATGATAACCCCCACAACACACTGATGAGAGAGGCTATAGAGATTAACCTCGACAGACAAAATGTATGCAACGATATAACACATGCAAATGTTGACTCCCGTTGGCTAAAAATGCTGGAAAGAAGGGGAAAATGAAAAGGGAGAAGAGGGGAAAAGAGGAAAGAGAGAGAAGTTAAAAGGTCAAAAGCGAAACTGCGATCCACCATTTGAAACTGAAGAAGTCTCAGAAGGGATGAAAACGTTTTTTCAGAGAAGTGCCAAAGAGTATTGGAGAATGCATTAAATATTGGTAAATAGCATAATTTTAAAGATACCGGAATATATGTTCTTTTTAAATAAAGAAATGTGTTTTTATTTTTATGAAAAGTAAAGAGAATGTAAATTATAAATTTCGATTTTAATATGTACAAAAAGCAAGATAAAAGATTTTTAAAATGAAGGTTAAGTGTCATGAGTCTTTATATATTAATGTTAAACAGATGTGAAAAAATGTCTATACTAATGGCTACTATAATGCCTGAAATATTGGTATAAGAAAATTTAAGTAAAAAACATTCAAACATAATAACATAAACTGTGGCTCTGTAGTATACCTATTACAATTCTATAAATTTCAAAGAATGTTATCGAAATGTGGATTCGGGCCACAGGGAAAATGAAATAATCCTGACTATTTATTTGGGGAGACATTCAAATTACGTATATGCTCGTTGATCAACATGGTGAAACCTATGTGCAGAACATTTTCAGAAGATGTCTAGTAACATTCTTTTACCACTATTGCATACGAAACTACCCATTAAATCCTTCACCTCGATGACGTGCGCTGCGTACGTCCTCTCATTTCAGTAATCAACCGTCATGACGTACATGTTAATGTGTGAGAACCCCTCGTAACAAAATTTTATTCCCGAAAAAAGAACTGCATCAAATAATCAGAACTGAAACTCTCTCCTTTTTCTATATCTCAATGTCAATGTACATGTAATAATGTTTACTCATTAGAACTTTACTTCGTTTGAGGTTTTAATATAGACGTACTTTTTCTTTCACTTGTTTTCTGAGTCAGTATAGTTGCTGTTAGAATGTGGTTCATGCTGGGTCGATTTGTTTTATCGCTCGCATGATTCTGTAATGTAATTTTCCTTATATATATATATATATATACATATATATATATATATATATATATATATATATATATATATTCAAGCTTCGTAATAATATAATAATCCAAACACCTAGTCCTTAATTCAGCCTCTTCAGTTGTGAGAAGGCTTATACACATACATATAAATCCTTTTAACGAAATCGTATAACTGCCCGGAGGATCGACAGAAGTCGCTGGTAAGCAAAATCTTACCTTATTTATTGTAAAATGTATAAAGTATTTTTAAGTATAAAAAAGGTCTTCCATCATAAAAAATTGATTTTATATTAGTACACTCCGTATGTCGTTCCCTACTCAGTAATGGTTGCATGTTTAAAGCGGATTGGTGTGTGATATGCATTTGATATAATAGGGCACTGGATCGAAGGTGAGTTATATGACACAAAAATTTGACACCTCATTGCCTGAAAAATATCCCTTCACCGGTGAAATTAAGCTTAGAATTCAAGGGGTTAACAATTCCTAAAAGCATTCTCAAAAAACAAAAATTGCTTTAAATACCTATAATGCGTGTTTTCTTCGGATGTAAAAAAACAAACAAGACTTGCACTTAACCGGGTATAATACTACTGTTTGTTTGACAAGGAAAAATACCAATTACAATGTAAAGAAATATAAAGAAAATTTGGTTATTTGACAAAGAAAAATCCCAATTACAATGTAAAGAAATATAAAGAAAATTTGGTTTGCATAAAAACTTCGTTGTCATGTTTTTGGTTAACATAAAGAGCTTCACTATGTTGATGTATTCAATATCACCACAATAGATAATACCTCTAAACGCAGCTTTACGCTAAAAATTTTATATAACATTACTCCATAAAATTGGTGGCAAATATGTTTTGAGTAATTTAACTGATATAACTGGTGTTACGATACATTAATGTGTAATATTACACCTGGTATACCAGTTTAAATTCACCATTGTATAAGTTAAATTACTCCATAAAATTGGAGGTAGCATGTTGCTACCAATTAGTTACCTAAAATATTTACAGTGTTTACTATCAAAACAACAACCCGATGTATCAAATTTGAATATGCATAATATATAAATTTAAATGCTTTGATGCGTTCTTTTAGTAAATATATTTTAACCCCTTAACGGTCGCATTAAATTACGGTTTAAAAATTCAAATTGCTTATTGGCACCACTTTTTTGAAAAAGAAATATTCACCTTATTTAATGACAGGTAAAATGGTACAATAATAAAGCCAAATACACAATTTTATAAAACTGGTGGGAATCAAACAATCTGAATAAAAGACACAGCTCGTGAATATCACGGGAGCGAGAATTAAGGCGTTAAAGAATCCTATAAATCGCAGTGAATTTTAGGTAGCTTTCATTACAAAAAGCTACCTATTGCAGCCGTTCGGAGGAAAGCGATTTCAAAAAATTTTGGTATATTTTCATCGATCATGACCCCCAGACCCCGAAACCACCCTCCGTTTAAAATTGACACACACATATATATATATATATATATATATATATGGCCAATGTCACACTGTAACTCTCGTATTTATGAACCGATTTGGATGTAATTCGATGTGTACATGGTACATACTAATGTCTCGACCGAGTTCGTTGGCCAGCTTCATCCGCCATTTTGTTTCAAAATGGCGGCCATTTAAATTTTTTTTAAATTAAAAAATTTAAAATGTGGTACCAAAAAATTCAAAATGGAAAAACATTTTTTTCTTATGTATTTTATCTTTATACAAAGATTCCGGAGCAGTTTTTGTTTCGTCTATATCTTAAAAAATGGCTGAGTTATAGCATTTTGAATTTCTAGCGTGGCTGACATTTTGAAACGTCCTGAATTTTGTCACGCGATAAAAGGCGTATTTCTGAACGGATTTGGATGTAACTTCGTTTATACATAGTACATACCAATGTCTCGACCGAGTTCGTTGGCCAACTTCATCCGCCATCTTGTTTAAAAATGGCGGACATTTAAATTTTTAAGAAAAATTTAAATTTGAAATGTGGTACCAAAAAATTGAAAATTGAAAACATATTATTTTCTTATGTGTTTGACCTTGATAAGAAGATTCGGGAGCAGTTTATGTTTCGTCTATATCTTAAAAAATGGCTGAGTAATAGCATTTTGAATTTCTAGCATGGCTGACATTTTGAAACGTCCTGATTTTTGTCACGTGATAACGGGCGAGGGTCAGCTAGGTGGGGAGGCCTACCAAATGGCTTAAGCACTCACAAGCCCCACCCAGCGGTTTCCATCTACTACCGCCGTCACCACACACACACACAAAAAAAAATAAATAATAATAATAATAATAATAATAATAATAATAAATAAAAGGCCCGAAGGGACCTACAGGAAAGCCAATTGAGAATATTCAGATTAAATACAATATAAGTACAATATATACACGATGGAAAGCCCAATTTTTACTGGGCGTTTACGAGAGAAATTTAGATATTTGTAATTAATAAGATCATGAGATAATAGATAATAGGATTTTTAAACTTGTTGGAGCGACAATTATAAACCGATTTGGATGTACCTTGGTGTGTATATAGTACATACAAATATTTCGACCGAGTTCGTTGTCCAGCTTCATCCGCCATCTTGTTTCAAAATGGCGGCTATTTAAAAAATTTAAAAAAAATTAAATTTAAAATGAGATACCAAAAAATAAGAAAATGAAAAAGATTTTTTTCTTATGTGTTTGACCTTAATACAAAGATTCCGGAACAGTTTTTGTTTCGTCTATATCTAAAAAAATGGCTGAGTTATAGCATTTTGAATTTCTATTGTGGCTGACTTTTTAAAACGACCTGATATTTGTCACGCGATAACAGGCGTATTTATGACCCAATTTGGATGTAACTTGGTCTGTACATAGTACATACCAATATCTCGACCGAGTTCGTTGGCCAGCTTCATTCGCCATCTTGTTTCAAAAGGGTTGCCATTTTTTTTTAAATTAAATTTAAAATGAGGTATTAAAAAATTAGAAAATGAAAAAGATTTTTTTTATGTGTTTGGCCTTGATACAAAGGTTCCGGAGCAGTTTGTGTTTCTGAAAATTTGTTCTTTTGCTTATATCTTAAAAAATGGTTGAATGATCGCTCTTTGAATTTCTAGCATGGCTAACATTTTGAAACGATATTGTATTTGTCACGCGATAAAACACGTATTCGCCTATTTCGATGTAAGTAAGCATGTGGATAGTATACATCAATATCTCGACCAAGTTTGCTGGCCAGCTTCATCAGCCATCTTGTTTCAAAATGGCGGCCATTAAATAAAAATAAATTATATTTAAAGGGAGGTGCAAAAAAATTAGAAATTGAAAAAGGTTTCTTTCTTAAGTATTTGACCTGGATATAAGGATTCAGGAGCATTTTTTGTTTGTCTTTATCTTAAAAAATGGCTCAGATATAGCAATTTCAATATATAATGTGGGTGACATTTTGAAAAATCTGATTTTTTGCCTGCAACAGCACTCGTATATATCAATCGATCCCGATGTGAGTGAGCATGTGCACAGCAATTACTATGGTCTCGACCAAGTTCACTGGTTAGCCTCATCCACCATGTTGTCTTAAAATGACAGGCACTTTATGAAATCGCTGAATTTGGCAGCCAAATATAAGTTACTTTAAATAAAAGAAGCTTGGATAAATTTCACTATTTTCGCGAAATTCTCATTCATAATGATTTAGTATTGATAAAAATTAGTATTGAATCTCCTATATTCGGTTTCCACTAAATTGAGTTTCGTGTTTGAATAATATAAGTTGGCTTTTTTAAAATAAGGAATATGAAAGCTACCTCTTCCTCCTGGCACTGGCCGGAAGGACTTTTATAAATTTAATTTGTTTCTTACTTAAAAATGGGTTATGATAACTCTACTTCCCATTAATATATTATCTCCGATTGTTTTCATGTGATAAAGTTCACTTTATGCTTATGTTATATTGTAGAAAAAGCTCTATATTTGGTAGGTCGCGAAAAAATTTTAAACCTTAAGCTGGTTCCGTGTGGGGGGAGTACGCGTGCATTGTTGATAGTGTTATTCATAGCATAATTAAGGGTTTGCGTATGTATGAAGTGAATTAATAAATTTACATCACGACATTTCGAGTGATTGTCTTTATGGATAGCACCCTTTTATATTCTTTACGTGATATTTCTCTCAGTGCCACTATTATCCTTATCGGTCATTTTTTAAACTATTTTTTCATTGCACCGTTCTTATCCCGGTGGTTTGACACGTATGTCCTGTAAACATGGAGGCGTTAAGTTCATATTAAACAGAGCTGCTGGATCTCCCTGTAATTTTAACTACGAAAATTGGAATACATTTTTTAAATGTTCTTGATTTATTAATTAAATCCAACGAAACTTAATAGATAAAAATATTCATATTTCATAAATACAAACATATTCATATTTTACTCCATGCACTGTGTCTCCAAATTTTAACAAATTATCCAGCTTTATTATCTTGGAACTAAGATCCTTTTATAAATATTTGTGCTTACTCAACAAACCGATTAATTTCGTTAATTCTAACCACTGACGAAATCTTGGTAAGTTCTTCACCATAAATTATCCTTACATATTCTTTGATGCGTTATATCCATGCGCATAATTTACTCGGGAGTAACTGCGGTTGTAGTAACGTTATTTAGACATAAATAGCTTAAGATAAATGCACTAGTGTGTTAAGTCAATGAAACTATTTACATTTTCTGTGTAAATTTGTAGAGAGTAAATATTTATTTAGCTTTTGTTGATTTCAGATTTCCTTTTCAAATTAATTATGCAGCATTTAGTTTTTCCTCTGAATATCATTTTGGCAATGTTACTAATATTAAACGTTTTTTTTTAGTTTTTTTAAACACATTACTAATTATTGATTTGTAGTGAAAATACACCTTTTGAATTGTTTTCTTGTGAATTTTTAGTAATGTATTTAATCACGCGATCTCATGAATTTGTCATTTCTAGTAGGGTGCAAAGTTAAGTTGGAATAAAACAAGGAAGTCCAAAAAGATGATTAATTGAGATGATATGACTAGAAAAATTTAAATATTAAGATACGATAGTGACTATTTAAATTAACATAAAGGCGTTTAGATTTTAAAAAAAATGTTTTATACTCTTCAGAACTGTCAAAATTTGCTTAAAGTATTTCAAAACATGGAAATGGTAATTTTTCACCAAAGGTGACATTGGCAGTTTTGGGATTTATTAAACAGAATTAGTTAGCCTTAAAATACAATTTTGACATTGTATCTACGCAAATTACAGTTTGAGGTATTAAAGAAATTGTAATTCTTCACAAACCGGATGTCATCTTTAAAACTTAATCTCTTAAACGCAATAGAAACACGTACCAGCTTTTCATGAAATATATTTTTAAGGCTTATTTTCATTACTTAAAATATTTAACATTTTATGAAAATATCTGGCAACAAAGGAAATATTTTAAATCGCTCAATACAACTTAAGTTATGTAAAAAAATTCATTTTACTCAAAATTTTTATTAATGCATCTTGCTATTTACAAGTATGCTAACACAGAACTTTATCATTCAGGTTTTTTCAAACTTGATATGATTTGTCGGTATAATTTTTCACGTGGCGTGATTTAAACAAACTAAAACATTATTTTTCAAATTATGATGTAATATTTGAATAATTTAATGTATGCTAAACAGGCAGCACTGATTCTTCGATTAGCTCTTAAATGTTTATTTACAGAAGTAGGTTAAAAATTTTAATTAATTCCTTAGACAAGTGCATAAGATTTATTTTTGTACTATTTTTTTTTTTAATTGGATGTTGGATTCGCCTGTAGCATTTCCCAGTTTTATTCTAATTTTTTTTTTTCAAAATTATCTATATATTAATAAATTTTTTTGCACCAAAGTAATTTAATGGAAATATAAACTAAGAATGGTTAATCCAAAAAAAAAAAAATAAAATTTTAAAAAATGTTTATTTTTTTCTCCTTTTCATGTTACAAAACAGACGTACGCCCAGCGTATTCGGATACGTTAAAATATAAAAAAATTAAAAAAATTTATAACTATAAAATTTACATTAAAACATTTAATGACCAAAATCATTTAATTGTAAAAATTAAGTGACATTTAAATCAAAAAAAAGAAAAAAAAAGTCATTTATAAACAAATTTTTTACAGCATCTAAAAAAAGCTTTTCTTCTATTCGTTATAAAAATCCTATAGGTAGCGGATTTTTTTCTTCTTAACACTTTTTTATACAGGATGATTTTTTTTTTCACATGTGTAAAAGGTCTTTATTAATCAATCGCAAAAACTTCCGTCATTTGTCGCGACAAACGGTGTATGTCGCTTTAAGTAACGTGTTGTGACGATATGGTCTCATTAAAGACCACTACGTTTAACCCTTTTAATAACCATCCAACATACTTGTATGGCAAGGGGAAGACCATAAGTCATTTCTAACCTGTTCATTAAAACCTCTAAATTAACCCCCTTAAAAAACTGTATTCTCATAGTTGAGTAAATTAAATTAACAAACTGCGTGATTGCTAAATGTCATGGCTAGTCCAAAGATAATACCCTGATTATCTTAATTAAGGAATGGTAAAGACCGTCAAAGCGTTGTATTTCGACTGCGGACTAACTTATAGACATAATAAAATAAGAAATGACTCCCAATGCATAAAATTGCTATTAAACTGAAATACAAATAGCATAATTAAATTAGAAAAGACTTATGATGCAAATAAAAGAATTCATAATTCAAACTAACAATATTTATTTACAAAACACATATTTACAATTTAAGAAAGCAAGAATTACCAAAATCCTCTCACATACGACAGAAATTATTTTTAAACTCATTTTAATTCCTTCAAAATTCCTTATTCTCTTATTATTCATTTTTAACCCTTGTATGTTAATCACCATAATTGGGCATGAATAACCCTAAAGTACACTTAGTACTATTACACTTAAATATTAAGGAACAATAAAAATGAAGTTGTAAACACCCTTACAATAGGTACTTACCCTTTATAAAGGTGACGAACGGAGCACATCTAAGTACGTGATTACACTGGCTCCAAGAACAATAAAAGTCCATAATGTTTTTTTTTTTCAATTTAAGGACACACCACACCATCATTAAAATAAGAAATATTTTTACTCTGTACCGAGTCACACGATTCACTGGCTCTCAGTCGAGTCGACATTGATCATCACTAGCTCTAGGCCAAACCAGATCAAACCACGGGGCTCTAACACAAGTCCGTTATTACTGCTGAGAGAGACTATTTGACAAATACTACATAGATACCCGAAGAGAGACTAACTGATACTGCATCTGATATATTCTGCACTTCTCCCTTGTAAAAAACTTATTCTTTCTTGAAATAATGATTGGCAGGACCTTGAATTATACGCATCGGGCCAATTCTACACACTATTCAAATACGCTCTTTTATTGCTCTTCTCCCATTTGAGCAGCCGAGCATCCGAGCAGTCGGAAACTCCGCCTACTGCTCGTAGCGGACATTCGTCCCCTCTCGCGATTCCGCACCAGCATGTGAGGTCTGAAATTATGGCTTCATAAATAATATCATAATGGCCTTGACATAAACTGTCACGACCATTATACACTTCGAAACATTTGGGCTGTCAATCGTGAATCCTAAAATTGGTGGAGAGATAATATCATCTCAAGACCACCCTGTGCCCGTCATGTCAAACCTTGGAGAAACAGAATTAAAATCTGTATTCACAGTATTAAAACGTTTTACATACAATAAATAAATATATAAATAATAAGTAAAATTAATAATAATGATAATACTGCAATAATTATTATATAAAATCTTTTTCGAAGGGTTGAGCAGTGTTTCTGTTCAACACAATGTAATATCCTTATGTCACTAAGAATGAATAACAACACGATTGAAGAAGATCGCCACAAGTGGTGAATAATATAAATTAATCTTCCATAATAAGCTAAACTATTTACAGCAGATAAAAGTAGTGGGATCTGAGAGCCTGTGGGGTCAGGACATGGGTTAGAAATAAGGAATGGCTCAACAAACAGCTTTCTATTAGGAGTAGATCAAGTCAGTGGTTTTACTCATCAATTAATGGAGCTTTATGTTTCGTTTCTGCATAAGGATTTGGCCCATTTATTGGCAGTTAATAAAAACGAATGAACTTTTTGTTAAAATTGCAATGTTTTATAGGAAATATGCGTTGATTTAACTCAAGATGTATTTTTTTAAAACTTCCCAGCTAAAAATGAACTGCAGAAATTCTACAAAAAAAAAAAACTGCAGTTGGAAAACTGCGGTGATTTGTCCAATCCACTACAGATTTTTTGCGGTCAATACAACTACAAAATTACTGCAGTTTATTATCAGCAGTAATTTCGCAGTTGTATTGACATCAAAAATTCTACAGAAAACTTATAATATCAATATTAAAAATTCTGCAGTAATTTCGCAGTTCTATTGACCGCAAAAAATCTGTAGTGGAATCGGCCAAATCACCGCAGTTTTCCAAATGCAGTTTTTTTGTAGTTATATCGACCTCACAAATGTTGTAGTTTTTTTTTGTTGTTGTTGTTGTTTTTTTTTTACTGAGTATCATTTCAAACCTGGTTTCTATAACATTATATGCTCTGGAGTGAAAAATTTGTTGAAATAGAAAAATCCTAAGTAAAAAATCTAAACATTTCTAAAATGCTTTAAGTTTATTGTGTGGCATGTTTACATTATGAAAGCAATTGTCGTTGGAACTGTGTAAGTAGGGAGTTGTCGGTCGGAAAGCACGCGTTGCGACTGGGGGGAGAATTTCGAGCTGCCGAATTCACGGTTGGCAAGCCCGGCTGCTTGGTATGGCTGGGCAATGTCTAGAATTAAATATCAGGATGAATCGGCATCTTTATATCATGATATCCCGATATATCGATTTAGGAAAGTGCCCTCAGGGGGCCAAAGTGTTGCGCGGAGCAACGGAAGTGCATAAAATGATTAAGCTGTCACAGGCCATACCAACGGTATGTCACATGACGGGTGTCGGCAAAATGTGGGAAAGTGACCCCAGGGGGGCAAAGTAGTGGGCGGAGTACCAGAAATGCATAAAATGATTAAGCGATCACAGGCCTTTGCAACGATATATCAATGAGGGGTGATGGCGAAATTTAGATAAAGGTCCTCCCGCGGGGGGAGGGCAAGTGGGGAGAGGGATACCGAAGGTGCATAACATGAATAAGCTGTCACAGACCTCTCCGAAGATATGTCACATGACAGGCGTCGGGAAAATTTAGTAAAGTGCCCCCCCGGGGGGCAAAGTGGTGGGCGGAGTACCGGAAGTGCATAAAATGATTAAGCGGTAACAGGACTTTCCAACGATATGTCACATGAGGGGTGACGGCAAAATTTAGAAAAGGCCCTCCCGCGGGGGGAGGGCAAGTGGGGTGAGTGATACTGAAGGTGGATAACATGAATAAGCGGTCGCAGGCCTTTCCAACAATATGTCACATGACGTGTGTCGGCAAAATTTAGGAAAGTGCCCCCCTGGGGTGCAAAGTGGTGGGCGGAGTACCGGAAGTGCATAAAATGATTAAGTTGTCACAGGCCTTTCCAACGATATGTCACATGACGGGCGACAGAAAAATTTAGAAAAATGCCCCCCCCCCCTTAAGTGTGGAAGTGGAGGGAGGGTCATCGGAGGTGCATAACATGAATAAGTTGTAAAAAATTTGCATATTACACGATCTTTTGAGGAAATTTGCGTAGTTCTCAAGATCTTTTGAAGAAATTCGCTTATTTTACACGATTCTAAGGCGAAAATCGCGTTTTTTCCACGATCTTTCAAAGAAATTCGCATATTACTCGATCTTTCGACGAAATTTGAATATTTCGCACTGTCTTTTGAAGAAATTCGTATATTTTACACGATCTTTCGACGAAATTCGCGTATTTCGCACGATCTTTTGAAGAAATTCACATATTTTACACGATCGTTTGACAAACTACGCATTTTTTCACGATCATTTGACAAAAATCACATTTTTTGTGATTCTTTGACGAAATTCGTGTTTTTTCAACGACCTTTCAAAGAAATTCGTATATTACATGACCTTTCGACGAAATTTGCACGATCTTTTGATGAAATTCGCATATTTTACACGATCCTTTGGCGAAAATTACATTTTTTCTCACGATCTTTCGAAGTAATTCGCATATTTTACACGATCTTGCGACGAAATTCACATTTTTTCTGCGATCATTTGACAAAAATAACAGTTTTTCGCGATTCTTTGACGAAATTCGGGGGATTCGGGGGAGTTTTTGTTCTAATGGCGCCGAAAACGTGTGTATTGTCTGTTGCTACCCGTGAGAAGATTATATTTCTTCACAATTCTGGATTAAGTTACCGAGGAATTGGTAAAAAATTAAATCTAAACTTTTCTAGGGTTCGTTATGTAATTAAGAAGAAAAAAGAAACTGGTTCGACAATAAATAAGCCGCGAACTGGGCGTCCAAGAAAGCTAAATACCAGGCAAAGGAGAGCCATCATAAAAGAATCTTCAAAAAACCCTTTTCTAAGTGCTCGAGAATTGGTTGTTGATGTCGCTTCAACGTCGGGAACAATAGTTACACCACAATCAATTAGAAATATTCTTCATGATGCAAATATTCCAGGAAGAGCCCCTCGAGAAAACCATTTATTAGTGAAACAAATAGGGTGAAAAGACTTGAATTTGCAAAAGCTTATGTCAGCAAACCACTAGAGTTTTGGAAAACTGTTATTTTTTCCGATGAAAGCAAGTTCAATATTTTTGGCTCAGATTGTAAGAAAACTGTATGGCGAAAGCCAGATACTTCTCTTCAAATTAAAAACTTGAAACCAACTGTAAAACATGGCGCTGGTCATGTAATGATTTGGGGATGCATGTCTTTTAACGGAGTTGGCGAAATGACCTTTATTGAAGGCAATATGAATGCTAAACAATATATTAATATATTGCGAGATCATATATCTAATAGTGCTCTGAAATTAGGAATTCCTAATTGATATTATTTCCAACAGGATAACGACCCGAAACACACTGCATATATTACGAGGTTATGGTTGCTTTATAATGTAAAAAATCAATTGAAAACGCCACCACAATCACCAGAGCTCAATCCGATTGAAAATTAAATGGCATATTTTGGATGTGAAAATAAGGAAAAATAAAATTTCTAACAAATCAGAACTTAAGCAAGCTCTTAGGGAAGAATGGTTACAAATCAGCAGTGAAACATGTCACAAATTAATAGAATCAATGCCCAGACGATTACAAGCTGTAATTGAAGCAAAGGGCATGCATACTAAATATTAGCACTGATTTTAACTTATAAATAATTCCTCAAGTTCTATTTTTATTGCTAGTGTGCAAATATTTTTTTGGCAGTACAAAGGCTACTTTTTTTATGTTTTCATATTTTAAATATAATTATTAAGTCAGATATTAAATATGTTTATTTGTTTTGTAAAAGTGTTGGTATTTTTAATTCTTAGTTGCTTTTCATTTATTTATACATATGTTACAACAAATTTACCTGCTGTACAAATACTTTTTTTGCTCACTGTATGTAACTGAATTTTCTTTTTCTCCGATTTTGTACATAGTAATTTTTTTTTATATGCAGAACTTAAAATAAAAGAGGGACGTATATCAGAAATAACAGTTACTCGGGGGGGGGGGGGGGATAGGAGAAAAGCCATTTCCATTCCCTGGATTTTGAAATTTAAGTAATTAAATTTTCTTTTTTTCTTTCTTTTTTTATGAAATGCATAGTAAAATTCATTCTTTTTCAAAATTTTAAAATAAAAGAAATAAAAAAATTCCGTTAAGCAGAGGGAGGGGGGATGGAAGGCCCGTTGCCATCTCTAAAGTCTGAAATTTAATTAAAGGAATTATCATATTTTCTCCGATTTTGACAAATATAGTGAAACTTATTTATTCCGAATAACTTAAAATTAAACAGAAACTAAGAATTTTCTGTTGGGGAGAGATTACCCCCCCCCCCCCTATATCTCACTCTTGGCAGTTAATTTTCGGTCGATTTTTTTTTAATGTTTATGTATTTAAATTCCATCGTAAAGTCAGGTAAAAAACAGTGTTCTGTTTTTTTTTTTGGGGGGGGGGAGCTGTAACCCGAGACGACATTCCCTCCCAGATTTTGAAATTTAAATTTAACTAAATTTTCTTTTTCTCTGATTAACACATAATAAATTTTATTCCTTTCGGACAACTAAAATAATTAAACACAAAGAGGAAAAAACGAACTGGTAAAGTAAAGAAATTAAAATTATTTCAAAAAGTAAAATTACTTCTTAAAGTAGAATTACTTAAATACTGCAGTATTACTACAGACGCAAAATCTCATTATTTTAAAAGTTTATGATGACTTCACATAAACTATAGTATTTTTGAAGTTAATAGCACAGAGTATTTTTGAAATAAAGTACTACGAAATTACGCCACATTAGCCGCAGAATTTCTAAAGTATTTTTACAGTCGAGATCTCACTACAGAAAATATATAGTTGTCTATAGAGAAACCTCAAAAATACTCTACTTTTGTAGAAAAACTGCAGTTCATTTTTAGCTGGGTAGCTATTTTTAACTTACCAAAATAAAAACCAAAATAATTATTATTATTAATTTCATAAAATTGTAATGTAATTTTATCAATTATTAAGAGCTTAGCTTATATCCACTTGAAATTTCCTTGCATTGTAAATAAAATTTACATTTTTTATCAAATTTAATAAATGTAAATAATGTAAGGAATATAAAAAAACGATGTAGTACATATATTAATGCAGATAAAATTTCGATTTTTAAAATAGTAATATTTTAACATAACTTTGGAGTGAAAATGAAATTGTAATTTTAATGTGAAAAAATGATTTGGAGTCATACTACTGCAATCATGTTATCATCTTATATTTCAAATACACCTAAAAAAGTAAAAAACTCATTTTACTTATAATGTAAACAGAATTTTAAAGAAGTAAGCGAATAATTATTAACCTCTTAAAAAATAATAAAACTACATATAAATTCTATCAAAAAAAATCATAATAATAAAAATATTCATTTTATTTATACTGAACGAAGATTTAAAATTGTATAACGGAAACGTTTAAACAAGTAAAAATTAAATTTAAAAAATGAATAAAACCCGGCTGCGTAAAAAGCGAACTAATTAATTATTTCTCATCAATGTTAAACTATGTTTTATATTACTTACCTTTTTTTTTATTATTTACTTGTATTGATGAATTTTAAGTTGTCTTTAATTGTTAGTTCCTATCTATAAACACTGTTTTGATGAGGTCTATAGATATCTATGAAGGTTAGAGTTGCAGTAAAGCTAGAGATCCTACGTACACAGCTTCCAGGTTGTGTAATATTTAAACGAAGCTTCTGACTGTAAAATAGACAAAGAAACATCGTCTTCATTTTGAAAGACCTATCCGAGGATATGTCACTCGATATGGTGCGTAAAACGTTTTTTCGTCTGTACCGCAATTTTGCATTTTACGGCCGCCATTTTGAATTTATAAAAACAAAATATAGCCTATAACCATAGGACGGTTAAGACAAATCGATAGAGACGTCATTCATTAAAATCCATCCAGCCGTTGGGATGTTTCGAAGGTATAAAGAAATCCACATACCCAGATACGCATGAAACACATAACCCATCTTGGCCGTCGGGTAAAAATGATCTCAGATTACACCTTATCTTCTGCATTTTTTTATATAAAAACAGTAATTTAAATTAAAAGTTTCTTCATTTATATTGATTGCCAATTGATGGCGCAGAAACAAGTCGAGTCATGTAAATGCTGTGTTGCTTATTTTACAAAAACTTGAATCGGTACGGAAAAGTGAAAAACGCATTTCCAAATATTTAACCGATTTAATATGTTTTTTTGGAATTTGTGATTCTGAATAACAACGGTGTTCGTTTGTTTATATCATTAACCTTTTGTTGGTAGCTGGTTGTTATTAACTTAGAACTTAAGGGGACGAATGACCTTAAAACGTTAAAAACCAATTTTTTATTTTTTGTAAATTTCATTTTAAATATTATTCTAGGGTACATTATATGCATTATGGCGACGGGTTAAACAAGTAGTACCGTTATAATTTACCACTCGGAAAAAATGGTAACTTGCGAATTAAAAAAAAAAAGAAGCTATTGGCGAGATTTGTACCCGGCTAACATAAAAGTACCAAGCATTCATTGCGATCATGGCAAATTTTACGTAGTTTTATTCAAAAAAATAATTTTGATTCTTTAATCAAAATGGAAACCTCTTATATGAAAAGCGAAGGGATCAGCCCGTAATTGTTTATGGCAGTTACATGACTTGGACTATTATAATATAGGTGAAACGATGGCGATAGAATAATATTTGGCGACTTATCACCTGTGGCTGGCTAACATTAAAGCACCAAAATGGCCGCCTGGAATATAAAAAGCGAAGGGATCCGCCCGGAACTGTTGATGGCAGTCACATGACTTAGGCTATTATTATAGAGATTGTTTTCAATTCTAAAAACAGCGCAAAGAATAATATTTCCTTACGATTAAAAATTTATTTACACGCGACTATTAAAAACAGAAAAAAAAAAACAATTTTAAAATTATTTTTAAATGAGTACGTGTTAAAAGCAAGAAAATATTGAAAATTATGTCTTGAAAATCGTATTTACACGTGAATATTAAAAGAGAAAGGAAACTTTAAAATAATAAATACATGCATATGCGTTTAACCCTTTCAGGGGCAAGGTAATGTTGAAATCAGTGAATGGCACCAGAATGTACAACAAATTTATTTCGAAATACGAAAATGCTTTTGTTCACTTACTTAATAAAAGGAAAATTTTCATTCCTATATTCTGGTGCCAATGTGACATTTAAGAATTAAAATTAAGTAGTCCAAAAATCAACCACCACCCTTGAAGGGGTTAAAGCAGTAAAGGGTAGTAATTGTAGTAAATTGTATTACGTCAATCACATTATAACGCTGTTAAAAAATATCGGGAGGCAAAGACTCTGTTTACTTAATTCACTTTATTTTAGCTTCTTTTCAAACGTTTAACTGATCTTCTTTAATAAAGCACGAAAACAACCATTGGATGTCTTAACAGCAACTGATTCGGCCTTAAATTTTCGCAATCAAAGGGAAATAAATTAAAACCCTTTTACAGGTAGATCGCTACAGGTTTTTTCATTATAATTCAATCTTCTCTAATCTTTTTAAAATCGATCAGAATAGCGTGCTTTTAGATTCTGTGGTGGCTGAACGGGTGTTGGCGAGCGTAGTTTACAGTGGGCAGAGCCCCCTAATAATAAAATAAATATTTGAAAGAATATTTTTTTACATTATTTTTGCATCTTTATTAAGCAAAAAACGTTATTTTATGTTTTGGAGCGTTTTAATTTTAGATATGTAAATTCAGCCAAATAACTAAGAATTACCTCGGAATTTTTTATCTAATATATAAAAATGAAAATTTGTCTGTCTGTCTGTAATGCTTGCTATACAAATCCACAGTTTGGAAGGCAGAATTGTGAAATGTTATGTACATGTGTATTATAACACGGTCGAGGCAACTAAAGCATTCCGGAATCGAAATAATTTATGTTTTAATTTTGATTAATAAAAACCCACCAAATTTTCAGCAATTTCCTATCAAATTTATACATTTTTTGTTATAGTAGCTGCCACCAATTAAAAATTCACAATAAAATTCTCACCACAATAATTACCTTTCTATTGCAAGACGCATTGCATATTACGTACGCCACGCTGCAAAAATAAAAAACTGTAGCGGGTATTACGATAATTCTTTTACCTCACATGCAAATAATTAGAGATATACACATTACGTACGCCACGCTGCAATAATAAGAAGCTTTAGCGGGTATTGCGATAATTATTTTACCTCACTTGCAAATAATTAGAGATTATTTAATTGCGCTTAGTTATTACAAATTTTTAAAAATGAAGAAACACATTTTAGCACAAACATCAACAAAATTTTAGTGCCTTATTCCAAAGATATCGTTTTTATCGTCTGTTGCCTTAGTAACATGATAAATTTAATTTCATTAAAAAACAGGCACCGTAGTGGTTAAATATTTGACAAAATTGAATAGTTATATTTAATTATGGTTTTAGAATTAAATTCACGAACTCCCGTGCTTAGAACGGGTTAAACAGCTAGTTTATTATAAAACGAATTTAACAATTAATCTTATTTGTTTACAATTATTTTGTTCTACTTTATATTAAAAAAATCATAATATAATTCTTTTAAAATGCGTAAGTATTGTCTGCGAAAATGTTTTCACATAATAAGAATAAATTGTGTATTTGAATTCTTAATACTGAAAAATACTTTTATTATTGAATGTAAATAACTGAAATTTCACAAATTTTAATTCATTAAATATATGCTATAATTTTCGTAAAAAAGGTATTTTAAAAATTTCATAAAAGAAATCGTGAAACTATTTAATTAATCATGTTTCTATCTATAATGACTAACTCCATGATTCTCCATACAAGTATATAAAATATAAGATTGGCAGTTTCGTTATAAGGATTAACATAAAACAAACGAATATTGAGTGATTTACATTGTTTTCAGTAGAAAGGGGTTATTTTCCGTGATTTTCTCGCAATATTTTATATATATTGAAAGATATTCCTGCTTGAAAATTCTTTTTAAAATTCATAAAAAATCACTAAATACATTTTTTTGTAAATATTGCATTTGAAAATAATTTATTGTTTATTTTCGACGGTGTAAAAATTGAAATTACACCACGACGGGATCTGTTGAAGGATCAGATGACGGATCCTTATAACTGTTTTGTTGAATGATCAGATTCATATGATTCGAAGCTAATTCAGGATATTTATTTTAAAAGTTTTTATGCTAATCTAAAAAAAAAAATTGGAATCCAATCAAAGATTTTTGCACAGTATAAGTTCGTTGATTCAAAAAAAGAAATTTTAAATGGCGTATATTTTGAAAAAGTTTTAACTATACATTTATCGCTACAAGGCTATTTAAAATACTATTTTGCTCAATATCTAAGTCTAGAAATGTAATTGTAATTTTTAAAGATAATTAAATAATTGTTATTATGAAATTTTTATTTGAGAATTTTTTCAGAAATATAGAAAGATATTTTAAATATTTATCTTATACTATATTCAAATTTGAATGCATGTATGTTTAGCACGTGTAATCCGCTGAGAATGCGATTAATTCTGAACTGACAATAACAGCATTTGTTTCTAAAATGTCTGAGAAGGTTGCAATGGTTTGAAAGTTTTAATTATTTCCTAAAAATTTTCTATTTTCTTTTATTTATTTGTGATTATTATTTTTTTTATATTTAGATGGTGGCAATAAAGCAATTCTATTGCTATGAAAAACAGAAGAGAAAAAGAAATTATGTGGAATGTTACATCTCTTTATCGCATTTTTTCATTTAAAAAATATATAAAAAAAAGTATTTTTTCACTTGAACAGATAAATCATAATATTGTAAATATACTAAAATAAATATTGCAATACTGAAATGCATAAAAATGAAGTACATTTGGTGGGTGTGGGGAATGACATCTTTAAAAAAAAAAAAAAAAAAAAAAAAAAAAAAAAAAAAAAAAAAAAATTTCCTTTCATAAAATATATTTTTCCTATAATTGCAAATTTTACTTTTTCAGGGCTTATCATTTCATTAACTTAAAAAATTAAGATTTTAAAACTGAAAAGATCACCATTTTAAAAGGAGTAAAAAAAGTCTTCACTGGCACATGTATTTACATTAAACAAGTTGGAAATTGCTCGTCAAACGTGGCAAATGAGGTGCGTTCGTACTATAACAAGTTTTATAATTATTTTTTGTACCCCATATTGTACTGAATGTATAATTTTTTGCACTTCATAAAGTGCATAGTCTTTAACATCATTAAAATGCACTCCCAATAATTTTTTTCCCATTCCCCGAACACTTTTGACTGTCCCTGTAATTAAACCATACATCCGACTTTCCTAAAATTTGAAATGGCTCGACAAAATTTTGCAACAATTATATCTTTAAAATTTCAGACCATTCGGAAGGCTGTAACATCATTAAAATGCACTTGCAATAATTTTTCCCATTGGCCGTAATGTAAAGAAAAATTTTGACTGTCCCTGTAATTAAACTATACATCCGATTTTCATAAAATTTGAAATGGCTCGACAAAATTTTGCAACAATCTTATATTTCAAATTTCAGACCATTCGGTTGGGTAGTTTTTGCTCTGTTATATGCGGACAGACAGACGGACGGACTGAACGACGACTATAGGTGCTATGTATTTATATAATTACGAACGCACCTAAAAATGAAACGATATACTATAACCTCACCAGAATCAAATAAGTTTAAAAGATTGAAAATATTTACTACAATTACAATTTTAATATTATTTGATTTCTGATATTTCCAAATTAATATAAATAATGCTATAATTTTTAGAAAAGTAGTACAAAATCATTTTTTCTCTTCCGAAATGATAGATTAATAATTTCAAATACAATACATTGCATTGTCAATCAACTTTTTATGCTAATAATATTCTAATGTTCAACTACTACAATAATTTACCGTTTTCGAAAAAAATCAGTGTTGCTAAAATAGTAAAACATACTTTAAAATTTATAAAAATTTCTAAATTATTTACAAATGACTTCTTAAAATAAAGCTTTTAACTTTTGTAAATATGTATCTTAAATAGCTTAAATTCTAGAGCTCTTTTGTTAATGTCGAATTTTACTTTTTAGAGATATTTTATGATTTCTTTTTTCAGAATGTGGTATCTTCACCTAAAAAAAACTAAAAACATGAAAATAAAAATGTACAGTCGTGGGAAAAAAAAGTAAACACTCCCTACTAACTCCTCAACAAATTATCGTACAAGAAAGTTATTGGTACCAAACTATTGGAAATAAAGTCTACTTTTAAATGATGTATATAAAATTTGCTTACGGGGCCATCTACATATTAAAACGAACCATAACATCATTTTTTTCAATGGCAATATCCAATTTTAACAAGATATTTCAAATCTTCGGTTCAAACTATGACTAGACACCTAATTCCAAGTCATTTGACTCATAAGTTTTTGAATTATAAACATTCAAAATTTAGTGCCTCTAATGTTAAATTACATTTTCATTTTTTTATTAATATTTCCTGAAATTATACTCCTAATGTGCTAATTTTTGGTGTAGCAATAATACTAATATACCCAGTGGCGGCTCGTGCCAATCTTCACTGGTGGGGCCCGGTCCTTATAACATATTGTAAATTTTTCTGTATTAATATTTCTTGTTTAAACACGAGAACAAATTATTTAAAAATAAAATTAAAATAGTAATCTTACTTTTGTAAATAAAAATTTAATTATTTTTTTAAGTAATCAACGTTAATTTCAAATTTATCAAATTAATTACAATTTTTAACATACCATTAATTGCCATTATTAACATTGAACATACTTTGATCAATCATCATTTAATTAAAAAATAAATATACAAAATAATAATAATAATAATAATAATCTCACAACGTTACAGAAAAAAAATATAAACTTTACTTGCAAACATTGAAACTATTCAGAAATAAAAAATTTAGTACATTATTTAAATAAAAGTTTGGTATGTTTTTAGATGCGCAAATCTTTCACTAACTTTAAATTTAATTACCATTATTCACATTAAACTTACTCTGGTCAAACATTATTAAATTAAAAAACAAATTCACAAATCAAACAAAAAATAATTATCTCATACTTTAATAAAAAAAAATACATATTTTTCTTGTAGAGATTTAATCCATTCACAAATTAAAACTTAATGCCTTATTTAAATAGAAATTAGGCACGTCGATTTTTTCGACTAGCAAATCTTTCATTTACTTTTACATCAAATTCTGATATTGTACTAATAAAATCTTTGTGGACTAAAAGAACAGCAAGAGTGTGCTTAATCGTTCCTGTCCCATAGAGTTTTTCAAAAATGTTTTAAAATTTTCTCTCATTCGCTCTTTAACTCCAGTATGACATCCGCTCACAACAGCGCACCGTCATATGCTTGCGCAACGAGCTTATCTTTTAAATAAAACTTTTCTAAATTTGGAGTTAAGATTTTAGTAAGTCCCTCTGCTGTTTTATCATAGACATCAATGAATTGAACAAACCTTTTCAAGGGTTTGTTGTTTTTTATATATCGTAAAATGATAACAAATTGTGAAGCGCAGCTTACATCAATATAGTTTCGTCAGCTTGTAAATCTTCAAAATTAGAAGCAGAAATCTCATTTTTAACTTCATGCATATACGTTTCATATATACAATCTAACAGCTCATTCTGTATAGTTTTTGAAGTATTTTTAGATACTGTAGCATTGTTTAAATGGTCTTCCAATATAGTGTCCAGTTTTGAGGCGTATGTGACCAAATCTAAAAGCATACTTCGGTTTACGATTTAGCACATACCTGTTCTTCTCAACCATTTCATTATGTTTTTGTAATGAAATCCTGTAACCTTCATCCAACTGCGCTACAATATTGACAGTTCCGAAGGTTTTATAGTTAATAGTCCTATTTAAATGAGTAGTACTCATTTCATGTTTTTTTACTCTTTCAGAAAAATGCTTCAAATCGTTACAGCCAGCCATACTCCATAATTTCACCCCTCCAAACAATAAACAATAAAAACAGAACAAAGCCTTTTTTTTCTTCACTTGCTGAAATCCACAGAAATTTTTGATACCACTGTGTAGAGAAATAGCGTAGATTTTCCCCATCTTTTCGTTGCATTTCAAAATTCTTCGCTTGATAAGGTCCCAGGCGTTTAATTTCAAGTTTTTCTTCCAAATTCATTGTTGAAAAGGGCATAATAAATCATCTACAGAATTCATTTTTTTATTTCAAGAATTTAAGGGTGTGCTCGAAAAAATATTTTTCTACCCTCAACAGCTCGAAATTTTCTGGGACACTTTCAGACTCATTTTTAAAAGTAAAAACATGTAACTTGCTGAGGTGATTTTTGAAGAGATGTTTAAGAGGCCCTGTGGTTTCATTTTTCGCTCAATTCATTAGAATTTGATTTTAAAACAATTATTTTCTCAGTAGGACTCCTTTTTTCATCCCCAGATCTCCCGTTTCGGAAAATTCGGTTCAAAACTCCCACTTTGATAGCATTTTTTTTTTTTTTTTTTTTTTGCAATATTTTCTGCACTTTTCAAAAAATTAACAAGCACATCACATTATGTAGTTTCTAAATAAGGGAATTTGCCAGTTTGATGCGTTTGAGAGTAAAAATGAATTTAAAAATAAATCAGAAAATAAGCAGTTTGGATTGGAATACACCTTAACAATAACACGTGTCTCCGTTTAAAGAGTACAGAGTACTCAAAGATCGTGTAATTTAACGAATAAGCAGCAATAGTAATACAAATGTCGCCAAATATTTTTGAGAATCCCCGTATAACAGAAGCTTTGCATCAAGGGCACACTCGCCCAGTGCCCCACATTGCAAAAAAAATACGGAAGATTTAGCTCTAAAAGAGCAGTACATCGCCAAAATTGAATGACACGTGAGGGAGGGAAATACTCATTATCGCGCCAGATGGGCACAAATGTCTTGTGCCCAGATGCAGTAACCTTGGTGTTCAGAAGTAAGTAGTGGCCAGTAAAGTGATTTATTGCCTCTGAGAAAGAAATAGATGCTGAGAGTCGATAACGGAGGAGTGGGTACGGTGTAAGAAGGAGTTTCTTTGCAATATATTTTCAGTAAACAGTTCTTTTTTTTTAAGATTTAAATTAAAAATATGAATCAAAATTTTTTAAATGAACAGAAAATTCTAGTGGGGCCTGGCCCCAGTGGCCCCAATGGACCGGCCGCCCCTGAATATACCCAAACATAAATACGCTGAATTTGCAATTTTTATAATTTTATGATATGAATTATGAATTATGAAATTAATATTTGAAAAAATTATGAATTGTAACCCACAATTTTTTTGCTGGAATTGGATTTATCAAATCCTGCTTTATGGAAATCCAAAATTTCATATTTTTCTTCCAAGTAGTTTTCAAATTAAGCTTAAAAAGCGGCTAAATGATTTGTTTAAGGGACTATCTATGATATAAGTGACCAGATATTTTGAAATTTCTTCTGCTATCGTGTAATCTAGCAATTTTCAATGACCGCTTGAGTAGCACTTAAGATGCCTTGATCAAGAAGGAGGCTCTCTCGGTCAACAATCTCAGTACCGAACTTCAATTTGGATCCAGCCCCTAAGATAAGCTCGTTTTAAAATAATTAATTTCTCGGAAACGTATCGTACGGATTGCATAAAAATTTGTTTTTAGGCTAATTGAAGGGTGTAGAATTCATTTATGCTGTTAGAATTATGTACTGCTATTGAAAAAAACAAAGTTTGGGTTCGTTTTAATATGCAGATGGTCCCCTAAGCAAAGTTTATATACATCATTTAAAAGTAGACTTTATTTCCAATCGCTCGGTATTAGCAACTTTCTTCTATGATAATTTGTTGAAGAGTTAGTAGGGGGTGTTTACTTTTTTATTTCCACGACTGTATATTTTGAAAATACTTCTTTTAAAAGATGTGAAGGTATTGATATCGATTATTTAACTGAAAGGGAAATGATATTGCTTTGGGCTAGTAATGATCAGTACCAGCTAACTATAGATTGATCCAAATATAAAAAAATCCACTTCAAAAGAAAGTGTCCTTTATATTCTAAAGATGAATATAAAATTGAATGTTTTCTTTAGTTACTTTCGTTGTGTAAAATAGATTGGAGTATCCGCTATCTGTTCTGTTTTAAAATATTTTTCAAAAATGATTTCGTTTATTGAATTCAAAAACTTTTAAAGAAATGATTTACGCTTATTAATGTATACCAGCTGTCCCATAAATTTGTTTACATTTCAAAAGTTTAAGAAAATTGAAAGAAATGGTTTATTTGAATACGGTTTCGGACAATAATTTTATCAGCTAAGGGATTTTGTTTGCTATAGAAACACATCTAGTGAAAATTTTTATCAATCCAGGTTGCTTATTCCCAATTACAGGAAATATGCAAAGTATATTCCTGTAAAATGCAAAGGGCACATTTAATAGCTGATTTGAAATTTCCTGTTACTGGTACACGTTTCAGCGTCGTGTTGAAATTGATGGATAAGGTACTACTGGCGAAGTTGTTTTACTTTAGCTAGGAAACGCCTATTGAAGTATTACAACGTTTTCCAACACGGAAAGGATCGCATAAGGGAAAACTTCCAATAATTCGTCCCACATTGCGGCCCCTCGTTCGTTCAACGTTTGGAAAAAACTGGCACCTCCTGCATTCATCCTGATATGCTACTTGCCTCAGTTAACGCTGTTCAAACTGACTTGCAAAGTACAATTCCTTGCGGTGGCAAACACGCAGAAGACTTACTGTTATGAATTTATAAATATTTATATGCAAACAAACTTAATTTTCCGCGAATTTTTGTGATTTGAATGCAGAAGCCTCTATTGACAAAGACGTCCACTAAATGTCTCTTCTGTAACAAAAAAAAAAAAAAAAAATCCCCGCATGAGAATTATTTTGTTAAAAATCACATTCAAATACATAAATTCATCAGTTTTTATGAATTTATTGAATGTTAACGAATTTATGGATATCCGGTATGTATATATATATATTACATAAACAAACACATCTCAAATGCTGAATTCTACTGGGTTATTTTTTATCGGTTTCTACCAACATGTATTCAAATTTCAAAATATATACAGTAGAGCGCCGATTATTGGAACTCCGATTAACGGAACTTCCAATTATCCGAACAGCCTGTTTCTATCAAGAAATTTTTTTAAACCGAACTTCCATTTATCCGAACAGTCCATTTATATAAAAAAAAATTTAACCGAACTTCCATTTATCCGAATAGCCTATTTCTCTCAAAATTTTTTTTTTTAATGATGATGAGATTGTGGATGAGATTTAAAATTAAAAAGAAATTAGAAAAATGAAAACACTGTAAAAAAAAAATGGTAACGTTCCATGTAAAATCCAGGAACGTTTCGCCTTTTCTCAGGTTTTTAGAATAATTTAGCTCTTTCCTGTGAAATTCTGGTTTTCTTATCTGAAACGTTCCTGAACCCTGAACTAAAGTTGAAAACAGCAAAACGCTGCGGCCGCCATTTATTATTTTTTTGCTATAATCCGTTGCTCGCGCGCGAGTGTCAAAAACGAATTACTTAAATGAATGTAAAAAAAATCAATATGGAATGCAAATAAATCAATAGACGACATAATCCTTTATGTCTTTATTGTCAAGACAATTCAGATGAAAATACAATACCTCTGTGACATCGCTAAGAGTTTATCTCTCGTACTTGTCTGTGGAACGTTTAACGAGCAGACCGTGTAAAAAAAATACACCTATTATTTTGATCTCCATTAACCAGGGGACCATCAAACATGATTCTCACCGATTTTGATTAATTTAAAGTATGTTTTAGAGTTCTTATCTCTAATTATTCCTGTGAAAGGATTTCTTCAAATGGGCCTTAGATTTTGAGAAACTAGATGCCGAAGTTTAGCATACGTTTCAAATACCTATTAGTTTGCAGCTCTCAACGTGTCTTTCGTGGTGTGGACGCAGAAAGCTCGCACGCCACCCGTACGGCCCGAGTTCGATGCTACCTCTGGACTTTTTTTTTCTTTTTTAATTAATTTTATATTTTAACACTTTATTACAATTTGATTTAAATTTGATATATATTTGACACTTTGAATTGCTGCAAATTTGAATTTTTTTTTTCGGAAAAATTATACAATTACGTTTAGGTTTTTTTTTTTTTCCATGAAAATTTATATGTATTTTATCTAACTTGTAAACTAACATAATTACTGACGAAAATCCAAAATATTTTATGTCTAGATTTTTTTTCTAATTATTATTTACATTTAAATAGTTTTATATTTTAAGCAAAGTTCAGAAACAATATATCATATATATATATTTACTTTATTGAATTTCAACTGAAAATTTATTTTTTCATGTAAATTATAAATAATAATTTTGATGTCAATTTCCCAATATTTTTTCATTCTAACAAATAATGATAATAAAGCGAAAATTGTCAACTGGAAATGTAAAAATCGTCTGCGGATCCCGCATGCTGTGAAATGTCAGTAATGTTTTGCTGTCAACAGAAATATTCCTGGTATTTCGCAGGAAACTTACTGGCATTTCTGTAGAAAGTTTTTAACATATACAGTAAAGTTCCAGTCATTTTCAAGAAATGTTTCTTGGAAATAATGGGCAACTCAGCTGCCCATTTTTTCCCAGGAACGTTGCGGAATTTTTTTTTACAGTGAACGAATGCTCTGAAACTGGCCCAGGTCCATCACATAACGAAGCCTTTGAATGTTTGGAAGTAGGTATGAAATGGCTCGAACAACAGAAGAACTCTGATCCTATTCAACTAACTTTTTAAAGAAGAATTCGAGATATGGCAGTATTTGGAAAGAACGTCTTCTATGAAGCAAGCAACAATCTAAAGCTTTTTTTGCTTAAATTATAATTTCTGGAGTTCAGAAAATTATAACAAGAGAAAAAGAAATTTTTAAATGATCAAAAAACTAAACAACAACAACAACAAAAAAATCAGTTTTTAAACACGGTAGCACTAACTGTTGCTGCCAGTCCTAAGCCTAAGGATAAAGTGTGAAGGTTTTAGTATAGCCAGGAACATCCCTTAAATTGTCTGTCCATTTATCCGAAATTTTGCTTATCCGAACTAGGTCAGTCCCGACTTGTTCGGATAATCGGCGCTCAACTGTATTCAGACTATTATTGAAAATGCACAAAAAAGAGCTTTATGAGTTAATTGATGTTATGTGGTAACATTTAGTTGAATATAAAGTTTTATTCGAAATAAATTAATACAAATAATGTTTCATATAACTTGTAATTATTAGTTTATAAACTGGGCGAATATTACTTGAAGTGCTATGAATTTACAGAAATATTGTGTTTAAATTACAAGTTATGGATTAAATTTAGTGAACTATAACTGAATAAGTTATGAATGCATTGAATTCTGATATTTATCTTTATTATTTTTTCTCAGAATAAGAAGTATTACATTACAAGCCTAAAAAGTAAGTACTTTTTTTGTAGTTATATTGTGTGTCATTATATGCCCAAATGATATTTTAACAATCTCGGTTTTGTATTTAAAAAACTGATATTGTGAAAATAATATAAATAGGAATTTGAATTGATAGCATAAAAAATAAACTTAAGACTGAATTCAATTTGAATTTGAATTTAATGGACGTTTTTGATAAACTATAGAAAAGAATTGCTGCATATCATTGCTTGTAATTTCTTTGCTATAAGGACTCTATGATACTTTAAAATACCTGCGTAAATAATCTCTAACAAACTATAACATAACTTCTTTTACGCTCATAACTCATGAAAGCAATTTTTTGAATGATTATATGTGATGGGTAATATGTAAAAAAATACAGTATTCAATATGAGCTTGTTATACTTTGCAGACTGAGACGGTAAAATTATGATGAGATGAAATGGGAAAACAAATAGATTGCTTTTGGAGTTGCTCAAAAGAATTGTCTAAGTGGCGGCTTTTTTATACTTCTGTACGTCTGGATGCATCAGTTATTTATCTTCCAAAACTACTGTTAAATACACTAGTTTTAAATGGTCCATTAATGACTATGTTGATACTAAGTCGACGTACACTATTCAGACCGTAAACTTGTCTGACACAACAAAATTCACAAGAAAATGTTAATCATATCCGATTATCGTTTTTAGATATTCTTTTCTCTTTCGCATCTCAATATTTGTTTTGTTGGTGCAAGTAATGAACTGCACAATGAGTGCAGTGTAAATGAACTTTTTTCTTTTTCTATTTTGGTTGCAGAGCTGTTTCATCAAGGTACATTTGCTTTTGAAAACCGTTCCGGTATAGAATATGACCTCATGAAAAAATATGCCACAAAAATGATAAATAAAAACGGTCCATTTAAGAGATTGGCGCCCTAACTAGTGGAGGATCAAATCCTACTTCAGTCATATATCACGTGTCAAAATTAACAAGTTAATGTTAAAGAAATAGAAACAAACGTACTTTGCGAATCTCTCGCTTGCTTTTCAATATTTTAAACAATTATTTTCGCATAAGATATCTGAGGTTAATTTACAACCTTTAACAATTCAACTTTTTCGATTTCGGTCGCATTTTTTTATGTCATAAAACTTTCACTTTGGAACCGGTTTGAAAAAGTTCAAAAAGCAAAAGTATCCTCAAATTAAAGAAAGTGTAATGAAAATCGAACAGCTAAAAACTGAACAGGAGAGATAGACGTCAGCTACCTTATGCAAAATTAAATCAGTTACAAATATTATAATACAAAGGAGAAATAAAAGAGAACATAGTCATTTGTTTAACACTAGCTCGTGATCATCTTCGCGTTATTAATATAAATTCTTGTGAGCCTAAGCTTTTTTTTTTTTACATAGGGTATTTGTGGTTGATGTTTTGGAATACCTTTCTATAATGAAATTGTACAAATTGTGATGTGAATATACATGGTTTTAAATTATTTCATTTTTCTTTATTAATTAGATATTTCATTATTTAAGGATAAAGTATTTTAAATTTTATTTAAACCCTATGTTTTCCATTCTAAATATATGAAAAAAGTATCTATGCTATTTCTATCTAAAGTGTTTCTAATTTAAATTTTAAACGTATAGATGGAAGCACCAAACAAATTCTCCAGAATTCATGATAAATAAGTATCAGAGCAAATAGAATATTCTGTTCTATGATGCCGTGTGTAAGGAGACGTGTGTTTGTTTTGTTAAGTGTTAATTAAATGTTTAATATGTATTTGTGCTACCTCTTCATTTATAATTGTGATAATTATTAATTAATTAGTTATAAAAACACTTTATTGGCGACGCGAAAAATAAAAATTATATTATTACCAGAAAAAGTCTACGGAAAATAATTGCGCCGAATGCAAATGGCTCAGCTTCCGGTTTAATGTTACTACTGTTATTTCTAATCCTGCAATAAGCTTCAAGATATTCTCTACAGCCTTTTCCGGGGTGTTAAGTGACAAGTTACATTTACATTTTTCTACCGGAGAAGTCAAAATGAATATAGCGATCACAAACGTCTATAACTATTTAATGGAAAAGATTTAAGAAGAATTTATCGATAAGATTAACACAGAATGTAGACGGAACTTGAAAATTTTGTATACATACGTGATAGATTTTCTATGTGACTTCCCTTTGTCGCACGGACAACAGCTAGACGGTAGTTCATTTCACGCCATACTTTCTGAAGCATTTGTACAGTCACCGACGCAAGCGCATTACAAATGCCTACTTTGAGTTCTTCAATTGTTTTGGGCATGGGAGGCACACATAACCCCTTACAAAAAAAAATAAAAAAAAAAAAAAAATCACAGGGTGTCAAGTCCGGAGATCTCGATGTCGAAGAGCAGAAGAAATCGTCGGAATCTTGTTTCGGCCGATCTAACGCTTTGGAAGATGTTGGTTTTAAAATGTGCGAATCGTTTCGAAATTTCAACTCCCGCATGCGTAGACTTCCGCCTCACTGCACATGCGCCTTACGTAAAGAAATTCTGAAGTTTTGCCTATATTCTGTCTTAATCTTATCGACAAATTCTTTTCCATTAAATAGTTATAGCCGTTTGTAATTGCTATATTCATTTTGACTTACCCTTTATTTTGATACATTTAATAAATAAAAATTTTCATGACTTTTCAGGAGTTTGAGGATACAATTGAATCGATCACAATCTGTGTAAAGCGTTTTGAAAAGAATTTCATTTTACATGACATAAAAGAGGAAAAGAGGTTTCCAGCAATTATTATTTCCAGCTATGCATGGGACAGAAATTGTATAATTTGTTATGGGATTTATGCGTACTTAAAAATTGCGCACCTCTGAAATATTCTGAAATTGTTGATATTCTACTTAAGCACTTAAGCCCTAGCCCCCAACAAATTTATTGAGTTTATTAAATGTTTAAAAAATTAAAATGAATGAATTTTAAAAAGAATACGGCCTTTTTTTCATTTACAGGAGATTCTTTAATTGAAAATTTACTTGAGCAATTTCTGCGTAGTCTGAACAATAAAAGCATTCAGAATAAATTGATAACTCACCGTTTCACTATAACTTACCGTTTGAAAAAGTTGATGAGGAAGCTTTAGCTTTATACAATGTAGATATTGAAATTTCAGAAAATAACATACAAATTTGAATGTAAATAAAATTTCAAGTACTAAAAATGTACAACCAAAGAAATTACAAAATTATTCTCAAAAATAGAATATTTACAATCATGTAAATACTGCACATTCTGACATTAATAAAAATAGTCTAAAGTGTTATAGATGTGGAAATCCTCCCATTTAACTAATGTATTTAGATTTATCAAGGCTACTTGCAAACTCTGTAAAAAAATGGCCACTTAAGAAAAATGTGTAGAAATTTTCAAAAGCTGGTAAATACTTTAAATGCAGTAAAAGTTTTAACAGTAAAATATCACGAAGGATCAAATCCTATTAAATTATCTGTTTTAATTGAAAACAAGGCTAGAACTGAAATGGAGTTAGATACTGGATCTGGAATTTGTGCAGTTCCTTTAAAAAGTTTCGCAGATTTTTTAAAGATTATAAAATTTATTATCCAAATGTTCAGTTAAAAACTGCAACTGGTGAAATTTTTAAACCTGTAGGTTATGTTGAAATAAATATTACCTCAGAAAATAAAACTAGAAAGATAAAATTGTATCTGATAAAAGAAGGTAACTATCCACCATTATTTGGTAGAGATTGGGTATCTGAATTTGATATTTTTCCTAATAAATTGAAATCTGTCTATGTAAATGAAATTGCAAATTATTCTAAAAACTTAAAAGCATTGTTACAGGATTATTCTGATTTGTTTACTGATAAGTCTGGGGAAGTAAAATGATTGAAAGCAGAACGTTATCTTGAAAAAGATGCTACACCTGTATTTTAGAAAGCTAGGACTGTCACTTATGCACTACGTGCAGCAGTCATTGAGGAGCTACGAAGATTGCCAGATGAAAGTATTATTAAACCAGTTACTGTTAGCAAGTGGACAATTCCTATAGTTCCAGTGGTTAAGCATAATGGGAAAATTTGTTAACGTGGAGACTTTAAAGTAACATTAAATAAACTTCTGAAAGTTGAAAATTAACCTTTACCTAAGATAAAAGATATGTTAGTTACTTTAAATGTGGTTTACATTTTACAAAAATTGATTTAAATCAAGTTTAAATCAATCTTCAGTTACCTGTAGATGAAAATCCCAAGAATTACAGACAATTAATTCACCTAAAAAATAAATTCCAATTGCTTAAGTTACCCGTGGGCCTTACTATTTTTCCAGCTAAAAGAAAAATTGAGAATATTTTAAGTGGAATTAAGGAAGTTGCAATTTTTATAGATGACATTGGAGTTACTGCTGACGCCGGTGAAATTCATTTAAAACTATTAAAGCAAGTATTAGAAAGATTAAGGGAATATAATATTAGGATAAATAAAGAAAAATCATTCTTTATGGCAGATGAGATTACTTATTGTGGGGATAAAGTTGATAAACATGGCATTCATAAATAACAAGATGATATTAATGCTATTTTAAATGCTCCAAAACTAGTAAATATATCTCAAGTTGAAGCTTTTTTGGAATAGTGACATATTATGCTAAGTTTGTGCCAAACATATCCACAATTGCACATTCTTCAAATAATTTGCTTAAGAAGAATGTGAAGTTTAATTGGTCTTCTAAGTGCGAACAAGAATTTAAATTTATATAAAAAAAAGAAATTACTTCTGACAGGGTCCTTACTCATTTTAATCCTAAATTACCATTAGTTTTACCTTATAGTATCTCTGCAGTTCTTCCGCATGTGATGCCAGATAACACTGAAAAGCATATTGAGTTTGTGTCCATAACTTTGTGTAATGCGGATAAACGGTATAGTAAAGTTGATAAAAAGGCACTAGCTATTATATTTGGTGTTAAGAATTTTTTTCAGCATTTGTATGGTAACATGTTTACATCATTAAACCTTTAGTGTATATTTTTTCACCTTCAAAAAGTATTCCTGTTTTATCAGCTGCTAGAATGCAACGATATGCAATTTATTTACAAATGTTTCAATAAGACATCCATTATAAGAAAACTACTGAAGACGGAAATGTTGATGCTCTTTCACGTCTTTTATTATGTAGTGGAGATTTAGCTCAACAATTTAATTGATGAATCTGAAATTCTTGAAATTAATGAACTCTCTATTTTTCATTTATCTTCTAAATCTGTTGCTTCAGATACAAAATTTGGTCCCCTTTTACGTCAAATTTTTCATCACCTCATTTCAAGTTCTGAAATTTCTAAAAACTTACTTTTTTGTGGTAAACAAGAAGAATTTACTCTTCAGCAATAGTTGTATTTTAAAAGGACGTAGAGTAGTTATCCCAGAAATTCACAGAAAGCAAATATTAAAAAAATTACGATTTGGTCATTTTGGTACAGTAAAAATGAAGTCTTTAGTCCATAGTTTTATATTGGTGGCCAGGAATAGACTAAGATATAGAAGATCGTGCACGAAATTGCACTATCAGTGTAAATTTGAAAAATAATCCTCCTAAGTCCCTGGCAAGGAATTCTTATTGGCCCTGTTATGGGAAAAATGCTTCTCTTAGTGGTTGATGACTATAGCAAATGACCAGAAGTTTTTATTGTTCCTAGTACAACTTCAGAAAATAAATTTACTTGTCTTTTTTCACTTATACTTTCTGCACGATACGGTTTTCCTATTTCTATAGAATCAGATAACGCTAAACAATTTATTGGGTCGTTCGGAATGTCGTGTCCGTTTGGAAAAATCAATTCGTACCGGAAAATTCTGCCCGGTAATTATTAGACATTAGATATCGGTATCAAAACATATCCACAATTACACATCCTTCAAATAATTTGCTTAAGAAGAATGTTTAGTTTAATTGGTCTTCTAAGTGCGAACAAGAATGTCTAATAATTAAGTGATAGAATTTTCCGGTGCGAATTGATATTCCCAAACGGATACGACTTTCCGAACGACTCAATACATCTGCAGAATTTGAGACATTTTTGAAAAATCATGGTGTAAAACATATGTTCATTGCTCCACATCATCTAGCTACAAATGGACAGGCTGAAAGAGATATGCAAATTCTCAAACGTGGATTAAAACCCTAAGCTTCAGAATCTGGTGCTTTGCAAATGAAACTGAATAACTTTCTTTTGCGAAAAGTCCAAAGTTAAAATAAAAGAATTTGAAATTAATCAGAAAGTAGCTGTAAGATGTTATACCCTAGAAGCCAAATGGAAAATTGGTCGAATCATACCAAAAGAAGGAAAATTACATTACAGAATTCAAGTTGGTTCAAATATTTTTAAAATGCATGTTGATAACATAACTAATGGAGGTTCAGAGATTTATTTAGTTAATGATCCAAATTCTCAAGAAAGTGATACAGGAAATTTCAGAAGTGAAATTGCAATGGTGTAACAAGATTATTCTCCACCAATACAGCCTAGTACCACAGATCTGCAACCTGACTCTCGTGATCCTAATTCTCCATTTCCTTCACCTGCTAACTTTCATTGTCGGAGTTCCTTAAGTCTCAAATCCTTTAACTCTGATTCTATACTTCAAAAATCATCTGTTCCCAATTGTTCAACATTTGATGCTGCAGAATCTGTAAAAAATAATTCTTCTTCTTCTCCACAGGTACTTAGAAGAACCAGTAGGAACAGAGGAGCTCCTGAATGACTGAAATATTGAGCGGCGGAGAAATATGGTCTTTCTAATTTGAATTTGAAACGTATAGATGGCAGCACCGAAGAGATTCTCCCGAATTCCTGATAAATAAGTATAAGAGTAAATAGAATATTCTGTTCTATGATGTCATGCGTAAGGTGACGTGTGTTTGTTTTGCAAAGTGTTAATTAAATGTTTAATATGTATTTGTTCTACCTCTTCATTTATAGTTGAGATAATTATTAATTAATTAATTATAAAACCTATTTACTGTCATTAAATGCTCCACTCTCAAATTTTAGTGTTAATCATAAAGCGAAATCAAACATATATTTATCTAAAAATTAAAAGAAATTTTCCGGCAGAAGAAATACATCTGCTTCTGTTTAAATGAATTGTTATAATTTGTCATTAACGCATTTGTTTATTTCTGAATCATAAAATGGCTAAGCGAGACATATTATATCATTTTGTCTATTCATGTGATTCTCACTGGTATTTTTAGAATGATTATTTAACGTAAGGTTGGCCTATTTTCAGTCTTGCTAATTTATACTATGTATCCTTATAAATTCAAAAGTCTCCGTATATTAAATTCAAAAGGTTCTCTGTATTAAATCTCTTAACTGTATTTGTCATAATTCATATGCTCTCACCCAATTAAATATGCCAATATGTCAAAGGACTAATTCAAAGTATTTAATTTTGATCACTCCAACGCTGTCCTTTCTACCGTTAAGACGTATTATTCATCATAACATGATTTACAAACGCAACAACACATATTACATGGGTAATAATATAATATAGCCCGAATGAAACTGTCACTGGCTCCCTATATCCAAGGCACTTATAATATTTTTTGTACTTGTGCGTTAATACGTGAATATGGAGAATTTATTTTTCCTCTAGTCTTAATCTATTCTTTCAATTACCATTTTGCTTACCAGGATTTTTGAATAACCAAACTATTTAGAAATAATTTTAGCGATCACGAGCAATCATCGTTACATACATTGCAAAATTATTTCTGCTATCACGTCGGAGCCTACCGCTATAGCATACATAAATAAAAACATGTTTTAGAAAGATGACTATATTTCATTTCTATCCTTACTTTTAAAACGATCCTAATTCGAATTTTAAAAGATTTATGTTTATTAAAAAAAATTATTTTCTTTCAAAATGCAAAAAAAAAAAATTATGCTTGTATATCACTATCAAACTTATACCGCAGATTTTATAACTGTAAAAAAAATACATACCGCATGATAATACATAATAAATTATAAAATATATTTCAGAAAGGCGTTTAAAAAACTTCTAAACTTCATTGACAGATTTTTATAATATTTAAAATCGGTCAAACTATATTTTCTTGGAACAGTATCATAACTGATAATACTATTAGTTGATTACGAATAACTACAGCGAAAGATGCTAATATTGAATACTAAGAGACTCAATAGAAACTGCGTATACAGACATTTCGTTAGAGCAAGTTTACTTCCATTTTAACTGTATTGTTTCGTTTTCACTTGGAACAAAACAATTTTTTGTTTAACCCTTTATCTACTAACGGTACTTATAATTACCATTAAAATAACTTGTTATAAAATTCATTTAATCCATTGATTAGTTGATAATACAGTTTAGAATGAGTTATAGATACATTAATTTATCTTGTTCCAAAAGCATTATTGGTTACACAAAACAAAAACTTTTTTAAAAGGATGATTTATTTTGCCTTTGCATCTTTTCAGGTTTCTTGGCGTTGAAGTGGAATGGGGGGGGGGGGGGGATCTTCAATTCGGAAATATTTCTATATTTCTAGTGTAAGAACTTTATATTTGTACATTTCCAAATTCCACAAAATACTACGAAAAATATTTAAAATGATATATTTGAGTGAGGTTATAAATATTGCACAAAATCCTTAAAAAATCAAATTTAATTAATCCTTCTAAATCCTTCTAAAATCCTTCTATAATCTATTAAATGATTATGTAAATCTTCTGATGTAGTTTAAGCAATTCACGAAAAATGCTTTAGAAGATAAAATTTTCATGAATTTATAATTCAGTACATAAAGGGTTAAAGCAGGAATTTATTATAGATAGCTTACGTTTTGCAAAATTGTATTGCATTACTTATAAAGCCGTTTTTAAAATCCAAAGGATTGCAAATTGATTTGATTATATGCAAATTAATTACCCATATAATATTTTAAATTCCATGTTTATCTTGATGCACCTGCCTACAATAACATATATATATATATATATATATATGTTATATGCATCTAAATATGCTGCTTCAAGGAACATGCCATGGTGATTTACGACTAAGTATTTGGTTAGAATTTGAAATTCATTAATGTAATTAATCAGTTGATTGTGTAATAACACATACTTAATGGAACATTTAATGATAATATCCGCAGTATTGGATAATTAATGAAATATTAAAATTTAAGGAAAATTTAGCAGAAAATTGTTATTTATTTTGAAAAGAGTGCGAGTGTTTCCTGTCAGGTATTTTTAAAGAAAGTAACCGAGTATTAAATAATATTTGGAACCGTGTCAAGCATGATGTATGAAAACAAATATTTAAGGGGACACAGGACCTTTAAACTTCCAAAAAATCATTTTACAGATTTTGATTTATTCTTAATTTTAAAAAAATTCTCAAAAGTATTAAAAAAAAAAAAAACCATTCCAAAATTTGCATTATTTCTTGAATTATAATTAAAAAAGGCTGATCAATAAATTTGATCAAGTTGATTGAATTGGCACGATGGTCAGAAGTTAATAAGTTTGCGATAAAAATGTAATTGATTACGCAGGTCATATCTACTACATATCTACTCCAGTAGATATGACATCAGCGTGAATCATTCTTTTGCTGTATAATGAAAGTAGATTGTTATAAACTGAAAGAGTTTTTTTATTTTACAATGTTTCCAGTTTTTTTGCAACTCTAGAAGTTTGTTGAACAAAAAGAAGATTCAATTAAATAAAATTTAAATGATTTATTTATGCAAATATAAAATAAAATTTTTATAATTTCCGATTGAAAGATTTTTTATGACATAAATATTCATATTTGAAACCTTTCTTTAAAAACAGCTTTAAAACCGCATGATAATTATTGCGTTGTATATATATGAATGAGATTTTGGTATTTTGTTTACAGCATATTTTTAATTTTAATTAAAAACTTAATATTTCTTAATAGTTTCAGTAATCGGAAAATATCTCAGGATAACGACATTATTTCTTCTATAAGTAAAAAGCTACTAAATATATATTACAAATTAACACCTTATAATAATGAACTGCTTCTTTTAATTGATAAAGGGTGTAAGATTAAAACTTTAAAAACAGTAAAAATGGTTTTATTGGATTGTTTACATGTCTCAACTCTATCCGAGTCATTTTCAGAACAAACAAACAAAAGTATTCCAAAATAGCACGATCTACGACCTTATGATTTGAAACGCCACCATTCAAATTTTCGAGTACAATTTGAGATTACGCACGTTATTATTATTATTATATTACTTGGATGTTTATATCTATTACGTAACCATTGAGTAACTCGAGCTGTAAGTTTGATACATGCTGCAGCATTTCATATTTAATTTTTATGTGTTAGAATCTCATTGGTTTCGTTTATAGTGTATGGATAAAAATATATATATATATATACATATATATATATATATATATATATATATATATATATATATATATATAGAAAATATACAATAGGAAAACCACAGCCCTTGCAAGATTATATCAAGAAAAAAGCATCCAAATATATTTCAATGAAAGAAAGATAATTTTTCCCTCCACACTATACTATCCATGTATTATAAGAGAATCTAAAACGTAAAAATACAATGTGTAACGATGCAGCATCACTTAACTTAGAAAAAATTATGGCTCGAGTTACTCAATACTACGTATTTAGAAATAAACATCCAAGTAAAATAAAACAATAACTTGCGCAATCTGAAAAAATGCGTGAAAAATTGAATAGTGGCGTTTCAATTCATAACATTATAGATTCTGCAATTTTTATTTTTATTATTATTTTTTTTTTTCACTTGGATAGAGACGAAACATGTAAATAGTCGAATAAAACTATTTTTAAAGTTTTAAAATCCTTTAAGCGTCCTAACCGTGTTGTTCAGTCACGTGATTTTTTAATTGGAAACCTGAATTAAGAAAAAATAAATTATTAACGGTGGTGTGTGTGTGTGGGGGGGGGGGGGGAGAGATTTACTTTTTTCGGTTAAAAAAAATTGATTTACCTTTTTTTTTACAATTTTCTATTTATTCATTTATGTATTTATGCCTAAGTGTAGCAAATCCACCAGATCGCTAGGATCCGATGTAGACCCTATTTGCTCCACCCGATAAGTTTTCCGGAAGGCGGGGATTCATTACGAAAATTTCGAGTCCTCAGACTGAAAAAAAAAAAAAAAATAACATATAATAAACAAGTCGCTAGAGCACAAAACTCCTTCGCGAAAGACAGTGGTGGGTTGATGCTGGAAAAGCCCATTGGTAAAAGAAAAAGAAAAAAACTTGAGGATCATGATTCAGGACCACAACGCCACGACGGTATGCCAGTAGACGGTGTTGGGTATGCGCGCCGGAGACAAGGGGCGCTAGGACTGTGAGAGCTCGACAAAGAATCTAACGCGACAATGGGCTAGTCTAAGGAGTGCATATGCAGAACAGCTAGGAGGTAAGATTGGTCAGGTCCACCAGGAAGCGTAAAATTTCTGCCAAATGGCGGAGTAGTTTGGGGCGGGATAAGATATTTTTGAGCCAAGTATCGGGGCGGATGTTTGAGTAACTAAGGTGTCAGGCGTCTGTGAGAGTACAGAAGAAATAGTAATGGTCTGTTGACCCAAAAGCCCCACACTCGTAGAGGTCCGTGCCAGAGCGTTTAAAATTATTTTAGGTATGCCCTGAATGCACCATGACCAGAGAGGAAAGCTGATATGGGAGGGGAGATTATAAAACTTTGGGGATTAGGGAATAGGTGTGCCTGCGTTTACGTAAAGCATCAGTGTAGAGTTGCCAGTCAGAAAGAATGTTCCTTTTAAGGAAATGGCGAACATGGGATGGGGGAACAGGAAGGGTGGGGGCAATTTTCTCTTCTCTATAGTATCTAGCTTTTCCGTGTACAAAGATTTGTCAAAACCGAATTCTTTTCCTACTTAAGTACTGCTTTAGTGGAACTCGCCCGCGTAGGTTTACACTTGTTTGTAGCCCTAAAAACGCGCTTTACGCAAAATGACTTTTGGGTTTTTTTCAAACTGGGCGGGATCAGAACGCAAAAACTATTTAACCGATATTGACAATTTTTTAAAATTAAAGTTTATATAATTTATTAGATCTTGGACACTTTCAGTCATTTTTATAAAAAATAAATGTTTTTAGCAACACGCCAAAGTGCAAAAAAGGAGTTTACGTACCATAATATATCTTTTTAGGTGCGTTCGTAATTATATAAATACGTAGCACCTATAGTTGTCGTTCAGTCCGTCAGTCTGTCAGTCAGTCTGTCCGTCCGTCTGTCCGCATATAACAGAGCAAAAACTACCCAACCGAATCGTTTGAAATTTAAAATATATAATTGTTGCATAATTTTGTCGAGTCATTTCAAATTTTATGAAAATCGGATGTATAGTTTAATTACAGGGACAGTCAAAATTTTCCGATACATTACGGCCAATGGGAAAAAATTATTGCAAGTGAATTTTAATGATGTTACTATTTCCGAATTGTCTGAAATTTTAAATATACAGGGTGTTTATAAAGTCCCGGACCCATTTTGATGTTTAATAACTCATAAAATAATAAAGAAAGATTAAAATTGATAACATAACTGGTTAGATAGACTCAAAAAGTTTCATGACCCTCGTCAACGAACTTCGACTTGTGCCCCTTCGTCACACGGAGAATACCAAACCGATAGTTAATTTCACGCCAGGTAGCGGCAAGCATGTCGGCATCCACAGAGGCTATTGCGGCTGTAATTCTGGCTTTTAAGTCATCAATGTTCGACACTCTCCTCCTGTAAACATTGTCCTTTACAAATCCCCAAGGAAAAAGTCCAGCGGCGTTATATCAGGTGATCTGGGTGGCCAAGGGTGCACCACCTCTTTGGGGTATCATCGTTCGTACTTCTTTGAATGACCATTTTCCAGGAAGATGGATTGGGCGAGGATGTCCAATTCCTTGGCCACCCAGATCACCTGATATAACGCCGCTGGACTTTTTCCTTTGGGGATTTGTAAAGGACAATGTTTACAGGAGGAGAGTGTCGAACACTGATGACTTAAAAGCCAGAATTACAACCGCAATAGCCTCTGTGAATGCCGACATGCTTGCCACTACCTGGCGTGAAATTGACTATCGACTTGATATTCTCCGTGCGACGAAGGGGGCACACGTGGAAGTTCATTGACAAGGGTCATGAAACTTCTTGAGTCTATCTAACCATTTATGTTATTAATTTTAATCTATCTTTATTATTTTATGAGTTATTAAACATCAAAATGGGTCCGGGACTTTATAAACACCCTGTATAATTGTTGCAAAATTTTGTCGAGTCATTTTAAATTTTATGAAAATCGGATGTATAGTTTAATTACAGGGACAGTCAAAAGTTTTCTGTTATATTACGGCCAATGGGAAAAATTATTTCAAGTGCAAATTAATGATGTTACAGCCTTTCGAACAGAATGAAATGGATAGGCACTTATGAAGTGCACTAAAATATACATTCAGTACAATATGCGGTGCAAAAAATATTTATAAAACTAGTTATAGTACGAACGCACCTAATTTGCCACGTTTGACGAGCAATTTCCAACTTGTTTTAAATCGTTGCTACTTTGTTGATTTCGAGTTTTTTTTAATTATAAAATACAAGTGGTCGAAGCTCCAGACAATATTGTTTTCTTTCAAAATCCTTAATGGGAATTTACTACAAACGACTCTGTCGATCTATTGGATCACAGGATTGGAAGTGTACGGCACATACGCTAGGGCACCACCCATACGCAATTCGAGATACAACATAATTTTTTTATTTAACAAATTTTGAGATGTTCTTCAAATGATAGAAATAACATGCAAAAAACCCAGATCTAAAATCTTCATTCCTATTCCAGGAAAAAAAATTGCTAAAAAACATCCTTTTTTCTTCAGGCAAAACCCCCACCAACCACCCTTACGATTAATTTTTTCCAGTGCATAAGACATATGGAAATGTAAAGTTAATAAATATAAATTTTGATATCAATGCTTTTCATAATTATTATTTTAAGAATCATTAACCCCTTCGGGACGAGCGTCTTTTACTGAATTTTTAATCTTTTATCACCGTTTTTGAAAACAGAAATTTTTGTTTAGTTGAATCGGGAAAATGCTCGAATTAAATAAGTCAAAATCCACAATAAAAATTTACTGGTGAGAATAATTACGGATTCGGAGCACCTTACGCGGCACGTATACGGGTCGCTAATGCCCAAAGTGTTAAACGTACCTGACAAATTCTGCCAGACGCTTAAACGTTACACCAAGGTCTTACACCATTTAGCAATTAAAAGAAGTTTAAAAGCTACTAAAAATGTTCTCATATTGTACTGACTTTAATGCAATATCCCCCAAACCCATTTTATACATTTTTGCCAAAAACTTGAAATTTTGAAAATAGATGCATAATATGTATGTCGTTCAAATTCGGCTTAATTGAACAAAGTGATGTAAGTGTGACAAATGAAAGGCTAATTTTCCATGGCTGAAAATATAGAGCGAAATAAAAATTATGAACTTATTTATATATTTATTAAAATTTTTAATACAGGGTGTCCGGTCTCAACGGTGTCCAATGGCTAATTCCTAAACCGTTATTCATAGACATATAGTTCCAATTACAAAAATGTTTTAAATGAGGTAAAGAAGTATTTTTAAAGCGATTTAGGTCAAGAAAAACATTTATTTAAAAATTACGAAACTTAAATTTTTATACGGTCCCCCGGTCCTATAAGTGATATTTAGTAAACTTTTCCTATTTCTATAACAAATACGGCAAAAAAGTCCCATTCTTCTAACTATAAAATTGACCGAGTTATGACATTTTCAATTTTATGATTTAAACCACTTTTCTGTAACTGAAAACAGATGAGTTGGATCAAGCTTTTAGGGGTCGTACACGAAGTGCTTAAAGTATTATAAAGGGCGTCCACTCCAAACGATGTTCAATTGCTAATTCCTAAACCGTTAATCAAAGACATATAGTTCCAATTACAAAAAAAGTTTTAAATAATGCAAAGAAGTATTTTTAAAGCGATTTAACTGAAAGTGCTGCCCCCGTATAAATATTACGGTAGTGTTAGTTTTTAGTAATTAACTTTCAGATTGGTTAAAATGATTGAAGTGAGTTTCAGAACTCGCCTTATCAAGAAAATCAAATTTTGGGAAATCGCGTAAAACCTTTAAATGCGCCCATTGGTATTCATTGAAAATTTGGAGATTGTAGTGTTTGATTGGTACAGTTATACTAATAGAATAGGTTGATAGAGAAACACGATTTTTAAAATTTCGGATAAGGCGAGTTTCGAAACTGACGTCCTCAATTGTATTTTGACATATTTATTTATTTATTTATTTTTGTAAGGAAATGAGTGTGTTTCTTTTGATGATTTTATTTTAAAAAGTTGCATTATTCTTATAAACTTTTAACTTACGGTGTTCGTATGTATGTCTTCCTAATTCAAAATTTGTATTCCAATTTTAACTCACTTCCAAATATCCGATCAAGATTAAATTTTGCATAATTATGTAAATTCAATCACAATGTAATATTAATATGATTTTAGGTACGTACCATTTATATTTATTTGACCACTCCAAAAATTTCGTATACATCATTGCCTACAAACAGAAATTTTAAAATCAAAATCAGTAACATTTATGTAAGGCATTGAGATTCACACTGTAATTTTTCCAAATGAAAGTGCGTTGCGTTTATATTATTTATACAGTGCCGCACAAAAGAAGTCAGATACATTACGATGTATGAGCAGGGATTGCTTATTATACATTTTGATGATATTATGCTTTTTCAAATTCAACTTTTTAGTTCTTTATAAAAACTTGGCTGAAAAAAATATTTTAGAGACCCAAATCCAAATGCAATTTCTACTTGCTAAACAAAAAATAAATATTAAACGGAGTGAAAAGTTTTGCTGTTGGACACGGAGAATGAGGTAAACTACTTTATTTGTACAATAGATGTGCTAAAACACTTGCGGTTTCAAATCATGCACATAGAAATACTTTCTAAGATTTAAAATGCATATTTTTTTCCCAACCATGTTTTGCCAATTTGTAATCTGATTGGCCAGACATTTTGGCGTCAAAGTGACTCATCTTGGCGGTATTCGTGCTTGACAAGCGCAGAGTCAAGTGTTTAATAGCAAAAGTGATTTATATGCTTTTGAAACTTGCTTAGCGAGAAGTACGGTAAAAAATATATATATATATATATATATTGTTAAATGTTAAAATTTAAAAATTTAATATATGTTTTGATTTAACAATATGTTTTCCATAATTTTTAAATAAATAATAATAAAAAAAAAATAACTGCTCTAATGAATATATGCTGAGGGGAGACGCAGTAGAATTTTCGGAAGGGGTAATGTAAAAATGTTATTGTTATTTTTTTATAATTAAATAAAATGACAAATGGAACAAAATCTTAAGAATAGTTAATTAAAAAGAGAGAATGTGGGTGGTTATATGATGTCCGACCTTTAATGGATAAATCTGTGCTCTATTAGAACAAAATATTAAAATATTGTAACAATTTTGTTATGTTTATAAATCATTGAAGTAATCGCACAGGTAGAATCATATAATTCAAATAATTGATGTTTATTGTAAAAGAAAATAAAAGTGATACGAGGATCATTTTCAAAAAGGGACATATTAATTTCCTTAACATTTTCAGAATAGCCATTCAAAAGTTATGTATAAAAATATAAGCATAAAAAAACATTAAGATGTTACAAAGAAGCTACTTACAAATTGAGCTTTCTTGTGTCTGTGCTTGGGACGGGAAGGATGTGGGGGGTGGGGGCAGGGATGGATGTAACAAAATTTCGAGCGGAGATTTCAGGGGGAATTGATACGACTGTTTAGTGTTCATTGCTACAACAAATATTGCTGCATAAAGAAATGTAGTTTTCAGGATTATAAACTTTGTGTGTATCAGAGACAGTGAGGGAAAAGTTTAAATTGCAACTTCAGGTGGAATTTAGATTATGGATTACTTATTAATTATTGCAGCAATAAAGAAAACGGACCTCCCCCCCCCCCCCCCAAGTTCTACAGCGTGATAATCCTTTGCACATCAACTGATTTTCGCCTTTTCTGAAGACTCATCTAAATTCATCGGCCCCTTAAATTTCTACTTCCCCACTTTTTGCTTCACCTGCACGCAAAGTTAAAAATCTATAGAGGTTTTTATATATATATTTTTTTTACTATTGTACTCTATTTGTCTAATTAAATAATGCAACTTCTAAAACTCCACGTCCGTTAAAAAAAAAAAAAAAAAATCTTATTGTCTGAATTATAACACTTAATTATTAGAGCATAAAGAGGTAATAATTTTTAAAATTATTAAATTTAACATCATTAAAAAAATTTTAAATTTATAATTTATATAAGCAATTATAGATTTCAATTATAATTTTATTTAAGTATAAATTGCTGATTAAATTATATATATATATATATATATATATATACTATTATTAAAAAATATAAAAAGGTATATTAAATTTAAAATTAATAACTTTATTAAAATGTTTGGAAATTTTTCTGATTTGTCTTTGTAGTTAGCCGTTACTTTGTAGTTACAGTAAGTTACTAATCATCTAAATCATCCCTAAAATTTATACACTCCCCTCACAACTTTTGCTCGGCCAATTCCCTATATTGTATATTTTGTTTTAATATGTCAGAACGAACAAAAATTTTAAAATATAATTGTAATGTTAATTTACTCTCAATGTTTAATGTTAAATTTTATATCTGACGATTATTTTTTTTTTCTAGTAAATTTGTGCCTGACCCCTATTTTGCAGCAAAAAAGATACTCCAACTTTAAACATCTATTACTCGGTCAGTTTTAATCGCAGAGGAATGGGACTTTTTTTTTTTGTCTTACTTGTCAGTGCAATGGGATGTTTTAACTAAATATCACTTATAGGACCTGGGGACCGTATAAAAATTTAAATTTGTTAATTTTTAATAATTTTTTTTTTGACCCAAATCGCTTTAAAAATACTTCTTTACCTCATTTAAAATATTTTTGCAATTGGAACTATATATCTATGACTAACGGTTTAGGAATTAGCCATTGGACACCGTCGAGGCCCGGACACCCTGTATATTTCGCAATATAGCACAAAAAGAAATAATCAAACGATTCTGTTATAAAATGAAATTTAATTTATGTATAATATTTCATTTTTTATTGTCGAATGATTGTGCGCCATTTTGGTCAAATATCCATCGATAGGTGTGCCTATCGATTTCATTGTCAAGTTTCACCCCTTCAACGTACTGTTAAATTTAATTTCCTTGGAAACGTTGATTCAAACTAGTAGGACATCTATGTTTTCCGAGTTTCAATACTGGGAGATTTTTCTGGCTCAAAAGGGTTCTAGAATTCTCTTTGTAAAAAGTTTTCCAGAATCTAAAAAGTTACTTTCTCCGACTATAACGCGATTCATCTTCAAAATGCACTAAAATTTAAATGTACAAACTTCTTCAACTGATTTCCTTGGACTAGAATCAAGCATGTTATGTAGAAATGACACATATTTAGAAATGAAATTGAGCTTAGTAAATGTAATTCAACTTTTTCTTCGCTTGGAAGTTCGATTACGTGCATAGTTTGTGACATCTAAACAAGACATTGTTCTTCTTCATAGGCATCGTCACATGAAGAACTCAGATAGCACGGTGCTTTTTTTTAAGTATTCCTTTTACTGTATTATAATGAGAATTACTGTACTGCTACCAGAAAAAATAAAAAATATATATCGAAGTAACCTTTGATTTCCACAGTAGTTTAAACAATAAACAGTCGCTCATGTCGAAGCTCTTCTAAGGAATAGCTTAAGAAAAAACAAGTATAAATACCTATCATAATATAAAACCGATAAATTTGTGACCCCCTTCAATTCTGAGAAAATGGAATATTTTGCGACGCCCATTCATAACTTTAATAATAATGGCCCAATTAGATATTGTTATAAAAGATCGAAATATGTTTTAAATCAAAGCATATTACCCGAAAACAAATAGAAATGAAAATTGATAGAATACAAATGGTCCTTAACATTCGACCACAAAAATTTCCTAAAATAGATTCTAGAGATAAAACTTTAAAAGTTCGAGAATCATCTCTTTATGTCTACTTGACGAGTTTTTAAATTTATTATATATTGGGCATTATTTCTTTTAATATGACAACTTCTATTATCTTTGTAAGTTAAAATGTTTAATATGGATTAAACATATTTAAATAATTAATAAAATGAATGTGATTTAATAAAATAATTTACGGATTGCTGATTCCAACCGTTTGAATTATTTGAGAAATTATAACAATAACTATAGTTAAAAATAACAATAAAGAGAAAAATTGCTTATTTCTTTTAATTGCATGTTTAAGAAAAATAAAATGATTTAAAATGGAAAGTGTATATTCTGTCTATTAAGTTTTAAAATATTTCTGCTTACTTAGGAAATTTTTTTTCGAAGGGTATCGCTATTTGGCACCATATATGGCAACATTTTTCTAACTTTTCTTTTAATCTCACGGCATAAATCTATGTTTAAACTACCACGTCTTTCTCGTGCCTATAATTAAGAAATGAATGCTTACGTAAATGATAATAATTAAAACACATACGGAAGAAATAAACATTTTTGATTTATTATTCAACACGAACAAATGCTTTATAACAAGTAAAAATTAAATTTCAAAAATCAAAAAACCCGACTGCGAGAAAAGCGAACTAATAAATTATTTCTCATCAATGTGAAACTATTTTTCATCTTACTTACCTATTTTTTATTTACTTGTATTAATTTAATTGTTAGTTCCTATCTATAAACGCTATTTTGATGAGGCTTATAGATGATGTCTACGAAGGTAGAGCTACAGTAAAGCTAGATATCCAACCTACACTACTTCCAGGTTGTGTAATATTTAAACGGAGCTTTTGACTGCAAAATAGTCAATAAAACATCGTCTTCATTTTGAAAGACCTATCCAATGATATGCCACTCAATAGGGTGCGTAAAAATATTTTTTCGTATGTACCGCCATTTTGTATTGTACGCCCGCCATTTTGAATTTACAAAAACAAAACCTAGTCTATAACCATCGGACGGTTAAGACGAATAGATAGAGGCCTCATTCATTAAAATCCATACAGCCGTTGGGATGTTTCGTGGGTATAAAGAAATCCACATACCCAGATACGCGTGAAACACATAACCCTTCTTGGCAGTCGAGTAATAAGAAAAAGAAAAGAAAGAAATAAAATCATATATATATAATAATCTCTTATGTCAAAATCCGTTTTCTGTGCACATACAAAAAGCGCAACAATGAATGAAGTATAATCCAAAGATGTTTACGCAGGATTCTGACATACAATATTTTACATTTCATTAAAACACGGTTTTCTTTTAAAATTTGCAGTTAAGTAAAAGTTAATTAAAGATCCCATCAGAAAAAAAAAAAAAAAAAAAAAAAACATAGCAAAGATTACAGTGCAAAAGTCTTTAACTATTTTTATGTATTCATATAAATGCAATAAATTATTTCTTTGAAAACATATTTTTAACTTTTATTATTTTTTTATTAAGATTTAATACTATAGACATATTTAACACTAATATAGAGAACTGAAGATTTATGTGGTAATATTCGCAAAATGACAAGCGAGAGAAAACGAATAGATTTACATGTTTTTGATTTTTCTTATTGAAATCCACTTCATATTTAAGACAAATATATTTTTTTAATTTGTTATTTAGTTTTGCATGAACACGCACATAAAATATCTCTTAAGTAACAGGGATGATTTCTGTTTGCTTGCTTTAAGTATAAAATTTGCAATATGTATCATAGCCGATCAGCCTGACGCTGCGCTGTCATGGGATTCCAACAATTATTTAAATATACTTAAAATTACCATACCTATCAGCTGTGTTTACTTTAAATGAATCTCGGTACATAGTCCAGGCAATAGAGACCGTATAGGGGCTCTACCTAGCAAAATTCATGGTAGTTCTGGAAAAAGGCTTACTATATGTTTTTTGGGTGGCTGAATCCGAATTTTTAACTTCCCACCAAAATTTCCCCCGGCAACCCCCCCAAATTTTGGTAAAATGCCCCCCAAAAAAGGTTTTTATTAAAAAAATCAATTTTTTATTATTTTAGGGAAAAAAGTATGTAGAAATTCAAAAAGTTGACAAAATTTGCAACAAATTAGATAGATGGCATTATGACTTAGGATGAAGGGGAAGGGGGGATCTGCCTCGGAACATGCGCGCGGTGCTGCGTGAACTAACTTGCGCAATTCCATTTAACCACTCACACGTTTACATTCGCCCTACCATCTCCCCTCCGAACTTTCTCTATAAGGTTTACTTTAAGTTTTTTGGGTCGCTGAATCCGAATTTTTAACTTCACCCCAAAATGCACTGCGGCGCTACGTGCACTAAGTTATGAAGTTCAGGCAATAGGGGATTTTAACTGGAAAAATTAATACTAGTTCTGGATTTCGACTCACTTTATGTGTTTTGGGTCGCTGAATCTGAATTTGTAACTTCCCACCAAAATTTCACCCGGCAACCCCCCAAAAAATTGATTTTTTGAAAAAATTTGTTTTTTGAGAAAAGCGCGCGGGGAATGTTCCGAGGGAGCCCCCTCTCTCCCCGTTTATCCTACGTCATAATGTCATATATCCTATTTGTTGCAAATTTTGTCTAGTTTCTGAATTTCTTAATGCTTTTCCCCTAAAACAATATGAAATTTAAGTTAATAACAACAATTTTTGGGGGGGGGGGGTTCGGGGGGAAATTTTGGGGGTAAGTTAAAAATTCGGATTCAGCGACCCAAAAACTTAAAGTAAACCTTATAAGGAAAGTTCGGAGGGGAGATGGGAGGGCCAATGTAAACGTGTGAGTGGTTAAGTGGAATTGCGCAACTTAGTCCACGCATGTAGCATTTCAAAAATCTAAAAATGTTGAAAAATCAGTTTTGAGAGAAACAGAATTAAAATATATTAAAAGGCCGAAAAATTGTTTGTGCACAAAATTTAAAAGCTTGTAACTTTGCGAAAAATAATCTCATTTGCATGTGGTTTTTTACAAATAATTCAGAAGAAACTGGAAAATAATGATGTACACAAAAACAATTTTCAATTTTTGGGTCGATTTCTACTCAAATAAAGGTCCACAGTCACCTTATAACTCGTAGACTTATACGAAGGCACTCAGCTAGTCTATCTGAATCTATCCACAAACGTTATGGACGAGCTATATTTTAATCAATATTGTGTCAATCTGAAATTTTCCCTTTTTTTAAACGTTATGAACGCCTTTACCATCTTCTAAAATGATCTTTTCTTACATTAATAAATGACAGATACTAAATGGTATTTGAATATTTTTTCACGATAAGAAGTAGATTATTGTATTAGATTACTGTTTTGACAATCTACGCCACATAAAGTGGCGTCCGTTTCGGAGTCTTCCAAAACTGAAAGTTATTCTAACTGAACGTTCAGGTTATTCCAAAAATGATTACTGAGATTTATCTCATGACTAAATTGATGATAATTTCAGCAATGCATGACTTCCTGCTCTAAATTCAGAGGCTGATGATGACTGAGATGATTTAGAGAATACATTTATGCTAATTCTCAATTTCAATTTTTTTTCTTTCAAGTACTTTTCGAATTATGATTAAAAAACGTCAAAATGATGGTTTAAGTCAAAACGATGGCATCTATGATGTGCAGAAATGCATAATTAATATATATATATATATATATATATATATATATATTACTCACTTTATTGAAATATTCGGGGTGGTAAGAGTCGAAACATATTAAGCGAGTGAAATCTTCAATCTTCATATTGGCAAGAAATAATACATTAATAGAAGTGACATAGTCATTCGGTAGCATTTCAACAATCGAGTACCGAACTTCAATTTGAATACAACCCTAAAATGTGTTCCTTTTAAAACAATTAATTTCTCGTAAACTATACCATAGAAATTTCATGAAAATCTGTACCATTAAATAAGGCTAATTGAATGGTGGAGAATTTGTTTATGGTGTCGAACTTCGATAGTGCTATTGAAAAAAAAACTTTGCGTTCATTTTGATATGTAGATGGCCCCCTAAGCAAATTTTATATTCCTCATTTAAAAGAAGAGTTCCTTTCCAATCGTTTGGTACCACTAACTTTCTTCTACGATAATTTGTTGCAGAGTTAGCAGGGGGAGTTTACTTTTCCCCCCGCCAGAATACAGGGTGATCAGAAAGTCAGTATACATTTGAAAAATAATTAATAAACGGAATAATGTAGGTAGAGAGGTAAAAATTGACACTCATGCTTGGAATGCTTCATGGATAAGAAAAGCAATAATTAGCATAACAAATTATGACAAATCAAAGACGATGTTCTTCAGAACAAATGCTCAACATGTGCACCGTCACCTCTCAACAATAGCTGTAATCGAGGCACAATGTTGTGCACAGCACTGTATAGCATATCTGTAGTCATGGTGAGAAATTGGCGCTGAATGTTGTCTTTTAGCATCCCTATTGATGTCGGTCAATCGCGGTAGACTTGCGACTTCATGTAACCCCAGAGTCAAAAATCACACGGATTGAGATCTGGGAACTTGGGAGGCCACGCATGGAGAAAATGGCGGCTCATCACGCGATCATTTCCAAACGACGTGCGCAAGAGATCTTTCATACGTCTAGCAATATGGGGTGGAGCGCCATACTGCATAAAAAACGTACTTTCCAGCAGGTGTTTATCAGCCAGACTAGGGATTATGTGATTCTGTAACATATCGACATACCTCTCACCCGTCACCCTAACAGTTACAAAACCAGAATCATGCATTTCCAGGAAAAAAAATGGCCCAATAACGGTAGATGTGGTAAATCAACACCATAGCGTGACTTTCTTTCACATTACAGCTCCTTTTATACATGATTCTCAGGCAGCGTCACAGACGTTTTTCTGTACAGCGCCATTTGTCGGCCATTTTTTAATTTTTTTTGTGGTTACAATAAAACCCCATGTCATTCCAAGCATGTGTGTCAATTTTTACCTCTTCACCTACATTATTCCCTGAATTATTAATTTTTCAAATGTAAACCGCTTTTCTAATCACCCTGTATTGCGCGTCCCTTTTTACCGGCTTGAAATTCAAGAAAAAAAAGTGCCCAGTTATACACGACTAAATTTGGTAATAGTGTATTCTTTCGATGTAGGAACTTATTATAAGTTGTACAAACAAGAGATTTTGTAGAACTTAGTACCATGTTAATTCCTATTTTAAATTCGGCAGTAATTCAAACAGAAAGTTACTCAATTTTAACATGGAACTCTTGTAAAAGGAAGGAAAGTTATGGATAGGCTCAAGGCCTTTTTACAAAAAATTTCCGCTACCGCATGATGACAATGGGATGTTGGAATAAATTCCGTATTTAGAATAAACGAAAAAATACGTTTATAAATTTCAGAAATGTTTTTACTGAAAAATTATATCTGCTTCATGTCAATATCAATTTCTACCTTAAACTCATAGAAGTTTTTGCAGCTAAGGAAAAATTTGGAAAATCTTTGATAATGTCCACTAGATTACACAATGTTTTAGTAAAAAAATGGCATTTAAAAGGTAATAAAATAAAATAAAAACTGCATTTTCCCTGCTTTCAATGTGTCGTGGAAATAACCTTGGTGACCAATTCACAAATTTTTTATAGGCATGGAACTACGAATGTAATCATAAGAGGAAAAATAGACATTCAATTAAACTTGATAGACAAGTCACAAGAAATACAAAACTTTTTTAGATATTATAATTTCAAATAAAAATTAAATAAAGCTGTAAAAATTCAAAGTACGGCAGATCAAATTTCCTTTTGTTAATTTAAAATTTTATAAAAAATGCTCGACTTAAAGACACTTATCAAAATGTAATACGCTTTGTTTGAAATATAGCTAAGAATACGATGCACATTCTTTTCACATTATGTCATTCTTCATTGTGGAAAAAATTTGTCTTTAAACATATTAATTTATACATTAACTTATGTAAAACCCAAAGGATTTTTATATTTTCAAGATATCCCTATTATTTTTATTATCATTTTTGTTTAATTTACTTCACGTGAAAATATTTATTGCAATTGCTATAATAATTTTACAGATAAGTACGGGACAATTATGTAAATTACGATTTGCAAATGGAATTTGGCGGTGCTTTTATAAAACGTAAGTACATCCAATCATATCATGTACTATCAAAAAAAGCCTCTAGAGATTTAGTACGGCTTACTATAAATAACCGATTACTCGAAGAAAATTCAGTGTCTATTTTTTTTCTTTATTTTTAGAGTTAAAATTACGATAATGATTAATAAATGTAGATAAATATTAAAATTTAATTTTTAATTGGTAATTACTTTAAATCAAGAATTTTAATTTGTAAACTTATAAGCTTTAAAATAATCTTTTTGCATGAGATAACTATGTAAATAACAATTTATCAACAACTTAGAAACAGAATATTTTTCACAGTAAGCTTCTTTTTTACAAGCTAACATAAAATTTAATTGCATTAAAAGCAAATATTATTCCGCAGGAATTAAGATTTTTTTCTCACTCACTTGTTTCGTTCATTACATTATCTTTAGTTTAATGCGATTAAGTGAAAAATTAGTTTGTAAAAAGATTACACCGCATTAAAATAATTTCATTTAAATCTTGTAATATAACAATTAAGAACATTCGTCATACAATTTATTTATATTTACAATAATGATAATACAGTAATTGTATTACGTTTACAAATTAATGTCTTATCGGATTAAATACATGTTTTCTTAAGCCCTAGATTAAAATACTCTAATGTATAACTATTTTAAAGTTTTGTAATACTAAGAAATATGAAAATGGCTGAAGAAAAGTTCCTTAAAATCTACATTTTGTATTTGTTTATTTGATGAATATTATATTTGTTGCAAAGCATGAATAAAATTATATACAGCGTTGAAATTTACTTTCCTCGAATTTAGATTTCATGGAAAAATAACTAAATTGTGAATTAGAAATTAAAAATGTAAGTCAAATAAAACTAAATTAATTTTCTTGTAGAGCATTTCAATTAAATATTGTAATAACTGTTGCAAATTATTGATTATTAGAATGCGAATTTTTGCGTTAATTATATATAACTAATATCTACAATTATTCCGTAAACACTCTGCATACGGACTTGCTATTTCCGCTGTGAATTCTTATCATTAATATTTCATCATTATCACCGATTTAATAAGATCTGCTTTAATTATATAAAGCAACGTGAATAATTAAGCTATTTTGTACTATTATTTAAATCGTGAAAATAATTAATACGTAATATGAAGGGTGTCTCATAAATATAAAGACATAACTTTTTTTGCAATTATGTTTTAATAATTCAATATAAAAGGTTATTTTATGCACTTATTAATATCATCAACTAAATAAAAGTTTTGTTTAAAGCAATTCTTTTACAATTTCTGCCCTTTTTTCCGCCTTTAAGTGCGACTGCTTCTGTCAGCTTCCTGGTGAACGTATTACTCTTGAACTCAATTTCTGATGATCTTAAATGTTCTTAAATACATTTATAGCTAGAAATGAGTTTGTGCTCACTTTTTGGAGCCCGGGCTCACCCAAGCCCGACGATTTTAAATCCGAGACCGCCCGACGACATTTTGTGTCATCACAGCCCGAGACCTATACCCAAAGGATACCGAAAAAAAAAAGTACATAAAATATTGCATAATATTTAAAAAGTTTTTCTAAATGTAATATATCTCATTTTTTAACAACTTCTTACATGAAAATAACTGTTAATCGATAGCACATAATTGTTTTTATGAAATTTACATTCTATCTTATCAAAAGGGAAGTTTAGTATAAATAAACTGTCTAACAAGTTGTGCGTTGCGGGAAAAATAAATGGATGAACAGTTAGAACATATTGAAGAGATTGATATAGCAAATTAAATCAAGAAAAGTAAAAATAAATCACAAGTTAATTTTCCATGGTAGACGGCACTCTTTAGTTTGAAGAGTTTGACGAAGTTTGTAACACTCTGACAAAAACATGTTTAACTATGACATGCTTTATATGTGGTGCAACGACAAAATAATTTAACAAAATTAATAAAATAATGTCCAAAGGCATAAAAACTGAGAATTTAGAATTCGGCCTATCGGTGCTCCATGGATGGATAGAAATCGCAGCTCAAAATAAAATTCGAATTCAAAACGAATTTAAAAGCCGGTGTGGTTTAATAGTGTACAAATCTAAGCCAGGGTTCGGTAACTCAAACAATTGCAACACTTCCAGGAATTTTTTTCAGAATCCAGAACTTTCTGCTCAGGTCACAGGAATTTATGTAGACTTGATTTAAAAAAAAAAACTACATATTATCTTGATAGCAATATCCAGTACATATGAGATACTTGTAGAAAACTATCGTGTATTTGCATGTGATATAGACAGATATTTTGTCTTGAAGTATCCATGGTACAACATGCCCCTACATTACACAGATATTTGATTTACGGACCAGAAATTATAAGTTCGACTCTATTGTCCATAGGATAGATGACCGAGGAAGCACAAGAAGCCAGGAAATAAAAACTTTAAAGATACAGACAGTACTATTTGCGAAAGTGCAGCCGAAAACAAACTGACAAATATATTTTCAATTTTTTATTTCTAAGTTCGGATCCAGTGATCACTAACAAACAAATAAAAAGAAAGAAAAAGATAGAACATCTGCCACGAGAAGCCCTACATTTGTTAAAAATTCCATCTGTCAATGAATCTGGTGATCAGGATAGCAACATTGATGATGATTCAGAAGACACTATGGATTAAATATTCAAATATTTTTTTAACACAGTATAAAATTAATATTAACGACATGTTTCGAAGGAATGAACGCCTCAGACAAAAAGTGTATGCTACTGCTAAGATAGCAGAAACAGTTCTGCTTCTGCTGTCATGATAGTTATACATGCATTTTGCTTGAGAAAGGGGTATTCACTCCTCAAAAAATCGCTGATATTTACTTTAAGGTCTGCTTCCGAATCATTAAAATTATTAATTTTGTTTGAAACACCAGTTCTTTTGTATCTTTAAGGCGATATTATGGATGATTTATAAATATTTAATTTGTAAGAAACTATTTATTTCTTGCTTTCTACTTATTTTTGTAGCAGAAAATATTTGGAAAAGCGTTGTAAATTAATTAATTAATTACTCTCTAGCTTATGTAAAAGTTTTAAGTTTTACTACATAAAGTATACAAAAGAATGTATGATGTGCTTTTTTTGTTCAAAGTAAATTTTATTTATTGCCAACATTAGAGGCTTCCTGTCTCACTTTTCTTCGTCTTCAAATGTAAAATGCATTAAAATATCAAATCGTAGAAAAGGTATAAAAAGCTCACATTCAAGTGATGAAGAAGATGAAAGATTGTCTTTGCATTTATTTCTTTAAACTTTACTCCAAATCTAAGTCAAATGAGAAGGGGGTGCGGTGCGCAAAATACAAGAAATGGGCGCATGAAGACTGCACCACAGGAGATGTTTAATATTTTGGTTGCGTTCACTGTGAGTCAAACGTTGATTACGATTTTTGTTTAATAAAATCTGCCTTTATAAAATTGTTAACTAACAGTTTTTGTAAAATCCTTACGTGGCATTTGTTTTCAATACTCATTTAGTTCTCTATGTACTATTATTATGCCTTTTTATTTTATAATCAAATATACATATTAATGTAAAATTTATTACCTATGATTTACCATTTAAAATGTAGTTGGAAAATTCGCTTCTGTACATTTTTAGTAGGCTGGAAAACATGCCCACATATGGGACACATTTTCCAACGTGACATGATTTGACTTAAACATTTTCTGTTTGAAACTATATTTATTTATTTATTTTAAATAATTGTGCCAGTTTGTAGATAAAGTTCTAGGGAATACAATGGTATCCTTTTGATATCAAAATAGATAAAAATAAAAAATACAAAAATAATATTATAAAAAGTTGGGAAATTTGCCCGGTGTTTCCTCCTCTGAAAAGATTTTTGCAAAAGCAGTACGTTGCGTTCCATAGACCAAAATATAAAATCGCTGTAATCTCTATTTTGAATTCTTATAACGTAACTTAGTTTCCTTTTCCTTTAACAGACCATTCGATTTCAATTTGTCTGTTAGTATTTACATAATTATTTACATGTATTTCTTTCCAATTTCTAGTGCGTTTTTTAATGGCTTAATTTCGCTCTCCAAGTATTTCTATTTGAATACAAATATTATTATTTTTTTATATCGATCTGGAGGTTTTGAGATTTCTAACATTCATCCAATCAATTCTCATCTGAGATTAGAATTAAATTTGTCTCACGCGTAAACATTGCGTTGAACATGTAATTTTTTGCTTTTATTTCTTAAAGTTTTTCTTTTCAAGAATAAGTTATTTTAAATACAGTGAAACATCTCTCTAAGGGCCAACTGCCGTTCCATTGAAAATGACCCTTATGAGGCGTGGACCTTGAATAGGAGTGACCGAAAAAAACTAAAATAAGGAAATCAAAACCTGTTAACTGGTGAAAAAACTGTTTATTAACATTTTCAAACTCAATACACGATTGTAAAAATTTTCTATTGAAGTTTGTTTACATTTCATAATTTTTTTCGCATACAATTTTGGTTTCAATTGATTATTTTACTTTATGAAACAAATTACTTAAATTTGCATCATTTATTAATGTCTCAGAATGAGATATTAGTTTATTTATTTCTGTTATCGTTTCCTGACAGGTGTAAAAATAGCGCTTCAATATGCATTCACAGTTTTAGTAAATGTGGAATCAGTTTTCCTAGATAACCTGTTATTCTTTGTGTGCCCACAACAAAGAGTCAAGTTTTTCCTCCAACCCAAACCCTAGAGGTTGAAAGGTCAAACAAAGTGTCAGGAACACCTGTTTGCTTCATTTGTGGAAAAGTTTGTGGTCCTACATTGTGTTACTAAATCCTCCTCATCTCTCCCTGCCTTCTTTGTTGCAAGTGCAGTTGTTTGCCGAACTCTTATCTTTTGGTTCAGGAATTCAATACACCTGTTTAGGATTTAAAGCACATGTAAAAAATGGCCTTTATGAGAGGTAGGTGCGGCCCCTAATAGGAGTAAATTTAACATTATGTCTATGGAAAAATTTTCATTCCTAAAAATATTGGCCCTTAATAGAGGTGGCCCTTGAATAGGGGTGGCCTTTAAAAGAAGTTTCACTGTATATATTTTTTGAATGTTTGTATAAGAAACTCTAAAACAAATATATTCCAACACTTTATTCCAATATATTCAAACTATTTTTATATTACAAAAATTCGTTCAAACGGATATATACTTTTTTTTTCAAAAAGTTTCGTGCAAGATCCTGCTATTTCCTTTTAAACATGCAAAGAAACAATTTATCACTATATGGTAAATGAAACAATTACATTTATTTCTGTAAATTTCCATTTTAATACAGATAGAGAAAAAAAATCAGCAACCATTTACATATTTATACAATGTTAAACCGCAAGACAATCATTACTAATAGGATCTTATTTCCTATGTTCACTGTAGAAATATATTTTTGAAAGCATACATATAGCATACAATATAGACTAGAAAATAAAAGCGCTATAAGTCCGCTTTATATTCATAGCACAAAACTTCTTTCCTTTATTTCATAACAGACTCTTCAATTTATTTTCCCCATTCCTCTGTTGTATTTGTATATTTATTTGGCTGTTTTTTCCAATTCTATTGTCTTCTGGTTCAGTGGTTTAATTTAATTTTCCAGTATTAAATTTTAATTTCAAATAGATAGTTGTTATCCCTATTTAAGCTTGATGTCTGAGATTTTTCTCATTCTTTCAGTCAATCCTATACAAAGTTCCTTCTTTATATATATATCAAGGATATACTAAGTTGAACAAGTGATAAAAATATTTTCTGGCGTTTTTTTTTCTAAATATCCGATTTTTTTTAATAGGGCATTTTAATGTATTTTTAATTTAACGTAATTTTAATATAATGTATTTTTAATTTAACATTATCTTTAAATGATCATTTGTCAATTCCAAATTTTAGATGAAACGTCACAAAACACAATAAAAGAATAAAGTTTTGTATAATTCCCCATAGAAATATAAAAACAAACAGGACGCGTTTCGAGCTGGACATTATAACAGCCCGTCATCAGCTGAAATACGCACGTGTACATAAGTGCATAAGGTCACAAATGAACTGAAAGGTAGAAAGTAGAGCTTACAAGGAATGCGGCAGGTGGCGGTAACTGAAACGTAAACACCAATCTCAGAGGATCACATGAAAAGAGGAAAGTGTTGCCAAAAGAATAGACGAAAAAGGAAATAAAAGAAATAAAAAAAAAATAAATTAAATTAAACGAAGAAGAGAAATTTTTTTTTAATGTAATAAAATAAAAAGAGAAAAGATAAGATTGAAAATAATAACAAAAGTAATTTTCAAACTGAAGAGACAAAAGCAGACGATGAGAGATAATTCACAAGTTTATCAGAATTTAAAAAATAAAATATGCTTTATGAAAATCCAAGTGAGTGGAAGAGACAAGGGAAGAAATGGTTTTTGAGATGGAGAAATTTAAACGGTGAGGGGAAGTCCTTGATATATATATATATCAAGGATATACTAAGTTGAACAAGTGATAAAAATATTTTCTGGCGTTTTTTTTTTCTAAATATCCGATTTTTTTTAATAGGGCATTTTAATGTATTTTTAATTTAACGTAATTTTAATATAATGTATTTTTAATTTAACATTATCTTTAAATGATCATTTGTCAATTCCAAATTTTAGATGAAACGTCACAAAACACAATAAAAGAATAAAGTTTTGTATAATTCCCCATAGAAATATAAAAACAAACAGGACGCGTTTCGAGCTGGACATTATAACAGCTCGTCATCAGCTGAAATACGCACGTGTACATAAGTGTATAAGGTCACAAATGAACTGAAAGGTAGAAAGTAGAGCTTACAAGGAATGCGGCAGGTGGCGGTAACTGAAACGTAAACACCAATCTCAGAGGATCACATGAAAAGAGGAAAGTGTTGCCAAAAGAATAGACGAAAAAGGAAATAAAAGAAAAAAAATTAAATTAAATTAAACGAAGAAGAGAAATTTTTTTTTAATGTAATAAAATAAAAAGAGAAAAGATAAGATTGAAAATAATAACAAAAGTAATTTTCAAACTGAAGAGACAAAAGCAGACGATGAGAGATCATTCACAAGTTTATCAGAATTTAAAAAATAAAATATGCCTTATGAAAATCCAAGTGAGTGGAAGAGACAAGGGAAGAAATGGTTTTTGAGATGGAGAAATTTAAACGGTGAGGGAAAGTCCAATCGAAGATTTTATAAGATTATTTTTATATTTCTATGGTGATTTATACAAAGCTTTATTATTTAATTGTAATTAATCCCAAATTTTGTTTTAATTTGAACCAGAATTAATATGCTTGTAGGGGTGCACAACCAGTGGCCCACGCGCCACCAAGTTACCAGTATTTTCATACAGAATAATTTTCCTTATTAAATGACAGAATATTTGCTATTAAATGAGTCAAACATTATCTTTTAAATATTGTAGTGACAAACAAATTTCTGGCAAAAGGATTGTGCAGGGCTATGCTAAAGTAGGCTTACAGAAATATTTCTTTTTTATTAAATCAAATTACTTGTTATGCGTTTACTTTCTTTAATGAAAGTTATTATTAAAAATTGTATTGTGTCTTTCTAAGCTACGTTTTGTACTTTTAGCCCCCGAGTATGCTATTTCTTTCTCCCAACAATTAAAGTACCGTCTCCGAAAAATAACCTTCGTGATATAAGCTAACCATAAAACAAAGCAGGTGTATCATTGTACAGGATAGTCTCTACTACAAATTATTAAGCTTCTCAGCATCGCACATTTTCAATTTTCATACCGTCGCGTAAGAAAAAAAAGTACTTTTAAAGGCAATTTGTTTGAAAATTGCATTTCTATTTATTTTTGAGATATTATTTTTTTTCTTGTTGTTTTTAACACTATTTATTTAAGTTGGCAACTCACGTAATCCATTTCTGTAGAAAGTAAAGGAAAAATAGTTGGAAAATAGTTTATTATTACCTTTTTGTTGCCATTTTCCCATAACAACTGAAAAAAATATAATTAAAAAATGTGCTAGTTTGAAAAAATATAAATGAATGATTTCTGATAAAACATTGAGCTATTATAAACTATATTTAATTTTAAGTATCTATATTAATGTTACAAACACATGGAGGCATATGAATCATTAGATAGCCGATTTTATTGCCGAGTTTCTTGAAGGACAAAATTGCTTTTATCTGCATTTTTGTCGCATTCTGCAATAGTGACGTCAAATGCATACTTTTCCGTAGATGTTGTTTAAGACTGGGTCGTAAATGTGGAATTCTTCAGCGGATGCGAATGACGTCATTTTATATAAAATCAAAGCTGTGCTTGAAGTTTTAAAAATGAAATCTATTTTGTACTATCTATATTTATATACATATATTTCTTTTTTCATCGGGGGGCGATATTAAATTCCGAAAAAGCAGAATACCTGTTCTCTAGTCCTTCAGTTTCTCAACCTCAAAGTTAAGTAACAGCAAAAATAATATTTTATTGGCTTTCCAAATTGTGTGTATTTTCAATATAATTGTTCTTTTCTTTTCTTTCATTATTTCAATTATGTATTCATGCTTTTCTACTTGCTTCGAGCTGCATTTTAAGTTAGCTAAATAATTAAATTTTAGAACTTACAAAGTAATTTTAATGGCTGCTGCTTCTTTTACCTATTCCCGTTTTATAAGAAAGGAAGAATCTGATATTTATGATTATTATAGAAATTAGTAGAGATAAACAACAAGAAAAATCTACCAAAATATTTGAATAATATAAATAAAATATCAGTAGATTTCTTAAAATTTAACTATGTCACTATATTTATATATATATTTTAATGTTAATTACATATTGATGTGAATCACAAAGAAAAAGGAAAAAACAGCCATTATCTAAGAAAATTATTAAAGAAAGATTTTTATTTATTTATTTATGTCGTATTTACCGGTATCTATTAGTACAGGGAATGTATGATCATTAATCAATATAGAGTGATACATCGACTTACTTCAACAGTTCGTTCCCAGATCAGCGACGTAAGTCGAGGTACATTTAAATAACCAAAAAAGGATAAGTATTAAAAATTCTCCAAAATTTATTGAACATATTCTATTCTATTTAAGAATTATGTTACACACATTTATCATTAGCAAATAAAATGTGTTTGTAATATAGGAATTTGGAATAAATAATTAATTTGTTAACTTACAACTTTCGAGTCTTTGTGGATGTAAGAAAAAATCTTGCAATGAATTTTGAATCAACAAATTTTGCTTATTTTTTTTCTTTTAGAAGTTCTTTGTAACTGCAGAGTAAGTTTTCTAAGCTTTTTCTCGCGAATTTTCTTATTTGATCGTTAATATCACGTGACTATCGCGGAAAAGTGTCTCTTCATAGAACCAAAAGTCTTCAAAAAAAATTAAAGTCCGTCTTCATTAAGGAATTTTTTTTTCAGGCCAGATGCCAATGTGTAAGTCGGGTTACTACTGTACAGTAAATAAAAAGAATTCTTAAAAAATTACGCCAGGTTGTGTATCTGTTTGTATTTCTGGGGTAATTTCGAAATCGTTTGAGTGAATTTATTACTTTTTTCACTATTGGATAGGTTTTGGTCCGGATCAGAACATATAGCGATGTAATATAGCGATGTAATATAGCGATGTAATTATGTTTATATTTAAAATAATTATTAGATATAAGAAATATTTGTGCATTTTATCTTAGATCTCATAGGAAATATTAAAGTCATCATTGCTTTTTTTTTTTCGAGATTCTAACCCATTGCTACTTTCAAAAAATATATTTTAAAGAAAGCAATACTTTAAACTTTTAAAATAGAGCAATAAAATGTCCTTCCATCCCGATTATAGGATATTTCCGTTTTTGTGAATTCCGAATTTCAATGGAAAATTAGTTAACAACCGCTAAGTTATAGCGACATATTTTACTTAGAATTGGTTATATTTCGCCAAAATACGCAAAGCTTCATGAGAATTTAACGCTGGAGAATTTGATTGTGTAATTTTAATAGAATAGCAACAATGGTTATAACAATTAAAGTAATTTGCGAGTGCTATATTTGAAATAAATTTATGAAAACCACGTTTTTTAAAGCTAATAAAAGAAACATGATTACGGAAAAATCACCCGCTCTAGAATTTCTAACTGTTATGGATATTTTCAAAGATAGAATAAAACAAAATATGTCACCGATTCCTTGTTTTAAGGGTAAAAACTTCCTGGATTTTTAAATTTTGAACATATATTTTTTTTTAATTTGAAACCTTTAAGTGACCACCGGTTTAAAACTAAATGGCGGATGAAGCTGGTCAACGAACTCGATCGAGAGACCTTGATATTCTTGCTGAGTCACATCCATACTAGTTCATAAATACAAGTGCTAGAGCATGACAAAAAATAGGATTGATTTTCTTTTTTTAATGCTATATATCGGCAGTAATAGACGATTCTTGGCAAATTTGCATGCTAACCCTTAAATGCCGGGTGTTGCTTTTCGGCAACATACCCAATTTTGGCTTCTAAAATACTATTAAAATAATTTTGAAGCTATAATGTCTAATGTTGCCAATAAAATACACTCTGAAAATATTATTAAATCGATTTTCAACATGCAGATGGCAACACTTATGCTGTTTAAGAATAAAGATAGATTTATTTATTCAATTGTTGTTACATGTCCTTTTTGTTTTGTTTGGAAGCTTGCGAAATACCCAATTTTGGTTTGCAGTGAGCAAGTAAAATTTATTTCTTATAAAAGTTCCTAAAATTCTTGTGTGTTTAATATTATAGAATTTTATGGAGGAAAATTATTTTTTCAATTAAAGAGAAGTATTGCCGATTAGTAACAAAAAGTTTTTTAGCCGTAAACCATACTTAAAACAAAATATGATTTTTTTAAGTATTTTTCCAATGATTTATTTAAAAAATGAAAGCCGAAAAACATTATTAAAATAATTTTTGAAAAATCAGACATTTAAGGGATAATTATAGGAAATACTACCTTTTCTGTAACATTTGTGATGTTCTTCCAGCCAGTGTTGATTTCAGGGGGTGGCCCGGGGGGGACATTCCCCCCCGGAGCAATGAGATGTCCCCCCCCGGAAGATTTGAGATTTTGTGTTTTCAATGGTCAAAAAGTGCAATTTCCCCCCCGGAACTCTATAATGTCCCCCCCGGAGCCACAGAAATCCCTCCCGGAGAAAAGTGTCTGAATTCAACACTGCTTCCAGCTCAAGATTAGACATCCTCGTGTCGCCAAGGTCTTTCAATTTTTCATCTTAAATTATCTAAATTCCAATTTTTGTTCTAATATCATTAAATCATATTTATTTTAATTGACATATTTTATCATTAAATATGGGTTTGAATTTAATTCCCCAGTAGGTTTTATTTAGTTAATGATGTTCCTATTTTTTTCTATGTAACTATTATGTAATATACTACTATATGATTTCTCTAAGTTATAGTTTTTATCACTTAGTGGTTCGAATTTATCAGTTCGTATCAGTTCATTAAAAAGTATTCTATATAGAAATTAATTAATTGATATTTTTAAATAGATATTTTCTGAGAAGAAACTGTATATTGTATTTTTATTTTCAATCAAAAATACAAGGTGTTTTACCGTAACTCAACTTGGCTTGACGGTAATAACTTTCAGAAACTGAAGTATATTATAATGAAACTTATAAAAGACATTATCTCTTTCTTTGTAAATGTGATAGCATAAAAAAGTGGTAGAATTTTCCATTATACACGCCAGCAGTATGCATTTAACCCATCACTGCATGAATTTTTCTATTTTTAAGATTTTTTTTTTTTTTTTTTTTTTTTTTTTTTTTTTTGAAATCTATATATCGGTCTAATAATGGGAAAAACAATAAAAAAAAATAAATTTTAAAACTTAACCTAAAATTTCATATTTTATGGTGTGTGTCATATGTACACATTTAGGGTTTTAAAATATTTTATTCCCGTAAGGCATGGTGACGTTACGGCGACGTCGTTGTGAAGTCACACTGTGACTTTGTGACCGTCGATGTGACGTCACGTGACGTCGATGTGAAGTCACAGTGACTAGAATGTGAGGTCGTTATGGCCGTTTTAGAGCTCATTTGTGACGTCACATTGTGACCAATTTGTGAAGTCACGGTGAGACCAATTTGTGAAATATGTGTCATTTGTGACGAAATTGTCATTAACACTGTGATGATTCTGTGACGACAGTGACAATGTTTTGAAGTCACATTGTGACAATTTTGTGAAAATTGTGTAATTTGTGACGATTTTGTCATTAACTTTGTGACGAATATGTGACTACAATGACAATGTTGTGACAGCGTTAAGATGCAATATATTTATTGAAAAATGAAATCGCTATTCGAGTTCAATCAATGCACCATGGCAATGAAAGCAGGAATGATTATGAGTAAAAAAAATTCTGAAGTTCACTGAAAAATTTCAGAATGTTTTTTTCACGATACTTTATTGAAATTAACGTTTTTTTTTCGAAATCCTTCGGCGAAATTCACCTTATTTGTACGATTTATTGACAAAATTTTATGTTTTTTCACTATCATTTGAGGAAATTCGCTTTTTTTCACTATGCTTTGAAATTCACAAAATTCACGTTTTTCTTCAATCTCTTGACGAAATAGCGATTCTTAGATGAAATTCACGTTTTTTTCTACGACCATTTCAAGAAATTTAGATTTTTTTTGCGATCGTTTGACAAAATTCACCTTTTTGCGCGATTTATTTACAAAATTTCGCCCTTTATGTGGTCCATTGATGAAATTCGCATTTTTTGTACAATCTTTTGACAAAATTTGATAGATGAAATTCGCTTTTTTTCCTCGATCTTTTGATGAAATTTGCATTTTTTCGCGATCCTTTGACGAAACTCACGTTTTTCTTCAATCTCTTGACGGAATTGCGATTCTTAGATGAAATTTACGTTTTTTTCCACCACCTTTTGAAGATATTTAGATTTTTTTCGCGATCATTTGACAAAATTTGCCTTATTTGCGCGATTTATTTACAAAATTTCGCCTTTTATGCGGTCCATTGATGAAATTCGCGTTTTTTCTACAATCTTTTGACAAAATTTGCTATTCTTAGATGAAATTCGTTTTTTCCACGATCTTTTGACGAAATTTGCATTTTTTCGCGATCCTTTGACGAAATTCACGTTTTTTTTCAATCTCTTGACGAAATTGCGATTCTTAGATGAAATTCACGTTTTTTTCCACGACCTTTTGAAGAAATTTAGAATTTTTTTCGCGATCGTTTGACAAAATTCACCTTATTTGCGCGATTTATTTTAAAAATTTCGCCTTTTATGCGGTCCATTGACGAAATTCGCGTTTTTTCTACAATATTTTGACAAAATTTGCTAATCTTAGATTAAATTCGCTTTTTTCATGATCTTTTGACGAAATCTGCATTTTTTCGCGATGCTTTTACGAAATTCATCTTTAATCAATCAAGTTATTCTTTCTTTTCTATAAACATCACAGCAAATATTAAAAACTTTTGAGAGTAAAAGAATAATTAGGTAATATTTTCTCATTCTGCTTTTGCAATAATAAATTTACAGCAAATTGGAGCTAACAACTACAGTATTTACTCGCGTAATAGTCGCACTTTTTTGCCAATTTTTCATTGTGAAAGTCTAAGTGCGACTATTATGCGGGGAAATCTACTACACAATATTGTACACTCTAATGCTAAAACATTACTGGTATAAAAAAACACATTATAATAAAATTAGTAACTTATCATATGTTTCCAAACTATATGCTGTTTATTAAATACCATTTTTCTTTTTATAGTAATATTTTCATAGACGTAAAATTTACAAATAATCTTTGTGAAAATTTTGACAAAAAATTCTCATAATAAATCACTTTCACTGAAGGTAGCAGTACCACTATTGTAATAAGAATCGGTGTATGAAGAATCTCCGTCATTCCATAAAATGTCATCTTTGCTTCCGTCCAAAGCGTCGGAGATTAATAGTAATATTCCTTTGTACAAATGCAAGATGAGCTGGAAACCATATTTGCTTGTTTTGTTGTTTGTGCCACTAATTAAGGGTATATTCGAAAAAATGTTTTTCCACCCTCAACAGCTCGAAATTTTCTGAGACATTTTCAGACTCATTTTTAAAAGTAAAAACATGAAACTTGCTAGGAGTGATTTTTGAAGACATGTTTAACGTGCCGTGTTATTTCATTTTCAGCTCAATTAATTAGAATTTGATTTTTAAACAATTATTTTCTCAGTATGACCCTTTTTTTCATTCCCAGATTGCACGCTTCGGAAAATTCGGTTCAAAACGCTAACTTTGACAGCGTTTAATACAGTATTTTCTGCATTTATCAAAAAATTGAGAAGCACGGCACATTATGTAGTTTCTAAATAAGAGAATTTCCCAGTTTGATACTTTTGAGAGCAAAAATGAATTTTAAAATGAATTAGAAAATAAGCAGTTTGGATCGGAATACGACCTTAAATTATATTTATTTGCTGTTTTTATTAATTTTGCAATTACTTACTGTTCAATCTAGGCCATTTTTTAAAGTTGCAGTACACTGCTCTTTTTAAAATGGGCGAAATACATCCTTTTTTTTTAAAAGTGAAATTCACCTTTAGTTGCAATCAGAAATTTCTTCTAAAAAACTACCTCATACAACAGTATTCCTAAATCAGTGTGTCCAAGACCTTGCAAAAATTATAGAACTTTATTTCTTCAGAAAATACAAGATATTGTTAAATCATGTCGTTATTTAATTGTATTTTTCAATTTGTAATTCATAAAATCCTTAAAAATTAATGTCACTTTATTTATCATATTAACAAATTATATACTTTTTCTTATAGCATTGCGAAACACATTACTATATTACATTTACTCATGTAGCTCTGTCATCATGCTCTGTTTTTATGAACTAGCATCTCTTTTTAATGCATTTGACTAATAACACCAAAAGCATTTTTATATGAAAAATATCAATTATTTATTCAAATAAAGTTTTGAAATTCAATAGCGATACTTTCATATAAGCAACAATCCAAGAGTTAATAGTCGAAGAAATCGCCAAAGATTTTACTACCTACAGCAGTTTTTTTTAAATTATTATTAATATTCTAATAGTTTTAGTAGTTTAAGCGAGCAGTTCGATTACATGTTTATTAAATTTGTGTTTTATTTATGAACAATGTTTAATGACGTTTTTAATTTGTTATAAAGGTTTTAGAATAACGTGTGGTGAAAATTTTATATATACAGTCTGTTACAAATGCAGGTAATCATATTTACTTTTATATGACACAGTAAAATAAAAAATAATGAAAATAATGTAAAATAGTTAGTCATTTTTATGTGAATAAAGTATAAAAATTCAAACCATAAGCACAATATAGAAGCACACATTGGTTCATTATTACTATTATTATTTTATTTACAGGATTAGATGATAATCATAAATAGCAAGCCCCCTTTAATCAGTCTGTTTTCTAATATAGTGTATAGTATAGATATTTTGAAGTTTATGCGTATAAAATCATTCAAAAAGTAAAATATTAAAAGTGTCTAGAAAAAAAATAATGAAATATATTTTACATTTTAGTTTCATTCATTCAAGTACATGGATATGTGTTTTAAAAATTAAAATCTTTCAATATAACCAAATTTAAATTCTCACTGGGTTGCATAATTTCTATATTTGTCAACAAATTAAGACATAGGTTTACTTTCAAAGCTTTTCGTTCATAATGTCTAACTGAAAAGTTCTTACCAGCTAAGGATATCTCTTTATAATTTTTTATAACTTTTTTCACATCGAATAATACTCATTGACACTGATTTTTCACTCTTAATACTACATATGTATGATATCCTTTAAATAGTATTTCTCCATTATGTAAAAATTTCCTATTTCTTCTAAATAGAATAAACAATCTTCTTTTCTTCCGAACATATATTAATTTTTAAATAAAAATGTGCAACGCAAATTGTTTGAGACAATCAAAAAATTTTATTCTATAAAAAGGCCTTTTTATTTAGTACGTTAAATACATTTAAATATTTGCTAATTATGTTAAACTTTGATTATAATATTTTTATATGTCATTTTAAAGTTTGAGAAAACATGTGATTTCAACCTATAATATTTTAAAAGAAAACAAATCTGATTAAAATAAATTTATATAATTGATATTAATCATCTGATTAAAATTGTTGAGACAGTTATTTATTTCAATAAATTAAATAATAAATCTACTAAACTGTATTAGGTTAATGAAATGTTTATAAGAAAATACTAAAAGCGTTATAATTTAAAGAAAAGCAAACTCTGGAATAAAATATTTTTTCATACCTTTTTTTTCCCCTTAACGTCATTCTTTAAATTCCGATGTAATCCATGTTTTAGGAAGAACAAATTTTGGCAGTAGAAAATATGTCAGTAATACATACACTAGCAATGATGGGAATCATTTAAACCACACCAAAGCTAGTGTAAATATCTCGAACTCATATTTTCGTCTAAAGTTTGATTAAATTCATTGGGATGATTATTCCTATGAATTTTTTAGGTTAAATGTTTTTATCTGACAGACTGCATGTTCATAACGCTACCAATTGTCCAGCAAAAGACTCCATCTGCCTGTTCCAAAGGTTAAACGCAATATGTTGTTTTTAATAGTTTTATCGTCTGCGGTTAGCACTGTTTTGTTTATCAAAGCAAGAACAGATGGCTTTTCCGTTTTTATAAATTTATATGATATAATATTTTTATAAACTTACTTCCAATTAAAATTTCTTGTTTGAAGAATTTTTTGATGCATTTAACTTTTTTTTATGTGTTTCAAAATAGTTCAAGTTTTAAGTTTTGTAAAGCTATTTAAGTTTTGCAAAACAAAAAAAAATATGAATAATTAATTACGCCATGAGTTTTACATATATTTTGTATACAGTGAAACCTCCCTGTGCAACCACCTCCATTAAGCGACCACGTCCATTAAGCGACCACCTCCCTCAACGACCATTTTGTCATAGAACGAAATTTATTCCCATAGGCTCAATACTAATTTTACCTCCATTCAGAGACCATTTAAGTTGAACTCCCTCCATGAGCGACCAATTTCTTTGAAGAAAATGAAATAAATTCCGCTTTTTCCTGGTCGCTTGAAGAAAGTTTTATTAGAAAATTAATTCCTGAGAGCGCATTATTCATCAAACTTCTAAAGTTAGTTTAGAATTTTTTTTTAAATATTTTATTCCGATAACTTTTAAGTGTTTAAACACCTTTGCGCCTCTTTAGGCAATGAATTTAACTCTGATGACAAATTAAGAATGGCGGTCAATAAACTGCCGTGCACTATTCTGTCAAGAAACTCTAAAAAAAATAGATAAATTAATGAAATCGTCATTATTTGCTCCCGTCCAAAAAAAAAAAAAAAATGCATTTATTTACTGAACTTTGAAAGGACTTGGAAATAAAATCTATAAAAGATAAAACCGTAAAATCACAAAAAACGTCAATATATTCATTTTTTATACTCTGCAGTAATTAACTTATGTAATTAACTTTTGTTTTGAAACCTAAATTTTCATATTTTTTCAAAATGTGAAAAATAAATTTTAGTAACATTAATTGTTACCTTTTTTTAACAATTAAAATGTAGATTTAAACGTGACCTCTATTAAGAGACCACCTCCCGGAGCGACCAATTTTTATTTGAACGGAACGTGGTCGCTTTAAAGTGGTTTTACTGTATTTTATTTTATATTCGGAAAAAGTTAAATTTATTTAAAAAATGTGAAACAAGTAGCCAAATTTATTTTTTAAGAATAACTTAAAATAATTAAACACTAGCAGAAAAATTTATTACTGAAAATATGCAAGTGTTTTTATTTCTTATAATAAAGCATTGCTTTATTACAAAACTCCGTCCCTTCCCATACCCACACACAATTTATACATACAATAATTTATAAATAAAAACCATTTTCCCGGATTATAGAATACAGGAAGAAAACATTTTCTTATTATTGAAATCTCTACAGTTAATACATTTTTCTAGATTGACCACTAATAACACCAAAAAACATTTATGTATTCAAATAAAGTTTTAAAATTCAATAGCTATACTTTCATATTAGCAACATTCCAAGAGTTAATAGTCGTAAATATCGTAAAATATTTTACTACCTGCAACAGTTTTTTTTTAATTCAAAAAGTTTTAGTAGTCTAAGCGATCAGTTTGATTACATGTCTATTAAATTTGTGTGTTTTATTTATGTACATTTTTTGGTGAAGTTTTCAATTTTGTTGTGAAATATTAGTCGGAAACAAACACTGAATTATTTTTATTGTTTGATGTGGAAACTTTTAATCTTAACATATGTTTTGTTTTATTGCGAGTTTACACTGCGAGTTACACTGTGAGTATATGGTAGGGTTTATTTGTCATATAATGAGACGTACGTTACATGTAATGACATAACAGTGACGTCACAATTTTTTTTAATTGACAGAAAATTATCTTTTACAGTAAGTAACATGTTTTAAAGAATTTTTATAATTTTTAAAAGTTTTCTAAGAAGTTCACATATCAGTCAGAGTGTGACATCGCTGAGTGGTGGCATTTTGGTCACAGTTGTGACGTGACCACAGTGACTTACAGTGACGTCACAATGACGTCACTGTGACTATGCATGCTATGAGGGTTGTTGCGTTTTGTAACTAAATGAGCTTAAATTAATTAATTTTATCTTCTTAACATTCTGCAACTTGTATTATATTATTACTTTTAAGTATTTAGTAAAAATAATGATAGTAAATCTTACCTTAACAGCTTGATCGATTTTCCGAAGAAGAAATTCTAATTTTTTGTATAATGAAGCCATCTGACATTTAAAAAATAAGTATTATTCCATTCTTTCGATTGTTCTTGATCAGTTACAGTGATCATATTAGCCAAATTCATGGCACATAATGAAAATTATAATGATTTTAGGTATGTGCCAGATATGGCACATGGTGCAATGAAGGTCTGAGATTACATTTTGGACTGAGATTACCAGTTCATACAGTATCATCGATTGCGTAAATACCCTGTTTTTCCAGAACTTTTCGTGATGTTATCACATTTTATACCAAATGAGGTAGGGTAAAGTGCCCATATTTCGACCACCTTAACTTCTTCGCTTCTGCGAAAGTGGCGCCACTTATGACGCAAGGCACAGGGGACGGAAGGTAAAAGGTGTTAGTGTTGAAAGTTTCGTTCGCCAAGACACATACATAAATTAAAGACGGCGAATTTCCAATTGTTAGAAGACCTGAGTTCTTATTACGCCGTTTGTAGAACGTTATTTACTGTACTGTAAGTATTTATTTCTTATTCATTGCATGTATTTTACGTTGGTAAGATGCTGACAGTAGCATACAGTGAGTTTTAGGACACTCAATTCACCTTACGGGAACTGAAGATCCATAATATTGGGAAGTAGCGTGATCCCGATTACGTCCCTCTTATAGTTCTTATTTTCGTCCCGGGGACGAAATTAGGAACGCTACATTTCCATTGCAGTATATTTATTTTTCTTAAAATTATTACCATCAACTTGAGTTCAGTACGAGACAACCTATATTTGTGCCTAAATACGTGGTTTGCGATAGTGGTCTTCTATAGTAAATCTTCATTCTCTTAATGCCTTCAATCGCTCCTCTTAATTTGTCGGTCGAAGTTTGAAACACCCTGTATATATATATATCTATCTATATATACATACCAACATTTGAGATGGGTGTTGTTTGTGATTTTAGAGAGTCATGATCATTGAAAAGATACCGAAATTTTCTGGAATTCCTTTCCTTCGAACGACTGCAATAGGTAAGTTCAAACTTTTTGTAATGAAACCTATCTAAAAAAGATAAAGCTTTAAAAAAAGCCAAAATATTTTGATATACAGTGAAACCTCCCTGTGCGACCACCTCCATTAAGCGACCACCTCCCTGAACGACCATTTTTTCATGGAACGAAATGTATTCCCATAGGCTCAATACTAATTTTACCTCCATTCAGAGACCATCCCAGTTGAACTCCCTCCATGAGCGACCAATTTCTTTGAAGAAAATGAAACAAATTCCGTTTTTTTCTGGTCTCTTGAAGAAGGTTTTATTATAAAAATAATTCAGGAAAGCGCACTATTCATCAAACTTCTAAACTAAGTTTAGATTTTTTTTTATTATTATTCCGGTAACTTTTAAGTGTAAAACCCCTTTGTGCCTTTTTTAGGCAATGAATTTAACTTTGATGACAAATTAAGAATGACGGTCAATAAACTCTCCTGCCCTACTCTGTCAGGAAACTCTCAAAGAAATAGATAAATTAATGAAATCGTTATTATTTGTTCCCGTCCAAAAAAAAGTTGCATTTATTTACCGAGCTTAGAAAGGACTTGGAAATATAATTTACAAAAGATAAAACTATAAAATCAATGCAAACGTCAATGTATTCATTTTTTAAACTCTGCACTAATTAACTTATGTAATTAACTTTGTTTTGATACTTAAATTTTTATATTTTTTCCTAATGTGAAAAATAAATTTTAGTAACACTAATTGTTACATTTTTTCAACAATTAAAATCTAGATTTAAACACAACCTCCATTAAGGGACCACCTCTTACAGCGACCAATTTTTATTGGCACGGGACGTGGTCGCTTTAAGGAGGTTTTACTGTATATTACCTAGTGAGACTTTAGTGGTTATGCCAGCTTTAACAGTTCCCAATGATAGGAGGTATTATCATATGAACCTGACAAGAAATCAGATAATAAAAGTAATATTAGGAAAATTAATAAATTTATATGAATAAAACTCGTTTACATAACTTTAGCACTGAGGGGTCTTGTTATATTATATATTTTACAACTAAAGGTGTTGAGGGAATTAAATAAGATTAATGCTTTAAATATGTATATAAGTTTTACTTTTATGTCCAAAATGTTATGTTTTATTAAGAAAATACATTTTATTTATAGTGCACTTTTTTCTGACTTCTATATTTTCTAACTCATAATATTACAAGATATTTTTCAGTGTCCTAAAATCGATTTTTTTTATTGATATTTATTTCACGTGAAATATATTGTTCAATAATAAATTTGAAATATGTAGCACTGACTGCATGCCTTTAATTTCATTTTTTGTCATGTAATCAAAACTTCGACAACCATAAGTTTATCTTTTTGAAGAATTTCCTATTCTAAAAAGCATTTTCGAAATCATTAAATCATTAAAAGTATATGTTTTTGATAGTAAAAAAATATAATTCATAGTTGGAGGCATGAAACTATAAGACCTTCCTTTTTTTTTTTTTTTTTTTTGCGAAATATGTCTTTGGTTACAGTCGATTGCTAACTGTTCAAACATTTTATTCAGTAGAGACAAAAGTCTGTTTTATAAGCTCATTTTCACGATATTTTGAAAGAAAGCTTTCTTTTTATTCAGCAAATGAAATAATATAAGAATATAAGATATTTAATTCGTTTGCTGAACATCTGTTAGGGAAATTTCAACTTTTTATGCATTTACAGGTAAAAATCATTTGATAAAAGTAGCAATTCTCATTCATAATTCTCATTTCAAACACAAACAATCGAGCAGCTGTTTTTATTTCAATATAAATGAGATCAAAATGAATGTCCGATTTTTCGCGTGAACTTTCATAATAGTTTCGTATTGTGTTTGCGTCACAGTATTTCAGCATAATTTGAAAAAGTGTGTAAGTGTGTTAAATGAAATGTTTAATTCGTATTCCTAAAAATATAGAAGCAAATAAAAAGTGCCAGTTTATTCATTTATGTATTAAAAAAATCCCCGTCTTTAATAATATAATACTAAAAAAAATAATTGCTTTATAATATAAAATCTAATTTCAGTATTAAATTTGCTTCTTTTTTGTTCGAATGGTTGCCCGTTATTTTGGTAAATATCCATCAGTAAGTACCATCAATATCATCTTTAAGTTTCATTCGTTCAACGTACTTATAAATTTAACAGGTAAAAAAAGTTATATAAATATACATATTGCAACAAACAGAAAGAATAATTAAGTTATTCTTACTTTCTATAACGATATCGCTTTCTAGAGCAAAAAGTTTAAAAAGTTTCATGCTACGAATATAAAGCAATTCGTCTTTTTAAGAAAAATGCTAAAATTTATCGATAAAAGCTTCATTATTTGGCATTCATACTTACTTACTTTCATATAATCAAAGTATTATGCAGAAATGTCGCATAATAAAAAATAAAATTTATCTGAAAAAACTACAATTTACATAGTTCTTCATAAGTTAACGTAACATAGTTTGTGCAAGTGAAAAACCACTTTTTCTTGTTCATCAAAATATTCTTAGCAATAAGTCAAAATCTACACATGTAGAGATTGGTGAGTATGGTGTTTATTTTATTAAATATACATATAAATATTATTTTTTTTGTAATTAGAGATTCAGTATTTCAACCAGAAAAAAATGAAGAAAAAATAAAGAAATTATTTATGTAAACTTTGTTTTCTATCTAGGAAGGCAATTTCTCGGCGTAATCCTTGTTAAAGCTAATCTAAAATGATAGTTTCGATAAATATATGTAAAACATAAATGGGATTTTTGTTCCGGCTGCTTATAATTCGAATGTGCTGAATGAATTTTTATGGAACTTGCACTGTTAGATATATAATGTTTCAGGGAAGGTTTTAGTATATAACATATTGTTCTACGTAGATTAGTTATAAAATTATTATGGAAAGTTACGTTGCACGTGGACAAAAAGATTATCATTGGTCATTTTTTGGCAATCATCATCGTTGTTGAAAGAATTGAAATGGCTATCGAAAAATAAAAGAAAAAAATATTACTACTTTTATTTAAAATAAAATAAAACAGTTTTGACTTGTGATAATATTATAAAAGGAAAATATTATAGTTAAATATAAAACAGAATGTTCATTATGCGTAAAAAAAAATATTCATTGTGAAAGACTGACGCAAATCAATCAATTTATCTTTTGCGCAAGGTTAAGAAAAATGCATCTGAAAACTTGATAAGTTAATATCTGAGTAACAATTTCATACTTTTTTTTAAAATTAATCTTTTATTTTTATCTAACAACTCCAATCATGCGACTTACAGAAGAATCTAGCAGATGTAATTATAAATATCACAGTATTTGTGAGTTATATGTTATTTGTTTACTTACGATTTTGATTTTACTTTTGCCGCCCAACAATTTGATTTTAAGCCAAAAAAGGCATAAGCGAGATATCGGTCCGAACGATGTTCACAATAACGGGGATTTTTCAAATGTACGACAGTTTTTTTTGAGCAATTTTTTACATCCAGATGTAAATTCTTAAATAGCAGTTAATATTATAAAAATGAATCAAATATTTAAATTTTAGTGCAAATGTCTGCCACATATACATTATACATTAATTTTATAGTTCCGTATTCCTTTAAAATACAAGGTCTGACTCATCATTTTGCTTGATTCAAAGTTCATTCGGAAAATGGACCAGCACATTGGGCGTAGCCTGCTAGTTCAAATATAAGTGCCCCTCATAAGTGGAAAATTAAATTCATGTTCATTCAGTTTTGAGACAGTTTTAATATCTAATATGTTGCAACATTCAAACTTTAGTTATACTGGGCAAATTAAATATGGTTTTAAGTTTTCGAAAAATAAGTTTTCATATCAAAGCATGCTATCTGAATATAGAAGAGATAAAAAAAAAAGTTGTAAAATACAAATTGTTCTTCACTTTCGACCACAGTATGTTCGAAAGTTGAAATTGCTTGTAAATTGGAAATTTGAAAGTCGATGACTGTATACAATTATCCACTTGACATGATTTTTAATTAATTATTCATTAAATAGAACTTGTTTTGATATATCAATTCTTATTGTCTTTTTGTGTCAAAATATTTGTTACAAATTGGAGCTATTAAAATAATAATTGAGATTAATATACTGTAGATAAAACAACAAAATGTTATGATACCTGCGATTCGTATTAATTCAAAAATTTGCCTAATGACGATGGTTACAATAAAAAATAATGTTAAATTTGCTTATTTGATTTTTAGCTGTATATTTGGGACAAAAAAAAGTCATTCACAGTAAAAAAAAATCTATAAATTTACTAAGAATTTTCTAGAAAACTTGGGTACCTAGAACGTTTTATGTAACGTCAACAACAAAAATTCATGTAACAGATACAGATTTACACTGTATATCAAAAAATCTGTAAGGTTACTAAGATTTTTTAAGGAAACTGTGATGCCTAGAACTTTTTATGTAACTACGACCCGTGTTACAGATAAAATTTTAGTAAAATTACTGTTATTTTAGTAAATTCTTTTGTAAACTACAGATTTCTGTAGCTTTACAAAAACTAGTTTTGTAGATTTACATTTTTTTGTACAGTGTACAGTTAAAATTTTAGTAAGCATACAGATTTCTCTAACTTTATATCTGTAAAGCTACATCTTTTTTTTTTTTACAGTGTTTAAAATAGAAAAGGATTCTGTAAATTAAATTCCAACGATTTTCTTTTGCTAGTTTGATAAAAGTTTTTATTTTCGAGGATTTTGCATATTTGCTCCATATATAAGATTTTTCAACTTTTTATAATTCATGGTATACTTGAGCACAACTTTAATTTTTCGAGCACTCTTGAACCCATAATTAAGGCACGCGATGTAAAACATATTAAAGAAATATACATTTTAAATTTATTTATAAAAACAAATATAATGCTTTATCGCAGCAAAAGTAAAAAGAATTGCAGAAATGAATCATTTTTATTATCATTCGAAAAGTGTTTGAATACGATCTTTTCATAGTATACTCGGCTTTCGATTAAGCACGTTTTTTCAATTAAACATTGCAGTTCATTAAAATTAATTGAATGGTTGTGTAGAAGATGCCCTTTGTCACGAAGTTATATATACGGTAGAACACCGCTAATCCGAAATTCCGGTTAATCCGAACCGATTTTATTTTCGAAAATTGAAGCATGCTGGATTACGAAATTTTAAGAATTATAGGATGAATGTCGGGAAAAAACGTGTAAAAGTTAGAATTAAACAAAAAAGTGGCAGTAAATCATGTTTTTTAGTCTTTAAAACTTCAATAGGATAAAAAAATAATGAATAATGTAAAAGTACAACATATGTACACGAATATAAAATGAAAACATGATTTGTAGGCCTACTCGAAGAATCCAATTTAAAAAACTCTCGAATATCTATTTGTTTGCCAGCCATTATAAAATTATTTTCTATAATGCAAAAAGTATTTAATTCAGATAATAGATATTTATTTTTCCTTTCAACAGTTTAATTTCTAAAATTATCTACAGAAATGTTTTTTGTTCTTTCCCCTCCTCCCCTCGTCGACGTGGTGACTAAGCTATTTATAGATACGAGATTTCGAACCGTTTTTAATTGGTGTTACTCTTTTTGATGTTCCGTTTGATTATTATAAACATCAGGAGTGGTTAAAAAAGCAATAAATTTTTTTTACGAAAATCGTTCCGGATTATCCAGCTCGTCGGACCTTAGAATGCTCGATTAGAAGATGTTTACAGTATTATTGAGTACTTATAACTTACTTTCTGTTTAGCAAGTATCTTTTTCTTTTCTATTTTTTTTTTTTTTTTTTTTTTGGAATTTCGGGTAATCGAAATTATTTGTAATTCGAACAGGCACCGGTCCCAATTAGTTCGGATTAGTGGGGTTCTACTATATATTACAAGTTTATATATAATTATTGATGACTGTCAGTTTTAAATGTTTCAATTTCATAATATACACGTTTACTTATCTTAAATTAAAAAAAATTAAAACATTAAACTATAAATACTATTATTACGTCCCTTATCTACCTATAATTTTCTTATTACTCGTCAAACCTTAGCATGAAAATGAAAGTGGAGGGTAATTAAGATCGGAAGAAGGACCTATGTTACATTAAGTGCTAAAGTCATCGCTAATCAATGGCTTTTTCCCCATTTCTCAATATTTTAAATTTGTAACATTTCTACACTGTAAAAAAAAAAAAAAAAAAAAAAAAAAAAAAAAAAATCTGTAAAGTTACTAAAGTTTTTCTAGGAAACTGGGATTCCTAGAACTTTTTATGTAACGGGAACAACAAAAATTCCTGTAACAGACACTGTTACAGGAATTTTTATTATTGCCGTTACATAAGAAGTTCTAGGAATCCCAGTTTCCTCGAAAAACTTTAGTAACTTTACAGATTTTTTTTTACAGTATGACAGCAATCCAATTGAAAAACATATTATTAAATAATCTAAAAGATGACAGTGCGAAATCAACTTTCTTAGTTATTATAAACTTATAATTCAAGTATATATCTTTCTTTAAAAAGGACTTTTAACATTTATATTTATTTACTAACATTTATTTGCACACTGTAAAAAAAAAAAAAAAAAAAAATCTGTAAAGTTACTAAAGTTTTTCTAGGAAACTGGGATGCCTAGAACTTTTTATGTAACTTCAACAAGAAAAATTCCTGTAACAGCTTCTAGGCACCCCAGTTTCCTAGAAAAACTTTAGTAACTTTACAGATTTTTTTTTTACAGTGCTTACTCGTGCTTAACATTAATGATGAGAACTCAAGATTTATTTTTTGTAGTATTTGCAAACTGACAAATGAGAGAAATTCAATTAAAATAGGGTAATTCCGGGATTTATGCCGCACATTTTTTTGAATTTGTGTTTAAAGTCCCATGGTGGACATAAAATTAAAAAAAAAATCATGCTGTGCTATTTAATGTTAAATATACAACGCGTGTACTGCGACAATAAAATTCAAAACAAATTATTTCCGAAACGTCAGTGAAGGCTTACTGTGGAGACACGAAAAGTTTTGGTTTCCGTTAGTCTGTCTGTCTGTTAGTCTGTCTGTCTGTTCCGCGATAACTGCCGCAAAAAGCATCCGATCGGCTTGAAATTCCCTGGGCATGTTGATGAGCTCCCCGGATTTAGCTGTATAGTTTTGGGTTAAATTTGGTTCATTCGTTCGGAATATACAGAACATTTTATTTTGTGATATAATGCTTTTCTATGGGAAGTCAGACGATTTTCAAATTTTCATTTGTTGAAAGAAATCGCTCATATGAATAATAGATTTAAATGGTAAATTTTGGATGCTGAAATTTTTAAATAAGAGTATTAAATTATTCTTATTAGTTTGCAATTTTGTCAAAACATTTGTCAGAGCTTTTAAATTAGGTGTATAACTTATGATAGAATTTTATACATGTGTTCGAATAATATAAAACATTTTATTTTATGAATTTACTTATATTTCATTTTTTCTTTTAATCGTTGCGTAGCAACAGCATTTCATCTAAAAATATCATAAATGTGAAAGTATGTATGGTTTTTTGAAGTCAAATCAAAGCAAAAGGAATGAATTAATGAATGCCTTTGTATAGATATTTGCATATAGATTTATTTAAACGCAGAAATGAAAATAGTATTTATATACTATATAGAATAATATTTTCATTTATTTATTCAACTATTTGATTATAAATGAAAAAGTTCGTTATTTTCATACAGAATAAACTGACATTATTCTGTTAAATTTTATAAACTTTATTGTTGCCAAAAAAAAAAAAAATGAATAACAATTTCTCCCAAAGAGTTAATTTTAATTTGTAAGATTTTCACGTGCGAAAGAAAAATGGAATAAGCAAATAAAAAATAAAAAAAAGATATATAGGACAGGAATGAATACATATAAACATTTCACACCAAATACCACCTAAAATAGTTTTTGTAGCAGTATTTTCCCAGCACTACGAAGAAAGATTCCTCGATTTACACGATTTTACTTGGCCTTCCTTTTCTCATTCTTTGCGATTTCATTTTCGCAATTGCGTGCATTAATTGGCACAAAATTTTACATTTTTATGACTGAGATATATGTAAGGCCATACAAATAAGAAATTCCGTATTGTCTCCTATAAAATGTGATAAAGTGTTGGTTAATCATATATGTTTTTATTAAGAGGAGCAGAGCTGCCAAGCCTCCGGCGTTCTGGATACCAGTATTTTAATACAGAAAATGTTACTTTATTTAATTGAAACATTTGCGCGATTTAAAAGAACATTTTCTCTAAGATAATAGTGATGTGCAAAAAGCTTGAGACTTGGTATGTCTGGTGGGGAGTGAAATGTTTTACTTAATGCATTTATCTCTATTTTAATGCTACGTGAACAACGTCCGTGTAACAGCTTGTAGAGTGTAAAATAAATTAAATTATTAAAATAATCCTTATTACGAAAAATGAAACAGAAAGTCCGGCTAAGGAAAATGAAATGTTAGTTAACCTTTCGTAATTTGACCTGAACATAGGTTTGCGTCAAATTTCAACGGTATTTGTAACATCACGATTTTAAATTAAATGTGGATACTATTAAAAGAAAATCACAAAAAATACTTAAAGAGCGCCAAATCATGATTATCTATTTAACGATGATGAATTATTAACTGTTAGGTTTAGAAGCCCCCCTACTTTAGGGTGATTGTAGTAAGTTAATGCTATCGAGTACATTTTTTGATATTTAGATTAGATCTTAGATATAAATATTGCAGAATGGTAATCAAAATTATTTTTTTATAAACAAAATTTATAAAGGTATTAGATTTCTAAATTAGATGTTTCAGTTTACATTTCCAAAAGTTCTTTATCCATTAGATACAGGTATTTGTGGTTAGCAGGCAAGTAAATACTGCTGTATGGATATTAGGATAACGTAAAATGCTTGACCGAATTATTGCTTATCCTTATAAATCGCAGTGTAAAAAGAAATCTAAGATATAGGGTAATCATTAACTCAATCAGTAGAAAATTACAAATGCAAAATAAATTACACAACGGGGTGTTCAGGGGGGCAGAGCCCCCCTGAAGAAATTTGCTTTATTATATAAAAATTACTAGAATAAGTAGCTCGTGAGAATTTCAGAATATCCTTACATAACAACGTGTTTAATTTAACGCTTTTAATGTCTGAAACCATCGAAATATTTTTTTCCTTTTATAAATGTTTGTGTAATTTAAATAGTTTAAATTTTGTTTTTGTAGAAAGATTAATATTACGCAAAGTTTGATAAAAACAATGAGTTGCAGAGATGACGTTGAGGCTCTTGATCTGCAGATTTACTAGTTAATATTTTTTAACATTTTTTTTTCTAAAACAGTACACAGCGGCGCGTCACCCGTACATTCAGGCTGAGACGCCGCACTTGTGCTGTAGTTATGCCGCGCTTGTAATAAGAACAGAATGAAGTTATAAATCAAAATATGTATAAAAAAATCATATCTGGACTATAATTATGGATATAATAACAAAATGAAACTAAATGAGTACAATGAAACGTATTAGTAGATTCAAATTAATAATTGTTGCCTACTTTCACTATTAAAATTATCGACTTATTTTTTTACATTAAATTTTAATTGTTATTTCAGCAACAACGTAACATCAATGTATTAGAAAGGGAAAAGTAAAAAAAGTAAAATTGTGTTTACATAATTTATTTGTTAACCGGTGGGACTGGTGGCTTTTACATAAATTTTATTCGTTTGGTACCACTTTTTTTTAAAGAAGTTACCTTTACTTAAATAATCATGAAAATGCTCTAATTAAACTTTAAAAATCACTATAGCTTTACCACGGCTAAGCTCTATCCTAACTGTAATTTTTAAACTATAAGTGTATGGCGCTGAAAAAAGCCTTTTTTTGTTTGAAGGATTTTGGTATATTTCTCCTGCTTTGCTTCGTACGGTCTTGCTATGAACAGTGTTAACAACTTCTTGTTAATCTATCATTTACTTATATTTATCTATCCTTAAATTTAATGTTTAACTTATACTTATACTGTAGTCCTCGGACTACCTTTAATAAATTTTCAGCCTCTCCATATTTAAATTTTTAACTTATCTCTCTTTTATTGTAGTACTAATGTGCTACGCTTAAACTTTTTTTCCCTTGGCTCCTCTAGGATTTGATATACACTTACTCATATACATGGAGTGGAGTAGCACTGCTACTAGGTATCCCACTGAACTGCTCTGCTGTTCGCTGTTCGCTGTTCTAATTAAACAAAGCAAATATTACTTTTCTTTTTTACTGGTGCCAGAAACAAATTTTGTTAGCTCTTTATGAAAGTGCTTATATGCACCTATGGTCTCGAATGGGTTAAGAGATCGAATTCAATCTACACAAAAAGTGTCGAAAAGGTACATTCTTTATGTAACTACATTTAAAGACATGATGCAACGAAGTCAATTGCACTTCCTCTTTTTTGGAGTAGTTTGCAAAGAACGTCTGCGTTACGCGTAATCCAATTTTTCATTATTATCATCTTGACTTGCATCTTTCTTGCCCTTCTTACTTTTTATTTATCTGCTCTCCTTACTTCGTCTTTCCTGTGGTGTTAGTAAATTTGATAACATGCCTAACATGGTTACTCTGTGCAAAAAGAAAAGGAAAAGTTAATAGCAATTAATCATCCCATACAAAAGAAACTGCGGCATGTATACCGGAATAGCAATGCAGCATGTATCCCATTTCGCATGGTGCAGACGTCGGCCATCACAGATACCTGCCATCGCTAAGGGGAATGGCGTAATCATATACACAGTACTCTATACAAACGCTAAACTTAGTTTTGACTTCGAAATCATACATGCATTTAGTAATTAGTGTATGAAAAGTATTTAAACATAACATGTTTAAAAGTTTGGACAGTAAAATCATGCACTTACGTCAAATTAAGGATTGAACTTCTACAAGTAAACATCGAAATGGGATTCACGCTATACACTGGTAAAAATAATCTTATTGCGCACTTATACTGTGCGTTTGACGAACATCTATCGATAATTACAAGAAATAGAAGGGCTGCGGCATCTATCCCGTATGCGGCGACTCTCCCGGAGTTACTCTATCCGTTGGTGATTTTTTAAAATTGTAATTACCTACCATTCCTTATTTCAGACATATCATTCTTATTTTTAATATTTAATAATACATGAATACTCTCTAAATCTATCTCTCATCTAATCAAGATTTATATTAGGTGAGGGAATACATCAAAAATTCGCGTAATGTAAATCTAAATTTTGTAAAATGTGTTCAGTCAGCTGATTTTCAGGGGCCCAGGATAATAGTCATAAATATGTTTTAAATGTTTTCATTGATTCCCTGGTTCACTTTAAATATACATCGCTAGGTTGGTCGGTTTTCCAAACAAACTTCAAATTGAGTATTTTCCTAAGTAAATACTTAAAAAGGTACCGTAAGTTCAAAAATCAAATGAAAAAATCCTTATTTTTTTTAAGATAAATTTTCATCCAACTCACTTACAAAAAAGTTCAGTCGTCACACGAACAGGATTTTTTTATAAGAGAGTTGGTTACATAGCATCCAACACGGTAAAACTTGTATCCCTCCTTCTCTAATCTCGTCCATACAGTTTTTTTTTCTTTTTGATAAATATATTTTTAAGTCGTATACATTCGTATTTTTAATATATTTTGTTCGATTACAAAATATCTACTCGATACAAGCGATTTATATGGTATCATATAGAAATTGGTCGAAAAAAAATTCTTATTTTTGGCAAAATTGGAATCTAAGACAAAAAATTCGCGTTAAGAATCTCAAATAGACTTTATTAAAAGTAGCACAAAATTTATTAATTGGGCTAAAATATTGAAATATTTTTCTTCTTTCAAATGTATCAAAATAGCCGGCAAACTTGAAAAATCGGGAAAATAATTTATTTTTCCGTTAATAAAACAACAAAAACTTCAAAAAGGGATTGTAGAGGTCCTAATTAATTTTTTCGTGAAACCTAAATTACCGTATTTTCTTTTTATTTGTTTCACATCCTTTTTAAGTTATTATATAATTGAGATTTCCGAAAAATGTACGTGTCTCTAATTGAAAATGTTGTTTTAAAATATCGATGTCTTTAAATGGTTGCAGACTAAATGAATACCCAAGAAACTTCACGGATATTATGCATAATTTCTGTTCTTGTAATGATCTATCACACAATGTGCAGTGAAAATATGAGTTATTTTCACATACTTATACTGTTAAATATTACTAGCAAATTTACTAAAAATACTCTTTCTAAAGTGTTCTCTCTAAAAATTTTCTAACGTCAGAAAACCATGACAATTTACAAAATCTAAGGTGATATGGTATTAACCCATTAAGCGCCAAGTCTCCCATTTTGGGAACCTTTGTTAAGATTTTTTTTCTCCACAAGTAATTAAGACACATACATTTTATATTACTTTTATTGAATATTGAAGTACTTAGCATGGTTGGAATTTTTTTCGAAAAGTTTGTAATTTAAATTCTATTTTTAAAAATTTTTCAAATTTAAGGAAAATTGACTATATTTACTTCATAAGAAAAAAAATCACTAAAAATAATTAATTCGACGGCGAAAGTTTCGAAACATTGAATATGAAAAAAAAAATAGTTATTTTTTTAAATCATAACAAACATAGATCAAGAAAAATAATTTAAAAGGGTTTTACAGTTGTTTATTTAGAAAGGTCCCAAAATGGGAGACTTGGCCCTTTCTGACTAGCAAAATAAGTCCTCACCCCTTTTCCATGAATACATCTGTTGACCTCTCTGCTGTTTATTCTTTACTGTTGAAGGTCAGGCTCTTTTGTTATTGAACATAGTAACCCCTCTTTTGTTGCTGAAGTCCAGGTGTTTTTATCAAAACAGTTGATTCTATTCATAACGTTCTGGAGAATGTTCTAGATAAACGTGTGTAAATTCTTGGTCAGCAGTCTAAGCTAGGTGCTCAGTAAGCAAGGTTCATTTTCAATAGAGAAATTTCTGTACTTTTATTTAAAGTGTAAAAATGGCGTCTAAGTTTTTAACTGTGCAGGAAGCCTTAGACTATATGGAAACATTAGATTCGGACAAATTCTCAGCAGATGAGTGTACAATCACTTGTTTGCCACCAAATCCTGATCAGATAACTGATGAGGAAAATTTTAATGAAAATTATTTAGATGAAGTAGAACCAGTGGATGTATGCGGAGAAGTCGAACTTAATTTAAAACGTCGTGAAACACTAGATATTTCAAAGAAGAAAGTAACATATAAAAAGAGGAAGAGGTGTCCAGAAGAAAATTATTTTTCAAGTGATGAAGATGACTGCAACAAAAGTCAAAACCAACAAACAGAGTCCAAAAAATTGACAAAACGGGAAAAAAGGTTAAAATAAATAAAGCTATTAGGACAAAGAAGGAGAAAGAGCCAAAAACGAAACCATATGTTTGGAAAAAAGTCGATAAATTAGATCCAATTAAGTCTGAAAAACACCAATTTTAGAAGAGATCCATCCTGAGTTAGCAAGTAAAACTCCTTATGAATTATTCAAAATGTATTTTGATTCTGATATCATGAATCTTATTTTAGAAGAAACTTTAAGGTATGCTACGCAAAACAATAATTATACCTTTTCATTATCTGAAAAGTTATTGGAAGTATTTCTCGGAATTCTGTTGTTTAGCGGATATCATTCAAGAAGATTTATATTGGAGCAATTCAGAAGATTGTAATCTGCCTTTCATACAAAATGCCATGAGTAGACAGAGATTTAGAGATATAAAGAAGTATCTCCATTTATGTGATAATAATTCTGTTGATGGCTCTGACAAGTTGGCCAAAGTTAGATGTTTTATAGAGTTGTTTGGAAAAAAACTGCAGCAATTCGGAACATTTTCTGAATCTTTAAGTATTGATGAGGAAATGATCCCTTATACAGGCAGACATTCTACCAAAATGTATATGCGTGGAAAACCAATAAAATTTGGTTACAAATTATGGATTCTTGCTTCTTCTCAAGGTTATCCATTCAATTTACAAGTTTATGTGGGAAAAGAAACAGCAGCCGAAGACAAAACTCCCCTTGGAACAAGAGTTGTCTTGGATCTAATAGAATGTGTAGAAAACTGTAGAAGACACAAAGTGTATGTTGACAATTTTTTCAACTCTCTGCCATTGCTTGAAGAAATGCGAAGAAGGGAATTCCGTCTAACTGGAACGGTGAGAGAGAACCGACTGCAGAACTGTCCTTTACAAGATAGTAAAGTTTTGGTAAAAAAAGAAAGAGGGACATTTGACTACATTATAACAAAGGATTTAAGTGTAGTAAAATGGAAAGACAATAAAGTTGTATGCTTAGCATCGAATTTTGAATGTATGGAGCCTATGGGGCAAGCAAAGCATTGGTGCCGAAAATCTAAAAAGAAGATTGATTTGCCTCAACCAGGAATAGTTGGATCTTACAATAAAAATATGGGCGGCGTAGATCTTCTTGATCGATTTTTGAGTAGTTACCGACCGTTATAAAGGGTAAGAAATGGTGGTGGCCATTTTTCACCAACACACTGAACATGGCTGTGGTAGCGGCTTGGAGAATCCATCGTGAGATGAATGGACAAATGTCTCAGTTAACATTTTTACGAGACATTGTGATGTGTTTGATGAAATCAGACAGACTGCAATCGTTGCCAATACCTCAACTTGGACCACACACACCAGTGAACTGTAACATACGCTTTGATGGTGTAAATCATTTTATCACACAGGCAGGAAAGCAATCAAAATGTAAACTTTGTAAAAAGAATACTCGTCTGTGGTGCGGGAAATGTAAGGTAATGCTCCACAAAAATTGCCTAATACCGTTTCATACAAAAATGTAAAAGAAAAAAGATATTAAAAAGGTAAGAACATTTACGAGTTCTTCATTTTATGGCTTGAATATATTTAATATGCAATTAAGGTATTGATAATTAACTTTATTTACCATATACAAATAAATTTGGGGATTTATAACTCGATTTCGAAATATTTTAAAACTAAACATTCAACTCTAAACATTGTGGTGGAGGTTTCTATTTTATCCCCATTAGGCGCCAAGTATCCCATTTTGGGACTATATCATATCTTCTAACCAAATAAAGATTTTTTAAAAATTTAAACTGCATATGATTAGAGACGTATATTAAACCTAAAAAAATATAAAAATTATAATTTTTGGGATGCGGTTCATATAGCGGCGTTTAATGGGTTAAGGTGATAGGATCTAAGGTGATATTATGATACTGATAAACAATGAAATATTTTCAGATGCATTTTTTTAGACGTGATTATCTTTGACACAGGAAGATATTTTGGAAATCAAATTTATAGGCATACAGAACCATATAAACATTATTATTTTTTACTTATATATATCTACAGTTTCTTGTAAAGCAAATGCCAATATCTAAAATATATGCTTTATTTATTGTGTCGAAAACTTGTTGAAATTTCAAATACTATCTTACAATCATCAGCGGCTTAAGAGATAATTGCCATTTCTATCTATTTTGAAGCTCCCCCGTTCTTCAATATTACCATGAAAAATACATAAATTCAATCCATAATTAAACGCGCCACAAAAGTGGCATCCAGATCAAGTTCCTATCTAAAATGGTTGGAGATATGCCAAATGTTCTAAAATTTTCGAAATTTACCCACTTGGGGGGGGGGAGATTTCTAAAATTTCCGAAATATGTGTTTAATTAATTGTTTAGAAGATTTATTTTATGTAATTTCGCACTCCTACCTAAAACGGCTGCTTGAGATATGCCAAATTTTCTAAAAATTTTTACCCACCCCCCCCTCCCTTTTGGATTTTGTAAAATTGATGAAATGCGTGAATTATTTTTTAGTAGATTTATTTTCTGGAACTTAACTTTCCTACCTAAAGCGGCTGCTGAGATATAATAATGTTCTAGAAATTTTGACTCTATTTTAACTCTCTTACGGGGAGATTTTGTAAAATCGTTGAAATACATGCTTAATTTTTTTTTTTAGTAGATTTATTTTCTGCATTTTCACCCTCGTACCTAAAACGGCTGCTAAACTAAAGTTTTTAACGCCCTTAGGGGTGAATTTTCAAAAATCCTTTCTTATTTCTTGCCTAGGTCATAACAGCAATCCATTGTCAAAATTTCTTGATCCTAACTTTAGTTGTTTTAGCTCTGCGTTGATAAGTCAGTTAGTCAGGAGTCCATGTCTTTCTTATAATACTTTAGATAAAAGCATGTATTTTAAGTCTTACAACTTAAATAATTTTCGTAGAAGTGCATCATTTTCACTCCATTGGCCTTGAAATTCTTCACAGGTGGAAATGCTTTATTTTTGAAAATAATGCAATTGAAATGAGCCCTTTTGGTTAAAATGGTATTCGTTTGAGAGTTATTCTAACCAATATAAGATAAATTTTTTATTGAAACTATTTTTGAAGGGTTTTTTATAAATTAATCAAACAGTTCCTTCTTATCGAAATTCAACGGGTTCCACCTCGTCATAATAATAATAGTTTTTTTTTTTTTTCATCAGGGGCTACACTAAATTCCGAAAAAGCAGAATTCCCGCTTCCTGATTGTTTGTAATAATTTTCCTTGTTTCATATTTTGCATTTAGTCTGACTTATTTATTTTACTATTTTAGGAATTCGTAATTTTAACCATCACTGGTTAGGTTGTAAATTATTGGCCCCTTAATTCATATTTTTAATTTAAAGCTCTTCGTGGGCTGTGTGAGTCTTACGACTCCGAAATCACACAATGTTAATAATATTATTTTTATGCAATTTAATTAATTTTAACATTAATTTTTAATTTAAATTGAAACTGTGAGAGTCTAGAATCATGGACCTCAACTATGAGAATATTCACGGCATATTTGCCTTCAAAATACCCAATTTCTAACCTCCCTTTCATGCTGGAATTATAAATTCGTTTCTGTAAAATTAATTGAAATTTTTTCAACCTTAATTAATGAGTACGGAGAGTTCATACAATTCTTTATATTTCAGCGAAATATTGCGATCAATAACTGAAACAAAAATATTCTGTATTTTTTTTTCGGAAAAAATATTATTCGCTATAGGACAAAATAGACATAGTATTCTTAAATGTACATTTGTGATTTTTATTTTTATTTTTACCTATGTAGATACATTTATACCATTCATGTAGCATAAAAATTTATTCCAAACGTATGTATAAATTTAAAGTTTCGAGCAAAATACTTTTTTCTCTTCCTATACAACATTGTAAAGAATTTATTTCGCTACTAACACAAAAGGAATATTTCTTTAATTATTCATTCTCATACATCCATAGAATAAAATAATGTTAATTCACTGCTAAAATATATGCGACTAATGACAAATATAATATATTATCATTATCACGTGTTGACATACTCTGAAAATAAAAAGATTTTTACAAAAGCAATATGTTACATTTCATAGGTTTAAATATAAAACCAATGTAACCTCTATTTTAAATTCTTACAACGTAACTTCATCCCCCTTTTCCTTAGCAGATCATTCGAAATATATTTTTCCTTTGTCTGTTAATATTTATACAATTATTTGCATGCATTTCTATCCAATTTCTAGAGCCTTTTGTTTCAGCTGCTTAATTTTGCTCTCGAACTATTTCCATTTGAATTCAAATATACATTTTTATCATTGAGGTTTTATCACATCATTATCTTGAGGTTTTGAGATTTTTCGCATTTTTTCAGTCAATTTATATATAAGTATTATGAGTAGTATTATATTTGTTTCACTCGAAAACAATGCTTTGAACAAGCATTTTTTTTTTTTTAATTCCTGAAAGCTTTTTTATTTGGATGAGTTATTTTAAATATGTATATTTTTAATGTCGGAATAAATAATTCTAAAACAAGTACACTGTTAAAACACTATTCTTAAAAATAAGTAAATTTTACTAATTATTGGGCACTTCCCGATCTTAAAATAACTCAGAGTACTTAAAGGTTATAAGCCGAGTACTTATAGCTCTTAAATTTGAAAAACGCATGTACTCATTTTTTTGAGTACATACAGGGACTCGAAAATAAGTATGTATAGAAACACAAATACACTATAAGAAAAAAAAAAGCGAAATTACAGAGAACCGACAAATCCCCATTTTCAATTACGGTAATTTTGAATTGCAAAGAACTACAATCTTTGGAGTAAAGAACAACGAATTTACTATTTTAATTCTTGAAATTTTGTGTATGAGCCGCCCCGTGATTTGAACCCGGGTTCTCTAGGTGGGAGATCGATATTGTACTAACTGTTCTATAAGAGCAGCTACCAGCTGCTTCCAAATGACACCTTTTATGAATCAGCGACGGAAGATCGCTAACAGCAGAGATGAATTTTCCCTTTCTTAAATATTCTAATTTCTAATAAAACAATTTTTAAACTAAATTTTCTTCTTTAACATTTCTAATGAAATTGTGAATAAATTTGAAAAGTGTGTATTATAAATTAAAAATTATAACAAACATAGACATATCTTTAAATAAAAGCTTGGAAATCCCTACTGTCAGTTCGGTATAAGAAAAGGGTTTATCAGAAAACTCATATTTTTGAACACATAGGATTTAAACATGAATATTAAGACTTTAAAATACAAAATATATGTATTCATTTCTGCATACATTTATAAATCAAGTATAAGTATACACAACTTCAAAATATCATGTACTCGTTTCTGAATTAATTCTACTTAAAAATCCGGGTACAAAGAAATTTTCATTTTTAAGTAGATTAATGCTCCTTTTTGAAGCAATTGTACTTAAAAAATATGAGTACAGAGAAATGCTCATTTTTAAGTAGATTATTTTTAGCAATGTACTTCTTTTTGAAACAATTGTACTTAAAAAAATACGAGTATATGGAAGTTCTCATTTTTAAGTAAATTATTTTTGAGAGTGTATATTCAAATAATCTATTCAAATATTTTCAAACCATTTTTATATTAAAAAATCTCTTTCACACATTTATGTATATTTTTTTACATAAAAAATTCAAGCAAGATCCTTCTATTTCCTTTTGAACATGCAAAGAAAGAATTTACTAGCATATGATAAAAGAAACAGTTACATTCCTTTCTTTAAAATTTTATTTAATACAGATAGAGGTAAACAAAATCAGTCAATCACTGACATGTTTATACACTGCTAAACTGTCAGAAAATCATTACAAGTAAGATCTTTTTCCTATGTTCACTGTAGAAATATATTTTTGTAAAAGCAGAATACTCTATTATATGTACTTGAAAATAAAAGCTCTAATCTCCACTTTGTATTCGTATCACTGAACATCTTTTCTTTACTCCTTACCAGACTCTTCAATTTATTTTTCCCATTGCTCTGTTAGTATTTATGCAATTATTTATTTGGCTGTATTTTCCAATTTTATTGTCTTCGGTTTCACTGGTTTAATTTAGTTCTTCAAGTATTTGATTTTCAATTCAAATACACAGCTATTATCCCTATTTAACCTTGAGGGTTTTGAATTTTTCGCATTCTTTCAGTAAATCCTTTACAGAATATGCTCTTTATATTTCAAGGAAACTGTGAGTGGAAGAAGTAGTAAAAAAGTTCCGATATATTTTTTTCTAAATACGCGCTTTTTTTGAAGGAGACAATTTGTATATACATTTTTAAATACATATTTATCAATTTCCAATTTTGTTTTTCTCAATTTAAGCAGAATTAATATACTTAAACATTTTTTCATCTTTTATAGAAATATAATTTATATTAATTAAAATTTGCATCTTATACGTTTGTTTGTTTAATTATTGTGAAGAGTACAGATTAAATGGTATATAACATAGAAGTGGAATTTAATTAAAAAATTTTATTTATTGCCTTTCTTAATTGTATAAATTTTCAATAATTTATTTCCCTAAATTATATATTGAAGCTTTTCTATTGCTTGGAGTTGTGTTTCAAAGCAGCTGAAAAACGAATTTTAAAATTTTAATGTATGCTGATTCTGTTATCTATTCTGTTTTTATTAGAATAAAAGATTTGATATCTTTCTTTACATGAGACCTTCGTAGAAATAAACCACATGAAAAGGTTAGCAAAATATCTGAATAGTATAAATATTTCAGTAGATTTTTTACAAGTTAACTATATGTATGTCTCTTAAATCTTTTAGAATATAAATTAGAGTTTGACCTGAAATGAGTTTTTTAAATAACGAAAAAGTAGTGATGATCTAAGAAAACAAAAATGTGATTTTTAATTACTTATTTTGCATTTCTATGAAATTTCTAGATCCGTTTGTTTCAATGTCCTAATCTCAGTACGCAAATATTTCCATTTGAATTCAAATATAGATTTTTATCATTATCAATCTTGAGATTTTGATATTTTTCGAGTTGTTGCAGTCAATTCTTATCCGAGTATTATGAGCAGTATTATATTATTTTTCACACGAAAACATTGCGTTCATGAGGTAATTTTTCATTTTTATTTTAAAAGCTTTTTTTCCGAAAGATTTATTTTAAACATGTATATTTTGAAGGTTTGTGTAAGTAATTCTAAAATAATTGTATCTCAAACAATCTATTGTAATATAGTCAAAACATTTTGTATTACAAAATTCGTACAAACAGTTATATATGAATATATATATATTTTAAAGTTTAAAGCAAGATTCTCCCGTTTCATTTTGAACATAAAAAGAAATAATTTACCAATGCATGGTAAAAGAAACAATTACACATCTTTCTTTAAATTGTCTTTCTAGTACAGTGAATGAAAAAAAAATCTGTCAACCACAGACATGAGTACATATTTATACACTGCTAAACTGCAAAAAATTATTACAAATAGGGTCTTTTTTGCTATGTTCACTGTAGAAATATATTTCTGCAAAAGCAGGATATTGTATTATATGTACTTGAAAATAAAAGCTTTAATATCCACTTGGTATTCATAGCACAGAATTTCTTTCTATTCTTACTTACCATACTCTTGAATTTACTTTTCTCTTTCCACTGTTAGTATTTATACAATTATTTATTTGACTGTATCTTCCAATTTTATTGTCCTCTGTTTCAATGGTTTAATTTAGTTCTTGAAGTATTTTCTGTTGAATTCAAATACGCAGTTGTTATCCCTATTTAACCTTGAGGGTTTGGAATTTTTCGCATTCTTTCAGTCAATCCTTTATATAATATGTCCTTTATTTTTCAAGGAAACTCTGAGTAGAATAAATAGTAAGAGATTTTCTGATATCTTTTTTTAAAATATGTGCTATTTTTTAACAGAAAAATTTAAATATATACTTTTAAATGCTCTTTTATCAATTTCCATTTTTTTCCCAATTCAAGCTGAATTAATGTACTGAAGTAATTTTTTTCTTCGTTTATAGAAATATTCCTTTACATTAATTAAAATTCATATCTTATGCGTCTGCTCACTTTAAATAAAGTTGCGAATAGAGATTAGACGGTGCATTTATAAGCTGCGATTTCGATGTTTTTCAGTTTGAAAGCCTAGATATGGAATTTGGCAAAAAAAAAGTCATTTGTTGCCTTTCTTCATTGCCTTTCTGCTTTTTCAATAACTTATTTCTTCTCTTTTCTTTATTTTTGTAATTATGTATTTAAGTTTTCCTACTTGCTTGGAGCTGTATTTCAATGCAACTGAAAAATGAATACTATAAATACTATTTCAGTAGATTTCTTACAAGTTGCCTACGTCCCTTTATTCTTTTTGAAATATTAATTACAGTTTGATGTGAAGTAATTTTTTAAATAACAAAAATAAATATTTGATTTTTACTTATTTATTTATTTATGTCATTTTTAACCTTAGTTATCAGTAAAAGAAATGCATGTTTATGAATCAATATAAGTTAAATAACATGAAACTTGTGAGAAACTGTCTATATGTCTGGGCTAATTTCTAAATCTATTGAACTGGTTTTTAGCTGTTATCACCATACGATGGTCTTGTCCGGTTGATGGGTTTTATACATAATACACAGATATAATAATGATCACATTTATAAGACATGATATATCAGATATAAGTGGTATTTGCGCACTTTCCTTTAAAATATTAAAATTACCACATCTTTTTCTAGAATCCTACCAACAGTTACCGTTAATCATTATACGTTTAAAAAAAGCACTACTGAAAAAGTTTAACATTAAAAACATTTTTTAGTTCAGTCATTAACAATCCACTTCCATATTTAGGTACGACAAATTGATACTTTTCTGTTTATACAAGCCCCACAAGTGGCCGAGATGTTCTGCTCTCGAAGCTGGTAGACGGGAAGTGCTAGGTTCGATCCCAATCGCGCCCGTCGGCCTAATCGTTTGGAGTTTTCGTAGTTTTCTTCGAACCTTGGTTTTCCAAGCGTAAATACGGGTTAGGTTCCCTTAGATAGACCCCAAGGAGGGCACTCATTCCCTTAGGGCCTATATCCCTCGTGCTGATAATTGGCTGTCATAAACACAACCAACCTGTTTATACCAATTTTAATAGTTACTTCTGAGAGAAGGTTTTCTCATTCAAACCTCACAAGAAATAAAATTTTAAAAACCCAATTAAAAACAAAGGATTTAAAAAGTAGTAACTTTATAAGAATGAAGCTCGTTCAAATAACTTTAATGTTGATAAATGTCTTAATAATTGATATTCTATAACTATAGGTGTTTTACAAGAAACAAAGAAACAATTTAAAATCCAAAATTAAAAAAGAATATTAATAAAAAAAAACTTTCCAATAATGGGACTCATTCAAATAACTTTAATGCTGACAGAGTTATTGATAATTCATAAGGTAAGCTGAGGTAACTTGACCCACGAGGTAATTAAACCATAGACTGTTTTTAAAAAACCGCTGATGTTTTTTTAAGTTTTAGCTTTTGTCAATATTGCACCCCCATCTCTACTTCTTAAAACAACGTGTGTCAACTCAATCATAACTCTGCCTTTTCTGTGATAAGTTTCCAAAAATTTAGGTTTCTTTTTTAAAAACAACGTCCATTTGGTTGAATGTCCTCGGCTATTTATTAAAATATGGTAAGTATTTTTACTAAACTACCTTTTTATTTAAATATTAGACATATAAATACGTTAATATTATCCAATATCTATACACATTTACTTAATGTTTCAAATTTAAGGCCGGTGTTCCAGTTAGCCCATAAATTTTTCAAAAATGAGGTAACTGGGACATGTATTAGGAGAAAATGGACCAGTTACCCCAACTGTTATAAGTATCTTTTTGAGTTTCTCTTACTAAGGCAAATTAATTTATCCATTGTTTTTTTGCTTGCAATAAAGAAAATTACATAATACCTTATTAAAATTACATAACAAAATTTTTAAAAAGCATGTTGGGCGTCAAACCAAATTTCTTAAGTGTGATAGCTATAAATCGGAATTTCACGATACAGATGAAGAGGCGTACATAAGACAAAGTGAGATTATTAGAAAATTATCGAAAATAATAAAAAAAAATACTTCTGTTTGGTATAAAAATATGGTTGCATTCTCCACAGGTTTATTGGACATATCGAACTTCCACTGTGGTAAATAAAAAAGAGAATGGGATACTTAAGTACTTACGGAGCAGTTTGTTCATGGATTTATCTTGTTATTTTTTTTCTTTAAATTACCCATGTAACTTTTATGCTTATTACCTATATTAAAGTACATAAGTACTTACTTAATTTTTGTATAAATAAATCTAATATTTTCACTTTTAGTGCTTTTTTTTTTAGAAACATTGACAGTAAAGATTTTCCTTACAACGCCCTTCAGTTGATATATAATGTACATGTTCTGCCTGGATTAATTTTTTTTTAGCTGTTTACACTTTTTCAAACAGGACCTGATACCCGATCAGTTGCCCCATTTTTATGGGGCAACTAGACCCATGAGGAAACAAAGATGAAATATATATATTTATTTATTTATTTTTATACAATAAAATGCAATTTTAATCATTTCTGTCTAATAGAGGGAACCTAACTGAACACATTTACAAAAGTTCAGACTTTAATTCAAATGAATATTAACCTTTTGAAGCTGAATTGCCAGAATCTCCCGAGTCACATTGTAAAATCATGGCCTAGTTGCCCCACGTAACTTTATTACTATATTACTAAAGCTGTTTTGTAAGAAACAGAGACAAAATTTAAAAAACCAAATGAAAAAAGAAGAATATAAAAACTATAATAACTTTACAAAAATGGAACTCGTTTAAATGACTTTAGTGCAGGATGGGGACTTAATAATTGATATTATATAACTAAAGGTATTTTGCAAGAAACAATGGAACAATTTAAAAACACAAATTAAAAAAGAAGATTGAAAAGAAAATAACTTTCCAATAATGGAACTAATTCAAATAACTTTAATGCTGACAGAGTCCTTGGTAATTGATATTACTATATTACTAAAGCTGTTTTACAAGAAACAGAGATACACATTAAAAACCCAAATTAAAAACGAAGAATTTAAAAAATGTAATAATTTAACAAGACTGTAGCTCCCCCCCCCCTCCCATTTATGAATGGACTATCTTTAAATTTAAAACGTGAAATGAAAAAACTAGGGAAACAAGTCCCAATAACCCCCAACCCATCTTTATTTAATCTACTAAGAAATTATGTTGAAGAATACCCAGAACTACAAACAGCGGGAATTTACAAAATTAAAGGAAAAAATACTGAAAAGGAAGAAATAAAATATATTGGCATGACAAAAAGAAAGATAAGTGAAAGATTAAAAGAGCATATATATGATTTAAAAACCAAAAGCCAGAAAACCGCTATTTCAAGACTAAATATAAGAACCCCCTTGGACTTAAACACAATAACAGTGGAAAAGTTAGCTAATTATAACAATTTCCAGAGCGCATTACTACGAGAGGCAATAGAAATCGATTTAGAGGATGAGGACTTATATAACGATATGACACATGCTACGCTAGATAACAGATGGAAAAAAATTTGACATGAAGGGGAAATTTTGAAAATAAGGGGGGAAAGAAAGGGAAAATAGAAATGATCTCAGGCCAAAAAAACTTCGAATCTTTAGTTGAAACTGAGGACGCCCTGGTGAAGGGTGAAAACGTTATTCCTCTAATGCAGCAAGCATAATAGTATACATCTGAACTTATGATGAATTTAGTTAACTAGAAAAACATTAGGATAAGACGAAAGAACTATGAATGTTGGAAAGTAATATAGTAAGTTATATATGAATTTTTAGAACTTTTTATGTTTTTAAGGATTAAATGAAATTGAAACTTTTAAATAGACAAGAATGGAAAATGGGATAATGTGTTAAAAATAACTTATAAAGGAACGAAATTTTATAAAAAGATACTTAGAAGAATTGAAAATTTATTATGGAAAATTGAAGAGATTTTATAGACTTAAAACTATATTCACAATTTGGAATGAATTGAACTGTAAATTTATGAAATATTTGTGAACGGACGAAATACAAAGTATATAAATGGATAGTAAAGTTGAATACTAAGTGAAGTTAAATGTAATGTATTTTTTTTTATATAGAACTGTAAAATAATATATATTTTTTAAAAACAATTTAAAATGATGTGGCCTTTTTTAATATAAATAAAGAAAACATTAACAAAATGAAAATGCTTTTAAATATATGAAGGATGTATACAAAATAAAGTATTGCTGCACATGGAAAATAAAATAAAACCTGATAATAAGGTAAATAACTTAAAGTTATGGATTATATGTATAAGACTGTAGCTCGTTCAAATTAGTTCTCAAATTGGCATATCTCTTAAATATTGATATTATATAACTAAAGGTGTTTTACAAGAAACAGTTTTAAAAACCGGATATAATTGATATTATATTATTAAAGCTGTTTGGAAGAAACAAGTAAAATTTTAAAAACGCCGATTAGAAACAAAGAATTAAGAAAATAATAATAACTTTACAAAAATAGATCTTGTTAAAATTACTTTAATCATGAAATGTCTCTTCAAAATTTATATTATATAACTACATGTGTTTTGCAAGAAACAATTTAAAAACTCCGATTAGAAACAAAGAATTAAAAAAATAATAATAACGATTTTACGAGAACTCATTCAAATAACTTTAATGCTGACAGAGATCTTAATAACTGATATGATATAAATAAAGGTGTTTTGTAAGAAACAAAGAAACAATTTAAAACCCCCTATTAGAAACAGACAATTTAAAAAATGTTAATAAATTTACAAGAATAGAACTTGTTAAAATAACTTTAATGGTGACAGAGGTTTTAATTAATTGATATTATATAACTAAAGGAGTTTTGAAGGCATGCCATTAAGTTAATGCATTAAGTAAATCTATATATCTATTACGCTGTAAAAAAAAAAGAAGAATGTTTCTCTATCTCGGGAAATATAATTTACCACAAACGGAAATATGCAATATTATTTTCATTATTATGTATTATTCCGAAAGGCGTTCTTTATCTTTAGAGACTTCAGAAACCAATATGTTTTGTGGTGTAATAAATCATTTATTTAAAAAACGTTTCTTTTGCTGTCACGGATTCTCTGAATTGTTATCGACTACTTTTTAAATAGAGTATTAATATGTTCTCAAGCCAGAATATCGTTCTTCAGGATGCTACCAATTTAAAGTAAATATTTTCAGCTGCATAACTTAATTTATTTATGAAAGAACAAAAATATAATACTTTCTGTGTTAATGTTTATATGCTTATTTGTCATATTTGTCTGTAAAATGTGATTGTGCAAAAATAAAATATTTAAATGAGAATGGATAGCATACGATTAACCGATATCCCGGTTTAAGAATACTATTTAATACACAATAAAAACTATTCGAAAACGTTTCTGAAAATCTGCGGCGGGAAATAAAGCTTTTTTTTTTTGTGAATGCTTCCTTAAATCTCGAAAATATACTAGTTTCTGAGGTTTCTAAACATAAAGAACGCTTTTCAAAATCTTGGATAACTCGGAAGAGATAATTGTGTAATTTCATTCGAGGTTATATTATACTTTTATAGAATATGAAAAATCTTTTTTTTTTTTTTTTTTTTTACAATGTACGCACTATGCATTATTTTTTATTAAATACAAATATTTTTATTTAAATTGTGCTTTCTTCGTGGCGTTTTTGTTTTCTAAAAAAAAAAAAAATGGTATTTTTCTGCTGTTAACACGTTGAGTGACACGATGACTGAGACTGAAGCTGAAAAATTTACAATGTTTTAAGTAATTTTTAAGAAAGTATAATCGTGTAATAAGTAAAAAATAAGTAAATTTTAAATAAATTTTCAGTAATTACTTAAAACAGTATATATATATATATATAGTTTTATATTATATTTTAGACCGTCAGTCATCGGTGAATGGCGTTTTCTAAACGGAAAGTTCAGTGTCAGTCACCGGCCTGCGCTGGTGGCTGGACTGACGTGGCGCTTAACGTGTTAAACAACATATTGTATTTTTATTATGAAAACGATATACAGATTTTTTTAACGGACAAAGTTACTCTCATTGCGGTGAGGGCCGAACAGCATTTTATATTTATTTTTTTAGTGAAAGACGCCCTTGATTACAAACTATTGCTACTTCAATCTGACCTCCACTTTTGTGAGTATCTGGAAACAAAAGTCAGTTTAAATTGTTCACATTTACGATAATCTGCAAACAATGATTTTGTTTTCTCTGAGAAAGGTAAATTTTATCCAATTTCTTGACTTCTACTAAGAATATCTAAACTTTTTATGTTTTTACAAGTGAAAATCATTTTGATGAAAATAGTAATTCTTATTAATTATTCTCATTTAGAGTCTAAACAATCGAACCAGTGTTTTTTATTTCAATATAAGTTAAATATGTCTTTGGATATACAGTTGATTAATACCTGACGACGAACTTTTCGTAATTGACAGGCCTCGAAATTTGATTTTAAACGCTCATTTTTTTTTTTTTTTTTTTTTTTTTTTTTTTTATAAAGAACTAATCCTTTTTTTTATAGAAAAATAAAAAAGGTATTCGATTTCTTGAAGTCTAGTATGAAAATCTGAATCAAAATTTAATTTTTTTATAGCTAAACGTTTGAGAATATAGCAATTATCGTTTCAAAATTCGCACATTTTGTCATTTTTCGATTTCTATGTACAGTTTAAAAAACTCATTTTGATAATATTTTCAGAAGAATGAAAAATGGAAAATCATTTGATAAAAATAGCAATTCTAATTTAGGATTCTCATTTAGAGCCGAAATGATTCTACAGTGTTTTTGTTTCATTATAAGTATTATGTGTGTTTGAATATACAATTGATTAAAACCTGACGATGACTTTTTCGAAATTCACAGGTCTCAAAATTCGGTTGTAGACACTCATTTTATTTTTATTTTTAATAAATGATCCTTTTCTAATAAAAAAACTAAATAACGATATTCGATTTCTTGATGTATAGTAAGATTATCTTAATAATTTTTATAGGTAAACGTTTCATAATATAGCAACTCCCCTTTCAGAAATTTCATTTAGAAGCCAAATAATTGAACAGTAACTTTTGTTAATATTATTATTATTCCCCTATAAAGTTAGAAGTGTCTTCAACTGCATTCGATTACTACCTCATAAGCACATTTTCTCAATCTTCGATTTTCATTTGCTGTTTAAGGTGCTCATTTTGATATTACGATAAATTGAATTTCATTTCTTGACATGTAGTAGAAATATCTGCATTATTTCATTTATTTGCAAGTGAAATTTCGTGGATATAGCAATCCTTGTTTGAGTATTCTTATTATAGGACTAAAATAGGTTTTTTTTTTTTACCCTTATTTCCTGTATTGTTGAGATGAGACTTGGACTGCAGTCAATTGGTACCAGATGACTATATTTTTGTGTTTTCGATTTCTAAATTTGGTTTTAAATGCTCATTTTGATAATATTTTCAGAAGAAGGAAAATTTGAAATTCATTTCTTGACGTGCAGTAGAAATATTTGCATTATTTCATTTATTTACAAGTGAAATTTCTTGAATATAGCAATCCTTGTTTGAATATTCTTACTATAGGACAAAAATTGGATTTTTTTCCCTTTTTTCCTCTGTTACTGAGATGCGACTTGGACTGCAATCAATTCTGACCAGATGACTACATTTTCGTGATTTTCAATTTTTCAGTTTGGTTTTAAATGTTCATTTTGATATTTTCAGAAGAACGAAAATTTGAAAATTTCATTTCTTGACGTGTAGTAGGCATATCTGCATTATTTCATTTATAATAAGTGACATTTCTTGGACACAGCAATCCTTCTTTGAGTATTCTTATTATAGGACATAATTAGATTTTTTTCCATGATTTTCTTTATTACTGTGATGCGACTTGGACTGCAGTTGATTGGTACCAGATGACTAAATTTTCATGATTTTCGATTTCTAAATTCGGTTTTAAATGCTCATTTTGATAACATTTTCAGAAGAACGAAAATTTGAATTTCATTTCTTGACATGCAGTAGAAATATCTGCATTATTTCATCTTTTACAAGTGTCATTTCTTGGATATAAGAATCCTTGTTTGAGTATTCTTATTATAGGAGAAAAATTGGATTTTCCCCCTTATTTTCTTTATTACTGAGATGCGACTTGGACTGCAGCCGGTTGGTACCAGATGACTAAATTTTAATGATTTTCGATTTCTAAATTCGGTTTTAAATGCTCATTTTGATAACATTTTCAGAAGAACGAAAATTTTAATTTAATTTCATCACATGGATATTAATATCTGCTTTTGTGTGTATTTCCAAGTAACAGTTCTTTGGATATAGAAATCATTGTTTCGACTGTTATTGGTAACAGATGACTACATTTTCTTGATTTACGATTTCTAAATTCAGTTTATGTGCTCATTTTGATAATATTTTCAGAATGATGACAATTTGAACTTCATTTCTTGACATGCAGTAGAAATATCTGCATTATTTCATCTATTTACAAGTGATATTTCTTGGATATAAGAATCCTTGTTTGAGAATTCTTATTATAGGACAAAAATTGGACTTTTCCCCTTATTTTCTTTATTACTGAGATACGACTTGGACTGCAGTCTATTGGTACCAGATGACTAAATTTTAATGATTTTCGATTTCTAAATTCGGTTTTAAATGCTCATTTTGATAACATTTTCAGAAGAACGAAAATTTGAATCTAATTTCGTCACATGGATATTAATATCTACTTTTGTGTGTATTTCCATGTAACAGTTCTTTGTATATAGAGGTCATTGTTTCGACTGTTATTGGTAACAGATGACTACATTTTTTTGATTTTCGATTTCTAAATTCAGTTTTAAGTGCTCATTTTGATAATATTTTCAGAATGACGACAATTTCAATTTCATTTCTTGACATGCAGTAGAAATATCTGCATTATTTCATCTTTTACAAGTGTCATTTCTTGGACATGAGAATCCTTGTTTGAGTATTCTTATTATAGAAGAAAAATTGGACTTTTTCCCTTATTTTCTTTATTACTGAGATGCGACTTGGACTGCAGTCGATTGGTACCAGATGACTAAATTTTCATGATTTTCGATTTCTAAATTCGGTTTTAAATGCTCATTTTGATAACATTTTCAGAAGAACGAAAATTTTAATTTAATTTCATCACATGGATATTAATATCTGCTTTTGTGTGTATTTCCAAGTAACAGTTCTTTGGATATAGAAATCATTGTTTCGACTGTTATTGGTAACAGATGACTACATTTTCTTGATTTACGATTTCTAAATTCAGTTTATGTGCTCATTTTGATAATATTTTCAGAATGATGACAATTTGAACTTCATTTCTTGACATGCAGTAGAAATATCTGCATTATTTCATCTATTTACAAGTGATATTTCTTGGATATAAGAATCCTTGTTTGAGAATTCTTATTATAGGACAAAAATTGGACTTTTCCCCTTATTTTCTTTATTACTGAGATACGACTTGGACTGCAGTCTATTGGTACCAGATGACTAAATTTTAATGATTTTCGATTTCTAAATTCGGTTTTAAATGCTCATTTTGATAACATTTTCAGAAGAACGAAAATTTGAATCTAATTTCGTCACATGGATATTAATATCTACTTTTGTGTGTATTTCCATGTAACAGTTCTTTGTATATAGAGGTCATTGTTTCGACTGTTATTGGTAACAGATGACTACATTTTTTTGATTTTCGATTTCTAAATTCAGTTTTAAGTGCTCATTTTGATAATATTTTCAGAATGACGACAATTTCAATTTCATTTCTTGATATGCAGTAGAAATATCTGCATTATTTCATCTTTTACAAGTGTCATTTCTTGGACATGAGAATCCTTGTTTGAGTATTCTTATTATAGAAGAAAAATTGGACTTTTTCCCTTATTTTCTTTATTACTGAGATGCGACTTGGACTGCAGTCGATTGGTACCAGATGACTAAATTTTCATGATTTTCGATTTCTAAATTCGGTTTTAAATGCTCATTTTGATAACATTTTCAGAAGAACGAAAATTTGAATTTAATTTCATCACATGGATATTAATATCTACTTTTGTGTGTATTTCCAAGTAACAGTTCTTTGGATATAGAAATCATTGTTTTGACTGTTATTGGTAACAGATGACTACATTTTCTTGATTTTCGATTTCTAAATTCAGTTTTAAGTGTTAATTTTAATAATATTTACAAAATGACGACAATTTGAATTTCATTTCTTGACATGCAGTAGAAATATCTGCATTATTTCATATATTTACAAGTGACATTTATTGGACATGAGAATCCTTGTTTGAGTATTCTTATTATAGGACAAAAGTTGGACTTTTTCCTTAATTTTCTTTATTACTGAGATGCGACTTGAATTGCAGTCAATTGGTACCAGATGACTAAATTTTAATGATTTTCGATTTCTAAATTCGGTTTTAAATGCTCATTTTGATAACATTTTCAGAAGAATGAAAATTTGAATTTAATTTCATCACATGAATATTAATATCTACTTTTGTGTGTATTTCTAAGTAACGGTTCTTTGGATATAGAAATCATTGTTTCGACCCTTATTTGGAGGCCAACAATTTTATTTTTTTTTCTCTTATTCCCTTATTTGTAAGATGCGTTTTGGACTGCTGTCGGTTGGTACCAGATTTGAGTACATTTTCGTCATTTCCCGTTTATAAATTCCATTTTAAATGCACCCTTTGATAATAGCTTCAGAAGAATGAAAATTTTAATTTCGTTTCTTGACATTTAGAAATAACATCTGCATTTTTTCATCTATTTACAAGTGACATTTCTTGGATATAGCAATCCTTGTTTCAGGAATCTTATTTGGAGACTAAAAATTGATTTTTTCCCCTTATTAACTTATTACTGAGAGTCGTCTTCGACTGAAGTCAACTGATACCAGATTTAGACTAATTTTTGTGATATTCGATTTCTAAATTCGGTTCTAAATGCTCCATTTAATGTTTTTTTTTTTTTAGAAAAATGAAAATTTGAATTTAATTTCATGAGATGGATATTAATATAAACTTTTGTGTGTATTTACAAGTAACAGTTCTTTGGATATAGAAATTCTTGTTACAGAATTATCATTAAAACGTATATATTTTTGAATTTTTAACTTTTGCTTGAAAAATATTTTCAGATGAATGTTCTTACTTTCTTTCATCTTTACAAGAAGCAAGTATTGGATTTGTGAAAAATTTCGACGTCCAGTTTTCGATAGATTTATAGATTTAGAAGGGTTAGAACACGATATGATAGATTTTAGAAACTGTCTGTCTGTATGTGACAAACATATTGTGGGCGCTTTATCTCAATAACTAACGCACGGAATTTCAGAAAACTCCAGATTTAGTTTGGCCTTGATATAAACTGCGCTGATTAGTTTTTGTTGTATACCGCCAACATGTGGCGCTGCTATGCAGACTTTTTCACGATTCCAGCAGTAGCTCAAGAACTAATGCACAATCTTTCATAAATAAAACTGCAGAATCAGTTAGTTCTTTCTATGAGTTGTCTCTGATTACATTTTAGGGTAAATCGCCAAAGAAGTGGTGCTGCTATGCTGCATTTTTTATGATATCCGCAATAGCTCTATCTTAAGAAATAATGCACACATTTTCATCAAACTTCAGATTCAGGGATACTTTGATAAAAATTGATACTGATTTTGTTTTGGTGTAAATCGCCAAACAGGTGGTGCTGCTATGCTGCATTTTTTCAAGATTTCCGCAATAGCTATTTCTCAAGAACTAATGGAAAGATTTTCATCAAACTTCAGATTCAGTTAGACATTGACATACACCATCAACAACTACTATGCTGCATTTTGCAAGATGTACGTGATGTTATCATATCTCAAGAACTATTTAAATTAAAGTAAGTGTAATTTTGATAAAACATTTTGATTTTAATTTTATATTTTATTTTATTTAGGAAAATTTTTAAATTACGATGTTCAACTTTTTACAATTTTTTTTTCTCGTACTTTACTTGGAGAAAAGTTTTGTTTAATTATTGAAAATTAGTTTTTAAACATCTACTTTCAAAATAGATTACTTATTTGGTCTATAACGCTCAAGAATAGAATTCCTAAAAAGTTAATCGTTTTAAGAGAAAAAACATTGAATTATACATGTAAAAATCGACAATATAACAAAATGACTATTACATATAACAAAAATGACTATTTCACTTAACATTTTTAATATTCATTAAATAAACTTTTTATATTATTGCAAATCGAATCCTTAATTTTATAAAACTCATTATAATGTACGTCAATAAAAATATCAAATACATTCAGAACTTACGTTGAAATTTTATTACTTTGACAACACTGCGATGCAAAAAACGAGAAAGGAATTTGTAGAGTGCTTTTCTGGATCCTTTTAATGACAGCAAAAAGCCTTTCTCACATATTTATAATTATCTGATCTTTATGTAACATCGCCAGAGTATATTAGAAATGTGTAAATACATTGCAGGCAAAAAATTAGAAAATCAATATTTTGTTGATTTTTCCACTAATGAAGGGTATTGATTCCCTTTACATATAGAAAACGTTTTCTCGAGTAGAAAATAGATGGCGCTTTGATTTACACTCACATGATGAAACTATTTCTCTGTTTGCAAGTTTCCTTACATGAGATATCAATGCAAAAACCCTTGACGGGTTAAAAGTTTCTGACGCAGCACTTTATCTTATGCTCTAAGAATTTTAAATATGGAACTTAAAAATACTGATATCAAATTTTGAGTGACGTTATGCTATTTCTTAAAAAATATATTTGTATTTATTTCACCATTTTATTTTTGTTTTATTTATAATCGCATGTGCAAAAGTTATGTTCAACATGAAAAGCTGCATAAAATTTTATTCGCTGTTGCTTTATCATTTACATCTCTCATAAATTCAAAATATGTGTTTTAAAAGATATGATATAAAATTTAAGTGACGCCTTGATGTGACTTTAAAAGGTTTGTTTTTTTAAATTCAATTTAAATTATTTTTGACTTGATTAAAATATTTTTTTTACATCTACACAATACTTTTAATTTTCCAATTCACTGTTAAATATATCACTTTCATTGAATCTATACTATGCATTGAAATGTATTTATTTCAATAAATTGATTTATCGTTTGTGTCACGCTATTCAAAATTGTGAGTAAGATTTATGTAAATGGTTTATTTGCGTCAAACTATCCTTTTTCATACATTTCATGTAGTTTGGACACAATGACGCAAAGAAACTATTTACATAAATCTTACTCACAATTTTGAATAGCGTGACACAAAAGATAAATCAATTTATTGAAATAAATACATTTCAATGCATAGTATAGATTCAATGAAAGTGATATATTTAACAGTGAATTGGAAAATTAAAAGTATTGTGTAGATGTAAAAAAAATATTTTAACCAAGTCAAAAATAATTTAAATTGAATTTTAAAAAACAAACCTTTTAAAGTCACATCAAGGCGTCACTTAAATTTTATATCATATCTTTTAAAACACATATTTTGAATTTATGAGAGATGTAAATGATAAAGCAACAGCGAATAAAATTTTATGCAGCTTTTCATGTTGAACATAACTTTTGCACATGCGATTATAAATAAAACAAAAATAAAATGGTGAAATAAATACAAATATATTTTTTAAGAAATAGCATAACGTCACTCAAAATTTGATATCAGTATTTTTAAGTTCCATATTTAAAATTCTTAGAGCATAAGATAAAGTGCTGCGTCAGAAACTTTTAACCCGTCAAGGGTTTTTGCATTGATATCATTACTTTTTTGAGGTTAGTGATAAAATGATTAAAAAAAAGATACTTATGGAATTTAATGCAGATTTAATTTTTACTATTTTATTACAATTTTCCTTATAGCAGTTTGTATATAAAAACAACTGGGTAAGTATAATCGCAGATCGCACAGAGGGTTTCATTTGATATTCCTTTAAAAACACTTTATCCTTAAATTAATAAATCCAAAATGTTAATTTATAATTATTAAATCCTTACATAGATGTAGCACTAATAGTTCCAATTTTCATGGGGCAGGGAATGCACTCTTTTAAACAAACCACCTTCCAATTGAAGTCATCAAAAACCAAGTTGAATAAGCCAGAGCCCGTTGTGTTGTTTGACAAACAGCAGTCTCATGTCCCCTCCTTCCCCCCTTTTTCAAAATTTTTCAGACCAGTACCTAAGAATGGAACCGAAATAATTTTTTCTCTTCAGAAATTACCATAAAAAAATAGTATGCAGTAGTCATAAATTTACTTTAATGCTATATAGGGTAAGTAAGTAAGTAAGCACCCACCCTGGGAACCCGCTTTTGGCTTATGGTTAGGTGTAACCCCCAAGCCCAGGGCAGGGAAAAGTTTTACTACCTGCGGAAACAAGCCCAGAACCCCAGTCTCCGGGAAAGAAGACTTCAGAACGACCCGCCTGACACGCCGAAGAGAGCACAAGAGGCAAGTGCCGTGTCCCCGGACCGCCTGTGAAAATTTATGATTATTTAAGATGGCGATTCTTTACCAATCACAATTGGCTATTGTTTCAGGGCGAGCCTAGAAATATGTTACGATTATGATTTATATGTTTCGGAATTTTCGTACTATTTGAAAAAATTTTAAGTATTCTATTAAGTTAATTATAACGTTTGGAATCTGTTGCATTGATGTCCGAAAGGTAGTTTCTGAGTTATGGAAGCTGGACCCATAAGGCGCCATAGAGGGGCGAAGCCTGCTAGTGTCTATCATAATTTTATCTGCCATGTAGACTAATTGCGATATTTAATCAAAATAGCCCCCCCCCCTCCTCATCCCCGGAAATATAACAAATACAAAATGTGTCTTTATAAACCTATCGTCAAATAGGTTTTTATTTCTTTTTCCCTAAAAAAAACATGATTTTTATATCCGTAACGTAAATAGCGGACGAAGCCCGCTAGTTCCTATCATAATATATATTTTTAATAATTTTATATAGTCTATAATAAAAATCAGACTTAAAATAGTCTAGTTCCATGAGTACTTGTAGTGTCAGTTACATGCTACGATTTTTGGATACCAGTATTTTAGAACGGGAAAATGTGACTTATTTTATCGGAGATATCTCATTAATTGAATAAGGTGAAGCAAACTTTTTGAAAAAAAGGTGGCCAACAAGCATGGCAGTTATCAGCTATGTGACTTTGTGCTAAAGTCCATTAATTTGATCTGCTTTAAAAAGATTACGGAAGATTGAATTATAGTAGAACCTGGATTAACCGAGCTTCGATTAATCGAGGCTTCTGTTAACCGAGCCGATAACAAAGTCTGATTTTTTTTCCCTTTTGAATGAGCCTTAAAAATAACCACACTCTTTAGCTCACTGTCCGTGCTATACAGGCCCTTCTGCCCCCAAAAGCCCTCAACTCCAAAGAAACATTGGACCCTGAGAAGTCAATAGCGAACAATGCTTTGTTTCCAGTGGCTGTGTGAACTTTCGTAAATTTTTCAATTTGCATTTTAAAATTTACTACTAGTAGTTGATTTTCTTTTTAAATTTGTTAAGCTGTGAAACAGAACTTTACATATATTTACTTTTATTATTTAAAAAACGTTCTATATATTTTTCTAAAAGAGATGTTAAATTCGCAAGCACGGCGAGTTTTTACACACAGTTTCTATTAACCGAGATTTCCGATTCCGATTTACTAACAGTCCCAATTAGCTCGGATAATCGAGGCTGCTCTGTATAATTAAAAAATCAATGGCGATCTTACTATAAACGGGTTTCCCTTTTACTGAGGGATTTCAAAACCGAATCAGCTGATGTTAATTGCTGTTTCCCTGCTTGATTAAATAAGATTAGTTAAACATTTGAAAATTACCAAATCTAAAAGGAACTAAGTCAACAGAGTCTTTGCTTTATGGTATTTTTTAACAACGCTATAAGAAAATGATTTTAAATAAGAGATTTTAAATGTAACGTTTTAAATCTGACATAATTTTCACCAAACTTTCCTTTCTCTTTGTAACATTCAACTGAAAATATTTTTATTATTAGAAAGATAATATTATTATTTGCGCTACCTTAAAATTAGCAACTATAGTTAAAAATATCATCTCGAAATTTGAAATAATTCTCTCATATAAATATATTTTTTAATTTACACTGTTTTGCAATATGTTTTGCAATGTGTTTTGTAAACTGTTTTGGCCACTTTGGCCAATATGACGTAATTTCCTCCATTTACGACTTTTAACACATATCAATGAATTTATTATTTAAAAATTTTCTTTTTCTTTTAATATTCACGTGTAAATATAATTTTTATGACGTAATTTTCAATGTTTTCCTTCTTTTAATGCGTAATCATTTAATTCTAATTTGAAAATAATTGATTATTTTATAATTTTCTTTCATTTTAAGTAAGCATGTGTAAAAACAATTTTTATGACGTAATGTTTAATATTTTCCTGCTTTTAACACGTTATCATTTAATTCTAATTTAAAAGGATTTTTTTCTGTTTATAATAGTCACGTGTGAATAAATTTTTAATTTAAAGGATATATTATTCTTTGCGCTGTTTTAACATTTGGCAACAATTTAAAATAACCTTTTCTGAAATATGTAAAAAATATCTCTGGAAATTCTGAAAATTTTAATTTAAAATTGAAATAAATCGTCAAAAAATTAGGCAAGTTAAGAATAATAAATGCACTCTGCAAACTTCGAGTTTCTATTGAATGATTAAATTGAATGAAAATGATTAAATTCCCATGTATGTTTTTTTTTCCTATGAGACTTTTTTAATGAGACAATTTTATCCAGATTTAACATTAAATATCTCTTAAAATAATTCTTCGATTTAAAAACTGTCTAATTCAACGTTTTTATCAAACATTTCTCTATAATACTACGCAATTGCGTCAAAAGATGGCGACACCAGAACTCTGATATGCTTATTATGTAAACTGTAAATATTGCAAAGTTAAATAAAAAGAATTGTCTCGGGGTTATCAAACTTCATTGATATTTATAAATAAAACATTTCAACTAAATTATTTATTATAAAAGAATTATTACATCACAATAGCTTTTATGCAAGGAAAATAATAATAATAATAATATTATGGATGTCAGTGATTATATATTGATTGACCGTCATAATAATAAAAAATGATATTATAAAAAGAAGAGCTGAAATGAATTATTTTTTTACGTTTCTGATCGTGTGATTTATATTCAAATAATAATTATTAATGTATATTTTTTGTAAAGTGATTGAAATTAAATATATTTATAAAATTTATGGTAATATTTTTATTGTTGAAAAATTGCCAAGAAATAATCATCATCAAATTGGCGTCATTATAATTGTAATTTTATTTAACTTAATAGCAATTAAAAAAATTACAAAGGAACTGAGAATAATGGTCAACTAGCAGACTTAAAAAAAAAAAAAAAAACATTCACATGTGAAAACACGTACCAGCGAGTATCGAACTGCCTATCTTAAGGTCAGTAAACGATGGCCCTTAGCCACTCAGCCAGTGGGAAGACAATATTTTTCTCCCCAAAAGTGGTTAAAAAGAAAGCATGTGTATGAATACAGTGTCATGCATTTTCGGTGAAATTTCCATAGAATGGCGAAGAAATATAGTCCGATTTTTCATGCGCATTATAAAACGAACAAGAGTCTTGCTGGAAACAAGTAAATTGTTATTTGGTTCATCTGAAACATATTTATTTGATTTTTAAAAAATCGCCCGTGTCATTTTCGAGAGAAAAAAAAAATCGAATTATTTAACGAACGAGAGTTTTCCCAGAAAAAAGAAAAGTGTTATTCACCTCGCCTTAATCACAGTTATATTATGTATCAATTTAAAAATAATCGTTAGAACCGTTTTCGAGATTTTCAAATTAGGAACTTCCTCGATATTATACCAACGTTTTCACTTTAAAAATGGCTATTTAGATCTCAAAATATACTGCACGTAGAAATGCAAAAATTTCAGTATACGATTAGACTGCAGATATAAGACTGTTCTAGAAAATTCAGAACAATAAGACATATATCTGCTGAGTTATTAAAAGGCGGCTTTTCGAGTTTTCTTTGATGTCGAGTTAGCTGTATATATGAGTTCCGCCATCTACGAATTCTATGATACGATACAATACGATTTTAACGATACGATACGATACGATTTTAGGCTTAAGGCTGCGTCACTCGAAATACTACCGTCTTCCATGATTATCCCCACACAGCACAAATCTTTTAGAAGTATGTTTTGTAATAGTACTCATATTTAAGATACATTTAAATTGTATTTTTTTTCTTTAATAGCAGACGGTTGTGATTATATAACAAAAATATTTTCATTTAAATATACTAGTAGTATTGAATGGATTTTTTTTTTTATTGTTAAATTTTAACGGATTCATATATACATTACTTTTCGTACACAGTGTAGGATTTGAATGGTTGAGAATAAAAAAAGTTTCTTCTTTCTGAATTAGAACATTATTTATGAACAAATTACATACAGCATCTGCCTTCTTAACGTTGACCAATGGATAATTCCAGGCCGTTACTTTTAGAGCAGGCATATCGCATATGCAATCTACAGATATACAACCTCAGACATTTTATGTGCAGCAAAAAACTCATAATTATCAATCCATATGTATTAAAATTTGAGATACAGTACAGGACCCATTATCCGGAATTCCAAAATCCGGAAGGACCCGAAATCCGGAATTTTTTTTTTTTATTATTGAAAATTTTCTAAATTTGTAAATTTTTACTAAAATTTTGCAATTTTTGCAATTTTTCGAAAATTTTATAGACTTTTAATTTTTTTTGGTCTATTGTGTTGCAATGTGTAACCACTAAAATATGTTCCATCAGTGATGGGGGAATACGTTTCCCCCCCCCCCTCCCCTGAAATTAGAAAAAAATAATTTTTCTTGTCAAATTTTAGTTTTAAATTTATATTACGATTCATTTTTTAAAAAAATCATCAGATATTTCACATTCTGCCTCTCTCACTTCGACAAAATATTATGGCTACACAATTTTGTTACTTGAATCAGCTGTGATTCTGAGTAAAAAAAAAAAAAAAAAATTCTGAAATTCACGGCAAGTTTTTTTAAAGTTTATAGAAGAGGAGGTGGGGAGCTCCTCGGCACTAATTATGAGTTTTTTCCGCGATCTTTTAAGGAAATTCTCGTTTGTACACGATCTTTTGACGAAATTAAGGGGGTTTTTGTGATCCTTTGAAGAATTTTTTTTTCACTATCTTTTGACGAATTTTGCGGGGTTTTTTTTTCGTGAGATTTTGACGCAATTTCATTTTTTTTTTTTTTTTTTTTTTGCAATCTTGTGACGAAATTTCCGGTTTTATTCGCTATCTTTTGACAAATTTGCAGCTTTTTTCGTGATCTTACGACGAAATTTGCAGACTATTTTGTGGTCCTTTGACGAAATTGAAGGGGGGGGGGGGCTTTTTCGATCCTTTAAAGAAATTTGTGTTTTTTCATGATTCTTTGACGAAATTTGCGTTTTTCCCGTGATTTTTTTGATGGAATTCAGGAGGACCCGAAATCCGGAAAGCCTTCGGTCCCGCGGATTCCGGATAATAGGTCCTGTTGTACACATAAAAGGTATTTCAGACTTTCATTATTGTTTTATATATTTTTATGAGAAAACATAATCTGCCCTGTTCCTTATAATTAATTTGAAATTAAGGCTAATACATCTTAAATGTCATTTGATTAGTCAAAAGTTCTTTTTACTTGTAGTCTTATTTCTGTTTACAGTGAAGTATATGGGGGAATTCTCACAATTTTTTAACTTTCGGGAATAAAAATCTGGTGAAATTAAACTTGCTAAAATAACATTTTAATCTGATAGACGAATGCCTTAATGATTCAAAATAAAGAAAAAATGGTCAGCAGCGAAATTTTTTTTATTTGACTGAGGTTTAAGTTGAACTTGCGAGTTTAATTTTCCTTACCATTTTTCCACTATAACTTTCTATTTTCTTCTAAATTTTTACTTATACTGAATTTGCTCGCACCCGTCGGCCTAATCGTTCGGAGTTTTCGTGGTTTTATTCGAACCTTGGTTTTCCAAGCGTAAATACGAGTTAGGTTCCCTTAGAAAAGCCCCAACGGAGGAAACTTCCCCCCTTTGTGCCTATATCCCTCGTGCTGATAATTGGTCGTTATAAACACAACCAACCAACTTATACTGATCTTGCATAGTACCCACAGGATATTCAAATAAGAAATAATAACAATGTAGTATTTTTAGTACAAAATTTTGGTGTAACATATTCTTAAAGGGGTGTTAAAGAAGGGACGGAAGGAAGAAAAGGGAATGGTATAGGAAAAAAGGGAAGCTAATGGAAAAAAGAGGATGGTAAGGATGGGATGGTAAGGAAAATTACCACTATTTTTAGGAAAATCCTGTTAAGACTAAATGATATCCACAATGTTCATTGATTTTTAGAAATAGTTATTTACATTGTATTAAATTAAAAAAAAAAAATTTAATTTATCTAGAAAAGTGCAGGAATAAATCTTGGGGACGATAAGACTACCGATAAACCCACGATGCTTGAAATTAATATTTAAATGGTGATTTAAATTCTGCAGTAAATTTCCTGTCAAAGAATTTTAGACATTCTTTCTCTACCATACTTCTGCATGAGAAACAAAACTTGAAAAAAATTCTTTCTCTGCATCTGAAGTGATTTTCTGTATAAGTTTAGTAAGAGGGATGGTAAGGAATCTAAAACCCAGAGACAAAATTCTAAAAATAATATAAACTGTAAAAATGTGTACAGGTTAATTTTTTGCTACATATTTATATAAAACAATTGTTCCAGTTTCGGAAAAAAATTACACGGAATTACTTTTATTGAAACAATTGTATACAGACAGCTCCAAACTTAAAAATCCGCATCAGGGACAGGTATAGGAGTTTTCCTGGTATTTGGACCCCCAACATCGTCCAAAACTTATTTATCTCGTTAATATTGTTATGCAATCATGCAATGGGATGTTCCCCAGTATATGAAAGAAAAAAAAACAAGAATATGTACTAAAATAAAAAATATTATTCAGGGACTTAAAATTCAAAAAATGAGAATGCCACATATATTTTTAAATCTTCAAGCCTTATCAAACTTCATTTAGATTTAATTTTATTTAGACTATATTTTTCTACATTTTAAAAAGATAAAAAGATTTTTCATTATTCAAATCTCTGATTTTTTAAATAAAATTGTCTCATTTTGTATCTATAGATTGTGTCTGCTATAATTTAATAATAAGCATTAAAGGACGTAAAATTTGCGTTTTATATTTATTATATAGTTTATACTTATTTTATTAATTTGTAGTACTTTTTTGTTATGCTTAATTTTGTTATCTTACTATTTTAATTACATTGTTTTTACACTCCTTTATAAGTATAGTGTTTTCCAGCTTAGCGAACATAGCAGGCATATGCCTGCGGCCAACCATCAGAAAAAAAAGTTTCAGTATATTTTAGCGGTTTATGTTAGAGGTCTTTTAATCAGCCTTTTACACAGCTTTTTCGCTCTGAACGTCAGTAAAAGATTCTGCCATAATCACATTTATATTTTGAATAAAAATTTTCACGTTGTTAGTGCTTCATTTTACTAATACCTCTGGTGAAAAAATGTGTAACTACACAGCTTTAACTCACTTCCCAAGAACTAATTTTGCTCAATTAATCAAAATTTGTTATTCTTGACATGAGCGTATAAAGGACTGTATTAAGCTGTAGGACAGGCATAAGAGGGAGGAGACACATTATATATATATATATATATATACATATATATTACTAGGTATCAATTTTTGCAAGTCTTTACGGGTCAAGATGGCATCTTGCATGTTCATATTTCGTAAATTATGAAATATTATTAATTTAATTTCAAAATTGGATTGATTTTGTTGATACAGTAGTTGTTTTTGTTTCACTTTTGCTCTGTTAAATTATTTTTAAAAAAATTCCATAAAATTATCCGTTATTTATTTTGAAGTATTGTTGTTTTAAATATTTTTATTTGGATTTGATATACTGTTGGAGTATACGGTTTATTCATACCTTGCGGAACCTGTGAGGTTACATATATATTTTTAATACTTCCTTGTTCCTTCCATTTTCCGAAGAGCTAGGAAATGTGTTTATTATGAAAATGGTGTTTGTTCTTCATGTTTCTCATGTTTAATGCTTTTTAAATGTTGATTTCTTGTTTTTTCACACTCTTTTTGCTGAATTTCCATAACATTTTATGATTTTTAGCTGAAATCTATATATGGTATATATATATATATATATATATATAAACATATACATACAAATAGACCACACACAAATACACGTACAGAAATAGCTAGGACAGAGAGTTATTCTAAGAAATTGAGAAAAAATTCATTCGCGTAGAGTATTGCGTATTTGTACAATTTGTTGGGTTTATATTTTATTTAATAATTGTTTCTTTTATTATACGTGATATTGTATGTTTATTGATTGCATATTTTAACAGATAGGTACACTATTAATTTATTACTTCTAACAGTTACCTAATATTAAACAAGTTTTTTTTACCAAAATATTGTGCTGGAATACCTAAAAATGCATTTTTCGTTGTTAAATACCAGACAACGTAGGTAATTCCTAACATTAAAAGTATCGCAATTTGATAAGATTTCAAATAAAAATTAAATAAAGCATTTCATGTTAAAAATTTAATTTTATAAATTACAAAATGCGCGCAATTTTTGCTGAAATTGTTTTTCATATGATAAAAAAACAATATTTGAAACATTTTTGAAAATTGAGCCAGGCATCTAAACTGAACAGTCTAAGAGTTAGCTGCAGGACAAGCATAACAGGGAGCGGGCACCTTTTGTATATACAAACATACAGTGGCGGTCAATTGTTTCCGGCCAGTTAGTTTCTTTGATTTGTTTGACAGAACGTTTCAGCGAAGAAGAAGCACGATTACGCCAAAAGTTAGGAATAAGCAAAGTACCTCTGACCACGTGATCATTTTGATTGGATACTGAAGATACTTGATGCAAAGGGGAAGAATTCGAAATTCGCGTGTGCAAAAGTTTCCGGCCATTTGTCATCCGTTAGTTTTTGATATCGGTAAAGTGTTTTTTTTTTTGGCCGTGTTTGTTAATTAATTAATGTGAATAACGTATTTGAAATTCAAAAATGATAAGTTGAACAATTTATTGTTCCTAAACGAGTGATTTGTTTGTCGTTAAAGGGACAATCCTCTCGTGAGATTACGGCGATATTGTCGATCGGAAAATTTGCTGTGAGCGATATTTTAAAAAATATATATAAAGATGGTCATGGCCTTCGGATCTTGCCACGGTCCGAGGGACCCCGGAAAAAGACTGTTGTTGCGGACAGCATTATCATGAGAAAAGCAGTTGATGATCCGCATAAAAATGCCGCTGTAATTCCCCGTGATTTAGGGTGTTAAAATATTGCTGAAATAAGTCGGTCTACCGTGTCAAGACGCTTATGTGACGTAGGATTTTATGGAACAGTCGGTGTCAAAAAACCTTCCATAAGTAAAAAAAAAAATCAGAGGGCCCGATTGGCATTTGCCAAGGAATACAAAATCCTGTCAACTGAAAACTGGAAAAAAGTACTATTTTCTGATGAATCGACATTCAATCTTTTTGGGAGTGATAACAGACACAATAACCGACGACCTAAAAACAAAAGATAAGATTCGAGATATGTTATTCCTACAATGAAGCATGGCGGAGGACACGTTATGCTGTGGAGAGCATTTTCTGCAAAATGTTCCTGTCCGTTATTTGAAATCCACGGCAAGATGAACAGTGCAATGCATAAGGATATCTTGCAAGATCATTTTCTGCCTTATTGGAGAAAAAATTGAGATCGCAACTATTTGTTTCATCCTCATAACGACCAAAAGCATACATGCAAGCTCGTCAAGCAGTAGCTTTCGCACAAAAAATTCCTCTTTTGAAACGGACAGCACAATCATCCGATCTGAATCCTATAGAAAATCTTTGAAACTAACTTGGCAACGTGTGTGTAATCATAAATATTCCAATTCAGCAGCATTTTCACAAAAATTGCAAGAACCATGGAAAAAATTAACATTGACGTTCTACAACCGTTCGTTGAATCGTTGCCACTTTACTGCGCCGCAGTACTTATTGCTAAATGTATGAATACAAAATACTAATTGTAAATGTTGATGATCACTTTTATTTTCTGTTATAACACCATTTTTTTCAAACTTGCCAAGGTAGCCGGAAACTTTTGAGAACATGCGTTTACCTTTTGCAATTAATTTTGTCAATTAGATTTATTAATATTTATTTTTTATTCCATAAATAAGTTCCTTTCTATTATGCCGATAAAGTGTATAAGTATCACTTTGAGAATCCTCTTCATATGGGTATACTTACAAATTAACCAAAAATTTTACGCTGGCCGGAAACTTTTGACCGCCACTGTAAAGAAATATAGAGGTTCAAATGGATGACATACACATACATGCACAAAAACAGCTAGGACAGACAGTTATACTGAGAAATTGTGAAACAAATATTTGCATAATTCAGTTGAAATTCAGTAATTATGCAATTTGCCACCAGCGGTGTTACTAGAAAAAAAATGTATCATATGCATTTTTTTTTTTTTTATCTAACCTAAAATCGATCATTGTGGAATCTTATTCTCAAGAATTCAATTAAATGCAATGGTTAGAAATGAGATTAATTTATTTCTCCAATTTTCCATCTGGGACGCTACTGACATACAAAAGAAAAACATACCATGGGATTTTATTTTAGCAAAACATAAATTTGACAATGTCGGAGATTCACCCTAGAGATCTGAGAGAAATTATTTCGGTAGAAATGAGTGTAAATTCTGTAATTATGGGATTTTTCACCAAAATCACTACCGCTATAAGAATTCTATAATAGGATTTTTTGAATAAAAAAATAATTTCTTTCATGGCAGAAACTTATTTTAATAAATTGAGTAAAATCTGTTCTTAAGAAGTGTGTTTAGGTTTCGTAGTTATGCATTTTCTTACCGAGAGGGTGGTTAACATAGCAAAAGATCATTAACAACGTGAATTCTTTTATTAAAAATATAAAGTTGATTATGGCAGAATCTTTTTTCTGAAATTTTGAGCGAAAATTGTTCATAGAGAAGGAGTTTACTTTCGTAGTTATGCAGTTTCGCAGCAGGGAATCGCATTTACGCACAATTTCCTTAAATCAATTTCATTTTCCTTTAGTGTTACTAGGGGGCTCTGCCCCCTACGAGATACGGTCGCCAACTCCCGTTCAGACTCAAAAAATCCGTTAATTTGATAGGCTTAAAAATGATTACGGAAGATTGAATTATAATTGAAAAAACAGTGGCGATATCCCTGTAAACGGGTTTCGATTTATTTCTTTTTTAATGAAGGATTTTAAGGCCAAATAAGCTGTTATCAATTGCTGTTTCATGTTTGATTAAATAAGATTAGTTAAACGTCTGAAATTAGCAAATATAAAATGAACTAAGTCAACAGAGTCTTTGCTTCCAGGTATCTTTTAATAACGATATAAGAGAATGATTTTAAATTACACGCATTTCTGACGTAATTTTCACCAAACTTTTTTTTTGTAATATTAACCTGGAAACATTTTAATTGTTAGAAAGGAAATATTATTATATGCTATGTCTTTGGCAACAGTTGTCAAAAAGATTATCTCGAAATATGAAAAAAATCTCACGTGTACGTGCAAATATATATATTAATTTAAACTGTTTGGCAATATTACTTGGCTATTTAAAATGGGACGTAATTTCACCCGCATTTACTGAATTTAACACACATTAATTAATTAATTGTTTTATAGTTTTTTTATTCTTTTTAAATATGCACTTGTATAAGCAATTTTTATGAAGTAATTTTTAATATATTCCTGCTTTTAACACGTAAAAATTTAATTCTAATTTCATAGAAATTTTTCTGTTTATAATAGTCATGCGTAAATAAATTTTTAATTTAAAGGAAATATTATTATTTGAGAAGTTTTTTGCAATTTTGGCAACAATTTAAAATAATAAGCTTTTCTAAAATAGGTAAGCAATATCTCTGGAAATGCTGAAAATTTAAATTTAAAATAGAAATAAAACCTCAAAAAAATGAGTCAAATTAAAAAAATAAATTCAGTCTGCACACTGGGAACTTCTAATATGTAAAATGATTAAATTCCTATGTGTAGTTTTTGCTCCTATAAAACTTTTTAATGGAACGATTTAGACCAACTTTAACATTAAATTTCTCTTAAAATAATCGTTCGATTTAAAAACATTCTGCATCAGCGTGTTTATCAAACGTTTCTCTATAATACCCCCGATTTTCATATTTTTGTATGCAGTAGTTTTCTTAATATTATCGAAGAAAAACCTCCAGTCACAAAAAATTCAAAACCGGCGGCAGTGACTGAATTAGTTACCTTTTTTTAGAATACGTAATATTTTAGGTTTATTGATTGCATATTTTAACAGATAGGTATACTATTACTTTATTACTTCTAACAGTTACCGATTATTAAACAAGATATTTTTACCAAAGTCTATAGAAATATGCTGGTTTATGATGCACTGTCGCATGTGTGATCTCAAATTCCACGCATTTTTATAAATCCAATAAAACATCCTCATTTAAATATTGATATGAAATTGTATACATGTGTAATTTAAATTTCAACAGAAAAAAGCGAAAAGAAATTTTTGCACAGAAGACACTTCTAAAACATGATGTATTCTACAGAAAGCATCACACAGCGTGGTATCAGAGACTAGTTAGTGGGGAAGTGTCATCTTAAAAAACCACAAGGGGTAAAAGTAAATAGACAGAATTACAGGTTACACAGTTACGGATTATATTTATTTACACACACTAGGGGGCTCTGCCCCCAACGAGCTACGCTCGTCAACCCCCGTTCAGACACCGCAGAAACTAAAAGCACGCTTATTTCATCGGCTTTAAAAAGATTTCGGAAGATTGAATTATAATTTAAAAAACAGTGGCGATCTCCCTATAAACGGGTTCCTACTCATTTATCTTTGATTGGGGAATTTTAAGGCCAAGTCAGCTGCAGTTAAAAGATACAATGCCTGTTTTCGTCTTTGATTAAATAAAATCAGTTCAACATTTCAAAATAAGCTAATATAAAATTAATTAAGTAAACAGAGTCTTTGTCTCCCGGCATTTTTTAATAAAGCGAAAAGAAAGTTCTTTTAAATAAGACATTTTAAATGAATCGTTTTTAATCTGACGTAGTTTTCACCAAAGTTTTCTTTCTCTTTTTAATATTCATGTGAAAATACTTTTGTTAGAAATGAAATATTATTTGCGCTGTCCTAACAAAAATAGTTCAAAATATCATCTTGAATTATCAAATAAATGTCTCGCGCAAGTTTTACATTTAAACTGTTTTGCAATATTATTTTTTGTTCATTTTACATAATAAGTGTAATGTGGCGTAAATGTTACGTAATTTCTCCTATTTAAAACTTCTAACGCATGTTAATGAATGTATTATTTTACAATATCCTTTCTCTTTTAATATTCACGCGTAAATATAGTTTTTATAACGTAAGTTTCAACAAGTTCCTGCTTTTTATTTTTAATTATTTAATTCTAATTTGAAGGGGTTTTTTTCTGTTTATAATAGTCACGTGTAAATAAATTTTTAATTTGAAATAAACACTATTGTTTGCACTGTTTATACAGTTGGCAACAGTTTAAATTAAATCCATTTTCTAAAATATGTAAAAAATATCTCTCGAAATGCTGAAAATTTGAATTTAAAATAGAAATAAAACCTAAAAAAATGAGTCAAATTAAACAAATAAATGCAGTCCCCATACCGGGAATATATAACGTATAAAATGATCTAAAAATGATTAAATTCCCATGTATAGTTTTTGCTCCTATAAAACTTTTTTATTGGAACGATTTTGTCCAAATTTAGCATTAAATATCCCTTTAAATAATTCTTCGATTTGAAAACTGCTTGCATCAGCGTGTTTATCAAACATTTCTCTATAAAACCACCGATTTTCATATTTTTGTATGCAATATGTTTCTTAATATTAACGAAGAAAGACCCCTGGTCACAAGAAATTCAAAACCGGCGGCGGCGGTGACAGCGTTAGTTACTTTTTTTTTTAGAATAGAGAGATATTGTAACTCTATAAAGTCTATAGCGATATGTTGGCTTTATGTACTGTCACACATGAGGTCTCAGAGTCCATTTTTTTAAATCCAATAATGTTTGGGTTTTTTAAGTACTGGTATGAAATTGTGCATTTTTCTACTTTGAACATTTGAATTACGATAGAAAAAAAGGTTTTGAAAACATTTTTGGAGCAAAAGAAATTTCTAAAATAGAGTGTCTTCTTGAGTAAGTTTTGAATTGCAATGTATCAAAGATAATTAAGTGAGGAAGTGTGGTCTTAAAAACCACAGGCATAAATTTAAATGCACGAACGTACGAGTTATATTTAATTACACGCGTATTCTAAAATATTAGTAACACAAAATTCCTAATGTCTATCGAATTGGTGTTCAGAAAATTAACTCATAAATATTCAATGGAGAAGCGTATCTTATTTATGGAACGTTAATTCCATGCTGGACTGACTCATTCATTCTCTTTTTCGGTTTTCTCTTAAATGCCAGAAGCTATCTTATGCTACAGACACGTCATGTGGCAGAGATGATTTGTAGAGAATATGTATAACACCATAGAAAAAGACAACAGCTATTCGCGCTTAAAAAAGGTAGAATAGAATTGACGTGGACAGTATAATAAAAGATTATAACAATAAACATTTATGAGTTCATTTGCATATGAAAACAATATTTGCATATGTTCTTGCCCTTTAAACTTGGACGAGTATTTTACACAATTATATAATTTTATCATACTAGGGGGCTCTGCCCACTACGAGCTACGCTCATCAACCCCCGTTCAGACACCACAGACTTTAAAAGTACGCTAATTTGATCGGCTTTAAAAAGATTTCGGAAGATTGAATTATAATTTAAAAAACGGTGGCGATCTCCCTATAAACGGATTCCTATTCATTTCTCTTTGATTGGGGAATTTTAAAGCCAAATCGTTAAATGAATCGTTTTTAATCTGACGTAATTTTCACCAAACTTTTCTTTCTCTTTTTAATATTCATGTGAAAATACTTTTGTTAGAAATGAAATATTATTTGCGCTTTACTAAAAAAAAAATAGTTGAAAAGTATCCTCGCAAAATATCAAATAAATGTCTAGCGCAATTTGTAAATTTAAATGTGTTTTGCAATATTATTTTGTGTTCATTTTATGTAATAACTGTAATGTGACATAAGTATGACGTAATTTCTCCTATTTAAGACTTCTAACGCATGTTAATGAATTTATTATTTTACAGTTTCCATTCTCTCTTAAAATTCATTTGTAAATATGGTTTTTATGACGTAATTTATAATAAGTTCCTGCTTTTTGTACATAATTATTTAATTCCAATTCCAAATGTTTTTTTCTGTTTATAATAGTCATGTGTAAATAAATTTTTAATTTATTTACCCGTATAAATATATTTTTTTTATTTGAAGCAAACATTAATGTTTGCGCTGTTTATACAGTTGGCAACAGGTTAAATTACTACAATTTTCTAAAATAAGTAAAAAATATCTCTCGAAATGCTGAAAATTTGAATTTAAAATAGAAGTAAAAACTGAAAAAATGAGTCAAATTAAAAAAATAAAAGCATTCTGCACACCGGGAAATTATAACGTATAAATTGATCCGATGTATAGTTTTTGCTCCTATAAAACTTTTTTAATGGAGCGATTTTGTCCAAATTTAACATTATATATCTCTTAAAATAATTCTTCCATTTGAAAACTGTGTGCATCAACGTGTTTATCAAACATTTCTGTATAATACTACCGATTTTCATATTTTGTATGCATTATTTTTCTTAATATTAACTAAGAAAGACCTCCGGTCACAAAATATTCTAAACCGGCGGCGGTGACAGCGGTAGTTACTTTTTTTTAGAATAGAGAGATTATTGCAATGTATATTCAAATGCAGTATCTGCCATACGTAAGCAATATGCAGGAAAATCAACAGCAACTAGGGTTTAGAAACGTTGATTATGAATATGAGATTTCAATGCATCGGATCTGCATATCTTTGAGTTCTGGAATCGTTTTCTAAGGAATTTGTTTTTTCGCCCGTCGGTTTCCGCTTTCTGTAGGATGTCGCTTCGTAGGCTTTACGTCGAATTACCGGTCCAAACCTACGCTGTATGTTCTTCTTTCCCCGATTTCAATGAGAAATATTTTTAAATTCACATCCGTCAGTTCTATAAAGTGTTCGACTAAACAATGTGATTGATCAGATAGACAAAATATTCATCTCAGTTCATCCGTCACTTCTATAAAGAGTTATTCTAAATATGTGTGCTGAATAAGATACACTGTACATTAATCTTCTTTACGTTCTATGTTTAAAATAATAATTTTTAATATTAAAAACACTTACAATTTTTTAAATATTTTGATGGAGAAAATCTTATGTTTTTATACTTTGTTCCCTATTTTGACAATACGGGTATTTAAATAAGTTAATTGTTATAACATAATTGGATTTAAAAATGCTTATGTCGGTGTTGAATACCATGACATAAACATTGCCACTATTTAGGAATCTATATAATTTACTCTACTTTATAAACTAATTAAATAAGTGGTCCAAGTGCACGTACAATGCAAAAATTAAATGCTCTTGACTTCTTTAGAATGGAAACCAATCCCAGAGTAAAATAAACCCCCTATTTGGCTACGGCGGGAAACGTATGTCTTCTATTATAAATCTTTATCAGTATTTTGACTGTTCGAAAATTTTAAACACTATAATTACATTAATAACATACTGTTTTGCTAAATACCACTATGTGTAAGCTGTTATTTTCCAGACACATTTTGAATAAGTTTTTAAATATATTTGTTTCAGATAATTATACGTATTTATAAAAAAAATAAATAAACATTTTACAGTATAAGTAAGATTTCGAATTCATTTGTAATATATATTTTAAAATAAACAATCGCAATTAGTACCTCATTAGTATTATTTACTAATTACTGATTCCTTGATTTAAATGAAGTGAATGTTCAAACAATTGCTTAATTTTGTAATTATTGCTTTTTATACGGTAATACTAATTACATACAAATGGAGATATATAAATTCCTTGACGGAATTCAAATCAGTATGTAAAACTTGCAAATACTAATTAGTGATAATCCTGAATAAATTCCGCGTTCTTCATTTTAATTGCATTTAATGCATTTCGCTGGATATCTTTTAAATCAACTCAGCTAAAACTTTATCAAAATGAAGGAATATATCGATTTATTTATATACGAAATAATTTCATTATTTAACAAATTATAAATTCCCAAATGACAATTCATTGCATTTTATATCACATATAATACATGACGGTAATTGGTACATATTTTAACATGTCCCGACACTTTCCAAATATTCAAGATGAATTTCATATGTTTACCAGTATTATAATTCTCCATAGAAACTTTAAATCACAATTTTGTTGTAAAACAGCAGAAAATATACAATATAACTAAGCAACCCTACTTTAAAATTGTCTACAGGCAAAATTATTGTTCATAAAGTTGTGAAATTTTGTGGAAGATATAATAAAGTGTTGAGAATTTGTTTAAGCAAAGAAAACAAACAAAAATAATAGTTCAAAATTTCGCCACCAGAGGGCGTTTTTAATTAATTACAGATTTAGAATTACGGTAGTTTAGAAATTTCATTTACAGAGAGTCCATAATTAAATGACCCTATTAAAGTTGTCTACAGACGAAGCTATTCTTAAGAATGTTGCAAAATTTTGTGGAGGACATAATAAAGGTATGGGAATTTGTTTGAGCGAAAAAATTCAGGAGGCCGTTTTTTAACGAATTACACATTTAGCATACATTTATGATAGTTTAACAAATTTTGATATGATAGGTCATCATTTTCAGGTAACATTTGGAATCGTAAGCTAGCATGCCACTTGCCACAGTTGATGCTAGGAACATGTCGTGAAATGCTGTCTTTAGAATCAGGTGAAGTTAATAAATAAAATTTCTAAACTATCGTAATGTTAATGTGTAATTTATTAAGAATCGCCCTCTGGTGGCGAAATTTTGAACTATTGTTTTTGTTTGTTTTCTTTGCTTAAGGTGTATCAGGACTCTTAAAGCTCTAAAATTTTCGAAATTTTAATTTTTTTAGATGTTAAACTTCTATGTTTTCTGAACATTTAGATATAATTATTATATTGAAATTCCCATTAGAACAGAAGTTATGGCATTTAGAATTATACTCGTTCAATATCTGAATCGGTGTTTCCAAAATTTTGAAGTCATTTTTCTCCAAATGACGTTTTTGAGCATAATATGCACGATATCTCAAAAGCTTCTGAATATTTTTTCATGCAATTTTCAAAACATATGTTTCATGTTAGTCTGTATAAACTGAACCTAAAATTTCCTTTTTATTGTATAAAGAAAATATTTTTTATGGGTTTATATTGTAGAAATTTTCTAAATTTTGCATTAGCTATATACAATTTTGTATTAAAAATATAAAAATGCTTTAAATACAAATTTATTTAGGTTCAGTGTAATTATTATAATCTGAGGTATAAGTAGGCACCAAAATTTTAATTCTAGTTGCAAAATTTATTTTGTAATCGTGCGCATAAACTGTTATGCCGATTCTCTGCTCGTCAAATGTCTGACAGTTTTGAAGCCCCTGTAAATGCTAATTCTGCATCTTGCAATTTTTCAAATATTGGAAATGGAAGAACGTACTTGTATCTTTCATTCCCATTTAAAATTGCGTCTTAATATCAAATACATTTTAAGATATTAAATGTTGAAAATGGTCCTCTTTTTCATTTTTTTCCAATTTTAAGAGTCCTGAGACCCCTTAAACAAATTCCCATCCCTTTATTACGTCCTTCACAAAATTTCACGACGTTATGATCAATAGTTTTGTCTGTAGACAACTTTAAAGTAGGGTCGTTTAATTATGGACACCCTCTATATATGTGTATATATATGGTTTGTAAATATATCCGGATTCCTTGGAATACAGAAATGTTTTACAAAAACCAAATGAGTAACAGGAATGTAATTAAACTTTTTTTTATATAAAATAATACAAACCCATATTATACACATAATTGTAACAACTATTTAAAGATTGCTATACTAGATGTCAGCACTAGACTATTGTCTCTAATTATAGTGACTGGCAAATAGTTTTCTCCCATCATCCCCTGCGGTTTAGAGTGCCCTGAGACGCACAATGAATAGGTTGTAGAATGCGAGCGTTCTTTTGTTAGATTTTCTCGCAGAGTTTTGGGAGGCGGATAATGATGAAATGTTTGCGAATCAAATGCCTCCACACGCGTATTTCTTCTGCCGTTCTTTGTTATGTAAATACTGTACAGCCATCCTGTAAATAACAGTATGTCTTGTAGTACAAAGTTTTATTAAACTTTACTTTCTACTAAAGTATGGAGTGGTGTGTCCATTTGAAGTGATGAGTATTATTAAAGATTGTGGCGCCTGCTCATGGAAAGTAAAAATGTAGCTATATAATTTATTATACGATTAAATATAAATCAATGACTTTGCACTCATGAATTTTCATTCATAAATTTCACATCTGTAATTAACTGAGCAATGCAAATTATAAGAATACTAATGTCACAGGATTTCTTCAAAATCTGAACTTCAGAAGGAAGTTAAGAATTTTTTTTTTCAACTGGATAAACCATTTTCAAGGTTGGTGTAGCACAGTTAAGGTTTATTCGATGAAAGAGAAAAATGTCCAAACTTGGATCCGAAACTGTATAACTTGACTTGCCGTGCCAATACCCTACTTGTTGAGCATTGTGGACGCTACCTGGCTGACATAAACAAATAACAGTGAATTCTGTGTACCAAGTACAGTCCGGATAGCTCAAAAGTTAAGACCAGGGCTTCCAAAACTTTTAGACCGAAGTACTACTAAATAGAAGTTCATACTTCCTCTTACCACCAGGTGACAATCTTAATGCTAATACAGAAAAACCTGTGTAAACGGAATATTTCTAAAATAAAATACAGTCGAACCTCTATTTAACGAACCTCTATTTTGCGAATTTCTCTATTTTACGAACTTTTCCTTGGGACCAAGAAAATTTCGCGAATTTCTTCATAAAATAACCTCCAAATAGCGAAGTACATTCTCTATTTAACGAACTTTTTCTTGGAATCTAAAATTTTTTTCTCCCTATTTGTTAAAAATATTACTAGACATTTCAAACTTATTCTTTCTTTTAACACATTTTATGATGATCAATGACCATGAACAGGTCTTACCAGCACCTAACTCACCGAGAGCAGCAAAATCGCTGTGATTATTTGCTTTTCATCCAAGAAGTGTCTGATCATTCAGTCGTGCTGGTAATTTTAGTTCTTTTAGCTGGAAAATGTCAAAGAGAAAGTTCTTGGCAAAAAAGAAAAAAAAATCTTGATGTGGTGTATAAAAGCGTGAAGACAAAGAATATTGCTTTAAAATTTGGTATTCCTGCAAACAGCTTATCGACCATAATAGAAAAACGTAATTGTAATGTAAAATTATTTTTTTAACTGAAAATACAATGTATTTTCAGACAATGTTTTGTTTAATTCTTATTTACCTTGCAAGTTTCTTTTTGAAGGGTAAAATATACAAAAAAATAGATATAATTTGTGCAAAAAGTGTGATTAATTACTTTTTAAAAATTATATTTAGTGTTTATGGGTTCAAAATATGTTTTGCGTAGTTTAAAGTATTTTAAAAGGTGACTCTCTATTTAACGAATTTCCCTTAAAACGAACTTTTTTCGGGACTTAGCGACTTCATTAAATAGAGGTCCGACTGTATTTTTCCTGTCTTTTGTGCTTCCGTCTGAGGAGATTTTACTGATTTACATGATAACATTATTAAATTGGTGCTTATATCGACTTTAATATTTTGAGTGTATATAAAGTATATCATTTTTGCGTGACAAATAAAGATACATATTTAAATGTAAAACTACTGCATAGCTTTTTAAACATGGAAAAAAATACATATTTGAAGTAGTCTTGATCGCCAATTTTTTGTTATATGAATACTATGTTTATATCAGTAGTAAAATACCCATAAGAAAGTTTAATAAGTCACTAACCTAAATAAAAAAATTACATACCTTCTGAAAGTAAACTGTTTATTAATGCGGGATCGAAGATCGTTGAAATGAGTAATATATAGACACACGCGCACTATAGTAATAGAAAAAAACTTTTTTTTCAGGGTGTATGAAAAGTTAACTGAACATCTACCGAATATTAGTTCCATTTATCTAAAAATTATAATCCAAATTACATTCAAAACGCTGTCAAAGCTGTAACAGAGAGCAAACGCACGGAGTCTTTGAACTGACACATCAAAAAGAGGAAAGAGGCAGGTCTGATTGAGCTGCTTTTTGATTTCACATGCTGTAATTTTTATTTTATTTCACGTACCAGTATCAGAAATTTGCGTATCAGTATACAGAGCTTGAAGTACCAGTACTGGTATGCGTAGCATAGTTTGAGAACCCCAGAGATAGAGCATTGGCATAGCAAGCCCAGGCATCTAGGTTGAACGCCTGGTGTGCACATTTTCCGCGCTGTTGTAATAAACTTCACCTGCGCTACACCAACCTTGAATATAATATCTTCACTTCGATAGAATATACTAGAAATGTTTATCATCAGAATTCTTTAGATACTGCGTAGCGAAAAGTAAAGGGGTGACCTTTGCTCAGAAGAAGCTATTGCACCCATACTTTATTTAAAATCTGGATTTGGAAAAGAAACAGTTTTATAAGCAACTAGCAGAACTACACGGCTTCGCCCGTGTCAATTATAAGGAGCCTTCCAGGTAAAATAAATTAAAACGAAATAATACGGCAATCACAATAACTGAAACTTGTGCATTCATTCCCATCCACAAAACGTTAAAAAGGCAATCAGAAAACATGACGTTATTGTCTCGCAACCATGGTAAAATCCCTGAGCTTTAATACCAGAATGCGCGTTATCTTTGCCGGATGTAAGAGAAAAATGTGTGATTTTCCTCACAATACGAAAAAAAAAAATCCACCAAATCGCGCAGCATTTAGTGAAATTCTCTTTTGCATGGTATATACAGTCGTGGCCAAAAGTTTAGGACCACCACTGAAAATTAAGATCCAGACAATAAATTGAATACTCACTCGTTAGTAAAATTATAAACTCCATTTATTACATGAATATTACATTTCTACGCATATAAATTAGATAAATTAAACACAAATTTTACAGAAAAATCAATATTTTGTTGGTCAGCCGTTAGCTTTTATTACGGCCTGCAAACGTTTTGGCATGCTCTCTACCAGACTGCGGCAGTATGCAGCTGATAATTCTTTCATCCAAACTTCCTTAATTGCTTTTTCCAGTTCCTTAACACTTGTTGGCTGTTTCTCAGGGACCTTGTGCTTTAAGAGAGTCTATAAGTTTTCAATTGGATTCAAATCGGGACTGTTTCCAGGTCAGTCAAGGATTTGAATTTTCTTCTTCTTCAAGAACTGAGTAACAATTTTAGAGCGATAACATGGTGCACCATCATGCATAAAAATTGTGTATTTATGAACGGTCATGTGTAATTCTAACTTTTCCTTCAGCAAATCCACGTATATTTGTCATTCGTAGTCATTCCTGGTGGCTGGAAGAACAAGCCGTTCTATTCACTGACATTCCAACCCAAATCATGACACTTGGGGAGCGTATAACAGTCTGTAAAGTGTAAGGTTCATCGAATCACTTTCCAGGAGGTCTACGGACATATTACTTGCATGCAGAGAACTGCTGTATGGTAGATTCGTCTGAAAAAAAAAACCCAGGTGCCACTGACGAATTGTCCATTTGGCATGTTTCTTGGCAAAGTCCAAGCGCTTAGTTCTCATGGCCGCTGTTAACCTGTGTTTTTTCACAGGTTTGTGGGATTTTAAATGAAAGTCGTCGAACAAACGTCGACTTACTGTTCTACGACTGACATCCGCCCCTTTTGCAAGCAGTACTGACAGTATCTTGCTTTGCAGAACTCATTGGAGGACGAACTGCTATTTTCCTAATGACATTGCCAGGTGTGGTTTTACGAGGTCGACCACACCTTTTGGAATTAACATAGGTCCCTGTTTCTTTAATTTTCTTGATCGCATTGTGAACTGCATTCTTAACTGCATTCTTACTACGTCTTACTAGTTCACTAATTAGTTGTTCAGAATATCCTTCATTGTGAAGAATAACAATTTGTGCAAGCTGAACTTCAGAAACTGACGATTTTCGACCCATTTTCATAGGTTTTCAAAACTTCTAAAACAAGTAACAATTGCGTCTGCCACGTTTATTACTCAAAGATCAAACAAAAAGAGAATACAGTACTCCACTGCCAGACGGAATGACGCCATCTGACGCAATCGATTTGATTTCTGACGTTAGCAGTGATTTCAATTGTAAAAACACCAGTTTCTGAAAGGTGGTCCTAAACTTTTGGCCACGACTGTATATAAAGAAAAAATGCCCATAAATTGTGCCAATAAATTGTAACCCATAAATTGCGCCTTTACTGCAATTTTTCTAACTTCTAAACATCACACAATTTCATTTTTTACAATGTCGAATAGAAAAAAGTTCTTTCAAATGAAATTTGTTTAAAAAATGTATCTCAATTTTCTGATTTTAATAGATTTTAAAGTAATTTTCAAGCATGGATATTTTTAAAGGTACGTGCAACCCGATTACGAAAAATGAACCCGTTTACTCTTAATGCAATAGTATAAAGAAAAGACGTCTATGAGTAACCTGGTATCATATTTTCTGTGGCAACAACCTAACACAATATTTAATTTTCCTTTTACTGGAATTTAACCTCTAAACCTCGAACATTCGATTGTTTCCACGTCATATAGAAAACAAAAGTACTTTCAGTAAGATTTGTTTGTAAAGTTTATCTCAATTTACAGATTTTTTTATGGATTTTAAAGTAATTTTCAAGCATGCATATTAGGTAGCTTTCATTACAAAAAGCTACCTATTGCAGCCGTTCGGAGGAAAGCGATTTCAAAAAATTTTGGTATATTTTCATCGATCATGACCCCCAGACACCGAAACCACCCTCCGTTCAAAATTGATATATATATATATATATATATCTGACATATGTCACACTGTAACTCTCGTATTTATGAACCGATTTCGATGTAATTCGGTGTGTACATAGTACATACCAATGTCTCGACCGAGTTCGTTGGCCAGCTTCATCCGCCATTTTGTTTCAAAATGGCGGCCATTTAAAATTTTTAAAAAAATTTAAAATTTGAAAAGTGGTACCAAAAATTTGAAAATAGAAAAATATTTTTTTCTTACGTATTTGACCTTTATACAAAGATTCCGGAGCAGTTTTTGTTTCGTCTATATCTTAAAAAATGGCTGAGTTATAGGATTTTGAATTTCTAGTGTGGCTGACATTTTGAAACGTCCTGAATTTTGTCACGCGATAAAAGGCGTATTTATGAACCGATTTGGATGTAACTTCGTTTATACATAGTACATACCAATGTCTCTACCGAGTTCGTTGGCCAGCTTCATCCTCCATCTTCTTTAAAAATGGCGGCCATTTAAATTTTTAAGAAAAATTTAAATTTGAAATATGGTAACAAAAAATTGAAAATTGAAAACATATTTTTTCCTTATGTATTTGACCTTTATACAAAGATTTCGGAGCAGTTTTTGTTTCGTCTATATCTTAAAAATTGGCTGAGTTATAGCATTTTGAATTTCTAGCGTGGCTGACATTTTGAAACGTCCTGAATTTTGTTACGCAATAAAAGACGTATTTATCAACCGATTTGGATGTAATTTCGTTTATACATAGTACATACCAATGTCTCGACCGAGTTCGTTGGCCAGCTTCATCCGCCATCTTGTTTCAAAAGGTTTGCCATTAAAAAAATTAAATTTAAAATTTAAAATGAGGTATTAAAAAATTGGAAAATTAAAAAGATTTTTTTTATGTGTTTGGCCTTGATTCCGGAGCAGTTTTTGTTTCTGAAAATTTGTTCTTTTGTTCATATCTTAAAAAATCGTTGAATTATAGCACTTTGAATTTCTAGCATGGCTAACATTTTGAAACGATCTTGTATTTGTCACGCTATAACACACGCATTCGCCTATTTCGGTGTAAGAAGGCATGTGGATAATATACATCAATATGTCGACCAAGTTCGCTGGCCAGCTTCATCAGCCATCTTGTTTCAAAATGGCGGCCATTTAAATAAAAGTAAAAAATTTAAAATTTAAAATGAGATACCAAAAAATTGGAAAATGTAAAAGATTTTTTCGTGTGTGTTTGACCTTAATACAAAGATTCCGTAACAGTTTTTGTTTCGTCTATATCTAAAAAAATGGCTGAGTTATAGCATTTTGAATTTCTATTGTGGCTGACATTTTAAAACGACCTGATATTTGTCACGCGATAACAGGCGTATTTATGAACCGATTTGGATGTAACTTCGTCTGTACATAGTACATACCAATGTCTCGACCGAATTCGTTGGCCAGCTTCATTCGCCATCTTGTTTCAAAAGGTTTGCCATTAAAAAAATTAAATTTAAAATTTAAAATGAGGTATTAAAAAATTGGAAAATTAAAAAGATTTTTTTTATGTGTTTGGCCTTGATTCCTGAGAAGTTTTTGTTTCTGAAAATTTGTTCTTTTGTTCATATCTTAAAAAATGGTTGAATTATAGCACTTTGAATTTCTAGCATGGCTAACATTTTGAAACGATCTTGTATTTGTCACGCTATAACACACGCATTCGCCTATTTCGGTGTAAGAAGGCATGTGGATAATATACATCAATATGTCGACCAAGTTCGCTGGCCAGCTTCATCAGCCATCTTGTTTCAAAATGGCGGCCATTAAATTTAAAAAAATTATATTTAAAGTGAGGTGCAAAAAAATTAGAAATTGAAAAAGGTTTCTTTCTTAAGTATTTGACCTTGATGTAAGGATTCAGGAGCATTTTTGTTTGTCTTTATCTTAAAAAATGGCTCAGATATAGCAGTTTCAATTTCTAATGTGGGTGACATTTTGAAAAATCTGATTTTTTGCCTGCGACAGCACTTGTATATATCAACCGATCCCGATGTGAGTGAGCATGTGCACAGCAATTACTAAGGTCTCGACCAAGTTCACTGGATAGCCTCATCCACCATGTTGTCTTAAAATGGCGGGCACTTTAAGAAATCGCCGAATTTGGCAGCCAAATATAAATTACTTTAAATAAAAGCAGCTTGGATAAACTTACTAATTAAGCGCGAAATTAATAACTAATTTCGCGAAATTCTCATTCATAATGATTTAGTATTGATAAAAATTAGTATTGAATCTCCTATATTCGGTTTCCACTAAATTGAGCTTCGTGTGTTTGAATAATATAAGTTGGCTTTTTTAAAATAAGGAATATGAAAGCTACCTCTTCCTCCCGGCACTGGCCGGAAGGACTTTTTTTTAAATATGCTTGCAATCCAATTACAAAATATTAACTCAATTGTTCAAAAATATTGTAACTAATTTAGAATTTGTTTGTTTTCGTGTAATATTCAATAACTAAATTGGCAAATGAAATTAAAACGCCAAAAATAACATAAAATAAAACACGAACTTAACAGATTATGGCTGTAGTATACAATCGAAGAAGTAAACAAAATATAGGAGCCATTTATTTCCGATGAGTTGACCACACGTTGAAAAGATTTGATGGAATGTGAGGTCATATCTAGCCTTTTTTTTTCCTGTTCCTAAATTGTTTTCATGAAATTTGACTGTTTGTATTAAAGTAAATATTTTAATTTTAAAAAACAATTAAATTAAGGTGCTACGTCATTTTGCCGCTCTTATAGTTGAAGTTTTTATTAGGTAGCTTTCTTTACAAAAAAGCTACATATTGCAGCCGTTCGGAGAAAAGCGATTTCAAAAAAATTTGGTATATTTTCATCGATCATGATCCCCAGACCCCGAAACCACCCTCCGTTCAAAATTGATATATATATATACTAGCAGGCTATGCCCGCTGCGCTGGTCAGTATTTCCGAATGAACCTTGGATTAAACTAAAGGCAGAATTTGAACATGTATTTTAAACAATATGGACCTTTAGCTGGACCTTGCTCATTACTGAAAACGATGCGAACGCCATTGCGATATAATGTTATCTTAAGCGTTGAACAAAATTTAGCTATTAAGAAATAATTCTTTTAGTTGATTATAAACAGCGCACTTTTGGTAGGGTAATGAGACCATTATGACAACAGGAATTAATAGCTCTATAACTAATCAACATATAATGAAATCTTAGATACTAACACCATTCCTGAAAAGTCATATAACAGAACCACTTGTAACAAAATATGTTCTGTAGACTTTTTTAAAAAGGCTAAACTTTCATAATCAAGTTCACTTAATTTTTGATCTTTTACTGTTGCTCTATAACTAAGTAGCCTTGAACAATATGTATACACTAAAACCTTTTCAAAATTATTACCTAACTAATTGTGGTATATCCTATCAAAGTATGATAAAAAAAGCGGAATGAAATACAAATTTCCGTTTTAAATATATAGTAGATGATGATGATGCGATTTTGTGTAATAGAATTCATAGTAAAGTTTTCCCTTCAAACAAAAACGATGCTTTCAACATTAAAGCTAATACACCAATATGTGAAGTATCCGATTACGGAAGGTTAACTTGAATTCCCAGGAGCAACTACTCAAAGAAAAGTGAATATGTGGCTTTTGTGATACTTTTATGTCAGCCGGGCGCAGGTAATAAATCAATAAAGATTGTTTTCATAGCATATTCTTATTTTATTATTTTCATTTAAAACACAAACCTTTCACTCATTTAATTTAAAATGCATGCCTTATACTAATTTCATTTAAAAAACTGAAAAGATAAACAATAACAGAAAATAATGCCATAATTAAAAGCAAAAAAATATTTTTAATTTACATACGCAAAATGTAACTACTGCTACTGGGAATTTTTAAAATGCTATCAGCGAGATGTGCGCACGGTTGTTATAAATGTACCCATTTTTTCTTCTTATCGAGGAGCAATTTATAAATCGCACAATATTATTCCAGTTCCAATTTCTTTCTTTGAGGAACCTATGACCGGAAAAAATGGAAAAAGACTCTTGTAGATTCTTCGGATGACGGCATCTGACGCCATAAACCGAGTTTATATATATGAAAATAATTTTTAAGTCGTTACAAACATTGCTTTCATACTTAAATATTTTCATTGGTACTACTTGTTATCCCGTCGACCAATTTCGCCAAATTATATAAATCGCCAAACCATTCGCCAAATTATATAAATTGACATAATCTTTTTTTTAAAATAACGAAATAACAAATAAATTAGTATAACATTAATAAAAATACAAATAAAACGTCGAAATTAAAATCACTTGATGACGTAAACACGTGTAGTTTGTTTAAATTCAAGTGAATTTGATATTTACGATCAACCATTATTGGCATTTAATCTTATAGTTTGACGATAGATTTTTGGTCGACGGAATATCTAAGTAGTACCTTTTCCATTTTTGTTTTATAACGCTAAATTCTCAGTGATTTTTTCCCTTTTATTTTACATAAAATCACTATTTTAAAAAAAATTAAGATGCTTGCATTTTTATTTCAAACTCATAGAGCCGTTTTTATTTTTTAGCCAAAAGGGTTGATTTGAATTTTTTCCGTTGCTAGAGTAACGGATGTAATGATAGATATTTTGAGGTTTAGATGCCAAAGACACCGCCAAATTAGAAAAATATGAAATGTGTCATGAACTGTTGGACTTATGAAAATTTATTTGGTAGCATTCGATTCAGCATACAAAACTACATTAAAATATGCTATCATTTGACGCATAATTTTGATATTCGATTTTTTTCCTCTCCCCGTGCAAAAACCATTAGGGGTGACACTTTAGAAAATCCTTTCTTCGCAGAAGTTTATGTCATAAGATGTATTTTTACCACGATTTTCAAGATATTGGGTTCAGTAGTTTGCGCTGTGCGTTAATTAGTCCCCTAATCCAGACTTTATTTTATATACTATATTAGATATGCGATTTTGCGGTGAATCGATGATCGAAAATTAGTCCAATATCATTTGAAATATTACATAACAGAGGAGAAAGTACGAAGATAGACGAAGAAAAAATGACGAATTACAAAAGACTTGTAATTTTTTTTTTTTCAAAATGTTGAATTTTTCCATAGTAATAACGTATTAAAACATAAATTTCCTTAAAAATTATCTTTATTTCCTAGATTTCGAATCTGTGAATTTTCCTATAAATGAAATTGGCGGAATGACTTGAGAAAATAGATAATATTTGCTTAAATAAAATGGGTAATATTCGTTGATCTGAGTGCGAGTTTATAAATATCATATGCTTTCGGAATTACGGCGAAAAACATTTTAAAATGTATGAAATTATTTTACAATATGTATGTGTGGCAGAAATTCACACTGAAATTTAAGTATTCGATTCCATTTTTAAAATATTAACTGATATCTATATAAGTTACAATTGAATATGAAAATGTACTCAAAAAATAATCTCTTTCACCTAAAAAAACACCATTTGTGAGAACATCCTCAAGCTAATGTCACGCTTATGCATTTTTGGCTTAAAATCACATTGTTTGGCGACAAAAGAAAAATAAAAAATTGTAAAGAAACAAATAGTAATTACACATGTGACTCACAATTACATCTGCTTGTTTCTTCTATAAGTCACGTGATGGGACAATTAGATATAAAAAAAAAAGAAAAGAACAGAACAGAAAGAACACGTCGTTAAAATTTCATCTAATCAATTTTTCAGATTCGTTTCCGTATCTAACGCAAGCGATAAAGAGCCAAATATTGCGTATCAAGTGTAATATTTCTTATTAAATTAATTTTTAAGCATTACAAATATTTCTTTCAGCTTTTGATTAAATGTTTCCGTTTTTTAATATTATCACTCATTAAAACGGATTTTCTTCTTCTTTTTTTCTTTTTTTTTCATTTAAATAAAATTAGTAACAGTTTTTTTTTTATTTTTCGAGGTTTAATAGCCGTTTCAATTTTTTTTTATCAACGATGAATTTCGCCAAGAAATAAAATGGTAACCTTATCGCCCAAAATAACAGAATTTTCCGTCATAATTCTAAAACTAATATGGGTAGAATAATGTGTTATAGATTAAAACCTTCCCTGAAACAATACCTATCTAACGGTATAGGTTTCGTAAAAATCCATGCAGTAGAACTCGAAATCTAGGCGTTCGGAACGAAATTTCCGTTTGGATTTTATATCTATAACTAGAAAGGTAGCCCGTCAAAAATGACGGAAATTTAGATATAAAGATATATACAACTCATGTGCAAGAATATGAGTTTTCTCGCTTGTTCCGCAGTGATAGATGAAAATAACACATTTAAAGAACGAAACACATTTATGAAAAACTGTGTACAGTAGAAGACCACTAATCTTCACAGTTTGGTTCCAAGTGTTATGCAGATTTGAGGCTTTTTGCGGTCATGTCTATTCAATCTTTGTCTTTTAAATTCATATATTGAACAATTTAGATTGTTAAGCCTTAAAAATAAATAAATTTTACACTTGAAGTAAGGTAAAAACTATTAAATTATCGTATACGATTTCATGAAATGGTATTATATGGTATTGTATGTGTGCGCTTCACGATCTTGGTTACGACGTTGGCGAAATTGGCTGCAACTTGTCATAATCCTAATAGTGTGGGCCGCTATAGCAAAAAAGTAACCAGTTTTTAGCAAAATTTTTGATATAAAGTAGTTTTCAAAAACTTGTGTAAAATTGCAGGCCGTTCTCATGTTATGTCAGTCCTAAGAATAATATTTCTAACACTGAAGAGTTTCCATGTATATATGAAATTTAGAAAAGCTTCTCCAAAAGAAAGGTCCTGAAATGACATTGTAATTCCTCTAACCAAAGATTAATCGGGCCCTGATGTTGTTTACTGAAATCTAATAAATACAGTTATTTTGAATATTACAACAGAATTAAACAGTTAAACTTATTTAACTTAAACCCGCTGTTACTTCCCGATGTTATTTTTTACTATTAAGAAAGAAAATTATTTAAATTTTTTAAATCATGCATTTATAATTTTTTTCCGTCTTTAATAACTAAATAATGAAAAAATATGCTTTTGTTCTGAGCTCATAAATATGACAATAAAATAATGTAACTAAGAGACATTGCAAAATTAAATCTTTGTGATTTCAAACCATAAACAAACGATACCGTCACCACGTTACCTACTATGATGTCATTAGAATATTGTCCATTGATTGTTGGAGAACTTACTTTGTGAATGATTACCTCAATGATTTAAATTTTTTTTAAGTTTCACGATGAATGAATCACTTGTGTTTGTTTAGGTTTATGGAATGGGGGGAACCTAATTTCAACTAAAGTTATCCAAGGATATACGTATTTTTAATTGAAATTAAAAACAATGCTTTGATCTCGAAATAAAAAGTTTTAGTTTGTATAATTGGTTATTTGTTAATTATTTATTTAGGTACTTTACCATTATAGCGCATTTTTAAAAAAAAGCTTGGCGCAAGTGAGATATGTTGACAAAATATATAAATAGCTATGATAACAAATCTAATGAACTTTTATTTTTGTTTATATATGCACTTATATACATAAAAAAAATCGTTTCTAAATATATATAATATTTTTTTATATACAAATTACGGCACAGATTTCAGATATGAACCGGGATACCTAACTGGCGCCAAAATGGTGTTATTTTACCTGCTATAGTAACCCGGCTATTGTTTTTTATTTATTAATAAAGTGTTTATTTACTTTTACTTTCTGTTTTTAATTATATAAATTGTTTTGTTCTATAGCTATTATTCAAACTTTTATTTATTTATAGTTATTTCCTTTTCAAAATGATAGCAAATAATTTAAAAATATGGTACTTTTCGGTTAGCCGGGCGCCAGTGTTATATATACATATGTATGTATACCTATATATACATATATATGTATATATACACACACACATATATATGTATACATATAGCTTCTATATATGTATAAATATAAATATATATGTATATATAGGTATACATATAGCTTATGTATACATATAAATGCGTAATACAAATGTAATACAAATGTATAAATATAAATATACTTACATATAGCTTACACATAGTATACATATAGCTATATGTATACATATAGCTTCTATATATGTAGAAATATAAATATATATGTATATATAGGTATACATACATATGTATATATAACACTGGCGCCCGGCTAACCGAAAAGTACCAAAAATATATAAGTAACTGGTATTCGGAAGCGAGATATCTGCCAAATTGGCGTCAGAGAAAAATCACGCAAACCCCGATGCGTATATGGCATCTGTGCAAAAATTACTGCACAGATGTCATATTCGCCCCATATTGGCACGATTTTTGGTACAGATGTCATATTCGCCCCATATTGGCGTGATTTTTTTCGGTTGCCAATTTGGCGAAAACATCAACAGCATAAGCAACATAATCATGGTTACCACATCAAGCAAAATAAACACACTTTGGCGCAAGTGAAGTACCTGTTGCCTATATGATATTGGCGACAGAAAAAAATCACGCCAATATGGGGCGAATATGACATCTGCACCCGATTTTTTTTTCTGACGCCAATGTCACATACACATCGGGTACTTAACTCTCGCCAAAGTGTCGTTATTTTGCTTGATATGACATCTGAGCCAAAGTTACATCTGTTTAATATAAAAAATGGGTAAATAGCTTTTTTTACATTAAATAAAGGTACTTGTTAGTTATCCCGTCGACCAAATTACTGTCGCCAAATTGTAAGATTAAATGCCAATAATGGTTGACATTAAACATGATCATATGTTTCTTACGTCGTCAAGTGATTTTTAATTCGACGTTATATTTGTATTTTTATTAATGTTTTGCTAATTTAATTGATCTTTCGTTGTTTAAAATAAAAATTATGTCAATTTGTATAATTTGGCTAGTGGTTTGGCGATTTATATAATTTGGCGAAACTGGTCGACGGGATAGCTAACAACTACCTAAATAAATTGCATACATATGGAAAAAATTACTTGTGAGTATGAAGCAGTAAATAGGTTGTCAGAAAATACGTTAGCATACTTCTTTCTCGCCAATCAACTTTTCTCCGAAGTATTGTACATAAGCAATGATTGCTAGAAATGCATTTTTAATATGATATGCGCTTTTATGTTTCACTACGTTTATGCATACTATACTGTGTGTATAAATGCTACAGTTCATATGCAGGGCTACACAAAAGAATTCGTAAGGCTTACTGAGTATGAGAGTAAATTGCTTAAAGGTGGTTTTTAAAGGAGTTATGCGTTTTTACGCTGAACTGCATTTAGTTTACTAAGAAATGTTTGTAGAATATAAATAAAATGATATACAGGGTCACGCAAAGAATTGGATACATAACCGTCTATGGATGATAATATCTGGAAATGTGATTTCAGTAGTTTTAAGAGTAGTTTAAATTAAATTTGGGCTAAATAGCGGCATGTAATAACGATACTATTGGCTATGGACGGTAACTGCTGAAATCAATTTTTAAAATTTTTTATGCGTCTTCTAAAATGTTTACTTAGTTATCTTATTTCCCCAAATAACGAAGTTTTGTTAAAGCATTCAGGATGTGTTGGAAAGTGGTGCATATTCTATGCTTAACGCATGATTTTTCTTTCTTCTTTAGTCTTATTTTGCATTTATTTTATTCTTAATTTTTTAGTCTTATACTGCTTTATAGAAACTTTGGCACAATTGTCATATACGCCAATTTCGCGAAAACATCAACAGCATAAACAACAACATCCGGGTTACCATATCAAGCAAAATAACGACACTTTGCCGCCAGTTAAGTACCCGTTGTGCATATGACATTGGCGTCAGAAAAAAATCGCGCCAATATTCGACGCGTGTATTATATGATGTCTGTGCCGAAACTTTAATATTTAATTTTTAAACTCTTCGGTCCACACCCCTTACATATAGTACAGACTATAAACAGATAGCGCAAAATAATAGACAGTTTGGGTACTTTTCCACTGTAGGAGCTTTGGCGTTTTTTAAAAAAAAGCTTGGTGTAATTTGGGCATCAGAAAGTAAGATTTGGGTTCGTTTCCGTTATACGGATACCTTTGTCGCCAAGCGTAATAGATGGCGCAAAATGAAAATCACGTGAATGGAAGCATTTGAAAAATAAAAGAAAAAGCATTGTCGATACTAAAGTGAGCATTTAAAAAATATAACATTTGAAAATTCCAGACTTTTACGAATTATTTCATTAAATCACAATTATATACTTAAAATAAGTGAACAAATAACTGTTATAAAATAAAGCAATAAAATAAAACTCATATTAAACTGTTGGCATAAAATTGAAAATATCTTTTAGCATTTTGAAATAATTGGCGCATTAGCATACATTTTGGCATGGTGTCCGTATAACGGAAAACTATCGAGATTTGTTGTCAAATCATATAAACAGCTGCAAAAACAAACTTGATGAGCGTTTTTGTTTGTTTTATATGTTTATTTTATATGTATATTATTGATGTTTTTATGTACAAAGCACATCTGTTTCTTTATAAAATTAGAGAAACGTCTTTTTTATATTAAATAAATCGTATAAATATATATAAAAAAAATGCGTGTGTATATAAAATGAAACAGTGGATAGGTTCCCGGAAAATATGTTGCCAAATTTCCTTTTTCGCCTAGGCACCTATACTGGAAAAGTACCTAAAGCACATTAAAATCGCGCAGTTAGGAGCTCACACAGTACAGCGTCGTCTATTGGCGGTTATTTTATTAGTAGCATCGGGAGGAAGATGTAAAGATGTACTTTAAATTCTCACTCATAGATTTTGAAAAATATCTTAAAAGAGCGGAGTTTAAATTAAATTTCGGTGACCTCCTTATGAAAGATTAATGGTTCTAAATGGGAATTTCGCCAAATTACCCAGCTATCACCAAGTTGGCTAACATTTGGCGCTACTGTGGTAACCCTGCATTAGTTTTTTTCAACAATTACTCATTTCAATGAGGCGGTTCTACCGGAATCGTGAGGGACACACAGAGACTTGGATTTTATATAAATATATATATATATATATATATATATATATATATATATATATATATCTGAACTATGTCACACTGTAACTCCCGTAATTATGAACCGATTTCGATGTAATTCGGTGTGTTCATAGTACATATCAATGTCTTGACCGAGTTTGTTGGCCAGCTTCATCCGTCGTTTTGTTTCAAAATGGCGGCCATTTAAATTTTTTAAAAAATTTTAAAACTTGAAATGTGGTACCAAAAAATTAAAAATGGAAAAATATTTTTTTCTTATGTATTTGACCTTTATACAAAGATTCCGGAGCAGTTTTTGTTTCGTCTATATCTTAAAAAATGGCTGAGTTATAGCATTTGGAATTTCTAGCGTGGCTGACATTTTGAAACGTCCTGAATTTTGTCACGCGATATAAGGCGTATTTATGAACCGATTTGGATGTAATTCAGTGTGTACATAGTACATACCAATCTCCCGACCGAGTTCGTTGGCCAGCTTCATCCGCCATTTTGTTTCAAAATGGCGGCCATTTAAAATGTTTTTAGAAATTTTAAATTTGAAATGTGGTACCAAAAAATTGAAAATTGAAAAATATTTTTTCTTATGTATTTGACCTTTATACAAAGATTTCGGAGCAGTTTTTGTTTCGTCTATATCTTAAAAAATGGCTGAGTTATAGCATTTTGAATTTCTAGCGTAGCTGACATTTTGAAACGTCCTGAACTTTGTCACGCGATAAAAGACGTATTTATGAACCGATTTGGATGTAACTTCGTTTATACATAGTACATACCAATGTCTCGACCGGGTTCGTTGGTCAGCTTCATCCGCCATCTTGTTTAAAAATGGTGGCCATTTAAATTTTTAAGAAAAATTTAAATTTGAAATGTGGTACCAAAAAATTAAAAATTGAAAAAATATTTTCTTCTTATGTGTTTGACCTTGATAAAAAGATTCGGGAGCAGTTTTTGTTTCGTCTATATCTTAAGAAATGGCTGAGTTATAGCATTTTGAATTTCTAGCGTGGCTGACATTTTGAAACGTCCTGATTTTTCTCACGTAATAACAGGCGTATTTATGAACCGACTTGGATGTACCTTGGTGTGTACATAGTACATACAAATATCTGGACCGAGTTCGTTGGTCGGCTTCATCCGCCATCTTGTTTCAAAATGGCGGCCATTTAAAAAATTAAAAAATAAAAAAAATTAAATGAGATACCAAAAAATTGGAAAGTGAAAAAGATTTTTTTTTTTTTTTGTATGTGTTTGACCTTAATACAAAGATTCCGGAACAGTTTTTCTTTCGTCTATATCTAAAAAAAATGGCTGAGTAATAGCATTTTGAATTTCTCTTGTGGCTGACATTTTAAAACGACCTGATTTTTGCCACGCGATAACAGGCGTAATTATGAACCTATTTGGATGTAACTTGGTCTGTACATAGTACATACCAATGTCTCGACCGAGTTCGTTGGCCAGCTTCATTCGCCATCTTTTTTCAAAAGGATCGCCATTTAAAAAAATTAAATTTAAAATTTAAAATGAGGTATTAAAAAATTGGAAAATGAAAAAGATTTTTTTTTAGTGTTTGGCCTTGATACAAAGATTCCGAAGCAGTTTTTGTTTCTGAAAATTTGTTCTTTTGTTTATATCTTAAAAAGTGGTTGAATTATAGCACTTTGAATTTCTAGCATGGCTAACATTTTGAAACTATCTAGTATTTGTCACGCGATAACACACGTATTCGCCTATTTCGATGTAAGAAGGCATGTGGATAGTATGCATCAATACCTCGACCAAGTTCGCTGGCCAGATTCATCAGCCATCTTGTTTCAAAATGGCGGCCATTAAATTAAAATATATATATATATTTAAAGTGAGATGCAAAAAAATTAGAAATTGAAAAAGGTTTCTTTCTTAAGTATTTGACCTTGATATAAGGATTCAGGAGCATTTTTTGTTTGTCTTTAACTTAAAAAATGGCACCGATATAGTAGTTTCAATACCTATTGTGGGTGACATTTTGAAAAATCTGATTTTTTGCAGAGCGACAGCACTCGTATATATCAACCGATTCCGACGTGAGTGAGCATGTTTACAGCAATTACTAAGGTCTCGACCAAGTTCACTGGTTAGCCTCATCCACCATGTTGTCTTAAAATGGCAGCACTTTAAGAAATCGCCGAATTTGGCAGCCAAATATACGTTACTTTAAAGAAAAGCAGCTTGGATAAAGCTGACTAATTTCGTGAAATTATCATTCATTATATTTATAAAAATTAGTATTGAATCTCCTATATTCGGTTTCCACTAAATTGAGCTTCGTGTGTTTGAATGATATAAGTTGGCTTTTTTAAAATAAGGAATATGAAAGCTACCTCTTCCTCCGACACTGGCCGGAAGGACATTTTAATTACATTTTGCACCACTTTTTCAAAACAAAATTCTTATACATAAACTTTGACAAGAGAAATATACTACAAAATGTATTTTTAAAGATAGTGGTGGGAACTGAATATGAAAATATTCGCCCCGGCAGCCATGTAGGTGGGATATAACATATCCCACCGCCCCTCAAAGGGTTAAAGAAACAAATGTAGTTCCTGTTGCAAAGAATCCATTTTCATGAGCTCATGTGTCAAAGAATAATATGGGAAAAATTAAATTATACATATTTTTTTTAAGAATATGTCAAAATATCACTTTTACATTAGCTCTTACGGAGCCACTTTTTTTTTCAATTTTGAGAAAAAAAATATTTTTACGTTAATAATGTTATTAGTCGATTATCCAAATGGATTTGCTGAAATTTAATGAATATGTCATTGCCTGAAATCTATCGAATGTAGTTATTTTGCTTAATATTCAAATCCTATTCTCATGACAGTAAACTATGGAAGAGAGTTTGGAGATAATTAGAAAATATCGTACTACAACAGGGTTTAACAACAATTGATATTACAAACTATATTTTTGTATTTTATTTCACATGATTCAATCAGAAGAATAACCTACATTTTAAATATAAAATGTGAAATGTATGATTAATATAAAGGAATCGCTAACTGTGCAAAGAGAATGAAGCAAATTTTATTATTATTACTAATAAATGCCGAAACACAAATGAAATCGTAATATGAAATGCATTGACATATACTACCATTTCTACATGTAAATAGTAAAGTAATTGTTACGACAATATGATACAGCATGAAAGGACATGTACTATTAATAGTACACCAAACCTGAACGGATTAGCTGAATTCAATAAAACAGCTTTTACTAAACTATTTGGCTCTGCTCTTTGTAATCTAAGTTAACTAACTGCCGTTCAGACACCACTGTCTCTGAGAAAAAACAAATATCCTCAGTTTCAAAAAAATTACTCGATTATGGTAGATTAAATGATATTATCACGCCCAATGGTGATTTTCTGTAATTGCATTGTCATGAAATCTTCTACGAATTGCAAATGTTTTAGTTTCTAAGCCGGCATCGAACGCTGTCGCAAAATCTGGTGGCTGCTTCCGTGATTGATTAAGTAACAATGGTTGTTTAATTGAAAATCAGTTTATATAAAATGGTTAATTATAAAATGTTGCTGCTTCCGATATTTTTATAATATGCTATGGGTGATAATCTCCCTTTCGGTTTGAGGCTACAAAAATTAGTTTTCTTGGGAATAATATTCAGAAGCACACCATTAAAAAGCACTTTATTTAGCAAATTTACGATGATATTTTATCTTTATGTCGAGTTTGAGATTATTTCAGGAAAATATATATATATATTACACATGATGACTTTTCTCTATTTTAATTCTCTTTTTTTAATTAACTCTTCTCTTGATGAATATTTTTCAGTTTATTTATTAAATGAGTATTGTTAATTTTAACTGAAAAGTATATGTCTCTTTTAAAATCCGTATCTGATAATAATTCGTACATAATAAAGCTAAATTATTTCACTTGCCCTTACCTGTATTTAAGCTGCATCAAAGGACGAAAGAGTGTAAGCAAACGCGCTACCCGCTTTACGTACTCCACATTATTCCCACGGTGACGTACTATTTATGATAATTATGTATATCATTTGTTATTATTATATACCATCTATTTTTTGTTTGAAAATCGTTTAAATGCATCGACCTATTATATGACGTATGTTTCGCTATTAAATGATTTTCGCAAATAATAATTTAATCATATTAAAATTTTATTTATCTCTAATCATTCGCGTATAAATATATTTTTCAATTAAAAATTGTTTGTAAATATTATTATTTTGACTTTATAAAAATTGGTAGTAGTTAAAAAAAAATTATTTAAACCTGTGAATTAAACCTCTGTTCAGATAATGAAATTTAAAAAAAAATGAAATAAAACTTAAACAATTGGACATATTTAAGAAATGACGGAAGACTCTACACCACAATGTTGTCACCCATATGCCTGCGAACGATAGTTAAATTGTTGTACACAGTTATTGATCACATATTTTTTTTAACCGAACTATTTTAAAAGATACAATTCCGCTTGTTTATCATTTGTCTCTCTGTAAAATTATTAATTTTCATGTTTAAATATACAATAGGCTTTTTTTAATTATTATTGTGAGACAAAAAAAGGGTAAAATTCACTATAAATTCAATTACAGAAGCTGCACCGTGGCAGCATTTTTTATGACAGATAATTTTAGAACAGTGAAATTCAAGCATTTTTTTATCTATAACAAGAGTTACATTACTTAACATCATTAACTTTAGACCCCATGAGAATTAAACCAATCATTATTTCAGAACTGTAGCAAATATTACAAACCAAGCTTTGTAAACAGCTAAAAAAAACTCTAAATAATGTGGAGTATCGTGTAAAAGCTTTCGTAATGGTGAATTCAAAAATACATTTCGTTTAATTTTAGGCATTATATTTTCAGAAATGTTATCGAAAATGTAGTGCAAAAATATGTTCCCTCCACCCTATTTTCAAATGTACTGAAACTAAAATATAAAAACAATTACAGGTAGTAGACGTTAATTTAAACCTTGCAGGAAAACTATAGCGATTACCCTTTTTGAAAAGAGCGCATTTTTCCATTCCGAACAAATTTCGATTTGCGCATTCTACAAAGGTCTTGAGGAGCGCTGCAGGTACCCTATCGTAGCAGAAGTATAAAAGCATTGTTGATAATCATTTAAAAAAAAAAAAAAATGCTGGTAATTAGACAAGATATTATCCCTTAAAGACACGGACGGTTGAACATTTACTGTATCAAAATACTTTTCAGTACAACCTAATACAAATTCTTCTCTAGCTTCTAATATTTTGATTACATGACAGTTCGAATACGTCTTTTATAAATACAGAGAAAAGTAAAAGAAAAAATGACTTGCGAAAATAAGAGCATAAAAACAAATATATAAAATAAAAATGTGTAGCTTCAGAAACACCGATTGATATCAATGGGGATCTTGCTATCAATGGGGAAAATATTAAGTTTCAATTAAGTTAGCTATTACAATGGTAAATATATTATATTTTACAAATTTTAAACGATAGTTAATTCTTTTAACGTAATCTGACTGAGTTTATCAAAACGAGCAGGAAAATAATTATTACTTGAAAGGTAAGTATGCTTTAAAAATATATATTAATTGCAAATGGGTGATAATTTTTGTAGATGTAGTTAGAATTAGAAATATTTTTAAATAAATACTTATTTAATGAAAAAATAGGACACATGTTAAATTATAAGTTTTAGACGTGGCAATTAAGTTATTTGAGGGACCCACTTATATTTCCCTTTCAATAATAGTGAAATTACTTTATAGTATAAAAATTAGATAATTAAAGTTTGCTCACCTGGTAATATTCCTTCATGGGGCACAGCGCTGCACGGATTTCTTTTGTTCTGCTGAAACAAATATGTGGTTTCATTTTATTTTATGACGATTGTGTAAAGCATTCCACTGGAGTCTTTTTCGTTATGAATAGATGAAGTTTAATTATCAAAATATCCTGGTTACAAGAGGTACATTTTTCTAGATTATTTGAACTATAAAAAAATACAAGAAGAACAAGATTAGTATATGAATTTAGAATAATTTGAGGGATTGAGCAGACAGATTCGCTTCTATCCTCTTCGACATACGTCAGGCCAACAGACATTTAAAAGCGTTAAAAAAGAACATAGTCGTCAGCAAATTCCCTTTTTAGCAGAAAAAAAAAGTGTAGAGGTTCAGTTCAGTTTGAGAAAGACGCAGCGCAAAGTCCGATAGGATATTCCTACCGCTAATATGTGCTGTCCTCTCGTGTCACTCAGGCGAGTTACAATCCTTCGTTCCAACGCCGAATTATTTATTTCTTTTCATTCCAATAATAAGTACATGGAATGTGCAAATAAATAAATAGAAGGCTAAAATCATCTTAAAGAAGTTAAACTTAAAATTACACTATGTGCAAATTACTTAAAAGATGAAAAAATATTTAAAAAGGTGTTAAATTACTTTAATATCCTTAGTACTTTCAACTATATACATAGTCTTCGTAAACATAAAGATAGTATTAAAGAACATTTGTGAGATTTGAAGTACAACCGAACAACAACAGCCCTGTCAAGACTTAACCAGAAGCAGAATATACAAGTTAATTTCGAAGATACAAAAATTATATGCCTCTTAAAGAATTATCATGATTTAATTACCCATGAATCAACTGAAATTATTACTAAAGAAAATACTGTTTGTAATGACGTTTTATCCTACAACATACCCAGAATTTGGCTCAGTTTGCTTAAAGAATCATAAAACACGTAATATTCCACTTCCCTCTATATCCATATTTTTACTTTCCCAATGTTTTCCGGATCTAAACTAGTCTTTCACTTTCACTCCTTTCGACACCAATTACGTGAAATTTGAAAATAAGAAGCTTGTATTTTTGTATTCTCTGACGAAGGCTATGTATATAGTTAAAAGAACTAAGGATATTAATGTAATTTAACATCTTTTTAAATATTTTTTCATCTTTTAAGTAATTTGCACATAGTACATGGGATGTGTTTTGCGAAATTTTTGTTTTACACCTGAATGAAGAAAACGAAATTCACTAATGAATTGAAAATTAAAATCTAAACAAGTGGTTTTTTTTTTCAAAATTACATAATTTTTCAGTAAAACAATAAAATCTTATAGCATGTACGTTTCTCGAAGCAATATAATACAAAAATTAATGTAACACTAACGAAATAAATTATAAAACGAAAAAATCTGATTGTGAAACGAACATATGTGGATCCAGAAAACATTCTCTAAAGTTCATGAGGATAGAGAAATATTAAATTCAGTTTCAATTAAGTGCAAACTTAAATTAGCAACTAAATGGGGAACACATTATAATGTGAAGTCTCAAAACACGTTTAACGCATCCTGTCAAAACAAGGATTATTATGTCAAGGGGAGGGGGGATGATTCGTTGATAATAAAGCACCGCTTTATGAAGATTAAATGTGAGTGGAAAATACTATAAGTGATTAAGTCATTATAAGTCATTAAACGTGGTAATATGAGTCATTAAAACTAGACAGACTTTTATATAAACTATCTTCTAATGATAGTAATGATGATAGCTATTGAGAAATAAGAGTCCTGAACCGGAACATCATTTACACAAATCTAAACTGCTTGTTTTCTGACTCATTTTTAAATTCATTTTTGCTCTCAAACGCATCCAATTGGTAGATTCGCTTATTCAGAAACTATATAATGTACCGTAATGATCGATTTTTTGACAGACGCAGAATATATTTCAAAAAATTATGTCAAAGTGGGCATTTTGAACGGAATTTCCCGAAGCGATTGTGTTAGAAAAAAAAATATTGTGTTACTGAGAAAATAATTGTTTATATATCAAGTTTTAATTAATTGAACGAAAATTAAAAACACAGGTCGCTTATAAATCTCTTCAAAAATCACGTCAACAAGTTTCATGTATTTCCTATTAAAAATGAATCTGGAGTTATACCAGAAAATTTCGAGTTGTTGAGCATGGAAAAGTGTTTTTTTTTTTTTTTTTTTTTTTTTAAATACCACCCTAACATGATTCTGATAAAACCAGTTATTATACAAAAATGAAATAAAAACTCGTCAAAAGCGGCCAGATAAAATTCTTAAAGTGGGTTTATCTCTAATCATGAGTTGGTTTTTGTTTGTGAAATTAGTATACTTAACTTCGAAATCTACCTCCGCCTGTAGGCCGGGCCGGCAGGGATTTTTTTAAAGTTCACATTGTGTATTTTGTGAAGCAAATACAATTGAAAAACATATAGTAAAGCATTAAATAAAAATGTGAGTGGCAATAAATAATACCCGTCAATAAATTAATATCTTAAAAAATGCTAGGTAAAACTCATGGTTTCAATTAATAAATAGACGGTATTATAAAGAAAGAAAAAGCATAACTCCAGGAGCGAGGCGAAATCTAAAGATTATTATCGGGCCATCTTCTCGTGAAAGGAATATTTAAAAAAAACTGGAAGTAAAAGGAGAGAGAGATTGGTGTTCTATTGTTTTACCTTATCAAGAGGATTTGAAATCAGATATTATGGCAAACGAATGGTTTGCACCAGAATTCTATGTGAATTAAAGTATTCATTTGTATGAATGTGTTATGTAATTGATGTCTGTTAAGGAGGGGGGGGGGGGGGGAGTTGGCTGTATAAGTCCAAAAAAGAGTGCTTTAAGCAATTTTTTTTTATATACGAATGCATATTTTAGCTCCGTGTTTTTTGCATGTTATTTGTTATCATTTGGAGAACATTTAATGTATTTTGTAATGAAAATTTATGATGTGGCTCGTGGGCCTAGCATGCCCGTCGTGCACTTCCAATCGGATCCGATAAGTCACCAGAGTCGTTTGCAATCAATTTCCGTTACGGATTATAAAAGTAGATATTATTGTCTGGAGCTTTAACCACTTTGAGATCAAAAAGTTGAAAATCTACAGTCAGAGAGATTTGAAAAAACAAAAGATCAATGACATTTTTTTTCGCCATTTGGCGTGTTTAAAGATATTTATTTTTTATAAAAATAACTGAAAATTGTTCAAGTTCTAATTATATATGTAGACTTTAATAAAAAAAGTTAGCAAAATCGGTTTAATAGTTTTGTGTCTGATCCTACCCAGTTTGAAAAAAAGTCATTTTGCGTAAAATGCGTTTGTAGTGCTCCAAAATAGTGTAAGCCCAGGGACGTGTTGTACTAAAGCACTAAATAACTACGAAAGGACATCGAATTACGCCAAATCTTTGTACAGAGATAATTTAAAGTCTATATGGAATAGTAATATGTGCAAAAAAAAAAAATCGATTTTTTTCAACCGAAAAGAAGCAAATCCCTCTTTAATTGTAGTGATAATCTCATATTATTTGTTCGAGCAAGTAATAAATATTGTATAAAATTAGAAAATGAAGTCATGTATTTCATTTGTCGTTATAAGTAAAGCAAATTTTTAAATAATATATGACCAAATCCTACATATGTTAACTTTCCAATCTTTTTAAATACTTTTGAATTAAATTTAATAAGGTACCGTGGTATTTACAGTAGGCCTATTGTAAAATAAATATCAAAGAGTAAAAATAAATTTAGAACATATAAAAAAATTGAACATGAGATGAAATTAAAAGAATTAAAAATCAGAAAATGTTTCATATAATCAAAATTTAAAAGTAAAAAAAAAAAAAAAAAGAGCTAATAAAATAATGTGACTGAAGTGAAATATGGACGTCTCTTTCGTTTCAATATTAATAAAGTTGTTGATCTGAAACTTTTGAATTTGACTTCCTTTCTGTGAATTTTGAGCTGCGTTTGATTCGCTTTTTGAAAATCGAGCATGGCTGACGTTTGACTAGACAAATTCCTTGATACTGAGTCAATCTATACAATTTCCTGAAAAATATCCTCTCCGTTAAAAAACTGTAAATATCAGGTTGCTCAATCTACGGTGTAAGATTCTCAGAGATTTTGTGTGTTAAACTTCGGAAATGTGTGGTAAAATAGAGTGATTTGTTTATGGTACAGATGATTAACATGCAGCCTGGAGGCCGCAGAGCTGCATTTATTTTCCAAGAGAATATTTCGGTTTTTATTTTTTATGACAGAAATATTGAAGTTTAACAAAGAGCAGATTTTAACTGATTTTGCAATGTTGTTGACGAACGGTTTTCAGATAAAAATGCTGTATACTCCCTGTTCATAGTGTCGCATAGTCAGCGTCTATAATAATTTTTTCTCGTGCCTTCACTTTATGAACACATTATTTTTTTATTTTTTAAAGACGCTTACTTTGGTTTACAATCACAGTATTAATCACCAGTCATGCATACTTTTAATTCTTTTTTAACAAAGTACCTGTGAGTTTCAAAATTATATTTAGGATTTTTAATTATTCTTAAAACTAAACTTACCTGAACATATTGACCGCCATGTTATTCGAATTTGTTAAGATAGAAATGGAAAAACAAAGTGGTAAAACATATATATTTGTCTATAAAGGCTCGTTGAAAATAGCCTCTGCATAAAAAAAGGAGTTAAAACAAATGCAAAGATAACGAAATATCCTGGTCCTACATTGTCTTTGGATTTGGTTTAACAAATCATTATTTACCTAATATATTACTTCAAATGCAGAGAAATTTACCCAAGAGAATTTAACATTAAAACCCGCATAAGTATAGTAGAAAGGAGTAAAATGCCCACTGCAGAAAAAAAGCTGTCACTTGGTTACTGTTCATGAAAAGACGCAAAAATTTACCTATACCTAGAAGTGATATCTGTTTTCGATTCTGCATGTCTTACCGCTGCCATGTTGTCACAGTTTTAAGGAATGTGTTATTTTTGAAGGTGATGCATTTGGGCGTTTTGCCCGCTACAAGAGAGTATAAGGCCCTATCCCGCTTTTGCCCTCAATTGTAAAAATACTGAAATAACTTAAATCCTAATATTTTTTATCAGAATTGTGAAACATGTTTGTTTTTACAATTGGCATCACCCAACCTTGTTTATTTGACCCTACGCTTCGACGTGATATAAAGCATATGTGCCGGTCAGCTGGTAAGACTAACGCAACACCCTCGGTGTTTAGTTCCAAAGCAAGCTTGGTACTCATTTTATCGACCTTAAAAAGATGAAAGATTGTGTGAACTTTGCTAATTGAATTATTGGTTTCAATAATTATAATAATGAGGTCATACAAGTTCTAATAAGACAAATAAACATTTGAAGCACATTATCCAATCGAGAAAAGTATAAACAAAAGGACGAATATAATGAAATTTTAAAGTTTGAAAAGATTTAACAATTAATTTTACAGTTTAATCTCCTTCAGAAACACAGAATTCCATATCGGATTCACACTTGACACAAGTATACGAAACAATTTTGGGAGTAAGAATGTATTGAACATGTGATACACAGTACATATACCCCATCATTTAACATCCTTCATGTATTGTGTGCCACAAATTAGGTATGGCCTGTCTTCTTCATCGCCGTGAAGTACCACCACATTTTTATCCAATTCCCTTTCAGTTTTGTTCGTTGTTTTCCTTTCACACGCTTTGAATTAAATTGCTACATCTTTTTATCAGATCGACTCCTCATCAAGTGTATTTTTGAATGAAGAACTCGTTGTTACTGTGGCTTTTTCAGTTTTTTCCTTGCGGTAATTTCTGGCTTCATTGTACTTTAGTTCTTGAACTGGCGAAAACTAATAAGCAATATTCTTTGCATTTGCAAGGGTTGTATGTTTTTTAGTTAAAGTACTCAATGTGCATGAACTTTTAACAGCGTAATCTTTAGAATGACTAAGAATTCCGATGTAGGCTTGACTGGCTGTATGGGTACTTCTGTACTGGAAACTTGCATATCTGATGATGTATTGTGATTTTCCAGAGTAGTGTTTATAAAAACCTTGTCAGAAATTTTTTTCTATTCAAATGGTCAGATGCCTGTGCATTAGGGTGGAGTAAAAAAAACAAAAGTTGGAATTTTGATTTCGGATAGCAGCCAAAAGTTGCCTTTTAGTAATTATAATAAACGTGCAAAATTTCATGAATTTTGAAAAACTCCTTCAGGGCTCTACCAGGACCTTTATATTTTCATTGTTTCACACAATAGGTTCTTACCATAAATTATAGATTTGCAGTGATTTTTGGTAATCTCGTTTAACATTTTTAAATTTATAACGTTTAGTGCAACTTCCTTTATAATTTTTAAACTTTAAATCTTTATTTTAAAATTTTTGAAACATTTTATGGAGTTTTACAAATGATTTGTTCTCATTTTTAGCGTCAAAATGAGTACGAGTGGAGGCAAACGGAAATTTACCATTAGTAGAATTGCAGTGGAATGTCCCCTATTTGGTGTCCTTCAAAACTAAATGAAGTTGTTTTGAAAACCATAGCAGACGTTGTAAAATATTACTTACGTACAAGACAATAATTAAAGCACAGCAGGAATGGTGAAGATCCACCGAGGTAATTTTAATAAGAAAAAAGATCGAAGGAATTTGAAAAAAAAAACCACGAACTATTGTAGGTTCCTTTCCCAGAGGTGTATTGGTCAAATACTAGATAACAATGTTTCTGAATACCAGAAACTTATTCGATTCCCCTAATCCAAAAAAAAATTATAATTACATGAAGATGGTTCAGTTTTATAAATCTGAAGATGTAAGTAAACTTCTAGACATTTCGGTGTGCAAATGCTAATCAATTCATAAGTGTACATGTGAAAAATTAAAGAAGGTACCTCTAAAAGAACAAGAATTTCTTCTTGCCAAAGGTCGACAAGTAACATGGTTATTGGTACGCTCGAATCTGGCGGCAGTATTTTAAAATGCTTTCTTCAATATGCTTTTATGATCCAGAAGATGGTGTAATGAGTCCCAGATACAGTTAATTTGGCTCTTCAATCTGAGATACATGTTCTTCACTTTTAGTTTATCGATGTAATCTATCTCCAGTTCTCTTGATGTAGTGTTTTTTCTTTTCTTTCATCAAAATATATACTTTCGATTCCTTCTTCTAAAGCTTTCGGATCACATTTTTTAACACATTGTCTAGTTTTCTTTTGTTCTCTTCGTACTTTGCGACTGTTAATTATATGTGATGAATCGTTTACTGTTACAATGCCAACATATTACAGAATTGCAGAAGTTATTGCTGCCACGCATCTATCAGAAACCCGATACTGATCTGAGGCCCTTGAAACCGTAGGTAGATATGTTCTCATTTATCTTTGTGACTCTTCCTTAAAAAAAGATTTTTGTGATACGGATATTAATTCTTCACACCCTGATGAAGTGCTACTACTTCTTTCTTCATCACCACTGTCACAATACATAGCAACTGTACTGTCCTGATTAGCCCTCATCAAGTTTTTTTAGATCATCTCTTTGTTTCAATTTACTTGTCTTGGCTCTATTGAGTGTGCAAATAACCATCTTTCTTGTTGACCTCCTTTGGGTAAGAAGAAATTCTTGTCCTTTTAGAGGCGCCTTCTTTGATTTTTCGCAGATACACCTAGGAATTGATTTGCATTTGCACGCCGAAATATTTAGAAGTTTACTTACAGCTTCAGCTTTGTAAAACTGAACCTTCTTCATATAATTATCATTTATTTTGGATTAGGGAAATGGAATAAGTTTCCTGGAATTCAGAAAAATTGTCGTATAGTATTTCATCTATACGCCTCTGGGAAACTACAAACGTTGATGTTTTCTTCCAAATTTCTTCGATCTTTTCTCTTAGGATTTTAATTACCTATGATTTCAGTGGATCTTCACCATTCCTGCTGTACTTTAATTATTATCTTGTATGTAAGTAATATTTTATAACGTCTGCTGTTGTTTTCAAAACACCTTCATTTAGTTTAGAAGGCGCACCAAATAAGAGACATTCCACTGCACTTCTAGTAATGGTAAACTTCGGTTTGCCTCCACTCGCAGTCATTTTGACACTAAAAATGAGACAAACAATTCATAAAACTCAATAATGCGTTTCAAATATTTTAAAATAAAGACTTATATTTTAAAAATTATAATGGAAGTTACACTAAACATTTTAATTTTAAAAAGGTTAAACGAGATAACGAAAAAGCACTGTAAATGTACAATTTATGGTAAGAATCTATTGTGTGAAACAATGAAATATAAAGATCCTGGTAGAGCCCTAAAGGAGTTTTTCAAAATTCATGAAATTTTGCACGTTTATTAGAGGTACTAAAAGGCAACTTTTGGTTGCTATCCGAAATGAAAATTCCAACTTTCGTTTTTTTCACTCCACCCTACTCTGCATTTAAACTCGCTTTCAGATCAGTCAGAGTAAAACGACCAAAAGGGCGTATTACACTTGATTTGGTTGGGCTTTGTAGCCTTTTAACAGCATTTTGTTACAACGACATTATTTTCCAATTGAACATTCAACATGATGCTAATAACATTTTCAAAAGAAAACTTTTCCCTACATTTTTTTTTTTAATATACAAAATCCCCTGAAAATAAACATAGGCAGTTTTCCATTAATACGTGATCTTGTGAAACAACCGTGCAGCATAAAATGTATCCATTTAGAAATTTCTATACTGAACCATGGCGCCACTTTTTGCTCCATATAATAATTAATAAGGGTCAGAGTCTATTTTTTTTATTAAGATTGGCTGATAGAAATTAATTATATTAATTACACTATTCCCGTTGCACTCGGGCATTGTAAGTTCTGTTCCAGTACTAAAATAATTAAAGAGATTTTGACACCAGTATAGTTCTTTCATAAAATTTTAAGCAAAATATGTTTCCCTATCATCTCTTGATTTTCTTTTCTTATATCTTATTTCTTTTTTCTTTTTTTAAAGGAATTGTAAATTTCAGTACTTTAAAAATGAGTTTGAATTGAGAACATTCATTTTATGAATTTTGAATTTGAGTGCTAATGTAACTCATATTTTCAAAAAATATATTTAAATTTAAATAAGTTCCATTTATTTATTTTTCCAAGTTTGCACATTAGTTGTTAATTATACACATGTACCATATGTTAGCCATTCGCAAACATAGGGGAAAAACAAAAGTCACATTAACTAAATAAACGCTTAAAAAAATTAAAAAAAACGTAAAATTTGAAAAAAATTTGTTTAAGCACTTGAAAATGGATAAAAAAAAAAAAAAACATTCAATGAAATGAAAATTAAGTTCTTTTGCATGTGGGGAATGCGTTATACTGTGAAAACTCTAAAAACTTTCAGTGCATTATGTCAGAGTGTGTTTAAAAAAAACTTGATTGAGATTAAAACAACCATTTATGAAGCTTAATTGTGAATGAATAATTATGTAAGTAGATGTTATGGCTTAGATGCTTTATATTCCCTCAGCCGTTGTTTTGAATTGTTTGGCGATTTCTTGTTGGCGTGTTGGCGGTGTTTATGGATATGGCAACCTCGATATGTGGAATCCCGTGTGACGTGTGTGTTGTGACGTGTCGTTGTGATAACCCCCGAGAAGCTCATTTTATCTTGGAATATTGTGAATGCAGTTTGATACAGTGTTGTATAGTTCTGCTTTTTATTTTTATGTGAAATTTATTGAATGTATTTGATTGACTATGGTTTCTGTAGTCCGTTTAAACGCTCTTGCTGAAGTAATTAGTAAATATAAGGAAATTTTGACAAGAAAAGAAGGTTTGTTTATAGTGTGTGAATGCGTATTCATAAGCCTATTTTGGAAAATGACGGTGATGATATTTCGTGCTGGAGCTTTTAAGAAAGCAGATGTCTGTTAAGGTATGTTGATTATTTTATATATATTTTGCTGCTTTAAGAGTTTTTTTACATTTTGAGATTGCTACAAAGCGAGAATCGCTGAATTTTGAGAATGCTACACCGCGAGAAATGCTGAATGCAGTGATATTTTTTTCGGTAACTGTGCGCGAAGCGCACATTTAACGATTACTGATTGCCATTTTAGAGAATTTTGTTTTTTATGGGTATTTTACTGCTTTAAGAGTTTTTTTACCTTTTGAGATTGCTAGAAAGCGAGAACTGCTGAATTTTGAGAATGCTATACAGCGAGAACTGCTGAATGCAGTGATGTTTTTCTTCGGTTAATGTGCGCGAAGCTCACATACAACGATTACTGATTGCCATTTTAGCAAATTTTGTTTATTATATACATTTTATTTTCGTTAAGCCAAACATGCGTATAAACCGGTGCTTGGCGACATTTACTACTTGGCGGAAAATGGGTTTTCATGCCAAGAAAAATTTCAAGATGGCGGCCGCGGGAACTTATGACATCAGTTCAGATATTATTAAAACTAGACAGCCTTTAAAATAACTTTTTATTTATCGTTGTCTTGACGATAGCAATCAAGAAATGAATGCATGGTGTGTCAGTTGCCAAACTGTTACTCTGTAGCTATGTGAAAAGAATGAGATTTATAACACATTATTAATATTAATCAATTCTCCATAATACAAGTGGTTATATTTCCAAATTTTGAAAATGCATTTGAATACCACCAAACATAATATTCTTGCGTTAATTTTAAGCTTTTTAAAATACAAAAATTAAAAGAAAGTAAATTTATATATAAAAATAAACCGTGCAAACTTAAAAAAAATAAATATCAAACGAGAATATGGAGTTTCACAGAACGTTAGATGTAATTATTTATATGTTTATTAAAAGTGAAGGGAATTTCAGTAAAGCAAAAAATTAAACTTGCTATTAAATAGGGAATAAGGACTATGGAACTTTAAAAATATTTTTAAACTTCTAAATACATTCTTTTTAAATTTCTTAAGACAAGCAGGAGAAAAACACATTAATGGAGTTTTAAAGTTATTATTAAGAATATTATTTTTGAATGATGAATGATGTAAATTGATGTGATAAACATTTCTAAAAATATAACAAAGAACAAATATGCCTGAAGCATAGATTATGAAACACTTTGCAGCGCTTTCAGAATACTTTAACAAAGTTTCGCTATCAATTAAGGTATGTAATACACACAAATAGAACATTTTAGAAAACGTATAACACATTTGAAAATCAGTTTACTACAGTTACTGCCCATAGCCGGATAGGTACTCATCATGCAGCTCTGTATGTGATCTATAATTATGTACAGATTCTACATAGTATCGTAAAATTTAGTTTCGTAGGAAAACGCAAAATACAGTTGAATATTCACTTGCAGCAATTTCTATGAATGGAAGGAGACGTACTTGAATTATTTTGTAAAGTCCTCTAAATTACATAAAGATTTTTATATACGCCACATATTAAACTGAAATTTAATTCAGGCAAAAACATGCTTAAAATTAATGAAATCACACTTCAGGAATTACTATTCGTAGGCAGACATGTATTCATTTCTTTGCATATCAAATATATGTTTTTATGCTGCAAACATATCTAAATATTAAAAATGAAGTTGAACGTGAAAATGCATAACTCAAATTAAAAGACACATTTAAGCCATTTTTAGTCATTCTCCGTAATGCTTACAAATTCATTTGGATAATCCTGTATATGGTCCGTAGAATTTGTGAACGCCATGTAGTATGCAAAAAATTAGTTAAATTTCAGAACGTATAAAATAACTGAAAACGCACTTTCAGCAAATAACACTGATTGACAATATTTCGGATATAGTATTGTATCCGAAATCTTTTATGTCTTTTTTAAATGAACCATAAATTCAATTAAGATCATATTTTACTGCAAGCATCTTATAGTAAAGTTCAGTGTTGTATATGGGAGATTCTCAAAAGGTGGGATCATTAAACGTTAACAATATGTAATTTTTAAAATTTTCAAATTTAAGGTCAATTTTTCTTTAATAGTATAGTATTTTGTCTATAAATATAATATAGTAATATTTTTAATAGTATGTCGACAAAATTATACACAAACATTAAAAGACAGAAACTATTCTGGAAAATTAATTATTAAAGCATTTAATTAGCAGTTGTGTACATTACAAATTTTGGACATTTTTTGGCACGTACGTTACAGATTTTGGACGTTGCGCTTAGTATTTAAAAAATTCTTAAGACTAAGAATGTAGTAAATGTGTCCTATAGTTGTATGTGTATACATATATATATATGTATAATTAACATTTTGTTATCCAGTAATAATAATAATAATATCAAATGCTTTGTCGCGTACGTTACTTTCGGACATAACAAAATACAAAAAAATTCTTTATAGAAATGTCTTCTATCTTCAAAAAAGAAATAAATCAGCCTGCCATCTCTTAACGAAATAATCAAAAAATCATCCGTTTCCTTTATGCATTCGTTGTTTACCATTAGAACCACCTGGGAAAAAATTAAAACTCTTTTTTTTTTTTTTTTGGTGGTACATTGGAGAAGTTAACGTTAGGAATGTCCGAAATTGGCCTCTTTAGCATAAAATAATAAAATTTTAAGATATTTATACAAATCTTTTACAACAAATGATGTCATTTTCTGTCTCTGAATGGAATTAAAAACTCAGTGTAAAAAAAAAAAAAAAAAATAATAATAATAAAGTCAATGATAAATAAAGTTATGTTTGAAAGGCTTAAAGTTATGACGTGTGTCCAGTGCCCACCTTTTGAGAATCGCCCATATCAATTGTAACATGTTTGAAACAGTGCAACATAATTAAAATATGTTGCGAACAGTTTTTTTCCCGCAGACCATTATATAACGAAATCTTTTGTGGGACACTTCATATTAATGATAAATGCTTTGCAAGCCACATTTTACAGAAAACATGTATTAGTGCATCTCAGAAATTCATATCAATTTTATTATAATTGTAACAGTGTAAACATCCTTATTATACGCCAGCAACAATTTTTCTTCTTACACCATAACATAATGGAATACAATTGCGTGCCCCTGCAAGTCCTAATGTAAGTGCTACACATAACATATTCTATTGTAACCGTCTTCTAGCGCACCTCAGCAATGTGCATTAATTTCATTATATTTAAATTATCGTAATACTATTAAATCATGCCGCAAACATTTTGTCCCCATATACCATAATGTAACGGAATACTTTTGAGTGCCCCTGTTAAGGAACTATGAATGGTACGCACTTCATTTTCATTACCGAACATGCTGCTGTGAACCTCAACAATGTATAACAAGGACATGGTAATCCGAGTATATTTGCGGGAGTTAGATCACGGACAGACGGACAAATAGACTGATAGACAAACCCAATTCAAAAACTCCTTTAAACTATATTGAAAAGTGTTAAAAAGATCTTCTAGTTTTTTTTTTCTTTTTTAAGTTTTCATAACACTTTTAACATAACAGAATACAAAACTCCTCTCTGTTTTTTATATTTTGGCTCTGTGTATTAGCCATTCATAAACATAGAAATATAAGCCAAATTTTAAAGTGCTATTAGCAAAATAAATTATAAAAGGATTAAAAATTGGTATTAGAAACAAAAATATTCAGTTAAAGAAAAGTTTGATCAAACCCCAATAATGATAAAAGAAAAAATAATTAAGTTTCAATGAAGTGTGAAATTAAGTTTGACAGTAAATCAAAGAGTGTGAAGCCTCAAGTTAGTTTTATCGCGCCTTGTCAGAATTTATTAAAAGATTAGAAATAAAAATGGAAAACGAATATTTCTTTGGTTGACATTAAAACAAACTTTTCTGCGGCTTAATTTTAAAGGAAGAATGTTGTAAGTGGGGGTTATTAAAACTAGAATGAAGTTTTAAAAACGATGATAGCGATAAGAAAAAGAGATAATATTTAAGTAGTTTTTGCTGTATACTGATTAGGCGCAAAGTGATAATAATGTAAAAAAAAATCTCAGATTACCTTACAGCAGAATAATGAAAAACACCAACGGATGTTTCAAAGATTGCAGATTTTTATTGAAAATCGTATCAACATTTAAAAGCAAAACCGTGATACATAATGAGAGGTGTTCTGAAGAAAAAAGAAAAGCCGGTACCTGTAAATTAAGGTTCGATGTATAACCAAAAAGAGAGCTAAGTGATAAAAATACTGTTGCAACTTAACGCCACTTGGCAGGTGAAAAATTTCTAATCACAAAGGTTTGGTGACTATGCATGCCAATAGATAAAGGTTTTGGTGAGAAAACGTATTATCTTTGAGAAATGATTATCGATAGCATATAGTCGTTCTAGGGCTAGCAGTTAAAAGAATTCATGGGGTAAAGAAGTGGCGAAGCTAAAAAATATTGAATCATACATTTTAAAAGTACGTTACTGATTTTTGTCAAAACATCCGTTACTATATGACTAAGATCATCTGTAAAAAATGTGAAGGAACATTAAAATAAATAATATGACCGCGATAGTGTTATTTGGAAGGAAAAAACGAAAATATTTATTTCTTTTTTATAATGTCGTGCTCGAATGTAGGTAAACACAGAAGAAGAAAGCAGAATACACTTAACACGTTGAGTGCCACCTCAGTCATCGGTGACTAACACAGAATTTTCTCTTTAAGCCGCGTCAGTAATCGGTGACTGACACTCCTAGATTGCGTAAACAGAATCTTATTTCGTGGCCCAAAAGGAAAAACAGACAAAATAGACTTGGCATTCAACATGTTAATAAATGTGGAGAGATCTGTTGAGAGATTTTTTTTTTTTTTTTTTAAACCATTTGGAAAAATGGTTATTGTTCTCGTCAGGATGAGAAATCAAAAGCATATCATTTCAAAATCAAAAGCATTCATTGGTTTAATCCGCAATTTATTCGTTTTCTGATTGGTCTATACAGTAATATGTATTTCCCTTTACTTTCAAGAGAGATGGACAACAGAGTGTTGCCACTATGACAAAAAAGTAATAAAATCTACAAAAAAAAAATTAATAACTCAGAAACAAATTGAGATGCAGCTTTCAAACAAATTGCATTTAAAAGTAGTTTTTTTCTGTATCCGACGGTGTAAAAATTAATATTGTCGGATGTTTAGAAGTTTAAGAATGAAATTTCATTTAAAATGGGCCGTCAGATTTCTTGGAAATCTGACGATAGAAAAGCCTTTTCCGGAACAGCCAATGAAATGCTTGGATATTTACGTAAGTTTCAGGTGGATAATACTTAAGTTTCATGAAATCTCACGGGTCGCATGCGATATTTTTGGCTTGCAATTCTTACGTGTAATAACACCATTAATGTTTAATTCATGGCATACGTAATGTATAATCAACTCCGTGCGATTTTTTATGTCTTAAATTTTAGTCTTAAAAAAATCGTTTTCCAAATGGTCGTTGTAATTTGATAAATTGCTTTTTTTTTTTTAAACCGAAAGATTTAACTGTTTAGCTAAAAGTCACTGCAAAATGTAATATAATGTTAGAGATACTAGGCCGATTTAATTATTCACTATTTTTAACTGATACATATTTAAAAATATTAAATTAGTTTTTGTGGGCGGGAGTGGAGGAGGGGAAATTGAAAGGAAATGTATAAGAGAACTACTGTTATATGTCTGAGTGGAAAAAATACAATTTATAAATAAATACAGTAGACGCTCGATTTTACGAACTCGGTGAGACTCATATAATTTGTTCGTAAAATCGAAAGTTCGTAAATGAGAGTAACATTAGTTCAATGGGATGCTGGTCGGGACCAGTACATCAGTTCCTAAAAACGAATAATTCGTAAAAAAGAGGTTCGTAAAATTGAGCGTCTACTGCATATGAATATATAGGGCTGTCAATTTCTCTCCCATAGATAGTAGAAACAGAGCTTTCAGAAGCGCTTGCACAGCAATCATAGTGCAGGAGTCAGCGCGCAGGTAACGAAGGTATGAAGTAAATCGATATGATGTTTGGCCAAGAGGCACAGACAATATTCGTTTATGTAACACTGCAGATTTTTATTTTATTTTACATATCACACATATCTATAAATATTTCTATAATATAATTTTCAGTTAATTTTAAATCAAACACTACTTAATTTGTGCCGAAGCCAACAGGAGCTCAATTACGGTACTTCTCTGTTTTTACTAAATATTTAAATATTGGTCGGAATTAACCGGAGCTCATAAATGCAGGGTTCCGAAGCACAGTGCAATAGCGATCCCGAAAAACCGAAACCTAAATTACCCTTTCCTTTCACCCCCATCTCTAAGTTTCTGCATTCTTTTCTATCAAAACACTTACATGTGGCGTAGTGTGACGCAAACGTAGAAGATGGAGATGACACGGCGAGTAAGATTTTCTGAACTTATATATATATATATATATATATAAGTTCTATTATATAGTTATATATATATATATATATATATATACGTATATATATATTTGTAGTTTTTATTCCTGTAGTTTAGTTCTAGTTATATATATATATATATATATATATATATATATATATATATTTGTAGTTTTTATTCCTTTTTTGTCATAGTGGCAACAGAAGTATCCATCTCTGTTGAAAGTAAAGGGAAAATACAGATTACTGTATAGACCAATCGGAAAACGAATAAAATGCGGATTCAACAAATAAAACGCTTCAGATATGTTTTTGATTTCCTACCCTGACAGAGGACAGTAACCATTTTTCCAAATGGTTTCCAAATGGTTACAAAAAAAAAAAAAAAAAAAAAAAAAAAAAAAGCGAACTAATTCGATCAAGTGAAAATGTTCATAAATAGGGAAAATGTTATATTTTCAAGTTTCAAAAGGAGATTTCAGCTTTTTATCACATCCTGTCAGAATTTAATACGACAAGAACAAAAAACACCTGATTGTTCAAATGAAAACATCCTCGTATGAAGTATATTTGTAAATGAAGTTTGACGTAAGTAGATGCCATTAAAACTGAAAGATTTTTTCATAAATATCTTGTTAATGGAAGTCTTTTTTCTGTCTATTATGCTTTCATTATGAAAGAAAAGATGGTACATAATTTTCAAAATTAGTTATTTAAACGTGGAAAAAGAAAATACACTTAATAAACGAGGGATAAAATTTAAAGTAAAATGGGTTTTTAAATCAGTACTTCAAAATACTTTTTAATAAAAATATTAAGTCCTTACTGTTTTCTTAGATTTTAATTACTTAACGCATGTTACACACTTTTAAGTACAGAAATGCGAGTAAAAAAATTGAAGTGATATTGGCAAAATTAATGCTAAAATCGTAATAAAGGATTTATAAACAAAACTATGAAGTTCCACAATAAATATATATTTAATGATAGAATTGACGATAGCTATGTAGAAATAACTACATGCAATATGATTTGCTGTTGCTTTATTTTTCAGCGAAGGAAATACAGTTTAAAAATGGATAGTAAAACATAAAATAAAAAGGTGTTACTTATCCATTTTTTTAAATATTTTTAATACAACTTAATATGATGAAGTGACACTCTAGTATCCTTTTACTAAATTATGAACTATAAAGTATTACCCTCATAGCATGCATGGTCACAGTGACGTCATTGTGACGTTACTGTAAGTCACTGTGGTCACGTCACATCTGTGACCAAAATGCCACCACTCAGTGATGTCACATTGTGACTGAGATGTGAACTTCTTAGAAAATTTTAAAAAATTACAACAAATAATAAAAACATGTTATTTACTGTAAAAAATATTTTTCTGCCTGATTTAAAATTTTTTTAAACCGTGGTCCAAGTTGCCTCTGTGCCTCTAACCAAAACTTTTTATTTTCATATAACATAAAATGTAATTAATTCATCAGGACACAAAAAGATTTCCTAATTATGCGAATTTCATATTATTAAAAAAATGTTTTAGGTAAACAGACCTCGACTTATCTTTTATAAAGATTTTTGTAAATGATCATCTGTTATACTAGAAGTTTCTCAAAGAGTAGTCGAAACATCTCTGTGGTTCCAAACTAAAAACTTTCTATTACAGTTAAGTCTGCAACTTTTAATGAGCACGCAGAAAGCGTCTTCAAAGTTTAATCATATATGCATTTCTTGCTTTATAATTTGCATTCAAGTCATTTTTTTTCCTCTTAGTGTTTCACTATTTTAGCTAACTTTTTTTTTTAATTCTACTTCTTTCAGACGTTTAAAATAAAATTGATATTTTCCGAATATAAAATTTATGTACAATTTATGCAAAGCCCATGACATAATTAATTATTCATATTTTATTTTTTGTTTTCAAAATATATCTTTTAAAATTATTTTACAAGATGTTTTATTCTACAGAAAATTAATATTAAGAGAATGACAGATTGACAAAGAAAAACTCATCTCTTCTCGATAATCTTGTTGTATTTTTTAAGAAGATATTTTGTATATATTACCTGTGATACAAATTTTACTTTTAAAAAAAGAGGGGGTCTTCATTATTACCATTAAATTAATTTGTACACATTTTGAAAAATTAAGCAATGTTTTATCTAGCAAACTCTAATTATGTATAATATTATTATTATTATTTACATAAATGAAACTTTACAATCCAATAAAACTGATAAAAATGAAAGGTGAAATACAATAAAACATTTCCAAGCAGGAAATTGAATTAGAGACAATTTGATAAAATTATTACGCATTTAATTTCCTTCCGAAACTGTTTATAGATAAACAAATAAAACCGTAAAACATCTGCTTCGAACTTCGAAACTTAAAAATCGTTTGCATCTGCACTATTTCAGTTGTTACGACTCGACCGCAGAATAACGGATAAAAGTAACAGTGAAGCTTTTTAGAATAAACGCGGGAAGTTCTGTGGACACTGGACAGCATAGACGTGTTGACATGGATTTAAAAACTGAAACAAGAACGTTCTCAGGATATAAGTTAGTTCAGCTAACAAAATATAAACCCGAGAAAATTACGGTAGCTTTGACTTGTTGAAGATGATTCAAGTCATTGCTACCGTACTTATTATCGGATTTAATTGGTTCCCCAAAATCAAAGTATCACGTACAACGTCAATGAAATTAGGTATGTAAAAATATTATTTTCCCTGTTTGATTTTTTTTAATCACAACAATTTTAGTTAGCTTCTCATAAACATGCTGTAGAAAATAATTATTTCATTACATTTATTTTTTATTTTATTGAAATATCTAAAATATTATTTTCCCTGTTTGCTTTTTTTTTAATTACTATGATTTTTGTTATCTTCTAATAAATATGTTATAGAACACAAATATTTCATTACATTTATTTTTTATTTTGTTAAAATATCTAACTTCCTTTTCAACAGCTTTGATCAGATTATTAAAATTAGTGATTTAAATTGCATTTTAATCTGGTTTATTTTCTTATTTAAATATTTGGTTAAAACCACATGGTGTCATAAATATGAAAGTATATGGACAAGTATTATAATCAATCATTAATATAATTAATAAACATTTAAAGATAATTAAATTATTTTAAAAAAGGGCTTTTTATGGAATAAAATTATTGGCAAACATATTTTTTTAATTTTGTATTAAGTGATGGTCTTAAACAATTTGCATTGCATGTTTTTATTTAAAAAAATTGCATCTGCTCAGAAGAGGAATTTATAAAAAATAAGACACAACTGAAACGTATACTATTAAAAGAGATCGTAGATATGTAATGTTAAGGGGGAAAAAAGGATTATTCAATGTATTATTCAACCTGAGAAATGTTTTAAAATCTATAAAGAAATAGTCATAGCGGGTGGAAGCTTTTCAGTTGTTAAACATTCTTACTGAAATGTTTTCAAAGTGAACTAGAAGTCTGTTGGCAAATGAAAATATAGAAGTTACGCAATCAGTAAGTGTTTAAATATGATTTTACTTTAAAAATAACGCAAATACTTGAACGGTATGAATCTAAAATGTAATAACCATCTTTTATTATTTACTTTTTTCTGGATAATTTTATCATTTTATTTCCTGAATGATTTTATCGAGATAAATTTCAAAGTATCGATATTATACACTCTTTATAAACAGCGTGATTAAAATGGATTTCTTATTTATAATTACCATAATCTTGTAAATAAAATATTAGTAATAATAATGAACCTATGTGTGGCTCTATTTTGTGTTTATGGTCTCAATTTTTATACTTTATTTACATTAAAAAGTAGTTAACCATTTGATACTGTATTCATTATTTTGTTTTATTGTGTCATATAAAAATAAATATGATTATTTGTATTTCTAATACAATATATACAGTAGAGCGCCGATTGTCCGAACAAGTCGGGACCGACCCTAGTTCGGATAAGCAAAAGTTCGGATAAATGGGCAGACAGTTTAAGGGATGTTCCTGACTATTCTAAACCTTCACACTTTATCTAGGTTTAGGACTGACAGCACCACTTAGTACTGGAGTGCTTAAAAATTGTTTTTTTTTTATTGTTTTTTGTTTACTTTTTTATTATTTAATTTTTTTTCTCTTTTTATCATTTTCTAAACTTCAGAGATTATAATTTAAGCAAAAAATAAATTGGAAGTTAGGTGTTTTTTTTTTCTTTTTTAGAGGGAGAAATATTTGGATAATTGGAAATTCGGTTAAAAAGAATTCTTTGTGAGAAATATGCTGTTCGGATAATTGGAAGTTCGGTTAATTGGAGTTCCGATAATCGGCGTTCTACTGTATTTATAAAACTTTCACCAGACTTTATTCTAAAAATTTCGTTGTAGATTCGAATCTCTTTGTACTATTTATGATAATATCAGAGTCATAGATGTCATGGCAACATATATCCAGCCAGATAGATCTTTGGCAAAACATAAAAACTTTCATATTAGACGCAAAATAGAGTAGCTGCGGTGCTGCGTTTTATAAACAATAAGGTGTTATTGTTTTAAAAAATCATAGATAGTAAGAGTTATTTTTATAATATATAATTTCATAAATAAAAATGTAATTTTGGCAATCAATTATTAAAGTTATTTTTTAATAATCAAAAAGTTGTTTTATATATGGATTTTAATTCAAGCAAACCCTGATGTAAAATAAATTAACCCTTTGTATCCCCGTTCTATGCATACCCAAAAGTTTTACACACTTTTACAGGGAGCTTAAAAATACGATTTTATTTATTGCTGCTATCTTCCAACATAACGAGTATTGCCGCAATTGTTCTTAGAATTCTCAACATAATGATACTGGTGATACTCTGTTAATTTTCTATACCAAAGCTGTATTTTTCATTTGAGTAGTTTCAAATGGTTATTGCCAAAATGTACATCGTAAATTTTGTAATGCATGTATGTGGCATAAAAGACGTAAACAATACGTACATAATGACTATATGGCACATGATGAGCGTTTCGAGTGTATATATATATATATGTATATAACGCATGCATAAACTTCACAATGATCTTAGCAATGTCGTTACTGCAATTTTTGCATAATCAAATTTATAGGGGCCTCTATAACAAAGAAGTATCCTATTTTCTCAGCCCCAACTTGTTTGAATTACAATCATATATATATATATATATTATGGTAATCAATATCATAAAACATATAAAATTTAATTACTTAATATCGGCATTTCTTTTTATCTTTCACTTTTTTTTAAATTATAAATGTTGTGTAATCGAAAAAATTCAACTTCACCAGTGACTTCGAGTTTGTAATGCGTATTAAATGAAATAAATTAATTTCATTCAGTATTTTCTATAGCTTAAAGAATATAAAAAGTACTGTATATATTATAAAATATTATATTTTTAACACAAATTTCATTTTGATAAAGATTTGAATATTTAAACAAATTGTTTCTTTGGTAATTTTAATCCTTTTAACAAATAGCTAATTTTGAAAAAAAAAAATGTGATAGATCGATCATTCAGTTGTCTTCAATATTCTCATTTATTGCAATAGGAAAGAAAGGTGCAACAAAAATTGAAGTCTGCGGGGCATTGCATTTTGATTCAATAAAATTCTTTTGGTATACCCTTGTTATAGCGGCCCCCAAGTTTTAATTGCGATGTATCGCCGAAGTATATTAACGTTATAGATGTAAATGATTTTACAACATGCATAATTATGACTATGTGTGACATGCATACGTGTTTACAACTGTACAAGTATGTCATAGTGTGACTTAACAACATTGCCACTAGTCACAAATTCGTGACAACGTTAATGACAAAATCGTCACAAATCACACAATTTTCACAAAATTGTCACAATGTGACTTCAAAGCAGTGTCGCTGTCGTCACAGAATCATCACAGTGTTAAAGACAATTTCGTCACAAATGACACATATTTCACAAATTGATCTCAATGTGACTTTAAAGCATTGTCACATTCGTCACAAATTCGTCACAAAGTTAATACCAAAATAGTCCCAAATGACACACTCTTCACATATTTGTCACACCGTGACTTCACAAAGTCGTCACAATGTGACGTCACAGAAGAGCTCTTAAACGGCCATAACGACCTCACATTCTGGTCACAATGACTTCACATCGACGTCACATCGACGGTCACAATGTCACAGCGTGACTTCACAACGACGTCGACGTGACGTCACTATGCCTTACGGGTAATGACACACACTTATTAAAGAAATGGTAAAAGCCAAAAATGTTTGCAATGAATTAGAAATTAATATATGAAGTTTAGGAAAATGTTAGATATAAAGCTTTAGAATTAGAAAAATAATAATAATAACATTTTAATTGGGTGAAAAATTGTGTTCGCTAATAAATGGAGAATAATGTAGACTGTAAAGCTGTTAAATATTTTAAAGTTTTCTGCTAACGTTTATTAATGGATAACACTACCTACTTCGCATGAAAAGGTATTGATTTTTTATTTATTTATTTATTTATTTATTTTGTGTGTGTGTGTTGTTTGTTTCAGCGAAGGAATTTATCACACCAGTCATCTTGTGAAATGCATTGGCTCAACAAAACAACAAACAAAAATTTAACTTCACACAGTTTTTAGTACAAGTCCGAAAATGAACATGAAACACACTGATCATTAAAGAATATTGATATTTATGAAAATCCTAAGCATCGAAAAAATGGGTGCGATTTTTCTTATAAAAATTTTATTTAGTACTTAAATGAACATTCTTTTTAAGACTTCAATAAATTCGCTAATTTTAAAAGTTCGTTCTGAAATTTGTTATAGTGAATATATTTATAAATGCACAGTACAGGGGATTTTATTCTAATCTAAATAATATTCGTTAAATTGAAAAGTTCCTTAAAGTGATATTTGTTGTAACGAGATTCTACTACATTTTCCGAAGGTTGTTTTTAATATGTTTCCTTTTTTAGTTTTTTTAGCTCTTAAAATTGGAATCATTCAATACCCTAACGGGCATAAAAAAAATAAGGACATCCGCGAATAGACTGTATCTTCGTAGATCTGTGGTATCTTTCATTGAAAAAATATTATTATTTACTATTTTATAAAATGTTTTTATAGAGCCTTATATATATATATATATTTTTTCGAACAGTGGTTTATCGCTAGATACGAAGGCAGAGTTGATTTCAAATTCTATTGCTGGCTAATGGCGAAGTACAAATTAGATAGTAATGATTTGCGTTACGTGCGTTCCTATATAAATATATCAAGAACTACTTGACAGATTTGGATGCTTTTTCATGAAAATGTTTTATTTAATGGCATGAAAAGTGGGTATAGTTTACGTAAAGTTCACGTTACGATTTCTTAACGATATAAAATATTAACTTTTTTCAATTACGCTTTAAAAACGTCATCATTAAAAAATCGAGAACTAATTTATCAATTCAGATTTTCCATGTCGTTAATTAAAGAGATGAGAAGATAGATGATAGACTTGCAGAGCGCTTGTTGAGCGACACCCGTACAGAATAAGAAGTCAAAGTCAGTTTTATCTTTAGCCCTAGTTTGGTTTGAATTATTTTCGTTAAAAATATAAAATAATAATAATAAAAAAATCAAAAGAAAAAAGAAAAAAAAGAAGAGGGTTATAAAAAAAATATTTAACGAACTTATTAACGAAGTTAAAAAGAACATAAACTATTGTAGCGGACATTGCCTAAACGGTTGTACGCTGTTTAAAGTATTGGGCTCTGCATATTGGGTACGTTTGTAAATATTTTCGTCGTCCCCCTGCTCCCACAGAAAAATAACAATTGAGTAGTTGTAGTACACCTGGATATATGCCACTGAAGGCACTGGGGTCTTTATTTCTCGGTCTGTTGGTAAAAAAAAAAAAAAAAAAAAAAAAAAAAAAAAAAAAAAAAAAAGTTATATGCGGCTAAGACTAGAAGGGTCATAAAGTAAAAAGGATTTTTCTATAAATTGTTTTATAATATTTTTTAATAAAACAAATATGAAATATAAACTCCTTTCTAGTTTCTTAGATTTTCGTACTGTAGCCCTTATTACTCATTTGTAAATATAAAAACATAACTAAAAAATAAAAGTGGCTTTATCAAAGTAAAAGGTAAACTCGTTTAAAATAGAAATAAACGAAAAATTATGAATTTCCGGGAAAATTTAATTAGACTCTTGAGAATTGTAAGAATTTTAATTAATTCTTAATGAAGGGATAGTAAAAGTTTACTTGTGAAAGAGGAATAAGTTATACTGTGAACACCCAAAACACTTTAAATGCATTGTTAAAATTTATTATGACAAGAAAAAAGTAAAAGACTTGATTGGTTGAACTGAAATATCATTTATGAAGCTATACTGTGAATATTATTAATAGTAAATAGATGTCATTAAAACTATAAAAAGGTTAAAAAAAATATATTGATTTATTGATAGTATGGTTGCAAGTGATTAAGTCATAAAGTTCGTGGAATATGATTAGCAAAATGTTGTCATATATCTGAGTGTACAAATGCAGTTAATAAATAAACCGTTAAACATAAAGTAAAAGTTGATCTCAATTAATGAAAATATTTTTAGACGCATCCCAATATATTTGCCCTGTCATGTTATAATAACCGTATTGCAATTGCATAAATAAAAATAAAATATATAAATAAATAAATAAAAATAAATAAATTTAAAATTATAAAAAAAAATATGTAACTATTATATAAGTTATTTAAAAATGAAGAAAAAAGTAAATTTCGAGTAAATTTAAAATTAATTTAGTTAACTAACGACGTAGAAGTTATTCTGTGAAGCTTCACAACGATCTTTGTGCTTTTTTAACACATTCCGTCAGCATTTACTGAGACATTTAAAAAAAATTGATTGATTTTGATTAAAACATTTAATTAAGAAGTTTTTTTGCGAATAGAAATAGTAGATGTTATCAAAACTAGAAGGACTTTAAAAAATATGTTTAATGAGAGAATTTCTTCGAATTAAGAAATGAATAAAGAAATGATAGAAAGAAAGAAAGCACGGCAGGAGAAAACACAAATATTAAATAAATAACATAATGTTAAAAAGATCCTTTTTTTCGATCTTTCAGAATACTTTTGAATAAAACTTAATACATAACCTCTATCTGATTTCTTAAGCTCTGGTGACATAAAAATTATTGGCCATTTGTAAATTCATAAAAAATACTCAAAAAAATTAAAGTGACATTAATGAATAAAATCATAAAATCATAAAAGAAAAAGAATTTGGATCTAAAGCGCAATTCGACATAATTCTTGAGAATGGTAAAAAAAGAATATTAAAATGTTTCTATCAAGTGAAATATTAAATCTGCTAGAATACTGTAAAGGCACAATTCATGTTTAACGCATCTTGCAAGAATTTATTAAAACACACAAATAACAAAAAAATATTGATTGAGTTTAAAACGTCATTTTATGGAGCTTTATTATGAATTGAGAATGATGAAAGTATAGAAAAACTTTTAAATGTAAATCTATTTAATGATAAAATTGATGATAGCGGGTAAAAAATACTCCTAACAAAATGAAACATGATTTTAAAACTCATTTCCGAAGTCTTTTAAACGTTATATCTGTATTAACCCTTTAGAAAAAATAATTTTATAAATAGCAACATTACATTTTGGAAAAAAAGTCCACTTGAAACTCGATTAATAGGAGAGGTTGATAAAATTTGAAGTTGAAAACTCTCAAAAATCACTTTTTTTTATTATTTGAATACAAGGCACTTGAGCTTTTTCAAAAGGCCAACACCGTGTTTATTTCAAAAGACGTACACATTAGATTCAATATCGATATGAATAAAATACTCTGAGATGGTGGTATATGCTGCATGCAATTAAGAACGAATCATATTACATAGCTTAAAGTATTTAGATACGATTCTGTTTTAAATCTGATGTAATATAAAAAAAAAAACTCTAAATTAAAAACGATATTGCGAGAAGAATAAAAAAAAAACAGTGTCATTGGCTAATTTTATTTAGATGATAGAGTTTTAAAATAAAATACTTTTTAACTTACCTTTACTTTAAAAATCCTTCCTCTTTTTATATTTATAACATACTAAAGACACCTGTAGTCCAAATATTAAATTTTAGAACATGTGTTTTATGCTGGTGTTATAAATAATCGGTCGTTTAACGCTGTTGTTAGTTCAGTTGCCTCACATGGTTGGGCTTGCAATCAAATATCATATAAAAATAGTTAAATGAAATACCTGTTAATATTACCCTACTAACAGTTAAATTATCTTTCAAATCAGTCCAATCGAAGTTGAGTTGTAACGCATGTTTGTATACCATGATTAAGGTTCTATAAATAGAACAGATGGACAAAACTTTTTTTTAAGAACACAAAATAATAAAAGCTGATGAGGAAATTTTTATTTTTCTAATCGACAGCACATAATTTACTACAAAAGAAAAAATAATTTCTTAACGTGATCTAGATGTTTTTAAAATAAATGGCATGTCCACTGTCTGTAAGCAATAAAGTACCTGACACTTTAAACTGGGTGAACTGAGTGCATTATTCCGATGTTAACTTACACACGATTCAAATGAATAACAAATCTAAATTTTACAAAATAATCTCCTAAAATCTTTAATTTTAAAACTTCGTTAAATTTTTTAGATGCACACGAACATCAGTTGTCTATTTATAGGTTGTTCATCGTTATTCCGTTTTTTAATACGGATTATGGGAACTTGATCTTTCATATAGTTTTTTGTCTTATTTAACGCTAGAAATACAGTGAGCCGTCATTTTGACGACTACCATATGAATATGTTTTGGTTTAAACCAGAAATTTAATTATGAAATAAGTTTAAAAGATACAAAGAAGAAAAACGTTAAATGATAAAGTTAAACTGTTTTATATCAAAATTATGGTGTGAAATATTTTCATAAAACTTGGATCAAATTTACGCTACTTTTAGTGTTAAAATGTTTTTAAACTAAATAAAAATGTTGTATCGGAACATACAGAAAGCATCTCTATGCTACTATAGCTATTTAATACGACGTGTGGTATGTGGAAATTATTTAACACTTTCAGGGGCAAAGTACTTCTGGTGCTAAAATGTTAAAATTAGTGACTGACACCGGTATTTATAAAGAAATTTCTATGAAAGAAAGTAAAGGCTTTTCTTCGCGTACATTATATAAAGCAAAATTTAATTTCAAAATTCTGATCCCAATGTGGAATTTCGGAATTAAAATTAAGTGGTATATATAATATACCGGCGCCCGTCAAGGGGTAAACAAAATCGATATACTCTACATAAATTAAAATAATTGATTAAGCCTGATCATTTGGATGAAACTAGTCGGATGTGCTAATCCCAAAATTTTCTTCTATTTCATACATGTTAATACTTGAAAATTCGCCATCACAGTACCAAAATTAAATGAAAATTTATGCACATCATGAAGATTTAAAAGGTACATGTTCCTTCAATGCAATTAAAAAGAAGATACAAGCAACGCATCTTTCAAACAAATCATTGAATTTCGGCCCCCAACCTCTTAGATGTCTGCAACCTAAATTCCCAACACAAAGAGTATAAAAGCGACACCTGTCGCGTTGTATATACTCAAGCGCAATAAGGGTCTATTTATGTAAAAGTGTAGCAGAATATGAAGTTAAATTAAATTCCGTGCGAGTTTTTGAGTTCCAGCTATTGAAAAAGTCGTGAAAAATACAGCATAGCAGCATCACCTGTTTCGCGATTAACAACAAAACCTAATAAGCAACAACTTATGTCACTACGTTTAAGCGAATCTGAAGTTTAAAGAAAATCCTTGCATTAATTTTTGAGATAGAGCTATTCCAGTGATCATGAAAAACGCTGCATAGCATCGACACCTGTTGGGCGATTTACTCTAATACATAAACAGAACTGATTCATATCGAGGTATATCTGAATCTTAAGTTTGATGATAATCCGTGAAATAGTTCTTGAGATATAGCTATAGAAGAAATCATATAAAATGCAGTCTAGCAGCGCCACCTGCCGAGCGATTTGTACTAAAACATAATCAGCACCTATTCATATCAAGGCGTACTTGAAACTAAAGTTTGATTAAAATCCGTGAAATAGTTCTTGAGATACAGCTATTGAAGAAATCATATAAAATGCAGTCTGGCAGCGCCACCTGCAGGGCTATTTGTGCTAAAACATAATCAGCTCCCACTCATATCAAGGCATACTTGAATCTGAAGTTTGATTAAAATCCGTTTAACAATTCTTGTGATATAGCTATTGGGAAATCGTGAAAAACGCAGCACTAATATACTAAAATATAACAAAAAATAATAAAAATTCAAAGTTTACAAACAATGAAATAAAGAGTTTTATCTTATTGAGTCGCTAACTAAAATTTAATAAAAATTCAAAATTTACAACAATGAAATAAAAAGTTTTATCTTATTGAGTCGTTAACTTAAATTTAATAAAAATTGAAAGTTTACAACAACGAAATAAAAAGTTTTATCATATTGAGTCGCTAACTAAAATTTAATAAAAATTCAAAGTTTACAACAATTAAATAAAAAGTTTTATCTTAATAAGTCGCTAACAAAAATTTAATAAAAATTCAAATTTTACAACAATGAAATAAAAAGTTTTATCATATTGAGTCGCTCACTAAAATTTAATAAAAATTCAAAGTTTACAACAATTAAATAAAAAGTTTGATCTTAATGAATCGCTAACAAAAATTTAATAAAAATTCAAATTTTACAACAATGAAATAAAATGTTTTATCTTGAGTCGCTAATTAAATTTAATAAAAATTCAAAGTTACAACAATGAAATAAAAAGTTTTATCTTATTGAGTCGCTAACTAAAATTTAAGAAAAATCAAAGTTTACAACAAAGAATTAAAAAATTGTATCTTATTGCGTGGCTAACTAAAATTTAACAAGTTGGAAAATGCACGTCAAACGTGGCAAATGAGGTGCGTTCGTACTATAACTAGTTTTATAAATACTTTTTGCACCGCATATTGTACTGAGTGTATATTTTGGTGCACTTCATAAGTGTATATCAATTTCATTCTGTTCGAAAGGCTGAAACATCATTAAAATGCACTTGAAATAATTTCTTGGCTGTAATGTAAAGGAAAACACTTGGCTGTCCCTATAATTAAAATATGCATCCGATTTTAATAAAATTTGAAATGACTTGACAAAATTTTGCAACAATTATATATTTAAAATTTGAGAACCTTCGGTTGGGTAGTTTTTTCTCTGTTATATGCGGACGAACGAACGGACAACGGGTGGACTGAACGGCGAATATAGCTGCTATGTATTTCCATAATTATGATCCACCTGAAATTTGAGAGACATTTTATATTAACTTAAACATGATTTAAATAGATTTGGATAAAAAAGTTTCTAACAATAAAATACCAAAAAAAAAAAAGTCGGCTTTTTAGGCGCGTTTGTAATTATATAAATACGTAGCACCTATAGTCGTCGTTCGGTCCATCTGTCCTCATATATCAGAGCAAAATCTACCCAACCGAATGGTCTGAAATTTTAAATATATAGTTGTTGCATAATTTTGTTAAGTAATTTCAAATTTTGTGAAAATCGGATGTATAGTTTAATTACAGGGACAGTCAAAAGTTTTCCGTTATATTACGGCCAATGGGAAAATATTATTGCAAGAGCATTTTAATGATGTTACAACCTTCCGAATGGTCTGAAATTTTAAATATATCACTGTTGCATAATTTTGTCGAGTCATTTCAAATTTTATGAAAATCGGATGTATAGTTTAATTACAGGCATAGTCAAAAGTTTTCCGTTACATTACGGCCAATGGGAAAAAATTATTTCAAGTGCATTTCAATGATGTCATAGCCTTTCGAACAGAATGAAATGGATAGGCATTTATGAAGTGCACTAAAATAGAGATTCAGTACACTATGCGGTGCAAAACAATATTTATAAAACTAGTTATAGTACGAACGCACCTCATTTGCCACGTTTGACGAGCAATTTCCAACTTGTTTTATATTTATTTACGCGGCATGTTTTTTCAAGATTAATAATTATTTTCTCGATTAAAAATTATTTTCAAACTGAAATTCCCATGCATAATATACATAACATACATAACATGCATAATATACATATAACCGTCATCATCGTAATAACATACATTTAAGTTACAATAAATGTATATATATATATATATATATATATATATAATATATATATACTAAACATTATTGTTATTAATCTAGTTCCAATTTAAATTTTTCATTTCTCCCACCAGATGGCAGCACAGTTATGGGTTTCACCCAGATGTTTAACTGTAGATCACATGTTAATATAGTCTTAACATTGTTTTCCATGCTGATATGTAGTAGTTTCGACTCTAAGTATGTCATTCAGGTATTGTGCTCTAATATTTTTAATATCCTGTCTGAGGTGTATCTTTCTTTGGATCTCTTAGCTTTTTATTATCTATTTTCTGTAATGTTTGCGTTATAAGGAGCTAAATTTTGTCATTTTAGGCTTAATGCCGACAAAATTGGATGAAATAACGCATCTTCTATGAATGAACTCACAAGCTCCTCTGATGATTCTGTGAGTCATTCATAGTTTCTTATTTTACATACTGGTTTCATATGTTCATTTCTAAATCATCTTTAGAACTTTATCCATTTCTTCATATATTTGTGATTTCAAATTTATTATATATATATATACCTCTTGAATTTATTAGTAAATATTACTTTTTTTAAATGTATTTTACAAATTAACATGCAACTTATAACATACATACCTACATACATTATTTTTTCGAAAAATGAAAGTATTAGCGCTGAGAAAGTTATTTTCCATAAACTTTGTTTATCTAGGGAAATGAAGCGACATAAACTGTATGCACGCAGTTTGTCTGTTCGATAAATGTTTCTTACAATATATTTTGTTTAATTTCGATTGATTTAAACTTCATTTGGATGTGAAAGTTTATAAAACAGCTTCATAAAACCTTATTTTTTTTTTTTTTTTATCTCAGCAAAAAAAAAAAAAAAAAAAAAAAAAAAAAAAAAAAAAAAAAAAAAAAACATACTTAGATACGACCACCCTTTATGTATAATTTTTCCATCGATATTTTGTTTATAATTATGTCATTATTTTAACAAGAACATTTATAACTCAAACGAGAACGTTTTCCAATGCCATTTGGAAAACATTAAAACTGTTTATACTTTAAAATATATTTTAATCTAATAATCAAAAGACGCTTTTTTATCCTGATCAAACTGAAATGAAAGTTTTGTAATGAACACAAGTTTCAAGTGGAACAATCTCCATCCAGAAATGTAACAAGAAAGAAAAATCTTGCTTTAAGAATATATTATGAAAAGCATTCCAACACTCCCTGTTATCTTTTTAAAAAAAATCTTCGTTATTAATTTAAATAAGATAACTAAGTAAACATTTTAGAAAACAGACAAAACATTTAAAAACTGATTTCAGCAGTTACCGCAACTGATTTCAGCAGTTTAGCAAGAAAACGCATAACAGTTTGAAATTTCTCTTTCCGCAATTTATATTAATAGATGGAAACATACTTGAATACTTTTGTTCAGACATGTAGATTACCTTGTACCTTTATTGCACGTTACTATTTAGCGAAAATTTAATTCAAACTAAAACACTCTTAGATCTACTGAAATCATATTTCCAGCAATTATCATCCACAGACGGCCGCGTATCCAAATCTTTGCGTGACCCTATATATCAAATTATATATATTCTACCAACATTTCTTTTCAGACTAAATGAAGTTCAGTGTAAAAATCCGTAACTCATTAAAAACAACCTTTAAACAATTTACGCTCATTCTCAGCAACCTTTTCAAATACTTTTGTGTAACCCTTTGGGTTGTAGTGTGTTGATATAAAATATATAAATGTTATAGGATATAAATATAATAAATGTTATATATCAACTATAGAATTTATACACACTATATATTATGCATAACTATAGTGAAAGTTAAAAGCGCATATTAAAAATGCATTTCCTGCCATCATCGCTAATATACAGGGCTTCGGATAGAATAAACTATTCGAAATATTTTTTGTGTCCCTGTAAATGCTATGCACTTCATAACTTATAGTAAAGCGACGTATATGAATTCCATTATATATGAAATAGTTTAACATAATTAAAATACGCAGCAAACAATTCCTCTCCCCTATAACATTATGTAAAGGAATTCCTTTGTGTAGTCCTGTAAATAAATAATAACTATTCTTTGTACCGCATATTCTACAGAATGCATATTTTAGTGCACTTCGTAAATGCATATCAATTTTGTTTTATGTTTGAAAGTGTATAACATCTTTAAAATTCATTTGAAACGATTTATTCCCATTGACCGTAAGTTAATGGGATTATTTTGACTGTTTTTCTAAATAAACTAAACATGCTACAAACTTAATTTGAAATAGGGATCGTCCTAGTTTAAACGTCAATAACATCCAAAAATTTCAGGTAATCCGAGTATAGTTGCGAGAGTTAGAGCGCGGAGATACGGACAGACAAACCGAGGTCATGAAACTTTTCAACTTTGTTGGAAAGTGTTAAAAATGTATGAAATTTTGAGAATAAATAGGACATATTGACGGATACTTATTGTTATTTTTTTAATTGCAGAATTTACTTTCAAGGGATAAATTTTACCACTAAAATATTTTTAAATTTAATTTTATAACCCAATAATGTTATGAGATAGAGAAAACATTTTTTGATTATACTTACTAATTTTTATTAATTTTATCGAACGTTAAGAAATTATGAAATTTTAATGACATTTAAACAGTTATTTTGTTAGAAAACATTACAAATCTTATTAGTAGAAATGTGACAATTGTAGTACTTTTTCTTTATATTTTTCTCCATAAAAAGTTAAGGACTACATTCTCCATTTTCCCTATTTGTTAACAATTATGAATTAAAAATATTCCAGGGAAAAAAATAATATTCCATTAAAGAGAATCCCGAAAATACTAAAAAGATTGCGTATTATATCCTTCCGTAATCTCTACATATCCTGAAAGACTCATAATTGTTTAATTTCCGGTTTTGGAGTTATTCATTTGTTAGTTTAATTTATTTTCATATTCTATTTAAATTACTTATTAAAACAACTTTAATTCTCATGTTACATTTACTAATTATTTTATTCATGAATGAATTGTAAAACTCATTTTCAGGGGGGGGGGGGCATCTTAAATTTCATCTTCTGTAATATAAAGACCGTCGTTAAAAACTTCCGCTAATTAATTAATTCATCTGCCAAAAATTTTAGGCTGTTTCTTTTAATCGAAAATTTTATGACGTTAAGTAACTTTCGTATATGAATATTCTAAAATACATGCAACAATTGCGTCATTCATAATTATTTTCCTTACAAAATATACTGTGAAATTTCAATATACTAATACATTTCAAGATAATAAATCCATGTACATATCGTAAGACAAACTGACATTCCATGTCTAGCTAATGAAGATCGATATATTAGTTTAATAGTCTCAAATTTTAGTTTAATTTTTAAAAGTATGAAACAATTACTTTTTCGTAAATCATAGAAATAAACTTTCTGTAATTTTAATATGATTCTTAACTTAATACTACTTTATTAGCTTTTGCTACTTCATGCTATAAAATAATTCTTGTAAATAAAATGACTGTTAAATATTGAGATAAAATCGGCACTGGAAATAATTAACCATGCATGAATATGTTAAAAAATGTTGGTAAAATAACATTACAAAAATAATTAAATTGCATTGAGAGGTTCACAATGATAAAATATCTAACAATGTAATAAAAAATATATAAAATTTCATATGTATATTTAAATATAGAAAACTTTACAAAAAATAATAGTGAACAAATTCAGCAATTTCGTGTAAAAACATGTTTTAAATTATAAAAATAGTGTAACATAAATAAACAACAAAATGCCCGTTTCCAGCAAATAATATATTTTAAACTAATTTAACTAAAATTGTATTGCAAAAATAATGGCTAATGTATATGATAAAACAATATACCAATTGCGTCATTTTTTTATAAGGTCAAAGTGAATACTTTCCGACAATAAATGCACATTCTTCGAAATTTATTAATATGTACAAAGTTTCTGTAAGTAAAATTACTATTAAATCGTAAAATAAAATACACACTAGAAAAGTTTACGAAGTATTCGAATATGTAAAGAAATAAATGCATAATGTCTAAAAAAAGGAAGGCGATGGAGAAAATTAGGAAAATACAAATGTTTCATTCACCACATTGCAAAAGTAAGTGTGGAAAATGCCATAATCACATATGAAACTAGTTGAATGTGCCAATCCCAGAACTTTCTTCTATCTCATATATTTTAATATTTCAAAATGTTGCTACAGATGTCAATATTTCATTTTTATTAGTTCAGTACTATATCAACTTTGACTTTCATCTTAAATTTCTGCTTCAGTCAATTAATCGCAATAAAAACGAGTTAATCTCGATCGTAATATTTATTGAAATAACTAATAGTCACGAATAATCGATTTATCAGGATGGGAAGTTCTCGTCGATTCACGAGCCACTGGTGTAAAATAAAACTACGAAAAATTAAGAAGATTACACAAAAGTCGCTATTACAGCGGCCCCTTGCGGTGGCATTTTTCCAAATCCAGGAAGGACCTTCTTGCCAGGACCAAAAACATACACAAAAAATTTGTTTCAATTCTATGTATAACTTCATACACTTTTCGATGATACAATATTCAAGATCGCACAAAAATCGTTATTACAGCGCCCTCTAATGGCTGATTTTTTTTTCCAAATTAAGGGAGGACCTGCTTGATATAGCCAAAAACTTAAATGAAAAATTGGTTCAATTGGTACAACCCATAACATCATACACTTTTCGATGGTAGAATATTCAATATCGCACAAAAATAGCTATTACAGCGCCCCCTTCCGGCGGATTTTTTTACAAATGAAGGAAGGACCTCCTTGCTATAGCCAAAAACTTAAAAAAGAGATTGGTTTAATTCTATGCATAACTTCATACACTTTTTGATGGTACAATGGCGACAGACATACGGACACAGGGACAGACAGACATTTTCCATAAACATGTTTTGTGGGATTCTGACCCCTAAAACGTGTAAATCCGTCGAAAAAAATTTCGATTTCAATAACTTCTTCTATTGAAGATAGGAGAAAGTAAAAATATGTTTGAAATGAAAAAACACCGCGAAAATTATATGCAGAACAAAAGGCTAGTTTGCAGCAAATACGTTCTTTAAAATAACTAGGGGGCTCTGCCCCATACGAGCTACGCTCGTCAACCCCCGTTCAGATACCGCAGACTCTAAAAGCAGGCTAATTTGATCGGCTTTAAAAAGATTTCGGAAGATTGAATTATAATTTTAAAAAACAGTGGCGATCTCCCTATAAACGGATTTCTATTCTTTTCTCTTTGATTGGGGAATTTTAAGGCCAAATCAACTGCGGTACCACTTGATTTAACCCGTCAACCAATTTCGCCAAATTATATAAATCGTCAAACAACTCGCCAAATTATACAAATTGACATTTTTTTTTTAAACAACGAAAGAACAAATAAATTAGTATAACATTAATAAATATACAAATAAAACGTCGAAATAAAAATAACTTGATAAACGTAGACACGTATAACTTCCTTAAAGTCAAGTTAATGTGACATTTACGATCAGACATTATTGACATTTAATCTTATAGTTTGGCGATAGATTTTTGGTCGACGGGATAACTAAGTAGTACCAAAGATACAATCGTTGTTTTCCTCTCTTTTGAGTAAAATTAGTTAAACATTTCAAAATAAGCAAATATAAAAGGGATTAAGTAAGCAGAGTCTTTGTCTCCCAGTATTTTTTAACAAAGCGAAAAGAAAATTCTTTTAAATAAGACATTTCAAATTTATTGTTTTTAATCTGACGTAATTTTAACCAAACTATTCTTTCTCTTTTTAATATTCACGTGAAAATACTTTTTTTGAAATGAAATATTATTTGCGCTGTCCTAACAAAAATAGTTGAAAAGATCCTCTCCAAATATCAAATAAATGTCTAGCGCAATTTCTCAATTTAAACTGTTTTGCAATATTATTTTGTGTTCAATTTATGTAATAACTGTAATGTGACGTAAATGTGACGTAATTTCTCCTATTTAAGACTTCTAATGCATGTTAATGAATTTATTATTTTACAATATCCTTTCTCTTTTAAAATTCACGTGTAAATATAGTTTTTATGACGTAATTTTTAATAAGTTCCTGTTTTTATACATAATTATTTAATTCTAATTCCAAATGTTTTTTTCTGTTTATAATAGTCATGTGTAAATAAATTTTTAATTTGAGGCAAACATTATTGTTTGCGCTATTTATACCGTTGGCAATAGTTTAAATTAATACCGTTTTCTAAAATATCTAAAAAATATCTCTTGAAATGCTGAAAATTTGAATTAAAAATATAAATAAAACCTCAAAAAATGGGTAAAAAAAAAATACAGTCTGCACACCGGGAACTTCAAACGTATAAAAGATCTAAAAATGATTAAAATCCCATGTATAGATTTTGCTGCTATAAAACTTTTTTAGTGGAACGAATTTTGTCCAACTTTAGCATTAAATATCTTTTTAAATAATTCTTCGATTTGAAAACTGTCTTCATCAGCGTGTTTATGAAACATTTCTGTATAATACCACGATTTTCATATTTTTGAATGCAATATTTTTCTTAATATTAACGAAGAAAGACCTCCGGTCACAAAAAAATTCAAAACCTGCGGCCGTGACAGCGGTAGTTACTTTTTTTTTTTTAGAATAGAGAGATTATATTGCCAAAATACGGGCTTATAGCTAATAAAAAAAGTGCATTACTTGCATAATACTTTTAATATCTGCACACACACACACACACACACACACACATATATATATATATATATATATATATATATACGACATAATATATAATCAAAAACTTTAAAAAATAAATAGAAATTTAAGTATTTCAACGATGCAAAGAAGAATAATACATTCTTTTCTATATGTACTTTCAGTGGATGTATTTTAACTGCCTGCATTTTAAAATTAAGCGAAAAACAGATCTCTGTATTTTCTACTACACAGGAAGTTTGAAGACAGTCATGAGTTTGGAAAACATTCAAAATCTTTTGGGAAGTACAGATTTTCTGAATTCTTGCCAACTAAATACATCTTGTTAGACTTTTTACCGAACACATGTCTTTCTAGTGCTAAAACTATGTTGTGCGGATTGATTTTGATCGTATTCCAAGAAACACTAGTTCCAATGCGATAAAATATCTTTTTTCTGAAAAATATTTTAAATTGTTATAAATGTTTTATAAAAAATTTATTACTGATACTTATTGTTACCCTTTACGCATAATGAATAAAAATGATATAACTTTCTTTTTTCTATACTGTGCATCATGTTTCTATTCAGAGGGATTGTGTTTTTATCGCTTTCATTTTGAAGTTGTTCTAAAATCTGTCATTTCTGTGCAAATTTGAAAATTTCTCAAAACCAAAATTGAATTTATACTAGGTTCATTTGTACATAATTTCAAAACAGTTGTTAATATGTTTTTTTTTTTTTAAATAAAAGCATACATGATAAAAATTTATAAATATTATTTATAATATTTACAATTGTTATTTCATTAACATGAGTACAGTTTTTTTTATCTAAAATAAGAAAAACTAACTTCTTAAAACCCCCCAAAAACATATGCCTAAAACCTTTGTTTTAGTTTTACATATGCTCATATTGAAATTACACATTGAAAGCTACACATATATAGATAAAGTAAAAATATGTAGAATAAAACAAGTAAAACTTTTTTTATTTTTTACTTCAGTAGCATTTCTTTCACAATTTGTACCTTTCAGTAATACCATCATAATATCCATAAATCTTTATCCATAAATAAATATTTCCATAATAATCATAATCAAAACCATAATAGCCATCTTGGTTACTTTTTTCTTTGTTAGTTTGTCTCATCATTTGAATTGAGGGAATTTCAAACAAATATTTCTTCAATAACACATACTGGACAATTGCACCATAAAAAATAATAAGTAAAGACACAAAACCTTGCTTAATGGTACACAAAACACGAAATTTAATAAGTTAAAAGCTAAATTCTTACGCGTTGAGCTGTTTCTCAGAGAATCTCAGAGATCTTTCAATCGAACTTTTGATTTATTTGAACTCATTTCATTAATTATTTATTTTCACTATGTTTTTGTTTTCATATCTTTAGTCATTATTCGACAAATTATCTCTCGCACAGAAAGCCTCCATCTCTGAGCTTTTAGCCGTTTAACCATCGTATTTTCCTGAAGACGGCTGTAGAAACAGCTCGAAACGTAGAATTTAACTTTTAACTTTTTAAAATTCGTGTTTTGTGTACCATTAAGCAAAGTGGTGTGTCTTTACTTAAAATATTTCTACATTTATTTTTTTTTTTTACTCAAAAACAATATAAAGGAACTTTTTTCCAAGACGCAAATAAAATACAAGTTTTTATTTAAAATTTATTAAATCCTTAATTCATTTGATAAATATCTATTCAATAAAGCTACACAGAAAAATTTGTGGTGATCAGATGAATGGTTTAGGAGAAAAGGTACATTTAGTTTACATGTAAAACACCTCAATAGGCCAAACACCATAAAGACTTTTTCTAATAAAAATTTATTAAGATACTGATGATTACGAAAAATTGTCACGGTAGGTTTAAAAAAAGATAAAAAAAAAAAGCACAACATTATTTTAATACAACAATCCTTTTATCCACTCATAAATAAATACTATCACACACCCAGGCAAACACGAATTTGAATTCACGATTTTAAGAATATAAAAAATATCTTAATTAAATTAATTGAAGACAATTTTTTCATTATTTTAAATATACACACAGTATGTGATGTTAGCTACATTCTCAATAATAGATCAACAAGCCCCGTGTTGATTGGATGCAGATGCTGTACATTTAGAGAATTTATTGTTATATTATCAGAGTTAAAAAAAAAACAGAATACATCTGTTTTAAATTAGAATTAATAAATCTTTATTACTGTTCAAGTTATCAGTGAAAATCTGTAAAACAAATTCTTTGGCTTGACAAGATTTAGCATACTTTAAAGTTTAGAACATCTCTTGTGTTATAACCGACAATATATATCTATACATATTTAGATAGTTAAATACAAATTAATTCGTATTTATGTGGTTTTACGACATATATTGACTTATTTTATGCTATTGCTGCTTTTAACGAATTTTCTAATTGTATGAATAGCTGTGTTACACGCGAATTCGGATGACATGAGATGACAACAAATCTATAAACGAAAACTAAAATTAGGTAATTTCATATAACATACTTCAAAATATTTTGTTACAATTGTAATAATTTACCACCTTGTAGTTATTAATGATAATAACAACCTAATAAATTTTGCGTAGTTAAAATTAGGAGATTTACGTCACAAAAAGCGCATAAATTGAACGAGTATTCTGTAACTGGTGGTTATTATTTTAACAGCTATTTTAAAAATTTGAATCGCCTACTTCACAATTTTCTGAATTTGAATACTGGTACATTTCAGCATTTCCCTGATATTGCAGGAAGCAAAGTAAGTCTGGAGAATCTATCTCACAACATATTTATTATTCGGAATGTGTGAATGAAAATCCAAGTTGGAGAGGAAGCTGTTCTTACGACACAAAACATATGAAAAGAAGGACACGTACAGGGTGAAAAAACATATGTGTTATTCTTAGTACAGCAAAAAAACTAAGAAATAAGAACAAAAAAGAGATAACGATCGTCATCAAAGATGGTGTTCGAAATTACGACTCCGGGCCGCGATGAAGGCCTGAAATCTCAAGCCCATGAAAGATCTAATGCTCTTGAAACTACCAGGCGTGTCCCGGGCTTCCCCAGCATCGGCCATGATGCTTGCAACAATTTCCTCAGCACTTTCCGGCAATGTCTGGGCATTTTTGCAGTATTAAGAAGAATAAACATGTTTTCTCACTCTGTTTATTACCTTTCTTTCTTGTGTTTTGTGTCATCACTACCGCGCCAGGAAAGCGTTTCCGACCATGTATTGCTATGTGATTTCCCATCCTCTAGATGTACTCTATCTCTACTGAAACTCTGTATCCGCTGTGCTGAAACACCCTGTATATAGCGTATCTGTAAGCTGCTTTTAAAAAATTAGAGTAATGTATTCATTAGAGTATCAATTAGATTAAATCAATCAATTAGAGTAATGTACTCAACAAAGTCTGCAATTTATGTGAAGAAACCGAAGATCGCAAAACACTTATCCAATTAAATATTTTCAGCCGAACTCGATTTCGTTTCATATTTTTACCACTTATGAAGAAATTGTTACGCTGTTTTCCATCAGACATAGAATGTTAGACGCTGCTTGATTCCTAATGCCGGAATATCTATACTTACTCTTTCTTCGAATTACACTTACTAGCCCTTCTCATTATATCCGAACTTTCACACAAATCAGATTTAGTATTCAGAAACTTTATCGTTATGATTAAAGTTGTTAACGAAAATATGAATTCAGCTAAGAGTGAAACACCTTGTGCTACTAAACAAGTGGTTTGAGACCCTGGTTTCTTGTGCGTAAACAGTTCAAACATTTTATCCGGTATGGATAGTTATGGAAATATATAAAACAGCGAACACCCAGAGACGATATACTTCATTAATTACTTTAAATCATTCAATACAGCGTCATGTAATTTACCAAAATTATGGAATGAGTTACAACATCGTTCAGAATTTGAAAATAAACATCGAAATAAAAATAAAATTAGATAACTTGAATAATCTGAAAGAGGACATGTAACACGTGAATGATGGCGTTTCAAATCATTGTATTACAAATCATGGAACTGTTGAAAATTCTCTTTTGTCGTGATAAAGGCTTCGGTTAAACCGAAACATGTAGACACTCTATTAAAACATTTTTATTGTTTCTATTTAATACTTTTTAGTAATAATTAAGTACATAAACTATGCATCATGCTGTGTCTTGACACTCCTATTATTTTTTAAAAACATTTAGAAACATTCTGTATGCAGAAGAAGTGCAGGTTTATTATAAATGAATCCTCAGTTTTTGATACGTTACTATGTGTGAAATAGGAAACGTATATGTTTCCATGACAACTAAAACGAGAGGGCGTTAACTGCTGTTTCGAGCTGCGTATGTGTCATGCGCGTGTTTTCCATGGTTGCTGCGCCAACGTAATATTCAAATTGGCGACTGGACAGCAGACAGCATCTTGTGTACTAGATTTTTCAAAGTGTGAATCGCTTATAACCGTTCAGAGAGCAATCCTGAAAGCATACAAATGCAAACCACAAACTACCTTAATCGACAACTCCCGCAACGATGAATTGGTCTATGCGGCCAGGATGACAAGATGTGGCCGGGATGCCCGCCCAGGTTGCCCGACCTTTCGCCGTGTCACTTCTTCGTTTGGGGATATGTTAAAGACTTTGTTTACGTACCACCGTTATCTACCACTTTGGTTGAGTTGCGGAATCGCATCACGACTGCATTCGCGACCATCGACGTGACCATGCTGAGTAATGCATGGAGCGAACTGTACTATCGCTTTGACATCTGCCGTATCACTCAAGGAGCTGATATTGAACATCTGTAGTATGGACGCCAATCTTGTATCCTTTCGGTTTATTTTCATGTATAACTATTTGTTGTAATCAAATTATGTTCCGAAATAAACGCTTCGGAAACACGATGATTCTTTTGTAATAACCCTGTATTATTACTTTAAATTGTATTTTCTATCAGTTTTCGATTATTCTAAATTTTCGAAACACAACACTAGCTTTATTAGCATAACTAATTAACGTTAATCACAATTTAATACATCTCATAAAGGAAATGAAACTCAACTTGCATAAAACTTTATAATATATCTAAATCAGCATAAAACGAGATGACGCATGTTCTGCAAATTAGAAATAACTAGATAAAGTTTACATAGAACATAGACCAAAATAATCTTGCTTGCAATTATAGTAAATATGCCACCTTGTAGTAGTTAATGATAATAACAATCGCAACAAATTATTCATAATTAGAATTAGTAGGTTAACGTCATTATTTATACCTACGGCATGTTATTACGATTTACATATTGTACGTTCAAATTTATAGATTTATTGGGAGATTCATGTTTTAATTTTGCGTATAATGAACACTTTGTAATTAAATGAAATTCGAATACAGATACAATTTATTCACATCTGAATGACTTCTTTATTCATATCAGGGAAATGAGAATCAGTTGATAGTCGATTGATGATGTCCTGATTATAGTGAGTTAATTCTAAAAGTACACGTGCCATAAATATTCTGAAACCTACAATAAATTTATGTTTTAGTAATTTTAAAAATTTGTTTATGAAAGCATTTAGAACACGTTTTTAGATTATTGATTCATAGAAACATAATAAATTATAAAAAAATTAATAAATAAAAACAATAGTACAGAATACTGTATAATATGTATATCACATTATAATATAGTATTTAAAATAGTAAATCAGATTTTTGTAATTGATTTTAAGACTTTCTGGCACAATTTCGTTTAAATTTTTGGGTAAAATAATTTTCACATTAATAATATTAAAAGTAGTTATACAACTTAGAAAAAATATGGTGTACTGAAATCGAACGAATACGTTTATTTTGCGTATTATAACTTTTATAGTAGGCCAAGGAAGAATATTTGAAGATTTTTTTGCATAATGTCGTATTAGAGCAGAAATAAACAGGTAATATAAAAATTTTGTTTTTAAAGTCAATTCCTGCTTAGGTCATCAAAGAAAAATTAAATATAATCCCTTAAGCTAATATTAGTTTTTATTGCATTAAAATATCTCAATTTGTTGATTTTCTATAAGCAAGTAGGTTTACAATGGAAATCTATGGGAATTTGGCGAAATATTACGGATAACGCCAAGTTGGCGACAAACTTGGCGGTATTTGGTGACAGAGTAGGGTCCTCCTATGATAACCCCCCTTATAGATATGAAGATGCATTAAATGCTTCAATTACCAATGGCCGCCATTTTGTCTCTCATGTAAAAATAAAATTAATTAATTAAAATTTAATTAATGAATTAATATTTGAAAAAACTGTTTTAACATCAATTGTCATCCAGTACAAGTTTAAAAAAATTATTTCAACTTGATAGGATGAGTAATAAGTATATTATTAACGATTGAAAATTTTAACAAGAAATATCTACCCTATACCCACACAGCACACAACCATCCATAAGTCATCTACAAGCTGTAAACACAAGACAGCCAACACATCTATAAGTAGTCTAAAAATATCCACGATACACTCTTTTCACATCTAATAGAAATAACATGTGTGTCGTTTTTGAGTTCCTTCAGACGTCGATTATATCCAGAAAATCTATGAGACCACATCTATAAGACCTCCAAGCATAGATCACTGTTCGACATGGGGTACTTCTTATAGATGCACCCAAGACTTGCACTGTAGCTACCCAGGTACATCTGATAAGCATCTATAAGAACTCTAAATGTTCGTCTATTTCTTGATATTCGGTACTTCTTATAGATATACTTAAGATGGGCAAGAAACAGCTGTCATTTCATGGGAAATACAGCCTTGGCTAAAAGTATTGAGCAACCATATATTTTTAATATATTTGTAAATATAATAGTAATACACAAATATTTAACTGCATACAACTATGAATTTTCTTTTTGAGTTATTACAGTTGAAGAAAAAATACAAAGTAACAACTAATTTTTTAATGAAGCCATTATATATATATTTACTTTGTTGTGTTATACATGCCAATTAATAGATAATCATGAAAATAAGAATAATTATAGCTAAAAGTGCTAAAGTATAAAGAACTTGTCTTCAACAATGAAAATAAAGATATCTTATGTTGAAAATACTTTAAATTTACATTTAAATTTCAATGTGTTAAAAATATTAAGAATTATTTTCATGACTATCTATCGGCATGCATTATATAATAAAACTCCCAGAAAACAAATTAATTTAACAGTTTTTTTTAAAAAAGGGTTTTTAAAATAAAATGACTTCATTAAAAGATGAGTTCGTTGGCTTTTTTTTTTTTCAAACTGTGGTAACTTAAGAAAATTTCTAATTGTATGTACTTAAACATTTGTATATAACTATTATTTTTACAAATATATTAAAAATATTGGGGTGAAGGGAGGTTGCTCAATACCTTCGGTCAAGTATGTATTTCCCATGAAATGACATTTTTTTACATGTCATAAGTATACCTACCTATATGAAAATCAGAATAATTCTTGGAATTTCAAAATACAAATAATCTTGTCTTCAACAACAACAAAAAAGAAATCTTATGGTTAAAAAAACTTTTAAATTTATACATGATTTTTATTTTTAACGCATCAATAAAAATTATAAAATATGTACTTAATCATGAAAATTAGAATAATTCCTAAAATTATCTATTGTACTAGCATAAGCATAACAATTGCTATGCCATGCAAATTTCATTAATGAAACACTGAGCAAGAATTATTATTATTTTTTTTTTCAAGCAAATGTTTTAATTAAAAGTACAGTACTTGGTTTGCTGCCATTTTTCTCACAAACTGTAATAACCTTTAAAGACACTAATGGCATACTAAATAAGCCAAACAGTTAACCGTTGCTAATGCTAAAACAATTATGTAATTAGCACCATATTAGCATTATTCTAACATTAACACCCAAAGAGCACTGACTAATTTTTTAGATATTTCCAATAGACATCTTTTATGTTGTTGCTTTTTCATGTCAGGGTCAACCAGGTGGGGAGGCCTACCAAATGGCTCGAGCTCTCACAAGCCCTGCTTTTCATGTCACGGAGAAATTTTAGTTTCATTTTTGGGATACATGAAGCATTCAATTTTTACTTTCATTTCTTTTCAGGCTCCAAATTGAAGACCCCCCCCCCCTCTTATCTAATTAAAAACTGTATTATAATTGGGCTATTTAAGATTAACCATTTTGCTCACTGAAATTTCTCAACTGAATTCAAAAACTACCAGAATAATTTAACATATTGCATACATTTTCCCCAAAATTTCATGTCTAAAAAGTCGTGAGTACATAATACACATTTTTTTTTGCGATACAAATATGCTTATACAAATATAGAAGTAGAAAATAAAACGGAAGTAATTGTACTATTGTATCTATGCAATATCTTGTGTATTATGAACAATCATGTGACATCGACTTTCTGCAAAAACCTTTTATTTTATGGTATTTTAACAAGGGGGCAAAATATACATGAGGAAATCTGATAGTTTAGGTTTGAGAAAAAATTTCAAATCACGATTTCTACAAGTTTTTCCTTTTTTTTTTTTTATTCTTTATATTTTATGTTAATAGAATGTTGTGCATATGTAAAAAAAAAAAAAAAAAAAAAAAAAAAAAAAAAAAAAAAAAAAAAAAAAATAATAATAATAATAATAATAATAATAAATTCTTAATCTAAATCAAAATGCACTTTATAGTTTATACACGTGTAAATATGGTATTTAAAATCAGTTTGGCTAAGTTTTACTTTGGGAGAAATTTCTTAATCATCCAGTATTTTGCAAAGAAAATGAAGAGGTTAAAAGATTTGCTATTTCTCATTATTTAAAGGTAACAAATCTTCCTTTCAGAGGGAGGAAAAAAAGAAGGAAAAAGTATACTAACATAGAATAGAAAACTTTACGTGTTTATTGCAATTGTATTCGTATGTATAAAAGAATCGGCAGGGGGATATGACTTTTGCAACAAACATCATTCATATATACATTACATACAGGAAACATAATGATTAATTTTTTACACTAATATTTTGGAATGGCAATTTTATATTACATATATTTTATATTACCTGAAGGGTTTAATGCAAACTAATAAATTTTTTATTCTGTTTTTAATTTCCCAATACAGAGAAGAGATAAAACTTATTTTGATTTCATTACTAGAAATGTTTTAAAAAATCCCTTTTGTGTACTGAACTCAATATTTTAAAACTTTTATCAATAAAAATATTGCAATCAATACATTACAGACCATTCAGAATTTTTTTTTCTCATGTCTGCTTACATCAAAACATTTTTAACTCAATTATCTTAGTTTGAGAAAGGAATTGCCTGTTACCCCAGTTTTGCATGTTCAGAAAGAAAGGGAAAAAATTTAAAGTAATAAAAAAAAAAAAAAAAAAAAAAGAAAAGAAAAGAAAGAAAAGATAGGAGGCAGTCAATTTTACAAAAATTACATCTTGCAACATGATCTTATTTAAATGCCGAAAATTATTGCATGCTTTATTTATTATTATTATTATTTTTTTAGGATACATCTTATTTTTCAAATACTCTTTCACACAATAAAATTTAATAAACATATAAGTAATAAATTTTGTTATTAATACTTGTACTAGGTGGCACAGAATTTACTGAAATAGAAAAAGTAAAGAAAATTAAGACTTTATTACATGAAGAAATAATATTTTATTTAAAAAAAATAATATTATTAATAGTTATTAACAAAGATAATTCTTGGAATGGGCGTTGACATGCCGGAAGCAGATCTTATGTTTTCACTACAATGGTTATAAACTGATTTCTTTGAGCAGCACCTACAATAAAATGAAAAAGACCACTATTTTAGTAATTAAGGATAGGCAACAGAAAAATCATTTAAAAAATATATATATATATATATATATGCAACAATAATTACGAGTCATCTTTCCTCACTATATAATTAAAACATTAAATCTCATACATAGCTCAGATGTAAAGTACATCTGTAACCTTAATGAAAAAATCATTTAATGTAAATCTCAATCCCACTCAGGAAGTGGGCTCGATTCTTATAGTAGTTTTCAGGCTCAGGGTCAAAGTGAACATTTAGTAATTAAAGTATTAAAAAAAAGTTATTTGAGAAACAAGAGTGAATTTGAAGTTTCTTTAAAGTGTTTTACAATTGCTTAAAAAACAGTTTGAAATGTAGTTGAAGTGCTATCGATAAAATAAGAAATATTCTATTTGCATTAAAATTATTTAAACAGCAATAACATTATGAATATCTTTATTATTTATATTGTAAAACTGCATTTAAATATATACTTATTATCAGGGCCCAACTTAGGTTATGGGGGGGGGGGGCAAGAATCATTCTGGGGGCCTCCCTTCTATCTATAGATTTTTTTGTGAATAATGTGAAAGTGTCTAGTACTAAACTTCATACATGTTGTATTATATGCATACATTTTGTACCCGGTACTGCTCACATTTGTATACATAGTGTCACAAAAAGATGGTCACAACTTTAAGAAAAAATACTAGTGTAGGATAATAGTAGAAAAAAAGTGATATATTGGTTGATACGAGTATTTCTTTGCAAACTTTTACTTTGCTTATCTGTGTATGTCATGTCTAAAAGAAAATGCCCCAAATGGGTCACAATTAATGGTTTTCACTTGCCACATTACAAGGAAAACATTAATAAAGAATTTCTGTTGAAAACAATAGAATACTAAGTCGTCATAATAAAATATTAATCATTAGTTTTCTTATGATATAGTTTGTTTTCTACATGGATGGAGAGTGTACTGGAAGGAGAGGGGAAGGGAAACCGCACTCCCTAAATGTTTGAAAATATATGAATTTTGGCTAATTTTAATCACTTGGCATCTTTTAATGAAAATCCTGACTACTCTCATGGGGGGGCCTCTAAAAAGGGAGGTGATGGGGCGATTTTCCTGCATGCCCCTGCTTCTTATGCTAATAAATTTCTTTTGAAATAATTGTAGATAAAAAGTTATTAGCTCCCAATATGCTATTTCTTTCAGTCAACAATTAAAATGTCACTAAAAAGTAACGTAACGTTACATAAGCCAGCCATAAAACGAAGCAGATGTATCATTGTATGGTTAAATATTGATAATCTGTACTGCAATTTTTTTTAAACTTCTAAGCATCACACATTTTCAAACTTTACCCTTCGTTTAAGGGGAAAAGTACTTTTAACTGCAATTTGTTTGGAAACTGCATCTCATTTTATTTTAGAGATATTCATTTTTTTTTTTTAGTTTTAGTTTTTAATATCATTTTTATAATGGTGGCAACTGAAGTCCTCCATTTCTGTAGAAAGTAAAGGGAAAACAGTTGGAAAATACTAGATTACTATCTTTTTATTGCCATTTTCTCATTACAACTGAAAAAAAAATGTAATTAAAATACATGCTATTTTCAAAAATATATATATATATATATATATGAACGATTTCTGATAAAACATGGAGCTACAATAAACTATATTTAAGTTTAAGTATCCATATTAACATTACAAATAAATAAAGGCATACATTAGCTAGGCAATCTTTTTGTCGAATTTACATCGGTTTTTTTCTGCGTTTGCGTATTATACCACGATTGTGACATCATACGCTACTTTTCTATAGATGTTCTTTAAGACTGGATCGTAAATGTGGAATTCTTTAGCAGATGCAAATGATGTCATTTTATGTATAATGAAAGTTGAAAAAAAATTTAAATTTTGTACAATTTTTTAATGGGCCATGGCGCTAATAAATTTTAAAGTCTCCCCTCTCATCGGGGATAACACTAAATTCTGAAAAAGCAGAATTCAAGCTTATTACTTATTATTTTTTGAAGAACGGATACTCGCTTTTCTTGCTCCACACTTTTTGCAGCAACTCTCATAAAACACAAATGAAAACACTCTATATGAAATTTACAAATTATGTTTCTTCTCTCATTCATTATTCTGAAAAGAGGCAATAATTGTTTAGTTAAATACGTGAAGATTAAAGTTGTTTATGCTTAAATTCATTGGTTCAGCTAAAAAAAAAAAATAAAAAAAAAAATACATTTGATGAAAACCATTGAAATTTTTCTTTTAAATATGAGACAAGCTTCAGCGGTGAAATTATGCTTCTAATAGCTGGAATGTTTTAAGACAAATTTATTTTATGTTACTGTGTTTGCTGCCAAAAGAAAAGCTACAAATTCAGCATTTTTTCGTGCTATGTAAGAGAAATACACATATAGAATATAAATTTCAGATTTAATAATAAAAAATATACAACAATATCTTTAAAATTTGAATTCTTGTAGGAGGGAAACTTGGATGAAAGTTTTCCGGCCTTTTTATATTCTTTAAAATCACTATTTTCATACAACATTCTTTTACTTACCTAGTCAGAAACTAAATTAGGTGAATATTGTTATAGTAGTATTAAATACCGTAAAATTTTTACCTCTGGTAAAATGAAAAATTGGTAAATAAATTTTCATAAAAGTGAAAAAAAACACTAATTAATAAGTTTTTTCAAAAGATGGTAAAAATACGTTTTACCAAGGACGATAAAAACCATCAGACGGTAAATACTGTCCAATCTTGATAACCCATAGAAAAAGCCTTAAACACTTTAATAAAATTATTAGTGGAAAATGGCATCAACAATAATCTGATATTCTTTTTTCTTCACAACAACAAGATATTTTGAAAACTAAAAACGACATCATTAGGAAAGTTAAGCAAAAATATTTTAGATTTATAAATTAAAATAAATGCTAAAAACAAGTAATTTTTCATGCAAAACCATTCCTCTTTTTCCTCCCTTGTAAAAAGTTTTAATATCCAATTTTATAAAACAATTAGTTGAAACCTGTGTTTCTTCTTTAAATACATTTTGAGTAATAGATGCAGATTTCCAAAATCTGGAAGGAGTCAGTGGCTCCTAAACTCAAAACTAGTTGGATGTGCGAATCCCAAAACTTTCTTCTATCTTATACATCTTAATATTTCAAAACCTAGTTACACATGTTAATACTTCAATATTATTAGTTCAATACTATACCAACTCTGATTTTCATCTTAAATTTCTGCTCAAGTCAATTAAACGGACTAAAAACGAGTTAATCTATATCATGATATTTGTTAAAATTATAAATTTTTCCTTATTCTGTCGTTATCAGCTGTTTGCGAGTAGCCGGCATAGCAGGAAGCGAGTTCCCGCCGCTGCATGAGACGCCGATGCACAATAGAACTACGAAAAATCAAGAAAAGTATACAAAAATCGCTAGCACGGAGCCCCTTTACCGCGCAATATTTCCAAATTCAAGGAGAACCTGTTGGTCAAAGCCAAAAACAAGCACAAACATTTTGGTTCAATTGTATGCATAATTTTATACGCTGTTCGATGGTACAATAATGAAAATGGCACAGAGATCGGAATTATAGCGCCCCCTTCTTTCGGAATATTTTCAAGTTCAGGGAGGAGTTGTTTGCCATAGCCAGAAACATGCACAAAAAATTTGGTTCAATTATATGGATAACTTCATACACTTTTCGATGGTACAATAATGAAAATGGTACAGACATCGCAATTATAGTGCCCCCTTCCGGCAGAATTTTTCCAAATTCAGGGAGGACCTTCGTGACATGACCAAAAATAAACACATAAAATTTGGTTCAATTCTATGCATAACTTCATACACTTTTCGGCGGTACAATATTCAAAATGGCACAAAAATTGTACAAAAATCGCTATTACAGCGCCCTCTACGAGCGATTTTTTTACAAATTAAGGGAGGACCTCCTTGCCATAGCCAAGAATTTAAAATTTTTTTTTGGTTCAATTCTATGCATAACTTCATACACTTTTCGATGGTGCAATATTCAAAATCGCACAAAAATCGCTATTACAGCGCCCCCTAACGGCGAATTTTTTGCAAATTCATGGAGGACCTGCTTGCCATATCCAAAAACTTAAAATAAAAATTTGGTTTAATTCTATGTCTAACTTCATACACTTTTGGACGGTACAATATTCAAAATCGCACAAAAATCGCTATTACAGCGCCCCCTACCGGCGAATTTTTTCCAAATTCAGGGAGGACCTGCTTGCCATAGCCAAAAACTTAAAATAAAAATTTGGTTTACTTCTATGCATAACTTCATACACTTTTGGACGGTACAATATTCAAAATCGCACAAAAATCGCTATTACAGCGTCCCCTACAGGCGAATTTTTTCCAAATTCAAGGAGGACCTGCTTGCCATAGCCAAAAACTTAAACTAAAAATTTGGTTCAATTCTATGCATAACTTCATACACTTTTCGAAGGTACAATATTCAAAATTGCACAAAAAACGCATTTACAGCGCCCCCTACCGGCGAATTTTTTCCAAATTCAGGGAGGACCTGCTTGTCATATCCAAAAAACTTAAACTAAAAATTTGGTTCAATTCTATGCATAACTCCATACACTTTTGGATGGTACAATATTCAAAATCGCACAAAAATTGTTATATCAGCGCCCCCTACCGGCGAATTTTTTCCAAATTCCGGGAGGACCTGCTTGCCATAGCCAAAAACTTATAATAAAATTTTGGTTTAATTCTATACATAACTTCATACACTTTTTGATGGTACAATGGCGACAGACAGACGGACAGACGGACAGACGGACGGACGGACGGACGGACAGACGGACACACAGACAGACAGACATTTTCTATAAACATGTTTTTTGGAATCTCTGACCCCTAAAACATGCAAATCCGTCGAAAACCGGAAGTCGAAAAAAATTTCGATTACAATACTTTCTTCTATAGAAGATAGAAGAAAGTAAAAATCTAGTGGCCACACTATGTAATAAAAGTATAAAAACAATAGCGATTGGTTTTATATGGATAAAAATCTCAGGAATTCAAAGCGAAAAATAATTTACTTAATATAAACGCATGTACAACAAAACAGATTAATTACATCAAATGTGTTTAATTTAATCATAAAATTCTTTAAATCTGAATATTACTTAAATATATGCATCTTAAACTATGTACCGTTAGAATATAAAGTTGGGCTAGATATAGTTAAAAATATGTATGTATAAGTTAAGCAATCATGACTAAGGAGTATTAGGAAAACAATATTTCTTATTTTGATTTTGTCATATAAAAATACACATTAAAAAAATTGTGAATATGGTGAGAATCTCGCATTATAAGAATCAAAATGTACTTCAAACATTTGTTTTTCTAAAAAAAAAAAAAAAAAAAAAAAAAATCTTGGCGACTTAAGACACCGAAAGTTAATGGAAAAAAAAAGAAAATTACTCGCCACGTGGCAACTGTGAATCTGGACCTATAGCAAATAGGTGTCAATAACATTTTAGGTGATGCGTTAATTTATGGTTGTTGCCACACAGTAAACTACAGATTATCATTATTTTCTTGCTATGTAAGAAAAAAATACATGTAGAGATAAAATGCATTAAAAATACCACTACTTTTACATTTAATGAACATAATTATTTTTAATTTCCAGAAATCCTCTATTTTTACAATATTTTAAATATTTACTTTTTGAATTCACAGTTAATTTCAAGGTCATCAAATCCATATATTCACCGACAATAATATCAATTTTGCCTGTAAGAAATAAAGTTAACTTTTTTTACTCACAGAACATTTAAAAATAAATTTAGAGCAAAATGATTATCATTTATTACAAAGCAACTATTATTTTGAAATATATAGGGGCTTGGCGACACAAACAAGACTCCAACATGCACAGGGGAGTTGCAGCTAACCGTTCGCTCGAAGGTTGTGTCAGTCCTGACTACATGAGTTATATTATACATTAAATATTTTGTTTAAAAATTTTTGGTTTAATACTTATTTTAAAATCTCACAAACTAATTTGTCTAAAAAAAAGAAACAAAAAAGGATTTTTGAATTTAAAAATATACTAACTCAGCATTCATACAAGTCTTCCTCATCTAGGACTTCTTCAAGGCTATCTTCAAATGTTTGTGACGGTGTGTTCCGACTGCAAGTTCTATCTGTAAAAGAAATCAAGAAAACCTTCATTCTTTTTGGGGCATTGGCTATTATATTAAAATGTGACTGCGTGTTTATATTTCACATCAACTTCTATATGAATATGATTACTTATGGGATGAGAAGCACAATTATTTGCAAGGATATGAGCATGCCAAATTAAAGAAATCTTAATATTTAAATCAGTTTCAGATGTGAAATTAGAATTTAATTAAAAAATAATTACTTTTTTGTTTTGATCATTTGGAATAGTTTTACTTTTAATACCTTCTGATTGTTTACTAGTAATGCTTTGAATATTCTTTTCTTCCTTTCATTCTGATTTTTTAAATTCACTCTTTTTTTTTTTTTTCTCTCCAGATTTTTGAGTTTGTGAACCAAGATTCTAAAATTTCACTTTTTTCTTTTTGAGTACACAGAAATAACAAAATTTTAAGTTTTTTCCATCTTTCCTCAATTTTGGGGTCTGCGAGAGATAAAATTAAGTGCTTTTTTCAAAATTTGCCGACTCACAGTGATGAATAAGTCAACGTTTTTCATTGCAATTGAATTCAATTATTGTACAGAACCCTTTGTGTGCGAGTAAAACAATTTTGCTGAACTACTGACCTTTTTCTGTTTTAGTTGTGCTTTTATTAGTGGATAGCACCCCACATTTTTTTTCTACTACTTATTTATACAGTAGACTCCCTCAAACCCACATAGCTTGGAATCAAGAGTTTGCGCAGATTTCTAGTCACTGTTTTGTTTACATAATATTGTGTCCCTTGCTGCTATTTTTGACATGCATTTTCAATTCATTTCTTTCCTGGCTGGGGGGGGGGGGGGGGACCCACAAAATATATCCATTAATCTTGGGAAATAAACGTAAATTTTGACATTTTGTCGCAGGGAAGCATCGTGAAATTTGTCATTTGGTCTTTGAAAGAAAGAAAAAAAAGATAAATTTGCCAGTTGGTTATGAAAAAAACAACTTAATTCGTCCATCAATTGCATGAAAAAACAAGTATGAGTTTTGCCAGTAAATCACTGAGAAAAATCTACAAATTCATCAACTATTTACAGGAAAAAATGAAATTATTTATCATCTGCAGGAAAAATCTGCAAAATTCCTCCCACTGTATCATGGTTGCAAAAAAGTCACGCCGGTGGTTTTTATTGGTTTTAACCAGCTTTTTTTTGGCAAATTTGGCTTTTATACAGTGAAGCATTTTATTTATAAACGACTCATTTTTATGTGTTTTTTAATTAGTTTTAAAGATATTTAATTGAGGTAGACATCAATATAACCCAATTTTTCAATAATGAAGACATTAATATTGGAATAAAAGGTCATACCAATTGCTTTGTCTGGTTTACACTGACCTTAACAATCTTTTTTTTTTTTTTTTTACTTCTTATATAATTTAAAAGGACAATGGTTGCTTAGTTCTATATTTTATTAACTAATTTTAAGGGATATTAATATTACAAGTCTTATTTTTTTTCATAATCATTTATTTAAAATCACACACAAAGTCATTCATAAAAACATTTCTCTATTAAAATAGTATTATGAATAACATATGCATTAATTTATGCATGCATATGCACTATTTTAAATAACAACTAGCTTTTCAAAATTCTAATTCAACAAGTTTTATTCGGAGAATTTAAAAAAAAAAAAAAATCTCTATTTTTAGCACTTACATGTACTAAAATTTCCTCAAATGTTATATCCTTCCTAATTTCTCTTTCAGAATTGTTCATTCTATGATTTTAATCTGTCAGTATGGACATATCTGGAATAAGTTAGATAACAGCTTAGAAGTAGAAAAACTTTTTACATATATCATTTTTATAAGTCGATCATTTTTATAAGTATTTTTTATCTAACAATTGCTTATTATTGCTCAAGTATTATATAAGATAATTTCAGTTATTAAATACATATAGCTATTTAGTTTTAATCAATTTTAAAAGTAAATATCAGTAGGTATATGAAAGAATGTTTCTATTTTAATGTGTGACATTTTCTTATTCTTTCATATAATCTTTAAAATGTGTAGTATGTGTAAAACCATGATAAAGAATTCCAAACCAATACTTTAGAGTCTAATTTAATGTATTCTTCTGAATATTCATAATTTTTTTTTCAGACATAATGCCTTCACAGTTGCATTCTAGCAGTTATAAGGTCATATTTATTTGACAAAATTTAATACAAGCTTAAATTTTTTTAGTAGAAAATATTTATAAGTGTATTAAAAATAAATTAATCCAAATTTTATATGAATTATCTATAAACCGTCTTTCTGAAAAATAAAAGCTGGCTTTTTTAAAGCGGTTAAAACCAAAAAAGCTGGCTGGCTTTTTTTGGCCTGTCTAAAAGCCGGCAACCCTGCACTGTATGGAAAATAGAACAAGAGTTTTGCCAATCAGTCGCAAAAATTCCCACAAATTTTGGCAATTGGAGAAATAAATAGCACAAAAATCATCAATCGGTTTCAGGAAAAAAATTGCCAAAATCGACATTCTGCCGTCAAAGAAAACCCACAAAATTTGTCAGTTGATTGTGGGGGGGAACACAGAAATATTTCAGTTGGTTGCTTTAAAATATTTGGAAATTCATCAATCGGTCACAGGAAAACATTGTATTCAGCAATCAATTGTGCGGAAACGTTAAAAAATTCTTAAGTTGGTGGCAGACAAACATGCAAAATTCGTCAATCAGTTGCGGGGAAAGAAATTACAAAATTCTATTAGGTAAAGTAATAAATTACAAAAATAAATAAATAAATCTTAAAATAACCATGTTTTATTTCATGTTTAATCAGACTATTAGATAAAAAAAGCTGCAGTAACACAAATGTATTTGAAAAAAAAAAAAAGATTATGCTTGCCAGAGATATCTGTGTTGTATCTTGAATTTCTTTGGAAATAAATTCATTTCATTCATGAGAAAGCATTAATTCAGTCATATTAACCAGAATTTCATATAAAATGTGTACACAATGACAAAAAAAAAAAAAAAAAAAAAAAAAAAAACCTTGAAATTTCCCTGAACATCTTAATTGTGAGTTTCACTGTTTACATCTGCATTGAAGTGAAGATTTCAGACAGTGTTGAATTCAAGGAGTGGATCCGGAAGATTTGAGATTTTGTGTTTTTCAACAGTCAAAAAGTGCAGTTTTCACCTTCCCCCGGGAGAAAAGTATCTGAATTGAACACTGATTTCAGGGAATCGACTGTATAAATAAGCTTTATTTAAGATACTTAAACACGCAAACAATTAATGAATAATTATGAACACGGAAGGTGGGACGAGGGGGGGCGGGTGTGAGAGAGGGAGATTTTGAAAATCTTACCAGCGAAGGATTTATTTTACCAGCTAGTAAGAAGCCATGTATAGTTGAAAATTGCTATGACAACATTTACATGATTACAAAAAAAAAAAAAAAAAAAAAAAAAAAATTACTATTACCAAAATAGATTTTTAATTTTTTTCCTATAAAATTAAGAATTACATATAAACAGAAGAAAATTTTATAGAATTTAATAACACATTTACAATTGCAGTAAGTTGGAGAGTTGAAAAATATAGCTAACAAGTAAAACATATATCTTCTATTATAGCCAGGGTTGCAAAAAAGCCATGCCGGCGGCTTTTATTGGTTTTAAGTTTTTTTTTTTTTTTTGGCAAGAAATGGACTTTTTTTGGCTATAATTGGCTTTATAATTATAAACTATGCATTTTAAAGTGTTTTTAATTAGTTTTAATGACATTCAATTATTTAGAGTTTAATAAGTAACCAAATTTCTCAATAATGAAGACATTAACTGAAATAAAACTTAGATGGTTTTGCTAGTGATTTGTAGTTAGAATTGCAAATATGTCAGCTAAATTTTAAAAGCTCCATATCAACTGCTTTATCTGTTTTACACTGACCTTTAACAGACACCCCCCCCCACCCCCCAATTTTTTCATTTCTACAGCTTTATAAAATTAAAGAGGACATTGGTTACTTAGTTACATGTTTTATTACTTAATTTTAAGAGCTATTAATATACGTCTTATTTTATTTCTATTAAACATTTAAAATTATGCATAGTCATATAAAAAAATATATCATTTCTCACTATTAAAAACATTATGAATAGCATAATTGCTATTCGAAATTTTATTTTTCTCGTTTATTTTTATACACTTATGTACCAAACTCTCCTTAAATATTATATCCTTTCTAATTTCTCTTTTAACATTTATAACTTCACTCTTCATATGGACACATAAGAATGTTTCTATTTTGATGTGCTACATTTTGTCATTGTTTAATTAATTATAATCTTTAAAATGTGTAGTGTATGTGGAGCTATATATGTAATATAGAATTTCAAAACATCAATTTGGAGTGTAACTTATATTCTTTTCAATACTTATATATTTTTTTTTCAGATATAATGCCTTTACAGTTGCCTTTTAGCAGTTATAAAGACATTTATTTGACAAAATTTAATAGAAATTCATAATTTTCTTAGCAGAAAATATTTATAAGTAAGTGTATTATAAATTAATTGATCCAAATTTAAAACTAATTAGCTGTAAACCAACTTAACCGACTTTTTTAAGTGGTTAAAACCAAAAAAAAAAGCCAGCCGCCTTTTTTTGGCCTGGCTAAAAGCCGGCAACCCTGATTATAGCCTGTAATTTTTAAGAGACTACTTAAAAATTCACTTGCCAGCGATGAGTAAAATGAGGCAATTTCCCACCCATGATTATAAATATTTAAAACATTGAGCGGCACATTAGACACCAGTGGCTGACACTGAATTTTCCGTTCAGAATGCATCATTCGCCGATGACTGACGGTCTAAAATATGATATGAAACTAAAAAAATATAATTGTTTTATGTAATTACTGAAAATGTATTTAATATTTTACTTACCTTTTATTTATTACAGGATTATACTTTCTTAAAAATTAAACATTGTAAATTTTTCAGCTTAAGTGTCAGTCACAGTGTTAACTGATAGCAATATTTGAGCGTGGCCAAATACTATGATACTCGGCTATAATAATACAATATCGCTCAGACTAATCCCTCTGAGGGAAGTCCTAGTAGTAGTTTTTATTTCTTTTGTTTTTAAATTCAATGAGTAAAAGACATGTATTTTAAATATAATTGTTTTAAATAAAATAAGTACAAGAATGTATTTCTAATGTAATATATTTTAAATAAAGTGTGTTAAAGGCTTATATTTTAAATGAAATGAATGTAATATAAGTAGCGGCTATGAGCAGTGGCATATCTAGACTTCATCATTTCAGAGGGGGCTGACATACAGTAAAAGACGGCTGAAACTAGCCTTTTCCTCCCATGTTTGCCAGGGCAAACATGGATTTTGCACCCCCCCTCTTCCTCCTCATGCACAATAAAAGTTACTGACTGCAGGCACCCAATGCAGAAAAAAAAAAAATCCTTAAAAAATAAAAATAATTAAAATGCTAGTAAGAAATATGTAAACAACTCTCCCATAGGATTAACATTAGCTTGAGCATTAAGATCCTATACTAGTCATGCGAAGAAACTGAATCGCTAATGTTAAACCTATGGGAACATTCTTTTTAAAGTTTCTTACTTGCATATTAATAGTTTTAAATGATTTTTTTTCTTGCTTATAATAGCTGAAATTGAATTCTAACCAGGTCAGTGTTTACTCTTTAGAGTTTGGTTGCAGATTATTTTTCTTAAATAAATTTACTTTCACTTCCACAAATTTTGAAAAGAATGCTTCCACAGGTTTACATTAGCTTGCAAATTTCCTTATATTTCATATATATATATATATATACATTTTTGCATGAAACAACAAACAAAATCTTTATTAGGCGACCCCCTACGCCTTTCGTTCTGGTGCCTGCGGCACCTCTGCACTCCCTAGTTTCAACCCTGGTTTCTAAGAGGGAATCACAAGAAATGGAAAAAAATTCTCTTTAAATAGGTTTTTATCATAGCAGCTATATAAAATCAAAATGCTAAGATGGAATTGCATGGAACTGGGAAAAATTTCGTTTTAGGTAGGTTTTCAATGTTTTCATCTTAACAAGTACCTATAATTTTTCCATGGCTATATGATACTTTTTTAATCTGAAAATTATTTGCTAAAAGATTACCAAGATCAATAAATAGTAAAATCTAGAAATTCAGAAGTCAATTATCAGGAAAAAAAATTCGTGAAATTCTTATGTTGGTTGCAGAAAAAAAATGTAAAATTCATCGACTGGTTGCTGGAAAAATCTCAAAATTTGTCAGTCAGTAGAGGGGCAAATCATGAAATTCAATCTGTCGTGGGAAAATATCACAAAATTCTACTGATAAAAAAAGGACTCTTAACAAACAAATTTAAAATATCTTTTGTGCTTTTTTTTAGAATAGTGTGCACTTTTTAAAAGATTCCTGCATGGCAGCTTTTTTTTTTTTTTTCTAGAGTCAAACTAAATATGGTCCCAGTAGCAGAAAATACTCCAAGTGTCTGCGACAGATACTTCAAGGGGCAGAAAATAATCTGATGGTAAAATATTTTACAATTGGATCATTAATTAATCAAACAATCACTTACATGTGACGTCATTATGCATTTTATTCATTTTTATTAATAATAATCTTAAGTTTTGTATTAAGTAATAAAGAACTAAACATAATTATGAAGCAAAATAAAGGTTTGATAGAAAAATAATCTGCAAAAGAGAAAAGAAAATATGCGATATCAGTCTTGAATTTTCTGCTACTGGGAATATACAGTTATAAAAATTTTATTGATTAATATACTGTTCACACTAGAAAGAAAAGGGTAGGGTGCCAGCCACTAATAAAGGCACAACTTCAGCAGTAAAAATGAGCCTTTTCAAGAAAAAATTTTGTTAAGTAATGATAAAAAAAGTACATGATTTAATAATAGTCTGTTTCCTAAAAATAAAAAAGGTTATAATTTTTGCAAGTTTTCGGGCACATTTATTTAGAAATACTCTGGTACTGGAGAAGATTTTTACAAGAGATCTCTGGCTAAAACTAAAGATGCATTTCAATATTTTAAAAAAGGAGCACCCTTAAATAATGCCAAGAGGGAACTTTAGATTATAATAAATACAAAAGTAGTTTCTTAAGCAATTGGAACATTTATATGTAATAATTGAAGTTAACTTTATTCTAAATAATATGATAAATAATCAAGGGTGGATCCAGCCCTCAATTTAGAGGGGGGGGGGGGGGGTCATGGCTCTTTTTTTTTTTTGCAGAGGGGGTCGTCACCCCACTTCATGATAAATCTTTATATTGGAGGCTATTCCCAAATTAAAACTGACAATTTTTCTGATACTTTCGTGAATTCATTTATACTAAAAATTTGCATTGGTATTCGTAAAATATATAATTTATAGATTTCATTCAGATACCAAGAAATTGAAACGTTTCTCATTTTCTTGTAAATGCTAAGAATGATTCAGAAATGTTGTCAAGTTACCATATTAAGCCAATTTTTAGGACTTAAGAGCCACAGAAATGTAGTCATGAGGGAGCAATTAGCATTCACGTCCGGAAATTTAGTTTAAAATGCTAAATTTCATGGAATTTTTGGAAAGACTTTTCTTTTATTGAAAAATGGAAAATACTATTTGATCACATAGTTTCTGAATAAGTGAACTTGCAAATTTCTAGAGATTAAAAAGATTTTCACGGATGTATCAGAAATTACCTAATTTTGATTTGATTCACATTGTTGAAAGGGGGGAGGCGAATTTAAAATATATTTCATTTTTTAAATAATTTTTAGCATTTTCCTGTTGTTCACGGAGGGGGGGGGATCGTGACTTCCCCCTTGGACCCACCATTGTAAATAATACAACACTTATTTTAAGGGTAAAATAATTCAGTTGCTAAGATGTTGAAATTTTTTTTTCTATTTTATTGAAACCAGAATTAGTGGAATTCATTTAAAATTAACTGCTCTTTTTTCTGCTACACATATAACATAAAACCTAAATGTTATTTGAAAATTCTGGTAAACATTATGGCTGAGGATTAAAATTTATTGTATAAATAACATAACAACACAGCCTTTCAAAAAGTCAAGTTCAAAATAGCCAAGACTGTATCGGCGATTGGTGATAAACAAAACAATATGTGGCTCTAACACTCTTTTACTATACCGTTCGTTATATCTGCAAGATATGTGATTAAATTTCGATATTTATGCAACTAATACAGCAACAATTTGCAAGTTTATTTTCATTTTATACGAAAATTATCGTAGCATTAAGCCTAAATCTATCTGCACGATACACGGATATAGCAGTAATCGGGTGTTAAAATATAAACTATACAGAAAAGTAAATACATGAAATAAGAAATGAATAACTTACCTTTTATGCAAGTCGTTAATGGCTGAACAGAGTAAAACTGGGGGGAAAATGCACATAGAGCCTTACTAAATAAATGGCGAATCACGCGGGTTGAGCGAGCGGGCGCAGACGTAAACATCGGTCGCGTCCGGAGTTTCTAGGAGTGACCTTCGACTTTCCATTTCCGCATTCGCGGCAAGATTGAAGTAGCAGTATTTTTTTTCCATAAGATGTGCGTAATAGGTGTTATTCGCAAGTCCATTGGATGCACTAAAGAGTACATCCTTTGGAAATTAAAAAGAGCATTTCCAGTAGACATAAAAAAAGTCATAGTTATAATACGTCTATAGCAGGTCATGGACGTTTAATACATATCTAAACGGGAAATGCCCGATAGACATCTATTGGTTTAATGCTATGCACATGTAAAAGATGTTGTGGACGCTATAGATGTAATTACACTATACATCGACATCCTATAGATAACGTGTGCTGTGTGGGTATATACACAGGGTGTCCGGTCTCAACGGTGTCCAATGGCTAATTCCTAAACCGTTAGTCATAGACGTATAGTTCCAATTACAAAAATGTTTTAAATCAGGTAAAGAAATATTTTATAAGCGATTTGGGTCAATAAAAACATTTTTTTTAAAAATTACGAAATTTAAATTTTTATACGGTCCCCCGTCCTATAAGTTATATTTAGTGAAATTTTCCTTTTACACTGACAAGTAATACAAAAAAAGTCCCGTTATTCTACGATTAAAATTGACCGAGTACTAATAGCTGTTTAAAGTTGGAGCATATTTTTTGCTGAAAATTGGGGGTCATTCACAAATTTAGTCGAAATATAATTTCGTCAGATATAAAAAATGTTTGGGAGTAAAATTAATATTGCAATATAAATTTGAAATCTTTACTCATTCTGGCATATTAATGGAAAATATACAATATGCAATAAACATTTAAGAAGAAAGAAAAAACAGAATTTTTGTTAAATAAAATGATTCTAAATTAACAGGCTCAATTCTTTGCAAAATGATACGTATTTTAAAATATTATTAGATTGCACAAGTCTGCAAAAGTTAGGTTATGTCATGTTTTTTAGCTTTTGATAATTGATTCTTATATATTCTGTACCGCTGAATCCGAAATTGACCTTCATTTTTAACTATCATATCAGGATTTTTCGCAAATTGCAAATTTCAAAGTTAAGAAATTCAATGTTAAAATTGAATTTCTTCCCTATCTCATCGGACCACTCAGCTGTTTAGCTGTAAGAATCCCAGGATGAGCAAAAATATCGAATAAAATTTTTAATAAAATAAAATAAAATAAAATAAAAAATGTTTTACATATGTTTTAAAGTATGAGATTTTCGCTATATTTTAACTTACACATTTGCGATTTGCAAAAAAAATTTAACGTGATGGTTAAAAATGAAGGTCATTTTCAGATTCAGTGCTAAAATGTGCATAAAAATCAATTATCAAAAGTTAAAAAACACAACCATCTCCTCTACTTTATAGTATTCGATTTTTGATATTCTTTAAATTTGAAAATTTATGATTTGCGAAATATCCTGACATGATGGTTAAAAATTAAGGTAATTTTCGGATACATAAAAGTTACATAAAAATTACATAAAAATTAAAAAACCCAACAATCGCAGTCTTGTATTATCTAATCTAAAACTTTTTCTTAAACTCCTTGGCAGAAATCTATCCGAAATTTTTTGTGTTTTCCTGTAAAATAAGTATAAATGGTAACCACCGAACATCTTAATAATATTAGATTGTTATCAGATTTGCGCCAGTATGTAAAGTGCAATCTCGATCGGATATTTAAAATTGGGTTAAAGTTCGAGTACAAATTTTGAACTGGAAAAACATACATACGATTGTTCAAATAACATAAAAACTTATAAAAAAACATATTTTTTGTTAAAAGAAATCATAAGAGAAACAGATTCAAATCCTGACAAAATAAAACATATGTTATTTTAGCCAATTTGAGACTTAATCATAATACTTGTTGGATTTTTTTTTCAAAGCGCAGATACACATGAAGTAAGATCTTCGAATACTTTAAACACTTGGTATATGATCCCTCAAAGCCAAGCCGAATTGATTTGTTTTCAGAGTAGAAAAGTGGCATAAGTCATGCATTTTTAAAGTTTCATAACTCGCTTAATTTTAGCGTTATATGAAAGGGACTTTTTTTTTTGTCTTACTTGTCAGTGTAATAGGAAAAACATTACTAAATGTAACTTATAGGATATAAATATAACCGTATAAAAATTTAAATTTCGTAATTTTTTAAGAAATGCTTTTATTGACCCAAATCGCTTTTAAAATGTTTCTTTGCCTGATTTAAATTATTTTTGTAATTGGAACTATATGTCTATGACTAGCGGTTTAGGATTTAGCCATTGGACACCGTTGAGACCGGACACCCTGTATAAAATCCTAATGAAACGAATTTATGAAACGGAAGTATGAATCGACTGATTAAACAACTCATTATCTTTCACGGCGATTTCTCCTAAAATATGGAATACTTTGCGACGAAATTAACACCAAAAATCAATATTGATCCGCAGATTTCAAAACTGGTATTAGAATTTTTAAATTCGAATTAGTTTATGAAATATTAATTTTTTTTTTATAATTTTATATACATTTTTCTAATGATGGCAACTCAAATTTTAATCATAACAGATATTTTGCTTTCAGATTTTAGAAAAGGTTACTATTTTAAACTAATCTGGCGGGAAATTTGGCCTCTCTTAAATGTATGCTAAGAAATGTATCATGTTACTTTTCTTCATAATTCATTTTGTATTTCATTATCATTTTATTTAATACAAACATATACACATATAATATATACATTTAAAATAAATGGCTTTCATTTCTTTATTTTTTTTAAACGAAATGAAAAGAAAAATATTAGGCACAGATGTCATATCGCACCGGGATACCTAAGTGGCTCCAAAATGGCATTATTTTGGTTGACATGGTAACCCGGCTATTCTTGTTTATTTAATAATAAATGTTTATTTACTCTATTTTCTTTTTTTAAATTACATAAATTGTTTTGTTTTATAGTTAATTATTTTTTTCATTATTTTTCTTTAAAAATAATATACCGGGTACCTAATTTGCGCCAAAATGACATTATTTTGGTTGACATGGTAACCCGGCTATTGCTGTTTATTTAATAATAAATGTTTATTTACTCTATTTTCTTTTTTTAAATTACATAAATTGTTTTGTTCTATAGTTATTAATTTTTTTGGTTATTTTCCTTTAAAAATAATATAAAATAATTAAAAAATACGGTACTACTTAGTTATTCCGTCGACCCATTTCGCCAAATTATATAAATCGTCAAACCACTCGCCAAATCACACAAATTGACATAATTTTTATTTTAAATAACGAAAGAACGAAGAAAATAGTATAACATTAATAAATGTACAAATAAAACGTCGAAATAAAAATCACTTGATGACGTAAAGGCGTGTAACTTGCTTAAAGTCAAGAGAATGTGACATTTACGATCAACTATTATTGGCATTTAATCTTATAGATTGGTGATAGATTTTTGGTCGACGAGATAACTAAGTAGTACCAAAAATACATACGTAACTGGTATTCGAAAACGAGGTTTTCGCCAAATTTTCGTTAAAAAAAATCACGCCAAACCCGGTGCGTATATGACATCTGGTTAAATATTAAATGATGTAACAAACGATGACATTTAATTTTAACTTCAAAGCAATGTTTTAATTTACCACTCGGAAAAAAAAAAAAAAAAAAATGCTAACTTGCGAGTTGAAAAACAGCTATTGGCGAGATTTTCACCCGGCTAGCGTAACAGTACCAAGAATTCTTTGCGACTATTGAAACTTTTATGTAGTTTTATTCGAAAAATAAATTTTGTTTTTTAATCAAAAGGGAAAACTTTCGGCACAGATGTCATATACGGACCCATATTGGCGTGATTTTTTTTCTGACGCCAATGTCATATACGCAACGGGTACTTAACTGGCGCCATAGTATCGCTATTTTGCTTGATTTGGTAAGCCGGATGTTGTTGTTTATGTTGTTGATGTTTTCCCCAAATTAGCGTCGGAAAAATTCGCGGCAATATGGGGCCGTATATGATATCTGGGCCAAACTTTCATATGAAAAGCTAAGGGATCAAAGTGTATTTATTTATGGCAGTTACATGACTTGAACAATTATAATATAGATGAAATGATGGCGATAGAATAATATTTGGCGACTTATCACCTGTACCTGGCTAACATTAAGTACCAAAATGGCAACAGGAATATAAAAAGCGAAGTGGTTCGCCCGGAACTGTTAATGATAGTCACATGACTTAGGCTATTGTTATAGAAATTGTTTTAAAATACCTGGAGACAAAGACTCTGTATACTTAATTCATTTTTTTGCTTCTTTTTAGATATTTAACTGATCCTCTTTAATCAAACACGAAAACAACCATTGGATGTCTTAACAGCAACTGATTCGGCCTTAAATTTTTGAAATCAAAGGAATTTGAATGGAATCCCGTTTACAGGGAGATCTGCACATCTTTTTTCAGTATAATTCAATCTTCTATAATATTTTTAAAACCGATCATATTAGCGTGTTTTTAGATTCTGCGGTGTCTGAACGGGGGTTTGCGAGCGGAGCTTGCAGGGGGCAGAGCCCCCTAGTATATAAATAAATATATAAATATAGGGAGAGTGTGAACTAATAATAGGAACTGAAAGAAAATCCTATTATTTTGGGCTTTATCACAAACTTTTCTTTAAAAAAGTAGCTGCTTTTTTTTCAAAAAACGAGCTATTAATTTTTTTCGGAAAAATTCATACTATTCAAAATCCTGCTCTTCAAAATTTTTCTATGGCGAACATGCTCGTTGAAAAAGATAACGAGGCGCTCTTCATTTGCCTGAAAACATCGACCCAGGATAATCCACCCTAGATTCTATTTGCAACGACAAGCCTAGTCCTTCCTGAATGTTTATCATACTCTCTTGTAATTTTGTAAATATTTTGTAACTTTCTTGTAAATATTCCATTTATTTTTCTTCTTATCATAGTCCTTATCGTTTTAGTAAATGTATTTTATCTTATTTATAAATGTATGGCGCCTTTTAATGGCAAATTTTTGGAGGGGAGCGGATTTTCCCCCTCCGCGTTTCTGACGCTTGGTTAGTCAGACATTGGCTAAGTCTTGAATTGCTCTATGCTACATTTCACTACAAGAGGTGGGGAGTTTACTCCTAGTACTCTTACATTAAGTCCATCACTCAAGTTCAAGACATTAATTAAAGCTAAAAAATCTATTCTAAATGTCTGTTATGAACTCGAAATTTCTGAATAAAAATAGAGTCCAAAACTGACAACCTTGTAGCGAGTAGTGTAAGGATAATAAAGCAAACTTTTATTACTGTTATTAATATTACAAAAAAAATAATAATATCTTGATAATAAATGTATTGAGATAAAAACTTATTACTACATGCAAATAATAATTAGAAAAAGAATAATGGAAAAAGAATAATTTAATACGATAATTATAATAGGATGCCAGACCCGAACGGGTTAAATCAAGTAGGACGATTATTCTGGCAAGCTAAGTTAAAAAAAAAAAAAAAAAAAAAAAAAAAATTACAAAGCCCGCCAAAGAAAAACCACCAACAATGAAATACCAGATCGCTTACTGATTCTTTACAGTAGAGAAATTCTGAATGTTAATACGACCTAACATACCAGGGTAAAATTTTGGATATCAAAAATGTCTGGCATTACTCTTATGTTTTAGTCTATTATTGTTACAGTCTTTTACATTCATACTAAAACGGCGGTGTCACGCAATCATCATAAAAAATATATTGTATACAATAAATTAAATTTCATCCCTTAAAAATCATTTTTTTTTTTTGACACAATAAACTAAAAATAGGAAAATATAGTACTATTTTTATACTAAGGGTTTCTGAATGTATGTATAATCTAAATATATTTGTCAATTAATGAATCAAAATTTATAGTTAAAAATTAGTACTTTTATTAACGACGTAACAAACTCTTTTTGCAGAGCGACGCTCGTCAAAAACTGTTAAGGTGTTAATTCTTAATAGATATGCATTAAAACCTCGATAATTCATCATCTATTGAAACTGTGCTTGCATATTTAAAATACTAGAAATTTCATGATACATACAAAACCTCGATAACTCATTATTATCATAAAAAGACTTTTATCCATAGGAATATCTCTTTATTATATAAATATACTTCTGGTATAATTCCCACCTCTTAAAAATAAATTCTCTACTTTGTTATAACGTCAGGAATGAGTAATGTTATGTAAATCACTAAATTGAGGGAAAAAAATCTTCTTTATGTTTCACTGAGTTTTATGTATTGTGAGATATGGCGCATTTAAATACCCAAAAATATAAATAAAGATATTCATCGTTAAGGGGTCTCAGGACTCTTAAAGCTTTAAAATTTTCGAAATTTTAATTTTTTTAGATGTTAAACTCCTATCTTTTTTGAACATTTTTATATAATTGTTTCTTTGAAATTCCTATTAGAACTGAAGTTATGGCTTTTACATTTATACACGTTCAATAGCTGAAGCGTCGTTTCGGAAATTTTGAAGCCATTTTTCTCGAAATGACGTTTTTGGGCATAACGCGCACGATATCTCAAAAACTTATGAATATTTTTTCATGAAATTTTCAAAACATATGTTTCATGTTAGTCTGTATAAACTGAATCTAAAATTTTCTTTTTATTGCTCAAAACAATATTTTTTAAAATGATTATACTGTTGAAATTTTCTTAATTTTGCATTAGCTAAATACAACTTTGTATTAAAAATATAAAATAGCTTTAAATACAAATTTATTTAGGTTCAGGGTAATTATTATAATCTGAAGTATAAATAGGTACCACAATTTTCATTCTAGTTGCAATACTTATTTTGTAATCGTGCGCATAAGCTGTTATGTCGATTTTTTGCTCGTCAAATGTCTAACAGTTTGGAGCCCCCTGTAAATGCTAATTCTGCATCTTATAACTTTTTAAGTACATGAAATGAAAGAACATACTTATATATGTTATTTCTATTAAAATTGTGTCTTAAAATCAAATACATTTTACGATATTAAATTTTGAAAATGGTCTTTTTTTTAAATTTTTTTCCAATTTTAAGAGTTCTGAGACCCCTTAAAACAATATTTGTAGTGAATTGAAAATTCCTTTTACATAAATTAAAATGTACTCTCGACGTCATTTTACAATATAAAAACCGTATACTGATTGTTTAAAAATTGTAATTGTTTATTGAAATTTCATTTTTAAATAACACGAATATGACGATTAAAATGTTGAAAATATTAATAAATATTACAAATAATAATTTTTTTAATAAATCATCAAAGTAATATACAATTAAAATAAACATTATCAGCTTATAATAATGTTATTTTTGACAATAAAGCATTTTCCGTACTTATTGATATTCATGCTCTTTGTATAGTTAAAAAATATTATAAATGTGCGATTATTTAAAAAATGATGTCATATTTTTCTGCGAAAATTTTACTTCATTGTTTAATTCGTGTTCATTTTCTTTTTCTGTTAATATTGACGTGATTTATGATAAAAATATTCCCTCATACGCATAAACTCATATTTAGGCTCCTTGTATCTTTAAAAATATTTCATTCAAATATGACTTGCAATTTTGTAATTTAATTATCCTAAACAATTATTTAATTTTCATTATTAACTTGTAAATGTTTCAATTGAAAAATAATAATTTTGGAATTATTATTATTATGGATTGTTTAGATGTGGCAATTATAAATGTAAAAAGAGCTATTTTTTTGTAGGAAATAGATTCATTAATTTTATACGAAAATAATAAATGTTTGAAATTTGTTTAATAAATATATGTCAAACTAATAATAATAATAAAAGTAGTACTGATATTAACCATTACAATTATAAATATATTTATAATTATAATTATAATAATTGTCTGGATCCTTTTCTGAATCATAATCTACTGCATAGAAATTTAAGTAGCACTAATTGGTACATTTTCACACATAGTTCAACGAAACATATAAACACATTTTCACATTATATTATTATGTTAATTTTGCTATTTTTATTTTTAATTTTTTTTCTTTTTAAAAAGATCTTAATTGTAATCACATTTGATGATACTGATAATTTTTATATTATTACATATAAGATATTTAATAAGGATTTACTCCCTACAATAAAACTGTTGTTAGATATTAAAAGGTTATTTTTATGATTTCTTTTCCGATAAACATTCTTTTGGGGGAAAACCGGACATCCTATGTGGTATAAAAATGATATTCGAAAACAATTATTAAAAAACTCGCAAACAATGTTTGAAGAAATGTCAAGCGAAATTTCATGTGACATGTTTGGATCACGACTTCATCATATATCTGAACAATGCAAAGGAAACTGCGAATCAGTAAATAACATTTTTTGGCATTAAGAAAATCCGTCGAAATGCCCATTACAGTGTTGCCACATGCATCTACATCATATATCTGAACAATGCAAAGGAAACTGCGAATCAGTAAATAACATTTTTTGGCATTAAGAAAATCCGTCGAAATGCCCATTACAGTGTTGCCACATACATCTACATCATATATCCGAACAATGCAAAGGAAACTGCGAATCAGTAAATAACATTTTTTGGCATTAAGAAAATCCGTTGAAATGCCCATTACAGTGCTGCCACATAACGACTATTTTTATATTCGGTTCGCGCCAAAATTTAAAAAGAAAAAAGTACATTTTGTAGTTTTGTCTTACAAATGTTGTCAAGGCTTATCTGAAAGATTTTTTTTTCTTTGAAAATGTGGTGCGAAATAGAATTAAAAAATAGTCGCCAGTGGCAGCCCTGACAATTTGAATAAAAAGTTATAAGGAAATTTATCAGAATCTGACGTCATAACCTGACGTTTGATGATAATTTTCTCTAAAAAAAAGATTGCTATTTTTAGGGTCCCATACTTAAAAGTAAAAACGGAACCATTATAAGATCCCTCCTCTGTCTGTCTATCTGTCACAACCATGTTACTCGTAAATAATAGGACGTGGAAAGCTCAAATTGAGGGAGGTAATAAAGATTATTGACCCAAATATTTACAGATTATTAAACATCCACAAATATATTTAGAAAAAATCCCTGCCGGCTCGGGCCTACAGGCGGGGGTAGATTTCGAAGTTAAATACTAAATTCACCAACAAAAATTATATCAAGATTAGAGATGAACCCAGTTCCTTCACTAAGAATGAGCTCTAGGGAGCTAAACATTTTGAGAAAATTCTAATATACACGAATACACACACGCATGTATATGGAATAGGTTTAAAAATGGCTAAAACAAATTCAGAGAATCTCAAAGTGTTAAAATATGTTAATATTTCCATAGTCGGGTTTTTATCATGTTTTAATGCATTTCTTCAAACTCACATGGCGTAACATATTCGCCTGCTGAGGTCCATTATATTTCTAATATGACGCAATATTTTGTTTTTTATTAATTCGTCAAACCTTTTATTTCATTTTGAGTTTTCATGCTGAAATCTTGCTCTTGAAAACTTATGACGTAATATTCAATTTGTTTTCAGTTCGTCAAACTGTTTATTTAATTCAATTTTTCACGTGAAATTCTTGCAATAGAGAAGCAATTGTTGTGATGAGGATTTTATTATTTTTTTTTTAATTGTTGGCAATCGCTATAACGAAAAATATTTATTTTTTCCTGCCATTGTTGTGTAAGAGCTGGTTTTATCGGAATCATGTTAAGAGGGTATTCAAAATTTTGAACCCTTCCCATTTCTATTCCCTTGGGCCGATTTTGCTAATTTTCAATCCCCGCCGAGATATTAGTAGCCATCTCAAAGTTGTTGGCGAGTTTGAAGACGATCCGTGCATAATTGCAACTTTTATCGTGCGGACAAAATTTAGTACATATATATATATATATATATATATATATATATATATATATATATATATGTATATATATAAACTTTTTAGGTGGTGGTGGTTTTGGGTTCCTGGGATCATGTAAGGAAAAGTTATGAAGGAATTTTTCAAAAGTCGCACCATGGTAACGACTGCAATGGGTAGTATTTCTTACGAAATCTACCTAAAAATGTAGAGGGGCTTATTAAGTAACTTGAAAATAAAACTCTTCTTTGTATATCACGTGGGCTATCGTATGAAAAAAAGTGTAACACTGAACTCAAAAATATATTTCTTTTAATTTTAAGTGTTATATTTCCAGAGATACCATCGAAAATGTATTGCAAAAATATGGTCCACCCCTCTATTTACGGATCTACTGGCACTAAAATTATGAAAATATTGGAGGTAGTAGACGTTAATTATAACTTGCAGAAAAACTATAGCGATTACCCTAGGTCACATAGTTCATGAGAAAATCGCATTTATCCGTTACACACAAATTTCGATTTGCGGGAATTCAGAAAAGGTGTTGGAAGAAAGGCTGTTGGTACCTATCGTAGCAGAAGTATAAAAGGATTGTAGATATATTTTTTTTTAATCTGCGGTGATTAGCCGAGAAATTAACCCCTAAATACACGGACGGTTTGGACTTACATAATGACAGAGAGGCGTACTCTATATACCATCGGCTTTTAAAGTCTGGGTAGCAACTTTTAATGATATATTTGTGTAATGCAATGCCCAGTAGCAGTATAAATGCAATAAACGTCGAATTCTTAAAAAAAGGCTTATTTAATTAGAATTAATTACATACATACTATAGATTACATACATACTAGCTTGCATTGAGTGGATCTCTCAATACGCCTCCTGTGTCTTTAAAAGTCAATTAAAAACCTATCCGGAAAAACGCGGCACGAACCGAGGCGGCGTTACAACATTGTGACCCCCTTTCGAGGTGCGCTTAGCACAATGCCGATTTTACGCTTTGAACAATGGTTTTGTTTTAGCTTCACTGTAAAAAGAAAAGATTATTACTACGCTGAATTTAGTTTTATGAAAGGACAAATGAAGTTTAATTATGCACTACTTTTACTGTCAGTACTGAATTAAGTTTATCGTAAACAGATTAGGGTAAGATTTAAAAAAAAGTGTTATACAGAATAGCAATATTCGAAATTATTTAGTTTTCATATCTCTTCGAACTTTTATGGTATACCCCCATTCATACTTTTATAGTATATACAGCTATACCCAACCCTATGTTGTATAGTTTTTTACAAAGTCTCATTATTCTTTCAGCAGCGATTTTTTTAATAATACAGTTAATAATTCATATATTTATTTTACGGAAGCCTGTGACCGAGAGTAATACTCGCATTTCACCATTTATTTATTTCTCATTGGTTTGCATAGTACAGCAATATTTTACAGCTGCTTTAATACTTTAGATGCAGCGATAATAGTTTCAACTATTTTCCTTAAATAGAAAACAAGAAATACCAGCAGTATTTTACGGTAAGTTCTTCCTTTTTCTAAACAAAACTTCATGAACGACTCAAATCGTTTAGGAAATGAGATATATTCCAGGTAATCATTGCAGATTTATATCTTTTTCATGAAAACGAACTTTGTTGTATAAATAAATAAGTTGATGTGAATTTGTTCTTGACGCAACATTTGACAAAGATACCAAATAAAAAAAAAACCTAAATGAAAATTTAATTACATTTTAATTAAATTTAATTAATCCAGATACTTCCGACAGAGCATAGCATAAAGTTTCATGCGATTTTTCTGTTTAAATTGATGGCGACTTCTGTAAATAATACCCTATTTTTTAACCGACTGACAAGAAGGGTTATGTGTTTCACGAATACCTGAGTATGTGGATTTCTTTATACTCTCGAAACATCCCAACGGCTGGGTGGATTTTAATGAATGAGGTCTCTATCGATTCGTCTTAAGCGTCCTATGGTTATAGGCTAAGTTTTGTTTTTATAAATATAAAAAAGGCGGTCGTAAAATACAAAATGGCGGTAGAGACGAAAAGAAATTTTTAACCATTATATTGAGTGGCATATTATTGGATAGGTCTTTCAAAATGAAGACGATGTTTTATTGACTATTTTAGAGCCAGAAGCTCCGTTTAAATATTACACAACCTGGAAGTTGTGTAAGTAGGTCTCTAGCTTTATTACAACTGTAACCTTCATAGATATATATATGCCTCATCAAAACAGTGTTTATAGATAGGAACTAACAATTAAGCACAACTTAAAAGTCATCAAAACAAGTAAATAAAAAAATAGGTAAGTAACATAAAAAATAGTTTCACATTGATGAGAAATAATTAATTAGTTCGCTTTATACGCAATCGGTTTATTTTAAATTTTAAATTTAATTTTTACTTGTTATCTAAATATGTTAAACCGAAGACAACTATCACTGTAACAATTAAAGAGGTCATTACAAGAATGATGGCTGCCTACAAAATACACGGATTAACAAAACAGTTTATAAGCGATGAAGAACCACCTATTTTAATTTTCATGTTTTTAAATTTTAAAAAGAAAATCTATCAGGATGCTGGTGGAGTTTACTGTCCAGCTGACTTCGGCAGCATACACCAGATGTGCTCCAGTTTGCACTGATCCAGTTCAAATGAGACATGAACATTAAATATATATACAACAGTTCATAACCGGTACCAAATGAAAATAATTCGATGCGAACTAGAATTAATTTCACAAAAAAAAAAGAAAAAAAGAAAAGTATAAATTCAACAGAAATAAAATAAATAAATCAGCTAAACAGTTTAAAAAAAAATAAAATTCTTGTGTGAAATATTTGTATGAACCTTGAGTAAAATTCGCGGTATGTTTAGTGTTCAAAAGCCCAAAATAATTCCGAAATGCTGCAACATAAAAAGGGTTTTAATTTTATTGTTTTTTAGATTACAAGACTTGAGGAGAAATAATATTTATAGGAGATGTATTTTATCCATTACAAGATTTTATAATTTACAAAAAGGATACTACACTTTATCTTTGAAATTGCATTACATGTAGTATATTTATTTTTATTTATTGTTATATTGTATATTTAAAGAGATTATATACTTATTTTAAAATAAGTAGTAGAATAATAATTTATCTTCAAATTATTAAGAAAATCTTCATTTCTAAACTGCATTGCTACTAATCGATATATTAAATGAATTTTATAACAAATTATAATGATACTTTAAAGTACCGACGGGGCATAAATGGTAAAGGTCAGAGAAATTTTATGACGAGTGGAAAAAAAAATAATTTCATTCATTAAAAGAGTCTAAGTATTAATAACAAATACGTTTGATATGTGGTGTATTTAAACGACTAAGACATTTCATAATTTTTCAATCTATGTCTTTTTATTTAATTTTTAACGCTGTTTTACATTTAATTTTATTTTTTACTATTGTACTGTGTATTCTATATCTAATGAATGCATGTATTGTTTTAAAAGGGGAACTCATAATTAGAAGATGAATCAATTCTCGTCAAAGAACGAAAAATGTTATGACGAATATTAAACATAAATGAAGACTTGATAAAAGCTTTCTCGGTTTGTGCTTCTACAAAAATGATGTAACATCTTTAAGATCTTTTCGATGTTACTTCAAACAATGTTGATATTAAATGTCCTATCATTACAAAACAGTGGGTTGCAAGCCACAAGATGCAAAAGTAATTTAAAAACGAAACTTACGGCAAGATTTGAGATTCTCATCCAGTTTTAAAGATGTAAAATACATTAAATGACGAAGAAATTTTCCGTTATGCAAAAAACTAAAAGAGGTATTACTTTCATTCATTTCTAGATTCGAAGTCGTGAAGGGAAATACAATTCATATGAAATGAAACTTAACTGTCGTTACACGTGTTAAACATTTTCCAAGATGAATGTTTTTACTTAATCTCCAACGTTGTAATATATATTACATATATTTTAATGAAATTCTGGGATATTGTAGATTTCAAGCGATATACAGCGTGTTTATAAGGTCCCGGACCTATTTTGATGTTTAATAACTCATAAAATAGTGAGGATATAAACAAACTTCTGGCATTTATTGATGGAATAACTCATATTTTCCTTTTCAGGATTGAATATCTTTATTTTTGTAAATATCGTCTGCGCGTGTGGTTAATTTCAGATAATTTCATTTTCCAGTCTAAATATCTGTACTTTTCTAAATATCGTCTGCTTATTAATTGCATTTTTCTCTCTTTTGTTTTTGGCAACTATTGCAATATTATGTTTACTTTTGATGTGTTTGTTCTATGTTACTTTTGTATGTGATGTTTTATTCGAACGGATATTAAGGAGAATGCATACACCACAAGAGAAAGCACAGATTTTATGGTGGTTCATAGAAACAAAATCGATAGTGCAAGCACAGAGAAATTGCAGAAGAATTTACCAAAAAGGTCTTCCATCCAAAAGCAGCATCTTGCGGTGGAAAAAGAATTTTCTAGAAACTGGAAGTATCGCAGATAAGAAACGTTCCGGACGTACCTGCTCAAGTGATTTTGATGTTGAGCGTGTCAGAGAGACATTTTTACACAATCCTAGAAGATCTGTGAGATCAGCGGCAACAGAATTGGATATGCCAATTTCGACGGTGTACAAGGTTATTAAGAAAAAATTAAGACTGCATGCATACAAAGTTAAAATTGTTCAAGTTAAAATTGTTCAACCGGACGATAGGCCTAGGAGGATGGCCTTTGCAACAGATATGCTAAGGAGAATAGAAGATTATGCTGATTTTCTGAAGCGCATAATGTTCTCCGACGAAGCATCCTTTCATGTTTCTGGCATTGTTAATCGCCATAATGTGCGTATATGGGGATCTGAAAACCCCCATGAATACCATGAGACAGTAAGGCATTCCCGAAAGATTAATGTGTGGTGTGAACTAATGCACGACCGAGTCATTGGTCCTTTTTTTACAGAAGAGACGGTCTCATAAGTCGTATACTTAGACATGTTGGAAAACTTCGTATTTCCACAACTAGAAGAGCTTCAGCCACATGTCATTTTGCAACAAGATGCTGCACCACCTCATTGGGGTAGCATCGTTTGTACTTCTTTGAAAGACCATTTTCCAGGAAGATGGATTGGGCGAGGAGGTCCAATTCTTTGGCCACCCAGATCACCTGATATAACGCCGCTGGACTTTTTCCTTTGGCGATTTGTAAAGGACAATGTTTACAGGAGGAGAGTGTCGAACATTGATGACTTAAAAGCCAGAATTACAACCGCAATAGCCTCTGTGGATGCCGACATGCTTGCCGCTAACTGGCGTGAAATTGACTATCGACTTGATATTCTCCGTGCGACGAAGGGGGCACACGTGGAAGCTCATTGACAAGGGTCATGAAATTTTTTGAGTCAATCTAACCATTTATGTTATTAATTTGAATCTATCTTTATTATTTTATGAGTTATTAAACATCAAAATGGGTACGGTACTTTATAAACACCCTGTATAATGTTCATTTATAATAAAGAAACCTACAAGTAGTAGATGGATGATTTACGATTTGAAAGAAAGTAATTTTATTTTCCTATGGAATGTTTGGAGATGATTAAAATTTATTTAAGAAATAAAATTAGAAATATATACTAAAGAAATAAGAAAAGTGCAAATTTGCCACTAAGAAAAAAATGTGAAAACAAACATTAAAGAGAAAATGTGAAAACAAACATTAAAGATAAATAACCGTTTTATAAAACAGGAGATGAGTTTCTGCATCAGAAAAAAAAATGGCGAACAGTTTCCAGAAAAGTTTTCAATATTACATCAAACAATTATGATATCAAATGTGCTATTATTACAAAACACCGTGAAGTAAACTGTAAGCTCTAAAAATACGTTAACAAAAGAAGAAAACTAAGAGATGGCTTGAAGTTCTGATCCAGTTTTAACAAGGTAAGAAATAAAGCAATTTTTTAGATGAAAAGAACAAAAGATTTTATAGATTTATTACTTTTTAGTGCCTATGTTCTAAAAACAAATAACAGTGATATGATATATTCTTTTATCATATCAACATTTATGAACATAACATTTGGCTAGATGGAATTTTTTAGTTTAACTCTAACATTGTAAAATATATAATGTTCTGATGTTTTTTAGTAAATAAATAAATATTTTTTTTAACTTAAACTACAGCTCTATTTTGGCTCTAAAATTTCAGAGAGGCTATGGAAATATAAGTTGTTTAGGTTTGAAAATAAAGAATAGCTGTGCCAACTTTTACATACTTTTACTATTAATTCATTTCAAACCACTTTTAAGCAATCAAATAGTGGAGTGGATGAATGTAACGAGCGTTTTTAAATTACTATTATCAAGTTGTTGCAATCATATGATGTTTTAAAAAATAAAAATTAATTTTTAAATACACTTATAAAAATCTTAAACTGTATCAAAAAACATCAACATATATCTTTAAACTACACGGGTTATCAAAAATTAAGGAAAAGTCACAAAATGATAATTTTCAAATACGCGAACACGCAAAAAGAAATAATATAATTCGATTAATTACTATCTCTACAAAACAGCTAGTCCATATAACATCTCATTCATGTCACACATGGTCACAAGTGTCACAGTCACTACGGTGAAGCAAAAAAATAGGAAATCCGATACATATCATTATGAGTCTGAAATGATCACTATATGTGACTCCACGGAGAAGTCAATGCAACTGCTGCTTTGTGACGAGTCACCTGGTGACTTTACAATGTAGTTAAATTGTGACTCTCATGTGAATGTCATTTTTAGACTCAATTTCATAGTCATCATGAACGTTGCATTATGATAAGTCACCAAATAATATCATATTACAGTCACATGGAGACTTTTCCCAAAAGAGCACAATGGTGACTTCACAGTAGTCTCTCTTTCACCTGAAAGTCATCATGTGACTTTAATGTGACATTATTTGGTAACTTATCACGATGACTTTGAAATTGAGTCTACAAATGGCAGTCACATAAGAGTCACAATATAACTACGTTGTAAACTCACATGGTGACTCGTCACAAAGCAGCAGTCACATATAGTGATCATTTGAGAGTTCTAATGAGATGTATGGAATTTCCTATTTTTTTGCTTCACCGTAGTGACTGTGACACTTGTGACCATGTGTGACATGAATGGGATGTTATATGGGCTAGCTATGTTGTAGAGATAGTAATTACTCGAATTATATTATTTCCTTGTGAGTGTTCGCGTATTTGAAAATTAGCATTTTGTGACTTTTCCTTAATTTTTGATAACCAGTGTATATATAAAAATCACTTCAAACTATCAAAATACTCAATAATTGCTGTAAGTGATAAACATAAATTTAAAAGAGGCAAAATATCATTATTTATTTACATTTCGACATGTTTCATTGCATCAGATGGCAACATTCTCAAGAAAATAAAATGATAAAAATATTTTTGCAAAAATTCAAATTGAAAAACTAGTAAAGAAAAACAAAAATCATGCGAGCCCAAGGATAATGAAATTAATTGTAATATTTAACAAGTTGGAAATTGCTCGTCAAACGTGGCAAACGTTTGTACTAGTTAGTACTACTAAATATTTTTTGCACAGCATATTGTACTGAATGTATATTTTAGTGCACTTCATAAGTACATAGGCTGCAATGTCATTAAAATGCTCTTGCAGTAAATTTTTCCCACTGACCGTAATGTAATGGAAAACTTTTGACTGTGCCTGTCATTAAACTATACATCCGGTTTTCATAAAATTTGAAAAGACTCGACAAAAGTTTTCAACAATTATATATTTAAAATTTCAGGCCATTCGGAAGGCTGTAACATTATTAAAATGCACTTGCAATAATTATTTCCCACTAGTCTTAATGTTACGGAAAAATTATGACTGCCCATGTAATTAAACTATACATCCGATTTTCATAAAATTTGAAATGACTCGACAAAATTTTGCAACAATTATATATTTGAAATTTCAGACCATTCGGTTTGGTAGTTTCTGCTCTGTTATATGCGGACAGACATACAGACAGGCAGTCAGACGGACAGACAGACGGACAAAACGACGACTATAGGTACTACGTATTTATATAATTACGAACCCACATAAAAATGGAAATTTGTGAACGTGAATTATTTTACATTATTGTTTCATGACTCGGTGTAGCATTTCTTTCCAAATTTTAGGGACCTCCATGGATGCTGAATCATTGAATATATTCTCATTGTGTAAGAAGTTCTTTATTGATTGTCTTATGATGGATGGCAAATAAGAACTTGATGGATAAATTATTCTACCATTTTTAAAATATATTTGTAAAGGTTCTCTGTTATGTAGTCTGGCCAGAGATGTAGTTTTCTTGTTGTATTTGATGTCTGCTATATGTTCTTTTATCCTGGTTTTTGAGGTTTCTATTTGTCATTCCTATATAATCAATAAAATATTTATGTAAAATTAATTTTGATTACACATACAACATTTTTATCATATGGCAACACACAGATACCTTAATCAATAGCTTCTTAACGCAGGTTAATAGCCTCTAAAATTAAATTTATATAGGAAATGGAACCGAACGGTACACTACCTTATTTGGATGTGTAACTAATCAAAAGTCGTCAAGGAATAGAACGTACTGTTTACAGAAAAACCATAGCCAATCAGTCCACTATACCTCATAACGCTCAAGCACTGTTTTCATACAAAGTTTCTGCATTTAGGCATTCTATCAAAAGAGCTATCACTTTTATAACCCATAGCAGTTAGACAACAAAATAAATAAAATATATGACATCGCAAAAAACAATGGCTATAAAGAAAGCACAATAAATTAATTAAGAGCTTGAGGAAGAAAAAGAAAGGTAATTTCAAAGTACAAAATTCCAAGTTGTCTTCTTTGCAATATTTTCCTTTTTTTTCGAAAGATTGAAATATAAACTCAATAAATACAATAACTTCATTGTTGCAAAACCATCCGCAAAATAAAAACACATAATATGTAATAAAATAGACCCGATAGAACAGTGTAATTTTACATAGGAATGACAAATAGAAAGCTCAAAACTAGGATCAAGGAACATATAGCAGACATCAAATAAAACAAGAAAATTACAACTCTGGCCAGACTATATAAGATAGAACCATTACAAATAAATTTTAAAAATTATAGAATAATTTATCCATCAAGATCTTGTTTGCCATCCATCATCAGAGAATCAATAGAGATCTTCTTACGCTATGAGAATATTTGCAATGATTCAGCATCCATGGAGGTCCCTAAAATTTGGAAAGAAATGCTACACAGAGTTATGAAATATTAATGTAAAATAATTCACGTTCAGAAATTTCGATTTTTAATATTGCAGTTAATTTCATTATCCTTGTGCTCGCCTGATTTTTGTTTTTGTTTACTAGTTTTTCAATTTGAATTTTTGCGAAAATAATTTTATCATTTTACATTCTTGAGAATGTTGCCGTCTGATGCAATGAAACATGTCGAAATGTAAATAAATAAAGGTATTTTGCCTTTTTAAAATTTATTTTTATCACTTATAGCAATTATTGAGTATTTTGATTTATCTTTAAATTTTTATTATTTTAATACTAAAAAACGCACTGGTATATAAATTCTACAACTAGTAAGTTTTCAAATTGCATGAATATGTGTGAAAGCAGGGACTCGAACCCAGAAATTTCGGCTTTAATTGCCATTGCTGTTCTAGTTCTGAACAGATGGCTGATTGACACATTTTCCCTCAGTTGCACAAATTAGTACTGCTATGAATTATTTAGCGAATAGTTTGATTATGTTAAAATGATAAAAATTAATTTACGTAGCCATCGTTTATAGGATTTCCTCTAATTGCTGTTACATACCCATCATACGTAGTATAGGGTAAGCCTTGTAATCGTTTTAAAAATCGAAAATTTTTTTGGACGGAATTTCACGTTTCAGACACTGGAGATTCCGAAAAACATATTAAAAAAAAAAAAAAATGCCATCCGTCTGTCTGTGTTTCTGTGTGTATGTGTGTGTGTGTCTGTAAATGCTCTATCTCCTGAACAAATTGAGATAGAGACTTGAAATTTGGTTTGTACTAAGTATGTAATGAGGAAAAGAAGCCTATTAAATATCAGTAACCTCGATTATCCGGAATTATTTTTTCCGGATTCTCGAAATATTCGTTCTGATAAAAGGTATACAAAAATATTCGAAATTGTTTATTTGGAGGTATGAATATAAAAGTCAATTAAAAAAATCTAAATTTTGCATAAGTAATGAAATCGATCGGATAATTAGTTGCCGAGATATTTGTAATCAAATGTTTCACACTCTTCGATTTTTCATGCCCTGTATTTCATACAAATTTCATTTCAAATGTATATTTTAATTGGGAATGAGACGCTTAATCCAAACGCAGTAAACTGTTCGTTCATATGATTAGAATTTTTCAGTTATAAGGATGTTTCTTTTGCGCAATTCGGTACTACTCGATTATCTCGTCGACCCGAAAACTATCGCCAAACTATAAGATTAAATGCCAATAATGGCCTATCGTAAATGTCACATTCACTTGACATTAAACACGTTACACGTGTTGGTTCCTTCATCAAGAGCTTTTTAATTCGAAGTTTTATTTGTATTTCTATTAATCTTTTACTAATTTATTTGTTCTTCCGTTATTTAAAATCAGAATTATGCCAATCTATATATCTTTTCCGTCGCCAAATGCCGCCAAATTTGGCGGTCAAAATTAGTCGCAAAAAGTGACGCCAGCTTGGCGATATCTCTAATATTTCTCCAAATTCCCATAGACTTCCATTGTAAACCGATAGGGTTTACTTGCTTACAAAAAATCAACAGATTGAGATATTTTAAAACAACAAAGACTAATATTAGCTAAAGGCATTATATTAATTATTTTTAAGGGAGTCCAAGTAAATTAAATTATCAATTAAAGTAACATGATACAATGCTTAGCATGCTTTCCCAAATATAAATTTTAAGGGAGACCAAACTGGTCGCCAAGGGCGGATAGTTTGTATAATTTCGCGAGTATTTTCTGCGATTTATATAATTTATCGAAATTGGTCGACGAGATAATAAAATACTACCCTCAATTCAGTAACAGAGCATTACTATGTATTAAAAATATTTCAATATACGTTTAAATATTATTTTGGAATTGAAATGCATTTTATATATAGTTTAGACACGTTTTATTTCATATTTTATATTATGGATATCGATGATGGGTAAGTATTACGATGGCCTCCAGCGACTAGCTTATTCTGTCGAGCTTCCAAATAGTAGACAAGGTATCATTACTAAATGGGTGTCTGAGTGAATTGTGTGGACTGCGCTGTTGTCCAGGTAGCACAATCGGAAACACTTTTACAATTAAAGATAAAAATTTTGTGTTCGAATCCCGGCTTGGAGTTTGAAAATTTAATATTTCTATTTTATTTGTATTCCGGTAAGAAAAAAAATGCATATCATTACATTTGCTTCTCCAAAGTACAGAGAAGTATTTATTTATCAAAGCTTTCGAGATAAGTTTCTTTTAATTATTTACTTGTTAAACTATTTGTAAATAAATAATAGGATTATAATTTTTTATGTCATTTCTTCGGATTTCCCTTTCAATTCTCTAAAACTTTTACTTCAAAATTAATAAACATGAAAATTGTAAGAACGAAGGTCTTATAAACTAGCTTTAGAAAATAATTTTAAGAATACAGATACTGATAGCCATTATTTAACTACAGTTTTAAATAGTACGATAATAGCCTAAGTCATGTGACTGTCATCAATAGTTCCGGGCTGACCGCTTCACTTTTTCTATGCCAAACAGCCAATTTGGTAATTTAATGTTAGCCAGGCGCAGGTGATAAATCGCCAAGTATTGTTCCATCGCCATCATATCACCGGTATTATAATAGTCCATCTCATGCGACAATCATAAACAATTTTTTGTGAGGTAAATTAAAACAAAGCTTTGATGTTAAAATTAAATGTCATAGTTTATGGTATTATTTATTACTTTTCTTCTTCTTCTTCTTCTTTTTTTTCTTTTAAGAAATAAGAGAAAATTGAGAGTCATAAATTTTAAGTATTTCAGTTTTAAATTAAAGTTATGCATTTTAAATAAAATGAGTGAAAGTATTATATTTTAAATGAAATTAATGAAATAAGAAAAAATACGACGGGTACAATGTTTGGCGATTTTTCACCTGTACTCGGCTAACATAAAAATACCGAGTTCATGATTTCTGTATCAGAATGTTCCGATTTGAGCAAGTAAATTCAATTATGAATAAAAGTAACATGATACAATGCTTAGCATAGATTTAAAGGAGACCAAACTGGTCGCCAAGGGCGGCTAGTTTTAAATAGTACGATTTAGGGTATAATATGATATTTGTCAATCACTTAGTTTGATATAAATACTACCAGGTCCAGTTCAAAAAGAAAACTTATCAAGACATTTTATATTTGAATAATGGTTATTTGATGCAATAAATTGGGTTTTATTAGCCCCCGGTACGGTATGCTATTTCTTTCTCCCAGCTTATTTTGTGACGTCTCCAAAAAATAACGTTACCTGACAGAAGCCAGCCGTGAAACAAAGCAGTATGATTAAGCACTCTATAGCAATTTTTTAAACTTCTAAGCATCGCACATTTTCAATTTTTATACCGTCGTATAGGGAAAAAAAGTACTTTTAAATGCAATTTGTTTGATAGCTGCATCTCCATATACTTTTGAAATATTAATTATATTTGTAGTTTTTGGAGCCATTTGCTTAATATTGGCAACGGAAGTACTCCATTTCTGCAGAAAGTAAAGGAAAAATAGTTGTAAAAAATTAATTACATATTTTTGTTGCCAGTTTTTCATAACAACCGAAAGAAAATGTGATTAAAATACGTACTATTTTGAAAAAAATATAAAAGAAGGGTTTCTGTTAAAAAAGCGAGCTATTATAAATTATATTTAATTTCAAGTATATATATACTAATATGTTACAATTAAATGAAGGCTTATGAATCATTAGAGAGCCGCTTTTTTGGTCGAGTTTCTTTAATGACAGCATCTTTTTGCTGCATTTGTGTATTATTTCGCGATAGTGACGTCCTATGCATAATTCACTGTAGATGCTTAAGAGTGGATCGTAAATGTGGAATTCTTAAGCGGATGCGAATGACGTCATTTTAGATAAAGTAAAAGCGTGTGCTGTATGTCTTAAAACCGAAATATGTTTTGCACTATTTATATATACGTATATATACTTTTTTTCATCGACACTGGATTCTGAAAAAGCAGAATTCCTGTTTTCTAGTTATGTACTTTCCTTCACTAAAAATATATTTACAGTATGCTTTTCCTTAATTTTCGTTATGTGTTTATTTAAAAAATGCAATAGTGATTTAATGCCGGTTAGTGTTGACTGGTTCGGAAGTTTTACGTCTGTCTAATGTTCGAAAATTTTATGCCTGGTCTAAAGTATAGGAATGGAAGTTTGTGAATTTCCATGTGTTAGTTCTCGAAACATAACTATATCAGATATCTTGAAAAATGCAGCATAGCCGCGCCATACCTGTTGTGCAATTTACAGCAAATGTTATTGTCTATAACTCGATCTGAAATTCCGTGAATTATATATTGAAATAGAGCACCAAAAATTGTGTCACATACAGCGAGATAGATTCACAGATAAACATTTTCTAAAAACCATCAAATCGTGTTTAGGACCTTCTAAAGTATATAAATACATGAAAAACCGAAATTCGAAAATTGTCACGGGTATAATGGGTTTTGTTTTCTTTTTTTGTAAAGATAGAAAAAAGTAAAAAAAAAAAATATATAAAAATACTACTCTACCCCCTTTTAAGAAAATTTGTAATACGCGCTCTAAGCAAAATGGCTTTTTTTCTTACTTGTTTATTTTTTACTTTCATATGCAAAAGTTATATATTTTATATATATAATATATTATACTTGACAAAACTTCACGGGTTCACGATGTACATGTAGGAAAATTGCAATGTACTGTTACTTTTTTCTTAAAATATTTGGTTATTAGTTCGTTTAAGAATAATTCTCGTATTCTGACGAATCCGGAAATTTAAGCAACACAATGGTAATAACTCTACGTAATTATGCGACAAATCTCTAACATTATACTTTTATTTATATGCAGAACTCGTTATCTAAAATAAAACACACATACTACAATATCTATTAAAACACACGTTATTGTGTAGTAACATAATAACACATAAATACACATAAATAACGCCTGCATTCATCAGTTAAAGGTATATAAAAATATCATACAGACATACATACAATTCCTGGCTCTGGCTAATTTTTCCCTCCAGTTGGGTTTATTGTATTTATTGTATGTATATCTGTATTATATGTATACCAATAGTCTCTCTATTCTAAAAAAAAGTAACTACCGCTGTCACCGCCGCCGCCGCCGCCGCCGCCCCCGCCGGTTTTGAATTTTTTGTGACCGGAGGTCTTTCTTCGTTAATATTAAGAAAAATAATGCATACAAAAATATGAAAATCGGTGGTTTTATACAAAAATGTTTGATAAACATGCTGATGCAGACAGTTTTCAAATCGAAGAATTATTTTAAGAGATATTTAATGCTAAATTTGGACAAAATCGTTCCACTAAAAAAGTTTTATAGCAGCAAAAACTATACATGGCAGTGTAATCATTTTTAGATAATTTTATGCGTTAGAATTTGCCGGAGTGCAGATTGCATTAATTTTTTTATTTTGACTCATTTTTTCAGGTTTTATTTCTATTTTAAATTCAAATTTTCAGCATTTCTAGAGATATTTTTTACACGAGCCGTTAATTCCCAAATTGGCTCAACCGAGCCCAGCAATATGATTGGCTAAAACAGATATTTATATCGTAGAAAATTATGTTTATTTTCTTATGAAGTAGTGTAATGTAAAACAGAATGCAATTATAATGACTTAAATTGATTTATTTTGTTAAATTCGATCAAAATCACAGTAAAGTAATCCAAAATATTAATATTAACAAAGAATCAGATTGCTGAGATCGGATGAGCCAATTTGGGAATTAACGGCTCGTATTTTTTACAGATTTCAGAAAATTGTACTAATTTAAACTGTTGCCAACTGTATAAAAAGCGCAAGCAATAATATTTGCTTCAAATTAATAATTTATTTACACGTGACTATTATAAACAGGAAAAAAACTTTCAAATTAAAATTAAATAATTACGTATAAAAAGCAGGAATTTATTAAAAATTATGTCATAAAAAGTACACACGTGAATTTTAAAAGAGAAAGGATATTGTAAAATAATAAGTTCATTAACATGCGTTAGAAGTCGTAGGAGAAATTACGTCATATTTACGTCTCATTATAGTTATTACATAAAATGAACACAAAATAATATCGCAAAAAAGTTTAAATTTAGAAATTGCGCTAGACATTTATTTAATATTTTGAGAGGATCTTTTCAACTATTTTTGTTAGGAAAGCGCAAATAATATTTCATTTCTAACAAAAGTATCTTCACGTGAATATTTAAAAGAGAAAAAAATAGCTTGGTAAAAATTACGTTAGATGAAAAACGATTAATTTAAAATGTCTCATTTAAAAGAACTTTCTTTTCGCTTTGTTAAAAAATACCAGGAGACAAAGACTCTGTTTACTTAATTCCTTTTATATTAGCTTATTTTGAAATGTTGTTACACGTATCTACGTCATCAAGTTATTTTTATTCGACGTTTTATTTGTATTTTTATTAATGTTGTACGAATTTATTTGTTCTATTGTTATTTAAAATAAAAAATTATGTCAATTTGTATAATTTGGCGAGTGGTTTGGGGATTTATATAATTTGGCGAAATTGGTCGACGAGATAATCAAGCAGTACCGCAGCGGATTTGGCGTTAAAATTCCCCAATCAAAGACAAATGAATAGAAATTCGTTTATAGGGAGATCGCCACTGCTTTTTACATTATAATTCAATCTTTCGAAATCTTTTTAAAGCCGATCAAATTAGCGTGCATTTAGAGTCTGCTGTGTCTGGGCGGGGGTTGGCGAGCGTAGCTCGTAGGGGGCCGAGCCCCCTAGTTATCTAAACGTTACTAAATAGTTTTTAAAATAATGAATCTTCTATGGAAACTGTCAACTGAATAACTATCAGTAACAAAAATTCTATATTTCATGAATTTTTGAAAAGGGGGATAGGTCAAATTATTATTTGAAACTGAAATTAATTCCTAAAAGAAGAAAGTAAATACTTCAATACACTTTTCTACTGAAAAGAACATAAAATGTTAATAAAGTTCCTTTCATCTGTAAGACAGATTTTGATAAAATGTATAGTATCTCTAGGAAGATGACATAAATCAATTTTTATCTTGAAGGCATAGTTTTTTTTTATCATATGCAGTAACATATAGTCATCAAGAGGTTTCCTTTCAAAGGAGTAAGATTCTTTAAAATTATTTTAAAAGCTTTTTCTGTTTTCTTCTGAATTTGTCAAAGAGATAACATTAAAATATTCTATTCATAAAACTGATTTTCCATGCCAAAAAAACATCATATATGAACACGTATACGAAATTACAGTTCCACTTTCTGAATTTAAGAAAATATAATTAAAATTAACTTTGAAAATAAAAACTCTATAAAACACCAAATAAAATAAATTTAGACAGACTTGAGCACAGTTAAAAAATAAAATTTTATAAAAAATATACTTAAAAACAATTAAAACGTTGTAAAACGTTTGTAAACGTTTCGCCAAGCGACACGCGAGGCATCATCAGTACAAAATATCCATTGCATTGCAAACGACGGAACAAATCAAGAACAGTTAAAGCTAGTTATTTTAAAAACAGACAATATTCACAAGGACAGAACGAGCTTCATTCAAAGTCTCCGATCGCATTTCAGTGAACCAACTCTCAAGGAGTAATCTACCGTGGTAGCTGTTGCAACCCGATTTCAAAATACTGCGTTCGCAATAAGCGGAATGTGATTCGTTTGAAGTGAATGCTGGACAATTTTTGAATTCAAATTACCTTTTTTTAAAGCACCAGTATGTTCTTTTAGGCGAATTTCCAATGATCTACCTGTTTCACCAATATAAACACTAATGCGATCTTTACAAGGAATAATGTAAAACTTCAAACGAATCACATTCCGCTTATTGGGAACGCCAGTATTTTGAAATCGGGTTGGAACAACTACCACGGTAGATTGCTCCTTGTGGGTTAGTTCACTGAATTACGATCGCAGACTTTGAATGAATCTCGTTCTGTCCCTAATGAATATTGTCTGTTTTTAAAATAACTGACTTTAACTGCTCTTGATTTGTTCCGTCTTTTGCAATATAATGGATATTTTGTACTGACGATGCCTCGTGTGTCGCTTGGCGAAACGTTTACAAATTGTATTTTTAATTGTTTTTAAGTATATTTTTTAGAAAATTTTATTTTTTAACTGTGCTTAAGTCTGTCTTAATTTATTTTATTTGGTGTTTTAATGGTTTTTATATTCAGACGTTAAATGTATATGTACTGTAAAAAACTCTATATTCTAAATGTATATTTTTTCTGTAATATATCAGTATAAAACTATAATTTTAATCCATGTGCAAGTATGTACTTTTACCTAACAATTTTTTTAATGTCATATCATTTCTTTATAGACAGTTTTTTCTTTAAAATTATTTATTTGTATGAATATAAAAACAGTTTTATAGTTTCGTATGGATACTCTCGTGAAATTTAAAATAATAAATACATGTAGCAAAAATTAAATCAGATTCATTTGATATTGCGACATTGCAAATTAGAAGTTTATATATATATATATATATATATATATATTATTCTAACACATTTATAACCGTATTTGTTCGACCACGTGTATTTTAAGCACCCCGAACTTTTCAAATAAACTTTTGCTAGAAAACTCTGGCCCCTGCAGAGATTGTTTCTTGCGCTCCTGGAGATTCTGGCCTAATGCCAAAGCTGTTTTCCTGCGTGCTTATTACTTTCTACCCAACCCTAGTAGCTTTGACTAACCCCCTTGCAGCTCCTTCTTAAATTTGTATTTTTTTTTTTTTTTTTTTTTTTTTTTTTTTTACTTCAATAAAAGGTACCGGCACGGATATCTATGATCTACATACTTGGTCATCTCGCCTGAGCAGTCACTCTCAAGAAAGGTTATAATACAATTTGAAATCATAAAAACGCATAAACCATCATTAATTTTATTTTTCAATATTTCTGTTTGATTATTTAGAGTTCTTATTACGTCGTTAGTTGAACGTTATTTGCTGTACTGTAACTATTTATTTCTTATTCATTGCATGTATTTTACGTAGGTAAGATGCTGACCATACCAAGTATTGAGTTTTAAGATGCTCAGTTAATCTTACGGGAACTGAAGTTCCGCCATATTGGGAAAAAGCGTGGTCCCAATTTCGTCCCCCTTGTAGTTCTTATTTTCGTCCCGGGGGCAAATTTAGGAATGCCTTTTCATAACAATTGTTTCAATTGTTTCCTCATGTTTGGATGGCTAACGTTTCGTTATATTATTCTTCCACTGATAATAAGTACATTTCTTTGTGCTTTGATTTAGTTATAAGTTAAGCCTCGGCGTATTCGATTTTTTGGGTGGTGCGAAATTGGGACCATTTTTTTTCTTTTTCATTTTTTAGATACTTTTGAAAAGACAATTTTTCGCATTGTTATTTTTTTTTTTGTGTACGATATTTGCCTATGTAGCATTATATATTGCATAGTTAGCCTATGTAAAATACAAATTCGGTAGGTTTTCACTCAAAATTACAACATTTAGGGCCTAAAAGTGACTGGGGGGAGGGGAAGTATGGGCAATTACCCTAAAACAATTATATCCTTGATTCCCAAATGGCCTCTCATAAAATATTCTTTTCAAAATACCAGTTTCAAGGAGAACGACGCAACTAGATGGCAATTATACACTGTAAAAAAAAAAAAAAAAAATACTGCGAGTTTTCCGGTGGGAATCGGAAAAATAGTTGCCCTTATCGTACCGGAATAATTTCCGACCCAGCTCTGAATAAAATCCGTAAAAATAAGGAAATAGTCAGTAAAACGGTATTTTATGGATTTTATTCCGATTTTACGGATTTTATTCCGAGCTGGTTTGGAAATTATTCCGGTACGATAAGGGCAACTATTTTTCCGATTGCTACCGGAAAACTGGCATTCTTTTTTTTTACAGTGAAGAACAATTTAAAAAAAAGGAGCACATTTTACAATCAGATATTTCAGCGAAATTAAAATTTTTAATAGATCTTATGTTTAGAGACACTAAATAGAGATAGAGAGAAAAATAATAACACAGATATAGTAATGAAAACATAGAACATATTTGCTGGGCATTTATTTCAAAAATAATGACCGAGTTATAGTAATGTAAACATATAACATATTTGTAGAGTATTTATTTCATTAAAATTAAAATGTTTGATGTTTATTTTAATTAACAATTTCTAAAGACTTTAAAAATTATGTCGTTTGATTTTCCTGTAAATCTGTTGCATATTACGGCTTTGTTTTAGGTAGCTTTCATTACAAAAAGCTACCTATTGCAGCCGTTCGGAGGAAAGCGATTTCAAAAAATTTTGGTCTATTTTCATCGATCATGACCCTCAGACCCCGAAACCACCCTCCGTTCAAAAGTTGATATATATATATATATATATATATATATATATATATATATATATATCCATATATATATATATATATATCTGACCTTTGTCATACTGTAACTCTCGAATTTATGAACCGATTTGAATGTAATTCGGTATGTGCATAGTACATACCAATGTCTCGACCGAGTTCGTTGGCCAGCTTCATCCGCCATTTTATTTCAAAATGGCGGCCATTTAAAATTTTTTTAAAAATTTTAAATTTGAAATGTGGTACCAAAGAATTGAAAAAGGAAAAATATTTTTTTCTTATGTATTTGACCTTTATACAAAGATTCAGGAGCAGTTTTTGTTTCGTCTATACCTTAAAAAATGGCTGAGTTATAGCATTTTGAATTTCTAGCGTGGCTGACATTTTGAAACGTCCTTATATTTGTCACGTGATAACAGGCGTATTTATGAACCGATTTGGATGTACTTTAGTGTGTACATAGTACATACAAATATCTCGACCGAGTTCGTTGGCCAGCTTCATCCGCCATCTTGTTTCAAAATGGCGGCCATTTAAAAAAAATTAAAAAATTTAAAATTTAAAATGAGATACCAAAAAATTGGAAAATGAAAAAGATTTTTTCGTATGTGTTTGACCTTAATACAAATATTCCGGAACAGTTTTTGTTTCGTCTATATCTAAAAAAATGGCTGAGTTATAGGATTTTGAATTTCTATTGTGGCTGACATTTTAAAATGAACTGATTTTTGTCACGCGATAACAAGCGTATTTATGAACCGATTTGGATGTTATTTGGTCGGTACATAGTACATACCAATGTCTCGACCGAGTTCGTTGGCCAGCTTCATTCGCCATCTTGTTTCAAAAGGATTGCCAATTAAAAAAAATTAAATTTAAAATTTAAAATGAGGTATTAAAAAATTGGAAAATGAAAAAGATTTTTTTATGTGTTTGGCCTTGATACAAAGATTCCGGAGCAGATTTTGTTTCTGAAAATTTGTTCTTTTGTTTATATCTTAAAAAATGGTTGAATTATAGCACTTTGAATTTCTAGTATGGCTAACATTTTGAAGCGATCTTTTATTTGTCACGCGATAACACACGTATTCGCCTATTTCCATGTAAGAAGGCATGTGGATAGTATACATCAACATCTCAGCCAAATATAAGTTACTTTAAATAAAAGCAGCTTGGATAAAGCTGACTAATTTCGTGAAATTCTCATTCATAGTGACTTAGTATTGATAAAAATTAGTACTGAATCTCCTATATTCGGTTTCCACTAAATTGAGCTTCGGGTGTTTGAATAATATAAGTTGGCTTTTTAAAAATAAGGAATTTGAAAGCTACCTCTTCCTCCCGGCACTGGCCGGAAGGACTTTTTGAGAGGTGCATCGAAAAACGTTCCCTTGATTAAGTTTAGGTAAATAAAAAATATAAACAAATTTTTAAAACGTTACGTTGTGAGCATAAAATTTTTAATACAAAATATTAACCACACACATTTTAAACTAATATCAAATAAATAATAATTTATTCTTCATCCCTCTTAAGATTTGTGTAGGTAGTTTTACATTCACTTCATCATTAAGTACTTATAAAAATAGGCAATGTTTTGTTTTATAATACCTGGCTTATTTAGTGTTGGAAATGAATCAACGGTAAATACATCTAAAAAAGATTTTTATATAATGAATTTAAAACTTGTTTTAATTGCCGAAACGTCAGTGAAGGCTTACTGTGGAGACACGAAAAGTTTTGGTTTCCGTTAGTCTGTCTGTCTGTTCCGCGATAACTGCCGCAAAAAGCATCCGATCGGCTTGAAATTCCCTGGGCATGTTGATGAGCTCCCCGGATTTAGCTGTATAGTTTTGGGTTAAATTTGGTTCATTCGTTCGGAATATACAGAACATTTTATTTTGTGATATAATGCTTTTCTATGGGAAGTCAGACGATTTTCAAATTTTCATTTGTTGAAAGAAATCGCTCATATGAATAATAGATTTAAATGGTAAATTTTGGATGCTGAAATTTTTAAATAAGAGTATTAAATTATTCTTATTAGTTTGCAATTTTGTCAAAACATTTGTCGGAGCTTTTAAATTAGGTGTATAACTTATGATAGAATTTTATACATGTGTTCGAATAATATAAAACATTTTATTTTATGAATTTACTTATATTTCATTTTTTTCTTTTAACCGTTGCGTAGCAACAGCATCTCATCTAAAAATATCATAAATGTGAAAGTATGTATGGTTTTTTGAAGTCAAATCAAAGCAAAAGGAATGAATTAATGAATGCCTTTGTATAGATATTTGCATATAGATTTATTTAAACGCAGAAATGAAAATAGTATTTATATACTATATAGAATAATATTTTCATTTATTTATTCAACTATTTGATTATAAATGAAAAAGTTCGTTATTTTCATACAGAATAAACTGACATTATCTGTTAAATTTTATAAACTTATTGTTGCCAAAAAAAAATGAATAACAATTTCTCCCAAAGAGTTAATTTTAATTTGTAAGATTTTCACGTGCAAAAGAAAAATGGAATAAGCAAATAAAAAATAAAAAAAAGGATATATAGGACAGGAATGAATACATATAAACATTTCACACCAAATACCACCTAAAATAGTTTTTGTAGCAGTATTTTCCCAGCACTACGAAGAAAGATTCCTCGATTTACACGATTTTACTTGGCCTTCCTTTTCTCATTCTTTGCGATTTCATTTTCGCAATTGCGTGCATTAATTGGCACAAAATTTTACATTTTTATGACTGAGATATATGTAAGGCCATACAAATAAGAAATTCCGTATTGTCTCCTATAAAATGTGATAAAGTGTTGGTTAATCATATATGTTTTTATTAAGAGGAGCAGAGCTGCCAAGCCTCCGGCGTTCTGGATACCAGTATTTTAATACAGAAAATGTTACTTTATTTAATTGAAACATTTGCGCGATTTAAAAGAACATTTTCTCTAAGATAATAGTGATGTGCAAAAAGCTTGAGACTTGGTATGTCTGGTGGGGAGTGAAATGTTTTACTTAATGCATTTATCTCTATTTTAATGCTACGTGAACAACGTCCGTGTAACAGCTTGTAGAGTGTAAAATAAATTAAATTATTAAAATAATCCTTATTACGAAAAATGAAACAGAAAGTCCGGCTAAGGGAAATGAAACGTAGTTAATCTTTCGTAATTTGACCTGAACATAGGTTTGCGTCAAATTTCAACGGTATTTGTAACATCACGATTTTAAATTAAATGTAGATACTATTAAAAGAAAATCACAAAAATACTTAAAGGCGCCAAATCATGTTTATCTATTTAACGATGATGAATTATTAACTGTTAGGTTTAGAAGCCCCCCTACTTTAGCGTGATTTTAGTAAGTTAATGCTATCGAGTACATTTTTTGATATTTAGATTAGATCTTAGATATAAATATTGCAGAATGGTAATCAAAATTATTTTTTTATAAACAAAATTTATAAAGGTATTAGATTTCTAAATTAGATGTTTCAGTTTACATTTCCAAAAGTTCTTTATCCATTAGATACAGGTATTTGTGGTTAGCAGGCAAGTAAATACTGCTGTATGAATATTAGGATAACGTAAAATGCTTGACCGAATTATTGCTTATCCTTATAAATCGCAGTGTAAAAAGAAATCTAAGATATAGGGTAATCATTAACTCAATCAGCAGAAAATTACAAATGCAAAATAAATTACACAACGGGGGGTTCAGGGGGGGGGGCAGAGCCCCCCTGAAGAAATTTGCTTTATTATATAAAAATTACTAGAATAAGTAGCTCGTGAGAATTTCAGAATAACCTTACATAACAACGTGTTTAATTTAACGCTTTTAATGTCTGAAACCATCGAAATATTTTTTTCCTTTTATAAATGTTTGTGTAATTTAAATAGTTTAAATTTTGTTTTTGTAGAAAGATTAATATTACGCAAAGTTTGATAAAAACAATGAGTTGCAGAGATGACGTTGAGGCTCTTGATCTGCAGATTTACTAGTAAATAAATTATGCATACCATTCGATTCGACAGCTGTGGATATTTAAAATTCATTACAAATTGTACAGTTTAGTGCGATTACTTAAAAATTAATGATAAACGACAATGTGCATGGCCATGGATAAAAACAAAAACTGAAACGGGATTTCTTCTTTATCTGAATACTTTTGTTAGGTGGCATAATTTTCAAATTATTGGACATAATATTATTTCTACAGGTAGGGAGTACGGTTATACAAAAGGCTTCTAACATTATATCAAACAGAGTTTTGAAAAATATATATAATTTTTCTCAAAATGAAATTCAATTTACCAATAAAGTAATACTCAGAGAGAAAAAATACATTATAGAATAAATAGTATATTTATCACATTGACAAAATTAATGAAATTGTAATTAGAGAAAATTAGGTGTAATACGTTATAAGTTTATATAAATACTAGGGGGATCTGCCCCCTGCAAGCTACACTCGCCAACCCCCGTTCAAATACTGTAGAATCTAAAAGCACGCTAATCTGATCGGTTTTTAAAAGATTAGAGAATATTGAATTATACTGAAAAAACCTGTAGCGATCTCCCTGTAAACGGGTTTCCATTCAATTCCCTTTGATCGTAAAAATTTAAGGTAGAATCAGTTGCTGTTAAGACATCCAATTGTTGTTTTCGTGTTTTGTTAAAGAAGATCAGTTAAACATTTGAAAAGAAGCTAAAATAAAATGAATTAAGTAAACAGTCTTTGTCTCACGGTATTTTTTAACAGCGTTATAAAACGATTGACATAATACAATTACTAAAATTTGCTAATTTAACCCCTTCAAGGGCGGTGGTTCATTTTTGGACCACTTAATTTAAATTTTTAAATGCCACATTAGCATCAGAATATTGGGATGAAATTTGTATTTCGAAATATGTTTGTAAATTCTGGTGCCATTCACTGATTTCAAGATTTTACGAATAGAAGTGCCTTGTCCGTGAATAGCTAAGTGGTTAGGGGGTTGAATTCGGAATTAATTAGGGGAAAGCTGGAAATTGTTTTGATCCCTTCTGTTTAGGTGTAGAATGAATATGATATGCTTTCCCCATCGTACTAGGTGAGCGTTAGGAAATATGTATAGAAATATAGTAAAAAAACACGTTTTTTTTTCATACCATAACAATATCTCAACTTTAATGTTAGCCAGCCACAAGTGTGATAAGTCGCCGAATATTATTCTATCCCCATTATTTCGTTTATATTATAATAGTCCAAGTCATGTAACTGCCATAAAGAACGGGCTGATTCCTTCGCTTTTCATAAGAAAGGTCTCCATTTTGAATAAAGAATCAAATTTATTTTTTCGAATAAAACTACATAATAGTTGCCATGATCACAAAGAATTCCTGGTGCTAGCCGGGAGAAAATCTCGCCAATAGCTTTTTTTTTAACTCGCCAATTAGCATTTTTTTATTTTTCGAGTGGTAAATTAAAACGGTGATACTTGGTTATCCATCGACCAAAAATCTGTCGCCAAACTATAAGAATAAATGCCAATAATGGTTGATCGTAAATGTCACATTCACTTGACTTTAAGGAAGTTACACATGTTCACGCCATCAAGTGATTTTTATTTCGACGTTTTGTTTGTATTTTTATTAATGTTATACTAGTTTATTTGTTCTTTTGTTATTTAAAATAAAAAAATAAGCAATTTCTATAATTTGGCTATTTATATAATTTGGCGAAATTGGTCGACGGGAGAAGAAATAACATTAAAACTTTGCTTTGAAGTGGAAATTAAATCTCATGATTTGCTGCATTGTCACATACGCACCTGATTTGGCATGATTTTTTTACGACAATTTGGCGAAAACCTCGTTTTCAAATACCTGTTACATATGTATTTTTAAATTATTTTCTGTTATTTTTAAAATGAAATAATCTCTCTATTCTAAAAAAAAGTAACTACCGCTGTCACCGCCGCCGCCGGTTTTGATTTTTTTGTGACCGTAGGTCTTTCTTCGTTAATATTAACAAAAATAATGCATACAAAAATATGAAAATCGGTGGTTTTATACAGAAATGTTTGATAAACACGCTGATGCAGACAGTTTTCAAATCGAAGAATTATTTTAAGAGATATTTAATGTTAAAGTTGGACAAAATCATTCCACTAAAAAAGTTTTATAGCAGCAAAAACTATAGATGGCAGTGTAATCATTTTTAGATCATTTTATGCGTTAGAATTTGCCGGAGTGCAGATTGCATTAATTTTTTTATTTTGACTCATTTTTTGAGGTTTTATTTCTATTTTAAATTCAAATTTTCAACATTTCTAGAGATATTTTTTACAGATTTCAGAAAATTGTACTAATTTAAACTGTTGCCAACTGTATAAAAAGTGCAAGCAATAATGTTTGCTTCAAATTAAAAATTTATTTACACGTGACTATTATAAACAGGAAAAAACTTTCAAATTAGAATTAAATAATTACGTATAAAAAGCAGGAACTTATTAAAAATTACGTCATAAAAAGTATACACGTGAATCTTAAAAGAGAAAGGATATTGTAAAATAATAAATTCATTAACATGCGTTAGAAGTCTTAGGAGAAATTACGTCATATTTACTTCACATTATAGTTATTACATAAAATGAACATAAAATAATATTGCAAAAAAGTTTTAATTTAGAAATTGCGCTAGACATTTATTTGATATTTTGAGAATTAATTTAAAATGTCTCATTTAAAAGAACTTTATTTTCGCTTTGTTAAAAAATACCAGGAGACAAAGACTCTCTTTACTTAATTCCTTTTATATTAGCTTATTTTGAAATGTTGTTACACGTGTATACGTCATCAAGTTATTTTTATTTCGACGTTTTATTTGTGTTTTTATTAATGTTGTACGAATTTATTTGTTTTTTCGTTATTTAAAATAAAAATTATATTAATTTGTATAATTTGGCGAGTGGTTTGGCGATTTATATAATTTGGCGAAATTGGTCGACAGGATAATCAAGTAGTACCGCAGCGGATTTGGCGTTAAAATTCCCCAATCAAAGAGAAAAGAATAGAAATCCGTTTATAGGGAGATCGCCACTGCTTTTTAAATTATAATTCAATCTTTCGAAATCTTTTTAAAGCCGCTCAAATTAGCGTGCATTTAGAGTCTGCGGTGTCTGGACGGGGGGTTGGCGAGCGTAGCTCGTAGGGGGCCGAGCCCCCTAGTAATAAATAAAAAAAAGTTAATTAATAACTATAGAACAAAACAATTTATAACATTTTTTGTAAATAAAAAGAAAATAAATTCAAATAAACATTTATTAATAAATAAGCAACAATAGCCGGGTTACCATGTCAGGAAAAATTACGCCAATTTGGCGCCAATTAGGTACCCCGTTCCGTATATGACATTGTCTAATATTTTTCTTTTCGTTTCGTTTAAAAAAAGAATGAAGTAAAAGCCATTTATTTTAAAGGTTTCAATTTTAAATGAAAGTTTTGTATTAAATAAAATGATAATGAAATACAAATTGAATTCTGAATAAAAGTAACATGATGCATTTCTTAGCATACATTTAAGGGAGGCCAAACTCGTCGCCAAATTAATTTAAAATAACCTTTTCTAAAATATGAAAAAAAATATCTGTTATGATTAAAATTTGAGTTGCCATCTTTAGAAAAAAAGTATTTAAAATTAGAAAAAAATTAATATTTCGAAAACTAATTCTAATTTTAAAATTCTAAGACCAGTTTTGAGATCTGTGGATCAATACGGATTTTTGGTGTTAATTTCATCGCAATATATTCCATATTTTAGGAGAAATTGCCATGAAACGTAATCAGTTGTTTAATCAGTCGTTTTATAGAAACGTTACATAAATTTGTTTCAATTCGATTCATTAAAATTTTATATATATAGGGTAGATTAGGATTTTATATATACTAGGGGATCGTACCCGGGCTTCCCGGGTTAAAGAATGTAGGTGAAAACATTTTTTTTTAATTGAAAACTAATAATTTTTTTTTATATGGAAAAAAAATTTTTAGATTACGAACTTACATTAAAAAAGAATTTTCATATGGGAAATACGAATTATACAATCAAATACTTTTTTGAAATTTATCAAAAGCGATATTTTCTTATTAGCCGCATGCTAAGAGTTATTTGACCTAGATTTTGCTACTTATGGCATCCTTTTATGTTCTAATAATTTCAGAGCTTATACATGTCTGTTAAATTTGTGTTTTTTTTTTAAATATTAATTTGTTTATTTATTCATAGGGAAGTTTTTTTAATGGAAATTAGCCGTAAGAAAATGATGAACTCTTTATTTTAAGGGCAAACGGATTAATTTTTCGTAATCGAACTCCGCGTGATATAGATAAATTTAAAAATATTTCATGTTTTTAAATTGTTTTTAAAACCATAGCCAATCAGTAAACTGAGATGAATTTTGCAAAAAAATTCCAATTGAAAAAAAGTCCTAATCCTATATCGTGATGTGAAAATCTAAATTTTACGATTACAAATATATTAGATTTGTGTTTTTTCAATATTATTCTTATAAAAGAAGTATTAATTTCGTTAATTTCTCTTTCACAAATATGTTAGATTGGTGTTTTTTTTAAATATTATTCTTTTATTTGTTCATAAAGGAAGTATTAATTTCGTTATGCAAAAATAGTCAGAAACAAATGCTGAAAAATGTTTGTTGCTTTGTGTGTAAAATGTTTGTTGCTTTGTGTGTAAAATGTTTATTATTATTATGTATTGAAACGGGCACGTGATAAGATAAAATTTTTAAAATCATGCTTAAAAATTATTTTAGAAAATATAATACATCAGTCAATTAAGATACAGTTTTTAAACAAATTGCGTTTGAAAGTAATTTTTTCCCTATGCGACGAAAATTGAAAATGTACGATGGTCAGAAGATTAAAAAATTGTAGTAGTGAAAATTTCAAGACCGAAATTTGATCGTGAAGTGTTGCCATTCGAAAAATGACGCCAGCGTTACGCATAGATACATTTGTTCTTTATAATATAGATACTTAATCAGTAAAATATAATAAAGATCAGTTATTAGGATGTGGTTATCGATTGAGGCTCTTATGCTCGGTATTCCCGAATGAAAAACAGGAAATTTTCAACTTCCCAAAATTTGCATACGCACTTCTCATATCCATATTCATCATTTAAAAAAAATTGTATTTTGTTTGAGCACTTAAAAATAATTTTAACTCAAAACTTGAAGTCACGATTGTCAGCAACATGTTTTATGTGAACAGACGCACTCTTTACTTGAGATTCTAATCTCATTTCCGGAGAGTAAAAATTTTCGTAATTTATGATTTTTAGACGCATTTGTGCTAAAATGTTTAGTTTTATCAAAGAAAATGAAATTCTTTTAAATATGACTTCATTTTCACTTAAATAAGCATTTCGCTAATGTCTGAAACTTAGTATTAGTACACATGCTGAAGGAAAAACAATGTAGAAAGTTTATGAGGAAAAATGCATGTTTTCAAAAGCAGTATGTCATTTTCCGTTATTATGCCCCTTATATAATATTCTGCTCCTAATAGGATTTTGCGACACAAAACCCTATGCATCAATTTTGAAATTTTATCAGAAAACAGCACGAATAAAGATAAAAATGCCTCAATATTTCTCTCTTGTCTGCAATAATGTAAGTTATCTAATTTTCCTCATTTTCAAGAAATTTCATAAATGCCTTTAAAATTAAAATATAAAAGTGGGGATATAAAAAAAAAGATAGTGCGACCACATCTGCAAATGAAAAGCTTTTAGTTTAAAAAAAATATATATTAGTAAAATTGGTTCTGTGAAAAATCAGGGCTGATGACTAAAAAACACACTTATGTTTTAAATATATAGATTATATAAAATTAGGAAATATTATATTAAGCAAATTATGTTATTTTGATAAAATTATAGTAGAATTTCCTAAAGAATAGCATTAAAACTTTATTATTCGAGAGAATTTTGGACAAAAACTTCAGAAACATGATATTATTTTAAACCACGAATTATTTGTTTAGTTGTCTAACTCGGCGAAGCAAATACATCCAGGCGAGAATCATCAATTTCTGTAATATAAATCGCTATTATTGTCATCTCACCTCTCTCTTACAAAGACACTCTAAATTTTTGTAAAACATTGCGTTTTATCAGTGTGTTATTTCGATTATATTATTTTCAAAAGTGAAGTATTTTCACCTGCGAAGAATTTCAAAGCAGCTGGGCTCTGAAAATGACGCACTTCTACAAAACATAATTCAGATTTAAGAATTAAAATACACGCTTTTTAATAAAATGACGTCATTTGCATCCACTAAAGCAATCCACTTTTTCAATCCAATATTAAACTTCGTCTATAGAAAAGTATGCATATGACGTCATTGTCACGGAATAACACACAATATTCTTGACATATACAATAATTTAATTTTAACTTTTTTTATCAGGTTTTATGAGAAAATGGCAACAAAAAGATACAGTATCTCTTATTTTCAATTATTTTCCATTTACTTTCAATGACTTTCAACAGAAATGGGATACTTTTGTTGCCACGATAAGAAAAATGGTATTAAAAACTACAAAAAATTATTATCTCAAAAATAAATTAAGATGCAGCTTTCAAAGAAATTGCAATTAAAAGAGCATTTTTTTCCTTATACGACGGCGTAAAAATATAAAATGTGCGATGTTTAGAAGTTTAAAAATTTGCAGTAGAGAAAATTGCAAGACCAAAATTTTATTTCAAATTTCAAAGTGTTGCCATTCGCAAAATGACGTATGCGTTATGCACAGATATGTTTGTCCTTTATAATATACATAGGGTAGATATCTATACCTACATTAATTTAAAATAATCACAAATCATCAGTTTTTGTGAAATATATATTTAAAATTTGTTATACAGTCGAACCCCGCAATAGTGAAACGTCTGCGGACCCAGCAATATGTCCACTATAACCACTATACTGTATCCAAATTCTTTGAAAAAAATATTTTTTTGCCTGTAATATAGTATTTTTAAAATACACTGCTCAAAACAATTAAAGGATATTTGAAGTTTTATATAAAATAAAGATATAAACGAAATTTTTTTTGCCGAAAATAGAAGAACAGAATCACAAATGCAAATTTTTCTGGTTTTCAAACTGTGGAGTATGCAAATTTTGAGTTCGACGTCAAAAACGTCGCTTCAGCGGCAGCGAATGAAATTTGACTTTCAACTGGATAAAAGAGAATGAAGACAAGGATGATCGGAATTCAGTGATTGCTTTGTTTCGATGAGTACGATGTCTCAGCGAAGTCATTTGACAGATTCAGAAGCTTTGAGAATTGTTGGTAGGTTAGAAGGGGGCCAAACTCAAGCCGAAGTAGCGCAAGCCATTGGAGTGTCACAAAGTGTCATTTCCAGGATCTGGAACCGTTTTTTGGCGAGTGGATGTGCAGACCGAAGACCAGGGCAAGGTCGTAGACGGGCAACAACGCCCAATGAAGATCGGTATTTAGCGTTAACAGCTCGGAGACACCGAACCATGAACGCTACTCTTCTCCAACAACACCTTCGCTCGGCTACAGGCACCACGATTTCAACTCAGACTGTCCGAAACCGGCTACATGCTGTAGGTCTGTATGCTCGCCGACCGATGGTATGTGTTAGATTAACATCAAGGCATCGTCGCGACCGCAGGGAGTGGGCAACCGAGCATGTCAACTGGAGAAGAAATGAATGGAGCAATATTCTGTTTTCTGACGAGTCCCGTTTTTCTGTGCATCCGGATAATAGGCGTATTTTCATCTGGAGGGACCGTGGCAGTAGGAATAATCCTGCGTTCGTGCACGAAAGTGTCATATTTGGCGGTGGAGGAGTGTTGGTGTATGGTGGCATCTCCATTGACGGGTGCACTGACCTCTACATCATTCGAGATGGAGCTCTGACTGGTCGCCGATATAGGGATGAGATCCTCAGACCTATTGTAGTCCCTTACGCTGCAGCAATCGGAGATAACTTCATTTTAATGGACGATAACTGCAGACCACATCGTGCAAACCTGGTGGAGGATTTCCTTTTCGAGGAAGGAATCGTTCGAATGGAATGGCCAGCGTGTTCTCCAGACATGAATCCAATCGAGCACGTTTGGGACGCTCTAGGAAGACGAGTTTCTGGCCGCCAACAACCCCCACAAACTCTCCAAGAACTGGAAAGAGCTCTTCTGGAAGAGTGGGGCAGAATACCCCAACTCGTCATTAATAGCCTCATTGAGTCCATGCCTCAAAGGTGTTCAACGTTGCTGGCCGCCCGTGGAAATCATACCCCCTACTAAAAAGGATTTTCTTTGAAGAAAACACCTTTTCTTATTCTTTTTTTCTCATATGCACAAATTGTGTTTTTTCCTTTAGTACACAAATGCGCAATAAAATGCATTTTTTTCTGCCAAACATGTGTAATTTATTCTCATATAACCTACTATGTCTGTCGACCATGTATCAATCAGCTAAACAGTTTACCAGATACTAAATCCACCTAAAACTGCAATATCCTTTAATTGTTTTGAGCAGTGTATTTATTGCAATAATACGTAATTTGCTTACAAATTATTAACTAGTTAAACAGATAATAAATCAAATATTAAAAAGAGAAATAGTTTCTTACTAAAACCTGATATTATTTGTGCATTCTATAGAAGAAATTAGTGATTTTGGATTGAATGCAATTCAATTTTATGTAGAGTTCATTAATTTTCTTAGGAATAATTCGTAGAGAATCCAATTTTTCTGGTCCACATTTCCTGTAGAAAAAAAATGTTCAGGATAATCGCTGACGATTTCACTTCCGAGATAGAAGGAGCCGAAATTTCAAGTGCTTCTTCAACAACGTCTTCTAAGTCTTCTTCAGCATCGTTGTTTTGTTCAACTTCAGATAGAATGTTATCATCTGTAGGAGTACCAGAAGTGGACACTTCATCATCGAAAGATTCGAAGTGCTCAGTAATGTCCCTTGTAAAAATGTTCACACTATGGTTTTCCAGCCACAGAGCTATTGGTAAGTTTGCTTCGTCGTCTTCGTCCTCCATTTTGGCATCTTTTCCTTCCAACAACACAACAATATATCCTTCGAAAGATCTGCGCTTCAGAAACAGGTGCGGATTGTTGCTGATGTTATCTATCTCCATGACTTTACCAACAGAAGGATTGCTACCAAAAGAGAGATGTATTCCGTGTTGTTCTCTTCGTAGTTCTCAAAAACTCCATGGGCTGCAGCACAGAAGTCGAATTTGAAGGGAAAAAACGGGAATAACCCTTTATCTACTGACGGTACTTATAAGTACCATTAAAATAAATTGTTATAAAATTCATATAATGCATTGATTAGTAGCAATACTGTTTAGAATGAGTTATAGATACATTACTTTATCTTGTTCCAAAAGCATTATTGGTTACACAAAACAAAAATATTTTTAAAAGGACGATTTCTTTGGCCTTTGCGTCTATTCAGCTTTCTAGCGCTGAGGGAGAGGGGGGAGGAATTTTTCAATTCGGAAGTATTTCTATATTTCTATTGTAAGAACATTATATTTGTACATTTCCTAATTCTACAAAATACTAAGAAAAATATTTAAAATAAAAGATTTTAGTAGGGTTATAAATATTGCACAGAATCCCTATAAATTAAAATTTAATTAATCCTTTTAAATCCATCAATACTTCTAAAATCCTTCTAAAATTTATTAAATGATTATGTAAATCTTCTTATTTTGTTTAAACAATTTAGGAAAAATTCTTTAGAAGATAAAATTTTCATGAATTCATAATTCAGTAGATAAAGGGTTAATGCACTTCAGATTTTCTAAGTGGGGATAAGCTGTGTAATTGTCGACAAGGAGAACAAATTTACGTTTTTGTTTCAACAAATCATTGTGTCATTGTCAAAGTTCTTCTCAAAAAAATTAGAAGTCATCCAGGATTTTTGATTGGCTTTGTAGTTGGCGGGCAGTTTTTTAATATTTTAAAAACACCTCGGCTTTTGGGATTGACCTAAAACACTTAATTTTCGCTTTTCTGAGCCGTTCACATTTGGACATATAAGAAATGTTATTCTCACTTTCAAGAGATTCCTGTTAGTGCACTTTGAATGTTCACTCTCCTTTGAATTTTAACGTCTGATCGAGAATCACTTTGTAAAATAATCCAGTTTCGTTACCATTAAAGATATTCTACAATTAATAATCTTGGATTGCATCCGCCCACATTTGAACATTTCACTTTTCCACATCCGAAGCACAATCACTTGCTGCTTCACTAACAATCTTTCCACAAGATATGTTCTTCCGTTTTTCAACCTAACCAGCCATCCGTTAGGACACACAAAACCGTTTTTTCCGAATCTTTCGGCAAACTCTTTCACTGTAATTTGAAGTATAGGTCTGGTTACAGGAAGATTTCTATCCCTCTGAATGGTGAACCGTTTTAACAGAGCTTCTTCCTCGTTTTTCCTTTCAGCCCCACGTAGTTTCTTCGAAGAATCCAATTTTTTTTTCGTGTGCAGCAAGAGTCGCGCTGCAATTTTTCTATATGTTTGAAACTGTAGATTTTGACGAAAGAATTTCCTTGCACAGAGCCGATTCATTGGTTCCATTTTCAATACGTTTAATGATTTTAACCTTATCCTCAATCGGAAATGCTTTCTTTTTTACAGAATTCGTCATTTTCACGAAATTTTAGCTGCTCTTGAGAAAACGTCTTCTTATCTCAAATTAATCATATGAATAATGAAGAAAGTCACTGTAAAAGGGGGACATTCTTGGATTGTTCCGATTATACCGAGGGGCAGGGGGAGGAGTTAGCAAGTAAACACCAGAAGCTTATACCAAGAATTAGGGAGGAGCGAAGAAGAGATGTTTGTTTCTGGAACGCTGGGGAGAAGAGGCGTATGCTGTTTAACAACTTGTTCGCCCTATTTTAAGGCGATGAACGTGAACAAGCAAAATTTAACACAATGTAAAGGAATGCCATCATTTGCAGTCGCAATTAGTGCAAGTTTAAAGTTGGAGAACTGAAACAAAATCTGGGTAAATAAATTTGAATCCACTATAAACTAACTACTAAATTCTCAGGTGTCCACTATAAGCGTATAAAGTAACATTAGTTAAATGGGAGTTCGTACGGGACCACTGAAAATGTTCACTACATCCGAGTGTTCACTATATCCCGGGTTCACTATAGCGAGGTTCGACTGTATTATGCAAAAACAACAAAACATTTTTTAAATAGTCCGTTATATATGTATATATATATATATATATATGTGTGTGTGTGTGTGTGTGTGTGTTATTGAATGAATATTTTCTTTCCTTGGTATTCATTAAAATAATTTTAGTTAACTTGATCCGATAACAACTGCAATACATAAAAGATATGAGGCATAAATATATATATATATGTACTATTTCAAATAACAAAAACCGTATTCCACCGCAAGGTTATAAGAAAATTGCAGCAATTAGATGTAATGTATAATGCGTTTGATTCTTCATATTTTATCTAATATATGTGGATTATATGTAACTTTCAAAAAATCAATACAAATAATGAATCTATTAAATAGCTGATATTCTTAAACCTGCATCCCATATTTTTAGCCATGTAATATGAAATTAAATGGACTAGAGTCAATAATACTATCAAACTCCTCACTTTAAATGGGAGTTTAATTTTAGGGGTTTTTTTAATTTTAATTTTAATTTTATTTATTTATTTTTTTAATAGAGGAGCTTCTTTTTCATCCAACAAAAATTATTATGATATTTTATATTGCTTATTATACCTATTCAATATTGTATATCAATTCTATACATTTCAATTGTTAACGAGATCTTTTTGTTGGGCTATTTTTACATTTTTATCACATTTTTAAATTATTTTCACGCAAAGCGCACATAGGTACTATTTTCATTTTGATATACGTTTCTGTCAAGGGCATACTAATATCTAAATCAATGAAATAAAATTTATACCTCAATTCGCTAAATTAAGTTCATTATCTTAAAAATATATAAAGTTCATTATATTTTATAAAAATTTATTTTATAGTATTTATAAATTTTTACAAAATTATGTTTTTAGTATCAATAATTAAATTACGTTTCTGTTGTGTGAATAACTTATTATTTTAAAATAATAGCAATAGCTTTGATATTGAATAGAAATTTCCCATTATTTTCATACCGTTTTTGCATACTTATTTCATTGCGTATTGTAAAATAATAATTGATCAGTGATATATACCGCCTTCCAAAAGTTGAAGTACAAAAGGTTTTTCGAAGATCAACCTTAATTTAAAGTCAATAAGAATAAAATACATAGTGCATACGAATGATAGTATAGATCTCTAAGAAACTTATATAAAAATCCTTGTTCACCAGTTTCATTTCAAAGAAGTCGTGTTTTACATAGGAGTAAGAGAAAATGTGGAAAACGTAAGTGTGCCTGACTTTGTGTGTAAGTATTGTGCACGATTGTTTATTTTCAATTGCTGTTGTTAATGTTTTTGTTAATTTGGCCCGTTCTATGGTCGGGTGAGCAGCTTTCTATTTCTGTTTAGCTGTCTTAATCAGCATAATTGTTGATTGAACAAGGTTTACTTCGTCTCTGGTCTTCGCTTCTCATTTCAGTGTCTGACAGCTTATTTGGCATCATAGAACGTCGGTGGCGAAACGCATTGCAGCTAAGGGTGGACATATTCCTCATTAGAAATCATTTCTTTTATGTTTGCATGGCATTTGTCCACATGAAACTGTAATGTACTATTTTCTGTAAGAATTGAGTTTTTTGCCAAGTGTCCCTTTTTGCTGTAACTCAAGTAAATTATGTAAATTCCTTCGTCGCATTCAATAAAGAACTGTTTAGTGCACATTTCCTCCAAATTTCTTCTTTCTCCGCTCATTTCTTGTTAAATTAGACTTCAAAAATAGATTTACGTTAACTTTTGGAAGACAGTGTACTTTTAAATAAGCATGAATGTCGCAGGAGACGCATTTAATGCTTTATCGAACTTAGTGCTTTATAAATGAAATTTAGTAATTTCATTCTCTTAAATTTCACTTTTCTGAAAACAAGAAATGTCACTAAAATGTTATTCCTATTTGTTTCCAAATCATTAACAATTTCATTTGAAATGGATACTTGATATAGGCAAAGGCATTTTGAAACAACTTACAACGAATTAAACAGCAGAATAAAAGATAGAAATGGCTTTCAGTTAAGTTAATAAATACTGGGATTTTACATTAATTGATTAGAGTGTAGTTTCAAGTTTGAAAAAGAGATTTAATACATAAAGAAATAAAAATAAATAAAACACAAAATCACTTTATAAATCAGTTAAGAAAAGAGCAAAGTATAGGAATTTTTTATAGTTTCCCGATTTACAAATAGAGAAAAGGAAGAGAATAAAAGTTTATTTCATATAAAGTATTAACAATCAAAATTGAACTAAACAGTATAAAACCTAAATTTAATTGAACACAAAGAAAATATTTTAGAAAAAAAATGTACTTCAACTTACATAGTATTGCATCTTTAATTAATACGTCAATCTATAAAAAAAATAATTTCAGAAATGTGCATTTAAAGGTATATGAACTTTAATTTCATCATTACAAAAAAGCACGTAAACAGAACAAAAAAACAAAAGAAACAGGAAATCTTTGCAGCAATTATTCAATGTAAAGTTTGCTAAGAAATAAGAACAAACCCAATAAAGTAAGCGACTACAAGAATACAAAGAGTTTCATGCTTTCAATCTTAAATAGGGAAGAAAAATCTATATATTTGAGTGGAAAACACAATTTTTGGAGAACTAAAGAAAACTAAACAGAAGACTGTATAAATTGAAAAATACGGGCAAATAAATAATTGAATACATCCAAAAAGTAAAGAAAAGCTCCTCTGTAAAGGTAAAAGTCACGAAGTTGTATGATGTGAATACAAAGCAGAGATTAAGTTGCTTTAGCTTTCAAATCCATGTACCTTAACAATGTGTTTTCACTAGAATTTGTATCTGAAGTTCCAGAACTTACGATAATAAATTTTATTTCTTAAGATACTCGTAGTTTGCAGATTTAACAACAACAAAAAATGTATCAGTTACACAAGTGTGTTTTTTTCTACTTGGAGTATTACTATTGTTTCTTTAGAAGAGATTTGTAAACAAGAGTTGCAAAGTTTTTATTTGAAAGTAATTGAATATAAGAAACATAAATTTCTGTTTCGTACATGTTTCTCAAGAAAACTGAAACTACATTTAATGTTTCAATAACACATTTAGATAATATAATTCAAAAGTTATATCAATATAATTCAAAGTTATATCAAAATATCAACCACAATGTATAAAAATAACAACAACAGCAATTATAATTTTAATGTGCCTCATTTTTCCGTAATGAAATATATGTTCTTGTTTTGCTACAATCAGAAAATTTCAATTATCATATGTCCTAGATGAAGTGAAACTACAGTCGGCAAACTATTTAAAAAAAGGACAACGCTTAAAATTTAATCTATAAATTTCACAGAAAGAAAAAAAGAAATAGAAATAGCATTCTACATGAAACTATGGTTTGTTTAACACCTTCCAACATAGCGAAACAGCACCGAAAACTGGCGATATGAAACTATTAAAATAATAAAGCTTTGTAAAAAAATCACCATAAAATAAAACAAAACATAGCTCTATAGTTCTGCCCTTTTATTCTCTTCTCTCTTTTAAAATTGCTAAAATCCTTTCTCGTTTTAATTTTAAACTTATCTTCAAACATATGAATAAAATTACATTCTCTTCTCTAAAAGATCCTATTCTTACTGAGAACCGATGTGGTGTTTATTTTATTCCTTGCCCTAGCAATTTGGGTTATATTGGTCAAACAAAGAGAGCTTTAAAATTCAGACTAGGCGAGCATCAGAGGTATATTGCAAATCAAGAAATCTCTAAATCTTCGATTGTTTCTCACTGTTGGTCTTCCAGTCATTCTTTCAATGTCTCCATGGCCAAAATTATTTTTTCCCCTGCCTCTCCCTCTCACTTGGATTTTCATGAAGCATATTTTATTTCAAAAAATTCTGATAATCTTGTCAATGATCTCTCATCATCTCCTTTCCTCTCTCCAGCGTGGAAATTACTTTTGTAATTCTTTTCCCTCTTCTCTTGTTTCTTTTCTTTTTATTTTGTTTGAGGGAAAGGGAGGATCTTTTAGTTTATTTTCTTGTTTTATTCCTTTATATTTCTTTATTTATTATTATTATTTATATTTATATATATTTTTTTAATTTACTTCTTTTATTTTATTTTTATTTTATTTATTTCTTTTATTTCCATTTTCCTATCATTTTCTCTTCTATCATTTTGGCAATAATTTCGTTTTCGGCATGTGACCCTTTCAGCTAGCACTATCTGTCACATTCTTTGCAAGCTCTATTTTCTACCTTTCAGTTCATTTTTGGCCTTGTCCCCTTTCGGACACGTGTTTACTGTAGCTGATGACGAGCTGTTATTATTTTTAGCTCGAAACGCGTCCTATGTTTTGTTTTATTTTATGATGGTTTTTTACAAAGCTTTATTATTTTAATACTTTCCAACATAGATTAAAAGGATTTATGAATTCGTTTTGTCTGTCCGTCTGGACCTCTGTATGTCTGTCCATGCTCTAACTACGTTAGATATATATTAATGATGTTCACCATGGTATGTTCAGAATGGAATATGAAGTGTGTAGCTTTAAATGGTCATTTACAGGGTCATTCAAAAAATTCCGTTACATAATGGTCAATAGGGAAAAGAAGTTTGCAGCGTATTTTAGTGATATTACGTTATTTCAAATGTATTGAAATTGATATAAGTCACTGAATTTCATGAAAAGAGGATTACTAAAGAACAGAGCATTCATAGCATTTATCGTTCCTTTACGAGGACACACAAAATAAATTGGTTACAGTACTTTCTTTGAGTAATAATTGCTGCAGTACGTTTTCGATTTCGGTATGCGCTTTTAAATTTAACTAATTTTTTTGCATGTTACTCGCTGTGGATAATTTATACACTTAGTATACAGGGCTTCACAAAAGAATCCACATACCATTCTAATTATTAGCGAAAATTGAAGAAGAAGAATTTTCAACTGGGACATGTATTTATTAATTGAATTAAATGTTTGCATGCATACAGTTTACAGATACAAATCTAAATCTAAACGGGCTTTTCGGAAAATATGGATATTTTCTGACTGTAGCCGGAAATTTCTGAAATTAAGGTTTCAAATGCGTTATGCGTTTCTAAATGGTTGAATTGCATATCATATTTAAGCTTATTAAACAGTGAAGTTGTCTTCATTATTCTGAATGTGCTGGGAATAGTGTTGCATAATCTATGTCCATGCATGATTTTTTCTTTCTTGTTTATTCATATTAAAAAATTATTTTTGCTGGTCGTCTTCATTGTCAAATTCTACCGAAACTGACATTTTTAATACGAACACCTAACTTTGACATCATATTTGGCCTATTTGTTTACTTTTTCCTTTGTAGTTTAGGAATTGTGAAGATGTATAATTTGGAATCCTTAATATTAAATGCAATCGTAATAGTTGCGCAACAGATTGCAATGCAAGTATTTATTAAAATAGAACTTTAAAATATTTGTAGGAATTAGCTGTAAATTTGGATTCGCGTATTTGAAACTATTAAATTCCGTTTTCTGTTAAAGATATCCTAAAATATATAATCTTGAAATTCAGAAATATGTTTAATGCAGCAGAGATTATAAAGTGCATGAAGGTTTATTTTTTTCTTTTTTTAATTTAAGGCAATATTAAAGCACTTTTTTTTTAAATATTTGCAACATAACATTGTCTTTTTATTTCAATTTCTTTCTTAATTTCCTCAGAATTAAAAAATAAAAAAATAAATTGTAATGATTCTCAGAAGATTTAATAGTATAATGTAAATGAAAGACTGAGTTTCTTTTCTTCAGTATATCTATCAGTATGGATATTATCTTTTTTAAAATAGCCCTCCAATCTAGAAAATGTTTCCAAAAAAGTATAAAAAGTGAACTGCACAAAATTTTAACGTATTTAACAACTCTGATTATGCATAAAAAGTGTAAACTGAATTTTGCGCAAAAAGTACATAAACTGTATTGCACACAAAAGCGCAAGATTTTAATTATGCTCAAAAATGCAAAAAAAGTCGCCGGGACTGCATTCTATGTATCTTTTCAGAAGCATCTTTATTTTTTGATGAAGTAGAATTTTCTGGTGTTTATTTCCAAGGTATGATCGAACTCTTCCACCGCGTTACTACTCTTCCCAATGGAATCTTGCTTTGGCATGATTTTAAATGCGGGTAATGCCTAGTAATGTTGATTCTGCTACAGGTTGATATTCTTATAAGGGAGAAGATAAATTTATTGGTGCTTTTCTAATATCCCAAAGTATTAGTTATTAAGGTTAAAAATATTTTTTTTCTTTTATTAAGGATTAATTCGAATATGACTTCATATATATAATTTATCTGAAAAATTTTCTTTGGTTAACGAATATGTTCTTATTACAGTAGAACCTCGATTATCCGAAGTAATTAGGACCGACCCTCTTTCGGAAGATCGAAATTTTCGGATAATCGAGAATGCTTTAATTTTAAGATTAAGGAGAAATAATTGCAATATTTCTTATTATGGTAACAAGTGCTTAATAAAAATAAAGAAATAGCAAAATAGAAACAAGAATAAATTACCTGAATTTTAATTTTGAAATTAAGAACCTTTTACATACATCATAAGGGTATGAAAAAATGTTTTGTTTGTCGCAATTTCGATTTCCTTTGATTTAAGGTTCTATGACTGAGTTTTTTAATATTATTAGTTCCCAGTATCGCAGTCTTTCTGCTACTCCAGCCATGCCAAACCTTTTGCAAAACATTCAAAAACTTCAGAATGGCTATTTTGTTTGTTTTCTTTGTTCCATCCTTAACTTACGGGAGCTCAAGTTAAATTCAAAGGAACTCTAAGGATGGGGACCGAAAATATTTTCTGTACTCGTACTTCGGAAAGGACGTCTTGCACACAAGGAATATAATAGTTTTTTTTAAAAAAAACCTTTCGAAATGGATTTTGCATAAAAGAAATGTTATAGTTAAAAAAAAAAAGAGCAAGTTTAAAAAGGGATTTTGGTTAACCGAGAGTTTCGGTTAAATTATTTTTGGATAAAAGAGGTTCTACTGTAATTTGTTTCTGATAGAGCGGTAGGCAGCAGTACAGACAATCACCTCAACGAGTTTACGACTGAAATTCCAGAATTAGTTAAAACTCGATTCGCATATTAAAACGGAATTGGTCTGTCACGTTATACTTTGGAATAAAACACCTGAAAACCCGATTTTAGCGGTTGACTCCATTGTGTTTTCCTCCATTAGGTTTACCAATGTGTTTTCCTGCCCCAAAAGGTATGAAAACATGGAGGACTGGATGCAGGGAAACACAATTTAAATGAATATCGCGAAGTAAAATTTTTATATATCATACATATATACCGTCATGAGACGAATATTCCGTAATTTTATTCATTTTTTTAGAGTGTGCGCGTATTCAGACTTTCCTGGTCAGACCTTATTGTTTTGACTAGCTTTACTACACACTGACTTTACTTTTATCCATGTTGAAATTTCATTTTAACTTGTTATCGTTAGAATAAGGCTGTAATATAATCTTTGCCATGTTCAGTTTGTGGAAAACGATCACATAGATGTGTTGAAACATGTAGAATATGGACCGTAAACTTGACCTTGAGCCACCAATTTACCACTATTTTAAAATAGAAAAGTTTCCGTTATAGGGGAGAGTAGCCATATTTGGACCGCCGCTTTAATTGGACCGTTGCCATTCTGCCGTTAATTACAGGAAGAGACTCCATCTGCCGCTGAAATCCTACTCATCAGAATGACATCACTCATGACTGGAAGAAGCAACCGCCTACCACGTGCTGTTTTCAGACAATTTAAAAAAACCTAAAGTTAGCTGTTTTGATCTAATTTTTTCCTACTAAACGTAAGTGAATATTTTAGAACTAAGGTAAGTTGTTATGTTTTCATATACATATATGAATTCATCTGTCTATTGCGCATATTTTTCACGCGGATTTGTTTGATTTCGCTTTAGTTCTTAGTCTTGAAATTAACTTTTTTTTTAAATGGCGCAGTTGCCGTAATTGGGACATTTTAAGTTGCTTAAATTGGACCAGATATGCGATCATAAATTTGAAAAGTAAGTAAAGAATTTTGAGGACGGTACGCTTTGTACAGTATTCTTTTTATATATATAATGTATTACTATCTCCATGGAAGTTTTTTTTTTGTATATCTGGATTAATTTTTATATACAGTTTAGGCCTATATAAACATAAAAATATTTTTACATGCCTATGCAATAAATTTTGTTTGCAATATATTTTATCTTGTATGTAATTGTATTTATTTTCTTTGAATTCTTTATTCCTACGGCATATTTGATTTACAGAGTTGAATTCATACCTTTTCCTCCTTCAGGATATTTGTGATGGAAGACTGTTTACAGTTCACGAGGGTGGAATTATACTTTTTTGCCAATAAAACGCATAAATCTCAAACCTTGATGAAAATGTTGAAAAAGACATAGACAAACTGTCTAGAAGAAAAACACCCGTGACAGCAAAAGCTGTTTAAGACATAGAAAAGAAAAAGCAGACAGTAATTTGTGAAGAAATTGACCAGCAACAAGGCTGCAGCTACAAATCCTCTTCAAAAGTAAAAAAAATCGTTAGAAATGTTATTTCCCTTGCTAAATTCAGTTAAATCAAAGTACAGAGAGAGCCAAAAAACAGTTGTGTTAACATCATCGCCATATAAACTAAACCTTGAAATAATAAAAAAAAAAAGACAAAAAGACAAAAAGGAAGCTTTCACAGCACAAAGTAATTGGAACATCGAGTTTTAAAAAATAGGCGTAATGCAATTAGCATGAAAATGGTGGAAGAGAAGAACTATAAACATAATGTAAAGAAAACTTCTGTTGCAAAAAAAGAAGTCTGATAATTGAGAATCTAAAAAGAAAATCTAGACAGTGATGATCTGTTTTGCCTAATTTGTAAAAAAAAAAAAAAAAAAAAATAGTAGAAATAATTCAGTGTTCAGATTGCCATATACGGTTCCATGTTGTGTGCGGTGGAAAACAAAAACAATAAACAAAACTCATGTATAAGCTTTGCATCACTCCTTACATGATATTCAAGGAAATTAGTTCCAATTAGTCCTGACAATTAGTTCCATAATTTCTATTCTTAATTACTGATAACTTTGATTTATATTTTGAATACATTTTGATTTAAAACAATCACTCTTATTTTCAAATATTTGATATTACATTTCATTGCTGTTATTTTGTTTGATTGTTTCATTAATTGCAAACTTTGCTTTTAATAAAATTAGTTACATTCCCTATTCATTAAAACAACCTGGTATTATTTGGTCCAATTTAGGAGACTGGGGGTCCAACTCAGGCGACCAGTTGCTGAATTTGGACCACTTTTGACAAATTTTTCAAATAAAAATAAAAATTAAGATTTTCAAAAAGAAATTGATCTAAATATTTATTTAGTTAGTAGATGAATAGATTGACCCTGTGTAATGATCTTTTGCAGATATTCCAAAATTTAAGTCAGTTACACCTGAAAATAAGTGAAGTAGTCCAAATTCGTCTACTCTCCCCTATATCTACAGGAACTTTTCGATTAAATAAGGTGAAAGGCAAATTTCGGCATTTGTAATGACAACTGTTTTCATGCAAAACGTTTCAAAATACGTATCCCCCAACAATTCTTTAGACTACTCTATAAAATCAGAATTACAAACAAATAAATAACTGAATGTGTCTAAAATAAAAAGAAAGAAAATCTTAACATTTGTAAATGTAAAAATCATGATGCTATATGATGGCAATACAAACAGATGTTAAAGTGCTAGTAAAGTGAGTATATGACTATGAACCTTTAATAAAAGAACAGATATTGTTTCTTTTAAAACAACATTGCTGTTCATCCTTTTCCATGTTTCTTAAAACATTTGGTAAATAAGAAACATAGTGCTATGGTTTAATACCAAAGACCGGACTTGTTTTCAAGAAGAAAACATGATTGGATATGTCATATATATTTCTAAAAGTAATGAAAACGCATTTAAGGAGAATCGTCAGTCACACGAAGACACTCGCAAGCTAATGTTAATACTATGGAAGGATTCTTTTAAAATATCTCGTTTCATTTTGAATATTTTCAAGATTCTTTTTTTTTTTTTTTTTTTTTCATCGAACAGCTGACGTCGCTATCATTAGAGCAATTTGTTTTTTCGATTTGGCTCCAGATTTTTCTAAAGATACGTTCACTTTTGGGAGAACCGGTTTCGAAAATGTATCTTTATTCAAAGAAAACTGCAACCAAAATTTTAAAAATTAAAAAATGACTCTATTAGTGTTCTACTTAAGCTATGCTATGCAAAAAAAAGTCGTTTAAAAAAATTACAATTGAAATGAAAAATTTGAAGTGAAATATTTTTGCTTTGATTAAACCATAAAATAGTATATATAATATGTACTAAACGCAGTAGTAATTTGCATTATTGATTTCTGACCCTTTTACAACCACTTGCAAGTTCAGCAGTTTAAAAAATATAATTTGACTTCAAACTTCTTGAAGAATTCATGAGTCTATTGTATAAATTTAAAACAACAATGTAAATAAATAATGGAATGCATCCAAAATAAATAGAAAACTTGTTTTACTATTTGAGAGGTAAAAGTCACAAACATTTATTATTTGAAAAGAAAACAGAGATACAAAAATGCAGTACATTTGTAGAGTGCACTGTAAAAAAAAATCTGTGAAGTTACTAAAGTTTTTCTAGGAAACTGGGATTCCAGGAACTTTTTATGTAACGGCAACAAGAATCCCAGTTTCCTAGAAAAACTTTAGTAACTTTACAAATTTTTTTTTACAGTGTGTACTGCAGTATACTGTACTGTTTTACATCCCTGTTGCTTCTAAATTCATGTAACTTAAGTTACTGTTTTCAGCAGAATTTCTTTTTGAAGCCCTTTAGCATATGAAAATTAATTCATTTTGTAATGGTTCTATATAGCTTTAACAGTGAATATACATGTTAGCGATTGATTTTGATTTTTTACTGGGTTGCAAATATGATGATTTAAGAAAAGTTTTTTTTTTTTTTTTTTTTTTTTTTTTTTTTTTGATAAGCACTGTATTATATTCTTTTTCATATTCAAAAGGAAATAACAATTTTATTTTCAAAACGTTTGCTAAGAAGGATACATAACTTACATAACTTGCATAATCATACATTAATCTTCATCGTACGTATATCTATATGTACCTCTGTGTGTAAAGTTACTGTTGAATGCGGTGTCCGAACACATTAGAATATCGTTCAAAGACATTCGAGATACATTTAGCACAGGCGTGAAAAACAACTCTTAATTTAGTCGTCATACATAATTCACGAATAGCCGCATGATAATGTAAATAAAAACAAATGGAGGGTCCCTTTTCAATTTCGATATTACATTCCATATGATATGACCCAAGCCCGAATATTCCTTCATGAACTCCCGATAGTTTTCGTAAATAGATTGTTATTTTGAAAGCCTGCGTTCTAAAAAACGATATCGCTGCATCGGTAGTTCCTTAGGCTAATGTCAGACGAACGTCTATTTGCACGCTTTTTCCCTTCTTACAGCCTTCCTACACCTTCGCTAGCATGTGTTTCTTTTTCATGTTGAAACAAAAAGAGAAATAGAAGCTCGTCTGAAATTAGCCTTTGTATCACCTAATTGCACGGAGAATTTTTAAATAGAAGTTTCTCAAGAAATCCTCCATTCTGAAAATAGTAAAACTAGATTTAATAGCTCAATATTCAGTAAAGAAAAAGGAATTTAAATTTTACTTTCTGTTTAATTTTCACTATCAACCACAAAATAAAATAATAATAATAATTGAACTTTTAAAGAATCTTAAATTTTTTTGTAGAATATCCTGTATTGAAATTTTAATAGAAGTACATAAACAAATAAAATGTAGAGTAGATATTTAACTTTTTTTATATCGTTCATTTGACAGCAAATATATACAGGGTGCAATATGTTATCTATCGCCGACCTTTAATTTCTCAACCGTTGGTCGTAGATATATAGTTCCAATTACAAAAACGTTTCAAATGAGGTAAATATTCATGTTGTGTCATTATTTAAAGTAAAAAATCTATTTTATAAAAATTACGAAAACTAACTTTTTATACGGTCCCCCAGTCCTTATAGTTATATTTAGTAAAATTTACACATATCATAACAGATATAACACAAAAAGTTTGACATCTGTACTACAAAAATTGACACAGTTATTAAATTTCAAAGTTTGAGATTTTTGCACATGATTTTGTCTTTCATTGAGAGATCAGTTAAAAGATGAATTAAAGCAATTCGATGTCAAAATCAGGGTGCAATGTCCTTTATACGGCGAAACCACCTTTAGCCGGTATCGCCAAATCGGGGAATCACCAAATAGGGTTATTTCATCTAGAAATTTGAGGTAACTTCTATGGGTCGAACAACATTCAAACGTACCGACAATATCGGCTAAAAGGGTTATATCTGTTATGTTATGTGTAATCTTTTACTAAATATAACTATAGGGACTGAGGGACCATATAAAAAGATAGTTTTCGTAATTTTTATCAAATTGATTTTTTACTTTAAATAATGCCACAGCAGGAATATTTACCTCATTTGAAAGGTTTTTGTAATTGGAAGTATATGCTTACGACCAACGGTTGAGAAATTAAAGGTCGGTGATAGATAACATATTGCATCCCGTATACAGTGTGTCCACCTAAAACCTGAACGACCTTTATTTTCGCAACCGTTGGTCCTAGATGCATACGTGTAATTACAAAAATGTTTTAAATAAGGTAAAGAATTATTTTTAAAGAGATTAGCATCAAGAAAAACTATTAAAAAATTACGGAATTTAAATTTTTATACGGTCCCCCTCCTATAAGTTATATTTAGTACAGTTCTCCTATTACACTGACAAATAAGACAAAAAAATGTCCCGTTCATATATCACTAAAATCGACCGAGTTACGAAAGTTTAAAAATGCATGACTTATACCACTTTACTGAATCTGAGCACAAAGGAGTTCCGCCATGTTTTGAGGTGCCATATACCAAATGCTTAAATTATTCGAAGAACTTATTTCACGTCTATCTACGCTTTTAAAAAAATCGTACAAGCATTATGATTGATTTAACTTTTATTAAGTTTCAGATTGACTAAAATAATTGTATTTTAACATATGTTTTATTTTGTAAGGATATGAGATTGTTTCTTTTCATGATTTCTTTTAACAAAAATTATGTTATTTTTATAAGTTTTTATTTAACTTCAACGTTCGTATGTATGTTTTTCAGTTTAAAATTTGTACTCGAACTTTAACTCACTTTCAAATATCCAATCGAGATTACATTTTACATACTGACATAAATCCGATGACAATCTAATATTATAATTTCCGGTGGTTACCATTTATACTTATTTTACAGGATAACACAAAAAATTTCGAATAGATTACCGCCAAGAAGTTTAAGAAAAAGTTTTAGATTAGATAACACAAGACTGCGATGGTTGTGTTTTTTAACTTTTATTCATTTTTTAGCACTGAATACGAAAATTTCCTTAATTTTTAACCATCATGTCAGGATGTTTCGCAAATAATAACTTGTCAAAGTTGAAAAATAACAAAAATCGGATATTGTAAAATAGAGGAGATGACTGTATTGTTTAACTTTTAATAATTGATATTTTATGCACTTTTCAGCTCTGAATCTGAAAATGATTTTCATTTTTAACCATCACGTTAAAATATTTTTGTAAATCGTAAACGTCAAAGTTAAAATATAGCGAAAATCTGATACTATAAAACCGACATAAAACTTTTCATTAAATTTTATTTTATTTTATGAATAATTTATTCATTTTTTAGCTTATACTGGGATTCTTATAGTTAAACAGCTGAGGGGTCCGATGAGGTGGGGCAGCAGGTTCAATTTTAACTTTAAATTTTTTAACTTTGAAATTTACATTTTGCAAAAAATCCTGACATGATGGTTAAAAATGAAGGTCATTTATGGATTAAACTGTAAAAAATACATAAAAATAAATTATCAAAAGTTAAAAACACAACAATGACATCTCTTTTATAGTATAAAATTTTCGCTATTTTTTTTAACTTTTAAATTTACGATTTGCAAAAAATCTTTACGTGATGGTACAAAGTGAAGGTAAATTTCGGATTCAGCGGTACAGAATACATAAGAATCAATTACCAAAAGGTAAAACTGTCAATTTTCATAATTTTATTTAAGAAAAGTTCTGTTTTTATTTGTATTTTTATATGTTTATTACAAGTTGTATATTTTGCATTAATATGTCAGACTGATTAAAGATTTCAAATTTATATTGCAATGTTAATTGTACTCTCAACTGTTCTTTTAATATATCTGTGGTAATTGTATTTTTACTAAATTTGTGAATGTCCCCTAATTTGCATCAAAAAATATTATTCGGTCAATTTTAATCGTAGAATAATGGGACATTTTTTTTTTAATCTCACTTGTCAGTGTAGCAGGAAATTTTACTAAAAATAACTTATATGACCGGGGAACAGTATAAAATTTTTAATTTCGTAATGTTTTAATAAATGTTTTTTTTTATCCAAATCGCTTTAAAAATAATCCTTTACCTTATTTAAACCATTTTTGTAATTAGAAGTATGCATCTAGGGCCAACGTTTGAGAAAATAATGGTCGGTCAGGTTACACATAGACACACTGTATATATATATGTGTATATATATATATATATATATATATATATATAACCATAATATATAACAAATCGTCATCGATTTCCAATAATTGAAATTAAATTTATAATATAGCAAATATTCAAAAGTATTAATATAAAGTAAATGATAACCTATGTGCAACAGTGATATATATATGTATGTATATATATATATGTGTGTGTGTGTGTGTGTGCGTGTGTGTATGTATGTATATTACAAAATTGTAAAAATTGTAAATACAGTAAACGCAATAAACATTAATAACATTTTAAAAGGACTATACAACTAATACAACTTTTTTTCAAACTTTTTAATAAAAGTTTTTTCCTCGTTTAGTACAGTGAAGTACTGAACTCAATAGCTCAAACTGCTTAAACATTTAAAGCAAATAATGTTTAGTTTCATTTTAAAGTTCCAGAAAAATTATTCCGGCTACTTTAGAAATTGAAAAATATCGAAACAAATAAAAAATTGAATGCAGCCAAAAAATAGAAATATCCCACCATTTGTAAATATAAATGTCACGAAGTTGTATGATATGACTGCAAAACAGGGATTGTTGTGCTTCTAAATCCATGCTACATAACATTTTATTGTGCTGAAATTTGTTTCTGCAGTTGTTGAGCATATGAAAATAAATTGTATTTTTGACTTATTTTTGTTCTGTGTGTATGAATGTAAACAATCAAGAAATCAAAAATTATGCAGCAAAAATATTATGCAGTAGTATTGCAGTATATGTCCCACCATTTGCAAATATAAAAGTCAGTAAACTGTGATGTGCATACAAAACAGGTATTAATATACTAAATCCTTTTAACATAAAAATATGTTTTCACTGGAAGTTGTGTTTGAAGATCTTGTGCATAGGAAAATAAATTCTACTTCTAATGGTTCTCAAGAAATTTTACAATAAATAAACTTTTTAGTGTCCGGCTGTTTTTTTTTCTGTTTGTATGAGTGTAAAACATTAAACCAGACCCAAAATGCTTCTTGTGCAATAGCACTGTATTATATATGCGACCATTTTTGAATATATCTGTCACAAACTTGTATGGTGTGAATACAAATCGGGGATTAATTTTCCTTCTAAATTCATGAAACGTAACATTTTTTATGAAGCTTTTGAGCATCCGCAAATAAACTATATTTGTAATGTTTCTCAAGTGATTTGACAGTGAAGAAACATCTCAGTGACCAGTTGAGTTTTCTTGTGTTTGAATGTAAACAATTAAGGAACAGAAAGAATTACTATTGTACAAATTACTTATGCAATAGTGCTACGTGGCATCCCACCATTTATAAATATGAATGTCACAAAATTATATGATGTGAATACATAAACAAGGAAAAAGGACTCTCTAAATCCATGCACCATGACATTCTGTTTTCGCTGGAATTTGTTTCTGTAGATCTTGAAGCATATTAAAATGAACTCTATGGGTAGTGTTTCTCAGAGGGTTTAAGAAGGAAAAAGCATGTCAGAAATCCTCAGATTTTTTTTAGTGGTAGCTGAAGTCTGAGAAATATATTTGTTGTACATGTATGGTTCATGTTGGAAGACCTAAGAAGTTGTTGGAAGAAAAAGCTAGTGAAACGGACCATTTTTAAGGGAGCTATAATAGAAGGCCCAAAAGGGACCAACTGACAGTTAAAAACAGCGCCCTAACACGAAAGCCTGTTAAAGTGTCTTAGTACTTAGTGCTTTAGGTCTTCAATTAGTCAAAAGTATGCATAGGGTGTGAATTATTCATTAGAATAATATTTTAAAGAAATGCACAAAAGAATGGGTAAATCTTTAAAAAGGACCCTAGGGCCCACTATAAAAAAAATATGAGGGTGTTGGTCTAGGAAGATGAGACGAAAACTCAACTTTAAAATTATGCATTGAGAAAGTGAGAAAATTAGGGGGTGAAAAATGTTTGGCACACAATAAGTTTAGGTGGCCCTAGACCGTTTCCTACGGTACCCTAGCGGGTCCCAGTGCCTTATATGGAATGTAGAAAAGTGAGAAAAATTAAACTGAAAAAGGATCCCAAAAATGAAAAGTCGAGAATAACTAAATAGAGAAAGGTCTTCCAAAACGAAGAAGATTGGATAAAACGGGGCAAGTTATTAACAATTTAGTGCATACAAACTTAAAGGGTCCCAGGGGTCCCGGCCCTGAAAAAATTAAAATTCTGAGTTTCAGGTGCATCAGGACATGTCTTGTCTTATCCTCACCTAATTTTTCAGACTTCTACGTGTCGTAGATTTCGTTAGCCATCGTACACACACACACACAGAGAGAGAGAGAGAGCGATTTGTTCTTTTATAAGTATAAGATATATTTTTCTTTTACCTTTTCTTCTTGAAAAGGTACCACTTTCCCATAACAGTTTGTTACCGCGTGGAATCAATTTTCACAACTCATAATAAGAATACATGTGAACTGTTGCAATGCATTAAATATAAAAAAGATGTACTATCCTAGTCATAGGGGTGCTAGTATGACTACACTATTGTTATCGGTTTGTTTTTCTATTCTAAACAGTATGGCCTATACATTAATATGATATCACTCATATGATTTGAGTGTTTATTTATTTTAAACAAAAATCAATGAATTCTACTTTTCAGAATAAAATGAAAATGAATTTAAACGGAGACTATAGATTTATATAAATGGGGACAGATTAGGAGATGTGGAAAAACAATCAAAACACAATCAAATGCTATAAGGGAGCTAATTAAGTTCAAGATTTTAATCGCCAATTGTGGTAACAATGTTCTGCATATTTACTTGTGTTATTAAAATTTTACATTGCGGTAAGAAACGATTTTTTTACTGATATATTGCATATTGAGAGTTAAAAACTTATATGCTTGCAAATTATTTAAAAATTCATCAAAACTAGTAAATTAAGTAAAAGTTTTCAAACAAATGTGTTGATCCATGTAAAATGAATATAATAGTACCTGAGAAAAGATTACCCTACATTTACACCTCTTAAGAAGGGAACTTGTCTATAACGCATTTTTTCTTTCCTATCTGATATCGCCTTAGTAGATTTTACTGTATCGCATTTTTCAAAGTGGATTAACGATATTAAATGATAAGTGAAAAATTTACATACAAATAGAGATTCATTCAAAATATAAATGAGGACGGGAATTTCAAAACTCGCCTTATCCAAAATTAAAAAAATCGAGTTTTCTCTACCAATCTATTCTATTGGTAAACCTGCACAAAAAAAAACACTATAGTCTGTAAAAAAAATTATTTTATCCTTTATTTTTGGGTTCTTAAAATATCGGTTTGGTTTCAAAACTCGCCTTATCCACTAGGGAGTTGACAACAAAGCCAGCTTTATCCCTGCGCATGCGTAAGACCAACGGACGACTCGCTTATCAGCTACTGTCACAGTAATTTTCCTTCATTTCTCTGCGTCCTGTTGCTATTTTCGATTAAAGTTTTTACCTGTGCTATTCATACAAGCTAATTAAGTAAGTTTTACAGCATGTCTTATGTATAATGGACAGTGAATAAACTCTTACATTTTGTGGGGGAAGGGGGAAGAAGAGAAAAGGAAATACGAACATACGGTCTAGTAAAGAATACACGCAAAAGAAGATTAAAATGTAAGTTCAAAATGGAGAATCGCTTTCTATTTTTCTTATTATCAGAAGGTTTTAAAAGATTTAATTTTTATTCTCAGGCATAAAACTAAGGCGCAGATGTATGACGCTTCCACTAAGCTTTTTTCATTTCAAGCAAAGACAAAATTGCATAAGATAACTTTATTTTGAAGTTTACATCTCAAACATCTCCTTCAAGAAACCGTCCAGGTTTCTTTCCTTCCATGAAACATCCAGAAAAGTAAAATTTTCACCATGAAAGTTTTTTAAGTGTATCTCAGTGCGCGTTTAAAAGCATTACGTTAAGGTACTATATAAAGACTAAGAACCATGGCCATCTTGAAATTTGTGGAAGCGTATATCGGAAAACTCTTGGAATATCAAAATTCAGAGTGTAAAAGTTGTGCTAGAGACATCTAAAGACTGGATTTTCTTTTTAAAAAGAAGGGGGAGGGAGTGCCCGTGAAGCAAGATAAACTTAAGGGTGTCCACGAATTGTTAAAAAACATTTTGGTGAAAACTGGTCAGAAATGGAAGTGCTCACTTTCTATAAAAATATTATTTCTAGGGAACCAGAACAGAAGGAGATGGTGTATATATATAATATTATACGTTATATAGATTATATTATATTAAAGTCTTTAAAAAAAAGTTATTTAAATTATAAGCTAATTATGATAAGTTTTATTTGATTATTGATATGTTTGCTTTTTTTATAATAAAACGTAATACTAAATTTTAATCATACTTATTGATCTCGTAAGGTTTATTTTTTAATTCAAAATATTGTCATCCGATGACCAAAAAGAGAAACTATAAATTTCTTTCAGCAAGAATGATAGACGATTGGCAACAAAACTCTTCTTATCCATAGGTTGGCAAGAAAACTCTTCTTATCCGAAACTTTTTCCAATTAATTAATTAAATGAATTAAAGTAGATTTTCCAACTTAACACAATGATATCACAGAGCAACTAGCTATAAGTATACAAAAAATTGGAGGTATTCGATGTACGGGGTCGCAGTTACAGGTTTTTCGCGATTTCCCAAAATTTGATTAAGGGATTGATTATTTTATTATTATTATTATTTGATATTATTATTATTTGATTAAATTATTATTATTTTATTATTATTATTATTGATTATTATTATTATTATTATTTGATTAATTTGATTAAGGATAAAGCGAGTTTTGAAACTCACGTCCTCAAATATGTAACACAGCCTTTGGCGTTACTTTAAAAATGATAATTATAAACATGACAAAAAAATGCTATAATAAGTATTTTTGGTCAGATCTCCTCCATACGAAACGGTTTTTAACCTATCGACGTAAAAAACTATGATTTGTTGAAATTAACTCAGGCCGCGCCAGGCTTGGGCTAATAATTAAACTTTTTTCAAGGCCCGGCGGATTTATTGTCTTCTAAGGGTCGGCTCGGTACCGGGCCTAGATATTTAGACCAGTGCAGACCTTTAGTGCAGATTCCTGCATATTTTGAAAGCAGGTTTAACGAATAATCTATACTTTTATATTTTATATCCAAAGGAGACGCATTTCTTAAATCGATTTTTAATAACGTACAATTTTTAGGAGATCCCTGTCTTGCATTCAAAATGGCATCGCTCAATAACTCCCTTTCAATAACGCATCGCTCAGAGGCTTGGGTAAATGGTGTAACTCACGCCTTTTGGATTTTAATACCTCTGCTAGTTTTGTAGATATCGATATGACTTTTTTGTGTTTAACTTAGGACTGGATAAGGAAAATGTTCCTGATCGGAAATTTTACTCTACGGGGCCGTATTAAAATTTAGTTTTTGTATTTTCTCAAATGGACCCCCTATGGAGTTGCAACTTATGTCATAAAATTTTGCACCTTTATATAAGACTTTGCAATTTTTAGTATGCGTCTGCGGGTAATATTTAAGGAAATAGATTATTGTTTCGATCTTTATGAATCACCCTGTATGTATATATATATAAATGTATGTATGATGTATGTACGTATGCATTCGTCACTGTAATTGTTTTTGTTGTAGCAAAATGAATTCACATTATTTTTGAAGAATAATATTACAATAGAATCATGGAGGAAAACAAATGATATTTAAATAACTAACCATAAAGTCCTGTTCAATCCACCACAGTCTCCTTAAAAAAATCAGTAAGGTTCTAAACATAGAACATCTTTATTAATTTCTTTCAAATCATAATCAATAGTGAATAAGAGGCTTGATTTCGAACAAAAATATTGAATCACCAATCTATCGAGATGAGAATCACAACAAATTAAAAAGTATGAGCTTCCAGTATTATATAATATATTTAACGTAGCAATTGAATCCAGAAGCAGGTATATATATAGAAAAATATCATGTTTTAAGATTCCAACAATAACGCGGATGATTTCCAGACAATAGCATGACGCACTACTATTTTTCAAAGCAGACAAAACTACCAAAAATCTATGTTTCGAGAGGATGCATGATGTTTTACTAATCGTTTTACACGAATTCTTAGATAAATCTTAAAAACAGTGCGAACCGAATCTCCGAAAATTAAACAAACTTGAAGACACTATATTTTAAAAATATGTAAATAAGGCCGAAAACGTTTTATAACACGTCTCAAAACATAAAAAACTAGGCTTATTAAAAAAGTAATATTTAAAAATGGAATGATGGAATATAGATATGGAAGATAGCTAAAAAATGTCTTAATCATTTAAGCCATTTTCTGTTTACTGAAATCATGTTAAAAAGGCTGTAGACAAAAATATTTCAAAATTTTGTTTCGAAAAGTAAAAAAAGGAAGAGATGAGAAAGATATTATAGCATCAAATGGCGTTTAGAAAACATATCCATATGTACCCTATATATATATATTTATATATATATATGATTATTATTAATATTATTAATATTTCTACATTTAGTTCTTTGAAACCAAGAAAATTTCTATGCAATAATTAAAATGTAATCTTTATTCAGTAGGCTAATGCAATGTTGGTATCCTAATATTTAAAATTGTACATTAAGAGATAAAACGCATGAGAAGAATGCAATTAAAAATTACATTAATTATTTGGTATTTTTCTGATTTAAATTAGACAATATTCTGCCTCTCTTAATAAATTATGCGTGTATATATAATTACAACTTCATTAAGACCAGAAGATTGAAGAAATATTAATGATAAAAATAGCCCAGGTGAATAAACAAACTTCATTTCAGAAACAACCGAATAATTTCAGGAATTTGTTAGAGATAACGACACTAAAATATTAAATTTATATACAGCATATTAATTTGTAGTAATTTTATTTTTTAACCAAAACTTGTGGAATAAACTTCAACGTTAATGTAAATATTAAATTTTGACCTGTTTCCTAATTAATATTTTGTTTAATTTAAAATTCGAAGATAGTTATTCTTTATTTAATTAAACTTTTGAAAATATAAATTTTAATGCCATGAGAAATTTTGTTTCTTAGAAAAATTAAATTATAATGCATAAATATAAAATTATTAATTTAAATGAAACCTTTTCGTTAAAAGCATGTCTCTCTACTGATATTTCTATCAAAAGAAAAATTCATTAAAATATGACATAAAATAAGGCTAATCTAAAGATTAGCAAAACATAAAATTATTTTGTATTCTAAATAGCCTTGCTACAATCTTCAACAAGAATTCTGAAAGTGATCTACGAAAATTTGAAAACAAAATAGCTCCATATTCATAAGTAAAGAGATTATTCTTATTAAGAAGATTAAATAGATTATAAATTTAGACACCTTATTAAAATAAATGTATTTTAAAATTGTTATTGAACAGTTATTTGCATTATCAGAAACTATTTGAAGAAATGTTTTTCAGAATAAAATCTTCCTCAAAAAGGGGGGAGGGTGTGGATAAATTTTAGAAGATGAAATAGATTATAAATTTAGATACCTTAAGAAAATAATTGAATTTCATATTTTTTATGGAATAGCTATTTACATTATCAGAATATATTTGAAGAAATGTTTTTCATAATAAAATCTCTCTCCCAACCCCCAAAAATACAGTGTATAGATACATTTTAGAAGATTAAATAGATTATAAATTCCGATACATTATGAAAATAATTTTATTCAAAATTGTTATGGAACAGTAATTTGCATTATCAGATTCTATTTGAAGACGTGTTTTTCATAATAATATTCTCCCCCCAAAAATGGGGGGGGGGGGGTAGATAAATTTTAGAAGATTAAATTTATTATAAATTTAAACATCTTATAAGAATAATTGTATTTCAAAATTATTACGGAGCAGTTGTATGCATCATCAGAAACTATTTGAAGAAATGTTTTTCATAATAATATCCCCCCAAAAGAGGGGGTAAGTAAATTTTAGAAGATTAAATGGATTATAAATTTAGACACTTTATGAAAATAAATGTATTTCAAAATTGTTATGAAATAGTTGTTTGCATCATCAGAATCTATTTGAAGAAATGATTTTCATAATAACCCCCCTCCAAAAAAAGGGGGATGGGTGTTAGGTAAAGTTTAATACTAATCTATTGTATTGATCAAATGAAACTGGAAATATTATGATATGCCATTGGGGATTTATATTATGCCTATACATTTTTCTTTTTTTTATGTATAATAACGATGTTTAATTGGATTCACACAATTTTCGAATTAACAGATAGCGTCTCATAAACCTAAGAGAATAACAAAATATCAGTAAACATTAATATAGAAAAAAAAATCCTTAAAAATATTTTTATTCACCGGATATTAAACGATATCGGCGCCCAGTCTATTTTTCAAAGAAAGTGATTCACAGTTACATACACATTTGAATTAATGTAACTGCCTATTTTGAAAGTTCTTTCACTAAACAATTACTTAAGTATAACATATCTACAAGAAATTACATTCAAAATTATGCTTATAAATACAAATCTTGATGTGAAAAAATGATTTTGAAATGGCACTGAATAAAAGAAATTCTATGAAAAAATGTTGGATACAGACATTCACGTTATTTCAGCGGTTTTACGGTTCCATTAAAAAACTTCCATAAAATATTTCGCCAATTACTATAAAAACTACAACAAACAATGGCTCCAATGCATATCACCTGAGAAAAAATATTATAAAAAATTATGTACATATAAATGCGGCTGTCAGGAACCTTCTGGGTATTGAGTTTAATTTCCGCTATTATTACAATAATTTGTGTGGTGATGAACAAACCAAGTCCTAAGTTTCAATATGGCAGCAAAAGATTGCGCTAGTCTTCTATGATTCTGGGTAAAATGCAGTGAGAGCGCAATGACTTTCCCTCTAAATAACTCTGAATAACATTTATAAACAGTCGAAAAAAAAGAAAACGTCATACATTTTAATCAGTAAAATGTACTAGAAAAACACGAAAATAAAAATTCGACTGGAAATTATGTCTTCGTTCAATGTAAATAAAAGCGTAAGGAGTCATCTTTATTGAAATTGTACCAAACTCTGAAGCTGTTAATACGAATGTCTAATTTTGAAATCATATTTGAATGATTCGCTAAATTTAACAATGGGATACCAACGGGAAGCTATTTTGCCAAGTAGTTTAGGAATTATCAAGCACTTTGGCAATCATATTGTTGATAGCAATTTTTTGCAGGTAGTAAACTTAGCGTAGCGGAAAAACTGTTTAGCAGAATTTTACTTCCCATATTTTAAGCTTTGAGAATATAAATTTGTGTTAAAAAATTACAGGTTAAAATAGATATTTGTTCGAATATAAATTTAAATTATAAAGCGTAATTTTTTAAAGAAAAAATCGATTTCTAGACATCTCAAATATGAGAGACCAAAGTAACAGATGTTTCTGCCTAGTAGCTTTTTGAGTTATGTTTAAAACACTACCCATTTTGTAATTGTTTTCCAACGATTTTAAATGAAGTTAACATTAGGAGTTCCAAAGTATAAACCTTCATAACTTCTAAGCGACTTGAGTGAGTGACTTCCTGTTTAGTATCCTAAGATAATATTTACAGAAAAAGTACAGTAAAACCTCTGTAAAGCGACCACGTCCCGTTCCAATTAAAATTGGTTGCTCCGAGAGGTGGTCTCTTAATGAAGGCCATGTTTAAATCTAGATTTTAATTGTTGAAAAAAGGTAACAATTAACAATTAATGTTACTAAAATTTATTTTTCACATTAGGAAAAACTATGAACATTTAAGTATCAAAACAGAAGTTAATTATGTAAATTAATTACTGCAGAGTTTAAAAAATGAATATATTGACATGTGCTGTTATTTTACAGTTTTATCTCCTGTAACTTTTATTTCCAAGTCCTTTTGAAGTTCAGTAAATAAATGCTTTTTTTTATTGGACGGCAACAAATAATAACGATTCCATTAATTTATTTCTTTGCAGTTTCCTGACAGATTAGGGCAGATGAGTTTATTGACCGTCATTCCTAATTTGTCATCAGAGTTAAATTCATTGCCTAAAAAGGCACAAAGGGCTTAACACTTAAAAGTTACCGGAATAAAATATAAAAATAATCTAAACTTAGTTTCGTAGTTTGATGAATAATGTGCTCTCCAGAATTATTTTTCTAATAAAACCTTCTTAAAGGGACGAAAAAAAAACGCCATTTGTTTCATTTTCTTCAAAGAAATTTGTCGCTCATCGAGGGAGTTCATCTGGGATCGTCTCTGAATGGAGGAAAAATTAGTACTGAGCCTATGGGAATAAATTTCGTTCCATGAAAAAAAGGTCTTTCCGGGAGGTGGTCGCTTCATGGAGTTGGTGGCGCAGGGATGTTTTACTGTAGTATATGATTTAAAACTGATGTGTTCTTAATGAAAATTTCATTGTTGTGTACAATTTCGGTATGAAGACCACCCCTTACAATTATTTTTTTAATATCTTGAAAGAAGTGAAAATGCCAAATCGAATAACTATTCTATTTTTTCTGATGCAATTTAGATTTCTATTTTCTTTTAGCCAGTGTATTTTGTTGCCGGACTACAGCTCCGGTTTTCTGTGAAAATTTTCATGTTTACTTTTGTTAACACGATGGCAACGAAAACGCTTCTCGCATCAACACCAAAATTGACATGGACGTCGGTTGTGCCGAAATATCCCAGGTTATTGTAAATTTAAAAAAAACTCGTCTATATATATATATATATATATATATATATGTATATGTATTATAATGTATGCATGTATGTATTATAATGTATGCATGTATGTATTCATATGTATATTTTATTGTTTAAGAAATTTCCGTAATCGGGATAGCGGAAAGTTGGTGTATTTTTGTGAGGGTTATTTGATGTCGGCTTGGCAAAAATTTTCGTTCATTGTATTAATATGTTTTTGTTTTACGTTTTGTACAAATACAGTGTAAGGAGTCGCCCGGGGGCGTGATCCGTAGCAGAGGCCGCTGTCACGCTGAGGACCTGTGTTCGAAACCCAGGTAAAGCATGGTTGTAATTGCGCATTCTAAAAAGTTATATATATATATATATATATATATATATATATATATATATATATAACCATTAAATAAACATTACCGACCACCAACAAAAACTGTGAAATTATGAATAAAATTACATTAACAAATACAGTTCCCCCCAACACACTTAACATAAATTCCAAAAACATAGTAAAAAGCAGCAGATATTGAATAACATAAATGGAATGATGGAAATTTGTAGAAATTAGACAGAATCATCGGGTCCCAAATGCCTTAAGTTCTACAAATAAAATGTGTGGTTTCATCTTCATATTAGCCATAAATTAGCTACAGAATATCAATTTGGAACTACCACAAACATAAAACCGAGAAATAAACCATTGAACACCAATCAAGTTCAAAATGAAGCAAAAATAAAAAAGATGGAGGAAAAAAAAAAAACAAGTTAAAAACCGTTGTAAGTTTTCGTAAAAACTCAAACAAATTTTACTTCACCCTTTCTTATCATATAAATAAAAACATACATTTATTTTACTTAAATAGGTGTCACAAATAAAAATCAAAATATATTGACATGTTTCGGTTTAATCGTAAAAACCGTAATCATAACACACACATAATCAATGGAAATGAATGACACTGGGTACCAAAAGATAATCTAAAAACCAAAAAACATAAAACTGCAAACATGGCGCCCTCTATGATCTCAAATAGCCTACGCTACCGCGGCTCCCTCTATCAGACTCCATTTTTAAGTATTTATTAAGGAATTCCAACCATAAAATTGGAATATCAAAGGATAAAGAATCATTACACACAGTGTCCCTCCTAGAATATATCTCAATAGATTCCCGGATGATTGACTTGCGGTATAAACTCGAAACAAACACTAATCTACTATCTCTGAAACAAATATTAACCCCCCTCTTTAAAAACAGCCTTGATAACGCAGTCTTATCCCTACCAAATTTTATATCAGATACATGCTCTTTCCTTCTAATCCCAAACTTTCTACCTGTCATACCAATATAATAATTAATACCCCCCCCCCCTCATTCTCATATGGAATATCGTACACACCTGCGAGATCATCCTGTGCAACCGGATCAAAAGGTCTGTACAGAAGATGTTTCAACTTAGGAGGTGGTTTAGCAACTAATTCTAACTTAAACTTCATTAATTTACTTTTAAGTCTCTCAAAATTACCCTTGATATATGGAAACGATAACCTTTTAAACCTATTAACCTCCCCCCTCTCGCACACCTTATCAACCAAAGTACAACTAACCTGTGAATGACCTTTACACTTATAATTTTTAATCAAATTATTAATCTTCTCTCTTTTGTAACCATTTACTTCATAGTCCAGGCAAATTAAAGTAAATACACCTTCAACCCGAGCAAAATTGCAATAGAAGCTCTGTTAACTGATTTTTAATCCGTAACCATTACTGAGAAATATAACCAAAATCAGACAAAATCTGATCACGGGAACACCCTTAAAAACTGATTTCAAAACGGACTGAATCATATGCCGTTTTGCGTTGTTGTGCTGTTGTATAGCTTTTAGTTGAGACGGAAGACGACAGAGGGCAGCACTAAACAATTTGGACTGCAAATATTCATTTTTTATCGAACAACTGACAACCAATAATGCTTTTAGAACAAGATAAAGTAAAGTATCTATAACACATTCTAAACTGTATTACTACTAGACCGATCTCCTAACAGTCATCCGGTATGCGGTGAGTGTTTCAAGCTCCGGCGATGGGGAGATATATCTCTGACCTCAGGCAAGCCCTGTACTATATTTTCTTTCTACATATTAAGTCCTCCTGAACATTTTAAGCCCTACCGCATCAAAATCGGTCCAGTGGTTCGCGAGATATAGTTCTTTTAAATTTCTCTACTTTCTGTTAATCCTGTTCCTCTATCTCATGTATCCGCAATTGCAACTGGCTCCGAATCGATTCCAGTGCTTATAAATGCTAGTTGTGCATAACTTTCCCAGGCATCGGAACATTTTTAATAATATGCTTTAGGAATTTTTCAGGGCAAATATCAGTATTTTTTAATAGAAGAATAAATTTAGCTTAAACTCGCGAAATTTCGCCTTATTTAAGAAGTAATTTTCTATAAGAAAATACTGGTACCGAAAAATTTCCTGGCTATAAAATTTCAGGACACGCACGACCCCTACATTTATGGACATTTCATCACCAATTTACTTTGTTAAGGAGACTTTAAGCAAAGATATCGATATTTTTTATACATGCTGTGCTGTGATTGTGATCTAACCAGAGTAGTTTGTCATGTCAGTGTTTTTCAAGATTATATTTATGGTGTTAAATGATTATTTAACAGCGGATTACTACATTATTTGTGTAACTTGAAGCTTATACAACACTAGTGAGTGAGTTTTAGATTCTTTTTATAAATTTTAGTATTTTAATGAGCCTCTGAAAAGTACATGCTTTACCATTGGCGGCCATTTAATAATGCATCTCTGTGGAGATTATTGTAATGTTAACATTTTTTAATTAATTTCTAACCTCTAACGTTCATAATAAATGCTATAAACAGCTCCATACTGTGCTTTTTGTTAATGTAAGTGTATATACTTTGCTCTGTTGCCAGTTTCAATTCAAAATATCAATTTTAAGTGTACTAAATGATGTTTTGAAAATAGTTAAAAATTGTGTTCTATGCTAACTTTTAGCTTCAAATTCCCATAGGAATAACATTGGGAGTGTGTAACTTTTATCAAATTATCAAAAATACCTATAAGAGACAGCAGACAGAAGAGGAGCAGCAATGACATTTAAAAAGTGGCCGATGTACTGGAACACATATCGCCATTTCATTCTGATTCTACTCTACGCAAAATTGTTACAGGCGTAACAGCTAAAAAAGAAGTTAATGTTGATGAGTTGCACTTATTTGGTATGATCATCATCTCCAAAATGATAGGGAAGGATATATTTAGGTATTCGGCTAAAAGGTCAAAGAAAGTGAAAACTCTAGGATCTGCTGCCGCCATTTGTAGTTATAAAGATGACTTAGATATACAAATAGATCCAGCGCTCCTCTTCCAAAGAATGATGATTACTGGCACTTGTGGTGAAATGAATCTCGGAGACGTCATGCGTTATGAACCGTGTGCGTACCCTGCAGCATTATTTGAATCACCAAGTATGATGAGGAATTCAGACAAATCTCAGTTAACTCAAGCACTAGTCAAACACTTTAAAAATTTACACAATGAAAAATATGACAACGTGGAAAGTACAGAAAGGTACATATTGGATGAAGGATCTTTCTTGCGTTGTATTTCCTGGTGTAAAAAATGATACATATGAAAACATTGCTATGTCTTATGCTGATTTTATTGTTAAAGAATATGGAAAACCTATCATGGTTTTTGATAATTACATTGGGTATCCAACAATCAATGATGTGGCTCACAGATGACGCTACAAAAAAACAGTAGAGATATTAATTTCAGCCCATACGTGAAATTTATTGGAAAAAAGGAAGAATTTCTGGACAATGAAAAAACAAGTAAGCAATGACTTCCCTCATAGGCGAATTGCTTAAGAAACAAGGCTGTACTGTTCCCAACACAGATGGGGATGCCAATATAGACATTGTTCGTGCTTCAGTCTCATCTTCAGAACATGCACATGCACATACCACTGTAATAGGTGAAGATACCGACTTGCTGATTCTCCTTCTTTAACAGGCAAATGATAATGGCTTCAAGCTATACTATCGCAGTGACATCAGACGAGGATCATGTTCCAAACAAGTCTATCATATCCTCAACATGCAATCTCTGTTAGGTCGTGAAAATTGCAACTTCCTTCTGTTTCTGCATGCTTTCACGGGATGCGATGCAACATCCAAAATTTTTTCGATTGGGAAATCCTCATCATTTCTCAAAGAGATGAACAAGACAGAGCTCCGTTCTATTGCAAAAATATTTTGTTCAAATTCAAGCCTACATTCAGATATGGCTGAGGCTGGAAGAAAAGCAATGCTTCTGTTTTATGACTGCAAGACACTGGATTCTATAGACAAACTACGTCACCAAATGTTGGTAAGAAAAGTAACTACAGTAAAATCATTTATTACACCTGAACGTTTGCCTCCGACTGATTCTTCTACAAAATATCATAGCTATCACACTTACTTACAAATAAATATCGGAAGAAAGAACCAAGCCAGTAAAATGGGCTGGTATGTAAAAAAACACTCGTGCTACCCAATACTCTGCGAGTGACTACCAGCTACAGATTATTTACTTAATATGATTCCATGTTCTTGAAAGACAAACTGTGCTACTTTACGATGCTGATGCAAGCGTAATTGATTGCCCTGTTCTACAGCTTCTGGGGTGTGCCAAGTCAATGTATGTAACAAGAACTGATCTAACTTCTAACTATAAATATGATGAAAACTATTGATACGTTTTTTTCTTCACTGGAACATTTCTGTAAAAATGAACTTAAGCAGTAATTTGTCAGAAATAGTAGACTTTTGTGTACTGTTTGTCGTTTTTGACTATACTTCAAAGTTAAATTGTGAAAATAAAGCGATATATTTCCGTAAGCGATATATTCTCTGCCTTAGTTCCAGAAAATCCCCTCCGCCATTTTGAAATCCGTATATAGGGGTGTTCCCGTGCTCAGATTTTGTCTGATTTTTAGTATGCTATTAAGCAGTAGTTCCTGATTAAAAAATTCCGTAAAAAGCTTCTATTGCAATTTTGCCCATGTTCAATCACAAAATGCCTGGACTATCAGCAATATTGAAAATATAATTCAACTCCTCGTCCAAAAAATCCTCTGAACAAATATTAAACGCACGATTAACCATGAACCTGAACGTTGAGAATTTATACTCAAAAGGTGAATACGCTGAATTTGGAATAATATGCTGACTACTAATATCCTTCCTATAAACTTTTCTTTTTAAAACATTCCCCTCTCTTATAAGGCACACGTCTAAAAATGAAAGAGCATAAGGTTAAAAGATCATAAGGAGGGGTATCCACTACGCCCCATCGTTACGAGGTGCCAAGCACCGACTTATTATTTGGAAAAAGCGTTCGTGCTCATTTTGAAGGAGTTACTGCCACCATCAGATTATGTTGTGGACTCCACTGCAGGATTTGTTGAACGCATTAGGACGCTTGAGATTCCTCATGACTGTTTATTAGCGAGTATGGATGTTAAGGTTTGATGGATTAAAGGTTTGAAAGATGGTTTGCAGTTAATTGTACAAAGTAACTATTTTATTTTTGATAGTAAAATTTATAAGCAAAACATGGGTGCCCCTATGGGATCTCCTATTTCGGGTTTTTTAGCAGAGTTTAAAATGAGACCTTTTGAAGAGAATATTTTCGTAAAGTTTAAGAGTTCCTAAATTTTGGAAGAGGTATGTTGATGATGTGTTTTTAATTTGGGAGGGGGGGGGGGGTGAGTCTTTTATTGATTTTGTTGATGAAGTTAACAAACTAGATGGGAATATTCAGTTTACTTTTGAATTAGAAAATGACCGTGCTCTTTCATTTTTAGACGTGTGCCTTATAAGAGAGGGGTCTGTTTTAAAAAGAAAAGTTTATAGGAAGGATATTAGTAGTCAGCATATTATTCCAAATTCAGCGTATTCACCTTTTGGGTATAAATTCACAACGTTCAGGTTCATGGTTAATCGTGCGTTTAATATTTGTTCAGAGGATTTTTTGGACCAGGAGTTGAATTATATTTTCAATGTTGCTAAAGTAAATGGTTACAAAAGAGAGAAGATTAATAATTTGATTAAAAATTATAAGTGTAAAGGTCATTCACAGGTTAGTTGTACTTTGGTTGATAAGGTGTGCGAGAGGGGGGAGGTTAATAGGTTTAAAATATTATCGTTTCCATATATCAAGGGTAATTTTGAGAGACTTAAAAGTAAATTAATGAAGTTTAAGTTAGGAGGTGGTTTAGCAACTAATTCTAAGTTGAAACATCTTCTGTACAGACCTTTTGATCCGGTTGCACAGGATGATCTCGCAGGGGTGTACGAAATTCCATATGAGAATGAGGGGGGGGGGATATTAATTATTATATTGGTATGACAGGTAGAAAGTTTGGGATTAGAAGGAAAGAGCATGTATCTGATATAAAATTTGGTAGGGATAAGACTGCGTTATCAAGGCTGTTTTTAAAGAGGGGGGGTTAATATTTGTTTCAGAGATAGTAGATTAGTGTTTGTTTCGAGTTTATACCGCAAATCAATCATCCGGGAATCTATTGAGATATATTCTAGGAGGGATACTGTGTGTAATGATTCTTTATCCTTTGATATTCCAATTTTATGGTAGGAATTCGTTAATAAATACTTAAAAAGGGAGTCTGATAGAGGGAGCCGCGGTAGCGTAGGCTATTTGAGATCATAGAGGGCGCCATGTTTGCAGTTTTATGTTTTTTGGTTTTTAGATTATCTTTTGGTACCCAGTGTCACTCATTTCTATTGATTATGTGTGTGTTATGATTACGGTTTTTACGATTAAACCGAAACATGTCAATATATTTTGATTTTTATTTGTGACACCTATTTAAGTAAAATAAATGTATGTTTTTATTTAAAAAACAAGTTACCAAATTAAATCAATACTGTCATAGCATTAAGTGTAACAAATCAGTGTTCGGTATGAACGCGTTCATTGAACGAAAACTCACGAACTTAGCTCACTATCTGTGAACTTTGAGTTGAACTTGACTCACTTTTTGATAAATGAACGTGAACTGAACGAAAGCTCAAAAAATCCGTGAGTTTGAACGAAATTCACAACTCAAACTCAATTTTTTTTCATAATTTTTCTTGCCGTCAATAACACATTTTCCCCATTCCAATGTCATTTAGAAGACGACACGGACTCGGGACCTTTGATATATGAGCCTGATCATCCGGTTATCTGGGTCGTGCCCGGTTCTTGCTTTCTCTGGAGGATCGGGTCGGGCCGAGCCGGACTTATTTCTAAGCTTGTGCTTTATTGTTTTTCCTAGAAGTCTGCACCGACCAAAATTTTCTGACCCGGTTTAAAACCCTCCTTGTATGAAAATCATTGACCCGTCCCTGTCTGACTCGTGCAAAAATATCTTTAAAGAATTGTACATATACATTTTTGTAGGGGGTTGATAGATTACTGTAAAACTTGTTATAAGAATCTGTAGCTGACGAAATTCTGTTTTAAACGGAAAAATTTCTTAATCGGTTCAAATTGGATAAAATAATCCGTTTGAAAATAAATAATACATTTGCAAGAGACGATAAACCTGGTAAAAAAGGAATTTAACTATAACGATTTTTGCCTCTCCTATGTGATTTCGTCATAGAAGATTTTACGATATAGAATTTTTTAGATTTTTAAGTCTCCAAGCCGTGTAACTGGATTAATGGCATTAATAATAATTCAGATATTTAATACAAATAGATATTCATTAAAAAATCAGTATAGTTTACAATAGGATATATAGAAAGAAATGTAGTAAAAACAGTGTACTTTGAAACGGAGGCTCCCTGTACTATGCACTCTGTGACACTTTTATTTAAGATGAACAATATAAACACGAAAAAGAGACTGATAATTTAAGTTTAAGTTCAGCTAACCCAATTTTGCAAAAGAAAATCTTGAATATTGTTTCCGATATAAAACGAAACATTTGAACAAATAGACGTAGATAGTATATATAGTATAATGCATAGAAATGCATTATACTTGATAAGAAACAATATTTATATTAAAAATATAATTGTAGGCAACTTTTCTATAATTGCATTTAAATATATTATTAATTTTCTTTTATTTTGAATCGAATTCAGTTGAATCAGTAAAATAACAGTGAATTGCAGGTTGACTTTTTTTTTTTTTGCGGATTTAGGTCGGTTTCCGCTTAGCTGATTTTTTTCTTTCTATCGGGTTTGAGTTGACATCAAATGAAAACTTCTTATTCGGGCTTTTCAATTTAATGGTTAAAATTTAACTTATACAGTGACATAACAAAGAGAATTCAAAGATTATAGTTTGTTTCAGATGTTTGCATAGTTTTTCGAAATTATATGCTAGACTAAACATGTGAAAGGTGCGATAGTCGCAACGTACTCAAGATTCGCGTTTACAGGAGCCCCCAACAAGACTAAAATGCTTTTTTAAAAAAGGACTTCTGAAAAAGGATTGTATCTGGGCTAGTACTTAGCCACTTACGCTTTAACCCTCCCACCCCACCTCCTCCGCCTCCCGACGAGAGTTAAAGCTGTTATCAACTGCTATGCTCAACAAGCGCAAAACATTTTGAAACATTTACAAATTCATTTTTTAACGGAAAGATATAAAATTGGACAGCCTGACCATGGAAGCGATTTGGAATCGAACTGTGTTTTCCAAATTTTGATCCATAAATTACCTATTGAGTTATAAGCGATTTTGATCACGTGACAATCACGTTTTTCAACCTTTCTTGAGTGTTTTTTCACCTTTCGCGCGGAAATTAGGTTCTAAACGCTCACTTTGACACTATTTTCTGCAAGATCTATTTTGTTTGCAAAAAAAACAAAAAAAAACAGCTCGATTACACAGTTTCTGAACAACAACAACTGCTAGTTTCATGCATTTCCGAACAAAGATAAATTAAAACTTATGTCATAAAATTGCCCTTTTGGATTTGAGAACACCCTTAAGACTTGTTTTTTTAAATATAAAAATGCAGGACCCCAAAAATGTTCCTTGTATGGGACCCCTATAAGAAGTAGACCGGGCTAACCATACTATTATTAGTACTTTCAATGCTTGTGCGGCCTTTCTTCAGATGTGATTCGAAGCAGTCAAAAGATTGGATTTGTCGCTTCACACATGTACTTTATGCTTTTATTTTTCGTGCTTGTACGACCTATGTATAATCTTGCTCATAGCAATAGCCGTGGGAAGAAAACTGACAAAAATAAAAAAAAGACTTTTCCTTCTTTTTTTAAACAACCAGAATTGGATCTGAGAGATAGTATCACAATGCAAGGAACAGGATACAATGGCTACAGGACAACGGAATTGTCCAGTTACCTAACTTCCCATAGAGTTTCTTATTTCCTCTGTGTTTTGGTCAAATTTCAATCGGCCACCCAGAGTTACCATCCACCATCAGATGGAAGAGGGGCGGGGGAATGCGTCCGTACGTAATTTAGCTAGATGCTATGACAAATTGTTGAGAAGAAACAGCATGTTTCTGAAGTAGTGGTGACAATGTTCTCAAAATTCGTGGAATGAGGAAAATTTTCATGACCGATCGCTGAGCACATTTGACTGGGGAAGAACGCAATTTGCCGATTTTAAAAAGGGCAGGGCATTGCGCCCTTCAAAAATGGCCAAGCGAAACACTATATAGGAATTTAATCATTTTTTAGGACATACATTCGAAGTTCCTGGTGTGCAGACTGAATTTTTATTTTAATTTGACTAATTTTTTGAGAATTTACTTCCATTTTAAATTCAAATTTTCAGCATTTCGAGAGATATTTTTTACATACTTTAGAAAAGAATATTATTTTAAACTGTTACATACTAACTGTCATAAACTAAGAATAATATTCCATTCAAATTAAAAACCTATTTACACGTGACTTTTATAAACAGAAAAAAGTTTTTAAATTAGGATTAACTAATTACGTGTTAAAAACAGGAAAATATTGAAGATTACGTCATAAAAATTATATTCACTCGTGAATTTTAAAAGAGAAAGAAAATTATCTCGCAGTTCACGGCCCGGCCTGTACATAAATCAGTGAAAAAGGCCCGGCCCGATCCGGACCGACATATAATTAAGATTCCTTTAAAGAATACAGCAGACATATTTATAGGATAATTTTACAGTATATTTTTAAATTACGATGTTTGCGCATGACAGAAAATACACATTAGCAAATTTAATGATTACTTAGTTTTGTTAGACGTTTCAACATTCAGTTAAGGATGCATTAAAAGATTACTGTACTCTAGAATAAAAGAAAAAAAGAGGGTTAAAAACATCATAACTTTTGAAGCTGTATAATAAAAAGTAGATTTGTGAAAATATTTCTCAGGATTTATTAAGGATTAAGGATTTTCTCAAATCCAAAGGAGGTACTTTCTGACACATTTCTGAATTCATTTCTTTTCGGAAACGCATAAAACTGACAGGAGTTCTTATTCAGAAACTATGTAATCGAATAGCGTTATCCAATTTTTTTGTATAAAGGTAATATATATTTGAGAAAACACTGTCAAAGTTAGCTTTTGAATCCAGTTTCCGGAAGCGACAGCACAGGAAAGGAGAAAAACCTGCAACCATGTGACAAGAAACTCTTATAACTCGAAAAGTAATTTATTTATCAAAATTGGAAAATGCTATTCGATTCCAAATCTCTTCAATAGTCAGGCTTGTCAATTTTATGACTTTACAGTAAAAAATTAGTCAGAACATGTGTCAAAGTTTCATGTTGATGAGCGGTGAATTTGAGAACCACCATAAGGTATATTTCCAAAGATTAAGTTAACAGAAGTTCATTATCGCTATTAATATATTTATAAAACATATTGCCTGCCCTACACATCCTGAGAGCAATTAAGTCCAGTTCCGATCTGGCTCGACAATGTAAAAAAAATGCTAGCCTGATTTCGGCCCGGCACGAGTCTGTTTAAAAAATCAATGAACCCAAGTCAGACACCATGTAACAGTCCGATGCCACTGTCAACGCTGGACATGTTACATTTCTGTATTGATCTGTTCAAAGTAGCATCGGCTCGTCACGTACATTTATACTTATTCTCGCGAAAGTCATGTTCATTGAAAATAGCTCATATTTTATCCGTTTCGTCTAATTTTTTTATATCGGGCGGGGCCGAGTACGGGCCTCGGACGAGGCCCGGGCCCGTGCAGACCTCTACTCCTCGTACGAGATAAATTTTTAACCAAATAGACGTAAAAATCAATGTTTTGTAGATATTCACTCGGGCCGAGATTTTAACTTTTTCCGGGCCGGCCCGGGCTCGGGCCAAACTTTTAAGTTTTTTTATTGGACCGGATCGGGCCGAGCCATTAATTTTTTTCTAGGGGCCGGGTTCAGACCGAACTTCTAATTCTTGTATCGGGCCGGGCCGAACTTTTTTTCTATGAGTTGGGCCGGGCTCGGGCCTGGAAATTTCGGACCATTAAGACCTCTAGTCTGGGGTGCCTGAACGGGGATTGGCGAGCGTAGCTCAGAGGGGGCAAAATCCCCTAGTACATAAAAAAAATTTAAAAAAAAAAAAAAAAAAAAGAGTTTTTTGTGAACTTCGCTCACTTTCATAGATGAGTTTGAGTTGAACGAGTTCATTTGAAAAATTTTGAATTTGAACGTGAACTTGACTCATTTCTGAGAAATTGAGTTTGATTTTGAACTAGTTCGTTTTTTTTTTTTTTTTTTTTTTTTTTTTTTTGTGAGCGTACCCAACACTGTAACAAATACACTTACTATGTATTTTATTTTCCTTTAAGATAGTATACTATTAGAAATTAATATGATATTGTCCTGAGTAGGCTAAAATTTAAATACAAGTTAATCGTTAACTTTATTAAATATTAATGAATATGAATAAATTTAATATGAATTGATAAATGAATATAACTACACCATTATACATATAAAAATATCGAATCAACATCCATTATAAAATGTGTATTAGCAACACAGTTATAAATCAAATTTACGGCAGAATTTAAATCAGCATTTAAATATCAATTTCAAGCATCGTGGCTTTATTGGTAGTCTTACTGTCCCCAAGGTTTATTCCTGCACTTTTCGAGGTAAATTAATTCTTTTTTTTTTATTTAATCCAATGTAAATAACTGTTTCTAATAATCAGTGAACATTGCGGCTACAACTTATTCTTAACATGATTTGCCTAAAATAGGTGGTAATTTTCCGTTCGTTTTTTCCCCCATTTATCCCCTTTTTCCTATACCGTCCCCTTTTTTTTACCTTACCATCCCTTCTTTAACACCCCTTTAAGACAATGTTATACCAAAATTTTGTACTAAAAATACTACATTGTTATTATTTTTTTTATTTGAATGTCCTGTGGATACTAAGAAAATTCATTATAAGTAAAAATTTAGAAGAAAATAAAAAGTTTTAGTCGCAAAATGGTAAGGAAAATTAAACTCGCAAATTTAACATAAACCTCAGTTAAAAAAAAGTTTTTTCGCTGCTGAGCATTTTTTCTTTATTTTGAATCAGTAAGGCATTCATCTATCAGAATAAAATGTTATTTTAGCAAGTTTAATTTAACCAGATTTTTATTCCCGAAAGTCAAAAGATTGTGGGAATGCCCCATAAATGTGTGTATCTATATATATCAACATTTGAACGGAGGGTGATTTCAGGGTCTGGGGGTCATAAAAAATTTTCGGAATCGCTTTCCTCCGAACGGCTGTAATAAGTAACTTTTTTGTAATGAAAGCTATCTGAAATGAAACAAACTTGGACGCAAAGAGAACCCCCCCCCCCCTTAAGGCGTCAACAGAATTACAGGCGTGCATACTTTTTTAGATACTTTTACAGAGTAGATTGCTATTATATTTTTTCTATATCTCAGAAAATAAATGTAATCTATTTTCAAATATCAATGTTTGTGTTATACAGAAATGCCTTCTGATTAATCTCCGTCAAGTTCACCTGCAGCATTTGCGTTTTTCGTAGGATCATTAGCGCTCAAATGTTATTTATAAATGCTATACCATTCGAAATAAATGGCTTTTTATTTTGCTTACCAGTTGATCCCAAACCTCAAAAATGATTTCAAGGAGAAAGTGAAAAAAAATGACAGGAAACATATTTAAAAGAACGTATTCCGATTCATAATTCTTAAGGATTTTTCAAATTCGCTTTTAAATGGGATTTTGTAAACGATTACTATTTCTTTTGAGAGTGATACTGTTATCGATTTATCCATAAAGTGGTTATTTAATAAAAAGAAAAGTGCCCAGTGCCAATAGCCTGATGGCATTGAGCTCACAGGCTATTCACATTAATTGTATATTATTTTCTTACTTCAAAGAATAATGCCCTCAAAAATTAAATGAAGGGGATTAGCCCCCGTTTCCCCCCTTTATACTTAACCAATGAACCCCCAAATCAAATAAAGGAAACGCCATATCGGAATAAACTGGTATATCAAATTTGAAGTAAATCGAATAATTCTGCATGAAAAACCCATTTATCTAAATTAGGGGGGGAGTAGCCCCCATCCCCCTTTTATACTTAACCAATAAATCTCCAAATCTAATCAAGGCAGCTCCTTAAGATAATATACCGGTGTACCAACTTTGGAGCAAATCGAATAACTCTGCATAAAAAACTTATTTATCTAAATTAACGGGGGATCTAGACCCCCTTTCCTCCCTTTATACTTAGCTAATGAACCTCCAAATCTAATCAAGGACACTCCTTAACATAATAAACAGGTATACCAAATTTGGAGCAAATCGAATAATTCTGCTTGAAAACCCCATTTATCTAAATTAAGGGGGTGGAGGGTACCACCCATTCCTCCCTTTATACTTAACTAATGAATCTCCAAATCGAATCAAGATAGCTCCTTAACACAATAAACCGGCATACCAAATTTGGAGCAAATCGAGCAATTCTACATGAAAAACCCATTTATCTAAATTAAGGAGGGGGCTAGCCCCACTTTTCCCCTTTATACTTAAGAAATAAACTCCCAAATTTAATCAGGGAAGTTCCTTAACATAATAAACCGGTATACCAAATTTGTAGCAAATCGAATATTTCTGCATGAAAACCCAATTTATCTAATTTAAGGGGGAGGGAGGCTAGCCCCCCTTTCCCCTTTTATCCTTAAACCATGAACCCCCAAATCCAATCAAGGCAGCTCCTTAACATAATAAACTTGTATACCAAATTTGAAGTTAATCGAACAATTCTACAAGAAAAACCCATTTATCTAAATTAAGGGGGGGTAGCCCCTTTCCCCCTTTATACTTAAGTAATGAACTTCCAAATCTAATCAGGGAAGCTCCTTAACATAATAAACCGGTATACCAAATTTGGAGCAAATCGAATATTTCTGCATGAAAAACCCATTAATCTAAATTAAGGGGTTGACTAACTCTCGTTTTCCCCTTTTATCCATAAACAATGAACCCTCAAAACTATTCGGGGAAGCGCCTTATCAAAATGAACTGGTATACCAAACTTGGAGCAAATCGAACAATTCTACATGAAAAACCCATTTATATAATTTAAGGGGGGAGAGCTAGCCCCCTTCCTCCCTTTATACTTAAGTAATGAACTTCCAAATCTAATCAGGGAAGCTCCTTAACATAATAAACCGGTATACCAAATTCAGAGCAAATCGAATATTTCTGCATGAAAAACCCATTTATCTAAATTATGGGGGGACTAATCCCCCTTTTCCTCCTTTATCCTTAAACAATGAACCCCCAAAACTAATCAGGGAAGCGCCTTATCAAAATGAACCTAGAAAAAGAAATTGAAGCAAATCGGATATTACTATCAAGAGTTATCGCGTTACGTACGTACATACGTACGTACATACAGAACAGGCGGGCACATAAGCTCTCTGGCTTTGATAGCTTGTGAGCTAAAAATGAGCTTTTAATATTCTCAAAACCATGAATATAATTCATGGTTTTAAACGTTCTATGTTAGTGTTTGGGAATCGTGATGAATATTTCAGTAAGTCGGCGATTTGTTTTCAAAAGAGATTGGTGTTTCTTGTAAGAGTGGTATTCTTATCTATTTACTTCTGAAAGGCTGATTTAAAAAGAAGCGTTTATTTTATTCAAAATTGTGAAGGTGATAGTGCATAATATTCTAAGAGAACAATATTACTTTTTCTGTGAATCTACTATCTGAACACTGACGGATATTTAATATAACAGTATATCTTTCAAAGCTTCCTTTTATTACTCACCCACTATTACAATAGTGTTACATTCAACTAAGAAAAAAAAAAAATTGTAAAGAATTTCAATATCACGAAACCGCTATAGGGCAAAAATCGAAACAACTGAAGAGGACAAAGTAGCAAAATGAAACCAATCGAAATCTTGGACCCAGAGAAGTAAAGCCTCCCCCTTAAAGTGTCAACAGAATTGCAGGCATGCAGAATGTTATACACCTTTTTAGTTATTTTTACGATATAGATTGCTATTATTTTTTCTATATCCAAGAAAACAAATTTACAGTAATTTCTTTTCAAATATCAATGTATTATACAGAAATGCCTTCTGATTAATCTCCGTCAAGTTCACCTGCAGTATTTGCGTTTTTCATAGGATTATTAGCGTTCAAATGTTATTTACAAATGCTATTCAATTCCAAATAAATGATTTTTCATTTTGCTTACGAATTGATCCCAAACCCCAAAAATGAATTGAAGGAGAAAGTAAAAAAAAGATAAAAAAGAAGGGAAACATATGTAAAAGAACGTATTCCGATTCACAATTCTCAAGGATTTTCCCAATTCGCTTTTAGATGGGAAGTTGTAAAGGATTACTATTTCTTCTGAGAGTGATACTCTTATTGATTTATTCGTAAACTGGTTATTTCAAAATGAGCGTTTAATATTCTGAAAACCATGAATGTAATTGGGCTATGATAGTTTTCGGGAATCATAACGAATATTTCAGTAAAAAGACGATTTGTTTTCAAAAGCGATCACTATATCTTCGAAGAGTAGTACTCTTATTGATTTGTGAAAGCCATATTTAACAGCAAACGTTTAATTTATTCAAAATTATAAAAGTGGTAGTGAAAACTTTTGAAGGTACGATATTACTTTTTTTCGATAGATCAACTGTCTCAAAACTGGAGGATATTTAATGTAGCAGTATATCTTTTAAAATGTTTTTTTTATGATTCACTCTGTTTTTCAATTATAGTCTGTATATTTTTTTAGCCCCTGATATGCTATTCCTTTCGGGCAGCAATTGAAGTATCGTCTCTAAAAGATAACGTTCCGTTACATAAGCCATCCGTAAAACGAGGCAGATGTATAATTATACGGTTAAATACGAATAATCTCTACTGCAATTTTTTTTAACTTCTTTTTATCGCATATTTTCAATTTTTGTACCGTCGTATAGGGGGGAAAAATACTTTTCAATGCAATTTGTTTGAAAACTTCATCTCAATTTATTTATGAGATATTAATTTTTTGTAGTTTTTAACACCATTTCTTTAATGTTTGCAACTGAAGTACTTGATTTCTGTAGAAAGTAAAGGAAAAATAGTTCGAAAATAATAGATTGTTATATATTTTTGTTCCCATTTTCCCATAACAACTAAACCAAAATGTAATTAAAATACGTGATATTTTGAAAAAATATAAATGAATGGTTTCTTATAAAACTTGGAGCTATTATAAAATATACTTAATTTTAATTATCTATGTTAATGTTACAAACAAATGAAAGCATATGATTCATTAGATAGCCGATTTGTTTTGTCGAGTTTCATGAATAACGACATCTCTATTTGCTGGAATCGGGTATTACTCTGCGATAGTGACGTCATATGCGTTTTTTTCTATAGATGTTGTTTACTGGATCGTAAATGTGGAATTCCTCAGCGGATGTGAATGGCGTCATTTTACATAAAATAAAAGCGTGTGTTTTAAGTAAAAAAACTTAAATATATTTTGTATTATCTATATATAGGGGAGAGTAGCCGAATTTGGACACTTCACTTATTTTCAGGAGTAACTCACTTAATTTTTGGAATATCTGCAAAATATCACTACATGGGGTCAATCTACTCATCTACTAACTAAATAAATCTTTAAACCAATTTCTTTTTTAAAATCTTAAATTTAATTTAAATTTGAAAAATTTGTCAAAAGTGGTCCAAATTTAGCAACTGGTCGCCTAAGTTGGACCCCGTGTCTCTTAAATTGGACCAAACAATAACAAGTTGTTTTAATGACTAAGGAATATAACTAATTTTATTAAAAGCAAAGTTTGCTAATTATGAAACAATCAAACAAAATAACAGCACTGAAATATAATAAAATCAAATATCTAAAAAAAAGATTAATTGTTTTAAATCAAAATGTATTCAAAATATAAATCAAAGTTATCATTAATTAAATACAGAAATCATGGAACTGATTGCCAGTTACTTTAATATGATGTAATGAATGATGCAAAGCTTACACATGAATTTCGTTTATCGGTTTTTTTTTCCAGCGCACACAACATGAAACCGCATTTGGCAATCTGAACACTGAATCATTTCTGCTATTTTATTTTTCTTACAAATTAGGCAAAACCAATCATCACTGTCTACATATTTCGTTTTAGTTTCCTAATTATTAGACATTTTTTTGCAACAGAAATTTTCTTTACATTATGTTTGTAGTTCTTCACTTTCATCATTTTCTTTCCAATTTCATTACGCCTATTTTATAAAACTTGATGCTTAAATTGCTTTTGTGCTGCAAGAGCTTCATTTTTGTCATTTTTTATTTCATTTCAAGGTTTACTTTCTATGGGGAAGATGTTAACACAACTGCTTTTTGGCTCCCTCTGTACTTTGATTTAACTGAATTTAGCAAGGGAGATAACATTTCTAAATATTTTTTGGCTTTTTTTTTGGGGGGGGGGGGTGGATTTGTAGCTACAGCCTTCTTGCAGGTCAATTTCTTCACATTTTACTCTTCCTTTTTGTTTTCGATATCTTTAACAGCTTTTGTGTTACGTGTGCTTTCATTCCACACAGATTGTCTGTATCGTTTTCAACAGTTTCAACCTTATATTGAAAAAGTGTTAAAAAATACGCTATGATTAATCAAACGCAAACATTATATATTCAAACTGTGTTGAATTTCCCCCCCCCCCCCCGGAACCTTGAAATAACCACTCCCTACGGAAGGTTTGAGATTTTATGCGTTTTAATGGCAAAAAAGTGTAATTCCATGCTTCAGAACTGTAAAAAGTCTGCTCCCACCCACCTCACGGAATCGCAAATATTCTTCAGGGGTAAAATGCTTGAATCCAACTTTGTAAACCACAAACGCCGTAGAAATAAAGAATTCGAAGAAGATAAACACAAATACATAAAGATAAAAGAAATTGCAAACAAAATGTATTGCATAAACATGTAAAAATATTTTTTATGTTTATATAGGCCTAAACAGTATAAAGACATTAATCCAGATATAAAAAAAATATATGCATGGAGATAGTAATCCATTATAAAATATTTTAAAAATTTAAAAAATAGTGTACAAAGTATACCGCACTCGAAATTCATTACTTACTTTTCAAATTTATGATCGTATATCTGTTCCAATTTCAGCAACTTATATTTGCCCAATTAAGGCAACTGCGCCATTTTTAAAACAGATAATCTCAAGACTAAGAACAAAAATGAAATCTAACAAATCCGCGTTAAAAATATGTGCAATAAACAGATGAAATTAGATATGTATATGAAAACACAACAACTTACCTTAGATTTAAAGTATTCACTTACATTTAGTAGGAAAAAATTAGATCAAAACAGCTAACTTTAGGTTTTTTAAAATTGTCTGAAAAAAGCACGTGATCGGCGGATGCTTCTTCTAATAATAAATAACGTCATTCTGATGAGTAGGATTTCAGCGGTAGATGGTGTCTCTTCCTGTAATTAACGGCAGAATGGCAACGGTCCAATTAAAGCGGCGGTCCAAATGTGGCTACTCTCCCCTACATATATATATATATATTTCCCATCGGGGTCTATACTAAATTCAGAAAAAGCATAATTCTTGTCTTGTAGTTTATTTTTCATTTTACTTAGATTATTTATCGGCTAGAAGACTTTTATCCAGAAAATAAACTATGTTTAAACTATACTATCTCAAATATAATCAGAAAATAAGTCTTCATTTCTTGTTAAAAACATAATTAAGTGAATTAAAAAATAAATGCTGTATTATTAAAAAAAAAACAAATTTTTTAATATAATTTCTTTTAACTACACTTGCACATATGTATTTTTTTTCCCTTATAGGGCGGGAGTCGAAAACAATTTCTTATCTACTCATCTCACCAAATTCGTAATAGGTGTCAATAGAAAATCAGGCGTGCTGAATTTTTTACTTTCTTTTCTTATTTTTGATGAATAAATTATTATTATATTTTTAATATTCCTATGAAAACAAACGCACCGTACTTTTTTCTCAAAATTCAAGGTTTGTATTGGGCGGTAATGCCTTCCTATTAATCTCCGTCGAGTTCACCTGTAGCATTCGCGTTTTTCAAGCGATCAGTATCATTCAAATGTTATTTACAAATGCTATTCCATTCAAAATAAATCTATTTTTATTTTGCTTACGAGCTGTTCCCAAGCTACAAAGGAGAATTCAAGGAGGAAGTGAAAAAAATATGTAAAAGAACGTATTCCGATACATAATTCTCAAATATTTTCCCAATTCGCTTTCAAATGGAATTTTGACAGCGATTACTATTTCTTTTAAGAGTGATACTCTTATCGATTTACATGTGAAGTGGGTATTTAAAAATGAGGGATTAACATTCGAAAAACCGTGAAAGTAATTGAGCGGAATACCTCGAGGGAGTCAGGATAAATAGTTCATTAAATCAATTTAATTTTAAACATTATTTTGAAAAGCTATTATTATTTCTCGGGAGAGTGATGCTCGTAATGAATTATTTGTGAAAGGAATATTAAAATAGGTTGTCTAATTTATTCAAAATCATGAAGGTCATAAGGCATAACATTTTGAGGAAACTCTATTACTTTTTTTCGATATAGTGCGGGAACGGGTGACTTCGAATGTCCCGTTATCGCGGAATTGAAACATATTTATATAAATCGATAGTGAAAAGTCATGTGAACAAAATTAACTAGGTATGACTAGGTTTGACACGCCAAAAATAAGTTAAATTAAATTAATTATTATTAAAAATTTGTAATGATTTACCGTTTTTCCTGAAAGTCGATACTTGGAGAGAAGGTCATAAGGCATAACATTTTGAGAAAGCTGTATTACTTTTTTCGATATAGTGCGGGAACGGGTGACTTCGAATGTCCCGTTATCGCGGAATTGAAACATATTTATGTAAATCGATAGTGAAAATTCATGCGAACAAAATTAACTAGGTATGATTAGGTTTGACCCGCCGAAAATAAGTTTAATTAAATTAATTATTATTAAAAATTTGTAATGATTTACCGTTTTCCCTGAAAGCCGATACTTGGAGAGAAGGTCATAAGGCATAACATTTTGAGGAAACTGTATTACTTTTTTCGATATAGTGCGAGAACGGGTGACTTCGAATGTCCCGTTATCGCGGAATTGAAACATATTTATGTAAATCAATAGTAAAAAGTCATGCGAAAATAATTAACTAGGTATTACTAGGTTTGACACGCCGAAAATAAGTTAAATTAAATTAATTATTATTAAAAAGTTGTAATGATTTACCGTTTTCGCTGAAAGTCGATACTTGGAGAGCGTCCAGACGCGAAATTAAAAAAAAAAAGCGGTAAAAATTCAAAGCAAAATAAATGTGAAATTTTAATACTGACTGCGTTCTTAAAATAGGTATGGCAGACTTGTCCGGCAGAATAAAAATTGTGCTTCCAAGATTTTCTGGAAGAGCACAAAATTTTCTATAAAATGCTCTAAGAATGATCATCATCGCCGATGACAATAAAACATTATAACTTTTAAATAATAAATAATTTAATTAAACATATTTTTGGCTTCACATACCAAGTCATACCTAACTCATTTTGTTCGCATGACTTTTTACTAACGATTTACATAAAAAATTTTCATTTCCGCGATAACGCGGCTTTCGATGTCATCGTCTTCCGGACTAACAGATCAACTAACTGAATGCTGACGGATATTTAACCCTTTGCATCCCATTGTCGCCGCTGCTGCGATATGGTAAGGTAAGTTAAAAACTCCGATGTCGCCGCTGCGGCGACTTGGTAAGGTAAGTAAAAAACTCCGTTGCCGCCACTCCGGTGACATCATCTTTCCTTGCAAAATTAGTTTTTGACACTAGTAATAAAGGAAAATAAAATTTGTGTTATTTAATCAGGGCATTTTTGAAATTGGGTACTTGAAAGAAACTTCTTTTAAAAAAGAGGTGCCTACCGAATAAAATATTTGTGTACTGAAGCGAAGTTACTGGTAGCCCACAGTTAAAATGACGCGCAGTTGCTGGTAGCCCATACTCAAAATGACGCGGAGTGCAAAGGGTTAATCCATCATTATATTTTTTACAGCACCTTTTCATGATGCTTTCTTTTTTAAACTACTGCGTTCTGTTACTTCATTTATTTTTTTTCAATTTACAAAAATTGATTTATATGCTAGAATATTTCAATCTAAAAAATTATATTTTATTAAAATTCTGCTAGTTATAATTTATTAATACGAAGAAAAAAAAGTACTTTCATGGGAAACAAATTTTTGTAAACTAAAATATAACTGTTCTACTATTTAAATGAAAATTATCTCTTGATATGATTTTTTAACTGTTGAAAGAATGCACATGTGTATTTTCTCCCAACAGGCAAGAGACGAAACCAAACGCTTATCTCAATCTCCTTTATGTTGCGATAAGTTGGATTCCTTTAAAGTATCAATAGAAATGCATGCGTGCAGAATTGTACAGTTTTTTTTTTCTTTTTGTAACTTTTTGCTTATTAAATTATTGTTTTACTTTTTGTATACACAAGAAAACAATTGTACTCTTATTAATTTACCTGTAAAGTAGGTATTTAAGAATGAGCGTTTAATATTCTGAAAACTATGAAGGTAATTGTGCTGTAATAGCGTCAGGGAGTTAGGATAAATATATCAGTGAATCAATTCAATTTTAAAAATTATTTTGAAAAGGGATTACTATTTCTTGGGAGAGTAGTACATTATTGATTTAGTTGTGAAAGGAATATTAAAAGAGAACGTTTAATTTATACAAAATCATAAAGGTGATAAGGCATAAAATTTTGAAGGAACGATGTAACTTTTTTTCATACATCCACTATCTGAAAACGGAATTATATGTAATCCATCAGTACACGTTTCAGAGCTTCTTTTCATGATTCATTCTTTTTAAAATTTCAGCTCTCTACGCTTTACTTTATTTTATTTTGACCCAGCTGCTTTTATTTACTAGAATATTTCAATCTAAAATATTAGTTTCTATTTAAATTGTGCTATTTCCAATTATTCGTTGTAAACGTAATTATGTTAGATAAAAGTTAATTACTCTATTATTTAAATGAACATTATTTCTTTAGTCGTGTTTTTAGCACTCCCAAAAATGCACATATGTATTTTTTCCTTACACGGAGGGGGAAAGCAAAACAAATTCTTATCTACTATCTTCTTTAAATTTGCGATTGGTTAAATTCATTTAAGATGCCAATAGAAATTCTGAAGTGCAGATTTTTTTGCTCTTTTTTGCTATTTCTGCTGAATCATTTATTATTAAATTTTTTCTACACCAAAAAAACAAATGTACAGTAATCTCCTTTTAAAATTCAATGTTTGTATTAGAGAGTAATATCTTCCTATTTACCTCCGTCAAGTTCACCTGCAGCATTCGTGTTTTCCAAATGATCATTAGCGTTCAAATGTTATTTACAAATGCTATTCCATTCCAAATAAATGGATTTTTATTTTTCTTACAAACTGATCCCAAGCCACAAAAAGAAATTCAAGGAGGAAGTAAATATATATATATATATATATATGTAAAAGAACGTATCCCGATTCATAATTTTCAAGAAACTTCCGAGTGTGTTTTTAAATGAGATTTTTAAAGCGATTACTATTTCTTTTGAGAGTGATACTCTAATTGATTTGCCTGTGCAAAGGAGTATTTAAAAATGAGCATTTAGTATTCTAAAAACCTTGAAGGTAATTCTGCTGTAATAATGTCAGGGAGTCGGTATCAATATATCAGTGAATCAATTCAATTTTAAATATCATTTTGAAAAGCGGTTAATATTTCTAAGGAGAGTACTACACTTATTGATTTAGTTTTGAAAGGAATATTAAAAGAGAACGTTTTATTTATTCAAAATCATAAAGGTGATAGGAGCATAACATTTTGAAGGAAAGATATTACTTTTTTTGATAGGTCAACTATTTGAATACGGACGAATATTTTATCCATCACTAAATGTTTCAGAGCTTGTTTTCATGATTCATTCTTTTTTAAATTTCAGGGCTCTACGATTTACTTTATTTTTCTTTTTGCACGGCTTCTTTTATTTGCTAGAATATTTCAATCTAAAATATTAGTTTCTATTTAAATTATACTAGTTCAAATTATTTGTTAAAAAAATTTATATTAACTAAAAGTTCATTGCTCTACAATTTAAAAAGAAAATTATTTCTTCATTTGATTTTTAGCTTTCCCAAAAATGCATATATTATCTTTTCCTTACGGAAACGGGGAACAAAACAAATTCTTATCTACTATCCCCTTTAAATTTGTGGTTGATTAAATTCATTTAAGATGTCAATAGAAATGCAGACGTGCAGATATATTTTTTCTCTTTTTTTTTTTTTTTTTGTTATTTTTACTGAATAAATTATTGTTCAATTTTTTCTACACCCAAGAAAACAAATGTACAGTAATATTTTTATAAAATTCAAAGTTTGTATTAGACAATAAATCTTCGTATTTATCTTCGTCAAGTTCACCAGCAGCATTCGCATTTTTCAAACAATCATTAGCGTTCAAATGTTATTTACAAATGCTTTTCCATTCCAAATAAATAGAACTTTATTCTACTTAGAAACTGATCCCAAGCCACAAAAAGGAATTCAAGGAGGAAGTATGAAAATAAAACTATGAAGGTAATTGTGCTGCAATAGCGTCAGGGAGTTAGGATAAATATATCGGTGAATCAATTCAATTTTAAATATTATTTTGAAAAGTGCTTACTATTTCTTTGGAGAGTAGTACATTATTGATTTAGTTGTGAAAGGAATATTAAAAGAGAACGTTTAATTTATACAAAATCATAAAGGTGATAAGGCATAAAATTTTGCAGGAACGATAGTACTGTTTTTCATGCATCAACTATCTGAAAACGGAATTATATGTAATCCGTCAGTACACGTTTCAGAGCTTCTTTTCATCATTCATTCTTTTTAAAATTTCAGGACTCTACGCTTTACTTTATTTTATTTTGCCCCAGCTGCTTTTATTTACTAGAATATATCTAAAATATTAGTTTCTATTTAAATTGTGCTATTTCAAATTATTCTTTGTAAACGTAATTATGTTAGATAAAAGTTAATTAATCTATTATTTAAATGAACATTATTTCTTTAGCTGTTTTTTTAGCACTCCCAAAAATGCACATATGTATTTTTTCCTTTTTGAAGGGGAAAGCAAAACAATTTTTTATCTACTATCTTCTTTAAATTTGCGATTGGCTAAATTCATTTAAGTTGTCAACAGAAATTCAGACGTGCAGAATTTTTTACTCTTTTTTGTTATTTCTGCTGAATCATTTATTATTAAATTCTTTTCTACACCGAAAAAAACAAATGTACAGTAATCTCTTTTTAAAATTCAATGTTTGTATTAGAGAGTAATATCTTCCTATTTACCTCCGTCAAGTTCACCTGCAGCATTCGTGTTTTTCAAATGATCATTAGCGTTCAAATGTTATTTACAAATACTATTCCATTTCAAATAAATGGATTTTTATTCTGCTTACAAACTGATCCCAAGCCACAAAAAGTAATTCAAGGAAGAAGTAAAAATATATGTATATATGTAAAAGAACGTATCCCGATTCATAATTTTCAAGAAATTTTCCTGTTTGTTTTTAAATGAGATTTTTAAAGCGATTACTATTTCTTTTGAGAGTGATACTCTTATTGATTTGCCTGTGAAGTGGGTATTTAAAAATGAGCATTTAGTATTCTGAAAACCATGAAGATAATTGTGCTGTAATAGCGTCAGGGTGTCGGTATAGATATTTCAGTGAATCAATTCAACTTTAAATGATATTTTGAAAAGCGGTTAATATTTCTAAGAAGAGAAGTACACTTATTGATTTAGTTTTTAAAGGAATATTAAAAGAGAACGTTTAATTTATTCAAAATCATAAAGGTGATAGGAGCACAACATTTCGAAGGAAATATATTACTTTTTTTGATAGATCAACTATTTGAATACGGACGAATATTTTATCCATCAGTACATGTTTCAGGGCTTCTTTTCATGATTCATTCTTTTTAAAATTTCTGGGCTCTAAGATTCACTTTATTATTTCTTTTTACACAGCTTCTTTTATTTGCTAGAATATTACTGACTAAAATACTAGTTTCTATTTAAATTATACTAGTTCAAATTATTTGTTTTAAATGTAATTATGTTGACTAAAAGTTCATTACTCTATTATTTAAAATGAAAATTATTTCTTCATTTGTTTTTTTAACTCTCCCAAAAATGCATATATGTATTTTTTCCTTACGGGGACGGGGAAGAAAGCAAATTCTTATCTACTATCTCATTTAAATTTGTGGTTGATTAAATTCATTTAAGATGTCAATACAAATGCAGACGTGTGGATATTTTTTTCTCTTTTTTTGTTACTTTTGCTGAATAAATTATTATTCAATTTTTTCTACACCCAAGAAAAGCTACAGATTTCTGTAGCTTTACAAAAACTAATTTTGTAGGTTTACATATTTTTCTGTACAGCGTACAGATATAATTTTAGTAAACATACAGATTTCTGTTAATTCCCATCTGTAGAATTATTTTTTTTTTCTTTTTTAGAGTGTCGGATATTTAATCCAGCAGTACATCTTTCAGAGCTTCATTTTATGATTCATTGTTTTTTAAATTTCTGAGTTATACGATTTTCTTTAATTTTCTTTTTACCCAGCTTTGCTAGAATATTTTAATTGAAAATATTAGTTTCTATTTAAATTATAGTAGTTCAAATTCTTCGTTGTAAACGCAATGATGTTAATTAAACGTTGATTAGTCTATTATTTAAATGAAAATTATTTCTTCTTTTGTTTTTTTAACTCTTCCAAAAATGCACACATGTATTTCTTCCTTATAGGAAAGGAGAACAAAACAAATTCTTATCTTCAATGTCCTTTAAATTTGTGATTCGTTACATTCATTTAAGATGTCAATAGAAATGCAGACGTACAGGATTGGTTTCTCTTTTTGTGATTTTGCTGAATAATTTATTAAATGTTTTTTCTACACACAAGAAAACAAATGTACAGTAACTTCTAATAAAAGTTCAATGTTTGTATTATACAGTAATATCTTCCTATTTATCTCCGTCAAGTTCACCTGCAAGATTCGCGTTTTTCAAACGATCATTAGGACTCAAATGTTATTTACAAATGCATTTCCATTCCAAATAAATGGATTTGTATTTTGCTTACGAACTGATCCCATTCCAAAAAACAATTCAAGGAGAAATTTAAAAAAAGAAAGGAAATATATGTAAAATAATGCATTTGGATTCATAATTCTCGATGATTTTTCCAATTTGCTTTTAAATGGGATTTTATAAACGATTACTCTTTCTTTTGAGGGCGATTCTCTTATTGGTTCATCCGTGAAGTGATTATTTAAAAATGAGCGTTTAATATTCTCAAAACCATGAGTGTAATTGTGCTATGATAAAGTTTGAGAATCATAATATTTCAGTAAAAGGATGATGTGTTTTCAAAAGCGATCATTATATCTTTGAAGAGTGGTACTCTTATTGGTTTACTTGTGAAAGACATATTTAAAAAGCAAACGTTTTATTTATTCAAAATTGTAAAGGTGATAGGGCAAACATTTTAAAAGAACGATATTACTTTTTTTTTAAATAGATGAACGACACACCAGTGACCGCGAGGTTCTGCTCTCAAACCTAGTTGTGGGTAGGGGCTGGGGTCGAATACCAATCGCGCCCGTCGGCCTGGTCGTACCGAGTTTTCAGTGGTTTTCTTCGAACCTTGGATTTCCTTGCGCAAATACGAGAGTCGAAAAAATGATAAAAGAATGTATTCTGATACATAATTATCAAGGATTTTTCAAATTCTTTCACTGTAAAAAAAAAATTCTGTAGCTCTACAGATGTAAAATTACATGCTTACTAAACTGTCATCTGTAACTGTACAAAAAAAGCTGCAAATCTACAAAACTAGTTTTTGTAAAGCTACAGAAATCTGTAACTTTACAAATGAATGTATTAAAATTTCACTAATCTTACTAAAATTGTATCTGTAAACCTGGCTGTAGTTACATGAAAAGTTCTAGGCATCCCAGTTTCCTAAAAAATTCTTAGTAACCTTACAGATTTTTTGATTTTCGGCGCAAAAGTGTGTCTGTTACATGAGTATTTGTTTTTGCCGTTACATAAAAAGTTCTAGGAATCCCAGTTTCCTAGAAAAACTTTAGTAACTTTACAGATTTTTTTTTACAGTGTTGTTAAATGAAATTTTGAAAACGATTACTATTTCTTTTGAGAGTAATACTCTTATTGATTTGACTGTAAAATTGGTATTTAAAAACGAGCATTTAATATTCTCAGAACCCTGAAGGTAATTGTGGTGCAATAGCATGAGGAAGTGGGAATAAATATTTCAGTGAATCAACTCAATTTTAAAGGTTATTTTGAAAGGCGATTCCTATTTCTTGGGAGAGTAGTTCCCATTGATATACTTGTATATGTTACTTTTTTCGATATATAACTATCTGAATACTGATGGATATTTAATCCATCAGTACATCTTTCACAGCTTTTTTTCATGATGCTTTCTTCTTTAAATTGCTGCGCTCTATTTTTAAATTTATTTTTCATTTTATTTGAATTATTTTATGTGCTAGAATATTTTAATCTAGAAAATTGGATATTCAATGAATTATACTAGTTAAAATTTATTAATCAGTGGAAAAATATTCTTTATTTCTGGCAAACACATATTTTGTAAACTAAAAATTTACACCTGTACTATCTAAATGAAAATTATCTCTTGGTATGATTATTTAACTGCTGAAAAAAATGCACATATGTATTTTTCTTCTAGAGGAAGGGAGCCGAAAGCAAATGCTTATCTACCGATCTCCTTTAAATTTGTGATAAGAGAAATTCCTTTGAAGTATCAATAGAAAGGCAGACGTACAGAATTTTGCAGATTTTTTTTTTCTTTTTTTTTATACCTTTGCTGATTAAATTATTAGTATACTTTTTTCTATACCCAAGAAAACAAACTACAGTAATCTATTTTCAAAATTCATTGTTTGATTTAGACAGCAATGCCTTCCTATAATTCTCCGTCAAGTTCACCTGCGGCATTCGCGTTTTTAATAGGATCATTAGCGTTCAAATCTTATTTACAAATGTTATACCATTCCAAATGTATGGCTTTTTTTTATTTTTCTTAAACTAATCTCAAGCCACAAAAATGATTTCAAGGAGAAAGTAGGGGAAAGAACATATGTAAAAGAAACTATTCCGATTCAAAATTCTCCAGGATTTTCCCAATTCTATTTTTAATGAAATGTTAAAAACGATTACTATTTCTTTTGTGAGTGATACTCTTATTGATTTACCTACGAAGTGGGTATTTAAAAATGAGCGTTTAACGTTTTGAAAACCATGAAGGTAATTGTGTGGTAATAGCGTGGTGGGGTCAGGATAAATATTTCATTGAACTAATTCAATTTTCAACATTATTTTGAAAAGCGACCTTTATTTCTTGGGAGGGTGGCACTTTTATTGATTTACTTGTGAAAGGAATATTAAAAGAGAACATTCAATTTATTCAAAATTATAAAGGTGATCGGGGATAACATTTTGAAACAACGATATTACCTTTTTCGATAGATCAACTATCTGAATACGGACTAATATTTAATCCCTCAGTACATTTTTCACAGCATCTTTTCAGGATGCTTTCTTTCTTAAACTGCTGCGCTCTGTTACTTGATTTTTTTCATTTTACATAAACTAATTTATGTGAGTACATATTTCAGTCTAAAAAATTGGACTTTATTTAAATTATGCCAGTTAAAATTTAATCATAAAAAAAATACATTCTTTATTTGTGGCAAACTCATTTTTGTGTAAAGTAAAAAATAACTACTCTACTATTCAAATGAAAATTATCTCTTGATACGAATTTTAACTGTTGTGAAATTGCACATATGTATTTTCCCCTTAAAGTCAAGGGTCGGAAAGAAAATGCTTATCACTCAGTCTCCTTTAAATTTGTGATTGGTTAAATTCATTTAAAGTATCAATAGAAATGAAGGCGCACGGAATTGTACAGTTCTTTTTTTTTTTTTTTTTTTTTTGTTACTTTCGCAGAATAAATTATTATTATATTTTTTTCTAAACGCACGAAAACAAATGTACAGCAATCTCTTCTCAAAATTCAGTGTTTGTATTAGAGAGTAATGCCTTCATACTATTCTCTGTCAAATTCGTCAAAATTCGTCAAAATTCGTCAAAATTCGTCAAATTCGTCAAATTCGTTTCATTAGGATTTTATATTTTATATATATAGGGTAGATAAATGGCTTTTTATGAACACTTTCCAACAAAGTTGAAAAGTGTTTATGCTTTCGGTTTGTCTATCCGTCTGGCCCTCTGGCCAACTGTCCAAGCTCTAATTCGCGTAAATATACTCGGATTTTCATACAATTGATAGAGCTTATTTAGGGTCATCAAAGCATGTTTGGTTTTATGAAGTAATTAGGAAAAATAGTTCATTTACAGGGACACTCACCATTACATTATGACATATGGGGAAAAAACGTTTGCAGAATATTTTAATGGCATTACGCTATTTCAAATGTATTAAAACTTATATAAATCACTGAATTTGACTACGATCACTCACTTTAGAACAGGGCATTCATTGCATTTTTTATTCATTTACAGGGACACACAAAGGGAATCGGTTACAGTACTGCCTTTGAGTAATAATTGCTGGAATGTACGGTTTAAAATTCCGAATGCGCTTCAAAATTAAATTAATTTTCTGCATGTTACTCGTTATATATCAATTCTATACAAGGCTGCACAATTGTATTTTTTTACATGCAATTGTGCAATTGCAATATTCGTGTACCATTCTCCTTATTGGAGGAAATTGCTGTAAGTGAATTTTCAACTGAAGTATATGTATTTATTAAGTGAACTAAATTTTGTCATGCATGTATTTAATAGATATTTAATACATAATCTATATATCATATACAGAGCTGCTGAAAAATTCCGATAATTTTCTGATTGTAGATAGAAACAGCTGAAATTGTGTTTTGAAATGTGTTATGCATTTCCATATGGTTGAATTAGACGTAATATTTTATTTTTTTAAATGGACAGTTTTGTTACATTATTCTAAATATGTTGGAAAGTGTTTCATAATCTTTGTCTGACGCGAGATTTTTTCTTTCTCATTTTGCTTATAAATTGATCCCAAGACACGAAAAACAAAAGAAAAAAAAAACATACGTAAAAAAGTATTCCGATTTATAATTCTCAAGGATTTACCCAGTTCGTTTTTAAATGAAAATTTGAAAGATATTACTATTTCTTTTGAGAGTGATACTCTTATTGATTTGCCTATGAATTGGGTGATTTAAAAATAAGCATTTAATATCCTGAAAACCATGAAGGTAATTGTGAGGTAATAGCGTGAGGGAGACAAAATAAACATTTCAGTGAGTAAATTCAATTTTAAATATTATTTTGAAAAGAGATTACTATTTCTTGTGCGAATGGTGCTCTTCTTGATTTACTTGTGCAGGAATATTAAAAATGAACGTTTAATTTATTCAAAATCATAAAGGTGATAGGGCATAACAACTATATTACTTTTTTCAATAGATCAACTACTTGAATACGAACGAATATTTAATACATCAGTACATCTTTCAGAGCTTCTTTTCATGATTCGTTCTATTTTTATTTTCTGGTCTCTAGGATTTACTTTATTTATAATTTTACACTGCTTCTTTTAAGTGCAATCATATTTGCATCTAAAATATTATTTTCTCTGTTTAAATTATATTAATTCATATTTATTAATCAGAAAAAAATCTTTTTTAATCCTAGTAATTACAAAAATTAGCTAAAAGGTATTTACTATATGTTATTTAAATGAAAATTATTTCTTCATATAATTTTTTCAACTGCCCCAAGGACTCACATATGTATTGTTTTTTTCCTTAGAGTGTGTGAGAAGAAAACAAATTCTTATCTACTCATCTCCTTTAATTTTTCATCGGTCAAAATCATTTAAGTTGTAATAGAAATACAGGCATTCAATTTTTTTTACTCTGTTTGTTATTTTTGGTAAATAAATTATTTTTCCCTACCAAAAAAACCCCCCAAATGTACACTAATTTCTTTTTAAAATTCAATTTTTGTATTAGGCGGTAATGCTTTCCTATTAAAGGGACCGGGAAAGCAAAATTCAACTAAAAAATCGATTTGTACTTTTTTATATCATTAAATAGTTTAAATGTTTATCTTTAAAACGAGGCGTAATTCATGTATATACATAAAAGAATAAGTGTTGAAATTATTCATTGTTTCTAAGAGTACTTCACAGCTTAATGCCCATTTAAATCTTTATTTGACTTTTTCTGAAAACTTGGATTTTTGATGTTTTTGTTCCTTTTTTTCAATATCTATTAAACTTAAGAATTCATATTTTTATTTAATACTTATACTATGATATATTGTATACTTTAACACAGGGATTTAATGATTTGTTGAGAATTATTTATTTTAGGCAATGAAATTTTAACAAAAATGCTACTTTAAAAATTACTTTCAATAAATAATTAATAATTAATTTTGAGTTTCGCTTAGAAAGAAAGTGGTCTTTTAAAATATGTAAATCATGTTATTTTAAAAAATCTAGACCTCTGTCTTTCACAATTTCTGAGAAAAAGGTACATAATGTTGGTGAATTTAACATGGCGGAGATAGTGCTTTCCCGGTCGCTACATTACAATACAACAAATCTTGGAAAGGTTTGGCGGCTTGGAATTGGCAGCTTTTGGCACTTTCGCTGGTGGAGAAAAAGCAATTTTTAGGGAGGAGAAAGGCATTGCAGCTCTTTGTATCGTATGATAGGATACTGTGTAAATGTATAGAGAAATGCTTTCAAAATAGAAAATTACTCTTCTATTCCTAAAACAAATGATAAATTTTACAATTTTAAAGATAATTTATAACTCTGATTTTTTTAATGCAAATAAATTATTTCATTTATATAGATTTTTTTAATATTTTCATATTTTATTGTTTTTATTACACATTGTTATTATTTTTACAACACCTGTAACACATTTTGCTAAACATTTCCTAAAATGTTTTAGTATTTTGTTTTGTTTACACGATTTCTTTGATTTTCTAAAATAATAAAAATCTTCAAACCGAAATGTAAAATCCGAATTTTATAAAGAAGTTTTAAAATGGGTTTGGGTGATAAAGCAGATAAAATAAATAAATAAATAAAAAATATAATAAAATAAAAATAAAATAAAATGACTATTCAGTAAAAAGGTTGATTATTTAGAACTGTTGTTAAAAGTCAAATCTGTCAGGAAAGATATTGTAACCTCATAAATTTAGTACTTATATCAAAAAATGAAATTTATTAATTGTGTTGTAAGAATTGCTGACATGTATATATATATGTGTGTGTACTCTCAGAGGTGGTGGAAAATCCAAAAAAAAAAAGTTGCTTTTGAATTTCAATAACAACACATAAATAATTATGTATGTATAATAAATTTTTGTTTAAGGTTTATTCTAAATTAAAATGCATAACTAAATTCAGTATTTTGTGTCATTATTAAATTTCTAATTATTGTAGATTAACAATTTTTTTATTAATATTCGGAACCATGAATGACGGTTTTCTTGGAGAAAATAAATTTTATAGTGAAATAATTTAAACAATAATGATTAATATATTATAAGTTAATATTGAAATATCACTACAAAATTAAAATCAACATTTGAGATAATCTGATAGAGTAGGGATAATATAACTTTTTGTAACTAGAAAACATAATTCTTGCATTCACGAAAGAAAAGGATAGCCCTTTTTTTGCTTTATAAATGAGATTTGTAAATTCGACAACTTAAGAGACAGAAAAATAAAATATTTTAATTCTATGATGAATATATTTAATATCACTGTATTTAGAGGTTATTCTTTACATGACATAGAACGTTTAACATTTAAAGAAAATGTTATTGAAGCACTGCCGTCATTACGTTTTCTGAAATATTTGTGTTTTTTTATTTACTTTTTATAATAACAGAATTTATTTTATTCAAAATATTTTGATTTCTTAAATTGAAATAGCTCTAGTGATTGATCACATAAGATTACGTGAGGCAACTGGGCCATGATTTTACAATGTGACTATGGAGATTCTGGCAATTCAGCTTCAGAAGGCTAATATTCATTTGAATTAAAGTCTGAACTTTTGTAAATGTGTTCAGTTAGATTCCCTCTATTAGGCAGAAATGTTCAAAATTACATTTTAATATCTAAAAATAAAATATATATTTCATCTTTCCTAACTCATGGGTCCAGTTGCCCCATAAAAATGAGGCAAGTGGACCAGGGTCTATGTTCCACACGCGCTTATATATTTTTATATTGGGTATCAGGTAGTGTTTGAAAAAGTGTAAACAACTAAACAAAATTTAAACCAGGCAGATCATGTACATTATATATCAACTAAAGGTCGTTGTAAGGGAAACCTTTACTGTCAATGTTTCGAAAAAAAGTACTTTAGGTGAAAATATTAGATTTATTTATACAAAAAACATAAATATTAAGTAAGTACTTATGTACTTTAGTATAGATAATAAGTATAAAAGTTGTATGGGTACTTTAAGGAAAAAAATAACAAGATAAATCTATGAACAAACGGCTGCGTAAGTACTTAAGTATTTCAATCTCTTTTTTATTTATTATAATGGAAGTTCGATATGTCCAATGAACCTGGGGAGAATGTGACCATATTTTTTATATCGAATAGAACTATTTTTTTATTCGTTTTAATAATTCTCTAATAATCTCACTTTGCTTTATGTACGCCTCTTCATCTGTATCGTAAAATTTCGAGCTATAGCTATCACACTTAAGAAATTTGGTTTTAAAATTTTATTGTATAATTTTAATAAGGTATTATGTAATTTTCTTTATTGCAAGCAAAAATACAATGGAGAAATTAATTTCCCATAGTAAGAGAAACTCATAAAGATATTTATAACTGTCGGGGAAACTGGATCCCATATGGTCCAGTTACCCCATTTTTGAAAAAAAAATTGCGGTAACTGAAATTCCGGCCTTACATTTGAAACATGAAGTAAATATGTATAGATACCTAATAATATTAATGTATTTATGTGTCTAATCTTTAAATAAAAAGATTGTTTAATAAAAATACTTGCCGTTTTTAATAAAAAGCCGAGGAAGTTCAACCAAATGAACGTTGTTTTTAAAAAAAGAAACCTAAATTTTCGGCAACCTATCATAACAAAGGCAGAGTTATGATTGAGTTGACACACGCTGTTTTAAGAAGTAGAGATGGGAGTTCAATGTTGACAAAAGCCAAAACTTAAAAAACATCAACGGTTTAAAAAAAAAATAATCTATGACTCAGTTACCTCGTGGGTCCAGTTACCCCAGCTTATCTTACTCTTTTTAAACTCGTTTCAAGCATGAATCTATAAATAAAAGGAATTTTTTAAAAATATCTTTTAATTGATTAAGAATTTAAAAAATGAGCTTTGAATATTCAGCAATTGAGCATTTAGCAATAATTTAAATATTGTTGTCTTATGTATCATAGAGCTTAGCTGGTAATGAGTTAAGAATAATAACAACAACATCTATAAAAAATGTTTAATATTACTTTTAGATGCTATATAAATGTTATTATTTCTTTTTAAAAACAACTTTGAAAGTTCGCCAGTGTTAACATACATATTGTGGTTGGTTTTTTTTTATTTCCACTTTACTTAATAAAAAAACAAATGTGTTTTTCTATTTAAACAAAATTAGCAAAACATTTTCCCGTTATTTTGTAACAAATCATTAATGAACATAAAAACAAATGACAGCACAGAATGAAATTTTACTGGGTAATCATCTTGTCTTTTTTTTTTTTTTTTTTTTTTTTTTTTTTTAACGTGAAATATATAGCTATAATATAGGACATATAACAGGTCTCTAGCTCTTAGATAGTGTAGACGATTTTCATAAACATTGAAAATAACTTTTATACATTAAAATAACCTATTTTACAAGTGTTTTAATTTTTAATTAAGACATTAGGGATCATATGTTACTCGTGGAACTTAATTGTTTCAGCATATTTTTTTTTTTTTTTCCGAAAGTTAACCGCGTTTCTTTCTTCACATCACCCTCTTCCACGAACAATAAGATGGATGCTGATCTTCCCTGGTGTAAACAAATGCGTTACTGGAGAAAGGGTATAAAGGGGATTTTAGCGCTCTTGGCTCATTGCGTTTTATCTCGCCAAACCCTTCAAGTTTTGTTGGATTGTAATCTCGCTTCCCGGTCCCCTTAACCTCCGACAAGTTTACCTGCAGCATTTGGGTTTCTCAAACAATCATTAGTGTTCGAATTTTATTTTAAAATGCTATTCCATTCCAAATAAATGGCTTCTGATTTTACTTACGAATTGAATATAAACTACAGACATAAATTCAGGGAGGGTATGAAAAAATATATATATGCAAAAGATCGTATTCCTGTTCATAATTCTCAAAGATTTTACCGATTCGCTTTTATCTGAAATTTTGATAGCGATTACTATTTGTTTTGGGAGTGATATATTTACCTGTGAAGTGGGTATTTAAAAATGAACGTTTAAAATTCTGAAAACAATGAAGGTAATTTTGCTATAATAGCGTCAGGGTGTCTGTATAAATATATCAGTCAATCAGTTCAAATTTTAAATATTATTTTGAAAAGTGATCACTATTTCTTGGGAGAGAGGTACACTTATTGAATTAGTTGTAAAGGGAATATTAAAAGAGAACGTTTAATTTTTTTCAAAATCGTGAAGATGGGCATAACATTTTCAATTAACGATATTACTTTTTTTTTTCGATAGATCAACTTTATGAATAGGACGGATATTCAATACATCAGTAAATCTTCCAGAGCTTCTTTTAATGATACTTTTTTTTTCTTTTCTCTACGATTTTCATTAATTTTCATTTTACGCAGCTTTTTTATGTGCTAGGATATTTTCATCTAAAATTTTATGTTATATTTTATATGATGTCTATTAGGATTAAATTTATTAATCAGAAAAAAATATCTTTATTCGTTGTAAACGCATTTAAATCAGCTAAAAGGTAATCAATTTGTCTGCTAATAGATAATATTATTTAAATGAAAATTATTTCTTCATTTCAATTTTTTACATGTTCCAAAAGTACCATTTTTTTCTTTAGAAAGAAGATGAAAAACACAAATTCATATCTACCCATCTCCTTTAAAATTTTGATAGGTTAAATTCATTTAACGTGTCAATGAAATGCAGGCATTCAGAATTTCTTACTCTTTTTTGCTATTTTTGCTGAATAAATTATTATTATATTTTTTCTATACCCAAGAAAACAAATGTACAGTAATCTCTTTTCAAAATTCAATGTTTGTATTAGACAGTAATACCTTCGTATTAATCTCCGTCAAGTTCACCTGCAGCATTCGCGTTTTTCAAACGATCATTAGCGCTCAAATGTTATTTACAAATGCTATTCCATTCCAAATAAATGGCTTTTTAGGTTGCTTACGAATTGATCCTAAGCCACAAAGATAAATTCAATAAGGAAGTGAAAAAAGAAAACACATGTAAAAGAACGTATTCATAATTTTCAAGGATTTTCCCAGTTCGCTTTTAAATGAGATTTTGAAAGCGATTACTATTTCTTTTGAGAGTGGTACACTTATTGATTTATCTGTGAAGTGGATATTTAAAAATGAGAGTTTAATATTCTGAAAACCATGAAGGTATTTGTCCTGTAATAGTGGGCGGGAATCATGATAAATATTTCACTAAATCGATGAACTCAATTCAATTTTAATTATAATGTTGAAAAAAGATTACTATTTCTTCGGAGAGTGGTATTCTTATTGATTTACCTGTGAAAGGAATATTTAAAAACTAACGTTTACTTTTCGAAATTTAGGTGATACAGCATTACAGTTTTAGAGAACATCAGTACTTTCACTTCTGTGAATCAACTATTGGCATAAGGACAGAAATTTAATCTATCATCAATACACCTTTCAGAGTCCTTTTGTATGATTCATTTTCTTTTAAATTGCTGGTATTTATTATATATTTTATTTTACATTTTACTTAGATTCCTTTATGTGGTAGAATATTCTCGTGTAAAAAATTAGATTCTGTTTAACTTAAAATAGCTCAAATTTACTAAGCAAAAAAAGAATTCTTCTTTATTTGTGCAAAACGTATTTAAGTTAACTAAAAAAAAAATCTTTATTATTTAAATGAATATTACTTCTTGATATGATTTCTTTTACCTCTTCCAAAAATGCACATGTTTATTTTTTTTCTCAACAATATATTACAATTGTTTAATAAGTGTAAAAGTAATAATAGATTTTTTTAAAAAAACGCTCTTTTATAAGCATTCATTGTTTATCTTAAAAATTACGCCTAATTTTATGAGTACAATTCTTGTTGTTCTAAAAATAAATTTGTTACAATACGTTAATTTGATGTGCATCCTGATTATGAAATATTCACAACTTTTATTTTCATTGTGTAGAAAGCACATACTAATGAATTTATTAAAAGAAAGATTTTTGTTGTTGTTGTTTTCTTCTTAAATTTTGGCTACAGGAAAAGAAAAGTACATTATTTTAACTATTTGTTCAGAATTAAAATTCCTTAATTCATTAATTATATTAATTTATTAATGTAATACATTATTTCATTAATATATATTCATATTAATTCGTTAAAGTCCAATTAAAAAAGATATTAATCTTATTTTTTTATAATTTTTTGTATGTTTTAGTGCTTAAAATATTTCATTTTAGCACTGACAAAATATATGAATTGCAATTTCGTAAGCAACTGATATATTTTGGAGCATGTAGTTTCTACCATGATGAACTCCTTTGCATTTTATCCCGTATGTGCGAGTAGTTGAAATCCTAAAGAAAATCTTCCTAGTGTCCCACTGCCGGCTATTTGAAAAATGCCTTAATTTTAGATAGTGATTGAGGCGTAATGAAAAAATCAGACTAACTCCATTTTAAGTAGCGTTTTTTTAAACAAAGGAACATTGAAAATTTTCTATATATTTAATACAGTGATAAAAAGTTACACTTGATTAAACGAAAATTAATGAGTTCAATCAAAAATATTAGATATAATATTTAGATACAATATTTTTATAGTTACGATAACTTTAACTTTTATGCTGAACATTTTCATTTGATGGAGTCAATCGATTTGTGCACTGAACGGCTCAATTTATAAGTCAGTTCTAAAAGTATTAGAGAGATGTATTGAACTCAGAAATACAACTATGTACTAGTACATATCTTTTATTTTTCATTCTAGCATATCAGGAAGTGAATAAAAAAATTATTATAAAATGCCAGCTTTACATACGAAAACCAAGCTGAGTTAAATAATTTTGAGTAAACAAGTGGGTAAGTGTGATCACAGATCGCACAGAGGGTTTCGTTTAATATTTCTCTCAAAACACTATCCTTTTGCAAAATCTGTTAGCTCCACAATTCGCAACTAGAGAGTGCACTCTATTCTAAACAAATGTCTGCCCGACAAAACTCCATTTTAGAACCTATTCGCACTTATATTAGTCGAGGAAATTGGACCCATAAAACTTAAAATAGGAAAGCCCTCCTGGCCAAGTGGAAATAAAATATGAAAGGCTATTGTGCATAAAATGAAAGAGTGGCCGAAGGGTCGTCAAATGATATATCAGATGAGAGGTTTGGGGAACAATTGAACCCACACCCTCCCGGAGCCTTCAACTGAAACTAGCTCGTTGTAGCTTAATTAGCGGCTAAGTTAGAAAAAATGCTTAAAAAACACAAGTTAGAGCCCAGAGGAGTCAATAATATAAGACTTTTTGAAAAATTTATCATTTGCCGTGTGATCACAAGTGTTCAGCTATAAGTATGCAAAATTTCATATCCCCAGCTTAATTAGGGCTCAGTTAGAAATAATTGCTTATAATACAGAAGTTGAAGCCCAAAGGGTTAATTATAAGACTTTTTCAAAAATTCATATTTTGTCTTATGATCTGACGCGTTCAGCTATAAGTATGCAAAATTTCATGTCTCCAATTTAATTAGGGGCTCAGTTAGAAAGAATTGACTAAAAAACACAAGCTGGAGTCCAAAGGGTTAAATATAAAACTTTTTCGAAAAAAAAATTATTCGTCGTGTGGTCTCAGGTGTTCTGCTATAAGTATGCAAAATTCCATGTCTCCAACTTATTTATGGATTTCATTTAGAAAGAATTGCTTAAAATATATATGTGGGAGCTCAAAGTATAAATGTAAGACTTTTTCAAGATTTTATAATTTGCCGCCTGGCCTCAGGTGTTCTGCTATAAGTATGCAAAATTTCAAATCTCCAATTTAAATATGGTCTTAGTTAGAAAGAATTGCTTAAAATACACAAGCTGGAGTCCAAAGGGTTAAATATAAAACGTTTTTCGAAGTTTATTATTTGTCGGGTGATCTGAAGTGTTCAGCTATAAGTACGCAAAATTTCATGTTTCCAACTTAATTATGGGGCTCACTTAGAAAGAATTGCTTAAAACATATATGTGGGAGCTCAAAGGGTTAAATGTAAGACTTTTTCAAGATTTTATGATCTGTCGCCTGGCGTCAGTTGTTCTGCTATAAGTATGCACAATTTCAAATCTCCAATTTAATTATGGGCTCAGTTTGAACGAATTGCTTAAAATACACAAGCTGGAGTCCAAAGGGTTAAATATGAAACTTTTTTCGAAATTTATTATATGTCGTGTGATCTGAAGTTTTCAGCTATAAGTATGCAAAATTTCAAGTCTCCAATACAATTAGGGGCTCTGTTAAAAGGAATTGATTAAAACACACAAGCTGGAGTCCAAAGGGTTAAATATAAAACTTTTTCGAAATTTATTATTTGGAGTGTGATCTGAGGCGTTCAGCTAAAAGTATGCAAAATTTCAACTCCCCAATTCACTTAGGGACTCTATTAAAATGAATTGCTTAAAATACACAAGCTGAACTCCAAAGGGTAAAACAAAAAACTTTTTCGAAATTTATTATTTGCCGTGTGATCTGAGGTGTTTAGCTATCAGAATGCAAAATTGCATGCCTCCAATTTGATTAGGAATTCTGTTATAAAGGATTTCTGAAAATACACAAATTGGAGACCAAAGGGTTAAATATAGCACTTTTTCAAAGTTTTATGATTTGTTGTGTGGACACATGTGTTTAACTATAATAATTCAAAATTTCATGTCTCTAACTTAATTAGTGGCTCTGTTAGAAAAAATTGCTTAAAAAACACAAGTTGGAGCCCAAAGGGTTAAATATAAAACTTTTTTCAAAATTTTATGATTTGTCTTGTTGTCTCAGGTATTCAGCTATAAGTATGCGGAATTTCATGGCTCCAACCTTATTAGGGGCTGACTTAGAAAGAATTGTTTGAAATACACATGTGGGAGCCCAAAAGGTTAAACTTAAGACTTTTTTCAAAATTTTAGGATTTGCGTTTCATATAAGGTAATGATTAGTGATCTAAATGATTAGTGATAACTAATCTAAGGTAAGCTATAAGTACTCAAAATTTCAAGTCTCCAACATGTATAGTTTCTGAGAACGGGCTCTGTGGCGGACAGATAGACGGACAGACAGACAGACAGACAAAGGAGCGAGACGAATAAGTTTTCGTCAGATGAACGAAACCCTAAAAATAGCAATTATATAAATATTTATTATGAGTAATATTTTTGTTATCTCAATATTGTAGTTTGACTTGAACAGAACAGATCTATTATTACTGTCACTTTTTCATTTTCAAATCAGATACAGTGAAACCTCCTTCAACCGCCTCCTCTAAACAACGACAACCTCCGAATATCGGCCATATGTTGATGGAACCAAACTCGTTCCATAGCATTAATATTAGTACGAACCTACTCTGAAATAAGGAATTCTGAACAACGGCCACTCAAAAGCCACGAGCAAAAAAAAAATACAGCTCCTAGTACAATTTGATATTTATTTGCAAACCGGAATGTGATGCAAATAAAACAAAATTTACTATATATGTCAACAAACAGGAAATGAAGACATCAATAATGATGGAAAAAATTTAGATAATATTCTTAAAACAGCAGGCATAACTAACATAAAGGCCCCATACAGCAAATGATGGAAGATAAGAGACAGGAAGGGAAAATGGATTATAGAATCACCCAAAATTTATATATTAACACATATACCGAAGATTTGATGAACTTTCATGAAATCCAAAATATCGTATTAAATCATTATGATGATGATGTATAGCAAAACAACTCAGACTGTTATTTCTTTGGAGAAAAATATTGTAAATCATTGATTTTTTTTATGTATTAAAGCAACGAGGATTAATTAAAAATGACTGTGCATTTCTATTTAAATTTGTTTGATTTTTATTTAAAAAAATGAAACATCTGAATAACACCCACCTCTGATGACCGATCACATTTCACCGGTCCCATTTGTAACCATTATTTAGAGGTTACACTGTATTGCAAATAATATGCCAAAAAAATTGTAAATTTAAAAACTCATACCACATCTGAAAACGAACTTCTAGCAATTATTATTTATAGCAGTACTGTAACAGAACTATTTTGTGTGTCCTTATAAATTAACACTGAATGCTATGAACATCCTATTTTAAAGTAAACATCTTGTTCAGCACAACCATGATGTATATCAATTACAATATGTTTGAAATAGTTTAACATCATTAAAATACATTGCAAACTATTTTCTTCCATAGATCACAATTTAACGATATAATTTTGTGTGCTTCTGTAAACAGACTAAAAATGCACCACACTTCATTTTCAAAACCGAACATGCCATGGTAAATATCAGTCATATATATCAATTACATTGCAAACCAGACATTTGCGCGTGTTAGAGAATGCCCTGGAGGCCAGATAGACAGAAAAAAACGGAATTCATAAACACTTAAACTATGTTGGAAAGAGTAAAAAATTATTATTTTACAAAATTAAGTGAGTATAGAGTTCCATTAGATATTTTTTAGGGAAACATGGGGATCCACACATTTGGGTTTTTTCTGTGGTGTATTTTAATTAACACTTTTAAGGATAGTTTATGCATTCGGTTTGTCTGTCTGTGGAACTTCTTAACCGCTTCGGAAATATTATATTTATAACCCGTAAAAAAAATCATAGATTTTTAAATATAAAGATTTTTAGTTTTTCAAGTTTAAGTATATTCGATGGTATTCAATTAAAAAATAAACTATAAGAGTTCTTGCAATCCCTTTTTGCAGAGATTTTCTCATAAAAATATAAAATCATTCAAAATATATTTTGATAAATTTAAGGGGAGATGTTACTTCCTTTTATTAAAATTTTTGATTTTTTTTTCTGCATAATACAAGTGTGTAGACTTTAGCCCTACAGCGTTTTTGTAATATTTCAGTTCTTTACAATGTTGCTTGCTTATCAAATGCTACGCCATTCGTTGAACCTAACGCTATTTCTTAAATACTCTGTTTTTCAAACTGAGTGACCATTTTCTTGAGAACTATTTGCCCGATTTGCTAATTTTATTATTTAAAAGAAAGCTAATCATTTTTGCTGTAGCTTATACTACCCAAAAGTATAATTTTCATTGATTAAATATTTTTTAGAGCTCTCCAAAGGTGAAAAAAGCATAAAAGTTATCTATTTTGTTTAAATGACCGCTATTTTGTCAAAAATCAAATTATAAAACTGAACTAGCTGACCCGCCCGGCGTTACCCGGGCAGACTGTCATTGAAAAATGTAACAGTAAAGTGGACTTCATAAAAACAAGTAAGAAAAATCATGCGTTAAGTATAGATTATGAAACACTTTCCAACAATTCCTGAATACTTTACCAGAACTTCGTTATGTAGGGAAATAAGGAAAATAAGATAACTAATTAAACATTTTAGAAAACGCATAAAACATTTGAAAAACTGATTTCAGTAGTTACTCTCCATAGCCAAATATGTATTCCAATTCTTTTGACTGTATTTGATCTGTAGGTTGATATATATCTACTATATAATGGGAAAATTTAGTTTAGCAAGAAAATGCATAACAGGTTGAAATTCATCTTTCAGTAATTTATACTAATAGATGGGAACATACTTGAATACTTTTGTACAGCCCTGTAGTTTACCTAGTACCTTTATTACATGCCACTATTTAGCTAAAATTTAATTCAAACTAAAACACTCTTAAAACTACCGTAATTACATTTCCAGAAATTAACCCCCATAGACGGCCATGTATCCAACTCTTTGCGTGGCCCTATATATCATTTTATCTATATTCTAGAAATATTTCTTAGTAAACTAAATTCAGTTCAACGTAAAAATGCATAACTCCTTTAAAAAATTAGCTTTAAGCAGTTTATGCTCATACTCAGTAACCTTTACGAATTCATTTTTGTAGCACTGTATATGAACTATAGCATTTACACGTATTTTATAGTATGCATAAATATAGCGAAAAAAGCGCATATCACAATTGAAAGTGCATTTCGAGCAATCATTACTAATATACAGTAATTCAGATACAATATAATATCTGAAATCTTTTCAAATACTCCGCAAATTCCCCCTATACCATTATGAATGGAATTCTTTTGTGTGGCCCTGTAAATGAACAATAACTATTCTTTGCAACGCATATTCAACAGAATGCATATTTTAGTGAACTTCATAAATGAATATCAATTTTACTATGTTTGAAAGAATGTAATACCATTAAAAATCATTTGAAACGATTTTTCCCATTGGCCGTAATGTAACGGAAAACTTTTGACTGTCCCTGTAAATGAACTAAACATGATTCAACAAAACTTTATTTGAAATAGGGAACGTGCTATGGTAGAGGTCACTAACATCAACAAATTTCACATCGATCCGAGCATATTTACGAGAGTTAGAGTGTGGACAGACGGCCAGACAAACCGAAGTCATAAACACTTTTCAACTTTGTTGGAAAGTGTTAAAAAGACTGAATAATATTTATTTAGGCGCAGATGTCATATACACACCACTTTGGCACGGTTTTTTCTGACGCCGTTTTGGTGAAAACCTCGTTTTCGAATACCATTTACATATATATTTTTAAAATGGGAATAACAATAAATAAAAAAAAGTTTAATTAATAACTATAGAACAAAACAATTCATATAATTTAAAAAAATAAAATAAAAATAAATAAACAACAACGCCCGGGTTACCATATCAAGCAAAATAACGACACTTTGGCGCGAATTAAGTATCCCGGTGCGTATATGACATTGGCGTCAGAAAAAAATCAAGACAACGGGGTGTGTGTATGACATCTGTGCCAAATCTAAATGGCATATCGGTGTAAGTTCGAGGCTTGATATATGACAAATTAAGATTTATAAAATGCTAATGTGATACATCTTATAAAACGGTTATTAAGCCTATTTTGGCGATAGCTTATGATCTGTGTTTGACGGTGTTCTCGATCCAATCTATTTCGATTTTCTCTTCTTAATTCGGCTTCTTCTTCACTTTCAAGCATTCGCAGAGATCTTTTACAGGCTTTTTTAATGATATTTTGCAGCTTCATAACTGCAGCGAAAGAGTGAAACGTAAATAAACCCGATTTATCTCGGTATAAATTCTGCCAAACGACTTTTACACAGTAACCAATGAAATGCGTTTCATTCGGGGTTGCCATTAAATAATTACCAATTAATCGAGATTTCTGTGCCACGTACGATAGCGTAATATATATACAGGGTGTCCACGTATAACCTGACCGACCTTTATTTTCGCAACCGTTGGTCCTAGACGTATACTTCCAATTAAAAAAATTGTATAAATGAGTTAAAGAATTATTTTTAAAGCGATATGAGTCAAGAAAAGCATTTCTTAAAAAAAAAAAAAAATACGAAATTGAAACTTTTATACGGTCCTCCGGTCCTATAAATTATATTTAGTAAAATTTTCCTGTAACACTGACATGTAAGACAAAAAAAAAAAAAAAAAAAAAAAAAAAAAAAAAAAAAAAATCCCGTTATTCTAACGATTAAAATTTACCGAGTAATAGCTGTTTAAAGTTGGAGCACATTTTTTGCTGCAAATTAGGCATCATTCACAAATTTATTAGAAATATAATTTTGTCAGGTATATTAAAAAAGGTTTCAGAGTAGAATTAACATTGCAATATAAATTTGAAATCTTTAATCATTTTGACATATTAATGCAAAATATACAATTTGTAATAAACATATAAGAAGAAAGAAAGCAAAATTTGTGTTAAATAAAATGATGAAAATTAACAGCCTCAATTCTTTACAAAATGATACATATTTTAAAATGTTATTAGATTACACTAGCCTGCAAAAGTTGGGTTATGTTATGTTTTTTAGCTTTTGATAATTGATTCTTATGTATTCTGTACCGCTGAATCCGAAATTGACCTTTATTTTTTACCATCAAGTAAAGATTTTTGGAAATCGTAAATAAAAAAAAAAAATCGAAAATTTGATACTATAAAATCGATGTGATGGTTGTGTTTTTAGCTTTTGAAAATTGATTCTTCTGTATTTTTTAAATCCGATAATGACCTTCATTTTAATCCATCAAGTCAGGATTTTTCTCAAATCGCAAATTTCAAAGTTAAAAAGTTCAAAGTTAAAATTGATTCCCCACTCTCCTCCAAACCTCATCGGACCCCTTAGCTGTTTAGTTGTAAGAAATCCAGTATAAGCCTAAAAATTGAATAAATTATTCAATTAAATAAAATTAAACTGAATAAAAACGTCTTACATCTATTTTATAGTATCAAATTTTTGCGCTATTTTTTAACCTTGAAATTTACGATTTGCAAAAAGATTCTGACATGATGGTTAAAAGTGAAGGTATTTTTTTTTTATTCAGCGTTAATGAATACATAAAACGTAATTATAAAAGTTAAAAAACACAATCATCGCAAGTTTATGTATCTAATCTAAAACTCTTTCGTCAACTTGTTGGCGGTAATCTATCCGAATTTTTTTGTGTATCATCTAATACAAGTATGTATAAGATGGTAAGATTTGAAAATTATAATAATATTATATTGTCATCGGATATAAGTCAGTATTTAAAATTTATCTTCGATCGGACATTTGAAAGTGAGTTAAAGTTCGAGTGCAAATTACAAACTAGAAAGACGATCGTTGCGAGTTAAAAAAAACTTTATGGAAATAACATAATTTTTGTTAAAAGAAATCATAGCCTCAAATCCTTACAAAATAAAACACGTGTTAAAATACAATTATTTTAACTAATCTGAAACTTAACTAATAAAAGTTAACTCAATCGTAATAGTTGTACGATTTCTTTCAAAGCGCAGATACCTTGAAATAAGTTTAAGTACATTATATACAACCCTTAAAAATATGGCCGAAATCATCTGTTTTTAGATGCAAAAAAGTGGTATAAGTCATGCATTTCAAAATTTCATAACTGGGTCAATTTCAATGTTAGATGAATGGTACTTTTTCCGTCTTACTTGTTAGTGTCACAGTAAATATTTACTAAATAGTCGGACCTCGTTATTCCGACACCCGGTTTTCACGTCACTCCGCTTATCACATCAGATTTTCAAAGTCCCGATTTTCTGTATATGATTTTAATCGAAATAAACTCCGGATGTTACGAATAATTTTCAACTCCGGATATCCCGACGGTTTAGGAAAATTGTCCATTTTTCATAATCCATCTTATAAGCACGGAAATTAAGCGGTAAGAAATCACTTAGTCAAATTTTTCACAAAAGGATCTAAAATAACCTTTGATATAAATGAGAAAATTTAAATCCTTTATCTGAATAAATAAACGCACACACAATGAATGACCCACTTAAGCTCCAGGTAGACGTATAAGTCTACTCGCGGTCTTTTTGTTCTGGTTAATCGGCACTTTGGTGTGGTTACACGGAGTTTTTCATCCGACTATAATGGAAGTATTGCATTGCATTGAAACGATCAGAAATTATCCATCATCCATTTCTGAAACAACGAATATTGATTACAATTCACTGTGTATTTAAAAAAGAGTTGTAGGAAGCACATCTAGGGATAAACGAGCCTTAATTCATCAATATTTCATGTAACAATAAGAAAACAAGTCATCAAGTCAAGATAAGATTTTTATTCTCTTCAATTCTGTTTTTTTTTGTGTGTGTGTGTTTGTTTTGGTTTAATAATAATGTTTTATTGCTTGAAACTGCAAGAACAGTTATGAATTTAAAATTGTCTTAAATTAATTAAAAATACAGCTTTTTATAAAAATATTTTTCTTCAACTCCGGTTACCGCGACACTCCGCTTATGACGACACATTTTTCTGGTCATTAGAGTGTCGGGATAACGAGGTTCGACTGTATCACTTATAGAACAGGGAGGCCGTATAAAAATTTAAATTTCGAAATTTTTTAATAAATGTTTTTATTGACCTAAATCGCTTTAAAAATAATTCTTTACCTTATTTAAACCATTTTTGTAATTGGAAGTATGCCTCTAGGACCAACAATTGCGAAAATGAAGGTCGGTCAGGTTATACGTGGACACCCTTTATAGATGTTATTATAAACTCAGGAGAATTTAATGTCCTTTACAATATGGTGATTTTTTTTTTTTGTTTTTTGGGCGACTTGCGACCGGGCGATAGACTGTCGCCCTATCGGAAGTCCATCGCGCGTGTACTCAGTAGCGCGAGATATAATATTCATTTTTTATACACAAAAATGTAAATGTATAGTCAAAATGTCAATAAATATAATGTTAAATGCACGAAAGTGATATCTCTTTTCTTTGTAACCGAAAAAAATCGTAAAATTCACATAAATTTTACCTCAAAAAAGTATAACCTCTCTTTATGGTTATTATCACGTGCCCGGGAAACGCCAGGAGGCTCAGCTAGTTTTGAATAAAAAACAAGAAAAAACAGTTCTTCACTATATCATTGACTTAAGTTGTGTTTGATTTCACGCATCTAAAATTTCTGGAAATACCGAGGAATCTTATAAGCTTAAAAAATTTTACTTATAACTTAGAATTTCTAGATTTCTGATTGTATGATAACAACCATTATGCAAATTGAAATAAAAAATCAATGACCAAAGCTGAAGTTGGGACTCCTGTTTTTCAGAATTAATTGTTAAAATATCTAGGATGCAATAATTTCCAAAACGCCAGTTCAGGCTCGCAGTGTAGACGTGAATAGTTTTGGGATTATATTAGTCTGTCTGTTCCACGATAACTGCCCCAAAAAAGAATCAAGATTAGTATTAGATATATACAGGTAGTTTCATAAAAGATCGGCAAAACTTTAAGAGGTGATAGTACGCATCCAAACAAACATTTTTCTATAAAGAGTCCATGTTCTGAAATAAAACACAAAGGTGCAGGAGCCTTTGGAAATTTGGTCCATGCAAACGTTAAAGCTCCATTACTATTGCGAGTTATTGGGAGAAGAACGGCACTAATAGCATGCAATTGTGATATTGGAAGGAAGAAGAACGCGTATGGAAAATTTCGCCTCAATTTATACATAAAGGCCGCTTCTCCGAGTGTGCAACTGTCAATCGCGGTTGGAACGTATCAGAAGGTATTGCCTTTCACTAAAAAGGGAAAAAGCTTATATGCATTTTATCTACGAAATTGCAAATGGGAATAGGTCAGAGGCTCAACGATTGTACGGACAACAGTTTCCCAATAGGCTGTTGTCCGACCGTAAAACATTTGAGCGCTTGCACCGACAGTTGTGTGAGACGCATCCTTTCTCGCTTCCCGTTCGGATGCAGGACGTACAAAGACAAACAGAATGTTATTTAGGGAAGAAACCATTCTAGATATGGTTTCTGATCAGCCAAGTACAAGTAAGCGACCAGTGGCTAGTCATGTATTACACTCCACGACATGGCGAGTACTGAAGGATGAACGTTTTCATCTTTATCATACTCAGCGAGTCCAGGAACTGACTCAAAGGGATTATCCTTGTCATGTAGAATTCGGCCGCTCATTTCTGCAGCAAGATGAAGTATCAGCCCATTATGTACGAGACGTGCGAAATTTTCTGGATATAACATTTCCCAACCGATGGTCTGGACGACGTGGTACTGTGGCTTGGCCACCGCGTTCGCCAGATCTTTCCTGTCTCGACTTCTTTTTTGTGGAGACAGCTGAAGGTTCTTATGTTTGAGAACCCCATTAAATCTGTAGAAGACCTCGTCGCCAGACTTTCGGCCGATGCAGGAAAAGTGCGCGATATGCCTGCTGTTTTTCAGAAAGTTCGCCCATCTTTTCTTTGCCGTTGTACTGCATGCATAGACATTGCCGGTCACGGTTTTGAACACTTATTGTAATCACATATCATTAAACTTACTTTTGACACTTAAGCGTTCTTTCTATATTTTTGTCTCGTATAACAACACCATCTTACGCGCCCTCTAGCAACTTTGCGTTTTAATTCCGACCATGCGTTCTTTGATGAAAGTGGTATGTTTGGATGTGTGTTATCACCAATTAAAAATTTGCCTATCTTTTATGAAACATCCTGTATACGATAAATATAGTTTATATTTCCATAAGATCCTTTTTGACATGAAATTTTAGTTTATTTCTCCATCAGATGTAAATGTTTCGTGTTTGGCAAATAAGTATTTTTATGTGGGTACTAGAATAACATATAACCAAAGTCCAAACTGATGCCTATCCTAATGAAATCAGACTCTAGAATGAAATCTAAGATAAACTACAATAATAAAAAAGCACAAATGTAGGGAATTGATAATTCAAAATTAACGATACTAAAGGTTGTTCAAAAGGGCTTGCTTCCCTGAAAAATGTATTGTTAGTCTGAGAGATTACCTGAATAAACAGTTCAATTACATCATTTCATGGAATCTTTTTCTATATTTAACACAGTTTAAAAGTTCTTAAAAGTTGTCATTTTGTAATAAACTTTCAGAAAAGACATTTGACAGAGAGATTTGATATGCTCATAAAATTATATTATAAAGCAAATATGTGTTCGTGAGTATTATGTTCATGACCTCATATCGATGATGGCAACAAACGAAGGAATCCATTTACCAATTTTTTTTATTATTATTATTATTTACTTATAAATATCGCTTAATTTTAATTTTTACATTTAAAAATATTTTATGCACTTAGAAATGCAATTTGTTTGACAACTTATTGACTTTTATGGTTTTTAAAATAACTGTTAACCATATTTTTTTTTTAAATCTGTCTCTATCGACTAAAGCTCGATCACAGGTAATTAATCCGTTTGAATTTAAAACAATATAATTAAACCAGTGTTTATTTTCCTATAATATTCCATAGCGGAAATAAAACTTCATCAATCACTTGATAAATAAATAAAATAAAATAAAATAAAACCAGCTTTACAACATTTAACAAATATATTATCGCTACGCACTTTAAAGTGAAATACTAGTTGTGGCGGTTAATAATTCTTTGTTTTCTTGCATTAAAAAAAAACACATATTATAATTTGGGAGAATGGTAGAACATGTTTACTCAAAGTATGCGACATAGCTAGCTGCACATTTTCTTCATCTATCTGGCAAGTTGTGGGTTGCCTTCCGAGAAAAACTTAGCATCATTTGAGGTAGTTCAATCATCACACCATTTTTCGACATCTCTGTAATTGTTGAAGTGTTTAATAAAAAATGCGGGTACTGTTGATGAAAACAAGTAATAGTCGAAGAGGGCCAAGTTGTGTGAATACGGGTGGTGGGGGGAGAGTTCGCATCAAAATGTAGAAATGGTGCCCCTTGCAGCTTTTGCTTCACATGATGATGCATTGTCGTTCTGTAAAATCTCTTTTCCGTGTCTCCGTGACTATTCTGGTCGCTTTTCGATCCATGCATGGCTTAAATCGTTCATTTATTGACGGTAATGAACGGTATTAATTGTTTCACCTGGTTTCAGAAGCTCATTGTATGCGACATCTTTCTGATCCCAACCAATACACAAATTTGATTTCTTTCCGATGCGATTCGGTCTTGTGGTCGATGTTAATGAGTGTCCTGTGTCAACGCAGTATTTTCTGTGTTTTAGATTCCTAAACCAGTGTTGAATTCAGGCACCTTTCTCCGGGAGGGATATCTGTGGTTCCGGTTGGACAACATAGTGTTCCGCGGTGGAAATTGCACTTTTTGACCATTGAAAACACAAAATCTTAAATCTTCCGGGGGGACATCTCATTGCTCCGTGGGGGAATGTCCCCCCCGGGCCACCCCCTGAAATCAACACTGTCCCAAACTATATCCATTTGTCGTCCACAGTCACGATCTGATACAAAAAGTCGTTCTTTCATGCCGAGAATTTAAAACTTCGCGCACCGTTTTTCGTTTTTCCATCTATCTGTCATTTAGGTGGTGTAGTATTCATTTTCCTTTTTTCTGAATCTTTCCCATGGCATGCAGATGATTACAAATGGGTCATCGAGCAACATTTAACCTCTCTGCCATTTTTTCAATTTGCGAATCATCTTCATCCAACAATACTTGCAATTCATCGTCTTCAAAAATTTTCGATTGACCTTGGCGTTTTTTGTCTTTCAATTCGAAATCACCCATTTTGAATCGTGTAAACAAACGCACATAAGTCATTTCGTGCTTAGGACAAATTTCACCGTAAGTTTCCACAAGTATACGACGACTTTCCGTCGCGTTTTCCTTCTGATTTAACAAGAAAAGCAGTGCATGGCGCGCATTCTGTCTCTTTGTTTCAAAACTCTACATTTTACAACACAAAAAAAAGTCACTCTAAAGCGAAATCATTTAAACATCAATGTCGTTTTGAAAGTTATTCTCATAGCTAAACATGACACACGATATTAAACTAAGTAAGTAAGTAAGCACCCACCCTGGGAACCCGCTTTTGGCTTATGGTTAGGTGTAACCCCCAAGCCCAGGGCAGGGAAAAGTTTTACTACATGCGGAAACAAGCCCAGATCCCCAGTCTCCGGGAAAGAAGACTCCGGAACGACCCGCCTGACACCCCGAAGAGAGCACAAGAGCAAGTGCCGTGTCCTCGGACAGCCTGTGAAAATTTATTATTATTTAAGATGGCGATTCTTTACCAATCACAATTGGCTGCCCTATTGTTTCAGGGCGAGCCTAGAAATATATTGCAATTATGATTTATATGTTTTGGAATTTGTGTACTATTTGAAAAAAATTTTAAGTATTTGCATTCATCTTTACATTTGATAAGAAATATTTTTTTCCCTTTTTCCCCCTTTTAAACAAAAATATTTATACTTATTTACAATATTTCCAGTGGTATTTAAGTTCTTAAAAATAAAACAATCTGAAAAACACCCTTCCATACACCACGTGGACCTATGATTTTTTTTTAATAAAGTAGTATAATAATTTAGAGATATAATTATTTACCAATAAATAAGTTTTTTTTTCCTCTTTTTGACAGAAAATATGAAATACACGGAGCGATGGTAGAACTAAAAAGACAATCACAGGACAAATTTAAGCCCAACGAAGGTGGCCCCACTGCCCATAACTGGAGGCCATCCCCGCCGCAGCAGAAATATTAGGACAAATGCTGATACACTTATTATGATAAAAAGATATGAAGATAATGAAGTAAAATTGGAAATATGGTTAAATAATTTAAAGTTCTAATGATAGTGATGTATATACAGTGAGGATAGTCCTCTGAGTAATTGTTCTAGATATATAAAGTTCAGTTAGACAAGGTCAAGGTCAGAGTCTGTTAACTCTGCGTCTATCAGTCAACTGCGACTGATACACTGGGCAGGAGCTGGAATCGGCTGTATGTTGTTGATAGTCATTACGCGTGTGACAGTTTGTGCAGTGAAATTGTGAAGGGTCATTGGCGTAAGGATAGTCTCTAGTACGGTGTCCACGCGAGCACTTTGCACATATTGAGTCTCTGCGACAGTTGGTCGACGAGTGGTCATAAAGTTGACAATTGCCGCAACGGATAATTGGTCTATAGATACGAATTTGACAGTTATTCAGACCTACCAAGAATGATTTTTTAGCTAGTAATGTTTGTGCATCATTGAAGTCTAGATTTCAGATTATGTGATAGTTAGGTTATTTTTCTTTCTGGAGAATTTTATCAATTGTTATGTTGCAGATCGTAGTATTCTCTTTTATGTAATTCAGGAGTTTTGTTGTTGTAACCGATGTTGGTATGCCTGTGATGATAATTTTTAAACTTTTAGATAATTTGTAGGTTATTTCTATGTTTTCTTTAATTTCTAAGTAGTTCTCAATAATTTTAAGTAGTTTATCTGTATGTGTGTCTTGATCTGTTTGTAGGATTATAGTGTCTTTTTGTCTAGCCGTTCTACAGTATATTGGTGGAATATCAGCTTCTTCTAGGAGTTTTTCATTCAGGAATTCCTTGAGTTTAGTTATTGTTAGTTGTTTTGATATTGTTTTGATTAATATAGCTGAGTTTGATGTTCTTTGTTGCAATCCGCCACTTGTCTGCTCAGTATCTATAATTATCCTCGCAGCATTCTTGTCACCTTGTACATTTATGCTTTTTCTGACTAGATTTTCAATCATCTTCAATTTAGCATTTAAGTGTATCATATCGAAGTCTTCATTTTGTTCCAGGTTAGTTATATTCGTCTGTGTCATTTCTGTTTGCGTTTTAATCGATGTAGTCTTAGTAATATCTGTTTGGTTTCTCTTTTCTTTTATTTTTGGTTTTGTTAGATTTTCTTGAAGTTGAGTCCTGAGTTTACCATTCTCTGCTTGCAGTTCTTTTATTTTATATTTTTCTATTATTGTTACTTCCTGACAATTAAGTTCTGCTTTTAGTTTTTTGTTCTCTTGCCTTTTTTCTTCCAATTTGTTTTTTAATAGTACCTCCAACTTGGAGCTCTCTGTAAGTTTTGAATTTAAATCTGTAATTTCCTTTGATAGCTCATCGATTCTCAACTGTAGCTCATCCTCCAGATCTTGTTTGTCTTTGTTGACTTCATTTTGATACCGTAGTATCAAGGATTCATTGCTTTGTGCCTTAGAGAATATCACTTCCACGTAATTCCCCGCTTCTGCTCTCCCTTCCTTGTTGTTTTGTGAACCAACCGTTGTTTCCAGTGTCATCCCTTGAAAAAAATAAGAATTATTTACCGCCACATCTTGTATTCAGAATAGAAAAGGCTGTTTAGGTCGCAAAATCTTTGGCGTTTTGTTCGACTATGAGCCTCGAGCATACGGATAATAGGCAAACATCACTTTTATTAAATATCAAAACATTATTTGAATATATAACTAAAATTTTTCGTATAAAAATGCTATTCGGTGTTTTTAGCAGAGAATCTAAAAAATATATTAAATGTAAAAAATCTGTCAGATATTTCAAATTAAAATTGTGTTTACCTATGTTCTGTGCACCTGGCGGTTTGCTCTGCTACCAGAAAGTTCAAGTTGAATTCTTTTGTATACATATCACAATAAAGAATTTTAAATTGTGTATTGAAGGATATCAGAAAATGATATGCAATAAAAATATAACTTGCGATCCTCACTTTGAGGCTTCTGTTTGCCATATAATATACTAGTTAGACACATCACTAATGCATTTACTGTTGATTCGTTGTATTAGATTTTTTATGGAAATGTTTTATTCTACTAGAAAATTGCGTTAGTTAAATACAGTTAGTTTTAACCCAAATATGATTTTTCGTGAATATAATAATTTATTTCTGGTATTATACAAAAAAATGTAAGCTTCAATATAGAAATGGTCAAGTCCACGGAAATTTTTCATTTTTATTTTTTTATTTTTGTATGGGGGGGGGGATAAAATTTATAATATTTTTCATTTAAGGATGTGATTGGAAAGCTTGATATTTTTATGTTCTATAATAAAATCCTAATAAAAAAGCATTATAAATTACAGTTTAGAAACTAAGTTAAGTACCATTATTGTCTTTATAAAGTCATAATGTTACGTCAGTTACACAATAAAAGTTACGTCAGTTACATATGTAGATGACATTTTTTTCTTTTTTATTGTTCAGAAATTAATTAAACAAGTTACTGTTAGAATTTTTCATTACTTAGTATTATTGAGAACATTAAATCACTTTTTTTAACCGGATAATTTTGATAATTTTTACACTTCAATCAAAACAGAAAATTTTTTTAGTATATTTTATGTTTCATCAGTTACAGAAATTTGAATTGCAATTTTAGAGACTAAAAGAGAGATTGAAATAATCTGCAGGTATTTGGGTGTGAAGAACTTAGTAAGAAATATTTTAAATTGTAAAAACATTTTCTAGCTTTATTAGTAAAATTTCTGCACAGTTTTGAAAACAAAATTCGATGATCAAGTGTTACGTTATTTATGATGGAATTGACCAGATATGCAATAATGAAGATATAAGCAGTTTTGGATCACATTAAATATATTACAGATATTCAAGTCAAATTTGAATGCTACTTTACATGTATCTTGTAATAAGATATTATATGCATTATGTCAAAAAAAATAATATATAATTGACACCACCAGCTTTAATGAAATTTATATTTATCTCTATTCTAAAAAACGTAGCTATCACTGCTGCTGCTGCTGTAATTGAACTTATTCTCATATTTTCATTTTTTTTTCATTTTTTTTTTTTTTTTTTTTTTTTTTTTTTTTTTTTTTTTTTTTTTACTTATTCTGCAAAACATTTTGCGCAAGTAAACATGAAAGCTAATAATTTTATTGGCAAATGTATAATAAAGACATTCAAGTAGACAGTTTTTAAATCGAAGAACTGTTTTAAGAGCTTTTTTTAATTTTGAAGTCGGTCAAGATATTTCAGTAACATAAGTTTTACAGGATCAAAAAATGTGATGTTCTTAACCCCTTGGGGACGAGCGGCACGTATACGTGCCACGCGAAGCGCTCAGAATCCTTGTTTTTCCTCACCAGTAAAATTTTACTGTAAAATTTGTCTTATTTAATCAGCGCATTTTCTCGATTCAAGAAGACACAAATTTCTGTTTTTAAAAAACGGTGACAAAAGATTAAAAACTTCGTAAAAGGTTCCCGTCCCGAAGGGGTTAAATAACATCTATAGAGAGATATGCATTTGACATCACTATTGCAGATTAATACACAAACCCAGCAGAAAGCAATTTCGTCATTCAAGAAGCTCGGCAAAACAAATCAGCTATCTAATGATTCACATGCCTTCATTTGTTTATATAAGCTCCATGTTTTATCAGAAGTCATTCATTCATGTTTATTCAAAATTTGGAAAATGTTATTGCACATGGATTATTAAAATTGCATTCTTTTAGCTTTTTAATACGAATTAAGTAAATGCGGAGAAAATAAGTCACACAAATATTCTTCAAAATAGATTTGTATAAAGGGAAAGCGTTGTATCGTTTGTAAATAAAGTTTGCAATAAACAAAAAAATAATTAAATTGATAAATAAAAACGAAATAAAAGCAAAATTCACCAGGTTTTATAAGAGACGATATTCTTGACATAACACGTATTTTAATTTTAATTTTTTTTCTCCTGTTTTTAGGAGAAAACGGCAACAAAAAAATATAGTAATCACTATTTTCCCTTTTCTTTCAACAGAAATGGAGTACTTCAGTTGCCACAATTGCAAAAAAAAAAAAAAAAAAAAAAAAAAATGTGTTAAAAACAACAAAAAAATAATGATATCCTAAAATTAAATTCAGATACAGCTTTCAAACAAATTGCATTTAAAAGTACATTGTACGATGTTTAGAAGTTTGAAAGTTTGTAATAGGGATAATTGCAAAAACGAAACTTCATTTCAATTTTTAAAGTGTTGCCATTCGCAAAATGACGTCAGCGTTACTTACAGATACGTTGCAAAACCCAAATTTCATTTCAATTTTCAAAGTATTGCCATTCGCAAAATGACGTCAGCGGTACCAACAGATGTGTTTGTCCTTTATAATATAGATAGATAGATTAATATGTGCCTTCAGATGGGCACGTGGGTTTGCTAAATGCATCAAATCTTACGTGAACATTTTCGAGTTTTGAAAAAGTATTTTACAGACAAACATAATGAATTTGCGTAATTAACATTAAAATTAACATTATGCATAAATTCAGTTACGCAGCTCACAATGTATAATTAAAAATTGACAGCATCCGGAAAACCGAGAGTCGGGTTTGAGAAAATTCATTTATACACTCTAAAGACTACTCAGAGACAATTTAGCAAATTATTTATTTTTTTTAGCCCCGGATATGCTGCTTCTTTCTCCCAGCTTATTTTGTGTCGTCTCCAAAAAGTAACGTTACGTTCTATAAGACAGCCGTAAAACAAACAGATGTATCATTGTATGATTAAATATTCTATAGCAATTTCTTAGTCTTCTAAGCATCGCGCATTTTCAATTTTTATATCGTCGTATTGGAAAAATAAATTACATTTAAATGCAATTTGTTTGAAACTATATCTCCATTTATTTTTGAGATATTAATTTTTTGTAGTTTTTAAGAGTCATTTGCTTAATATTGGCATCGGAAGTACTCCTTTTCTGTAGAAAGTAAAGGAAAAATTGTTCTAAAATAGTAATTATATATTTTTGTAGCCATTTTCTCATAACAACCGAAAGAAAATGTAGTTAAAATACGTGCTATTTTGAAAAAATATAAACGAATGATTTCTGTTAAAACATGGAGTTATTATAAACTATATTTAATTTTAGATAACTACATTAATATTACAAACAAATGAAAGCCTATGAATCATTAGAAAACTTTTTTTTTTTTTTTTTTTTTTTTTGTCGAGTATTTTTGAATGACGGCATCTTTTTGCTGCATTTGTGTATTATTTTGCAATAGTGACGTCCTATGCATGCTTTACAGTAGAGGTTTAAGAGTGGATCGTAAATGCGGAATTCTTAAGCGGATGCGAATGACGTCATTTTACATAAAATAAAAGCGTGTGAAAATTGAAATATGTTTTGTACTATTTATATATGCATATATTTTTTTTCATGGGGGGGGGGGGAGGCGACACTAAATTCTAAAAAAGTAGAATTCCTGTTTTCTAGTTTAGTTTTTCTTTTATTCTCGAAAATATATTTTTTCGGGGTTTCTAGATATAGCAAATTCTTTTCGATATCGTGAGTAACTCGGAAAAGGTTATTGTACATTTTTCGTTCGTAATTATATTATATTTTAAGATTTTTTTTTCTTTTTAACTATTTGGAAAAATGGTTATTGTCCTCCGTCAGGACAGGAAATCAAAAAGATATCTGAAGCATTTTATTAGTTGAATCCGCATTTTATTCGTTTTCTGATTGTTCTATAGAGTAATCTGTACTTTCCCTTTACTTTCAACAGAGATGGATACTTCTGTTGCCACTATGACAAAAAAGTAATAAAAACTACAAAAAAAAAATAATAACTCAGAAACAAATTGAGATACAGCTTTCAAACATATTGCATTTAAAAGTACATTTTTTTCTCTATACGACTGTGTAAAAAGTAATATTGTGGGATGTTTAGAAGTTTGAGAATGAAATTTCATTTAAAATTGGTCCAGGAATATTAATGTTTAATCCATGGCGTACGTAATGTATGACCAGCTCCGTAGAAGTTTAAAATTTTATAGTACCGAAAAATGTAATTAATGTCTTAAATTTTAGTCTTTGAAAAAATCATTTTCCAAATGGTCGTTGTAATTTTAAATTGAATTTTTTTTCTTTTTTTTTTATTATTATTATTACAGTGTAGCGTTGATAACTCAACATATATTTAAACTAATTACACTATCAGAAAAACACGTCTATAAACAATAAGTTATGCCTTATTTTATAACAAATAATTTCCATTCTACTAGAAAACATGTTTTATCCGTGAATTCTTCTCGAAAGTGTGAAAAGGGTGGAGAAATTCCGTTCATTTCTAGCACGCATGCGTATTAGCTCCATCAATATTATGAAGGAAAAACGTGTCTGTGTAAACGTAACGCTGACGTCATTTTGCGAATGGCAACAGCACGATAAAATATTGCTTTTACTGAATTTTTTTTTATTTTTTAAATTTCTAAGCATCGCACATTTTCAATTTTTATGCAGTCCAATAGGGAAGAAAATGTACTTTCAAATACAATTTGTTTGAAAACTATATCGCAATTTTTTGAAAACTATATCGCTATTTACTCAATTTTTATTGTTTTTCAAAATAATTTTTAAGCATGATTTTTTTTTAATCTATCTCTATCGTGTGTAGATGATTGTGAAACATAAATCCGTTTGCACTTAGGTTTATATAAAAAAGTTCATAATTTGTTTCCAGCTTATATTCTATGACGAAATTAAAATATCCATTAATAAATACGTAAAACAACATCATATAAATAAAACACAAATTTAAGATATCTTATCAAATTTTGAGGTTAAGCCATTGAAATGAACGGATTCACAAAGGCTGATTGTAAATAGTGATCTTTGGCGTTTTCTTCGGTTGACCTGACGCGAGACCGGTAGAAAAATGTCGCATTTAATACATTTCAAAACTTTATTCAAACGCATTATTGTTGTTTTTCATATAAATATAATTTTGTAGGACATATATTCTAAAAAATATGTTAAATGCAAAATATCTATTAGAGTTATCAATAAAAAAAAAAAAAAAAAAAAAAAAAAAAAAAACACAGTAGATCCGTGCGACGCTTTCTCACCGCAATCATTGAGATTATTTGTTCATACATATTTTCATTAACTGCCTTTTTTTATTTTTTTATTTTATTTATTTCTTATTGTACACCGCGTTTTACACTATACAAATGTACTACATCGAAATACCTCATTCATCGCTGTGTTTTTAGTATGTAGCGAAAAAAAGGAATATTGATATCAGAAATAATATATATGATGGGTTTCATTTGTATTCTATTGGAATCCTGGGTTTATCCTCTGGATTTTTCGTGTGTTATGGCGTATGGCATCTGTTTATATGCCAATTTTTACTTTCTTCTATCTTTACAAGAAGAAAGTATTGGATTCGTGGAAATTTTCGACTTTCGGTTTTCGACGTATTTACAGGTTGTAGGGGGTCAGAGATTCCGAAAAACATGTTTTTACAAAATGTCTGTCTGTGACTCTGTGACTTTGTCTGTCTGTCTGTCCGTTTGTCTGTATGTATGTGACACACATTTTGTGGGCACTCTATCTCAAGAACCAATGTACGGAGTTTAATAAAATTTTATGTTCAGTTAATCCCTAATATAATTGGTGCTGATTAGTTTTTGGTGTAAATCGCTCAACAGGTGGCTCTGCTGTGCAGCATTTTTCACATTTTCCACAATAGCTCAACCTCCAGAACTTATGCACGGATTTTCATCAATCTTCAGATGCAGTTAGTCCTTGACATGAACTGACGTTTTATACATTTTGGTGCAAATCGCTCAACAGGTGGAGCTGCTATGCTACATTTTTTGCGATTTCCGCAATAGCTCTATCTCAAGAACTAATTCTTGGATTGTCAATAAACTTCAGATTCCGGTATACATTGATATGAGTTAGTGTTGTTTATGTTTTGGTGCAAATCGCTGAACAGGTGACGCTGCTATGCTGCTTTTTTCAGAATTTCCAATATAGCTCTTTCTCAATAACTAATACACGAATTTTCATCAAACTTCAAATTCAGACCTTGATATAAATTGGCGTTAAATTGATATAATTTCTTGTATTATTTAAAGGATTTAATTGACGTGATTTATGTAGAAGGAAATTTTGTGATGGCCACGACATACTAGTTTTTAGGTGCGTTTGTAATTATATAAATACGAAGCACCTATAGTCGTCGTTCAGTCCGTCTGTCCGTCCGTCCAAATATAACAGAGCAAAAACTACCCAACCGAATGGTCTGAAATTTTAAATATATAATTGTTGCAAAATTTTGTCGAGCCATTTTAAATTTTATGAAAATCGGATGTATAGTTTAATTACAGGGACACTCAAAAGTTTTCCGTTACATAACGGCCAATGGGAAAAAATTCTTGCAAGTGCATTTTAATGATATTACAGCCTTCCGAATGATCTGAAATTTTAAATATATAATTGTTGCAACATTTTGTCGACTCATTTCCAATTTTATAAAAATCGGATGTATAGTTTAATTACAAGGACAGACAAAAGTTTTCTGTTACATTACGGCCAATTGGAAAAAATTATTTCAAGTGCATTTTAATAATGTTACAGCCCTTTGAACAGAATGAAATTGATAGGCACTTACGAAGTGCACTAAAATATATATTCAGTACAATATCCGGTGCAAAAAATATTTATAAAACTAGTTATAGTACGACGCACCTCATTTGCCACATTTGACGAGCAATTTCCAACTTGTTATTTTATTCATAGTTGTCATTCCGCGAAAAGAGCTGTAAAACAAAAGATATTTATTCTGAGATTAAATGTTTAGTCCATTGCCTTCACAACAGTATCCATAACTCGCATATCGATTTTCGTAGCAATATTTCAATAACTTTTTAAAAATCATGTTTTGCGCATAAAATTTTTCCTGAAAGGAGTATTTTCCATAAAACGCATTTAAAGTTTGAATTAATGCTTTGCTAAAAAAAATTACAGTTATCTGCATATGACATTTATTGTATTTATAATTCACGGCTTTTCCTTTAGTTCTGATCCTTCTTTTATTTCCAGAAGGCTGTTTTTGTATGAATGAAAAAAAGTGTTGCACTGAAAAGTTTGGCATTTACGGTTTCATTCACAGCTGTTAAATAGTTTTTAACTCTTTATGTACTGAATTATGAATTCATTAAAGTTTTATCTTCTAAAGCATTTTTTGTGAATTGTTTAAACTACATTAGAAGATTTGCATAATTATTTAATAAATTTTAGAAGAATTTTAGAAGGATTGAAGTATTTAGAAGAATTCATTAAATTTGAGTTTATAGGCATTTTGTGCCATATTTATAATTCCACTCAAATCTTTTATTTTAAATATTTTTTTTAGTATTTTGTAGAATTAGGAAATGTACAAATGTAATGTTCTTACAACAGAAATATAGAGATATTTCCGAATCGAAAAATCCTCCCCCCCCCCCCCCCCAACGCAAAGAAAAAAAAAACTGAAAAGATGCAAAGGCAAGAAATCATCCTTTTAAAAATATTTTTGTTTGGTGTAACCAATAATGGTTTTGGAACAAGGTAAAGTAATGTACCTATAACTCATTCTAAACTGTATTACGACTAATCGATGTATTAAATTAATTTAAAAACACTTTATTTAAATGGTACTTATAAAGTCAGTAGATAAAGTGTTAAATCACTATAACTCAGCTTTTTATAGTAAAACAATATACAGCACAGATTTGGAAAGATAAATAATTGAGGTTTACTAAAAAGACTTGTATTAAGAATAAAATGCAAATTTATGGTCTAAAATCACAGTCTGAATATAGTCAGATACCTTCATTTCCGTCAAGTTCTCCAGCACCTTTCACGTGTTACAAAATACTGAGCAACAGTACTCAGCAATACACGGCAATTATTTCATTTCAAATTAAATATCTTTCATTTTATTTTAGCTCTTTTTTTGTTATACTCCAATAAAAAAGTTCCCAACTTGCGGTTTTGGTTGGAAAAAATGCTCCGAATCCTTGTTAGGTGTAAAAAAAAGAAATATATTTAGAAAATCGTGCAGAGCCATATCGCTTAAGTCCAATACCAGTTAAATAACGATCTCATTTAAATCATCGCCGATATGTATAAGCTACTGTTTCATGACTTACTCATTAATATATTCCAACGAAACCACACAAAACCTAAAAAATGTAAATCTTGTACATGTACTAGGGGGGTTCCGCCCCCCTGCTCGCTACGCTCACCAACCCCCCGTGTAATGGCTTCGCGATTCCATTCGGTACCGCGAAGCAATCCCTATTTTCTAGACAACCCAAGACGCAATTGCTTAGCGTTTCCATTCTGGATCCCAATTCCTTATCTCCAAGCAGATAATCATTAGAGCTTACAGAGTTTCATAATTATAAAAATTATTAAACATAAAATTATATATAGAGTGTTACGAATATTGTAAATGGTTACTGTTTGTGCTTAAAAGTATTGTAAATAGTTCAATTAAGCTCTATTCATAAGCTAATATTAGTTTTTGTTGCATTGAAATATCTCAATTTGTTGATTTTCTGCAAGCAAGTATACCCTACTGGATTTCAATGGGAGTCTATGGAAATTTGGCGATATATTGCCAAGTTCGCGACAAACTTGGCGACGTTTGGCGACAGAGCCGCCCACTTCTAGGTAACACCCTTATAGCGTCAGAAAGATTTCTCCAATCAGATGCGCTCTCGGTATTTACGCAGATTTCCATTGGTCCATTTCCAAATCGTTACTTTTTTAAAATATAGATGGATTTTTAACATGAATTCGAGATACACTATGGCAGAATTTATCGAAATTCAAATCCTACTGTAATTAAAAATAGTTTCGAACGTGTTAGCTCATTTCGCCGTGTCTTGGCAGCAATTTTAGGTTGAAGCATGAACAGGAATATAACAAATGTACTAACAGATTGTCCGGCAATTTTAGTGATTTTCCAAATTATACCTTTAATTTATCTCTCCTGATTATAGAACGATAAAAAATATGTAAGAAGGTGAAAACGGGTATTGAAGATGAAAAATAAGGAATTCTTCCGTGATCGCGCATACAGCCACTTTGTGTAAGTTCAAGATTGTAGTTTAGTGCAAAATAATTTTTATTGTTGTGGTCATGGTTGTCATTCTCATAATCTTGAAAGTACTTTATTTCCGGCATCGCTTATTGTTATCACAAACAAAAGCTATAGACCCTACTATAGAAGATTAGACGAATAAGACAACTGATTTAATTAGATATTTTGGACAAGACCTTTTCGCCGGTGAATTTTTTTTTTTAGTTTGTTCAAAGCTTTATATTTTATAAACTGTTTTTGCGTTTTTCGCGTTTTAGCAATCAGGTTTCTGTCTTTATACAAAATATTATACATTTATTCATTTTATATAAAAATATTATTATTATTATTATTATTATATATTTTTTATTTTTTTTATTTTTTTTATTTATTTATTTATTTTTTTATTTATTTTTTTTACAATTCAAATATTTATTGCCATAATATTGATTTCTGTTCTCGAAGTGCGCAGGTCTCGTTTATAGTATTTACCATATTAAAAGTTATATAGGTATGAAGTGCACAGAGCTCTGTTGAAATGTTTGTCGTTTCAACGGTTAATGTAAGCAAAATTATCACGGTCCCTTTTTATCATTGTCGTTTTAGTTATTTCTGAGGCGCGAGTCGCACAAGTCCCTTTACAATAATCGCAATATAAAAGAATTTATGTCTGCAAAGTGGATAAGATCTAGTTTCAATGATCGCTGTATTTTTAGTCTATATCATTTTTAGGAGCTATCGTAATTGAGGAGCTAAGTGGAAGAACATGTTAAGTAACAAAAATTGCATTTGAAGAAATTTAAAGTGAAAGTTTTTGCTGTAAATTTTAGTGATTCATTTTCTGTTTGATACTATGTGTTTAAAATATTAACAGGTATAGTACTAAACTCTTTCAGAATAACTTATTCATATTTAATTCTCAAATATTAAAAATTATTAATATTATTGACATTATTAAATATTAATGAATAATGTCTTAAATCTCAAAGACTAAATGGAATCTTAGTATTTTATCTTCACCATGTGATAGGATACCTCATAACGCTTTCATCCAAAAAAAAAAAAAAAAAAAAAAAAAAAAAAAAAAAAAAAAAAGTAAAAAATGTAGCATAACATGTTCATCCACTCAGCTCTTCAATTATATAAGTATGTAGCACCTATAGCAATCGTCTGATCCGTCTGTCGGTCGGTCTGTCCGCGTATTACAGCACAAAAACTACCAACCTAATTGTTTTAAATTTAATGTATATGATCTTTGTAAAATTTTATCGAATCATTTCAAATTTTATGAAAGTAGAATCAAAATTTAAAAATATATTAATAAAATCTTTCTTAATTTTATTAAGTACTATCATACGTAATTAATTAGATGATATCCGATGATAGGCAATGATTTAGGTTGCCATTGTGATTACGTCCTATTTAAGATGAAGTCTTATTATTTCCATATTACTGAATTTAATCGACATAATCGTAATTAACTTTGTATTCATTCATTTTTGTATAACAGTACCACAGCTATTGCACCATAATCTGAAAATTTATAAAACTAGTTATCATTTTCCAGGTTTGATGTAACAATTTCCGACTTGTTGTTTACTTTATCCTGAAAACATTTTCCCTAGATTAGCACGGTACAAGCCGGGAATGTATGCTAGTATTTTTTAAACGTAATCACACTTGTTGTTTTTCCTTGCCGATTACTGTGTACTTAAAACCCAAAATAACAAAGGTAAAATATATATATATACTTTTGAATCTGAAATAATTCTTGAAGGAATGTTTTTTTAACCTTCCTACCCTGAATGGGTCTAATCGACCCATGTCAATACTTCATATCATTCGATTCGAACCAGAAATATTTTCGTAAAGTAAGATAAATAAAAGACACGGAAAACTAACATAAGTAAATACATTAAATTGTTTTTAAAGAAAATTCTGGTATGAAATGTTTTTATTAAGTTTGAGTAAAATTACAACAGGGTAGGAAGGTTAATTCATTAAATAAAAATATAGAATTACTATTTCAATTTTTATTGAAACTAATTTAGAATAAAGGATTTTAATTCTGATTACTCGTGGCTTTCATTTATTTAAAGAATATATGAAAATTCCTTTCTCTATATATATTTTCTTAACTCTTCTTATTAGCTGCATTGAATAAATCACTATTATACAGATTTTTGGAAAATGAAAACTAGTTTTCAGCGCTCTCTTTAAAGAATTCAATATTTGCGTAACAGAGTAATGCCTTTCTATTAATCCCCGTCAAGTTCACCTGCCAGCATTCAAGTTTTCTCAGGCGATCATTAGCACTCAGTGATTCACAAATGTTATTTCATTTCAGATAAATGACTTCCACTTTTGTTTACGAATTGATAGCGAGCCACAAAAATGGATTTGAAGAAATCACAAAGAGGGGAGAAAAAAAAAACAGAGGGAAAATAAGATCTTTCAATTTATATTTCTCAAGGATTTTCCAATTTGCTTTTAAATGAGATTTTGAAAGCGATTGCTGGTTTCACGGGAAAGTGGTACAAATAATAATGTCGTTGTGGAATCTATATTTAAAAATGAAGGTTTAATTTTCTTAAAAGCGTGAAAATAATAACATTACATTAATTCATGGCAACAAGATAATTCAACTATTTGAATACCGCTAGATATTTAATCAGTCGATTCGTCTTTCATCAAATAACTTGCTTTTTTACGGATTGTTGCATTTTATGTTTTTATTTTCATGCCGCTTTCTCTGACATTTTATAAATTAGTAGCTGATTTTTTTTTTATTATTATGGTTTCATTTCTCTTGGTTTTCCTAAAGGATTTTCCAGTTTGCTTTTAAATGAGATTTTAAAAGCGATTGCTGGTTTCATGGAAATGTAGTACAAATAATAATGTCGTTGTGCAGTGTATATTTGTAAACGAAGGTTTAATTTTGTTAAAAGAATGAAAATAATGACATTACATTAACTCATGGCAACAATATTGTTCAACTATTTGAATACCGCTAGATATTTAATCAGTCGATCCGTCTTTCAGCAAATAATAGCTAATTTTTTTTACGGATTGTTACATTTTACGTTTATATTTTTAAGTCACTTTCTCTGCCTTTTTGCAAATTTGTTGCTGATTCTCTTTAATTATTCTGTTTTAATTACTCTTGGTTTTCCAAAAGTATTTTCCAGTTTCCTTTTAAATGAGATTATGAAAGCAACTGCTGGTTTCATGGGAAAGTGGTAACAAATAATAATGTCGTAGTGGAGTGCATATTCAAAAATGAAGGTTTATTTTTTTTTTAAGCTTGGAAATAATGACATTCATTGACTCATGGCAACAATATTGTTCAACTATTTGAATACCGCTAGATATTTAATCAGTCGATCCGTCCTTCAGCAAATAAAAGCTTATTTTTTTACGGATTGTTACATTTTACGTTTATATTTTTAAGTCACATTCCCTGTTTTTTTGCAAATTTATGGCTGATTTTCTTTAATTATTCTGGTTTAATTACTCTTGGTTTTTAAAGTATTTTCCAGTTTGCTTTTAAATGAGATTTTGAAAGCAATAGCTGGTTTCATGGGAAAGTAGTACAAATAAAAATGTCGCTGTGGAGTGTATATTTAAAAAATGAAGGTTTAATTATTTTTTTAAGCGTGAAAATAATAACACTACATTAATTCTTGTTAGCAAGATAATTCAACTACTTGAATACCGCTAGATATTTAATCAGAGTGATCCGTCTTTCAGCAAATAATAGCTTATATTTTTAACGGAATGTTACATTTTACATTTTTATTTCTAATTCGCTTTCTCTGCCGTTTTGAGTGGCTATTTTTTTTTTTCTAGAAAATTACTCTGGTTTAATCACTCTTTGTTTCGAAACATTGCTAATTTTACCGCTATTTTTTTTTTGTAGTATCTTTGTGGTTTCAACGGACTATTTGCTTAGTTGATATCTATATTATAAAGGCCAAACGTGTATGTGCGCAACGCTGACGTCATGTTGACAGTCGCAACGCCAGACGATTAAATTTAGCAGTTTTTTAAACTTCTAAAGATCGCTGATTTTCGATTTTTACACCGTCGAAAAGGAAAAAGATGTTCTTTCAAATGCAATTTGTTTGGAAGTTATATTAGTTTTTTCGAAAACTGTACTTTAATTTACTCATTTTTTATTGCTTTAAAATAATTTCCAAGTGTCAGTTTATTTAATCTATTTCTATAGCGTGCAAAAGATTACGAAAAATAAATTCTTTTTGCACCTAAATTAATATTAACAGTTCAGCATTTGTTACCAGCTTATGTTCCATAACGAAATTAAAACTTCAGCAATTAATAAATAAAATTTTAAAATATAAATAAAACACGAATTTAACACATGTAATCGAACTACGCGATTAAATCACAAAAATGGTCAAAATAAAAATGCTTATGCAAAGGTTGCTTGCTGTCTTTGGAAAATTCTTCATTAATTTGTTAAACTACCCAAATGTTTGACTCCTGGCATGATGCCAATGTGAAAGTAACGCCTTGAATAAATTTCAAAAAGAGGTATTTGAATGCATAATGGCTATTTTTCATAGAAAATGATTTTTTATATTGTTAGTGGGCATTCTAAAAATATATATATATTAACCCTTTATCTACTGACGGTAATTATAAGTACCATAAATATAACTTGTTATAAAATTCATTTAATACATCGATTAGTTGTAATACAATTTCAGAATGAGTTATCATCATATCATACTCCTATTATAAAGAGGAAAAAATTGTTTATTTGTAGGAGGTAAGCTCTGGAACTACCGAACCGATTCCAAAAGTAATGGTATCAAAATGATAGTGTTGGTCCAACTTAGAACATAGGCTATATCTTATGTCTGTGCCACTATCCCAAAGGGGGTGCAGGAGGAAAAAACGTTCTAAAAATGCGATTTTTATGTTACTGAAGGGCCTAGAAATATGAAATTCGGAATATTAGTTACTTATAAGATATAAATTATGTCTAAGAACAGTTCTTAAAAAATTCGAAATTTAAAAGGGGTGAAAATGCACAAAAAGCGTTCTAAAAAACGTTCTAAATGGTAGTTTCTACATAATCTCAGGAAATACCAAACCGATTTAAAAAATATTGGTGTCAAAATGAGGGTGGTAACGCTTGCTCCAAAATAGGCTATATATTACGCCAGTGCCACTACCCCAAAGGGGTCGCAGGAGCAAAAAACGTTTTAAAAATGCGATTTTTGCGTTACTGATGGGCTTAGAAATATGACATTTGGAATATTAGTTACTTATAAGATATAAATGATGTCTAAGAACAGTTCTTAAAAAATTCGAAACTTAAAAGGGGTGAAAATGCGCGAAAAGCGTTCTAAAAACGTTCTAAATGGTAGTTTCTACATAATCTCAGGAAATACCAAACCGATTTTAAAAATATTGGTGTCAAAATGATGGTGACAACGCTTGCTCCAAAATAGGCTATATATTTTGTCGGTGGCATTACCCCAAAGGGCGTTCTGGAGCAAAAAAGTTCTAAAAATGCGATTTATGTGTTACTGAAGGGCCTAGAAATATGAAAATTGGAATATTAGTTACTTATAAGATATAAATGATGTCTAAGAACAGTTCTTAAACAATTCTAAATTTAAAAGGGTCGAAAATGCGCGAAAAGCGTTCTAAAAAACGTTCTACATGGTGGTTTCTACAAAATCTCAGGAAATACCAAACCGATTTAAAACATAATGGTGTCAAAATGATGGTGACAGATCTTGCTCCAAGATAGGCTATATTTTATATCTGTTTCCACTACACCAGAGGAGATGCAGGAGCGAAATGCGCGAAAAGCGTTCTAAAAACATTCTAAATGCCGATTTATCAGCAATATCTCAGGAAGAATCAAAGTGATTTCAAAAGTAATGGTAGGAAACTGATTCTGGCAGCCTCTGCTCCAACATAGACGCTATTTTATGTCGGTATCACTATCACCTGGACGTTGCAAGAGCAAAAAAGTGTTCTAAATTTCGATTTTTGAGATCGGTAGGGGCTAGCAACATAAAATTAGGCAAGGTACATATTTATTAGATATAAATGATCTTTAAGAACAGTTTAAAAATAATTGGAAATTTAAAAAGGGGGGTGAAAATGCGCGAAAAGCGTTCTAAAAACGTTCTAAATTGCGATTTCTACTCAATCTCAGGAAATACCAAAGCTATTTCAAAAGTAATGGTTGCAAATCAATGGTGACAGTCCCTGCTATAACATAGGTTATATTTTATGTTGCTGTCACTACCATCTGAGGGTTGCAAAAGCAAAACCTATTCTAATTTGCGTTTTTTCACAACTGAGGGGTCTAACACTTTGAAGTATGGCATGGTATTTACTTACAAGATGCAACTGCTTTCTAAGTACAGTCGAAAGTAAATTCCAAATTTAAAGAGATCAAGTGAGCGAAAAGCCTTCTAAATTACAATTTTTATGCAATCTTATCAAATACCAAACCGATTTAAAAATAATTGTGACAAATTGTTGGTGACGGAATCTGCTCAAACATAAGCAATATTTTATGTCTGTGCCACTATCACCAGAGGGTTGCAGGAGCAAAAAACTTTCTAAATTGCGATTTTTGTGATACCGAAAAGGCTAGAAACTTTGAATATGGCATGGTAGTTACTTATAAAATATAAATGCCCTCAAAGGACTGCCGAAAATAAATTTGAATTAAAAAGGAGTGAAGCGAAGGGGAGGTGCGAAAAGCATTCTAAAACAGTCCTAAATTACGATTTCTATGCAATTTCAGAGAATATAAGCCGATTATAAAAGTAATAGTTGCAAATCAATGGTAACAGTCTCTGATCCTACACAGGCTATATTTTATGCCGATGATTCTACCATCTGGGGTTCACAGAAACAACAAATGTTCTAAAAAAGGCCTTTAAAAGTTTTCTAATTTACGTTTCTGTGGAATATTAGGAAATAACAAATCGATTTCATAATTAATGTTGGCAAATTAATGGTGACAGTTCCTATTTCAACATAGCCCTTTATGTTGAGAGAGGTGGTAGGACTTAGAATTTGACATGATGGTTAATTTTAAGATGTAAGAAGATGGTTCTAAAAAATTCAAAACTTCAAATGAATACTGAAATGAGCGTATTAATTGAGCATAAAAGTTTCAAAATATTTTCAAAATTATCATTTTTTTTAGTTTCATTTCGTTTTATTAATTTAAGTCTCATTTCTGCCTAATGCAGTGTAATAATGATGTTTAGTCAAACTGTGTTTTAAATAGTAATTTTTGAATTATTCCTAAAAGTAATAAGTACTTTTTAATAGAAAAACCTTTTAATAAAATAAAATATCGCCTTTTAATAAAATAAAAATTTAGTTAGTACCTTTTAATAAAAATTAGACATATAAAAATCAGTTGGCATATTTCAAATATTACGCGAGCAAAGCCGCGGGGTTTGCTAGTATATATATATTACTTTATCTTGTTCCAAAAACATTATTGGTTACACAAAACAAATATTTTTAAAAGAATGATTTCTTTTGCCTTTGCATCTTTTCAGCTTTCTTGGCGTTGGGGCGGGGGGGAGGATTATTTAATTCAGAAATATTTCTATATTTCTAGTGTAAGAACATTGTACATTTCCTAATTCTAGAAAATAATAAGAAAAATATTTAAAATAAAAGATTTGAGTGGGGTTATAAATATTGCAGAAAATCTCTATAAATTCAAATTTAGGTAATCCTTCTAAATCCTTCAATCCTTCTAAAATTTATTAAATGATTATGTAAATCTTCTAATGCAGTTTAAACAATTCACGAAAAATGCTTTTGAAGATAAAATTTTCATAAATTCATAATTCAATACATAAAGGATTAATGCAGGGCTTAATTTCTAACATAAAAAGTACCGGAGCCCTAATATTCTGCGGTACCGGTACAACAACCGATCGTTCCTCCCCCCCTTCCTGCCACTCCAATTTGCATATTTATATTTCGTACATTATTTGCAAAATTTAAAGCAAATTTTTTTCTTTAGCAAAATAAAAATTTTAAATATATCTATCAGCATATACTTAGCTGTCAACTATTCCACTTTTTAGTTATCACTCCTTTTGAATAGTAATCTTTTCCTAATTTTAAAGTTAATTAATTGTCTATTCTGCAATTAAATAGGATAAGGATTATGATTAGGAAATAGTGACATATAGGATTCAACGTATAGGTTAGGGTAAAAAAAGAATGCAAAAGCTTGGAGATGGAATGGAAAGAAAAAGGTAATTTAGGCTTCAGTTTTTCGGAAGCGCTACTGCACTGGGCTCCGGAGCCCTGTATTTATGAGCTCCGGTGAATTTCGACCAATATTTAAATATTTACTAAAAACAGAGAAGTACAGGAGCCGGGCTCCGGTGGTCTCCGGCGCAAATTAAGCCCTGGATTAATGTCAAAAACTGTTTTGTAAGTTTTCGTAAAAACTCAAATTTTACTTCACCCTTTCTTATCATATAAATAAAAACATACATTTATTTTACTTAAATAGGTGTCACAAATAAAAATCAAAATATGTTGACATGTTTCGGTTCAATAGTAAAAACCGTATTCATAACACATACATAATCAATAGAAATGAATGACACTGGGTAGCAAAAAATAATCTAAAAATCAAAAAACATAAAAAATGCAAACACTGCGCCCTCTATGATCTCAAATAGCCTACGCTACCACGGCTCCCTCTACCAGATTCACTCTTTAAGTATTTATTAAGGAATTCCAAACATAAAATTGGAATATCAAAGGAAAAAGAATCATTACACACAGTAACCCTCTTAGAATATATCTCAATAGATTCACGGATGATTGACTTGCGGTATAAACTCGAAACGAACACTAATCTACTATCCCTGAAACAAATATTAACCCTCCTCTTTAAAAACAGACTTGATAACGCAGTCTTATTCCTATCAAATTTTATATCAGATTCATGCTCTCTCCTCCTTATCCCAAACTTCCTACCTGTCATACCAAAGTAAATTAATGAAGTTTAAGTTAGAATTAGTTGCTAAACCACCTCCTAAATTAAAACATCTTCTGTACAGACCTTTAGATCCGGTTGCACAGGATGATCTCGCAGGGGTGTATGAAATACCATATGAGAATGAAGGGGGGGGGGGATATTAATTATTATATTGGTATGACAGGTAGGAAGTTTGGGATAAGGAAGAGAGAGCATGAATCTGATATAAAATTTGGTAGCGATAAGACTGCGTTATCAAGGCTGTTTTTAAAGAGGGGGGTTAATATTTGTTTCAGGGATAGTAGATTAGTGTTCGTTTCGAGTTTATACCGCAAGTCAATCATCCGTGAATCTATTGAGATATATTCTAGGAGGGATACGGTGTGTAATGATTCTTTTTCCTTTGATATTCCAATTTTATGGTTGGAATTCCTTAATAAATACTTAAAGAGTGAGACTGGTAGAGGGAGCCGTGGTAGCGTAGGCTATTTGAGATCATAAAGGGCGCAGTGTTTGCATTTTTTATGTTTTTTTATTTTTAGATTATTTTTTGGTACCCAGTGTCATTCATTTCTATTGGTTATGTATGTGTTATGAATACGGTTTTTACTATTGAACCGAAACATGTCAACATATTTTGATTTTTATTTGTGACACCTATTTAAGTAAAATAAATGTATGTTTTTATTCATAAAGGATTAATGTAAAAAATCTATAACTTTAAAAAAAAATGTTTTTCAACTACATTCTGTTTCCCGGGAAGCTCATGTTTATTTATCCCCTTGTTAATCTAATTGCTTAAAATGTGCACTGTACAAGAATAATGATGAATTTGTAGCATGTGACGAAAGCAGACGAAACCTTATGACGAATAAAAATGAAAGCGATAACAAGAGTAGAAATTTATGCAAAATGGTTTAAAAACTCAATTATTTCTTGGCATCACACATGACATTAAAATTTTGTATCTTAGAATATACTCCCCTATTCTTATTCAGTTGAACTTTATATTTATAATCTAAAATAATCGTAAAACGTTTGCTTAACCACTTCGGGACGAGCGTCATTTACAGAATTTTTAATCTTTTATCACTGGTTTTTTACAACAGAAATTTTTGCCTCATTGAATCAGGAAAATGCTCGGATTAAATAAGGCAAAATTTACAATAAAAATTTACTGGTGAGAATAATCACTGATTCTTTGCGACTTACACGGCACGAATACCGGTCGTTCGTTCCCAAGGGGTTAAACAGAGTAAATAAGAATAATCTAAAAATATATCGACCATAAATAAACTTTGCATTAACACGTAAAAATAATTTTATTTAAAATAATGATTTTATAATATTTTTTAGTATTAAACAAGAACAAGAAAAGGGACATATTTGATTTCGTTTATTATTTTAATAACCAAACACTTGCGTCTTTTACATTAAATTAATTTGCGGTTTGTCTTATATTAATTTTAGATACAAAATTGTACTTATACTGTATTTACAGCAATTGAATGTGCTTAAATACACAGATTAAAAAAAGGTGTTTTTTAAAACTGTTGATACATAATACATTATAATCTGCTAGAAGTAATTTATCAGACACATTTTCGTTTTTTTTTTCTTTTTTACTTTCCTTCCATTTAATTAGTACTATTTCGTATTAGTATTAGTACTTCTAATTTTTAATTAGTACTATTTCGTCATTTTCGGTGGGAAAAAGACATTTTTCAGCTGGAAAAAAAAACAGAAACCGAAAAAATGTTAAACTTTAATATATAAAATTTCTTTAGGTTCCGTACTTAAATGCTCCACTGCACCACGTGCCATATCGGGCACTGGCACATACCTAAAAACACTATAATTTTCATTATGTGCCATGAATTTGGCTAATAGGATCACTGTAGCTGATCAAAAACAATCCAAAGAATGGAATACCACTTATTTTGACCGTGTCACATGTCTGCATTAAACACACAAACAAAATAGAATTTGTCCTTCAGAAACAAAAAAAAAAAAATAAATAAAAATAAAAATCCATCAAGCTATTAAGGCAAGATTTACTTTCATTATTTTTACTGAAAACTTAAAAATAATAATATAATAAAGGTTGCAGTGTTAAGCAGATAAAATTAATTAATTTAAGCTCATTTAGTGGTAAAATATAGCAATACAATATTTGAAAACCCTAAATGTGTACATGTAGCACACACCATAAAATATCCAATTTTAGCTGAAATTTTGAAATAATTTTTTACCTATTTTTCCCATTATTAGACCGATATATAGAATAAAAAAAAACATAAAAATAGAAACATAGAAAAAATCGTGCAGAGAAGAGTTAATAGAGAAATGCAGAAACCTTATACTTTCGCTTCATTGTCGGTTATTCAGCCAAAATCTTTTTTTTTTCTCAGGAACGGATGAGAAGTATCGACTTCAAATTAATATCAAAGTATAAGTTCTATTGCCCCACTGTTGTGTAAAACCTTCGAGCTTCTAACAAAATGCAATAAAAAGTTAAGGCGATAAAACAACCTTTTTGAAAATCCGATTATGAAAAATCACGTAATAAATTGACATAGTTTTATAAATTAATGATTTTTTTTTTTTTTATACGTGATCTCACAGTAAAATCCATAAGATACTTCAGTTGACCTATAGCCTTTAAATTTGGCATGATTGATTATCTTATAGCCCATCCAAAGGAAAATAAATTCGAAAACCATTAATTATAAATTTTATATCGATTTATTACGTGACAAACTAATAAATTTTCACATTTGTGTATAGTCATCATGTAAAAAAGAGAAACATAATTATAAATTAATGATTTTTTATTCTTGCCCTTTACAAGACCTTACTATAAGATTTCCTTTGCGCGAAATTTCAATACTATAAAGGTGAACCGGAAGAACTTTATAGGTTTTGAGAGTAAAACCTATAGGGTACTTCCGATAGACCTAGAACCACGGTCGGCAACAGGCGGATCGCGGCCCACATCCGGACCGCGGAAGGTCGAAGCCTGGACAGCTAAAAATGTTCAATTTGAATAAATAATTTATTTATATTTACATATAATATATACATTTCAACGACAGCCTTATCAACGTTTCTCATATTTTTCAAGTAATAGCGCGATTAATTTGATTTTTTAATACTGATGCTTAGTTGCTATGATGTGAAACGCAAAATACTGCATTGAAGCGTAAGCCCGGAAGTAGAACTGGCCGTATGAGTTGAAGCGCATAAGCAAGGATTCGTTTGGGAGGGACTGAATTCTTCTTGTCAGTAGTCGATTGCGATCTTGTGCGGAAATTTCGTTCATTTGCGTGGTTATTGTCGTGTGCTAAAATAGCGTTTTGTGAATCAATATGTATCCTAAAAAGCGTAAAGTTGACAGTGAAAATAGGAATTTTCTGTTTGAGTGTACAGACCAATACGGTTTTACGCTGCCTGATAGGACTGAAGCTGTTCCAGTTTGCCTCATATGCAACAAAACTGCCGCTATTGTTAAAAGTTCTAATTTAAAGAGACATATGTATATGTATGTGTATGTAAAAATACAAATTTAAAAGTAATAAGTACTTATATTATGAGTTTTTCCTCTGGAACTCGATAACATTTTTCAAAAAGTATTCGGACCCCACTTAAAATTACTTGCCGACCCCTGACCTAGAATGTTGAAATTTGGCACGAAGGAAGGTCTTATAGCAGACGTAATGGAAAAATTCCGAAAATTGTTAATTTATAGTTCTATGACAGTTTATTAAATGATAAAACTCGTGCGTTTTCATAATCGGTACTAACACCAAAATAACTTACAGTAAAGTAATGTTTTGTATAATTGTCTGAAAACTAGGTACTTGCTAACTTTTATGGTAATATGACCTAACGGAACCGGATCTATCACGATGCGAGTACTATTCGCACTTGATCTGTTATTAAGGCTTTCCAACATTGTTGAAATGTGTTATGACTTCGATTTGTCTGGTCGCCTGTGTCCTAATTCGCGTAAATATAATGGAATTGTGCTGGACTTTTTCTATGCTTACTCTAGCACGATCGCTATGGAAAATGAAGTGCGTAAGATGTATAATTCATTTACAAGAAGTCAAAAGTATTCCATTACGGCCAATTGGAAAAAATCGTGTTATGTGCATTTTAATAATGTTATACCATTTTAAACACAATGAAATTGATATGCATTTATGAAGCGCACTAAAACATAATTTCTGTAGATTTTGGAGTGCAAAGCATATATTGTTCAGTCACAGAGTCACACAAAATAATTCTGTTATGTAACGGCCTACGAGGAAAAATCACTTGCAGTATATTTAAATATTCTTACAATATTTCATATATAATGAAATTTATATGCATTACAATGGTGCACTATAAGTTTCTTACTGAAAAGTGTGGTTTTCTGTTAATCATAAACGGGCCCTACACAAAGGAATTTGCTAAGTATTGTTGACTATAGAAGTGAATGTCTGAGGGTGGAGATTTTAACTGTGTTATGCATTTTCTTATTGGACTATATTTGTATGCTAATAGAAGTTTATAGAATATAAATAAATTTATATGCGGGGATATGCAAATAAACAGGATACATTGACGTTTATGGTTCGTAATTGTTGCACTCTTCCTTAGTCCATACGATGATGAATTTTCCCGGATCCACAATCATCACGCGTACAGACTTTGAAAACATGTTATTTTATTTGATATGCTGCGACCACCGATATAAATACGTGATATCGGACACGATGTAAGATGGATTATCAAAACCGCTAAACTGATTCAACTAATGTTAAAGAACAATTTTTTTACAAGTTATTTACAAAACACAACTTCATTTACATTTAAGGGGTCGAATATAGACGATCTGGACAGATACGTCGAAGTTATATATCAAATACTTTCTGCGCACTGGGTCAAACATTAAAATACACTATTTCCTCCTCACCCTACGGTATCTCATTATGTTTATCGGAGGAACAGCGATATCCTCGGGAACTCAGCTTTCGTTTTAGAAATTTAGTGCAATCTCGAGGGATAACTCTTTCCCGCAACTCACTAAACTCCACTCCAGAAAACTCAACCAAAAACACTACGACCTCTCTTCACCAGGTCTATGCCAGAACTCCTCGTTTCTTTCTCAACGACCCCTTCCAAAACCCAACATAAGGCTTTTCCTCCTTGCGCACAGAAACTCTTCTCTTACCTAAAACTTTCCTCTTCCCGTGGCGTCGACTATCTAGCTAGATAGTCCGTGAACTTCTTTGTTTGCCTTATCTGAGGTATGCGTTCTTGAACAGAAAGGGAAGTTGAAATTCCTCTATTCAATGGAACTTACAATACTATTCATACAATACTATTTAACTAAAATAGCTCCGGTAAACTTCAAGATAAGGAAAAGATATTACCTTAAACCCCAAGTACGCAGATAGTAATACATAGGTAGTGCAATAGATAAGTAAAAAGATAACATTAGATAATAATAGTCTTAATTAATTACATGCTCATTAGTATCAGAAACCTGACAGTAATTGATGTTAGGCCGATTAAAGTTATGTTGTACATTTATTACCTCAATTGAATTTTAGCTTAATATGTGGTGTATACTTTATATATATCTTTAGAAATACCTTTGTGCATTTCTGTCTACTAACGAAATTGTTAAAAGTGAATTTTCGTAAACAGTGCTGTACAAAATACCTTTTTGATTACTGAAGGTAATTGCTAAAATTGGATTTTAAAATGTGTTGTTTAAACTGCACTCACTCATCTTCTTGCAAAATATTTAACCCTGAAGTTCTGTTACATTTTTATAGATGTGTTGGAAAGTGTTTCATCTATGCTTGAATAGTGATTTTCGGTTTATTATTATTATTATTATTATTATTATTATTATTATTATTATTATTATTATTATTATAAATACGGTATTCGAATGTATAATACGACCAAATTTTAATGTGCATCAATCTTAGCTATCAGAATATCAAAACCACAGTACATGCTCTCCAAACTTTGTTCTGTAAGAATAGAATAGGCAGTACATAGCTTTTATCGTTGATTTACACGAACGCACACAAGGATTATGTTACAGTACTGACTATGCTTGAACAGCGTTTTCAATTGTGTCATCTATTTGCAAAACCGGCAAACTCCTTAAAATTGGAAAAATTGTTTTTCAGTTTTTTATGTTCTAAGTAAACGTTTCTACCACCTGGAAACAATAAACCATGCAAAAGACGGTCAAATATACTTCCTAATGACTAATAAACTAAAGAGTTTACTTTCCAATCTTATTTTGGCTAAGTGTGACAAAAAAATCAGCTTTCCCCCAAAATTTTATTTTTTGGAGATGGCTGCACACGCTTTGCAACAACACAATTGTGGTAAGCGTTTTTAAATGTAACCTATTTTTTTATATACATTACATGTTGTTTGTAAATTCTAGAGATAATATACAGGTCTGCAGAAAAGAATTCGAGAACATTTTCGCTTATTGATAGAAATTGCTGAAGTGAAATTTTCCAATGTTTTATTCCTTTCCTAACTGATCATCACATAGATCATATTTAAGGCTGCACAAACGAATTTGGATATTTTTTCCGATTGTGGATGGAAATTGCTGAAATTTGGTTTTCAATTGTGTTATCCGTTTTCCAGATTGTATACTTAGGCATCATCTTTCACTTCATTAAACGATGCAGGTTTAATAGAAGTATATGAATATCTTGGAAAGTGTTTCATAATCTGTAGTTGACGCATGATTTTTCTAACTTCTTTAAGGGGACGGGGACATTTAAATTCATTTCTTTATTTTTTGTTTAATTGTTCTTTAAATACTATTCAACGGCACACTATATGAATTATGGGATATCCTGATCACACAAGAAATTAAAAAAGAAAAATATTTGAAGAAAAAGTCTCCATAACGCTAAAAATATTAGGGAAAATTTCTTATTCCCCCCCCCTAATTTTTTTTAATATCTTGTGTGATAAATAACAGTCATAATTTATCCAGTGTTACCTTGAATAGTATTTGAAAAGCAATTTTAAAGAAAATAAAAAATGAGCTTCAAGGTCCTTGTCGCCTTAATGAGGAAATGATGTAGTTATTTTTAGGTTCGTTCGTAATTATATAAATACGTAGCTCCTATAGTCGTCGTTTAGTCCGTCCGTCCGTCTGTCTGTTCGTCTGTCCGGCTTTCTGTCAGTTCGTCCGCATGTAACAGAGCAAAAACTACCCAACCGAATGGTCTGAAATTTGAAATATATAATTGTTGCATAATTTTGTCGAGTCATTTCAAATTTTATGAAAATCGGATGCATATTTTAATTACAGGGATAGTCAAAAGTTTTCCGTTACATTACGGCCAACGGGAAAAAATGATTTCAGGTGCATTTTAATGAAGTTACAGCCTTTCGAACAGAATGAAATTGATATGCACTTCTGAAATGCACTAAAATATACATTCAGTAACAATATGCGGTGTAAAAAATATTTATAAATTAGTTATAGTACGAACGCACCTCATTTGCCACGTTTGACGCGCAATTTCCAACTTGTCTAGTTATTCCTATCATAATATCGGGTTTACATTGCCATACAAAGTTTTTAAGTCTTGTTCAATGATTTGTTACGCTGTAAAAATATTCTGAAGTAATTTAATTTATATAATAGTGTAATTTAAACTTACATAACTGATGTAATATTACACATTAGTGTAACATAACACCAGTTATATCCGGTTTAATTACTCCATAAAATGGAGGCAGCAAGGTGGTAATCAATTTTATGGAGTAACGTTACATAAATTTTTTACAATGTAGCTATGGAACAAAATGGAACCCCCAAGCTAGTGTTTCCAGGTGTCCCGATTTACGTAGGGCGTCCCCGATATTCATGAGGTCCTTAACCCCTTGAGGGGCGGTGGGATAAAATATATCCCACCTAATTTAAACAAAATTCTCACCAGAAAATTTTAACTACATTTTATATTTTAAACATTGGAGGAATGTCGTTGAAAAATTACTTTTCTTTATTTAACAATAAAATTTTTCTAAAAAATTTAACAACAAATTTTTCTATTTTTCCGGTGCGAATTCAATATTTAGAGACATTTTCGCTTGCCCCTTAAAGGGTTAACCACTGCGCAGGACGCCAAAAGTCTAGATTTTTCAGAGTGCACAAATTCTTTTAAATGTCTTTTCGTACAGTGCTATCCGTTAGACTAAATCATGTGAAACTTAATTCAGTAAAGCTTCTAAAAACAAAATCTGTATACAGAGTGTTCACTCTCAACGGTGTCCAATGGCTAATTCCTAAACCGTTAGTCATAGACATATAATTCCAATTACAAAAAATTTTAAAACGAAGTAAAGAAATATTTTAAGTGATTTGGGTCAATAAAAGCATTTCTTAAAGAACGAAATTTAAATTTTTACACGGTCCCCAGGTCCTATCAGTTTTATTTAGTAAACTTTTTCATATTACACTGACAAGTAAGACGAAAAAAGTCCCGTTCATATAACACGAAACTGACCGAGTTATCAAACTTTAAAAATGCATGACTTATACCACCTTTCTGCATCTGAACACAAATGTGTTCGGCCATGCATTAAGGAGTCATATACCAAATGCTGAAAGTATTCGAAGCACTTATTTTATGTGTATCTCCGCTTTGAAAGAAATCGTACAAGTATTACGATTGAGTTAACTTTTATTAAGTTTCAGATTGGCTAAAATAATTGTATTTTAGCAAATGTTTTATTTTGTAAGGATTTGAGACTGTTTCTTTTCATGATTTCTTTTAACAAAAATTACACAGGCCTGTGATGAAAAAAATACAAGGGAATTGATAACTGAACTTTATGTATTTTTTGGTGCTAATTTAAAAAAAAGTAATGAAAAAATTCTATCACGTCACATTTTCTTGAAAAATTAAATTTTGTTTCGATTTTTATGAAAATTCCATCGACCATAATCCCCGCCCCGTTCCTCATGTACCTGATGTGCCAGTGCCTTTGCCTCCAATTGAAATGCCAGACTTCTTTTCAGAGTCTTTAGACTTGGAACATCCAGAAGTTCAAGGCTCCGATACCGAGTATAAGTCCTCTGGAAGCGATTAACCTCAGTGCTTCTCTCAGATTGAACTTAATGATCTGACTAGAGATCTAAGCCTTTCGAAAGAGGCAGTTAAATTGTGGGCTCCTGATGCAAAGAAAAAAAAACTTATTGGCTAAACGAACCTCTTTTTATTGGTACAGGAATCAAGAAAAGGAAATTGTTAGTTATTACTTTGAGGAAGAGGAGAAACTGGCATTTGTTCTGATGTTACCGGATTGCTGAGCAATTTTAATATCGCCTACAATAAATATGAATGGAAGCTGTTTATAGAATCATCGAAAAAGAGCCTTAAAGTTGTCCTTCTTCATCACAGAAGCGAGTGTGCGTCTGTACCAGTTGGACACTCGGTGCATTTAAAAGAACGCTATGAAAACCTGGCTCTCGTCCTCAACAAAATAAAATATGCCGACCTTGGTTGGACCGTTTGCGGTGATTTGAAATTTATCTTCATGATTCTTGGTCAACAAGGCGGATACACAAAGTACCCATGTTTTATTTGTGAGTGTGACAACCGTGATAAGTTTCAACATTAGGTCAAAAAAGAATGGCCGAAAACACAATCCTAAAACAGGCACCAAGAATGCGATTTGGAACAACTTAGTTGAGCCAAAAATTACGTTGTTCCAAAAGATTGAGGTCGTTTCAAATACTCGTGAAAAAGTTTCCAGGTTTATCCGAAGACAAGTTGAAAGAGAGAAACTTTGTTAATCCAAATATCCGCAAGCTTATGAAGGATAAAGAATATAAAACTAGCATGACAACAAATAAAAAAGGAGCTTGGGTTGCATTCAAAGATATCGTCAGTAAATTTCTATGTAATTACAAGTATCCTGACTATAAATGAATATGCTGGAAATTTGACAAGCGCTGGGTTGCTCCATGAGTGTCTAAATACATTTCCACCACTCGCATGGAAACTTTCCACCGAAAATTTAGGATCATTCAGCGAAGAACAGGGTGAAAGGTTCCATCAAGACATCAAAGATATGGAGCGCAAATATCTAGGAAGATGGGACAAGAACATGCTCGCCCATGCGTTGTATGTTAATACGAGATAGGCCTGAGATTGAACATAAAAGAAAAACGCCAAATAGAAGTTTTAAAAGAAAAAGAGCACGTAATTAAATAGAAACTTTATTTTATTGTTTTGTTTTGCTTTTTGCTCAGTTTAAAATTTGATTGAAATTTTCGTGTAAACATACATAATATTTGCCGCTCTTGGTTAGTCGTCTATTTTATGTACGCTACCTTAATAAAAACAAATCAAAATAGTATGTTGATGATTTTTTTCTAGAAACTGCACTATAATTTTATGTAAAAATTTTAAACTCAAGGGAACTTTTTGTTTTTCTCTCGACCAGAGACGGCTCGTGCGATCTGGTAACAGTGGTTTTCATTCATTTAAACCTATAAAAATATAGTGGATTTCTGAAAAAGCATTTTGCCTCACCAATAATCGATTATTTTACAAAGATTAAAATGGATAAAAACCACTGTTGCCAGATAGTACATGCAAAATTCTTCGAGAAGTGTCCTTCTCAAATAGTATTTTAGCAAAAAATATCGATATCGATTTTACAAAAAATCCCAATGTCATGGGAAAAAATGGAGGTCATCTTTGAAATTAGCACACCAAATAATATAAAAATCAGCGAAACCGTTGTATTTTTCAATAGTTTCAATTTCGCAGGCCTGTGTTATTTTATTTTTATAAGTTTGTATTTAACTTCAACGATTGTATGTATGTTTTTCCCGTTCAGAATTTGTACTCGAACTTTAACTGACTTTCAAAAACCGATCGAGATTAAATTTTACATACTGACGTAAATCCGATGGCAATCTAATATTATTAGGGTTTTCGGTGGTTACCATTTATACTTATTTTACAGGATAACACAAAAAATTTCGGATAGATTACCGCCAAGAAGTTTAAGAAAAAGTTTTAGATTAGATAACACAAGACTGCGATGGTTGCGTTTTTTTAACTTATGTGATTTTTTTTTTCACTGAATACGAAAATTATCCAAATTTTTAACCATTATGTCGTGATTTTCGCAAATCATAAGTTGTCAAAGGTAGAAAATAACAAAATTCGGATACAATAAATTAGAGTAGATACCCCTGTGTTTTTTTAATTTTTATATTTGATTTTTATGTACTTTATATCACTGAATCTGAAAATGACCTTCATTTTTAACGATCACGTTAGAATTTTTTTGCAAATCGTAAATCTCAAAGTTAAAATATAGCGAAAATCTGATACTTTAAAAGTGATGTAATACTTTTTTAATTTTATTTAATTTTATTTTATTCATTAATTTATTCATTGGCATATACTGGGATTTTTACGGATAAATAGCTGAGGGGTCCGATGAAGGGAGAGGTGGCTGAAGGATCGATTTTAACTTTGAACTTTTTAACTTTGAAAGTTACAATTTATGGAAAATCCTGACGTGATAGTTAAAAATGAAGGTCATTTTCGGATTCAGCGGTAAAAAATACATAAAAATCAATTATCAAAAGTTAAAAACATAACAATCACATCTATTTTATGCTATCAAATTTTCGCTATTTGTCTTTTTTTTTTAACTTTAAAATTTACGATTTGCAAAAACTCTTTACGTGATGGTAAAATATGAAGGTCAATTTCGGATTCAGCGGTACGGAATACATAAGAATCAATTATCAAAAGCTGAAAAACATGACATAACCCAACTTTTCCAGGCTAGTGTAATCTAATAACATTTAAAAATATGTATCATTTTGTAAAGAATTGAGGCTGTCAATTTTCATCATTTTATTTAACAGAAGTTCTGTTTTTTTTTCTTCTTATATGTTTATTACAAATTGTATATTTTTCATTAATGTGTCAGAATTATTAAAGATTTAAAATTTATATTGCAATGTTAATTTTACTCTCAACCAATTTTTTATATATATATTTGATGAAATTATATTTTTGATAAGTTTGTGAATTACCCCTAATTTCCAGCCAAAAATGAGCTCCAACTTTAAACAACTATTACTCGGTCAATTTTAATCGTAGAATAACGGGACTCTTTTTTTTGTCTTACTTGTCAGTGTAACAGGTAAATTTCACTAAATATAGCTTATAGGAAGGGGACCGTGTAAAAATTTAAATTTCGTAATTTTTTAAGAAATATTTTTATTGACCCAAATCGCTGTTAGAGTATTTCTTTTGCTTACTTAAAACATTTTTGTAATTGGAACTATATGCATAGGGGACAACCTCAAACTAATCTTCCGTAATACTTGCGTTAATTTGACCCTGGTTTAATACGTTTCGAACCAGAATATTTTTTTATGGAATGAAATTAAATATGTTCCACGTAGAAACCTGAAATTAAATAAATAACAACTCATGAAAAACATTTTCTGGTTCGAAATGTGGTTAACCTGGGTTAAATTAATCCAAGCATTACGGAAGATTAGTGGAAGGTTGGCAGCTATGTATATGTCTATGACTAAAGGTTTAGGAATTGGACACCGTTGAGAATGAACACCCAGTATAATGATTTTTTTTTTTTTTTTTTTTTTTTGATTCCGCCGAAAGGAATACCGTACAAATCTACCTATAAGGCGGACGACTGTCTGAAGCGGATTATTTTTTCCGATCACTACGATTCAGTTTATTGTATATTTCTTAGTAAAACCCTGAAAAACGGAATTTGTATTATAAAAGAATCCTGTCTTAAATGTAAAACATGCGCAGTCTCTACCCGAAGGATACAAATATTAAACAACTATAACTGTGCAATCAGAAATCTCTCGAAAACGGATTTTTTTTAAAATTAATATCCATACGTTAGACAGACTTGACTACACATAAATTAAAAAATATATAAAAGCATTTAATTAAAAACTAAAAATACAAAAAATACAAAAGTCGTTTCGCTGTGCAAACGCACAGCCTCATCAGTGCACAATCAGTTACAGCAGAATATCGAAACATGTCCTAGACACAGTCAAAATTAAATTTAAAGTTAATCATTTAAAAAACAAAAAATATTTCATCGGGATCACGCCGGATTCGTTGAGTGTATAAGGTTACAGTTTTGTAAACCAGCTCTCCATGAACAATCTGTAATGATAAGTGTTACAATTTCTCCTCAAAATTAAAGAATTTTCGAAGGCTGGTGTGTGGTCTGTTTCATACGCATGTTGTACTAATTTAGAGTTTAATCTTCCATTTTTAAAGGTGCCGACATGTTCTTTAAGTCTGATATCAGACATATCACAATAATCAAATATTGGATGTACTGATGAGGCTGCGCGTTTGCACAGCGAAACGTCTTTTGTATTTTTAGTTTTTAATTAAATGTTTATATATATATATATTTTTTATTTAAGTGTAGTCAAGTCTGTCTAATGTATGAATATTAATTTAAAGATTTTAATTCAGGCGTTAAAATGTATGTGTATCGTAGGAAATTTTTTTGTTTCTTAGTGATTCAGAGTTCAGAGATTCTTCTGCGTAAGATTACTTACTGTGTGTGTTTAATGCAGTAAAACCTACTAAGACGATATTTCAATTCACCGAAGGTATTCCGTTTTAGGCAGGGTTTAACTTAGCAGGTATAATTTATGGTATTGCTTCCGTACTGACCGTGAATTTGTTACAATTAAGATAAGATTTCATTTTCATAGTATTTAAGGGGATCCGTGACACATTTTAAAATAATTTTTATTTATTAAGTTAAAATTTTGAATTTATTTGTGATGGTTAACTATATCATTTGTAAACAAAATCACATGATAAAACTTCTTATAATTTAAAAAAAAAATTATATAAAAAATTTATTAAAAAAGTGGAGTAATTTAAAATTGTTATAACTCAAAATATTACTTGTAGAATTTCATTATTTTTTTCATCGAAACAAACACATATATAGAAATTTTAATTTTGATTCAGAATTTTTAAAAATATTAATTTAAATAAAAATTAAAAATATTTAAAGTAAAAAAAAAAGATGTAATTATTAAAAAAATCATATTTTCAAAAGTAAATATTTTTTCAAATTTGCTAAACGAAAATTAAAGTAAAACAATTGAAAAAGAGATGTTTCAAGTTTGAACCATTTATCTTTAATGGTTCTTGACTTATAATAATTTAAATACGTGAAATAGTGAAAAAATCTATTATGAAGAAAAACGCATCTTCACAAGAAATAGTTTCCATGGCAACCATTGCTTGAAAGCTAGATTTTGAAAACAAACCAAAACGAAAATATTAATATTTTCTGTTCCAATTAAGAAACATGATTTAAACGTCATTTTAAGAAGAAAAAAAACGGACATTTTTAATGCAATATTTTTTTTTAATTAGAAATTTTTAAGATTTTTGTTTCACGGACCCCCTTAATGTATTTTTATATTACGATTTAAATGCCTTTGTCGCCCTTTTTTTTTTACCCTTCCACTTTTTGTTACAGAGGACATGACAATAGTAACCCAGGTCAATGTGAATTTGTCGCACTTTTTAAAACAAAAATTAAAAAAATATACTCTTTAAAGATACTAATTGTAATTTTTAAAATTAACAATTGTTATCTTTGAACTAAAAAAAAAAAAAGAATTAGGAATTGTTTAACACCTTCGGGACGGGAGCCTTTTACGAAATTTTTAATCTTTTGTTACCGTTTTTTAGAAACAGAAATTTGTGTCTTGTTGAATCGAGAAAATGCGCTGATTAAATAAGGCAAATTTTGCAGTAAATTTTTACTGGTGAGGAAAAACAAGGATTCTGAGCGCTTCATGTGGCACGTATACGTGTCGCTCGTCCCCAAAGGGTTAAGTGAAAATTTCAATAATCTTTTGACCTTTAAAGACAAGAAAAGGCAAAAAGTAAGGCAAAGTCATTCCGGTTGACTGTATTTCGAAAAATGAAACTGAGATGTAAAACTTCAATCGACGCTTTTTTAGACTTAATTTTTTTAATAACAGAATTCTTTTTTTGTGAAATGGAAATTTCTTATAGGTATCAACCATACGACAAAAATATCATGGAAATACTTCTAAATAATAACAATAATTCTATATTCCTTGTTGTGTAAGAAAAATTCTTAAAACCTTACACAGACATAACGACCAGACGATGTCTGATTTGCCCAAGAAATTTCAAATTATTATAATTCTTGCAATCCAGGAACGCTTTCTACTAAGCTATGGAAAATTTGGAAATGTTTGGCATTTCTTTTTTTTATTTAATTTAAATATTTAATACTAGGAGGGTAAAAGTAAGATAATATTTTACGTAATTTTTAGTATTTGGTAAGTAAAAGTACTGTGTTCAAACATTAGAGGAAATGGTCCAAAAACGGGCTCGGTCTAAATACGGGCTATTTGCTGAAATGATGTTGTGCACGGTCGTGGTAATGACACAGAACAAAATAGCAAAATTGAGGAAAGAGTGGTGAGCATATGGCCTTCATTTTTGTCCGTGTGGGTTGATACAAATTGTTTTCTTCAGAAAATCGATTAATCCAAATATTTTCAAGGTATGAGAAATTTAATTTTCTTTTCCTTAGTTTTTCTGTAAAGCAGGTTGTTTCCATTTGATCTCAAAGTAGATGTCCTGAGCTTTATAAACAGTACCCGTGTTGTAATTGCTGCTGAGACCACCAGCTTTAAGTATTAGATGGTCTAAAACAGGCTACCATACCGACAATAGTAATCTTCTTCAAGCGACCAGGAAAAACAGAATTTGTTTCATTTTCTACAAAGAAATAGGTCGCTCATGGAGGGAGTTCTACTGTTATGGTCGCTGAATAGAGTTAAAATTAATATTGCGCCTATGAGAATAAATTTTGTAAATTTGATGATTCCTGTATGAGATATACTTGTTGACGAATATGCAGCTTGCTTTTTCTTCGGTGTATTCTTCTAAGATATTATTTTAGAGGAAGTTTTGGATTACGTACTAGAAATGTGGTGGTTGGGCACCTTCGGAATGTGCTGGAATGGTGAAAGAGATGATCTGTGACTTATGCAAGTGAAAAATGAAGTACATGTTCTTTTCTTACATAAAGTTTCAAGACGATAGTTAAATAGGTATCAGAACAAAATTTAAGTTTTTAGATTTATTGCGAGATAAATTACTAAGTAGTCCGTATTTGGACCATATCTTTTGGGCCGTATTTTCATTTTTACTTCTTTTCCAATCAAATGGGTTTGGAAAACTAAGGCTTGTTACTTGCGTTTTCAACTTTCATATTACTTTCAGGACTGTTTTTAGAAGTAAGTGACACAAAATTATCTATTTTGAGTAAGTAGGTATATCGATAGCTACGAAAATGAAAGTGGTAACCTGCTTTTGAACCATTTGCATTAAGTATCACATACATTTCTTTGTTATTGCGATTATTTACACAGCCCTAACGCCCTAAGCATTTCGATGGGGATCAAAAACTGGTGCGCAGAAAAACGTGTTCTAAAAAATGTCCATGCATACGAAAAGAGTTATTTGGTTGATATAATAATCTCTTGAACAAGAAGTGAAATCCAGAAACCGTAAAGATGAGTATAGGTATAATTGGCAACATAGATTCTCGTTATATAAGAGAATAATAAGTTTTTCATATTTTAGAATTTTAAGATTTATAAGTTCAATTAAGAAAATTTTCCAAACAAAAAAATGGGAAATACTACTATGTCGATAATAAAAGTTACTATAGTGATTGTTATGGTTTTATGTATTCTTGTTACAGATTAGAGAATGATTTTGTTTAATTTCTTACCACAATTACATATAAAATCACCTTACGTAAGAGGAAGTTGAAGTGTCTAACAGGATCTTTTAGGAGTGATGGAAAATGTATACAAAACACGTTGAAAAAAGAAATGTATTTGTTGATTTTCTCTTGATTATAAGATGAAATGAAAATATTTTGCATAATTACTTATCACATCATACGATATAATACACCTCTCATGAGTCCATAAGTTGAAGGTGTATATTTCACAAGGGAAATCAGCAGTATTTCACTTTTTTTTAGACAAAAATTTCCATTATATTATTTTTCTGATTCAAATGCAATATTAAATACAGTAAAACCTCCCTAAAGCGATCACGTCCCGTTCCAATAAAAATTGGTTACTCCGAGAGGTGGTCTCTTAATGGAGATCATGTTTAAATCTAGATTTTAATTGTTGGAAAAAGTTAACAATTAACTTTACTAAAATTTATTTTTCACATTAGGAAAAACTATAATAAATTAAGTATGAAAATAAAAGTTAATTGCATAAGTTACTTACTATTTAAAATGAATACATTGATGCTTGCTTTAATTTTACGGTTTTATCTTTTATAACTTTTATTTCCAAGTCCTTTCGAATTTCAGTAAATAAATGCATTTTTTTCTTTTTTGATGGAAACAAATAATGACGATTTCATTAATTTATCTATTTCTTTGACAGTTTGCTGACAGAATAGGGCTGGGGAGTATATTGACTGTCATTTTTAATTTGCCATCAGAGTTAAATTCGCTGTCTAAAAAAACACAAAGGGGTTTTAATACTTAAAAGTTACCGAAATAAAAAATTAATCTAAACTTAGTTTAGAAGTTTGATGAGTAATGCGCTCTCCTGAATTATTTTTCTAATAAAATTTTCTTCAAGCGACTAAGAAAAACCAGGAATTTGTTTCATTTTCTTCAAAGAAATTGGTCGCTCATGGAGGGAGTTCACCTGGAATGTTCTCTGAATGGAAGTAAAATTAATATTCAGCCTATGGGAATAAATTTCGTTCCATGAAAAAAATGGTCGTTCAGGGAAGTGGTCTCCAAATGGAGGTGGTCGCAGTGAGAGGTTTCACTGTATAAACCTTCACCAGCTTTTGTGATTCAGCTCTGCATAAAATTTTATGTAAATAAAAAGAAACAAACACAACAAGACACGATGAAAAACACATTGTTTTTTTATTTCATGTGTAATTCAGCAACAGGGAGTAAGTTGTCCATATATGAACTTATTAGAACATCACAATAATAGTCTTTCAGAAAAAAAAAATGTTCCATTCATCACATTTTTTTAACTTAACGCCACACATTCAAATGAAACAAGAGAAGCTCCCATATGAAGTCCGTTGAGCATATGCGATATCAAGCCAAGCCTGCAAACAGAGTTAATTACCTTCTTTTAAAAAGAGTTTAAAAACCCTTTAAAAAATTCGCAATTCAAATACGTAAAAAATTCAATTTCTTTATGTCACGTTTTAAAAGTTACATTTTATTTTAGTTTTTCCCTTAATTTCCGACTTTAAAATCACACTGATATTTGCACGAGCAGATGCAAAGGGGTTCGACATCAGTTATTCAATAACTTAAATTCTCATATTAAACAATAAGAGAATACCGAAATTAAGTGGGTTATCTATTTTTTTTTTAATATTATAACGATAACGAAAGCTCAAATTAATTTATTTATGTCTTATAAAATATAGACTTATAGAAATATAGTATTAAAATCTTAAGTAATTCATTAATAAATAGGGAATGGAGAGTAATTACTTTAATGTTCTCCAAATATAAATAAAATGTAAATTTTCATTTCTGTGGCATCTGAAATTTCATTAACCCATATATATATATATATATATATATATATTTATATTCAGGATATTGGTTATTTAATATAGTTCAGTATAACTTAGAGTTTAAACAAAAATCGCGACAACATAATAAAGGTGCACTTTTTTCATACAGCAGAAATGAAACAAGATATTTCGATTGAATTCTTTAAATATATTTTTTTACCTTCTCTCTTTCTCAAATTAACGATCCGTCATTTAGAGCTATAAAAATTCCTTAATATACTTCTTCATTTACTGATAAGTACATATTGTAGACGTACAGGAGTAGAAATTACTTGATTTTATTTTTAGTTTTTATAGAAAGTAACAAAGTAAACATTCTCATAAAAATATATCTTAGTTTACGATTAAAATCTTCCGTCTGGCTTCTATAAAATGTCTGAAAGGAGTTTTGTTTTTATTAGCTTTGATGGCTTTTACTTAGTGCATTTTTTTATGTGTCTTTTTTCTAATAATAAAGACATATTAATATTCTATAGCTTCAAATACTGCCCGAATTTTAACTGAGCAGCTTTTTTTGCTTCGTTCTAATCTATAAATATATTGTTTTAGATCTCACATAATAATTCTTTACCTCTAAGCATTTTGCCCGTATTTTTTAGTTTCCCTAAACCAACTTAAATCGGTTGTAGACAAAAATAATTTTAACAGAGTTGTATTTTAAGATGTATGTCAAATAAAGAGGAAAGAAGTCTATATTAGAAAAAATATAGGGGAAAAAAAATAACACCAGATTTATAAGCATTTTCATAAAATTAAGGAAAGCCCTCAAAACTCTCAGAGGGTATGAAACTTCAGAGAATTTAAAAAATATATATTTTTTTGTGAGCAAAACAGTATTTCAACTTCAGATATAAACAATAAAATGAATTTTATCTGGTTATCTATTATGTCCGTAACCGAAGGCAACATACACATGAGTCATAGATTTTAACAACACGCATTTCATACAAGCACCAAGAAAATTGATACTCATGTACTGGCTTTGACTCTGTTTGCCGGTTTAGCTTAATAAATACAAAGGGGAATATCTTGAAACGATACATGGTATCGCTTTCTGTAGGGATTTCAAAACACTGAAGCATCAGTATCTGTACAGAGTGTCAATAACGAAAATGAAAAAAAAAAAAGTCGAATTCTATGTCTTTTGTATAAAGATATGAATAATACTTGGGGGAATTCGACAGTTGTGCGAACATGCATAAATTGAACAAAAAGTCGCAGTTAATGTTGTGTAAGGGTTGGAAGAACCTTTAAACGTTTAACACAATTTGATAATATTTTTACAGAGGAATGATAGTTTACGATAAATAAAAATTTATTGATACAACATATTTTATTTTAGTATTTTTTAAAATGAATAAAATAAAATTTCCGGTATCTGTTGCCATTTTTAATTAGTTGCTATATATATTTTTTTTATGTTTAGAAGTTAAATTATCTTTGGTAGCGCATTGATTAACGCAAATCATTCTAAATTCTGTTGCTTTCTTAAATGAATTCCTATTAACATGTCATATAATTTTTATTTAAATATTTTCAAAGACAAAGATTTTGGTATTATGTAAAAATCATTTACAATTTTATTCATTTTTGTAATGTATGCTATGTTTATAAAACATTTAGAAAAGAACCATGAAATAGTATTTTTATTCAAAACTGTAGTAGCACAGATGAGGTTTATTCTAACAGAGCTAAAAATGCCTTGACAAGGACTCGAACCTTCATATATTGGTTTGCTGTACCAATACTCTAATTTTTTATCAATCATGACGGTGTCTGACCAACATAACTGACTCATATTTGTGGGATAAGGCGGAAAATTGCAGCGGTAATATCATTGATCTGAGTTATAACTATAGCATTGACAAAATGAACGTGTGTGATAACACACACACTTCTGTATACCATTTAATTGGGTCATAATGAAGAAAGGGAAATTTATTTCAACTGGATAAATCATATTCAATTTTGGAGTCGAGCAGTTGTTATTCCAATTACTCCAACCTAGAATATTATTTACCCTGTTCAAATAAAATTTCCCTCTAATTACTGTGACCTAATTACATGGGATACAGGAGTTTCCGTATCACACAATTTCATCATGTAAATGTTAAAGTTATAGCTCAGATGAATGAAACAACCCCTGCAGTTTGCAGCCATGTCCAACAAATAAGAGTCAATTATGCCAGCCAGGTACCATTCGGATGGTTCCAAAGGTAGAGCATTTGCACGGCAAGCTCAAATTTTGACGAAATTCCCCAGTCAAAAGAAGGAACTTTCTTCAAATAGCAGAAAAAATATCTTCCAATAATAGGGATTTTCGGGCAACTCGTTGCCTGAACTTTACAAGTATTTAGATAAAATTTGTTTTGAGAATGTCAATCAAATATAAGGTGGACATTTTTCATTCGTTGTTTATTAATATAGATTAATTGATTCCAATGAGAATTACGTATTTTTATATTACATTTCACTTTTTCCTTCTCGATTTTAACACTTATATTACCTTGTTTCTTGTACCTACACTGTAAGAAAAAAAGGGAAAAAAAAACAGCAGAATGTGCCATTAATAGTTCATTTTCGTGCGAAAATCGAATTTTACAGTCATGCTGTAATTTTCAGACGAAGTTGTTTAAACGCCATCTGCTGATCGAAATTCTCATGGCTATGCCATAATGCCGTTCACCGTCTGTTTATGATATTCATTGCTGCATTCCTGCCGTAGTGTTATCGCTTTTTATTAGTTTTTTTTCTTAATAATTATTTAGGATATTCCCTGTATATAGGAGTTTCCGTATCATACAATTTCATCATGTAAACTCTACAGTTATAGCTCAGATGTTTGAAACTACCTTTGCAGTTTGCTGCCATGTCCAAAAAATAAGAGTCAACAAGCCAAAATATCCAGGTTCGAGTTCTGGTCTGGACATTTTTCGCTCTGTTGTAATAAATATCAACCGTGATACTCCAAACTTAAATATGATTTATCCCCTTTAAATAAAATTTTTCTCTCTTCTTTAATAACTACGAAATGATTACGAACATTAATGAAGCAACAACTGAAAAATACCACATTCCTCTGAATTTCAAAACACAAGAATGTTTCATTAAAAATGCATTCAACTTATCAAATACTTTTATAATATAAAAGGAAAACTAAATGAAATCTAACTACTTTCACTATGTATTTAGCTTCAGATTTGAGGTGTCTATCATGATATAAGGCTTTCACGTAATATACATACCCTGTATTGATTTAAGGTAGCACTTTAGCTCCTAGGATAAATTTTTGAAAAATTGAAAAATTTTGTTCTCAAAAATTTGGAGATTATATTAGCTGATGTAATGAAAATTAAAGTTCGTTTTCATTGACAGAGCCATGACTTGTATAAGTATATTCAATATAAGATACTGAAGTGTTGAAAATATGATTTTCCTTTACTATTACATAGTTTTTTAAATATTCCTGTATAATTTGATAATATTGTGGATTAACAATGAACTTTGGAAAATCTATGTGTGATTTAAAATAATAAAATAAAACACAATTTCTTAAATGAGTGAAATTTCTTTAACTGCAAATTGTGATTTAATACCACCTTTTAAGCATAGCTTCAACAGAAGGTAAGAATTAGGAATTTCAAATTGAAACATTGAAAAATATAATTTCTGTTACTTGAAACACTACAGTACAATAATGCTATAATACTTTCGCATTAAAAAATACTGAAGATATACTAAAAACATACAGTTTTAATAACGTGTCCTACAGGCAGTTACAATTTTGTACCTTTTACTCAATATTTGTAATTTCGAAATATATAAAAATATTTTTTCATAATAAGCAATTTAATTCCTGACGTATTCTCTTGAAAATTCATCGCCAATTAATAGAAATTTAAAAATTTTCTATAATTCAGAGATCCCTTTCAGAACATTACTTTCTCTATTTAAAATAAATAGATAAATCTAAATCAAGAAGTTTTTAAAATGAATATTAAATTAGGTATTTCTGGGAAGCAAAATTTATAGATGTGAGTAATCAATTAATATTTCTAATAAAAAGATTAAAACAGTAAGAAATTGACACCACTATTTTTAAAATGCTATGAATTTCGCTAAACCTTTCATGTCTATAGATAAAAGAGCAAAGAAAATAATCCATTTGGAACAGGACATTCATAATACTTATACAAACGAAAAAGTGTGTAATGACGAAAAATATTAAACGCAATTTTCCAACTTACAAAAGGGACATTTATTGCCCTTTGATAAAGAAATTTTTGTTTGTTAAAAAATTTGATTCAATTGAGTTTTACAATTTCAGATTTTCTTCAAAATGTAAGAAACGTACAAGTCCATTTTATATGTATAAATATTTACATAGTATAATATTATTACTTTAATTGCTTCATACAATTTAAAGTTTGCGAGTACTGTTAATACATTAAAGTAACAGAAGGGAGTTTTTCATTTGGATCAAAACATATTCAGCTAATATATCTCCAATGTTTAACGGTTTCCAACCAGAGCTATGCAAGGTTTTTCGTTAAAAAAAAAGGTCATCAGTGAAAATAATACGGTGACATCACTTATGAATGTTATTACATCACGTCGGTTAACATTGGCACTCTTTCATTACACTGTCAGTGTCTTTGAAATTATCACTGTTACACACGCACACGCAATGGTCATGTGAAGTCTCGTGATTGCACAATGCTTGAACATGAGGCTGCTAATGGACGGAGCAGAGAGGCAGCAACAGCGCCTCATTCAGTTTTTTTTTTCTTTTTTTGTTTTTTCAGCTTCTCCTCTGAAGTGGCTTGAACTGCAAAAAAAAATATACATATTAAGATTCAATACATCAATTTCTATATATAAACATATTTTGTTAAATCTTTCATATTTTTTTTTCTCAAATAAATTTGAAACTATTGCATCGAATTCATAGCTGCCAACTTTTAAGCGTATTTATTACGACTAGTGTTTCCCTTACACTAATATGAATCTGCAGCCGTTTTTTAAAGATAACGCTTACTTTGATGACTATTTTAATAAGCATGATTACCATATTTATTAACCCTTACCGGCGCGGAGTATTTCTGTTTATAAACTGGTGAAATAATGGACTGACACCGCAATTTATAAACGAACTTATTAGAAAATATGAACTTGCTTATTTTCATGTGCATTATAATAGGAAAATTTTAGTTAAATATTCTTGGTGCCAATTGTCAGTTTTGGAATTAAAATTATATGTCCTTTTTTAAAGACACCGCGCCGGAAAGTGTTAAGACACTTACTTATTACGACTTACATATACGCTTATTTATTACGACTTAGTGTTTCTCTACACTAATATAAATCTGCAGCCGTTTTTAAATATAATTCTTACTTGACTATTTTAATAAGCATGACTACCATATTACAATCAGAATAAAGCTAAATTATGATTATGTAACAGTTTTCTATAAAAAGGTAATGACTGGACATTTTTGTACAGGAAATTTATACACTAAACAGTTCTAAATATTTTGAATAGTTTGATGGTCTTCCTACTTTATGTCAACTTCACGCCTAGTCGAAAGATGTAGGCACTGCCGATAGGAAGACGAACTAGGCGTTCATCAGGCTTTTTGCCGCTAAGCGGCGATTAAGTTATCACCTGCCCGATGCCAGGTATCAAATCCGTTCAGTTGAATCAACTCGGCAGCTGTGTTGACAGATGGGCTACTTTTTTTTAATTAAGATTCTTGATTGGCACCACTTTCTTGAATTGGTAAAATGCGCCTTATTTAATGACATATTAATTAAGGCGAAAGCAAAGGTAATTTTACCGTTTCAAAAAAGTGTTGGCAATCAAGAAATCTCAATTTAAAAAAAGTAGCCCACTGGCAACACTGCTCGGCAGTTAGGGACCTTGCCATGGGGTATAAAGAAGTGTCTTTCCAATATCCAATGTATTAATCTTTAGAAAGAGAAATAGTCGAATAGTGGAATTTTTTCTTAATATGAGAGAAATAGTCTATGAGTGAAATGTAGCTAATTCCAATTGGTCAAGACCGCATACGCCCCCTACTCGGAATTTCTTCAGAATAAGGAGGGGATAAATGGGATAGTCGGCTAAATGTAATAAAATAGAGTCAAGGTCAGCAAAATTTAGACTAAAAATGCAAAAAGGACAAAAGTACAGTAAAACACTAGTTTAGCTGGTGATAGTAAGATGTATTTAGAAAAAAGGTGGCAAAAATGTCTAATTTAAGTCCAATTATTTAAATAACAAATAAGTTTTTTAGAACAGATTTTTATTTTATTTTTATTATTATTTGTTTTTATATTTCAGAATTTCTTTATGAATACAAAAAAATACGTTTTCGGAGAATGGATTTATTTTTTCATAGATAAGAATTAAGTGTTAATAGCAATATTGATAGAATTTGAAATCATCTCGCTGAATCCTATAAGTTTAGAGAATACATCTTTTTGGCAGATATTTTTTCGAGTTTTTAAGTAATTTCTGCGATTGAGTCGTTTTGCAGTTCTTCTCTAATTTACTGCACGATTTCGGAAACTGTAGGGATTTCTTTGGAAAAGTCATGAATCTCATAGAGATTTCGAATGGATTGGGGGGATCTTTTTCATTAGGGATTTGGGGAGGAATGATCTTAGATTTTGAATTTAGGATTTATTTATTTATTTATTTATTTTAGCAGTAGATCGGTAAAGTTTTTTTTTGTGTGAATTGTGGTTTAGTTGTGAATTGAACGCAATTTGTATAGTTTGAGGTAAGCGGTCGACCACAGTTTACAAATTTTGGACGACGTTTGCGTAGCTCAGTGGTGATTTTTAACGGGTAATCTTGTGAAAATGTTCTCCATTGCATGCTACGTAGCAGCGGTTAATAACAGTTAGCGGCTGCATAAAAGAACTTTCGACAGCGGTAAAATTGCGGTGATTTTTTTTGTCGGTTCTGAAATTTTCAATTTTGAGTCTGATATTGAAAAGGGATTTAGCATTTATGAACGGGAAAGTTCTTTCATTTTTTGGTAGTTCTACAAAGAGGAGCGGAAGTAATATTCCACTCTTTAGTTTGTGAAATTTTGTAATTTTATATAATCTGAAGCTGAATGTTTCTTTTACATATTCGACATCAGTAATCCTCGGGATTCCTTATATAAAAAATATAACTGGAATTTCCCAGTCAGGTACAACAGAGTGTTCTACGTTCTTTTGCTTAACACCCTGACTGCCGAGCAAAGGGACAAAATTGTATTGTTGATTTTTCTGTTATTTTTTAAAAGTGCTAAAAGATGATGTTTTCAACATGATAAAAAAAATTTCATTACACATAGGAATATAATCCTTGGGGTATTAATCATACCTTAACCTTTCAAAAATGGATTATATCTGTAGAATTGTATCAGTTAGAATAAGGCTTCTAATGCAGTGAAACATGCAGCTTAGTGAATGGTTATATCAGTTCACTGCGGTGAGAAGGTTAAGAAAAGTTTGAATAGACATTTTCCCCGGAGGTTAGCGGGAAAACATTTAACATAATTACCGGCAATTCTGGCCTCAAAATCAACATACCACCCTGTGATAGTGTGATAGTAAAATCAATGATGTTTTCGTACAGTGACCAATATTGATTCGGGATTTATTTTTTCTTTTCGAATTTTTTGGAAAGTTCGTTTCATTATCGAATTCCACATCGGAAACTTCAGAGGTTTTAAAAATTTCGTCACATTTGGGAACCTTTTTTGAAGTAGCAGCCTGAGTATGCGTTTTTGCTGGTAACTAGTTTGAAGAATCCTCAACCACGCCCAGTATGGAAACACTTTTTACTAAGCTTTTATTAACATTAATTGCACGATTAAGAGCATCAAATAATGTCCAATCGCTTTTTCAAAGATCCTGACTACATCAACTTTTTTCAAGTTTAGTGAGTTCATGCTTAACATTATCAACTAAAATTTCATTATGGCCTACGCTATTAAATTTATCATGTAATTCGTTAACTTTATACAGGAAAAATTGAATTAGCAATAAGTAAGGAATTTACAAAGAAAAGAGAATTGAGAGAAGAGGTAGACTCATACAATCACTGAAGAATCTGGCACATTCGTCCACATTTTTGCATCATGGAACAGCTTGAATTTTATATACATATTTCGGTAATTATATAAAACAAAATTTACTTGTAATTTTTTGTGTTGAGAAAAAATAAAAGTTGCTAGGCAAATTTTAGTAATCATAATTTCATAGTCATTTACATTCTTAATATACCCCCTCACTGACAAGCCCGTGTTAATACGCTCATTAAGCTTCAGGTTTTACTGCAATACTAGCAATATTTAAAGTAATATATTTCTATTGATTTAATGTATTTTTAATGCATTGAACAATGATTAATACTTAGAAGGATTGCATTCATATTCGTTATTAAGTTTCTTTCTTTCTTTTATATATATATATATATATATATATATATATATAAAACTTTTATCATCCCTTTTTAGCATTTAAAACAAAATGAGGTAAAAATAACATTACTATTTTGCCCTTTTCCAAGAATGTCAGAGGGTTAATATAATGTAGACAAGATTTCGCTCTCTTTTTTGAAAGACATGCAGTACAGTTCACTAATTTTCTTAATGGTTAGTTGAGAAAACTACATATCCTTAATAGAACACTTAACACTTTCGATGGAACAGAAATATGTTGAAACAAACGTTGAAATGACTGACAATCAACCGAATTTACGAATAAGATTATTTACAATTAAGCAAATGCTTTTTTTCACTTACATTATAAGAGCACATATTTATTCAAAATTCAGTGCGATTGTGGCAATTGGAAATGAATGTTAAGTGATATAAATAATATATCTTCCTGATTTAAAGTATTAATGTAATCAATATTTAATTCATAAAATAGCATTGTCCTCAGCCTTAATGTATACTTGCGTTGATTATATCATAATAGAAAAAAGTATCTTCAAGACTTTTTAAAATTTGAGATATAATAATAAAATTTTAGAACCCGAAAACTAGAACTTATAATAAAATATAATAAAACGAATTGCTCTTATAACAAGTCTATTAAGTGGAAAAGAAAGCTATCGGATCAACAAGGCTGTATGGAATTAATTTTTAAATAAGCAGCATACAAATTCTATAATTTAGTTTAGTAAAATGTTACAACTAAACATCTGAACAAAATTATAAAGCACAATAGCAAGAAGCAAGAACACTAAAAAAATAAATTTCTATTTTTAATATACTACATGGTTGATTCGAAAGATATTAATGACACTTTGCATATGAATGATTCTTGCAGCTACAAGCAGCAATTTTGTTGACGATCATGCAAAAGACCTTTGGACGTCTTTTATATAAAATTTCTTTCCAATATTTGCGTATCACTCTTTCAAGTTGTTTAGCATTGTTCATTTCCAGTTAATTTTGTAGATTTTTCAATCAATGTACCAAAATATTTCCCAACTGGTCCGCACTGATACAAATTTGTTAGATTTTGGTCTTTAGATACAAAGAGTATTTTCAGATGGTTATAAAGCACAATGACAATAAAGAAGAATATTATGAAAATAAATTTAGATTTTTTAACAAACTACAAAATTGGTACAAAAAATTACACTTTGCACATGATACTTGCAGCAACAAAAAGCAATTTTGCTGACGGTGACGAAAAATGTCTCTGGATACCTTTTATAGAAAGTTTCTTTTAAATATTTACATATCCGTCTTTCAAGTTGTTTAGCATTGTTCATTTCCGGTTACTTTTGTAGACTTTCTATGAATATTACAAAAAAATTTTGGCTGGTCCGCACTGATGCAAATTTGTTATTTTGATCTCTAGATACAAAGAGTATTTTCAGATGGACATGAGAATTTTTTTCGGGGGGTGGGGGGCAGGGATGTACTAATTAAAAAACTTTCAATACTAAAACATAATTTTAATCGAAGTGATATTTCTCTTAAGCATAACTAAAATCTTTACAATTGCTTCTCCTAAACCTTAAATTAATTGCCAAACAATGAGACTTGATATATGATTTGGAAATCTCCTTGTCTGATGGAATTAAATTAAGCACCGGTGTTTTTTTTTCTTAATTTTATATTTTATATTTTATAATTTATATATATATATATTTTTTTTTTACTTAATGTGTATTACACTTAGCTGGATATATTATATTATTGCTCGATGTATTGTACAAGCTTATATTTAACAATATTTTAGGTCTAAAATAATAGATATCATTTCTGGACTTTCGGGATTTACAAACGTTAAAATAATTTTCTTCATCTAAGGCGAATGCCTTTTGTCTGAAGTGTCTTAACATCCATCGGTAATTCGATTTAATAATTTTTATTTGTGCTTTTGTGTAGGATGACAATTTTGGTTTTGTTTAATGGCAATAATCAAATAATTTTATGAACAACACTCGATATGCGAAACAATTCAACTCATCAATAGCTTCTACCTAGCTTATATTATCCTTATTCTGAAACGGTTACTTCATTTCATTTTATTTTTTAGTGAAAATAATAGGTATACATCTATTAGTTTTCTAATAATTCGTCTGTTTATAGTTAGAATAATAGAATAATTGAGTGGGATTTTTCCTTATTTTTTCTTATTTTCTATTTCCTTAAGGGGTTAAACAATGTCGGTCTTCCATAGTCAATTCATAGGACGCCATATGAAATTAAGCCTAACAGTAACTATTTATAAAAATAATCACATAAAGGTGGAGTATTTAACAACAGTATGTGTGTGTTTGTGTGTACGCCTAATTTCTGAAAAAATAGTGAGAGAAGAAATTAACTAAACACTGGTATACAAAAAAAAAATAATTAAACATCGCTATACTGAATTGAAAGTGGGGGGGGGGGAGGAATACTATTTCCAGATTCAGAGTACTTAAGCTTTTATACGCTCAATTTATATATATTCAACTGTAGAATAAAAAACTTAATAATAATTAAAAAAAAAAAAAAAAAAAAAAAAAAGTAATTTAACAATTTACAACGACCATTTGGAAAATTATTTTTTCGAAGACTAAAATTTAAGGCATAAAAAATCGCACGGAGTTGATCATACATTACGTACGCCATGAATTAAACATTAATATTCCTGGACCCATCATGAACAAATTTTAAAAGAAATTTCAGTTTTACAATTTTCGGCACTGTAAATTTTTAAACTTCTACGGAGCTGGTCATACATTACGTATGCCATGGATTAAACATTAATATTCCTGGACCAATTTTAAATGAAATTTTATTCTTAAACTTATAAACGTCCCACAATATTACTTTTTACACCGTCGTATAGAGAAAGAAAATGTACTTTTAAATGCAATTTGTTTGAAAGCTGTATCTCAATTTGTTTCTGAGGTTTTTTTTTTTTTTTTTTTGTAGTTTTTATTACTTTTTTGTCATAGTGGCAACAGAAGTATCCATCTCTTTTGAAAGTAAAGGGAAAATACAGATTTATGTATAGACTAATCAGAAAACGAATAAAATGCGGATTCAACTAATAAAACGCTTCAGATATGCTTTTGATTTCCTACCCTGACAGAGGACAATAACCATTTTTCCGAATGGTTAAAAACAAAATTATTTACAAAATAAATTACCTTCAAACATCTGTAAACGTTGTTCCAGCTGTTATTTTATGAAAGGCCACTGCAGTTGGATCATCTGCTAGCATAGGGTAGAGATCAGTATCATAAACTGTCATTCCATGGTAGCTGGACACTTTTCCTTTTTCTAAAAGCTCTCTCTTTTCTTCTGGATTCCATGATCTAGATCCTTTGAAACCTCCCCGATGTAACTCAGCTTCTCGTAACCATGCATCTTCGGAGGCTTTCTTTCTAGCATGTCTTATGAGACGCTTTTTCTCTTCATCTGGACTGCCTATTATTAGAAAGAAAATTCATAATACGATATTGGATTATTTCATAGGCATGAATTGTACATAACCAATACAATCAGTTATAAGGAGATCGTCTGTTACGAGAACCTAGTTTTGACGAGCGATAGGTCTATTATGAAAATGAGTTGTAGAAAACACGGATGTAAGGAGGATAATTCGGATGTAGCCGTAACAATATTCACCTTATTTGATAACAAATTAAATAAAACGAAAACAAGACGAAATATACTACTATTTTAAAAAAGTGTTTGCAAGTACATAATGTGAATAAAAAAAGGTAGCGGCCAGGTCGCACGATTCCACAATTCTAAAGGTACAGATTTTTTTTTATTATTATTTATTTATTTTCTTATTTATTGTAACTGGCAATCATTTTTCATGTTAATGAATTAATTTATACTATCTAGGGACTTAGTCGTTACAACTGTTTGTTTTTTGTTGAAACAATATAAAAAAAAAATAAATATATAACAAATAAATGTAATAGAATACTTCAGAATTTTATAAGTAAAGACAAAGAGCTGAGGAGTTTTATTAGTTTAACCCTTTTAAAATTTACATGTAACTGACTGGGCCATATCTACTGTTCTATAAATCTTAACCGCACTTTGAGTCAAATTATGTCATTTACAATTTTTTTAACAGATGATGCTAAAGCAAGTACTCTCAATTACAGAATCACAACATATCATAAGGTTTGTAGAAACGATGCATGCATAAAGAAATCTAATTGCATGTAAACGAATAAAAATGTTTCTAAAGATTAAAACAATGATTTAAAGTTGCAAGATTTAAAGTCCGTAAAAAAAGAAAAGGATGCCCTAAATATCCACATATAGGAATGTTTTTTGATTGTGGTCGAAATGCCCATGATACATTTATTCTGCATGTATAATATGACTGTTTATATCTTTAACTTCAATGCATACCAAAAACACTCACTCATTTAGAAAAAAACAGCGTATTATATGTATTTTATAATATGTTGTTATATTTAAAAGACATAGTCCATTTAATTTATTATTACAAATTATCTGAATTTTTTTTAATTGAATTATTTTTCATAAATTTATTTCGTTTTACAAACAACACTTTTATTCATAATGTGGACAGTTATTTTGAATTTTAAACTGAAGTTTTATAACAAGTGCGCGCGCATTTTATACATATTATAATTTCTTCAAGATCCAATCATTGTGTAGAATAATAAAAATTAAACTCAAACAAAATCGTTTATAACGCAGCAAGCATACAGTATTGCCAATGGGCTACTTTTTTTTTAAATATAAATTTCTTGATTAACACCACATTTTTGAAAAGGTAGAATTTCTCTTGTTTTCGCATTAATTAATACGTCATTAAATAAGGCGAATTTTACCATTTCAAAAAAGTGGTGTTATTCAAGAAAGCTGAATTTTAAAAAAAGTAGCCCTCTTCTAACACGGTGGAAAATCACGAAAGCATTTTTTATGCTAGTGTTTTATTTGATATAAAAATAGTTAAATGCAAACACAAATCAAGAATGTTATGCAAGAAAAAAATATTACTATGTACTTTTTTTTATAATAGAAGGTTTCTTGTTGATATCCTGTAATAGTATCCTGTAATGATAAAATAATTGCAAACATCTTATAAGCGGGAACGCCCAGACCTTAATCTCAACACGGTACGGGAACTAAGGATTTGTCTGTCTTTTTTTCTAATCTGTTTCCCAAGTTCGCTTAATATTTTGCTATCTCACTCAAAATATTTATCTCTCTGCTTAGTAACAGGCAGGTGACGTTTATATTTACGAAAAACAGAAATAAACCAATTATATTTCAGGAAAAGAGATTTTTCAGTGTCCACTCTCTAATTAAGGTATTACTTTTACCAAACTTTGATGTGTTACTTTTTAGATTCTTAATCTTACGTTTTAAAATCCTCCTGAACGACTTTTGCTCTTTGTGGTCGTTTTTTCATTTGCACTACTTTTTTTTCAGTTCTTTTTCTTTTTTATTTATTTATTTTTTTCTAACGTGCTAGGAGCAAGTTCTTAAATGTGAATGACTTGAATGACTTAAAGAAGTAACAAAAATGTCATTACTTTAAACTTTAACGTTCTAGAATATTTTTATCATAAAGCATTTTACCAGGCCAATTGTTTCTATAATATTTCTTATAGAATATGTAGAAATCGAACTCAAATGAAAAAAGTTTGTATCGTCATATAATGCAGAATAGACGAAATTATCGTGTTGGCATATACCTTCTATTTTTATCCCAGCAGAAATATAATTAATTTTCATTCATATAAAAATAGAATATTTTAATGCAATTACAAATATAGACAGATATAGATTTGAGCCGCTGAGACAAAAAAAAAAAAAAAAAGCTCTAAGTCGCTGAGACAACCGGAGGATTATAATCATTTAATAAACCTTAAACCCCTTCCAGTTATCTCAGTGATTCAGAGCTATATTTAATATAGTAATCAAACAAAAAGTACTAAATATGGCACATAGTATATTTATGTGCTTTTTAATGGGCTTAGAAACTTCCAGTATTAATGGTCATATTTCCAATAAAGTTTTTTCTCTTGCACCGGGTATGACGTCATACTTTTCTTTCACATTTTTCTCCAAAACAATAAATCTTAGAGCTATCGTTTTTTAGACACCTTTTATGTACACCAAGCGAGAAATCTGGCTATACAGAGTTTGGGATATCATTATTTGACACCCTGTATATTTACTCTGTTTTGAAAGATATCACCGCATATGACGTCACTTTCTGTTTATGTTTTATGTTTATCGAATGCAGAGATTTAAAACTTTTGAACATTTCTTACCTCCGTAACGTATATTAAGTAAGAGAGCTGGACTTCTGAGCCTCAAGTCAACATGTGTATCTCCGGCATGCATAGTGACATTAAACATTGTTCCTAATCGTTGTAATTGGTCCCAATCTTCTTGAATACGCTTTTGGTCTGGTTGTACAAGAAAGAAAGAATCTTGACCATTTACGGAAAATCGAACATCTACATGGGCGGTATCGTTTAGGACTTCAGTCATGACGTCACGTAAGATTGGACTTGCATCACTAAGTACGTGGACGATCGCTCTTCCTTTGTCCGTCGACATAAGAAGACCATCTCCAAGGACAGACGGAAGATTTGCAAACTGAGCCTCTAATTCTGGAAAGTACCTGGGAAAAAAATACATTTTTACATTATTATTTATTTAATCTAAAAATACTATACAAACATTATAAATAATGACAAGATAACATAAATTATACATTTCATAATTTAAATTTGAAATATGCTTTCCGTATTCAGTACTGATTACTGCACGTTACTCTTCTTTATTAGAATATAATAGATTGATATATTTTTTTTCAAGAAGCAATTTTAGTAACGTTCTAAATAATTATAATTTCTAAATATTAGAAACTTATAATATTACTACTATAAATATAACAATTTATCTATTTATAATGATTTTTGTTCATTTCGGCAAAAAAAAAAAAAAAAAAAAAAAACGCTAATTCAAAAATTTTCAACCTGTGAAAAAATAAATTTCTTTATATAAAATTACACAGAGTTAGGTATAGCAAAGTACATCTTTAATAATTTACAACATAACACCCGTCGAAATTCGTCGGAATAAAAATAAGAAGCTATTGGATCAACCTACTGAAATGATTTTATTTAACTAAACTTGATTCAATTAATAAATCGATTATATATATTTTTTAAGTAATACATCACCTACAATGAATTTAAGTAATCAAGATAAAGTTACTAATCAACTCTCTAACTCAAATCCTTTTTACTTTCTTCTATCTTTACAAGAAGAAAGTATTGGATTCATGAAAATTTTCGAATTCCGGTTTTCGACGGATTTACACGTTTTTGGGGTCAGAGATTCCAAAAAACATGTTTTTACAAAATGTCTGTCTGTCTGTCTGTCTGTCTGTGTGTATGTGACACAAATTTTGTGGGCGCTCTATCTCAAGAACTAATGCACGGAATTTAATAAAAATTGATATTCAGTTAGTGCCTAATACAAATTGATGCTGATTAGTTTTTGGTGTAAATCGCTCAACAGGTGGCGCTGCAATGCTGCATTTTTCACGATTTTCCCAATAGCTTTATCTCAAGAACTAAAGCACGGATTTTGATCAAACTTCAGATTTAGTTAGTCCTTGATATGAATTGATGATGATAACGTTTTGGTGTAAATCGCCCAACAGGTGGCGCTGTTATGATGAATTTTGCAGGATTTACACGATTTCCCCAATAGCTCTATCTTAAGAACTAACGCACGGATTTTCATCAAACTTCAGATTAAGTTAGTCCTTGATGTGACTTGCTACTGATTAGTTGTTGGTGTAAATCGCCCAACAGGTGGCGCTTCTCTGCTGCCTTTTCCACGATTGCCTCAATAGCTCTATCAATAGAACTAATGGACCAATTTTCATCTCAATTCAGATTTAGTTGTATGTTGACACAAGTTGTTGTTAATTAGGTTTTGGTGTTAATCACCCAATAGGTGGCGCTGCTATGCAGAAATTTTCACGATTTTCGCTATTGCTCTATCTCAAAAACTAATGTACGGATTTTCTCCAAACTTCAGATTCAGTCAGACGTTGACATAAATTGTTGCTGATTAGGATTTGGTATAAATCACCCAATAGGTGGCGCTGCGAGGCAGCATTTTGCTGAATTTAGACGATTTCAGCGAGAGTCATATCTCAAGAACTAATGCACGGAATTTCATATCGTTGGAATCCTCATGAGATGCATAGATTGCCATTTAATTTTGGCAGTGTGATAGCGAATTTTGAAGTAATAATATGTATGAGATAGAAGAAAGTTTTGGGATTGGTACATCCGACTAGTTAGTTACGTAATGCAGAATTAGCAAAAATTACTTCCTTTTCACTCAAGATCGTTTTTAGTTTATTAATGAAAAAAAAAAAAAAAAAATATTTTTTAAACTTAACGTAACGCCGTTTTTCGGCGCAAATTCTTAATAAATATTTATCATATTTTTTATCTATGTATGTTTTAATGGGCAAGGTTATTAAAGATATATTTCAATCAAAAATTGACGACTGGTTTGCGAAAGACCAATGCATAGGAAATGATTTTCACATTCACGCACCATTATTTTCTCTGTACCGGAAGAATCATACAATTTCTTTCAAATTTTAGATGCATTCAAATTTGCTCGTTTCAATTTTATTAACGAGAATAAGGCTAATTGGTACATGTGTTTTATTTTCATACATTGAAATGGAAGTTCTGTATCCAAATCGAGGATAATTAAAAGTGTTTTGGTGGGACACTTTTATCAATGGAAAATAACGTATAAACATGGACTTTTATACATGAAACTGAAAAAATATGTTGATTTTTTTTTCCTTTTACCAGAATAGTTTAAACAAGGACCCATGGCTTCATACTCGAGAAATCTCGGATGAAATGTATTGTCCAATTGAACTAAATCAAGATCCACTATTTTCTTAGGTATTGCCTATAAATATCTTTTTCAATATGGTGATACCATATTTTTAAACTGGACGCACTAAGATATTCATAGGCACGTAGGAACCTGTCTTTTTATACCAGGACTTTCTAATTTGTATGCAGCAGTGGGCCGCAATGTATCAGAGAAGTATATGCCATCAATTTTCATACGTTATGCAATATATTTTTCTAATACGAATGAATATGAATGATAAAAATCTTTACCAATTATAATGATAGAGCTTAAAAATACAAAATTTAAGTAGATAACCTCAATTTCTTGGAGTTACTTTACGCGTGATATATTTTATTGAGATGTCTGAGTTTACAGACCAAAAGGTTATCTTGGTAAATTATGTCGGCCGAATTTGTCCAGAATTGCTCAATTCGTAGAACTTTGTATTTTAAACCAGATGTCCTGGATATTGGATTGTATAATTATTGAATTAAAAATTTCTAATTTTAAGTAGATAACCATAATTTCTTGGATTTCCTTTATGTGGGGTTTAATTTATTCAGATGTCTGAACTGGCAGACAAAAAAATTGTCTTGGTAAATTATATCGCCCGGATTTCTCCAGAATTGCTCAAACGGTAGAGCTTTGTACTTTAAATCAGATGTCCTGGATCCTGGATTGTGTAATTATTGAATTAAAAATTACAAAATTTAAGTAGATAACCATAATTTCTCGGAGTTACTTTACGTGCGGTTTAATTTATTGAGATATCTGAACTGACAGACCAAAAGATTGTCTTTTTAAATTATATCGGCCAGAATTATATTGTCCAGAATAGCTCAATCAGTAGAGCTTTGTAATTTAAATCAGATGTCATGGATCAATTCCTGATAAGGATAAGGTGTTACTCTGTTGGAAAATTTTCAATTCGTTTGATCTTTTTTAATCACGAAAAGGTTGCTTTACAACTAATTCATACTTACTTGCTGTCTGAAAGAGGTGATGCGCTAAGTCTAGCAAAATTCCTAGTAACAACTTCAGCAGTACAACTCAATCCAGATATCACAGGTAGGCTCTGTGGCATTGATATTTGTGTGGGCATAAGTTTCTTGCCAGAGAATGTATTCCGCAGGTAATGTTCCATACTATAACCAAATGATGATAACCAACTCGGAAGACCTAAAGATGAAAATTGGATAACAAGATTTAAAAAATTGAAATTAATCAATGTTAACATTAAACCGTTTAATTAAAAATACAATGTTAAAGATGTTATTATTAATAATGGAAGTACTGATAGAAAAACCAAATTAACATCTCACATACATATGATTCAAAAGTAACTCAGACTATATCTTTTTTTCTTAAATACCATATTTCACTGACTTTTCTCTTAATAATCCAGATTTAGGCATGGCAATCTAAGAATGCCTTTTAAGTTTATTAGTAACATTATTTAAATTTGTAGCATCATATCTAGAAAATGTTTAGAGGTTTGGGTAAATGGCAAAAGCAATGCTATAATGTAGTGTGCTTTCTTTCTTTCACGCTTCCGGCCACATATATACACTTAATTTCCGAAAACCAATCATAATTTACGTTAACAGGTTATTCAATGAATGAAGACGCGACTATATTTCTACACTGTAATAAAATTGTCATAACTTTACTCCATAAAATTGCTGGTAACAAGTTGCCGCTAATTTTATGAAGTATTTAACTCGTATAACGGGTTGAATTTTAAATGATATAACTTGTGTAACGCTACACCATAATAATGAGAATTCTGATATTTCACATTATTATGGTGTAACATTACATTGGTTATATCAGTTAAAATTACACAAGTTGTATCTGTTAATTACTCCATAAAATTGATGGCAGCATGCTACCACCAATTTTATGAAGTATACACCATTATGAGAGTTATTTGAAAGTCTAGACTAGGAGTTTTTTGTATATGTATATAGGCGGTGTGGAATTTCAAAATTCTTATTTGCTTATTTATTTATATATTTAAATAGTATTTAATTTTAAAACCATACAATCTGTAATGATTTTATTTATTAAAAGTAAAAAATTTAGAAAATTTGGCAGGCAGCTAAAAAAAAAAAAAAAAAAAAAAAAAAAATTATGCGTCGACTGCTGTATTTATTACAGTACCACAATTAATGCAAGAGAACGAGAGCACATATGCCATAGAAAAGTTACTAACATGAAGTGTTATTTTCAATTTCAAATATTTACGATTTTTTACGGCACAAAAGGAGGCAATTCAATTCGCCGGTATTTGAGTTGATGCGGGACAAATATATGTACACCGAGTGTGTTTTTCCTGCTTTTTTAACACTCCCTAAACACAATGTAAAAGTGTTTATGATTTCGGATTGTCTGTCCTCGCTCTAAGTCTCGCAAAAATACTCGGTTTCATTTACAATTTAAATATGTTATTGAGGTTTACTGCGAAAAATTTACCAAATAGAAATATGAATATTGAATAGTGAGTAGCATTTATAATTTGATTTACGTAAATATTCAAAGGAGTCCCATTACGTTATATTCAACGAGAAAATCGGTTGCTGCGCATTTCAGTGATGTTATACTTTTTTAAACACAATGAAATTGATATGCCTTTCTTATTTGCGATAAAGCAAGCTTTCTGTAAAATAGGTACTGCAAAGCAAAGCTTTTATTCATAAAACTCATTTACAAGGGGGCATAAAAGAATTCGGTTACATAAAGGTCTGTGGGGTGGGGGGGGGGGGTTGCTATCGGCGTATGCTAAAGAATAAAATTTATCATTATTTCTGAAGCGAACTACAAGAATCCCAATCTAGAATATGTTTTTAAAAACATTAAACGATTATTTATACTGACACACACATGATTTCAGTTACAGTAATGTCTATGTGCGATAAATGCTGGAAGTGTGTATAGTATTATGACATACGTTTTTAAGTAGAATTAAGTGTTTGCATAACGCGGGCTCTGTATAATGTTTCTAGCTATACAGTCCCAGTCAATAATTCATATACAGGGTTAAACGAAAAAATTCGTAAGCATTACTGAGCATGAGCGTGAATTGATAAAGGATGTTTTTTTATGCATTTTCCAATTGAACTATATTTAGTATACTAAGATATACTTGTAGAATATAAATAAACTCATATGCATTCATAGTAGTCTGTGGATGACAATATGTGAAAGTACGTTTTCAGCTGTGACACAAATTCCTGAACACAAATAAACCTTTCCTGAACACAAGTGAAACCCTGTGTTTTCTTCATACTTGTATTTTTTCCCTTTAATTATAGGTTAACATAAGGCATGCGTCTATAAAAATCAGTAGATAATATAAAAACTTAAGAATGCATTTGCTTCTATTGGTAAAATTGTTGACAATTCATATTCGACTGTGGGTTTTATAGCTTAAGGTAAATTTTAGCACACTATGTAGCATAAACATAGCTTTGAATCATGTACAGGAATGCCCAAAAAAAGGAGAGTTATTCTCCGGCTATGGACGATAATTGTTGTAATTTGATTTTCAAAGTTGATTACTTAAATATATTTTTTTACCATTTCTAGAGGATGAAGTTCATGTACAATATGCTGAAAGTGCTGGAAAATGTTTCATAATCTATACTTGAAGCAAGTTTTTTATGCCTAGTTTTTTCTTCTAAGAAAAGATTTGCTACGGCTACCAAATTTAAAGCTTTGTTTAAGAGGTCTCAGGACTCTTAAAGCTTTAAAAGTTTTAAATTTTAATTTGTTTAGATATTAAAGTCATATCTTTTATGAACATTTTGATGTAACTGTTTCCTTGAAATTCCCATTAGAATAGACGTTATGGCTTTTAGAATTATACCCGCTCAATAGCTGAAGCAGGGTTTCCGAAACTCTGAAGTCATTTTTCTCCAAATGACGTTTTCGGTCATAACTCGCAGGATATCTCAAAAACTTCTGAATGTTTTTTCATTAAATTTTTAAAACATATGTTTCATGTTAGTCTCTATAAACTGAACATAAAATGTCCTTTTTATAGTTCAAAAAATATTTTTTAGGTGATTATACTCTTGAAATTTTCTAAATTTTGCATTAGCTAAATACAACTTTGTATTAAAAATGTAAAAATGCTTTAAATACAAATGCATTTAGGTTCAGCATAATTATTACAATCTGAAGTATAAGTAGGCATACAAATTTCCTTAATCTGTTATACCAATTTTCTGCTCGTCAAATGTCTGACAGTTTGGAGTCCCCTATAAATGGTAATTCTGGATCTTCCAATTTTTTAAATACATGAAATGAAAGAACATAATTATATCTTTCATCTCAATTAAAATTGTATATTAAAATCAAATACATTTTAAGATATTAAATGTTGAAAATGGTCCTTTTTTTTTCTTTTTTTTCTAATTTTAATGGTCCTGAGACCACTTAATAAAAAAATCAATATATTTTTTTTATATTAAATTAAAATTTCCAGTTCCTGAAAACGAAATCCCTATCAAATGCTATAAAATATGTTGAGCAAATTTTTGCCTTCAAAATAAATTAGAAACTGTGTCTGAATAATGTACCATCAATAAATAACTATAAAATATACATATTTTGCATTTTTATTCCAGTTTCATGGATAAAAATTCTGTTTTAATACATTTTTCCTCTCGAATGCTGCTCCATTTTTCACACGGTATTTAAGAGTTATACACATATTCAATTTTGTAATCCTCGTATCATTTTTTCAATGTGATTTTTTGTAATATAATAAGCTTCTTATCACTAATAATTTCTTATTTTTTTTATCTATATTAAAATCTTACTTTTCAAGTTATATTTACATATGCTTTTATTTTCATAAATAAACAACGACGCTCATTATGAAGTTTGTTTTATTTAATGTAATTAAAACTTTCCAAAATAATTTGGCGCATTTCCAGATTTAAGAGTTTGGAGTATCTGAGAAAGTTTGATAATCACACTCATTTTTATTATTAATGATGTGTAGACGTCTGGTTTATAGGCATCTGTTAAAGAAGGAAATTGTAGTAAACATTTTGAAGAATGCATTATTAGGAATATAGATGCAATAGAGTGCCCGTTATCCGAACTCAATTAGCCAAGCTGTCTAATTATCCGAAAGCATTTTTTTTTTCCGGCCGGCCCTTGAAATCAAAAATGTTTTCCAGATCAGCGGATCGATAGGAACAAAGCCAGCTATGAAACAGATTGAACGACTGGAGAATGATGATGCTATTCAACTTATATATTTAAGAAGAATTCAGGATATGACATCATTGAAAACGATGTCTTCTTTAAAGCAAAAAATAATTCATAGATTTTTTGTTTAAATTTCAAATTTTACTATTCAGAAAATGCTAAAAAAGGCGAAATAAATTTAAAAAAAGATTAAAAAAAAGACATAAAAAAATAAAAGATAACTAATAAATAGACATTTATTTTAAGAATGCTAGACCTAACAGTTCCCCACAGCTAAGCTTGGTTAAAATTTGACGGAAAAATTGTACATACACAGAAAATATTTTTTAAAGCTATTTATCGTTTTAAAGCTACTTATTTTTTTTTTTTTTAAATATACTTATCTACTACAGGGTGATTCAAAATTATATGTCAAAAAATGTAAAGGCAGGTAGAGGGTGATTTAAATAAGCGGATTTCGTATAGGAATGTGCGTGCGGAAATGCAATGTCGAGGCAGTACAGGGCGCTGTTGAATGCACCGGGTAAATGTCCTTCGTTGACTTGAATCGTCATTTCCCGCACGGATTGGAAGTAACATGGATTATTACACGAATGCTGAGCTTACCGACATGAATTTCCTGTATGGGATTGCGCAAGGAAATGGATTGGCTGATGAAAGGATTTATGTTGAATGATTCCCGGGTAGAGTTCTGCCGGATCCTCGAACATTTCAGCGTCTTCATTATGAGTTGTGTGCGTGTGGATCGTTTTACGCTTCCAGGCCTGATAAGGGAAAAGATAACATGTAAGATATCGCAGAATTCCTGCAGTGAAAGAAGCTGTATTATGCACAATAGAGGACAGTCATTCGACAAGCTGAAAAACTGTTAGACGTGCGTTGGATGTGGATCATTTCCTTGCTTAACCCCATACGTGAAACACATGTCGGCAAGCCCCGCATTGGTGTACAGATGCATGTTGCTCGAAATCCGTGAGTGAATAACGATCCAAGCCAGCGAAGCGCTTTCATCTACCAAACTTAACAATGCCCTCTACTGCCTCAGCGCTGCATTTTTGCACCCACATTCCTATACGAAATCTGCTTATTTAGGTACCCTATACCTGCCTTTAGATTTATTATACATAATTTAGAAACACCCTGTATATTTTTTAATTTTTTATTTGCTTCATTTAAAAGATTGCTACACGTAAAAACGTCTAAAAAAAATGCATTTAAAAAACTCTGCTAGTGTTACAAACAAACATCTTTAAAATTGCAACTTTTGATTGTTCGCATTAGCGCCAATTTAGACGAAAATTTCGGATAATCGGCTCTCTGCTGTATTTAATTAGAGTATTAGTTACAATTAACTTTAAATAACAACGAAATTAGCAGAAACATTCTTAAGAATACTTCTTTGTAAAACAAAACAGATAATTCATTTTGCTCACCAATCATGAGATCATCGTCAATACTTCCAGGACTAATTGGATCGTTGTTTTTAAACCTGTACATGTGGATTTTGTATGGAGCACGAAGTACTCTAGAAACTTCTTCCCATCTTGGTGTTATCCATTGGCCAACTTCTGGTTGATAAGCTCTTCCATCAAAAAATAACAAGCGAGTAAATGGGTCTCGTATACCTCCACGGAAGTCTATATACAAAAGGAACTGTGGGTTTGTATCAGAGATGATTTCGCCGAAAGGGGACCTAGAAAAAAGAAAATAATTTATTTTGACAAATTCTAACTAAAACCACGTAGAAAACCTATATTATAAGAAAATATTTATTTAGACAAATTTTAAATGAAACCGCATGAAAAATCAACATTAACATTGCATTAAAGTACGTAAATTATAGTGGACATATAGGGTGATAAAAAAAAAAAAAATCTTCCCCGATATATGTACCCCTAATGACCTAACTACTTAACCAATCGAAAGGAAATTTCAGATTTAGTTGTTTGAAGATATGTGTTCGAGATCGTGATGATTTAAAACAATAGAGCTCTCACGGTTACGGTTACGGTGAAAAAATATCGAAATTCTCGAATGGCAACACCCTTTTTTTTCCTGCGCGAATTCATCAGCTTATTGAAAAACCATAAATGGTGTTCAAACGATAAACGTATGACTAAAATAGCCAGTGTAACATCGTGGCACTCAATCCTAATCAGTACCTATGTATTGTAATATTCAGCATACTAAAACAAATTATTACGTTTTTATTTTCACTATGTGTACAGAAACACAACTTTCGTTCCTCGCAATGGTCTTTTTTGCAAGTGTTTTATACCGGCAATTTCCATCGTACGTGCATAATTCCAATGACATTTGTAGTTTTTCAATGCGCTGATGAATTTGCGCATGAAAAAATTGGGTGTTGCCGTTCGACATTTTCGAAATTTTTTTCACTGTAACCGTAAACGTGAGATCTCTATTGTTTTAAATGATTACAATCTCGAGCGCATACATCCATATAAGTATATCTAAAATTTCTTTTCGATTGGTTGAGCGGTTAAGCCGCTAGAGGTTCATATATCGGGGAAGTTTTTTTTATGATCACCCTGTATTTTATAAGGCTGAAGGAAGCATAAAGACATGCATTTATAAACAACATAGTAAATTTTAAAACTATAAGAATTAATACAAATACAAAGTGGTAGATTTTAAAAAAAAATAAGAATTTAGCGTAAATTATAATATATAAGTTAGATAGAATGTAAAAAAAGAGATATATAACATTCAATTAATAAAATGAAAATTTCAGTTAAAAAATATTTAAAGGACAGTTTAAGCAGTTAAGAAGCAGTCTACGTCAAAGGAAGTTAAAAAATTCATAGGCATGGAAACGACACCATTCAAGGATTTTAATTCTAAAGAGTAACAGTTTACAGAGGATGTCACAAAAATAGAACGACAAAGATTTTGAGGAGATAGGGCACATCATAAGGATTGAGAATTTTATTGCAACCCATGACGGGAAAAAAGTTATCGTACGCCGCTAGGTCGTGGTGTTCACGATAGCTCTGGAGGGGTAATATCTGCTTTATCACAGTAATTCGAGCTGCTATCGATTTCAGAGGAAGATGCAACATTTTACAGACATGGAGCTGGCAGACATTAATTCGTATACGGATTGGCTGGTGGCAATACACCATCAGCCGTTAGGGCTGTATCGAGAACGGTTCCTACAGAGAGATGTACCAGATCGCCGTGTGCTTTCCAATGGGCATCACAATCTGTGTGAATAACTTACAACTTAAGGACGTAGTACCTCTTAAGGACCCGCATTCGCATTTTAATTAATACTTTTACTACATACCAAAATATCTTCTTATGGCAGGAGTTAAATAAAATAAAACTTATAATAGTTTTAATCCTCTGAGTAGCAATGTAGATTAATGTTTATTTTTTAATGATTTGCTTTATAGGATATTATAAAAAGAAAAAGTAGATTCATTTTATGAGAATAACAAATCCTAGCCTGGGTGTTAAGCTGTTATCAGCTAGGAAACCCCTCAATGCTGTTCAGCTGTTCAATCTGTTCGGCAATTGATCTGTAATGGAAAGAGTACAAAAGTTTTTAATAATAATGTTTTAATTAATAATTTTTTTGATAGCAAAATTATATTTTGTAAATATTTAGCATTTCTTGAAATGATATTATGATTGCTAATAGTTGTTGAAAATCCTTCAATTTGAAGCATTTTTGGAAACGTAAAATTTTTACCGATGAAAAACTTTTGAAATGTTCCACAAATTGATTAAAACACATAAATTATTTAATACTTTTCTCCGACAAAAATGCTTTTTTTATAATTAATTTAGAAATAATTGCTAAAATTAATACAAATCAAAGAATGGTCTTACCTTACGACTCTTTTAACTATTTTACCATCAGCATCAAATATTATCAAAGGGGAACCAAGATGATCAGATGCAACAAAATATTTGTTCGCTGAAGTATCTTCAACATACATAAGATGGCCGTTCGTATCATAAAAGAGAGATGTGGTTGTTCGTGCTAAAGGCCAATGTATATGTGTCACCTTTTCTGGTTCGTTTAGATTTGCGTACATAAATTGTGTCACATTCTGCTCCTCATTATTTATTGAAGTTAATCGGCCTATAGCGTCGTAAGTATATCTTACATCATGGAAACCAGGATGAACCGCATTAGTCAACTGGGCTTTTGAATTAAAAGTTAGTTTTTCAGGACCTCGGGCAACAATAAATCCTCTAGCATCGATCGTGTACGGTACATTGGTGTCATATCCTACAAGTCTGTCACCTCCGTCGTATTTCATCGTAATTTGCCTATCAGCATTCCAGTAGGTATTCATGTTACCATTGGCATCATATGTATACCTGTAAAATATGAAAATTATTAACCGATAAGATAGGTTACTCAAGTACATAAACGCTTTCTGATTCAGAGAATGTGCAACGTGAAAAAACAATCAGTGTAAAGGAATAAATAATTACTTGAATATTTAAATATAATTACTGTATTATTTCACAACAGATACACTGTTCCGTTGCAAAATGAAATAACGGACATTGAAAAACTGCTGCAGCGGTACATATGCTTACTATAAATTCAGAAAGATTAGTTCTAATCTCTAAGCGTTTATCATAACCATGTGTGCTGTTTCTAGCATTACTATTCTCTTTTTTCCATTTTAATATAAGAATACGTATTTCTGAGAAATCTATATCTCTGTTTCCTAAACTTTTTTTGCTGTTTTTTCTAAGATGCTTAGCGGTCTTTATTTTTCAATATCACAGTGTCTGAATAAAACATTCGTTTTATTTAATCGCATAATTTCTGCAGTGAAATAAAACGATGTTTAAACATACGGGATCCTTCAAAATAAGGACTTCAACAGAAACTCTGTTTTTTTTTCATACTCACATATATATAATTTGATTATTATTTGCCCCTGTAGGAATTTCATTCGTTTAAACGTATATAATAACACATTCGCAAAGAAATGTCGTATTTTAGACATTATAATATGAAGTTAGTAGTTGATTTCTAAAACAACGTATACTAAAACCTGTGAAAATGGAAATCATCCATAACGGAATACTATCTTACGACGAAATAAATACCATTTAGTTATACAGGGTTATACTAAATGATTCATCGGGTTTCAAAATACTGTTCATTTACAAATATACGACGTACAAAGACGGATGATACACGAAAAGATACTTATAATCAACTAGTTTATGGTACATACTACAAATATTGAATGTGTACGCCCTTAGCCACCCGGCACACATCCAATATTTATGAAGTTCCATCCATACGCATAATAGAAATGTTTCCTATGCGCTTCTTTAATGGTTTTATCGTTTTTGGCAGTGGGGGTACATAAACTTTGTACTTCACATATCTCCGCAGGAAAAAATTACATGGCTCTGGCGACCGGGGGGACGGCATGGCAACTGAGGTACATTATTCAGACTAGCACGGCCTATACATGGATGATAATCCATCTTCCGTACACGCGAGCCACGAGGCGGGCTTTTAAACTCGGTGAGTGTATGTACCTTGCCATGTATAACCCGCCTTTAAAGGTCGTATACCTCTCAATACACAGTGTTTTGAAACCTGATGAATCATTTAGGCTAACCTTGTACTTCTTAAAGTGAAATCTATCTGAATTGGATATTTTCCGGTTCTTTCTTATTAGGTTTTAACGCAGCGGTTACCTTAAATCCTAACCAGATCATAAAAAAATATTTTTAAAAGAGAAATACCTGTATCTTCTTCGGCCGGAAACTTCGCCAAGAAATCCATCAGCAGTATATGAGTATTCGCTGACATCTGTTGATAAATCTTGTTCAGCTTTGGTCTGCGTTTTATGCACTCTTCCTCTGGTATCATAAAGTATCGCCAACGAGAAGACCTCTTTATTCCATAAAGTAACTGCTAGTAAAGATATGTATCCATAAGCATTGTATCCAATAGTTTTGCTGAAATGTCGCTGTTCATCTTGGATAAAGACGTTATGCACTTTCGGTCTGTGGACAAGGAATTGTTGAACCTGTTCCAAAGCACCTGACTGTCCAGCATATCTATATCGAGCGTCTGCTACCACTTTGCCAGCTGCTTCAACTTCAACGACAGTTACTTGGCCTTCATAACGATATCGGTATTTCAAACTATTCAGTTTGCTTTGAGCGGAATATCGAATGCGTTCTTCTCTTAGGAGAGTGCCGTGATACCTATTGTATGAGAAACAAGCATTTAGAAAAGTATAGTAAATATAAATAAATAATAAACATAAATGGCCATTTCCATGCGAACTTATCATGTCTGTCACATACTCCGATTTTTTGGTTACCCGTATTTTAGAACGGAAAAATGTGACTTATTTTATCGGAGATATCTCATCAATTGAATAAGGCGAAGCAAACTTTTCGAAAATAACGGTGGCCAACAAACATAGCGATTTTCTGCTGTGTGACAGACATGACAAGTTCGCATGTAAATAGCCAAATGAATAATAAAAATAGTAAATGTTTAAGTAAAAAAGAACATCTTTAAGTATCATTAAGTGTATAACGATTGGTAGCGATTTCACAGGCTCTCGGATTCTGCTTCTTTTTCTTTCTATTTTGTTCGTTTATTTTATAAATACAAATACATCTTATTTTCTCGTGTATTTTAAAAATATTTATTTGCTGTCAAAAGAAGGGAGTGTGAAACATATCCGATTTTTTTAGGTATTTATTCGTATTAATTTTTTATGGGTGTATAAAAAAATTTATCTTTAAGATACATATATTATTAACAATTAATTAATTAAATTTAGAAAATTTGCATTACATATTAAACCGTTGATAGATGAGCTTTTTAAACAGAATTGGAAGCTTACATTACTACAGGAATAATATGTAATGAAAATAAAGTATAGTACGTGAACCCTGGTGAAATCTTAAATCTACAGCAATGCTTTTAAGAATAAAATATTTTAGATAGATGTATTGTTAAAGGTTTTCTCAATTTTGGAACCATGAACCGTTCAGATGATTTTTTTTTTTTTTTTTTCATACTATATATTTTTGTTAGTACTAATATTGAAAGAATGTATCAGTTTTCCTAAGCTCATAATCGTAACAACATGAACGATATGTGACTAAGTTAATAGGCAATGATAGTTTTTTGTTTTTGTTTTTACTTCTTCTGAATGCTTCAAACAAATAAATCCATAAAAAAATTAAACTCACCTGAACTCACACCGTGTTTCAAAATCATTCACTTTCTTAATCCATGCTTTTATCAGTGTTTTCTGCTCTAAATATGTGAAATCAGTCCTTTCATTTCCACAAAATTCAGACTTCAGCCTTCCACTTGAATCATATATGTAAACAACTCTACCTCGATTGTCTGGATACATTTTGGCAAGTAACTGACCATAGTCATTGAAATGCATTACAAAAGGGTATTTTATACCAGGACTGAGATACAGAAGCTTGTAAAATCCGAGAGATGTTTGCATGGCTATTTCGTGTTTTTGTCCATTGGGAGTGATAATTGTATGCAGACCACCTGAAGTGTCATACTGCAAGAGGTACCGACTTCCACTGGGTAGAATTATTTCACTAGGCTGAAAAAGAAATTATTCTTCAGCATTCTTATTAAGTACAAAAAAATAATAACAAAATAATTAATTACTGTGATGCAGATGCACTACACAGTCTACATACAGCTTTAAGACAATATTTTTTTCCGAATCTTTCACCTTATTTAAACTCAGAAAATCTTCAAATTTCTACGATTGAAATAGGCAACTGCGAATTTTGGAATCGAAACATAAAATAGAAATTTTCTAATCTGAAATAGTGGTGGTAGAGTGCTTGGAAATTCAAACGAGTGTAGGCACCATGAGCATATTTACAAGACACCAACGGTGCTATACGTAGTAGCAATTAACACGAAACAATATGTTTGTATATTCTGTATTTTGGGCAATATTGGCCATATTTTAGTTATATGGAAACCAACATACTCTGCATTAGATAAAATATTGCTCCAAGTTTAGGTCTTTTTTTAAATTTTTACAACATTGTAGTAGTGTTAGCAATTAACACGTTATTGGTATGGGGAAAATTCTAATATGCTAAAAGTTATATGGATTTATAAAAGTTACTAAATTTTTCTAGGAAGCCATGCATGCAAAGATTTTACGTGCAGTGCAGTTTTCTCGTAAGAGATACGTGCGTACCATTTCCATATTTATAGTTTTGATTATCCCGTTTTATTTATTTTTGTTTGTTTGTTTATAGACAGCATTATCTGATCATGGTATACCATTTCCATATTTATAGCTTTAGATTACCTCGTTTTATTTATTTCTGTTTGTTTGTTTATAGACAGCATTGTCTGACTATGAGATCAATCACAGAACTGTGGTATTTTTTATGGGTGATATATATGCTTAATCTATTATATATATTTAATGTAGTTGCCAGTAAAATTCTACAATAAAAAAGATAATATTTGAAAGGTTTATAAGAAAGTGGTTTAAAATTACCATATCAAGTACTTTCTTGTCATATTTGTACATTATTCCATTTGAATCAGAATGTTTCACTTCAACTAGTCTTCCTTGCATATCGAAGTCATAACTTTTTTTCAGCAACCCCCTTTCCCATTTTGTCAGTCTTCCAAACTGGTCGAATTCCACTTTCACAGGAGTAATATTCTGTGGTGACTGCCACTGGATTGATTTGGCCATGACATCATAATTTGCTGTAACTAGAGAAACCTGGTGGCGATCGTAAATAATTTCAGAATTTTGTTCACGATCAAACACAACGCTAAAAATTAATTCACTGTTCCTCTGGAAATTCAAAAAATAAAATAAAATTAATCAATCATTCAAAACTATATCAGTTATAGATATACAAAATACGAAAAAATAATCATTTAAGTTAGTTTCCACATAAGGTAAACGCACCAGTCGTGGGCCACTTAAAGACATTTATCAAATTATTATTAAAGTGTTAGTGAATTCCAAAATGTATATATATTTTTTAGGCTAGTCCTAACCTCTATGTATTGGAATAAATATTCAAAATTTCAAATATATTCAAAATGAATTCAAAAAATAAAATAAATTCAAAATATATTAAAAAATCAAAATGTAAAATAAAATAAATTCTGGAAATTCAAAAAATAAAATAAAATAAATCAATCATTCAAAACTATATCAGTTATAGATATACAAAATCAGAAAAAAATAATCATTTAAGTTAGTTTCCACGAAAGGTAAACGCAACAGTCGTGGGCCATTTAACGACATTTATCAAATAATTATTAAAGTGTTAGTGAATTCCAAATTGTATATATATTTTTTAAGCTAGTCCTAACCTTTATGTATTGGAATAAATATTCAAAGTTTCAAATATATTCATTGGAAAAAATAAAAATGTTACCATCTTCTGCACTTCGGTGGTGGCAAAGTAAATTTCTGATGAATTAATTTTTAAGTTTTTGGCTTATCTAACAAATTATTTACAGTGTAATGGAGTTTATCAACAATATCAACAACAGTTTAATTGAAAATAAAACATAATGTGAAAGAAACAATACTTTAAATGAAAACGTACTCAGTAAAAAAAATCTGTAAATTAAAGTTTCTTCTCCGTTGCTCTTTTTTCGTTAAAATACGAAAATTTGCACATGAATTTTCCAGTCTTCTTTTAAAATAAAAACTTCACCGATCTAACGTACAAAGTAAGTGATATCTTCTAATTTAAGTAGCATTTTCGTCTTTTCACATGGGTGTCCCGGCAACTGTAGTGCCAGCACTTTTTCGTTTTAGAAACGGAATTTTTGTGTATGCTCTTTTTTCATCAAATCAGGGAAACCTCGGGAATTTAAACTCAAAATATCCTGAAATCCCTTAATCTAAAGACGGAAATTTCGTCAAATAACAGAAAAATTCCTTCAAATCATGGCGGCTTTCCGGCAACTGTGCTGTCAGCACTTTTACGTTTTACCACGAAAACTTTTTTGAAAGTGTATATTTTAATGAAATCTTTAAGAATTTGACAAAAAATCTATTTTTGAAGACACTCTAGAAAATAAACAAATGTACTAGCAGAAAAAAAAAAAATTATTTCAAACAGTTTATGAAACGTTAACATTTTACGGATGTTAGTTAATCAGATTTCCTTCAGTATTTTTTCAGAAATGCATTGCGGGCTTGTTTTTAAACTTTAAAATTTAGTAGTCCACTATTGGTACATCGCTCAATATAGGTTCATTTACCTTACTGTAATAATAAAATGTTATGCATACAACGATATGTTCCGAGCATCAAAGTCATATAAAAATGAAATATTCTTATTATCTGCCAGAACATCTTTACGCTGAAAAAAAGGATTGATTCGAAATCTAACACAGTTTTTAATATTATGGAAAAGTAACTAAACATCTGAAAATTTTTTGTTTACATAAATTCCGTGAAATTTATTAAAATTTCTGAATTTTTACGCATTATGAACACACGTTAAATGTACACAATTTACTTCAAAATGTAATAGATCATTTATATGCTATTAACTCCCTTTAATTTAACTTTTGTTGAAAATTTGTGAATTAAGCAACATAATAAAATCTAGGCAAGCTCGACCATATCTGTGTTTTTAAACTGAGTCAGCTAAACAATGCAAATTTAGTTTATTGTAATCATCACTGAGCATATGTAAGTTTGTGCGTATTTTTAATATCATTAAACTATATTTCGAACAATTTTCGACCATAGAACAAAAAGTGTCAGAATCCTTTTGAATGTCCCTATGAACAAAATATAAATCCTACACACTTCAATAGGGAGCATGTCTCTATTAATCCTAATAACATCTATCGTTTATGTTGTAATCCAAGCTACAATTATGACTCATTATTGTTGACTTGCAGACAGACGGCCAGACGAAACGAAGTAATTAACCCCTTAACAGTTTTGCCCGAGTGCCGCTCGGGCAAAAAGAGTTTGCTATCTTCGATACTAAAAGCTTTTGGATACCACTTAATTTGAACGTTAATCTTTGGTTTGTTACATGGTATACCTTTTTTGATTGTACAAGGCCAAATATTTTAGTTAAAAAAAAGTGGTCTCGGTCCTTATTTTTAATTTATTGAGTAAAAAAAAAAAAAAAAAGAAGAAGAAGAAGAAAAAGTAAAAGAAAGAAAGAAAGAAAAAGAAAATAAGAAAAAAGAAACAGTTAAGGGGTTAAGCGTTTTCAAATTTGTTAGAAATTGTTAAAAGCAAGCTACGTTTTCTTGTGATTCATTGGTTAGTCCTGAAATTTATATTAAAGCTCACTAAGTTTCAAATAATGAATTTTTGGTATAATATTCATCTTTTCATATAATTATTTCACACTTTAAAGAAATTAAGTAATGTTACTTCATAAAATTAGTGGCAGCATGCTCTGTACAATTTATGGAGTAATTTAACTTACATAATGGTGTAATTTAATATTATATAACTTGTGTAATGTTACATATTAATGCAACGTAACACCAGTTATATCCGCTAAATTACTCCATAAAATGGAGGCAGCAAGACTTCCACCAATTTTGTGGAGTAACGTTACTTTTTTTTAAGTGCAAAAGGATATTATGCGAAATTATTCATTTGAATTAAAATATGTGCATTTACCTTAAATTTTCTCCCTACTCTAGTGATTCTTCTATTTCCATTTTTTCCGTCTGCGTGAACAAAATAATGCCACTCGAGATACTGAACATTGTCATCACTGAAAGCCATTCTCATTCTTGAAGGTACTGGAAACATTTCACCAGAGACAGGATTTGTACTGGCTAAAACAGGATTTGGAACAGTCTCTACGTCTACTTTACTGGAATCGCGTTGTATTACAGAAAAACTTCCATCAGGGTGTTGTGTGATCCTCTCTTCTGTGTCACCTAAAATAATAGTAATTGGTTATCGGAAGAAAGTTGTATCAATACATACAGTGCCTCAAAAATTAAACTAGCACTTTAATTGAAAACTTATAGAAAGAATGACAATCAATTAAAAATACCAAAAATAAATAAATAAATAATGAATATTTGTATACAATAATAATAGACTGGGTGCCCGTTCAACAAACCATCACCTCATCGAGTTGATGGCTGAAATTCTAAGATTAGTTAAAATTCGATTCGCATATTAAAATACAACTGGTATGCCAAGTCATATCTTGGTGCAAAACATCTGCAAACCCATTTTTAGTGGTTGACTGGAAGATTTGTCATTGTGGTTTCCAGTTCGTAGTCTACCATGTTTTCATATTTTTAGGGTGCAGGAAAGCACTATTATAAACCTACCGACCAAATACTAAATTCGGGTCTACAGACGTTTTCCACCAAGATATGACTTAACCAGTTACATTTTCATATAATAATCGAGTTCTGTCTAATCCTGAAGTTTCAGCCGTCAACTCGACGAGGTGATCGCCTGTACATTCACATCCCGATGTATAACGTAGTTTGATAACCATGATCAATTAATTATATTTATACAGTAAAGCCCCGATTATCCGTGAGCGGATTATCCGCAGTGCGGTTTATCCGCGAAGCAATTTTTTTAAATTCAAGCCAACAGCAAGGAAAATACAATAAGCCTTACTAATAAATATAAACAGAAAAATTCATGTATTTGAAAGTGATAGAAGAATATTTCTAGATCCAGTTGCCATGTTTGAAATATCAGATATACGACGTAAAAACAAGATACATTTTTTTAACTCATAAAAGGCGGAATTATTTATCTCATTAAAATGGAAAAAAAAGTGGTTGATCGGTGAACGATCTTAATCCGTACCAAAACAGTGTTCGCTAGCCGAATTATTCGTTAACCGTCCTATATATTTTGCATTGATTTGTATGGGAATTCCATTAATTCGTTCTTAAATGTTAAATAATGCATAAAAAATAATATAAATCTTCCCTTTATCATAGAGTTAACATACGTCCTTATTTAATATGGGCGGGTCGTATTTTGATGGCTTTGTCCGCGTCATGGAATATTTAAAAAACAAAGACTCCTTTGTAAAAACTTTTAGGGTTACATTAATAGACTACGGCATTAAATCATATCGATTTGTGACTTTGATCTTTCAAAAACTCCTTAGTTATCTAAAAGATCGTGTTTACTGCAGGCCTGATAAAGCTCAAGTTGAGCCTAGAGCCTGTTAATAATTTTTGAGCTAAATTTCAATTAAAATAATTAATTTATAATATAAATATTCCTTAAAATGGGACACAAAATATAAGACTTAATTTTTCAAATATGTTCATTCTAATTTGCAGCCCTTAAAATGTAGGGGCCGAACCCACGGTAGCTCATGAATTAATTAGGCCATACGTATACAACTGTTAAAATGTTCTCTAAGTCGACAATAGTTGCAATTAAATACAGTTCGGCAAATCTAAAACAGAGCATTGCTTCTTCTTGGCTTTGTTTTGGGAGGTGATCGTAATCCGAACATAAAAATCTCTCACGAAAGTGTTCGTTAACCGATCACCTACTATATTTCATTTCACACCACTTCTTCAGAATAGAAATTTTTGTCTAATTTTATCGCGCAGATTCTGTCATCACAGAAAGCGAACATTTTTCTTCACAATGACTGGTATTCAAACATCAAACGTATTGGCAGATATGCTGTACCCTGAAGCAACGCTAGGATTTAATGGGTTAAATTAAATTGGTTGTTCTTAACATGATATCCTAGCCCGTGGATTACCCACTGGAAAACTCAGTACAAGGAATGGTGGCTAGCTTCAACTTCCAAAACTCGTAGTAGTTCATGCATTTTATTGATTATTTATTTTTAATAATTGAGAGTTATTTACCTTAAACCGGCAAAAAGTTCGCCATATGACACGTGTCTTAGGAAATTTGTATTTAAATAAATGATTGGAGAATAAATTATTAGCTTTCGTTGTGGGAGGGAAGATTTTTAATAAAGACGAATAATTAATGATGAAGGATGTTCAATTTGTTAACTAAGGAGAAAAATTCATCATTCATGCTACTCATCCCTTACTGTTGATATGACATTTTCACGCTCCAATGGGAACGCTCCATCACAACCGTGACGTCGTCAAAGTCTAGCCTTCCTTTTCACATATGAAGTAACAGTGCATTTTGATTTAAGGACGTTCTTAAAAATATTACCTTAGTTCATTCGCTTAAGTGAGATACCTCTGCATGAGCATGTGTTTTCTGCAGCGAATATCAATCTTAATATATTAGGAACGTATTATTAACTAGCTTTCAACAAAAGATATAATATTCATTCCTATATATTTATGAGCAAATGCTGTGATTTTTAATTTTTATTTTTTCATTGGAAATGGATCGTACTAAATGTAAAATCAATCTAGATATATAGAATTCAAAAACGGTATGTGTTTCTTCTATATATTTAAAATATATATTCACATCTTGGGGTAACCTGAACTGTTAGATCTAATGAAAACAACGTGCACTCTCAAAAATACCTTCTCCAAATTTTCCCTTTTAATTGACGAATATCCGTCTCCGTTACAAGATGTAAAATATACGTTAATTGAAGAAAGAGGGGGGGGGGGAAAAAAAGAAAGTTGCTGACCTGAAATCGAACCAGCTATCTTAGTATTACGAAACCGGATGCTAACCATTGGGCTATAGTTTCACAGTAGTGAAAAACTTTAAAGTAAATATGCTTGATGGGTATGGCTTGATTAATTTCTTTAAATAGCTTTTAATTTTGATGGTGTTATTTATGACGGCCGATTATCAGCATGAGAGAGGGATATAAGCCGAGGGAGAGTACCCTCCGTAGGGTCTTTCTAAGGGAACCTAACCCGTATTTATGCAAGCTTATCCAAGGTTTAAAAAAAACCTCGGAAAACTTCGAACGATTAGGGTGACGGGTGCGATTGGGTTCGAACCCAGTACCTCCATAAATATATAACATAATAGAAACAAGCGAAATTACTACAGCATTTGATAGCATAACTCAATTCTAACATTTGTCTTAAATCAGTGGTTAGACAAAGTTTTATTTATTATTTCTGCAATTTTATTAGACTTACTTCTGTTATCAGAATTGTTTCAGCTATTATTTACACGAATATCATATATATTAAAATTCAAAGATATTTCTGTAAGATCAGTACTCAAATTCGACACAATTGCGCACGCGTCAACTGTTTTTTTTTTTTTGTTGTTGTTGTTGTTGGTGGTTTTTTTTTTTTTTTTTTTTTTTTTAGAAAGAACTAAAACGAGTTCCTGCTAGCGTAGCGGGCTAAAGCAGCTTTTTAAAGCTCTGCATTTTTGTAGAGGTCACAGGTTCAAATCCAAGCCAAGCAAAATGTTTTCTGTAATATTTTCGTTGATAATTCATTTCAATAATGACATATTTTATTAAAAAGATAAGTTATATGATTTTTATTTTATTATTATTATTATTTGAATGCTTCATAATTAAAAAAAATTAACATTGAACAATATTATGTTAAAATAATGATTTTATATTTAAAATATTTAAGCTACAATATTTTGCAGGTAATTATGAATTAAATAAATTGTTCTTATCTTTAATTTTTGTTCTACTTTCTTACCATTATCATGAATATAGAAGCGTGTGTGTCAGAAAGAAATGTTTGACATTTTTTTTCCGTAAAAAAAGAAAACGGAAAAAAAGAAAACTATTCATATAAGAACTATAAAAGAATTTAGCTTGATATCCATGGTTTAATAATTAAAAAAATGTATAAAAATGTAAAATAAAATACAAGTAATAAAATTATATATTATAAATCGTTAGCTGCATCAAGTTTCAAATTTATGTTTTTTGAGAATGAGACTGATAAAAATAAAATTCTTGGCAGCTTTAAATGGTGGTGCAGTTAAAATAAATAAATAAATAAATAAATAAAAGAATAAATACAAATAAATATTTTTATAAAAAATAAGTCGTAGTAAGTAAAAATAAATGCTCTATCCAGTATTTTAGGTAAATTTATGATAAAAAGCAAGTATAATTGGTTGTAAGTTATAAACTTAAAATTCTTTCGCTTCATTGAATAGGTTACACTGACAGTACCATCTAGCGCCTCAAAGAAATAGGAATCACTTATGCAATATTGAAATTTGTCACGATTTCAATAATTAATTGAAAAGTACATAATTAAAAAATCAAGAACTTTTCTAATGAAACAATCAAGTTATTTACCGTCAAATGTTAACGGGCACTATCTAGTGTAACATTAAAACGCAAAGTTAAATTTTAGTAGCTCGAAATCGACACATTTGCGCTTGCATCGACTCTTTTTAACTTCTTCAATTTAGAGAAAAGTCGAACGAGTTTCTGCAGGCACAGCGGTCTAAAGCATCAGTTTAAAGGTCTTAATTTTTGTAAAGAACGCAGGTTCGAGCCCAACGACCGAAAAAATAGTTTCCGTAATATTTTTCGCAATACTTCATTTCAGTAATGACATATTTTATTAGGAGGAGAACTTATTATTTTTATTTTTTATTATTACTATTTGAATCCTTTATAATTAAATAAAATTTAACACTCAGCAGTATTTAAATAATAATAATAATAATTTTATATTTACAATATTTAAGCTAAAACACTTTGCATGCAATTATCAATTAAATAAATTGAGCTCATCTCCAATTTTTGTTATTTTTTTTTACTCACCAAGAACATATGTGTGTGTGTCAGAAAGAAAGGGTTTCCATTCTTGGCTTAGATGCCGTATCTTCCCTCAGTCGTTGTTGTTTTGAATTGTTTGTCGATTTTTTGTTTGCGTGTTGGCGGTGTTTATGGATATGACAAACTGGATATGTAAACCCCGTGTGACGTGTCGTGTTCTGGCAACCCGTGAGAAGCTTAGAACTTTGTGGATCCATTTTGATATCGTGTTCTATCGTTGACTTTTTATTTTTATGTTAAATTTATTGGATGTATTTCATTGACTATAGTTTCTGTAGTCCGTTTAAACGCTCTTGCTGAAGTAATTAAGAAATATGACGAAATTTTGAAGAGAAAGGGAGGTTTTTTTATATTGTGTCAATGCGTATTAAGCCTATTTTGGAAAATGACAGCGATGTTATGAGAGATATTTTGTGCTGGAGGTTTCAAGAAAGCAGATGTTTGTTAAGGTATGTTGATAATTTTATGTATATTTTGCTGCTTTAAGAGTTTTTTACATTTTGAGATTGCTACAAAACGAGAACTGCTGAATTTTGAGAATGCTATACCGCGAGAAATGCTGAATTCGGCGATGTTTTTTTCGGTAAATGTGCGCGAAGCGTTCATAAAACTATTGCTGATTGCCACTTTAGCGAGTTTCGTTTTTTTATGTATATTTTGCTGTTTTAAGAGTTTTGTACATTTTGAGATTGCTACAAAATGAGAACTGCTGAATTTTGAGAATGCTATACCGCGAGAAATGCAGAATTCGGCGATGTTTTTTTTCGGTAAATGTGCGCGAAGCGCTCATTCAACGTTTACTGATTGCCAGTTTAGAGAATTTTGTTTATAATTTACATTTTATTTTCGTTAAGCCAAACATGCGTATAAACCGGTGCTTGGCGACATTTACTACTTGGCGGAAAAGGGGTTTTCACGCCAAGAATTCCAAGATGGCGGAGGTGGGAACTTATGACATCTGTTCCCCATTCTTTTCTGTAAAAATAAAACGGAAAGAAAGAAAGATATTCATATAAGAACTATAAAAGAAATTACTTTAATATCCATGGTTTAATATTTAAAAATATAAAATAAAATTCAAGTAATAAAGAATATATATTATAAATCGTTATCTGCATCAAGTTTCAAAATTAGGCTTTTAAAGAATGAGACTAATATAAATAAAATTCATGGCACTTTTAATGGTCGCGTAGTTAGAAAATTAAATAAAATAATATACAAATAAATATTTTTTAAAAATTAGAGCGTAGTAAGTACAAATTTGATCTACCCAATATTTTAGGTAAATTTCTGGTAAAAAAGCAAGCATAATTGGCTATAAATTATAAACTTAATTTCTTTCACTTCATTAAATAGGTTAGACTGACAGTACCATCTATCGCCTCAAAGAAATACAAGTCACTTATGCAATATAGAAATTTCTCACGATTTCAATAATTAACTTAAAAGCAACTAATTAAAAAATCAAGAATTTTTCTAATGAAACATTTAACTTATTTACCGTCGAATCTTGACAGGTACTATCTCGTACTTTATAAATTTATTAGTATTTTCTTTCATAAGAAAATTCATCAAAGAAAAAATTATGTATTATGATTATTATCTTTATCCTAATTTTTCTACCCCATTACTCTCAGCGATTGCTTTCTTCCTTTGTGGATTTTTAAACGATGGCTTATTAGGCACTACAAAGGTTTCAAGGATGTAAACACCCATGTTTAATGAAGAGAATAAACGCCATTATTTGCTTAGACATGTTGAAATCATTAAAAATATATGACCAAGTAAAAGGCTGTTAAAGAGCTTAAAAGTTAAGACACTTACTTAAATTTCTGTCTCGACTGCAGTAATATTTTATCTCGATTATCTAAAACTATATTAGATTATGTTTCAATACATATCGAATTCAACAGCAAATTATAAAAATAATAATAGTAATTCTAATTTTTTAGTATACATCACAAAATCATTTCGTTTTCTTTATTCTACATGAAGTAGGAACACAGGATGGCCATAAAAAATGTCCTAGTATAAGGTTTAATAGTATCAACTGTAAGCGTTGTACAGTGTTGGTTCAGTGTTACAAATAAAGAGTAACTCAAACAGTTTTAGATAAGCACAAGCGCGAGTACTTCTTTTTTATTTAATCGCTTGCACTCTCATATACGCAAAATGGTGACTCCTGAGCATAAAGCGTTATTGCTGGGCTGATGATTAAAAAGCCGTTAGAGCCATGAGCTTTTTTCCTTTGGGGCTTTATAAAACATAGTGTCTACGATCCGCCACTACCTGATGTTTTACCAGAATTGAGACACAGAATTGGAGAGGCTATTGCTACCATTATTCCGGAATTGTTAAGAGAAGTGTGGGAAGAATTTTGACTTCAGGATGGATGTCTGCCATATAAGTAAAGGTGCAGATATTGAACATTTGTAAGAAAAAACTATGTTATATTCAAGACTGGAGAAGCGCAGTTGAAGTCTGTAGTAGTCTGTCTGAGTTGCAGAACTTCAACTGTGCTACGCCAGTCTTGAATATGATTTAATCTAGTTGGAAAGAACTTCGTTCTCTTCAAAAAACTAGATTAGTTTACCTTCATTTTGATGCATGATCTGTTGTAAATAGTCTAAATTAAACTGTTTTAATATACTATTGAAATTGAGAATTTTTTATGGACACCCTGTATTTTCAATCCCCCCCACCCTTTCCCGCTTCGACAAATAAGAATAGATAAACCTTATAAGGTAAATCCGATTGGTGGAAGTTTTGACTTGAACCTTATAAGATAAGTCCGGATGGTCGAAGTTTTGACTTGAACAGGTATAATCTTATTATTTACTTGTAAAAATCAATCAAAATAAAGACATAAAAAAATCCTTAAACTATAAATGGCAGATATTTAATAATCTTGAAAAATATAATATAAAAAAAAAAATGCAATTTAACAAATTACAACGACCATTTGGAAAATGATTTTTTCGAACCCTAAAATTTAAGACATAAAAAATCGCACGGAGTTGATTATACATTACGTACGCCATGGATTACATTTTTCGATACTGTAAATTTTTAAACTTGTACGGAACTGGTCATGCATTACGTACGCCATGGATAAAACATTAATATTCCTGGACCAATTTTAAATGAAATTTCATTCTTAAACTTCTAAACGTCCCACAATATTACTTTTTACACCGTCGTATAGAGAAAAAAATGTACTTTTAAATGCAATTTGTTTGAAAGCTGTATCTCAATTTGTTTCTGAGTTATTATTATTATTATTATTTTTAGTTTTTATTACTTTTTTGTCATAGTGGCAACAGAAGTATCCATCTCTGTTGAAAGTAAAGGGAAAATATAGATTTCTGTATAGACCAATCTGAAAAAGAATAAAATGCGAATTCAACTAATAAAACGCTTCAGATATGTTTTTGATTTCCTACCTTGACCGAGGACAATAACCATTTTTCCAAATGGTTAATAACAACGAACGAAAATATTTAATAACATCTTTTGAATTACTAACGATTCCGAAAAGTGTTTTTTATCTTTAGAAACCTAATAAACCAGTATTCCCAATATTAAATAAAAAGGTGAAATTAGAAAAAAAAAGTTTATTTTGCTGCGACTGATTCGGAAAAGTTTCCAAGTAGTTTTGTAGTATATCAATCTGTTTTCTAAACCAGGGGTATAGTTTTTTCGAATGCTACCAATTTTCCAGTAAACATTTATCAACAAACATGTTTTACAGGCAAACATTATAAATTAACACCATTAACATTAATATTAAAAACAATATTATTTCGTTATTCTTGCACGTATAAATTCACAAACTACACAATATGAATTTTAAAAGGTTTTCTCTTTATTTAAATGGTACAGATAATAATACTACAGATGTTACAAGTTTAAAATGCATATTTTATTTAAATTTCCTACATCTTTCTGCCTGTCCCACAGCTATCGTCAGGGAATCTACCCTATTAAAATCCGTGCACGTTTCTATGTAACCTTAAAAACTTGGAAACCACAGGGCTCAGAGCCACGGAATTTGGCACTCGTGTTGCTGGTAGGAGGCCAATGATCGATTGGGGCAAAAAATTCGAAAATTTTAAATAGATTTTTTTTATTTTATGTTTTTGACGAATTTGTGCTTTTTTATGTTCAACCCGTAATTGCACGAGCTCTAACTAATTTGAAATATAAATATTATGTACGCCACGCCGCAATACTAAAAAGCTGTGACATGCAAATAATTAGAGATATACGTAGTACGTACGCCACGCTGCAATACTAAGAACTTGTAGCAGGTATTACCATAATTCTTTGACCTCACATGCAAATAATTAGAGACTATTTAATTGCGCTTGATTATTATTTTTAAAAAAAGAAAACATTTTATCACAAATATCAAGAAAACTGTTTATTCTATTTATTCCCTTATTCCAAAAATATCGTTTTATCATCTGCTGTCATAGCAACATGATAAATTAAATTTCGTTTAAAAAAATGCGCAGTAACAGAAAAGTATTTTTCTAAATTGAATAGTTATTTTAAAATTTGTTTTTAGAATTAAATTCCTGAAGTCGCGTGGGAAGAACAGGTTAAACAGCTAGTGTCTTAATTGTCGTTCTATCCATTTCAAATAAGTCGCTTCGTCTGAAATGGAGAGTCTATAATTCTTACGGCAGCTGGGAGGAGAAATAAGAGTACTCTGGATTTAACTTTTGTAGAGGAAAAAATCACTCTCCCATTTTAAACGCAGTGACGTATTTGAAAAGAATAGAACTACAATTAAAAAAAAAATATTCCCTCACGTTTGCTGCGGGATTTGCAGCAGTGTTTCCAATGGGCTACTTTTTTAAAAATCAGATTCTTGATTGGCACCAATTTTTTGAAATGGTAAAATGCCTTATTTAATGACATATTAATTAAGGCAAAAACAAAGTTAATTTTACCGTTTAAAAAAAGTGGTGCCAATCAAGAAATCTGAATTTTTAAAAAGTAGCCCATTGGCAACACAGATTTGCAGACCGAAAGTAGTAGGAAATTTAAATAAAATGTATTGTATGTTTTAAACTTGTAACCTCTGTAGTATTATCTGTCACGATTTAAGTAAACAGAAAACGTTTTAATGTTCATATTGTGCAGTTTCTGATTGAATCTATATGGAACATTGGGTTACGTCTTATGATTTTATTTATGTATAAATTCAATTAGGCAGCTGAAAATGTTTAATTGAGAAAGAACAGTATCCGATTACTATACTATTGATTCTCTCGCAAAGATTTTCAGCTACGTAATTAAATCTATACGTTCAAGAACAGTAGAATAATAATAATTTTAATAATATTAATTTTAGCCAGAACATCAGTGGCAGCGGAAGAAACTTTGTTTTTGTAAATGCTTCTTTAAATCTAAAAAATATATTGGTTCTTAAGATTTCTAAAGATAAAAAACGCTTTTCAAAATCTTGGGTAACTTGGAAGAAGTTATTTTATATTTTCAGTCATGTTTATATTATATTTTCGTATAATAAAAAACATTTGTATTTTGTACAGTGTATAAATGAGTTTCAAATCTTAATTTTTAGCAAATTTACCTTTTATTATGTGATATTATCTAAATTTGGTGAAAGTCTGTGAGTTCGACATAAAACAAATACAGTAGACTCGCGATTTTACGACCCTCGATTTAGTGACCCCTCGCGATTCAGCGACCATTGGATGAGGTCCCGAACATTTTTCAATACTTACAATGTTTTTCCTCGCTCGTTTTAACGACCCGCATATATTCCGAATCTTGATTTAGCGACCTTCGAGAACTTCATTTCACATTCTCCAGAAATTAAAAATCTAGAAGCAGTAAAGGTAATTTTTCTTTCCCCAAATGTTACATTCGTTTTACAGCGCATGTATCAAGGTGTTATACTATGTTTAAAAAAATGTACCGAAAAACTAGTCAATACTATTCTAATCAATTTAGAAGTAAACGAAATTCCTAAAACGAATTCTTAGTGGCTATGCATATAGCAAATTACGCTTGGCAAGCGGTTGCTCAGGAGACAGATTTGCTTCCATCCCACCGGATATTTAAAGAACCAAGCTTGGGAACTTGACCCTGCTGCACCGGGATTGAAAAAACAAAACACGGAAACTGAGAATTCAAATAATATAATATGCAAGTATTGCGGAAACATGTTGTTTCGCCGAAAAATCTCTCATTTGAAGATTATGTTGACGTTGATGATAAGTTTAAAATCGAGAAAACATTTTCAAAAGATGATTTAATCTGCAGCCTTCTCAATCTGATTGGACATTCCAAATAATTATTCTGAAGAAGAAATTGGCGGTGTGCCATATAAAAAAGCAGAGGATGCCATCAAGTTGTATGGAACATTTTTGGAAGGGAAGGAAATTCTAACGACTACTTTTAGATGATCAATGACCTTAAAAGCAATGTTCTGGAAGTTTCCAGCCAGCATTTAAAACGAAAAAGTATAACATTATTATTCAAAAAATCTTAATTAACTAGTCTATGTCATTTTTTTATTTTGTAAAATGCTTAAAATCTTATAAAATTATTCCATAACTTTTAACCATTTTTTAAATCTAAATGTTTAGACCTAAATACTAGAAATGTTTTTTTTTTTTTAAATTGTATGAATCGGTAGCTTTTACTACATTAGAATGCTAGTAATTTTTGAAGTGTAATGAATCAACCAATATTAGCAATATTTGATTTGACGACCATTCGATTTAGCGTCCCGTGGTCCCGTGAAGATCGTTAAATCGCCAGTCTATACTGTATATCATATCCTTTGCCCTTCATAAGGGTTTTCTTCTTCAAATGATAAAATAATTTTATCCATATTATAAATATAGAGGGATAAAACAATATGCTTAATAAATAGAAAAATAATCATTATGTAAAACTTTGCTTATTACATCAGTAATTTTATATGGTTAAAATCTAAGAAATACCAATATGTATACTATGCATTTTATATACTAATATGTAAATATTTAAATATGTAATTATAATTTAATAACAATTTTTAACTATATTTATAGTTTACATATAATATAGACATTTATTTGCATTCTTCGTAACAAGATTTTTTTTTCTTTTAAGAAGTAATCTTTTCGGCTATGATTGTCTTCGCCCTAATTTTTATAAATCATTAGACTCACTTATTATTATTTTGATGTTTTATAGAATTTTAAGAGGCGGTACAAAAAAGAATTCTAAAATGTAAATACCCATTTAAAATTTAGAGCATTAACACCATCCATAGCTTAGACATGTTGAGCTCGTTAAAGGATATCGCCTATCAGTCTTTTAAAAGATGCTAAAAAAAATAGAGAGCAATTATGTAAGTCACCTACTTCATTTTCCGTCTAGGCTAAATGACGTAAATTATGTTAATTGTCCGAAACTGTTTTAGTTTTGTCTTGTAATGTATATCGACAATAATGATTAGTATCGCCTAAGCTCCAGAATCCCATACCAATCCAGCCAGCGTTTAAAAAATATATTATTATCATTATATAAAAAACCTACCATAATTTTCAAATAGTCACCTTCTCTTTATTTAATGACAGAGGCTCCGTGATTAAATAAATCAAAGCTTATTATTCAGAATTTTGGATAGTTTTATACATATATGTACGATTATAATATGACTATTATAAATGTAAACGTATTATTATAAATATATACGATTATCATAAATGTAAACTAACGTACTAAATTAAAAACTCGCAATTAAATAAAACAAAAAAAAATCTATTCTGAAAGTCTGGGAGATACTTTGAATAAATAAATAAACTAAATTAACAACATAATGTAACTAATTTACTGCATTTTTTTTTTCTCTTCAAAAGATTTACCACGATTCCTGAATAATAAAAATTTGTTTACTTAATCACGGACAGTCTGTTATCAACCCATTGCTATTACCGTGTGTTATTTATCCGTATGTTTCAGAAACATGTGACAGAATTATAAAAGTTTTTTTCCTCTTTAACTTTGCGTATTATAAAAAATAAAACGGTTTGAAAGGCAATTTAAAAAAAATAATAAAAATAACAATTACAGTATTTTTAATTTTGATATACATAAGAAAAACTAGTGGATTACCTATAGTCACATTTCAATGAACCTTTACCATCTAATTTAAGAATAGCAAATTAAATTACATGTAGCATTTGCAAAAGGTAAACCAACTAAAATGTGTGAGAAAAGTTAATTTTTCTCCTGTCCGAATTCACTTCGGGCGTTCAAAATATTATGTGTTTGAATAACCCGAACTGTATTTGTGCGACACAGGAAATTAGTTAAATTAAGTGACGATTACTATTCTGAAACAATGGTAATATTTTTAAAATAAAAAAACGCCGACCATGTAATCTTTCAGGATTGTAATCTCTAATATCTAGATGAAAATATAAGTTACAGAATGAAAAGTTACAGAAAATAAATATTACTGCTCAGTCGGAAATCATGCATGTTGTTTGTGCGGTCTCACTCCTCCATCCTTTCATACTACTGGAAGCAGGAAAACACAATGGGAAATCTACCAATCAGGCACTAAATTTTATCTACAAGCATAGGACTTGGCAGCTCTACTTTAATATACTAATCAAGTGATAACTAATTCTGGATTTTCAACCAAAACTCGATGAGGTGATGGTTTATGCAGTCGCCGCCTGGTCTATATTGAATTATTTCGAACAGAAACATAAATACATTTTTCCTTTTTTTTTCTAGTGGATAATTAACAAATATAGACTCAAATTTAATGTTTTTCCAACAAAATAAAAATTCATGCATTATAGGGTTAAGAAGATTTCCTTTGCTCTGATTTCTGCAGTCTCAAATATCCTTTTGATCCTTTGTTTATATTTAAACGGCAAGCAGAATCAAGTTTTAACTACATCCTTAAATTAAAGTACAGGCATTTATTGTGTGTATATAAATATATACAGGGTGTCAACAAATGAGTTGGGCAATTTCCTAAGTTAAGAACTTCCGAAATATTAAATGAAATTAACTAGTAGTAATATCGCCGAAATTTATTCATAGATGGCGTTGGGTGTCATACCTGACGAGCGGGGGTGTTATTCAATGGCCACCAGGATCACAAGATCTCTCACCGCTTGATTTCGATGTATGGGATTTTGTAAAGGATCAAGTGTACAATCCGCCACTTCCTGCATCCATTCCTGAACTAAAATCAATAATCTGCACTGGAATTAATTTGATCGACGGAAACATGCTGACAAATCTGTGGAATGAAAGGATTTACCAATGGGACATTTAGAGAGTCACGGAAGGAAGTCCCATCGAACATTTGTTATAATGATAAACTTGAACTATTTTTCTATCTTACAACAATATGTACTTTAATTTTTTTCCTGGCGATTCCATTCAATAAATCATTCTTTTTGCTACATTAATTTGTAGATTCCCTGTATTTTCTTTAATAAGATCAGCTCATTAAAAGGTTGGAAATATAGAAAAAAAAGATCAATAAAAAGCTAAGACTTTATTTTTCCTAGCTCGTTTGAAAAGAATGTTTTTCGATTATCTAAAACAATCTTAATTTATGTCACAATACATGTTCCCTTAAAATTGTATAATGTTAGGTTTTTCTTATAGGTCGAAATCATTTTCTTTTCTTTTCATTAAGTGACGAATCAATTTTTCCAGTTATTTTAACACAATTTCATAGTCAGATAAACACAAAAACCGGATTTTAAAAGATTTTGTTTTACCACATATAGTATAACAATGTTTTCACTACAGTTAAGCATCCAAATGAAGAAGAACCATTTACTGTTAACGATTGATAACTTAAAAGGATTCGTACAGTTTATATTGGTCATTAATTGTAAAAAGAATATGTTAGTTGAAAAGGCTTTTTCGACTTTTACAAAAATACATAAATCTATTTTTCTAGTGGGTAATTAACAAAAATAGACTCAAATTTAATGTTTTCCTAACGAAATAAAAAATTCATGCGTTATAAGGTTAAGAAGAATTACTTTGCTCTAATACAAGAATACATAAATGTATTTTTCAATGTAGCTTTTTTCGCTTTTAAAAATGATAATTTTGTCACATCATGTTTTGAAAGCAAACGAAAATAGGCATAATAATTTATTATGTAGATTTTTATTTATTACGGAAGCATTCTTCATAGAATAAAATCCAGAAAATATTGTTATCTATATATATATGTATCATATAATGTTGGTATATATAAATGTATAATTTTATTATAAGAACCATTTTTATATATTTTTATAGGCATAATATTGTAATAACTGTCTTGAGGCATGATTTTGCTTACCTTTTATGCTATTATGTGTGATAAGATATGTATCATATACTGATATGTTCAAAGCAAATTTATTTGCGAAGTGAATATATAATGCAGGCGAAATGTATTCCCCTGAGTTCATTTTGTTCATTCTGCTTTTTGCAGCTCATAAGGCTTATAGATCCTTTTGATCTTTTACATATTCTTAGATGGCTTTGTAAGATGTGACATTCTCTAGATGGTAAACTTCGCGGCGCGTTTTGTTTCCCACTGTATTTAAAAAAAAGTATTTTACACAGATTTATTCAAAATGATGATTTTTGTTATGTAGTGCATGTAAATGTGAAAATTCGAAATCAGGTTTAATAAGTGTATTTAATAATATTGCATTTTATGTCTTCGTCCCTTGTTTTTATTGTTAGAAAAATAATTTATTCAAAACATTCCCGAGGAAATTACACGAGGAAGAAAAAATCTCGAGAAAGATGTAATTTTTGTTTATGATTTTACTCGAAACAAATATCAATAAATAAATTACAAATATCTATGTTCCTCAACGTGAATATATGTATACGTATGTATTTGTTACGTAAGAGCACAAGTATTTATGTACATATAAAATATATAGTGATTTTCTTTTGCACTGTACATACGCGAGCGATACTTGTTGTCAATTTTTAAACGTAATTTTCTGGAAACAATATTTTTTAAGTCCATAACAGATATATCTCGGTATCAAATGAATTTGCTACCTAAACCTTGCTCTTTGCTTTTTTTAATGAAATCATATTAATTTCTCTAGTCCCACATCTATGATATTCTTTTAATTTTTGGAAGTAAAAAGTATACACATTTCTATGATTTTCTTTGTTGAAAACAGATACGTTAAAATTGATATTCCATAAACTCTTTACTCCTGGAACACACAAATATGGACCTCTATTTTTTATCTATCTTTTACTTCCATAAAAACTAAATGATTTGATTGTTTCACATTTTTACTTTACTTGCATATAGCGGAATGTTTTTTTCTTTGTAACAAAACCACTAAACGGTATCACTAATGATTCTTTTCTCACAAAACAAAGTTAAATTCATTGAGCTTGCAAAATGCCTGAAGGGGTCTCAGAATTTTAAAGACTCAAAATTTTCGAATTTTTTTTTTTTTTTTTTATGTTATACTCCTATCTTTTCTGAACAATTTGATATAATTGTTTCCTTCAAAAAAGCTATAACTTATATTCTCAAATATAAGTTATAGCTTTTAGAATTATATACTCGCGCAATAGCTAAAGCGGCGTTTACGAAACTTTGAATCCATTTTTCTCAAAATGACGTTTGTGGGCATATCGCGCAGGCTATCTCAAAAAGTTCCGAATATGTTTTCATTAAATTTTCAAAACATATGTTTAATGTTAGTCTGTATAAACTGAACCTAACATTTCCTTTTTATTGTTCAAAAAAAATTTTAGGTAATTATACTTTTGAAATTTTCACGATTTTTTATTAGCTAAATACAACTTAGTATCAAAAATATGAAAATGCTTTAAATGAAAATTTATTTAAGTTCAAGTTAATTATTATAATATGATGTATAATTATTCACACAAAATTTCATTCTAGTTGCAAAATTTATTTTGCAATCCTGCGCGTAAGCTGTTATACCAATTTTCTGCTCGTGAAATGTGTGAAAGTTTTGAGCTCCCTAATAATTCACTAATATTAATTCGGTATCTTTATTTTTTTAAAATACATGAAATGAAAGAACATACTTATATCTTTCACTCCAATCAAAAAATGTGTTTTAAAATCATATACATTTGAAGATATTAAATGTTGAAAATGGTCTTTTTTTTCTTTTTTTCCAGTTTTAAGAGTCCTGAGACCCCTAAAAGACATTATGGTCAAGAAAGTAATTTTCATAATTATTTAACTTAAACTCATATAAATAAAAAAATGAGGACATTGGAATGTGTTCTTATAGACCTATTTTTTTAATGAAAGCTGAAAATCATAGTCAAATTATTTTAAAACTCACACCGTAAAATAACGTGAATAGTGTCTATTATAAAAATAAAGGAGTTTTTCTAATTGAATATTTTATAATGGGAAATTAAATCTTGAAAATCTGTCGCTGTGTTTCACGTGACAGATATTAGTATGCAAAAACGTTGGCGGCATACCTGCTCTCTTCTGAAAATGCAGAAACAAACTGTCCTCTTCAGCTATTTCGGAGGAATATCCTTTCTGATATCGAACTTAACCACTTAACAACACTTGTTCTTCACCAAATGTTACTGTAAAGAACAGGCTTTGATTTGTCCTTTCCAAATACGATATATATATATATGTATATGCCTAATCTACTATTGTTAAAAATCATTCATTTATTTAAAACCCTTTAATTTGTTCTTCCGAGGATTTCGGATATCGATAATTAAATTGATATGTTAAGGTTTCTAATAATTTTAGATTCATATTTGTGAACCTAAATTATTGTTTCCTTAAAAAATCAATTATTGAGAATAGTCTTTCTTTCATCGAAGTTGTCATTTTTTTTTTTTTTTTTTTTTTTTTTTTTTTTTTTTAGCAATGGATTTGCATTTGTAGTATTATTTTAGCTTCAGCTCTCAAGAGAATAAAATAGATTTTTTTTAATTACTCAAAGACTAGTTATAGATTTACATGTACAGTGCACTCCCGATTATCCGGGTTAATCACCAGGAGAGGTCGCACGGACAATCGAAAAACACGGATAATCCGAAAACTCCTTTTTATTAAAGAAAAAATCAACATCAATACAAACATATAAAAATTACTTACATTTGCATGCTATATAACATCAAACTAGGAATTTTCCTTTTAATATTTACTGCTTAAAAAATCTGTAATACATCTTTGCTTCTGCTGTTCGTCCATCTCTTGTCTTATATCAACACATACTTTACAAACCGCAGTAATGTTACCGTTACCAAATTCTCTTTCTCCCATATAGTCTAACAAAGTTTCTACGATTGTAGAGCAGTAGAATGAGGATTTGTATTTCCCTCATTTAATACATCTTCTGCATCAGTACCATCATCACTATTAAATTTAACAACACAGTTAGAAACGATGTCTTCATCTGTCAAATACCGGAAGCCAGGGTCACATGCCCTCCAATCCCCTTTAACCCTACCCGTCAAATAGGTTCCAGAACGTTCGATTTTACCTCTACATACTTCAGAATACTGTCAGCTAAACCGGAAAAGATTCTAATTCACATCAACATCGATTTTATAGGCGTGAAAAGCGTGACAATGTTTGTCTTTATTTATTTATTTATTTGTTTGTGAGTCCGGAATGAGCAGGGATAATCCGCAAACTGGATAATCCGCGCACGGATAATCGAGAGTACACTGTATTTTAATAAACCATTTGTTTCATTGTACTCTCAACAACTACAAAATGCCAAAGATTGCCAGTCAGCAAGTTGAAAATGTAGCAAATGATAATTTTTTTTACTATTTGAAAAAAATTCCGTATTATGACTAGAGAATTCTAGAAAATTTTGAGCTTAGGTTTGCGAAATTTTCGTATTTTGAGAGGAAAAGGACATACCTAAAAATTCGGTTTCTAATACGAAAAAGTACGAAGCAGCAATGATTCCGCCCCCCACCATGTATTTTGATGAAATTGCAGCTTTAGATTTGAGGATTTCGTGTAAATGTTACATTAAATTGGGAAAATTTTAGTACTTTGTGATAAAATGGGCAAAACATTGCGATAAATTTCGTATTTTAATGAAATATAGCAAATGAAAAATTTGTTGAATCCACGGATTTCTTGAGAAGGTGAATTCTGATTAAACTACTCCGAGAACACCCAACCCTCACTTAGAACCACTAACGATGTCTATAAAGTATCTTTATAGTAACGATGTCTATAAAGTGAGTATCATAAATAGTACTATATTCTTAATGGTGCCTTTAGGCATAATTTAATTTAGTATTGAGTGATAATTATGTAAGAAAAATAGAAAATTAAATATTAAAAAAACCTACTTCATATGATATTTTCTATGTTACAGAAAAAAAAAATCTAATAAAGAGTGAAATTATTTCTTCTCTTGTAATTTCGGGAACATCGATGTCAACTTTGTTTACTTCAATTTTTTTGACCGTTCTTTAACGAGTTTCTTTTATTTTATTTTATTTTATTTTATTTTATTTTATTTTTTGTATTTTATATATATCAAGAATGTCTATTTCGGAAATACAGTTTTGTTTCTCTGAAGCATATATTAATACTCCAGTCAAATTTATACATTTTTCTGGTCATATCCTTTCTTCTGCCGGTTGTTCGTCCTCGTCTTTTGAGCTGCAACTAGCATTATCGGCGGTTCTATTTAGCACGGCGTCAGCGATCTCGCTGTCCGTTAAATTGTTTGTTGTTGTTGCATTTTCTTCAATGCTTAGCCAAACTTTTGTATCCCTTTTTTGGACACTTAATGCATTTTCATAATTTACATGTTCATTCAGCTCATATATTGCAGCCTTTTCACGACAAAAATTGAAAGCCTGAAAAATCTTCCTCATCATTGATGTCGCCGTTGCCGAAAATTCGTTCCAGCCATATAGTGTACCATGCATTCGCCAAAGTTGTTCTCATTGCTAAGTAACAGTGCAGCTCTCAGAAAATATGCTCAGAAAATAATAGTCTCTGACAAATGTAAAAACTAAAGAACAGGAATTCTGCTTTTTCAGAATTTAGTGTCGCTTCCGGCATTACCATTACTGCATTTTCTTCTGATGGACTGATGGCTTCTATTATTATAAAGCAGCCATTATAAATGAAGTGTTAGGTGAAGATGAAAGAGCAGCCGTAAAAAGTTAGAGCTCTGATTTTCTGGTCAGAATGGGGGGGGGGGATAGCCATAATTTTTTTTGCGGCTGCTCTTTCATCTTCACCTAATACTTCATTTATAATGGCTGTTTCATAATAATAGAAGACACCAGTCCATCAGAAGAAAATAACTCGGTTAAGCGGGACTCTACTGCAGTACAAAGCATATTTCGGTTTTAAGACTTAAAGCACACGTTCTATTTTATGTAAAATGACGTCATTCGCATCCGCTTAAAAATTCCACATTTACGATCTACTCTTAAACATCTACAATAAAGCATGCATAGCACATCTCTATCGCGAAATAATGCACAAATGCAGCAAAAAGATTCTGTCATTAAAGAAAATCGAACAAAAAAACCGGCTATCTAATGATTCATAGATACTTACAATTAAATATAGTATATAATAGCTCCATTGTTTTAACAGAAATCATTCGTTTACATTTTTTTCAAAATAGCACGTATTTTAATTACATTTTCTTTCGGTTGTTACGAGAAAATGGCAACAAAAATATATCATTACTATTTTAAAACTATTTTTTCTTTACTTTCTGCAGAAATGAAGTATAATATTTATATTAACCAATATTAAGCTCCAAAAACTACAAAAAATTAATATTTCAAAACTAAATGGAGATACAGTTTTCAAACAAAATGCATTTAAAAGAACTTTTTTTTTTCCAATACGACAATATAAAAATTGAAAATGTGCGATGTTTAGAAGTTTAAAAAATTGCTAAAGAGTATTTAATCGTAATGCTTTGTTTTACGGCTAGCTTCTGTAAGGTAACGTTTTTTTTTTTTTTTTTTTTTTTTCCACACAAAATAAGCTGGGAGAAAGAAATAGCATACCGTGCCGGAGGCTAAAAAAAAGTAAAATATTCTTTTTTTTTACATTTTTACTGTCGGTCTTGACGTTTTTAACTCGTAAAGAATTGCTATTTTTCTTCTCCCATAATTTGAAAATGTAAAAGAAAATGCAAGGTAAAAGATGGTTTTGATGCCGGATTTTTAAAATTACCGGATTTAAGAATGCCGGAGTTTTGAAGTCACACTGTATATAACTACCTCGCTCTTAGACATATAATAAAATCTTTTATTATACTAATTTTTAAGACGAAAAATTCCCATGGTTTCTTAAAGAGTTTTTCATATCTTACTGTACACTAAAGAGGGGTATTTTTTTCTCTGACGAAACTGTTATACACTTTATTTTTTGTTTATAATTCATTCATTAAAAGGATATATTTATCTTAAACACATTTATTCCTCTTTTATTCTAATCCACCAATCATCGAGATAAATAAATAAACCAGAAAAAAGGTTTTTTTTTTTTTTTTTTTTTTTTTTTTCACTGCTCTATTGCTCGATTTCACTGTTATATTTTTGACACCAAAATGAAAAAAAAAAAAAGTCTAAAATTTAAGCGAATAAATACTATTTTATTTTTTAAGCGGTCTCAGGACTCTTAACCGCGTGGGGACGAGCGACCGGTATAAGTACCACTTTAGGTACTCAGAATTCTTCATTATTACCACCAGTTATTTTTTACTGTAAAGTTTACCTTATTTGTACCAATGTACCAATGCAGTTCATCAAGAGTACCTACAGGAGTCGCTATGCTTCTGTTTATCTCTATCGGATTAGTAGGATCGAATGAGTCAGAGTGCTTCGGTGTTTAAGCAGCATTGAATTCCTTACGAATTCTGGAGCATTGGGATGGTAGAGTTAGCCGGGGATCGTGAGGAAAGATGGAAAAGGCCCCAGAGCCATACATTCTTTATATATATATATATATAAATTAGTTAAATCCAAAAATAATAAGGATAGGAATCGAAAACGTTAATAAAATAGAAGCTGGCACAAAAAATAATGAATTTTGAATGGAAAACGGCAAGGATTTGACGGCTAACTTCGTCAGCCAATGAGGAAGCGAAGTACATCGAATCAAAACTGCCTAAAAAGATCAATAAAGAAAGAGGATGATAGTAACTTCAGATCACGTGACTGTCGGGTCGGGATGGGAGCATCTCAGTCGGATTTGACGGCAAACTTCAGCAGCCAATGAGGAAGCGAGTTGCAACGAATCAAATTCCTTCGTTCAAAAAGAGATGAAGGAGGTGACCGGGGGTTGGGGGGATACTGAAAAATCAGAAAGAAACATGAAAACAAGATCATTTTTGATAGAAAGTGGATGTTTAACGTTGCCAAATGCTTAGGCAGGGACGATGCCAAAAAAATAGAATGAAATAAGAGAATAAAGTTTAAAATAAAGGGGAAAATATTAATAACATGGTTAGAATTTAGAAAAACCTCAACGATGCATTTAAGGTGGTTCTTGCCTCCTTCTTTTGGAAGGTGGTGCGAAACCATCATCGCGACTAAGGATGACAAGCGGTTACCTTATTTAATCAAAACATTTTCGCGATTTAATTAAATAAAATTTTCTGATTTGAAAAACCGGTGGTAAAGATTAAAAATTAAGCGAAGGTCTCTCGTCAGGAAGGGGTTAAAGCTTCCAAATTTTTGAAACATTATTATTTTTTTTTTTTTAGATGTTAAACTCCTATCTTTTCTGAACATTTTGATATAATTGTTTCCTTGAAACTTACATTAGAACAGAAGGTATGGTTTTTAGAATTATACCCGCTCAATAGCTAAAGCGGCGTATCCAAAACTTTGAAGTTTTTTTCTCCAAATGACGTTTTTGGTGATAATGCGCAGGATATCTCAAACACTTCTGAATACTTTTTCAAGAAAATTTTCGAAATACCTGTTTCATGGATAAATTGAACCTAAAGTTTTAAAAAATAAACAAAAAAATACATTTTTTAAGTGATTGTACTGTTGAAAATTTCAAAATTTTGTATTAGCTAAATACAACTTTGTATTAAAAATATAAAAATACTTTAAATACAAATTCATTTAGGTTCAGAGTCATTAGTATAATCTGAAGTAGGAGTAGGCGCCAAAATTTTCATTCTAGTTACAACATTCATCTTGTAATTTTGCGCGTAAGCTGTTATACTAATTTTAGCTCGACAAATGCCTAACAGATTGGAGTCCTCTGTAAATGTTAATTCTGAATTTTGCAATTTTTTAAACGCATGAAATGAAAGAACATACTTATTTTATCCCAATAAAAATTGTGTTGTAAAATCATATTCATTTTAGGATATTAAATGTTAAAAATTGTCCCTACTTTTTCTTTTTTCTTTTCAATTTTAAGAGTCCCGAGATACCTTAAGTAAATAGGAAATATTATATGATTTTCTGTATAGATGTATTGACATATATGTATATAATTATACAGATTTTTTTTTAAAATATTATCATTTATATAACTATATCATAAGGATTTACTTGCGTTTGATTCTTAAAGGATACTTAAATGAAGCGGAGTAATTGCTCTGAGACGGCTTACTTTGTTCTAAATTTTTATGCTCATTAGTCAGCGATCCTTTTGATCTTTCGTAGATTATTAGACGCGGTCTTATTACATCGCAACAAAGGCTTGTAGGATGTAAACATCTTAAGATTACGGTGCATATATAACATTATTTGCTTTCATGAGACCTATCATTAAAGGTTATGCTTGAGGAAAAGTTTTTTTGGAAATTAAGACTTTAGTTCACCTATTTACTCGTTCAAATTCAAGATTTATGGAAAACAGTTTTATGAAAGCCAGTTTTATTTTTAAATCTTAATAATTAGGTAACTTAAAACGAAAAAAATAGGGAGAGACAAAATTGTTTTTTCTAGTAAATTACATTTGTTTACTTATTCATATTATGAAAACTTAATTGAAAATGAAATTTTGAACAGAAAAACACATAAAATAGAAACATTATGTAACGATACAATATACATATATATATATAGAGAGAGAGGGAGAGAGAGACAGATATAGTCCCATGTATTGCAATCTTTACCTGACCATACAGTGCATTATTACTCCTTGGTCCATTATCCTCTAAAAAACTTTTTGGCAACATGTGCAAATAATCTTACTTTTATTTTTATTTATTTTTATTTTTATTTATTTATTTATTTATTTTTTATTTATTTTTTTTTTTTGCTGCATTATTGCTGATAACAAAGGCTCTCAAAGTAGTGATATGTTTTTTCTTTTTCAATCCATTTTCGTCAAAATTTATTTTTAATTTAATAATTTTCCTGTTTTATTTATGTACTTATTGTGTGCGGTATCCCTAAATTCGTATTATTTAGCTTTCTTATGGCTAATACGAAGATGAAACCACATACTTTATTTGTAGTATCAAGGCATTTGGGGCCTGATGAATCTGCCTTGGTACTACCAATTTTCATAATATTTTTTTTATCCTATTTTTACTATGTTTTATAATCAATGTTGAAATTGTTTTGGGGATTAATTATATTATATATACTTTCACAATCTTTGTTGGTAATTTGTAATTGTTGTTAATGATTATATATATATATATATATAAGTAGATATTAAATATCTTCTTCATTTATATAACTACATTTAGGTATTGACTTTCCGTTTCTTTATAAAGGTTGCTTAAATGAACCGGAATGATTTCTTCTGAGACGCCACTCTTTGTTCTAATTTTTGTGACTCTATAGCCAAAAATATATTTTTTGTATGTTATTAGATGTGGACATAAATATCTATGAAGGTTTGCTGGATGTAAACATCCATTTGAGATTACTAGAAAACAAACAACCTCTTCATTTTCTTGTACCCCATCATTAAATTTTTTTTTCGGAAATTGAAAACCATTTATTTAAACATCTTGCTTCATGATTGAAAGATATGATTTTTTACTTTAAATCGAATTGTTAGAAAGAAACTTACACTGGAGAATTTTATCTAACATATTTTAGAGGTATAATATATTGATTGTATACTTATTTCGCAACAGACAACTTAAAATAAAGACAAATATATCTTAATCTACGAAAATATAATATAACCACGAACAAAAATATAAAGTAACCTCATCCGAGTTGCACATGATCTTTATCTTTAGAAATTTGAAAAACAATATAATTTCAAAGTTTAAAGAAGCATTTATGAAAACAAAATTTCTTTTTCTGCCCTGTCACTTTTGAAACGTTTTCGAGTACTTTTTATAGTATATTAATCGGTTTCCTCAAACTGAGTTTATACTGAGTATTTATAAAAACAAAATTTATTTTTCTGTCCAGTGACTTTTGGAAACGTTTCCGTATACTTTTTTATGGTATATTAATAGGTTTTCTCAAACTGAGTTTATACTGATATTTAACTTTAAAATTTCATTTGCTGCCCAGTGACTTTTGGAAATATTTCCAAGTACTTTTTATATCCGTTTCTTCAAACTGAGTTTATACTAAGTATTTATAAAAATAAATTTCTTTTTCTGCCGAATGACTTTTGAAACGTTTCCGAGTACTTTTTATAGTATATTAGTCGGTTTCCTCAAACTGATTTATACTTAGTATTTATAAAAATAAAATTTCTTTTTCTGTCCAGTGACTTTTGGAAACATTTCCAAGTACTTTTTATATTCGTTTCTTCAAATTGAGTTTATACTAAGTATTTATAAAACTAAATTTCTTTTTCTGCCCAGTGACTTTTAGAAACGTTTCTGAGTACTTTTTATAGTATATTAATCGGTTTCCTCAAACTGAGTTTATGCTGAATATTTATAAAAACAAAATTTCCTTTTCTGCCCTTTTTATATAAGTAGATATTAAATATATTCTTCATTTATATAACTGCAGTTAGAAATTTACTTTCCTTTTTTTTTATAAAGGTTGCTTAAATGAACCGGGATGATTTCTTCTGAGACGACACTATTTGTTCTAACTTTTGTGGCTCACTAGCCGAGAATATTTCTTTTGTATGTTATTCGATGTGTTCTTAAATAGGTATGAAGGTTTGTTGGATGAAAACGTCCATTTGAAATTACTAGAAAACAAACAACTTTTAAATTTTCTTCAATCCCATCATTGTGAAATAAGTGTGCAACGGAAAAATGCGATTTTCTCAAGAACGATGTGACCTAGTGTAATCGCTATAGTTTTCGTGCAAGATTTAAATAAATTTCTACTACCCCTAATTTCATAATTTTAGTTTCAGTAGACTGGGAAATTGAGGGGGCGGGACATGTTTTTTTATTACATTTTCGACGATATCTCTGAAAACATAACACCTAAAGTTAAAACAAATGTATTTTTGAATTCGGCGTTACGATAGCTTTCTCACACAATATATATATATATATGGATCCCCTTTCTTAGAATTCCTTTGAATTTAACTTGAGCTCCCGTGAACTGCGAAGCGAACTAGAACAGACTAAGAGGAGGGAGATCCGGAATGTGTGAATGTGGTGTAGGAGGCGAAGAAAACGAACAAATTAGCAATTCGGAAACTTTTGAATGTTTTGCAAAATTTTTGTCATGGCTGGAGCATCAGAAAGACTGTGATACTGGTAAACTAATAGTATTATGTGGTAGGGTAGCAAAGCAAAGGCAATCGAAACTGCGACAAGCAAAACGTTGTTTAAAAATTTTGTGAAATATGTAAAAGGTACTTAATTTCAAAATTAAAATTCACGTAATTTATTCTTGCTTCTATTTTGCTATTGCTTTATTTTTATGAAGCACTTGTTACCATAATAAGAAATACCACGAATATTTGCCCTTAAAATTGAAGCATCTCGATTATCCGAAAATTTCTATTTCCCGAAAGATGGTCGGTCCCAATTACTTCGGATAATCGTGGTTCCACTGCAATTAGGAAATTCATGAATCAAAACATTTTTTTCGTTTTTTTTTAAATTTATTTTATTTATTTATTTATTTATTTATTTTTAATATTGTCAGTGGGATATCTAATCAATGTCTGTCAAGAATTTCTGTAGGAATAAGAGTGGATCTTTACTGAATTTAAGTCACAAGGTAAAATACATTCGAAGTAGTTTTTATTAATATTTTTAATAAGGAGTTGTTTAGGTAAGGTTCATTTTTAAATATTCATTAATAAAAAAATCAAATATTATTATAATATTAATTATATATATCAAATTCAAATATTTCATGTTTTTCACATATATATATACCGGGTGTCCAAAAAAGGACTGACTGATTTTAAAATTCAATAACTTGCAAACGGTGACAGATATTAAAAAAATTCTTGCAGGAGGATTATGCATAAGGTCAAAAGTTTTATTACAGTGATTTTCGATTTTAGTTCGAATTACAAACAATAGATGGCGCTGTAAGCAATAGTCGCTAAATACAGGCTCGATTTCTGGTCCTTTCTCTTGTTCCATGCTGAAAAAGCAGATGGAAATGTATTATCCGGGCCACGAAGTAACAAAAATCGAGCCTGAATTCAGCGTCTATTGATTTCAGCGCCATCTATTGTTTGTAATTCAAACTAAAATTGAAAATCACTGTAAAAAAACTTTTGACCTTATGCATAACCCTCCTGCAAGAATTTTTTAAATATCTGTCACCGTTTGCAAGTTATTGAATTTTAAAATCAGTCAGTCCTTTTTGGGACACCCGGTATATATATATGTGTGTGTGTGCGTAAAATTATTTTCAATTAGCTTAATTAGCCCCCTACATTTTCCTAAATACAGGGTGTCCATAACTAAACGACCCTACTTTAAAGTTGTCTACAGACAAAACTATTGTTCGTAAAGTTGTGAAATTTTGTGAAAGACATAATAAAGGGATTGGAATTTGTTTAAGACGAAAAAAAATATAAATAAAAATATTTCACAATTTCGCCACCAGAGGGCGATTTTTAATAAATTACACGTTCAGCATTACAATAGTTTAGAAATTTTATTTACAGGATGTTCATAATTAATCGACCCTATTTTAAAGTTGTCTACAGACGAAACCATTGTTCAGAATGTTGTGAAATTTTTTGGAGGACATAATAAAAGTATAGGAATTTGTTTGAACGAAAAAAAAATTAGGATGCCGATTTTTAACGAATTACACATTTAGCATACATTTACGGTAGTTTAACAAATTTTGTTATTATCAAACATTTTTTGCATGACTTTAAAAATTTTCAGATGCCATCTGGAGTCGTAAGATAGCATGTTCCGCAGTTGACCGCAGTGTGTTCTGGGAAATGCTACGAACATGTCGTGAAATGCTGTTGTTAGAATGAGGTTAAGTTAATAAATAAAATTTCTAAATTATCGTAAATCAAAATGTGTAATTTATTAAAAATCACCCTCTGGTGGCGAAATTTTGAACTATTTTAAACATGTTCCGCAGTTGACCGCAGTGTGTTCTGGGAAATGCTACGAACATGTCGTGAAATGCTGTCGTTAGAATGAGGTTAAGTTAATAAATAAAATTTCTAAATTATCGTTAATCAAAATGTGTAATTTATTAAAAAATCACCCTCTGGTGGCGAAATTTTGAACTTTTTTAGACATGTTCCGCAGTTGACCGCAGTGTGTTCTGGGAAATGCTACGAACATGTCGTGAAATGCTGTCGTTAGAATGAGGTTAAGTTAATAAATAAAATTTCTAAATTATCGTAATGCTAAATGTGTAATTTATTAAAAATCACCCTCTGGTAGCGAAATTTTGAACTTTTTTAGACATGTTCCGCAGTTGACCGCAGTGTGTTCTGGGAAATGCTACGAACATGTCGTGAAATGCTGTCGTTAGAATGAGGTTAAGTTAATAAATAAAATTTCTAAATTATCGTAAATCAAAATGTGTAATTTATTAAAAATCACCCTCTGGTGGCGAAATTTTGAACTTTTTTAGACATGTTCCGCAGTTGACCGCAGTGTGTTCTGGGAAATGCTACGAACATGTCGTGAAATGCTGTCGTTAGAATGAGGTTAAGTTAATAAATAAAATTTCTAAATTATCGTAAATCAAAATGTGTAATTTATTAAAAAATCACCCTCTGGTGGCGAAATTTTGAACTTTTTTAGACATGTTCCGCAGTTGACCGCAGTGTGTTCTGGGAAATGCTACGAACATGTCGTGAAATGCTGTCGTTAGAATGAGGTTAAGTTAATAAATAAAATTTCTAAATTATCGTAATGCTAAATGTGTAATTTATTAAAAATCACCCTCTGGTAGCGAAATTTTGAACTTTTTTAGACATGTTCCGCAGTTGACCGCAGTGTGTTCTGGGAAATGCTACGAACATGTCGTGAAATGCTGTCGTTAGAATGAGGTTAAGTTAATAAATAAAATTTCTAAATTATCGTAATGCTAAATGTGTAATTTATTAAAAATCACCCTCTGGTAGCGAAATTTTGAACTTTTTTAGACATGTTCCGCAGTTGACCGCAGTGTGTTCTGGGAAATGCTACGAACATGTCGTGAAATGCTGTCGTTAGAATGAGGTTAAGTTAATAAATAAAATTTCTAAATTATCGTAAATCAAAATGTGTAATTTATTAAAAATCACCCTCTGGTGGCGAAATTTTGAACTTTTTTAGACATGTTCCGCAGTTGACCGCAGTGTGTTCTGGGAAATGCTACGAACATGTCGTGAAATGCTGTCGTTAGAATGAGGTTAAGTTAATAAATAAAATTTCTAAATTATCGTAAATCAAAATGTGTAATTTATTAAAAATCACCCTCTGGTGGCGAAATTTTGAACTATTTTAAACATGTTCCGCAGTTGACCGCAGTGTGTTCTGGGAAATGCTACGAACATGTCGTGAAATGCTGTTGTTAGAATGAGGTTAAGTTAATAAATAAAATTTCTAAATTATCGTAAATCAAAATGTGTAATTTATTAAAAATCACCCTCTGGTGGCGAAATTTTGAACTATTTTAAACATGTTCCGCAGTTGACCGCAGTGTGTTCTGGGAAATGCTACGAACATGTCGTGAAATGCTGTCGTTAGAATGAGGTTAAGTTAATAAATAAAATTTCTAAATTATCGTTAATCAAAATGTGTAATTTATTAAAAAATCACCCTCTGGTGGCGAAATTTTGAACTTTTTTAGACATGTTCCGCAGTTGACCGCAGTGTGTTCTGGGAAATGCTACGAACATGTCGTGAAATGCTGTCGTTAGAATGAGGTTAAGTTAATAAATAAAATTTCTAAATTATCGTAATGCTAAATGTGTAATTTATTAAAAATCACCCTCTGGTAGCGAAATTTTGAACTTTTTTAGACATGTTCCGCAGTTGACCGCAGTGTGTTCTGGGAAATGCTACGAACATGTCGTGAAATGCTGTCGTTAGAATGAGGTTAAGTTAATAAATAAAATTTCTAAATTATCGTAAATCAAAATGTGTAATTTATTAAAAATCACCCTCTGGTGGCGAAATTTTGAACTATTTTAAACATGTTCCGCAGTTGACCGCAGTGTGTTCTGGGAAATGCTACGAACATGTCGTGAAATGCTGTCGTTAGAATGAGGTTAAGTTAATAAATAAAATTTCTAAATTATCGTAAATCAAAATGTGTAATTTATTAAAAATCACCCTCTGGTGGCGAAATTTTGAACTTTTTTAGACATGTTCCGCAGTTGACCGCAGTGTGTTCTGGGAAATGCTACGAACATGTCGTGAAATGCTGTCGTTAGAATGAGGTTAAGTTAATAAATAAAATTTCTAAATTATCGTAAATCAAAATGTGTAATTTATTAAAAAATCACCCTCTGGTGGCGAAATTTTGAACTTTTTTAGACATGTTCCGCAGTTGACCGCAGTGTGTTCTGGGAAATGCTACGAACATGTCGTGAAATGCTGTCGTTAGAATGAGGTTAAGTTAATAAATAAAATTTCTAAATTATCGTAATGCTAAATGTGTAATTTATTAAAAATCACCCTCTGGTAGCGAAATTTTGAACTTTTTTAGACATGTTCCGCAGTTGACCGCAGTGTGTTCTGGGAAATGCTACGAACATGTCGTGAAATGCTGTCGTTAGAATGAGGTTAAGTTAATAAATAAAATTTCTAAATTATCGTAATGCTAAATGTGTAATTTATTAAAAATCACCCTCTGGTAGCGAAATTTTGAACTTTTTTAGACATGTTCCGCAGTTGACCGCAGTGTGTTCTGGGAAATGCTACGAACATGTCGTGAAATGCTGTCGTTAGAATGAGGTTAAGTTAATAAATAAAATTTCTAAATTATCGTAAATCAAAATGTGTAATTTATTAAAAATCACCCTCTGGTGGCGAAATTTTGAACTTTTTTAGACATGTTCCGCAGTTGACCGCAGTGTGTTCTGGGAAATGCTACGAACATGTCGTGAAATGCTGTCGTTAGAATGAGGTTAAGTTAATAAATAAAATTTCTAAATTATCGTAAATCAAAATGTGTAATTTATTAAAAAATCACCCTCTGGTGGCGAAATTTTGAACTTTTTTAGACATGTTCCGCAGTTGACCGCAGTGTGTTCTGGGAAATGCTACGAACATGTCGTGAAATGCTGTCGTTAGAATGAGGTTAAGTTAATAAATAAAATTTCTAAATTATCGTAAATCAAAATGTGTAATTTATTAAAAAATCACCCTCTGGTGGCGAAATTTTGAACTTTTTTAGACATGTTCCGCAGTTGACCGCAGTGTGTTCTGGGAAATGCTACGAACATGTCGTGAAATGCTGTCGTTAGAATGAGGTTAAGTTAATAAATAAAATTTCTAAATTATCGTAATGCTAAATGTGTAATTTATTAAAAATCACCCTCTGGTAGCGAAATTTTGAACTTTTTTAGACATGTTCCGCAGTTGACCGCAGTGTGTTCTGGGAAATGCTACGAACATGTCGTGAAATGCTGTCGTTAGAATGAGGTTAAGTTAATAAATAAAATTTCTAAATTATCGTAAATCAAAATGTGTAATTTATTAAAAATCACCCTCTGGTGGCGAAATTTTGAACTTTTTTAGACATGTTCCGCAGTTGACCGCAGTGTGTTCTGGGAAATGCTACGAACATGTCGTGAAATGCTGTCGTTAGAATGAGGTTAAGTTAATAAATAAAATTTCTAAATTATCGTAAATCAAAATGTGTAATTTATTAAAAAATCACCCTCTGGTGGCGAAATTTTGAACTTTTTTAGACATGTTCCGCAGTTGACCGCAGTGTGTTCTGGGAAATGCTACGAACATGTCGTGAAATGCTGTCGTTAGAATGAGGTTAAGTTAATAAATAAAATTTCTAAATTATCGTAATGCTAAATGTGTAATTTATTAAAAATCACCCTCTGGTAGCGAAATTTTGAACTTTTTTAGACATGTTCCGCAGTTGACCGCAGTGTGTTCTGGGAAATGCTACGAACATGTCGTGAAATGCTGTCGTTAGAATGAGGTTAAGTTAATAAATAAAATTTCTAAATTATCGTAATGCTAAATGTGTAATTTATTAAAAATCACCCTCTGGTAGCGAAATTTTGAACTTTTTTAGACATGTTCCGCAGTTGACCGCAGTGTGTTCTGGGAAATGCTACGAACATGTCGTGAAATGCTGTCGTTAGAATGAGGTTAAGTTAATAAATAAAATTTCTAAATTATCGTAAATCAAAATGTGTAATTTATTAAAAATCACCCTCTGGTGGCGAAATTTTGAACTTTTTTAGACATGTTCCGCAGTTGACCGCAGTGTGTTCTGGGAAATGCTACGAACATGTCGTGAAATGCTGTCGTTAGAATGAGGTTAAGTTAATAAATAAAATTTCTAAATTATCGTAAATCAAAATGTGTAATTTATTAAAAATCACCCTCTGGTGGCGAAATTTTGAACTATTTTAAACATGTTCCGCAGTTGACCGCAGTGTGTTCTGGGAAATGCTACGAACATGTCGTGAAATGCTGTTGTTAGAATGAGGTTAAGTTAATAAATAAAATTTCTAAATTATCGTAAATCAAAATGTGTAATTTATTAAAAATCACCCTCTGGTGGCGAAATTTTGAACTATTTTAAACATGTTCCGCAGTTGACCGCAGTGTGTTCTGGGAAATGCTACGAACATGTCGTGAAATGCTGTCGTTAGAATGAGGTTAAGTTAATAAATAAAATTTCTAAATTATCGTTAATCAAAATGTGTAATTTATTAAAAAATCACCCTCTGGTGGCGAAATTTTGAACTTTTTTAGACATGTTCCGCAGTTGACCGCAGTGTGTTCTGGGAAATGCTACGAACATGTCGTGAAATGCTGTCGTTAGAATGAGGTTAAGTTAATAAATAAAATTTCTAAATTATCGTAATGCTAAATGTGTAATTTATTAAAAATCACCCTCTGGTAGCGAAATTTTGAACTTTTTTAGACATGTTCCGCAGTTGACCGCAGTGTGTTCTGGGAAATGCTACGAACATGTCGTGAAATGCTGTCGTTAGAATGAGGTTAAGTTAATAAATAAAATTTCTAAATTATCGTAAATCAAAATGTGTAATTTATTAAAAATCACCCTCTGGTGGCGAAATTTTGAACTTTTTTAGACATGTTCCGCAGTTGACCGCAGTGTGTTCTGGGAAATGCTACGAACATGTCGTGAAATGCTGTCGTTAGAATGAGGTTAAGTTAATAAATAAAATTTCTAAATTATCGTAAATCAAAATGTGTAATTTATTAAAAAATCACCCTCTGGTGGCGAAATTTTGAACTTTTTTAGACATGTTCCGCAGTTGACCGCAGTGTGTTCTGGGAAATGCTACGAACATGTCGTGAAATGCTGTCGTTAGAATGAGGTTAAGTTAATAAATAAAATTTCTAAATTATCGTAATGCTAAATGTGTAATTTATTAAAAATCACCCTCTGGTAGCGAAATTTTGAACTTTTTTAGACATGTTCCGCAGTTGACCGCAGTGTGTTCTGGGAAATGCTACGAACATGTCGTGAAATGCTGTCGTTAGAATGAGGTTAAGTTAATAAATAAAATTTCTAAATTATCGTAATGCTAAATGTGTAATTTATTAAAAATCACCCTCTGGTAGCGAAATTTTGAACTTTTTTAGACATGTTCCGCAGTTGACCGCAGTGTGTTCTGGGAAATGCTACGAACATGTCGTGAAATGCTGTCGTTAGAATGAGGTTAAGTTAATAAATAAAATTTCTAAATTATCGTAAATCAAAATGTGTAATTTATTAAAAATCACCCTCTGGTGGCGAAATTTTGAACTTTTTTAGACATGTTCCGCAGTTGACCGCAGTGTGTTCTGGGAAATGCTACGAACATGTCGTGAAATGCTGTCGTTAGAATGAGGTTAAGTTAATAAATAAAATTTCTAAATTATCGTAAATCAAAATGTGTAATTTATTAAAAAATCACCCTCTGGTGGCGAAATTTTGAACTTTTTTAGACATGTTCCGCAGTTGACCGCAGTGTGTTCTGGGAAATGCTACGAACATGTCGTGAAATGCTGTCGTTAGAATGAGGTTAAGTTAATAAATAAAATTTCTAAATTATCGTAAATCAAAATGTGTAATTTATTAAAAAATCACCCTCTGGTGGCGAAATTTTGAACTTTTTTAGACATGTTCCGCAGTTGACCGCAGTGTGTTCTGGGAAATGCTACGAACATGTCGTGAAATGCTGTCGTTAGAATGAGGTTAAGTTAATAAATAAAATTTCTAAATTATCGTAATGCTAAATGTGTAATTTATTAAAAATCACCCTCTGGTAGCGAAATTTTGAACTTTTTTAGACATGTTCCGCAGTTGACCGCAGTGTGTTCTGGGAAATGCTACGAACATGTCGTGAAATGCTGTCGTTAGAATGAGGTTAAGTTAATAAATAAAATTTCTAAATTATCGTAAATCAAAATGTGTAATTTATTAAAAATCACCCTCTGGTGGCGAAATTTTGAACTTTTTTAGACATGTTCCGCAGTTGACCGCAGTGTGTTCTGGGAAATGCTACGAACATGTCGTGAAATGCTGTCGTTAGAATGAGGTTAAGTTAATAAATAAAATTTCTAAATTATCGTAAATCAAAATGTGTAATTTATTAAAAAATCACCCTCTGGTGGCGAAATTTTGAACTTTTTTAGACATGTTCCGCAGTTGACCGCAGTGTGTTCTGGGAAATGCTACGAACATGTCGTGAAATGCTGTCGTTAGAATGAGGTTAAGTTAATAAATAAAATTTCTAAATTATCGTAATGCTAAATGTGTAATTTATTAAAAATCACCCTCTGGTAGCGAAATTTTGAACTTTTTTAGACATGTTCCGCAGTTGACCGCAGTGTGTTCTGGGAAATGCTACGAACATGTCGTGAAATGCTGTCGTTAGAATGAGGTTAAGTTAATAAATAAAATTTCTAAATTATCGTAAATCAAAATGTGTAATTTATTAAAAATCACCCTCTGGTGGCGAAATTTTGAACTATTTTAAACATGTTCCGCAGTTGACCGCAGTGTGTTCTGGGAAATGCTACGAACATGTCGTGAAATGCTGTTGTTAGAATGAGGTTAAGTTAATAAATAAAATTTCTAAATTATCGTAAATCAAAATGTGTAATTTATTAAAAATCACCCTCTGGTGGCGAAATTTTGAACTATTTTAAACATGTTCCGCAGTTGACCGCAGTGTGTTCTGGGAAATGCTACGAACATGTCGTGAAATGCTGTCGTTAGAATGAGGTTAAGTTAATAAATAAAATTTCTAAATTATCGTTAATCAAAATGTGTAATTTATTAAAAAATCACCCTCTGGTGGCGAAATTTTGAACTTTTTTAGACATGTTCCGCAGTTGACCGCAGTGTGTTCTGGGAAATGCTACGAACATGTCGTGAAATGCTGTCGTTAGAATGAGGTTAAGTTAATAAATAAAATTTCTAAATTATCGTAATGCTAAATGTGTAATTTATTAAAAATCACCCTCTGGTAGCGAAATTTTGAACTTTTTTAGACATGTTCCGCAGTTGACCGCAGTGTGTTCTGGGAAATGCTACGAACATGTCGTGAAATGCTGTCGTTAGAATGAGGTTAAGTTAATAAATAAAATTTCTAAATTATCGTAAATCAAAATGTGTAATTTATTAAAAATCACCCTCCGGAGGCGAAATTTTGAGCTATTTTAAACATGTTCCGCAGTTGACCGCAGTGTGTTCTGGGAAATGCTACGAACATGTCGTGAAATGCTGTCGTTAGAATGAGGTTAAGTTAATAAATAAAATTTCTAAATTATCGTTAATCAAAATGTGTAATTTATTAAAAAATCACCCTCTGGTGGCGAAATTTTGAACTATTTTAAACATGTTCCGCAGTTGACCGCAGTGTGTTCTGGGAAATGCTACGAACATGTCGTGAAATGCTGTCGTTAGAATGAGGTTAAGTTAATAAATAAAATTTCTAAATTATCGTAAATCAAAATGTGTAATTTATTAAAAATCACCCCCTGGTAGCGAAATTTTGAACTATTTTTATTTACAATTTCTTTTTAGCTTAAACAAATTCCCATCCCTTTATCATGTCTTTCACAAAATTTCACAACTTTATGAACAATAATTTTGTCTGTAGACAACTTTAACGTAGGGTCGTTTAATTATACACACCCTGTATATTTGTGAGTGATTAATAACCTATAAATGTTTGGATCGATAGCCTTTATTACTTCTGCCAAATTTGAACTTTCCACGTTCCATACTTTAGAGAAAAATGGCTATGACAGACAGAGAGACACAGAAGTGATCGTATAATTGTTCCGTTTTTATTTTTAAATACGGAACCTTAAAAAATAAAGAAATAAATACATTGATTACATTCTTTATATCTAAATCCTTATAAATGTCAACATACGTACATATGTGTAATTTTTAAGCGAACATGGAATTTATACATCTATACAAAGAAGAACAAAAACATACATATGTATATACAGTTATAAAGATTTATAAATAAACTTATAATTTATTTTTTGGGATTTACTTGCATCATTTGTTAAAGAATAGTTAAATGAACCGGAATGATTGGTTCTGAGATGACGTCTTTTGTTATAATTTTTGTTGCTCATTAGTTAGAAATCCTTTTGATCTTTCGTAGTTTATTAGATGCGATCCTATTACATCTCTACAAAGATTTGTAAGATGTAAACATCCATTTAAGAATACGGAACTATAAACAACATCTTATTATTTCATGAGTGGCGTCATTATATTGGCTTTTCTTAGCGTAAAGTTTTCAGAAAATGAAGACTATTTCTTTCCTTACTTCTTTTTATTTCGTGATTGAAAGGGGAAAAATCTTGTCCCCCATTTCTGAGCTAGTTTGGTTTTAAAATCGTAATGATAGTCGACAGAAAATGTAAAATAAAAAGAATGATAGAATTATTTTTGTTATTGCATGTGAAATCAGTTTTCATTCCATAAGCAAAAACACATTGAATAGTGTAAATTTTGATAGTTTTCTTCTTCGTTGATATAATGTGGAAAATAAGTCGTTTATTCAGGAAGTGTTTAACATGTTCGCTGCCCCCATAAGAGTTTAAATTAATCACCAGGGTCTCAAACATAAAAAAGACTAATTAAAGTATTTTTAAAGGGTTTATTTGTTGTAAAATAAATACAGTATACATAATTCGGAGTAAGTTTACAAAAGTATAGTGAGTTATAGTTATTTCAGAGTTCCACATACAATTATAAAGTCATTGCTGACCTGCCACGATTTTTAGTTAATATTACATGTTACCTGTGACCCACGAGTGAAGCTCACGGCATAGAATGAAAAAAGTTTGAGACCGGCCGGTGATGTTCATGGCCGTGAACGTGTTAAAAGAAAAAAATAATAAAATTATTTTTGTTATTGCATGTGAAATCAGTTTTCATTTAAAAAGCAAAAACACGTTGAATAGGATAAATTTTGATAGTTTTCTTCTTCGTTGTTATAATGTGGAAAATAAGTCGTTTATTCAGCTAGTGTTTAACATTATTCACTGCCCCTCATAGGAATTTAAAGTAATCACCAAGGTCTCAAACATAAAAAGACTAATTAAAGTGTTTTTAAAGGGTTTATATGATGTAAAATAAATACAATATACATAATTCGGAGTAAGTTTACAAAAGTATAGTGAGTTATAGTTATTCCAGAGTTCCACATACAATTATAAAGTCATTGCTGACCTGCCCACGATTTTTAGTTAATATTACATGTTACCTGTGACCCACGAGTGAAGCTCACGGCACAGAATGAAAAAAGTCTGAGACGCACCGGTGATGCTGATGGCAGTGAACTTGTTAAAAGAAAAAATAATAATAGTGTATTCACCTAAATCCATTTAAGGGCAAATCTGTTGTTAAAATGCTGAAAAGATTAAATGGCACCAGGACTTACGAAAAAAATTTGATTTTCTTCATGTACATTATAAATGCAAAATCTTATTCCAAAATTCTGGTGCCATTGTGGAATTTGGGGATTAAAATTAAATGGGATATATAATATCCAACCGCCCTTCAAAGGGTTAAAAGATTAATCTTTCTTAAAGAAAATATATGTATACAGTAAAATCTGACTACAACAAAACCCTAGGGTGTACTTATTTAATTCGCTATGCTTAAAATTTCGTTAAAGTTTCGTTTTAAAAATTCGTTTTTTAGAATGAAATAGGATAAAGGGATTTTTTAGAAATCCAAATAATATTTGTTAAAATAAAAAAATCGTTAAAGTGATATTCGTTGTAATAAGGTTCCACTGTATTACATAGATGCATAAATACACGCACATAGCAATAATATAATTAGTACATTAATTTAAAAGTTTATTAGCTATATTACTATATCTTAAGGATTTACTGGCATTATTCCTTTAAAGATGCTTAAAACAACCGAAATGTTTACCTCTGAGACATATTCCTTTTGTTCTAATTTTTGTTATTCATTAGTTATTCCCCTTTGATCTTCCATACATAATCATATGTGGTCTTATTATATCACAGCAAAGTTTTGTTGAATATAAACATTCATTTGGGTTTACGAAAATATATAAACAACATATTTTGATTTCATGAGCTTTATCATTAAAGGGTACTTCGGAAGAAGTTTTTTGGAAACTTGTATAAGATTTTAAATTTTTTCGGCTCGTTCATCCAAAAATCCAGGAATTTGAAAATTTTATTTTATTTATTTATCTTTTCCTATTATAATTAACGATCAGGGTTCGCACGAGTCCTTGAATTTCCAGACTAGGAAATTCTTTGGTACAAGTATTTTCTCATAGAAAATCTCTCCTTAAATATAGCGAATTTTCGCGCGCTTAAGCTAGATTTATTTTTCTATAAAAAAAATACTGATATTTTGCGTAAAAATAACGATACCCATACGAACCCTGATGACGTAGTGTGTTATTTTTTTTTTTAAATCTTCAATTTTTAATGTTTTAAAACCCAGTACACTTTGAAATTTCTTCTTGCGGAAAATTTTAAAACTAAACCATCTTTTTAAATTGCTTAAAATTAGTAGAAATTTTGTGTTAACATATGATTTCGCTATCGGAGTTACAGGAAATATCCGATTAATAACTGAAAATTAGCCTTATTCAAATAACGTTTCTAGCATTTTAAATAAAATTTGCAATGGGCATTTATTCAGATAGGACATTTATTTCGAAAAATTGTCTGTCAATATAACATGATAAGAATTAAGTAATTTTGGTTTTTAACAATGATTATTAAAGATCCAAAATTTTTAAACTTTCCAACTCAGTAAAAAAAGGCCCCAGGTCTGGAATCGAACGCATAACATTTCGTTTAAATTTCCACTGCATATTCAATTAAGATGCCTGGAACAAGAAGAAACCGACAGAACTCATTCAGAGAAACATTTGGCAGGATCGACCAGTTGTAGTTCCAGGTAGCTCAATTGGATGAGTACTGGCAATTTAAGCCAAATGGTCTGGTTTCGATATCCGTCATGGACATTTTTTCACTTAGTTCGAAATATGTCAAATAGTGTGATATCTTTACAAACAAGTATTATTGTTTGAAAACGATAGAGTACTATTAAAATGATGTTTGGCTGTTATTAATTTTATGTATAAATAAATATTTCTGCATGTATGTATGTATTTATTTTATTTTTAGTCAATTTAAGATAAGAATTAAGATGATGATATTTAACATTATGCTGTTTTTTATAGGAATTATAAGGTTCCCTATTATTTAACTGTAATTTATTTTATGTATAAATCTTTCTTTTTTGTGTACGCATTTATTTTCAATTAATGAGAAGAATATACCAATTGTAAAACACTGACTTAAATTATTTTTGAAACATAAAGGTAATGAAAGAAATGCTAATGACGTACATTTTCATAAATAACAGCACACATATATACCAAAAAATATATATTTGAATTTACACCTGACACATGCATATGTATACAGTAGACTCCCTTAAATCCAGGCAGCCTGGGACCAGAAGTTGTGCAGATTTTAGAATTTTGCGGATTTCTAGTGATTGCTTTGTTTACACTTTTAAACAGTAATTTGAATGTAATAATGCAATTGAAATTATAATGAATGCTTACAAGAAAATAAAAGACTAAAACAATTTAATTAAAGTACTAAAGTAAAATAATAAAAATTAAGATAATTTTAAAAACGAATAAATTTTTAAAAATAAAGACAAAGTAAATAATTCATAATACATAGTTAAATATGGATAATAAAAATGAGACAATTTTTTTAAATTATTCACTGAAATTTGCATCATAAAGGTACACTACTAATTAACATCCAAATCAAGTTTCATTAAGGAAAGTTTTATCAAGTTTTATTCAAGCTTTAGTAAGGAAGTTTTATTTCAGGTTTAGCTAGACTTTCAATAACCAAAACAGCTTGAATAATACATAAATGTATTTGGTAAAAAGATTGCGATCAAGTGTGATATCAGCGTTATCTTGCATTTTTCAGAAATAAATTTATACTTCCTTCATGAAAAAGCATGAGTTCAGTCATATTCACGATAATTACATATTAAAATGCATATGGAATTATATTAAAAAATAAAGTATCTATTATTTTCCCTACATCTGAACTGAAAATTTCATTGTTTACATCTGCAATGATGTAAGGATTTTAGGCGTTTGCTAATTTTAGGGAGTCTACTGTATTATATTCTACGGTAAAAGTACTTTTTAGGTATTAAAATCACTCATGTGTCTATATATTAGGGAGTTATTTTTATTTTGAAGTAATAAGCATAATTAACTTAATCTGTATAATTACTTCTAAGTGATTTTCCTTTGTTCTAATTTTTACTATTCATTCTTCAAAAATTCCTCACAGCTTTTGTACACTCTTATACACTCAGGTATTAAACCCAACATAGAATTCAAGGATTTAGACATCAATTTACGACAACGAACATAAGCGACATCATTTACTTTCACAAGATCATAACATTAAATGTTATGTTCAGAGAATAGTTACTGAGAACACGAAAAACATTTAGGTAAGCTACTTACATCATTAAACGTCGTCTTTGAAGAAAGTAATTTTCTCGTTCTATCTTAGACAATAGAAAGTTAAATTTATATTAACATACAGCTGATGCGGTGTTGCTAATTTAGCGATTTCATTTTATTCGAAAAAAAAAACAAAAACATGATTTCAAAATAATTCCCCCCTTATTTGATGATATCTAAAATAAGACGAATATTACTATTCGGAAATAGTATCAGATTTGTGAATTAAAGAAGTCCTCTAAATTGGCAACACTAAACTAATATGGAAAATAAATGTTTCGAGAAATTACATTAACCGTTTACTTTATATACTAAAGAATGTAAAAGAATTAGGAAGAATTAATCTCGACCTGCAGGGGTAATGCCGTGCCCCCAGGTTCTAACCGTGGCAATATATGATATAGTCTATTCTTATTAAGCGAAAAAAAGTTACTTAAAAATTTTAAAATAAGATAGTATTAAGCTAAATAGTGCTATAAAAAGGTGATAAAATATCTTTATTTAGATTGACAAACGTTTCATCGTACAAACGGCGACATTTTCAAAATCATTCATGATAGAAAATATTTTTACAAAATTTTAAAATAATATCTTGGTAAACATCGTCACGAGAAACCATGCATAATAAAAAACAATGCAAACATAAAATAAAATTTAAATAAAATTGGATATTTGCTAGCGATTTTTACTATTGTTACTAAAATTGTATAGCCTCTCTTTCCAAATTTTAGGTAAATCAAGAGACACTGTATCATTACAAATATTCTCTTTGCGTAAAAATATCTCTATTGATTCCCGGATAATGGATGGTAAATAAAACCTCGATGTATAGATTAATCTGCTATTTTTAAAATCGATCTGTAATGGTTCTTTGCTGCATAATCTGGCCAAAGATGTGGATATCCTGATGTGTTTGATGTCTGCTATATTTTCTTTGATTCTAGTTTTAAATTTTCTATGATGAATTATGATTATCATGAATGATTTTGAAAATGTCGCCGTTTGTGCGACGTTTGTGAATGTTCGTCAATCTAAATAAAGATATTTTATCACTTTTTATAGCATTATTTAGCTCTGTTTATAAATGATTATTATATATGTTGCTATATGATAGTATGTTTATCTTCATGAACAATGTTAAAAATCGGTATATGAAAGTAAAGAAATCACATTTAGCTTTAAATATTTTTTCGGATTATATCAGCTCCGAGAATTTAAGTTTCAATTTTTAAAAACACACGAACTCTCGTCTTTTTCTTTTTCTTTTTAACACTTTCCAACAAAGTTGAAAAGTGTTCATGACTTCGGTTTGTCTGGCCCCCTGTATGCGCTCCTATAGTAAATATACTCGAATTGCCCTGAAATTTTTTAATGCTATTGACGTTTATCATAGCACGATCCCTATTTCAAATGAAGTTTGTAAAATGTTTTGTTCATCTACAGGGACAGTCAAAAGTATTCCATTTCATTACGGCCAATGGGAAAAAATCGTTTCAAATGATTTTTAATGATGTTACACGCATCCAAACATAACAAAATTTATATGCATTTATGAAGTGCACTAAAATATGCATTCTATACAATATACGGTTCAAAAAATAGTTATTATTCATTTACAGGGCCACACAAAAGAATTTCGTTACATAATGATAGAGGGATTGTTTGCGGCGTATTTTAAACATGTTAAACTATTTCATATATAAGGAAATTGATATACGTTGCTAAGGTTTACTATGAGCTATTTCATGTATAATACGAAGTGCATAGCATTTACAGGGACACACAAAAGATTTCAGACTATTGTATCAGAAGTAGTGTACATTAGCGGTGATTATTGGAAATGTATTTTCAATTATGATATGCGCTTTTATGTTTCACTATATTTATGCATACTATATGGTGTGTATAAATGCTATAATTTATATACAGGGCTACACAAAAGAATAAATAAGGGTTACTGGGAATGAGCGCAAATTGCTTAAAGGTGGTTTTTAAATGAGTTATGCATTTTTACTCTGAACTGCATTTAGTTTATTATGAAATGTTTGTAAGATATAGATAAAAGGATATACAGGGTCCCACAAGGAATTGGATACATGCCGTCTGTGAATGATAATTTTTGGAAATAAGATTTCAGTAGTTTTAAGAGTGATTTAATTTGAATTAAATTTTAGCTAAATAGTGACGTGTAATAAAGGTACTAGACAAAACACAGGTCTGTACAAAAGTATTCAAGTATATTTCCACCTATTAGTATAAACTGCTGAAAGAGAAATTTCAACCTCTTATGCATTTTCTTGCTAAACTAAAATTTCCCATTATATAGTATATATATCAACATACAGATCATATATAGGGTTGTTCAAAAGAAATGGAATACATTCTTGGCTATGGACGGTAACTGCTGAAACCTATTTTTTAAACGCTTACTTAGTTTTCTTATTTACATTATTTCCCTAAATAATGAAGTTTAATTAAAGCTTTCAGGGGGTGTTGGAAAGTGTGTCATAATCTATGCCGTACGCATGATTTTTCTTTCTTGTTTAACTTTTAACTGGACAGGTGGGGTGTTTTGCAACCCAGAGAAAATTAAATTCTGAAATATTGTCGTTTTACATTAGTAGAAGGCCTGTACACTTACATATGTATCTGCACTTACAGTACTTTTTTAGTTGTTTTTATACAAGTAAATAATGAAAAAATCACAGGATTTTTTTTTATTTAAGTTCGCCAAACTTTGCGGAGTGCACAAGAAATCAAATTTTGGGGTTACATACACTCCACCTCACAACTTACGTTTTAATAAAATCACCTCACCACTTTAGGGTTATGCATATGCGTACCTCGTTTTCTATATTTCTTTTTTACGAATGCGTTCATTGAATGTGACTTGATTAAAAATCAATAAGGGATATTTACATTCCAAATACACATTTCAATTTAATTGGAAACATACGCCATCAGATACAGTTCGTGAAGTTTGAAGTACGAACTTTAAATTTTTCGAACAAAACACTTCCGAATAATTATGCATATTTTTCAAATAATTTCTCTAGAAATCTATGCCATAAAAATTAGAATAATTCGAGATTATGTTTAATTTTAAGTAGGTATGGTTGGTTAAGTTTAAATTTGTAAACACTCATATATGATACAATTGCACTTAAAAACAAGTACGTTAGGGTTCTAATTTTAATATGATTTTTTTAATCCACTTGTATTTTATATTTCTATTCTGCACGTATTTTTTTATATATTCATATCATTTACACAGCTATGTGTAAAGCATTTATTTAAATTTTACGTGTATAAAGGTCATTTACTGAAAAAAAAAACTAAAGTCTTCTGGCAGATTTATTTTGTTATAGTTTTTTCTGAGTATTCTTCAAGAAATATTTTGAGCTTTAGTAGATTCTTTCAAGATGACATTAAGCACGACAAATACTTCACGGAAGCAAACATCAATTTTCGAGTATAGGCAACATCATTTGCTTTCAGAAGATCTTATCTTTATATATAATGTTCCAGAAAGCTACTCTTAGAATGGGAGCATTAAGGTATGCTTCTTAGCTCATTAAGAGTCGCGATTGTAGTAAGTTATTTCGCCTTTCTATCTCGGGCAATTGAATGTAAAATGTTTATTAACAAGCTACGGATGTTCAAAATAAAAGGTAAGTTAAATTACATTTACTATAACTTTTTAAAGCACTTGTTTTAAAAACAAAATCAAAAAGCTACATTTATTGGGGAAATTTTCACATTGTGATATGTCTAAAAAATATTCTGATAAAAAAGGTATTATTTAAAATAGTTTTAAATGTCATAGAATCTTTTTTTTAATAACACTTAAATATTTGTATTTAAATATATACAAAATGCATTTAGTTTTGATTATTTCATCGGCGTTTAACAGCTTGGAGTATTTAAGTCTCAATTTTGTTAAATGTACGTAATCGTTTATTAGGTACATAATCATCGTATATGATTTTTCGCTTTTACGAATGCGTTCATGGTAAATCATTTCACCATAAGAAATGTGAACAAAACAAGATACAAATAGTTACATAATGATATGAAATATCCGTTACGCTGTGCAGGTCCTGAAGTTTGAATTCCGAACTTTCATTTTTTAAATTATTCTGACAATACATTTCTAAACTGACATTCTTATTTATTACACAATTTCTCTTATAATATATAAATAGAGTGGGGTTAAATTGGGCAATGACGGTAACCAGGGTATCTTGTATCTGCTCTGTGACAGAAGCGAACTTGTGAGTGTTGCTTTCTCATGGTCTTCCTGAGTAATCTTGGTGTAATAAATGCCACTTTGTGACTCCCTGTGTGGTTTTATTGCAATAAAGTCATTTTTGTGAATTTTGATATCAACATTAATCATCTTTTAATTACCATAAGTGGTCGAATTTAATTAATTCCAACAACTGTATATGCTATAGTATAGTGTATATGTGTATGTTTTAACAATATAGATTCTTTCACAATGACATTAAGCACAATAAATACTTCACGAAAGCAAACATCAATTTATGCTACGAGCATAGGCAACATCATTTGCTTTCAGAAGATCTTATCTTTATATGTAATGTTCCAGGAAAGCTACTCGTAGCATGAGGAACATTAAGTTATGCTGCTTAACTCATTAAGTGTCGTGATTGGAGTAAGTTATTTCGGCTTGCTGTCTCGGTCAATTGAATGTTATATGTTTATTAACAAGCCACTTATGTGCAAAATAAAAGGTAAGATTACATTTACTATAACTTTTGAAACCACTTGCTTTAAAAACAAAATCTAAAATCTCAATTTATTGGGAAAGACTCTACATTTTGATATGTATAAAAAGTATTACATAACCCTTTAAGACCTGAAGATTTTTGGAAGAAATGAAAGGTTTTGGTGGTTTACCATAATTAATAGGATCATATTTTATTGAAAAAGTACTTTATAAAATACCCGATTATGCAAAGGGGACCACACAAACCACACAAATAAGCGGGTGTAGGCTCGATTTTAAATCGCACAAAAAGAGGAAAATGTTTTTTCGTTTTCTTTAGGTTTACCTTAGGAACTGTGTTGTTCAGGTCTTAAAGGGTTAATATAGTTTTAAATATGATGGCATTTTTTTTTTTAAGAACACTGTTAAACATTAGTACTTAAATATATACAAAATGCATTTCGTTTTGATTATTTCATCGGTATTTAAAAGCATGGAGTATTTAAATCTCAATTTTGTTAAACGTACAGCCGTGGGAAAAAAAAGTAAACACCCCCTACTAATTCCTCAACAAATTGTCGTAGAGAAAAGTTACTGATGCCGAAAGATTGGATATAAAGTCTACTTTTAAATAATGTATATAAAATTTGATTAGGGGGCCACCTACATATTAAAACGAACCCAAATTTCATTTTTTTTCAGTGGCAATACCCAATTTTAACAAGATATTTCAAATATTCGGTTCGAAATATGCCTAGACACCAAATTTCAAGTCATTTTAATGATAAGTTTTTGAATTATAAACATTCAAAATTTAGTGCTTCTAATGTTAAATTACATTTTCATATTTTCATTAATATCTCCTGAAATTGTTACCCCTAATGTGCTAATTTTTTGTGTAGCAGTAATACTAAAATACCCAAACATAAATACTTTGAATTTGCTATTTTTATAATTTTATGGTATGAATTGTGAATTATGAAATTAATATTCGAAAAAATTATGAATTGCAACCTACAATTTTTTGATGGATTTAGATTTATTAAGTCGTGCTTTATGGAAATCCAAAATTTCACATTTTTCTTCCAACCAGTTTTCAAATTAGGCTTAATAAAAGGCAAAATGATGGTTTAAGGGGCCGTCTATGATAGAAGTGACTAGATATTTTGAAATTTCTTGTGCTATCCTGTAATCTAGCAGTCTTCAATAACATCTTGAGTGGACCTTAAGATGCCTTGATCAAGAAAGGAGCTTTCTCGGTCAACAATCGAGTACCGAACTTCAATTTGGATACAGCCCCTAGAAACGCTCGTTTTAAAACAATTAATTTCTCGAAACTTATCGTACGAATTGCATAAAAATTTGTTTTTAGGCTAATTGAATTGTGCAGAGTTCATTTATGCTGTCAGAACTGTGTACTGCTATTGAAAAAAAAAACAAAGTTATGGTTCGTTTTAATATGTAGATGGCCCCCTAAGCAAATTTTATCTATATCATTTAAAAGTAGACTTTATTTCCAATCGTTCTGTACCAATAACTTTCTTCTACGATAATTTATTGAGGAGTTAGTGGGGGGTGTTTATTTTTTTTTCCACGACTGTACTTGAGATCTTTTATGCAGCGCTGCATATGATCTGTAGAATTTGTACACACCAAGTAATGTGCAAAAAAATAGCAAAATTTAAAAGTCGGTCCACAACTGAAAATTCACTTCTAGCAATTATTGTTCAAAGGCAGAATATAAATTGTATATAAATTGTTTATATATCCTTGGAACTGAACGATAAATTCTATGCACACTTTTTTTCAACAATAATGATCTCTTAGTGCTAAGAAACACTTGTATTTTTTACGGTATTGATATAATTGATTTAGAAGTCTTCTATATAAAGTTTGCCAAGAATTTGCTGCAGTTTCCTATGAATATTGAAGTATTCGGTACTAAAAAGTTAAAAAATAAGTATAAAAGTAAAAGTAACTTTTTAAAAAACCCTCTTTAATAAGCATTCAATGTTTACCTTAAAAATCACGACTAATTATTTTACTGCATTTCATATTTTCTCCCAAAATTTTTTTCCGTTGGAATACATTGATTTAGCAAGGGCACCGAACTCGATCATAAAAGAATATTGAATTTTTTTAACCATTTGGAAAAATGGTTATTGTCCTCGGTCAGGGTAGGAAATGAAAAACATTTCTGAAGCGTTTTATTAGTTGAATCCCGCATTTTATTCGTTTTCTGATTGGTCTATACAGTAATCTATATTTTCCCTAAAATTTTGTTTTTAGGCTAATTGAAGAATGTAGAGTTCATTTATGCTGTCAGAATTGTGTACTGCTATTGAAAAAAACGAAGTTATAGTTCGTTTTAACATGTAGATGGCACCCTAAGCAAATTTTATATACATCATTTAAAAGTAGGCTTTATTACCAATCGTGTGGTACCAGTAACTTTCGTCTACAATAATTTTTTGAAGAATTAGTAAGGGTGTTTACTTTTTTTTCTTACGACTTTACGAACCCGTTTTTTAATTACATAATCATATTATATGATTTTTCGCTTTTACGAATGCTCTTATGAAAAATCACTTCACCGTAAGAAATGTAAAGAAAACAGGATAAAAATAGTTACAAAATGATGTGAAATGTCTGTTATGCGGTGCAGGTCATGAAGTTTGAGTTCTGAACATTCATTCTTTAAACTATTCTGACAATACATTTCTAAACTTCACATTCTTATTTATTACATAATTTTTTTTTATAATATATAAATAGAGTGGGGTTAAATTGGGAAATGACGGTAACCAAGGTATCCAGTACCTGCTCTGTGACAGAAGCGAACTTGTGAGTGCTGCTATCTCATGGTTTTTTAGAGCAATCTTTATGAAATAAATGTCATCTTGCGACTCTATATGTGGTATTATTTCAGTAGAATCATTTTTGCAAATTTTGATATAAAAATTTAATCATCTTTTAATCACCATAAGTGGTCGAATTTAATTAATTCCAACAACTGCATATGCCATAGTATAGTGTATATGTGTATTTTTTAACAATATATTTGTTTTTATTGTAGTTTATTTTATTATTGTGCCATAAAGATCACAAATATGAAGTGGGTATGGAGTAATGACAGTCAGTGGACCTGGAGTAGAAATGAAAATAGTAAAATTAGCATAAAAGAACACGCAAAATCCATATAAAACTGTAAGCCTCTGATAAACCCAATATGTGTTTCTCATTAAACAGTTCAATTTATTTAAATAAAATTTATTTTTATTGGGCATACTTTTATATCTCTATCTATTTAGCCAGATATGATCTATTATAGTCTATATCTAAGATTTTATTATGCTAACTTTTATATATGTATCTATTTAGCCTGATTTGATCTAATATAGTAACTCCAATGTTCATTATTTTAACAAATATAACGAAAATTTTGGTGTTCTTTTCAAGATAATTTCCATATTCAACAACTTTCTAACTGAATATAGTCACCCTAAGATAGCAATAATATAGGTCAAAAGTACAAATTTGCGATACAATATTTTGATAATAACATGCAAAAGTTTAAATTATTTTAACGGTCATAAAATTCTTAATTTTCTTGTGGTTAGAGCATAATAGTATTTAATTTAGACTTGCAAGGATGTCATTTGTTTCGGTGACTGTCACAGGGGTGCCACTTGCGACTATTTTTTAATTATATCTCCATCCATTTCCTTAAAACAAAAATAATTTACATATGTTTTGAAATCATTTAAAGATGAATATACTAAGAATTTATTTAAAAAAAAAATTGGTGCGAATTAAGTATAAATAGAGTCGCCGGTTATAGCCTTCACTTTTTTTTTCTTTTTAACTCCATTTTCCCTAATATGGAATTATATTGACAACTTTTTATTTAAGTATACGTACGTTTACTTACTCTTTAGTATGTCATACACTGATGTATGATACAATTGTACTAAAAAATAAATGGTTTCAGTTTCTCTCTCTTTTTAGATTGTTTTTAACAGTGCAAATGTATTTAATATTTTTTTTCTACCAGACTTTTTTCAAATATTCATATCATTTAGGCAAGCATTGGGAATATACTGTAAAAAAACGGGCTAAAATACGGAAATACTGCAGGCAATCGAGATGCCAGTACTATTTCCGTATTTTAACGGAACTTTTTCCCAGTAAATTGAAGATTTTTTTTTTTTTTTTTTGGGGGGGGGGGGGTGGGTGCTTTATGTGGGGAAAACTTCCATTAAAAACGGAAATAGTACTGGCGTCTCGATTACCAGTAGTATTTCCGTATTTTAGATACTACAATTAGATTTAATGATTACCACCTGAAATGATTACTACTTGGATGATTTCTGTTGTTTCTAATTTTTTTTATGCTTATTCTTCAGAAATTATTTGCAGTTTTTGTTAAGTCTTATTCCAGGTTTTATTAAGCACAACAAAGGTTTCAAGGATGTAAACATCGATTTAAGACAACGAACATAAGCGAAATCATTTACTTTCATAAGATCCTATCATTAAATGTTATGTTCCGGATAAAGTTGCTTAGAACATGAAGAACATTTAGGTAAGCTACTTATTTCATTTAACGTCGTATCTGAAGTAAGTCATTTCGGCTTGCTATCTGAGACGATTAAATGTTATAGTTATATTAACATGCAAGTGATATGCAAGACGGATGCAATTAAATTTACTATTGCATTTAAAAGTAATGTTTGAAAGTAAATGAGCTAAAATCTTGAAGAATTATTTTCCCAATATCACAAATAAAAGTAAACATGATTAGAAAAATATTGTCTAAAAGAATTTAAATGCTTCCTTATCGCGACACTTTTAACTCACATCTTGTATATTAAGAACATTATTAAAAGTTGTTACTTAATAAATCGTGAAATTGTATTTAGTTTTGTTATTTCTCAGCTTATAGCCACTTCAGGTATTTCTGGCTCAATTTTGGAAAAGAGACAGCGCTTATTTTTATTGTATAGGCTTTGTTTTATATAAATTCGCATTACGAATGCGCTCATGATAAATTACTGCATGGTATGAAATCAAACCTGACACATATAGTTATATATGAATTCGATGTGCCGTAGCACATAGTTCGCTATGATTAGCTCACTCATTAGTTATCACAAATGAAGTAAGTAACGTCGTCTTGTTGTCTGAGACAATTGGATTTTAAATCTGCAATAGCATGCAACGGATTGAAAAAAAAAAAAAAAAAAAACAGTTTGGAAAAAATTACTTTAAAATTGTACTTTAAAACTTTTTTTTTTTTTTTTTTTGTTAAGGCAAAGTAAAAAACATAAATTTTGGGGAAAAAAATTCTTCGCTGCAATAATTGAAGAAATAAACTTTCTAACCTGAAAAAGTAAGGAAAATGTTTTATACAAAGTATTAGTTATCTTGCGCCCTAACCTTTTAAGTAATTTTATTAACCATTTGGAAAAATGGTTATTGTCCTCGTCAGGGTAGGAAATCAAAAGCATATCTGAAGGTTTTTATTGGTTTAATCTGCAATTTATTCGTTTTCTGATTGGTCTATACAGTAATATGTATCTCTCTTTACTTTCAACAGAGATGGACAACAGAGTGTTGCCACTATGACAAAAAAGTAATAAAAACTACAAAAAAATTTAATAACTCAGAAACAAATTGAGATACAGCTTTCAAACAAATTGCATTTAAAAGTACATTTTTTTATTCTCTATACGACGATATAAAAAGTAATATTGTGGAACGTTTAGAAGTTTAAGAAATAAATTTCATTTAAAATTGGCCGTCAGATTTCTTGGAAATCTGACGATGGAAAAACCTTTTCCCGAACAGCCAATGAAATGCTTGGATAATACTTAAGTTTCAGGTGGGTAATATGTACGAGTCGCAGGGCGATTTCTGTCGCTTGCAACTTTTACGTGTTATAACACTATTAATGTTTAATTCATGGCGTACGTAAGGTATGATCAACTCCGTGCTATTTTTTATGTCTTAAATTTTAGTCTTTGAAAAAATCATTTTCCAAATGGTCGTTGTAATTTGTTAAATTGCATTTTTTTTTTTTTTTTTTTTTTTTTTTTTTTTTTTTTTTGTTACTCATAACTTTTTAAGTAATTGAATTTTTGTGGCTACAGCCACGTCTAAACATTTTTTAAGGCCTAATGCTCTTGCAACACGATCACCTCTCCACTGGAAGTGAAGTTGCCACGCAATTAGATAGTCCATAAATCAGATTCCATTGTTCATTTAAAGGTTACCTTGAAAGCACAACACTATACAGTACATAAAGACATGAAATGTGCATGTTTTTTAAAGGATTTACAAATAAATCAAACGACGTTTATAATTTTCTTAAAAAGTATAGTATATTTCTGCAAATTTCCTCAAAACTGCCATTTTCATCCGATTTTCGGCAATGACGGATATGTGATCTTCGTGTAGCGTTCTGCTTCTAATCACAGTGAAGTTATAGAAATACAGAGAACGTATATCGGCTCTTAAAAACCTAAATGTGAGCATCTGTAATTTTTAAACAAATAAAAAAAAGACCTTAAAGAAAAAAAAGGTGTAAAAATTTTGATATGCCCGCCTCATGCCATATTTAATGTAGCAATATACTGTAATCACTTAACTTTTCAATAAAATATTTTTAAGTCACAAAAAGTCGTAAAAAGTTTGCTTTTCTAACAATAATTAATTTTACCACTAGGCACGAAAACAAGTACGTTTTATACATTATATCCATTGGAAATTATGCAAAGGTGAATTTCAGTTCACTAAAATAAATTCCTAAACGCTTATTTTAAGAGGTATACATATTTCTGCAATCGTATGTTAAGTGTCCGTATTCATCATATGAAAATCCCTTTACGGCAAATTATTTAACTTTTAAAAAGTTACAATACGTAAGTTTTTACGCTGTACAAGGATCCTAAACGCTATATTTGCAAAACCTTTCACAATGCTCTAACATGTAAAACAGTAGAAATTTTGTTTTTGTGCAGAAAATTCTACAAAGTAACGACACTTTGTATTTTATGAGTTTTCAGCGTTTTCATGCATTAAAATGGAAAATCTCATTATTAGTACCCGATAACCTTAAATATTAAATTGCAAAACATCATAACTCGGTAATTGTTGTTCAACAAATTAATTTTGTTAAAGGTAAATAAAGTAAATTTTAAGAAGTCATTTTCTTTATTTTTTGCAGCAATTAAAGGAAGTGATTTTGTCCAATAAGGTTTATAATAATTTAAGCTTATTACTTAAGTCATTATTACTCTGTTTAAGTAATAATCGCTAAAAAGTTCAGTTTAAGCGCTTTTGTAATTATATAAATACGCAGCACCTATAGTCGTCGTCTGATCCGTCCGTCTGTCCGCCTATAACAGTGCAAAAACTGCACAACCGAATGGTTTGAAATTTGATATATATATAATCCTTGCAAAATTTTGTCGAGTCATTCCAAATTATATGAAAACCGAATCAAAACTAAACAAGTAAGAAAAATCATGCGTTAAGCATAGATTATGAAACACTTTCCAACACTTCTTGAATGCCTTAACAAAACTTCGTTATTTAGGGAAATAAAGTACATAAGAGAACTAACTAAACATTTTAGAAAACACATAAAACATTTGAAAAACTGATTTCAGCAGTTATCTTCCATAGCAAATATGTATTCCAATTCTTTTGAACATCCCTGTATTTGATCTGTAGGTTGATATAGATACTATATAATGAAGAAATTTAGTTTAGCAAGAAAACATATAACAGGTTGAAATTTCTCTTTCAGCAATTTATACTAATAGATGGAAACATACTTGTATACATTTGTACAACCCTGTAGTTAACCTAGTACCTTTATTACACGCCACTATTTATCTAAAGTTTAATTCAAACACTCTTAAAACTACTGGAATCACATTTCCAAAAATTATCATTTATAGACGGCCATGTATCAAATTCTTTGCGTGACCCAGTATATCATTTTATGTATATTCTACAAACATTTCTTAGTAAACTAAATGAATTTCAGCGTAAAAATTCATAGCTCATTTAAAAACCACCTTTAAACAATTTGCAATCATACCCAGTAACCATTACGAATTCTTTTGTGTAGCCCTGTATATCAATTAGAGCATTTATACACACCATATACAATGCATACATATAGTGAAACATAAAAGCACATACAATAATTAAAAATGCATTTCCAGCAATCATCGCTAATGTACAGTACTTCGGATGCAATATAGTATCTGAAATCTTTTGTGTATCACTGTAAATAAGTCTATGCACTTCGTATTATATATGAAATAACTTATAGTAAACTTCAGTGACGTATATCAATTTCATTATACATGATATAATTTAACATAATTGAAATACGCCGCAATCAATTCCCCCCACCCCTATATCATTATGTAACGGAATCCTTTTGTGTGGCTCTGTAAATGAATAATAACTATTACTTGCGCCACATATTCTACAGAATGCATATTTTAGTACACTTGATAAATGCATATCAATTTTATTATGTTTGAAAGCATGTAACGTAATTAAAAATTATTTTAAACGATTTTTTCTCATAGGCCGTAATGTAACGGAAATTTTTTGACTGTCCCTGTAAATGAACTAAACGTGCTATAAACTTCATTTGAAATTGGGTTCGTGCTATGGTAGAGGTTACTAACATACAAAAATTTCAGAACGATCCGAGTATATTTACGGGAGTAGAGCGCGGACAGACGGACAGACAAACCGAAGTCATAAACACTTTTCAACTTTGTTGGAAAGTGTTAAAAAGAATGTTAATAAAAGCTTTCTTTATTCTGTAAAATCCTACCTTACATAATTAGTTCAATGATATCGCATGATAGTTAATGATTCTAGGTTGCCATGGTGATTACGTCCTTCTTAAGTTGAAGTTCTATTATTACCGTATTAATGAATTTAATATGTATATAATCATAATAAATTTTGTACTCATGCATTTTTGCATAAGAGTGCAAAATCTATTGCACCAAGATCTGAATATTTATAAAACTAGTTATAATACAAACGCAAAACATTTGCCACGTTTCACGTATAATTTCTGACTTTTTTCTTGTAATAAATAATTTTTCTATTAGGATCGACATCAATTAAAAATTTATATAAAATCTGTAAAGTAAAATTGTAACATAAGTTTTATTTCTGAATTTTATAGCATGAAATATAGAAGGTCCAGAAATATTGGACTACTTCCATTTGTCATCTTCGAGGATATGCAAAATAAATTGAGTGTTTTCTTTTAAGATCTTTTTCTTCTTAATTTTCGTTCTCATTAGTCTCGGAGATTCTTTTGATCTTTTGTGCATTTTTAAACGGCTTCTTATCATGCACATTAAAGATTTGCAGGGTGTAAACACCCATTTCAGTTTACAAGCATGAATGACTTCATTTGCTTCACGAGAGTATCTAATTAAATGCATTGCTTCGAAAACAAAAAAAAAGAGCGTAAAATGACGAAAATTTGATAATGAAGTAAGTTATTTGACTTATTTAATGTTGCAATTAAAGAAAGTGATTTTGTCCAGTTTATCTGAAACAATTTAAATGTTCTGTTTAAATCGCAATGTTTACAGTATTTTTTCATTTCTAGTAATAACAAATTGTACTAGTAGACTCAAAAGCAATTAGTCTTTTTCTATCTAATCTATCCATTAAAAATGCCTCTTCCATCCAATCTGCACCGGAAAATTATTGATAAAATTGTGTAAAGTATGTCATAGTATAACATATGAAATGCCTGCAAGCACCGTGATACTTGCAAAGTACTTGAATTTCAAATTTTAAAACTAAATACACTGAAGTCTGTAATAACTAAACTTAAGCCCTTAACAGGTTTGCCCGTACACCGCACGTGCCATAAAAGTTTGCTTGTCTTGTTACTAAAAGTTTTTGGACACCACTAATTTTAAACCATAATATTCAATTTATTCAAATGGCAGACGTGCAGCGATTTTATATGGTGAATATTTTAGTACGATAAAAGTGGTGTACATTCCCTATTATTAGTTTATTGTGTCACAAAAAATTAATCTCGTAAAGGGTTAAATCATGTGTTATATATGTTGTATATTTATATCTCAATTTCTGCAGTTCATTAATTTCAATGATTCTTTTGATCTTGGCAAACATTCAGTGCAGATTACAGGTATAAATGAGTTTAGTTGCATTCACTAGATACTCTTATTAAAACCGATTTTTCGGGGTTGTGGGGGGAGAATCAGAAAATAAAACAAGTTGGTAAGTGTGATCAAAGATTAGGGTTATAGTGGGTAGCTACTAAGGTATCCGCCCAGCTACCCGCACGGGCTGATTTTTTTTTTTTTTTTTTTTTTTTTTTTTTTTTTTTTTTTTTTTTTTTTGTATATCCTGGATATTTTACAACCCTGTCAGAAATAGCACAGAGGGTTTCGTTTGATATTTCTTACAAAACACTTTATCCTGTAATTAAAAAATCCAAAGCGTTAAATTGTAATTATTAAATCCTTAACCTTTTTCAATAAGAGTAAAATTAAATTAAATTTTAAAATTATTGCAATTGGAACATATATTTTTAATCAAATTAAAAATTTTCAATAACTACTTTACAGACAGTTGTAAACACAGTTGTAAAACAGTTGTGTGTTTACAGACAGACAATTGTAACAGCAGTTGTTTTTATGTCTTAAAGGTTTTTATTTAATTACGTTATTTAATTTTGTCTAAATAATAGAAAAAAAAATATTAAAATGGCAAAGAAATACGAAAATTCTGAATGAAATGTAGTCAATTTAAAATTTTTAAATTTCTCAAAAAAAGGTTTTTTGAATTAAAATATATATATATATTTGATAAAATATTTTTCAACTTTTGGCCTTAAAATGACAAAACAAAAATTACAAAAATTCTGTAAATTGCAATCTATCAGATAATGAAATGTATTCCGAGGAAAAAAAAATTTCAAATTCCGACGCCCAGCTTCGAAGCGGGAACTTTTTGCTTAGCAGGCAAATGCGCTACCAGAAAGATATATAGTCTGTGCGAAAAAGACTGAAATTAAGTTAAAAAAAATGGCCAGATGTCATTAAATTAAATGATTTATTTAATTAAAATAATATAAGACTCGTTGAATTTTTTTTTGATTTGCCTCTCCATAGGAGGTATTCAGCTATAAATTTGCAAAATTTCAAATATCTAGCTTATGTAGTTACTGAGGACGAACTGTGTGACGGACAGACTGAGGAGTGAGACGAATAGGGTTTCGTCATATGAACGAACCCACCAAAAAAATTACGAAGGCATTTCCTTTATTCAATGTCGCAATAAAAGGAAATTACTGTGCCCAGTTTTTCGAAGGTAGTTTAAACTTATTACTTAAGTCATACTATTGTAATATTTTAGTAACATGTGTTGCCTTTTTTTTTTTTTTTTTTTTTTTTTTTTTTTTCAATTAAAAGATGTAAAATTATTCTTGAAAATTTTTACCCCTTTATACTTTACATCCTTGAAATATTATGTATTACGTAAATTTGTTTCTGATGTTTATAGTATGAGTATGGAAAGACAAAAATTATAGGAATACGCATTTGCATTTTTGAAGTTACGCAAAAGAATTAGAGTGATTTCCTCTAAGATTTTTTCTTCTTTTCTAATTTTCGTGCCTTTTAGGCTAAGCGATTCTTTTGATGGTTTGTAGAGTTTTAAACAGCGCCTTATCAAGCACAACAAAGTTTTCTGTGATGTAAAGACCCATTTTAGGCTTCAAGCATGAATGAGTTCATTTGCCTTCACAAGATCCTTTCATTAAATGCAAAGCTTCGGAAAAAAATAGCTAAAAATGAAGAATCTGTAGTAAGTAATTTACGGTATTCTGTGTTGCAATTAAAGAAAGTGATTTTGTCCAGTTTATTTAAAACAATTTAATTTTCTGTTTAAATCATATTGTGTCACATTGTAATACTTTTTCTTTCTCATAATTTTCACATTGTTTAAACTATTTTTTCTTTATAATAATTGTCATTGTTTAAAAAATATTTTTTCTGTCTAATAATTGTCACATTATTTAAAAAAAATTCTTTCTAATAATTGTCACAGTGTTTATTTTTTTTTTTCTAATAAGAGTCACATTGTTTAAAAATTATTTTTAATTATTGTCACATTGTTAAAATAAATTTTTTCTAATAATTGTCACAGTCTTTAAAGTATTTTTTTTCTAACTACTGTCACATTGTTTAAATTTTTTTTTCTTTCTAACAATTGTCACATTGTAAAAAATATTTTTTCTTTCTAATAATTGTCACATTCTTTAAAATGTTCTTCATTTTAACAATAAATATATTTACTCGTGGATTCCAAATAAATTTGTCTTTGGTTTTACATCAAATCTGTTGGTGATAATATATTGCGTGGAATGTTCAGTATTTGATAATAGGACATATAAAATGCCTGGGAGCACTGTAGAACATGCAAAAGACAAGTTAAATGTCCCCTTTTTGAACTAAATACACTTAAACCTGCATTAAACAGACCTGATATGTATTTTCTGTCGGATCATTCTATATCTTAATTTTTGCTGCTCATTAATTTCAGCGGTTTTTAAAAAATATATTTTGTAGATTTTTATACAACGGCTTATTCGGGGGCGGGTGAAAGGAGAAAATGAAAAAAAAAAATAGTAAAGCATTCTTTAATATCAGAATTAAAGAAAGTGATTTTGTTCAGATTATCAAATTTATTTAAGTTTACTACTTAAGTCATAATATTATTTAAGTAATTAAAAAATATATTTTCCAGGACTTTAAAAATTAACTATTATACTTGAAAACGCTTGAGACTTTATATACTAGATCTGTACATTAGATCGGTAAAGAATTATATATTTAATTAGAGTATAAATTTTCATTTAACTTTACAAATTTTTTTCATCAAAATGGAAACTTCGGTAACAAATATCGGAAAATGAAGAAAATTCACTAGATATTTTGCCTGATTGATTGTTACAATTAAGAAAAGGGATTTTGTCCAATTTATTTAAAACTATTTAATTTTCTGTTTAAGTCATACCATTTCACATTGCTTAAAATATATTTTCTTTCAAATAATTATCCCATTTCTAAAAATATTTTTCTTTCTAATAATCCTCACAGCGTTTAAAATATTTTTCTTTTTAATAATAATAAAAAAATATACTCGTAGATTCGAAATCAATTATCTTTTGTTTTAGATTAAATCTGTCGGAGATAATATATTGCGTGGAATGTTAAGTGTTTAATAATATGACGTATGAAATGCCTGTCAGAACCGTAGTACATTCAAAAGACAAGTTAAACATCATTTTTTTTAACTAAATGCACCTAAACATGCATTGAATGGACTTAATTTATATTTTCTGCTATGCCTTTCTCTATCCTAATTTTTTTCTGTTCATTAATTGCAGTGATTTTTTTAAATATTTTGTAAATTTTTATACGACATCTTATTTGGGGGAAGGTCAAAAGAGAAAATGAAAAAAAAAATTGAAAGGCATTCTTTATATCACTATTAAGAAAAGCGATTTTGTTCGGTTTATCAATTTAAGTTTATTACTTAAGTCATGATATTGTTTAAGTAATAATATTATAAAAACTTATAAAAAAATTAAAAATATATCATTAAGTGTGAAAATGTTTGACACTTTATGATTTAGATATATAAATAATTATATATTAAACTACAGTATTTTTTCCTGAATAGTATGGATAATGGAAAACCGGAAAGCATTTTAATATTCACATTTTCCATTTTCAAAGATATGCAAAATGAATTAAAGTAATTTCACTTTGTTTTCGTCAGTTCTAATTTTTGCGCTCCATAAAAACAGCGATACTTTTGATCTTTTGTAGAGCTTTAAGTGCCGTTTTATCAAGCACAATAAAGGTTTTTAGAATGTAAACAGCCATTTGCGATTACAAGCATAAGTGGTTTCATTTAACTTCAAAAGATACTTTCACCAAAAGCGAAACTTCGGTAGAAAAAATATATCGGGAAAGAAAGAAAATTCACTAGATATTTTGCCCTATTTAATGTTGCATTTAAAGAAATGGATTTTGTCCAGTTTATTTAAAACAATTTAATTTTCTGATTAAGTCATAATGTCACATTTTTTGTTTTTTAATATAATAATTGTCACATTGTTAAAAAAATGTCACATTGTTTAACACATTTTCCCATTCTAATAATTGTCACATTGTTTAAAACATTTTTTTCTTTCTAATAATTGTCACAGCGTTTATTTATTTATTTATTTACTTTTTTACAATAAATAAACTTACACTTAGATTGGAAATCCATTAGCCTTTGGTATTTCACCAAATCTATTGGGGATAACATATTGCGTGGAATGTTAGGTATTTGATAATATAACAAATGAAATGCCTGGAAGCACCGTAGTACGTACACTGTAAAAAAATAATGCCAGTTTTCCGGTAGGAATCGGAAAAATAGTTGTCCTTATCGTGCCGGAATAATTTACGACCCAGCTCGGAATAAAATCCATGAAATCGGAATAAAATCCGTAAAATACCGTTTTACTGACTATTTCCTTATTTATACGGATTTTATTCCGAGCTGGGTCTGAAATTAATCCGGTAATTTTCCGATTCCTACCGGAAAAATGGCAGTATTTTTTTTTAGAATGTATATGCAAAGGACAAATTAAATATCAAATTTTTCAACTAAATACATTTAAACCTGCATTAAAAATACTTAACTTACATTTTCTATCGTATCTTTCTCTATTCTATATTTTGCTGATCATTAATTTCAGTGAATAAATTTTAATCTTTTGTATATTTTTATACGACGGCTTGTTCGAAGTCGGGTGAAAAGAAAGAATGAAAAAAAAAAAAAAATAGTAAGCCATTCTTTACTATCACAATTAAAGAAAGGGATCGTGTTCAGTTTATCAAATTAATTTATGTTTACTACTTAAGACATAATATTGTTTAAGAAAGAATACTATAAAAACTTTTTTTAAGAATTTAAAAATATAATATTAAGCTAAGGAATATATAATAATTTAACAGCTTGTTTTAGCAATTAGAAATATAATATTTCAAATTGCTAAAAGGTGTTTTTTTCTGTTGACTTAATAGTGAATCCAGAATCTTGTCATATTTGTTTTGAGAAAGGAAGATAAGCTTTTTCTAAGAAAAAAAAAAAAAAAAAAAAAAAAAAAAAAAAAAAAAAAACAAGTTGATGCGGAGCATCTGGAAATAATAGGACATAATAGCGTATTAATTATATGATCTTTCAGTCTACAATAATCCTACCAATAACAGCGAGTTTATCTACCTTTAAAATTTTCTTCATATACAGGAGCCATTTCCCATTTTTGATCATGTCATTGACTAGTTGATTAAAATAAGTGGATCTTTCTTAATCTCTTCCCATTTCATACCTTTAATACACTGGAGAAAAAAAATACGGCCAGTTTACCTGTAGGAATCGGAAAAATAGTTGCCCTTATCGTACCGGAAAAATTTCTGACCCAGCTCGGAATAAAATCCGTAAAATCGGAATAAAATCCGTAAAATACCGTTTTATTGACTATTTTCTTTTTTTTTTACGGATTTTATTCCGAGCTGGGTCGGAAATTTTTCCGGTACGATAAGGGCAACTATTTTTCCGATTTCTACAGGAAAACTGCTCGGATTTTTTTTACAGTGTACAATTTTCCATTTTATCTATATAATCACCTCTATTAAGGTTAGCTAATTTGTTAGATTTGTCATTCTGTACTATAATTGAATCGACCATTTCAAAAACCACATAAGTCAAAGAATCAGGAATTTTCAGAAAAAAAAAAAAAAAAAAAAAAAAAAATGTATTAAAAATGAACGAATTATTATGGATTTTTTTAGGCTGACTAAAGAGTTTCCACTTCAAAGTTTGTAAATATTGATTAATTTTTATAATTTATGAATAATAAAAAGAAGAATAACAGGAAAACCGTTCCTGACATATGTTTGGGAAAAGCTTGACTTAAGTAGTTTTTGAAATGACCGATGCAATCATATTCTGGTCTTTTTTTTTTTTTTTTTTTTTTAATAATCTTAATTTTTGCATAAGTAGGTTTTATTGGTTTGTTAAAAAGTTTCCTTACTTCATGGAATATTAGATCTTAGTTCCTCTTTATGGTTATCCATCGAGTTTGATCTATACTTTTAATTTCTTGAAAAAGTTCTTTATGTCTGGAATGTTTGGAAGTATATATTTAGGTCCTAGTTCTAAAACACGAGATTCTTCTTGTCTTATTTCACGATTTGATAAATTCAAGAATTTTACATGTTTGCAAATAGGTTTTAATTTCTTTCTGATATGTCATTCAGTAATTTATTTAACTTGCGTTGTTATACCATCACTTTTTCACCGTTTTGTGTATTTCTTAAAAATTCTAATTTGTAACACTTCAGCTATTAGAAATAGCTAGAAAAAGTTTAACACTTTATACATTAGATCAGTAAAGAATTATATATTTAATTAGAGTAATTGTTTTCCTGAATTTTATAGTATGGGAACACGAAAGCACTGGCATATTTCCATTTGGCATTTTTGAAGATATTCAAAGGAATTAAAGGGATTTCATTTTTTTTTTCGTCAGCTCTAATTTTCGTGCTCATTAGTCCCAGCAATTCTTTTGATCTTTTGTAGAGTTTTAAGCGCCATCTTTTCAAGCACAACAAAGGTTTCTAGAATGTAAACAGCCATTTTCGATTACAAGCATGATTGACTTCATTTAACACCACAAGATCCTTTCATCAAAAGCAAATCTTCGGTGAAAAATATCAGAAAATAATAAAAATGCACTTGATATTTTGCCTTATTTAACCCTTAAATGCCTGGTGTTGCTTTTCGGCAACATACCCAATTTAGGTTCTAAAATACTATTAGAATAATATTGAAGCTATAATGCCTAATGTTGCCAATAAAATACATTTGGAAAATATTATTAAATAGATTTTCAACATGTAGATGGCAACACTTGTGCTGTTTAAGAATAAAGATACATTTATTTTTTCAATTGTTGCTACTTGTTCTTTTTATTTTGTTTGGGAGCTTGCGAAATACCCTATTTTGACCTGCAGTGAGCAAGTAAAATTTATTTCTTATTATAGTCCCTAAAACTCTTGTGTGTTTAATATTATAGAATTTTATCAAGGGAAATTATTTTTTTCAATTAAACACCAGTATTGCCGATTAGTAACAAACTGTTTTTTAGCCGTAAACTATACTTAAAACAAAATATGATTTTTTAAAGTATTTTTCCCATGATTTATTTTAAAAATGAAAGCCAAAAAACATTATTACAATGGTTTTTGAAAAATCAGGCATTTAAGGGTGAATATTGCAATTAAAGAAAGACATTTTGTCAATTTTATTTAAAATAATTTAATAATTTAAATTTTCTGTTTAAGTCATAGTGTGTCATAATTTTTCTGTTATTTTTTAATAAATAATGATAATTTTTAATAAATAATAAGTAAATGTATTCGTATGCTTGAAAAAAAATTATCGTTTTTTTAATCATATTTGTAAAAGGACATTATTTTACGAGATTATGTCAGTATTTGATAGTATGACAGATGCAATGTCTCAGCCGATGTCCTGAAAGCACCAGAGTATTTAAAAAGTACTTCGATTTCGCATTTTAAAACTTAATACACTGAAAACTGCATTAAGATACTTAAATAAGCTCTTCTATGATATGTTGATGATATAGATGATATCATATTCTATGATATGTTGAATGGGAAAAAAAAATTAGTAAGCCTTTTACGTTCTTTAATGTTATAATTAAAAAAAGTGCTTGTGCCCATTTTATCTAAATCCTTTTAAACATACTATTCAATTCGGAATATTATTTAAGCAATAAAGTTTTAATAATATGTTTTAATAATTAAACAAATAACATCAACCTTCAAGACAACAATGGCTTCATATTGTAGATCTGTAAGTAAGTATATACACTGCTCAAAACAATTAAAGGATATTTGATGTTTTATATAAAATAAAGATATAAACGAAGTTTTTTTTGCCGAAAATAGAAGAAGAGAATCACAAATGCAAATTTTTCTGGTTTTCAAACTGTGGAGTATGCAAATTTTGAGTTCGACGTCAAAAACGTCGCTTCAGCGGCAGCGAATGAAATTTGACTTTCAACTGGATAAAAGAGAATGAAGACAAGGATGATCGGCATTCAGTGATTGCTTTGTTTCGATGAGTACGATGTCTCAGCGAAGTCATTTGACAGATTCAGAAGCTTTGAGAATTGTTGGTAGGTTAGAAGGGGGCCAAACTCAAGCCGAAATAGCGCAAGCCATTGGAGTGTCACAAAGGGTCATTTCCAGGATCTGGAACCGTTTTTTGGAGAGTGGATGTGCAGGCCGAAGACCAGGGCAAGGTCGTAGACGGGCAACAACGCCCAATGAAGATCGGTATTTAGCGTTAGCAGCTCGGAGACACCGAACCATGAACGCTACTCTGCTCCAACAACACCTTCGCTCGGCTACAGGCACCACGATTTCAACTCAGACTGTCCGAAACCGGCTCCGTGCTGTAGGTCTGTATGGTCGCCGACCGATGGTATGTGTTAGATTAACATCAAGGCATCGTCGCGACCGCAGGGAGTGGGCAACCGAGCATGTCAACTGGAGGAGAAATGAATGGAGCAATATTCTGTTTTCTGACGAGTCCCGTTTTTCTGTGCATCCGGATAATAGGCGTATTTTCATCTGGAGGGACCGTGGCAGTAGGAATAATCCTGCGTTCGTGCACGAAAGTGTCAGATTTGGCGGTGGAGGAGTGTTGGTGTATGGTGGCATCTCCATTGACGGGCGCACTGACCTCTACATCATTCGAGATGGAGCTCTGACTGGTCGCCGATATAGGGATGAGATCCTCAGACCTATTGTAGTCCCTTACGCTGCAGCAATCGGAGATAACTTCATTTTAATGGACGATAACTACAGGCCACATCGTGAAAACCTGGTGGAGGATTTCCTTTTCGAGGAAGGAATCGTTCGAATGGAATGGCCAGCGTGTTCTCCAAACATGAATCCAATCGAGCACGTTTGGGATGCTCTAGGAAGACGAGTTTCTGGCTGCCAACAACCCCCACAAACTCTCCAAGAACTGGAAAGAGCTCTTCTGGAAGAGTGGGGCAGAATACCCCAACTCGTCATTAATAGCCTCATTGAGTCCATGCCTCAAAGGTGTTCAACGTTGCTGGCCGCCCGTGGAAACCATACCCCCTACTGAAAATGATTTTCTTTGAAGAAAACACCTTTTCTTATTCTTTTTTTTCTCATATGCACAAATTGTGTTTTTTTCCTTTAGTACACAAATGCGCAATAAAATGCATTTTTTTCTGCCAAACATGTGTAATTTATTCTCATATAACCTACTATGTCTGTCGACCATGTATCAATCAGCTAAACAGTTTACCAGATACAAAATCCACCTAAAACTGCAATATCCTTTAATTGTTTTGAGCAGTGTATTATATAATATTTTTCATGGATTTTGTAGCATGAAACATGGAAAGTCCAAAGGCACTCACTGGAGTTCTTGAATATTGTCATTTTAGAAGATAAGCAAGGAAATTAAAATATTTTCTTCTGATATATTCTTCTTCTGTTCTAATTTTTCTGCTCATAGTCTCAGAGATTCTTTTGATCTTTTGTAGTTTGTAGACGGCGTCTTATCAAACGCCCATTTGATATTAGAAGCATGAACGATTTCATTTGCCTCACATCAGAAAAAAATACTTTGATAACGGAAAAATCGGATAATTAAAAAAGAAAAAAAATGGTAAATGAGGTGCGTTCGTACTATAACTAGTTTCAAAAATACTCAGATCTTAGTGCAATATCTGTTGCACGTTTATGCAAAAATGCATGAATACAAAATTTATTACGAATATATATATATTAAATTCAGTAATACGAAAATAATATGACTCCATCTTAAATAGAATGTAATCTACATGGCAAATTAGAATCATTACATATCATGGCTTATCATTGAATTAATTACGTAGGATAGGATTTAATAAAATGAAGAAACTTTTATTAATAACTTTTTAAGTTTTGATTCGTTTTTCATCAAATTTGAAATGACTCTACAAAATACTGCAACGATTAAATATATTAAATTAAAAACCATTCGGTTAAGCGGTTTTTGAACTGTTATATGAGGACAGACTGACGGACCGGACGAACACAATAGGTGATTGTATTTATATAATTACGAACGCACATAAAAATAGAAAAGCATTTATTTGCCTTATTTAATATTACAATTAAAGAAAGTAAATATGCGCCGTTAATCTGAAATAATTTACATTTTCTACTTAATTCATAACGAGCCAAATTTAAATCGTGATTCTTATTTATTTATTTTTTGCAATTACATATCTGCAGGAAAATTAATTGTATAAGAGCAACTTGATTTACAAATAACTTTAACACCCTTTATTTTGTTCACATTACATCAATAATTCATTAAACCTGTCTGGGATTTTATTATGTTTTTTACGGTGTGAGTTATGAAAAGATTAAAACTGTGAGAATGAGATAATCATATTTGAATTCACGTAGGGTTTTGTTTTCTTTTTCAGTATTTGCAATGAGCTGAAGAAAATTTTGCAAGAAAGTACAGCAAAACTAGCTTTTTTTTCTTTTTCTTTTCCAAAACATTCAGCTTACCCATAATATGTATTTTAATAATTATTGAAACATAATTTACAAAACTTCAAAAAACAAGGCACTAAGCATATATATATACAGTGGAACCCGGTTAAGACGCGTTTCAAGGGAGTGGACAAAAGTCGCGTATTAAACGTGATTTGTATCATGTTGCATTAACTGGGCTTATTTACACATTTAATCGTCTACATGAACTTTTGAGCTTTCGTTTATATGTTTACGGTCGAAAATTGTGTCTTTTACATATGTTTAGTTTAAAATTAAATTGTATTCAACTTCAACTCCTTGTTTCTTTTTATATGACTGAATGGAATAAAAAAGGAAAATAAATGTAGTTTCCAACCTGGTTTTGTTGTCGATTTGTACTTTGCAAGCAAAAATAAAACAACAAAAATAATTTTCCTACTAGACTAAAAATTTTTTAACAAAAAGAATAAAACAATAAAACTTTGAAGCACAACCCATTTTTAAAAATCAAATTTAGTACTTGTATTAATAAGTACCATTATAATTGACCCTTCTTTTTAATATAAGAAGAAATTATTTTTATTAATCTTCGTGTACATAATATTGTTAGCATAACAAAAAGTAAAGAAAACATAAAAGAATTATCCAATCGCAGTCGTATTTATTTAATCTTTACGAGTTTCCTTTTTTGTTGCCTATAACATGCATTATAAAACATAGTGATATAACGTACATTTAAAAGCTCACTAACAACAGGCATGATTATCTCTAATCATAATTTTTTTATGATGTATCTGAGTAACCTGAATTCGTCTATATCTCTCTTACTACTGTAAAAACATACACGAAGCGAGAGGCAAAGAATGTTAGAAGGCGGAATCAAAGAAGAATTGCAGTTTTACTAATTTAGCGGAGCTTTGTTTTATTCAAATATCTACCACTATTTCTGATTAGTAATTTTTGCGTTAATTAATCTGTTATTAAATAAAGTAAATAATACTATTCGAAAACAGTGTTTTTTATCTGAATAAAAATAATCCGCAAAATTGCCAACACTTGAGAAGAGAGACGGAATTCGCATCTTGATCAATGAATCCGCGTCTTAAGCGTGATTATTTTCCCTCAAAGGACCCGAAATTTATCGCGTATTAAGCGGGATCGCGTAATAACCATTCGCGTATTAAACATGATATTTTTACATTAGTCTTATGAGCGATATTCAAGGGATCGGAAAAAATCCGCGTATTAAGCGGGATCGCGCATTAACCGTGAGCGTCTTAACCGGGTTCGACTGTATATTATATGATAATAATGCTTTCTTAAGGTGCTATGGATATCCCATTTTTGAATATTGAGGACTTGACACATTTCAATATTTTCTCACGTTGATTTTTTTCACTGCTTTATCGTATTCACTATTAACAGATTTGTTTATATTAGGTTAAAGTACAAGCATTTTATCATTTCCCTTTATATATATATATATGTATATGTTAATTAAGGAATATGGCGCTTTTCAAAGAGCCCAGGCACATTGAAGAACCAGCTACCACTTTCCAACCAGCCATATGTATGTTAGACGAGAATATGTCAATCAATAAGCCTGATTTTGTCAAACACGGTTTCAATGTGGCTAAGCAGCTTTAGGCTAATATGAAAATGACTGCCTGTTTATCCAATCAATCTACTTTTATCCTGGCTTATTGCAATAATTCAAAATTAGTGAATGCTTTTGCATAATTTTTGTATACAAAAATAGGACCTGGAACTTAAATTGATTGAAAAATGTATAAGAAATAATATCAACATGTTTTATTAACGCGGGTGTCTATGGTGAATAAATACTTCATTTTCATTTTAAGGGTATATTTTTCGTAAAAATCCCGTGTAGCAATATCAATAAAGTCTGCATATGGGCACATTTTGAATGCTTTTTCAGAATGACGCAAAGAAGATGGATTGTTGGAAAAAAAAAAAAAAAAAAGTTGGAAATTGCTCGTCAAACGTGGCAAATGAGGTGCGTTCGTATTATAACTAGTTTTATAAATACTTTTTGCACCGGATATTGTACTGAATGTATATTTTAGTGCACTTCGTAAGTGCCTATCAATTTCATTCTGTTCAAAGGGCTCTAACATCATTAAAATGCACTTGAAATATTTTTTTTTTCAATTGGCCGTAATGTAACAGAAAACTTTTGACTGACCCTGTAATGAAACTAAACATCCGATTTTTATAAAATTGAAAATGAGTCAACAAAATGTTGCATCAATTATATATTTAAAATTTCAGATCATTCGGAAGGCTGTAACATCATTAAAATGCACATGCAATAATTTTTTCCCATTGGCCGCAAAGTAACAGAAAACTTTTGACTGTCCCTGTAATTAAACTATACATCCGATTTTTATAATATTGGAAATGAGTCGACAAAATGTTGCAACAATTATATATTTAAAATTTCAGATCATTCGGAAGGCTGTAACATCACTAGAACGCACTTGCAATAATTTTTCCCCATTGGCCGTAATGTAACGGAAAAATTTGACTGTCCCTGTAATTAAACTATGCATCCGGTTTTCATAAAAATTAAAATGGCTCTACAAAATTTTGCAACAATTATTTTAAAATTTCAGACCATTCGGTTGGGTAGTTTTTGCTCTGTTATATGCGGACGGACAGATGGACGAACAGTCGGACTGAACGTCGACTGTAGGTGCTTCGTAATTATATAATTACGAACGCACCTAAAAAGGTTTTTAAATTATATAACAAAAGTTCAAATACAATAAAATCTGCAGATAAGGCTTATTTTTAAGGGTTTCAGAAAGTTTTTACAAATTTACATAGAGAAAATGGGTTTGTGAATGAAAATAATTTTTTAAAATGTACAAGGAAATTTCTATATTGAGAAAGTCTGGAGATAAGGCAGATTTTTAGTATTTTTCTCGCATTGTATAGAAAAGGTGGTTTGTTAAATGAAAATAGTCATAACGAATATATAAGAAAACTGCCCTATAGACAAATAGGATTTATGCTCAGGTACTTAAAATTTAAAAAAAAAGTCTATACGTAAATATGATTTATGCTCAGGTATTTTGAATTTAAAAAAAATTCTGTAGCGCACTTAAAATAAAATTAAGTTAGCATTGCAAATTAAGTATGTATTTTCTTATATTAAATTTAAAATAGTACTTTCGTTAAAAACAATATTTTGTGCATGATGCCATAGAATGGGTAAGGAAATATCTATAATAGAAAACTGGAATATTTCCCAAATACGAAAGGAACACTACAAAATGTTTCTAATCTGAAAATGATTAAATTCTGTCTCATTTGAAGTTTTATTGATATATGTACCGGAAGAAGCTTTCAAAATTTATCTTTTAAATAAAAAGAAGTAATTATTAATTTTAATTATTAATTAGGTGCACACAAGTTTTCCTTATAATGCAGCTACTTATTTCAGTACATTTTACGTTTTTTCACATCATAGCAATGAACCATTTCTATCTTAAGCTGGGGAGGGGGGGGGGGGGGGACCAGCAGTCTAGCTTGTCTCCGGATTTTTCTGTACATGATTACGAAGAGAAGGGGGGAGGTGTAATTTTGACCTATATGATAGATGAAAAGTGTTTATATCAACCAGGTGCATAAATAAAAGCCGCCAATAAAACAGTTTTATTATTATTATTATTACTATTACTATTATTATTATTATTATTACTATTATTATTATTAGTATTATTATTTTGTAATATTTTTCATTAAATAACTCATCTTCTCCGCTTTATCCTGGGAAAACGTTAAAAGTCTGACCTAGTCAGTAAATTTTATTGATACTTCTGCATGCGGTGTTTGTAATTTATCCCCTTAAAATAAAAATGAAGTATTTACAAACCTTAGACATTCAGTTGCGTTAAATAAATCTCTCACCCCCCCCCCCCTCATTATATTTTTTTTGATGTCCCCTAGGGCCATCCCCCCACCAACGGGAAATTTGACATTTTGTGTTTCCAATGGTCAAAAAGTATAATTTCTTCCCCAGAACTCTATAATCCCCCCCCCCCCCCCCCCCAAGGAGAAAAAGGCCGAGATTCAACACTGCTTGTTGCAATAAGCCTAATTCTACAGACTTGATTTCCTAGTCTGAACATTCCCTCTCGGCCTGTAATAAGATAATCAGACAAACAGCTCATCATTTTCTAATTAGTCTAAAACGACATCGGATCTTGTAAATAAGCCTGAAAATATCATGCAGTTTGACAATCAAATGCTCATTTTCCAATTAGTCTAAAACTCGATAAGCTGTTTGTACTAAGCCTGAAAAATTACAAGTTGCTTGGAAAAAGTCATTCTCCAAGTAGCCTAGATCTTTACAAAGAGGCGGATTTCTGAATTAGCCTACGACATATATACAGCCAAGTAAGGTAACAGTTTATTGAGAAAAATAATGAAAAAACGAGAAAGACTTTTTATAACAATTTTACTGCTAGTTAAAATATTGGTTTTTTTTCTTTTTTTGGTGGGGGGGGGGGGGGGGTGTAGTGAGGAAGTAGATACTAATATCAGTCACCAAACAGTGGCGTTAGATTTATGATAAAAACACTCTAATCTTCGAAAGAAGCTCCTTTAATATTTTATGTCCATTGAGCACTTTTCTTCATTTTTACAATGATGCCGGCAAGATACATTATCCTTACTATGGCAGATTCACTTTAAATGTACATTCATTAAGTTTTAGTTTTAAAATATTTTTAAATTAAAAAAAGAGCAAAAAATAAGAACTATGTATAAAATGTATGATTCTATTTCAAATATACAGTAGAAGCTCTTTCATCCGTCATTCTATGGTTCGGCACATTCTATACACCGGCACGCAAGCCCGCGTTTTTTTTTTTTTTTTTTTTTTTTTTTTTTTTACTGGATCACTACCATGCGAGCACCCGCAAGAAACCCAGATTCAGGAGGTGGAAACGGATGAAGAAGGAGCCATGGCAGATGAATCTAAAGTCTCTTGGAAACACGCTTCTGATGCATTAGATACATTCACAAAATTTGCCTAATCGAACAAAAGCTACACCGCTGTTGAACACATAAATCTGTGTACAATCCGTAACAATTTTTTGAAGAAGAAATCCGAATCGTGGAAACAACATGATATCAAAGACTTTTTAAAAATGTAATGTTTATATTATTTTTTACTACATGTACACTGTACATGTACAGTGCCCTGTATATACATTACATTGTATATATACAGTATATATTAAATAATTCGATTTTAAGTTTATGTTCAGTTTTAAACTATGTTTTTATTTAATGCTCACAGTTGTTAGAATGACGAAATATAAAACAGTATTTGTCAGATATTTATAAAATTTGCACACGTTGATAATGTAGGTGAACACAAAAATAGATGCATTAACGTTCGATAATCCGGCAAAATAGCTAATTCGGCACGCCTGTGGTCCCGAACGTGCCGGATTAAAGAACTGCTACTGTATTATGCTTCTCTTACAATTGAATTTTTTAAAAAAAGTATTAATCCCTTTTTAGTCAAGTTGGTGGATATTTAAAATTATGACAAATAAGACAGTTCAATCTATTAACATATATAAACATTCTGACTAACTTCTTATATTTTATTTCTTCTTATGTTTTTAAAATTTATAGATCTAATATGTATCTATAATATATAAAATATCTTTATATACTCTATAAGTAATATACATATATATATTCTATAATATAATATGTTAACTCTATATAATCCTTATAATATATATATATATTTATTTATTATAAAATATTTAATATTTTATCTATGTAATTCACTACTATAGATAGAATTTTTTTATAGTTATAGAGAAATTATATATCTATAATATATAAAATATGTAGATATCTATTCAATAATATAAATATATAGCAGATAACTTTAGATATCTATAAAATGTAGAAATATCATGTATATATGTAACATACAATATTTCTAAATATTTATTTCATAATGTAATATAGTCTTTATAATTCTTGCAATACATTCATATTTTATTTCTAAAATATTATGTTTAATATTTATACATATTTACCAGTGTTCATACATATTTTTTTACATGCTGCTGTATAGGGCTAAAAGATGTTTTCATACTGACGAAAGAAACAGCGATCCCGATTTCGCAAAAGGAGAAAAGAAAAATTGTAACGCGATTGTCAATTTAAAACATTAAAGATTTTTTTAACTGAAGATTTTATTGACGTACTAGCGGCAGTAAAACACGTACAGTTGAACTCGGGTGCAACGAGGACGATATTTATAACAGAGTTCTCATAATTACGCATTTTATGATTGCATATAAGAAAACATCCGAAAATATATAAAATATCAGAAAAAAAAAAATATATATATATATTTTTTTAATTAGATTGTTTTGTTTTTTTTATGCAATTTTCTATTTCAGGATATAAAGGGCAAAAATAAAGTACTAATGTCAGCTTAATTTTTATTTTTATTTTCAAAATCTGAATAAACACTTAGAAGCAGAGATTAAACTTAGTGCGAATTGTAATAAAAAGCTAAAATCTTAAACAACGATTTTACGCACAAATAACGTACAGATGAGATAAAAAATACCCATACGATCGTTTCGAGGATTCCTCAATCCCCTTCCTCAGTGAGAGGGAAAAAGGAGAACCCCTCGGTTATAGCCCCGAGAACTGGCTAATGGATTGATTGAAAAGACAGAAGCAAGAGTTTATACCGGGTGTCCCAAAAAGGACTGACTGATTTTAAAATTCAATAACTTCCAAACGGTGACAGATATTAAAAAAATTCTTGCAGGAGGGTTATGCATAAAGTCAAAAGTTTTATTACAGTGATTTCCGATTTTAGTTCGAATTACAAACAATAGATGGCGCTGTAAGCAATAGTCGCTAAATACAGGCTCAATTTTTGGTCCTTTCTGTTGTTCCATGCAGAAAAAGGAGATGGAAATGTATTATCCGGGCCACGAAGTACCAAAAATTGAGCCTGAATTTAGCCTCTATTGATCGCAGCGCCATCTATTGTTTGTCATTTGAACTAAAATCGAAAATCACTGTAAAAAAACTTTTGACTTTATGCATAACCCTCCTGCAAGAATTTTTTTAATATCTGTCACCGTTTGGAAGTTATCGAATTTTAAAATCAGTCAGTCTTTTTGGGACACCCGGTATATCCCAAAGAAATGACGTAATTGAACAAAACTAACTGAAAAAGGGTCACTGCGCAGGATCTCTCCACACTGGTGAAAGAAAACGGGTGCTGGCCATATCCTTTACTAAGGTGGAAGTATGTTTATGAATATAGTGGGCTTTGTAAAAGTCTAGATCAAAAACTGAGTTACATTTTTAAATAATTTTTGCCTCTGTATAATTAAACTGGTGGTTGGAATTTTAACAATGTTTCGCTATTGTAGATTTCTCAATTTCCGGCTTTCTAACGTAATTCTGGTGTTCTTTCAGCCTAATTCTAAGTGCACGTTTCGTCTCCCCAATGTAAGAAATTCCGCACTCACAAAAAATTCTGTAAATGTTCCAGGTATTATGATCGTCAATAGGATCTGTAAGATTAGAGAAAGAAATTGTATTGGTTGGGGAGAAAACAACTTTAAAACTAAACCTATTGAGAATACGAAAAAATTGTGTACTGATTTTAGGAAAATAAGGTAAGACAATAACATTGTCCAAACACATATTTATTATTTTAAATATACATATTTCATTTTTCAAATTCTTTTATAACATTTCATCTGGTTTTTCCCACATTCATTATATATTTTTCGTCTAATTACTTTAGTGAAATCAAAAATATAATACTGGCATAACTTGAATGTTTGGGAAAAACAAGCTAAATCATTTCAGAGAAAAATGACTGCAAAAATGATAATTATATTCTAAATTCTCCTGCCTTATTGTGTAAAAGTATAGACAGCGACAAGAATTAACATGTTATATCCTAGTTTCCCTAATTACAACCGAATTTTATTTAATTCATGTTATAATAAATAAATCTTTTGCTTTATATTATTTCGTTAAAATCGGATTCTCGTTAAATTTGATCTCGCTATAAACGAGTCTAACTTATTCTAAAACACATATTAATTCATATTTAGCCAAGTTGGTCGATATTTAAAGCTATGACAAACAAGACAGTTCTCATTCAGACATTTTGTTTTGACATATGTTTGACATTCAGTCAAACATATATAAACATTCTGACGAGCTTCTTATATTTTATTTCTTGTTATATTTTTAAAATTTATAGATCTAATATATATCTATGATATATAAAATATCTTTATATACTGTATAAGATATATACATATATGAAACGATAAAGCTGAGCCCCTTTTAAAATTTAAAATCCCCTTTTTAAAAAAATAAAAATTTCAATTTAGAAATTAAAATTCATACTTTTCAAATGTTTTAGTTACTGGGTCTTTAATTATTAAAACTTCATTTGCTCCTGGCAAGTTCGTAAGTTCATTCATTTTGAGACACTTAATAAGAATATTTTTGATGACGATAGCACAAATTTAAATTGAATCGGCATCCCGTGAGCCGACGGAGCCGACGCCTTTTGGCCTGGACAATCAATCATTGAGCTATGGACCAATAAAGTGAAAAATACGCCCATTTTTGGCTGACCTCTGGCAGAAACAATGCCAATTTCTCCATTTAAATACCGCTGCTCGCCTCTGGGAGCGGGGATTTTACTATCTAAATAATGCTATAGTATACACGCCACTCTGCTCTCCTGGGGTCGCTTTGCGATAGCCGAAGTCCCGAGGCTATCTCGGAAGTAAGCCAGACTCAGCTCTCATCCCATATGGCCCTGACTTCCAAGGAGTCCTGTACATAAAAGGAAATAAATCAGGTCCCAAGAAAAGAGTGTATATTTATTTCGTCACGCACGTTTTGTCAGACTTCATTGCATTCAATGCACCACTCATGTACCATGACTACTTGAAAACGAAAAGTTAGGATGGAACTAGCGTAGGTATACGCTGACACGTCTTGCTAGATCCTGAAATCTAGAAAAGAATCGCCCACGACTCTGCCATGTTCCAAAGCCCCGTCAACGTCCAACTCCCGAGTCCCGTAGCGGAATTCCTGAGAGGACCACTATGCTAAAAAGCCCCGTCGTCGCACGAGCCAGCGTGACATAGAACCCCGCTGCCATCCGCTTACGTTACATATATATATTCTATAATATAATATATCTATTCTATATATAATCCTTATAACATATTTATATTTATTTATTGTAACATATTTAATATTTTATCTATGTAATTGACAACTATAGACAGAATTTATCTATAGTTATAGATAAATTATATACAGTAGCCTGACGCTTAACCGGCCTAAACGAGACCGAGGGTAAGACGGTTAAGAGAAAAACCAGATAAAACGGAGAAGTAAAAAAAAAAAAATAATAATATCTGCGTAATTTAATTAATTAAACCCGTACTATGCATTTAGTTTTTTAATTTGTGTAGTTTTAAAAGAAAAATATTTAACACAAATTAAATTGTCGAAAATCGTGTCACACACTTTTATAACAAGTTGAAATTGTTCTACATTATGTATATTTTAATTAAGCAACCATAAAGGACTCAGCGACCTTCTTCTGTTGAAGGCAAGATGCCTGACATTTTGCAGCATAATCTTTCCATCTCTTTAACATCATAAGTTTAAGTTTAACCGAGAAAGCTGTTAGTCGCTGCGCAACATATTGTAGCGCCAACTCTAAACCTTTTACACCTTCCGTTTTCCGTATGAGGAATTTTAGCAATGTCAACTTTAACAGGATCATCATCAGGATCGTCTTAGCATGGAACAACATCAGTTACTGTCCTAATTATATCCTCGTCAAACAATGTTTCATCCTTGAGATAGTTATCAGACTCAAACAACTCTTATACATCTACGGTGATCTGTTCGCATTTCAAGCTTTTTAAATGTGTGTACAAAACAGTTTGCAGATAGATGAGACATTATAGAGTTCTGGGGGGTGGGGGGGAAATGCACTTTTGACCATTAAAAGCACAAAATCTGAAATTTTCTGGGGGGACAGTCCCACCCTCGGCCACACCCTGAATTCAACAATGGTGAAGGTCAACGCGTATCCATTTAGAACTGACGGACGTTCTCCTTTTTGAATTTTTCCTCCTTCCCCTCGGGATTGCACTTCAACTCGAAAGCGTAAGCTGTGTTCCCGAGGCCGTCATCCTTGAAATTTACCTGATGTTGGGGGGAAAAGTCGGCCGATTAAAGCGGAGTTCCGGTTAAGAGGAGGCCGGTTAAGAGGGAGGCTACTGTATCTATAATATATAAAATACGTAGATATCCATTCAATAATACAACTATATGATAGATAAATTTAGATATAATGTATCTATAACTGCAAGAATATTTTATATCTATAACATACAATATTTCTAAATATTTATTCCATAATGTAATATACAAGTCTATTTAATTCTTACAATACATTACATATTTTATTTCTAAAATATTATGTTTAATATTTATATCTATTTACCAGTGTTCATGCATATGCATATGTTTTTATTTTAATTTTCGACTATGCTAATACATTTGTAGTTGTTGGTATTTAACATTGTAGATATTCGTCGGAAAATAGAAGGAAAATAATGAGTACGGCGGAATTGTTAATTAGCACTATCCCAAATATTCTCAACACACTTCTTTTATTTTTGATGCTGCTCAAAATGCTGTAAATATTGGCCGTATTCAAATGGAGCATAGTTATTGCTCAGTGACTCATTTTTAGAAATTATACATAACTTCTATGCTTCGTTAATTAAGCGGGATAAGAGTTAACGTTATAAGTAATAAAGTAGGTAATTAACAATGACGCATCGTTAAAATTACAGAGTAATATTTTACACAGAAAACTCGACTTCGGAATCAATCATTCAAATAATTTTTAACAATGTATTTTTTTTTATATTTGAAACATGGTAAAGTATTTGCACTAATTATCACTTAAAGGGTCTCGCTTAAATTTCAGCGAAGTTTTCTAATTTTTATTTAAGAGGTATTAGATATTCAAGCTATACATTTTATTTATAATTTTGCAGACCTGTAAATCATGCATGCTAAGGCAAAAAATTAACAGTTACACGCATATTACTAGCTCTTATTTATAGTGTAAAAACAGTTTTAGCGAAAAAGACTTTAGAATACTCATTTTCCTTTTTAAATATTTAAGAAAATATTGATTTTTACATGAAATTATATTTCCTTACTGTAATAAAAATAAAAATTCCGAAATTGTACATCAAACGTGGCAAATGAATAGAAACAGACAAAAATACTACAGATAGTTTTATAAATATTCAGATCTTGGTGCAATACCAGTTGTACTCTTACGCAAAAATGCAGGAATGCAAAATTAATTACGATTATATATATTAAATTCAGTAATACAACAAAAACAAAAAATATGACTACATCTTAAATATGACGTAATCAACATGGTAACGTTGAATCATTACCTATCATGAGATATCACACAATTACGTATGATTAGATTTCATAAAAAGAAGAAAACTATTACTAATATCGTTTTAAGTTTTGAGCTGATTTTCGCAAAATTTGAAATTACTCGACAAAATTCTGCAACGATTATATATATTAAATTTCAATCCATTCTGTAGGGTAGTTTTTGCGCAGTTTTATGCGGATAGACGGACAGACAGACGAACGGACAAGATGACGACTATACGTGCTACGTACTTATATAATTACGTATGCACCTAAACATGTCGTGAATGAAGAAAAAAAATCTTCAAAATGAAAAATTTCATTGAATTTCTTAGCTTTTTGATACCAATACTTTGTCAAATTTGATTTTTAATAATAAATATGAAAAGAAAATGTTGAGAAAACATATCCATGTGTTTTTATGATTATCTTACTCCTTGTCTCTTACTTATCAAGTGCACAGACTATTGAAACATTTTTACGTTTTGCTATAAGGTTATGAAATTTTTAATAGAAAAAATTAACTTAGGGTAATTAAAAAACATTTCAAATCTAATAATGCAGAATTAAAAATGCTATTTTGATTTTGATTGAGAATTAAAAAAAAAAAAATAATAATCCATTGCTAATTTACCAATGTTTAATGATATCGAAAACTCTGCAAAAGGAATAATAAGTTACAAAAATATATACTCAAATTGTTTTTTATTCTTTTAATTTTATATTTCTTTTCACTTCTTAATACTTTACCGTAAAGCACTACTCAATTTTAGGGAGACTGATTCTTCAATATAGATAAAGTTTTAAATTTATATCTTCAAAAATTTTAATTAATTATCTGTTCTTTTGCAAATCTGTCTTAAATACTTCGATTACTATCTTTAAATTACAGAATGGAATTTTATTTAAACAAGTTATGCCAACGAAAGGACTTATTTATAGAATTACTGGCAGTGTGACCTTACGCACAAACGCAAACTATCATGATATACTTTCATTCAGACAATTCCAAAAAAACATCTTGATGGCGAGAAGAGTTAAATCAATATGAGTAATTCAGAAGAGCTTAAAAATCTTAAAAGGACAACATTCAATTATGCTGAGAAAAAAGATTAAAAGGACATTGATGGAACGACGAAATTACTTCAGTCATTAAAATGGTCATTCATTTATTTTTCGAAATGGTTCTTATATAACGTAAAAAGCTGTATTTTTCCACTGTTATTATCCATTGCAGTCAATAATATGTATCTGCAGACATCAGTATAGATTTTCTGTTAATGACTTAACCACTTGAAAGGCACCGGTATATTATATATACCACTTAATTTTAATTCTCAAACATAGCATTGGCACCGGAATTTAGGACTTAAATTTGACTTAATATAATTCGAAATCTATATGAAAGTGTAGGCATTTTGAAAGAAATGAAGTCCTCGATTCTAAATGAAGATTCAGCAATAATGCACTATTTAATTTAAAGGTGAATACAATAATTAAACTGTAATATAAATCTATAAAGCTTTAATTTTATATCCACAAAAATTTTAATTAATGATCGATCATTTGCAAAACAGTCTTAAATACTTCGATGACTATCCTAATTTTCAAATGCTTTTCAAATTATAGAAAGGAATTTCAATTAAACAATTTATGCCTACCAAATGAAATGCCCACCATTTTGAAAGAAATGAAGTCTTCAATTCTAATTGAAGACTCAGCAATAATGAGCTATTTAATTTAAAGATGAATCAAATAATTAAACTGTAATATAAATTTATAAAACTTTAATTTTATATCCACAAAAATTTTAATTAATGATCGATCATTTGCAAAATAGTCTTAAATACTTCGATGACTATCTTAATTTTCAAATTCTTTTCAAATTATAGAAAGGAATTTCATTTCAACAAATTATGCCCACCAAATGACTTATTTATGGAATTAATGACTTTGTGACCTCACGTGCAAACGCAAACTATCATGATATTTCTTCATTCAGACAATACTAAAAAAAAACATTTTGATGACGAGAAGAATTGGATTAATATGAGTAAATCAGAAGAGCTTTAAAATCTTAAAAGGACGCCATTCGTTTATTCAGAGAGAAAAAAAAAATATTAAAAGGATATTGATGGAACGAGGAAATTACTTTAGTTATTAAAACTACCATTCAGTTATTTTTAGAAATGATTCTAATTTAACGTAAAAAGCTTTATTTTCCACACCTAATTAAGGTCTGTAGTCAATAATATGAATCTGCAGATATCAGTATAGATTTTTCTGTTATTGACTTAAGTAAAGCAAAAATCTTTGAAGATTTTTCTTGGAAAATTGCTTTCGAGATAATAATCAATTTCTAAATTTATATGCAAGTTTAGATATTTTGAAGGAAATGCAATTCTAAATGTAGATTCAACAATAATGCAGTATTTAATGTAAAGATGAATAAAATAATTAAACTGTAATATAAATCTGTAATATAAATCTGTAAAGTTTTAATTTTATATCACAAAGGTTTTAATTAATGATCAATTCTTTTGCAAAATTGCCTGAAATACTTTGATGATTATCTTAATTTTCAAATGCTTTTCAAATAACAGAATGAAATTTCATTTAAACAAATTACGTCCATAAAAAAAAAAAAAATCTTTGTTATCTTCGGTGCTGAAGACTATTTTTTTTTTTTTTTTTTTTTTTTTTTTTTTTTTAAATTTTTGTTATCTTCGGTGCTGAAGACTATTTTTTTTTTTTTTTTTTTTTTTTTGTTTTGGCATTTCCTACAATAATTAAGCTATTTTTCAAATTGCATAACATCCAAAACTTAACAACAAAACTTCAAGAAAAAAAAAAAAAAAAAAAATATATATATATATATATATTTTTTTTTTTTTTTTTTTTTTTTTTTTTTTTTTTTTTAAGAAATCGGTTTAATTAAAAACTTTATTAATAATATATTAAATTTAAAAAATCAAAAAACCCGACTACGTAAAAAGCGAACTAATTAATTATTTTTCATCAATATGAAACTATTTTTTATATTACTTACCTTTTTTTTTAAAAATTTACTTGTATTGGTGGCTTTTAAGTTGTGTTTAATTATTAGTTCCTATCTACAAACACACTATTGATGAGAGCGATAGATGCCTATTATGAAGGTTAGAGTTACAGTAAAGGTAGCGATCCAAAGTACACAACTTCCAGGTTGTGTAATATTTAAACGGAGCTTCTGACTACAAAATGGTCAAGGAAACATCGTCTTCATTTTGAAAGACCTACCCAATGATATGCCACTCAATATGGTGCGTAATTTTTTTTTTTCGTCTCTACCGCCATTTTTTATTTTACGGCCGCCATTTTGAATTTATAAAAACAAAACCATCAGAAGATTAAGACGAATCGATAGAGACCTCATTCATAAAAATCCACCCAGCCGTTGGGATGTTTCGAGGGTATAAAGAAATCCACATACACAGATACGCGTGAAACATATAACCCTTCTTTTCCGTCGGGAAAAAATGAGCTTATATATTATAATAAAAATTATTATTATTATTACTATCTATTTTATATGTATGGTATCTTATTTTTAATTTTTAACGTGTTACTTTTTTACATCAAGCCTGTGTATATACACTTTACACCCCCCCCCTCCCCCCCCGGTACAAATTTTTTTACTTGTACGATCTTTTTTCTTTAAAAAACGGGAAAGTTAAGTTTGAAAATTACAAAACTTAAATCATACGCGTTTTGAAGAATAATTTTACGTTAACTTTATAGCGATCATGGAGAAAAAAAATTTCGTATATGCCACTCTATTTTTAATACGTTCAAAAATTGCCTTAAAGATATTTATTGTATATATTTTTTAAATTCTAACTTACAACTAATATGTAATATTAGATATAGACAGCAAATTGACCGATTTGTACATTAGCTGTATTATACTAATGCATATTGATATAATTATCAAAATTCTAATCAAGGAATACAAAAATAGTTGTTTAGTTCTTTGCAAGTAAAATTCTATAAAATATAGAAATTTCTTTATAAAATTGTTTTTATTCATATTACATCCACCCCCTTCACTCCCCTTCACCAAAGAGGAGGTTGTTTAAGTTACAGATAAAAAGTATAATAAAGATTTGCATTGCTTTATGCGGTTCCAGTTAATGCTAACTTTTAGTTAGAGCGGTTTTTCAGAAGTTACCTAAACTAATGCTGTAAAATTTCGGTTAGTGCGCAAATCCTATGATGGCTGATAGGATATTTTGGTAGCCAAACGGCGCCAAATTGACATCAAAATTAAGACAAAGATCTTAAAAGAATTAAATGTAAATTTCGTATTGCCGCAAAACATATTTTTAAATAATGAAAAAAATAAAATAAAAAAAAACGTGCAATTGAAAACTTATAAATATTTACTTAGAAGAACGTAAGTTCGCATCAATCAAAGCATATTAATCCGTAAAGTAATCCGCAAAGCGTAATAAGTTCTTAATAGTTAACCTGGTAGTAAGTATACCAACATATAACAAAATTGTAGTAATGCAGAATAAAACTTAACATAGCCTTTTTAATGTTTCCTGATTGTCACTTATTAAATTAGCTCATACGCATGTGTGAAAAATGTTTATATAAATTACAGAATTTTAATTGAACAATATAAAAACAATATAGAAATTATAGTATAGTTTATGTATGTAAATTGAGTATTAAAAAAGTAAGCTTTGGATCTGAATTAATTTTTCCCGTTGAATTCCAATTTCGTTTAATGCGGCAATATCACGGCATTAAGTGACCGCATTGATCAATGGAAACCTCTAGTTTATTCTCAAAATAGATCATACGCGTTTCGAAGTCTTATACAATTTTTATAACGCACCACGTCAAATCTTTTTTGTACATGCGATCCCTTATAAACATCATATACAGAGGGTGTTTATACATATTGGGAACTATTTTGATGTTAAATTAAAAAACAATGAGAAACAACGGGGGGAAAATGTGGCAACATGTAATAACGTGACAACTGAAATATTGACTGCTATGAGAAAATATCGTCTGCTACGAAATGGCCTGCTAAAAAAGCTAATGTTTTGAAGGTTATATATTTGCTCTTTTTGAACATAATTATTATTAAAATCTATATGAAAATCCTTCAGCAGGTGATAAGTGGAATAAAATTGACACTAATTGATGAAGCGTGTATTTATCTAAATGGCTGTAATAAAAGAAAGTCGATTTATTACCGGTAATGAAGTCAAAAAGACTTAGAAATCTGGTTCAAACACTGAAAAGAAAGTTTTTCTAAAGGATTTATAATGATTTCTGGAATCTCTTACAACGGAAAATTAAAGATGAGAAAAGTTGAGAAAAATGTCATTGACTTCTATGAGAAAATATCGTCTGCTACGAAATGGCATGCTAAAAAAGCCAATGTTTTACAGGTTATATATTTGCTCTTTTTGAAGAGATTATTATTAAAATCTATATGAAAATCATTCAGCAGGTGATAAGTGGGATAAAATTGACACTAATTGATGAAGCGTGTATTTATCTAAATGGCTGTAATAAAAAAAAAGTCGATTTATTACCGGTAATGAGGCCAAAAAGACTTACAAATCTGGTTCAAACACTGAAATGAAAGTTTTTCTAAAGGATTTATAATGATTTCTGAAATCTCTTACATCGGAAAATTAAAGATCAGAAAAGTTGAGAAAAATGTCAAAATGAACGCTGATTATTATGAAAACAATATTCTAATTCCTATTTTTAAAGAAGAAATTCCAAAACTTTATCCTACGGACGTTAAAAGTGTTGAGTTCCACCAGGATAAAGCGAGCAGATATACACCCAAATGTACAGTGGTATTTCTCGAAAAATTGACAAGAGAAACTGGAATCCAGTGTTTATCGTTTAATCATATTCCAACCAAATGCATCGATGGGGCATTCTCATAATCTTTTGACTTTTAAGTCCCTGAATAATATTTTTTACTTTAGTAGATATTCTTGTTTTTGTTTTTTTTCTCATATACTGGGGAATATCCTATTGCATGATAGCATAACAATATTAACGAGATTAATAAGTTTTGGACAATGTTGGGGAAAACTCCTATAAACGTCCTGCGTCTCTGATACTGATTTTTAAGTATGGAACTGTCTGTATAAAATTGTTTCAATAAAAGTAATTCAATGTAATTCTTTTCCGAAACCGAGAAAATTGTTTTATATAAACACGTAGCAAAAAATTAACCTGTACACATTTTTACGTTTGATATTATTATTTTTTTAACTCTGTCCCTGGGTTTTAGCTTCCTTACCATCCCTCTTGCTAAACTTATACAGAAAATCACTTCAGATGCAGCCACAGATTTTTTTTCAACTTTTTTACCATGTAGAAGTATGCTAGAGAAAGGATGTCTAACATTCTTTGACAGGAAATTTACTGCAGAATTTAAATCAGCATTTAAATATCAATTTCAAGCATCGTGACTTTATTGGTGTTCTTACAGACCCCAAAATTTATTCCTGCACTTTTCGAGGTAAATTAATTTTTTTTAATTTAATCCAATGTAAATAACTGTTTCTAAAGATCAATGAACATTGTTGCTATCACTTCGTCTTAACATGATTTGCCTAAAAATAGTGGTACTCAGTGTTCTCGCTGGCTTTTGACCAACATTAGGGATTTGGCGAATAAGAAATAAAAAAAACAGTAGGCAAATGAAAATAAATGTTAGCAAAATGGGTTGGGTTGATTTTTGACGGCCGATTATCTACTCCGGGGATATAGGCCCTAGGGGGGGTGCCCTCCGTGGGGGTCTTTCTAAGGGAACCTAACCGGTATTTACGCATTGAAAATCCAGTGTTTCGAAGAAAATCGCGAAAACACCGAAACGGTTAGGCCGACGGGCGCGATTGGGTTCGAACCCAGCACCTCCCGTCTACCAGCTTCGAGAGCAGAACCTCTTAGCCATTGGTGAGGCGATGGCAAAATTTATTCGGCTTGAAACACTGAAAAATCTGTCTTTAACCTCTTATTGTATCCATTTTTTAATATGTTCTAAAATAACCTAATTTTTTGTAAATACTCAAAAAATAGAAATTCAACTATCCGCTACAGAAACTATAAAAAAATAAATACATTCTAAATGCCTCCTAAATGTGTAAATGTTTCAGACATTCTTAGTCTGAATAAAAATTAAAAACAGCTATTTTTGATTTACCGTTGTGAAAACGTACACTAAAAATTGCTATGAGATTTAGACCGATAGAAAAAATTGACCGGTCAATGATACTTTACGTACAGCTAATAAATAATATGATTAATTTCAACACCACATTCCAGTAAAACGTTTCAATATTTGGCACTCGCAGGTGTGTTGTACACTGTAAAAAAAAATCTGTAGTTCTACAGGTGTAAATTTACATGCTTACTAAACTTTCACCTGTAACTGTACGAAAAAAGCTGCAAATCTACAAAACTAGTTTTTGTAAAGCTACAAAAATCTGTAACTTTACAAATGAATCTGCTAAAATTTCAGTAATCTTACTAAACTTTTATTTGTAACCCTGGCTGCAATTACATGAAAAGTTCTCGGAATCCCAGTTTCCAAAAAAATTCTTAGTAACTTTACAGAGTTTTTGATTTTCGGCGCAAAAGTGTGTCTGTTACATGAAATTTTGTTGTTGCCGTTACATGAAAAGTTCTAGGAATCCCAGTTTCCTAGAAAAACTTTAGTAACTTCACAGATTTTTTTTTACAGTGTAATGTGTTTCTAATTGTGATGTTCAATATAGTGTGTTTAATGTACTGTGAAATCCCTGTAAATCCATGAAAAATGTAAATAATTATGCAATCACATTCAAATGATCCTCATGTAATCACTACACACAGTCATGTAAATAGTAGGTGTTTGATATTGTGTTGTAATGTGTTTCTAATTGTCATGTTAATTATTGTGTGTTAAATGTACTGTGACGTATATATATCCAAGAAAATTGTAAACAATTACGCAATCACATTAGGTGAAATGATCCTCATGTAATCACTACATACAGTCATATATCTCGATGTGAAATCTTCGGTTCGCCCAGAAAAATTGGGTAACCAATTGTGATTGTAATTGTAAATCTCACAGTAACCGAAATAAATCTCAGCAGCTTGATCAGGGACCCGACGCTCCCTCTCAGACTCTGGTTGAGAGTCGGGAGGAGTGGATGTGGTCTACCCCTCGGGATTGCACTAACACTCTAAAGCGAAAGCTGAGTTCCCGAGGTGGTCATCGCTGTCGCTGTCGCGAGTAATTTTGTTTATGTTTTTACGAGAGCGACGCCGGCGCATAGACAGTGATTAACTGACAAAAACCTATCGCATAATCCTTCTTGTATCTTTGGATGTTGCTAAACTGAATTGATATTGAGTCTGTATCTCTTTAAATAGAGCAATGTAAATGGCACGACGGTGCGATTGAACATATAAAGTTACATCAGTCGTTCAGAAACCCGGATAAGTCTCGAGTGTATTGGCACACACACAAACGGAGCAGAAATTGAGGACTCGCAATTTGACGAGTCTGATTGTTAGTTTACTCGCCAAATGAAACAATTTGTCGTGATTTGGCGCAATGGCAAGCGGCAGCGAAAACCCTGGTGGTACTATTCCTTACCGTCCCATCCTTACCATATTTTTTTTTCCATTATCGTCCCTTTTTTTCTATATCATCCCCCTTTTTTTTCCTTCCGCCCTTTCTTTAACACCCCTTTCTTTAAGACAATGTTATACCAAAATTTTGTACTAAAAATACTACATTGTTATTATTTCTTATCTGAATGTCCTGTGGGTCTGGGTACTATGGAAATTCATTATAAGTAAAAATTTAGAAGAAAATAGAAAGTTATTCAGGTAAAATGGTAAGGAAAATTAAACTTGCAAGTTTAACTTAAACCTCAGTTAAATAAAAATATTTTCGCTGCTGACCATTTTTTCTTTATTTTGAATCACTAAGGCATTCGTCTATCCAATTAAAATGTTATTTTAGCAAGTTTAATTTCACCAGATTTTTATCCCGAAAGCCAAAAGATTTTGAGAATGCCCCAGATGTTTCACAAATGGATTACTGTGCCTTTGGACTAAACAAGCTCTTGCAAAACGCCAGACAACAACGTTGAGTGGACTCTGGAAATTTGTGGTGGAGGAATGGTTCAAAATTCCACTTTTACTTTTACAATAGAAAAAGGCTTACTATCTTGAAAATCCCGCTGCAATATTACAGTCCATAACAAGGGCTACCAGATAGACATAGTAAAAAATAATTGTTTTTATTTATGTATTTTATTTTTGTTGTCAAAATCGTTCCCAATATGTGCAAACACTTTCTGTAAAACTACTTAAAAGAAATTTATAGTCGTATTTTTTGAATTCGAGTTTTAAGTTTTTTTTTTATAATTACATCTTATGTATACATATAAACAGACAAAAACATCATAATGAATCAACATTTCACTTTGTATGTCTCAAAAATAAAAATTTTATTTATTTCAATAGTTTTTTACAAATTTTCGTATATTCTGTTTATAAATTGAAATAAACAAATTTCTATTTAAACTCGATATTATTGTTTACAGTCCTAAGAACTAATGTAACATGCAGTGTCAGCAGGTTTTCGAGGGAACTTTCAACGGTCGTTTCTGGTACAAATAAATACAATGCATTCGTATCTTGGTAACGTTTCTACTATTTCTTACATATTTTGCACTGGATGTTATTGAATAAGTCGAATTTTAGAAAGTATGCAGAACAAGAATTTCATTAGGCTTATTGATAATGTGCTATTTGATCACTTTTTCTGAGCAAAATATATTGTTGTAATAAAATCATTTGTATAGATTATTATGCATTAATGTTCAACTAATAATATGGTGTTTGCATGCAATTAAATTCAAAAAAGTACTTGTAACGTTCTTTTAGAAACTGTCAGATATAAATAGAAATGTTAAAAGATAAAATCTCACTTGATATGTCTAAGACATTTGTCTTTTGTTCTGTCTTACACCAGATAACAACAGGAGAAATAAAATAGCTTCGTGTAACTGTGAATAATATATCCTTTAGTTAGCAAAATATGTTTCCAAAATAAATGTTTTAAAATAATCCACAAAAGTACAGAGGTTTTTATGTGTACAGCTTCCGATAAAAACAGTTTTGATTCATTCGCCCATTAATTAAATCACACAATACACCAAACTTGTCAAAGCACAGTTCACAAAAAAAATCATAGACGCTTAGCAGCTTTTGATTTCATGCATGGTATCATTATATATGCGGAAACATATGCTTATCACTGCTTGAAACTGTCACTGATGCACTTTTTTGCCAGCAAATATCCAAAATAAGAATGAAAATTACACAGAACAAACAAACATACTGACGAAAAGTTGTTTTGATATTATCCGAGTTTTTAATCCAAGAAATACTCGTAAATAATAATAAACAAACAAAAAACACTTCAAACACAAAACAGAACAAAAAAGTTCATTGAGCAAAGCTTTAAGCATTCAAGCCTTCTTCTTTATCGATTCACTGATGTATCTTTGCGAAATAATAATCCAAACAATAATCCAAATAATAATCCAAATAATAATCCAAACATAAGCGAAATAATAATCCAAAGTATGAGTGAAAAAAATATGCACAGAAATGAAGCGAAGTGTAGGTATATATATACATATATATATATAGGTATATAACTAAAACAGTATATGATATATTCAGGCACTGATGTCAGTAAAGCTCACGTTGGAACAGAAACGTTAAAAGTAAAAACAAAATATCACTCTGTTAAGGTTAAACATTTACCTATTTTCGTCGTTACGTCCGATCCTTTTATCAAAAGTGACACTGGATCTTTATCATTCCTTGTTATTGTCACTGATGCACCTTTTTGACTAAGGTTGTATTCCAGTTTGATAACTTGGCCACTAGGTGTAATAGCTTCTGTTAAGCGACCATACTCGTCGAAATTGTAGATGTAAGAACGTCCCGTGCTATCTTCCTTACTTCTTAATAGTCCGGTGCTGCCATGATAATCAAAGACAGTTTTGAAATTCGATGGTGTTGTGAAACTCTGAAGCATCATCATACGAGACATTTCTAGACGACATTTGCCTCCTTGAGTATTTTCTATGGTGTTGACCTAACAAATGCCAAAAAAGATAATTTATACAAATGAAATCATAATAATTTATTTATTCATTCATTTCATAAAAAATAATTGGCTCTTTAATAACAAAAAAAGAATAAATTAGACATTGGGAATAAAGCATTATAAAGAATTTTAATCAGCGTAGTACATATCATTACACTATGCATCTGCACTTTTGTACAAACATTATAAATTTAACAAATCCATGTGCTTATATTTAAAACAAAAGAGATTTAATATATACTTATTTTAATTGTTAAATGATGTAAATTAAAACTTTAAAAACAGTTTATTCGACTGTTTATATGTTTTAACTCTACAGAGTCAAACAAATAAAAATTCAAACCAAATAAATAAAAATATTCTAAAATTGCACGGTCTATGAAACGCCATCATTCATTTTTTTACTTGACTATTTATTTTTATTTTCGTAACCATTGAGTATATCGAGCCATAATTTCGATAAGATAAATGATGCTGCATGGTTACTTACTGAATTTTTGCGTGTTACAATCTCAAGGGTTTCTCTTATAATGAATTGATAGCACAGACTGGGGATAAAAATTATCTTACTTTCATTTTTAAAAAAAATGTGGATGGTTTCTTCTTGATATAATCTTGCTAGGGCTGTGGGTTTTTTATTATATTTAATATCAGCCACATACTCCTTTTATGTATACTTAAATTTCCTGCTAGTCACACCGATATAGTAATTATTTGATCCGTCTGCTCTAATAAATGATATTTCATATACTCCTGAGTAATTCTCAAAATTAATTGTGTCAATTTTAATGCAAATGATATTCTTTAATTTCAGGTGTGGTTTGAGTACTAAACAGATATTGAAACGTTTAAGACTGCATTTTATTTTTTCAAAAAAGCTTGGAAAATATTAAATAGTATAAAGTTTGTACTTTTTCAAATAAAATTTATGTTCAGGTTTCTTATTATTGGCAATATCCACGATTAATATATTAATATGTTGCACTTTAAAACTCTTATTATGCGCGGTTCTGCCAATATTATCTAATTCATTTATTTTAAAGATTTAATTTACACCATTTAGCAATTAAAATTAGTATATTATTACAACGTGTTAATGTGTTATATATTTAGAATTAATAGATCTTAAGATAATTGTAAAATATTTAATATTGTTTCTTGCCTATCTGTTATGGGTTCTAATTTCTATCGAAATGTATGAATAGCAATAAAATATAAATATGTTGGTATGGTAACAAAAGTACATTAGATGCCAGAACATTCCGTGCTGTCTTTTTACTTTGCAATAGTCCAATGCTGCCATGATAATTAAATACAGTTTTGAAATTTGATGTTCTTGTGAAGCTAATAGCGGAAGATTTTAGCGGAAGTATCATAATATAAAATAAATTATAAGTAATAAAATATTTAATACTGTATCTTGTCTATCTGTTTTGAGATCTAATTTCTATCGAAATGTATGAACAGCAATGAAATATGAATATGCTGTTAAAGTAACAAAAGTACATTAGATGCAAGAGCAATCCATGCTGTCTTTTTACTTCTTAATAGTCCAATGCTGCCATGTTAATTAAATACTGTTTTCAAATTCGATGTTCTTGCGAAGCTAATAACGGAAGATTTTAGCGGAAGTATCATAATATAAAATAAATTATTAGTAATAAAATATTTTAAAGCCAAGCTTTTATTATAATATACTAAAAAGGTAATGCATTTTGAAAGGTAATTGATTGAAATAAATATATTTTTCTTTCAAAAAAATTAAATTTGGGTGACTCTTTTTTATTTGTTTGTTTGTTTAAAAAGATGGATATTCAATTTTAAATCCAGTTTCCTGGCAAGTATAAAAAAATCGATCAATGTTCTAATGAGGGTCGAACCCAAACCCATCCACATCTTGCACGTACCAACACTTCACGATTCAAAAGCATCGACATTTTTCTGATGCAGTCGATGGCGTTTATGGGATCTCACACGCGAAAACATTCACGTACCATTATTCAAAAAATGTTTTTGCACCCTGGTTTTGCACCCCGCATCTTCTTCTTCTTCTTTTTTTTTTTTTTTTTTTTTAACAGAATGTTGTATTTTTACTGGTAATAAGTCACAGTACTAAAAATTAGGTTAATTTCAGCACAGGAAGTGCGTTGATTTGGATTGCAAGATGTGAGTCAACCGGACACACAAGACAAGTTAAATAAAAGCTCATTATAAATTATAATTAACCCATTAACCGCCGAAACTATAACAGGGATCTTCTACTTTTCTGCCGAAAAATATTAGCCACCACAAATTTTGAAAGATAATATTCGTTTTATTTAATGATAAAAGTGTCTGTTATTAAATAGGGCAATTTTTTTAAATTAAAAAATAGTGGTAATAGTTAATTTAAGAAAACGCATACATATATGTATATATATATATATATATATATATATATATATATATATATATATGTCAACGCAACATCAGCATGTAATGGCATAAAAAAGTTTTAAAGGTAAGCTATTATTATAATGTAGTACTAAAAAACAAAAATTAATGTTAATTCTAGCACAGGAATTGCGTTGAATTTGGATTGCAAGATATGAGCCGAATGGACACGCAAAACAAGTTAAATAACAGCTAATTATAAATTATAATTTAAAAAGTTTTGAAGATAAACTATTACTGTAATATACTAAAAAGGAAAAAAAAAATGTTGAAGGGTGACAGAATGACATAAATACCTTTTAAATAAGAAATAAATTAAATTGCGAATGATATTTTATGAAGTCTTTTTTTAAATTAAAGGGCTATAAAAATTTTAAATCCAGCTTCCTAGAAAAAAATAAATAAATCTATCAACGTCTCACTGAGGATTGAACACATATACATTCATCTCCTACGCGAAACTGAAGTTTAATCGATGAACATCAGTTTATTTCTAAATCAATCGATAACATTTACGTAATCACATACGTGATGGCATTTATGTACCCTTATTGGACAAACGTTTTTGCCACCTGTGGGATGACGGAGTCAAATTTCAAGTATTTTTTTACAGTATATTGCGTTGTCATCGAAAATACGCCACATTACTAAAAATTATAAGTGTTTTACAACGGCAATTGCAGTACAGGAAATGCATTACAATTGTATTGAAGATCCCAGTCGAAAGGGCAGATAAAGCAAATTAAATAAAAGTCTATAATAATGATAGCCATTAAAATAAACAGTGATAGATATTAGCCATAATTTGGTCATATCAAGTGATTAGAATAAAATACCATTAATGACAAGTATTTCTTTCAGTGCTACTTTTTGATTTAATTAAATTTAAAGAAAAAGTCGCATAGTGTTTGTTCCAGAGAAAAAGAAGGGATACAAGAAACCGTATACGCAGAGACCACAAAGATCTGCACTCAGAAAAAGCCCGGCAAATACAAAAAAATTACATTCCTCAGATGGGAAAAATGACATTTTGTGTCAATAATTCTAAAATAATCTGCATAGTACATAAATTAAGTAGACACTATTTTCTAATAAAGTTTAATTCTTAATAATAGGTACTCAAATATTTAAGCGAATTTCACTATTATAGAGAAATAGATTTTATTTAAATTCAGTTGCATGTAATATACTTTTCCGGACAAACGTAGAAGAATTTTAATACTGTCAAATCTGCAAAAAACGTAACTTGTCTGTAAGAATCATTCCTTTCATGGCAATTGTGAAGTAACACCGTATGTGTATATACCTGCTAAGGCGAATCCTAACAAAATTCGTTTTTTTTTTTTTTCTTCGACACCTTGCAATTTCATTTTAGAAGGTTTAATTGTATAATTGTAATCATAAGACATATTTCATAAATTTCCAAATGAAACCTAAAATATTATACAAAAGGTAAATTCTTTAATCAAACACAGACATCAGGTCGCGCGCCCCATAATGCGCAAACAGAAACTGAAACTTAAAGCGTTTTTTTTTTTTTTTTTTTTTTTTTCTTCAGAACAGCATTTTTATGAATAAAGGTTAATGAACTAGTAATTCAATAGTGGATAGTAGCCATAATACTTGAAAATAATAACATTAAATAATGATGATAATATTAACAATAATAATAATAATAATAAAATAATGATGATGATGATAATAATAATAATAATGACAATAATATAATAATAATAACAATAATAATAATAATAATGATGATGATGATGATGATAATAATAAATTATTATTATAATCATAATAATTGGTAAAATAATAATTGAATAAAGTGTAAATTCTCGAACGAAAACACAAACAGGCTCAGCGCCCTAGCACGCAACCAGTGACAAAATTTTTAAGGGTTTTTTTTTTCATTCGTTGAACAGAATTTTAAAAATAAATTTCTATCAACTAGTAATTGAATAATGGCTAGAAGTAATATCCTATTTTGCGAATAATTATTCACTGATACTCATATTCGTTGTAGTTAATTTCAGAGAGCTTAAAATAACAAAAACATTAGAGTGTTTTTTTCCCCTCCAGAACAGCATTTTTAGAAATTAAGTGCTGTTAAGTGGTAGTCAACAACCCCTCCATGTTCCGTGAAGCGTGTGTTGACGGCGTGCCGACATGGCTACTATTATTTTTAAATCAAACCTCTCTCATGCCACATAGTTAACTATCTAGGTCTAGGAGACTATCTAGGGACCCGGTGCAAGCATCATTCTAGGGGCTCCCTTTCTCTCTACCTATAGAAATTGTTCGCGAATAATGTGGAAGTGGCTAGTACTAAACTTCATAAATATTGTACGTATGCATAAATTTCGTGACAGGTACTATTCTCATCTGTAAAAGATGGTCAAAACTTTAGGAATAAATACTAGTAGGATACTAGTAGAAAAAATGATGGATTGGTTGGCAGGAGTATTTGTTTGCAAACTTTTACTTTGGTTATCTACATATGTTATAAGATGACAGAATGAAAATACCCCAACTGGTCATAATTAATGGTTTTAACTTGCCTCTTTACGAGGAAAACGTCAATAAAGAATTAGTTTTGAAAACAATAGAATACTAATCTGTTATAATAAAATTTTAATCATTAGTTTTCTAATGATATAGTTCGGGTATTTTCTTGAGTAGTTGGGGGGGGGGGGGGGGGGTAGAGGAAACGGAGTTGGAAAGGAAGAGAGCAACTTCCTTCCTAAATGTTTGAAAATATATGAATTTTGATCACTTTTTGCCAATTTAATCCATTTGACACATTTTAATGAAAATCCTGAATATTCCCATGATGCCTCCTAAAAGGGTGGGCCCGGAGCAGGTGCCCCGCATGCTCCTGCATTAGTCAGGCCCTGGATAGTTCATGCACATTGCGTTGATTCATCCGCATAGAAGAAGTGTTCAAGAAAGTGTGTTTTTAACCGCTCGGGAATGACTGTTATTTTTTTTTCATACATTTGCGCTAAAAACTGAAACAATTTTGTTCTAGTTTATTTTATTAGGCGCCTAATTAATAATAACGTTAAAATTTTTCCAAACAGGCCGCGAAAATTGGGAAAAAACCTCATAATATAAAGAAATTATGTGGAAAAAAAAAACAAAAAACAAGATTCAGCACAATCATACAGATCTAAAGAAACTGCAGTCAACGTGTTAATTTCTAATTGAATAATGGGAAGAATTAACATACTGGTTTGAGAATAATTATTCCATTATATTCATATTTGCTGTAATTAAATAAATTCCAGTGTGCTTAAAATTGTAAAATGATTTATATTTTGTGTCAGAATTTTAGAGAACTTAAAATTCATAAACATACGAACTGTTGATATCGTTTCATACAGTTTTTTTTTCTTTTTTTAATAAATAATTTAATAATATTATAAAAGAAACAAAATGACGCTCTGCGACAACATATAGTATGATTTATCCGTACAAAATGTTAATTCATTAATAAATTTATTTATCTGTCGTATGCATATATTAGTACTTCAGTGTGATGTTTTTTAGCTAGAAAAAAAGTAATACAAAGGTTTGTGAGATATCGCACTTTCTTTTCTTCTTTATTCTGTAATTTTACATGGTCCCCATTTTGCAGTTTATCCCAGTTTGAAAAGCTTTCTCTCTGCGCCCCAGGGAATTTTTTCAGTCTCTTCTCTGTCCCATTTTCAAGGACAACAGTGGACCTGCTTTATCTTCATCTGATGCTTCAGCCTGAAGAATGATTGTGAAAAGACTCCAACAAAAGCAGTAGGCGTATTTCACTGTCCTACGTTAGGAGGGTAATGATAGGTATTATTAGTTTGGAAGCTCCTGTCCGCGAAAAAGATAAATGAAATATAAAGTGCATAGCGATGTTTGTGGTAGTGAATATTGATAAAATACTTTTAATAAATAAAAACGATTATTAATACACTCAATTCTTTTTTATTTTTTATTTAGAATGTTTAATTGTATTCATGCCGTTTTTTTTTTTTTTTTTTTTTGTTATAAAAACGAACCCATTACATTTTGAATAATATTCTTTACAATCTATCTACTCCGAAATGAGCTGCGTTTTAGAGGGTACCAGCGCTTTAGCTTGTTCAAGTGCGGACGGCTCAGGAGGTGGGGAGTAAAATTTCAAGGTATTTTTTGTTGTTGTTGTTACATTTCCTATTGCTTGAAGTATTTTTTTACACGCACACAATATTTATATTTTCAATAGAAGATGATATCGGTAGTGTAAAGCAAATTTTGAAGATATGGAAATTATACGACTGTAATAAAATTTCGATTTTTTTTTTTCTTGTTGACGGAAATACTTTTTATACACACAATATTAATACTTTCATTAGAAGTCGATATCGAAAGTGAAGAAGTAATTTTGAAGCTCTTGGAATCACACCGCTTTAACTGGTCTAAAATTTCAAAAGGTTTTTTTTTTTTTTTTTTTTTTTTTTTTCGCTTAAAGTACTTTTTATACACACAATAATCAAATTTTCAATAGAAATCGATATCGAAAGTGAAAAGGAAAAGGATACGTTGAAGTTATAGAATGACACCCCCGCTTTAACTGACTCAAAATTGCGAGGTTTTTTCTTTCGCCTGTTGCTTGAAGTACTTTTTATGCACACAATAATTCAATTTTTCCTTAGAAATCGATAGCGAGAAAAAAATGGTAATTTTGAAGCTATAGAAAAGAGAAAGTTCCATAACGCGCAAACAAACAAACAAACAAACAAAAAACGGTGAGCGTGGTTTTTTTTTTTGTTGTCGTTGTTGCTGTTTTTTTTTTTTTTTTTTTTTTTTTTTTTTTAATAAAATTTAAAAAAATCGGTGAACACCTTATCTCCACCATTTTATTATAAATTTAATCGTCAAATATTATTTTGGGCTAGAGCCATGTTTTTTTATAGTGTAAGTCACATAGCTGAAAACTGCATTGATATGCTTTTTGGCTATTTTCGAAAAGTTTTCTTCGCCTAATTCAATTAATAAGATATCTCCGATAAAATAAGTCACATTTTTCCGTTATAAAAAATCAAAAGTTGGTAGTCAAAAATCGCAGCAATTTGCACATATGCGATTTGTACTAAAAACCTTTAGTGAAATGTGTAGTATTTTTTCTAAATATTTATGCCTCAAATCTCTGCAAATTTCAGAAACAAAATTTGTCGTTAAAATACTACATTTTAAATTGAAACGATGGCATTTCATTAAAAAGGAATATTTTAAAAAATAGCTATGTATTTGGCTAGCTTTTGGACTAAGAAAACTAATTATTTTCTTATGTTTTTTTATGTCAATTTTACGACGATTATACGTATCCACCTTTTGGCCATCTTTTTTTAAATCGCTCCTGACCATCACCTGCCAGGCGATTATTTTTTCTTTTATCAGTTACCCCAAATAAGATTTCGACTTAATCTATGCATACAAAATTAGTGTAAATGGATAAATGCTTCCATTTTGTTAAAAAAAAAAAAAAAAAAAAAAAAAAAAAAAAGCAGAAAAAGCTTAGAATTTCAGAGTCTCAAAATGCGTTATCTCTTAATTCCAGAAATTCAAATATTTTCCAATTTTACTTGTTAATTAGTGACATTATAAATTAATGTCTTAAAGAAATTAAAAAAAAAAAACTGGTTGCACTCAATGTTTATTTTTTTAAATATTAATAAGCTTATATATATATATATATATGTATATATATATATATATATATATATATATATATTTGCGTATTAGATTGTAAGACGTGAGTTAATATATTAGCCTCTTCTACTTCTGAATCAATTTTAAAGCATTAAAATTTGACTAATTTTGAGGCATAAACAACTCCTAAAGATTCACCCCATCTATAAACGCTTAGTTCATTTCAGGCATACATGTGTATGACGGAAATAAAACCTTTCATCTTCAACAGATGAAAAAACTCCAGTATTGATGCATCTAGGGTTTTAGTCTCGGAAGAGTTTTAATTCAATATTGATGAAACGATTTATTTCACTATCTCTGAATAATAGAGAATTATCGGGCATCACTGAACGAATTATCGTTCAAATAATATATCAGATGCTACTTATGAGCGCGATAAAACAAAAATACATATATTTAAGTTTCGAAATGTGCTCAAAATCTGTATACACGGAATCAACCTATCGAAAAATTTATGAAGAATAAGAAAAAATCCTACAACTTGAAGAACTAGGCTCAGAATTGTACAGTGTGCCCTCGTATTACCTGACTGACTTTTATTTTCGCAACCGTTGGTCCTAGATGCAAACTTCCAATTACAAAAATGGTTTAAATAAGGTAAAGAATTATTTTTAAAGCGATTTGGGTCAAGAAAGACATTTATTAAAAAATTAAGAAATTTAAATTTTTATACGGTCCCTCAGTCCTATAAGTTATATTTAGTAAAATTTTCCTGTTGCACTGACAAGTAAGACAAAAAAAAAGTCCCGTTATTCTACGTTTAAAATTGACCGAGTAATAACTGTTTAAAGTTGGAGCATACTTTAAATTAGGGGTCATTCACAAATTTATTAGAAATATAATTTCGTCAGATACATTAAAAAAGGTTGAGAGTAAATTAACATTGCAATATAAATTTGAAATTATTAATCATTCTGACATATTAATGCAAAATATACAATAAGGTAAAAAACAGAATTTTTGTTAAATAAAATGGTGAAAATTACCAGTTTTAGATTTGATAATTGATTTTTATGTATTCTGTACCGCTTAATCCGAAATTTATCTTCACTTTTTAGAATCCCGTAAAGATTTTTTGCAAATCGTAAATTTTAAAGTTAAAAAAAGAAAAAATAGCGAAAATTTGATACTCTAAAACATATGTCATGGTTGTGTTTTTAACTTTTGATAATTTATTTTTATGTATTTTTACCGCTGAATACATAAATAACCTTCGTTTTTAACCATCACGTCAGGATTTTTCGCAAATTGTAAATTTCAAAGTGAAAATTGAACTTTCTCCCCCACCTCACCGGACGGCTCAGCTGTTTAGCTGTAAAAATCCCAGTATAATCCAAAAAATTGAATAAATTATTGCATTAAAAAATAAAATTAAATTTAAAAAATTTTATATATGTTGCATAGCATCAGATTTTCGATATATTTTAACTTTGACATTTGCGATTTGCAAAAAATTTGCAACGTGATGGTTAAAAATGAAGGTCATTTTCAGATTCAGTGCTAAAAAGTGCATAAAAAATCGATTATTAAAAGTTAAAAAATACAGTCATCCCCTATATTTTATAGTTTGTTATTTTTTAATTTTGAAAATTTATGATTTGCGAAAAATCCTGACATGATGGTTAAAAATTAAGGAAATTTTCGGATTCAGTGCTAAAAAATATATAAAAGTTAAAAAAAAACACAAATTCTTGTGTTATCTAATCTAAAACTTTTTCTTAAACTTCTTGGCGGTAATCTATCCGAAATTTTTTGTGTTATCCTGTAAAATAAGTATAAATGGTAACCACCGGAAATCATAATAATATTAGATTGTCATCGGATTTATGTCAATATGTAAAATTTAATCTATAAAAATAACATAATTTTTGTTAAAAGAAATCATAACAAAAGAAACAGTCTCAAATCCTTACAAAATAAAACATATGTTATTTTAGCCAATCTGAAACTTAATAAAAGTCCGTAATACTTGTACGACTTTTTTCAATGCACAGATACGCATGAAATAAGATCTTCGAATACTTTAAGCACTCGGTATATGACCCCTTAAAGCCTAGCCGAACTCATTTGTGTTCAGATGCAGAAAAGCGACGTAAGTCATGCATTTTTAAAGTTTCATAACTTGCTCAATTTTGTGTTATATGAACGGGACTTTTTTTGTCTTACTTGTCAGTGTAATAGGAAAAGTTTACCAAATATAACTTATAGGACCGGGGAACCGTATAAAAATTTAAATTTCGTAATTTTTTAAGAAATGTTTTCTTGACCCAAATCGCTTTTAAAATAATTCTTTACCTTATTTAAACCATTTTTGTAATAGGAAGTATGCAGCTAGGACCAACGGTTGCGAAAATAAAGGTCCGTCAGTTTATACGTGGACTCACTGTAAATTGAAACATATTAAAGAATGAACTCAAAGTTCACACTGTAAAAAAAAAAAAAAAAAAAAAAAAAAAAAAAAAAAAAACGGACTAAAATACGGAAATACTACTGGCAATCTAGACGCCGGTACTATTTCCGTATTTTAACGGAACTTTTTCCTGGTAAATTGCAGAAAAATTTCCGTTTTTTTTTTTTTTTTTTTTTTTTTTTTTTTTTTTTTTTTTTAACTTAACGGAAATTTTTCTGCAATTTACCGTGAAAAAGTTCCGTTAAAATACGGAAATAGTACTGGCGTCTAGGTTGCCAGTAGTATTTCCGTATTTTAGTCCGTTTTTTTTTACAGTGCATAGAACTATGTCGAAGTAATCAGCGTCTTAATAATCACTGACGATTAAGAAACGTAAACATCAACTTTGAGTCCTTTAAATTTAACTTTATTTGTTTAAAGTGTTCCAGATTGAGCATTTTAACTTCTGAACTCTTCTTCACTGCCTCTTAACCCTTTATGAACTGAATTATGAATTCATGAAAATTTTATCTTCTAAAGCATTTTTTGTGAAAGAAGATTTACATAATCATTCAATAAATTTTAGAAGGATTGAAGCATTTCGAAGGATTAATTAAATTTGAATTTATAGGGATTTTGCGCAATAGTTATAACCACACACAAATTTTTTATTTTAAATATTTTTCTTAGTATTTTGTAGGAAATGTACAGATATAATGTTCTTACAATAGAAATATAGAAATATTTGCGAATTGAATAATCGCCCCCTCCCCCCCTAATGCTAAGAAAGCTGAAAAGGTGCAATGGCAAAAGAATATTTTTGACAATATTTTTGTTTTGTGTAACCAATAAAACTTTTCGAATAAGATAAAGTTATGTATCTATAACTCATTCTAAATTGTATTACAACTAATCGATGTAATAAATGAATTTTATAACAAGTTATTTTAATGGTACTTATAAGTACCGCCAGCAGATAAAGGGTCAAATTAAATTTTATTTGTTTAAAATGCTCCAGATTGAGCATTTTAACGTCTGAACTGTATGAAATGTCTTCTTCGCTGCCTCTTAATTAGGTTCTACGAATGGTATCAGAAGAAACTTACTTCTGTAACCAATGTTTTCCAAGAAGAACACTGAAAAAAATCATTGGAATTGGATCCTAATCACAGAATTTCATTCAAATGCAGTTAAACCGTAAGCACTCGCGTCGAGATAAATCTCACCCCAATAAATTTTTTTCTTCGAAAGAAAAAAAAAAAAAAAAGGATACATGTTTTGAGGACGCTTTTGACCTGCCTTGTACCTTTCAAGGTCAAGAAGGTGTGGGTGAAGGAATGTCTTTTCTTTGTTCACTAGGAGTTGAGAAATATTGCTCTTGGGATAAAATTATACTGCGCTTGTTGAAACTATTCATTTCAACACGTTCATTTCTTACGGTATAACCCACACTAAGATAATTGTAACAAAAGATTAAGATAAAAGGTATTTGTACACATTGGTGAAAGGTTATTAAATGTAATTAATATCCATTTTCTGAAATAATTCATGTTTTAAGGGGTAAAACAAATAGTTTGCATATTATCTAGGGAAAAATGCGGTTTTTACAGAAAGTGCTACAAAATCTAAAAATAAATATGAAAATCATTTTCTTTTTTTTTTTATTTTTGCTAAAAAGAAGTAGTGAAGTAGTACTGATGCATTATACAATACAGAACACTACATTAGTTTTAAAACATATTTTTCTAAAAATATAATGGGACAGAAAATGTACAAAAGTACGCACGCGTGCGTACGGGTTGATTGGGTATGGATCATGTAAAACAATTAGATGTATTTTATTGTTTTTCTATCTATATAAACAAAATAATAATAATTATACCGGGAACTATATCGAGAAATATTAAATGTAATGAAAATAAATGCTACGGCTTTTAGCTGAAGACGAAACAAGACGCTTATCTATGCCTCCGAAGAAAGCTAAAGTTTTCAATACAAAAAAGAAAAAAAATATTCACTTTTCTTATTTGGTTTAGCAAGATTTGGAAATTTTGTGGGGAATCTAACGTCAGCCTTTCGACTATTAGGAATCTTTTATATACATACAAATAGTATATATATATTTGGACTTTGCTAGAAAAATACCCGAGGACTTGTAATAAGCTAAGTGCTTTCTTATAATTGGCTATAAATCAGTTTACTGGCATGGAAAGGGGCAATTCTTTAAACTGGTTTTAACGTCTTAACACTATCCAACATAGTTGAAAAGAGTCTATAATTTCGGTTTTTCGTCTATATCTCATGCTCTAACTCTCGTAAATACAATTCAATTGTCATGTAATTGATATATCTCATGCGGTTTACCATGATACGTTGGTTATTGAAAATTAAATGTGTGACATTTGTTGTTCATCCAGACAGACACTCGAAAGGATACAAGATGGGCCAGGAATAAAAAGTTTGAAGCTCTTTTTAGTAAGGTTGAAAAGCTTCAAACGTTATCCAGTTGATATAATATGTAGAATTACACTACAGTATGTTTCCTTAGAAAATTTACAGGGAAAATTACAGAATTCTTACTTTACTTTCCTTAGAAAATTTACAGAAAATTGACAAAATATTTCGATTTCATTACTCAGTTGGCAATATTTGCTTAAAGCGCGCTTTGTGGAAATGACATACGATATTGAGTTGCACGCTAATATTTTCCACGGGGAAAATATATTGGAATTATACTGGCACACACACACACAAAAAAAAAGCAGAAATTGAACACTCGCAATTTGGGGAGTCTGATTCTTCGTTTACTCGCCAAATGAAGCATTTTGTCGCGATTTGGTGCAATGGCGAGCGGCAACGAGAAACCTGGTTATTGCTTAAAATGAAATTCAGCCATGCGACATGGTTTTAAGTAACTTTGCTTTTGATGCAAACTGTTAAAACTCTATCTTCGCTCACTCATTGCTGATCTTTTAAAATAATATGAGATAATTCAGAATAATGAATATAAAGCGTTTTTTAGAAATGTTTTTTAGAAGTAGTCTTTCCTCAAATATTGTAATTTTGGCGCAAGGCACACAATTAACTTTTCTAGAAATTCATCTTCTATGATCGATATGAATTTAATTATAGAGAATGGTTGAAATGACTTATTATGTCACAGGAATTTTTCTAGCCAAAGCAAGCGTATACGTGGCATTGCCTGGACTGTGCGATTTGGTGAAGTATCAGCACCAATTTGATATAATGGAGATGGAACCTGTCCGTAAATAATTTATTTCCTACTTTCAAGTTTTTACATTTTCACAGGTACTGCTACCTTTATTAACCCCCTGAACGCCGAACAATAGGGGAAAATTGCAATGTTGTTTTAACTGCAAGTTTTTTTAAATGCTAAAAAAGATGTTTATTCCAACATGATATATATATATATATATATATATATTTATTTTATGTAGAGGTACAAAGCCTTGAGAGATTTAATCATAATTTAATTTCTTAAAACTCGATCATATCTGTAAAATTATATTAATTTAAATAATACTTCTATTGCAGTGAAACCTGTAGCCTAGTGAACGGAGACATCAGTTCGCGGCAGTGAGAAGGTTGCATTAGTAAAATGTACTAAGACAAAACCGCTCCATTTTAAACAAGTCTTCACCTTACCAGGTCAACCACCTATCTAGATTCTTTAGAATGCCATTCACCTGGGAGTAGAATTTGCTTCTTAAACCAGGATTTGTTATAGAGATGGGCCATTTGGATAACTTTTGTTGAATTTGTGTACGTATACAAAGAGCTAATGGTGATAATGCTTCTGCGAAAAATAATTACCTTTATAAAAAGCCTGTTGAATAATAAACTTGGCTATTAAAAAAAAAAAAAAAAAGAAAGAAAGAAGAAGCGTCAGCTGTATGTATATTAGTGACAATTCAGTGAGGTTTAACAAACATAAAATTCGATATGATACTCTTAAACTGAAGTATTTAAGATAAATTACCGCACCTCTTCTTTTAATATTCAACATCCTTATCAAAATAAGTCATATACATTTAATTTTTTTTTTCATAACCAAAAAAACATGCCGTAATTAAAATTTCAACAGAATGGATATTTTAATCTGATTTTATTAATTCACGCAATCAAAATATTAGAATAAATGTAAGTAATTGAGGAATTCAGTGTTTATTATTTAAAGTTACACAGATATCGACAATAAACACGAACATATGCATTATTCATATATTATAAAAAAGAAAGCTTTTAAATCATTTTAAAATAACGACTAAAGCTATTAAAGGGTTACAAATTATCGCGATAGTTTTTTTTTCACATATACATTACTTCAGAGATATTTTATCTAACCCTTTTTTTTTTCTACTTTCACTTAAAGCAGTGACGTATAATGAGACTTTTCTATATTATCTAATTACTCTTTCTCGTTGAATAACTGTATTTCTCCATCTAAGTGTTCTTCGTTTCCTGTATTTGGTACAAGTACCATGAAAAAAAATGTCCTTTTAAATCAAGAACTAATTAGAAATATTCAATTATGAAGTACTTTCTCCACTTGAAATGCTGATTTATTGTTAATGTAACGGATTAAATGCACGATATGAAGTGGCTCTCTAACATTCACAATTGTACCTATTCTCTATTTTTATTAGCAAAGTAAAGGTTTATGGAGAAAAACTGCTTCTACAAGAATGTTTTTCTTTTGAAAAAAAAAAAAATAAACATAAATAAATGAAATGAAATAAAAAAGAATGGAGCAAAAGGGGAAAATAAAAAAAAATGTGTAATTTGACGTGACCTACATTCTTATAATTAACATTCTCGTATGAGAACACAATTCTGTTCTTATATATATATAAAAAAGATTAATAACCCAGCATCAGAGTTATTTTGATATGTAATCGAGCATTTATCAGTTATTTTAATTGTGAACGTAATTTCACAGCCTTTTGATTTTTAGAAAATGAAAAATTGCAGAAGCCATTTCTTGAAGTGAATAATAAATAAAGTTTAAACTTTGTAAAGAAATGAAGATATTTACAATAAACAAGCACACATGAATTATAAAAAAAAAAAAAAAGCTTTTGGTAACAATTTAATTAAATGGAAGTGATTGATGAATAGCAAATCTCTTGTTTAGTGTATCATTGTTCGAAAATCTGTGATACGGAAATTCGCGTGTTCAAGGGTCATTGAGCTATCTTATCAGAAAACTGTAATAATTGGTAAAAGGCATAAAAAAATAATCGACTTGAAAAGATCTTTTGCTTCGGGCAATTATTTAATTATGACACGTCATTGTAGATTTTCATTTAACTTTTCCCCCTAGAAGGATATATTTTGCAGACATCCTTGTGAAAGTTTCATCAGTATTCAATAAAGGTTTTTCTGCCAGTCTGTTTTTTCATCTATTAGTTCTGCACAAAATATACAAATTTGAATGTGCTATTAAGTATCATCAAAGCATCTTTCATTTAAAAAGCAGTGATTGTAATACACACACGAATATATCTATCTATCTATCTGTATATATTTTTACAGAAGAATAAATATTGAGATCAACATATGAGGACGTGAGTTTCAAAACTCGCATTATCCAGAAAATCGAATTTTGGGAAATCGCGAAAAACCTTTGACTGCGTTCATTGGATATCAACAGTCGTTCAACCAATATTCTACAATGTCAGAAATACACAATAAAACTTTTTTTTTTTTTTTTCTTTTTTTTTTTTTTTCAGATTTTTTCATTTTTTCGATCTAGATTCTCCAATAGAATAGATTAATAGAGAAAACTCTTTTTTTTTTTTTTAATTTTGGATAAGGCGAGTTTGAAACTCACGTCCTCATATCGGCGCCCCAGAGCAACAGTAGGACATCTAGTAATAATTGAAAATGAGATGTCTGACTTACTGTTATTAAAAACTGTGTCTGCATCTAGTGGAACAGTAGGGAATTTTTATAAAACGCATCTGAGATATAGTATTAAACTTAATTTTGTGTTTCAGAAGTTGTTTCTCTAGATGGAAACACAGTTATTCATGATAGTAAGTCGAACATCTCATTTTTTAACATTTTTGCAGATTTTTGCATTTTTTCGATCTAGATTCTCCAATAGAATAGATTAACAGAGAAAACTCGTTTTTTTTTTTTTTTAATTTTGATAAGGCGAGTTTGAAACTCACGTCCTCATATCGGCGCCCCAGAGCAACAGTAGGACATCTAGTAATAATTGAAAATGAGATGTCTGACTTACTGTTATTAAAAACTGTGTCTGCATCTAGTGGAACAGTAGGGAATTTTTATAAAACTAGGGGGCTCGGCCCCCTACGAGCTACGCTCGCCAACCCCCGTCCAGACACCGTAGACTCTAAATGCACGCTAATTTGATCGGCTTTAAAAAGATTTCGAAAGATTGAATTATAATTTAAAAAACAGTGGCGATCTCTCTATAAACGGATTTCTATTCATTTCTCTTTGATTGGGGAAATTTAACGCCAAATCTGTTGCGGTACTACTTGATTATCCCGTCGACCAATTTCGCCAAATTATATAAATCGCCAAACCACTCGCCAAATTATACAAATTGACATAATTTTTATTTTAAATAACGAAAAAACAAATAAATTAGTACGACATTAATAAAAATACAAATTAAACGTCGAAATAAAAATAACTTGATGACGTAGACACGTGTAACAACATTTCAAAATAAGCTAATATAAAAGGAATTAAGTAAACAGAGTCTTTGTCTCCTGGTATTTTTTAACAAAGTGAAAAGAAAGTTCTTTTAAATGAGACATTTTAAATTAATCGTTTTTAATCTGACGTAATTTTCACCAAACTATTCTTTCTCTTTTTAATATTCACGTGAAAATACTTGTGTTAGAAATTAAATATTATTTGCGCTTTCCTAACAAAAATAGTTGAAAAGTATCCTCTTAAAATATCAAATAAATGCCTAGCGCAATTACTAAGTTTAAACCGTTTTGCAATATTATTTTGTGTTCATTTTATGTAATAACTGTAATGTGACGTAAATATGACGTAATTTTTCCTATTTAAGACTTCTAACGCATGTTAATAAATTTATTGCTTTACAAATTCCTTTCTCTCTTAAAATTCACGTGAAATTATAGTTTTTATGACATAATTTTTAATAAGTTCCTGCTTTTTGTACATAATTATTTAATTCTAATTCCAAATGTTTTTTTTCTGTTTATAATAGTCACGTGTAAATAAATTTTTAATTTATTTACACGTATAAATATATATATATATATATATTAAGCAAACATTATTGCTTCCGATGTTTATACAGTTGGCAACAGTTTAAATTAATATCACTTTCTAAAATCTGTTAAAAATATCTCTAGAAATGCTGAAAATCTGAATTTAAAATAAAAATAAAACCTCAAAAAATTAGTCAAAATAAAAAAATTAATGCAATCTGCACTCCGGCAAATTCTAACGCATAAAATGATCTAAAAATGATTAAATTCCTATGAACAGTTTTTGCTCCTATAAAACTTTTTTAGTGGAACGATTTTGTCCAACTTTAGCATTAAATATCTCTTAAAATAATTCTTCGATCTGAAAACTGTCTGCATCAGCGTGTTTATCAGACATTTCTGTATAATACTACCGATTTTCATATTTTTGTATGCATTATTTTTCTTAATATTAACGAAGAAAGACCTCCGGTCACAAAAAATTCAAAACCAGCGGCGGCGGCGGCGGTAGCGGCGGCGGCGGTGACAGCGGTAGTTACTTTTTTTTAGAATAGAGAGATAAAACGCATCTGAGGTATAGTATTAAACATAACTTTGTATTTCAGAAGTTGTTTCTCTAGATAGAAACACAGTTATTCATAATAGTAAGTCAGACATCTCATTTTTAAACTTTTTTGCAGATTTTTTCATTTTTTCGATCTAGATTCTCCAATAGAATAGATTAACAGAGAAAACTCGTTTTTTTTTTAATTTTGATAAGGCGAGTTTGAAACTCACGTCCTCATATCGGCGCCCCAGAGCAACAGTAGGACATCTAGTAATAATTGAAAATGAGATGTCTGACTTACTGTTATTAAAAACTGTGTCTGCATCTAGTGGAACAGTAGGGAATTTTTATAAAACACATCTGAGATATAGTATTAAACATAACTTTGTGTTTCAGAAGTTGTCTCTCTAGATGGAAACACAGTTATTCATAATAGTAAGTCAGACATCTCATTTTTTAACTTTTTTGCATATTTTTGCATTTTTTCGATCTAGATTCTCCAATAGAATAGATTAATAGAGAAAACTCGTTGTTTTTTTTTTTTTTTTTTTTTTTTTTTTTTTTTTTTTTTTTTTTTTAATTTTGGATAAGGCGAGTTTTAAACTGACGTCCTCATATCGGCACCCCAGGGCAGGACATCTAGTAATAATTAAAAATGAGATGCCTCATTTACTGCTATAAAAAATTGTGTCTGCATCTAGTGGAACAGTTGGGAATTTTTATAAAACACATCTGATATATAGTATTAAGGAGGTCCGGGACACAAAAATCTCCAAATTTTGCAAAAAAATTTTATTTCATTAAAAATTTCTCTGTTTTTTCCTGCTTAAAATGACATTTAAATCATGTTTCTATCCGAATTAGAGCAAAAAATATTAATTTTTTAATTTTGGTTTGTTTACAAAATCTAGCTTTCAAGCAATGGCTGTCATGGAAACGACTTCTTGTAAAAATGCGTTTTTCTTCATGATAGGTTTTTTCACCATTTCTCGTATTTAAATTCTTATAACTCGAGAACCGTTAAAGGTAAAGGGTTCAAACCTTGAACATATCTTTTTCTACTGTTTTACTTTAATTTTAATTCAGCATATTTAAAAAAAAAAAAAATTACTTTTAAAAATACGATTTTTTTTTTTTTTTTTTTTAAGTTACACCACTTTTTTTTAAAATTTGTTCGCTAAATATTTTTAGTTTTTTTTATAAATCAATATTTTAAAACATGCTGAATCAAAATTAAAACTTATATATTTCTGTTTATTTAAATGAAAACAAATTGAAATTCTATAAATAATATTTCGAGTTACAACGATTTTAAATTACCCCACTTTTTTAATAGATTTTAAATTTAAATTAAAAAAAAAAAATTGGGAGAAGTTTTATCATGTGATTTTGTTTACAAATGATAAGGTTGACCATCACAAAAAAATTCAGAATTTTAACTCAATAAATAAAAATTATTTTAAAATATGTCCCGGACCCCCTTAAACATAACTTTGTGTTTCAGAAGTTGTTCCACTCAATGCAAACTCAGTTATTCATACTAGTAAGTCAGACATCTAATTTTTTATTATTACTAGATGTACTATTGTTTCTCTGAGGCGACGATATGTACTATGGTCAGATCGTTAAACTCTGTGTTGAGTGGAATATGAAACTTATTCCCAGTTATGAAGAAATTTCTCCATTTGAACTACTGTTTTATTGTTAAGAAAACGAATTGAATGCACTAATTCAGTTGAGAGCCGTTTAAGCCGTTCACAGCCGTTTAATTAAAAAATATATATATTCACATTCTCTATTTTCCTTAGCTTGATGAATGATGTATGGATGAAAACTGTCTTTATTCTGATGAAAGAAAAAAATAAGCGAAATACTCGTAGAATAAAAATGGACCAATGATAATAATAATAATGATAATGATAATATTAATAATAATAAATTAATAATAATAAATAATATTAAAAATAATAATAATAATAATAATAATAATAATAATAATAATAGTAAATTTAATAATAACAATGATAATTATAATAAAGTTAATAATAATTATTATTATAATAAAATTAATAATAATAATAATAATAAGGATGAAATTAATAATAATAGTAAAAGTAAAAAAAAAAAAAAACTTTTAAATGTTCGACTTAAAATCCTATAAGCATCTGATGATTTTACTGTAATTTCATATGATTGCTTGTAAATCCCAGAGTGTATATATATATATATATATCTGTGTGTGTGTATTTTTAATCGCAGTTTAATGCTATAATATATCCCATATCCCTTCTTTAAATATACTATTCAAAACATAATTCTGTTAAAAATACTTTTTGACTACAGTCATTATAATATGATTTCTGGCAACGGTAAAACACGTTCCAGCTGGTTATAGTGTTGAAAATTATGCCTAATTCTAAAACTACAATTCATGTTAGTTAAAAAACAAAAATCCTTACAATAAGTTAATTTGTTATGGGCACAGATTAATGGAAAAATTACCGCTTTCATTTAAGCTTGATAGAAAGCTCGAACTGTTGAAGCTATTAAGGGGGTAAGATACCTTTAAATCTGCAAAATTTTCGAATTTTTTTTTAATACATATTTTGTTTCCGTAATCATTTCTGAACAATATGCAAAAAACCGCATTAAAAAATTCCCATTTGTTTACTAATTATGGCAGTTTTATTACGACTACATATTAAGACTACATAGGATAATTAAACTTTGGAATGCGTTTATTCAAAACGATGAATTTTGATACTGCGCAGTGTTACTAAAAAACTCTGGATGACAATCAAAAAACTTTTCCCCACATATTCATTACTGTATTATCTGCAACTTAAAATCAGAAAAAGGTAAGATTTTATTTTATTTTTTGTTTTTTGTTTTGAAAATATTTTTTAAAAAGTGAAAATTTTTAATTTTTTGTTAATTTTTAAATTTAGTCAGTATTTTCTACAAATATTCTGATTTTAGTATAAAGGTAACAGTATTATGTATTTATTTTCACAAAAATTTCCTCTTTATGTGCATATTTTCAGATTTTATCATGCTTGCAAGATTTTTTTTTCTTATTATCACATTTTTCTTATATATTTAAACTTATCATTTCAATATTTATTTATGAATTTACAAGTATATATATATTTTTAAATATAAATATGAGCTTTATTTTTAAATGAATTTTGATTTTTATTTGTGATTTATTACACAAGTTTAGATGCTTGGAACATAGTGTTATTTTGTCCGTTTTCGACGTATTCAAAGGTATCCTACCCCCTTAAAATATATATATAATTTTTCGCCTGTTACATTTTTAAGTTACGGCAACAGAAAAGAAAACAAGACGAAAATTCTACGTCAAATGTCGCAAATGTGGTACATAAATATTTAGATCTTGGTGCAATAGCTGTTGCACTCTTATACAAAAATGCAAAATTTATTACGATTCTATATATTAAATCCAATAATACTGAAATAATATGACCCCATCTTAAATAGGACGTAATCACCATGGTAACATACACTCATTACCTATCATGGGATGTTATTGAATTAATTACGTATGATAGGATTTAATAAAATGAGGAAAACTTTTATTAATATTTTTTTAAAGTTTAGATTCGATTTTCCTAACGTTTGAAATTACTCGACGAAATTCTGCAACGATTATACAAATTAAATTTCAAATTTTAAAATTCAAATTTTCACATTCGGTTGCGTAGTTTTTGCGCTGTTATATGTGGATAGACGGAAGGACCGACGACGACTATAGGTTCTAGGTATTTATATAATTATGAACGTACCTAAAAAACAGTATTTGAACTACCAATGTGGATTTCTAAATTGTTTTTTCGTGATTTAATTAATATTAAAATATTTAATGATGAAAAAAGTATATATATGTGCATGTGTATATATTTAAATATAATCTAAAAATAATCTTTATGTTTTATATAATTTTTCTACTTTTTAGTTCTTAAAATATTTCATTGTTTCTATTTCACAGGCAGTTGGCACGTTTTGGCGAGAGTCGTTTGGTATATAATTAACTTCATTGTTTTTGTAACTCCAATTTAGCTGTAATCTTGAAGATTTATCAACTACTGCCAGCTAACGGAAAATGCCTTGAAATCAATTTATTTAATGTATAATTCAGTTCTAAAAAGGTTACAGTGTTGTATTGTCATCGAAAACACACCTATTTCCATAATTTTTTCAATTCCAGAATATTAGAAAGTGGATGAAAACCCATTTGAAAATTTCATCGTTAAATATTAAAACCTAATTATGGAAAATAAAAGAATAAAGAAAAAATGCAAATAAATGCGGCCTATATTTTTATATTTTAAATTTTCGTCAGGAATTGTAGTTCCCATTCTCTTGCCCATTCAATCATTTAAAGATTTTTTTTTTTTTTTTTTTTGTAAACCTAATTTCGTGGCCTTTTGATTTTTTTGAGAATGAAGGATTTCACGTCTGATTTATTAAAGGGATGATAAAAGCAAATACTAGAACGTTTTGTAAAACATGGATGTATAAGAATTAAATGCATAGATTATATGGCATAATAACTCAAAATATTATAATATCATCAAAACTGTAATATTTTTTTTTTAATAAAAACATAAAAAATAAACGACCTGCATGCGTCTTTTATCTTTTTAGGTTAGAGCAATTATACACTATGCACTAACTATATGTGCATATTTCTTATTTTAGGGATAAGAATTTCTTCACTTGCTGATTAATATTTCAAAATTCTCAAAAGCAAAAAAAAAAAAAAAAAAAAAAAATCTTTATATACAATTTCAAAGAACACATTGGTTATCAAGTCTAGACGTTTCCAAAATATTTAAAGACAGATATATTAAATGAGAAAACAAAGCAAAAATTAAAACGTTTCATGTTAAAAATAATAATAATAATAATTGTAATTCGTATAGGTCATACAGGTTCCAATCAAGAACAACATAAATCAGACATACTAGCAATAAGTCGTTTCTGTATAATTATAAACAATAGTAGATTTATAAGTTTTAGATTACTTCTTTATAAACAATATTTTACATATTTATAAAAAATGTAATTTAAACTAAAGAGTTCTGATGGCATTTAAACATTCTTTTATAAATTGCAGTTCCAGAGCAACAGTGAAACATGTCAAAAGCATTTTTTAGATATTTTTAATTTTCACAAAATAAATATTACCTATATTGCCGTCAATTTTATACTATTTAATAGCTACTCAGATTCAGTAAAATATGATTAAATTTGAAGCGTTATCTCTTTACAAGCATATTTTCATTAAATATATGTCCATTTTGATATTAATTACTAGCAATTAATAGTTAATTCCAATTTTCAATTAGTAGTTTTTGTGTATTTTCATTATATGTGGCCGATCGACAGATATGTATAACTTCTATGTATTTCTGGGCAAATATAACTGGATTTCGTGTAGTATTGACTGTTTAAAAACACTTTTTTATTCAATAATGTACGTAGATAATTAGTTTAATTACTTTATAATTCAAATAATAATAAATTAGGTTGAACTTTCAGAAACACATGGATGTATCAGAAATTCCATTTAAAGTGAGATATAGACAAGCCTGACAATTCATGGTGTTTGAATCTGACACAACTTTTTATTCATATTATACGTATATAATTAATTTAATTACTTACTAATTGAATATTAAGAAGTTAATTTCAGTTTTAGCAACACATGGATATATCAGAGATTCAATTTAAAGTGAGAGATGGACTTGCCTTAGAATTCATGGTGTTTGAATCTACAACTTTTTTATTTAACGTTTTATGTAGAAAGTTTAATTTAATTACTAACTGAAATATTGAGAAGTTAGTTTCAGCTATTATAAACACATAGACATATCAGTAAATCAATTTAATGTGATTCGTACACTGTTAAAAATTTTGCAGCATTCTGGCAGGTCATTCGACCGTTTTTTGAAAAAACGGTTTCATAACCATAATTTAACTATATTCTGACCATAAAATTGCCAATAACATGGTCAGAAGAGTATTAAAATTACGGTTGTGTAACCGTTTTCGGAAAAAACGGTCAAATGACCTGCCAGAATGCTGCAAATTTTTAACAGTGTAGATATGCCTGGGAAGTTATGGTGTTTGAATATCTAGCACAGTAATACATTTATAAATATTGTAAGAGTTTCAAAAGTATTTTCAGTTTATTACGGAACGTAAATAAACTAAAACAATCTCGAAATTTTGACTTTTCTCGCTGCTGCCCCGGAGCAACATACAATCAAATAATTATTTCAAGATTATTAAAGAAAACCTACCTGATTGCTATAATCCCGCAGAATGTAAATTTTATTCCCAGCAGCATCTGTCACTGTACTTAGCTTTCCAAAACTTGTATTCACATTGTAAGAAAAAGAATAAATATCTTTCCCACTTATTGTATTCCTTGTTGCTATATGTTGGCCATGGCGATTAAAAACATAAATTTCTTGCGATTCAGGTGAGTGAATGTTGTATTCACTAAATTCATTTAGCTGCGGTAATGAAGCAGTAACAGATCTTATCCTTAAATTTCCTTGATCACAAATATGAAGTAATCCATTAGGTGACACAGTAATAGAAGATATTGTACTCAGTTTTGTTGTTGCTGCTAAAACGTGTTCCTCGTCAAAACAGGAACAACTTTCTTCCAAACAGCTACATTTTGATTCTGAGCCTGCAAATCTAAATAAAAAAAAAAAAAAAAAAAAGTTATAAAATAAAAGTAGCAATTAAGAATAATAAAATCAAGAAATTATTTTATTCCACAAAAAAGAAATATTTATTTATTTAAAAAATGATTTAAATAAAATCTTCATTTATAAACTATATACATTTTTTAAAACTGAAATTTTATTGATATACAATGATTTCATAAAATTTTCTAGGTTTCGACTCTTTTTCGTTAAATTTCAGTATTTTTCTATTTATACGTCTAAGAATTTAATATAATAGATACATTGAGTAAGAAAAGTTCACAATACATAGATTAAAAAAAAAAAAAAAAAAAAAAAAAAAAAAAAAAAAAAAAAAAAAAATGTTAACTAGTACATTATATGATAATAGAAAATTATAACACAAACCTTTAGCACAAAGAACTGGTTATACACAATAAAATATCTTGGAGAGTTCATATGGTAAAGATGGATTTATTAATAACTATTTTCAAAAATAATCTGAAATGTATAAATGTATTTTTAAGCAGGGTATTGTAGCTTTTACTTAAAGATTTTCCAAAATATGTGGTAACAAAACTGAAACACCGTTATTTAAGGAAAGCTTTCCGAAGGTAAAAAACTAATTAATTATTAGATAACATAAATCAACAGATACGATTAAGTAGGCTGTAAGCAAACTATTAATTTTTAAATCTTTGCGATATGTGAATTTAAGAGAATTTATCTTGCGTAGTTCTTATCTTTAATACGTTTTTACATCTAAAGGACTTAATGATAACGTTTTGAAAATTATAAAATCCCAAAAGTTAAGTTACTTCACTTTTATAGATAAAAAAAATTAAGCTGTTCAAAAACCAGATATAATACATATTTATATTTCATTATAAAAATAAACTTTTATTTAAATGGATTATCTTGAAATATGACCTGTTAAATAACATACAAAAAATTATCTAGATCTTTTAGAATTTGCTAGCATTAATTAAAATATACCTATGAAATTAATTAAGACAGTTTGAAAAATTTTTTAGACATTTCATATCTTTTTATTAATTTCAAACTTCTTCTTTTTAATTTATAAAAAATAACTTTATATTTAATTCGGAAAATAATTACAAATTTAAAGCATTTAAAACTTTCTGCTTCTGAATTTACAAATGTTTAGAGTTTATAAAAGTACTCAGTATATATTTTACTTTTGTGGAATTATTATACATGAAGTTTTCTTTGATGATATTTATTATTCTAAATTCTTTAACAATTCCCAATTTTTAGTTAATATTTAATACTTTATAGAATTTTCGCTGAAAATAAATTTGTGTAATGAACATACAAGTAAATGATGATCTCTTTGTTGGGATTTTAATATAATTGTAAATAATAAATATTGGGTATCGAACCTTGAAATTCGTCCATCACTTCCGATTACTCGAACTCTGTTAACTGTTTGGGAGTCACTTTCTGCGATATATAAGTCTCCATTTGGCGCGAAAGCTATGCTTTGTGGGGATTCCAGATATACATCAGTAGCTAAATCACTTTTCTCACGCACATTAGCATTAGTTTGTGCAGGACATTGCAGAGATCTCCCAGCGACGACTTTCAGACGATTATCTGGTGTCACTCTGAGTACTAAATGGTCATCGAGGATATGTAATGAGCCATCTAATGGATTAATTGACAGTTCAGTCGGCCACCGGAGATTCACCTTCAATAAAAATGACAGAATATTTACTGCATGTAATATAAAGTACGATAAAATGTGATAACTAAGTGATAATATGAATAGTAGACTAAGTAAACGAATGAATACATTTAACCATCGCATGAAATATATCACGAATTTATCCAACGAGTGCATATCTGTAGTTAGTAGCAGAGCATGTTAATTTTCATTGGTTGGTTCCTGTCGGTCATAACAAATGGAATGTTTTTTATAAACTGATATTCTCAATTCAAACATTTAAAAAAAATTAATATAAAACTAAAAAAAGGTTCATAATTTTAAAAATAATTATTTTTAAGTCATAAACATTACTTTTATATTTAAGTAATTAATTTAAATATTAATTACCATTTTCAAGGGCGTAACTAGCTGTGGGGGCTTAAGGTATTTGTTGGAGTCATCTGCAACAAATTGGTGTTTTTACTTAATCTGGGGTATATTTTGCCTATTTCCATAACCCGTTGTAAAGTCATCCCGCCACACCATCTCCTTCCCCACCCTCTCAAAAATGAAATAATGACTAAGTTATCTGAAAAGTATTATCATTTAATTTACATTTAATCAACAATTAGTTGTCTGATAAAAACAAAAAATCGTACAAAACAGAATATTAATCATACAAAAAATAATTATCTCCTAATTTAACAGAAATAAATAATACACGCTTTTCTAGCAGTTAAACACTATGTTGAAAAAGAGTTTCGTAACGGATTATAATATAAGGTTACATATCTTGAAAGTACTGAAAAGTGAAAAGATCGGCTTACTTAAGGGGCCTCAGGACTCTTAAAGCTTCAAAATTTTCGAAATTTTAATTTTTTTAGATGCTAAACTCCAATCTTCTCTGAACATTTTGATATAATAGTTTCCATAAAATTCCCATCAGAACAGGAGTAATGGCCTTTTTTAATTATTCCCGTTCAATAGTTGAAGCAGCGTTTGATAAAATTTGAAGTCATTTTTCTCCAAATGGCGTATTTGGGCATAACGCCCACAGTATCTCAAAAACTTCTGAATATTTTTTCATGAAATTTTCAAAACATATGTTTCATGTGAGTCTGTATAAACTGAACCTGAAATTTCCTTTTTATTGTTGAAAATAATATTTTTTTAGGTGATTATACTGTTGAAAATTTCAAAAATTTGCTTTGGCTAAATATAACTTTGTATTAAAAATATACGAATGATTCAAATACAAAATTATTTAAGTTCAGGGTCATTATTACGATCTGAGGTATAATTAAATACCAAAATTTCCCTTCTAGTTGCAAAATTTATTTTGTAATTCTGTGCGTAAACAGTTGAACCAATTTTCTGCTTGTCAAATGTCTGACAGTTTGCAGCCCCCTATAAATGCTAATTCCGCATCTCGAACTTTTTTAAATACATGAAATGAAAGAATATACTTATATCTTTAATTTCAATAAAATTTGTTTTAAAATCATACACATATTAAAATATTAAATGTTAAATATGGCCTCCTTTTTTTTCCTTTTTTCCTATTTTAAGAGTCCTGAGACGCCTTAACGGATCCCTTAACTAATAAATAATAGTAATACAAAAATCGCCAAATTTTCTTTACAGCTTTAGGTTTAATATAGTATATAAAAGCTCAGTTAACCTGTCTTAATCTTTCCATCACGCCTAAATCTCAACAGCTATTATACAGCAAAACAATGCCATATGTAACAAAAGTTTTTGCACTGAGAGAGATCAGTACAGTGATAAATCTTATACACAGTTGCAGAATGTGTGAAGGAGTAAAATATTCTACTTAATGCGCAAAATGGGCTGTGCTAGACAGTCTTTCTGGAAGTAGTGGTTAGTGATTAAAGTTATTTTTTGCTGGGAAAAACACAGCGTCTGACTGTCGGAAGCGGGATACCGTGGCAAGTTAAAGGTGATTTTCAGTACACTACAGTTTCTTGTTACATGATTCTTTTCTGAATATTTTAATTTTAAATCAGTTTTTTACATTTAAATTTATAAAAATTTAGATTACTTTTCTATAAACAAAAATAATGGAGGAGTCGCGCAAAATTTGTCCAAATGACCTGGTCACCCTGTCTACAGTATAGATTTTATACAGTATATATTTTATACTTGTATATTTATTTTATATTTATCCTTTGTAATACGATTTTACTATTTAATCTGCATATGTTTTTGCATAATATATATAATTTTTACACGTTAAATATTGCATATATTCATAACTACTATCTATAATAGTTTTAATTAAAATATAATTGATTTCTAGATACATTACATTCTATGGTATACACTCAGTTTAGAGTTCACGTAACTGTGTATTAAAAGAGATACACCTTGACAAGTTCTTATCAGTTTATAAGTACAGTAAAAGTTTTTATAATATATCTTAAAAATGCCTATTTTTCTATTAAGATTCCGAATTTGCATTACACTGTTTTATACTAGATGTAAAGTACAAGTCTAAATCATTTCATCTCAGTTTTTGTTATACCCCAAGTGAAAATAGTATTAACTTAATGAAAGCAAATTCTTTAAGTAGATGTATGGTAAATAATCACATAAATAGCTAACGTCATTCAGTCTTCTAGAAATGCATACAGAAAATTCAACTCAATCCATTTATACGAATATAGGTTTAAAGTTGATTTAACCTTAGTAAAAGATATAGAATAACTTTTTTTTTAATCATTTTATATCTTAGCGAAGATTTTTATAATATACTTCTCTGAAACTGTATGTTTTTGTAGTCTGGTTATATTACTCTGGATCTACATTATACTACATCTAATAAATACACCCAAACTTTTATGTCTTCACTACAATCTTTCTTACCCAAATGGACATGTTAGAAATTTAATGGAAACAGTTTTTAATTTAATGAGTGATGACACTGTTAAACAAAAACCGTTGAAATTAGTGGTATGCGTGGTAATACATATTTTTTTAATCCTTAATTAATTTGGTCTGATCAACGTGAGTATGACCACAAAAATATGAATTATATAGGATTTGTTTTGGTAATAAACAGAGCTGAATGGTGTGCCTTAAATATCTGTTCTATTATATATGTTGGGTATATTGTGTGCGTTACGTTAGATGTCTTATTAAATAATTTACATAAAAAATCATAAATGTACATGACTTTCTCGAAAATAATAACATTTAATATTATATATTGTAATGCATTTCTCTGTTTTAATATATATTTATATTAGCTTTGTGATACGTACACAGTAAAGTCTCGTAAAATAAATAAATATATCTAGAGAGAGAGATCCCTTAACAACACTAATATTGTTTACATTAGACTAATTTTAACACAATTATTCTAATTAGTAAATAAAAATTTCCAACTCACTTTGTACAACCACTTTTTACAACCAAATCACTAGATTAATTTTAACTCAATTATTCAAATTGGTAAATAAATCATATCAGATGTAAATTTCCAACTAGGAAAAAAATGATATAATATTGTTTAATCCAACGGATCTTATATTGTTTAATCGAAAAATTGTTAAAAGGAAAAGAGAATATACGTTAGGTTGCGATTTATGTTTTCTTTCAGTTCATGCATAAAAATAAAATAAGCTTAGGGGCCGTCTGCATACTGAAATTGTAACAAACATTGAAATTTTCAGAAAAGACCCAAATTCGACCTGATAATTGGACTGTTTGCAAATTGAATTCGGATACCAAACGGATATTCTTTCGGTGAAGTGGTTTAGAAGATTGCAATGCGGTAGTTATGTAAGCATAAATCAAAAACTAATTGACAGAATGAGCTGTGACTTTATATTCCCAATAAAGCTGCTAAAAATTGATTTCTATTAAATTATTTATGAGTTACAATTCATGCTTTTTCGGATATTAATTTCAAATAATATATCTTTTAAGAAAGTTTTTGTATTTTTGTAATTCCAAAACATGAGCCAATAAAGGTTTTTCATTGCAATATTCGTGTTAAGAGGCTAATTTTCTTGAAAATTTCAGACGTTCAATGTTACACAGTGTATTTAATCATATGCAGTGCAAATTGAGTTTTCCGTTCAATTAATCTTAAACAGCCATAGTTGCATATTAAATGTTTCTTATCAAAAAATATCCGCTACATCTAAATATTTGAATGATTTATAGGGGAAAATAAGGTAAAACTGTAATGGCGGAGGAAAACTGGGTTCTTAGTTTGACTCAATTTGTGCAGCCCTCTAGCGGTTAATAAATGAAACAGTTAGCTCCATGAAACTAGAAGGGGCAGCCATTCTGGTATCTCGATACTAAGATTTGTCTATTTTTTGTATTAAATATATATATTATCATTTTATTCAAATTTCCTGAACAACAACGAAAAGTTTCTGACACATTTTTAAACGTAAAGGCATAAAATTTGAAATTCTGACTATTGAAGTGATTTGGAATGGAATAGTGCTATCCATTTTTTGATAAATAAATTTCTTATCTAGTCACAAGCGATTCTTAGTCGCCACGTCGTGAATTCGGTTCAAGATGCCCACATCGAGAGTATTTTCTGAAAGATCTTCCGCCTTTACCAAAAAGTGGAAAACGCCATTAGATTAAATAGTTTCTGAATAAGAACACCTGAAAATTCAATTGTTAAAAAAAAAAAAAAAATGAATTCAGAAATTTGTCACAACGTAGATCCTTTGATTTCAGAACCTCCTTATAGTCCAGGCATTACGGAATCTTACCTAGCAAAATTAATGGTAGTTCTGGAAATCGGCTTAATTTATGTTTTTTTGGGTCGCTGAATCCGAATTTTTAACTTCCCACCAAAATTTTCCCCGGCAACCCCCCCCCCCCCAAATTTTGGTGAAATGCCCCCAAAAAAGCTTTTTATTAAAAAAAATTATGTTTTATTTTTTAGGGAAAAAGTATCTAGAAATTCAGAAAGTAGACAAAATTTGCAATAAATTAGATATATGACATTATGACTTAGGATGAAGGGGAAGGGGGGATCTGCCCCGGAACATGCGTGCGGTGCTGCGTGGACTAAGTTGCGCAATTCCACTTAACCACTCACGCGTTTACATTCGCCCTCTCAGCTCCCCTCCGAACTTTCCTTATAAGGTTTACTTTAATTTTTTTGGGTTGCTGAATCCGAATTTTTAACTTACCCCCAAAATTCCCCCTCCCCGAAAACCCCCCAAAATAGTTGTTATTAACTTAAATTTCTTATTATTTTAGGGGAAAAGCATTACGAAATTCAAAAACTAGACAAAATTTGCAACGAATAGGATATATGGCATTATGACGTAGGATAAACGGGGAGAGAGGGGCTGCCTCGGAAAATTCCCCGCGCGCTTTTCTCAAAAACCAAATTTTTTCAAAAAATCAATTTTTGGGGGGGGTTGCTGGGTGAAATTTTGGTGGGAAGTTAGAAATTCGGATTCAGCGACCCAAAAAACATAAAGTGAGTTGAAATTCAGAACTAGTATTAATTTTGCCAGGTAAAATCCCCTATTACTTGGACTTCATAACTTAGTGCACGTAGCGCCGCAGTGTATGTTCCGAGGCAGCCCTCTCCCTCCCTGTTCATCCTACGTCATAATGTCATATATCCTATTTGTTGCAAATTTTGTATAGTTTCTGAATTTCATAATGCTTTTCACCTAAAAAAAAATAAGAAATTTAAGTTAAAAACAACTATTTTTGGGGGGGGGGATTTTGAGGGGAATTTAAAAATTCGGATTCAGCGACCCGAAAAATTTAAAGTAAACCCTATAGAGAAAGTTCGAAGGGGAGATGGGAGGGCGAATGTAAACGTGTGAGTGGTTAAGTGGAATTGCGCAACTTAGTTCACACAGCACCGCGCGCATGTTCCGAGACAGATGCCCCCTTCCCCTTCATCCTAAGTCATAATGTCATGTATCTAATATGTTGCAAATTTTGTCTACTTTCTGAATTTTTAGATAATTTTTCTCTAAAATAATAAAAAATTTGATTTTTTTAATAAAAACCTTTTTTTTGGGGGGGGGGGTCAAAACTGCATTGACAAGAGAGTACGATTTTTAGAAATCGGATGAAGAAATACAATTTATTTCTGCAATTTCTCAAATTATACCGAAGATAACTATTCTTTGTTTTTAAATAGTAAATCATTGCACAAATATTATTATTTTTGTTTCTTGGTTAATTTTGTAAAATATCTTGTTCTTTTTTTTTTAGATAGAAGTTTTATAAACTTTTATAGTTTAACTATACAAGTATTATTGATTGTACCTAACGAAACACAAATTTTATGAATGGCAATCATTTAATTGAATATTAAAACAAATTTTGTCGAATTATAATTTTTGAGATAGATTAAGCTAAAATCCGTACATACAGAGAAGCTTTGTATATTTCTTCAATACAAGTATAAACAAAATACCCTTGTCTATCATTAATTTAAAAATGTAATATTTTTCTAAAATATAATTTTTTACTTTATGTATAATAATTAACAATAAAAAAAAGTAAAATACAATGTATTAAAACTTTTTTTGAGGCAGTATAAGAATCCACATACAAGTTTAGATATTGTGCAAATTATTTATTAATATTTATTGAAATAAAAAGTCGATAATATTTATTTAAATATAATATACACAATTTTGTTTATTTAAGAAAATATATATAAGAATTTTATAAATTGAAGTTCAATAACTTTACAATTTGTAAAACAGAAATTCTATAAAAATACAGTACACTAATAGTTAAAAAATGAATTTGCATGTACCATTCTCTTATAAATGTACAATGTTCTTTAAAAATATGATTAAAATTCTCACCAGAACTCAAGAAGCTTCAATGATAAATTTCAATTGAACAATCTATAAGCATATATTGATTAAAATTTCAACAGTACATTATGCAAATTTCAATGAATTTTTTTTACAGGCAACGGACACAATGAGTTTGGGTTTCAATGTTGCCAAAGCGCTATTTTAAAAATCAGATTTTTTTATTACTACCAGTTTTTCTAATAGTAAAATGCGATTTATTTAGTGATAGACATAAAAATGGCGAAAACCAGGTAAATTATATTATACAGTGTGACTTCCAAAATCTGGTATCAAAACCATCTTTTTCCTTCATTACTCTTTTACACTTCAAGTTATGGGAGAAGAAAAATAGTAATTATTTAGGAATTAAAAACGAAAAAAAAGAATATTTGACTTTTGTCTTCATTTGTCAGAAGCGATTTTTTTCTGAAAAAATTTTCTGGGAGCTGCACAATTGCTCAGAAAGGGAACAACTTTGGAGACAACTTTGCCGAATGAATGGCACAATAAGTGGCCGGAACGAATTTTCGGCAACGGCGACATCAATGATGAGGAAGAAATTTCAGGCTTTCGCATAACCTGTGAAAAGACCGCAATTCATGAGCTGATTGAACGCACAAAATCTGAAAATGCATTAAGTGTCGAAAAAAAGAGATATAGACGATTGGCTAGGCATTGACGAAAATGCATCAACAACGAACAATTTAGCGGACAGCGAGATGGCTGACGCTGTGCTAAATAGAACCACCAATAATGCTAGTAGCAGCTCAGAAGACGAGGATGAGCAACCGGCAAGAAAAGGTGTCACTAGAAAAATGCATAAATTTGACTAGACAATAAATATCTGCTGTAGAGAAACAATGCTGTATGTAGACATTCTTCATTTGTAGAAAATAAAATAAAAAACAGGTTAAAGAACGCCAAAAAATGGAAGCAAACAAAGCTGACATCGTTGTTTCGAAATTACAAAAGAAGAAATAATTTCACTCCTTATTAGTTTTTTTTTTTTCTTCTGTAACATAGAAAATATCAATTAAGGTAAGTTTTCTTTATATTTAATTTTCTCCTTTTCTTACATAATTATCACTTAATAATGAATTTAATGATGACTAAATTCATCATTAAGAATATAGTACTGCTTTTGATATTTCTTCAAAAATCCGGCATAGTCTCAGTCCCGATGATGCTGGATTTTTGAAGTTACACTGTATTTAAAAAATCATTCCAATCAAGCAATCTGAACTTTTTTAAAGTAGCAGACTGGCAATACCAGACAATATGAATCTATTAAAATGTATAAAAGTCTAATGATAGACACACAAATCTAATCCAAACAATCCTGTAATATGCAGTTACATATAAATATGAATTTAATAATGTGTCTAAATTAATAAAAATCTTCAATGATAAAATTACACAATTATTATAAATAATGATGTCCATTGACTTTATTCAGAGCTTAAAAATTGTTCGCCAGCATTTTTGTTTCAACAAATAATTATCAAGTAATTTTGAAATCATTATATAATTTAAACAAGTAACGTAAATGCCATAATATAAATATGCATTTTTAATTTACTCAGCTTAAAAAAAATATTTTTAAGGGGATAACGTTAGTACCTGAGATAAACTTAGCGTAACATAACATGGAATCGGTCGCCAGCTTTTATGAAAATAATCTCCAATAAGAGTGTGGATGATCCCATTCATATCTACGAATCTTATGTTTGTACCATCTGCTATATAGATTTCTCCATTCTTTGTGATTGCAATGCCTGTAAATCAAAAACGCTAAAATTAATTTTGCGTATTATATTATGCTAATGATTAATATTCATGAAATGATTGAAATATCCTGTATAATAATAATCTTTATAGCACATATTTATTTTTATTGTAAATAAGCAGAATTAAAACATCAACTGAGAGATTGAGCATTATAAATAAGTTAAATATCATGTTACTACATTATTTCTATCTGCAGGATGCGGAGAAAGTATTGATAGTAAAATCAATCTCTACTACAACCTAATAGATACAATTATTTCAATAATTTTTATTGAGTAAATTTAAAAACTAAGTAGCAATTAATATTCTATCATTCATTTTCGATTCAGTCTCCTTTTGCCTAGATACACTCGTTGGGGACGGCACGGGATGGCATCGATGGCGCGCCGCAAGTAGTCCGCGTCGGGACCGTTCCATTCACGTGTCAGAGCAGATTTTAAAGAAGCAGTATTCTTGTGAGGTTTATCACAGGCTCTTACTTGAAACACTCACCATACTGAGTAATAAAGTGGATTCAAATCCGGACTATTCGGTGGCCAGACTTGAGAAGAAATGAAATCGCGAAGATTTGCTTGGCATCACTGTTGCGTTTGGCAAGCCTTATGGGTTGATGCAAGGCGGAAACGCTAGCGGTACTTCGAGCAGTGGAATGGATGGAAAAAAGCAAGTACGGAAGTGCAATAATATATTTAGATAGCCTCACGAGCATACAAGCCATTGAAGACAGCACAACAAAAATAGCACTGGTCCAGAACATAATTCAATTACTACAGAATACAAATAAAAAGATAATACTAAAATGGATAAAAGGACACTCCGGAATAGCAGGAAACGAGGCAGCAGATCAAAAGGCAAAAGAAGCAATCATAAATCCTAACTTACCAGAAGTATTTCTACCTTTCCCACCATCTCATCTCAAACGACAACTAAAATTACAAATACAACAGGAATGGCAGAGAATTTGGGACTCTGATCATAGAGGAAGGTTTACATATTCACTTCTACCTATTGTCTCAGAGGAGACATTACTATCACACAGAAACCTCTTCTTGTTTGCAACAAATCACGGGCCCTTTCCAGATTATCTTGTAAAGTTCGGAAAAGCCGACTCGGGCTACTGCACGTGTGGAAAACGAGGAACCTCGCTGCACTACGTAACGGAATGCACACTAACATCCATATACCACCTCAGAATCTCCAGAACGATAAGTCTCTCTTCATGGTTCAAAATAATCAGAAAACAACCAGCACTATTACAAAAAATTAGAAACTGCATAACACTGATTGAAAACAATCAAGGACTTTTCCAAATGCCTCCACAGGACCTATTATATGATAATGATGATCAGCTATTGAACTAATCAAACAAACTTTTACTTTAACAATAACACTAATTCTATAACTGTTTTAAAGAAAAATTATAGGTTATACGTCTGTAAAGCGCTCAACTCGGCTATCTTACTATTGTTACCTATACTTATTTCATTATCTCAATTATTTGTTATTACCTACCATTATTTTATTACTCAATAATTGCTCTGTAATTTTTTTTTTTAAATAAACATTGCTGGGTGGGGCTAGTTGAGCTCAAACCAATTGGTAGGCATCCCCGCCTGGCTGAATCTGAATCTGTTGGAACACATATGGATTATTTCCAAAATGAGAATTTAGCCATGGAAGGACCTCCTTTATCAAAATATCGTTGAGATAATTGTTCTGATTAATCTTGACTGCAGCATCAACAAAGACCAAAGGGGATTTTCCATTGTTTCTCGTTTCATTTCTTCTCAGGTTTGGCCACCGAATAGTCCGGATTTGAATCCAATTGATTATTCAGTATGGTGAGTGTTGCAAGCAAGAGCCAGTGTTAAACCTCACAAGAATATCGCTTCTTTAAATGCTGCTCTGACACGTGAATGCAACGGTCTCGATGCGGCTACTTGCCGCGCGCCGTGGATGCCTTTCCGCGAGTGTATCAAGGCAAAATGAGACCGAATCGAAAATGAATGATCGAATATCAATTTTTACTTAGTTGTTAAACTTACTCAATAAAAATTATTGAAATAATTGTATCTATGGCGTTGTAGTAGAGATTGATTTTACTATCAATACTTTATCCGCACCCTGTGTATATATATATATATATATAATATATAGACACATCTATAGTACATATACAGATGCTATAATCAAGCTACAATATACATACATAGATAACCAAATTATTTGGTAATCTTAGAATCAAGACAGGCTTATTATCAGAGGCACTGTTTATAAACTTATATCAAGACAATCTTTAAGGAGTCATTACACAGTTAAAAACAACTATCGTTATGTGTTTTATAGGACAGAGAGTATGTAGTGTTGTGAGTTACTGTGAAGTAATTGTGTGATCTAACTGAACATTAATAATATTAAAATTAAAATAAAATTTCTTAATACCGGTAATTTTAGGCTAAATTTCACAATATGATAATAATTACAATCACCTATTACATTTCATAAAAATTTAAAAGGCATTTTAGGATACAATTTTAGAGCAGTTGAACTAGATAAAATTTATTTATAGTTATTAGATCTGCATGTCATGCAAACACTATAAAATGAAATGTAAAGCATAAGAAAAATAAAACTGAAAAACCCTATTATTACTAGAATTTTGTAGAAACACACAGCTTTATGTTACATGTCATAGTTGCAAATTTTGCTCTGTAATTCTAAAAAAAAATAACATTTAAATAATAAAAAAAAAGGAAAGGTGCGTGTATACATTAGAAAAATAATAAATTAATTAAATTTGTCACGTTATGCATATAATATCGAGAAAATAATGATAAATAAATAAATGCACAGATGAGACCTGTCTACTTAGGAACACCATATATCTAACACACTGATGTTATTTTAAATAACATTTTTTTATTTATACTTCATTATAAACTGTGTTAGAGGCAAGATCAGTTTTTGTTATTACAGCCTTTTGGAATTTCAGATGAGTAACTCTTTGAGAATTTGGAGATTCATGATCGTTTTGAAAGCACAAAATTATCATTTTTGACCGATTGTTTTATTATTTTACTAAGGTAAGAATATTCATTTTCATTTAACTACAACACCTTGTTTTAATTGTAATCAGAAGTTCCAAATGCGATATCAAATATATGCGCTATAAATGTGGCATTTTTAATAATGCTCATTTCGTGTGAAATCACCAAATGCTATCCATAATAGGCTTGTGCTACCACGAGGCCATATGAATTTTTAAATTGCTATGTAGGTACGTATTCACGTATAAGGCTTACGTCTTTGAATTTTAGAAGTTGTTTGGATTTTTAATTGTTTCCTATATGGTGGGTTTATGATATATTAATTTTGCGAGTTATTTTATTCACATATACATTAAAAAAACAAAAACAAAACAAAACGATATAAAACATATTTGAAACGAGCGTATTTTGGCTCAAGTATTCGCTCTGATCATTGTTTGTTTTAGAAGATTTTAATGTCGGTTATTAGGTCATTATAGAGTGTAAATTCAAAATTTCAAGGAATGGTTCTACATACACTGGTGTTCATGTATCTAGTACCATGTGCATTTTTTTTAAAGAAAATGATTGTCTTTTGCATGACTTCCAATTTTAAGAATCAACGGTACTTTCAATATTTAGTAAATACGATAAATATGTGTGAACCTTAATTTACTTGTTTTAAAAATGGTTAAGATACGTTTTATTTAATGCGTCGAATAAAGAGTGCCACTAGGTATAAAAGCTTCTCTTACCTATAAAGATACTAAATTCTATAAACAATTTTTATGAGAGTTATGTAATTATAAATAATAAAATAATGAATTTTGTGGATATTGAATGCTACTATTTATTTTTATAAAGAATGATAGATTAAAATGAAATATAAATTATCTAAAACATAAAAAATAATTAATTTATAGGCATATTTTTTAAAGGTTTATCAGAAAGAATTATACAAATTTTATATTATAAAACTTTGTAATATAAAATACAAATTTTATGTTTTATATAAAGTGTTTTAAAAAGGTTAAACAGCTAATTTAAAAAAAAAAACTGAACTTTTTTCATTTAATTGTATGTTTGTTCGTTTCTATTTCGTTTTGTTTTTCTTTATTTCATCCTTTCTTAAATGGTTACAGGATTATACATTAGTACCCTAACTGAAAATACAATTCTACTGATTAAAAAAAAAAAAAATGCGCTGACTAGAAGATTAATCATGGCAATTACCAGATGCTTCCTAAATATCTAAGTAAATTTTCCGAATCTGTAGTGCCAGCGCAAAAGGAAATACTCCAAAGGATGTACGTTCAGGAAATAGTAAATTAAGAATTTACAGATCCTGCAACTATAGCGAGTGTTAATATTTTTTGTCATAAAGCTTCATTTATCTATCAGATATTTAATAAACTTTACACAAACAACAAGCTCACTGCGTACACAGAATTTGTGCAGTGATGCGAATTTTAAAATACAAATTGAGGCATGACATTTTTAATGGCTTTTTCAGCCTCTCTTTTCCTTTCACCAAAACCATATATTCCCCCACCTCACTTAATATTTGGAAAAACTGAAAAGAGCCTATTACACTGATAATGAATATTGTTGAAAATCAGAATATAAAACAATTTCTGTGAAAAAACTGGTTGCTAACTACAGGGCCTGATAAACCTCGAAAACTATGGGAAGCATAGTGTCATTTCGGGGACCCCTTTCATTCGAAAACAGTTTTCTAAATTCAACATACACAGAAACTCACCAATGCTACAAATATTATTCCAAATAATGGCTAAATTGCATTCACATATATTTCATAGAATAACTTTTTTTTTTTTTTTTTTTTTTTTTAATGTCCCTATATATATAACTATACAAAAATTGGATACAATCAAGAAAAATATGCAAAACTAATTTTGCATAGTATTAGCATAAAAATGTAAGTTGGATAAAAAGCTGGAATCCTTCATGTATAAACATCATAAAACATGAATATTTTGAAATACTTCTTTCAATTTTGCCAATTGTATAAATTATTAATATTTTATGTCGTGCATAAAAGTCAAATTCAATAAAATTCTAATTCAACATATAAAATAAACATCTAAATAATGGGCAAGCTGAATAATTGTGATCATGTGGTTGAAACTGATCTATTACACGAAAAAAATAATTTGTTATGAAAGGTATTTTTATGAAACACTTAAAAAGAAAAATATGTATAAATGAGTTTATAGTTTGAAAAGAAATTAGATAGAATTTTGGAAAAATAGTGCAATGTGAAATTTTGGGCCCCCTATTTTTTCAATTTCAGGCCCCTTCAAAACTTTCTATGGGAAGCACGTGCTTCTCGTGCCTATTCGGTAATCAGGGCCTCACTAACTAACTTATTTTGCTACCTCAACGTCCTTAAATGACCAATTCCACTGATATATATATGACTGATATATATATGACTGATATATATATGTATGACTGATATATATATATATATATATATATTTGGGGGGGTGGCTTCTACATTGTTTCTAAACTTTTGAAAGATATTTTTCAAAACATCACTATCTAAATCAACATGTTATAAAACATTGGACAGTTCATCTAGCATAATAATCATTGGACTGATATTTTACCTTTAGGATAGGCAAGCCGCGCATCTCTTGCTGGTCTACCGTCTCCACACTGATCTTTGTCTCTAGGTAGGCACTTTTCTCCGTTTCCCACAATTGGTTCTGTATTGTTTTTTGTCGACATCGAATCCGTCATTGATATCACTCGTAGTATCTGATGTTGTTCAGGATCAGATATATATAAATGTCCGTCAACGGGACCAACTGTCAAATGATAGCTGTACGATACCTGAGCAGGGCTGGAAAATAATTATAGAATTTTAGAAAACTACATAAAGCTTCTTTAATATTTTAATTTGCCCAATGTCAAAAAATGAAGAACTAAAAATTTCTTGGAACAAGATTTTCAGACAGGATGACAGACATTAATTATAGGGAATGTCGATGAAGTATATCAACTTTACATTACTACAGATATTATCTAATTTGAAATTGAAAAACATTATAGTTATTTCTCTATCTATTTTAATTTTAAGTGTATATTAATAAATCGAATTTTGTTTGCATTATAGCAAAAATATCAATTTATTTCATAAGCGAATTGTGTTTTATAACCCACTACTTTAGATAACTGCACGCTGCGGGATAAATTATTCGAAGTGCAGATTAAAAGAGCGATGTTTCTGTGTATCCGTACCAAACTAACACCGAAAACAACAATATTTCTCGTGAATGGGTTACGATGTAATTTACCACTTCTTAGAAATTAGAAATACCTAGTTTCTTCTCCATATATTATTCGTAAAAATACATAGATAATAACATTACTAGATTTTCAAAATTTGGATCTGTAGAACTGAGAAATTAAAGGTCAATGTTCAAATGCAAAACCTATGGCCAATTTCGTGTAATAAAAATGGCGTGATGTTCTGTAAATTACTTTTTTTTCAATTGTTTATGGTATTTTATGAAAAATCACTGGTTGTTTATTTATACTTTCTTCAATATTGATCGTTTACTGAAAATTAACTGAAATAATTCATTGGTTCCCAAACGCTTAGAGTTACAGCATTATTTAAATTTACTGTAAATTCTATGGGACTTTATTGAAAGAAAATTTCAATTGCTCAGTCCGTCAAAACCTTGAATGATATTTATTTTTCTAAATTTAATTTTTCTACAGTATTGTTCTTTTGAATTCGATATTCTCTTACCTCTACTGTGACACAATAGGTTGTCTGAATTCCATATAGACAAATTTCGTGTGCATAGCGTGCTTCCGTTAAAAATCAATGCTATTCATTCTAGTTTACTTTTGCCTTTATTTTGATTTTATCTGTTTTATATAAAATATAATAAGTTCAAATAAAATGAGTTAGTCATCAGATATCAATTATCACATTTTGATTTGCCAGTGTTAGAAATATAAATCCAGATATCATTCGAAGATCAAAATTGATAATATGTTTTCTTCAGGCAGCAACAGTATTACGAAATAATAACGATATTATAAACGAAAATAATTGGAATGATTTATAGATTAGCTAAAAATTTCAAATATTTGTGCAGACAGTGAAATTTAAATCATAATATATCAAGCATAATGCGTCATATTGATAAGTAAATTAAAATATATATATATATATATATACCGGGTGTCCTAAATAGGACTGACTGATTTTAAAATTCAATAACTTGCAAACAGCGACAAATATTTAAAAAAATCTTGCAGGAGGGTTAAACATAAGGTCAAAAGTTTTTTTACAATGATTTTTGATTTTAGTTCGAATTACAAACAATAGATGGTGCTGTAAGCAATAGGCGCTAAATACAGACTTGACTTTTTGTCCTCTCTCTTCTTCCATGCGGAAAAAGGAGGTAAAAATATATTGAGTAGGTCCCGAAGTACCAAACATCGAGCCTGAATTTAGCGTATATTGATCGCAGCGTCATCTATTGTTTGTAATTCGAACGAAAATTGAAAATCACCGCATTTTTTTTTTTTTTTTTTATCTTATGCATAACCCTTCTGCAAGAATTTTTTAAATATCTGTCTCCGTTGGTAAGTTATTGAATTTTAAAATCAGTCAGTCCTTTTTAGGACACCCGGTATATATATATATATATATATATATATATATATATACATATTGTAGTTAGATGTAAAAAACAGTTTTTGAAAATTTCTAACAATTTATAAAATAAGTGATATATTAAAAAATGAGAGTCAAAGGATTGCATGTATTCATAAATATGCTAATTAATAGTAGAAAACAAATGACCATGCTAGTAAATTATTTTAAAATTTTCTTCGTCAAATTACATAAAAAAGAAAAACATATTTAATATTAAAAAAATGTAAGGTTATTCATGAAAATGTTATTAAAACTATGACCCTTCAAGTTAGTAGACAAAAAATAAGTAAAATAAAAACCAGTTTATTCAGAAACTTAGTTACACTATGTCGGTTAAGGAAGTTCTTACAAATGAATTCTTAATGATAAACCTCATCAGATAATGGCGTTGGTTTTTCAAATTTTCATTTTTTTTAAAAACAGAAATCCGGTATTATGCAACAATTAAAGATTAATTTTAGAAAAACTAATTATGCAGTTAATGAAAGAAGCAGATATTTTGAAAGGCAAAATCAGTCTAAGATTAAAAAGGCCTATCATATGAAGCAAAAGTCGCCATGAGTACATTTTAATTTTTTCGAATGTGTACATTAACCCACTTACTTACACGTGTGTATATCCGTCCGCTTTGCAGAAAAATACACAATCCGACATATGGAGCCCCGCCAGTTTCCGAGAGGTTCTGCTCTCGAAGCTGGTAGACGGGAGGTGCTGGGTTCGAACCCAATCGCGCCCGTCGGCCTAATCGTTTCGGAGTTTTCGTGGTTTTCTTCGAAACCTTGGATTCCCAAGCGTAAATACGGGTTAGTTTCCCTTAGAAAATCCACCACGGAGGGCACCCCCCCCCCCTTAGGGCCTATATCCCTCGTGTTGATAGTTGGCCGTCATAAACACAACCAACCGACATATGGATTTATACGAAAATCACATGTAAAAGGTATAAAGTTTCTTTACAATTATCATGGTTATTAAAATGTAAGAACGTTTGGTAAAAAAAAAAAAAAAGTATATTTCTATATCTAGGAAAATATACTATAATCACAAACGGAAAAAAAAAAACAATTAAAAATTACCCACGATTCGAAAAAGCATTCTTTATTTTAAAAAAGTTCAGAAAACTATATGTTTTCAAGTTTGAAGAAGCATTAATGAAAACAAATTTTCTTTCGCTTTCACTGATTTTCGGAAAAGGTTTTATAGTTTATTAACAATAATAATAGTAACAATAATAATAGTTTATTAACAGTGATATTAACAATAATATTAATTATTTTGTTACTCTTGTAAATATGCTCTTGTAACCAGCTAAAAATATTTAACTGGAAATTGATACCATCCTAAAAATAGATATTTCGTTTCGAGAAAACCGGTTAATGCACTACAAAACTATTGAAAAACGCTATCGAAAATCAGTTTCAGCAAAAGAAACTTTGTTTTAATAAATACTTCTTAAAATCTCGAAAATATATTGATTTCCGATGTTTCTACAAAGTTTTTCGGAATCGTTGGTAGCTCGGGATATGTTTTTATATATTATCGTTCGTGATCATATTATATTTTCATAATTTAAGAGACATTTGTCTTTTTATAGGATGTGTGAATAAATCGTTTTTTCCTTTTTATGGTGCGAGTTTATCATTCAATATTTCTTGTAAAACATGCACAGACATTTTTTTTATTATACGTAGGTATAAACAATTCCTACTCAGTCAATCAACAGGATAAGACGACCTTATATATTTACGCTGCTTACATAACTAAAGTACATAAATACTTAAAAAATAATAAAAAATATTTAAAGAATGATCTTGATAAAGTTGCTTTTACAGAGCTTAGCAGCTAAATGACATTTTTGATAGTAAAAAATAAAGTACAAATATAAAATGATAATTACAAGAAAGACATCGCAATTAATTAACACCTAACAACAGTACCAAGAAAGAAATAAAACGACCAAAACATATTAAAAACAGTGCGTTTTGAGCTGAAATAACAAACTTTTGTTACTAATAGAGTAACAATAATAAGATGCTGTTGAAATAAAAGGAAATGATAGCGGTAATCTAACACACCTCATATTATGATGTTCATAACCACTTCACGATAGCCTAATATTACACTGTCACACGATATGAATGACAGTGGAAGACTACTCCGATGTAACTTGATATAGAAAATCTGATGCTTCAATGTGTATTAGCACTTTGGTCTAATTTATTTAAGTGTCTTAAGTATTCGTTCAAATTTATTCAGTCGCAATTTATAATAGCTTAAACAAAGAACATATCGTATTTTGTTCTAAACAAAAATGCCTTGGATTTTATGAAGTTTTCGGAAGTGGAATCACTGTGTACATTGCACCTTAACATTTAATTAAACTAGGAATTGTCATACGCAAATAGATGCAAAGACAGTGTAAAAATATAATCGTGCAAATGATAATATCAAGAAAACAAAATATTTACATTGTTGAAAATGGGATAAAATTTTAATAAAATTTCCAAAACCTACCTTAGCTCAACAACAGTTGTAACTTGGCCTTCGGGAGAAATCTTTCGTATTAAATTGAAATCCCCGACATAGATTGCACCATCTGGTCCACTTGCAAGAGCAACTGGAGCAAGCAATCTTTGACTTCTGGCGATTCCATTACACCTCTGGCACTGCAAAGGTCTCTGTTGGCCGTCCCCCATTTTCGTTAAAAGTAATTTTGGTTTATTTTTAAGATAAATATTATTTCCATCTCCTTTTTGCAAAATACCTAAAGGAAAAAATGAAGACTTATGATGAAAACAGATATACAGATTGATGATAAAATTAGTAACTTCTATCATGTAAAAATTTCGACTAGAAACAACATATAATAAAATAAAACTTTTAAGAACGAGGGAGTTTTAAGTTAATTCTATTCCAAGTGTAATAGAATTTTAAATATTTTTCATATGCTGAAGCTGTGAAAATAATCAAAAATTTCAGATATTGTAAAATTATTAAGTGAAGGATATACTGCTGTAATTATAGTTGATGTCACAGGAAACTCTTGAGAAAATGTAATGATAAGTTAACAGAAATCCGTTTCAGATAATGTAAAGTGTCAAGAAACCAACTTTTGGATATTCAAAATTGTTCAAAATTGCAATTATATATGTTCAGATCATTTGCCTAACTACTTAAGCATGTATAAATATTGTCGAGATTTGTGGCAAACAGCTGTAGTAAGATAAAAAATTGTCTATGTTTTCTTTTTGTTTGCTTTTTTTAAGAAAAAAAGAAGAATTAAAATATAGTTACTGGCTACATGATATTAAAAATAAAATTAGTGCTTAGAGGAATTGATTGTTCAAACTCTAAGAGGTTTTAGACCTTACAAACAGTTACTTAAACAAACAGTTTTTTTACAGACAACCAGGGTCAGAATCCATTTATTCAGTTAACAATTACTTCAATTTGAACAAAGATTTCTGGTCACAATTTTAACAACAATGAAAACATTTTAACGAAATTATTTCAACAAACTGACATTACTTTGTGTGAAATGTACAACCTAACGAAAAATGCTGGAAATGGAATAATATTAAGACGTATGGAGCATCAAATATTTCCATTATACAGGGCTGCCATGGCGACTATTTTTTAATTCTATCTTGCACAACTTTTTCAAAAGAAAAATCTTCTTCATATATTTTGCCAAAGAAAAAGCTGTGCAAGAGAAATATACGCCAAAATTCGTATTTTAAAAATAGTGGTGCGAGTAAAATATAAAAATAGTCACCTGCGGCAGCCCTGATTATGACATAATATTCTTGGTTGGGATTGGAATAATATATCCTGTATTTCTGCTGAATAAAAGGAAACGATCCCGGTTTCCGACACAAATATTGTTTGCTGTAGTGTGCTCTATCGTCCCTTAACCACTTCACAACGAGTATCACTTGACGAATGAAAATATACCGCGTATTTTTACAGAATAAGAGCATTACGACCCCGGTTTCCCACACAAAAATTTTTAGTAGTATTCAGCCCTATCTTTCCTTAACAATTTTACTACGAGTATCACGTGACGAATGCAGTGCTCAAAATACTTTATTATACCTACCAGTAATTTTTAATGGAAAAATTTGACTATTTAATAAGCCTTTTTGCGATTTATTAAAGCAAAAAAATTATGTTTTAGAAAAACATAAATGATAAAAATTTGTGTAAATGACGCTAGTCGAAAATGGGGTTTAGCCTTTTCAGGGGCAAACAAATGATTGACACCGGAATTTTCGAAAAACAATATTTTAAACTAACGAAATCAATTTTCAACGTTTTTCCATCAAAATTTCAAAAGATATTTTCATTAACTATTTCCGGTGTGAATCACGATTAAAATTGTGTGGAAAATAATATATTTCACCGCTCCCCTAAGGGATAAGACCAATTGTGAATTACCCTACATGTATATATGCATACATATATTTTAATGCCTGTGCAATTCACACAGCTTTTTATTATCTATTTATTTTTACGACATCTCTAACCCCTTGGGGACGAGCGACTGGTATTCGTGCCGCATAAGGTACTCAGAATCGGTGATTATTCTCACCAGTAAATTTTTATTGTAAATTTTGCCTTATTTAATCCGAGCATTTTGCCTATTCAATTGGGTAATAATTTCTGTTTTAAAAAATCTGTGATTAAAGATTAAAAATTCTGTAAAAGACGCTCGTCCCAAAGGGGTTAAATTAATTCTGCTTCGATTTACAAATCTAATTTTGCGGTATATAATATATCCTACCGCTTCTCTAAGGGTTAAGACCAATTCTGAATTACCCTAAATTTATTTATGCATATTTAAATCGCGTGTAATTCATATAGCTTTTTATTATCTATTTATTTTTACAACATCTTTAAATTAATTCGACTTGGATTTACATTTCTAATTAACCGATTGCGCTATATTTCTCTACTCATTGATATACACTATATGGCCATTAATCACCGAAAACTTTCAATTTTAAGCATTTTGTTGAATATTTAAAAATATGTTCGTCGGATTTTTCTGGAACTTCAGTATTATAATGATTATGTTAGACATCATATTTATCAACGGCGATTTGATAAGGAAAACAAGTAGGGGGCCAACAAAAATCAAAGAAAAATAATAATGTTTTAGATTACCCTGTATGATAAAATGCACGAAAATATCTATCTCTATAGCTTGCGAATACATGGACATTGTACAATAAATGTATTCCTTTGTGGAAGAATAGAATATAGTCATGAAGATATCCGATTTTTTTGAAAATTTCAAAAAAATATTGAATTGTTTTTTGGTTATATCATGCAGGCTTTTTTACCAAATTTAACGACAGTTTTAGAAAATTTGACAAAATGTAATAGAAATAATTTGGTGTAATTGTAATGTAAATATATTCAATATTTGACGAAATACGAGCAGTTGAGTGAAATATTTTTTATCAGGATTTGATAGTCATTTTTATCGAGCAACTCAAACAAAAAAAGCCAAATATAGTGGAAATTCAGGTAGATATCGGCAATAGAGAGAGTGAATTTTTAGTTGCTCCCTAAAAGCGGATGAATGATAAAGAATTTTACACAAATTGTCATTTTTTATTATCTAGTTTTCAGCAAAGGGGTTCGTGCTTAATGAATGTCAACGAGTAGATTTAGAAAAAAATGCTTAAATCTTGATACTGCTGTTTTCCTTGGAATAGGCTCGTTCTGGTGGTTTTACAAGAAGAACAAAAATATTAATAAGAAATGAAAATTAAAAAAAAGTAAAAATTAAAAACGACAATTTATGGAAACCCCTTAACTTTTATCTGTTTTAGAGAACAACTAAAAATCAGCTCAGCCTATTACCTATATCTTTCTGAATTTTCACGATATTTGACTAGATTTCTTTTAAGAGTTGCTCCATACAGTTGACTATCATACCATGAAAAAAATATTTTTTATAGTGCGCGCATGCGCAGATAAAAAATATTTCATTCAACTGCGCATATTTCATCAAATATTTAATATATTTAAAATCCAATTGCAACATATTATTTCTACTATATTTTGTGAATTTTTCTAAAACTGGCTTTAAATTTGGTAAAAACCCTGCATGATATAAACAAAAAAATGCAAGAATTTTTTGAAATTAAAAAAAAAATCGACATGTCTCCATGAATATATGTTATTCGTCTATTCTTCCACAAATGAATACATATATTGGACAATGTCCACATATTCGTAAGCTATAGCGATTGATCATTTCGTCCATATTATTTTACAAGATGATCCCAAATATTATTATTTTTCTTTGATTTTTTGTTGGCGCCCTAATTGTCCTTCTGGTGAAATCGCCATTGATAAATATGAAGTCCAACATATTCTTCATAATCTTAAAGTTCCTGAAAATTCTGACAAATATATCTTTAAATATTCAAGAAAATGTCAAAAATTAAAAGTGTCCTGAGATTAATGTCCATATAGTGTATATAAGAGAAGAATGAGTACAAAAAAAAATTATAAACTTTGTTCAGATGCGGAAATAAATTAAGACAACTGTGAATTTAAATAAAAAAAAGTAGTTAACATATTCATATAAATGCTTATATAGTCAGTTATGTTGTTTTTTAATTTAAATTAATTATCAAAGGAATGTGGGTTAAAGCAATATTTTGCTTCGCCATGGTCTATGGTTAAAAGTATGTGCATTTTGAAGTACAGTAAAACCTTCATAACGAACATTCCCGAATAGCTGACACCTGTATCTACGGGCCATTTTTTGCAGTGCCAACACTTATATATTTGTAAGTTTATACCTCTGAATAGCGGACATATATCGAAGACCCGAGGTGTCTGTGATTCGGAGGTTTTACTGTATTTGTGTGATTTAGCGTAGGAATGCTATTGTTATCAGTTGCAAATAAAATAAATTAAATGCATAATACTTTGTATGTATTGAATATATATTGCGGCATGTTTTTAGAAGTAATATTGATAATGCAGATTGATCTATTCTGATATAATAATGAGTAGTCTGTAGAAATACAATAGTATCTGAATGGAATTGTTTTAAATTTAAATTCAAGGTAAAATTGATGACATATATTAAAGAGACAAAAACGTGTTTGATGATAATCATGCTTACAAATCTGGATACATATTTATTTACAACTAGAAAACCCCGCGGCTTTGCTCGCGTAATATTTGAAATATGCCAAGTGATTTTTATACGTCTAATTTTTATTAAAAGGTACTAACTAAATTTTTATTTTATTAAAAGGTAATATTTTATTTTATTAAAAGGTACTTATTACTTTTAGGAATAATTTAAAAAAATTACTATTTAAAACACAGTTTGATTAAATATCATTGTTACACTGCATAAGGCAGAAATGAGACTTAAATTAATAAAACGAAATAAAACTAAATAAATGATAGTTTAGAAAATATTTTGAAACTTTTATGCTCAATTAATACGCTCATTTCAGTATTCATTTGAAGTTTTGAATTTTTTAAAAAACCATCTTCTTACATCTTAAAATTAACCATCATGTCAAATTCCAAGTCCTATCACCTCTCTCAACATAAAGGGCTATGTTGAAATAAGAACTGTCACCATTAATTTGCCAACATTAATTTTGAAATTGGTTTGTTATTTCCTAATATTCCACAGAAACGTAATTTAGAAAGCTTTTAAAAGCATTTTTTAGAGCGTTTGTTGTTCCTGTGAATCCCAGGTGGTAGAATCATCGGCATAAAATATAGCCTGTGTAGGATCAGAGACTGTTACCATTGATTCGCAACTATTACTTTTATATTTGGTTTATATTTCCTGCAATAGCGTAGAAATCGTAATTTAGGACTTTTTTAGAATGCTTTTCGCACCTCCCCTTCACTTCACTCCTTTTTAATTCGAATTTATTTTCGACAGTCCTTCGAGGGCATTTATATTTTATAAGTAACTACCATGCCATATTTAAAGTTTCTAGCCTTTTCAGTATCACAGAAATCGCAATTTAGAAAGTTTTTAGCTACTGCAACCCTCTGGTGGTAGTGGCACAGACATAAAATATAGCTTATGTTTCAGCAGGTTCTATCACCAACAATTTGTTATCATTATTTTTTTAATCGGTTTGGTATTTGAAAAGATTACAAAAAAATTGTAATTTATAACGCTTTTCGCTCACTTCATCTTTTTAAATTTGAAATTTTCTTTCGACAGTTCATAGAAAGCAGTTGCATTTTGTAAGTAAATAACATGCCATACTTCAAAATGTTAGACCCTTCAGTTATGCAAAAAACGCAAATTAGAACATGTTTTGCTTTTTCGACCCTCAGATGGTAGTGACAGCAACATAAAATATAACCTATGTTATAGCAGGGACCTTCACCACAGATTTGCAACCATTACTTTTGAAATAGCTTTGGAATTTCCTGAGATTGAGTAGAAATCGCAATTTAGAACGGTTTTAGAACGCATTTCGCGCATTTTCACCCCTTTTTAAATTTCCAATTTTTTCGAAACTGTTCTTAAAGATCATTTATATGTAATACATATGTACCTTGCCTAATTTTAAGCTGCTAGCCCCTACCGCTCACAAAAATTGAAATTTGGAACGCTTTTTTGCTCTTGCAACGTCTAGGTGATAGTGATACCGACTTAAAATAGCGTCTATGTTAGAGCAGAGGCTGTCAGGATCAATTTTTTAACATTACTTTTGAAATCAGTTTGATTCTTCCTGAGATACTGGTGACAAATCGGCATTTAGAACGTTTTTAGATCGCTTTTCGCTCATTTTGCTCCTGCATCTCCTCTGGGTTAGTGGAAACATATATAAAATATAGCCTATCTTGAAACAAGATCTGTCACCATCATTTTAACACCATTATATTTGAAATCGGTTCAGTATTTCCTGAGATTGCATAGAAATTGCAATTTAGAACGTTTTTTAAAACGCTTTTTGCGCATTTTGACCCCCATTTTAAATTTCGATTTTTTTAGGAAATGTCCTTAGAGATAATTGATATCTTATAACTAACTACCATTCTAAATTTCACGATTCAAGGCCCTTCCGTCACTCAAAAACCGCAATTTAGAACGTTTTTCTCCTGCAGCTCCTTTGGGGTAGTGGCACCGACATAAAACATTGCCTATGTTGGAGCAAGGATTTTCACCATCATTTTGAAGCCATTATTTTTTAAATCGGTTTGGTATTTCCTGAGATTGTGTAGAAACTACCATTTAGAACGTTTTTTAGAACGCTTTTTGCGCATTTTCAACCCTTTTAAATTTCGAATTGTTTAAGAGCTGTTCTTAGAAATCCTTTATATCTAATAAGTAGCTGATACTTCAAATTTCCTATTTCTAGGCCCATCAGTAACACATAAATCGCATTTTTAGAACGTTTTTTACTCCTACACCCCCTTTGGGGTAGTGGCACCGACATAAAACATAGCCTATCTTGGAGCAAACGTTGTCACTATCATTTTGACACCAATATTTTTTAAATCGGTTTGGTATTTCCTGAGATTATGTAGAAAGTACCATTTAGAACGTTTTTTAGAACGCTTTTTGTGCATTTTCACCCCTTTTAACCACTTCACCGGCTGCCCCGAGATAAGTCGGGGGTAAAAGCACTGTTTCCCCATACTTTCCGCCGGTGAAGTGGTTAAATTTCGAATTGTTTAAGAACTGTTCTTAGACATCATTTATATCTTATAAGTAACTAATATTCCAAATGTCATATTTCTATGTCCTTCAGTAACGCAAAAATCGCAATTTTAGAACGTTTTTTGCTCCTGCACCCCCTTCGGGGTAGTGGCACCGACATAAAATATAGCCTATGTTCTAAGTTGGACTAACACCATCATTTTGATACCATTACTTTTGAAATCGGTTTGGTATTTCCTGAGATTATGTAGAAACTACCATTTAGAACGTTTTTTAGAACGCTTTTTGTTCATTTTCACCCCTTTTAAATTTCGAATTGTTTAAGAACTGTTCTTAGACACCATTTATATCTTATAAGTAACAAATATCCCAAATTTCATATTTCTAGGCCTTTCAGTAACGCAAAAATCGCATTTTTAGAACGTTTTTTGCTCCTGCACCCCCTTTGGGGTAGTGGCACCGACATAAGATATAGCCTATGTTCTAAGTTGGGCGAACACCATTATTTTGATACCATTACTTTTGGAATCGGTTCGGTAGTTCCTGAGCTTATCTCCGACAAATAAACAATTTTTTCCTCTTTATAATATGATGACTGGCAAACCCCGCGGCTTTGCTCGCGTAATATTTGAAATATGCCAAGTGATATTTATATGTCTAATTTTTATTAAAAGGTACTAACTAAATTTTTATTTTATTAAAAGGTAATATTTTATTTTATTAAAAGGTACTTATTACTTTTAGGAATTATTTAAAAAAACTACTATTTAAAACACAGTTTGATTAAATATCATTGTTACACTGCATAAGGCAGAAATGAGACTTAAATTAATAAAACGAAATAAAACTAAATAAATAATAATTTAGAAAATATTTTGAAACTTTTATGCTCCATTAATACGCTCATTTCAGTATTCATTTCAAGTTTTGAATTTTGTAGAAACCATCTTCTTACATCTTAAAATTAACCATCATGTCAAATTCCAAATCCTACCACCTCTCTCAACATAAAGGGCTATGTTGAAATAGGAATTGTCACCATTAATTTGCCAACATTAATTTTGAAATTGGTTTGTTATTTCCTAATATTCCACAGAAACGTAATTTAGAAAGCTTTTAAAGGCTTTTTTTAGAGCGTTTGTTCTTCCTGTGAATCCCAGGTGGTAGGATCATCGTCATAAAATATAGCTTGTGTAGGATACGAGACTGTTACTATTGATTCGCAACTATTACTTTTATATTTGGTTTATATTTCCTGAAATAGCGTAGAAATCGTAATTTAGGACTTTTTTAGAATGCTTTTCGCACATCCCCTTCACTTCACCCCTTTTTAATTCGAATTTATTTTCGACAGTCCTTCGAGGGCATTTATATTTTATAAGTAACTACCATGCCATATTTAAAGTTTCTAGCCTTTTCAGTATCACAGAAATCGCAATTTAGAAAGTTTTTAGTTACTGCAACCCTCTGGTGGTAGTGGCACAGACATAAAATATAGCTTATGTTTGAGCAGGTTCTATCACCAACAATTAGTTATCATTAATTTTTTAATCGGTTTGGTATTTGAAAAGATTACATAAAAATTGTAATTTATAACGCTTTTCGCTCACTTCATCTTTTTAAATTTGAAATTTTCTTTCGACAGTTCATAGAAAGCAGTTGCATTTTGTAGGTAAATAACATGCCATACTTCAAAGTGTTAGACCCTTCAGTTATGCAAAAAATGCAAATTAGAACATATTTTGCTTTTTCAACTCTCAGATGGTAGTGACAGCAACATAAAATATAACCTATGTTATAGCAGGGACTGTCACCATTGATTTGCAACCATTACTTTTGAAATAGCTTTGGAATTTCCTGAGATTGAGTAGAAATCGCAATTTAGAACGTTTTTAGAACGCTTTTCGCGCATTTTCACCTTTTTTTAAATTTCCAATTTTTTCGAAACTGTTCTTAAAGATCATTTATATGTAATACATATGTACCTTGCCTAATTTTAAGTTGCTAGTCCCTACCGATCACAAAAATCGAAATTTGGAACGCTTTTCTGCTCCTGCAACGTCTAAGTGATATTGATACCGATTTAAAATAGCGTCTATGTTAGAGCAGAGGCTGTCAGCATCAATTTCTTAACATTACTTTTGAAATCAGTTTGATTTTTCCTGAGATATTGGTGACAAATCGGCATTTAGAACGTTTTTAGAACGCTTTTCGCTCATTTAGCTCCTGCATCTCTTCTGGGGTAGTGGAAACAGATATAAAATATAGCCTATCTTGGAGCAAGATCTGTCACCATCATTTTAACACCATTATATTTGAAATCGGTTCAGTATTTCCTGAGATTGCATAGAAATTGCAATTTAGAACGTTTTTTACAACGCTTTTTGCGCATTTTGACCCCCCCCCCCCCTTTTCAATTTCGATTTTTTAGGAAATGTCCTTAGAGATCATTGATACCTTATAACTAACTACCATTCTAAATTTCACGATTCAAGGCCCTTCCGTCACGCAAAAACCGCAATTTAGAACGTTTTTCTGCTGCAGCCTCTTTGGGGTAGTGGCACCGACATAAAACATAGCCTATGTTGGAGCAAGGATTTTCACCATCATTTTGACGACATTATTTTTTAAATCGGTTTGGTATTTCCTGAGATTGTGTAGAAACTACCATTTAGAACGTTTTTTAGAACGCTTTTCGCGTATTTTCTCCCCTTTTAAATTTCGAATTGTTTAAGAACTGTTCTTAGAAATCTTTTATATCTAATAAGTAGCTGATACTTCAAATTTCATATTTCTAGGCCCATCAGTAACACATAAATCGCATTTTTAGAACGTTTTTTGCTACTACACCCCCTTTGGGGTAGTGGCACCGACATAAAACATAGCCTATCTTGGAGCAAACGTTGTCACTATCATTTTGACACCAATATTTTTTAAACCGGTTTGGTATTTCCTGAGATTATGTAGAAACTACCATTTAGAACGTTTTTTAGAACGCTTTTTGTGCATTTTCACCCCTTTTAAATTTCGAGTTGTTTAAGAACTGTTCATAGATACCATTTATATCTTATAAGTAACTAATATTCCAAATTTCATATTTCTAGGTCCTTCAGTAACGCAAAAATCGCATTTTTAGAACGTTTTTTGCTCCTGCACCTCCTTTGGGGTAGTGGCACCGACATAAAATTTAGCCTATGTTCTAAGTTGGATTAACACCATCATTTTGATACCATTACTTTTGAAATCGGTTTGGTATTTCCTGAGATTATGTAGAAACTACCATTTAGAACGTTTTTTAGAACGCTTTTTGTGCATTTTCACCCCTTTTAAATTTCGAATTGTTTAAGAACTGTTCTTAGACACCATTTATATCTTATAAGTAACTAATATTCCAAATTTCATATTTCTAGGCCCTTCAGTAACGCAAAAATCGCATTTTTAGAACGTTTTTTGCTCCTGCACCCCCTTTGGGGTAGTGGCACCGACATAAGATATAGCCTATGTTCTAAGTTGGGCGAACACCATCATTTTGATACCAATTCTTTTGAAATCGGTTCGGTAGTTCCTGAGCTTATCTCCGACAAATAAACAATTTTTTCCTCTTTATAATTGTCTGAGCGAAGCGAAGGCTAATACTCAGCGAAATATTACTGTCCGGACACTTTACTACTACGATGGATATTAACGCCATGTCCTACTAAAAAAAAAGCCTAATAAAAACCTTTCGTCAAGCATAACTCAAAAAATATTTGTCGGATTTCGTTTCTGATTGCACCAGAAGGTACCTATGAGGGTCGCCTACTGAATGCACCTACTATGAAAAAAAAAATTTCGATTACAATACTTTCTTCTATTGAAGATAGAAGAAAGTAATAAGTTCCAAACCGTTTAAAAATTATATAGGAAAAACTCTTAAAAAAGCACAATTTAGCTGCATACGTCACAGAAATTTGGTGTGCGTCACTTTCACCGGTTGATGTTTTCGTAGACAACTGGTTTAAACACATGGAGCAAATAAAAAAAATACGCACGCAGTAATATTGAATAGATCATTTTCAACCACGTGATCACAAACCTTGCAACAACCCGTGGCAACCAGTTTTGGTGGGCAAACAAATAATAATACAGTATTCCGTACCACGGTGACCGTTTTTAGCCTGTTGTATAAAATCTGGTATGTTGTATGACATACAATTGTGGATGATTAAAACAAAAGACATGAGTGTTTATTGATCCGGGAGGTTATCTTTCTCTGGATGTCTGTCTGTCTATCATACAGCATGCAATTTTCTTGTAAAGGATGATATTATTATGCAGTAAAACCTCCATAACGGACACACCCGATTAGTGGACACCGCTATTTAGCGGGCATTTTTTCGATTACCAACCCTTAAATAACTGTACATTTTTTACTCTCAGTAGCGAACACCTCCAAATAGAGGACAAATTCCGTCCTCCCGAGGTGTTCGCTATTCAGAAGTTTTACTGGTAAAACCTCCATAGCGGACAAACCCGATTAGCGGATACCTCTATTTAGCGGACATTTTTTCGATTACCAACTCTTAAATGACTGTACATGTTTTATTCTCAGTAGCGGTCACCTCTAAATAGAGGACAAATTCTGCATTCTCGGGGTGTCCGCTATTCAGAGGTTTTACTGTATATAATATTGATAATTATTTTACAGGGCCGCACAAAAGAATAAGAATATATGAAACGAATATAAACTGAATTCGGAATTGGTAGATCGTTGATGCTAATGTAATTTTAGGATGTTGTTACAGTCATCCGCAGCATGTTTTTAGAGTTTCGTTCATCTAACGAAACCCTACCTGTCTCACTCCTTTGTCTGTCTGTTTGTCCGTCTGTCACAGAGCCCGTTCTCAGAAACTATATATGTCGGAGACTTGAAAATTTGCATACTTATAGCTGAACACCACACATCAAACGGCAAATAATAAAATTTTGAAAAAGTCTAATATTTAACCCTCTGGGCTCTAACTTGTGTATTTTAAGCAATTTTTCTAACTCAGCCCCTAATTTAATTAAGTTGGAGACATGAAATTTTGCATACTTATAGCTGAACATCTCACATCAAACGACAAATAATAAAATTTTGAAAAAGGTTTAATATTTAACCCCTTGGGCTCTAACTTGTGTATTTAAAGCAATTTTTCTAACTCAGCCCCTAATTAAGTAGGAGACATGAAAGTTTGCATACTTATAGCTGAACACTTGCGATAACACGATAAATCAAAAAATTTTGAAAAAGTCATATTTAACCCTCCGGTCTCTAACTTTTGTATTTTAAGCAATTTTTCTAACTCAGCCACTAATTAAGTTGGAGACATGACATTTTGCATACTTATAGCTGAACACCTCACATCAAACGACAAATAATAAAATTTTGAAAAAGTCTATTATTTAACCCTCTGGGCTCTAACTTGTGTATTTTAAGCAATTTTTCTAACTCAGCCCCTAATTAAGCTGGAGACATGAAATTTTGCATACTTATAGCTGAACACTTCACATCAAACAGCAAATAATAAAATTTTGAAAAAGTCTAATATTTAACCCTCTGGTCTCTAACTTGTGTATTTAAAGCAATTTTTCTAACTCAGACCCTAATTATGTTGGAAACATAAAAATTTGCATACTTATAGCTGAACACCTCACATCAAACGACAAATAATAAAATTTTGAAAAAATCTAATATTTAACCTCTAATATTTTGTCTCGCGCAATTTTTAAATTTAAACTGTTTTGCAATCCTATTTTTTGTTCATTTTGCATAATAAGTGTAATGTGACGTAATTTGTTCTATTTCAGATTTCTAACGCATGTTAATTTATTTATTTTACAATATCCTTTCTCTTTTAAAATTCACATGTAAATATAGTTTTTATGGCGTAATTTCCAATAAGTGCCTGCTTTTTATACCTATTTATTTAATTCTAATTTGAAGGTTTTTTTCTGTTTATAATAGTAACGTGTAAATAATTTTTTTATTTGAAGCAAACATTATTGTTTGCGCTGTTTATACAGTTGGCAACAGTTTAAATTAATACCATTTTCAAAAATATGTAAAAAATATTTGTCAAAATGCTGAATATTTGAATTTAAAATAGAAATAAAACCTCAAAAAATGAGTCAAATTAAAAAAAAATTAATGAAATCTGCAGACCGGGATCTTCTATTGAATAAAATGATCTAAAAATGATTAAATTCCCATGTATAGCTTTTGCTCTTATAATTTTTTTTTAATGGAACGATTTTGTCCAACTTTAGCATTAAATATCTCTTAAAATAATTCTTCGATTTGAAAACTGTATGCATTAGTGTGTTGATCAAACATTTCGCTATAATACCACCGATTTTCATATATTTGTATGCAATAGTTTTCTTAATATTAACGAAGAAACACCTCCGGTCACAAAAAATTCAAAACCGGCGGCGGCGGCGGCGGTGACAGCGGTAGTTACTTTTTTTAGATTAGAGAGATATATAAAAATGAAAACTTGTCTATCTGTCTGTTTGTAATTCTATAAAAAATCCACAATTTGGAAGCCAAAATTGTGAAGAGATACGTACATGTGTATAAAACATGGCCGAGACAACTAAAGTAATCCGGAATCGAAATAACTTATAGTTAATTTTTAATTAATTAAAAACCACCAATTTAACAGCAATTTCTTATCAAATTTAAACATGTTTCGTTATAGCAGCTGCCAACAATTAAAAAACACAATAAAATTATTACTACAACAATTAATTTTCTACTGCAAGATTTCCACGTGAAAAATGAAAATGAAATAAATAGTTTGCCGATTTTTTTTTAAAAAAAGGTGAATATTACGTCATAACTTTTCTATTACAAGATATTCACGTGAAATATGAAAATGAAATAAATGGTTTGACGAATTTAAATGAAAGTGAATATAACTTCATAACTTTTCTATTTCAAGGTTTCCACGTGAAAGAGGAAAATATTACGTCATATTGGAAATATAAAGGGCATGGTGGATATAGTATAACGTCATATTAGTGTGAAAAATGTATTGAAGCATGATAAAAACCCGATTAGGGAAATATTGGCGTATTTTAACATTATTGCTCCAATTATAAATTGAAATAAGTTCATTTATAGCTGTATTCTTTTGCGTCTGTTATATACATTTATACATTTTTATAAAGCGTTTTCATATGATTCATTCAACAACATTTCGACTGCTTTTTTTAATGTTTGTTTTGTGTTGTATGTTAAATTTTGAAATTGATTTTTCAGAACAAACATCCTTCAAATTCTAGGCAACGCCGGCACTTTAGTTTGTAACAGATAAATGGCTTTTGTATCTGTACATCTAATGCTAATATTATAAAGCGTTATAATATTATAAAGTATTTAATGTTATTAATGCTTGTAGGTTTGTGAGGTGTTATCTCTGAAACTACATAGCCAACTTAAAAAAATGTTGGTGGCCATCTCTGCTCCGAAAAAAAGACTATTTTATGTCAGTGCAAGAACCTACATCGCTGCAGGAGCAAAAAAGTTCTAAAATTGTGATTTTTACGATATTGATTGGGTTAGAAACTTTAAATTTGGTGCGGTAGTTACTTTTAAGATGTAAATACTCGTAATGAACGCTCTCTAAAAGATTCAATTTGACGGATAAACGTAAAAATTTCTAGAAAGGTTCTAAACTATGATTTATTTGGAATACTGAAATTTTTGGGATACTGTTGGGGTTAGAAACTAGAACTTTGGCATGGTAGTAATTAATAAGATGTAAATGCTCGTTGTAGAACGAATTCTAAAAAATAGAAAGACTAAACAAAGCGGAAAAAGATCTAACGATGATCTAAGTAACGAAGAACATGGAACTGTTAGGAATATAAACATGAAAATTGACATGGCTGCATTTATCATGACGTAAATTCTCGCAATAGAACAATTTCTAAAAATGTCGTTATATAAAACAGTGCAGAAACAAAAATTTTTCAAAAATTTTCTATTTCTCTGTTACTGCTGAGCCCAAAATCTTGAAATTTTGCTTCGGGTTAGTTTTAAAATATACAATTGTCTCTATGAATGGTTTCTAAAAAATTTAAAATTTAAAAAGATGAAATTAACGGAAAGCGATCTCAATTACCATTAATTTGGAATTATTAGATACAGCAACTTTAAATATTTCATAATGCTGCAAAACATGCGATTTAAATGCAACAAAACTGATAGATACCCACCTAGCATTAAATAAATTGTGTAAATATTGAATAAAGACCTGTATGAAACAGTGAGTAGGTTGCCCGAAAGTACTTGTTAAAGTGTTCCTTCTCTAGGCTTTTCTCTCTCTCGCCAAGGCCACTAACAGAGGGAAGTACCGTTTTAAATGTGATATGAATTTTTTATCCGATTCATTTTTCTAGAAATTTTATCATAAGGTCATATTCTCAATTATCATTAGTATATTTTTTATATATTAACTTATTCTGGTGAAATTTTGTAATCGGGTTCATATTGGCGTATGTTAGCTTGCATGATTTGCTGAATAAATATGTATGGATTTGTAAATTTCTTCAAATGACACTTTGACAGCTCAAAAGTTATGCAGACGATATATTCAGATCTTGTGTCATACTTTATGTTGTAATCATTGCCGATTTCTTTTATTTAATACATGCTAAATACAGCTCAACTTGTGCAGAATATGTTTGAAAACAAAACAATGTAGTGGCCAGCATACACTCATCATTTAAATCCGATCGAGCATATCTAAAACACAATCTAACGAATCATTGCATGCCACTTTTGGTGTATTCGGTACTTTGATACTATATTAGATTTTGAGAAGAGAATTCCTTAAATGTTATCGACAACCTCATTGCATCCGTGGAAAACAGATATTGTAATTATTAACTATTCCGGGGGAGCACACACCATATAAAGTATAGTCCATTCTTTTTAAACATCATATATTTGTCATTTAAAGTTACTCAAATTGGTGCGGAGCGTCTGATTATGCTCGTGACATCATTTTATACAGTTCAAATTCCGATATAAGTAAATTAGTGTCTCATTTTCTATTTTACTTTTAATATATTGCGTACTTTCAATTTTATATCCATGCATGGCTGTCTTGAATGGTTTGATTTCCCATTTTTTTAAACAGTGTATACGAATTTATATATAAGATTTTGTAATTCTACAATTCGTTTATTTTCATCATTTCAATTTTTCGCAGTATATGGACAATTAAAGATAACATCTCATTTCCTTTGCTTCCACATGTTATTATTAAATCTATGTTCTCAGTAATATCGCTCAGACTAATCCCTCTAAGGGAAGTCCTAGTAGGAGTATAGATGAGTGTAGATGAGTATAGATAGATGTGGAGACCATTGAAGAATATAATGTAAGAATCTTAGAAAAATATAATGTAAGACATTTCAAAGTTTTATTGTGTGTGGGGGGGGGGGGGCATAGTGCCCACATATCACTTCAGCCTTAGTTGTATAAAATGAGAAAAATAAAATATTTCGATGGGCTCCATAAATGTGTTTTTCTTACGCAATAGTTTAATATTATACTTTATTCCATTTATATTAAGTAATTATATCAAAAACTAAGAATATATCAGAAAATTGATAGTACCAGAAAAATAATACAGAAAAATATATCATAAAATAAAAAGTATAATAATGTAGCGGTATTTTAGTGTAAGTTTTTTTATATAATTCGGGTAGAAATGCTATCCTACATGGCATTTAAAATAAATCTAGTAAACTAGAAAAGCCAACTGATTACATCAATGTGTCATTTCAATTTACTATTATAATTTTTTTTTTGTTTTCCTTTATTCATCGAAGGTTTGATATTACTTTAAACTCTTCAATATATTATTTATTTATTTTACGCACATCCATTGGAAAATCCAGCGGAAAACCAATTTAGGCCATGGAAATCAATTTATACGACATAACAAATTTGAGTTGCCAGTTGATATTCTATGCTTATTCGTCGGAATAGCATTGTTTCTAGCTAATTTAATGTGAATTGACTTTCTTTTCGACCGTTTATATTAATGAATGCCCATGCTTGCGTCATGAGCAACAACATCATGCTAAAAACTGAATTTCATGAAAAAGTGTACCGGAGTGTTTTTTTTTTCTCCCTTACACTCCATGTGTATTTCAAACAAAATATGTATTTTTTAAAAAGTTGAGAAAATTCAATATTATTAAATAATAACACATATATATATATATATATATATATATATATATATATATATATGTATTACGTCTTAAATAAATATGTTCATCAATTAGCGAATACGACAGTGAATTTGGTAAGGTGTATATTATTTATAATTTTATTATAACAAAATGTAAAAAAAAAAAATAAAAAAAATAAAATAAAATAAAACTTTTTCTGCGACAAAACTTATTCAGAGCTAATATATTATTAATTTTCTTGAGTTCATGCGGTATTGTCATAACTTTATGAAATTGCAACATTAATGCATATTTAATACGGTTTGACATATACCATTATAAATCTCAATAACGAAAATAACACTTTCTCAATAACGAAAAATATGTTTTTATGAATAAACTACCAATCAAACGTATAGTCTATAATTTTTTCAATTTTACTAATGAAAGGTTGTGTGTTTAATGACTCTCTAAAAGTTTCTTTATTTTCGTGTAGAAAAAACTCAGGAGCTTCCATAAAAGAAAGCTTTTTCAAAAGTCAAAGTGTTCTTTAATTTACACTCTAAGACAAAAATATCGACGAGTCAAGGAGTAATGCAAATAGGACACAAATTGATATTTATACACGTTTTGACGGAAAATATAAAATTTTAAAGTTTCTCGGCCAATGAATGAACATGTGACGATGCAACGTATCTTAACTGCGCAACTGGCAGGATATTAAAGAGGAGACATTTCGATTCCAGATCATAAATTCTTTGCGAACATCCTTCCGTGTATGCAGATAGACAGTAACTATGCCTCGCATACAGGTGCACGAACAATATGTGCATATATCAGCATTTGAGAGAGAACGTATAGTTGGGCTCAAAGAAGCCAGATGGTCCAATCAACAAATTGCTCGATAATTGGATAGAAACGATCCCACTATTAGACGATATTGGTAGGACAGAGTGAACCATGGCCGAACACAGAATTGAAGAGCGGCGTGGATGAACATGTTATGCTACATTTTCTAAAAAAAAAAAATTATCTTTTGGATGAAAGCGTTATGAGGTATCCTACCACATTGTGAAGATAAAATACTAAGATTCTATTTAGTCTTGAAGATTTAAGATATTATTCATTAATATTTAATATTTTAATATTTAATATTTTAATATTTAATATTTTAATACTTAATATTTTAATATTTAATATTTTAATATTTAATAATGTGAATAATATTAATAATTTTTAATATTTGAGAATTAAATATGAATAAGTTATTCTGAGAGAGTTTAGTACCATACCTGTTAATATTTTAAACACATGGTATCAAACAGAAACTAAATCATTAAAATTTACAGCAAAAACTTTCACTTCAAACTTCTTCAAATGTAATTTTTGTTACTTAACATGTTCGTCCACTTAGCTCTTCAATCAGGAAGGAAGCGGTCGACCTAGATAGACGACAGAACGTGAGGACCGATCAATCGTCAAAGCGGCACTCAGAGCCCTAGAATATTCTTTATCATCGATCCTAAGTGCAACTGGTGCTTCAATAACCGCAAGGGCCAATAATGGGCAGCTCAGAGAGAAGGGGCAGAGCTCACGACGCCCCTTGCACCGATTACCATCGACCACTGTAAACCCGTTTGCAGTGGTGGCGGGCAAATTGTACCCGGAATGTCACTGACTGGAGTAGAATTGTCTTCCATGATGAGTCCCGACGACAGCGAAGCTGTATCTGGAGACGCTCCGGACAACTGTAGGATACCAACTTGACTGTCGCCCGCCATACAGCTCGACAACCAGTAGTGATGGTTTAGGGTGTCTTTTCATTTCATAGCAGGACCCCCTTTGGTTGTCATTCGTGGCACCCTTACAGAAGAACTGTACGTCGACGATATTCGACGCCCCATTGTGTTTCCCTTCATATAACGCCTTCCTGGGTTTATATTTCAGAAAGATAATGCCCGCCGATAATGCCACGACGATAGTTTCTGCTGCTTGCTTTTGTGCTTGTCCAACACTACCTTGGCCAGCAAGGTCGTCCGATCTCTCTCCCATTGAGAATGTTTGAAGCATTATGGGTAGGGCTCTTCAACTAGCACTGGATTTTACCAATCTAAAGCACCATTCGGACAGAATTTGGCAGATATCCCGCTGAAGGACATCCGATAACTCTATCAATCAATACCAAGAGGAATAAGTGCTTGCATAAGGACCAGAGGTAGACCAACGCGTTATTGGCTTGCTCACTTTGTGAAACAGTTTCACTCGAATAATCTCCAATCATTCAGTTTTTTTCTGAAATTTTAAACATTTTTTTCTGTACATGTACATCACATCTACCGATTTTCGTCCCATTTGGATAACTCCTCCTTAGTGCGCCGTTTTTCTTTCGGTCTTAGAATGTACAACTGAATTACGTAAGTTTGATATGAATACATGATCTTGGGTTAATGTAAATTACAATACATGAAGATTTCAATACTTACCCTCATGAAAGTTGTATTTGTGATGAATATCCAAGTTCCAGCCTCCTATATCTGACACGCTCATATCATGTCCACTGACTTGCGTAGTTTGAACTTCCCAAATTATTTTTGAGCAAGACTCATATTCGTATCCTACGTACACTGAAAAGAAATATCCTGTTTAATTTTTCCTTAAAGGGAAATTGATCAAATCAAACGAATTATTTAAAGTTAAAAACAAATAGTAAAGAAGTTAGCAGAAGTTAAAAAAAAGCTATTTCATTGCTAATTAGAATATTTATCATCATATCGCTCACCCGCAAGAAAAGTGACACATCTCGACAAAAGCAAATTTCACAGGAGAGGCAAAAGAAAATTTGCATAACTTTAGTATAAGATGAAATTGCAGCACTTAGCTCTGCATGTAGGACTAAAAACATGCATGAAATCCTAAAACCCTTAAGAATGCAGACATAGAATGGGGTTTGGGGGGATACTTTTACCCCCCGCACAATCCAACCCTCTTCTGTGGTCACCAATGGTCATACAGCGTAATAAACGTATTTTCTGTGTAACTACACTTATGAAACTGCTTATGTAGCAAGACACACCTATAACAGACCCATTAGTGGAATAAAACGCAAAATGAATTTTTGCGAGACGCGTCGCTTTTCTTACGGGTGAGCGATATTGCAGGATAAATCTTCTTTACAAGGTTGTTTTACTTTTAAAAAAAACTATGGCCATGTTTACGCACGAGACTTCGTACAGTATGAAATGTCTTTCAACATAAAGCTCAAATAAGGACCAAAGTTCATAAATGACAATCATGTTGTAAATATCAGGCAGTGTGGTGGGATTACTTATTACGGTTAAAGGTTTATTATTTCTGAAATATATGCAGGATATTAACAAACTTCCACAAAACTAAACATAAGGTAAAAAAAAAAAAATAAGTAGTTCAAAACCCTGAAATTTAATCTAAATAATATACACAGGAACAAAGGAGTAATGTTTCATAAATAATCCAACAAAAGTTAATATCAGAGGAATTTTAGATGCAGTTATATATTTTATCTTTAACACGTTGAATGTCAAGTCTATTTTGTCTGTCTTTCCGTTTAGGCTACGAAATAAGACTCCCGTTACATAATCTATAAGTGTCAGTCACCGATGACTGACGCGGCCTAAACGGAAAGATCAGTGTCAGTCACAGGTGACTGACGTGGCATTCAACGTATTAAATTCGGTAGAAATCGGAAAACCTACTTTTTAGCAACGCCATTACATAAAAAATAGAAATAGAAAAGAATAGATGCCTAAATTGCTAGCAAATCAGGAGTTTCTTTTTATTTTGTAATAATTCAGAATTTTTTTTTCTTTTTATAATGACGGCACCACGAAACTTTAAAAAATCGTTGAGCTTTTAAAAAGTTATCAAGAAAGTTACTTCAAAAATAATTTTTTTTTACACTGTACAGTTTTATAATCTATACCATTGGCTAGCGATCTGCACGTATCCGTGCTTGTACTGTACCCGACCCGGCTCTCTGGCAGTACCAGCAAATTGAAGGCAAAATTTACAATGGGCCAGCAGGTTAAACACAATTTTTTCGTAACATGCCGGACCAGGACGATAAAAAAAATTAAGTGGCCCGACCTGCCCGATATAAAAATTTAAAAGAATCAAACTAAATCGATAAAATATGAACAATTTTCAATGGACGTGACTGGAGTAAGGATATGTATAAATTTGCTGCACGGGAGATACTATTTTGACAACATCAATATGGAAATATAACATTTCCAGTGTAGAGATCGCCATGGGTCAGTTACATCGTGTCTCAATCAGGACTTATTTTTTTCGGTAGATTCAGTTATGTCCGGAATCAGGCTTACAAACTTTTTCATGCATACATGTCTACATGTATCTACATGAAAATCTACATGTTGCGCAAGTACTGGGCTTTATTGTTCAGAGGACGTATCGGGTAGGCAATCTCTTTCATAAAAATAATAATAGATATAATGAACTTTTGGTAACTGAATTTTTGACAATATAAGTTAATAAATTACAGATAAATATTTTCAAAAATCTCCTACTTTTATTATACAGCTTCAAACACTATGATGGTTTGAACCATCTCTTTTCTTTCTTTATGAACGTTTTTAATCCTTTTAATGAACTTTTTATTTGACTATAAGAATCTAATAAGTCTAAATGATTATTCATGTTGCTATTCTGTATGCTCTGTCTCGAGAGCATACAGTAATCCAAAATATATTGTTAAATTTTCACATAAATATGTATGCAGGATTCTAGGAAATAATTTTAATTGTGTGTTAAAAAAATCAGAGATCTTTGTGGATATTGAGTAGGGATTGATTTAATTGATTTTTGCATGTGCCGGGCCGGACTCGGGCTAATCTTTTAGTATTTGCACGGGGCCAGGCCGCACCTGGTCCTGGAAATTCTGGCCCGTGCTAACCTCTACCATTGGTACACGTCGAACAATTTGTGTTTCGTACGTAGACAACTTCGTTGTTACTTTTCTTTCAACCTAAAAATATGGACGCTGTTTTATAGTGAGTTGCCCAATCAGGGTGCACAAATTATTATATTGTAGTCTTTTGAAAAGGCTTGCCATTAATCGATTGCTCACCCCCTCTCTGGGAGAGAGAGCGACAAAATTCTTAATTTTCCTTATCTGGTGCCTCGTTAGATTAACTATATAGTGGGTGATCGGTTAACCGGCCGGACACCTCCCAAAACAAAGCCAAGAAGAAGCAATGCTGTCTTTCAGATATGCCAAGCTCTATTCAGTTGCATCTATTGTCGATTTAGAGAACATATTAACAGTTGCATACATATATAGCCTAATTAATTCATGGGCTACCTAGGTTTCGGGCGCTACATTTTTGGGACCCAAATTAGAACGAATAGATCAGAAGCATTAATTTATATATTTTTTGTCTCTTTTTAAAGAAATATTTTAATTTCAAATTAATTATTTTAATTGTAATTTAGTTCACAAATTATTAACAAGCTGTAGGCTCCGCTTGAGCTTTATCGGCCCCTGCAGTAAGCTTTTAGAGGACTAAGGAGTTTTTGAAAGGTCAAAGTGACAAATGGATATGATTTAATACCGTTTTTGCAAAGGGCATGCCATTTATTTTTTTAAATACGCCATGACATGTACAAAGCCATCAAAAGACGATGTGTCTATATTAAATAAGGACGTATACTATATTAAATAAGGACGTATATAAACTCTATTATAAAGGGAATTTTTATATTATTTTTTATACATATTTAGATTTAAGACTAAATTAATTAAATTTACATATAAATAAATATAAAATCTATGATCGGTTAGCGAACACTGTTTTGGAACGGATTAAGTTCGTTAACCGATCACCCACTGCACGTTGAAAAAATTCTAAATTCAACATAAGTTGTTTTGAAGTTTCTTTTAACGTTTAGAAGATGCATAAATGTCTATAAATATCTTCAAATCCTTATTTTATTATTTATGTTAATTACATAATTCGAATCTCTTAATTCTTCTATTCGATCCATGCTTAAGTCTTTAGTAGAATATGTATTTAGAGGCGACTGTATTAAAAATAGTTTTGATATTATTGTTATTGTGAAAGACGGAAAAGCTTACATTAAATTTTGATAAATACGACTAGAAATTATATTTTGCTATCGCCACATTGCTCAAATATCATAAGAGAGAAAAACCTTATTTGATGCGAGAAAAAAAATGATGATTTTTGGTGTAATTGATCAAATTATTAATTTTCGAATACTCAATCTGAAAATTCAAAATAAATTTTCTGAAATGATAATGATAACCTTTTTTTTTAGCTTTTTTATTGATTCAAAATAAATGAAGACAGGAACTGCATTAAATATATTTTTTGAAATAATTAAATTATTTACGAATTAACCCCCTGACCGCCGAACAAAAGGGCAAAATTGTAATGTTTTTTTCTCTGTAATTTTTTTAAAAATCTAAAAAAAGGTGATTTTTCAAAAAGACATAAAAAATTTAATTAGGTATAAGAATATAAGCCTTGAGAGTATTACTCATAATAAAATGTTTTAAAACTGCATTATATTTCTTGAATTATATTAATTTAAATATTGCTTCTATTGCCGTGAAACCTGCAGTGAACGGATATATCAGTTTCGCGGCGGTGGGAAGGTTTTAAAAGCGACATAATTACAATTCTAGTGAAGTATTAGGAAAAAGCCATTAAATATATTAGTAGTTAAGTTAATAACTACATAGATATTTTTAATATTCCATATATTAGATGTAGATAAAATTAAAATATACAATACCGGAAATCTTCTTAGAATGTCTTTATGGTTCTCTTAATGATAATGCAAAATCGAATATGCTTATGAAGCCAATCATTATTTCTTTACTCCGATGAATTCCAAGTCATTTTTTGAAGAATGGCGATCAATTAATTGATTGAAACTCTCATTCGAGAAAACAGAACCACTTTCTACGCTTTTATCCTAATTACACTGTCTAAAAGACGAAATTTAAAAAGAGCGTGAAAACATCAGAATCTAGTGACACATTATTGACAAAAACCTTTTTCAAGCAAATTTCCGGCTACAAAAGTTTTACTTGTCTTGTTTCCAATCAATTTCTGGGTTTTCACTTAAGCAAATGAAATTAAAAGTAAAAAAGGCAAGTATTATCTAACGACGAAGCAAGGGTTTGTACTCAAAGGAATAAAAAGAAATATTTACTGTTCGTTTAGTGGTTCTTTAGTGACTTGTAACAAAAAATCTTACAGCTAACTAATTAGAGCAATAAACAGAAATTGAGTTCAAGATGCAGTAGTGGAAGAAGTATTCATCGGCATAGTTTCGTTTCTTTTGATGAGATTTATTATATAGAAGTATTCACTTAGAAAATATATAGTTGCCCGTAATGCAAGAAATACCCATATAATTTTTATGTAATGATGATACATTTTTATAGCAGCTAACATTTTTGATATGTTTTGTTTTTCTTTACATATTGACCAAATATGATTAGTTATGTAGCTTAAAAATAAATGAAAGAAATCGATAAATGGTTATTCGTGCAAAAATAGGGAGAAAATGGACACATTTACCTAGCCTATAATGGATCTTATTTTTCATACTTTTTATTTATGGGGAGCTTCTAGTTCTTTGACGTAAATTCGCATTATTTTTGAGATTCGTTTTTGGTTACAAAGAAAAGAGATACGATTCAAACTTTTTGCATTATATTTATACAATTGCTGTCGCACGACAATATATAAATTACCATTTGGGCTAAAGGTGGAATCTGGGGTTTATGATCTGTGAAAATATACGAAGCTCTTCCGAAATCGCTTCCCCAATTAGGTAATTTCTTATGTTTTTGTAATGGAAGTTACCTTAACGCGTTACTTAAAGCATAACCAAAAGTATGTACTCAAACGAAAAATAAAAATTAATTTATTGCGTTACTTTTAAAGGTTTCTAACAAAACGAAGTTCAACTTTAGTTAATTAAATAGAGTAAGTAATAAACTTAATTTGAGTTCAAGATGCCGTTGTGAATAAAATATTATGATCGTAATTTAGGTTCTTTTAAAATGGTGGGCTTTTATGATATCAATGACGAATGATGTTATTAACTAGAGAGAAATATTCGGTTAAAAATATATAGTTGGCCGTCATGTAAGGTATACCAATAAACCTTTTCTATGATATGATGATGATTTTAATAAGATATTTTTGATAGGTTTGTTTCGCATACTGATTTAATATGATTGGATAGGTAGGAGGGGCGGGGAGATGTATACATATATATTTTTCCAAACAAATGAAATTTAATGAATAGAAAAAATATAATAAAATTATTAATAATTTTTTAAAATAAATTTTAGTGTTTATTGATTCTAAAGCATTAATCAACTGAATGGGGGATTCGAGATAAATTAAAAATTTACATACTGCTTAAATAATCTTTAATTATATATGAATTATTTTTCTGACTTACTACTTAATATTCAAAGTGTTCCATAATATATACAGGAGAACACGATTGTCAAAATAATAATTATTTTGTATACAAATAATGTAAGTTTTTATGCTTTTTAAAACTGCCGATAAAGTATCCTTAGTTCCTACAAATTTAAAGTGTATATTTAATGGAAAAATTAAACTGTAATTAGGAGAAATTTTTTTTATAGACTTCTTATATATTCTACTCAGAAATCTACAAAATTTCAACCGTGAATTGAAATTAATAAAATAAATTTATATTATTGGTTGTTATATTATCATAATGGAACTAACCTTCATTTGACCTAGACTATAAGTATGGGTGCTATATTATGTCATAATAGCTTTTCATATCGTATATAATGCAAAGTGATTTGCTCCTGATACATATCGATATTAATATATGATATTCCATGCTTGAATCTATAAGTTTATCTGCAGTAAGCTATCAATATAAACAGGTCGATTAAAATAATTCTGTTTTTCCAGAATTTTGTTAAGATTGTTTATCTTCGAGATATTATCTATAACAATTTGGGTTTATACGCTAAAAATTGAACATTTAGAATATGTTCTTCGAATTAATTGCTCTATATGTTACAGAAAATGTGGTTTAGATGGTTCCTTTATAATGCATTATATAAAAAAAATAGAAAACAAAATTGCTTTTAAATGGATGATATTTCACCTGTCTATACTTATTAAAAGGATTTTTTAAAGGATGATTTAAAATAACTGAAATTTAAATTCAACTAATGAGATACATTTAAAATTTACAAATACATGATACATATCAGTTGTATTCCCTAATCATTTGTGAAATAATCTCAAATGCTTTTATGAATCATCATTAAATCTCGGATTACAATAATTTTGTAATTTAAATCCAGTAACTTACAAAATCAAAGTATGAGAATATCAACACACACATTACAATTTGCTCTACTATAACAACGAAAAAACATTAAAATCGCATCTAATCTGTCTTATTTGGATGCTAAATATCTAGATTCAATTGAAAACTTGAAAATTGCTGCTATATCCTTTGTAATAACATAAGGTATAAAAAATAACTAATGAAATTACCTGTTGCTGTCGCAACGCCATAGACTTTTTGACGATATACGTTCCTACGATTCCAGGCATAAGTATATTTGATAGCTGGATCAGCTTCAAAAACTTTTTCAAATAGTATACCTTCAATAGATATTCTCAGATGAATTAGCTTCAAATCCTTAGGAATGCTGTCTGGTGTTAATTGTAGTTGTATAGTTGACAAATAACCGCCTGCTCTACTGCTATGATACACAAGATGCAAGTCAGTACCAGGTATAGGAAGACTTTCTTGTATTACCTGAATACAAATGTAGAATTCAATATTTGCATAAACTTGACATTTAATTTGCATGGAAAATTTCTGATTTATACTGTTTTATATAAAGTTTATATACAGCTCATATTCAAAATATTAGAATAATTGAGAAAATGTAATAAGAAAAAAATATTTTTCATTTATTTATTTTTGATGTTAAATAAATCCAATTAAATTTTTTATAATTAAATCTGGAATGTTTAGATAAGATTTTACATTTACAAAATGTAAAGTACAGTACACTAAATTAGGTATACAGCTTTCTGAAATACATCAAAATATTAGAATAAAATTTAGATTGGTTCAAAATATTAGAATATTTTATTTTACGCAACATTATTACCTTATGAATATGAAGTAAATGATAGTAAATATTTTGTAGCATCCCCTTTAGCTTTCATAACAGCGTGCAATTGTTCTTGCATACTATATACAAGGCGTTTAAAAACATTTCTATCAATATTAGCCCAAATAGATTTTATACGTACTACTAACTCAGTTTTACTTGAAGGAGAATTTTTCCTGGCTTTTTTTCTTCATTATACACCATACGTTTTCGATGGGATTAAGGTCTGGTGAGTTTGGTGGCCAAGGAAGTACCTTAATGTTGCGTTGGCGGAACCAATTCTTAGTTGACACCGAGGTATGCGGTGACGCTAAATCTTTCTGAAGGATGAAATGATCTTGAAATAAATCTTCTGATGATGGAATCATGTAATATTCCAAAATTTCTCGATAAATCTGAGAGTTAACCTTTTCGTAGACGGTGTATAACTTTCCAGGTCCTTCTGTACTCATGCAACCCCAAACCAAGAGACTAGCAGAAAATGCTATGGAACGTTTAAGGCATTCTTTATCAAAGGCTTCTTGCTTCATTTTCCAAACTCGAATACCTTGATTACCATATGAAACACAAAACATACTTTCATCACTAAATAGTGTATATATTTTTTAACCTTCTTCGCTCCATAAACGTCTTTATTTACACCAATTCAATCTTATTCGCTTTTGTTTTGCAGTCATGAGGGATTTTAACTCCTTCTTCTTTCCATTTTCGGTGCAAGAATCGCACACTTTTAAAACGGTTTTTCTTAACTATACGCTTCAGTTTCCTGTCATCTCTAGCAGATGTTTTTGGATTTTGGCTGCCATTTCGGCGATTATTTTGAAATTTTCCGTTTTTTTAATATTGTGTTATTATTTTACTAACGCTTGGTGGCGAACAATGTAAATAATTCGCTATATCACATTGATTTTTCCCGTGCCGATACAAATCAACCATACGAAGTATAATAGATTCAGGAATATAACTCACACAACCCATTTTAAGACGAAAAAGTAAACAAACTGCAAAAAGTATACTGATTTTAAATAAAATAGTCTGAATTTAATCAATGATGCCACCAATTATGAATTGGTGATAATGAAAGAAGAATTAATATGAAATATTCTAATATTTTGAACCACTTGATTAATATTCTAATATTTTCACTTTTCAAAATATTTTTTTTCATTAATCTTTTGAAAAATGATATTAATTTTAAGATAATAAATAAGTTTAATCAACAATAAGTTCTAAATAAAAATATCGTTTGCATATTTGCATTAAAAGACATTAAATTACCAAACGATATTTTCAATTTGTAAAAAAAAAAGTAATTATTCTAATATTTTGAATATGAGCTGAATGCTAAAAAACTTCATTATGTCAATCGATATAGCTTTGCTTTGTCTCTCAAATGAATACATGCAATAACGAATCTAATAACTTTTTTTATAAAGGAAATTCAGATTATTAAAAGTCAAAACCATATGATAGGAGAAAGGAAGTAAAGCTGTTATTAAATAAAATAAATTTATTTATTGTTAAACGCTTTTCGCTGATAATAATTTTATTACATTAGAACATGGGGTCTAAACTTCTAAAAGCTTTGGCCCTCTGGCTTATTTAGTGTGAAAGAAAAATAGTTGGACAGTTTATAACTGAATAATTTGAGAAATACTATTTGCAAGGTTCAATGACTGTCAGTTCGATGACTGATTAGTAGGATTGTAACATTAGTTTCTGGATAACTCTTTAAATGAAAAATGAAATCTCAGTTTAGGTGACTAAAGGAGTTATTATTCCACGGCCACCGCTATCACGAATTCCTTGAAACCCTAGATTTTAATGTACAGGTTATTAAAAATTAAGTTTACTGTATACGGGAATTGCCACTTTAAAAATCCATTTGAGAATTTAATCCGCATTGCACTTGGTCAGAACAAACTTCAGCATGCACTAAAACGTTTTCGCAATCAAAACATAAACTTTTTAAGCCTCAATATCTTCTTTTTCCTTGCATTTGGTGTAATAAAATATTCTTTTAGCCCAAATAATTTTTGTGGACCCTGTTTATGTATTTATATATTATTAAATAGAACTCAGTTATTTCTTTTTTTAAACTATTATTAAAATATTAAAAAACTTAAACCAGCAATACACTTACAGCCTCAAATTCTTAATCTTACCTGGGATTCAGCTAAAACTGAATTTCGTTCAGGACAACCGCCTTGAAATCCATGTTTCCACGTTGCCAGGACAACAGGTTTCATCGTATCGTAATCATGGTTGGAACACACTGTCGACTTGGAATCCTCAACTTTTGACTTTCTTTGATCGTGAAGACTTAGTGTTATTTTATCAATGACCACAATTTCATTCCAAGGCACCATAACTGTAATTGTTTGCGATTTGAAAGGTTCCCGCTGGAGATATAACTTTACTGCTCCGCCACCATTTACTAATAAGTCAAACCTATTGAAAATTTAAAAAGAAATCAATGCACTAATTAATACTTGTTTCTTACTAATTTAAAAAATAATTTTTTTAAGTTAATAATTTTATTGACATAAATATTAAATTTTTCTAGCAATCATCATGTTGAATGGATACGAAGATAGGGCCTAAGATAATCTCTGATGAAGATAATGTCTATATGAAGATAATATCTGAATTGCGCGCACGGAGAACTAATAAGGAATTTTCCAATTCTATAACATCATTTTACATACATTTTACAACGTGAGCAGGTGTAAAATTCTGGCTCTAATATCGCTATGCGAAAAAAAAAAAAAATGCAAAGCATCACTCAAAACTTGTACGATACATGTGAAATTTTTATCATCGGACATCTGATATTTTTTCCTTGATGATATGACGCCATCAGAATTAGCGTTTGCATTTTATGCACATTTTAAACTGTACATAAAGGAGTGTTAGATAAGTCTGAAATTCATTTAGCAATTTCCTAGCACGGAGTTTAGAATAGTTAGTTGCTCTAACTTCGCGCTTCTTCGAGATAATGATCGCAATTAGTATTTAACACTTATCAGCACTTAACACGATTTAACTACACCAGTAAGGCAAAAACATAAAATACACAAACATCGTACAAATCGAGATATCGCGCACAGATCTCGAGAGCTTAACAATGAGAAATGAATTTCATAACAAGAAAACAGAACATGTCGGTTGTAATGGTTCAAAAGGTTGTTTGTGCAAATATCAGATAAAGATAAAATATTTTAGAACAGGTTAGGGTTTTGTAATTATGAAACTTTTGCAAGTTTATCGCGCACACCCTCTAATATTTAAATAATACATTTTGTAGATTTTTTTTAATTTAATTACAAATTTATTCATACGATATTTCATAGTTTCTCTGACCGCAAAATCGTAATTTAAGAGGAATTCTTTTTAGAATTCGTAGTACAATGATTTAGAGCATTTCGGGACCTTCAAAAGCTTCTGAAGTAATTAATCCATTTTTTGCATGTATTAAAAAAGTTTCAATGGAATCTCTCACTTTTATGTTCTAAAAACAGTTGCAGGATTTATAGGAATACAGTAATACCTCGACTTACATCAGCAATTCATTCCAAGACTAGCGACGTCAGTCGAAAACGACGTAAGTCGAGGTACGTTTAGATAAGCGAAAAATAATAAGTAATAAAAATTTTCCATGAATCTAATGAACATATTCTATTATATTTAGGGATTAAGTTACATACATTTAGCAAAAAAAAAAAGCTTTGCAATACAAGAATTTGGAATAAATCAAGTTGTTAATTGTTCTTCTCTCTGTCATTCGAGTCTTTGAGGATACAAAAAAATCTTGAAAGGAAGTTTGAACCGACATTTTTTTTTTTTTTTTTTTTTTTTTTTTACTTTTTGAAGCTCTTTATAACAGCAGGGTGAATTTTCTAACCTTTTTCTAGTGACTTTTTTTATTTGTTTGTCACTATCTCTTGACTGTCGCCGGAAAGTTTCCCTTCATTGAATCAAAAGTCTTCAAAAAAGTTCAAAGTTAATCTTAACCCTTTTGGCCCTGATTTTTTTTTTTAATTTGGGGTAAAAATCCCTTTTACGCTAATAAAATTAAAAGTAACTAACCAAATCACAGGTTAGGCTTTACTGAAATTTAACGAATATGTTACTTTCTGGAACATACCGTATGTAATTATTTCGCGTTCTTTGCATATGATAAAAGTCGAAGGAAGAATTTTTGAAGACGTTTGGAAAATGTCGTATTACAATAGGATTTAACTGACATAAAAATATACTAGTATTTTTTATTCTTTATCACAAATTATTCATTCGGAAAAGTAGTCTTTAATTTAAGTTTAAACCATTTCGCTCCTGACTTTTTTCTTAAAGTCCAAAAAAATGAAAACTTTTGTCGACTTTTTTAATTTTTTTATTATTTCAGAGCTCGATGGCGCTACTTGTCCCCTAAAAAGTCAAAATTTAGAGTGCTCATATATTATTATGATGTTTTTACGTATCTGCAAGAAGTTATTTATAGTCTAAAGCATTTTAAACCATTTGTGACCGAAAGAGTTAAGTCAGATTTTTTTTCCAGACCAGACGATGTAAATGCAGGGTGAGGTAAGTCGAGGGAACGTAGGTTGAGGTAGTGCTGCATAATCACTTTTTATACTGTGTGCAAGAGATACACTTAAAAAATAGACGTATGTTTCTTCATTTAGGAAAATATAATTTAAGCAAAAAACGAAAATATTAAATAACCTCTTTCGAGTTACCTATGATTCCGTAAAACCTTTCATATTTGAATATGCAACTACCTAAAATTTCCAACTTTCATAAAAGAATACACGTCATTGTGCTCCAAAAATGAAATCTTTAAAATGTCATTGTGACTATTTTACATTAAAAGAATGTAGATGAATTGATTATAGATCTATAATTGTTTGAACTAAACGTCAACTCGTTCTATCGAAATATCTTTGTTGAAATCCATTCCATATTGTTTAAATATAAATTATAAACGAACGAACAATAATTTTTATTAGAATGAGAAACGTTTATTAAATTTTTCTACTTCACCCCGTTTAGTGCTGCTATGCTTCTTATTAAATAACATATGACTTCATGTGATTTAAAAAAAATAAATAATATTGAATAGTATTATTTATCAAAATTAATCAATTTATATATACATATGCATTTAATCAAATATTCTTACATAAAAATATCAGCATAATATTTTGTAACATGAACGAATCTAACTGAAGAAACTTTTATGAAGAAGTTTTCAACACATTTATAAATTGTACTTCAAAGATATTTAGTACCATTAAAATATTTCAGGATGGTTGATGCAATGACTTTTTTTTCAAGCGCGCGAGCATCTGTCAATGCACTCCTTTTCCAAAGTAATAAAAGAAAACGGGTCTCTGTATGTAATATTGTGTGTAATTTTTATGCACAATGTTATTCAAGCTATTTTTTAAAGACTATCAAGAATTAGTCGAATGCATCTGTGTTTAACCCTAATTTTCAGTTGTTATGTTTTTGTTAGTAATTATAAACAATTCACGAAATTTAAGTTTCAGGATAAATATCAGTTTGAAAAGGTCAGAACGGAAAAAAATGAAATCGAGTGAATTATTCTATGTTACAACGTATTAAACATAATTAAACACTTCAAAATTAGAAATATATTACAATTCATCAGACATATCAAGTAAACATTACATAGATACATATAAAATTAAAAAACGCAATCGTTTCGAGCTAAGTTTTAGCCCCTCATCAGTGCAATAACATTCAAATGACCAGAAAACTATATATCATGTTCACAGTTAATAATAACTAATAATACCCAATAATACCAATAACTAATAACACATGTAATAATAACTAACAATTAAAATCAAATAAATTATAAAGAACCATATCAAAGCAATACATTCTATTCAGGTGGAGCTGCACAGGATTAATTAATCGGCGAAATTTGCTTACGAATGAACACAACGTCAAGAGAAACTCTACTTTTAACATTAATGCAACTGGATCTAATAATTGCCATATTATCAAAATCTGGGCTATGGTCGGAATCCAAAGGACAAAATACAAGCTTAGACTGCAGGCTTCCAGATTTGTAAGCACGTTTTTGTTCGGCAAGTTGAATGGCGCATGTACGACCAGTTTCGCCAATATATACCGAGTCGCAATCTTTACAAGGTATACTGTAAATTGAACCGATTCTAAGTAAGGAGGGAATTTTTGGTTTAGACTTACAAAGTACATTTTTAAAAATATTTGGTGGCTTAGATGGAAAACTCCCCCCTAACTTATAATCGATTCATTTACAATATCCCTTGTAAAGATTGTGACTTAGTATATATTGGCGAAACTGGTCGTACATGCGCCATTCGCCTTGCCGAAAATAACGTGCCTACAAATCTGGAAGTCTGCAGTCTAAACTTATACAACATTCTTTGGATATCGACCATTGCTCAGATTTCGCAAATATGACAGTTATCAGATCCAGTTGCATTATCGTTAAAAGTAGAGTTTTTCTTGAAGGTGTGTTCACTCGTAAGCAAATTTCGCCGATTAATGAATCCTGTGCAGTTCTACCCGAATACAAAGCATTGCTTTGATATGGTTCTTTATAATTTATTTAACTTTAACTGTTTGTAATTATTAACTGTAAACATGATATCTAGTTTTCTGGTCATTTGAATGATATTGCACTGATGAAGGGCTAAAACTTAGCCCGGAAAGTTTGCGTTTCTAATACTATATGTTTTATGTAATGTTTACATGTATGTCTGATGAATTGTAATACATTTCTAATTTTTAAATTTTTTATATCAGAAGTTAAACAATGTTTAGTTATTTTAATAATTAAACATTCTTAATTAAACATAAAGACAGAACATAATATATATATAATAAAACACACATACACACATAAATAACGCCTGCATTCAACAGTTAAAGGTATATATATAAATATTTTACAGACATACAAACAATAAATCCAATAAATCCAACTGGAGTGAAAAATTAGCCAGAGCCAGGAATCGAACCCGGGACCACAGTATACAAGACTGCTGCTCTAACCACTGAGCTACTCCGGCCGATACCTGAGTCTGCAATTTCCCACTAATGTGTGTATGTGTGTTTTATTATATATTGTAGTATGTGTGTTTTATTATAATTATCGTAGATCGATGTAATAGTAAAATCTATTCATCGTTGCCCGGTCATCAAAGGCTGTCGTATAGATGGCTGGTGACTTCCCCAACATGGTTTATTAGTGGGAAATTGCAGACTCGGGTATCGGCCGGAGTAGTCCAGTGGTTAGAACAGCAGTCTTTTATACTGTGGTCCCGGGTTCGATTCCTGGCTCTGGCTAATTTTTTCACTCCAGTTGGGTCTATTGTATTTATTGTTTGTATGTCTGTAAAATATTTATATATATACCTTATAATATATATCTATTAAATCTTTTCTCTTTCTCTAGTTCTTATTGTCTGTTTACTCCTTGCTACATCAGCTAGGCGGCAAGTGTAGTCGCACACTTTGCATTCTTACTTGGGCCATCCGTGAGTTTTAATTCGAATACGAAAAAAATTATTCTTACCATCCTGTCTCTTGTGTTAGTGTAGATCCAGTTTTACTCTCAGGTTCAACTCCAACTCTCACTCCAACCAGGCCACTTCCAGAGGGACCAACTACTTGACCTCTAATGACGCTGGTTCGGCTGAAAAAAATAGCATGTATATTTTTAGATGATGTTATAAAACTTCATACTAACTTAGACTTTACATTCTTCGTAATGCTCAATACTTTCAAATATGTGAGAAGTCCCCTCTGGCGACTATTTTAATAGTATTTTATTTGTATAGTTTTATTAGAAATAGCAAAATTATCGCGGTATATTTCTACCATATCTAAAAACATAAAAATAAATAAAGAATTGAAATAAAGCAATTACAGTTTTAAAATTGTGGTACTAGAAAAAAAAAATAGTCATCAGTGACACTCTTCATATACCAAAATATTTTGGGCATCATGGAGAAGGGCATGTCTGTTAACTGACAATCTTGCCCCGAGATAAATCGGGGGTAAAATCACTGTTTCCCCATACCTATCGCCGGTGAAGTGGTTAAATCTCCTAACTCTGTTAGCTCTCTAAACTCTAACTCTTTTAACGCTGTTTATTCTTACCGTATTAACTCTGGCGCTCATAATCTGAAATTTATTGCCAAACTTACGTAACTTTATAAAAAATATTTTAAAATTTTCACATTCCCGTTTTTTTTTTTTTTTTTTTTAATTCTTGGGAGAAATTACTTTTAGAAATAAAAGCTATGAAAAAAAAGTAACTGAAATATAACGAATACGTCATTTACTGAAATCTAACAAATACAGTTATTTTACTTACAATTAATATAGTAGTAGTCTATGAAAGAATTTTTTAGACGTTTGGAAAACATCGTAATGCAACAGCAGTTTAAATAGACAACTTATTTCTGTACTATTTACCTTTTGTAACATTAATTGTTGGTTTGGTTTGGTTAAGAGATCCTCATTTTTAAGTTTAAATAATAAGACACACATTTGGAATAAAAGTTTTCAACAACGAAAAATGAAGTTTTATACTACCGTTTTTTCTTGTTTTATTACTAAAGGCTGAAACACAAATGGAGTGATAACAGTAAATGCAAATACTTATATTATCACTACAGCATGCAAATAGTAAACAAGTAATTTTAATAGTAAAAATAAAGTAAATTCCTTATATTGTTAGAATGCCAAATCCGAAACGCTTAAGACTGTGCCATAATTACTTGAGCATTGAGCTACTGATGATACAAACTTTAATGATATTCAATATTCATAACTTCATCTGCCAAATTCTAAAAGCAACAAGAATGTTATAAAGCAACAAAGGAGAACCATGGTTATGTTTTTTATTAATTTTAAATGATTTATTCAAAATAGAAGATTTTTTTAGGTCAAGAAAATCTATGCTTTATCTATATTCTTTAATGATAAAATACAACTTTTAAATTTAAATTTTAATTAAGGTATTTATGTGAATACAATTTCATAAATGTTTCTCAGACTGAAAACAAATAATTATAATTTGTGACATTATGATTAATTGATTTGTTTTGTATTGCTAGGGTAACAGGACAGTAATGACAGCAATAATAGGAAACATGCGAATTATATTCTGTAAGTAAATTTATATAAATCATAAATTCTACAATTCTTTTTTAAAATTAAATGATTTCAAAAGACATGTGATACGAAGCATCTATCTACTATTTCCAAATTACAGATATTACAAATGAAAAAAAATAGCTTGCTACATAGTAAAAAATATCTTGATTATAATAAATTGTACTATTTTAAATAAATTATATGCATACGCAATGGATTACTTTTTCTAAAAAAGATAGTTATCTGTACATATATAAAACAAGAATTTGACTTTGACATTTTAATTTTGTAAGTAAATACACAAAAATAAAATTGCATTTTAATAAATAAATTTACATAAATCATAATTGTATACGACTTTTGAAAGAATGCTTTCAAGAGAGATGTTGCATAAAATGATTTTGTGGTATTACATCCAAAAGAAAAATAAAGATCAATATTACATCCTTACAAAATATTATATCCATACAAAATGGATTAAAAACGATAGTTATATGTGAAATAAAGATTTGGGCCTAGACAGTTTAAATTATTAGGTACATTAAAAAAATAAAAGTACATTTTAATAAAGAAATTTGTATAAATCATAATTGTAAACGTCTTTTAAAAGAATACTTTTAAAAGAGATATTCTAAAATGATTGTTTGATATTACATCGCAAAATAAAATTAAGATCAATATTAACTACTCTTTACGATTAACTGAATTGAAATTATCTAAGAATTTTTTTAGTTATAATTCGCAACTCAATGATTCCGTTTAGCATACCCTTTAGTAATTTACGCAATTAATGAATTGAAACTAAATCCTTATTTCCGTTTCACATTTAATTTAGATGATGGAAGAGAAAAGTACATAAATGTTCAATAAGAATAACTCCATATTAAATGTACAATTTCATGACTGATTTTATATTTTAGAATTTTATCAGACCTGTTAATTTTTATTTTTATAGTATAAACAAAGTATTCAATTAATTCACATTTCGTAATTTGCTTTAAGAGAAAATTAGTTTGAAAACAAATTTATTATGAAATGAAATTCTATGATTTAGATTTTTAAATGAAAATTCTTTACCACTATTGAAATCCACAAATAATCTTGAATTAGGATTTTTAAAATTTATTAGCATATTACATACAACATGATGTTATATCACAAATGTTAACAAACTGCTAACATAAAGTATTATGTGCCTATTTGTATTATTTCATTAATTTCACGTTAAACTTGCATCTATGTTTAAAATGAACAAACATACGATTAGCATTTAGAGAGGTTCAGAAATTGTACATAAAGAATAAAGTCAGTTAAAATGCAGTAATGGAGAGACAAAAGCCACAAAGATAGATAAATTAAACAAATTATTCAATTGAGAAAAAATTGTACTTTGCTTAAATAGAAAACATTGATAAAACAAAACTAATATGAAATCAAATTAGAGAATCTATGCTTTATGTAAATATATTTCATGGTTACGACTGCAACAAATAATCTTAAATTAGAATTTTAAAAATATCAGAATACTACACGCAACTTGTTGTTACATAGCATAATGCTAATATAAAGTATTCTATCCTTTTTTGCATTATTTCATTGATTTCATGCTAAACCTGTAACTATATTTTGAATGAATAAACATCCGATTTGCATTTAGAAAGGTTCGGAAATCTTACACAAAGAACAAATACAGGTAGAATGTCACGATGAAAAGATAAAAGCATTTGAGAGATTTATGCAACAACAAATATTGAAAAAAAAAAACATACCTTTTCTTGTACCGGTTCCAAAACATGCTGCATGAAATGAAATAAAATCTTTTAAGCTTCACTGCTGCTTATGCTATTGAATAAAAGATAACGCACATATATGAAGCATAAAAGAGGGATGCAAAAATACATACACAAACCAATATTTTACAGTAAGTTAAAAAAGATATTTTGTTAGAATTTCATAAAAGAGTTTTATCGCATTGTTAACGCGATAAAAAGCCCCAAATGTAATTTCAATAAGGAATTATTAGAAATATGCATTTAAATGAATAGATGGTGAAATTCCTAACAGTATTTTTTTTTGTGTGTGTGTGTGTGTGTGAATTTATTTTCATTAACATGCAAATCGAAAGGAATTATGTCGAATAACGTATACTGATGTGCTTCAGTATAAGTTACGGATGAAGAATTTTTTAATAACCTCCTTCCTCTCCATATAGTAATTGCACAATGATAACAACGAAAACAATTCCGTTTTTTACTCCGTTATAAATAAAAAATAATATTTCATAATGAAATATATGTGATTATCTTAAAATATAGTTCCATTCTCGTTTATAAAAAAGTAAAAAGAAAGAATTGCCATAAAACTATATATGAAATTCATTTGAAAAAACAAAATAACTTAATATTTTCTAAGGGTAATAAAAATACATTTACAAGGCTAATAAATACCTTTATTTATTCAGATCGACATGTTTTATTACCCTAACGGCGACATTCTCGAGATCTATAACGATTCAAATACAGGGGGTCTACAAATTAGTTGGGAAATTTCGTAAGTTAAGGGGACGATGGACGTTTTAAAAAAAATTCTTTTAATTTTCATAATAGAGATTTGAAATTTTGTGAAAATATATATTTCACAATGAACATATAGAACACCTTAAAAGAAATTTCTAATCTTATTCTAATTTTAAGATCTTTTTTAAAAAATTGAAAATTTAAAACGAAATTTTAAAATGCTCCTTGCGTTTTAATTTTCTAGATATTTCCTCGATTTTGGATTTTAATCACGTAAAACTCTATTATAAACAAACTCGTGCATCGATTTTGCAATCCCTTAAATAGTTAATGTTTTAGAGATAATTGTTTGAATTCCATATCGATTTTCATCAAAATTCTGTCTTATAATAAGTTAAAAATAAAATTTTATTGTGTTAATGAAGTCGAATTTTAAAATGTATATATAGTTTCTTTTTAAGTAATACCAGGATTGTCCATTATCAGTTTCATGAATTTTGATCAAAAATTAAGTAGCGAGAAGCACTTCAAAAATTAAAACAAAATCTGAAACATTAATATTGATTTAAAAAAAAAAAAAAAAAAAAAAAAAAAAACTGATTTAAAGTCTGTTAAAAAGCTAAAAAAATATTTGTAAACAAAATTAAAACACTTGTAACTTTGCGTCAAATAATCGCATCTACATGCAGTTTTCCACGTCTGACGTAGTACACATTCGAGAACAATAATACACAATGAGAATAACAGTACAAAAAGAAATGTCGATTTTAGGGTCGATTTTTGCTTAAATAAAGGTCCACGGTCCCCTTAAGAACTACCGAAATAATTAATGAACTTAACCCCTTCGGGGCGGGAGCCTTTTAAGAAATTTTTAATCTTTTGTCACCGTTTTTTAAAAACAGAAATTTGTGTCTTCTTGAATCGACAAAATGCGTTGATTAAATAAGGCAAATTTTACAGTAGAATTTTACTGGTGAGGAAAAACAAGGATTCTGACCGCTTCATGCGGCACGTATTCGTGTCGCTCGTCCCCAAGGGGTTAACTATTTGAAAGTCAGAGTAGTAGTAATAATGTTGAAGTTTGTTCATAGGTAGCGTTAGGTGTCATAATTCACGCTATCGCTTAGCGAGCGGAGGTGTTATTCAATGACCACCACGATCACAAGATTTTTCACCGCTTGATTTCGGCGTATGGGGTTTTGTAAAGGATCAAGTGTACAATCCGCCACTTCCTGCATCCATTCCTGAACTAAAATCAAGAATCTGCACTGCAATTAATTTGATCGGCGGAAACAGGCTGATAAATCTCTGGCAAGAAATGGTTGACCGATGGGACATTTGCAGAGTCACGAAAGGAAGTCCCATCGAATATTTGTGATAATGATAAACCTGAACTATTTTTTCAATCTTACAACAATATCTATTTTAATTTTTTTTTTCGAGTCAATTCCATTCAATAAATCATTAGTTTTGCTACATTAATTTGTAGATTCCATGTATTTTCTTTAGTAAGATCCCCTCATTCAAAGTGTTGGAGATATAAAAAAAAAAGATCAATAAAAATCTAAGACTTTTTTTTTTTTTTCTCCTAGCTCGCTTGAAAGAATGTTTTCCGATTATCTAAAACAATCTTAATTTATGTCACAATACATGTTCCCTTGGAATTGTATAATATTTGTTGAATAAAATTAGATTTTTCTTATTGGTCGAAATCATTTTCTTCTCTTTTTATTAAATGACGAATCAATTTTTTCAGTTATTTTAGCACAATTTCATAGATGGACACGAAAACCGGATTTTAAAAGATTTTGTTTTACCACATATAGTATAACAATGTTTTCACTGCAGTTAAGCATCGAAATGAAACAAAGCCATTTACTGTTAACGATTGATAACTTAAAAGGATTCGTACAGTTTATATTGGTAGTACACATTAATTATAAAAAGAATATGTTAGTTGAAAAGGCTTTTTCGACTTTTACAAAAATACAGAAATCTATCATTCTAGTGGATAATTAACGAAAATAGATTCAAATTTAATGTTTTCCTAACGAAATAAAAAAATTCATGCATTATAAGGTTAAGAAGAACTCCTTTGCTCTAATTTTTGCAGCTGACTAGTCTCAAATATCTTTTTGATCTTTTGTTTAAACTTAGACGCCGAGCAGAAAAAAGGTTTAACTACATCCTAAAATTTAAGTACAAGTGTTTATGGTTTTATTCTGTGTATATAAATATATACAGGGTGTCTACAAATTTAGTTGGGCAGTTTCCTAAGTTAAGAACTTCCAAAATATTAAATGAAATTAACTACTTGAAAGTCAGACTAGTAGTAATATTGCCGAAGTTTATTCATAGATGGCGTCAGGCGTCATAAGTGACGTTATCGCTTAAAGAGCGTAGGTGTTATTCAATGGTCACCACGATCACAAGATCTCTCACCGCTTGATTTCAGTGTATGGGATTTTGTAAAGGATCAAGTGTGCAAGCCGCCACTTCCTGGATCCATTCCTGAACTAAAATCAAGAATCTGCACTGCAATTAATTTGATCGGCGGAAACATGCTGACAAATCTGTGGCAAGAAATGATTTACCGTTGGACATTGGCAGAGCCACGAAAGGAAGTCACATCGAACATTTGTGATAATGGATAACTTGATAATATTGTGATAACTTGAACTATTTTTGTATCTTCTTTTCCTGTCAATTCCATTCAATAAATCATTCTTTTTTCATAGCTAATTTATGGAAAATATGTACCGGGTGCCCCAAAAAGGACTGATTGATTTTAAAATTCAATAACTTGCAAACGGTGACAGATATTTAAAAAATTCTTGCAGGAGGTTTATGCATAAGGTCAAAAGTTTTATTACAGTGATTTTCGATTTTAGTTCGAATTACAAACAATAGATGGTGCTGTAAGCAATAGTCGCTAAATACAGGCTCGATTTTTGGTCCTTTCTCTTGTTCTATGCGGGAAAAGGAGATGGAAATAATGTATTATCCGGGCCACGAAGTACCAAAAATCGAGCCTGAATTTAGCGTCTATTGATCGCAGCGCCATCTATTGTTTGTAATTCGAACTAAAATTGAAAACCACTGTAAAAAAACTTTTGACCTTATGCATAACCCTCCTGCAAGATTTTTTTTAAATATCTGTCACCGTTTACAAGTTATTGAATTTTAAAATCAGTCAGTCCTTTTTAGGACACCCGGTATTTTCACAAAAAAATTTAAATTGAAAACTGATAAAAAAAATAAAAAAAGAATCACGCGATCTCATGCATAATGTAATTAACTGTGATATTAAAAATGGATATTTGTGAACGTGAATTATTTTATTTAATTTTTTGCGACAATATTTGTATCATTATAGATCTTGAGAATGTCACCGTCAGAGCGAAGAAACATGTCGATCTGATTAAATAAATGTATTTATTTGCCTTGTAAATGTATTATTACCACTTTTAGGAAATATTAAGTTAGTTTGAAAGAACTTCCGTTACATTAACCCATTAACCGCCAAAACTAAATTGTTGAAATTTTCAAATTTTCCGCCGAATGTCGTTTGCCACCACAAACTCTGAAAGATAATTTTCGCCTTATACAATCTTAGAATTTTATATCTTTGGATAAGGTCAATTTTTTAATTAAAAAATAGTGGTGGTTATGTAAAAAACATGAAAATGTGCATTTATTTTGAACGTTGCGTGAACGCAACACCAGCGGGTAATGTGTTAAAACACAATTAATGATATAATCCGTTTAAAAGCTATTAATTTATGTTTCGAAGATAAAATTCGGTTACCGTATATTTCCGTGTATAAGCCCAGTATACGGCTTCTCAGTGAAAAATCGTCCAAAATTAGAAACCGATGTTTTAAAGGAAAGAAAAAAAAATAGACGAAAAATTCACAGATCGAAAAGTTAGCATAACAAATAGAAAACGAATCGGATGTGCCAATCCCAACACTTTCTTCTATCTCATACATGCTAATACTTCAAAATTCGCCATCACAGTGACAAAATTAAATTGAAATCTATATCCATCATGATGGTTCTAAAGATATGAAATTCCGTGAATTAGTTCTTGGATGAAAGAAACTGGGCTTGAATTACCAGAAGAAATTATCTTCCGAACTTCCAAAAAATGTTGCATCAGTAAATGTGATGGATGGAACTGAAGATGATGTCATTTTTGCAGAAGATGGCGATGTTGATGATGAATTTGATGCTAATTATATTCATCCTGATAAAAGAAAGCGATTTTAAGGAGTTGCTTGAAAATTCTTATTGTGAATTGGATAGTGCATGATGATTAGTGACTTTTTTCAATGTAAGAAAATGGAGTATTAAAGTATTTTTAGAAATTTGAAAGTACTTTTTATGGGTTTTTTTTATATTTAACGTCTTTGTTTTTTAGAGAATAAATTTTGGCGATTTTCTTAGACTCGTGTGTAAGCCGCCTCCGCTCTCCCACACAAACCTGTTTAGAACAAAAAAAAAAAAAAATACCCAAAATTTCTGGACTTATAAACAGAAATATACGGTAGATTTTATTTACACATAACGTAAACTACTTTTTGTCGGGTTAAGTAAAAATTAACGCACGTTTCCGATAATAGCAATGTTTATGCGAAACGTTATTGAAGAGTACTTGAACACTGTTTGCAGAAAGCTAGTATATATTCCTTTATTATATTTCTTATGCCTGCATTATGTGTTACTTAATTGTTGCACGGGTATGTTAAGCAGTGCATCTATACAGTCACCCGTAGAAACTTGAAAAATAATTCTTATTCTAATGAAAATTCTTTGAAGACGAAATAATGAGGTTTTTCTAGAGAATGTATATCAGCAGAATATTATAATGCAATGATAATTTAATGTCAATTCAACTAGTAATTGAGAAAATTTCTGGCTATTAGTGTATAATCGATACGGGGTAAGTTAAAAATGTATCAAATTATAGTTTTTTGAGGAGAGAAATATCAAAACCGAATAAGGCATACATTAAAACAACTATTTTGTAAAATGTTACATATATTGTGAAGTATAAATAGCTAAATTTTCATAGACATATAATGAAAATGTCAGATTTTTATAACACATTATTATCTTTTATAAACATATTCTATTTGGTCTTTGTCCATTATGATGATAAATGAGGCTGTGCTGCTTGCATATTTCTATTCCATACAGATTGTATCCATGTCAAGTTTTAAATGCTTGTGACACTATATCTTAAATTATTGCTCCAAATCCAATATGTATTTCGTTTATAAAAAAAAGAGAGAAAGAAAACAATAATCTCTAATTTTAGTGATAAGTAGATTAGGCATTTGATATGTTAAAGTCGCACAAAAAACTGATATATTAGAATTATCTAGTTAATAAATATATGTAGGTTCATCTAAAAGTTCGCAGTATAGAACCGGACTTTTGCACCTTGTCCATGATACGGAAATGCCATGGACATAAGATAACTTTCCGGTTACTTTACATGTTAATTATTGACTTGATACAAGTGGATCACAGTGGTTTACAAATCTCCATTAAGATTTCATGTTTTTCTTTCTGAATGTAACAATATGATTAATTCAAATTGGTCATCTCGGAAATTGTTATACAAACTTCCTTTTCTTTTATCACTTTATATAATTGTATTTTCTTATTAGGGGGAGCAAATAGCAATTATTGCTTGATGCAGTTGCTTTAGAAAGTAAATAATTTGGAAATAATAATTTTTTTCCTACCTGGTATTTCCAAATGTGCCATTCCATGAAAAACGCACAAAATGACATGCACGTGACACTTACATAAATTCCTGTATCTATTAACTTATAAATTGATAAAATATAAACTACATATTCAAAATAACAAAAAATCCTAGATGCTCATATTAGCATAATTGTTTTAATTTCCGGATGCAATAGCATTGTTAAACCTGCATTAATATGTTAGAAAAATTTTTCCACATGTAATATGGAATGGCCCTTTAATAGGTTTAAATATATGCACATTTTTACCCATGACCTAAGTATTCTGCCCGTTTTTAAAGGGCTTAAATACCTGCACATTTTAAACACCAAACATAAACAATCTATAACAGTTTAAGGCCATTCCATAGAAAACGGGAAAAAATGTCTTGCGCGTGACACTTACTTAAACACATATATCTATTAACTTATAAGTTCTTAAAATATAAACTATGGATTTAAAATAACAAAAAAATCCCTAGATTTTCATATTCACATATTTGTTTTAATTTGAGGATATAATAGCATCGTTAAAAAAGCAGCAATATGTAGAAAAGCTGTCCCATACGTGACACAGAATGACCCAAATATTGTTTGCCATCCTGAAAAAAGATAAAGGAACTTTCAACACCTCAATATTGTCACTACATAAAAAACGCTACAAACAGTTGTTTTAATTTGAATATGTAACAGCGTCGTTAAAAAAGCAGTAATATGCAGAAAAACTGTCCCACACGTGACACGGAATGACCCAAATATTGTTTGCCATCCTGATAAACGATAAAGGAACTTTCAAAAACCCAATATTGTCACTACATAAAAAACGCTACAAACAATCGTTTTAATTTGAGGATATAATAGCATCGTTAAAAAAGCAGTAATATGTAGAAAAGCTGTCCCAGTCCCACACGTGACACGGAGTGACCCAAATATTGTTTGCCATCCTGATAAACGATAAAGGAACTTTCAACACCCCAATATTGTCACTACATAAAAACGCTACAAACTTATGCATCAGTCAAATATATATCAAATAAATATTTTAAAATTCTAGATCTTCTAATTGTATCGTTTCAACGCTGTACCTGCCATTAATAGCAATCTTCCTTGGAGAACCATTCCGCAAAGATTCTTCTTCGATAAGAAATTGCATTCTCTCGAAAAAAGATGCTGTAATGGCTGGAGGTTGCTTCCGAAGTAGAATGTCTAAAGGGTCAGCTGCATTCTGGCATAAAGAATGGTTTTCACATTTTCCACTTAAACAGCACTCGCTGTCTGCGCAGTCGACCAGACCATCTGCGAAATCATTTTAAGACAGAGTATTAGCAAACAAAATTTAAATTTTAAAATAATTCTTAAACATATACAATAGTAATGAGTTAGAACCATTATTATACAGACATAAAAACAGAGTAAAGCGTGTAAATATAGTTTTCTATAATTCATTTAACACGGTTGTACACAACCATTAAAATTACTAAGAATGAAATTGTTCTAGTTTACAAAAAGTACTTGTATTACAATTAGAGTATACCCCCGATTTAATTATTACCTCAATGTAAAGATAATCTTTTTATGTTCTGGATTCATCTTTACATATTTTTGCGTTATAAGATCCCCGTTTTAACGGTAACTTCAACGAATGAAATAAACAATTTTCAGTCATTTCATTTATTTATTTATTTATTTATCTATTGAACTAGCGAAAAATCCGATACGTTATTTTGACAATTATATTATAGTCTTTGTAGTAGTGGTATATGATACATTAGAATATATACAAGAAAAATAAAAAAGTTACATCACAGGTTATTAAGAAAAATAAGTTAACCCATTTTTGATTAAAAAATATTTTCGAAATCAAACTTAATTAAATATTTCTTGCATCTCTTTAGAACTTAATAACCAACTTTTATGAAATTTTGGTTTATTTGACGTATTCCTCGATTTAAAAACAATTTTTTAAAGACCCTTTGCAATAGTTTAACATATAACATCATTAAACATATGGAATAATATTATTTGTATCCATATTTGTATCCAATTAGCTCCATCTACGTTTATACCAAAAACCTTTTCAAGGTTTAGACCACCTCTAATAAGTTGAGATTTGAATGAATCCGACATGGTGTGGGCATCATCTGACTGTTTTTGACTTAACTTATAAAACTTTTTTTTTTTTTTTTTTTTTTTTTTTTTTTTTTTTTTTTTTGTCATCCCTACTGAAGTACCTAATCGTAATGCAAAGCACCTTCGTTGTATCAATCACTGTGCTTTCGTCAATAATAAAATAAAAATACCTGCTTTCTACATCTCTAATTAAATCTTTTAAAAAGCTTGGCAAAATAATGTTTCGGATAAATCCTGAAGATTTAGTAACGTGAAGGTTTATGCCGTTTAAGACTGCAGAGTTTTCGTTGAAGTTTCTTATAAGGAGCCTGCTGCATTCATTGAGCAAGCTTCATTTACAAACGTAGCATTGTGCTTGTAACATGCAATTGCATGTCTTGCAAAAAGCTCTACAGTCATTCCATGAAGTACAAATTAACCAGTCTTAAACAAGAAAAGTTATAAAATTGTTTTTATTTCTGTTGTATAAATCTATACTAATAAAAGAAATTTGTACATGTGTTTGTGTGTCTGACGCGATGACTAGGAAAATCAGCCTCACTTAGTGATCTGGAAATTCAAGTGGAGATAGTCTAAGGTAGGTCATGATGCACCACCTGTTGTACGTGTAAACTACAATGTTGTAAACGATGAGCATGACCACGAGAATAATGACTGATATCTCCGATTTCTGTATTTTATTTTCGTTTTCTAAATGAAAATCGATTTCGAGATAGATCCAGTGTTCGATGACTAAAAGTAAACTTCGTGAAATAGCGAAAAAGCTCCCCAAGTTTTTTTCCAAAAATATTGATAATCCCCAAACATCCCCCCCCCCGAACTACTTGTCCCCCAAAAATTCCCCTGGAGGTTCAAAATTTCCCAAAATGGGGACAAATTTTCCAATCTGGCAACAATGCCTGTGATTAAAAAAAAGTAAATCAATTTAGATTAAAAAATATTTGCAAAATGAAACCTAATTAAATATTTCTGGTGTCTGATAGAAATTAATAATAAACTTTTATGCAATTTTGATTTATTTTACCCGTTCCTCGATTTAAGGATAACTCTTATTTAAAAACGACTTTTGAAAGACCCTTTGCAATAGTTTAACATACAACATAATTAAACATATAGCATACTCGTAATATTGCTTATATAAACATTTGTTATCTAATATTTCAATTACACTCCACTTAAATCTAACATGAAAAGAATGAATCGTATACCAATTTCTATGCTGCTTGATTAATTTTGAAAATGTTAAAGCCATGCACGTATTTAACATATACGTATTGACATATTTAAAATTTAAATCAAATTATGGTAATTACCACCTGGGATAATTTAAACTATTTCAGACACACACAAAAATTATATTACAGTTATGTAACAAATCATGCCAGAGGCAGTGTACACACTGCAAATAGAGGCGTCTTAAATTAAGACACATATGTGACTGAAAAAGTTATTCAGACACTTAAGTGTCTAAATTTGAAATTTCAGACATCACAGATGTCTAAATTTAAGATACATAAGTGTCTTACTATGATCATGGCATAAATGAGCTGATTAAAATGTCTGAATAATGGTGATATGTCTGAAATTAAGACATTTAGAAATTTAGACACTTAAGTGCCTAAATGCGATACAGTTGTATCATATGTGTGATAACTGTATGTATAAATGTATTGCAATTTGTATGCCAGCACTACCAGAAAATTGTTTTCGAATGGATAAAGGATGTTTAAAATATTTTTATCCATTAGATTTGGTATTATTTTATTTAAAAAAAGTAATTTGATTAGATCATGGGACATCTGGAAAATTAAAATAGATCGCTTACTAAAGTTTTGGGACTAAGTTACTTTTGACGCAATAAATAAATCAGTAATTGCTTTTCACAAAATATATTTATTTCCAAGGAAGGGTCAACCCCCCTCCCCTCTAAATACTAAGAGATGTACCGGTAGAAAGAAATTTAGGGAGGGGCAAAATTTTGGAACAGGTGTGCCTGGGGTCAACAGCGTAATCTGCTTTTCTAAAATGCAGAACATAAACATGAAATAGGCAAACTAAGAATATTTTGTCAGAACTCCTTGTGCAAGAAATTTTTAAAGATATCAACATAAAAATAAATATAACAAGTTGGAAATTGCACGTCAAACGTGGCAAATGAGGTGCGTTCGTACTATAACTAGTTTTATAAGTATTTTTTGTACTGCATATTGTACTGAATGTATATTTTACTGCACTTCATAAGCGCATATCAATTTCATTCTTTTTGAAAAGCTGTAACATCATTAAAATGCACTTGAAATAATCTTTTTCCATTGGCCGTAATGTAACGGTAAACTTTTGACTGTACTAATTAAAGTATACATCCGATTTTCATAAAATTTGAAATGACTCGACAAAATTATGCAATAATTATATATTTTAAATTTCAAACAAATCGGTTGGGTAGTTTTTGCGCTGTTATAGACGGACAGACAGATGGACTGAACGACGACTATAGGTACTACGTATTTATATAATTAAGAACGCATCTAAAAATTTAACAATTAAGAGATAGTAATCGTTCAAAAATAAGTTTCAAACGACAGTTTTGAAAATAGAGAACTTTTTTTTCTCAATGGACTCTCCCCCCCCCCCCCCCCCCCACAAACACCGTTTGAGATAAATTTGAAATATATGAACATCAAAAGAAGAAAAGAATTAAAATTGTCTTCTACGAAATGTTCAAAGGAGGGTGGGTTTCTCTGAAGTAAAATTCTTAGTAACATTTTCCCTTAACGTAAAATTATTCGATAGCCATTTGTAAGAAAAGAAATATCATTCATTTTTAATTATCAGACATAAAGAAAACATAATTGATTCAATTTCATTATACTGGGAGGGAAAATATTTCTTCAGTTCTTCCTTATAACCACCAGAGGGACTCTCAGTTGCGCATGCGTCATGCGTTTTAGATGTGTTTCGTTCTAATGTACGTTGTAATTCAATTTCAAACTGAAAGTTTATTTTGACTTTATTCATATTTTGTGGATTGTGAAGTTCTGTGGATTAATTCGTATCGACTTAGTGTTTATTCGTAATCATTTTATGAATAATACAGTGTTATTAGTCTTCTGTTCGTCAAATCTGTTAAATAGAAACTTTTGTCTGGCAGATTCTATTTTAAGAGTGAAAATATTTCACCCTTTTAATATAGTTAGCCGGATGTATAGAGGAATTTTCGTTTTAAAAGATCCAAGTATTTCTCCCTCACGGATCATTAACCTAGCCACCAGTTGAAATTGACGCCCCCTGTGCGGGTATAATTTTGGATACCTTACACCTTTTTTCAGGTAAGTGGGACCTAGACCATGTATTGCAAACTCTCCGTAAATGTTTTCTCTTTAAATGGAACCCTTACACAAGTCTCTAGCTTTATTAGTTTCTGAGTTATACCAACATTTGTTTAAAGCATTTTGTCTGTTGAATTTCCGTGTTAAAATTTTATCTTGCTAATAATTAAGTTTCTGTTCTTAAAAACATCTGCAATCATGTTTCTATATTATTTTCTAACCAATGTTATCCTTAAAATCAGTTTTAATGAGTCTACAGGATGTTTTTTGCAGTTATTGAATTTATTGACTTACGCAATACTAAGCCTTCTTCTCGAACAGCATTTGTTAATGTTTACTTTGGTTTCATTCGATTTCTATATTTTTCAAAGGTTTATTATGTGATATGTACTGGAATGCCCATGTCTTTATAGCAACCATCCCAATTTAATAACTGTTTTTAATTATTATATTATGTATGCTTAATTATAAGTATTTAAAATTATACATTGTGAACATCCATTCAACGCCGTTATTCAACCATATCATTCGATTTTTCCTATCGTAAGCAAAACCCGCCGATGATTCATCTGGCATCGCTACACTGGAAGGAGGAAAAAAAAATATATAATGTCAATAACACTCTAATGATTTAGAGAATGATTACACTTTATCTCTTTAGCTATTTTATTAAGCTTTACTGATTATGTGCAGATTTAAGACAAAGTTTGAAACTGGAAATAAATTTTTCTTTATCTTATTAAAATATAATATTTATTTATTGATAGTTAAATAGCTCTTGTGATTATCATCTGATCTATATTTTTTAAAAATTGCCCATGTGTAAATATAAATTTTAAAGAAGACTTAATTTTTAAGAGGGCACAGGACCTTTTAACCTTTCAAAAAATCAGTTTTCTGTTTCTGTTTTATTCCGAATGTTTTAAAATTTTTCAACAATATGCAAAAGACCCCATTCAAAATTGAGTTATAATCATTTATAGACGGAGAGTTGAAGATCCGTTAGATATCGAAACTTTAAAAAGCGTTTTCTCATATTAGCAACTTTGAATTTTCTGTTTTTGTTGTTTCTTTCAAACTATGTAAGCGCAGCTTTTAAAAAAATAAACAAATATGCGTTTCTTTATAGTCTACATGCTAAAAAACCCAAACATATTTTGTTTATTTATTTGTTTGAACTTGAAAAACTTGAAATATTTTACTTTTTTTTATTTATTTTGTGCTGAAATTGAATTTTAAACCAAATTTTTTGCGTATATTTTTTATTTAATGTGTATATTAGGTGTGTTATGATTCTATTTTGTTCAAAAATTGTTTTCTAAATGCATAATTTAGAATTTTATCATGCGTGCAGCACTTAGATTTTAATTCACGCATTAGTGATATGACGGCTTACATTTAAAATTTAGATATTAATTTTGTATATACAATATTTATTTTTCTGGATAATATTATAGTTATGAATATATATTTGAGGCAGAAAGGGGGGAAAAAAGATCTTAATTGCATATTATTTGCGTTTTGGTACCTTGAAAAATGCTTTGTTTTTTATCGTTTCGAGATATTCAAAGATCGTGCATCCTATAATATGATTTTTTTTTTGTGTGTGTGTGTGTGTTGGGAGAAGGGGGGGGGGATATTTGTCATGCAATTTTCGTAAAGCAAATTTTTCGCAATTGTGATGCAATTTTCGTAATTTTTTTTAAAAAAATCTTTCGACATTGCACTGATTATAATGATATTTTGAACTTTTAGAGTAGGACATGATTAGAAACAAAAAATATATATATTTATCGAAATACTGTAAAAGTTCTCAACAGCGGACACCTGGGGCCTGCGGAATTTGTTCGATAATCAAAGGTGTCTGCTTTTGTGAAGTAAAAATAAACAAATGTCTGGGTTGTGGATTAAAAAAGGTTGTCGCTCAATAAAGGTGTCCGATATTAGGGAATGTTCATTAACCTTCATAACGGGCACTCCCGAATACCGGACACCTCTATTTAGCGAACTTATAATGCAGGGTTGGACTTTTTGTAGATGAAGCACTTGATTAAATAATGGGAAAACTGGGCAGTATCCTCTCACTACGGTTTTAGGGGCCCCAAATTAAACATGCAATTTTTGTAAAGCTTTTATTTTAAATTTGTTTCGACATTGTATTGATTATAATCAATATTTTGAACTTTTAAAGTAGAATAAGATTATAAACTAAATAAATTTTTTAAAAAATCTAAATTCAGTAAAACCTCTCAATCAAGGGCACCTCGGCAACGAATGGCGGACAAATTCCGTAGTAGCCCCCTATTGAGAGGTTTTATTGTATTTAGATAAAAAAAAATTGTTTTTAATCTTATTCTACTATAGAAGTTCAAAATATTGATTATAATCAGTACAATGTCGATAAAAGATTTAAATTATCAGCTTTACGAAAATGGCATACCAATTTTGAGAGCCCATAAAATGAGGCTGTATGGGGGTGGAGGGGCAGGACCATGGTCAAATATTTTTCCAGGATTCATTGTGGTCAAACATGGCTGCGTATCATGCTTGCAAAATGAAACGGCTGCGATTCAGACGTTTGAAGTGTCTGAAATTCAGACGCAAGAAGTGTCTGAAAAAATTAAGACATTTTAAAATGTCTGAAAATTGAACACTCCATTTCAGTCACTTAAGTGTCTGAATTTCAGACATTTCAATTTAGAGTGCATTTCTATTCTAAAAATGTTTATTTAATAGGGATTCAGAAGCTAATAATAATGAGTAATAATAAAGAGAAGCGAATCATAATGAGTAATAATAAAGAGAAATGAATAGTAATGAGTTTCTATTTACACAAATTTTATTTATACATATTAACTATAAACAGAATTTCAAAGAGTTTGTAGAACATATGCCATAATTCATCGCTCTCTATAAGTTTAGAAATTTCTGTTTTTATTCCAGTTTCAGAATTCAAATGTTTATGTCGAAATGTAAATGCATGAATATCTATCACAATGATATTGTTGTGCTTCAAAAAATAATAAAGCATGAATTTGTTTTATTTGTTGTTTATTGATTGGTAATTTCTATTTTCCAGTATTAATTGTTTTATTGTACATTTTCTAAAAGTATGCTGAACTAGATATAGTTATCTAAATTAAAAAAGGCATGATTTTTTTTTAATTATGAACATGTTATTTTATCAAGACAATATGTATTGCATTCTTATAAAAAATACAAATTTAAAAATATATTTTTATATTAAGGAGGCTGGTGTCTCAGCTTCGGAATTCTCCTCCGTAATGTTAAGTCTATGGACTTTTGATGCATTCGTATATTTAAAATATCTTCTCGGGAAATTCATATTTTTAACATCTTTTTTCTGTGTACTCTTCTTAAATATTTTGAGAACTAAGAATAAAAGAGACATCTTTTAGGAAGTGTACACAAAAAATAGAAGTTAAAAATGTTAATTTCCCGAGGAGATATTTTAAATATACCCATGCATCAAATGCCCATAGACATTGCATTAGTGAGGGGAAATCGGAAGCCGAGTGACCAGCCCTCTTAAGTCTTTAAACCTATAGATTTCATATTAAAACATACAAACTTTCTTGGCCATCAGATAGAAAAAATATTAGCTATTATTCCAGATTATTGTATTGCTTACTTAAGAAACAAAATGCAGAAATACAAAAAAAAAAAAAATTGTAGAATATAACGCGACGTGTATGTAGTGACGAATTCACTTTCAACTTTTCTATTTATCTCTTCGTCGCATAATATGCAACGCCGACCACAAAAAAGTCGAACGTATGACATGCGACGTCAACCAAGAAGGGTTGAAGACGTTAAAGGCTGTACTTATATAACGTTATAAAATTTTTGGTAATTTTGAACCCCCTCCCCACCTTTCGATATCATACGTTATCATCTCTCGATCCCCTCCCCCCCTCCACGGGCAATGATATCATTATCACTTAATTTTTGACCTTGTCCCCTTACGCACATGTGTTTACTGTAGCCTGTGACAAGCTGTTAATATTTTTAGCTCGAAACGCGTCCTATGTATTGTTTTTATTTTATGGTGATTTTTTACAAAGATTTATTGTTTTAATTAATGTCTAAATTTTTTTTTGATTTTTGGAGTGATATACATGTATGGTTACATTTATTTTTCGCATACTTTATTGATTCACAATGAAGAGAAATAAATAAAATATCATTTTATATATGAAATATCTTTATATCAAATTAAATAATACTTAAAAGAAATAGTTACTATTTAAAAGAATTTAATAATAGCTTTTTTTCACATAATGCGTTCAACAGTAATAATGCCTTCTTGCACTTTCTTTTTTATTTACTAGTAAACACGAAGTATCATTTCAAACGTTATTCGCATATGGTTTCTCGTACAGCGGGTTATACAGGGTGTTTCTGAACTCATGGTACAAACTTTAAGGGTAGGTAGAGCACACAGCAACAATCATTTATTGTATAGGAATGTATGGGACCAAGTGACGCATTAAGGTAAAAACACCAGGGGGGCAATTAGGTCCCTTTTTTTAATTTTCAAAATTTCTCATTCATACCAGAAAATTTTTATGCTATCCTTTTCTTGACATTTCATAATTACTTAATGATAAAATTCTTCTTTGAAAAATTTTGGTATGAAATCGAAGTTTTTTTAATTGAAAATAGAAATAGAAATTTTTTGAAATAGAAATGGAGCTTTTGGTTGATTCCACTGGCGGTAGAGGGCTGTAAGTGACTGGTCGCCGTTCAATGCTATGCATTCAAGTAGAAGAAATCGCCATTTTTAATTGTGCTATCGTTCGTCATGGAAGACTTTACATATGCCGGAAAAGCCGACATGCATTTCATGTATGGTCGTGCACATGGCAAAGCCAAATCTGCCCTACGAATGTATCAGGAGCAGTTTCCTCGCAGAAGAATGCCTGATCATAGAATGTTTCAGCGCTTACACCGTCAGCTTTCTGAAACAGGTTCTTTCCACTTCACCAGACAGGAAACTGGACGAGAAAGAGCTGTACGCAATGCAAGCCTGGAAGAAATTATTTTGAATTTTGTGAGTGAAAGGCCCGAATGAAGTACAAGAGCTGTTGCACAGAATTTAGGTGTGAGTCATCCGACCGTTTGGAGAGTTTTAAATGAAAATCGATTTCATCCCTTCCGTTGTCAACGTGTACAAACTTTGAATCCAGAAGAATATCTTCTGTGATTGGACTTTTGCCAGTGGGTTTTGCAGCAACATGTATTGCAGCCAGACTTTACTGCTTATATTCTATTTACAGATGAGGCAGTATTTAAACGCGAGGGTGTATTTAATGCGCACAATTTCCATCTTTGGGCAACCAATAATCCACATGCAACGCGGCCACATGCTTATCAACAACGATTTTCTGTGAATTTGTGGGTGGGTATTGTTAATAATTATTTGATTGGCCCATACCGACTACCAAAGAGGCTGGATGGTCGCTGTTACCTTATTTTTTTTGCAACAGGTTTTACCAGAAAAGCTGCAAGATGTTCCGATCGCCATTCGTAACCGGATGTGGTTTCAACATGATGGAGCACCCGCGCGGCACGTGTGCGGGAAATGCCTGACATCTTTAGAAGTGTACGCCAATCGTTCCACCGACGTTGCGAAGCATGTATCACAGTTGGTGGGCGCAATTTTGAACACTTATTGTAATATTATTGTATGCATCATTATTTACTTGTAAACTACATTGTAAATAAACATTTTACCTTTTTTATTCATGTATTTCGTTTGATAAGTTTGCCAGTTTTGCGCTTTTTTAATTCAAATTTTATATACTTTTCTCTAATGATGGCAACTCAAATTTTAATCATAACAGATATTTTTCTTTCATATTTTAGAAAAGGTTATTATTTTAAACTAATTTGGCGACCAGTTTGGCCTCCCTTAAATGCATACTAAGAATTGTATGATGTTACTTTTATTCATAATTCAATTTGTATTTCATTATCATTTTATTTAATACAAAACTTTCATTTAAAACTGAAACATTTAAAATAAATGGCTTTCACTTCTTTCTTTAAAAAAAAAAAAAAAAAAAAAAAAAAAAAAAACGAAACGAAAAGAAAAATATTAGGCACAAATGTCATATACGCAACGCTGTACCTAATTGGTGCCAAAATAGCGTTATTTACACTATAAACATTTATAATTGCTCACCATTGTCATTGTCCACATTATCATCGCACTTTCTTTCTAGGGGAATTGAGCAGTCAGGCCCATCCCAGTGTTGCTCACAGAAACAAACCCAGTCATCGTCTTCTCCAGTGATACATTCACCATGGTTATTACAGTTTTTTGGACAACCCTCTGTGAAAAAAAAGCATCATACATTGAAATATATACATGTAACATGCCACGTTTACATCAGGTAAACTTACACAAAAATAATGTGTTTAATGAAGCTGTCTTTTTAAACACATATGCTTCTTTTTTCTCTTTTGAAAAATTCATTCTCGAAATTGCTATTGTAACTACAGTTTTTGATAATTCTTTTAAGCTTTTAAAAATTTTTAAATATTGTTACTTTTTAGAAATTCAAAAACTTATCATCCAAATGACTTGAAATTTCATTTCTAGGCATAGTTTGAACCGAAGATTTAAAATGTACTGTCAGAATTGAGTGTCGGTATAGAAAAAAACAAAGTTTGGACTGTCTTTAATTTGTATAAGCAAATTTTATGTACATCATTTAAAAATAAACTTTATTTCCTATCGTTTGGTATCTGGATTTTTTTCTGTATTATAATTAGTTGTAGAGTTAGTAGGGGGTGTTTTTTTTTCACGACTGTATTGACTTTTCATTTATACGATTATCTCAGTTATAAGCCAGATTTCTTTAGTTTTCGCAAACCCATATTAAAAATAATGTAACACATGTGTTTGATATGCTACGGTTTCTCTGACTTAGTAACACGAAACAAATTTGAAATTCCAATTATTTTTTTAAATATATTTTTCTTATTTTGTTTCTAATTTCATTTTTTAATTTCTTTTTGATTCTTATTATTAATCTTATTTAGCTTTTTTCCCTATATCCTTCAGTATGGGGTTTTATTGTATAATACGGAAATAGTGTTGCATAACAATCAGAAACTTAGGAAGTCAATCTTTTAAACTTTGCCCATTATACAGGGTGTCCACGCTCAACGGTGTCCAATGGCTAATTCCTAAACCGTTAGTCATAGACATGTAGTTCCAATTACAAAATGTCTGAAATGAGGTAAAGAATTATTTTAAAAGCGATTTGGGTCAGTAAAAACATTTCTTAAAAAATTACGAAATTAAAATTTTTATACGGTCCCCCGGTCCTATAAGTTATATTTAATAAAATTTTCCTATTACACTGACAAGTAAGACAAAAAAAAAGTTCCGTTATTCTACGATTAAAATTGACCGAGTAATAGCTGTTTGAAGTTGGACCATATTTTTTGCTGCAAATTAGGGGTCATTCCCAAATTTAGTACAAATATAATTTCGACAGATATATTAAAAAAATGGCTAAGAGCAAAATTAACATTGCAATATATTTTTGAAATCTTTAATCACACTGACATATTAATGCAAACTATGCAATTTGTAATAAACATATAAGAAGAAAAAGAAAAACAGAATTTTTGTTAAACAAAATGATGAAAATTAACAGCTTCTATTGTTTACAAAATGATACATAATTTAAAATGTTATTATATTACACTAGCCTGCAAAAGTTAGGTTATGTAATGCCTTTTAGATTTTGATAATTGATTCTTATGTATTCTGTACCACTCAATCCAAAAGTGACCTTAATTTTTTACCATTACGTAAAGATTTTTTGCAAATCGCAAATTTTAAAGTTAAACAAAGGAAAAATAGCGAAAATTTGATACTATAAAATAGATGTGATTGTTGTGTTTTTAACTTTTGATAATTGATTTTTACGTACTTTTTACCACTGAATCCGAAAATGACATTCATTTTTAACCATCACGTCAGGATTTTTTGCAAATTGTAAATTTCAAAGTTAAAAAATTAAAATTGAACCTCCTCCCCCACTTCATCGGACCCTTCAGCTGTGAGAATCCCAGTATAAGCCAAAAAATTTAATAAATTATTGAATTTAATTGAATTTAATTTAATTTAAAATCTGTTAAATAGTAAAAGATTTTCGCTATATTTTAGCTTTGACATTTACGATTTTCAAAAAAATTTTAACGTGATGGTTAAAAATGAAGGTAATTTTCAGATTCAGTGCTAAAAAGTACATAAAAGCAATTATCAAAAGTTAAAAAACACAGCCATCTCCTCTATTTTATAGTATCCGATTTTTGTTATATTTTAACTTTGACAATTTATGATTTCCAAAAAATTATGATTAAAAGTTAAGGAAATGTTCGGATTCAGTGCTAAAAAATTCATAAAAGTTAACAAACACAACCATCTCAGTCTTGTGTTGTCTAATCTAAAACTTTTTCTTAAATTTCTTGGCGCTATTACATACGAAATTTTTTGTGTAATCCTGTAAAATAAGTATATATGGTAACCACCGAAAATCACAATAATATTAGATTGTCATCAGATTTACGTCGATATGTAAAATTTAAACTCGATCAGATATTTGAAAGTGAGTTAAAGTTCCAGTACAAATTTTGAACTGGAAAAGCAGACATACGATCGTTGAACTTAAATACAATCTTATAACTAGTATGTTGTGGTCATCACAAAACTTTCTTCTATCTCATACATGTCAATACTTCAAAATTCACCATGTCAGTGCCAAATTAAATGGCAATCTGTGTTCATCATGGGAATTCTAAAAATATGAAATTCCGTGCATCAGTTCTCGAGGTATGACTGTCGCTGAAATCGTGTAAATCCAGCAAAATGCAGAATAGCAGCGCCACCTACTGGGTTATTTACACCAGAACCTAATTATCACCAACTTATGTCAACGTCTAACTGAATATGAAGTTTGAGGACAATTCGTGCATTAGTTCTTGAGATAGAGGTATTGCGCAAATGATGACAAATGTAACATAGAAGCGCCGCCTGTTGAGCAATTTGCAACAACACCTAATCAGCAGCAATATTAATCAAGTTATACTTAAATCTGAAGTTTGATGAAAATTCGTGCATTAGTTCTTGAGATAGAGCTATTGAGGAAATCGTTCAAAATGCAGCACAGCAGCGCCACCTATTGGGCGATTTACACCAACACGTAATCAGCATCATTTCATATAAAGGACTAACTAAATCCGAAGTTTGATGAAAATGTGTGCGTTAGTTCTTGAGATAGAGCTACTGCGAAAATAGTGTAAATCCTGCAAAATGCAGCATAGCAGCGCCACCTGTTGGGCGATTTACACCAAAACGTAAACAGCATCCATTGATGTCAAGGACTAACGGAATATGACGTTTTATAAAAATCTGTGCATTAGTTCTTGAGATAGAGCTTTTTCGGAAATCCTGCAAAATTCTACATAGCAGCGCCACTTGCAGGGCGATTTACACCAAAAACTAATAAGCACCAATCTATATCAGGAACTACCTGAATATAGATTTTTATTAAATTCCGTGCATTAGTTCTTGAGATAGAGCGCCCACAAAATTTGTGTCACATACAGACAGACAGACAGACTCACAGACAGACATTTTGTAGAAACATGTTTTTTGGAATCTCTGACCCATAAAACGTGTAATAATGTCAAAAACTGGAATTCGAAAATTTTCATGAAACTAATACTTTCTTCTTTTAAAAATAGAAGAAAGTAAAAATAACATAATTTTTGTTAAAAGAAATCATGAAAAGAAACATCACTGTTTCTTTTCAAATTTCGTTTAATACAATTATTTTACCGAATCTGAAACTTAATAAAAGTTAACTGAATCGTAAACTTGTAAGATTTTCTTCAAAGCGCATGAAATATGTTCTTCGAATACTTTAAGCACTTGGTAGATGACCCCAAAAAGCATTGCCGAACTCATTTGTGTTACTATGCCGAAAAGTGGTATAAGTCATGTATTTTAAAGTTTCGTAACTCGGTCAATTTTAGTGTCATATGAACCGGACTTTTTTTTTATCTTAATTGTCAGTGTAATAGGGAAATTTTACTAAATACAACTTATAGAACCGGGGGACCATATAAAAATTTTAATTTCGTATTTTTTAAGAAGTGTTTTATTGACCCAAAACGCATTTTAAATACTTCTTTACCTCATTTAAAACATATTTGCAATTGGAACTATATGTCTGTGATTAACGGTTTAGGAATTAGACATTGGACACTATTGAGAGTGGACAGCCTGTATATTGCAGTGTAGCTTTAAACACTCTTCGGAAATTTATATAAAAAATATATTTTTTATTAATTAAAAAAATTAATAAGCTTAGAAAGATATATTTAATCACCCCGTTTCTAAGTAAAAGGAAACGACGCCATTGCTTTTATGTGTAAAACAATAAATGTAAATTTTGGAATGAGTTATTGTTACTCACTATTTCTTATCATTTAATAGTTGATAATATTTTGTAAAAGTTTTTAATGTGAATTATCAAGAAACATTTAAAGATATTATTTAAACATTTAAGCTTTTTATTTCGAGAATTTTTGCTTTTAGTTAATACAGTGTATATTAAATCATGTATAAAAATAAATTATGTTAATATATATATCTAAAAAAATGGTTATAACTTCTATATTCGGCTCTATGAGTTGTGTGACATTTTCTTCTTTGATTAAGAGTCGTGTTATTAATGATCACTGTATTATGATTTTCAACCTTTCAGAAACCGCACATGTAATGACTGTTTAAATCTCCCTGATCATAATTGTAATTCTTTTCTTTAAAGTTGCATGGGGTAGATGTCATGGAGGAAATAGAGAGACGGAGATGCAGTATGCCGTAAAAGAGGTTTGCAATATGATGCGCGTTATCACTCAAATTTAAATGCTGTAGCTCGGCCCAAACAAAACAAGCACCTGGAACAGGGACCGAATCCTTTGACACCACCCGTGCATTTTTTTCTCTAAATGAAAGTGATCTGCTTATTTTTAAGCCTTCTAAAGCAGCATTCCATTTTATTATGAATTAAAAACTGTATTACTAAAAGTTTTCTTCTTTTTTTTTGTGGAAGAACGTGCTTGTGTTTGAACCTACTGTAGGAGATTTTAGGGTAACTTTTTTGGCGTCACCCTCAGCCATCTTATTGCATCTTCATCTACCTCTTTCCTCCATGGGTAGGTTGTTCCGTTTCGGCGCGGAGAACTGTAGAACGGACAGTAATGAAAGGTGTATTTTTAAGACGCAGACGAACGATGTAAAGATTTAAATTATGTTTTAATCCGTGTATCTAACGGAATGTGTATACATTGTGTAAAAATTGTGTTTAATATATACCTATAATTAATTCACTCAAGTGTTCAGTCTCATTTAATGCCTAATTACATAACCTGATCCTCTACATTTTTATTATTGTTATTATTATGAATAAGAGAATAAAACAATTTCATTAGGATAAACACGTAAAAAAATATTTGAAATAGGTTTTGTATTTAACGTTCCTTTTACAAATGATCTAGATTTAATTTATAACGGCCAGAATTAACCAATAATTTGATAAACTTTTCTTGGTTTCTGAAACATTTACAAATGTTAGCTGAAATTTACACATTGGCTATGTAAATAAATAAGTAACATTTAATAGCTTATTTGTTGAAAAATATCTTCATTTATTCATAAAAGAAAAATTAACCTTAATGAATGCTCATTTTACGTCAACGACATGTCACATAATTTATAGGATTTAAGTAAAATCTGACGGAAATATTGCTAATTCAATTATATTTAACGCAGATAAAGTAAAAGGCAAAAGTATTCGTACTGATATTATCGTAATGTACGGTGAAATAACACTGACTTCTCAATAATGATTTATAATGGGATTCGAATTTTCTAAAACATATCATTAAACTGCATAATATATTGTTTCCCCTTTAGGACTATGAATAGACTATGACGTATTTTAAAATATATTAGATGCATATATTTTTCTTTGTGAGTTTGGAAAATGCAAAAGACTTTTCAAAAGGGAAAAAAATAAAAAGCTTTGCTACCTGTTGTCTCTTTTAAAAAAATATTGTAATAAATTTAAAGAGATTAATATACTTTTGAATATGTAAAGGTAAAAGAAGTATCACGAAATTTCATTAGCATGAGTAGCATGTCGTCGAAATTTCAAATACATGAAACATAGAAAAAAATTAACTTGCATTTATTTATTTATACTTTCTACTGATTTAAATGTATTTTCCTATTTTTGTGGTACCGAAATTGTTTCTCATATCAATTTTTTTGTACTTTTTGTAATATTTCCAAATTCCTTACAAAGATATGTATTATACTTACATTTAAGTAAATTTATGATTGGTATTTTTGATTTTCTCATCTCTTTAATGTGCGGTTTAGTAGATTGCATTCCTTGTATCCTAACAGAATTGAAAAATCTCATATGTTTGTATATTTGTATTTATTGTAACTTATGTATTTGAAACAGCTGTTCAACTAGGAATCGAAATTGATTGCAAATATCTATAATTTTTCAATAAACAAAATGTTGATAGATTTGAGCCCATGCTAGTTTGATTTGATACTTTGTTAGCAATCTGCAAGTGATTGTCCATATGTATGATCAATGCATGGATAAACAGAGTAATAAAAACCCTTTCTTTAAGAGAAATATAATGTATGTATAATAATGCTCAGAAATAACGTTTTTTTTTTTTTTTTTTTTTTTTTTTTTTTTTTTTTTTTACGGAACTAATAATAAAGGTTTCTGAAATGATGGAAATATATTCCTTTTTTGTTGTAAATAAATTATTTTTTGAATGATGTATGATGATGAAAGTTATATAACACTATATTTTATAAACAGTGTTATATATATAATATATAATATTAATTTTAATATTTTAACATCGAATTTTTGATGCGTTATTTACTGTCATCATTATTTTAATTTCTTGCCGTTCTCTCGTTTAAAAGAGTTCTCTAGAATAACCTACATTTATTGGCACATCGTACCGGCTCCGGGCATTTATTGATTTGACTTTCAAGCTGAGGACCTCCCACTTTCTCTATTAATTTAGTTTCTTTGTTTTATCCATTACCTAAACTTGTAACTCAAACGCATTTCATTAATTAATTAAAACGTTTGATCTGCACGTAATAGTTTGATAAAAAGTTTCTTTACATCATAGGTTTAAATCAAATCCTTCTTATATCATAAAAGGCATTAAACAGCATTCTGTAATCTTATATACTTTTCTTCACATTACTTTGAAATTATAAACATTGTTATACACCCTAATAAAATCTTCAAAAAACGTAAGAAATTATTAATGATGACTGGGTCTCGCACCCACCCACCCACTTTCCCATTCTGATGGAATTTCTGTTTTCTGAATGATTTCAGAAATGTTAAGTCTAAATTGGTCAAACTTTCGCGATGTGATAAAAAAAAAAGAAAAGAAAAGAAAAGAAAGAAAGGAAGAAAAGAAAGAAAGAAAGAAAAGAAACTAGAAAACAAGAATTCTGCTTTTTCAGAATTTAGTGTCGCCCCCGATGAAAAAAAAAAAATATATGTATATATAAATAGTACAAAACATATTTCAATTTTAAAACTTAGAACATAGGCTTTTATTTTATGTAAAATGACGCCATTCGCATCCGCTTAAGAATTCCACATTTACTATCCACTCTTAACCCCTTAACCTAAAATGACGAGCATAGCCCGCGTACGATGATCGAGCCAAATGTAAATTCTTTTACCACTAAAATTTCACAGTAAATATAGTTTAATTTAATCGTCGAAATTCCATTATTAAACAAGATGAAAATCTCTATTAAATTTTAGTGGTAGCTATGGATTTGCCAAACCGTGGAACTGTTGAGACGTAAATTGTAGGTTAAGGGGTTAAACATCTACAGTAAAGTAGGCATAGGATGTCACTATCGCTAAATAATACACAAATGCAGTAACAAAATGCCGTCATTAAAGAACAAAAAAATGGCTGTCTAACGATTCATAGGCCTTAATTTGTTTGGAATACAGACAATTAAATTAAATTTAGTATATAATAGATCCATGTTTTATCAGAAATAATTTATTTATATTTTTTTCAAAATAGCACGTATTTAAATTACATTTTCTTTCGGTTGTTATGAAAAAAATGGCAACAAAAATATATAATTAATATTTTACAACCATTTTTACTTTCTACAAAATGGAGTACTTCCGTTACCAATATTAAGCAAATGGCTCTGAAATATACAAAAAAATTAATTTTTCAAACATAAATTGAGGTGCAGTTTTCAAACAAATTGCATTTAAAAGTACTTTTTTTTCTCAATACGACAGTATAAAAATTGAAAATGTGCAATGCTTAGAAGTTTAAAAAATTGCTATAGAGTGTATAATCGTACTGCTTTGTTTTACGGCTGGCTTCTGTAAGGTAACGTTATTTTTTGAAGAAGACACAAAATAAGCTGGGAGAAAGAAATAGCATACCGTACCGGGGGCTAAAAAAATCGTATGCATCCCGTTTAATAAGCTTCTTACAACATAGGTGCCTGAACGCCTCCGTTATTTGACGAAAACTCTGTTTAGGCTGGAGGTTTGTTTTTAGGTTATTTTTATGTTAGAACGATAACGTTTCTTTTTATTTATTTTCCTAATGAGCAAATCAAAACAGAATTTTTTTGGATAACAGATATGATTAACGGAGAAATGTTTATCTACGGATTTTTTCTTTAAAGATTTTATACATATTTTAGATTTATAGGATTAGTCTGTTTTACCTATAGTATCCTATTAAAGTTTTATTTTTATTTTTAAACTATCCTAAACTTTATAGTTGTCGTTTTAAAAAAAATAAAAATAGATGTTTACTCACCCAATGTGCAGTGTTTTCCATTCCAACCCTGAATGCATAGGCATGTACCATTCCTGCATTGACCATGGTCCTTGCATCTTGGATCACATAACTTCTCGTCACATTTCGCTCCTGTCCATCCTTCTGAACAAATGCACTGTCCATTCTCACAATGGCCCTGGAATCCACAATCAAGGTCGCACTTTTCTGGAAAGATAAATATTGTCACTAACAATAGTTATTCATCAGTTTTCATTTTGAATCATTTATAAAACAAAAATTTAGGCAATTTGCAAATCTTAGAAATGTCTGTAGGTTTCGATAGCTTCATCTTTAGAACACTTATAACCAGAACGTGATAGTGCATGAAGTGATGAAACACATTTATAGAAGAAGAAATTGACTGATATTTTAATATAGTGCATTAAAATCTAGCATTAAAAACTCAGTTGAATGATATTTACCTTATGTGGCAAAATACCCTGTTTAAAATGATGATTATTTAACACTATTTCTGCCGAGAGGTGTCAAAATACACCTTTCGAAATTTTAACATAAAATTATTCTTTAAGTTTAATCATGTTTACGCAATTTATTTTTTGACTTTTCGTACAATAGTTGTTAGAACGTACGTACCAATATTTTTTTATACCTATTCCTACCTGAAGAGGTCAAATGACCCCTATATAAAAAGTTATGTATTTTACGATGTTTTGCGAAAAATATACCAGTTGATACACTTTGGTGTATGAATAGAGCATTTTTTTCAAATAATGATTACAAATTGTTTATTTATTAACCCCTTGAGGGGCGGTTGGATATATTTCTTCCCACCTTCGATTAATGAAGATTAGCACTAGAAAAATTTTATTAAATTTTACTTTTCTAACTTTAGTGGAAAAAGTCATGAAATTGCTTTTCCATATTTTGCAATAAATCTTTTTGTAGATTCCGGTGTGAATTCGACATTACAGACACATAATTATTTGCCTTTCAAAGGGTAAAAGTAAAAAAAAATTATAATTACGCAAAAAATTAATTATTTCAAGAAATTCGTAAATTTAATAAACAAATATTGTGCAAATTTATTTATGTTCACCACATATTTTTAAGATTATTTCGTTGTCGATACAACCTGAAATGTTCAAACTAGAATCTCACTCGGAATAAATTCAAATTCTAATTATACCATCACACTTTAACAAATATCATGTAATACAGTAGACTAAATGACGTAGTAGTGAAAATACGCAATTTACTAATGTTCTTACCAAATAAAACATTTATACCTTTATGATTTAACATAAATTTTTTCAGAGGTCAAATGACCCCTTGCGGCAGTTAAGCCTAAAATATTTTTTTCTGGGCAAAAATGGTAGTTCAGAGATAAAGCATTTTAAGAAATAATATGATCATATATTTTAATAAAAGTCGTGAAATACAAAGAAATTTCGTAATGTTTTAGTTTAAGAAATCAACAGTATTTTACAGCATTATATCAATTATAATTAGATTACAGAATATCGATTCCAGTTGTAAAGGAAAATACAGGAGTTGCTGCGTAACTTGTTAGCTTGTTATCCACCATGATGCATTTTAGCGTAGCTCATTGCAGTGACTAGTCCTAAAAAATTATGCGCTTTGTCCTCCAATTCTAGTAGTGAGTTCAATTAATATGAATTTTGTTTTCATTCGTGTAAAAACTGTGATATTGAATAAGGAAAGAATTTTTTACTCTGTTGTTTTTATGATTATTGTTGTTTTTGTTGTTACAAATGTTGAATTTTTATACATGAGGAATTTTATGGTGAATTTTTATACTGAATGTTTAATGAGTTAATAATATTAAAATGTTTGATTTTTTAATAAAAATTAGAAAAATGAAGAAAATAATAATTTTAATTGTTGTTCCTGTGGATATAAACATGTTTGATTACATTTATGTAATTTAGCTTTTGTAGATTGTTGAATTAAGCAAGAATTTATAATCTGATTAAATGATATCTAATAAATATGCATGAATGTAATAATAAATATATTTCTCAAATTATCTACTATACTTAACTAATAATGGGAAATTCCAACATTTTTGGCAATTATTCGCATTCAAACGCAAAGGTGTCAAAAGACATCTTTTGGTAGAAATAGGAATACACAAAATCGTGGTAGAAATAGTGTTAAGAAACTTTATTTATTTTAATCCAATTGTTTTAATACGTAAATAAGTTACACGAATTTGAATTTTACAACAGAGTGAAATAGTGTCCTGGTTCAGGATTAGAAACAGGGATCTTATTCACTCAGTTGGAAAAGTAAAATTCGTGTTATTTATTTACCAATTTAAATAATTGTTTTAAAATGAATAAAGTTTAATCACATATACAACGTTTTCTTTTAATTCCATTACTTTCGATTTATGAAATTGAACGGATTCAGATATTGGACTAGATTTTACAATCTATAAGGTTCTCTGGATGAATTATGTCCGCCAGATTTGTTCAGGATAGCTCAGTTGGCACAGCATTGTCAGCTTAAGTCAAATGCCCCTGACCGTTTCGAGGCGTAATGTGCGCACTTTTAACCAGGGCTGCGGAGTCGGCGGGAAAAATGGACGACTCCGACTCCGGGAATTTTAATAGATCCGACTCCGACACTTTCACCTGAGCAGTGTTGTCAGATTGGTAAATTTTAACTCAGATTATCTGTCAGTCACCACTTTTTTAAAATAGTATAATTCGAATGATATTTCAGGATGTTTAATCTATTTTTAAATAGACAGAATATTTCTATTTCAAAAAAGCGGTGACAATCAACAATCTGGGGACAAAAAAGTCCCCAATCTGACAACACTAGGCCTGATTTATGCTTATCATCTCAGGTGAATTAATGATAATTGTATAATTGTGATAACCAACAGGGATAACAATGTTGATCATAATATTTACTTGGAGATATCGACATTTAAGCAGATGTGTTGAAATAGTTCGTATAAAATCAAAAAAGAAGTTATAATCTTCTCTTTTGAATAACCGTAAAATCTAATGCAAATTTCTATTTTTAAATATCATTTCATATATTTCAACATGGCTATTATATTATGGCAGTGTTATTAAAACCAAAACCAGACACTTAGAATCAAAGTTGAAAGATTTCCACGTCACACACTGTGAGAAAGTGGCTTATTTTGCAGACATTAACAACATATGATGCGCGAAAACTAAAATGCATGTTTCAATATACCTTCTTATTTTGCACGCAGAATCGATTGATGTCATTAAAAATACAAAGGGAATTTTCAATTGTAATGCTTTATTCGAGTTTTATTAATATATTAACTTATTTCTTTAACAAGGTTGATGCATAATTTTATTTAAGTGGGTTTGGATTCATTTAAACACGGTAAACTTACAAAATAAAACCTGGGCACAGTCAATCCTACAATTTCTCACTCTTTAAACCCCTACAGAAAAGGAATGTGCCGACAGTTTTACAGGATATAGTGGGATCTTGACGAAAATACGAAAATTATAATAATTTCAAAAAACATACATAGGTATAAAAACCCATTCATTTATTTATTTATTTTTATAGCCTCACAACATTGTTCACCAGACAAAATAAAATAAAATAAAATAAAATAAAAATATCTAAAAATTAGACTTGCATAACAACTATCTTTTCATGCATTTACTTATTACTGGTTTTCACCTGTTTTTTCTACTTTTCTGATATATTTTCTTATGAAGACGGGGCTAGATTGTATGTAAGGATAAAAAAATCATGCTGTGGGACTTACAGAACAACACTACATAGTTCACAAATCTTGAGAAAATACATATAATTTTCACCTATATCATGGAAATTCGTCGTTACGGCGCAATATTCGTTGTCGACTGCCGCCAAGTTGGACACCTATGCTCTAGTCTAGACCCTTGTGCTAACATAGATTATAATGATATGTATTAATAATCTTTTTTCTTATTTCTGTATTGGGATTGAAATCTGTAATTTTTGTCACACAAAAACTGTATAAATTTTTAAAGTGACATGTTAAGCAATAATGACGGAAACCGACGTGTATGGCTTATGTTATACATTTAGGAAAATTTGATAAGGCAAATTCTTTAGTTTTTCCTCAAAAATTTAAACTTATTAAAATTATTCGAATTTAAATACAACAACAAAAAAAGATGTATAACTATTATACATTATAAAATATAATAATAATAATAATAATAATAATAATAATAATGACAATGATAAATAATACAAAACTAAGTCATTATAATAAAAACTGTGATAAAGAATTATTACAAAAATTATAACATTAAATTTAACAATATAATAAAATCACAGAATTGTAACTGAAGCTGACTCCATAAATTTAATAAGGCAATTAATATATGTAAGGAGTGAAATTTATCTAAGTTATAATTAAAAATCCATAATAAATTTGTCTAGAGTCTAAGCTAAAGATTTCGAAATGAATGCATTCAAATAAGCGATATGGAAGAAAGTTTTCACAGCTTCCTATTTTTTAAAAGGAATATTTATGAGAAACAATAAATCTGCTTAAAAGGGAAAGTGTTATCATGAGACAAACTTTTTCTTGAAAAAAGAAGTAAAAGATAACATAGGAGTATTCAAGATATAATTCTAAGATCTACTGGAAAATTTCCATATCCTTAAAATTCTTCGGCGCTCTATTAATCAAAGAGTCCAACCATTTTTGCATCGCCAGTCTCAGAGCGCTTCTTGTAACGTTTCTGTACGTTGATCATTATTCTCTTATGTTAATGGGAAAGGGTCTCAATCGATTTGGAATGTGGAAAGACACCACAATTTTCTTCATCGGTATCGGAAAAAGCTGAGCCTTCATGAATGGGTTTGTTACTTTACTCTGCATTTGCTTCGATTTTTTGATTGAAGTTTTTGCGTCTTTGAAGTCTTATCAAAGTAATAGACGTTGGATCCGTTGGAAAAAGTCTTTTGTTGAAAGACAAAGAAAAGTTTTTCTCTTTTATATATATATATACATATATCTTGGTTAAGGAAAGTTTCTTAAGTTTGAGGTCCTACTGGGAGAATGGGTTTTCTGCAAGGTTTTTATTTTAATAAATAAAATTTTAAATCTCAGGTATAAAGAAAGAGAGGTAAATAGTTTTATTTCACTGAAAAGTTTGAAATTTTGAAGAATTGGGTAGAACTTTGAATAAATTAGAGTGAAGATTTTGAGGCATTTATCATTTAACTTACATTTTTCTAAGCGATTCAATACTGTTAAATATTCTAATCAGTTAGGAAAGGGGATAAAAATTCATGACATGCAGATAAGTAAATCCAACTTGAAATAGCAGAGCTTTACTAAAGCTTCTGAATATTTAATTTTCTGCAAAAAATTTCAGTAAAAGAAAAATAATTAAATGTATTTTGCATGCTTTCTTTTGAAAAAAAGGAGTTGTAAAAAGGTTACATTCAGTTAAATATATTATGTTAAGTTAATCATCTGAATTTAGGCTGAATAATTTTGAGTTTGAAACAAGTAAAGGAATTTAATGTAAATTAGTTATAACAGATTTGTTTTCCAAAAGATTTGAATTGATAAGGCTAATTTCTGTCCACTAGTCGGGTAGTTAATTTACATATTACCCTTACCACAGAGACTGCTGGACAGATTTTATAAAGATTTTATTAAGCTGTATAGGGAAAAAAAGAATGTAATGCTAAATTTTATTTATTGTTTTACTTTAGCATCAGTTGAATTGAGAAAAATTAAATTAATATTAAAGATGTGGCAGATTTGTTCGCTTTCAAAATTTCAATTTTATCACTGAGTCTAATTGGTTTTTGGATCTTCCACGGATGTGGAATTTTTTTCAGTTTTTTCAAACAATTTTGAGTTTGAAGAATTCTGATAATTATTTTTATTTTACATTAAAAAGTACATTAGGTTATTACAACATTTTTAAATAAATAAAACACATCTGAAACAAAATTTGTTATATATTCCGCATATATACTCGCGTACAAGCCGAACCCCTATTTTGAATGGCAAAATATTGGTAATATTCTTGACCCGCTTATAAACTGACCTTAAAAAATTCCAATGTCTTTTCAGAAAAAATCATGTTTTTAAAGAAATACTAAAAAAGCAAAAAAAAAAAAAAAAAAAAAATACAAAACAAATTAAGAAACATCAAATGAATCCTTCACACCTGAATCTCCAAAAAATTCGATGAAGTCGGGTCCGTTGGTTTCTCGTCATAAAAGTCGGACACAACATCTGATGAATTTTCAGCATCACTTTCGTAAATAAAATCGTCTTCAGTGTCTTTCATGGCATTGCTAATACAGCACTCTTTAAATGATTTCACAATCGCCTCCCCTGGAATTGACATTCACGCCTGTTTAACCCAAGAGGCGATAACATCTATTCCCGATTTTTTCAAATTGCCGCCTTCTGCTTTCTGTACATCTGGCGAAGACATCCACTTAATACAGTTTTTTCGCAATCTAACTTTAAATGATTTGCTGGTGCAAACATCATTTCCCCTACGCCGACAGAAAGCTCTGTAGCTTACAACTTATCTCCCAAAATCTGACCGCGTATAAGCCGACTCCCCTTTGTAAAAGACAATTTTTGGTGAAACTTTCTCGACTTATACGCAGTATATACGGTATACTTATGTTTTTTTTATGTACTAATGGGTATCAATAAGTTTTTGCCCTAACATAGAAATAATTGAGTAAAATTTATGCTACATAATATAAAATTGCTACATTGTAAGAGTCCTTTTCTATATAGTTACCGTGCACAGTAACACATTTCTGCAAACCGTATTTCAAAGAGAGGGGGGAAGTTGTATTCCAGGAGGTTCAATAATAGACCCAAAGGAGGGCATTTTTTCTAACTTTTACTGACCTCCACATGTGACATATTGTTGAAAAAGCCTATGACCACTTATTTATGTTATGCACATCCCGACCCTTTCCCCCCAATTTGACCTCCGGGGAGTGGCGCTTTTCTAAATTTTGCGGATACCATTCATGCACCCCGTGGGACAAATTTAGGGGCAGGACCTCGAGGATTGCATAATATGAATAAGTGGTCACAGACCTTTCCAACAATATGTCACACGTGAAGGTCGGCAAAAATTAGAAAATGCCCCTCCCCCCTTTGCGTCTACTATGGAACCACCTGGAATGCATCATCCCCTCTCCTTTTGTAACACCATTTGCAGAAGTGCATTACTGTGCACGGTGACTATATAGAAAAGGACTAATCCAATGTAGCAATGTCATAAATTTTACTTTATTATTTCTATGAGAGGGTAAAAACTTATTGATACCCCCTCGTATGCTCACGTGTACTGTTGAACAGGTGTTTAGGTAAATTTTATTGGACCTTTCGAACGGAATGATGAGAAAGCTGTGAACTGAAAGATTGGTTTGTACTCTTCTCCAATTAATTATGATTTTTCAATTATTTAAAAACACTGTGTAAATTATATATTTGAATATGTTATTTACGAATAAGAAAGGAACTTTCAAATTTGTTTTAAATAAGAAAAATATTAGTAATCTAGAAAATAAGTAAAAAAAAAAAACAGAAAATTATGATGCGAATAAATGTTGGGTACGATCTACAAATTTGTCATTTAAAATGTTACTTCAAAGGCAGAAAAATGAACTTAAGCAAATAATCATAAAATTGATGATGGAGACTGAGAATTTTTAATATATATTTACAACTACCAAATAAATTTTTCATATCATCTTATTCTACAAAATGTTATTTAATGTACTTACTTTCAAAATCTGAATTGGAAATATCTAGATGTTAAAAACTAGAAAAATTATGTTGCACTTTAAGGCAATTCTTCCATAGGCTTTATGGTACAATACGACGACTAATTTAACATGCCATCGCCACTAATCTTCAAGGCATATGATCGTGAAAACAATTTGTTCCACTTTTAATTTTTTTTATTTTTTCGAGAAATTTCTTCCCATTAGCATTTTAAATGTCAAAAATGTTATCTGTTAAAAATATATACTGTTAAAAAAATGCAGCTTTAGCTGCATAGTCCCTCAACTGCTTTTATAGTAACCGGTTACTTCATTATATTAAGGAGCATTCTCATTGGTCAAAATAGATATACACTATAAAAGCGGTGGAGTGACTATGCAGCTGAAGCTGCAGATTTTTAACAGTGTATTTGTCAAAAATTTATCTGCTATCTTTTTTTTTCATTATAATCATCTAAATTCTATTATTTTCAACCCTGTGACCATAGCTCCACATCAAGGAAAAGCACAATAAAGTTTACGTTGTTCAGTTAGTTTAATTAATTGGTTTTTAGAAGTGGTTAAAATAGATATTTCAGAAAAAGCAAAAAAGAAAATATTACACTAGATGCTTTACATAACTTTACACTGCGCAGTGATGCAAATACAAATCAATTAAAAAACGTTCAAATAATGTATACAATTCTCTACAACAGCTATACTTTAACAAAATACATTAATATAGAAATACAAAATCGGTTTTACATATGATAAAGAAATATTTAAATTTTCTGGTATCTTTTCCAAAATTAGAGCATATAATAACCTATTTAAAAAAGAAAAATCCCTGCAGCATATCGTTTTGTTTTTACAGTACCGTATTGCATGTAGATAAGGACAACATTTCCATATTTTTCTTTTTCACGAAGACAACATTCATATGTTGTAGACAAAAATATTTTAAACAGAATTGTATTTCAAGATGTATATCAAATAAAGGAGCATGAAGTGTATTTTAAAAACAAACAGGCAAAGAAATATTTAATTAAGTATATTTTTATAAGAATTTTAATGAAAATGCAGGAAAGCCCTCAAGACGCTCGGAGGGTAGATTTCATTAACTGTGTCGCCATATTCCTTTTTAAATTGCATTTTGATTCGCGTTTAACACAAATTACGCTGATTTAAGTTTCTTAGAAACTTAGATAAATGTTATAAAAAATAAAAAATAAAACAAAAAGGAAACTAAATTAGCTGCGATATAGAAGTACAAAGAGGAACTTATCTGTAATGTCTGAAATAAGTAGAAATTCGTATTTTTTAAATAATATTATTATTAACGAAATTAGCAATATCTAATTAAGCAAAGAACATATATTTTAAACGACATGATGGATTTTGTATAGAAAATGAATGTACCAATAAAATCAAATTAATAAAACATAACATTTTTATATCAGATATAAAAAGCTATATAGTGTACCTTTGAACAAATTCTCAATAAGTTGTATAAGCTATAAATAAATCATTTCATTTGTTCAAATTATTTGACATGACAAACATTACAGCACAACTACACTGCATATATTTTAGGTTACATAGAATTTATTCACATCTATCTTTCATATTAATCCGCGGGACAACAACATCAAAGGGCGATTAATTTTCTGAAAGCAGAATCAATTTTAAGAACAATGTTTCAAAACACGTGATTTAAATAAAATCTTTAGAACATTAATAACAAGATATTCAAAATGACTGTCGTGGTAAAGTCTTTGAACATCTGTCAGTATCTCACTAAATAATTAGAATAACTAAAATGAAATGCTGCGTTGCCTTGCCAGAACGGAAAATAATTATTTCTGATATCCGAAATTCATAAATATCATTCACGTATAGTCCCCGAAGGGAAATATGTATTGGAGGTAAATAAATTTACAAGACTTGGATTCAGCAAAATATTTCTGGCCATAAAATAATGAATTAATACAGGGAATTTAATCAATATATTATTATCTCTTATCTGCAAATAATTTATTGTCACATTTTAACTCTTTAACCCATTTATGCTTAGCTTCCCAACGTTGGGACGATTTGATTTCTTGTTAAAATAATTAAAAATTTTAGATGGATATATTTTAATTTTTCCGATTATTTTTTCATAATTTACAACCAGAATATTCAAGTTAGTAAAAATGAAAATTATTGTTATAATTTTACCAATTGTCCATATATTTGTGATTTCATCTTTATTATATATATATATATGGTGATTTGGCAGATTCTGGGTAGATTGGCACATAACTGAATAAATAATCTGCCGTTGGGATGCCGTAATCTGTAGAAAATAACACAGTCGAAAATGATATGCAGTCGAAGACCATGTTATAGTGACCAGCAACGATCACTAACGAACAGTTATGCAGTCGAAAATAGCAGAGTGGTAGGCCAGGATTACACTGAGTATTTCTCCAAAAGAATACGAAGACATAATTAAACGTGAACAGTTCTTTATTGATAACAGAGTATCTCAACAATTCCCATTTATTATAGCCGGCACAAACGCCTTATAGCGCGCGATACAGCCCGCTGATATTCAAAAGATGTTGGTTAAGCAATCCTCATATTCTAAGAAGTTAGAAAACACCAGACAGCTATTATACCATTAAAGACAGGCAAAATTCTGTGAAAATCACTGACATCTGCGTTCCGAAGCCGTGCAGCTAAGTTTTGTCAAGTCGATGTAAAGATACACTGATTACGTAGCCCGCAAAACGAACGAATTAGAAAAAGGCGGTCGCTCTCAGACGATTGTCTAGAACCAATCGGGAGAGAGGACGAGGCTTAAATTTAAAAAAAAAATCCCAGTTTTAAGATCGGAAGTTTTTTAGGGTGAAAAGTCAAGTGCGGGAAAGGAGTTTCGCGGAATGAAAATTAGGAAAGAAAAAGAAAATGGCTTTTAGAAACATTCGAACATAAAAATTAATTTTGCTCATAATATGATAGATAGGGTATCTTATAAAACTTATGAAGGAATCTAAAGCTTTAAATTAAGGTTTTGGAATAAGATATTATTGATATACGCGTTTTACAGGAATAAATGATAGATATTATTAAAGTAGGGAATTATTGAATATGCCGAAAGATAAAATAATATAAGGAATATCGCTACAAAAATGTTTATATAACACAAACACACACACATAACACACATATGTATATATATATATATATATATATTGCAGTTATAAGAAAATAGTGATTGTGAAAAAATTCTAACAAAATTCGCTAATTGTTTTATATAAGTTTTATTATTGCCGAAACGTCAGTGAAGGCTTACTGTGGAGACACGAAAAGTTTTGGTTTCCGTTAGTCTGTCTGTCTGTTCCGCGATAACTGCCGCAAAAAGCATCCGATTGGCTTGAAATTCCCTGGGCATGTTGATGAGCTCCCCGGATTTAGCTGTATAGTTTTGGGTTAAATTTGGTTCATTCGTTCGGAATATACAGAACATTTTATTTTGTGATATAATGCTTTTCTATGGGAAGTCAGACGATTTTCAAATTATCATTTGTTGAAAGAAATCGCTCATATGAATAATAGATTTAAATGGTAAATTTTGGATGCTGAAATTTTTAAATAAGAGTATTAAATTATTCTTATTAGTTTGCAATTTTGTCAAAACATTTGTCAGAGCTTTTTAATTAGGTGTATAACTTATGATAGAATTTTATACATGTGTTCGAATAATATAAAACATTTTATTTTATGAATTTACTTATATTTCATTTTTTCTTTTAACCGTTGCGTAGCAACAGCATCTCATCTAAAAATATCATAAATGTGAAAGTATGTATGGTTTTTTGAAGTCAAATCAAAGCAAAAGGAATGAATTAATGAATGGCTTTGTATAGATATTTGCATATAGATTTATTTAAACGCAGAAATGAAAATAGTATTTATATACTATATAGAATAATATTTTCATTTATTTATTCAACTATTTGATTATAAATGAAAAAGTTCGTTATTTTCATACAGAATAAACTGACATTATTCTGTTAAATTTTATAAACTTTATTGTTGCCAAAAAAAAAAAAAAAAAAAAAAAAAAAATGAATAACAATTTCTCCCAAAGAGTTAATTTTAATTTGTAAGATTTTCACGTGCAAAAGAAAAATGGAATAAGCAAATAAAAAATAAAAAAAAAGGATATATAGGACAGGAATGAATACATATAAACATTTCACACCAAATACCACCTAAAATAGTTTTTGTAGCAGTATTTTCCCAGCACTACGAAGAAAGATTCCTCGATTTACACGATTTTACTTGGCCTTCCTTTTCTCATTCTTTGCGATTTCATTTTCGCAATTGCGTGCATTAATTGGCACAAAATTTTACATTTTTATGACTGAGATATATGAAAGGCCATACAAATAAGAAATTCCGTATTGTCTCCTATATAATGTGATAAAGTGTTGGTTAATCATATATGTTTTTATTAAGAGGAGCAGAGCTGCCAAGCCTCCGGCGTTCTGGATACCAGTATTTTAATACAGAAAATGTTACTTTATTTAATTGAAACATTTGCGCGATTTAATAGAACATTTTCTCTAAGATAATAGTGATGTGCAAAAAGCTTGAGACTTGGTATGTCTGGTGGGGAGTGAAATGTTTTACTTAATGCATTTATCTCTATTTTAATGCTACGTGAACAACGTCCGTGTAACAGCTTGTAGAGTGTAAAATAAATTAAATTATTAAAATAATCCTTATTACGAAAAATGAAACAGAAAGTCCGGCTAAGGGAAATGAAATGTTAGTTAACCTTTCGTAATTTGACCTGAACATAGGTTTGCGTCAAATTTCAACGGTATTTCTAACATCACGATTTTAAATTAAATGTAGATACTATTAAAAGAAAATCACAAAAATACTTAAAGGCGCCAAATCATGTTTATCTATTTAACGATGATGAATTATTAACTGTTAGGTTTAGAAGCCCCCCCTACTTTAGGGTGATTTTAGTAAGTTAATGCTATCGAGTACATTTTTTGATATTTAGATTAGATCTTAGATATAAATATTGCAGAATGGTAATCAAAATTATTTTTTTATAAACAAAATTTATAAAGGTATTAGATTAGATTTCTAAATTAGATGTTTCAGTTTACATTTCCAAAAGTTCTTTATCCATTACATACAGGTATTTGTGGTTAGCAGGCAAGTAAATACTGCTGTATGAATATTAGGATAACGTAGAATGCTTGACCGAATTATTGCTTATCCTTATAAATCGCAGTGTAAAAAGAAATCTAAGATATAGGGTAATCATTAACTCAATCAGTAGAAAATTACAAATGCAAAATAAATTACACAACGGGGGGTTCAGGGGGGCAGAGCCCCCCTGAAGAAATTTGCTTTATTATATAAAAATTACTAGAATAAGTAGCTCGTGAGAATTTCAGAATATCCTTACATAACAACGTGTTTAATTTAACGCTTTTAATGTCTGAAACCATCGAAATATTTTTTTCCTTTTATAAATGTTTGTGTAATTTAAATAGTTTAAATTTTGTTTTTGTAGAAAGATTAATATTACGCAAAGTTTGATAAAAACAATGAGTTGCAGAGATGACGTTGAGGCTCTTGATCTGCAGATTTACTAGTTATTATATACATAGATATATATATATGTATGTATGTATGTATATATATCTGTTGACTGATTAAACATGCAATTTCCTAAAAAATTTAAAATAATCGTTCGAAAATAAAATCATAAAATCAAAAGGGAAAATACTAAATTGAGGATGTATTGAAATAAAGTTTTTTTTTTTTTTTTTTTTTTTTTTTTTTAGAACGAGATAAGATATTACTTTACTGAATTTTACTTTATCTTCAAAAAAAGATTGAACAAAAGTGACACGACGAGTAAAACTGAAATGAGAATACACTCTCTTTCTTTTAAAGTACAACATTACCTGTGGAAAGATTATTTTTCGTCGTCTTGCAACAAAAAAGCTTGTACAATTGCTGCGTATCACATTGGAGTGGAATCTTGAAAATTTTAGATACATTTGTAATTACACCCCGTGGTTCAAAGTTACCCTGATTGACTATACTATAAACAAAATTTGACTATTTTTGGAAAATGTCTGTCTGTCTGTTACTCTGTATGTGACACAAATTATGTGGCTAAAAAGCAAGTAATGCACGAAATTTATTCAAAGGGTCTGGCCGGATAAGCATAGCGAAATGGCCCCCACGGCCGATGTTTGAAATAATATGTGTGGTAATAAGGCTCATCATGAGAATACAATATAGAGTGTTTTCAGCGGCTGACCTTGAACTGTCCTTGTGATAATCGGCGAATTATGTGTCTGTGCTACTATTTTTCAAATACATTTTTCTCAAATAGTGTAAAAGTTAAAAAAGTGAAACCAACGCCAGTTATTGAAGAATATATTAGTTCATATTATATATTTTTTTTCACATTTTTTCACAAATTTTAACATAGAAAAATAAAAAAAATATTAAAAAAAATATTAATGTAGTAATTTTATATTTACACCAACCAAAAAATTAGACAATAATGCTCAAAGTATGTATTTTTAAGATAAAAAATTTCGTTAAAATCGAAGATGCGCTTTTTGAGTTATAACAAAAATAATGCTAGAAACTTGCTAAAATATTCGCACCTTTCCCTGTTTGCATTTCCAGAAATACGCTACTATCAATGAATTAGTCGGTTCCTGACATTTCCACTCGGGCAGGATGCGCAGTGCGCCAAAATATGAGAATATTTCCTTACATACCACTTCGCTATAGGTTTGTTTCGTGTTTGTAAACATTCTGTTATTTTGGCGTACTGTGTATCCTTTTCGCGTAATAATATCAAGTCGATGGTCTAGTCGATTATGCAGGTGAAGTTGAATAGGGGCTGTAAAAATATAACGTTATCAACTTTTTGGCAATTTCAACCCCCCCCCCCCTCCCAACCTCCCAATATAATACGTTATCATTTCTCGAATCCCCCTCCCCCTAATAATATTGTTATCAGTGTATATAAATTGTTTTTATTTTTACATTTTGTTTCTTTTCTTTTCTTTTTTTTTTTTTTTTCTTTTACGCGTTTGCAGTAATATACAGATATGGTTGTACATCTTTTATTTGCATATTTTACCGATTTAAATGACGAGAAGAAATTCATAAAATATCACTATTATATAAGAAATAACTTTGTTTCAAATAACATTTTTAAAGAAATACTTATTATTTAAAAGTTTTTAATAATAACTCTTTGTTACATAATGCAATGAACAGTAATATTATATTCTTGCAACACACCCTTGCCGGGGCTAAACAGAATTTCTTTTAAACAAAACAGATGGCCAACATTCCTCCCCATTTTTACTAGCAAAAATAACAAATATAATTTCGAATCTGGTTTCTCTAACAACGAATTATATACGCATATGGCAGGAGAATATTAATGGTGAACGTTTTGTTATTCCATATTTTGGAATGAAATGTTTTATAATCATTCAATGGTTTTAATAATAACTTTGTATTTTCATAAAAAGACGAAAACAGACTTAAAATAATTAAGATAACAGATGTGAAGTGAAAGATACGAAAAAAGTATATTTTGGTTTTTCCAAAAATGATAACGATATCAAATGACAACCCCCCTCTCCCTACAGATATCTTCCAATGTCAAGCGCCCGGACCCCTTTCCTCACACGCATTCCCCCCTAAAGTGATACATTATATATGTGCACTGTACGTGTACAGCCCCATAGCCTTCTTCAATGTGAAAATCATAGTAGGCAAATGTTATCATTTTATTTGTCAATTCTTGATATTATTACGCGAGAAGGATGCGGAGTACGTCAAAATAACAGAATATTTACAAACACGAAACAAACCTATAGGAAAGTAGTATAAATGGAAACATTATCTTATTTTGGCGTACTGCGCATCCTGGCCGAGTGAAAATGTCATGAATCGACCAATGCATTGACAGTAACGTTTTTCTTCAAATGCAAACAGGGAAAGTTGCGAATAGTTTAGTAAGTTTCTAGCATTTTTTTTTTTTGTTTTGTTATAACTCAAAAAGCGCATCTTCGATTTTAACGAAATTTCTTTTATTAAAAGTACATACTTTGAGCATTATTTTGTAATTTTTTTGATTGGTGTAAATGTAAAATTACTACATTAATATTTTTTTTAAATATTTTTGTTTATTTTTCGATGTTAAAATTTGTGTAAAAATGTGAAAAAAATATATAATGTCAACTAATATATTCTTCAATAATTGGCGTTGGTTTCATTTTTTTAACCTTTATACTTTTTGAGAAAAACGTAATTGAAAAATAGTAGCGTCGGCGCATACTTCGCCGATTATCTCAAGGACAGTTCAAGGTCAGGGGCTAAAAGCACTTTATATTATATTCTCATGGTGAGCCTTATTACGACACATGTTATTTCAAACATCGGCCGTGGGGGCCATTTCGTTATGCTTATCCGGCTAGACCCTTTTGGATTCATTAAAACATTGACATAAAGTATTGCTGATTAGGTTTGAATTTATATTTTCCAACAGGTATCAATGTTATGCTTTGTTTAAAAAATATTTCTGGGATAGCTGTATCTCGTTTTTAGATTAGAATTTCCCCAAATTTAATCTGTAAGATATTTATCAAAAATGTTGCTGTTTCAGTTGTGTATTTGATCACTCAACAGGAAGCGCTGTGTAGAAATGTATTACGATGAACATTATAGCTGTATTCGAGTTTCTCTTCGGTTCAAATGCACCAATTTTTTGTTTGAAGTTAGTAATGAAAAATATATATTATTGTCCAATTTTTATCTAACAGGAGGCACTGTTGGACTTTGCCATTTTTATTAAAGATGGAACATTCTAAGTTCTAGTTAAATTAAATGAAGTCCATCATGCTCCGTAAATATTGGTGTGCAACTGCGCTACTTAAATTGTTATATTAGTATTACAATAATATAAAATAATGTTTTCTGGTGGCTAATGCTTGATAGTTTATTTATGTGCACGCACAATATTTAAATCGAATGACTCTTTTTTTTTTTTTAATTCAAAAGCGCTATTTCTGAGAAAAGAATGGAGAATTTTTGGTTAGATTTAGCTTAGAGAGAAAAAATCACTGTCGTTTATAGCTCCTATTGAAGAATTTTTCTGAGTTACAGCCAATCCTGCGTGCACGAATATATAGCTCAGATTTGAGAATTGTATTTCAATGTTAGCATTGATTCCACATCTATAGTTAAATTCAGGAAAAATAAGCACATAAAAGCGAGAAACTTTCTGTCATCATGTCGCTATACTTTAAATCAATAAAAAGTGTCATTGGCGATTTATTTTTTCAATGTAAGGCCTAGTCATTTAATTAGAATAAAATTATAAAATTGAAAACTGTTACCTTGAGAACAGTCTGGTCCAATCCATTTTTCATCACAAACGCACTTTTGAAGTTCTAAGTCAAATTGACCATGTCCTGAACAGTCTGGTAAACACCTGAGTGCATCTGTATCTGGATCGCTGCAGTCGTTTCCTTTCCAACCTTTCCTGCATATGCACATTCCAGAAACACATACTCCATGGTCAGAACAGTCAGGATCTAAGCAGTCAACTAATGAAAATATGAACTGTTTAAGAATATATGACCTTACACTACATAAATATGGATAAATCAACTAATCTTGCACCATCCAAAAATATATACTAAGGAAACATAAAAAGATTGTAGTTTTCAATTGTTAGGAGAATAGCTGGACCAAAAATCTATATTTTAACAGCGCAAAATTTAAAAATAACATAGATAATTTTTTAAAAGATATTTGTCATTTCACTAAAAGAAACAAAAAACGTTTGAACACACGGTATATATTTTTTATACTCTTTCAAAATAATACTGGTGTCCCCCTCCGTCCTATTGTATCTAATATTGATTCTGCTTCGTATCCCCATGCCAAATTTTTGGTTAAATGTTTTTCTTTTTTTTTTCAGTTTCCAATTTATATACTATTCATAAGCCTACTTTTTTTGTAAATCGTTTTAGAAACTCACCCCTCTCCTTCTTTGCGCATGCTTTCCTTTAATGTTATTTCTCTGTTTACCAATGCTCCTGTCCTAGGTATCACCGTATTCAGTGTCTCATTGTTAGATTAAAAGAGTTACATTATACAGATTACGATAAAAACCCCATTATTGTGTTATTTAGTATTTCTTTAAGACAGAATTTATTTCAATTTTCACATCAATTTTATTCCATGTCAGATGGTTTCTAGATGAGTAACCCCTAAGTCCTTCCCTAGCTGATTTGTTTATTCAATACTTTGAGATTAAAATGTTTACAATCAATCAGGGTAACTTTGAACCACGGGGTGTAACTCTGCACCACCTCCTATTTTTCAATATTTTTGACTCTAAAAGACTAAATAAACTCCAGAACTGTGCTCTGTTGGCAAGGTTCTAAACTGGGATTTCTACTCTTTATTTTAGAAAATAAATTAGCAACATTATGCGCAATTAATTACATCATCTAACTATTTTTGTGAAGTACTGTTTTCAAGTTAACTTTGCATGCTGTTTTGTAGCTGTTGTAATCCAATTAAATTTTCATAGTAAGTAACAATATACTCATTTATCAGACATATTATTATCTAAATGTTGTAAATGTGTTAATACTTTGTGATTTTTTTATTTATTAATAGTTAATAAAATGTAAAATAAGAAGGCACTAGCATTTTACCGCATTTTCAGGGTAGCTTTGAGCCGGCTCAAAGTTACACTGATGCTTATAATTTACAGATAACAGCACCTATAATTTAATGATTATAGGTGCTACTGTCGAAAATTCCCCATATTTGCACGTATATTCTATATAAATGCCGAAAGTGTGCATTAAATATGACATGTAAATATTTCTACAAATATGTGTAAAATACATAAAATTCTAGAGGCGTGATTAGGGGCGGAGGTACTCAAATTTGACATTTCATACGTTCGACGTTTTTTATTCTTTTTTGAATAATACTAGTACTTGTATGTATTACTGTAACTATGGATATATTATAGAGTTAAAATATTGAAAATTGTTTTTCACTGCATTTTTATGTTTTATATGAACAATAAACAGGTTTTTTTTTATTTCTAAATGTTCATGGTTCTCTTCTTCCACTTTTCTTATGCCTGATAGCCCCACCAGTGGCCGAGAGATTCTGCTCTCGAAGCTGGTAGACGGGAGGTGCTGGGTTCGATCCCAATCGCGCCCGTCGGACTAATCGTTTGGAGTTTTCGTGGTTTTCTTCGAGCCGTGGAACTTCCATGCGTGAATACGGATTAGGTTCCCTTAGAAAGACCCCCACGGAGGGCACTCCCCGCGGGCCTATATCCCTCGTGTAGATAATTGGCCGTCAAAAATCAACCCAACCCTTATGCCTGATATTTGTTGTAATATCATAAATTATACAGATCTTGTGATGTTGGGAAATGTAAATTCACAGTCTTTACATATCTGAAAACATTTTTTGGTGTTTAAAGTTGTCCTGATTACAATACTTTTTTTATAATTAATTATTTTATATAAAAATTTATCATATGGTGTAAAGTTACCCTAAATGGCTGGGTAACTTTGAACCAGGCTAAAAATCCATTTTTTATTGATTTTATCCTTATTATTCCTTAATTTTTTATAGTCAAACAACAATTTAGGATCATTTCTTCTCTTTTATGCCCCTAATTGCGACAATATTCTTCAAATAAGAGTGTGGCATATGAAAATAGAGAAAATGCGGATCAAAGTTACCCTGATTAACTGTAATCTTAGTAATTTTTCGTTTTATCGTAGATATGTGGATGATACCTTTGCGCTCCGTGACTTATCTGTTTCTTCTTTTGAAAACGTGTTAACTATTTTAAACTCAATAGGACCTCTTATCCATTTTACATATGAAGTTGAAGTTGATAATAAATTGTAATTTTTTAATATGTTGGTTACTCGTCAGTTTAACACATTTGACACATGTGTGTTTACCGTAAACGCTTTGCTTTCTCTCTCCCCCTCCAATTTTAATTTATGTCCACCCTCCCCCTTCCCAAAATTCCTTGGCTTTAATTTTTTGATTAATAGAGCATGTTTAATTTGTTCAGACAACAATTCTTTTGATGCAGATTTGGATTTTATTAGATCTGTTACTATCAATCGTGGATTTACTTTATATTGTATGAACCGTTTGATTTCTTATAGTCTTAATAACAGGGTTGCCACAGCCGACTATTTTTTGCTTCTATTTCGCACCACTTTTTCAAAAAAAAAAAAAAATTACATACGCATTGACTACATTTGCAAGAGAAATATATACTACAAAATGCATTTTTTAAAAATAGTGTTGCGAACAGAATATAAATATATTCGCCTATGGCAGCCCTGTAATAAATGCGTTAACAATTCTGACTCTTCTGTTGCTCCGGTTTCTTATTCTAACCTCACATTTCACCATTTTATAATAGCATTAATTTCAAGATAGCTAATATCTTAAGAAATTATGAGTTTAAAGTTGTTTTAAATCCCGTCAATAAACTAACTTTCTCACAGCTAAAGGATAAAATTCCTTCTCAAAACTTTTAGGATATTTACAATATATAACGCCAATGCGGTTTGTCCTACATTGGACAAACTAAACAACAACTCCGTTATTGAGTCAATGGATACATAAACTATGTCAAGAAAAAAAATTGCAAAAATCCTTTATTGATTTCAATTGTTGGGAGGAGGGACATAATTTCAAATTTGATTTGCCCACTATTATCCATAACTGTGACACTCCTTCAGATTTAGACTTTTTTGACGCTGTTCATATTCATAAATATAGAAATGTCCAGGTCAACTATTTTTCCAGTGTACCTTACATCTCACCTTTCTGGGTGAATTTGTCGAGTCACGATGCTTCACTTCCGCTTTGATTTCATTGGTTGCTGGAAGATGATGTTCTTTTGATACATTGTTTACTGACATTTGGGTTTTCGCCATCTAATTTCATGTATTTGGGGATGTTGATCTTATATTATACACTGATTATGTGTGCCCCAGTACTCACGAAACTTATACGTCTGTTCATTTTCATAATGCTTGATTCGTATACTGTCGCCTCAGAGGACACCTAGTAATATTTGAAAATGAGATGTCTTCCTTACTGCTATGAAAAACTGTGTCTGCATCTTGTGTAACAGCATGGGATTTTTATAAAACATATCTGAGATACAGTATTAAACATAACTTTGTTTTTCAGAAGTTGTTCCACTAGATGCAAACACAGTTATTCATAGCAGTAAGCCAGAGATCTCATTTTTAGGTGCATTCGTAATTATATAAATACGTAGCACCTATAGTCGACGTTGAGTCTGTCTGTCCGTCGTCATATAACAACGCTAAAACTACCCATCCGAATCGTTTGAAACTTAAAATATATAATTGTTGCATAATTTTGTCGAGTCATTTCAAATTTTAGGAAACTAGGATGTGTAGTTTAATTACAGGGACAGACAAAAGTTTTCCGTTACATTACGGCCATTGGGAAAAATTATTGCAAGTGCATTTTAATGATGTTACAGCCTTCCGAATGGTCTGAAATTTTAAATACGTAGTTGTCGCAAAATTTTGTGAGGTCATTTCAAATTTTATGAAAATCGGATGTATAGCTTAATTACAGGGACAGTTAAAAGTTTTCCGTTACATTACGGCCAATGGTAAAAAAATATTTCAAGTGCATTTTAATGATGTTACAGCCTTTCGAACAGAATTAAATGGATAGGCACATATGAAGTGCACTAAAATATACATTCAGTACAATATGCGGTGCAAATAAAATTTATAAAACTAGTTATAGTACGAACGCACCTCATTTGCCACGTTTGATGAGCAATTTCCAATGTGTTTATTATTACTAGATGTCCTACTGTTGTTCTGAGTAGACGTTATATTGTGTGTTCAAACGTTGTTTTTTTAGTGATTTTAGTTTTCCACACCAGTTTTTTATTTTTGATCAGTCTTCTCCTGGTAATATGGCTCATAAAACAAAAAATTCTGAATTTGGTAACATTTTAAATCGATAAAACCGGAATTTTTACTCAAACTTTATTTAAATGTTTCACACAAAAATTTAATTTCGAACTAGGTAATTTTTTCAACTTATTTTAGTGTGGTATATTTAACTTATTTTATATTTTTATTCCGTTTCAGTTAGAAATATATTCATTTGGAACCAAACAAAATGACTGCTCACGAGATTCTAGCCTTAAGGGGTCAGGTAACCTTTGAAGCGTCCAAAAATCGATTTTTTTTTAAAGTTTATAATTAAATATGATTCTTTGGGAACATTTAAAAGCAAACACCATACAAAAATTCGCATTAGAAGAGAAGTTATGGCTAAAACCCTTTGAGCTTTTGCTATATGATCAACGGGTTTTTCAATCTTTAAAGCCAATTTTCTCAAAACAGCGATTTTGATCATTGCGCGCACGATTTCTGAAAAACGGTTGCCTAGAATTTCACGAAATTTTTGGTGAATGTATTAAACGTACAGAAGCACAAAATGACCTATTATTATGTTTATCAAGTAAGAAGTTTAGAATTCACGGCTACTTTTGTATAAAAAAAATCTCGATATTTCGAATTACTCTAAATTTTTTTTTCTCGGGATCTACTAGTTTTATTTTTTTCATTGTAGGTCATTTTGAAAACACTTTATATCTGTACTCATTAAAAAAATCTTGGCTTGTTTCAGCCATTCAAATGGAAAAAATCATGCGCGCAATGCATGCAAGAATAATTCTTCCGTAAAAATTGTATTATTTTTAAAAATGAATTTAAAAAAACTATATATGTGTACATCTTTTCTAACAGCTTTGATTGGTAAAATAAATCGTTCCTAACACGTGTTTTCAATTTTATAATTAAAAGTTAATTAGTTAAGGAATGACTGCAATTCTTACAGAGGTCACTTTACCATGTACTTTATTGGTTCAAAGGTTACCTGACCCCTTAAAAGAATTATTGGTCAGGAGTGTTGTAATCATCCGCATCTTGCTGATGTTAATCTTATGGGCGTGGAATGGTTACGCAATTTTAAAATATCTCACGAGGAAACCGATATTTTTAATAACTTTTTCCTGTGTACTTTTCTTGAAGAATTGTTTCTTTTTTATTTAACAAATTTTTTTAAATGTATGCATAATTAAATATTTTATGTCTCACAATCTTATCAGCTTTGAGTAATATTTTAATATTCTGAATAAATTTAAGTATACAATTTTAAAATATTTTGACAAGTAAAAAAGAAAGACACATCCATTAAGAAGAGTATACAGAAGAAAAAAGAGTTTCAAAATATTAATTTAATTATGATATTAAAAATAAGACTGTAATCCACACCCATAGATTTAACTTTAGCAAGGGGATTTGAGACCTGACTGATTAGTCCACACAAGGAGATATAAACATAGTGTGAATGAATAAATCTAAAACCGTCTTAAAAACAAATAAGTGCAGTGCTGGTTAGAATACTTCATTTAATAAACTAGTAAACATTCGAAATAATTTTGTGAATTAATTATTTATATATATTTAAAAGAAAATTAACTTTTCTTTTGTATAAATTATAGTTGATTGCCCCGTATACGCCATATGATTACACTTTTACATAGAACATAAAAAAAAAAAATCCATTTCATCAAATATGTTATAATAAGGAGTAGTTCTTAAAAACTAAATGTCATACGAGTAGTAGAGTAGCGACTTAAAATAATCTAAGACTAACACATTGTCAAACATTTACCGAAACACAAAAACGTTTTTTGCAACCAATTTTTTTTTATTTTTTTATTTATCATTCTCGCAATTGTATTTGGATAGATTTTCATGCAGCTTATATTCATTTAAAAAAACTGAATGTTAATGTTATGGTAAATCAAAATTTCACTGACATTATAAAAATAATTAAGAATAATTGCATATGTCAAAGCAATGTAACGGCGTTGGAACTATAGTTAAAAAATATATATTCCAATAATGTAAATATATATACATACATAATAATCGTTTAATTACTGGAAACAATATCATATATATCCGCCAAATATTAGTTAACAGTTACCATTGCCAAAATAATTGCGAAAAATTACCTAAAGTTTTCATATATATATATATATATATATACATACATATATATTTTTCTTTGTGGAAATTAGATAATTTTTATAATTTCAAAATAGTTTTTCTATCTTTTTTTTAACATGGAAAAATCCAATGTCAAAGATAATTCATTAACGTTTTTCATATATTCTAATTTTCTCATTAAAAGTAGGAAAATGTCATATCCTTAGGTTTCCCAGTTTCATTATCTATAAAACGCATAAATTCATTTACCTAATATGATAAAATATGTTTCTAAGAGTTTTTTCCGCAAAACTAAGCAGCCATAACTCACATCTCACTAATCTCATAATAACTCAATCAATCTACGCAGAAAATTTGTGTAATCAATAAATTAAGATAGATATATATATATATATTTGGCTCTTGAAATTTAAGATCCTCATTAATCTTTTCTTTAATGTTGAATATTAAAATTTTGTATCCTTGTCTTTTGGTAAAAGGATTTGTTTTTGAATATTTATCTGTAAATGTCTAAAAGAAAACAAACGATAATTTTCCTAAATTTTGTATCATGCTTCTAATTAAGCATTTTAAATGGTTTAGAAAATCTCATGTTAAATTGAAGATTAAAATTATTAACTCGGGAATATGCATCTGAAAAGACGTATAGCATAACGACACAGTAATAACCAGTGGTGTAGTCGTAAAAAAAGAAACAAAGTGCATACGCTCTAAGCAGAGTGTATAAGCTCAAGGCAGGGGTATACTCTACAGCGTATATACCATAGTCTTCTTGAGAAACAGAAAGCATACGGTGTTCCTTAAAAAAATCCAGAAGGTATACCGTAAATACCTCCGTATACCATCCATTACATCCCTGCTAATAACGATTAGAAGTGTGCTTAAACTAAGCGTAATTATCCATAATGTGCACTTTTGTAATATTTTAATTTTTAACTATTTAAATGAATTATAATATATTTGCAATACATAAATTAATAGTTTATAATTATTAAACCTAATCATAAATTATTTATGTTTAGCTCGGTACATAAAAGAACTTCATGTAATTTTTATAAATATAATTATAAATAGGTTTTCGAAAGGCCTTTACCTGAATACGAAATATATTTATTCGCATCTGCTATATATAAGATAGACAGATGAAATTGGTGCAAAAATGATGAAAACTAACCTTCGTTTTTTGCAGGTTTTCGTAACGTGTCTCCAGTCAAGCAAACCGGAAACGTTTAGAAATCAGGAAAAATAAGCTCAGTGTGTCCTCTGGTATCACAAGACCGTGTCACTAAAAGACGTTTCACAGAAACTATCGAACAACGTATGGAAACGATGCCCTCTGATGTCTAGAGCATTAAGTTGTGAAATGACCAGTTCAAGATCAAAGGAACTGTTACTGACTAGAGATGCGTCATTTGTTGAGGAACGACTCCAAAGGAACGATTCCGGCAGTGAAACTGAAGGAACGATTCCATTCTGTAAAAAGGATTCGGTCCTTTTCGGAACGATTCCGAAAAGGAACGACTCCTCGGAATCGGTCCTTTTCGGAACGGTTCCTCGGATTCGGTCCTTTTCGGAACGGTTCCTTGGATTCGGTCCTTTTTGGAACGGTTCCTTGGAATCGGTCCTTTTCGGAACGATTCCTCGGAATCGGTCCAAAATGTACCGACTCCGAAAAGGACCGAATCCTCGGAGTCGTTCCGAAATGTACCGACTTTGAAAAGGGCCGATTCCTCGGAGTCGTTCCGAAATGTACCGACTCCGAAAAGGACCGATTCCTCGGAGTCGTTCAGAAAAGGACCGATTCCTCGGAGTCGGTCCGAAATGTACCGACTCCGAAAAGGAACGATTCCTTGGGAATCTGTTCTTTTCTTGTAGACTGGCCAGTTTTAATAAATTAAAATACGCTATTTTATTTCAAAATAACAGATTTTGATTCTATTAAAGCTGACGTTATTTCCAAAATATCATTCTAATGTATGTGCCGTCCCTCCTCCTCCAAAAAAAAAAAAAAAAAAAAGAAAAAAAAGAAATTGAAGTGCGAGGCGGAGTAGGGCGTTTAACAAACATTACTATTTGATCTTCTTGTGCTAAATTAATCTGAAAGAAATAATTTAAAAAAATATTTTATACGAATTGGATTTTTTCCACCTGAGTGAAAAAGTGCCCGAGATGGGATTCGAACCCAGAAACAGGTAATGGAGCACCATGTGTACTTTAATACTCTAATACATTTTCTAATTGGTAAATGTATCATACGAAATGAATTCTTAAAGCTGTTCTCAAATCCAAAAGGATAACTTTGTGACAAAAGTTTTAATTTATTTTTATTCGGAAATGCATGAAACGAGTAGGTGTTGTTCAGATACTATGTAATCGAGCTGTTTTTTCCGGTTTTTTTTTTTTTTTTTTTTTTTTTTTTTTTTTGCAAACGCAATAGATCTTTCAGAAAATAGTGTCAAAGTGGACGTTTTGAACGAATTTCCGCGCGAAAGAGGCATAATCGCTCAAAAATGGGTGAAAAACATGTTTGTCACGTGATTAAAATCGATTATAACTCAATAGGTAACTTACTGATCAAAAGATTGAAAACACAGTTCGATTCCAAATCGCTTCCATGGTCAAACTTTCCAATTTGATAACTTTCCGTTAAAAAAATGAATTTGTAAATGTGTCAAAACGTTTTACGCTTGTTGAGCAGATTACTTAAGAACAGCCTTAAGAAAAACAAAGAAAATGCTGGTTTAATTAATAGTGAAAAATATTTTTTTAAATCTGATTAGAAAAGTTTTGAATAATATAAGAAATATATGTCACTAGGCCATAAAAATTGCATTTAATAGGATAATAATAACTGATTTTCAATTATTTTAATAATTGTAGAGTTACGTACTTTCATGCATATTTCACTATTTCATGTTTTTTCCTCAAACATAATTTCAATTTGAGAATTCTCTTTGTCAAAAGAAATATATGACCGGCTACGAGCGCTCGAGTACCAAATCTATTTCCACAGTTTGGCGTCTTGTTTTTCTCTCCTGAAGAAGAAGATTAAAAAAATCTCGAAACTCTCGAAGATTGTTGTTATAATCAACTTACATTGAGGTTTATTACATAAAGTAAAATCTGTTAGAACAAGGAATTTTTGTAAAACGTTTCTTTCTTTCTTAAGATAATGAATATTTCAAAAAGCATAATGTCTAATAATAATAATAAGATAACAGTAACAGTGGTGGCTGGGATTGAAATAATTTAACCGCGGTTCGCTCTCCTAATGGCCGTTTTGAGTATAAAAACGGGAAAGAAAAATCACGTGCTACATATAGATTATCGGACTTTCTCCAACACTGCGAAAGCTGCATATTTTATGCTTGTTTCGGTTTAATAGATTTATGTTAACCCTCCGCCTACCAGAGGGGTTCAATGGCCCCGATAGGTACATTTATAATGATATTTCTAATTTATTTTAAAAACTGAATTTTCTGTAAATATGGGGTTTTTTTCTGGGATGTTCTATCCTTTTGAGTAGAACATTCTAGAAAAAGTCACAAATTTACAAAATTTTCATTTTTTTAAATGTGAAAAATCAATTTGAATGTACCTATCGGGTCTGTTGCACCGGTCTGGTATGCGGAAGGTTAATATTGCATTTAAAAAGTTTTACAATATACGAATTTAATTATTGGTTTCCAAAGAATGCACGTTGTGATTTTGTACAGTTTTTTCATTTGTTATTTTATTTCTATTTCTTGCTAAATAATTAGAATTTAAATAACTGTGACTTTGTTTTAATTCAACGTAAAATAAAAGCAAAAAAAAAAAAATCGTTTATCGTAATAATAATTCAGATTTCTTGATCGTTATCGATACTCACAAATCCCGAAATCAATGCCACGATTAATGCCTGTTACTGTGGTGATGGATAATACCATTGTACCATTATGAATTATAACCCCGAGAGAAACATGGGCCATTTTTTTTTTTACATTATTCAAATACTTTTCTTAATAATTCCAATTTTCGCTTTTTTCATTGAAAATCAACGGACATTTTTCAAAGAAGTGTAACATTTTTACTTCATTGTTGCAAAAATTTCAAAAACCGTAATAATAATTTATTTCTTTTTAGTTGAAAGATTTTCGCGTGAAATATTAAATTGAGCTTTTTTTTTTTTTTTTTCAAAAATTGAAAAGGTGAATATGGCGTCATAGTGGAAATAAAAAGGATATTTTACGAATAAGTTTAATTTCGATCAAAGCAAGGCTCCCTTCATGCCAAACTAAATTTAATGTTTCAAGCCTAATACCAAACTTCCGTTTTTATTGAGGTAAAACTTACTGCAAATACGATACTAAATTTTATGTATTTTCCTTTCTTATTGTTATTTTTTTCACTTAGAAGAGTTATTTATTTATTTTCATTTTTTTTAATTACATAAAGTTTTCTGAAAAGTTCGAATTTAACAAAATGTTTTATCTATTTTAAATAGTTTTGACAGTAAAAAGTTTAACTCCTAATAAAAAATAGTCAAATTCTCAAAAAAATAAGGTTGGTATTATCTATAACACGTTTACAACAGATGTCTTTCATTCAACGGCCGAAACATCGTCAAAAGGATAGTTCTTTATATAGTACTACACTCTGTAATAATAATGGACATACTTTTAATTTGTTTAATTTAATTAAACCAATAAACCGTTTTTCAGTTAAAATGTTAGCAAATTTCAAATTTAAAGAAATAGAACTTTGAAGTTTAGTGAATCACTATATCTTTTGGCGGAGGTAATATGTACTATATATGTATAAAATCATATATATTACTATATACATATATATTATAGTATTTAAGTATTGCGCGGCAGCGCAATACTTATATTTATTTCCAGTGTCACGTATCAATGTTAATTTAACATGGAAAAGCCTATGCAGATCATAACTTTTTCATTTTTTCTTCCCACCTTTTTGTCCCTGATGCCACTCATTTTTTATTCTGTACTAATTCTAATGATATTATAAATTTAAGTGTAAACACGTTTGCCTGACGTCAGGGTCAAAACGAATCCTAAAATGCCTTTGCATATGGGTGAATTATAACCCCGAAAGAAACATGGGCCATTTTTTTTTTTTTTTTTTTTTTTTTTTTTTTTACATTATTCAAATACTTTTCTTAATAATTCCAATTTTCGCTTTTTTCATTGAAAATCAACGGGCATTTTTCAAAGAAAGTGTAACATTTTTACTTGATTGTTGCAAAAATTTCAAAAACCGTAATAATAATTTATTTCTTTTTAGTTGAAAGATTTTCGCGTGAAATATTAAATTGAGCTAGTTTTTTTTTTTCAAAAATTGAAAAAGTGAATATGGCGTCATAATGGAAATAAAAAGGATATTTTACGAATACGTTTTCGCTTTGGTCAAGTTTATATTTTAGTAAAAAGTTTCTAATGGATAGCTATTTTTACACAGGTAGCGAACTTAGTGGGGAATTACATAACTTAAATTTTAAAATTTGTTTTTTTTTTTTTTCGAGATGAGAACTATTTATACCCAAGTTAAACTTAGGTAATAATTTTCTGATGTGTTTACATCTCCCCTCGGGAGAGAATGAGGTTTAAAAATTTAAGTAAAACTTTTATTTTTTACTGTATCACAGCTATAATATTGTTAAATATTGGCAGTAAGGATTCAACACAATTTACATTTACATTAAAAGCGTTTCTGAGTAAGAAATAGGGTATCGAAATTTAAGTGAAGTTAATTTTTTATGTTTTGATTATAGATTTTTTACGTTCAGATAAGAAGTTTTTATCCAAACTACCACAACCTACATTAGTACAGTGGTGAAACATTTTGAATTACACATTGGTAAACTGCATCCCACATAGCGATGCAATGCCGCATACATCAAAGCCTGATGATGATACTCTCTATTAATTTTGAAATGCGTTCGTCTGACAAGGAAGGTCTCCATACAAGGCATACTCGGAATATGTTGAAAAAAATGCTAGTGAAACTACTCATGTATGTAATAAGGGATCAGTCAAATTTAACGGCGAAATTTCAGTAGAAAGTCTGTAAAAAAATAAAATACTTTCGAATATTTGGCGCGAAAATACGAAAGTGACACGCGATTTGGCGAGCAGGATTTTTCCTAGTCAAAAGCAAACGATTTTAATGCATCTGAAAATTTATTAATTGTTTTTTAGAATGCATGGTTTTTAATGAATTCAAACTTAATCAATTAAAGAGGTTATTATATTTTTTTATATTACACATATATGTTGCTTATTGCTGTAGTTATTTAATTTCAACACTGTAAAAATATTTTCTATGCTTTGCAAGTTGAAAATATCTATTTTAAGTTATAGTCAGCTGACATTTGATTTAACATTTCCATATCGAAGACGAAGTCGTTTCCCTAGCAACAAAATCAAGTCGACAGTGTTCTATCTGCCTTATTTTTGAGCATGAAATAATTTAAATCAATTTAAATTTTGTTTTAAATCGTAAAATATGATATTTAAATTTTATTATAAATATATATCACAAACAATACTTAAAACAAACTAAAAATGACAAAACTATTGTTAAAACAAATTAAAAATGACAAAACTAAAGTTATTTAAATTAAACTTGTATAAACAAATTCAACATAAAAAGTTTTTCCTACATAAAACCGTATTTTTTTTTCATCGAAAACCGGTGATAAATCGCCAAATAAACGAAAATTTCATTATTTTTTTACGGACGCTGTATCGGGGTTCCGCCAAATTTTTTTTTATAAATATATATATCCATATGAGAAGAACATTTTAGCATTAATAGTTCATTTACATGGGCACTCAAAAGTGTTTTGTTACATTATGGTCAACGGGAAAAAATCGTTTGCAGTGCATTTTAATGACATTAAGCTATTTCAAATGTATTAAAATTGATATATCACTGAATTGCACTACAAGATGATTGCTATATTGCTGGGCGTTCCACTTCTGAACCAGATCCTGAAGACAGTGATAATAATGTTGATGAATTATGTGAAATATCCTGTGTGCGTAAAGTTAGGGAACTGAAGTGCAAATCGATAAAGGGGATAAAGTTATTGAAAGTACGGACACTGGAACAAAACGAACTCTACTTTAACAAGTTACATATCCAAACCAGTAGGGCCATCCAAATGAAAAATGAGAGTCAGAATTAAAAATGAAATTAAGATTACCTAGAGGTATATTTTGAAGAGGAATCTATGAGACTAAAAATTCCTAGACCCTGGTGACAAATATCAGTGCAATAATAAAATTTCCTATACAGGATATCCACTCTCAACGATGTCCAATGACTAATTCCTAAACCGTTAGTCATAGCCATATAGTTCCAATTACAAAAATGTTTTAAATGGGGGTAAAGAAGTATTTAAAAAGTGATTTGGGTCAATAGAATCATTTCCTGAAAAATTGCGAAATTTAATTTTTTATACTGTCCCCCGGTCTTTCAAGTTATAGTTAGTAAAACTTTCCTATTACACTTACAAATAAGACAAATAAAAGTCCTATTATTCTACGATTAAAACTGACCGAAGTAATGGCTTTTTAAAGTTAGAGCATATTTTTTGCTGCGAAATAGGGGTCATTTACAAATTTACTAGAAATATAAATAATCTTCAGATACATAAAAAATATAGTTGATAGTAAAATTAACATTGCAACATTTGAAATCTATAATCATTCTGAAATATTAATGCAAAATATACAGCTTGTACTAAACATATAACAGGGTTGGGTTGGGTTGGGTTGATTTTTGACGGCCAATTATCTGCACGAGGGATATAGGCCCGGGGGGAGTGCCCTCCGTGGGGGTCTTTCTAAGGGAACCTAATCCGTATTAACGCATGGAAGATCCACGGCTCGAAGAAAACCACGAAAACTCCGAACGATTAGTCCGACGGGCGCGATTGGGATCGAACCCAGCACCTCCCGTCTACCAGCTTCGAGAGCGGAACCTCTCGGCCACTGGTGGGGCCAAACATATAACAGGAAAAAAAATAGAATTTTCGTTAAATAAAATGTTGAAAAGCAACAGCCTCGATTCTTTTCAAAATGACACATATTTTGAAATGTTATTAGATTATACTAGGATGCAAATTTGTTTTGTGTCATGTGTTTTAGCTTTTGATAATTAGTTCTTGTGTATATTGTAGAACTGAATCCAAAAATGGCCTTCATTTTTATCACAAAGTAGAGATTTTTTGCAAATCGTAAATTTGAAAGCTAAAAAGTGAAAAATTTACGGAAATCTGTTAGTATAAAATAGACGTGATTGTTATTTCTTTAACTTTTGATAATTGATTTTTATGTATTTTTTACTATTGAATCCGAAATGACCTTCATTTTTAACCTTCACGTCAGGATTTTTTGCAAATTGTAAATTTCAAAGTTTCAAAGTTCAAAGTTTTAATTGAACCTCCCACATCATCGGATCCCCGAGCTGTTTAGCTGTAAGAATCCCAGTATAAGTCAAAAATTGAATAAATTCTTGAATAAAATAAAATAAAATTGAATAAAAGAAGTTTTACATCCATTTTATAGTATCAGATTTTCGCTATTTTTTAACTTTGAAATTTACCATTTTCAAAAAAGTCTAACATGATGATTAAATATGAAGGTAATTTTTACATTCATTGCTAAAAAGCACATGCAAACAATCGTAAAAGTTAAAAAATACAACTATCGACTCTATTTTATAGTATTAGCTATTTTTTCAATTTTGAAATTTACTATTTGCGAAAAATCCTGACATGATGGTTAAAAATGAAGATAATTTTCTGATTCAGCGCTAAAAATTATATAAAAATCATAATTTTAAAAATACATAATTTTAAAAATACATAATTTTAAAAATAAAAAAACACAACCATCGCAGTCTTGTGTTATCTAATCTAAAACTTTTTTGTAAACTTGTTGGCAGTAATCTATCCGAAATTTTTTGTGCTATCCTGTAAAATAAGTACATATGGTAAGCACTGAAAATCATAATAATATTACATTGTCATGTGATTTACGTCAATATGTAAAATTTAACCTCGATCGCATATTTTAAAGTGAGTTGAATTTCGAGTACAAATTTTGAACTGGAAAGACATACATATGATTATTTCAAGTTAACCCATTACCCGCTAGTGTTGCGTTCACGCAACGGTCAAAATAATTGCTCATGCTTAAATTAATTACTTTGTCACCACTATTTTACAATTAAAAAAATTGCCTTATTTATTGGCAGAAATTTTGATATTTTAAAAAAGCGAAAATTACATTTCTGAATTTGTGGTGACAAGCGACTTTCAACAAGAAATTTGAAATTTCCTACTTTATAGTTTTGGCGGATAATAGGTTAACCCTCTGTCTACCAGAAGGGTCCAATGGACCCGACATGTATATTCAAAATATCTATTCAAACCAGAAAATTTCTTCAAAACAAACTAAATGTATAAATCAGACAATAATAAGTTAAATAAACAAATTAAATAGTTTTAAGTAAAAATTCTGGTGTAGAATGTTTTTATAAAACTTGAGTAAAATTTCCGGTAGTTGTAGGGTTAAATTAAAGCTTATAAAAATAGCATATTTTTTGTTAAAAAAATCATGAAAAGAAACAGCTTCAAATCCTTACAAAAATCTGTCGTAATAATATTTCTTTCAAAGCGCAGCTACACATGAAATAAATCCTTCAAATACTTTAAGCACTTTCTTTACGACCCTTAGAAGCACGGCTAAAATCATGTGTATTCGGATGCAGAAAAGTGGCATAAGTCTTGCATTTCAAAGTTTCGTATAACTTCATGAATTTTAGTATTAGATGAATGGGACTTTTTTTGTCTTTCTTTTAAGAGAACAGGAAATTTTTATTAAATATCACTAATAGGGCCGGGGGACCGTATAAAAAATTAAATTTCTTTAACTTTTTTAGAAATATTTTTATTAATCCAAACGACCTTCAGAATAATTTTTTACCTTATTTAAAACATTTTTGTAACTGGAACTATAGGTCTATGACTAACGGTTTAGGAATTAGCCATTGAACATCGTTGAGAGTAAAGACACACTGTATAAAATAATAATATAAATGGACGGTCATTTAACGACATATTTTCAAGAGAAACCAATGATTACACTGGAAATCGAATAGACCTTGCGCCACCCTTAAATTTCCAAGAGGAATTATGATTTATACCATAAATCATAAAGTTAGAAATAACTGCAAATTAATTGCACACACTGATCAATGAAATGAACCTTTAAAAACAAAATCATCTGTCCAAAACATTACAAAATTAAGGCGACTGGATGCGTAAGAAAATGGATGGGTACATAAGAAAATAAATTAGTAACTAGTTGGATGCGCCAATCCCAAAACTTTCTTCTATCTTATACATCTTAATATTTCAAAAACTAGTTACACATGTTAATACTTCAATATTATTAGTTCAATATTATACCAACTTTGATTTTCATCTTAAATTCCTGCTTCAGTCAATTAAATGAACTAAAAACGAGTTAATCTATATCATGATATTTCTTCAAATTAATAGTTTTTCCTTATTCTGTTGTTATCAGATGTTTGCCAATAGCCAGCTTAGCAGCAAGCGAGTTCCCGCGTTTGCACGAGCCGCCAATGTACAACAGAACTACGAAAAATCAAGAAAAGTATACAAAAATCGCTATCACAGAGCCTCTTTACCGCGCGATATTTCCAAATTCGAGGAGGACCTGTTGGCCAAAGCCAAAAATATGCACAAAAAAATTGGTTCAATTGTATGCATAATTTTATACACTTTTTGACTGTACAATAAAAAAAATGTCACAAATATCTCTATTACAGTGCCCCCCTTCCGGCAGATTTTTTTCAAATTCAGGGAGGACTTGTTTGCCATAGCCAGAAACGCACACAAAAAATTTGGTTCAATTCTATGCATAAATTTATACACTTTTCGATGGTACAATATTCAAAATGGCACAAAAATCGCTATTACAGCGCCCCCTACCGGCGAATTTTTTCCAAATTCAGAGAGGACTTACTTGTCATATCCGAAAACTTAAAATAAAAATTTGGTTCAATTCTATGCATAACTTCATACACTTTTAGATGGTACAACATTCAAAATCGCACAAAAATCACTGTTACAGCGCCCCTACCGGCGAATTTTTTTCGAATTCAGAGAGGACTTACTTGTCATATCCAAAAACTTAAAATAAAAATTTGGTTCAATTCTATGCATAACTTCATACACTTTTAGATGGTACAATATTCAAAATCGCACAAAAATGGCTGTTATAGCGCCCCTACCGGTGAATTATTTCCAAATTCAGAGAGGACTTACTTGCCATATCCAAAAACTTAAAATAAAAATTTGGTTCAATTCCATGCTTAACTTCATACACTTTTGGATGGTACAATATTTAAAATCGCACAAAAATCGCTATTACAGCGCCCCCTACCGGCGAATTTTTTCCAAATTCAAGGAGGATTTGCTTGCCATAGCCAAAAACTTAAAATAGAAATTTGGTTTAATTCTATGCATAACTTCATACACTTTTTGATGGTACAATGGCGACAGACAGACGGACAGACGGACAGACGGACGCACGGACACACGGACAGACAGAAATTTTTCTATAAACATGTTTTTTGGGATCTCTGACCCCTAAAACGTGCAAATCCGTCAAAAACCGGAAGTCGAAAAAAATTTCGATTACAATACTTTCTTCTATTGAAGATAGAAGAAAGTAAAAAATATTATGGATTGCATGTGGTTATCTTTATCTCGGAAGTGTTTTTTCCCCCTTGGAATCCTTTATTTTTCAAAATCGTTCTTTTTTTCTCGGAATCGTTCCTTTTTTCTCGAAATCGTTCCTTTTTTCTCGGAATCGTTCCTTTTTCTCGGAACGATTCCGAAAGGAACGACTCCAAAGAACTCGTTCCTTTCGATGAACGATTCCGGCTGGAACGATTCCTTAAAAGGAACGATATTGCCCATCTCTATTACTGACGCACGGAGAATTTTCCGATCATCAACCTCAACTGAAAGGTTGGAAGAAGTGAGGCAGTATTTAGTGCGAAATCCCAAGAAATCAATGTCTGTGTGGTTACTCATTAATCCTTTATGTACTGAATTATGAATTCATAAAAATTTGATCTTCTAAAGCATTTTTCGTGAATTGTTTAAGCTACATTAGAAGATTTACATAATCATTTAATAAATTTTAGAAGGATTGAAGGATTTAGAAGGATTAATTCAATTTCAATTTATAGGGATTTTGTGCAATATTTATAACATCACTCAATTCTTTTATTTTAAATATTGTTCTTGGTATTTTGTAGAATTAGGAAATGTACAAATATAATGAAATTCACTACTTATAATTCTTACAATGAAAATATAGAAGTATTTTCGAATTGAAAATCCCCCCCCCCCCACCTCCTCAACGTCAAGAAAGCTGAAAAGATGCAAAGACAAAAGAAATCATTCTTTTAAAAATATTTTTGTTTTGTGAAGCCAATAATGCTTTTTGAACAAGATAAAGTAATGTATCTATAACTCATTCTAAACTGTTTTACAACTAATCGATGTATTAAATTAATTTTATAATAAGTTATTTTAATGGTACTTATAACTACCGTCAGTAGATAAAGAGTTAAACTTGATTAGTTTTCCAGAGTTTGGAACGTTCCACATGTCTATTTTACATCTGGCGGATATGCATAAAGTTTGTCATCACGGAAAGACTTTTCGGACACTCTTTTCAATTATACCCAATTATTCTAGCTAGGATTAGCGTTCTGTTAATCTAAATATCCAATGTTTAAACTAAATCTGTAATTTTTGCCATACATGCTAAACCCTAATGAGGCACACATTTAAATTCCCCGCTTAAATTATGAATAAGACTTATGTGCCTTGACAGAAGTAGTTCATCTATTAAAAATGATAAAATGCGTTCTAAGATTCTTTTTTGTTCGTAAAACCTCATAAAGCACATCACGTTTCACCTCATAATAACTCAATCAATCAGCTTTGAAAATTTGTGGTTTAATAAATTAAGAATTTTTTTTTCGATTCTTGGAAATTAGGATCCTCATTTATCTTTTCTTCAATGTTGCATATTAAAAGATTGTATCTTAGTCACATATTTTAAAAAAAAAAATAGAAAATTTATTTTTATGTACCAGAAAAAATGTGTTAGATATGTTTTTTTCATATTTTGGAAATTAACTTCATTTAAAACTTAAGCGCTTTTAGAACTTTAAAATAAACTGAAGGCGAAAGCATTTAACATAAAAATATGCATCTGGATATGCAGTAGAATCTCGTTATAACGAATTTCAGTTTTGCGGTTTTTTTTAATTTAACGAACATAATTTATTTTATTAAAAAATCTTGTTATCCTATTTCATTATAAAATTATTCACTGTAGCGAATTTAATCAATGCTCTAAAGTGTTTCGTTTATGAGATTTTAACTGTAGGGCCGATCCATAAATAATGTCACACTTTTTTTCAATATTTTTAACCCCCCTCCTCACCTTTGTCACAAAATGTCACACTTTACCGTATCCCCCCCCCCCCTTGTCATATGTCACGCTATATTACGTAAACATATACTTTCAGTTCAGAAACGAAACACTACTTTATAGATCATATTTAAAATTTTATTTTTGAACTTTAACTATGTGTTTTAATGACATTTGTGAGCATAACAATAAAAATGATTCGTGTACTTATTTTGTATGAAATAAGATTAAGGTTTACAACAAAAAACATAATTTGTGTAGACTAGTAATAAAATATTAATATGAAAGAGCACTTGGAAACGGTAGTATTTTAGAATTTGAAATGGAATTTTAACATATTTGGTTAAATCTTATATTTACGAACACAAAATACTTTAAAACAGATTAATTTTGAAGAAGAAGCCTCAATATTAGTTTTACTTAAATGGAATTACCATCACGTTTCATTTGTCACATTAATATATGAACATTTCTAAAATTATATATTAAATCACAAAATAGAAATTACTCTGAATTATTTACTATTATGAATCTTCCTCCCTTGGAGAAGATAAATGCTCATCCATAGAGTACACAGGAATTTTGACATTACTCTCATCCTTGGAGATAGTAAGCCCACTAATGTTTAACCAAAATGTTTGATGTCACACTTCCTCTTACCCCCTCCCACACCCTTGTCACAAACTGTCACAATTTCACGACCCCCCTCCAAGCGTGACATCATTTCTGGACGACCCCTACACATATCGACAGTATATTATAGTTCAGCATTGGAACTATACTTGGAAAAAAAATTCTAATGTAATATTGTAATTTTTTTACTACACGCTACAATCATTGTCGAAAGTTGCATTGGTTAATATAATTAGTTAACAGTCAATAATTGTCAAACGTAATCATTAAACATTTAATCATGTAATTATTATTCATAGCGCTAAATATTTGCCTAAAATATATTACTTAACATTTAACAATTGTCAATGAAAATTATATAATTCTGATTTTTTTCTAACTATACACTTCTTAGCAAGCGTTTACTTAATCCAAAGCTTGAATTTTAAAACATTATTCAATAATTTTTGCCACATAGCCTCACAATATCTAAAAAAATGAATTCATGATCCATATACGGAAAATTAATATTAAGTCCCCCTTTAATATTAAGAAAACACTATAATCTATTATCAAGTAGGTTCACCTTTTTAAGATGATAAAATATGATCTAAAATCCCCCTCCCCCACCTTTCACAAACTAAGCAGACAATAATCACATCACGTAGAACCCTATACCTGAAACAGCCTACATAGAAAATTTGTGGTTAATAAATTGAGAATAATACTTTTTTCCGATTTTTTAAAATTAGGCTCCTTATTAATCCTTTAAAATATTGTGTCCCTGCCAGATTTAAAATTCACGTTTATTTAAGCTAAAGATTGAATTTCAAAACTTAATTCAATAATTTTTGCCATATATCCTAAAAATATCTAAAAAAAGCGAATTACTGATCCATGTACGGAAAATGTCACATCCGTAAGTTTCACACTTTAATATTAAGAATATCTGACAAAGTAGTTTAACCTTCTTAAGATGATAAAGTGTGATCTAAGTTTTTCCCCCCACAAAGCTGAGCAGACATAAGTCACATCACGTATAACTCTATAGCTAAAACAGCCTACATTTTGTGGTTAATAAATAAAGAATAAGACTTTTTTTCTCGATTTTTGAGAATTATTATCCTTATTAATCCTTTTAAAGGTTGTGCCCCTACTACATCTAAAACGAATTTGTTTTTAAAAAATTACATTTAAATCTCCAGAAAGAAATGGAATATGAATTTCTCACACTTAAGGAAGGTTTTTAAATGCTTATATTAACCCCTTGAGGAGACACCTAATTTAAACTGGATTCTCACCAGAAAATTTTAACTAAATTTTATATTTTTAACTTTGGAGGAAAATCGTTGGTAAACCGCTTTTCCTTATTAGAAAATAAACTTTTTCGAATATTCCGGCGGGAATTCAACATTTAAAGACTATTTTCTTGCCCCTCAAGGGGTTAAACTGATGACAGGTTTCGTAAGCTTCAAGGACTTTCAAGCAACTTTTACCAGAATTCTTGTAAAGTAATATTTGCCTTATCTAATGAAAAAAAAATCTATATTCAGATATAACGACCAATACTTTATGAAATGTCTGGTACTAAAACACCTAAAATCCCTTCAATCCCTTGATGCGTACGAACCCTGGATGATTACAAAATTTAGCATGCCGATGTGTATCTAAAAACATGTATAAACATACCGACAACTTATTTGACAACGTTTGTATGACGTTTTAAAAAGCTTATTTATATTACGATATGTTATTTTTTAAACTACAAAAAGCATTGGGAATCGATTATAGAAATGTTTAATAGCTCAATATAACATTCAATATCTGTCAAAGATAACCTTTTAATCATATAATTATTACACATAACTTTAAATATCAGTATGCTATTTAACATTAATAAATAGTGAATGGTAATCATATAATCTTAAACATTCAAGGCAAGTTAATGCTCAAACTTTAGTGTCACATCTTATTCAGTCCCTTATGTCATATATTCTAAAAGTATCTACAAAAGTATCTTTATTTTTCATATAGGAGAATGCGTCGCATATCTATGTTTCACACTTTAATTATAAATAAGACGTTATAATACTTGATTGAATAAGTTCATCTATTTAAGAAGATAAAATATGATCTACTGTTTTTTTTTTTTTTTTTTACAAACCTAAGCAGTCATAAATCACACCAAGTTAACCTCATAATAACTCAATCAGTCTACACAGAAAATTTGTGGTTAATAAATTAAGATTATATTTTTTGTTCGGCTCTCGAAAATTAGGATCCTCATTAATCTTTTCTTTAATGTTACATAAAAGTTTTGTCTTTGTCATATCTAAAAGAATTTGCTTTAGGAAATTGATCTTTAAGTGTCCAAAACAAAACGGAAGATGATTTTTTCACACACTAGGTGTCCTACTTATATCAAAGTCTTTCTGAGAAAATTATAGCCTTCACACATCTTACTTTAATATGATACTTAATGTGATTTAATAAGTTCTAATTATCGTAGTTTCTTTAATGTTTCCAGAAAGAGCTCATTATAGGAGTTTAAACTATAATTATGATAATTTAGAGTATAAAGTTAGTCATAAATTTGGTATGGATGCTTTGCGATTTCATATTATTTTTGTTTAAATAACCCCTTTCATCCATATTTTGCTCTATCGAATTTGGATGTAAATGTGATATTTTTTATTATGTGTGAAAAATATCTGATCATGGCGAAATTTGAAATAAATATGAAGGATTCAGTTTTTTAATTTGAAACAACTTTTCTAAAAACAACTTCTGTTTTCAGAAGAACAAAAAGTATAATATCTCTTATGCTTATATTTACTGTTTCAACGGAACTAAATTAAACGAGTTAATAGCATAATGATAAACAATTTATATAAGGCATGAAATAATAAATAGTTCCAGTTTGATAACTTTATGATCGTATTTTGCAAAGAGTTCTGGTGTTTTAAAAGAACATTTCTTTAAATCCCAGATAATGTTTCAAGTAATGAAAAAAGCTTAAAATGTACAGTACATAACAGAGGATTTCTGAAGGGGACAGTTTACCACATAATTGTTCCAAAAATCGATTTTTGTTTTTTAATGTTAAATGAAAGCCTGATTAATTGTGGATATTTTGACACGCCATTTTAACCCATACGGCAATTATACAGCTAGATATTGTAAATACTGTTAATACACCCAACGCAATTACCCACTCAAATTAAAACTTCTTCCTCGGTTCGGAAGTATCACATGTGATACTTCCGAACCAAAGGGGATATAAACGAAACTATTTGATTTTTTTACATTTTTACTTTACTTTACTTCTATATAGCTGAATGTTTTTGACTTTAGATCAAAACCAATAAATGGCAACACTGATGCTTATTTCCTCATAAAATGTTTTTATCTCATCTGAATTTCCAAAATGCATTCCAGACAGCGTCTTCATGAAAGTAATAAATTTTCATAATTAATTAACTTAGATGCTTTACAATAAAAAAGTTTGAGTATTTGTATATCATTCAGTTAATTAAAAGCCTTAAGTTTGTTACTGCGTAAATTTAGGTTATTAATACTTAAATTTATATTTTAAGGGTGTTAGTAATTTTATATCCGCATTTGTGAACTTAAATTACCAGCACCCTAAAATATCAGTTTCAGAAAAAGGCTACACCTCCTGTCATCTATGGTGTCTTTTTGTTCGTGCAAAATCAATGAATGTGTATTTGTAATGTTATTTTACCTTCAGGTTTGAAGAGGCTATATGGCTTTTACTCCATGCTCATATTTTTTTCTCTTTCATGTTTTAAAAATTCTGTTTTTTTTTTGTTTTTTTTTTTGTTTTTTTTTTTTCTTATATTTGAGATAGAGGATTAAACTTTTTTGTAGATGCAGTAGATATATCAGTCAAACAATTGGATTAAATGTAATATTAGAAATATCTAAAAATCCATGCGCAGTCTTTTTTAATACACATTTAAAATCTTAAAAGAAAAAATTGGGCAAAATTATCAATATTTAAAAAAATAGTAAAAAATTTTTAAAAATTCAATTTTTTTAATTTTTTAAAATTTTTAATTAAATATGCATTTAATTTTTATTGAAATGCAGTGAGTTCACTATTTGAACCACATTTTTAAACATAAAAAATATTGTTGAAAATGTAAACTGTCTCCTTAATTTTAAAATTGTACTATAGTTTAATATTTTGCATAAATTTGATTTCACTTTGTAGTGAAATATTTATAATTTAATTTTCTATTCATTTAAATTATAAATTAAATTTAAATAAATTTTAGCAGTGAATTAAGACAGTTTAAATTATGAAACTGCGAACACATCTTAAAATTAACAATTTAGACGATACTTACATAACTTAAATGCAATTACTATTTTTAAAAGATGCAAGAACATTAATTAAAAAGAATTTAGTCACTACATCAAATCCATTTGATAAAACACGAAAAAATATCCAGATATTCCATTTTCATGTCTGTCGCTTTAAAAATTATCAGATTGTTTCTCACTTTTTCCGAAATCGACACTCAGAACATAGGTGACAACGAGACTCTTACAGCTCCAGATAAGTGTTGCCAGTTTGAGCGTTTTTTATTCAGAAATTCAGAATAGTTATTTTTGCTTTATTTAATGGCAGGCACTTAATGTTATATCCTGTATAATTGTATACTCCTGAATTTCTGGTTGAAATTCGGAATTTCTGAATAATAAATGAGGCTAAACTTGTCCTCCAGGGATTAATTAATATAATAATCATTGACGCTTACATATTCCTACCACTGCAATAACTACAATCTCTGCTTCTTGTAACCAAATTGTGTACAGATAAATGACGCAGAGGTAAATGTGCAGGTTCGATAAAAACTAAATTTTACTTGTTTGAAAATTGGTTACAAAACTGAAACGCTGGTGAAGTATAAAATCACATCAAGGGAATTAAAGCTTTTATGTCATTTTCTCTGCGTTGCAATTGATATTTTATAAACTTTCCCTAATGTTCTTATTACTACCGACTTGTTTCGGTTTAACGGAAATTCGGTAATTGAAAATTCGGTAAACTGTAGGGAAATGCTTATTCGCATAAATGGGTTTCAAGATCTACAAATTAATATTATGAATTTCAAAATTTTAAAAACATCACTTTATTTTTTATATTTTCTGTCATATTTCTGTTTACTTCTTGTTGCACTAAAACATTTATTGTAGAGATCGACTGAAAATTCGGTATCGTTTTCGACCAAAATCTGAGTTTCAATGAAAATGCAGCCGGTCGGAAAAAAACTGCATCCCAAAAATCTCGTTTTTTCCTTCGCAAATTTTCAACATTACTAATTAATTTGGGTTGTATCGGCTCATATAAAACATTCTTTATTTATTGCTTTGTATTTCACTGTTTATAATTAATTATCAGTCATGACTGAATCAAGACGTGAGTGTAAATTATATAGAAAGCGATGCATATATGACTAAGCTTTGAAGACGCTTTTCACGTACTCATGAAAACTTTCAGACTAAATATTAATAGAAAATTTTTAATTTGAAACCGCAGAAGTGTTTCATATATTCTTTGGGAAATTTCTAGTATAACAGACGATCATAATAAAAGATAAACCGAGGTATGTATGCCTAAAAGAATTTTTAATTAGATGAAATTCGTATAATTAGAAAATCTTTCTGTGTCGTAGATGAATTAATTAAAATTTTTTACTTGAAAATTAAAAGTTTTGGTCAGAGGCTCAGAGAGCCAACTTGGGCCACACGTTTAATTAATTAATAAATATGTATATTTAAATATGTATTAATAATTTAAAAGATTTTTTGGAAATTTTCGTTTTTGTTTTCGGCAGAAAATAGGAAGATTACCGAAATTCGGTTCCAGTTCCGGTTTCGGTCTTTAAAATATGTTTCGGTGGAACTTCAATTTATAAGTTTATTAACCATGAATAAAATTTTAATTTGACTTTACCTTTCGTTCCATATATAATTTTACTTCAAATTAATCTTCACTAATGTTATGCAAAAGTTTAAAGAAAAGTACTTAAAATCTAACAGTTATACGTTTAAAATATACTTCACACATCTTGAAACTAATTACTTTTAATAAAGATAAACAAGATACATTAAAAATGATGCAGTAGCTCTATTAAATATATTTGAAAAGACATCAGAAAAATTATTCAGAAATTCCATTTTCTCATCTGTCGTTTTCTTAAACAATAACACATTGTTTCTCACTTATTCCGAACTCGACACTTAGAACAAAGGCTGCATCGAGCCTCCTGCAACCCCAGATTAATTAATCATGCAATCATTGACGCTTACATATTCCTCCCGCTGCGATAGCTACAAACTCTGTTTCTTGTAACCAAATTATGCGCATATAAATGATGCAGCGGTAAATGTGCAGGTCCGATAAAAGCTGAATTGTAGATTTCACTTGCTTGAAAATTGATTACGAAACTGAAACGCTGGGAAATGTAAAATCAAATCCAGCGAAAGAAGGCTTTTATGAAAATTGAAGTGTACTACCATGAAATTAATAGAATTTTGTAAACTTTTCTTAATGACCTAATTAATATTATCTTATGAATTCCTACTTGAAAGCTGAGGAAAATGTAAGCAGTTTTATTTATTTATATTCAGAATTATTTCCATCGTTTCCACTTTCAAAATTCTTGTGTTTATCAAAAAAAAAAAAAAAAAAAAAAAAAAGGAGAAATCGTAAAAGGCTTTTTGTTTTGAATTTAAAAAGTACATTTAAGAAGTAAACGCAGCGTCAGCAAATACGAGTTTTCATTTTTTTTTTTTTTCTTGGCTCGCCTGCATTTTAAAGAAAAGGCATTATTTATTTCTTTGAATGTATCAAATGATCATCCATCTTAGTTTTAAAGCGAATTTTATATCGAATGAGCTGTAAAAGGAAAAAAAATTTTTTTTTTTTAGATTGTTTTTTTTTTTTTTTTTTTTTTTTTGTGCATATGGTCATATGCTAGGAATATCTGTGTATCACCATTTTCATGTATTAAATTACATCTCGGAAAAAACAATTTTCAAAACAGAGGATGAAACATTCTTTTTTAAAGCATATATTTATATTTATGAAAAAGAAGAGTAAATTTTAATTAATTTCTTATTACGGGATGTTTTTAATGATCCAGTTTATTATTAGTAAGATAAAACTTTTCAAGAGATGTGTTCAAATATATAAAAAAACACAGACGGGAATGGGAGGAGCGATACAAATACCCGAAATAGCGTTAAGAATAACAAGCCTGTTTTCGAGTCCCTTTTTTTACCCGACTGCCAAGAAGGGTTATGTGTTTGACGCGCATCTGGGTATGTGGATTTCTTTATATCCTTGAAACATCCCAACGGCTGGATGGATTTTAATGAATGATGTCTCTGTCGATTCGTCTTAATCGTCCTATGTTTATAGGCTATGTTTTGTTTTATGAATACAGAATGGCGGTAGAGACGAAACAAATTTTTTCGCACCATATTGAGTGGCATATCATTGGATAGGTCTTTCAAAATGAAGACGATATTTCAATAACTATTTTACAGTCAGAAGCTCCGTTTAAATATTACACCACCTGGAATTTGTGTAGGTAGGATCTCTAGCTTTACTACAACTCTAACCTTCATAGACATCTATAGGCCTCATAAAAACAGTGTTTATAGATAGGAGCTAACAATTGTCATCAAAACAATTAAAAGTCATCAATACAAGCAAATAAAAAAAATAGGTAAGCAATATAAAAAATAGTTTCGCATTGATGAGAAATAATTAAATAGTTCGCTTTTCAGGCAGTCTGGTTTTTTGATTTTTTTTATTGAATTTTTACATGTTTATATTAAAGAAAAAAGAATCTCGCAACTTTTTCATTTACGTAAAGTTTAAAAATTAAAATAACGCTAGTGTTTAAAAACTTTAAAAGTGGAATAATATCTTACACTGTGATTAATATATGAACAATGAACTAAAAAAGATTTTTATACACATGCTAAATCAGTATATCCTGGGAAATAAAATATACATGACGTTTAAAAATATACACGAAATTAAAAAAAATATATATATGACATTGAAAACTTTAAAAGCTTTATTTAAAAAAAAAAATTCTCGACAGTTTCGGCTCTCGACAGTTTGTTGGCCATTCACAAGGAATTACAAGAATCATAATTAGAACTAACTAACAAATTATAATTAAAATAAGAATAAATACAATTTTGTAAACATTTAACCCCTTGGGGGCGAGCGACCGGTATACGTGACGCGTAAGGTGCTAAATATCTTTGATTATTCTCATCAGTAAATTTTTATTGTAAATTTTGCCTTATTTAATCCGAGCATTTTCCCGATTCAATTAGCCAAAAATTTCTAATTTGAGAAACCGGTAATAAAAGATTAAAAATCTCTGTAAAAGACTCTTGTCCCCAAGGGATTAATAGTAGAATGAATACTGCATGTTAATGTTATTACACATCGGTAAGTAAAAGCAATTAATGTAACATTTTTATCGATTAATAAATAATCAGAAAATGTGCAACTGTACAATCAGAGACAAATCTAATTTAAATTTCACCTCAGTCACAGTAGTAAGTTGGCGCCCTCCCTCCGCAACCCGATTATTTTTAAAAGAAAATTTCAATCAATCATTGCTTAAAACCCTCCGACTGTCTTGGAAAAGGGCAAAATTGTAATGTTGTTTTTTCTGCATTTTGTTTTAAATGCTTAAAAAAAATATTCTTTGAACATTTTATAAAAAAACTTAATAACGAATATGAATGCAATCCTTGGAAGTATTAATCATTGCTCAATGTATTAAAAATATATTAAATGAATAGAATTATATTACTTTAAATATTGCTTGTATTGCAGTGAAACCTGGAGCTTAGTGAACGTATTAACATGGGCTTGTCAGTGAGGGGGTTAATGTAATTAAAGTAAAGGAGGCTGTTTACATATACAATGCAATCAGTTTTCTATTATAGCCCATTGTGCACATAACACATTGCGAGGTGCACAGTCGTGGAAAAAAATAAATAAATACCCCTAATAACTCCTCAACAAATTATCGTAGAAGAAAGTTACTCGTACCCAACGATTGGAAATAAAATCTATTTTTAAATGATGTATATAAAATTTGCTTAGGGTGCCATCTACATACTAAAACGAGCCAAACTTCATTTTTTCAAAGGCAATATCCAATTTTAACAAGATATTTCATATCTTCGGTTCAAACTATGCCTAGACACCAAATTTCAAGTCATTTGAATGATAAGTTTTTGAATTATAAACATTCAAAATTTAGTGCTTTTAATGTTAAATTACATTTTCATATTTTCATTAATATCTCCTGAAATTATACTCCTAATGTGATAAGTTTTTGTGTAGCAATAATACTAAAATATCCAAACATAAATACGTTGAATTTGCAATTTTTATAACTTTATGATATGAATTATTGATTAGGAAATTAACATTCCAAAAAATTATGAATTGCAACCTACAATTTCTTTGATGGATTTAGATTTATTTCGTCTTGCTTTATGGAAATCCAAAAGTTCACATTTTACTTCCAAGTAGTTTTCAAATTATGCTTAAAATACGGCAAAATGATGATTTAAGGGGCCGATGATAGAAGTGACTAGATATTTTGAAATATTTTGTGCTCTCCTGTAATCTAATAGTCTTCAATGACTGCTTGAATGGCGCTTAATATGCCTTGATCAAGAAGGGAGCTCTCTCGGTCAGCAATCGAGTACCGAACTTCAATTTGGATACAGACCCTAAAACACGCTTGTTTTAAAACAATTAATTTCTCGTAAACTTATCGTATGAATTGCATAGAAATTTGCTTTTAGGCTAATTGAAGGGTGTAGAGTTCATTTATGCTGTCAGGATTGTGCACTGCTGTTGAAAAAAAAAATTTGGTTCGTTTTAATATTTAGATGGCCCCCTAAGCAAATTTTGTATACATCATTTAAAAGTAGACTTTATTAACAATCGTGTGGTATCGGTAACTTTCTTCTACAATAATTTTTTGCAGAGTTAGTAAGGGGTGTTTACTTTTTTTCCACCACTGTATCTTACGAGAAAGACAATTTTTGAGATATAAATACTCAAAAGTATAAATTAATTGGATTTGTTTTCGCTTCTCTTTTGTGAAATTCCCCACGTATGATTGAACGAGTTTCAAGTTTCTAATATTTTTTTACTTTGGGGGGACATATACATATCGTGTAAACTAGATTACGGGATATAGTCCAATAACGAAGCTTTATTTCATTTTTGGATATTTGGTAATGAAACCTTTGACTTCAACAAAATTTATTTATGAAAAGGCGGTGCTAAAGTAATTTTTGCGAAATGCTGGCAACGCGATGCTCTGTATAATACAGGATGTCCATAAATGCAGGAAGTCCTGTAAGCGTTGTACAATGTTGGTTCAAGGTAAAAAAAAAAAAAAAAAAAAGAGTAACTCAAACAGTTTTAGGTAACCGCACGCGGGAGTACTGCTTTGTTATTTACTCCTTTGCAGTGTCACATACGCAAAATGACCCGAGCGTAAAACTTTATTGCCGGGCTGAATATTTATAAGCTGTTAGAGCTATGCGATTTTTTCATTTGGAGCTTTATAAAAGATCTACATTCCGTCACTACCTAATGATCTGCCAAAGTTGAGACACAGAATTTAAGAGGCTATTGCTTCCATTACTCCGGACTTAACCCATTTATGCCTAGCGTCCCATTTTTGGGACGTTTCAAATTTTAATGCATTTGTATAATTTTCTTCTTCTTTATAACATGAAAATTGCATGAAATCATTATTTATAAATGTCTTTATCTATAACAGAGAGATGACAGCACAAGGTGGATATTTATTTGCTTAAATTAAGGTTTTTTTCAGTGTTTATAGATTTTTAATTTTTCAAGAGGGCGAAATGCCAAAAGTAAGTTTATTTGTATTTTTTTCTATCATGGACCGAAAATCGCAAGTTATAATCTTACCTTGTGGACTTTTTTGAAATACGTATTTTTTTAAATTGCGAAATTAAATGTTCAAGCCTATTTTTTATGCATTTTTGTAATGTGCAAAATATAGGGTTCTAGGCACAAATGGGCACATATTTTTGTTAGAAATTTAGGAGACAGTTATTTATGCAATCACCTTTCGAAGATATTTATGAAATAAATTGTTATTAAGTCTGCAATACGATTATTCTTATTTTATTAATAATAATAGTTAAAACGTTATTAGTCTCTGCAAAGAAATAAATATATTGTTTTTTGTAGTTCATTAAAATACTAATTATCGTACATAATATACAATTTAAAAACATTTTAAATATAAATATAGACAAAATATATAATTATGCATATTATTCTACTAGAAATACTCATATTTAGTTCTTTTAAATTTTATCAAATGAATACAAAAAAAATTAAGCGTATTTTTTTTAGTACTATTCCAGTTAATTTTGCAACATTTTAAATTGATTTTACCAAAAAATTTGAGAAAACAAAAATTCAAGCACAAATGGGTTAATAACCGAAATGTGGGAAGAATTAGACTTTATATTGGATGTGTGCAGTATAACTAAACGTACATATATTAAATCTTTGTAAGAAAAACTAGTTTAATTTGATGTAGTACGTACTTTAATTTGATGTATGATTTGTTGTAAATAGTCTTAATTAAACTGTTATGTAATACCAACTGAGGTAAAACTAATGAAGTGTTTTGTAACTCTGGCACTTTTTTCTGGACACCCTGTATAATGAAAATTAATTAAACTCATTTTAATTAATGCATTTTTTGAGTAGTATTAAATCATTTAAGTCCTTTGAACTGTTTAATTAAACACTCTAAACAAATAGTAAATATGAAAAAAATACACATTCCTCTACTCGAAGAAGAATATCAAAAATTGGTTATCTTTAAGCTGTGAATTTCTAAGGTGTCAAAGAGTAGTCTAAGAAAATGTGTAGAAGTTATATGACCTAAATGGTAGAAAATGGCTAATCTGACAAACCTACTATGAAAACGTGTAATTTGTTGCCCGCGTAAAGTATAAAACTGACCAAAATAATTACTCCTACCTATCCAAAGTAAAATTAAATAATTTTTCAAGTGAAATTATTTATTTATATGTCTATATTTCTTTGTTTTTGCGCCCTCCCACATTTAGAGCTTAGAGCAGCTGCCCCGCCATCTTCCCCAGTCGTTTCGTCTATCGTTTCAATGTTATCATTTATCTATACCCATTTAAATATTGCATAATCTTAATATTTACAACACACGAATAAGGGGGGGTGTACATTTGGTTGCATTTTTTAATTAGTTTAATTTACTGATTTTTTATTACTTTTTAAATAATTTTCAGGCATATATTATTTAGTCTTTATCTATAGTGGTTAGATTTCGAAATTAACCCGTTGTAACATAGAACGATATATAAAAATTATAATAAACTTTTAATATGTAAGATAAATTAAGAGAGTTCCAATGTGTTTAACTTTTTTATAAGAGTTTTTTCTTAGTCTGATTCATTTTAATTATTTAATAATTTAGCCTCTGAAACTGGCTCAAAGGCACGGTTGGCAACTTGATTAGGCTGTCCGAAATACGACGATATGTACGTAACATTTATTTTTTAATAATTATTTAACAATTTCTTTTATATCTTTTCCTACAATTTTTAATATAGTAAAATTAAAATTTATAAAGCATATACTTATGAATTACTTTTCACAAAATGATTATTAAACATCTTTTTTCGAATACCACATTTAAGAGTTCACTTTCGAATCAGTAACTGACTGTTTCTGTAGATCTGGATAATTTTGGCACCAAAAATCGAGTTTTCGATTTTTTTAATGCACGAAAACGCAATTTAATTATTGTCCTTTAAACATTATTACTTTTATTCTGAGCGCTGAATTTAGACTTTGTTTATTGGAAGAGATTTTGGCAGCTTCCAAGCAGATGTGCGTATGAGTGTTTGCAACAATTTTCAATTGCAGGGTCACTCGAAGTAGAAAATGGATGAAAATGCAGAGATGCAGAATAGGCAGAAAATCCAAAAATATTTTATTTCAATACCCGTGGAGCTTACTTCTTCCCAAGCACTCTTCCTTTAATCAATTTATCGGTGATTACTTGTAAGAAGATATAGTTAAATTGTATAATCCGCGACGTTACAATACATTGAGCATCGTGGCCAACTCCACATTCTTATCCATGGATCCTGAGGTGTTATATAGCAAATCGTTCACATGCAAAAAAGTGGCACAACTCAAAAAAGGCAAATTTCACCGGAGAAGCAGAAGAAGATTCACCCCGACGCGCGCATAGAAATATAACCAGCTTTCTTTGTGGCATTTTTCTTACAGAACAATTCGTCAAATTCCAGGAGCCTCTCAAAATTGTACATGAAAAAAATATGCATTCTACTTAATCATAAGGTTTCAACTAGCTCACGATGATATACTTGGATTGCAACGTAATTTTTGTGTGCTATTGCCTTTTTCTATATCTCTATTTAAAGTGAGGAGTGTAGCATTTATACTTTGTTTACAAGGACATTCAAAAGTTATCTGTTACATTACGATCAATGGGTAAAAATCGCTTCAAGTTCCTTTTAATGATGTTACATCATTTTAAACATAATGAAAATTATATGCGTTTATGGAGTGCACTATACCATGCATACTGTAGAATATGAGGCGGAAAGCATTTTTTATTAATTTACATGGCCACACAAAATAATTTCGTTACATAATGGTTTAAGGGGGAAAATTCCTTGTAGCGTATTTATTTATGTTACACTATTTCAAATATAATGAAATTGATACACATTATACAGATTTACTCTAAGATGCATGCTGTAGAATATTATGCGAATTGCATTTATCGTCTATTTACAGGGGAACACAAAATATTTCTGCAACAGTGTTGTATAAAAGCGAATATTAGCAATATTTTCTGGAAGTATGTTTTAAGGTATGGTTGGCGGTTTTAAATTTAACTTAATTTTTTAATATTATATAGTGTATATAAATGCTATGGATCATATTCAGGGCTACACAAAAGAATTCATAGCAGTAATACGTTAAAAATTAGTTTTGGGCGTAAATTCTGCATCCGTTAAATAATTTCATATTCTTCGAAAGAGAAAACCGTAAGTTTGAAGTCTTATTTCTTAGAATCTGTAAAATATTTAGATTTAGATCAGAATAATTTTACTAAAAAAAAGCAACTGTAAAAGGCGCTTTATAAACTTTTCATATTAACCCTTTGCACTCGAGAGCTCCGCTGCGGAGACATAATATTTCTTAGCAAAATTTGCTTTTGGCACTAGTAATAAAAGAAAATAAAATGTATGTTATTTAATCAGAGGATTTTTGAAATTGTGTACTTGAACGAAACTTCTTTTTAAAAAGTGGTGCAGATCGAATAAAATTTGTGTAAGAGATGCCGAGCGCAAAGGGTTAAAATGGATTCGAGGATTTAAAAATTAACTAAACTTTGCTCAAACAATTATTTGTACACGTTATTAGTGCGGCCAATTTGATGGAAATTTATACTCAGTATATCTACTACTAATTTAAATAGTAACTTTTTTTTTATTTAACACACAAAGAATGTCAGTAGACAAGGTAAATATAGGCATGCATAAAAAGTCTTTAAATTTTAATATAGTTAAATGTTTGAATAAAAATATCCGCTTAATTGGTATGCTATTACAGTAAATGCAAATATATACACTGCTCAAAACAATTAGAAGAGCACATGGTTTTAACAAAATTACGCGAATATTTACACCGATAAGTAACGTAAAATAAAACATCCATAATTTAAAGCGTAGTAGAAAACAGATAAAGAAAACTTCACATACAAATTAAAGTTTAGGACGTCGAGAGCTAGAAACAGGAGATAAGTAAAGAAATTGGGATTTTGCAGAAACGTCTGTTTCACTGTCTCAGTTGTAAAATTCAATTGCTCAGCTTGTGTTTTGAGAAAAGGTGCCTTGAAAAAGTCCCAACAATGTGATTTGCCGGAATCCATGGCTTGGCGTGTTACCGGGACAGTTGAAACTGTGAAAACACAGCGACGTGTAGCGGACGCTGTTGGAGTCGCAAGAAGTGTCAATGCAAGGCTGTGGAATTGATTCCAGGACACATGGAATAGTAGAGATCGACAAATGCAAGATCGCCATGTGCCTCCCCAGAAACCGGATGACCGATATATCCTGTTAACAGCTCGTCGAGACGGAACGGGCAATGCTACTCAGCTGCAAACACAGTTGCTCATGCCCAACGAAGGATGTCCAGCCAAACAGTCCAAAAAAGACTTCATCAGGGTGTTCTCTATGCACATAAGCCAATGGTCTGTATTCCGTTAACCTCAAGCAACTGTGCAGCCCAAAGAAGGTGGGCAACTGAACATCGAGTTTGAAGACAATGTTGTTGGAATCAAATTATGTTTATAGACGAGTCCCGATTCAGTCTGGATTTGACATCCGATGTGTTTTGGCATGGAGAGAAGGAAGCACTCAAAATAATCCCACATTCGCTCGTGAAAGATCACGTTACAGACGATGTGGATTAATGCTATGGTCTGGAATCAGCATAGTTGGACGTACGGGCCTGCATATCATTCGGAATGGCACTTTGACGGTCCTAAGTTATACAGGCGCGATACTGACACCTCATGTCGTATTTTATTGGTGATTTCTTTTTTCCATGCATGATAATGCCAGACCGCATACAGCTCGTCTTGTGGAGAACATTCTTAAAGTTGAAGCAATCCAGCATATAAAATAGCCAACATGCTCGCCTGACCTGAATCCTATCGAGCATGTGTGAAATGCACTTAGACGACACATTGCAGCAAGACTGAGGCCTCCTTTTATTGTTCGACAGTTGGAAATTGCAATTCTTGAGGAGTGGAACAGTACTCCCCGAAAACGTATCGATAATGTCATCGAATCCATGTAAAACAGGCATGCGACAGTTTTATCTATTCGAAGGGACCACACGCCATATTAAATACCTTGTATCATTCCTAAACAGCACATTTTTTTCGTCATTTACATGTAACCAAATTGTTGCCCTAAACCATCTTTTCATGTTCTATCCATCTATTCAAAGAATTAAAGCTCTCTTGCAAATTTGTTGTGTCTTTTTTCGGTATTTCGCATTAATACACATGTTACTCTCAATTTTATGCCCATGCATGAATGTCTCACACTGTTCTCTTCTCTTTCTTGCTTGCTCTCCTAATTTTTTTGAGCAGTGTATATATATATATATATTAAGAAGAGGATTGCGATTTTTCAAACTCGTAACTTAAATAAAATACTTTTTAAGTATTTACATGTAGAAAAAAATTTTCCATTACCGTAATCTAGCCTGAAGTACACACACTAAAATATCCCTGTAAAATTACGGACAGAGGACTGTAGCAGAGATTCCAGTAATACCCCGTAAAAAAAAAAAAAAAAAAAAAAAAAAAAAAAAAAAAAATCTGTATCTAATTACCAATCTGTATTTTTGCTAACAGATGGACTAGAACTGTAAAAATATGTGTATTGCCCGTAATATTCAAAGTAACTAAGGGATAAGGCCGCTTATTTAATGGATCAGACCGTTTTTCATCAAATAAGGCTGTTGCTCGTGAAAATTGAAGGTCAAACGCTCAGGAATTTACAGTTTTTTCTGAGAGTGTAAGTGTAAATTCCATTAATTATCGTCAATATAAGTTATTGAAGGGTACATATTATAGCATGTTAAAAAATATATTTTATTAATTATTGTTTTTTTGTTTTTAGATGTACAGAAAAAATTAATATATTGATTTCTATTCATTTGTTATTCTCCATAATGTATTGTATCTTGAAATTTGAACTCACCAGATTCACAATGAGATCCTTTGTATCCAGGAAAACATCGGCAGACACCTTCCAAGCATTCTCCATGGCCGCTGCAATCTAATTTTTCGCATTCATATTCTCTAAGCTGACATTCTTTACCCTTCCATCCTGGGCTGCAAACACATTCTCCCCCAATGTATTCTCCACGGTTGTTACAAAGTACTGGACATATTCCTAAATAATTAATTTGTAAATGAAATATTTGAAAATGGGGAAAAAAGATGTATAAGTCTATTTCAGACTACAATAACTCCTATTACAAAAACAATACTAAAGCTAGGTTTTAGAAAAATCAAAATTAGATGTTTCGTTCAATGCTGTAGTAATATTCATTGTATTGCATTTTGAAAATGTAGCATGCATTTCATCGTGTAGTTACACCAAATTCGCACAGTTCTTGGATTTGAGTATAGTTTTTCCGATTAATAATTTTATCCTAACTCTAGTCTGTTCCCATTCTAGACTGTGGGTTAATACATGCACCTTTAAGAGTGTATTTACTTTTGGTACGAGCAGTAAAGAAAAGTAATAATTGCGATATTTAATTAGAGCATATTGGTAATTTAATAAGTGAAGTATTTAAAGTAACATAGTGCTATTCGAATAAAAATCGTGTACGGGATAACTGTTCCGAATTGGTTACTGAGATAAATTCTGCGATTAAGCAGAGCTTAACCAGAAACTGTCTGATTTTTAGGGCATTTTAGATGTTTGTTTTTTAATGCATATAATAATGTTTTTTCTAATTGAAATTATTGCCCTTTCACCTAAGTGTATATATAGGTTCATATTAAATTGTTAATATTTTAATTGATTTAAACTTCTGCAGTGTTTAAGATGCAAGGCGTGCACCGGAAATTGGTGTGGCACTTCAAATAATCATGCGAGAAAAACACTCACATGAATTCTAATTATAGAACTAATAATATTAAGTTTAAACGTGAAAATAGTATCCAAAATACAAATTTTACAAAATGGCTGCACATTAAAATTTGAATGCTATTTTAAGTAATAACTTTATATTTTCAAAACTGTTTAATGAATCAAAATTAAAATAATAATAATGATAAATCTTTCAAAGGTGTGTCTTCTAGTTACAAATATCTTATACATTTTGCACACAAACAAAATGTCGATAACTTAATCGGTGTAAACGTAATAATCCACACAGATTCGGGAAAAATATTTCCAGAAAAACTCGCTTAAAGTATTTGATCAGCTCTTTTGTTAGGTGTTGCGACACGAGTTTGCTAAACTGGCTGTCACAAGTTATGTGGAACAAAAAACGATCTTGAACATATTCCAAAAGAACCATTCCTTGAAACATTTTCTAAAGGGTCTTTAGTTAAATAATATGAAGATTATTATTGGGAAATTGTCCTATGAGAATTCGAGGAACATACGAAGCCTGTGGAACTTGCCTGTCATCCGGTGTCTCACCGATACTATTTACATTTATTTTTAGGCGCATTCGTAATTATATAAATGCGTAGCACCTATAGTCGTCGTTCGGCCGTCTGTCTGTCCGTCCGCATATAATAGAGAAAAACTACCCAACCAAATGATCTGAAATTTTAAATATATAATTGTTGTAAAAATTTTGGAAAATAGGATGTATAGTTTAATTACACGGACAGTCAAAAGTTTTCCGTTACATTAGGACCAATGGGGAAAAATATTTCAAATGCATTTTAATAGTGTTACAGCCTTTCGAACAGAATGAAATGGGTATGCATTTATGATGTACACTAAAATATGCATTCAGTACAATATGCGGTGCAAAAAATATTTATAAATCTAATTATAGTACGATCGCACCTCGTTTGCCACGTTTGACGTGTAATTTTCAACTTGTTTTTATTTTTTTGTACTACTAGAAATTTCTCAAAGAGTCACCATCATTTGCAAAGTAAATGATTTTTCACTTTAATAATGAAAAGCTATTGGTATGTTTTAAATAAATAATTTCGTCAAATTTACCCCCAAAAAGCGATATCACTTATGCTGACAGAAACTTATTAATCTTAAATTGGCCGATAATTTAAGATAAGCATTATCATATGTTTTTTTTTTTTTCTGGATTAAAAAATTGCCTTAGAAAAGGCAGAAAGGGTATGTCTCAATCAATTTCACATTTTGTAAATCATACCATTTCTTGCAGTGTGAATATAAATACGAATATACATTATTATATAGTTTGTTTTTTATGTTAGTTTTATGTTTCGATAAATCACGTGCTAAACAAAGAACAGATGCTCTGCGTCGAGGTGATTTGGCCTATTCAACGGTCTAATTTACTAAAAATATACCGTCATGCCTAAATGTTGCTGTATTTGAAAAGAAATAAGAAGTAACTGCAAAACAAGAAAATTCATTTATATATAAAAATAACGTGGAGTATTGATAAATAATAAAACATTTTAGTTTTAAATTCTGAAGTAGAATTGACATTGCATTCATCTTCAATACGCTTATACGTATAAAATATAACTGATATTTCTTTACAAAAGAATTCAGAATTCCTTGAATAAAAAAACTCTTTTTTTTTTTTCATTGTCAATTTCATTGTCATTTTTTCAGTGTCATTCGCCGTCGTTATAAGTATATAACTAATACCGATAGTGAAAATAATTGTTTGGTTTGGTGTAGTTATCCAGAGAATTGGTTTTGATATGTAAGGTTTAACGTTTTATTTCAAAGAATCAAAAATTGAAGGAAGTGTTTATTGCAAGAATGAATTTCATTAATTAATCTTTTTTTTGTTCTTCAGTAAAAAAAAGGAAATTATCGGCTTATTGCATTAGCATAAATGTCGAAAACACCGACCGGCAGTATAACAAGGCAAAGCAAGCTGGAATTTTTGGTTAGTATTGAACATTTTATTGATATTTAGAAAACATATGTTTATGAAATAACCTATAAATAGAATAAATCAACTGTCAGGATACTCGGGGAACATTATTTTAAAATAATAATAAACCGTTAATAAACTTTTTACTTACTGTAGGCACAAGACTCTCCAGCAAAATCTGGACTACAAACACAGTTTCCCATAACACATCGACCGTGTCCATGGCAGTCATATGGACAGGTTAGGCTCGACTCATCTGCAAAAAAATCTTGATAAAACAAACAAACGAAACTCCTAATTTCTTACATATTTAAGGGGTATCAGGACTCTTAAAGCTTCAAATATTTCGAAATTTTATTTTATTTAGATGTTAAACTCTTATCTTTTCAGAACATTGTGATATAATTGTTTCCTTGAAATTCCCATTAGACCAGAAGTTATGACTTTTAGAATTATTCCCGCTCAATAGCTGAAGCGACGATTCCGAAATTTTGAAGTCATTTTTCTCCAAATGACGTTTTTGGGCATAACGCACAAGTTATCTCAAAAACTTCTGAATGATTTTTCATGAAATTTTCAAAACATACGTTTCATGGTAGTCTGTATAAACTGAACCTAAATTTTCCTTTCTCTTAAAAAAAGAAAAAAAAATTGGCGATTACTCTATTGAAATTTACAAAATTTTGTATTAGCTAAATACAACTTTATATTAAAAATATAAAAATGCTTTAAATACAAATTTATTTAGGTTCAGGGTAATTATTAAAATCCGAAGTATAAGTAGGCATAAAAATTTTCATTCTATTTGAAATATTCATCTTGTAATCCTGAGCGTAAGCTGTTATACCAATTTTCTGCTCATCAAATATCTGACAGTTTGGAGTCCTCTATAAATGCTAATTCATGATCCCCCTATAAATGCTAAACCCATGAAACAAAAGAACATACTTGTATATTTCATCTCAAAAAAGTGTGTTTTATTAATCGTATGCATTTTAAGATATTAAATGTTCAAAATCGTCTTTTTTTTTTTCTTTTTTTACAATTTTAAGAGTCCTGAGACCTCTTAAAAGTGCATCATGCATTTGATTAACTAAAGAAAATTTTATTAGATATTTTATCTGATGTTAATTTATGTAATAAATGAATTCGAAATTGCGGAATTGGAGTGGCCTAAATTGAATTCTTAAATAAATGAATACTTGAAATAATAAAGGCAAAAATAAAATAAATATCTTTAGACTATATATGTTTTTATTATTATTATTATTATTATTATTATTATTATTATAACTGAATATATACATTACAAAGAGAGAGAGACTGTAAAATATTGCTAGTAATAATCCATTTCATTTGCTAATGTATTTAGTATACAGACGAAACAAGTAATACTTTAGATTATATCTGTAGAATAAATTCTTGGCATTTTTATAAAGATGAATTAAAAGCCATTCAGAAAATTTTGAAAATAAAAATGAAATAATAATAAATTCTCTTTTTAGAAAAAAAAATGTGTTTACGTAACCATAATTCAATTTATAGCAATAGAAGCTATTCAAATATTTATTGTAACAGTTGAGAAAAAGATCCGTTATTTAAAAATAGAGCTTAATTAATATTTAATAATAATAATCTTTACGTTTTACATATATGTTTCTTTATACAAATGTTTAATTGAAATATATTCTTTAATTAAAAACATTAATTAAGAGGAAATTTTTATAGGCTTTTGATAATTAATTTTAAAGAAATATAGCATTTGAAATACTAATTAATAATTAGGTCCTTAATAGGTACATTTTATCAATGGTTTGCTAAACAGTTAATATCAGCAATTTTTTCTATATTTCACATAGGTGGACTATCTTTTTTCAATAGCCTGATCATTGGCTAGAAAGCAATTTTTTTTAAATGTATTTTGTACTAATAGCTATATATAGTAACAAACAGATTTTAAATATGCTAAACAGTTAAAATGAGCGAAATTTTCATATTTCCTATAGGGAGACTACATTTTCTAAGAAGTCAAATCAATGGCTAGAAACTGATGACTAACAACAAACTGATTTGAAATAACTGAAAATAAATAAGTTTAAACAGCAAAATGTGATGTAAAAATTAAAATAGAATCATAGCCACATTTTAAGTCAAAAAGTAAAATTCTTTCCATCCAGCACACTTAAAATAATACTGAGAGACCACTATTTTTAAAAAGACATTGCTTTCGAAGTCACTTTATGAAGTTCCGTTTCCGCAAAAAAGTAATCCAATTACAAGCACCGATGCAAAGTTCACAAAAAAATCGAAAAGATTATCTAATTTTTGATTTGAACTAGAAGTTTCTTGTGTAAATTTATTTTTATTTAGAAATCCATCTTCGTAACGAGTTGCTTCCAGGTCTGATTCGATGTTTATTTATTTTAACAAATAATTCACAATTGCTTGCAATTGTTACTTATATTATTATACTTGTAAAATTATAACAACGGATGCTTACCTGTTGTTTGCGTTGTAAACGAAACCTCAATTTCTTGATCACCATCATTGTATGCTGATATGTACCACAGTCCTCTTTCCAAAAACTGTATAAACTCTGTATTGTATAAACCCTAAAAGATTTAAAAATAAATTTATATATACTTGAACAATTTGCTAAGCATATAGTTTACACACACTTACATAGGCGTGTACCGGGTGAACCAAAAGTTCGTTACGACTTTAAAAACACATAAAAAAGGAATAAATTATGATAAAAGAGTGTGTAGAACGTTCTGGAGGCTATGTTGAACATTTGTTATTGGACGAATAAATGAATGGAGCGTATTGTTGTCTTGTTCATTGTGTTTCTGGTCATCAGCGCCTTCTAAATGTGATTTTTGAAAAAAAAATTATGCTGCTAAAAAAAAAAAATCTGACTACCTTGTGAATCCTTCCTTGCAAACCACACTACTTTATCATAATTTCTTCCTTTTTTATGAGTTTTTAGAATTGTAACGAACTTTTGGCTCACCCGGCATAAGAGGAAGAGAGTTTCAAAACTCGCTTTATCCAAAATTTAAAAAAAAAAATCGTTTTTTCTCTGTCAATCTATTCTATGGTAAATCTGCATAAAAAAAATACAACCATTTGCAAAAAAACTTGTTTTATCCTGTATTTCTGCCATAAAATCTTCGTTACAATGAAACATCTTCGTTTACAATGAGGACCAATGGACGCAGTTAGACTTTCTTCATGATTCCCCACAATTTGATTTTCTGCATAAGGCGAGTTTTGAAACTCACGTCCTCATATAGTAATTTCAACATGAATGTATTTTTTAAATTATTATAATTATTTTCAAATAAGATACGTTAATAACTGATTTATTATTTTTTTAATTTTCGGGATTCTTTAATCATTGTTACGAGGGCAAGTCAGTAAGTAGGTAACAAAAGCCAATAAAAAATGGGAATCCAAGATACATACTTAAAAGGCTTGTTTATTTCTCTAAATAATTGTCATTTGCATTGATACATTTGTCCCATCTCTTTCTGAGTTTTCTAATACCTGCTGCATAAAAGTCTTTGGCTTGCACTCTCAGCCATCTGTGTACCTCACATTCAACGTCTGCATCAGTAGGCTGTAGTCTAAACCATGTGAACACCCTGCTGCAGTTGATAATGCTGTCTATTGTTGTTCGCCTGTCACCTCTAACCATTCCCTCAATTTTCTGCACTGTTTCTTCTGTCGCAATCTCAACTGGACGACCACTTCGTTCTTCGTCAACAACTTTTTAACGCCCCTGCTCATCTTGTACAACTGTTGTCTCATAAATTCGAAACTGACATCTTACAGTTGGACAGTGCTGCAATACCTATTGGTATATTTGGCAACAATTTGCTACAAATTTCCGACCTCTCATATCGGTTTGTGACCTACTTATTGACTTTCCCTCGTAAGATACACAACCTTATGGCGTTGAAAAACAAACAGACTTTAGTTACATCATTATGAAAAATTAAGCCTCTTTTGTTAAAACTTCTGCGTTATTGTAACAGAAAAAACTTGGAATGATTTAAGTTAATGAAAAGTTCACTGTAAAAAAAAAAATAATGCCAGTTTTTCGGTAAGAATCGGAAAAGTATTTGCCCTTATCGTACCGGAATAATTTCCAACCCAGCTCGGAATAATATCCGTAAAATACTGTTTTACTGGCTATATCCTTATTTTTACGGATTTTATTCCGAGCTGGGTCGGAAATTGTTCCGGTACGATAAGGGCAACTATTTTTCCGATTCCTACCGAAAAACTGGCAGTATTTTTTTTGCAGTGTTGATTGAAAAAAAAAATTAATAGTTTAACACGAATACGTTGGAAAATGAATACAAATTCATGGATGTCTGACACAGTTTATAGTACTACAGATTTAAAAAAAATATGGATTATGTTTGTTAATGATTTAAATAATAAACGCTATAAAAATTGATAAATGTGTTTCAAAAATCTTATTGAAAAATTTGGTTATTGTCAAGACGTTCTATTTTTTATATTAAAATGAGCTATTTAATAGGATATAATAAAAGAGTGTTCTAAAAAACAAGCGAATTTGTAGTTACTATTGATTTTTCAAATATATATGAACTTAATAATTGTCTGATTTTAGATCTTTTTATTCGTTGTGCAAAATACTTTATCGTAGATTGCTAGTTTTATTATAGAAAAAAGTAAAGATAAAAATCGTAGTATTTCCTAAATTGAGTAAGTATGCGAGTCGAATCACTATTCTTCCCAATTAATATAAAGCACCGCCGTGTAGAGACTGATGAATCTGAGCCAAAAACAGATGTTGGAAAAAATAATTTTGATTAATTTTGAATCTGAGCCAGAAGAATAAGTAGTAAGGAATAAAAGAGGATATATTTGAACTGACAAGAAGAAATGGCAGGCTTACTGCTTACAAAATAGGTTTAATCCTTCATAATATCTTACTATCCTCTTTCGTATAATAAGGAATTGCCTTTTCTTATAAAATAAATATATTCTTGAAAAATATTAGTTCATTTTTAGAATATCGAAAATATTTAGAAAAATTACCTACTGTTAACATTATTTCTAGCAGATTCAAAGTGCAGATGCACCTGAAATGAAATTCCTTAATATCCAACATTTCAGAGATGGTAAAATTTAGTGATAAAATAAAATGTAGCAATAATTTCTCAAAACTCCATAAAAGCTAGGAAAATAAGAAAGTTTTTTAAACCTTTATGTTCCAAATTCTGAAATCATGAAAATTTCATCTTCAAAAGCATTTTTCGTGAATTTTTTAAACTAGAGTAGAAGATATACAAAATCATTTAATAAATTTTAGAAGGATTATGGCAATTAAAATTAAGGGGTCTCAGGACTCATAAAATTGGAAAAATCGAAAAAAAAAGACCATTTTCAACATATAATATCGTAAAATGTAATTGATTTTGAGACAAAATTTTATATTGGGATGAAAGATATAAGTATGTTCTTTCATTTCATGTATTTGAAAAATTACAAGATGCAGAATTAGAATTTACAGTGTTTATTTAGAATTTACAGCGTACAAAAATTACTCCAAAATGTCAGACATTTGACGAGCGGAAAATCGGCATAACAGATTATGCGCACGATTACAAAATACATTTTACAAGTAGAAGGAAAATTTTGGGTCCTACTTATGCTTCACATTGTAATAATTACTCTGAACTTAAATAAATTTGCATTTAAAGCATTTTTCTATTTTTAATACAAAGTTGTATTTAGTTAATGCAAAATTCAGAAATTTTCAACAATATAATTACCTATAAAGAATATATTTCTGAACAATAAGAAGGAAATTTTAGGTTCAATTTATACAGACTAACATGAAACATATGTTTTGAAAATTTCATGAAAAAAAATTCAGAAGTTTTTGAGATATCGTGCGCGTTATACCCAAAAACGTCATTTGGAGAAAATTGAGTTCAAAGTCTCTGAAACGCCGCTTCGGCTATTGAGCGTGTATAATTCTAAAAGCCATAACTTCTGTTCTAATATGAATTTCATGGAAACATTTATACCAAAATGTTCAGAAATAATAGTAGTTTAATATCTAAAAAAATTAAAATTTCGAAAATTTTAAAGCTTTAAGAGTCCTGAAACCCCTTAATTAATAAATTTTTAATTCACAGGGATTTTGTGCAATGTTTATAAATTCACTGAAACCTTTCATTTAAAGAGTTTTTTTTTTTTTTTTTACAGAATTAGGAAATGGATAAATATAATGCTCTTAGAATATAAATTTAGGAATAATTGATAACTGAAACTTTTCATCCTCAATCTTTCAACATCAAGAAAGCTGAAGCGATGCAAAGGAAATAAAAATCATACTTTTTTTTTGGTTTTGTCACGCAATAATGCTTTTGGAATAAGATAAAATAAAGTATCTATAATTCATTCTCATCTGTATTACTACTAATCGATATATTAAAGTAATTTTAATACAAGTTATTTTAATGGTACTTTAAAGTACATGTCAGGGCAAAAAGGGTTAATAACAGTATTTTACTTCGCCGTTAAGAACAATAGAATGTTCATTTCAAAAGTGAGAGATTATTAAATTGGGAAAGTAAATACTTAGTAAAAATATATACAGTTTAATTCTTGGATGAATGGAAAATAAACAATCAAAACTGAATAAATGAAACAGAACAGTGCCACCCTTCACAATAGATATTATTTATGATAATTCAGCCAATACGATTGTGCAGCAATGAATAAATAGACAAAAGACGTCTTACAGTAAACTTATACAGATTCTTCTGTGAATAAAGAATTACTTGAAATGAAAGCGAATGTCTTTTTCGAATGATTCAGTTATTGAGTAAAAGAATGTGACAGATACTTTAGCTAATGGGTTTGAGGTACTTTATTTTTAGAGTTAAAAAAAATAACCTATATTTACCTAAAATATCTGGATATATATATATATATAAGATATATATAAATGAATTTTGCAGTAAAAAATGTTTAGTGATTATCGAAAATTTAGTTATAAAATATAATGTAGCAATAACTTCTCAAAACTCCATAACAGTTACGAAAAATAAGACAGATTTTTAATAACAGTATTTTTATTTCTCCGTTAAGTACTGTACAATCTCTGGTCACTTCAAAAGTGAACGATTATTATATTAGAAAAGTATATATTTGGAAAAATATATCCAGTTTATTACTTGGATGAATGGGAGATATACAATCAAAACTGAACAAATAAAACACAACAGTGCTATTCTTCAAATTAGATATTATTTATGACAATTCAGCCAATATGATTATGCAATAATGAACCATTTGACAAAAGACGTCTTACAGTAAACTTATACAGATTCTTCTGTGGACAAAGACTTACTTGAAATGAAAGCGAATGCCTTTTTTCGAATGATTCAGTTATTGAGTAAAAGTATGTTGCAGATACTTTAGCTAGTGGGTTTGAGGTAATTTATTTTTTGAGTTAACAAACAACAACATATATTTACCTAAAATATCTAGCTATACATATAAGATATATATAAATGAATTTTGCATGAAAAAATGTTTAGTTATTTTCGAAAATTCAGTTATAAAATATAATGTAGCAATAACTTCTCAAAACTCCATAACAGTTACGAAAAATAAGACAGTTTTTTTAATAACAGTATTTTTATTTCTCCGTTAAGTACTGTGGAATCTCTGGTCACTTGAAAAGTGAACGATTATTATATTGGAAAAGTATATATTTGGAAAAATATATCCAGTTTAATACTTGGATGAATGGGAGATATACAATCAAAACTGAACAAATAAAACTGAACAGTGCTATTCTTCAAAATAGATATTATTTATGTCAATTCAGCCAATACGATTATGCAATAATGAACCAATTCACAAAAGATGTCTTAGAGTAAACTTATACAGATTCTTCTGTGAACGAAGAATTACTTGAAATGAAAGCGAATGCCTTTTTCGAATGATTCAGTTATTGAGTAAAGGAATGTGACAGATACTTTAGCTAATGAGTTTGAACTACTTTATTTTTAGAGTAAAGAAAACAACATATATTTACCTAAAATATCTAGCTATATATATATATATAGGATATATATAAATGAATTTTCATGAAAAAATGTTTAGTGATTTTCGAAAATTTAGCTATAAAATATAATGTAGCAATAACTTCTCAAACCCCATAACAGCTAAGGAAAATAAGACACAGTTGTTTAATAACAGCATCATTATCTATCCGTTAAGTACTGTAGAGTCTGGCCACTTCAAAAATGAGCGATTATTATATTGGAAAAATACATATTTGGCAAAAATGTATCCAGTTTAATGCTTGGATGAATGAGAGATAAACAATCAAAACTGAAAAAAAAAATATATGCTATTCTTTGCAATATATATTAGACAGGAGGGGGGGTGGGTGGCTGCACAAACCATCATCTTGACGGCTGAAATTCCAGGATTAGTTAAAACTCGATTCACATATTACAATGCAACTGGTCTTTTAAGTGATATTTTGGTGGAAAACACATGAAATCCGATTTTAGTGGTTGACTGGTAGGTTTGTCATTATGTTTTCCTGCTCCCAGGTTTCCGTGTTTTCATAATTTTGAGTGCAGGAAAACGCAATGATAAACCTACCGATCAGCCAATAAATCGGGTTTACAAGCGGTTTCCACCAATGGTTCTGTGCAGTCCCTGCTGGTTTATATTATTTATGATAATTCAGCCAATATCATATTGTGCAATAATAAATTAATTGATAAAAGACGTCTTACAGCAAACTTATACAGATTCTTCTATGAACTAAGAATAACTTGAAATGAAATCAAATGCCTTTTTTGAATGATTCAGTTATTGAGTAAAAGAATGTGACAGATACTTTAGCTAATGGATTTGAGGTACTTTATTTTTTGAGTTCAAAATAGCAACATATATTTACCTAAAATATCTAGCTATATACAGGGTGATTAAAAAAACGTTTACAAAATGATATGACAAATCAGGCATCCAACAAGGATGAAAAATCACATAGGAACATAGGGTCGCAAACCACTTATTTACTATATTAATACATGGAAATTATTCCAGAGACAAACATTCGCCTTGCATACAATATTTCAAATGAAAATCAAATTTCAAAGTAAATGCTTAAGAGGCGCAAAGGGCCAACATGCATAGTGAAAAAGATTCCATGCCGGGACTCGAACCCGGGCCATCAGTTTATCGCACTGACGTTCTACCGACTAAACCACATGGAACAATACCCAGCCTGGAAAATTTCTCACTATTATATGTTGGCAAGGCTACAAACGCAGCACAAGATGGAATATTTATCGTGAGCCAGCGAACCGGGACAAACATGAAACTTAATTAAATCCAGCATCGATAGAAAATATATTAATACATGGAAATTATTTCAAAGAGAAACATTCGCCTTGTATAAAATATTTCAAACGAAAATCAAATTTCAAAGTAATTGCTTAAGAGGCGCAAAGCCCAACATAATGAAAAAGATCTATTCTTTCTATATCTTTTTCACTATGTTGGCCTTTGCGCCTCTTAAGCAATTACTTTGAAATTTGATTCTCATTTGAAACACTTATTTACTCACAAATACAGAGTGTTTCATCCTCACTCAGTTTGGGTTAACGGTAATTACTTTCAGAAAACTGAAGTATATTATAATGGAACTTTTAATTGACGTCCTCATCTTTGTTGTAAATGTGATAACATCAAACAAAAGTGATAGAAGTTTGCATTATACGCGCCAGCAATATGCACTTCACGCCAACATTTCACACTAAACAAGATACATATCGTTGCATTTTCATTATAATGTTTTTATTTTTCTTGAAATTGTTACCGTCAACCTGGGTTCAGTTAGGATGAAACAACCTTGTATTTGCAACAAAATAAATGGTATGTGACCCCATGATCGTACGTGATTTTTTATCCTTGCTGTATGCCTGATTTGGAATGTCTTTCTGTAAACTCTTTTTTAATCACTCTGTGTATGGGAGATTCTCAAAAGGTGGGATCATTAAACGTTAACTATATGTAATTTTTAAAATTTTCAAATTTAAGGCCAATTTTTTTTTTAATTTTGTCTATAAATATAATATATAAATATTTTTAATAGTATGTCTACAAAATTATACACAAACATTAAAAGACAGCAACTATTCTGGAAAATTAATTATTAAAGCATGTAATTAGCAGTTGTGTACGTTACAAATTTTGGACATTTTTTTCGCACGTACGTTACAGATTTTGGACGTTGCTCTTAGTATTTAAAAAATTCTTAAGACTAAGAATGTAGTAAGTGTGTCTGTATACATATATATATATATAATTAACTTTTTGTTATCCAGTAATAATAATAATAAAATCAAATGCTTTGTTACGTACGTTACTTTCGGACATAACAAAATACAGAAAAATTCTTTATAGAATAGTCCTTCTATCTTCAAAAAAGCAATAAATCAGCCTGCCATCTCTTAACGAAATTATCAAAAAATCATCCATTTCCTTTATGCATTCGTTGTTTACCATTAGAACCACCTGGAAAAAAGTTAAAACTCTTTTTCTTGATGGTACATTGGAGCAATTAACGTTATGAATGTCCGAAATTGGCCTCTTTAGCATATAATAATAAAATTTTAAGATATTTATACAAAGCTTTTACAATAAATTATGTCATTTTCTGTCTCTGAATAGAATTGAAAACTCAATGTAAAAAAAAAAAAAAAAAAAGTCAATGATAATTAAAGTTATGTTTGAAAGGCTTAAAGTTATGACGTGTGTCCAGTGCCCACCTTTTGAGAATAGCCCGTATACGATATATATAAATGAATTTTGCATGAAAATTTTTTTGGTGATTTTTGAAAATTTAGTGATAAAATAACTAGTAGCAATAACTTCTCAAAACTCGATAACAGTTAGGAAAATGAGACACAGTTTTTTAATAGAGGTATTTTTTATTTCTCCGTTAAGAACAGTAGAATTTCTGTTCACCTCTAATGTGAGCGACTATTACATTGGGAAAGTAGATATTTGGTAAAAATATACCCATTTTAATACTTGGATGAATGGGAGATATACAAACAAAACTCATCAAATAAAACCGAGGAGAGTAAGAGTGCTATTCTTCAAAATAGATATTATTTATGATAATTTCGCCAATACAATTATGCAATAATGAACCCATTGACAAAAGACGTCTTAGACGTAACTTATACAGATTCTTCTGCGAACAAAGAATTGCTTGAAATGAAAGCGAATGCCTTTTTCGAATGATTCAGTTATTGAGTAAATGGATGTTGCAGATACTTTTGCTAATGGATTTGAGGTACTTTATTTTTCGAGTTCAAAATAACAAGATATATTTACCTAAAATATCTAGAATTATATATAAGATATATATAAATGAGTTTGCATGAAAAAATGTTTAGTGATATTTGAAGACTGTTGGTCTTAAGTACTCGCTAAATGATTATCACTTTTTAACACTTTCCTACACTGTTGAAAAGTGTTTATGAATTTAGTTTGTCTGTCCGTGCTCTAACTCGCGTAAATATAATCTGATTGTCACGAAATTTATATATGTTTTTGGGGGTTACTATGGCATGTTCCGTATTGAAAATGAAATGTGTATCATTTTCGGTTCATTTACAGGGCCACTCAAAAGAAATCCGTTACATTAAGGTATATGGAAAAAAATCGTTTGCCGCGTATTTTAATGATAATACAGTATTTTAAACAGTGATGTTCCTCATTGGGGGGTAGTACAAGGTTCTTACTATAGAATATGGTGTGCGTAGAACTTATCGTGCAATTAAAGGGACACAGAAAAGAACTTGGCCCTAGAAGAAAATGAGCAATAATTGAATTATTTAAGAATACGAACAATAGTTGCTGGAAGTACAGTTTCAGTTGTGGTAACCGTTTTTAAATTTAACTATTTTTTTAATTTTACTTGGTGTGCAAATTCTATAGATCATATACAGGTTCGCACAAAATTTCTCAGCAACATCAGTTTATTGGTGGAAATTGTTGTGGAAATTTTCAATGTTGCTGTGCGTTTAACTGGACTAACTCTTAGCATACTATGTAGTATGCATGCATATTTGTAAATCGCATAAAATCCTGCGCAAAAAAATCGTATATTTTAACGAATATTTATGGTAATAGCAGAGAAGTTTTGTTATAGTATTCTGAATGAGTTGGAAAGTGTTTCATAATCTTTGCTGTTCGCATGATTTTTCGTTCTTGTTATACTTATTTTGTATCCAACTGTTAAAATTGGAAAATTTTTTTATTCTTTCACTTAATTGTTTTAACACAATAAGATATTTTAGAGACCTTAATAGATTGTTTTTTAATTTACGTGATATCACAACACATGTTTTTAAATATATAAACACTACCTGATATATATTGTAATCGCTAACAGAAACATTTAAAATTTTCATAATTCATGAAACTATATACAATTTTCTAATAATAATTTTGTTTCTTTTTCAATGAAAAATGCTATATATATATTTTTTAATTTCCGCTCGTAATATAAACTAATAGTACTTCATTATTTTTTAGGCAACATGATGGTATAAATAAATAAAAGTGCAGACACTTTCAATAGAATAACTTCGAACTGATGACCTCAGAAAAAATACTTTGCATATATTATTTAAAGGCAGTTTCTCAAAAGTGATTTTTAAGCTATTTTAAAGTTCTTTTTAAACTATCATAAAAGACAGTTTTATATTATTTTAAAGTTTTAAACTTTTTAATACCATTAGGTTTTTTTAAAAGCTCCCTTTTTTAGGTTTTCATGTTTTGAACCAGAAAAAAATTATGCTGTAAACTTTATAAATAAAATTAAAGAGACGTGGTTGATAGAAGCTATGTTAAATACAATTCATTTTCTGGAACAAAACGTAAAAAACTATCACCGGTAATTAAAAATTAAAACCTGTTACTAGGTGTGTTAAAGCATATTCAATTAATGAAAACTATTTCGGAAAATATTTTTGGATATATATGAGCATGTATTAAAATGTCATTAATTTCTGATACGAGGTATAAAATTTTCGCTAATATCGGACTTTGATGTAGCAAGTACATAATTAAAGAGAAACATCTCCAGCGATATAGCTTAAAATGTCTTTCACAAAATTGCCTTTATTCAACATGATTCTTTTTTAATGTGTTTTAAATTCTTCAAAAAAGGTTTATTTCATAAAATCGATCAAGAAGTAATCTTGTTTTCAAAATATACCCTAAAGATAGTATTAAATAAATTAAGTTTCGCATATATTGGTTTAAAGCAACCTTATTTCAGTAATAAATTACAGACTAAAAAACATGCATTAAACTAAAGTATCAAAATTGATTTTTAGGAAAAGGATTTTAATTTTATGAAAGATTTACAGGGTTCCTAGCTTTGATAGTACGAGGATGCTTCTTAAAAATATTCAAAATCAATTTAGAAATTCTTTTAACAAAAAACGCATGCCATCATGTAAACAGCATTTAATCTTCTTGATAACATCAGAAACTTGTTTTAATTACCGCAACACACATTAGACTTTGTATACTTTGTTTATAGTGTTACTGAGTAGGAATTTTTATTAGAAAACACATTAGAAATGATTAAAAGAGCTTGATAGATATCGCAGAGTCAGGTTGAAAATTTTGAAAGGTACTTTATTCTTCATAAAAATATTAAGCTTGCGCTTATGAAAAAACTTATTTTTATTCATAATATTTCATATTCGATTTTGCATACACGGATATTAAACATCTTTTACGTTTAATGAATAATAAAGGAACTCTGTTAATAGATAACCGACCTCTGAATACTAGTTCTGCGCACTTACTCAAATATGGGGGCAGTAGAAGACATTTTTTTTCAGCGTTTATACATTTCTTTCAGTTTGAATACAAATGTCTTCTAAAATTATTTTCCATGTTATTGTACTGCCATTAACCCATTTGTGCCTCAAATTTTTTTTTTTTCAAAATTTTTGGTAAAATCACATTAAAATGTTGCAAAATGAATTGAAAAAATACTAAAAAAAATTACGCTTTTTTTTTGTATTTATTTGATAAAATGTGGATAATGATCTAAATATGAAAATATGCATAATATTTGTAATAATATAATATGCATAATTATGTATTTTGTCTAAATTTATATAAAATAAGCTTTTGAATTGTATATTATATACTATAATTAGTATTTTTATGAATTGCTAAAAAAATAGTTATTTCTTTACAGAGACTAATAATATTATAAATAGTAATAATAAACTAAGAATAATTGTATTTGAGGCTTAAATTTTTTTTTTCATAATCATCTAGAAAAGGGCTTTACATTAATAACTGTCACCTAAATTGCTAATAAAAATAGGTGCCCATTCGCGTCTAGCGCACTATATTTTGTACATTACAAAAATGCATAAAAAATACGCTAGAACATATAATTTAACAATTTAAAAAAATACGTTTTTCAAAAAAATCTACAAGCAGCGATTATGACTTATTTATTTTGGTAATTGGTGGAAAAAGCACAAATAAACATACATTTTATATTTCACCATCTTGAAAAACGAAAACTCTATAAACTCAAAAAAAAAAAAAAAGCATTCATTTTAAGCAAATAAATATCCACCTTATTCTATCATCTTTCGGAGACAGATAAAGGCATTTATAGATAATTATTTCATACAATTTTCATGTTATAAAGGAGAAGAAAATTATACAAATTTATTAAAATTCGAAGCATCCCAAAAATGGGATGTCAGGCATAAATGGATTAAATAAGGCAAAAATTACTTAAAAAAAAAAATAGCTGTATCAAAAACATAGGAACCGTAGAAAAGCCGAAAATATTATGCGCCTACGATAGCCGCCATTCTTCTGCCAGCGCGTAAGCCTAGTACAGGGTGGCGAACCTTTTTGAGTATGTGTGCCAAAAAAAAATTTAAATATTATGTACCAACATTTTAACATGCCAGAAACATTTTAACTGAGAGAAAATCAATAATTACTTTTTATAGAATTTTTACTTAAATATTTTTACACTTATACCAAATTTTATTCCTAACTTATTTGTTGTGCTGTATTTACTCAATAATATAGGCATGTAGCATCAAATTCCATTTTAATAATATATAAATGAGTTTTTCTTTTATTGAATACTTGCGAATCAAATCATTTTTAGTTCTTGGGGAAGAAGCAGGTTCGACAGATACATAATTATTTACACTAACATTTAAAATTCAATTTTAAAAATTAAAAAATAAATATAATAAAACCCAAAATAACATAAACCCTAAACCTAAATGAAATAAAACCCAATCTGAAGTAGAAGCGTGTCAATTAGTTTTTTTTTTCCAAAATTAAAGAATAAATATAATAAAACCTAAAATAACATAAACCCTAAAACTAAATAAAATAAAACCCAATCTGAAGTAGAAGCGTGTCCATCAGTTTTGTTATTAAACAAACTATTTCTTAAAATTCAGTTTTCAAAAATAAAACCTTTGAAATTTGATAGAGAAACAAAATGATTTGGAAAATACTATATGTTGAATAGGTTTGGCGAGAAAATGATGCTACGGGGTACTTTCATTGAGATTTATAAATACTTAATTCATTGAAAATAACGGATTAGTTTAAAGTAAATTATATACTTGTTACAGAAAACTATACTTTTTGCAAAAAAATATAAAATGGATTTTTCTCTATAAACTGAATATAATCTATAAGTTTTATCGCGTGCAAGACAAGTTTTCTTACGTGCCAAGTTCGGCAAGCGTGCCATAGGTTCGCCTTTCCTGAATTAAGATGTCTGTAGATACCTTATCAATGTTTTAACGTTTTAACTTATTTATATTCTCTTCTGTTTTATATAACATGCAAAGTTTTTTTTGCTTTATTACGATACATCTCACAATGTCATCATGCACACAATGTAATGATTACATTGTAAAAAAAAAAAAAAAAAAATCTGTAATTCTACAGTGTGAAAGTTACATACTTACTAAACTTTCATCTATAATTGTACAAAAGAAGCTGCAAATCTACAAAATAAGTTTTTGTAAAGCTAAATAAATCTGTAACTTTACAAATGAATCTGCTAAAATTACAGTTATCTTACTAAAATTTTATCTGTAACCTTGGTCGTAGTTACATGAAAATTGCTAGGCATCCCAATTTCCTAAAAAATTCTTAGTAACATCACAGATTTTTTGATTTTCGGCGCAAAAGTGTGTCTGTTACACGAATTTTCGTTGTTGCCATTACATAAAAACTTCTAGGAATGTCAGTTTCCTTTAAAAACTTTAGTAACTTTACAGATTTTTTTTTTACAGTGTAGGAGGAGATAACTGGTCTCCATTTGAATATTAGACTTTTCCTGAAAATAAATGTATTGTAACCATTGTTTTTTTCTCTTTAACATTGTAAATTCGAAAAGAAAAAATATTATTACAGGCAATTCGGAGTCTACGCAGGAAGAGGCATAAAATTTCGAAATATTTTTAAACGTTGTCATTTTTATATTAAAATTTATTATCAATATTGTAACTGCAATTTCTTAATATATTACTTAGAGTATAGGAAATACTTTCTAAACATTGCTCATGCTTGATTTTACTTAACATTTCGAAGCTTAAATTTGACAGTCAGATAGATATAAATCATTTAGAGAAATTGACGTACAATTTTAACAGACAGAACGGTTCTATGTTCTTTATTGAAAAGGATGGAACTCAGCTGCATCAGTTTTTACGGCTACTTTTACAATTACTCAGTCGAACGAGTGCTTACCCGCTTCTTTTACAATTAATCTAATTCATCCGCATCAGTGGCTTAATCCCTGATATTATATCTATTGATCTCAAAACCGAAATTGTCTTAAGCAAATTTATATGTTAAATTTATATATAACTTAATATATCTTGTATCAAGCTATTCTGGTTGTTTTTGTTTTAAACATCGACCTACAATAACAATATTTCAGTTTTAAGATTGGACTTTACACTGTGTGTTAACTATATGAAAGAATATTTATACAATTGCTAAAACACTGTACAATGGGAACTATAAAACACATTTAAAATATGCATGACGCTGAAAGACTAAAATAATGTTAAAAACTTCCCAACGGTTTCAACCAAAACACTTGGCCTTTTTCAAGGGATACTAAAGATGCACTTGCGAAGGCTCACCTTTCAACTCAATTAGGGATGGAGGTAAAATATGAAAGGGAAATAGGGACAATTTCTCCCCTGGTTTTCTCTCTTTTGTCCCAATTTCCCTTTCACATTTTCCATCCATCCCTCGTTGAGTTGGAAGGAGAACCTTCGCCAGTGCATCTTTAGTATCCCTTGAAAAAGGCTAAGCATTTTGGTTGAAACCGTTGGGAAGTTTTTAACATTATTTTAGTGTTTTAACGTCATGCATATTTTAAATGTCATATAGATTTTAAATGTGTTGTATCGTTCCCTTTGTACACTGTTTTAGCAATTGCATAAATATTCTTTCATATAACAATATTTGTTTAAAATATCCTTTGAATAACAAAAAAATGGTCTTACTTTTTCCGTTCTAAGACTTTTTCCGCTGTCTGCCGTTAATATTTCAAGAAAGTTGTATCTCGTATGGGTTGGTAACAAATTCCGTCTTCCAAAAACACCTAAGCGGGCAGCCAATGGCAGGCTGTAGTTGAATCGTATTAAAGAAGGTCCCTTTTGCCTCATTTGGACGATCCAGTGGCTGTAGGGTCCCACCTGGAAATGGGTCCCTCGTCCCACGGAAACTTCGGTGAAAGATAGGATGGATGGGGATAATGAAGACGCACTGTTTGGCTTGGACAAGTAAGGACTATCTGTCACTGTAAAGGAAGCACTAGAATTAGCAAGTTTAACAAATATTTTAACATTCAACATTACAGGATACATTGTAAAACCAGTGTGATGTGGCCATCACAAAACTTTCTGCTATATAAAGCACGTCAATTAAATCCTTTAAATAGTACAAGAAATTTCATCAATTTAGCGCCAATTCATATCAAAGTATATCTGAATTTGAAGTTTGATGAAAATCCATGCATTAGTTCTTGAGATAGAGCTATAGTGGAAATTCTGAAAAATGAAGCATAGCAGCGCCATCTGTTGAGCAATTTAGGCCATAACATAAACAGCACTAATTCATATCCAAGTATATCTGAATCTGAAGTTTGTTTAAAATCTAAGCTTTATTCTTGAGATAGCGCTATTGCGGAAATCGCAAAAAGGCAGCATAGCAGTGCCACCTGTTGAGCGATTTACACGAAAATGCATAAAACGTCAATTCATGTCAAGGAATAACTGAATCTGAAGTTTGATGAAAATTCGTGCATTAGTTCTAGAGATTGAGCTGTTGTGGAAATCGTGAAAAATGCTGCATAGCAGCGCCACCTGTTGAGCGATTTGCACCAAAAACTAATCAGTACCAATTTATATCAGGGACTAACTGAATATAAATTTTGATTAAATTCCGTGCATTAATTCTTGAGATAGAGCGCCCACAAAATTTGTGTCACATACAAACAGACTCACAGACTCGCATACAGACATGTTGTAAAAACCTGTTTTTCGGACCCCTAAAACGTGTAAATCCGTCGAAAACCGAAAGTCGAAAATTTTCACGAATCCAATATTTTCTTCTTTTAAAGATAAAAGAAAGTTAAAATACACATGTTTTATTACTTAGGAAAATATTAATTAAAAACGAACGGAAATTACAAATGGAAAACTGGACTTCTGCTTTTTCAGAATTCAGTGTCGCCCCCTATGAAAAAATATATAAATATGTATATAAATATAGATAGTACAAAACATATTTCATTTTTAAGACTTAAAACACACGCTTTTATTTTATATAGAATGACGCCATTCGCATCAGCAGAAGAATTCCACATTTACAATCCAATCTTAAACCGCATCTGCACTGAAGTATTCATATGACGTCACTATCGTTGAATATTACGCAAATCCAGCAAAAAGCGATGTCGTCATTCAAGAAACTCGATAAACAAAATCGGCTATCGAATGATTCAAATGCCTTATTCATTTGTTTTTAACATTAATATAGATAATTAAAATTAAATATAGTTTATAATAGCTCCATGTTTTATTATACATCATTCATTTATATATTTTTTCAAAATAACGCGCATTTTAATTACACTTTTTCAATTATTGTGGGAAAATGGCAAAAAAAGAATAATTACTATTTTTCAACTATTTTTCCTTTACTTTCTATAGAAATGAAGTACTTTAAGGGTGTATTCCGATCCAAACTGCTTATTTTCTGATTCATTTTTAAATTCATTTTTGCTCTCAAACGCATCAAACTAAGAAATTCTCTTATTTAGAAACTACATAATGTGCCGTGCTTCTCGATTTTTTGATAAATGCAGAAAATATTGTAAAAAATGCTGTCAAAATTGGCGTTTTGAACCGAAATTTCCGGAAGCGGGAGATCTGGGGATGAAAAAGATGGTCATACTGAGAAAATAATTGCTTAAAAATCAAATTCTAATTAATTGAGCGAAAAATGAAATCACACGGCCCCTTATACAACTCTTCAAAAATCACCCCAGCAAGTTTTATGTTTTTACTTTTAAAAATGAGTCTGAAAATGTCTCAGAAAATTTCAAGCTGTTGAGGGTGGAAAAATATTTTTTCGAATACACCCTTAAGTTGCCAACTTTAAACAAATAGCGCTAAAAACTACAAAAATATTAATATCTTAAAAATAAGTTGAGATGCAGTTTTCAAACAAATTGCATTTAAAAATACTCCCCCCCCCCTATACGATGGGACACAAATTAAAAATGAGCTATCCTTATTAGAAGTTAAAGAAATTGCCGTAGAGATTATTCCGTACGATGATACATCTGCTTTATTTTACGGCTGGCTTCTGTAACGGAACGTTATTTTTTAGAGACGACACTTTTATTGCTGGATGAAAGAAATAGCATATCGGGGACTAATAATTCATTCCGATTTACCCACGATACCGAAAAGTATTCTTTATCCTTAACAACACAATCCAATATATTTTGAATATTTAGAGAAAAAGTTTCTTTTTCTGCCACTGGTTTTCGGATACGTTTCCGAGTATTTTTCATAGTGTATTAATCACTTTTCCTAATCCGAAATATAGATAATTTGGATGTTTTCTAGTCTCAAATAAATATTTTCACTTTTAAAAAAGTTTTATACACAAACATAATAAATTAACAGCATTAAGATTACCTTAAAATTAATACTGTTTTGTTGCTGAATTTTTACTGAATATATTTCTACTGAAAAAATTAGTTACGTTAATGAAAAATTTTACTTGAGAACTGATAGCATGCTATAAACCAATATTTGGTTGACAAAACTGATTAACTCACTATATCATTACTCGAAAATGTTTAAGGAAATTAGTGTCAGGAAAAGAAATATTTTTTAATAAATATTTCTTTAAATTTTGAATATATAGTGGTTTCTGTTGTGTCTGAAGATAAAACCCCTTTCGGTATCGGAAGCGGTCATGGTATATTTTCGTCCCCTGTTAAATTATACTTTACTAAAATAACAAACATTCGTTCATTTTTTTTTTCTTTTTTGCAGTTTAACACTATTTTTCTGAATTTGTTCTCCCGAAAACCATGCATTGAATGAAATTATGTTTGAGGAAATTTATTATATTTAAATTTAACAACTTTTTCTTTTTTTTAAACCTCTTAATTCTCACTCCAGTGATATTCACGGGCTGTGTTTTAGGTGGGTTCGTAATTATACATGGTGTGTTCACAAAGTTTCAAGACTGGTCTGACAATTCAAAATTTTTTAAACATTTTTATACCGCGAACTAAAATTCTTCGAAATATGACCCTTGGACATCAACACATCGCTGTCAGGGTTTTTTTTTCCATTGTTCATAGGCCCCATAGAAGTCTTCGCAAGAAAGGTTGTTAATGGACCTCGTCGAAGCTGCCTGGATCGCTGGAATCTTGTCAAATTGCTTCCCTTTCTGGACTTTCTTGACCCGGGGGAGCAACAAAAAGTTGCTGGGACCGAGGTCAGGGCTGTAAGGAGCTTGCAGAAGTACTACCACATTAAGGGTAACTGTCAGTTATATTTTGCTCTATGCTGCCCATGTTACATTTTTCAAATCACACCTGCGTATTTGCTATTGAACCAATTTCTTTAAAATTTTTTGGGGGTATTGATATAACTTATTTCTTCAACGTAATTTAATTTTATAAATGAAATATATAGCCTGTTTTTTTAATCTATTTTTTAAAAATATTTTCTTTCGTTCCAGTAGACATCACCAGATGGCATTAGATGTCCTGCACTATGAAGGAATCGAGTACGAAGCAATATATTTTATCATTTTTGTATATTTTCTTGTAAATTATTATCATTATTTTTCTTGTAAATTTAATAAGTGATATATTTTAGACAATATTATATAAAATATCCTCCAAGAAGCCTTTTAGTTTTTTCGTAATGCTATTTTATTCTTGTCATAACATACCATAATGAGAATATTTCCCAAAAATACAGTAAACCTAGAGGCTTCCGTTTAGACCAGCTAGGAGAAGCAGAAGCGCTTTTTTCGACTAGAAAGGCGACTATTGACCTGTTGACCTTCCTTTGAAAGGGATAGGAAAGGGACGGGGCATTTGTGGACATCTCTTCCTTCTATGAAATGAAATTTGTCCCTCCTTGAAAAGCGATCATTTTACTGGAGATTCAGATATTACGCAACTTTCACTGGTAAACCTCGTTTTGACAAGTTAAAACAACATTTACTCGGCTCTGATTTGTCTAAAAAATATATCCAGTATCTGTTCTTATAAAACACTAAATGTTTCATTCAATATATAACAAATATTGTTTATTCATTGTATGCAAATAAACTAATGAACAGGCAACTTCAAATCTGAAAATTTCGGGAGTATTGATTACATGAGAAGTTTGGTAACATAATTGTTAGATACCGTTCCTTCTAAAAAAAAAAAAAAAAATGCAGGAATTCTGCTTTTTCAGAATTTAGTGCCGCCCCCGATGAGAAAAAATAATCTTTCTTATATTTTTTTCAAAATAGCACTCATTTTAATTACTTTTTTTTCAGTTGTTATGAGAAAATGGCAACGAAAAGATATAGTAATCTACTATTTTCCTTTTTTTACAGAAATGGAGTACTTCAGTTGCCACCATTACAGAAATGTCATAAAAAACTACAAAAATATTAATATCTCAAAAATAAATTATGATGCAGTTTTCAAATAAATTGCAGTTACTTTTCTTCCCTATACAAAGTTGTAAAAATTGAAAATGTGCGATGTTTAGAAAAAAAAAAAAAATGTAGTAGAGATTATCAGTATTGAACGGTACAATGATACATCTGCTTCGTTTTACGGCTGACTTATATATAACGTATCTTTGTTTTTTAGGGATGACATTTTAATTGTTGCCTGCAAGGAATAGAATATTGGAGGTTTAAAAAAAAAAAAAGAGTTGCAAGAACATTTCCGATATCCTCGCTTGCGCACGGAATTATTATTATTACACTATGACGCAAAAGTTTAGACAATGAAGAAATTCTTACATACTTTGAAAAATATTTATTCAATTTTCAAATCACTGCTTGAAATTAATGTGCTGTACATATAAACAATATTTATAACAAAGAAAAGTGGAATTGTGCATATTGCAATAAATTAAATGGTAACAAAAATAAACTGCTGTCTCAAAAGTTTAGACACAGATTAAATAAAATCGAAATAAACATTTTTTAAAACCTGGTTGCGCATCCATGCTTATGTATTACGTCATATACACGAGATTGCATGGAAGAAACTAAATCTTGCATAGTTTGTGGATCGATATCGTACCATGCATTCTCAATAGATGTCTTAAGTTCCTTTTCAGAAGAGTATTGTCTAGCGTTGCTATAAACTTTGCGACACATGATGCTCCAAAGGTTTTCTATAAGGTTAAGATCTGGGCTACATGCTGGCCAGTCGAGAACTCTTATATTATGGGAATTAAACCAAGATTTTGAATGTTTTGCAGTGTGAATTGAAACATTGTCTTGCTGAAATTCCCACTGAGGACCCCTAGAAGCTCAGCAAATGGCAGTAGGTTTCTTCTAATGTCTGTGTATAATGCTGTGAAGTTTGACGACCACTGGTGAAGGTCAGAGATACTTGTCCATTATAGCAAAAGGCTGCCCAAACCATCACCGAGCCCCTCCTTGTCTGCGACTAAAAAAACGTCGAGGTTCCTTCCGCAAGTCATGCCAATACGATAAACAACCATCTGGACCATCCAGATTCCACTTTTTTTCATCGCTAAATATGACTGACTGCCATTTCTCTCCATATGACATATGCTTTCGAGCCCACATAAGTCTTTGTAACTTATGATGTGGTTTCAGAGCTGGTTTCTTCTGCATTTTGCTATAAACGATTGTTCCTTTTTCCAAAATTCGTCTACGAATCGTATCCTTTGATACAGAGAGTCCCGATGAGCTTTGAACTCCACGTACGCTCATTTGTTGAGTACTCGCTAGTCTTTGTATCAAGCGATCCTCTCGTATATTTGTCACACGTGGCCTCCTAGACCGACATTTTGCTTTATATTCGGAACCACTCGATAAAACTCGATAAATAGATTTTTTTGACCTATTAATAATAGCAGAAATTTCAGAAACGCTCTTCCCTTCACCTTTCAACTGCCAAATCCTTGAAACCTCATTCACTTGAATTTCTTTAGCTCTCGGCATGTCGACTATGAAGCGCAATCGTTTGCAGAACTTAAGTACTCCAAATTTGTGACATCATCGATTCTAAATTTGCATATGCCAGCGAATATTCAAAGAAATTTAGAATAGTGTCTAAACTTTTGCGACAAGCACATTTGAATTTTTATGAAAAAAATTAGTATTATAGCAAATAAAACGACTGTCTTTTGTACATAGCATTTTAAATCAGTTTTTGAATATATTTACAGGTTTTTGTAATTCTGACGTCATAATTCTACATTTTAAAGCTGAATGACGTCATTGTCTAAACTTTTGCGTCATAGTGTATTTTGAACTAGTTCATTTTCTAACTTATAAAAATACACATAGAAATACGAGATTTTATAAGAAATGTGTCAGTAAAACGTGCGCTCAAGGCATTTTTCGGATATTTTTATTAGTTTTTTATTAATTTAAAGTTCTCAAAAAAAGAAAAGAAAAATTCCTTTGCTGAACAACGCGAAAATTCTTGCCACATTTTCTGACTCATTTATAAACATTAAAGCTAGATGCTTGTAGGAATGATTATTGAAATGATTTGTAATCGGGCAGATTTTTCATTTTCCGATGAATGAATAACTGCATCTTTAGGTATAAGCGATTGTTGTCTCAGAGTGACAGTTTTTTTCTTTTCTTGCGCTTCTCTGTCACGACAAGAAATTCGGTTGACAGACTTGTCGGATTTTTTTTGTTTTGTTTTTTTGCCTTTACCAACAAAGAAAATATTACTTCAATTACGATTTGGAGGTTCGTTGGTTAAGTATAAAAGGGAGAAAGGGGGCAAGTCCCCTCCCCCTTAATTTAGATAAATGGATTTTCATGCAGAATTATCCAATTTACTTTATTTTTTTTCTATGTTTATTCTGATAAAGAGCTTTCCTGATTAGATTTGGAGATTCATTAGTTAAGTATAAAGGGGGGTGGGGGGGTGTTAGATCCCCTCTTAATTTAGCGATGAGGTTTTTTCATGCAGAATTATCTGATTTGCTTCAAATTTGGTATACCGATTTATTATGTTAAGGAGGTTCCCTGATTAGATTTGTAGGTTCATTGGTTAAGTATAACGGGGGGGAAACGGGGGCTAATCCTCCTTCATTTATTTTTTGAGGGCATTATTCTTTGAAATAATAATATAATATACAATTAATGTGAATAACCTGTGAGCTCAATGCCATCAGTTTAACTGGGCACTTTTCTTTTTCTTTTTTATATTTTAATCTGTTTTTTTTTTTTTTTTTGTCTTAATTCGGTACTGACAATAAAAGTAGTTCATATTTAAACTTTATTTGGAATTTCATAAAACTAAATTCAGCGCAGTAATAATCTTTTCTTTTTAAAGTGCAGCTAAAACAAAATCCTTGTTCAAAGTTTAAACTTGGCATTGTGCTAAGCGCGCTTCGAAAGGAGGTCGCGAAGTTGCAATGCCGACTTGGTCCGTGTCGCCTTTTTCCAGATAGGTTTTTAATTAACTTTGTAAGACACGGGATGCTTATTGAAAGATCCCCTCAATGCAAACTAGTCGCGAATGCCATAGTAATTTATGCGATTAATTCAGTCTGTTTTTAACAATTTGGCTTTTATTGCTTTTATACTGCTACTGGGTATGTATTAAACAAATATATAATCCAAAGTTGTTATCTAGACTTTAAAAACCGATGGTACACAGAATACGCCACCCCTCGTTCTCGGCTAATTACTGATGATTTTTTTCGAAAATTATCATCAATTCTTTTATACTTCTGCTACGATAGGTACTTCCAGCGCTTCTCAATACCTTTTGCTGAATGCCCGCAAATCAAAATTTGTGTGTAACGGAAAAATCCGCTTTTCTCAAAAACTATGTGACCTAGGGTAATCGCTTATATTTCTCCTGCAAGGTTTAAATTAACGTCTACTACCTGTAATTTTTTCATAATTTTAGTTTCAGTAGATTTGGAAATAGATGGAAGGGGGCATATTTTTGCACCACTTTTTCGACGATATCTCTAAAAATATAATACCTAAAATCAAAAGAAATGTATTTTTGAGTCCAACTTTACGAAAGCATTCACACGATATACAAAGAAAAAAAAATATTTTTTTAAGTAACTTAATTAGCCCTCTACATTTTTCCTAAATATATTTGTGAATGTATAATAATCTGTAAATATGTGGGTCATAAGGTTTAAATTAACATAAACTTCGTCGGCGGCGAGCGACGTGTGAGAGGGTGCATTGTTTCTGATGTCTGGGCGGACAGTTCAGGTCAGCTTTATGCTGGAGTGCTCCACCAGTTTTGGCTATATTTAATGTGGCAATACTGCTGCAAACCCCTTACAGCCCCGACTTCAGTCCCAGTGACATTTTTTGTTTTCCCGGGTCAAGAAAGACCTGAAAAGGAAGCGATTCGACACGATTCTAGTGATCCAGGCAGCTTCGACGAGGTCCCTTAACAACATTTCATGCAAAGACTTCAATGGAGCCTATGAACAATGGAAAAAAAACGCTGACAACAGTGTATTGATGCCCAAGTGTCATATTTCGAAGAATTGTAGCTCGCGGTACAAAAATGTTTAATAAATTTTTAATTATCAGACCAGTCTTGAAACTTTGTGAACACATCATGTATAAATACGTAGCACTCGTTCCGTCCATCTGTATGTCCGCATGTAACAGAGCAAAAACTACCCAACCGAATGGTCTGAAATTTAAAATGTATAATTGTTTCAAAATTTTGTCGCATCATTTCAAATTTTACGAAAATCGCATGCACAGTTTAATTACAGGGACAATCTAAAGTTTTCCGTTACATTACGGCCAATGGCAAAAAATTATTTCAAGTGCATTTTAATGATGTTAAAGCCTTACAAACAGAATGAAATTGATATATGCACTTATAAAGTGCACTATATTATACATTCGGTACAATATGCGGCCCAAGAAATATTTATAAAACTAGTTATACTGCGAACGCACCTCATTTGCCACGTTTCACGTACAATTTCCAACTTGTTTTTATTCAAATTGCTTGATCCCCACCATTTTTATAAAGTAGTGTAATTGGCTTTATTATGGTATCTTTAGATGCGTTCGTAATCATATAAATACGTAGCACCTAAAGTCGGCCTTCGGTCCGTCTGTCTGTCTGTCCGTCCGTCCGCATATAACAAAGCAAAAACTACTCAACGGAATGGTCTGAAATTTTAAATATATAACTGTTGCAAAACTACTTCGAGTCATTTCAAATTTTATGAAAATCGGGTGTATAGTTTAATTATAGGGACAGTCAAAAGTTTTCCGATACATTACGGCCAATGAGAAAAAATTATGTCAAGTGCATTTTAATGATGTTACCGCTTTTCGATCAGAATGAAATTGATATGCACTTATGAAGTACACTAAAATATGCATTCCGTACAATATGCGGTGCAAAAAATATTTATAAAACTAGTTACAGTACGAACGCACCACATTTGCCACGTTTTACGTGCAATTTCCAGCTTGTTTTACCTATCATCATTTTACCTCAATATTTATTTTTCAAAAAGTGGTGCCAATAAGCAATTTGAATTTTAAACCGTAATTTTATACGACCGTTAACGGGTTAAGAGAAACAATTTACCCATGAATGATACCCATTATAAAACGTATATTTGAAGTTAGATTGTAGCAAATCTCTAACAGTTTGCCCCGTATCGTTTCCAAACTTCAACCACATGACACTTTCATATCGAGAAGTACACAAGATAATTATGAGTGACAAATATATATATATATATATATATATGTATATTAAACAGCGTGCAGAATCAAATTATTTGGCAAAAAATAGTACCCAAATATTGCATGTTGGCTATATCAATATAATTTTAATAATCATGTATACTTCTTTTGCAAATTTAATGCAGATTAATGAAAAAGAAATATTTTGGTACCTTCTGTGCTGAAAGCTGAGAGAAGTACATTTTTGGCATCTGTTACTGTAGTTTCAGGGCCACTATTTTGAATTTTAATTTTAACATTGTTAAAGATTGATATAATAACTTATTTTAAACTAGTTTTTATTCCAATATATAGTTTTCTCACAACAAATATAACAAATTTCAAAGATATTTCAGGAATCGAAAGTTGTGTTACCCCTTAAGGGTTGAAGTACCCTTTAAAGCACAGAAAAATTGTACTTATAATTAAATAAGTCTCTTTAGGAATATTTAAAATAAAACCACATACAAAAATTCGAATTAGAAGAGAAGTTACGTCTAAAACATTTTGAGCTTTTCCTATATGATCAAGGGATGATTTAATCTTTAAAGTCATTTTTCTCAAAAGAGCGATTTTAATCATTGCGCGTACGATTTCTGAAAAATAGTTACCTAGAATTTCACGAACGTTTCGCTGCATGTATTAAACGAACAGAGGCCCAAAAGGACCTATTATTATGTCTCTCAAGTTAGAAATTTAGAATTAACGACTACTTATGTATAAAAAATGTCGATATTTCGAGTTTCTTAAAAAGAATTTTCTTTTTTTCGGGATCTACAAGTTATATTTTTTTTATTGTACGTAATTTTGAAAACATATTGTATCTGTACTCATTAAAAAAAATCTTGGTTTCTTTTAGTCATTCAAATGGGAAAAATCATTCGCTCAATGCATGCAAGATTAATTCTTTAGTAAACATTTTATTATCTATAAAAATAAATTAAAACACGTTATATATGCGTATACTTTTTTAAGAACTTTAACTGATAAAATAAATCAATCTTAATATGAATTTAAAATTTTATAATTTAAAGTCAATTAGTTATAGAGTGACTGTAATTCTTATAGAGGTCACTAATTCATGTATTTTGTTAGTTCAAAGGTTACTTGACCCCTTAAGAATACCCTATTGATAATGTATTTCAATTACAGTAATTCAAATCTTATTAATAATTATATTTACTTATTAAATACTTTTTACTGGATCAATGACTTATTTATGCAATACACGTTACTTATCTAGGTTTCAATTTCTCCACAGCACGAAACATTGATGATAAAAGTCACACTAGAGTACAAGAGAACACACCTGTAAAAAACACTGAACGTGAAAAAAAACTACACGGTAAAAACTCGAAATTCTTTTTTCAGCTAACTACAGTGGTAGTTTTAAAGAAAATACAACAAGTTTTGACATTTTATCTAAGCAATTAAAGAATTTAGAATTCTTTCTTTTTTATATCTAGTTATTAAGATTTGTATTGTATAATATGTTTTTTTTTTTTTTTTTTTTACACTTTCCAAAGAAAAGTGAAAAGTGAAAAAGTTTCCAGTTGAAAAGTGTTATGGCTTCGGTTTGTCTGTCCGTCTGTCCGTCTGTCCGCACTCTAACTCTCGTAAATATACTCAGACTGCCCTGAATTTTTTGGATGTTATTGACGTTTACCATAGCACGCTTCCTATTTTAAATGAAGTTTGCAGCATGTTTAGTTCATTTACAGGGACAGCCAATAGTTTTCCGTTACATTACGGCCTATGGGAAAAAATCGTTTAAAATGATTTTTAATGATGTTACACGCTATCAAACACAATAAAATGTATATGCATTTATGAAGTGTACTACAATATGCATTCTGTGTAATACGCCGTGCAAAGCATAGTTATTATACATTTACAGGGACACACAAAAGAATTCTGTTACATGATGATATAGGGGTGGAGGGAATTGTTTGCGGCGTATTTTAATTATTTTAAATTATTTCATATATAATGAAATTGATATACGTCGCTGAGGTTTACTATAACTTATTTCATGAACATATGAAATGCATAGCATTTAGACGGACACACAAAAGATTTTAGATACTATATTGTATCCGAAGTACGTACAGTAGCGATGATTGCTGGAAATGCATTTTTAATTATGATATGCGCTTTTATGTTTCACTATATTTATGAATAGAATATGGTGCGTACAAATGCTATAATTCATATACAGAGCTACACAAAAGAATTCGCAATGTTTACTGGGTATGAGCGCAAATTGCTTAAAGGTGGTTTTTAAATGAGTTATGCATTTTTACATTGAACTGCGTTTAGTTTACTAAGAAATGGTTGCAAGGATATAGATAAAAAGATGTACAGCGATACGCAAAGAATTGGATACATGACCGTCTATAAATGATAATTTCTGGAAATGTGATGTCAGTAGTTATAAGAGTGTTTTAGTTTGAATTAAATTTTAGCTAAATTGTGGCGTGAAATAAATGCAATAGGTAAACTACAGGGTTGTACAAAAGTATTCAAGTATATTTCCATTTATTAGTCTATACTGCTGAAAGGTAAATTTCAACCTGTTATGCGTTTTATTGCTAAACTAAATTTTCCCATTATATAATATATATATATATCAACCAACAGATCAAATACAGGGCTGTTCAAAAGAATTCGAATATATATTTGGCTATGGACTGTAACTGCTGAAATCAGTTTTTCAAATGGTTTATGCGTTTTTTAATATGTTTACGTAGTTATCTTATTTACCTTATTTTATTAAATAACGAAGGCTTGTAAAGCATTCAGGAAGTGTCGGAAAGTGTTTCATAATCTATGCTTAACACGTGATTTTTCTTTCTTGTTTAGATATTACCCTAAATCTTGTCAAAATAAAACTGTTGAAATAAATTTATATGCTATTATTAATTTTTCTAGGAATTTTTCACAAAACACTCAATAACTATAGTAAACGTAGAGAATATTGCATATTTTGAGTTTCATTTATAAAAAGCCGATTCATATTACTTAATCCAGTCCACATTACGATAAAGTAACCATGGTCATAATGCGTAAATATTCTTTTTTATATTATAAATAAGTAGGCATGTAATTTTTCTTTTGGTTTAATATGTTGCAGTTTTTACATTCTTTGACAGTTTGCTTAATTTAAGAGAAATATGAAAGATATTGTCAACAAAATATTCACAAAGAAGATAAAAAAATGTGATATGCATATAACATGTTATAATTTAATATCAGATTTAAATTATTTTTTACGTATTTTTTCAATGAAAGTAAAGGGGCTTATTAATATTTCGAGCTTATTTTATTAGCTGGGTGTGCATCGCTTCAAAATTGCATTGCATCAAAACATTAGATATTTTTCTTTAATACATTTTCTTTTTGCTTTTAAGTAGGTTTTGTTTTGTTTCTATTTTTGTTCTCGACTGTAATTTAAGCAAGAATTTAGATGTATTTCAGGAGAAATGGTCTTACGCTAAAATAAAAATAATCTCTTTGACATTTCTTATGTACACACTGGAAGAAAAGGGGAAATTTACTGCCCAATTCTTTTTAGCAATAATAAAAATAAATTCAGATAAAAATAATGTGCTACATTTATGGCAATAGGAGAATATATAAATATGACAAAAATTAATTGCAGTTAGATAGATTTTGTAGAATAAATCTTTAACATCTAACTTAAAAAAAATTAACTTTGTACTTTGCTGCAAATCTTCCGGTTTTTTATAATTAAGTGAAAATACATTGTACTAGAATTTCTTCATAATAAATGAAATCTTATTAACGTAACATAGAAAGACGACACTTTATTAAACAATTGTATTTAACAAATTTTCTGGTTCAATGCATGATTTTTCACCAAAAAAAGGGAAGATTACCAGCTATGTTAATATCTCAAAGAAAAAAGAAAAGAAAAGAAAAGAAAACCACGAATCAGTCGTTATTTAAAAACTGTCGTATGGATTTGATTTAAAACCATTTTATCTCTTTTCATATCTCTGAAAAGAGGAAATAAGTAGGTTTCTACATTTTTAGTGGAAAATAAGATGAAAAAAGTGATGACATATAACTTTGGAAAAATACCCCAGAAAATTCGATTGAACAATAAATACTGTTAAATTTATCGCATTAATATAGCTAAAATTTGATGTAATGTCTGCTGAATATATATATATATATAATTAGGCGGGATTTTTGCTGCGCTAAAATTGGATACATGTTTGAGTTGTAATGTGGTCATTACAATTCTCTTGCTGGGCATATCTTAAATTTTAATGTTACAATTTTTTCATATTGTTCATTATTAAGGATCTTGCATTGATTAATAATTTTTTAATTAAATTTATATGGCATGGTAAATTTATACTTTTTGGTGTTTAGTCGATCGGGTACATATGGAATTCAATTTTTAGCTTTTTGCTGGATTCTATTACAGAAATCGACTATCTTTTTGCTTATATTTGTATTTAATGTATCCTTGAAAAAGTGAAATGCTATATAAACTTCCGGCTACATCCATCCATTTGATCTATTATTTGTTTCCGATACGTCTTTTAATGGTTCAACAATATTTCGCTGGTTATTTGTATCTTTTGTCTTTAATTGGCTATTTTATCAAAACTTGGTGGTTATTCATATGTTTTATATGGATAAATCGTCCGCAATGTGCTAGTGAATTAGTGGTATTGTGCTTGATTTTGTATTACTAGTTAAAGGTTACATCTTTATTTTCTATAATGTCAGACTTATGAATTGAAGCTAAATTTATTAATTTATTAATTTAATTTTAGTAATTGGAAATAGATGATGATTTGTAATTATATAATGGTTATATATATATATACATTTTTTTTTTGTTGTTGTTGTTAAGGAAGGAAGATAGAAAACTGGTTTCAAATTTTATCCTCAGTGATTTCATAAATAAAATTGGTCGATACGGTTATTCACTGATTCACTTGTCTGGCTAGTAGGTGGGATGAATAAATATTGTAGCTTCAGGGTATGTGCTGTAAGAAGAGTGACCCACAACCCAAAGAGGTCAGAAAGTATCCTCCCCAAGTTTAAATGGAATTATGAGGGGGCCCGCATGAATTCTTTCCAGGCGCCCAAATCCTGTATATGGCTAGAGTGATTCATATAACCGCTGGCTACTGTACTTATAGCAATAGAATTATCTTGTTTTACAGCACAAAACTCTTTTTACTGTAGTATATGTGGAATCAGATTAGTTATTTACCTCACCAATTTCATTTTTAAATTATTAGGTGTTGTATACCTGCTGCTAAAGTTGCAAAGAGGCTTTTAAGCGAAAGCGAAATTTAATTTTAAAATGAATATCTTCACCCAAAAATGGGTTTCATTGATCGATAGATTAAGTATGATTTTAGAGATATAACTTACTCCCATGAACCTTTAAAGAAATACTTATTTTCGGAGTTATTTTTTTTAAAAGAATATGAATTGTAACCTGTGGGTTTTTAAACAGAAATAAAAAAAATTAAACTTTAAATGCGCGAATCCTAAATTTCAGCTCATTCTTCTGGTAGTTTCTTAATTATGCTTAAAACAGTTACTCTAATTGCAATCTGTTTTGTAGCGAATAAAATTAAATTTATCATTAGGAATTCCAAAATTTAAACTATTTCCTAAATTACTTTACCAAATAATTTCTTCTTTGATAGCAAAAGTAAAATTTACCGAAAAATCGAAATATGATGTAGAAATAAGGTGGTACAATTGGAAATTTTCAAGTTTGTAGACGACCCTCTAAGCACAATTTAAGTATATCATTAATTAGTTGACATTATTACTAATCGATTAGTACCAGTCATATTTTCATTGAATAATTTTCGGCAGCATTTAGTACGGGGTAGCACTTTTTTCTCCTGGTACAAAGTCACGAACGATAAAGTTTTTGAACACTTGTAAATGCCTGTACAATTTTTTCTGCTTTTTGACAGCGTTATAATAACACAAGTTATATGATTTTCTTTATAATTTCTTTGTTTCTGTTATATTAATGTCAAAAATCTTATTAACTTGATTATTTATTATTATTTACTTTACTTAGTTACATTTTTTGAATTCGTTTTCTTATATTTTAGACAACAACATTTATTTAATATAACAGAACCAAATTACGTTTTCACATTATTGGATTTTTTTCATTAGCAAAGCTCATGTTACGTCTTTCCAGACATACAACTTAAAATTTCCCTGCAACTTCCTCCTAAAATAAACCTTCTGGTGATGTTTACTTTTGTAATTCAGTCTGAAATCAGAATAAAAAAGAAAACTATGTTTGTTTTATTAATTTTATCCGAAATTACTACAACAAAATTATATAACTAGAAAAATTCAACATTTCAACGCATTTTAGCATTGCGCCAAATTTTCAAACTGTTTAAGGCCTTTTTATATGAAGAAAAAAATTAAAGTTATATAAAATGTTAGGCGCCTGAATCGAACTAATTAAAAGTTATATAAATATCCATTTAGAAAATGGATAACACCCTTAAAAGACTTCAAATCTATAAAAGCAACAATTTGTGTATATTGGATCAGTTTTCAGTATGTAATTTCTTTCTTTTGTATACTGTAGAAAAAAAAAAAAAAAAAAAAAAAAAAAAAAAAAAAAAAAAGATTCTTAGTCTAGCTCTTACCTTTTTAATGTTACGAAACTATAACACCCGAATTACCGAAAGAGAATAATATATATATATATATATATATATAAGTCTCACAAACCAACAGATTTTTCAAAAATAAAGAAGCATTTTTCAAACAGAAATTTCTTTTTCTGCCCTAATTATCGGAAGCGTTTCCTAGTAGTTTTTAATGTCAGTGTTTTAATCAGTTTTGTTTACCCTGAATATGCGTTTTTCGGATACTATCAATTCTTAAGCAAACATTTTCAGTTGCTTGATAGAATTTATACATAAAAGAGTAAAAAGAAAATGTTGATTTTAACACTAATTTTGCTGCTGCTAATTTAGCAACTTCGATGAATATAAAAATTTTAACTTGTGACTTGATAGCATGCGAAAAATATTTCGTGTTGTGAAAACTGATTAATGCAATTTAATGTACTTGATAAATGCTTATTTAGATCTCGTAATAATAAGGGTAATATCTATTGAAGTCGACCTCATAGAGGATTAATGTGCGATGTTCAGAATTTCTCGACTATGCTTCCTTCTTTTAATTCCAAATAATTCTGATAGTTGGTACTGAAATATACCAAATTGCAAAAACGCTCAATTTAAAATATAGAAATGATTCACTTTTCTCTCATTTTTTAACCTCCATTCTATTTATCTGATGAAACGCCCTTCCCACACCCCTCCAAAAATGGATTGAATTCTTTTCATTAGTATTACTTTAAGGGGTCTCAGGACTCTTAAAGCTCTAAAATTTTCGAAATTTTAATTTTTTTAGATGTTAAACTTCCATGTTTTCTGAACATTTTGATATAATTGTTATCCTTAAATTCCCATTAGAATAGAAGTTCTGGCATTTAGAATTATACTCGCTCAATAGCTGAAGCGATGTTTCTAAAACTTTGAAGTCATTTTTCTCCAAATGACGTTTTTGGGTATAACGCGCACGATATCTCAAAAACTTCTGAATATTTTTTCATGAAACTTTCAAAACGTATGTTTCATGTTAGTCTGTATAAACTGAACTTAAAATTTATTTTTTATTGTAAAAAGAAAATATTTTTTTATGTGTTTATATTGTTGAAATTTTCTAAATTTTGCGTTAGCTAAATACGACTTTGTATTAAAAATATAAAAATGCTTTAAATGCAGATTTATTTAGGTTCAGTGTAATTATTATAATCTGAGGTATAAGTAGGCACAAAAATTTTCATTCTAGTTGCTAAATTAATTTTGTAATCGTGCGCATAAGCTGTTATGCCGATTTTCTGCTCGTCAAATGTCTGACAGTTTTGAGCCCCCTGTAAATGCTAATTCTGCATCTTGCAATTTTTCAAATACTTGAAATGAAAGAACACACTTGTATCTTTCATTACTATTTAAAATTGTGTATTAATATCGAAAACATTTTAAGATATTGAATGTTGAAAATGGTCCTTTTTTTTTCATTTTTTCCAATTTTAAGAGTCCTGAGACCCCTTAAATAGTGCTGCACCATCTGTAAGTGATATCAAAACCAAAAGAATGAAGAGTAATGAAGAACCCCTGACTTCATACATTATTTTATAATATCTTCAAGAATAACTTCAATTTCAATAGTTCACCAAATAAATGATAGTGAATTTTTTAAAAGTGCAGTCTTTTTAATCTTTACTTGTACTTATTTTATCTGTATGTTTATCTGTTTCTGTATTCTTAAACTGATTGCATTATTGGGATAGATTTTTGTATTTTTAATACAATGTTTTGTAATGTCCATATTTCAATTCCAATAATAAAGAAGACTGTTGTGCATAATTGAAATTTAAAACAACATGAAGCATAATCTAGTTTTATAAAAGCTCCATCTGCAGTGAAAACTGTAATAAATTTTAAGATATTTTTATCATTATTCCATGTATGCACATGTAGTATGCAAATACTTATATTTACATTTTTTTTTTTTAAATAGCACTTTTTTCAGATATCGTGTTTTTATTCGTTTTCAAACAAAATTTAATTTTTTTTAATTTGTTACCAACCTTTTGCTTTTGAAGATTCTACTAAAAGGTCAACATCTTCTACTAAAGGGCAGGCATGATTTGCGTCTTGTTGCCACGCGGGTGACAATAAAACTGAAAAAAAAAATCATTTTCATTAATATACACGAATTTAGAATATTAAATTTAAAAAAGGAGAAAACATGATAATTAAAAGTTTTTACATAAACTACAGTGTCTAGAAGTATATAGTGTGGAAATCTACAGGCGAAACCATATCCAATAAATTACATTTTTACCAGAGGGCACTATGATCGAGTTTATTGCTACTCATGAATAGAAATCATGTGTGTTTTTAGATATGTATGATGCGATTTAAACAAAGGGAAACATTTTAAAAGATAAATTTCGCGAAAAAGAGAATTTAAAAGATTTAAGTTGTAATGCTCGATACATTAGAAATAAACGAAAATTATTTTAAATTCATTAAATTCATTCTGAAATGTATTTTAAATTTATTTTGCACCACATATTTCTAGCCTCTGTAACTGACGCTTAGGGTTTACACAATCATGCAATAAATTCGAAGGCAGCACCATCTAAGATAATGTAATATTTTAGATACATTCTAAAGCAATACAGGCAAGATGTAGTGGAGGGTATACGGAGGTATACGCCGCATACCTTCTGGATTTTTTAAAGCAGCTCCGTATGCCCTCTGTTTTTCAAATAAAGCTATAGCGTGTACTCTAAGCGTGACGTTCAGGCAATTTCCACACTATATACTTCTAGACACTGCACATAAAAAATACATATTGATAGTCATATACTTTAACCGTTCAAAATAAGAAGAAACAATTTCTGTATAAAATTTATTATTTCTAAGCAAGTATTGAAAAACTTGCCCATTTCATGATATAATTTGGTATTTTCTTATACATTTTATTATCTTAGAATATAAATTATATGCATAATTGAAAAAATAGATAAAAGATGTTAGGCATTACTTTCTATTGTTTAACATTTTTATATTTAATAATTTAAATAAAAATGATAATATTTAACATTTAATAATTAAATATAAAAAGTCTCTGGGAGTGTTTACTACCATTTTAATTAACATTTTAAACAAGCTACCAAAAATAGAATAAATAAATAAGAGATATACAAGAAAAATCATTTTCTCAATGGCACAAAACTATCGCTCCAATGTTGGGAAATTGTGGAATTCTGTGTTGTTCAACTGTGAAATGAGTCCGCGTGGCAGTATCACTGGTCGACGAACAATTCGCTAAGAAAGGTAAAACATTGGTCGAAATATTATTTGGGCAGGTATCTCTCTACAATGCCATTCCTCACAACGAAATTATTTTTGGTTGACTGAACAACACTTCAAATTAGAGGGGGAGGTTTACACGGCTTATTGTTGGTATGTCACATATACCACCCCCAACGGTTCTCATAAAGTCACAACGATTGGCCAGCTATCTCTGATACTTGGGTTTAATTCCATTTCAAGAAATTTAATTTTTGATACATAACACCTTCTTCCACTTCTATGTAACCAAAGATGGAAAGAATTTCAAATACGTTTTAATCTGTACCGCTCTCTTCCCCCAAAGTTAAAAGTATGATACCACACAGTCACTAAAATTCTAATCATCATATATTACAGACAAAATTATTGAAAATTCAGAAAGTAATATTTTAAATTCACGATTCATCTTATTAAACGAACTTTGAGAGTCTGGCATCTTTAAAGACAACCTGCATTTTTAAAAGTCAATTTGATTGCCAAGGCTAATAGCCAGTAAATATTAAATTTAAAAAATCAAAAAACCCGACTGCGTAAAAAGCGAACTAATTAATTATTTCACATCAATGTGAAACTATTTTTTATATTACTTACCTATTTTTTTTATTTACTTGTATTGATGATTTTTAAGTTGTGTTTAATTGTTAGTTCCTATCTATAAACGCTGTTTTGATGAGAGCTATAGATGTCTATGAAAGTTAGAGTTAAAGTAAAGCTAGAGATTCTACTTACACAACTTTCAGGTTGCGTAATATTTAAACGGAGCTTCTGACTGTAAAATAGTCAATGAAACATCGTCTTCATTTTGAAAGACATATCCAGTGATATTCCACACAATATGGTGCGTAAAAATATTTTTTCGTCTTTACCGCTATTTTGTATTTTACGGCCGCCATTTTGAATTTATAAAAACAAAACCTTGTCTATAACCATCGGACGGTTAAGACAAATCGATAGATACCCCATTCATTAAAATCCATACAGCCGTTGGGAGGTTTCGAGGTTATAAAGAAATCCACATACGTATCCACATACCATAAAAGTATCCTAAATGGACCGTTGGTTTTTAAAACGGAATATCAGACAAACGGTTACAGCTTTTAAAGTAAATTTTGCACGAGATTGATTGAAATCGGAAAATTATCTAAGTTTCCTTCCACGTTTTATTATCAAATGTCACAAAAACATGACGATTCATTGCCTACACTGTTAAAAATTTGAAGCATTCTGGCAGGTCATTTGACCGTTTTTTCCGAAAACGGTTACACAACCGTAATTTTAACACTATTCTGACCATATTATTGGCCATTTTGTGGTCAGAATATAGTTAAATTATGGTTATGAAACCGTTTTTTTAAAAAAACTGTCGAATGACCTGCCAGAATGCTGCAAAATTTTTAACAGTGTAGTATCGTAGAAAGGTGAAAAAAAAAACAGCATGATTTCAAAAGGAACATCTCTATATTTTTTGCCTTCCAGCAGCTAAATAAACTGAGTAAATTTTGATCCATGTTTATACGCTGTTGTGAAGATTTTTAGTATGTGACATAACACAACGCCCTGTAGTGCATTGTTAAAAATTTGCAGCATTCTGTCCAGTCATTCGACCGTTTTTATCGAAAACGGTTACACAACCGTAATTTAATACTATTCTGAGCATATTATTGGCCATTTTATGATCAGAATATAGTTAAATTACGGTTATGAAACCGTTTTTTCAAAAAAACGGTCGAATGACTGGACAGAATGTTGCAAATTTTTAACAGTGTTATGACATTTTATACTGAAACAATGAAGTATTGTAATGCAAATACCAATTAAACACTATAATCCAACCTCCTGCAAGAATATATTTAATATCTTATATCTTTTCATGCTATTTTAGTTTAGAAAGGCATTAGTCCCGTTTAGAAAACCATTCACTCACTTTCTTTTTAATTAAATTGTCTCTTATCACAACAGTTAGAATTTTTACAAAACACAATTAAAAAAAAAATTCTACAGTTTCGAAGAGTTACTCTGCAGAATGTAAATATAAATATTTTAAATTTAATGAGACCTTATCCCCTCATTATTGGATGTTTTCCACTGATAGATTAGAAATTAAAAATACAATTAAAAAAATGTAAGAAAAGAAAAATCCTTTTCACTATGAAATATACAGTACTTTTTTTTTACTTGGCTGGAGTAAGAAATCGCCAAATACTGTTCCTTTTGCCATCATTTGTATTGTATTCATTTCATTTTAAATATAAACTTTTTCATTTTAAAATTTGAAATACATAACATTCATTTGAATTATGTATGTTACATACAATTAAAATACATGCCTTCCATTCATATAATTTTAAATGCGAAATAAAAAAAATAATAATAATAAATAATATCACAAAAGGAAACATTTAATTTAATCCTCAAAGCATTTTTTTTTATTTAGAAGCACAAAAAATAAAAGCAGCAGTTGGCGAGAAAAGAAATGCTGCTGGAGTTATTTTTTAAAAACAGCTAACACAAAAGTAACAAACATATTTACAGATACAATCTTCTCTCAATTTAGTAAAAATAATTACAATCAGTTGATTTTATTTTATTTTACTTTCAGATCCGTACTTTATAACATTTGATAAAGTATGGCTTTAAATGTAATGATTAAAAACATTGGAATAAGCTCTATATAATTAGAATAAACCCTTAAAGCTTGAGTGAAATTTTCTTGTAACAAAAAATTATACAGCATTTACACTTAGTCAAAAGAAAAAAATATATACATTTACGCGTAGTTTGTAAATTTGTTTCACTTGAATGAAATTTAATGCATCAAAAGTTTTAGCTCTTAAATAAATCATTTCCTTTGATTCCAAGTTTCGGTGAACTTAAAACTTGAAAAAAAAAAAAAAACCTGACATTCAAAACCTTAAATTAAAAAGGACACTTGACACAGTCAAACACATTTCGAGAATATTTTGAAAGTACGTAAACTTTTTTCACTGAAATGTATTTAACAGATTTGGAGCGTAAATCGATTGAAGTGCGCGAACTTTGAAATCACTTAATTTATTTTTCTTTGATTTAGACATCGCAAGAAGAAGTGTCTATTTGAAATTTTTCTAAAACGCACAGTTGGAGATTTTTGGAGTTGGAGATGCGGTGAGACTAAGAATTGCATGTCATAACGTGTAACGATATCTTAAGATTTATTTATGAAGCCACGTGGAAATGACAGTACAGAGATTAAACTTACTATAACATTTAAATTAAGGTTGATAGAGACGTGTGTAATTTTTATTTTATAATACCAACCTTTTCTGCTGTTTTATTACTTAATGAGTTATATTATATCATTTAAGAAGTTACTTTTAAAAATTTCAGTAAAATATTTATTTGAATAAGAGGTTTAAAGGCTTATTGTCTTAAGGAAAAATGATAAAGGTTGATTAATTACCAAAATCAAATACATAATTAACATTAAAAAATGTAATATAACATCATTTAAAACGTCAATAAACATCCCCAGATTTTGATAGAATTGTAAATTATACATAACATAGATTTTGCAATTACTTTATAAAATGTTGATATAAATATTAATCATTAATGCGTATTACCCAAAGATAAAATTAAAACAGAAAAATGGTATATATATACATATATTATTGTAGAAAATGAATTTGTGTATGGTTAACACTTGCTTTTTCCCTGGCCTTTTGTTGTTTAGAAATTTTCTTAAAAAAGGAAATACTTTACAATTTTTCTGTTTTTCTGAATGAGGTTTTTAATGTTAACTTTAGAAGAAAAAAGTGTTTTCGATGAATTCTGAATAGTGCATCTAAGAGAAAAAGAGTTAGTTTATTAGCATAGTTAAATAATCTCTTATGCTAGAAAAAGATACGGAAGGTTATTAGTCTAACCGACTACAATTTACAGGATTTCACAATTCAATGAAATCTGATAAAAGTTTCAGACCAAGTTAAGTTCAAATTCAGTTGCAAAAATCTCATCAGATTAAGTTTTAATTAAGTTAGAAAACTCAGATTCATTTAAAACTTATCAGATACGATATTAATATATATTCAATCTCTTATAGTAGATTGCCGTTACATTTGAACTTAATACATATTTCAAAATTTCAAACAACGAATTTAAACGCACTAAGCATATATCTGTTCCTATTAACGATATTCCTGTAATTATAATAAGAAATTCATAATAAAAAAAATTCGTGATAAATTATAAAATCTTCTCACGAAAGCATTATTTTAAGTTTTACAATTATTTTCATTTTAATTATTATGTTCCTGGAAAAAAATATATAATTTAGTCAAATAACTTAGTCTTTAAATCAGAAGAGTTTTCATGCAATGTTAAATAAGAGATAATTTTTCTTTCATAATTAGTCATAAACTTCGCTATTTTTCCCCATAATGTAACTATTACAATAAACTATAGAAAAATGTGTTTCTGACATTACTCTATGGATTTCTTTTTATTATTGTAAGACCTCAACGAGGTTATAAATGTTGACCTTTACAGCAAAGTAACTGATTCATGAGGCAATGTTTTATATTGTCTTTCTATAACAATGTATCGGATATAAGTGTGTAATTACAAAAAATTAAGTATACTTAATTTATGATGTAAATTTAACTAAAGTATATTAATTCAATGTGTATAAAATAATGGAATAAATTATGTATAAAAGTTTAATAATGTTATATTGTCAAATTGATACACCTTTTTTCTGTTTATCGTCTAAAGTATACTAAGCATAAAATTAATTTATGGAATATTTAGTTTATCTATTAAATATTACTGTTATACTTACTTAAAAAGAAGGCAAGTGCGGCTGTGAGGGCTATTGTAACAAAGATGAAGGAAAGCGCTGTACACTTCCAACTGCATTGTCTGCTATTTGACTTACGTAGTTGGAAATGCGAATGCGCAAATTGATTGTTAGAAAGAGGACGACGTAACATACTTCTGTTGGAGAGGCTCGAAGAAGGATACGTTACGTGATACCTGTAAAAAAGAAGTAAAATATTCAGCATACTTTATCATTAGTAATACATCGAAATAAACAGCTCCAGGAATAAATAACATCTTTTTTTCTATTTTCCTTTGCGCATTACTTCCGATTTTAACACTTTCCAATACAGTTTTAAAATGCCCATGACTTCCATTTATCTTTCTGTCTGCCGTATGAGAGCTGTCCGTAGTCTAAATTTTTAATTTTAGCTATCATAATACTTAAAAAATTCTTCATATATCATTATAAAAATGATATATGATCTGTAATCAAACGGAATTTTCATTATGAAAATGAAAATTCCGTTTGATTACAGAGAGGGTAAAAAGACCCCATAAAATTTAAATATCATAAAAAAGAACAACCCGTCTTATGGCTCGTACAATAAGCCTTATCAAAGAATCACAGTTTTTGAGGCAAAAGAAAGAAACAGTTGAAACATTAGGTATTAACAATAGTATTATTAAGGTCCACGTTTTTAAAAGACTTAAAAAACACTGAGATATTAGAACAGGTATTTATTTCAATTGGCACTACTATACTGCATACTATATTCTCTACAAATAAATATATGTAGTATAATATCAATATTTCAATAATCACGCCACCAATCGGGAAAATTTTGTCCTTAACCACCCCCCCTCCCCATCCCCTCAAGCAAAATAACAACTCTTTTCCAAATTTTATGGTGCAAGGTGCACTTCTGTATCGTTATTTGTCCTTTTTTATGAATATTAAAAAAAATAGACTGATTTTTTTTCTCACCTAGTTGTGCGGGACTATAGATAATAATAAAGCATTAAATGGCTTTTCACTTATTTCTAAATTTAACTGGACGAAAAGAAAATTTTCTTACTGTAGATGCGAAGTCTGTCTAAAACAAACTTCTTAGAACTAGTCTTTTTGTTAACCCTTTGGCTGCGCATAGGGGCATATAGGATTCAACGAACTGTTTTTTACTCTATCCGTGCCACTCTTTGAGAAATAACATCTGACATACACTTATATTGTGATACTTTCAAGAGAAAGATGCCACAGAGAAATATGTTTAAAAGTCTCATACAACTGTAATTAAAAATTCTAGTCAGTCCTCGTAATCAAAGCGTTAATACATTTTAGGAAACGAATATGGTTTAAATTACAATCTGCTGTTTACTAAACATTGAAACATAGTCCAGTAAACAACTAAACATTATAAAAGCCCACAGTAGTAATAATTGTCTAAGAAGTTACCTCTATAGCTTATCACAACCTCAAATAAGTCTCTGAAATTAAGTAATAAAAAGCGGTTTTCGAATACATTTTATTTTGAGTCATTATAGATACTGTAACAATATTTTCAATAAACGACTTACATTGATTTTTATGAAATGTGATAAATTCCCGAGAATCGCTGGAAATGGCCGTAATCCGTTCCAAAAAACAATTATACAGACATTTCGTAATTACAAATGTAGCTTCGAATAGTATCTACATGGTAGTTCCGCTACGGTACATATAGTCACATTGATTTAATTACAATTAGCTTCACATTTTGCAGAAAAAAAAGATATCCATTGAATATCTATATTATGATGATGAATATCTTTATTATGATTCAAAAACATGTGCATCATTGACAGTATGTTCTGTAACCCGAGTAGCTTTGGTTGGAGACTCTGGTTTTTATAAATTATTTTAACTATTTTACAGGTATAAGGGAAACATATTCTCGGCCTGGAGTGATATACCCTGACTGAAAAGTGGATTGCGAACCTATATTTCCATGCAAAAAACGTTTGTTCAGGCGTTATCTATTACATCTTACCGTTAATAGACGGCGTTTTGATGCACCACGTATACAAAAATAGTATTTTTATAATTTGAATAGAACTTTAGTTTTGCTAATTAAAATAATGATTCGTGACAGAAAATTCGTTAGCGGCAGAGTTGCATAAGAACAACAAAAAATCTGATTTTTTCCATAAAATCTTATAAAATCAAGAAACTTCAAACTTATTATGCACAAAATTGCAATTTAATAAAACCAGTCAAGTATCTTCCAAAAATCAGTGTTCTCTATTATGCCTCAACACATTTTAGGTTAAGGTCGGAAAAAATTTAAAAACTCAGTTTTGTTCTTAGTTACTTTTCATATGACATCCCTTTACGCAAGACTTCATACTAGTATTCATAATGTCCTCATGGATAATTCCGCAGGTGTATATTTATCACCTGCTACATATGTTAGATAATAGGAAGAAAAGGGATTATGTCAGTATGGCATCACGAAAGTTTAAAGAGCGTTTAGTAAAACACAATGCAGATATCAAATTAAACCAATGTCAAAAGGAAATTTCGCGGCAGCATCAAGAGTTGGAGATTATGACAAATTTTAAGAGAACTAAGATCATAAAGAAGTTATAAGGTTATCAAAAGATATTAATTATGGAATCAACTGGCATTCTATGTTGAACTGCTTATACATGTAATGATACATTATCATACACCATTCCTAAGAATTGGTATAATTTGTTAGGAATAGCATGAACTCTCTCTCCACTTCAGTTTAGAACTTTAGGATGAATTGATATTCTATAACGAACTGATTATGCATGTACTTATACATTATCATACACCATTCCTAAGATTTGGTATAAATCGCGAGGAATAACATGAACGCCCTTCCCACTTCATTTTTTAACTTTGGAACTGTCAAAACAATTTCAGCTTCCCCCATTTTCAGTTTGAATTTTGGAACAGCCCATAAAGTATAATTTAATGAACTCGACCTCTGATCTTTAACAATTTTAACCGAAATGATGAGCACGCCAGAAGCTCGAAATTTCTTGGTTTTGTGCAATATATATATTTTAATAAAAAACCTTTAAGTAATTTCAAATGGAATTTTTGTTTTTACGAAGTAATTTATATTACATGTCTTTACGAGTACATTGGAGGTTTTGGTGAATTATAGTCAATAGTAATCAAAATATAATATGGGTCATATACGGCCCATTGTCAGATGTCGGTCACTGTCTTCATTGCTTTATAAGTTTTAAGACACTATGGATGCAGATCCGCCTGATATTTTCCCCAGAAATATAATGTTTTATTTCGAGATGTTTTACATCAATTTTGTTTAACAGAATTTTGTCTAATTATTTAGTTGGTAATATTATCGAATCTTTCTGAAGAAGATGTTGTGACTGGAATATATTGTTGTAGTTCTGTACATTCAGTACTATAGTAAAGTTTTTGAAGACATTTTTCTCAGCATGCATTGAAAAGACAGACATTATCATACAACTTAACCCATTCGGGACCGGTGGCTTTTACACAAATTTTATAAAATAGGCAACACTTTTCTTTAAAAAGTTACATTTACTTAAGCAATCACGAAAATGCTCTAATTAATCAAACTGAATATTACTTTTCTTTTTTATTGGTGCCTAAAACAAATTCTGTATGCTCTTTTTCAGGGTGCACATATGCACCCATGGTCCCAAACAATCTAATTAAAACGAAGAAAAAAATTCGAAGTCATGGGTCTTATACTTTTGGACGTAATGGGTTTAAATCGGAGCGCGATCTTTTGGGACACCCTGCATATATATATATATATAATCTTGAATATAGCTTTAGTTATGCTAATTCAATCAAAAGATTGCAATAGAAAAATCGTGAACGGGGTTACGTAAACATAACAAAAACCTTCAATCATTACACCAAAACGGTGTAAAATAAAGAAACTTCAAACATACTATGCGTAAATTTCCAATTTAAAAAACTAGATATTTTTTTCAAAAATCAGCACAATCTAATGAACATTTTAAAAATGTTCGTAAAATAAAAAAAACGAGTTATATTTAAAAATAATGGTAATGTATGCATCGCGAATATTTTACTCGATAGTGTAATTTATTTTTGATTAATGATCATTACAGGTAACATGGATTCGATAATGCATATTTAACAGAGATTACCTCAGTATATATTAAAGGTGAACTCTTATCTTACCTGTCTGAATTGTGATTGATATGATCCTCCTCACAATGGGGATAGCCAACACTTGTATGATCTGTAACAAAAGTCATAATATTATAAATCAAACTAAGTTGCGTTTATCTTGGCAATGAATCATTTTTTGAAATATAAGCCTCGGGAAAAAATAAAGTTATTAATTTTTTTAAAAATATATATGCATATTTTTGAGCAATTTATTCCATTAACTAAAGTTAAAAAGCGTTGAAAATCCGCGTTACTATTTCTTTTTATAATTATCATCAAATACGTACGTATGTTTAGCACAAGTTATATAATAGCGCATTTAAAAATAAAAATAAAAATAGGTTTCGGTATTAATTATCATTCTGTATTATTCATATTACTAAATATTCGTCTTCCTAATGCATATTTACTAGTAATGTAAAGTGGTTTCCCTTTATTTAATAAAAATATCATCTTTACCAAATGGAACTTCACTCATGTTACTTGGTAAAGGAAATCAGATATTTCATATTCATTTAGATTCCGTCATATTTAACGAGATACATATAAACGGTTATTGGTGCTCAGGTAAATTTAGTCTTATGTAACATTTCCTGAGTTACTTAGTAAAAAAAAAAAAAAAAAAAAAAAAAAAAAAAGAAATATCTTACATCATTAATGAAATACTGTTTAGTATTTGTTGATATATTTCATATTACATCTTTATTATATAATGCGATTTGGTTTCAATATCTTCAGTTAAATAAAGGAAGAAACGTATTCTATTTATAGTGAACACATAATTAATTCTAGAAATATGTAGGTTCTTAATAAATAAATATTCGAATAAAATGTGAACACTTAGATGAAATATGTCACACTTTGTTTAAGGGGACTGGGTAAGCGAAATTCAACCAAAAAATCGATTTTTACTTTTTTATATCATAAGTAGTTTAAACTTTTATCTTTTCAACAATGTATTACACATGTTTATATATTAAAAACAAAGTGTTGGATTATTTCATTCTTTCTAAGAGCACTTCACAGCAGTGGGCTTCTTTTTTAAAATTCAGATTTCTTGATTGGCACCACTTTTCTGAAGTGGTAAAATTCACATTGTTTTCACCTTAATTAATATGTTACTAAATAAGGCAAATTTTACTATTTCAAAATAGTGGTGCCAATCAAGAAATCAGAATTTAAAAAAAGTAGTCCACTGGCAACACTGCTTCATAGCTTTAATTGACTTTTTCTCAAAACTTCGATTTTTCAGGTTTGTGTTCCTTTTTTTAAATATCTATTAAACTTAAGAACTCAGATTTTTCTAAATACTTATATTATGTTGTAATGCGTACTTTAACACAGGGATTTAATGCTTTGTTGAGAATTATTTATTTTAGGCAGTGAAATCTTACCAAAAATGCTAAGTTAAAAATGTCTTTCAATACATAATTAATAATTAATTTTCAGTTTCACTTAAAAAGAAAGCAGTTTGTTAAAATACGTAAAGCATGTTATTCAAACTACTCTAAAAGATCTACACCTCTCCTTCACCATTTCTGAGAAAAAAGGTACATAAAAATGGTGTATTTTAACATGGCCGAGATAGAGCTTACCCGATCCCCTTAAGCTCAGAGGGGCGGTAGGATATATTTTATTCCAGCTAATTTTAATCAAGATTTGCACCACCAACTTTTAATTAAAATTTACCTTTCTAACTTTGGTGGAAAAAAGCTAAAAAAATTGCTTTTCCTTATTTTCAAACAAACTTTTTCGAATATTCCGGTGTGTGTTCAACATTACAGAAACACAATCGCTTGACCCTGAAAGGGTTAAAAAAGTATCACGCATATACAAGGGTCCCACGTGTTCGGTTTTTGAATATCTGAAAAATATATATATTTTAAAAACCGTGCTAAGATTATACAACATTTACAACGAAAATAGCTACCTGAGTAAGTTTCTATAAAAGATGTAATAAAATCTTTAAAAAATATTTTACTTTAAAAAAAGTCAAAAACAGACCGAGTGGGATCGGGATGCCTGTATATACAAAATAAGACATACCACATGGAGTATAAATGCTTGCATATTGAATAATAATAAAGAGATCATCATTTTGTCATAATTTAACAAAGGTCATTCTTGGTTTAGTTAATTTTTCTGAAACTTTAAATATACAGTAAAATCTCCCTAAAGCGACCACGTTCCGTTCCAATAAAAGGTGGTCTCACCAACAGGTGGTCTCTCAATGGAGGTCATGTTTAAATCTAGATTTTAATTTTTGAAAAAAGGTAACAATTAATGTTATTAAAAGTTATTTTTCGCATTAGGAAAAAATATAAAAAATTAAGCATCAAAACAAAAGTTAATTGCATAAGTTAATTATTGCAAAGCTAAAAAATTAATACATTGACGTTTGCTTTGATTTTACGGTTTTATCTTTTATAACTTTTATTTCCAAGCCCTCTCGAAATTCAGTAAATAAATGCAATTTTTTTTTTGGACGCGAACAAATAATGGCGATTTCATTAATTTATCTATTTCTATGAGAGTTTCCAGACAGAATACGGCAGGAGAGTTTATCGACCGTCATTCTTAATTTGCCATCAGAGCCTAATAATCAGAAGAGATTTCTCATTCATTGCCTAAAAAGGCACAAAGGGGTTTAAACACTTAAAACTTACCGGAATAAAAAAAATAGTTTAGAAATTTGATGAATAATTTGCTCTCCGGAATTATTTTTCTAATAAAACCTTCTTCAAGCGACCAGGAAAAAAACGGAATTTGTTTCATTTTCTTCAAAGAAATTGGTCGTTCATGGAGGGAGTTCAACTGGGATCGTCTCTGAATGGAACAGCTCTCTATGGGAATAAATTTCGTTCCATGAAAAATGGCCGTTCAAGGAGGTGGTCACACACGGAGGTTTCACTGTATTTTTTTCTGATTTACTGTAGTTAAATTTAAGATTCGAAAATTGCAGCTTCAAGTGGTTCCCATTCAAAAAATATATACTATCTTAATTTATCATGCGTCCGTATCATTTGCATTAAAAGTTTTTGTTTAAAATTTGAAGATTGAAAAAGTATCTCTGCAATACACTTTTAACTAGGATGTTTTCAAGAGATGTCTTTCACAAAGCAATCTTTTTATGATAATTTGTGGTACGATTAAATATAAAAAACATTCCAAAGTCCTGGCTCGTAATTAAATTGTTGTTTTTCTTCTCCATTTTTGTAATCTTGCAAACACACTTCGTTTGGGTACGGTAACGGGAAAAATTTTTGGAAAAAATAAATTCAACTTTTCTTTATTTGTTCTTCTAGCTTTGAAAATTCTTAAAAGACGAGAATGGTGGGAAAGTGTGCAAGTTTCTAGACCTTATCTAGATTGCATCGTGGTTGCGTAGTGGTTAACATAAATACCATAAAATGTTATTTTTTTAGACAATGAAATAACGAATGATTATATTACAGATTGCTTATGAAATATATAATAAAGTTATATATTATATACGAAATTTAGTATTTTGATTGAAAACAGTAATTCAAAGCAATACTGGAACAATCATTAGATTAATCACATTATAAACAATTCCTACAATATTAATTTTTGTAAAGTTATAATTTACTTAATATTACATAAATGATTATAGCAATTGAATGAAGATAATAAAAATAAATTTAATAGAAATTTAATTTTTATCAACTATTTTTAAAAGAGACTACATTTTTAAGCGCTTTAGCTTTTGTAATACTTTTTCATTTACTTAAAGCTGGCATTTAAAAAGTTATTCTTAAATAGCATAAATATGTATTGCATTTAATGAAGCTTAAAAAAAAATATACATACATATATCTTTTTATAAAAAGCATAATTAGACTAGCAGATAAAAATCCTTTCAGAGTTATTCATCGTTTGGTGTTCATAGCATAAGAAATATTTAAATGAATACAGATTATTTAATTAAACGAATAATAATTAAGAGCTTTGTGGTTCTGTTAACTTACCTTGATTCACAAGATTCACTGGACAAGGTATCCTTAATTCAGGTGACGGGGGTTCCCTCTGCGGGAATTTTATTTCCCCTTGGCTTGGATTTCTCTTAAAACCGAGACTTGCCATTGGGCAGTAGTTTCACGGTACTTAAGGTACTAACGCCTCCCCTAGTCGGCATTTGAAATTTCCTCGTTTCTAAAAAAGAAATGAAAACATGTTTGATTATATTTCCTTGAAAAATATCAAATTAATAGCCATTAAACTTCAGCATCATAAAACATCAACATGTCTATCATATATTTGATTACTCATCCCTAAAATTTCCTGAATCGTAAGTCATTAACAAAATAGGATGTCTAAAAAGATTAATTAAATTTAAAAAATCAAAATACCGGACTGCGTAAAAAGCGAAATAATTAATTATTTCCCATCAATGAGAAACTATTTTTTATATTATTTACCTATTTTTTTATTTACTTGTATTGATCACTTTTATGTTGTGTTTAATTGTAGTTCCTATCTATAAACACTGTTTTGATGAAGCCTATAGATGTCTATGAAGATTAGAGTTGCAGTAAAGCTAGAGATCCTACCTACACAACTTCCAGGTTGTGTAATATTTAAACGAAGCTTCTGACAGTAAAACGGTCAATGAAATATCGTCTTCATTTTGAAAGACCTATAAAATGATATGCTACTCAATATAGTGCGTAAAAATGTTTTTCCGTCTCTACCACCATTTTGTATTTTACGGTCACCATTTTGAATTTATAAAAACAAAACCCAGCCTATAACCATCGAACGGTTAAGACAAATCGATAGAGGTCTCATTCATTAAAATCCATCTAGCCGTTGGGATGTTTCGAGGGTATAAAGAAATCAACATACCCAGATACGCGTGAAACACATAACCCTTCTTGACAGTCGGGTAAAAATAATTGATAATTTACTAACCGCTAATCTTATATAAGAAAAAATATGCGAGTTTAAAAAGCGGCCAAACTCTTTTTTGGAGAAACTGGAGATTCTTATGTTAAATTTTCAGTTATTTTAAATAGGTCGTTTATAAAGAGACAGAGAGTGTGATGAAAGTATAAATAAAAACATTTAAGCAAAATGTGTATTATACAATCTTCTACGTACCAATATGCACAATGTTTAAGCACAGCGGTTACAAAAGTAAAGTACACCTAGAAAATGGGAAATAACATAGCAATGCATGGTCAGAAACTCTTTCCTGGCGCGGTAGTAACGGCACAAAACAAAGAAAGGAAGGACACGATCAGGGTGAGCAGACTTGCTTATTATCTTAGTATTGAAAAAATGCCGGGACAATGCTATAAAGTGCTGAGGAACATGTTGCACACATCGTGGCAACTGCTGGGGTGCTGCCACGTATTTTCGGAAACATTAGATCTTTCATGCGCCGGACATGTGAGGCCTGAAACACGGCCCGGGGTAGTAATTACAAACACAATCTTTGATGACGATCGTTGTTTCTCTTTTTTGTTTTATTGCTTACTTTGTTGCTGTACTAAGAATAATAAACGTGTTTTCTACCCTGTTAGTGCCCTTTTTTTCTTGCGTTTTTTGTCGTCACTACTGTGCCTGGAAAGCATTTCCTACCATGCATTGCTATGTGATTTTCATTGTCTAGAAGTACTATATCTCTCCTGAAACTTTGTAACCGCTATGCTGAAACACCCAGTATAGGTAATGAAGTTTGTTTGCAATTACCAGGCCGGTTTCCTTCTCGCTATTTTTAATATTTTTCACAAATTATAAAATGTTTATTTTCTTATTTGGATATTATAGCCCAGCGGTAGGGATGGAAAAAAAAGGTCAAATTAGGAATTAATTAGGGGAAAGCTGGAAATTGTTTTAATCCATTTAGTTTAGGTCTAGAATGAATATGCTAAGTTTTCCCCTTCGTAGAAGGTGAGCGTTAGAAAATATGTACAGATTTATAGTCAAAAGACACGTTTTTTTAATACATAGCAATATCTCAAAATAGCTAACTCTGTCAGAAACATTGCCAGTAGAAATGTTGTAGAGCTTAAAATTCTGAGTAAAATGAGTACCTACACTTAATATTTTTGTTGAACATTAAGGTCACAATTCTACTTTAAAATTTTATACCCCTACTCAGTTGGTTGAACTCAGAATTAATTTGGAAAAAACTGAAAATTGTATTAATCCCTTCAGTTTAGGTCTAGAATGAAAGCACTATGTTTTCCCTCTCGTAGTAGCTGAATGTCAGAAAATATGTACATATTTATTTTCGAAAAACACGTTTTTTTTTAATTACCTTAACAATATATCAAAACAGTTAACTCTATAAAAAAACATTGCCAATAAAAATATTGTAGAGCTTAAAATTCTGAATAAAATGAGTACCATCATTAATATTTTTGTTCAACATTAAAGTCGCAATTCTATATCATTTTTTTTTTTTCAAATCAAGAGCTTGAAGCCAGGAGAGACCAAGTTAACTTAAAAATATCTCAAAATTGCGACCTTAATATTGAACAAAAATATTTAGTGTAGGTACTCATTTTACTCAGAATTTTAGGCTCTACAACTTTTGTATTGAGAATGTTATTGATGGAGTTAGCTATTTTGAGATATTGTTAAACTACTTGGTCTCTCCTGGTTTCAAGCTCTTGATTAGCGATTAAGGCAAAATTTTGAAATAGAATTGCAACCTCAATGTTGAAAAAAATATTAATGATGGTACTCATTTTATCCAGAATTTTAAGCTCTACAACATTTGTATTGGCAATGTTTTTTATAGAGTTAGCTGTTTTGAGATATTGTTAAGGTAATAAAAAAAAAAAAAAACGTGTTTTTCGAAAATAAATATGTACATATTTTCTAACATTCACCCAAGTACGCGGACGAAAACACAGTACGTTAATTTTAGACCTAAACTGAAGGGATTAAAACAATTTTCAGTTTTCTCCAAATTAATTCTGGAACTACCTCCTGAGCACGGGTTTAAAACTTTAAAGTAGAATTGTGACCTCAATGTTCAACAAAAATATTAAGTGTAGGTACTCATTTTACTCAGAATTTTAAGCTCTACAACATTTGTATTGAAAATGTGTTTCATAGAGATAGCTGTTTTGAGATATTGTTATGGTATGCAAAAAAAATACAGTATGCAGCTTTCACCTAATTAATTCCGAAATCAACTCCCAAACCACTGGTCTATTATTCTTATATTTGTTTTAATTTTTTCGAGTGTTAGATCATTTATTTTTGTGTATCTAAATATTTGCCATTTTTTTAGTTTAATTCTTTCTATAGTGAAATGTCAATTGAGCATCATCGCGGCTGTTTCCAAACAGAACGAAGTGTTTCTGTTTTTTATTCATTCAGTATTTTATCTACCATTCTGTAACTAAAATCAGTTAAAATTATGAAATGCTAGTTTTTATTCTTTATTCATCAATTAAATTTAATTATACAACTGAATAAATATATTTTATACTATATTTTTAATGATCAACTATTGTTTCATATTTTCGTGGCAGAAAATAGCTAGAATATAAAAAAAATATATTAAATAAATAATATATATAAGGTAACTCTATGATAGATGGCCATAGTTTTTAAAGATTGAAATAAAAATTCTTAGAATGCAAATGCTAGAGATATTGATGCATATTTAAAATTCTTATACATATACTCATAATATTTTATGCAAAAAATAATTAAATATTGAAAGCAAAAAATGTTAAACAAAATTGAAATTAAAATGGCAGATGGCCATCTCTCCTTAAAGCCTAGGAGAGATGGCCATCCAATACAAGAAAGAAAAAGTTAATTTAATTAGCAAAATAATAAAGCATTTCATATATTTAATCCTGAAAAACATATAGCAATTTGTAAATATGCAGTTATATGATGGAAAATGAGTGAAGAAAACTCAGATAAACAAAATTTGAAGTATAATTTTAATATTTCACTTTTCGTAAAATCTTACCACATGCTTGGAAAGTATTTGATAATTTGTACACGTTTCATGGAACCACTGCAGGTACTTTATGCATTGTATCCAGACATTCTTTTTGGATGTGATATTATATTGTTTTGCACAACCAACACAGTGATCCTAATCCAATTCTACTTCTCGGGATCAGTAGGATCTCATAATTTAAATGTATTTCGTTTTCTTCGCTACTGGAATTGTCGTGTGTTTTTTTTTTTTTTTTTTTTTTTTTTTTCTTGAGTTAATTGTAGGTTTATTACGTTAATTTAGTTTATTTATCAACTTTATAAATTTCTGTTATGAAAGTTGCCGACGTTTTTCAGTATTTTCAGAAACAAAGAAATCGTTAGGTATTATTATTATATTACTATTATTATTATTATTAAAATATTTATATTAGTTAAAATGTAAATAATTATATCAATTAATATATTTATAAACATAAACGTTATATATTTATTTTAACTTTAATTACATTTAGTTAAAATCATCATTAAGTATAATTTTGAAATATTGATTAAAGGCGGTCATCTCTCCTCGATTTTATGTGGCCATCTCTCCTGAAATTGAAGGACTGGTGGTAGCCCAAGCCATTGTACGTCTTTGTTTTAGTCTTAGAAGTAAAAATTAGATTAAAAACGTCCCTTGAAAGTCCATATAGTAATATATATATATAACATACGTACTGCGAAAAAAAAAATGATGTTCAACCACCTATTTAATTAACATTAAAATTACACTTACTTTTTATAATCGAAAAACACAATTGCACGTCGCAATAAATAAATTTGTTGAGCTATTTCATACGAACAACGTTTATATTGCAATTTATGTATAAGTTTTCGAGATATTTAGCCTGGCCATCTCTCCTCTATGGTAGAGTTACCCTATATGAAATTTTTAACTTTATTGTGTAATTCAGAACATCAGATTGTTTTGGAAAATTTTGTGTCATAAATAGGAAAGAAATTGCTGTAGATCCAATGTTTATATTCTTTTCACCGCAAAAGTAATATACTTTTACGAAATTATACCCTTCTTAAAATATCCTTAATAAATGCATAGATCTTCAACGATCTCATGGATCTCAAATGCTCTTATTTAACAGAAAACCGAACCGAAAATCTACATCAAAGTTACTGAATTTATTGAGTTTCATGTTAATAATATTTTGAACAGTATTTGTAAAATCTTGAATTATCAACAGTATATAGAGTTTTTTTTTTTTTTTTTTTTTTTTTTTTTTTTTTTTTTTTTTTTCCATTCAGAGTGAAAATGTTTTATGAAGTTCTGTAATTTTTTTCACCGATAATCTACAAGTTTAAAAAAGTCTAATCAAGGATGAAGACAGGAACTATTAACATGTCAATAAAATATAATACAGCTTTAAAAATCCTAATTCCATGATTTCATATACTACTTGAAATCGAATTCAGTGAGAGTATTTATAAAAAAAAAAAGAGAGAGAGAGAGAAATAAAAATGATCAAGGGATAGGAAATTATTTATACTTTTCAAAACAAAAACGAGGTTAAAATCCTCTAGTCAAAGTGAGAGTTTTCTTAGAATTTAAAGATCTTTAGATTTTTTTGGGGAAGTCCGGTCTTCCATAAGCAGGGAGATTTTTTTGAAAGCCATCTCAAATGTAGAATAAACATATATTTCTTTGTATTTAAAAGCTTTGTTGATCAAAGAAATGTAAAGAATTTTTTGTACAGGAAGACAAATCTATTTCAAACAGAATGTAAAAAAAAAACTTTTCCATAAAAAATGCGAAATTTTTAAAACACATAAATTTTATATGTAAAAAAGCATTAAATATATGATTTTTTTTTTATCCGGCGGAAAACCTTTCTATTGTATATGTCTAGTTTTTCGTTATAATAAAATAGAATAAGCTAACAAGAATGTTTGCTTTTAATGGTTTTTATAAATAGATTAAATATTAAACAGCCTAGGAAATATAAAAAAATCTTAATTTAAATAAATGAAGACACAGGAAAGAAAAGAAAATTTAGTTTTATATTTTATTGCCGACATATTATCTATAGTCTCCAATCATCATGAAAACGGCATTAGATTCCTAGGGAAGAAAAAACAATGATGGAACGGCAGCCATTTCCATTCAGTGACATAATAATTTTCTGCAAATAAATAAATAGAATACTAAGTACAAAAAACATTTAAAAGATGTTAAATTACTTTAATTCTTCTTAGTACTTTCAGCTATAAACACAGTCTCCGTCAGAGAATACAAAAATACTGTTATAAACGTCTTATTTTTCAAATTTCACGTAGTTGGTGTCGAAAGGAGTGAAAGTGGAAGTCAAATTTTTATATCCGGAAAACATTGGAAAAATAAAATATGGATATAGAGGAAAATGGAATATTACTTATTTTATGTTTCTTTAAGAAAACTGAGTAAAATTCTGGGTATGTTGTAAGGTAAAACGTCATTATAAACAGTATTTCCTTTAGTAGTAATTTATATTGATTCACGGATAATTAAATCATAACAATTCTTTAAAAGGAATATAACCAGAAGCAGAATATACAAGTTAATTTCGAAGATGAAAAAAATTATATAGCCCTTAAATATTTATCATAATTTAATTATCTGTGAATCAATAGAAAACATTACTTTAAAAAATACTGTTTATAATGACGTTTTATCCTGCAACATACCCAGAATTTGGCTCAGTTTGCATAAACAATCATAAAACAAGTAATATTCCCCTTCCATCTATATCCTTATTTTATTTTCCCAATATTTTCTGGATCTAAAAATTGACTTTCACTCTTTTCGACACCAACTACGTGAAATTTGAAAAATAAGTCGTTAATAGCTTTTTTTTTTTTTTTTTTTTTTTTTTTTTTGTATTATCTGACGAAGGCTGTGTTTATAGCTGAAAGTATTAAGAAGAATTAAAGTAATTTAAAATCTTTTAAATATTTTTGTCATCTTTTAAGTATTTTTCACATAGTATAATAATTTCTGTTGAGATGCTTTTGTTTTTTTTTCTTTCTTTTTGAAATAGCTTTGTTACTAAACACTATAGAAGAAGCTGATCAGGCTTGATATGTCTTTAAACACACATGAGTTAAAAAATTGAAGTTGTCTAATCAGGACAACGAATATAGTCCTCTCGTTTCCAGCGATAAACACATATTTATGGCACATTTTAAGAAAAATCTACTCTATCTCTAGACTTGTATCTGAATATAGCCATTTATAATAAGGTTTAGATGTATTATCACTCATCACTTTTGAAAAAGAAGTCTCATTTTTTTCATATGTACCATATTATATAACTATGTTTCCGTGACTAACTTCATAACGATTCATTTTTAAGGGGGCAGGCTACTCAGCTACTGATTTCCCCTCACTAATGTAAAATCTATGGGCCTTTGATGCATTCGTATATTTAAAATATCTCCTCGGGAAATTAACATTTTTAACTTCTATTTTTTTTGTACACTTCCAAAAAGATGTCTCTTTTTTTCTTAGTTCTCAGTATATTTCTAAAGCATAGACTTAATTTTATAGGAAGTGTTAAAATCTTACTCACAGTTCGCCCGCTTTTAACACATAAAATATTAAATTCAGCCTAGATTTTAGAAATATTTTGAAAACTAAGGAAAATAAAGAGACATCCTTTAAGAAGAGTATACAGAAAAAAGATGTTAAAAATATGAATTTCCCGAAAAGATATTTTAAATAGACGAATGCATCAAAAGTCCATAGACTTAACATTACGGAGGAGAATTCCGAAGCTGAGTGACTAACCCCTTAAGTCGTCTCTGCGCAGCACATCATTGTTAGAACCATTTTTGATTTAATATATATATATATATATATATATATATATATATCAGCATTTATGATGTCCAAAGAATCCCAGATCCTGTCGCAAAGAAAAAGAAAAAGAAAATGTCATTTTCATAGCGAAATATTAAACAATTATCATAAAAGAGAAATTCAGAATTTTTAATACTCTGCATTTTAATAAATATTAAATATTGTCAATTATTGTTCATTTGATTAAATATTTTATTGATATTGTTTTATTTACAATAGACTTTCAGACCATAAATTAATAATGTTCTACAGACAGAAAGTAAGAAATAACAAAATAAGTTTTACGTTAAAAAAAAAAAAAAAAAAATCAGTGTTTTTTTTTATACGCATCGTAATTAAGCTTTGTGAATCCAAATACAGTCTGACATTGAGCTAACTTATTATTCATAAAATGAAATATTCAAAAATCACTAGTGGTTCCGGTACTGAACTATGTGTAGATCTGCATGAAAAAGAAATGGGCACAGATTTTTAGTTACACAAGTTTTAAAAAAAAGTGCCTTTTAGCCTCTTTGAGGCTTGTATAATTCATTGACACAAGTTTATGGTACAGGTTGCACCCTTTGCACACTTCAGCCTAGTTCTAAATTATAAAACACAGGAAATATCAATGGTCATGATTTATATTTCTAGACGAAGAATAAATCTCTCGTTCTACGATATAGGCAGTAATTTCATCTCATGTCATAAAATATCGTTTTTAATTTTGTTAAAGAATGCATTTTTTCTCATTACACATTTAAATTTTTTTATATCAAGCATGGCATTTTACGAATTCTGATATTAAAATTATCTATTTTAGCACATTATTTATTTATTTATTTTTGTAAATTGTAACAGTCAGAAAAAGAACTTATTTGTTTATTCTATAAATTATAACAATCAGAAAAATAATTTATTTGTTTAATGTGAAATTTTTATCTGTATCCTTTTAAAGAGTAAAAAATTACCGGAAAAAACACGCATCTGTTCAAAGAATCCTAAACATTTTGAATGGAAAAACAGGTTAAGCTTTGAAAAGATAAAATAGTGCTATTTTTAAAAATATGTACATATATAAGCATGCAATTTGCCTTTTTTTTTTACTTTTACCACAAAAAACAAATCTTTTACTACGCAAATACATAATTTCTACTTTCTGTCAATAATTCGACGTAAAAAACAAAACAAAGCAATTTTTTCATGTAATATATTTTTAACAGTTTCTGTGAGTTCTATTGTATATACGTATTGATTTAACGTAGAAAATGATAAAAATCGAGAAATGTATGAATATTCTTAATTCATGAAGAAACATGCTTGAAAAAAAAAAATACAATTGAGGTCAGAACTGGAAAAAATATTATTATTATTATTTTGTACTATTTAAAAAGAAAATTTTCAATTTTCTATAGTACATTTGCAGGAATTTCAATAATAATTTCTAAATCTACTTTAAATGCGATAATTTTGAGAACATTTTCAAGTACTGTTAAGGAAAGATTTTGTTTTGCTTGTTAAACACAAATTTTGTGTATTCTAACAAATATATATCGTTATTCGCACATTTATTTTGTTGGTTTTCATAAACCCTCATAAAAAGAGTATAAACAAAACATATATTTGTTTGTTTTGAAAAGTATTTTCTATGAACGTACGTTATAGAAATACTTTATTGACTGGAAGTCAAACTTAACTGATAAGATACTATTCTACAGAAATACTTTCGTGAAAAAATATTGAAAAAAAAAAATATTAATCGTAAACTTATGACAAACTTTGGTATTTATATCATGTATTTTATTTTAAAATAGATGATATAAACTATAACAAATAGTTTGCTTTTAAATAGGGATATTAAAATATTTGTTTCTTTCTGGTGAAGTTTAAAGATTTAATGTTACAAAGTATAAACAATAATGATCGTTATACAGGGTAAGTCAAAATGAATATATAGCGATTACAAACGGGTATAACTATTTAATAGAAAAGAATTTATCAATAAGATTATCACAGAATGTAGACGGAACTTCAAAATTTCTTCACCTAAGACACAGGTGCAGTGAAGCGGAATTCTACGCATGCGCGATTTGAAAATTTGCAACGACAAGACACCTGTTCATTGCGGCCGTCTCAATCTAAAACATGGCAAATTATGACGGCAAAAATGGCTGATTTTTTTCTATGGGGTTATGTGAAAGACAGGGTGCCTACCATGCCCAAAACAATTGAAGAACTCAAAGTTCGCATTAGTAATGCGCTTGCCTCGGTGACTGAACAAATGCTTCAGAATGTATGGCGTGAAATGGACTACCGCTTAGATGTTGTCCGTGTAACCAAGGGAAGCCACATAAAACATCTATGACGTATGTATACAAAATTTTGAAGTTCCGTCTACATTCTGTGTTAATCTTATTGATAAATTCTTTTCCATTAAATAGTTTTAGCCGTTTGTAATCGCTATATTCATTTTGACTTACCCTGTATTTCTAGAGGGTTTTTATTGAATATTTTAGTAGGCAGTACTGAACAAATTACACAGTAAAAAAATCTTCCAAATTGACAGAAAAAAGCTGTCAAATTTGGCGCTTGTCGAAAACCGTTTAATTTACAGAAAATATGTAACTTTTTACTGTAAAATGTTTTTTTCTGTAAAAAAAAGAAAAAAAAAAGATTTTTTCTGTGAAAATTAGAAGTATCCATATTTTTAACAGACTTTAACAGACTTTACAGACTTTTTAACAGTTTTTTCTTTTAAAAAATACAGTTTTTTTCTGTAAAAATTGTAGTTTTTTTTTAACAGTGTATCTAACAGTTATGTCATTTTCATAAAACCTTTCTGTCATAATTTATAATCTACAAACTATATCTAAAAATAGGTGTTAAAGATAATAAATTTATATGATCCTTTTAAAACATTACAAAAAAATTACTGAGTAATTTTCTTTTAGTTCTACACTTTTCTTTTGCGTGTTAAAAATACGAGAAATCTATCTGAATTCAGAACAAAATACTGCTTTATTTGCACATCTATTTGTCAGTTTTTATCTTAAATTGTCACAAAAAATTGGATAAACTTATATTTCTTTGTCTCCAAAAAGTTTTCCGATAAAACAAAAATATATTTATTTTTTCACAAAAATATAGACTAGTTTGAGAAAGGAATCTAAAGAAATACCGAGATGCAGAAACGTAAAATGGTATTTATTTGTAAAAAGTAAAATGTCACTTTTTATTTCTTATTCACTGGTAAAACGCCCTACTACTGTTATCTTTGTTTTACTGTTAGAATTACAAATAAAAGGTTACATATTTACATTGTTTTTTTTACATATCTACTTAAATTAAAATGTTTATAAAATGAAATTTTTAGGGTTCCGCATGATCACTCCTGTGTCTGTCTGTCACAGCCTTTTTACTCGAAAAGTATGGAACGTGGAAAGTTCAAGTTTGCTAAAGTAATAAATGCTAAACAACCACATATTTATAGATTATTAACCATCCACAGATATATTTAAGAAAAATGTAGAGGGACTAATTAAGTTATTTGAAAAAAATAAATATTTTCTTTGCATATCGGGTGTGTGTGTGGGGGGGGGGGGGGGGGGATATCGTGTGAAAGCTTTCGTAACGCAGAATTCAAAAACACATTTCTTTTAATTTTACGTATTATATTTTCTGAGATATCGACGAAAATGTAATGCAAATCATGTCCCCCCTCTTCTATTTCCTAATCTACTGAAACTATAGTTATGAAAAAATTAAGGGTAGTAGAAGTGAATTTAAACGTTGCGGGAAAACTATAGCGATTACTTGAGGTCACACTGTTTTTGAGAAAATCGCATTTTTCCGTTACACACAAATTTCGATTTACGGGCGTTGAGCAAAGAAGTTGGGGTGCGCTGAGCTACCTATCGTCACAGAAGTATAAAAGAATTGTTGATAATGATATAAAAAAACAGTAATTAGCCGAGATATTAACCCTTAAAAACACAGACAGTTTGAATATACATAAAGACACTTTCTTGATGCACCATTGGCTTTTAAAGCCTAGATAACTTCTAATGCTGTATTTGTGTAATGCAATGCCCGTTAGTAGTATAAAAGCAATAAACATCAAACTGTTAAAAACTGATTAATTTAATTAGAATTAATCACATAATTACTATGGGACTCGCGACAAGTTTGCATTGGGTGGTTCTCTCTATACGCCACCCGTGTATTCAGACGTTAAAAATAAAGTTATCTACAAAAGTGCGGCGCGGATCAACGCAGCGTTGCAACTTTGCGACCTCCTTTCGAAACGCGCTTAGCACAATGCCAAGTTTTAACTTCGAACAAGGGTTTTGTTTTAAGTGCACTGTAAAAAGAAAAGATTATTGCTACGCTGAATTTGGGTCTATGAAATCCCAAATAAAGTTTAAATATGCACTACTTTTATTGTCAGCACCGAATTAAGTTCATCATAGACAGATTAGGTTAAGATTGAAAGAATCACGCGTACGACATAAATTAAATGCGTACGACATAAAATCACTCGCCAACACATTCAGAACACTATAATACAACTTCGCAGTTTACTATGGTGAAAGAAGTTGCCTAAATGAACAATTTGGAAAACGCATAATGCATTTGAAAAATCAATTTCTGCTATTACCACGAATAGTCATGAAAATATACGACTTTTTCGTGCAGCTCTGTATATGATCTATAGATATGTACGTATATACTACATAGTATGCTAAAAGTTAGTTCAGTTAAAAAATAGCACTGTTGAAAAAATCCATTCAGCAATTGCCGCCAGCAAACGGATGTTGCTGAAAACATATGTACAGCCCTATAACGATTATCCTGTTATATATGTTTTCGTTCTAGTCCCCCCCCCCCCCCCACCACCTCCTCGCAGTTTCACTTCAAAATTCAATTCAATACTTTATTTATTTTAATGTACTATTTTCTCCCAGTGCGGTTCCTAAATTAAATCTAATATTTAAAAAAATATATTGCTTGTATTAATAACCCCCTCACATTTAAATTAAGCTATTTTTAATTACTCATTTACTTTAAAATAAAACCAGTAATTCAGTCTGCCCATTCTACTTTGAGATATTTTCTCACATATATTTATCTTTTAGAAGAACATTACGGATGTCAGTTAATACAAAAACATGTTAATTTCTCAGCTATCCTTATTTGATGATGCGCCAGGCACATTGCCAAATAAGGATAGCTGAGAAATTAAAATGTTTTTGTATAAACTGACAGCAGTAATGTCGATTATCCTGTCATAAACCCTGTATATGATCTATAGAATTTATACACACCAAGTAATATTTTTTAAAAATTACATTTAAAAACGCATACCACAACTGAAAACACACAATCCAGCAATTATTATACGTATTCTGCAACAGTACAATTAGTGTTCATTTTCTTCAGTAGCTAAATGCTTTTGTGTGTCCCTGCAAATGAACGATAAAGGCTCACAACGCTCTATAGTAAGAACAACGTGGTACACTTATATGGTATATATCCAATTCAGTATGTTTAAAATTGTGTAATATCATTAAAACACACACCGCAAGCGATTTTCCCCATAGATCGTAATGTAATGGAATTCCTTTGAGTCTCCCTGTAAATGAAGCGTAAATGCTACACACTTCTTTTTTAATACCGAACATGCTATAATGATACCTGATAACATATATCAATTTCATTGCAATCGGGCTATATTTGCGCGAGTTAGAGCACGGACAGACAAAGCGAATTCTAAACACTTTTCATTTATGTTGGAAAGTGTTTAAAAGACCTATACAAAATAGCAATATCTGATACTATTTAGGCTACATATCTCTCTGAACTTTCATGGTATATCCATTTATGCTTTTCTAGTATATACAGCTATTCTTAACCCTATGTTGCATAGTTTTTTTTTTTTTTTTTTTTTTTTTTACAAAGTTTTATTATTATTTTAGCAACTATTTTTTTATGTAATAATACAGTTACTAATTAATATATTTATGGTATGGAGCCCTCTGTGCGCGAGTAACACTCGCACTTGACCGATTATTTATTTATAATTTCAATTAGAAAAAAAAAATTGAAAAACGAGATTGGTATAATTGTAATTTCAAATAAAAATCGAGTAAATGGATAATAATTAATTTGGTTTCCTTAAGCTATTTTCAAACAATATTAATATTTTTTTTTTGGTAATATATATTCGAAACTCAATATAAATCGAAATCTACATTACATGTGATAACCGTATCTGAAGAATGCAAAGTATTATGAATGCATGTTAAGAAAATTATTTCGTTTATATATATATATATATATATATATATATATATATAAAGTCGAACCTCGTTATCCCGACACTCTAATGACCAAAAAAAAGTTTCGTCATAAGCGGAGTTTCGCGGTAACCGGAGTTGGAGGAAAATATGTTTATAAAAAGCTTTCATTTTAATTAATTTAAGACAATTTTAAATTCATAATTGTTCTTGCAGTTTTAAGCAGTAAGACATTCTTATTAAACAAAATAAACAAAATCTTATTAAACAAAACAAAATTGAAAAGAATAAAATTCAGATTTATGATGACTTTTATTGTTACATGAAATATTGGCGAATTAAGGTTTGCTTATCCCTGGATGTGCTTCCTACAATTCTTTTTTTCAACATTATACAGTGAACATCATCACAACATCAATATTCGTTGTTTCAGAAATGGATGTTAGATAATTTCTGATCGTTTCAATGCAATGCAATGCTTCGGTTTTAGTCGGATGAAAAACGCCGTGTAACCACAAGAAGGCGCTGTCTGACCAGAACAAAAAGACCGCGAGTAGACTGGTACGTCTAAATCTGGAGTTTAAGTGGTCATTCATAGTTCGTGGGTTTATTTATTCAGATAAAGGATTGAAGTAAAATTTCTCATTCATCACAATGGGTATTTTAGACACTTTTGTGAAACGTTTGGCTAAACCATTTCTTACCGCTTAATTTCTATGCTTATAAAATATATTATGAAAAATGGATATTTTTCCTAAGCCGTCGGGATATCCGGAGTTGAAAGTTATTCAACGACGTAAAATCTGGAGTTTATTTACATTAAAATCAAATACAGAAAATCGGAACTTTGCAAAACTGACGTGATAAGCGGAGTGACGTGAAAAGTGGGTGTCGGGATAACGAGGTCCGACTGTATATTTAATTTTGTGTCTAAAGTTTACGTTGTGCAGAGCTCTAACACGAAATTTATTTTTACTTGCGCAAGCACTTGTCATTTTCTTTTCATATCTGTCTCAAACATTGACAAATTTATATTTCTTTGAGTTTCGAATATATATTAACGAAAATTTAATGTTTTTCGAAAAGAACCTAAAGAACGGTTTGCATGATGGAATACAGAGGTGTAGAAATGTAATCATTCGTGCAAAAGAAAAAAAAGTTACGGACATACTGATAACACTGGACAAAAAATTTGCTTTGTCACAAAACTGAAATTAGTTGCTACTTCCAAATATAGATTTAGATTTACTGCAACACATCTAGTTTTGCAGATATTTGCATGTGTCAGTTTATGCAAATTTGGAATTTTTGTTCAATTATATGCAAATGTAAAACATAAAATATTATCAGCCCGTTTTTTTTTTTTTTTTTTTTTTTTTTTTTTTTTTTTACGCCATCATTACTGCCCAGTTTACTTTACAAAAATATTGTGTCCGAATAATACAAAAATATTATACTGACATGTGTCAGTGAAATATTTTGCTCAATATGGATATTTTACATGTTTTTCTAATAATGTTTCTTGCCGTCTAAATATTTCTGCAACGTGAGTACGCCAGCATGTTTCTAAACCAGTTGTTTTTTAGCTGATTTCAAATCTGTTATCTGTTTTCTTAGATCACGTCTAACCTTTATTAAAAGCGATTTCTTTTTTTTTTTTTTTTTTTTTTTTTTTTTTGTCAAAAAAGCCAGAAAACGCTTTTTATGCTACTTTCTGAAGCACTTGTGCTAGTTAAGATAAATTCTACAACTTTTTAAATTGTTCTTTGAATATACACAGTAGTGATTATGTCCCTGATAGGAGTCTGATACTTTTCACCCATTTAACAATGAGGTACACACCACACACCCCTAAAAAGCATTTTATGTTAAACTTGTGCCAATAACATACACAATTAGAAATTCATTGTACGCAAAAACTGGATGTGATAGAAGAAAACGGATTACAGATTTGAAATCAGCTTAAAAATTTAGTCTAGCAAAAGATTACGTCACTTCACTAGCAACTACTTTACAGTTAAAAGCGATTTAAACATTAAATCATTGAAAAATATGCAATTTTGTCTTAATAACTGAATGATAAATGTTAAAATACGCAGATGTGACCCTTATCTGTAGCAAATAGTCGGCCAGTCATAACATAAAATACGAAAGAAGCCAGTCAGACATTTATTGCACATAAAAAATGCATAAAATGCCCCCTCCCCCCTCCTTAAAAAAAAAAGCTTTTTGCTTAAATCGAAACATGCAAATATCTCAAAAACTAGACGTAATGGAGAAAATCTAAAACTAAATTAGAAATCAGTGCAAAAAACAGAATAAGAAACCGATAATTTCAGTTCTGTAGCAGAACCATTGTTACCCAGTGTAATCACTGATAAATCTTTCTTCCCTCTCTTTTAGCCTTATTTTTTAGGTTACGCTTTACACTAGAACAACGACGCAGCATACGATGAAATATTAAATTATATTTAGTTCTTTTTAATATTTCTGTTTTTAATTGTTTCTAAAATTATTATATATTTTAAAACAAACTTCGGTTTAGTCGTAAATAAATTAAATGTAATTTAGATATATTAGGTTTTCGAAATATATCATTGAACTTTCTTCCGGAGTTTTCAGTCCTTAAAGTAAATCTCCGTATCTACGTTTATACATCATAATTTTATAATGCATGAAAAATATTTTCTAGTTTGGTTAAGCAAATATATTCGTTTATATATTTTTTTATTTTTTTCTATAACTCAAGTTGTGCCGAATGCTAACACAATGTATATCTTTACTTAGACATTTATTTGTCGTTTTTTCTTAAACTGTCACAAAAATTGGATCAACTTATATTTCTTTGTTTACAAAAGGTTTTCCCGATGAAAGATTCTTTTTCCCACAGAAAGACAAACTCATTTAAGAAAGGAATCAGAAGAAAGTTTTGCATAAAGAAATATTGAATTGTTGCAACTTTCCTCTTTTTCAAATAAAATTGTCTTATTTCTGAAAAGTAACTAAAACTATCTATTGTTTAGATGTATTTTCTGTTTTCTTTGTAATAAGACAAAACAAAGAGGAAAACGTGTTCGCTTTTAAAGGATCATTTTTTAACTCAGTCACCTATTTGGATTCTTTTTATGATAGATAGTTGTTTAATTCAATTGCTTGCTAAGCATAAGTAGTATCTATATTGATAATTTCCGCAGAAAGATACTTGAAAAGAAAGTTTGAAAAGTCGGAACGGAAAAAAAAAAATTACTCTTTTAGAGTTTGTTGAAAAATACTTTGTTTACATTTGCTAGGTGTTTTGTAATTTTTTCTCTGATAATAAAAGTGTTCTGAATTCCAATACAATGTATATCATTGCTTCAACATTTCTTCGTACACCTTTTCGTCAACAGCAGAAAGAATTCGATAAACGTATAATTCTTTATTTTATAAACAAAGTTTTAGTGATTAAAAAAATTAAGTACTTCTTTCTAACGAAAGAAAATCTATAAAGAAAAGTCTGCTTGAAAAAATATTTAACAGCAAAATCATGAAATAATATTACGCGAAAAAAATATTTACATGCATTTATTATTATTATTATTCGGCTGTAAAATTTCATATTGTTTAAGTGCTATTTTTTTGTGTGTGTTTACTAAATGTTATTTATTTGTTGTTTTGTAAAAATTATTAAATTTTCTTAGATTTGAATTTTTAAAAATATATTTATGTAGTTAAAGTAGTTATTTTTTAAGCATACAATTAAATTTTTGTGCCTATATGTTACTGTAACTTTTTTAATTTTTCGAGCAAAGCTTTTATGTATCTTTTATTTCAGTGTTTTACTTTTGTTTCTTAAACTTACTGTGTTCTATATTTTACCAAAATCTTTGCTCACACATTTATTTGTCATTTTTTCTATAGACATCTGAAAAAAATTTACAAAAATATAATTCTTCATTTGTTTATAAAAGCTTATTTGATAAAAAGAAAAAAAAAAGTTTTTTTTTTTTCTTAACGCTAGCAAATTTATCTTTAGAAAAAAGTATATATACAGAGAGATTTTCTTGAAAAAAGAAACCAAATTTGGAAAGCAAAAAAGACTTTGCGTTAAAAAATAACTGTAACTACATTTCATTTTATATCAGGTGGTAATATTTTCTTTTGTTTATACGTATTTTGTTTTAAATAAAATAAAATAATATATAATATTTGCTTGTAAATAGATAACAGTTTTTTGCGGAATAATTAGATACATTTATGAAGAAAAAAAAGTGTCAACCAAAATTTTTTGCAGGAATCATATTTGAATTTTTAAAAAAAAACTGCTAAGAGAGAACGAAATGAAATAAAATTTACATTTTTTTTCCTTTTATTTATTATGTATTTTCATAATGCTATCCACAATGTTCACTGAAACACAGTTTAAAACTAAAAATCTAAGTTTTATGAGGACGAGGGACCTTAAAAATCGATTTTTTATTTTTTGTAAATTTCACTTTAAATACTACTCAAAAGTACATTATGTACTACTCAAAAGTAAATTATGGCATGCATTTATCACAAAAAATATAAAATAAAAATTTAATTTTGAGAAAAAAAAATGGAATTTTACGCGTCGTCTTAGAAATCTTCGAAATGCCCCCTGCGCTATCCATATCAATGAACGTCTCCAATATATATTTTTTTTTTAATAAAAGTTTGGTTTATATATATAAATAAAACTTAAAATTATTATTTAAATTTTGAAAAATTTTCAAAAAAATTTCAAAATATCAATTTTTATTTATTTATTTATTTATTTATTGTTTTTTTTTTTTTTTTTTTTTTTTTTTTTTTTTTTTTTTTGTAAATCTCACTTTAAATATTACTCAAGGGTACATTATATGCATTATGGCATGCATTTATCACAAAAGAAAATAAAAAAAAAATCATTTTTGAGAAAAAATTGAATTTTACGTGTCGTCTTAGAAATCTTCGAAATGCCCCCTGCGCTTTCTATATCAATGAAAATACCCAATATTTTTTTTATAAAAGTTTGGTTTATATCATGTATAAATAAAACTGTGCATCGAATTTTATATATTTGAATATAAAGATTTTTAAAAAAATTGGGTTTTTTTTTTTATACCCCTATATTCAAATATATAAAATTCAGTGCACAGTTTTATTTATATATATATAAACCAAACTTTTATAATATATATATATATATATATTGGGGATTTTCATTGATATGGAACGCGCAGGGGGCATTTCGAAGATTTCTAAGACGACACGTAAAATCCCATTTTTTTTCTCAAAAATAAAATTTTTTAAGATAAATGCATACCATAATGCGTATAACGTGCCCATGAATAATATGTAAAGTGATTTTTACAAAAAATAAAAAATTGATTTTTAAGGTTTTTAAGGTCCCTCGTCCCCTTAACGTGATAATTTTATTTGCTGAATAAAATTTTATCTAAAAAAGTTTTCATTAGATTTTTATTTCCATTTTTAGGTGCGTTCGTAACTACATAAATACGTACCACCTATTGTAGTCTGATCTGTTGGTCTGTCCTCTTATCTCAGCGCAAAAACTACCCAACCGAATGGTTTGAAATTTAATATATATATATATATATATATATATATATATATATAATCGTTGCAGAATTTTGTCATTTCAAATTTTATGAAATTTGAATCAAAACTTAAAAAGATATTAATAAAATTTTTCTTCGTGCTATTAAATCCTATATCATACGTGATTAATTCAGTGATATCCCATGATGAGTAATGATTCTAGTTAGCCATTGTGATTGCGTCCTATTTAAAATGGAGTCATGTTAATTCCGTATTACTAAATTTAATATATATATATATAATCGTAATAAATATTTTATTCATGCATTTTTGAATAAGAATGCAGCAGTTATTGCACCAAGATCTGAATATTTATAAAACTTGTTTTAGTACGACGTTTCTAACGTTTGATGTACAATTTCAGACTTGTTCCATTTTATTATTAAACACAATGCATGCTGATATCCAGTACAAAATATATTGTAACTCGCAACTATTATTACTCGTTTGTCAACGTTATTAACATTTGAGAGCATTGGATAAACGTGTACTTCTTTATTTTACAAAAGCTCCATTGGTTAAAGAAGATTGTCCGGTTTTGTTTTTGTTTCTCGTACAAACGTAATTTTACAAAAGGTCTTTGTGGTATTTATAACCTAAAAGCACTAACTTGTGAAGCATAGAAAGTTTCAATTACAAATTAATAACACTATTTCAACCGGTGTCAAATGACACCTTTTAAATGATTTCAATTTATGGTTTTTCATTAGTAATTTTTAGGCTGAAACAATTGCAAATCTGTTTTCATACTTTAAAGCCTTTTTTATGCATATTACATTAAAAATAAAAATAAATAGCAACTTTTAAAAGGTATCATTTGACACCGGTATAAATAGTGCTAAGAGAATTATACTATGTTTAAAAACAAAGTTATTCGTTGATTTACTATCGATTTTCAAAAACTGATACAGTATTTGTTCAAACTCAATATGTTAATTTTATGTAATGCATGTGTATATTTTAAATAAAGTTTTGTTTCTTTTCATTTTTCGATTTCTTTTTTACACAAGGCACTTTAAAATCCAAAACAAAATATATTATTACTAGCACGTTTATTTGTCAAAGTTTTCTCCAACTGTCGAAAGAATTCGATAAACCTATATATCGCCTTATTTTTAAAAAAAGCCTCATTGGTAAAAAAGAACGAGTAGTTATTTTTTTCCCACGAAAGCAAATTTATCTAAACAGAAAGAATCTAGTAAAAGATCTTCCTGAAAAAATATACATTAAACTGTAAAAACATTACCGTGCCTGCGTTTACTTTTTATACTTAAAGGAGGGACTTCCTGTTGTTTATGAGTAATTTTTATTCTATTTACTTTAGGAAGAACTAAAATAAAGGATAATGGTTGCTTTTTTAAAGGATAATTGTATATATTTTCTTATGTTTGTATTTTTATGATATTTATTCACTGAACATAGTACATTTTTAATTATAAAAAATAAAAATTGTAATGTTTCTTTATGTAATGTTGATAAAAAATATTGTCGGGGGAGAAACAATTAAAAAATAAATTCAAAAGCAGAAATATTTAAAATAATCTACAGTGATTTAAAAACAAAGGATTTCTTAAAATTTATTTTTCACAATATATATATATACGGGGTGGTGATAAAAAAACTTCCCCGATATATGAACCCCTAGTGGCCTAACCGCTTAACCAATCGAAAAGAAATTTTAGATATACTTGTTTGAAGGTAATAGCTAATGTAATAGCTCAATGTTAGTGGTGATTTAAAACAATAGAGATCTCAAGGTTACGGTTACAGTGAAAAATTTTGAAAATTCCGAATGGCAACACCAATTTTGTTCATGTGCAAATTCATTAGCGCATTGGAAAAAAAAACAAAAAAAACAAATGGCTTGGGAATTATACGCGTATGATGAAAATTGCCGGCATAAAACACTTGCAAAAAAGATCATTGCAAGGAACGAAGGAGTGACTACAAGACATGCGTTTCAGTAGCCGATTCTTTTTTTCACTTGTGAACTGAGTAATGTTGTAAGATTTGTTTTAAAATGTGTTTTTGAGTTGTTTTTGTGTACACATAGTGAAAATAAAAATGTAATAATTTGTTTTAGAGTACTGAATATTACATTACGTAGAAATTGATTAGAATTGAGTGCCACGATATTACAGCGGCAATTTTAGTCATACGTGTATCGTTCAAATGCCATTTATGGTTTTTCAATGCACTGGTGAATTTGCACAGGAAAAAAAAAAGTTTTGCCATTCAAAAATTTCGAAAAATTTTCACTCTAACCGTAACTGTGAGAGCTCTATTATTTTAAATCATCACGATCGCGAGTGCATATCTTTAAATAACTAAATCTTAAATTTCCTTTCGATTGGTTGAGCGGTTAGGTCGCTAGGGGTATATATATCGGGGAAGTTTTTTTATGACCCGTATATAACAACAGTCTTTTTAACAATCAAAAAATCATAATTCTTATGCATATCTTTCCTAAAAAATAGAGAGATTTTTAATTTTCGTGTGGTTTAGATACAGAATCACAACAATTAAGTTATATGCAACGAACATGAATGTTATCTAACTAGAAAATGCACAGTTTTATAGCAAATACCCCATGATGTGTCTGATTGCGAATTTTTTCAAATATGCAAACTTCTAAGATTTCCCGGTATATAATCTTATTTTCTTCTAATCTTTTTTTATTCGTTTTTTGTTGAAGTAGTTGCCTTTGACAAACTATTGCTAATTTGCATTGGATTTGCGAATTGTCATTTTACATGTGGAAAGCTGGTTACATGTTGTGTTCATAACAAAAAAAAAAGCATCTGGTCCTGAATACAGCATACATTGTCATTTTCTCCCTCAAGGTCACTTTTAGATCTAGCTATTATTATTATTATTATTATTATTATTATTATTATTATTATTATTATTTTGTAAAAAATAAAAGTTCATCAATTATTTTCAAGTTTGGCAAATTTTGGTACGGCAGTTTTTTCTTTATATAGCTTTCAAAGTAAAATTTTAATTATTACAACTCTAATTACAAATCTTAGGCCATTGCAATTTACGTTACTAAAATTTATAATTTACGTTTGAAATAAAATGATCAATTATTTAATCTAAAAAAAGGTAATAATATAACTAATATAACAGAAAACTTAACTTTTGTTAAAGTTTTGCAAACATTAAATCATTTACATGTAATACGTAATGAATATTATGAAAGACTATGAATCATGTAATATTAATGAATATTACTTCAATATTAAGAGCTGAATAATTATTTGCACATGTAACGGATGAGTAACACATGTAATTTTCTAAAATAATTAACCAAATGAAAAAAATAGTTTCACGTATTAAAACCACAGATTAAAAAAAATAGTAAGTCGATTTGCATGTTGCGATATGACATTGAGTAGTAAAACAGCTATAAAATTCTCCAGACAGTCTCTAATTACGTTGGAGAGGAAAAAATAATTTGAAATATAATATTTAAATAACCATTTGACTAAAAATGACGTTGAAATCCTAGATATTTCTGAAATGGAAAACGAATAAGAAAAAATTTAAGACAAAATAAAGTAAAATTAAAGGGGAATACTTAGAATTAATGTAAGATTAATTAAAAATTAATCATTACTCATCTATTCTAAAATCATTTCTCTTAAATATATATATATATATATATATATTAGGATGTCCCAAAAAATTGAATGTCGTTTTATTTTTTCGCATACCCTCTCATTTTTTTTTCCTTTTATGTCAAAACAATTGTAAATGAAGTTTCCACCAGAAATTTGGACCACGGAAACCCGTGCCGACTTGCCTCTAAATGTCTCAGTCAGTACTTGTATACTTAGCGAGCGAACGCTGACACATATCACCCTATCACGTGTCTGTATCAGTGACGTGACCCAGCAGCTGCAAATGAAAAACATAAAACAAAATAAAAAGAGAAAGGTTTTGGAATGCTTGTGACAATGCGCAATCCTTGAAGAAACAGTGCGAAATCTGTGAAACGTGTCAGTACCAGTTTACTCAATACAGCGCACGTCTATGTGTCAATGTGCTTATAATTCCAAGTTAGTCTTTTGTTAGTAAATATTGGAATAGTTTTTAATCAGTGAGCAGAACATGGCAGTGGAATTGTGTAGTTCTGAAAACCGCCTCAACATCATCAGCATCGTACGAACCATTGCAAGAATATTCCTCTTCGAATCCTAATGAAAATATAGATAAAGAAGATTTCCCAACACTGATCGAAACCTCAGGACCTAGGACAAGTAAATCAATAATGAGGAAAGATTTTATTATTAAAGTTAGTTGCTGCATTAGACAGGTGTCAATAAAGTATGTGAGATTATGTGTTTATTGTTGAAGCTAATATTGGGGGGAGGGGGGCACTTGGATTTCACATTGACAAATTTCCGTTAAGAAAGTCTTAAATTCAAAGAATCCTAACAGAAACACGGAAGGAACACGTGGAAAATTTAAAAATTGAGTTCCAAAATGAGGTACCAGATGTAGTGACCTTACATTGGGGTGGCAAACTGTTGTCTGCTTTGAGTGCTCGAAAATCGAAAGAAGAACGCTTGCTTATAGTTATTTCATATTAACTCAAAGGACAACTAATTGCTGCTTCGAGACTTTATAATTATACTGGCAAAGAACATGCGCAGGCTATTTGGAAGGCTATCTTAGACTGGAATCTCGAAAACAAAGTCCAAATTCTCTGATGTGATACTATGGCTTCGAATACAGGTCATTTTAATGGTGCCTGTACGCTCATCGAAAAAAAATTGATAGGGAAATGCTTTTCTTTGCTTGCTGCCATCACGTATACAAACTAGTATTAAAGGCTGTATTCGAAGTGAACATTAAACAAGTGATAACAAGTCCCGATATTACACTCTTTAAAAAGCACAAAGGGAATTGGAAGAACATCTATCCCACTAAAACACATTGCTATAGAGAAACAGTGGAATTGTTCTAACCCGTATCTGAACTTGGCAATTTGCTTGAATTTTACCGCTCTAAACTTTAAAATGTTATGATCAGAGAGGACTATCGAGAGTTGATCAAAATTTCTGTCATATTTTTATGTGTAGATGCAGAAAAAAAAATTAAATCAGACCTCTGGGTCCTATGTCACCAGTTAGATGGATGGCCAAAGTGGTTTACTCCGTAAAACTCTCGTTATTTAGTTCTTATCTGAAATGAAACACCAAGGATAAGAAATCACTGCTAAATGTCTGCTTGTTTATCGTGACAATCTATGCTGAACATGGCTTCAATACATTTTGGCAGTTAAAGAACGCTAAAAAGATTTGTGCTTTTTGAAATCTTTGAAAGTCTGCGAAAATGGAATGAAAGTATCTCGAAATTTGCTTTACAGAAATTTCGGCAGCATTTATGGTATTTGACTGATGAAATAGCAGTATTAGCACTTTTTGATGATGATGATATTGACAAAGAAACAAAATTAAAAATGATGACAAATTTACATAGAGAAAATTTCTCTATCCGTGAGAAAACATACATTTCATCGAAGATTCATCGAGAATGTATGTCGAGTTTAATATATTGATTTTGTAATTGTTTATGTAGATATTCATCTATATCACGCGACTGTTACATGCTATTTTATTTTTATTTTTACAGAAAAAAGCATTGATGATCTCATATCTGTTAAAAGCCATTCATTGTTTTCTAGACTCAAAATTTATGATAGTTTTGAAGAGTCCCTCTTCGTGGGAGAATAATGCTTCGTTTCCCGACGCGAAAAAGACGATCTCAATGATAGACTTCTCATATATCTCTTATCTTTACTCTGAGATCTCAATGTTCAGAGCAATGAACAATACAGCTAAAAGAGCGGTAAAATTGATGCAGGTCTTTCATGATTTAATAACGGTGACGGAGGAACGAAAACAATTTTTGTTATGTTGCGTACAAGAACACACGAAGGTCTATCCCGATTGTCAAAAGAAAACATTGAAATGAAAATAAGTTCAGTAATGTTTATTTTACTGTAATATGTTAATAAATATCTTCTTTGAATAAAATAGTGTTTTATGTACCAAAGAAACATACATTTTACAAGATTTCATGTTCAAGTTTGACCTAAAGTCGCCACGGGTTACTGTTATCTGATTGCAATAATATATTTTATTTATGTTTCTGAGGTGAAATAGAAAAAAAAAGAGGGTATGCGTATTTGATTTTTCAAAAAAAAATTTTACCTTGTATCCTGGGACACCCTAATATATATATATATATATATATATATAGAAAGAAAGATAGATAGATAGATAGATAGATATGTGTGTGTGTGAGTGTGTGTGCGTGTGTGTGTTTTCTTTTCATTTCAATAAAAATATTATGTATGATGGCTAGTGCAAATATTCAGTAAATAAAATAACGCTGACACTTTAAAATTTAACTATACAGATTTTTTTAAAAGAACAATATATACAAATATATAATATGTATGTATATATAGAGAGAGTAGATTCCGTTATTAATCCGTTATTATTCCGTTATTTATTTATTTATTTATTTATTTATTTATTTAGCATTATAAACCACATTATAATGAAAAATGTTTTTGCTAAATTACCAAAGAGAATAATATGACAGATTGTTTGAAGAATTTTTTTCTTCAAAACTGTAATTAGAAGGAAACAAACTTCGATTAAGTATTTTGCTCCAAATTTAATGAATCATAATTTTTATTCTAAAACTTACACAATTTCACTAATTGTTATTTTTTAACCTTTCTAAATCTATCTTGGTGAAAATGGATTCCTGGAAGAAAGAAAAAAATATAAAAATTGTTTTCAAAGTTTTCCTTACATGTTTTTAAAATGTTTCTAAATCAGCAAATTTATATATGTAATGCAAGTCTCCGGGATTGTTAATTTTCCCTTTTTTTAATATAAAAGTTTAATTATTAAAAAGAAAAATACATGACTGATTGTTAAAAAGAATTTTTCGTGTTTTAACTATAATTATCGTTGAATCACATTTTCATGAGGCAATTCCCTGAAACTTTTAAAATACCTTAATTTTTAGTCTGAAGTTTAGTAAACGTTACTAATTGTAATTTTTGTTAAACATTTCTAAACTAAAGTTGATAAAAATGGTTTCTATTCTACAAATAGACCCCAAGAATGTATTTTTCATTTGTTTTGTTTTTCCAAAAATAGTTTAAAATTAATATCTTAATAAAGACTAAAAATTATATTTCTTTATATAAAAATAAGAAGATACGGCGTAAATTTTTTAAAATAATTTAAAATGTTTTGGGCTAATTTTTGACATCATAATTTTTTTGATTAATGAAAGATTGAAAAATACAAGGAAACTTACATTTATGTATTAGTATCTTTGTAGTTTAGTTAGAGCAAACACTAATAACGAAAGGATGATTCTTTTTTTTTGTTGTTGTTTCATAAAGAAAACTAACGTAAAACGAATCTTTATTCGGCGTTTTCCCCAAAATTTAAAGCATCTTAAATTTTATTCAAAATTTCAGAATCTCACTAATTGACTGCTTTTTTTTCTTGTTAAATTTATGTAAACAAAAATGGAATTTATGATGAAAGCTAAAGCACTTCGAAGATTTTTTTTAATTATTACTTTATTATTTTCATGTATAAGTTAAATTATTTGTTGAATAAATTTATGCATTTAATTCAAATTTGCAAAATTTTCTTAAGGGGACGGTGGAGTTTAAAATCCTTAAAAATACATATTTTTTTATTTTTGTAAATTTCAACTTAAATATTATTCAAGGGTACATTATATACATTATAACATGCATTTATCACAAAAAAAATTTTTAAAAAAAATTATTTTTTGAGGAAAAAAAAAATGGAATTTTATGCGTCGTATTAGAAAACTTCGAAATGCCCCATGCGTCTTCCATATCAATGAAAATCCCCAATATTTTTTTAAAAAGTTTGGTTTACATATAGAAATAAAACAGAGCATGGAATTTTACATATTTGAATTTAAAGGTAAAAAAAAAAAAAAGAAAAAATCGAAAAAATTTGAAATTTTTTCGAAAAATTTTCAAAATTTCAAATTTTTTCATTTTTTTTTTTTTGGTAAATTTTATCTTAAATATTATTCAAGGGTACATTATATACATTATAACATGCATTTATCACAAAAAAATTAAAAAATTTTTTATTTTAGTGAAAAAAAAATGAATTTTACGCGTCGTCTTAGAAATCTTCGAAGTGCCCCCTGCGCGTTCCATATCAATGAAAATCCCCAATATTTTTTATAAAAGTTTGGTCTATATATATAAATAAAACAGAGCATCGAATTTTATATATTTGAATTTAAAGGTTATATATATATATATATTTTTTTTTTGAAAATTTTTTTTAATTTTTATTTAATTTAATTTTTTTTTTTTTTACCTTTAAATTCAAATATATAAAATTAGATGCTCTATTTTATTTCTATATATAAACCAAACTTTTATAAAAAAATATTGGGGAATTTCATTGATATGGAAGACGCATGGGACATTTCGAAGATTTCTAAGACGACACGTAAAATTCCATTTTTTTCTCAAAAATAATTTTTTTTCTTTTTTTTTTTTTGTGATAAATTCATGGCATATTGTATATAATGTACCCTTGAATAATATTTAAGTTGAAATTTACAAAAAAAAAAAAAAAAAAAAAAAAAAAAAAATATTTTTAAGGATTTTAAGCTCCACCGTCCCCTTAATGTTATTTTTTTCGTCATTAATGTAACTTATTACAGTTTAATGGTCAAAAGGAAGATATATATGAGAGATTCCTAAGGAATATTTTACTCCATTATCGTAACTGTCTGTGAAACAAAGTTTGATTACATAATTTTGTGAAAACCATAATACCCATTAAGAAGTTTGCATAGCATAATTTAATTTTTTATTCATTTGAAGATTAGTAATTGGAAAAATTGAGTCTATCAAGCAAACATGAAGACATTAAACTTGTTTTGAAAGTCATTATTATTATTATTTTTTTAAGAAATATGTAAAAATAGTTCAAAGTCATTTAATTAAGGGGATGGTGGAAGTTTAAAAAAATTTCTTTTAATTTTCATAACAGAGATTTGAAATTATATGCAAATATACATTTCACCATAAGTATATAGAACACATTAAAAGAAATTTCCAATCTCATTATAATTTTAAGATCTTTTGAAAAGTTAAAATTTTAAAATGCTCCGCGCGTCTTAATTTTTTAGATATTTCCTCGATTTTGGATTTTAATCACGTAAATCTCTATTAGAAACAAATCTGTGCATCGATTTTTTAATCCCTCATATAGTTAATTTTGAGAGATATTTTTCTGAATTCCATATCGATTTTTATCAAAAATCTGCCTTATAATAAGTTAAAAATACAATTTAATTGTCTTAATGAAGTCAAATTTTAAATTGCATATATAGTTTCTTTTGAGACAATATCAGAATTCTTCCTTATGAGTTTCATGAATTTTGATCAAAAATTAAGTAGAAAAGAGCATTTCAAAAATTCAAAAAAGCTGAGACATCAGTATCGAGAAAAACAGATTTAAAGTATATTAGCAGGCAAAAAAAAAAAAAAAAATTGTTTGTAAACAAAAATAAAACATCTGTATGCGGTTTTCCACAAATGACGTAGTGCATATTGGAGAATAATAATGCACACAAAAAGAAATGTCAATTTTGGGATCGATGTTTGCTCAAATAAAGGTCTACGCTTCCCGTAATAGTGAACAAAAAAATTCATGCTTTTATTTTTGTTGTAATAGACGCAGTTACAATTTTTTATGAAACATTTTAAAATGTTGTGATCTAAATGTATGCTTATTTTTTAAAAATCATAAGTTTATTGAAATAATAAATGTCTAAAAAATTTTATAGATGTTTTTTTCTGTTGTAATATTGTTCGAAATGAATAAAATTATACATGTAATGAAAATCTTGAAAATCATCATAATGATTTTTTTTTTATATATTTAATATAACTCATTACGCTGTAATTATTAAAAATATATATGTAAGAGTTAACCTTAAAAGAACTCTAGGCCTCATAACAAAAATCGTTGCAGAAACAAACTTTGATTAAGTATTTTCTTTCAAATTTCAAGCATCACAATTTTTATTTCAAAATTTAGATAACCTTACTAATTGTAACTTTTTAACCCGGGAGAACTCGCTGCATGAGATTTTTATCTCACCGTTGTACTTTTTTTAAGACGCTTATTTAAACCATTTTTCATTTTAATTAAAATGGAAAATGTTATTCCAGTTATTTTACATCTTTCGTGAATAAAAGTACTAAGCCAAGCAAAAACAGTTGATATTAAGTTAATGTAAAGTAAAAGAAAATCAACTGGGCACCATGAGAGAAAGTCTCACTAGGAGTTCTCCCGGGTTAATTGTTTAAAATTAACGATTATGCATTATTAGTGTGTCAATAATTAGTGTACGGACAATTGTACCAAAAATTTTAAATAGAACTTTTCTTTTAAAAACTTAAATATTTGGTGATTAAATAAGATAATACAAATTTGACGATTTAAATATTAAATAGAAAATTCCTGTTCGGAAATAGTGGTACCATACTCTTTGGAAATTCTGAAGTTTTCAAGTACCATCATGGATTCTAAGTATATACATATATATATATCGAAACTTGTTTTTAAAGTTTATTGACTTAAAGAATACGTATAATAATTTATAGTTAATGTCTTAGTTATAAAGAAATATTGCCATGCTTTTATAAAAATGAAAAAATACACTGATCTGGTGTTATGATTTTTGTTATTATAAAATGTAAAAAAAAAAAAAAAAAAAAAAAAAAAGTTTGGCGTGTTAATTTTTCTTTATTATTATAACTCTTTACAGTTTAATGATGAAAAATAATAATAATAAATGATTGATTCTCAAAAGAAGTTATATCTTCTGAAAAATTATTGACGGCGAGATAAACTTTGATTAAGTAATTTTACCAAATTTAAAGGATTTCAATTTTTATTCAGAAACTTTCAAAATTTCACTAGTTCTCATTTTTATGAGTTTGCAAATGTATGACTTAACAAAATGTATTATAACATAAAAGAAAAAATACTTTAAATGTTGTTTTAACTTTTTTATCGTTTCAAGTTCTAAGTATTAACTTTTTAATAGGAATAATGGAGCAGTGTATGTATAGTTGTGTGGAAAAACCTAGTTGTGAAACAAATTCACATACAGTATAGAGGTAGTTCAACATGCAGAAGCATTAGGGAGCCATAAAGGAAAAAAGGTTCAAATGTGTTTAAACGGGTTAAACCACACGAAGTAAACAAATTTCATTTATTCATTGAATAAAGAAATCTGTAAAACTTTTTGTGATAACATGTTTTCTTAAAAAAGAAATGATAAAAGTAATAATAATATAATTCGTTATTTTTTTATTATCGCTTATAAAATATATGAGTGATTCTTAAACTTTTTTGCTCCATAATAATAATTGTCGATAAAACAAATTTTGATTAAGTAATTTTCTCATAATTAAAATTATCTTATAAGAGAACCCTTCTTTTTTTAAAATAATTAAACTTTTTTTAATAAATTAATATTGATGAAAATGGCTTTTATCATGAAGGAATGAAAAACTTTCAACATAATTTTGTGTCTTCTTTTTCCAAAATATATAAAATATTGTAAAGTTAAGTCTGACGAAAAATTATCGTGCTTTTATACAGAAAGAAAGATATAGAATGTGAATTCCTTTAAACATATAACATTGTTTGAGCTATTTCTTTTTTGCCATCATAAATTAATCAAGTAATACAAAACAGAAAAAAGTAGAGGGAGATTAGTTTTCTTTTTTAGTATAGTTCTTTTCAGTTTAGTTATAAAAATAATAATATGAGCCCGATTCTTAAAAAAAGAAAGTTTTGCTTCATAAAGATAATTATGTAAAACAAATTAGGATGCAGTAATTTTCTGGAAATTTAAAGCGTCTTAATTTTCATTTAAAAGTTTACAGACTGATACTAATTGCAGTTTTTTATTCGTTTTTAAAATAATGTTGACGAAAATGTATTCTATATTGAAAGAAAAAAGCATTTAAGCTGTTACAAAGTGTTTTTTTTTTTATTTGTTAATATGTTGCAAGTCAGTAAAGTTATATAAGTAATGTGAATCTGCGTATTCTTTAGGGTGTTATTATTTTTTCCATTTTTAATTTATCTCGTTACAGCTTAATATTCAAAAATAAAAATATATGACTGATTCTTAAAATAATTTTTTGCTTCGTGATAACAATTGTGGGTGAACAAATTTTTATTAAGCAATTTTCTTAAAATTTAAAGTAGTTTAAATTTTGTTTCTAAGGTTTTAAACTCCTAACTAATTGTAAATTCTTTTAATTTTTTGCAAATTCAGCTTGACGAAAATGAGTTTTCTCATCAATAATAAAAAGAAACTTTCTGAATAATTTACAACATTTTTATGCAAAATATTTTAAAGCTAGCATATTCATGACGATAAATTATCTTTATGTAAGATGAAGTGCAAATATACAATGTATTTTAATTCTAATTTTTAAAAAAAGTTAGAACTGGTTGATCATGCTGTTTCAATCAAATATTTAAACAACTGATAAAAGTTTAAAAATATTCGGATTTATAATTGTTTTTATTACAACTCGTTAAAGCTTAATTATAAAAAAAAAAAAAAAAAAAAAAAAAAAAAAAAAAAAAAAATCAAGTCCGATTCGTAGAAGAATTTCTTTGATTTCCAGTAATTACTGCTGCTGAAACAAGCTTTGAATTAGCTTATATTTTGCAGTCTGTTTGCTTCATGAAAATAATTGTCGGTGAAAAAATTTTGATTAAGTAATTTTCTTAAAATTTAAAGTAGTTTATTTTTATTTTAAAGTTTAAAACGCCTCACTAATTCTAATTTCTTGCAATTTATGTTGATGAAAATGAGTTTTATCAAGAATAATAAAGGGAAAACTTTTGAAATAATTTACAAAGTTTTTTTTATGTAAAATATTTTATAGCTAGCGAATTCGCGAATATTAATTATCACGATTTATATAAAATGAAGTACATAGAATGCATTTTAATTTTAATTAAAAAAATAGAACTGGCTTATCTTGATTTTTTAATCAAATATTTATACAACTGATAAAAGTCTAAAAATATTTGGACTGTTAATTTTTCTTTTGTACAGCATAATTATTTAAAAAAATGGTCAAGTGCAAGTGTTACTCGCACTCAGAGGGTTCCGTACAATAAATATATGAATTATAAACTGTATTACTTTAAAAGAATTCGTTGCTAAAAGAATAATAAGACATTGTAAAAAACTATACAACGTAGGGTTGGGTATAGCTGTTTACACTAGAAAGGTATGAATGGGTATACCATAAAAGTTCAAAGAGCTATGAAGCCTAAATAATATCAAATATTGCTATTCTTTATAACTCTTTTTATAATTTTATCCTAATCTGTTTATGATGAACTTAATTCGGTGTTGGCAATAATAGTGCATATTTAAATTATATTTGGCATTTCATAGAATTAAATCCAACGCAATAATAATCTTTCCTTTTTACAGTGTAGCTAAAACAAAACTCTTGTTCAAAGTTTAAATTTCGCATTGTGCTATGCGCGCTTCGAAAGGAGGTTCCAAAGTTGCAACGCCACCTTGGTCCGAGCCGTGTTTTTCCAGATACGTTTTTAAATAACTTTCAGGGACTCGGGGGGCGTATTGAGAGATTCACTCAATGCAAATTAGTCGCGAATTCCATAGCATTTATATGATTAAGTTTAATTAAATTAGTCTGTTTTTAACAATTTGACGTTTATTGCTTTTATACTGCTAATGGGTATTGAATTACACAAATACATCATTAACAGTTGTTACATGGGTTTTAAAAGCCGATGGTACATAGACTACGCCGCCCTTGTCATTATGTATATCCAAACCGTCCGTGTCTTTAAGGGTTAATATCTCGCCTAAATATCGACGATTTTTTTTTTCGAAAATCATTACCAGCAATGCTTTTATGATTCTGTTACGATAGATACCTCCAATGCTCCTCAACACCTTTGCTGAGTGCTGCAAATCGAATTTCGTCTCTAACGGAAAAATGCCCTTTTCTCAAAAACTATGCGCCCTAGGTTAATCTCTATAATTTTCCTGCAAGGTTTAAATTAAGATCTACTACCTCTAATTTTTTCATAGTTTTAGTTTCAGTAGTTTCGGGAAAAGATGGGCCGGGAAATATTTTTGCAATACATTTTAGACGATATCTATGATATAATGCCTAAAATTAAAAGAAACGTACACTGTAAAAAAAAACGACATATTTACAGTACAAAGTACTGTTCATCTCGCGCACAAACTCGATCACAGTGAATGTGCTGTATCATTCTTTGGTTGCCAGCACATTGTGCTGTTAATTTTACGCAACTGCTTGTATTTTCCATGTTAATATAGTCAGGAAACCAAAGAAAGATACAGCACAGTCACTGTGATTGAGTTTGTTCTGGCAAATCTACAGTGGTTTTTTTACATTGTATTTTTGAGTTCATCGTTACGAAAGCTTTCACACGATACTCCATACGATATAAAAAGAAAAGATTTTTTAAAAACTTAATTAGCCCCCTACACTTTTCCTAAATATATTTGTGAATGTTTAATAATCTGTAAATATGTGGGTCAATAGACTTTTTTACTTTACCCCCAATTTGAACTTTCCACGTTTTATAGTTTACTAGTAAAATGGCTGTGCAGGCAGACACAGGAGTGAGCTTATAATGGTTCCGTTTCTACTTTTTATGTGCAGAATCCTAAAAATGATAATAATGCAAGAATAATGTTAAGAATTTTCTCCTTTTAAGCAATGTTTGCTAGTGAAATAAACTTTGAATCAGTACTTTTCTGAAAATATAATCCTTCTAACTGTTTATTCTACAGTTTATATAACTTCGGTAATCGCGATTTTTTCTAAATAAATGTTATCAAAAATGAGCTCAATAAGGAAAATAAAATATACATTGATGGTTCTTTCTAAATTCTTCTTCTTTTTTTCAACCTGTCCGTCTTAGGACAAAGGTTGTCGGTTAGAATCTCGATACAGATAGGGAAGTTTGTAGTTGGTTGGATTCCACTGTAAACGATGTGCTCCATCTATTTAGCCCTCATTTGCAAAAGATGACCTTAGAGATCCCAACAAATCAAACAAAGAACAATCCTCTTTTTAAACAACATTTAAATATTTGAAAGTTAATATGTTAATGCAAAAAAATATTAAAGTATTTCCCTGTACAAAGTATACAAAGTGTACAATAAAACGAAAAAAAATATGGAACATTTTAATGAGTTTTTTAATTCTTTTTTGAAATCGAATTTAAGCGTATAAAATAAGTCTGCATATTTTCCTTTTTAATTTATTTAAAATTTTCCGTGTCAAAGTGCTTTCGAATTTTACATTTTAAAGATTTGTTGTTCCATTTTCTATACAAAGGGCTGATTAACTAATCTCGAATGATAGTGCTAAAAATAATGATAATAAAATAATAATTTTTCACGCTTTTTATTTTTATGATTTCTATATTTTAATAAAGGGTTGATACCGCTTTCTTAGATGTATAAACTGTATCTTTAGTATTTAGTGAAGTCACTTTTTAAGTAGTATAACCGTGTGTTACAAAATATAGTTTCTTTTATAATCTATATAACTGTTTCTATGTTTCTTAAAATAAATCCTATTTTACTATAACTGCAATATGATTGCATATATGATCGTTAAAAAATACATTAATATAAAATAAGCTTAGAAATTTCAAGTCTAATTATAGCATAATTATCTTCACAGAGCAGTGAGGATTATTAAGATTCTTAATAAAGTTCAGAACAAAAGTCCGATTACTTCCTTTAATAATGTGAATTCCATTCATTAAAAATTCAGAAAAATTCTTAAGAATATATTTTTTTTGCATTAATATAACTCATTATTGTTCGATTATCATCTAGGAAAAGAATTCATTATTTAAAAAAAAAAAAAAAAAAAAAAAAAAAGCATTTTTTCTTTTTCGCGATTCACATCTGTAGTCGTAGGCATAGCAAATTTTCAAACAGTAATTTTGTTTTTAAACTTAATGCTTCATAATTTCTAAGTTTGAAGATCTCACTTATTGCAATTTTTTATATAGGGTAAATTGGGTGAAGATGCCGTAGTTTTTTCTTTATTATTTTAAAAATCGCCTGCTGTTTTTATTTGTTATTCATTGATTGTTTGTTACAGTTTGTACCCTTGTGTATCATTTAAAACCTTATTTCATTTTACAGATGTTACATAAAGCATCAAAAATTTTGTTTTTCAAAACACTTGCATTTCGGCATCTTACCCGTACCTATGGGTAAGATGGCCAACTAACTAGGGGTAAGATGCCTTGTAGAGCTTCAATGTAAACAATATTTTTTGTGAAGCAGTATATAACATAATAGGATGAATAAAAGTAACTTTAAACTTTTAGACATACTAAAGTTGCTAACTTACTTAATATTAGGAAATTACACAAATATGAATGTAACAAACGTTGGCAATTTAATAAATGGACAAATTAATATTTTAAAAAAGTTATGTTTTACTTAACAATTAAAAGAATTATTGCTCTTAAGTATGCCTATTTTTAAACATTATTATAAGTTTAAATACGATAAAGCCAATGTGACTAAGAGCCTTAGAGTGCAGATTTTTTGTTGGTGTTTTTCATATATGCCTTTGTTCTTTTGAGCTATAACTCAGATCTGCCAAATACTGCACATTTCTTTAGGCACTTTGAGCAACTTTTATATAACCAACAGTTTCGCTGAATGCATTTGATCCAAACACATTTTTCAGACGTTTTATTGCACTCTGCTAGACACTGTGATCACTGATTCTCATTCACTTAAAAAAATCCTCATCTTATGAATCTTGGTAGGAAATTTAATCCGTTATCTTTTCAAAGCAGATCAAATTAGCGTGCTTTTAGTGCCTGCGGTGATTTGATGGAGGTTGGGGAGCGTAGCACGTAGGGAGCAGAAGACTCTAGTTATCTAAAACTATGTTACATACTACCGATATTTACATTTATTAAAATTATTTATAACTTTATTAATATCAAAATTTTAACAATGATTAAAATCAATATTTATTAAACAATTATTTAAAAGTCCAATAAAGTTTATTTATAATTTATAATACATACAGAAACCTTTCAAATTATGTTCATCTTAGATTTTAATATTGCATTATGTCATATAAACATTTAGAAATTTTATGGTTTTAATCAATGATTTTTTTAATCAGTTGATTAAAATCACGATTTAAATTATCTGATTAAAATTGTTGTATTTTAAACAATGAAGAAATAACTAGGCATTTGACCTTAACAGAAAATAACCGGCATCTTACCACCAAAAATTTTCGTCGACTCACCCCAAAGTATTGGGTAAGACTCAGATGCCCCCCACAGAGGTGAAGAAGTGGGAACCGGCCATCATTTATGCTTTTCAGAAAGGTCAGGTACCAGTACTCTCTAAAAACATTAGATTTATTTCTCTGGTGCTTAAACTAAGACTTATATAAGCAAATAAAGATGTCATGTAAAAGATTTTTGACACTTACCAGAAGTGTTAAGACGAAATAACAGTTAAAAACTACCACTTATTTTTTTTTTTTTTTTAAAGACCGCAAACGGAAATTAAAGTATCCCTCTTCCTTACAATTGAGCAGGGTTTCCGTACAGCGCTTGCACATATGAAAACTACGTGATTCGGCATCTTGTTCAACACGGCATCTCACCTCAAGTTACCCTATTTGCATATTGGTGCTCACGAATACAGATTATATTATGAAATAAAAATAGTTCAAATGTTGTAGCAAAATCTAAAAAAAAAAAAAAAAAAAAAAAAAAAGGGAATCAGTTTCAAAGTAATCGTTTTAAACATGGTGGATAACGTAGTGGAGTTTTAAGATAAAACTCTAATTTTTCTCGAGAAACAAAGATTTCGGTTTCTTTTTGTCATGATAAATATTTCTGCATAAAAAATGCTTGCATTCTTTTACGGGTTTTTGAACATTTTTACTTGTTTATAATTTAAAGGCTTTTCATTTTTTGAGATTGTAAAATTAAGTTATTCTGAAATCTATAAGAGTGCATTTTTTCTTTTAAACCTGTTTTTAAATACATATTATAAAAGTTTTAAGCATTTATAAAAAATGTAAATTGTGGAATGATATTATTTTAAAGTATTTTTGATGTATGTACAGTCGTGGGGAAAAAAAGTAAACACCCCCTACTGTCTCCTCAACAAATTATCGTATAAGAAAGTTACTGGTACCGAACGATTGGAAATAAAGTCTACTTTTAAATGATGTATATAAAATTTGTTTAGGGGACCATCTACATATTAAAACGAACAATAACTTTGTTTTTTTCAATAGCACATGAAACAATTCTGACAGCATAAATGTACTCTACACCCTTCAATTAGTCCAAGAACAAATTTTTATGCAATTCGTACCATAAGTTTCCAAGAAATTAATTATTTTAAAACGAGCATATTTTAATGGCTGCATCCAAATTGAAGTTCGGTACTCGATTGTTAACCGAGAGAGCTCCCTTCTTGATCAAGGCACCTTAAGCAGTCAATTAAGCCTGTTACATTACAGGATAGCATAAGAAATTTCAAAATATTTAGTCACTTCTATCATAGACGGCCCCTTAAATCATCATTCTGCCGTTTTTTAAGCATAATTTGAAAACTACTTGGAAGAAAAATGTGAAATTTTGGATGTCCATATAGCAGGACTTAATAAATCTGAATCTATCAAAAAATTGTAAGTTGCAATTCCTAATTTTAGTATTAATTTCATAATTAATAATTCATATCAGAAAATTATAAAAATTGCAAATTCAACGCATTTATGTTTGGGTATATTAGTGTTATTGCTAGACAAAAAATTAAAACATTAGGATCATAATTTCAGAAGTTATAAATAAAAATATGAAAATGTAATGTAACATTAGAAGCACTAAATTTTGAATGTTTATAATTCAAAAACTTGTCATTCAAATGACTTGAAGCTTGGTGTCTAGGCATAGTTTGAACCAAAGATTTGAAATATCTCGTTAAAATTGGGTATTGCCATTGAAAAAAATGAACTTTGGATTCGTTTTAATATGTAGATGGCCCCCTAAGCAAATTTTATATACGTCATTTAAAAGTAGACTTTATTTCCAATCGTTCGGTACCAGTAACTTTCTTATAAGATAATTTGTTGAGAAGTTAGTGGGGTTGTTTACTTTTTTTTCCACGACTGTACATATAGAAAATGCAACAATTTCTTTTTAATCAAACATGTAGTATTATATTTTAATAACCACGGTTACTCGGATAAAAGAACAATGCATCTAAAATTCTAAAATAAACTATGTAAATTCGAAGCAACACTATATATTTTCTTTATGAACTTCTTGACAAAAACTAGTGAGATTGTTCTACATGTATAGAAAATATATCGAAACATACAAAGTGTGCTAAAAGTTCTTGAAAAATTTGAAAACATGCTTATGAAAACAAAGTAATCAGCATACAAGATCGTGGTTTCAAAGAAAGTGTTTCTAACAAATAAAATCACAAGACAAATCATGGTTCTAATTCTAACAGTAATATAAATATTTTTCCGATATATTCAACAGACTTACCATATGTTATGTGAGATGTGATGTTTATAGACTTTCCCATTTCATACGAAGTGACGTATTTGAATGAATAGAACAGAATTTAATGAAAATATTGCCTGGCGATGGCTGCGGGATTGCTGACCGAAACTACTTAAAACAAAATGATTTGAATGAATGAAATTTAAACAAAATGTATACTTTAAAATTCGAGACATTGGTATTATTATTGTTTGTTACTTTTTAAGTAAAAGGTGGACTTTTTAAAGTTCATTTTATGTAGTTTATGATATTTCTAACATTCGAAAGTCTTGTATAAGACAATTATAAATATTAACTTTAAATATTCCCTCTTAGCTCGCTACCTTATAAGTATAAAAAAATACAAGACATAGGAACGACAATTTCAGTAAAATTTATTTTACAACCATATATCCATTACCTACTGCCATATTCCGAAATTTGTGTTTCTAGTTTCTTTCTAGTTCGAACCCTATCCAAATCTATGCAATTTCATTTCACACGTTTGTATATGGTAGTAGATAGTAAAAAATAAATAATCTGCAGCTCTTTATCTTAAATGTTGTTGTTTTTTTCACTTTGAAGGTATACTATCATTAGGCAATTTTTCAAAAAAAAATTTTTATCGAAATTTTGAACATTAAATGTATTTATAAGTTCGGTCTAAACTGCGCTGTAATAACCCAAATACTTGAATTTATATTGAATTTTAAATCCTGTATGCAGGATGATTCGCTATCACGTGTACAACATTTGAGGGGTGGAGCAGCTAACAAAAGCAGGCATTTTTTGTATAGGAATGCTGGTTTGCAGTCCAATTATTCCGTCATAAATGCAGGGTGTCTCACCACAAATCGTTCCCGAGGTTTCGTTCCAACTCTAATAGTAATGAATATATGTTAGCGATGTATTCAAACAACTGACTTTATTTCGTGTGAGATGCAATATAATATTACAGGAAATTCACTGCAATGCAGGTCAGTCATCCACCGTAGTTCAGTCCATCCACCATCAGTCAGTGTACCATAATCAGCATTCATATTACAAAGTGTCTACGTCGGTGTTGTCTGGATCTTAGATATATTCAACAATTCTTAGATGTTATCATATTTAGCCCGAGAGTAGGCGCGTCTTTTTTCAGAACATTATTAGTCGCGCTAGGTCTTTTGCCGCTGCCCCACCGCATAAAAAAAGTGTAACATAAGAAACATTTTTCACTTAATATTCAAATATTATATTTCAATGAAATTATACATTTGCAGTTTACATAAATTATACAATTTATTTATGAGATTTGGAATAATGAAAGATAATAAAAATGAACTGACATTAATGATTGTTGAACATATTTTTCCACGAATTTCAACTTTGCTTCTAAAAATGTACCTGAAGGAAAGAAAGAGACGTCTTGTTATTTCATTATGGTGGTGGAGAAACCTTTTAAAGTCAGCTACATTGTAGTTTTTCATTGTATTTGTAAGGGGATATGAGTTAGGAGAAGATAATTTGTATGGGCGTCAAAAAGACCAGCACGCGACTACTGCCGGGTTAATAAAAAGTAAAGCATGATTGTTGAAAATACCGGGAAAAATTAATTTTTGTTAAAGCTATGAAGAAAAACTCTGGCTTGAGTTGCAATGAGACTCTCTGTATTTATAACAAAATAACTATATTTCGAACCAGCTTTCATTTATAAAAAATGTTTGTTTAGTATGCTGTAGTGATGGGCGATTCTCGAAAATTTGAAAATCGATTAAAATCGACATCGTATAAAACAGAATCGATCGCAATAAGAATCGATTCCCAAATTCTAGAATCGATACTTGAATCGATATTTTGATGTTCACAAATTCACACAGATAAGCTGAAAAATAGTAATTCCAAAACGTAGCGAATCAACAGGGCCGTAACGACTATCTCTCACCCCTCACCTCCATTTATGGGGGCCCTAGACAATGTTAGCGGCCCAGAAGTAAGCTACTACAGACCTTTGAGTCAAATAATAAGGTTTTTTAACTTTTCAAATTATTATTTTTAAGATGTAATTTTGATAATAATTCATATTATATTTAAATTTATCTTTAAAAAAGATCTCGGTCATATAAAAAAAAAGAAAGAGATTATTTTTCTTTTTTCATCCAGAAAAAATGTACTTTCTACTCTTATTTCCTTCAACCAAACAGATGGGGACTTACTTCCTATAAACGTCATTCTTCTTAAAAATGCGCAGATGAGCGAAATTTTGAAGGCTCTAAATTTATTTAAAAAGTTAAATGGTTTTTCAGTCTTTTTAGGGTCTCCTATAAGCGTGGGGAAATGCAAATATTGCAAATCTTCTTTTAAAATAGCTGTGATGGATGTAATTAACCAATCATCACATACAAATTATCCCCCAATTAATAATCAAAATTCTCCTTTTAATAATATATTTAACTAAAATTTATTTCCCTTTTTAAAATATATACCTCCTTATCTCATTTACAGTTTTATCTTTCTTTTTAATGTTTACCAAATTTTCAGCTGTAAAAAAAAAAAAAAAAAAAAAAAAAAAAAAAAAAAAAATGTTCTCTTCCTAGAGCCATTAACAATGAAATAACATATTTTCCTCTGGTTAACAAATAAATAAAAGTATATTCCTTGATTATATGTTTTTTTTGTTTTGTTTTTTGTTTTGTTTTTTCCCCAGCAGTATAAACAGTATTGAAAACTATAAACAGTTATTGACTCATTCGCTGACATGCAGAGTGCACCCACTGAAACAATAACACAAGCCAACAGCTGTTTTGGTGCCTAGGTTTTTGGAGCTGATTTTATATGAATTCGATGTCCTGAATTCAAATATGGCATTCAATTTTGCCTGGGAGCTCAAATATTTAAGATATAGAACTTTTTGTGAAATATATGTTACACTTTTTTAAGTTAAATCCATGAATTAAACAAAAATAAAAATAAAATAAATAAACACAGAATTTTTTTTAATAATATACAAATGTTAATTTTCATTATTATAATATACATATATTCAAATAATATTTTTAAGAATTATATTATACAAATATATTTACTCACAAAGATCGAGGAAAAAGTCATCGATGAGACCAATTCTCACTGAACATTTCGGAAGCTTCTTTTCCCTTTCCTCCCCTCCCAAACCCTTTTTAAACTCCAACAGTAATCTGCCATCATGTGCGTATCCCATCTTCCTTGGTAGTGGTCCTACATAGTCTTAATATCCTGGTGAAATCTTTCGCCCTGTTCCTCACTGATGTCTCCTACATTTTCAGGAAAATACTCTAAGTGGCTGTGTAAATAGTGCACCTTAATGCTCATATTACACCCAAGAGATTTAAAACTATTAAGCATTTCGTTTACCAGTTCTACATAGTTTTCTGCTTTGTGTTTGCCCAGAAAGTTTTCGACAACTGCAACAAAAGAAGTCCAGGCTTTTCCCTCAGTCTCATTCATCGAATTTACGAAGGCGGGATCCCTAATCAGTTGTTTTATTTGTCGCCCGTCAAATATTCCTGATTTAATTTTTTCATAACTCAGTCGGGGCATTTTCTATTCTATATATGCAAAGCATGACCCGTTCTTATCAAGAACCTTTACAAACTGCTTCATAAGGCCGAGCTTGATATGCAGTGGAGGAAGTATGATTTTGTCTCACCCAACTAAGGGGTTATTAATGATATTCCTTTCTCCAACATCCATGTTTTCTCTCAGGCCAATCGTTTATAACCCAGTGGTGTGTTTCATCCCTGCTATCCCAAAGACACAAGAAGCAAGGATATTTGGTGTAACCGCTTTGCTGTCCAAGGAGAAAGTTTACCATTTTTAAATGAACACAAATCACCCATTGATGTTCATGATACTTTATCTTGTCAAATACCAAAGCTATTGTGTTATATTCTTCTTTCATTTTCGTTGAGTGAGCAATTGGTATTGAACCATATTTGTTCCCAATGTGTAGAAGGACACATTTTAAACTCCGCTTTAAGCTGTCTACAAGAAGAAGGGTAATAGACCCTTTTCTCTTGTGCAGTAAAGGGTAATTTTGGTTCCTTGTTCCAGTAAAGTTTTGTCTTTCAATCTTGAAGCCAGTAATTCAGAAGCTTCTTTTGACGGGGTTGAGTTCTCTGGTGAGATCATTTAACTCATCCTCGTTGAAACGTTGAGGCATTGATGACATCTCCTCATAATCATTGTCACCTTCATAAGTATCGGAAGGATGATCAGAGGGACAATATTCATCCTCTCAGAGCTCTGGTAGCTGGTAAAACGTTGGGATCGGCACTACTTCCTCTGAGTGAGGAGCCGGGTGTCTTGCAGAGACTAAATCAGGATAAGTACACTTACTATGTTTCTTTCGATTAATTCCATTAATATTTACTAGGCAGAAATAACAATCATCGAAGTGGTTTTGGGGTTCTCTCCAAGCCATAGGTAAACCAAATTTGAGACTTTTTCTTTTCCTGTTAGTCCACTGTCGTAAGTGTTCTGTACAAGTTTTACAGACCTGATGCGGTGCCCAGGTTTTATCCTGATCACCAAGTTTAACACCAAAGTGTCCAAGATAAGCTCTCTTTACAAAGTCAGTAACATTTTTTCTGGTATCTTTTAACACGTATTCTCCGCATATGTAGCAAAACACATCAGGATGATTTACACAACTTCTTCTACTTGAACTCATTTAAATTACATTCAACAACACAAATACAACAATCTACAATACAGTACGTTTTAAATTAACTTTATAAGAATTCTATACTAAACACAAAATCGCAAAAAGTCAACAACGTCTACTCTCCACGGAGAAAACTCACAAACTAACCTTATCTCTTTGCGGCTTTTCCATTTGGCTTTATGGATGAGCGGCATGAAATCATAAGCATGCGCAGAACCTCAGTTTTACTTGCACATCTGTTTTTTTTTCAAGGTCTCCTGAAATTTCAGTGCCTCCCAAATCGCTTTAAGCGTTGCGACAGGCCCATGTGTCAAAGGCCAGTTTAAGCGTTGAAGGTCACTTCAGTTCTAAAAAATCTTCAGTTCTCTTTGCATATCTAAAAAAATGGAGCTGATAGAAAAAAACTGATTTCATATTTGGATTCAGTGTCCCAAAAGTATCTAAAATCAGCTGTAAAATCATAGGCACCAAAAAAAAAATTTTTTTTTGTAGGCCTGTGTAATAAATAAAAAAGAAAAGTATCGAGTTAAACTAATGGCATTGAGCTCACAGTCTATTCATACTAATTGTATTTTATACTCTTACTTCAAAGAATGCCTTTCGAAAAATAAATTAAGGGGGAATCAGCACCTCCCCCCCGTCACATCTCTATACTTAAACAATAAGCCTCCACATCTGATCAGGGTTATCAGAATAAACGCTTCAAGCGCTTTATCAGAATAATCTGGTTACCAAATTTGAAGCAAATCAGATAGAAAAACCCATCTATCTAAATTAAGGGGGGTTAGCCACTGTTCCTCCCTTTATACTTAAACAATGAACCTCCAAATTTAATCAGGGAAGCGTCTTATCAGAATTAACCGGTATACCAAAATTGAAGCAAATCTGATAATTCTGCATGAAAAACCCATTTACCTAAGTGAGGGGGATAGACCCCGTACCCCCGTCCTTTATGCTTAACCAATGAGACCCCAAAACTAATCAGGGAAGCGCCTTATGAGAATGACCCTAGAAAAAATTTGAAGCAAATCGGATATTTCTATCGAGAGTTATTGCGTTACGTATGTACATACATACATACATACATACATACAGAAACTGCGGGCACATTAACTCTCAGGCTTTGATTGTCTGTGAGCTAAAAAGAAAAGTGCCCAGTTAAACTGATGGCATTGAGCTCACAGGCTATTCAGACTAACTGTATATTATGCTCTTATTTCAAAGAATGATGCTCCTCGAAAAATAAACTAGGGGGGGGGGGGATTGCCCCTCTCCATTTCCCCTCTTTATACTTAACCAATGACCCTCCAAATGTCATCGGGAAGCACCTTATCGAAATAAATCGGTATACCAAATTTGAAGCAAATCGGATAGCAAAACCCATTTATCTAAATTAAGGGGGTATTAGCCCCCTGTTCCCCCTTTATATTTAACCAATGAACTTCCAAATATAATTATGGAAGCACCTTATCAGAATAAACTGGTATACCAAATTTGAAGTAAATCGGAGAGCAAAACCCATCTATCTAAATTAGGGAGGGTATTATCCCCTCGTCCCCCCTCCCCCCTTTAGACTATAACAATAAACCTTCAAATATAATCAGAGAAACTCGTTATCAAAATTAACCGGTATACCAAAATTTGAAGTAAATCTGATAATTCTGCATGAAAAACCCATTTATCTAAGCTAAGGGGGGGATTAGCCCCCGTTTCCCTTTTATACTTAACCAATGAACCCTTAAAACTAATCAGGGAAGCGCGTTAGCAGAATGAACATAGAAAAAAAATTGCAGCAAATCGGATATTTCTATCATGAGTTATCGCGTTACGTACGTACATACTTACGTACATACAGAACAGGCGGGCACATAAGCTCTCTGGCTTTGATAGCTTGTGTGCTAAAAATGAGCGTTTAATATTCTCAAAACCATGAATATAATTCATGGTTTTAAACGTTCTATGTTAGTGTTTGGGAATCGTGATGAATATTTCAGTAAGTCGGCGATTTGTTTTCAAAAGAGATTGCTGTTTCTTGTAAGAGTAGTATTCTTATCTATTTACTTCTGAAAGGCTGATTTAAAAAGAAGCGTTTATTTTATTCAAAATTGTGAAGGTGATAGTGCATAATATTCTAAGAGAACAATATTACTTTTTTCTGTGAATCAACTATCTGAACACTGACGGATATTTAATATAACAGTATATCTTTCAAGCTTCCTTTTATTATTCACCCACTATTACAATAGTGTTACATTCAACTAAGAAAAAAAAATTGTAAAGAATTTCAATATCACGAAACCGCTATAGGCCAAAAATCGAAACAACTGAAGAGCACAAAAATAGCAAAATGAAACCAATCGAAATCTTGGACCCAGAGAAGTAAAGCCTCCCCCTTAAGGTGTCAACAGAATTGCAGGCATGCAGAATGTTATACACTTTTTTAGTTATTTTTACGATATAGATTGTTATTATTTTTTCTATATCCAAGAAAACAAATGTACAGTAATTTCTTTTCAAATATCAATGTTTGGTATTATACAGAAATGCCTTCTGAATAATCTCCGTCAAGTTCAGAGTTATCGCGATACTTTATTGTACATACATACATACAAAACCGACGAGCACATTAGATCTCAGGCTTTGATAGCCTGTGAGCTAAAAAGTGCCAAGAGCGTGTAACTAGTGGGGGGGGGGGGGCAGAAAATAAAAGGGGACATTAAAAGCTTTCCAACAATATGTTACACGAGATGGTTTGGAAGAAACAATAAATATGCCCCCCGGGGGACAGGTAAGTCTCAAACGGTGGGAGGGGTGACCTCAAATTTATCTTTGGTCAAGGTTTCAAAATGTGGATTTATAATAAAATAGAACGAGAATTGGGCATTTTTAAAATAGCATGCATATTTTGAACGGCCCTGTAAATTAAGATTGGGGAGGAAGGGGTGGGGGAGGATTAGAAGGGACGAACTTGAAAAATCCAACATTATAAACTAGTAACCCAAATAACTAGGCTTCTAAACAAAAGTATAACGATTTAACCTAGCATTGAATTCAGGGGGTGACCCGGGGGAACATTGGAATGTCCCTCCCGAAAGTTTTGAGATTTTATGCTTTTTAATGTACAAATATGCATCCCCCCTTACGGAACTCTAAAATCTCCCCCCCCCCCCCATCCCGACCGGAGCAGTCAAGAAATGAACCCGCCATTCAACACTGAACCTAGAAAGAAAAAAAAAAGGCTCTTATACAAAATTTTACAGCAATTCTGCCACTAAAACAGTACAATTGGAGGAATGTATTCAATCCGAATCGTGGATCATGCACGATGCGATTTGAATTGAAGTAAATCAAAAAATAACAATTTCACCCGCATCTAAAAATCGGCATCGAATCTGAACTGAATCGATTCGCCCGAATCTAAAGAACTGGAGTAAAACAAAAAATAGCGATTCTGCCCGCATCTAAAGATCGACATCGGCATCGAATCTAAACTGAATCGATTCGTCATTTCTGATCTTAATTTACGGGCAGAATCGATGCGTTAATTTTTTTCTTGCTTTATTTTGTCTTTAGAAAAAGAAAGCGTTGGTTTCGTGAAAAATTTCGACTTCCGGTTTTCGAAGGATTTATAGTTTTAGAAGATCTTGTCTGGAATACGATTTGACTATTTTTATACATTGTCTGTCTGTCAGTCTCTCTATTTGTTTGTCTCTGACAAAAAAATTGCGTGCGGTATTTCAAGAACTAATGCATGGAATCTGTTGAAAATTTAGATTAAATTAGACTTTCATATAAATTGGTGCTGATTACTTTTTGATCTAAATCTACCGACAGGTGGCGCTGCTATGCTGCATTTTTCCCGATTTTCGCAATAGCTCTGTCTCAAGAACTAATGCACGGATTTTCATCAAATTCACATTCAGTTAGACATTGGCATAAATTGTTGCATATGAGATTTCGGTGTAAATCACCCAACAGGGGGCGTTGTTATGCAGATTTTATCATCAGTGGTGAATTCAGACATTTTTCTCCTGGAGGGATTTCTGCGGATCCAGAGGGGAAGGGGATTGGACTTTTGTACATTAAGCATAAAATCTCAAATCTTCTGGGGGGACATTTGAATGTTGCACGGGGGGGGGGACATGTCCCTCCGGGCTACCCCCAGAATTCAACACGTTTTTCTGGATTTAAACGATTTTAGGGATCATATCTCAAGAACTAATGAACGGAATTTCATCAAACTTAATATTCTGTCATAAGTTGTTCATGATTAGGTTTTCGTGTAAATGATACAACAGGTTGTGCTGCCATCCTGCTTTTTTTAATCTTCATGAGGGACATTTCAATGTTCCGTGGGGGGGGGGGGTGTCCACCCATACCAGCCCCTGAATTTAGCACTGTTTTTCAGAATTTACACGATATTATCGATAATATCTCAAGAAGTAATGACCGGAATTTCATCAAACTTAATATTATGTGTCATTGACAGAAGTTGTTCCTGAGTTTTTCGTGCTAATCATGTAACGGGCTGCACTGCTATACTGCTTTTTTTTTTTTTTTTTTTTTTTTTTTCATGATATTCGTGATAGCCATATCTCAAAACTAATGCACGGAATTTAATCAAACTTCATATTCTGTTACACTTTCAGATAAATAGATCCTTATTAGGCTTGGGTGTATACTGCACAACAGCTGCCGCTTTTATACTCTTTGAATTGAGATTTTCCATTGCGGACATCTAAGCTAATATCAGAGGAACGTCTTTTTGCACGCTTTTTTTCGCTCTTACACCGTCCCTACACATGCTAGCGAAGGTGTAGGGATGGCGTAAGAGCGGAAAAAGCGTGCAAAAAGACATTCGTCTGACATTAGCCTAAGAGGGTGTAGGCCGAAATTCAATGATTCGTTAAGAAATGCAATGCTTATATTTTCTTTTTCAATGCACATACTTCAATGAACCTATCCTTTTTGTATCCTCATGATGCGCGTAGGTTATCATTTAAACTTGACACTATGATAGCGAATTTTGAAGTTTTAACATTTATGAGGCAGATGAAAGTTTTGGGATTGGCATATCTAACTACTTTATCTTCCATTTTTGAAGGAAAATGAAAATGATATTATCTTATTTTGTCTTAGAGACATCGATTAAAAAATTCATAGTATCGATTAAATCGAGTTGGCCATAGTATCGATTAAATCGATTAAAAAAATCGAAATCGCCCATCTCTAGTATGCTGTACCAAATGAGCTCCGTTACAGAATGGAGACATAACACTTCAGCCCACTTTTTGCCGCGACCTCATCACATTTTCAATACGCGCAAGTAATGAATCCTACAACATTTCTGAATATTCAAACCATTTCTTTCAAACTTTTCGGCATACTTTTTATCACTTTTGGTTATTTCTACACCTTTTTGATATTTTTATGATGAATACTTCGAAAACCTTTCCTTTTTTGTTCAGATTACATAAAATTTTATTTTAAAATAATATCGATTTACGAAGAAATGAAGTAAAATCTGTAGTTTATAAAAAAATATGTATCGGTGAAAACTGTAGCAACTTCGTCATATTATTAAAAGAAAATCCAATTTGAAAATATATACCCATACAAGTCTACGGGCAGAAATCTGGGAAATACGTGTTTTGCCATAAATTGTACTTCGAAATTGTATTGCGTTGTATTTAGGGGCGGACCGCTGGATACAATATAGCACAATATGAAGTTAGCGCTCCACACTTTTATTATTATTACACACTTATTGTTAGCGTTAAAACAATTGAATTATTAAAAGAAAACAAAATAAAAACTACACATAAGTGGATCGAATTATGAAAAAAAAATACTACATTTAATAAATTTCATTGTTCAACGTATCTAAGTAAAATATTTTTTTTTTTTTTTTTTTTTTTTTTTTTTTTTTTTTTTTTTTTTACAGTTTTAAGTGTTTCTAATTATTTTTAATTTTAAATCAATTGAACTGTTTGAGAAAAAAAAATTACACATAAATTAATCGAATAATAATTTAAAAAAACTACATTTTAGATTGACCAATCGATTTAATTTTTTTTAAACTTTAAGAGGTTTTTTTTTTTTTATCTATACAAATAAAAACATTACTTTCACTTACAAAAACTCTCGCTAAATAGCTGCAAAAAAAAAAAAAAAAAAAAAAAAAAAAAAAACTTTCTAAAGATATAAAATAGTACAAACTTGGACGTGCAAAGAGTCTGTCCGTTTCGGTAATAATTCCAATACAGGGCCCCCACCAGAAGTAAGATACAATGCAACCTGCTTAGACGGAAACGCAACGACCACCGTTTTATGCAGGCTCTTTAAATTGATCAAAGCATAATTGCATTTTTTTTGGAGGGGGGGGAGCTAAAACCTGTTTTTTTTCACTTTTATTGCACGATTCCTTTATAAATAGGCTTTACTCTGTTAGAAAATCAATTTGCTGGATAGTACCTTTTTAAAAATCTATATAGTAGTATTTTCTTGCAATTTTATTATTCCTTTTTCAGTACCACAGTTTATGATGCATTTGTAATTACTTTTTCAACTAAAAATTTTAAATAAAAATCCAAAATTGCACTACAAATTTCAGGTTTCTCAACACGGCACACTGTTAAAAAAAAAAAAATTGCCAATTTTTCGGTAGGAATCGGAAAAATAGTTGCCCTTATCGTACCGGAATAATTTCCAACCCAGCTCGGAATACAATCCGTAAAATACCGTTTTATTGACTATTTCCTTATTTTTACGGATTTTATTCCGAGCTGGGTCGGAAATTATTCCGGTAAGATAACAGCAACTATTTTTCCGATTCCTACCGTAAAACTGGCAATATTTTTTACAGTGCAGTAGTCGCGGGTCGATCTTTTTACACCCATATGAATTATCTTCTCCGAACACGTATCAACTTACAAATAGAATAGAGAACTATCATGTAGCTGACTTTAAATTTTTCTGAACCACGACAGTCCAGTATCAAGAAATATCTGTTTTCTTGTTCAAGTACATTCAGTGTTGAATTCAGACACTTTTCTCCGGGAGGGATTTCTGTGGCTCCGGGGAGGGGGGCATTATGGAGTTCCGGGGGGTAAATTGCAGTTTTTGACCATTAAAAACACAAAATCTCAAATCTACCGGTGGGGACATCTCAATGCTCCGGGGTGGGATCCCCCCCCCTGGCCACCCCCTGCAACCAACACTGAGTACATTTTTACAAGCAAAGTTAAACTTTGTGGAAATGTCTACGCAACGATCCATAATGTCAAATTATTTTTCCTTTTTTCATTATTCCAAATCTCATGAATAAAATGTACAATTTAAGTAAAATGCAAATTTATAACTTGATCGTACATTGACTTGAACACTGAAATGTAATAGTCGAATATTAATCGAAAAACGTTTCTTATTTTGCATTATGTATGCGGGACCCGGCGACAAAAAGACCGAGCGTGACTAATAATGTTCTGAAAAAAGACGAGACTACTGTCGAGTTAAAAATATTATTACGGGCCCGGGAAACGCAGGGCGGGCCAGCTAGTTAAAAATATATTAAATATGATATTATATGAAATATTCCTGTCAAAAGCAAATTCTAGTGAAATTCTATCATGTTTGATTGTCTGTGATCTAGTATGTATGAATATATATATATATATATATATATATTTATTTTATTTTTTAATTAATATTTCAAATATTTGTACGATTTTTGTCTGTCCATATTTTTAATATGCTGATATGGACTTAACAATTACATTTTTTACCAGTAAATAATTTCAAATTTCAAAAGGGAATTTCAACATTTCAGTAATTTTAAAAAAATAAATAATAAATCCATAACATTTATTACAACCTATATTTGAGATGTTTTTGCTTAACCATATATCTAAACTGAATTAATTAAACAAATAAATACAAAAATTTGTAATTGAATCCACTGAAACGTAATTTATACGCAGCTATCTTTTATTTAATGTAAATGTTGAAAATCCCCAAAACCCATAATTATTATTTATTTAGAAATTCATTATTTTTCATGGCCTTTATAATAAAGTAAATCTTTATTCACTGACTATATCTAAAACGCAATCACCATGAAAACTATGCAAAACACATTGGTTTTTAGTAGCGAAAAAATATATATTGAGTGAAAAAATCAATTACAGTGATGAAGCACGGCCGTATATTTAACCGTTAAAGGTTCTGCACGAAATGTTGCCAACAGACGCTTTCTTCTTTTTGAAATGTTAATGAGATTTCACTATGTGACTGACACGATAACGATTAACTGAGTCTGCGATGAGAATATTATCGACTGCCTGACAAAAAAGTGTTTCACTTTAATCAGTTGAGAGATTTTAAGCTCTCAACGACAAAATGTGTCAAGTTAATGATATGGTTGCAGTTAATAAATAAATAAAAATTGACTGTGAAAAGGAAAATTGAAAGTGTATTTGTATGTAGCTAATTTCACGTAGCAAGTAAAAGTAAATGTTTTTTTTTTTGTTGTTGTTTGTTTTTCGTATATTTTATTCATGATATTTATTAAATCCGAAAGGAAATATACGTTTTTTTTTGTTGTTTGTTTTTTTTGTGAAGATTTTATAGCTTGAAAAATCTCAATGATAAAATATTCTGTGTGTATTGAATATTTTATTTTATTAAATATTTTATGCATATTTTGAAGATCTAACCTATAAATCATTTTCATCCGATTAATAATGATAAAATAAATTCACAATAGAGATATGTTTTGCGCCATGTTCCAGTTTTCGAAACGAAAAATGAAACAAATGTTGTAGTAATATATTAAAGCTTTTAAGGGATTATATTTATTATCCATGGTTTTTTATTAAATCTATGAATATTTTAAAGCAAATACTGCATGCAGAAAATTTTATAGATTTTTTTAGAAAAGTTTATTTATCGAATTATGTGATTATATAGCACTCAGATTAAATATTCACATAAATAATCCTACAGTAAAATACATTTTCGTTAATATTTTTCTCTGTTATTAATCTCTGGATTCTACAAACACTATGAATATTTTAATACAAGTAATATACGTGGAATTTCAAGAGTAATTGTTCACACTGATTATTAAGGTATCAGTTTATGATTTTTAAAGTTTTATTTTAATTTATAGAATTCCTTTTCTTATAAACAACAGTGCCAAAAATAACAGTGATAACCACAAGTTTGTAAATATCTTATGAATATTTTAATGTAAATATTATAAATAACATATCTATGAATGAACGTGAAAATTTACTAATAGTTGTGATAGCTATAAAAAAAGTGGGGATCATTAATATTATTTTGCTTACTTACACATTATTATAAATTCTGGCGGTAAAATATTTTAACTTTAGCTTTTCGAAAATATTCTTTCCTGTACGCAATTAAATATTAACAATAATAATCCAATGTGAAATTCAGTTTCTTTATTGCTATTCTAAATTGCTACGAGCTGAAAATTTTAATACAAATACTATATGCGGAACTTCAATAGTAATTGTTTACAGTGATTATTCTGCTGTGAAGTTTATGATTTTTAAGTTTTTTTTTTAATTTTCATTTATAGTATTCCTTTCCTTAAACGAAAAGAAACAATGATTTACAATAGGGTGAACAGATAAAACATATTTTCACTATACTTTGTTCTCAAAATTTTAAATATTGCAAGATTTTATCACGTGGAAATCGCTGTCAAAACGTTGCCATTGGCGACTATCCCCGGTGACTATCGTCTCGTAATTTAGGGCAAGAAATGCCACAAATCAGCGGTACTAATACCCCGTTCAAATTGGATATTTAAGATATTACAGACCGCTGAACTCTCAAAGAGAGTTCCACAAACTCCCTCAGCGAATTTCAACTTTCTTCGGCTAGATACAGCCACTACCACTCACTCTGATTGGCTATAAAGCCGCTCTTTAACTGATTGTCTGCCTGTTGCCAATTTTATTTTATGAGCATACGCATACTTTGCATTTGTTCAGATCTCAGACACAGTGGCATTCACTGAGTTAGCTTAGATGAGTTTTGTGATGTGAACAAGCATTCAATTACGGGAGGGTACCACCTCAAAAATGGCTAAGACATCTTAAACATCCAATCTGAACGGGGACGGTGTTTAAGAACTAATTAATACACTACAGCATGCAAAACCTGAATATCAATATCATCGGACAAATAAAACTTTAGTAGACAATAAAAACAACGATTCCAATTAATTTTTAAAACAAGAAAAGTTGAAATTTTTATGCATCTTACTGCAATCATCTGTAATTTAGGCTATAAAATTCAAGAAAATATGTATTCAGCAGCTGAAAAATACGAAATTAATATGTATTAAAAATATATTTCAAAGCGAGCGGAGAAATACAGAATTTGCAATTATTTCATAAATTAAAACCATTTTGGAAAACCTAATAAAGGAACTGATATATCTCATTCGAAACATCAGGCAGAAACTGAAATAAAATTCTGAGAATTCGATAAAAATAACTATATCTTTAAGTTAAACCTTATTACTAATTTAACTTTTACAGAACTATAAAAATTATGTAAAATCTGTTTATCAATTCAGCTCTCGGATCTCTATTCAATTTCAAATAGCAGTGGTTTTCTTGTAATGCAAACGGTTGTATCTTTAACCCTCTAAGTGTTTGGGGCGTATTATTCCGTTCACTAAGCTCCAGGTTTCACAGCAATACAAGCAATATTTAAGATAACATAATTCTATAGATTTATGGAATTTTAAATACATTGAAGAATTATTAATACTCTTAAGGATTACATTCTTATTTTTAATTGAGTTTTTTTATAATGTTGAAAGAATCATATTTTATTAGCATTTAAAACAAAATGCAAAGAAAACAACATCACAATTTTACCCTTTTGCAAGACGCTCGGAGGGTTAAACAAATCGATCTTTCAAGTACTAGTCTCATTTGAAAAAAATATTTCTATCATAGTACTATATTCTTTATTTAGATATCATCGGGCTATTGTCATGAGAAAAAAAAAGACTTTTTTAAAATATTCGTTGTTGCTATGCCTTTTTTCCAAAAAGTTTTAAGAAAAAACAAAAAAAGAAGAGCATTCAAAACGCAGAAATAAGTATCAGAAACTGACGAAAAGAAAAAAAAAAGGAGTACCTCTGAACATAAAAATAAAAATAAAATATCTAGTAAAATTGAAGTTTTTTTTTGGAATTTTTTATACACAAGGTTATATTTTCAGCTCAGAACAGCACATTTTCCATTATAAGACAAAAATTTGCTAAAACAAATAAAGAGTTTTTATTATGCTTATGTGTGAATACATTGTTAGATATAAAGATTTGTATCCTGAATTTATTAGGAAACTTTTTATTGAATATTATTTCTGAAAGAAATCCCATAATTTTTCAATTTGTAACTACATATTTTGTTTAATAATTTCTTATTAAAATACATAGAATGAAACAAAAAATTAAAATTAAAATTAAATGACAACATACTTTACAATTCAATTACAGAATATACATATTTTATTCAAACATAATATAAATTAGATATTTATTTATATTTGTGACGAAACTGTAAAAAATTGTTAGAAAAAAAAAGAGTTAGAGCCAGGTCGAGAAAAAGTGAAAACGGCTTTTCTTAGAAATTCAGAATATGTATTTTTCGAGTGGGATTTAGAGCATTGTAGCATCACTTACAAAGACTATGAATATGTAGTTTAAAATAACAATAATAGTTATTTTAATAAAACCTTAGACAAACATGCCCTTTAATTTTCTAAATTAATTTTAAAATTCAACAAAACTCTTTAAAAATACAGAATCAGCATACAAGTAGAAAAAGTATATTGTGGAAATTTAAAATGAATATTATAAAAGTTTTTTTAAATATTGCTTTTATGTCGTTAAAAATACTTGTTGCATTTTACACACCATAATTAGATAACGGAAATTTTTCATTCGAAATATGATATGGAAATTGAAATATAACTTCACGAATTCTACAGAAGGAAATTTTGAAACAAAAAAAATAAACGTGACTATAAGTGACTGTTTCCAAAAAAATGGTTTGTTTGCAATAGTGGATAAAACTCATGTTATTAACATTGTCCATTTTTGTATTTACTTATTGAGCGCTCTTTCGTTCATTTTAGTGACAAGAGAGTGCATTAATGACAACCACGTTCAATTAAAAGTATGTTTTTACCATTTGAGTGTCTTCCTTAAAATAAAGAGTGGGGTCATACACTCATGACACTCAATCTCCCCGAGATAAGCTATTTTAAATGATTGAGAAAAGACAACATACATTGGTTTGACAATGATGTACAACTTGCCAATTTATTGTCCAAAAACCTCTTGACCAATCCAATTTTATAGCCCGTATGTAGCCTTATTTTATATGTAAAGGCATTCAAAATGCCTATGGAGCACAATTTCTTCAAAAATCCACTTCAGCAAATTTAATTGCTCATTTGTTACTATTTTCTTTTTATAAAGGCACTCTATTTGCTTGTAACTCAAGATTATGTCTGAAGTCATATAAACCAATAACGTTTTATCCCTAGTATGAAACCTCTTTTTCACATTTATAAAGGCAATGTATTGATCAACGTTCATGTTTGAAACTAAATGAACAATCATATATTAAAATATTTTACGAATCCTTGTAGAAAACTATACACTTTATAAGGAATCCTTTTAGATTAAAACTTTTCATGGTGTACTAGAATTGTGATGTAAAATTTACATTCAAATCCATACAGTGGTTGTAGAGAAAATTGGCGGCACGCATACATACATATACACATACATAACGATCAAAACAAAAGCATTTTTAAACCGCTTTACAAGCCTACTTTTTTGAAAATTTAAACTCTTAGAATAATTTAACTTTTACACACCATTAAAAATTAAATTGGACTTAGAATACTTTCACAACCTTTTATTCAATTTCAAACTGCAATGCTTTTCTTTGTATATCGATACTGTGCAGTACTGTAGTCGTAAGAAAATCATAGAGTATTGCTATTGGTAATTAGTGTCAGATACGCAGTATACGCTATAACTTTATTTTGAAGCAATAGTGTATACGGAGCATTTATAAAAAAAAAAAAAAAAGGGTATATGGGGTTTTTCATCATATGAATTTCACTATAGTCCTGATGCTAGCTTTAAAGAAAACCATTTTTTAAACATTAGCCTCATTTAAAAAATTTCTTCCTAGCGTACTTGTGTATTCTTTATATAGATATCATCTGCCTATTGTCACAGCAGAAAAAATACAGTTCTTTTCAAATGTTTTTTGGTATGTTTTTTCTTCCAAAATGATTTTTAAAAATATAAAAGAAGAGCATAGAAAATGCAGGAGTAAGTACAAGTAACTAATGAAAATAGAGAAGTAAGCGCCATTGAACGAATAGATAAAACTAAAATTTGTAGCAAAAAAGTGAACAATTTCTGGAATATTTTTTTACGGAAGACTGCATTTTCCGCTCAGAATTCCATATATTCCATTATAAGGAAAAAATATTTTGAAAAAGATACTGAATTTAGGTTATTATTTTATGCGAATATATTCTGACTGTTAGATATTGAAATGTATCATATGTTTATCAGGAAGCATTTTAAGGAATACAAATAGATTTTTGAAAAGCATTCGCATATTTTTTCAGTTTGTAACTGTATATTATGTGTAATATTTTCTTATGCGCCATACTTAATTCAATAAAAAGGATGTTGTTGAGAAATAAATAAAATTCCTGAATGCATAACCTGAATGTAAGTTTGGTTTGGAATAAAAGTTAAGCGACAATAAAGATAACAATTAAAAAAAATGTTTTAAACGCAGCCAATCAGTAATTCAGCGGTTCCCAACCTTTATTGGTAAGCTGTCCAATTTTAAGTAAAAACTTTTTTCGCGACCCACCTAATGAAAAATATGTTTCATTATTATCAAAACACAACTTTACAATCTGTGAGATTGCTGGCATTGGTGTTTACCGATGAAGGCATTATGTCAGGAAAGAAATGGCTAAAAGAAAAAGCGCATGTAGTGATCTCACGTATCCTTGTTCGATAGGGGATGTCCAAGCTTACCATAACGAATGCGCGCCTGCTGCCATATCTCACAACGAGGTCATGACATAATACCGACTGACTGTTTAACCTTTTATCTACTGACTATACTTATAAGTACCATTAAAATAGCTTGTTATGAAATTCATTTAATACTTCGATTAGTAGTAATAACGTTTAGAATGAATTATAGATGCATTACTAAATCTTGTTCCAAAAGCATTATTGGTTACACAAAACAAAAATATTTTTAAAAGCATGATTTCTTTTGCCTTTGAATTTTTTCAGCTTTCTTAGCGTTGGGGGGAGGGGGGCATTTTCATTTCGGAAATATTTCTATATTTCTATTGTAAGAACATTATATTTGTACATTTTCTAATTCTACAAAATACTATGAAAAAGATTTAAAATAAAAGATTTGAGTGGGGTTATAAATATTGCAAAAAATCCCTATAAATTCAAATTTAATTAATCCTTCTAAATCCTTCAATCCTTCTAAAATATATTAAATAATTATATAAATCTTCTAATGTATAGTTTGAACAATTCACGAAAAAGGCTTTAGAAGATAAAATTTCATGAATTCATAATTCCGTACATAAAGGGTTAATGAAGTTTTCTAAATCCATAGTTTACAGGATATTTTCCACATGTGAGAAAAAAAAAACATTTTATAAATAGCATTTTTATTAAATGCATTCTGCATAAATTCCATAGTTTACACTGAACATGCATTACATTAATTCCATGTAGCCTGCAACTTTTTATAAATTAGTTTGCGTATTAGAATAGATTCTTGACCTTTTTTCGTGCCAGTGTCATCCTAATACTATCACATTATATGTGAATCATCTGCCAGTTGTCCGCCAGTGATCTGCCTACTCCAGTTTGTAAAAATAAAGTAATTGATATCTAATTTCAAACTTGATGCACAAATAAATATATAACTTCGAAAATTCATCGAAGATAACCATTTATTTTCCTTTGAATTCTTATGTTGAGTTGGATATCGCATCAATTTTTAAGTCTTAGCGCAATATCGCAGTGGTTTTCATTTAACGAATATGGTTACTAGCTTTAAACAAAACAATATATGAAGTATTTCTCCTCATTTTAAAAACTATATATCCGCAGAGCTCTATATTCTTTACTCAGATATCATTTGGCTATTGTCATGAAAGAAAAAATCTCTTTTTCAAATATTTGAAATATTCATTTTTCTTCCAAAAAAGTTTTATAACATATCAGAAAAATATCATTCAAAACACAAGAAAAGTAATGTTGAAAAAAAACATAAAAGAATGAACTTTTATATATTGTACCTCAAATGGATGAAGGGGAAAATTAAAATAACCATTCAATGGGGAATTACGTCTTCTTTAAATATATGATAAAAAAAGTAAGCTTATAGAGTGGTCCATCAATGCATCAAACTTTGAAGTTTTCCATAACGACGCCTAATTTTGTCATCATAGTTCGATATTTCGGAATACTTTACCTCAGGGTATACACGGGATGTCATTCGCAGAAATGCATTAAGAATTATGCAGATGTAAAATTTTAAACTCCTAATGTTAAATTATTTTTTGTTAGTTCCAAAAAAAGTTGCAATGGTGATAGGTTTTTAAGCATTACTCAAAAACTACGCGGCAGAATGAAATAAAATTTTAAATTCGAGCATCTTAAACTTCTAAAAGTCTATTTCCGTCAAATCTTTCATTGTTAGCATATCGAATATCTATTAATATTAGTTCCATCATATATGAGCTATAAAATAACTATTAAATGCATATATATATATAACATTTAATAGTTTTAACAGAAATCTTGAAGAATGGGAATAAAAAATTTCACCTCATTCCACCAAATAGTTTTCAGTTATACTTAAAAATCCACTGCCATAACAGACTTTTTTTTATAATAAAAAAAAAAAACTTAACATTAGTCACACGAAACTGTACATCTGGATAATTCTACTTTCTTTCTATCTATAATAGAAGAAAGTATTGTAATAGAAATTTTTTTGACTTCTGGTTTTAGACAGATTTACAGGTTTTAATGGTCAAAGACCCCGAAAAACATGTTTATGTTTATACAAATGTCAGTGTGTCTGTGTGTACTCGTAGTATCATCGAAAAGTTTATGAAGTTATGCATAGAATTGAAACAATTTTCATATATATGTTTTCGATTATGGCAAGCAGGTTCCACTTGAATTTGAAAATATTCCGCCAGAAGAGGGCGCTGTAATAGGGGATTTTGTGTGATTTTCGCTATTGTATCATCGAAAGTGTTTAAAATTATGGAGAGAATTGAACCAAATTTCATATCTATGTTTTTTGCTATGGGCAGCAGGTCCCAGTTGAATTTCGGGTTATTTCCCCAGAAGTGAGTGGTATGATAGCAATGTTCGTGTAAGTTCTGGATTTTTCGCAGTTCTGCTGTTCATCATTGGCTGGTGTAGTAACAGGAACTAAACCGGCGATTCGCACAAGACATACAAGAGAATAACGAAAAATGTTATTTTAATAAATAACATGATCAACAAGATTTTACTCCGATTTATTGACTGAAGGAGAAATTTAAGATGAAATAATTAAAGATGGTATAGTATAGAACTTGATGTATTAGCAAGTGTTACCACTTTTTGAAATATTAAGATGTATGAGATTGAAGAAATTTTTGCAATTTTCACATCCAGCTAGTTAAATTAGTCGACATAATACCTTTCCGTTTCGTATCCCAAGGCATATGCTTCCAAAAGATACTAATATGATGTCAAATTGAAGAGTTCATATTGAAAATTTCCCATATTGACTCAATTTCTGTATGAAGACGCCCTATTCAGCTTATTATTTTTAAGAAAAATTAAAAAAGGACGTAATTCCTAATGTAATGTTTTTCCCTTTTTCTCTGTATCTATTTGTTAACAAAAGATGGAAGAATTTTTTTTTAACCATTTGTACAAGTAACCAATGAAAATAGAAATGTAAGAACTAACAAAAAAAAAATACAAATACATAATTTCTAACTAAATATAAACAATTTCTGAAATATGTCTTTTGGAAATATACATTTTCCGCTCAGAAATCCATACTTTCTATTGTAAGAAACATTTTGCGGACTGATGCCGAATTCTCATTACTACTTTATGATAATATATTGCGACTGTCAGATATTTCGAGGTATCGGTTGTTTATCAAGGGCATATTTTTTGTAAATAAATCGAATATTTTTGAGTTTGCAGTTGTATATATTGTTTAATATTTTATTAAATAAATAACATTCTGTCATGCACTACCATAATCCCAAAGTGGTTTGGCGCAGCATATTTGGGAAATAATAAAAAACAACAATGATCATTAATTTTTGTTTTCATAATAAAAAAGAATAAAATATATTTTAATATTTCATTTTTTTAAATAATGCATTTTAAAATATAAAGTTGCTCTTTAACTATAAAACCTAGAGTGACTCAGTCGAGTCTCCGAATACTAATGCCAGCGTTCAGAAAGTTTTTATAAAGTTATATAAATTTCTGACACTATGAAATCGGTTCGATACGAATTTTGCTTCCTCCATTTTAAAACTCGAGACTATACCTTTGGGATACTAATAATTGGTTACATCACCGCAATATTTATCACCTATGCTCAGTCACATTTTCTTGGTGAGTTTTGTTAGAGACTCGATTGCAAAATATGCCGTTTTATACGAAAATCACTTCAGTTATTCCGACAGAAGTTTATAATATATTCGCCGAATAGAAGTACAATTGGTTCTTCTTGTTGTTGTTGTTTATGACAGGCAATTATCTACACGAATGATATAAGCCCAAAGGGGTGGGTGCCCTCCGTGTGGGTCTTTCTAAGGAAACCTAACTCGTATTTACGCAAGGAAATTCAAGGTTCGAAGATAACCACGGAAACCTCCAAATGATTAGGCCGACGGGCGCGATTCAGCTCAAACCCAGCACCTCCCGTCTACCAGCTTTGAAATTGAGCCTTTCGACGACTGGTGGGCGAGGTGAAATTGGAGGCGCCATTTGGAAGTTATCAGTTTCATACAAATGCATACATTTTCAAATCGTGATTACAATACTTTCCTTACAGCATGTATTCGATAAGTAGAAAATATAAAACATATCGAAAAAATAAAAAAATTTCAAGATTCAGTTAACGCTAACTAATACAGAATTACTGTAAAATATTCCCTCAATTTCAAAATTCTCTATATTCAAAAGTATTACTTGTACAAATATGAGTGATATAGAAAATTAAACGGAAACTCACCAAGTTTATATTGTGTATACTAGGTGGCAGCACGAGTTCAATATCTCCCACAATGGAGGATTAATCAAGAAAAGAGTGTCTGTACGTTAGAGCATGCGAAATGCGAGATGTTCGTCTGTTACAGCAGTGGAACGCGCCCCCTCATTGGAACAATGATGTTCGTCGAAACCTCAAGTGTGAACAATGAACCTCCGATTCGCCGTATTAGGTGTATTGGAGCGGATGACCTTGCTTTGTTATCTTGCCCCCCCCCCCCACAACCCCCCCCCTCCCAGGTCAACTGATTTAACGTTTTAGGTTGAGAACGCAACATCCTTCTAACTGTTATCAGTGTCGGCATCGTTTATTGTGGCCACGCGGTGTCTTTGATTTGTAATGAATTTAAAAGGAAAGGGACTGATGTCCTGCAAAAGAGGAACCTTTCCTTCAAGTAGGGTCGGTCTCCTTATCTCCTGACCCATTGTTGATTCCCATCAGTCTTCTGTGAATAAACCGCAGAACCGTCCGGAATAAAAATTTTCCACGAAAACTGGAGAAGGTGGCAAAACACTCGTCTGTATGCAGTCTTAGGCTTCGAACGCACCATCCTTCTAACTGTTATGAGTGTCGGCATCGTTTGTCGTGGCCAATCAGTGTCTTTGATTTTTTTATGACTTTAGCAGGAAAGGGACTGATGTCCTGCAAAAGAGAAGCATTTCCTTAAGTAGAGTCGGGCTCCTTATCTCCTGACCCATTGTCGATTCCCTTCATTCTTTTGTGAATAAACCGCAGAACCGTCCAGAATAAAAGATTTTCCGCGAAAACTGGAGAATGATGAAAAAACACCCGCCTGTATGGAGCTAATAGCTTCTTCCTTCAGAGGCACTTTCAGGATCTTATTTATCAACAAAAAAATTTAGAAGAGCTCAGCGAATGCTGAAATGACGACAATTGGCAGGATGACGCTACACAATTTGGGGAACAAATTGAACTATCCCATGGACGTGTGTCGTGTGATCAAGGGTTCACACATTGAACATTTGTAGGGTGAGCAGAAAATTTGGTGAGATTGCGATTATTTTCATATATCAATCATATTTGTACTTGTAATACTTTTGAATATAAGCCGTTTGAAAATGAATGAATCTTTTATATTAGCCCTGTAGTACTTACATGGACAAGTAAAGTCAGAAAAGAAAAAATTTTGTAAAACTTAATCGATATTTTGTATTCGAATAAGTTTACAGAAATAGAAAAATAACTTTACATATTCAGTAGAAATAATTACTCATAAAAACTGCAAAAATTACTGTAAAAAGAACTGTTATATACTTAAGAAATACTTCCTATAAGTTTAACTTAGATTAATTTAACTTTTACAAAACTATAAAAATTACCTCCAGTCTTCATATACATAATAAATCCCTAGACATCTATTCAAATGCAAATAGATGTGGTTTTCTTATATTGCATACGGTTGCTAGCTTTAAGCAAAGCCATATCTTTCAAGTATTTCAAATATTTCTTCCTATCGTACTTCTATATTCTTTACTTTGATATCATCTGGCTATTGTCAAGACAGAAACAAATAATTTCCTTTGAGATATTTGTTGCCATGTCTTTTCTTTCAAAAAGAAAAAAAATGTTTAAGAAATATAAAACAAAAACGAAAAATCATACATCCAGCATGGATTATGAAACACTTTCCAAAGCATTCAGAAATACATTTTATTATAATGGGGAAATATGTCTAAAAAAATAATTTAGAAAATGCATACAGCATTTGAAAATCCAGTTTCTGCAGTTGCCATCAATATTCGATTAAAAATCGGATACTTTTCTTTGTGCAGTCCTATATTTGATCCATAGATTTGTATATATACTACATGGTACGCTAAAAGTTAGTTCAAATAACCTTATGGAATAGTTGAAAATTCCCGTTTATCAATTTACGTCAATAAACAGAAATTTCATTGAGAACATTTGGGCATCCCTGTATATGATCTGTAGAATTGATACACAAAAAATAATATGCCAAAAAAAGTTATATTTTAAAACGTGTACCAAAACTGAAAGCTCTCTGCGAGCAATCATTCTTCATAGGACGTGCTATAGCCAAATAGTTTTGTGTGTCTTTGTAATTGAAAGATAAATTATATATACACCAGATTCTACAGTAAGTAACTTGTACTACACCTCATTGATATATATATATAAAGTTCAATGCGTTTAAAATAGTGTAACATCGTTCAAATTCACGGCAGAGGATTTTTCTCCATAGGTCGTAATGTAAATGAATTATTTTGCAGGTTCCTATAAATGAACTGTGAATACTACACACTTCATTTTAAAAACCGAAGTGAACCCAATATCATATATCCATTTAATGGCAATATGATAATTACGCGAGTTTAAGCACGGTCAGTAGGCATACAGATGTACAGACAGACAAACCAAATTCATAAACACTTTTTAACTACGTTGGAAAATGTTATAAAGAAGAAGAAGAAGATTAAAAACGCAGTTCTTCATGTAACTAATGAAAATATAAATGTACAGTCCATCTCAAATGCTTAGACACACGCTAAAATATGGTAATAAAAGAAATATATGAAAAAAGTACATGATAAAAAACCAGAATTTAAAAGAAATGAAACATAGTAGAAATACTACAATGGTGACACCATAATTATTTCCTTGAAAACGAGGCCAATTTCTATTTTTCCTATGAAACCACTGTCCGAAAAATTTAGGCATGTTATGCAAATGATAACAAATGCTGCATTGATTTCAACCAAACAATCGTTCCCAACATACCAAATGTTTTCGCTATAATAACGGATATTTAATTTGCGTTGCTTCATTTAAGATGCTTAATGTTACCGAATTCAGAAAAGAGCAAATTGAAATAAAATAATACGTTGAAATAGAAAGGTATCTTTTTTAGTGAAATTTTTAGAATTTTAAAATGTATAGAGCGAAAGAATATACCAAGTACACGCTAGATATACCAATTTTTACCAAAAACCAGGATGTAGGCGGTCGCATATAACAAGTATTAAGACTGATCGAAAAGGTGGAGGATTAGTGTCAAAGAAAATTATGTCCATGAAACAATATAAAAATAACCACTGTGTCAATGTCTCTAAGGGCCCTATACATAGACGCATAAACGAATGCAAGAATTTCGTTAAAAATATGTCTGGCAAAGCGCGCTCCTAAAATGACACCATAAAAAAACTAGAATGGACTTTTTTGGAATGTTCAGGTCTTGCGGAAAGAGGTAGGTTTTACTATTCCGCGACGGAATGAAATGGAATATAAATAAACATGATGAGTAGCATTGTTACTGGAAACAGCCGCGTACTTCCTTCAGCAAATGATAAAGCGCAAAATCTCTGATTGTTTTGGAACGGATTGGATTTAATCGCCAAATCTCTTTGGCCTTTCTACATGAGAAACAAAATGGAGCAAATTAACATGGACACTACAGACACATCCACTTACTTTTGGCGACGTTTTTAGAAATCTTAAGAGGGGATTTCAGCACGACAATTCTCCAGTCCACAACTCACACAGTTAGGTTTAAGCTCAGACATAAACATAACTGAGAACATCTCGAGTATCTTAACCCGTGAATTACGTAAGCATGTAAAGCTATATCACTCTACTAAATAATTAAAAGTGTTCATTGAAAAAGCATGATATTGCCTATCAACAATGCCATTTCAAAAACCAATTTATTCAATAAAAACACAATTGTTTAAAGTTATCCCAAACCAGAGGGCTATTATCGACAAATAATAAAATGTTAAAAAGTTAAATGACATGTTTTTTTTTCAATTGTGCCTAAACTTTTGTGATACTGTATTGTGAAAGATTTTATTGTTAACAATTTTTTATTAAACTTTTTAAACTAAACACATTTAGTCATTTTTACATGAAATATTTGATAAATTTTACAGAATCTAATAAGTGAATAATGCGTGTTTGTTAAATTTAGTATTGTTATTTAATAAACGACATCTTCTAGTTGTGCATAAACTTTAGGGACAAACTATAACATTGAAAGAAAAATTCAATTAAAAAAAAAACGATATTTATAACAAAATATAAGCAATTTCTGGAATATTGTTTTACCGTCTTTGCATTTTCCGCTCGGAATTCCAGATTTATCATTATAAAACAAAGTCTAATGAAGCACAATATATTTCATCAGGGAACATATTTCATCAATCAGGAAACATATTTCTATAAAGAATTTGGAATAGCTTTTAAATTTCGAAGTACCTATAATGGCTAATGCATTGTTTACTATGCTACACAAACTTAATATAGCTTAATACGTACACAAACTTAATCTTAACACGGTTTTAAGCGAATTTTGGAAAAATACAAAATAACAATGCCAGTTAATTTCGTTTTTATACTAAATGTTTTGAAATATCGTTTTTATTTCAATTTATTTAAATATTGCACATATTGTTTTAAACTTTTATGAAATATGCTATACTACAAATAAAAATGTGAAATAAAAATTAGAAAAAAGGCTCCAAGATTCTATGCATGCTCAAAAATACAGAACAATCGCGTTCAAGTCAACAAATAAGCATTTTGGACAAACAAGTAAAATAATCCATATTTGTCATTTCAAACATTATGTAAAAATCAAAATATAAGTTTCGATAATCGATATTTGATATTCGAAACATGATGCAGTAATGAAATATAACTTTAAATAATCGATACTTGTCTTTCGAAACACGATGTCGAAATCAAAATATAACTTGAAATAATCGACATTTGTCATTCGAAACATGATACAGAAATCGAGATATAATTTTACCAATTCTATAAAAAGAGCCATTTCTTTCAGCTACTTTGACTAATTTAACTTTTACAGAACGACACAAATTATGTTAGTCTGGTTATCAAATCAATTTCTGAACATTCTATTCAATTTCAAATCGCAGTGGTTTTCTTATAATGCATATGGATACTAGATTTAAACAAAACCATATTTTTCAAGCACTAGTCTCCTTTCAAAAGTATCTTCCTAGCGTATCTCTATATTCTTTTCTTAGATATCATCTGGCTATTGTCATTGAAAAAAAACTTCTTTTCAAATATGACTTTTATTCCAAAAGTTTTATAGGGATAAAAAGAAGAGCATTGAAAACGCAGGAGTAAGTACAAGTAACTAATGAAAATAGAAAAGTAAGTACCGTTGCAGGAAAATATAAAAATGGAGAACAAAAATAAAATTTAGCAAAATATGAACAATTTCTGGAATATTTTTTTACGGAAGGCTGCATTTTCCGCTCAGATTTTCCATTATAAGACTAAAATTTGCTGAAGCAAATATTCAGTTCTCATTATTATTTTATGCGAATACATTGTGACTGATATATATTGAAATGTATTATAGTTTATCAGAAATCATTTTAATGGACTATAAATTGACTTCTGAAAAGAATTCACATATATTTTTCAATGTGTAATTTCATAATTCACATATATTTTTCAATGTGTAATTTCATATTTCGTTTAAAACTTTTCTTAACACTATGAAACAAATAATAAAAAGAAAATTAACAAGAAATATATCTGTTTTTTGTCGTTTGTAACGTATCAAAGCGGTTTAGGTAATTACTTTTAAATTCTCAAAAGGCCTTCATGGAAATCGCCCTTATTTTATACTTTATCTCTAATGTCACAAGCAATATAGCGTTTGTATATGCTTTTACAGGGCGTTTCATAAAGAACGCCAAAACATTTCATATTTTTTGTTCACCCAAACCAGAAAATTTATAAAATAAAAAAAAATTATAAAATACTTTAAACTTTAGACTTAAAATAGGTTTATTTGATTCAAAAAAATAAATAAAATAAAATAAAATAAAATAAAATAAAAATAAAATAAATAAAGGAAGTTGGAAATTATGGCATTACCATAATTTTTAATTTACAGTAACAATTACAGCGTTCCATAAATTCCTAAATATAAAAAAATGCATAAGAACATACAATAATAGATATTTGTTTGGTAAAAAATGTTTTGTCTCAGTCTTTTATTTCTTGTGCAATGATGGCCAAACTTAAAAGTGATTAATATATGAATGCTAAATGGTTTAGTATTTAATTGTAATGCAGTATTAAGCACTTAAAATATTGTCATAAAATTAAGATAAATTGACATGCATAAAATACATTTGCACTTTTATGTGTATATGAAAATTCATATTTAAAAACTATAGGGTAGACCGGTACACGTTTACGCATGGGGCACAATTACGCAGTGCACTTTTTCCGAAACGAGTTATAACTGGTGCACCACCAGTCATGACAGATTGATGCTGCTCGCTAGCGGGTATTCTCACACGATTTTGAGCGTCAGTCGTGCTTCGGTCTAGCATGCGGAAAGGATAATCTGTTTTCTGTCAAGATAAGTAACTTTTGTGTTGAACTTATTGAAACTTATTGTGAACTAATAATACTTAGTTAAGGTTAAACAAATATATGAACATTAGCAGAATTTTATCCTTTTTTCAGAACTGTATTTGTATGAACAGAAATGTTATTAATTTTTGTTGCACGTTAAAAATAAATCCAAACATGGCGACGGGACACATTTACGCATTGACACCGGGGCACCTTTACGCACGTTCTTACTGCGTAAATGTAAAAAAGGACAAGACTGGGTTCAATCTCTTAGATTGAAAAAGTGGTCCCATGGCATGTGTGCAAAAAGAAACACTTTATTTTTGTTGGTAGAAACTGTAACAGTGATTAAGATGACTAAGTAGTTTCTGTTTTTAATTAGTAATAAGCCCTATGTTTTCAGTTTAGCCTATAAAATGTTCTTTAATTAATTATTTTTTAACAGTGTTTTAAGTTATAAATAAAACATTTCAATTTGATTAACTATTTATTTCACTTACTCCTTGGTATCACTTATAATATGCGTAAACGTGCCCCACTTGATAAAAGACTTGGACCAAAAAAATATTTTTCTTACGGTTATAAACACAAATAGGGCAACAACTGAATACACAAATTTTGACTTTATTAACTCCTTTATAAAACCCACAATGTCTAAAATTTCCTAAGTTAAAACATAAAAATTAGAAAATTCATTGAAAAAAACCCGCATAAACGTGCCCCGGTCTACCCTACATGTGACGAAAATGACCTAATTGTTACAAGGTTATAATTCTGCTTAGACTACAGATAATAATTTAATATCTCTAAAACAAATTAGTTGTGACTTAAAACTATAATAACCAGTTCTTTTTCGCTGATATATGCCATTTTGTATTTAATAAAATACTAAATCACACTAAATATGATAAACTTCATGCACAATGACCTTTTAAATATGAAATGAGAAACTTGTATATATATCAGATTGCTCATAAAAATTATGTGGAGTACTTTAAGAAATATTTCAAAACTTTGACAATAAATAGTTAATGCTACGTTGCGCCGGTCTGTAAGGCAGATCAAATTAACGCATAATATCGAATCAAAGATTTTTCATTCTTTAATTTGGTATTTCTCCATTATACGGTCGACCATTTTCCTTAAGAAAAACTATCGCCAAATTATTCGCAAATTTGTAAGGCCCATTAAACTAAGGAAGAATTTTGACATTTGAATCTAAAAAAAGAAAAAAAAAAGAAAAAAAAAGAAATTTAACAAATTACAACGACCATTTGGAATATGATTTTTTCAAAGACTAAAGTTTAAGACATAAAAAATTGCACTGAGTTGACCATATATTACGTACGCTATGAATGAAACATTAATAGTGTTAAAATAAAGTAAAAATTGCAAGCGACAAAAATCTCCTGCGTCTCGTCAGATTTCCTTAAACTTACGTATTATTCTCCTGAAACTTACGTATTATCCAAGCTGTTGGCTGTACGGGAAAAGTCTTTTCCATCGTCAGATTTCTTGGAAATCTGACGACCCATTTTAAATGAAATTTCATTCTTAAACTTCTAAACATCCCACAATATTACTTTTTACACTGTTGTATAGAGAAAAAAATGTACTTTTAAATGCAATTTGTTTGAAAGCTGTATCTCAATTTGTTTCTGAGTTATTATTATTTTTTTTTGTAGTTTTTATTACTTTTTTGTCATAGTGGCAACAGAAGTATCCATCTCTCTTGAAAGTAAAGGGAAAATACATATCACTGTATAGACCAATCAGAAAACGAATAAAATGTGGATTAAACCAATAAAACGGTTCAGATATGCTTTTGATTTCCTACCCTGACGAGGACAATAACCATTTTTCCAAATGGTTAAAAAATAAAACAGACCCGCTCAATAAAGTGTAAACAATCAGTCACTTTAAACAATAAAATTCAGGATAGATTAATGAAAACAGAAAACAACATGTATTTATTTTTTTACATAATTTTTCTTAATTATCCCTCTCGACTGGGCCCCACCAGTGGCTGAAAGCTCTCAAGGGGTACTCTGGTAGACGGTAGGTGCTGAGTTCGAACCTAATCGTGCCCGTCGCGTCGGCATAACATTTCGGATGTTTGTGACTTCAGTTGAAGCTTATCTACAAAATTTAGAACTCCTATAATATTACCTGTATGTAACTGCATCGCAGTGCTTTTCCTCTTTTTACATAGATGCCAAGATCTCCTAATTATTCTGTAGTTTGATCCAAGACAAACAATTTTACAACCGCAAAGTGTTTTTACAAGAAAATGTGTCTTCTTTCATATAAGTGCTTATTAGATTTCATTTTAAAATCTTTTATTAAATAAAATTTCCGGTTGGAAACATGTTTGTCTTAGATCAAAATCGGGAATAATTACGAGATGTTGGCATCTATGCTTTTAATATCCTGATGTCGCCATTCAAGGTAAAAAAAAATATTTCTTTAAAATACGGAAATTTTACTGGCAATCGAGACACCAGTACTACTTCCGTATTTTAACGGATTTTTTCCCCGTAAATTTTGTTAAAAGAGATTTTTTTCTGGAATTTACGGAATAAAATTCCGTTAAAATACGTAAATAAAACTGGTGTCTCAATTGCCAGTACAATTTCCGTATTTTAACGGAATTTCTTTTGCAGTGTTTAAGTGCGCAATTGTTATCTTAGTTAACCAAATAACTATTAATTCAGTGAAAGAGCGTTAAAAAAACAAAAAAACGTCCATTTAAAAATTACTTGGTGACATAAGAAAGCTATCTGAATTCAAGTGAATGTCACGGACAATTTTTATGGTAAATCCGCTCTTGTTTGTTTCTTTAAAGATTTTAAATCTCTAAACAAATAAATATATTTTTTTTAATGTTCGAAGTCAATCTGTGTATTTTAGAAAGTTTGTGACTGCCAGTACCATCTTTTGATGAAATTATAAGTATTTTTTTCCATGACTGCGTTAAAAATTTATGAGCTATCTCATAAACATATTGCTAATTTCACCTTTATATCTATTATAGTTAATAAATTATTAAATATTTATATTTGGTATTCTTTCTAAAACACCCAGTACTTAATACCTATTATAACACAGAGACTTACATGCTGAAGTAAAACAAGATTCAATACATACAATCAAAATAATAAATTGCTTTCTTTTAGTAAATAAAAGTAATAGAGACTAATGGCGAATCTTCTGAAACCATTAATTCAAGTAAACTTGGATTAAATATGTAATGTTGGTGCAAAAGTGTCTAGAGCTTAATTTTTATTTCACATAAACAACAGACAACAGGAAATCAGTAAAAGATTCTACACCCGCTGTTATCATAAATGTTACGGTGTTTATCCGACGATTGAAAGAAACCAGAAATTCTGCAGCTGAAACTTTTCATATGCATCCGCACATTTCCGGAATTTTTTTAAGTTCGCCTGCTACTTTGAGTCGCTTAAAAATGCACGGTATCTTCCTTAAGTTTGAGGCTTTAAGAAATTGGGAAAACATTGAAAAAGTGCTCCATCTGAAAGTATTATGTTCTTAAATTCTTTCATTTTTTATTCTGCTACTGTAACGATAGAAATGCAGGTATTAATCTCAATAATATAAGGAATATTCATTCAATTTCATATTATGGTCTTCTTAATTATTAAATTTATTAGAAATATAACGTTAATATAAATTCAGTTACAGCGAATGTCTATAAAAATGAGCGAAATTCCAAGTGTCTAAATTGGGGTTTGTTTATAAATTACGTAAATTAAACTTATTTTAATCAAATATGTTTTTATATCAAGATTTCAATGTTAATTTTTATTATTTAGAATATTTTTCATTTAAATTTTGCAAAACAGGCTTTTATAAAACTTTTTATTTTTTAATAACTAAATAATGAATGAATATCCTATTGTTTTCATTAATTTGCTTTTGACAAGTATCGCAATTAAATAATGTAATTAAGATAAATAGCGGGAAAACATTCGTGAATGCAAAGCGTAAACAAACGATCACGCAGTCATTTTACCTACTGTGACGTCACGGGGATACTGTCCAGTGTCCATCTCAACTAAAGTGTTGTCAAAGACGACAAAAAAACTTCCTGTATTTAAAGGCCAGAAATGTCAAAATTGAGCCTGCAAGGAAGGCTAAAGTGAATTAAATTGCACATTCTAGATTGCCAGTGCCCTCTACCGCGTCAGGAAGGCGTTTCGGACCCGGCATTCCTATGTGATTTCGAGAAGTCTTGGTGTACCCTACCTCCCCTCAAAGTTTGTAACATTAGCCGGGACACCCTGTATATATAAATTTTGGACAACTGCTGCATACAGTAAGAGACGTCTTCAATTTATTTAGGTATGTCTTTTTATTTTTATTTTATTTTTTATTATTGTTTGTTGTGAAATTTACAAATAAACACTTTTTATATATTTTATTTAAATATCAACCAATGAAATTATAGAGAAAATGCTTTGGGATAACAATTTAGTCTACCGTGAAAGAATGGTAAATTCAAAATAGCAGCAATAGTTTTACCGCTGATTATTATTGTATTCTTTTACTATCACAATATTACAATTAAAAATATCAAATTTCTTTTTTAAAAACCCCGTCTTAAAAATGCGGTGCTAAGTAAATGCTTTAATTAGAATCAAAACTGCTGTATTTCTCGAATACATAGCTTCAGATGCTTTATAATACACCTTTTCAGATCTAAAACTTACGATAAATTGATTATTATGTTCACTGTTTAATTGCAACACTTTTAAAATCTATCATTTATAGAAAAATAGCTATCAAGAAAATGCAGTTTTATATACAAGGTATATTAAATGTTAGAACACAAAAATTATTTTTCTAACGCTTCTTTAAGAATATCATAATTGAGAATCTAATATTTTTTAAGTGTCTACTGTGTTTAAATTTTTGAAAATCTTAAAAACTACTGCATATTCATTAAGCAATGGCATTAGTTTCTTTATGTCCGTCTTTTCAGGTATAAAATTTACATTAGAACTCTTCTGTGTTTAAATTTCGTAATTCAAATACTCTAATAATTCTATCCTAAATAAAATTTTAAAAGTATTGAAAAATAGCTATCTCAAATATATTCTTCCCTTTGAAGACATTGGAGACATTTTCAATGTAAAAATATTTCTCTCATTCTTAAATATATTAAAATTAAAAATCACCATTAAAAAAAAAGTTAGTTGTCTTTTGTGTGATGCTAAGCAAATGTTTATTTTTGTTTAAGTTTGAAAACTGCTTCAAATTTACTGAGCAATGTGTCAGAGTTTTATAATTGCACTTTTAAATCTAAAATATACAATCGAATGCTTGTTATGTATTCCATTTAAATATAGCACTATTAAAAGCTTACAGTTTTTCCTTTTCTCTAGTTCGTATTTAAAATATCCGTTTTCTGAAAAAAAAAATCTTAAAATCTCCGACTAATTAACCGCAATTCGAAAACGAAACACGTTTAAAAATTTATTTTTACACACAGGAGTTGAAATCAATTTTCGAAACTGTCTCGTAAAATTTCGACAACTTAATTATCTATCGAGAACAGTTATAATCCAAATTGCCATTAAAAAATTCAGATCGCAATACACGGATCATTCTTTATATAGCTTTTGGTGAAATTGCCACCGTAAAAGAAAATAAGTACGAGCTTATTAGATTTTTCAGAGGTATCACGCCAAAAATTGTTTCCGAAGCATTTATAAATCTTTTCCCGTTCATTAAAGTGTTACACAATTTTTATTCGAAAATTCTTAAATGGATAAATTTTCAGCAAGTTTTCAAGTCCACGAGTAAGTTCGCAGCTAATTAATGAAATTCTAGAATGTTTCGTTTTTTTCTTATTTTTTTTTCTATTTGAAATTCTTCTAATTTTGTATTCACTGAGTTTCTCTTTAAAGTATTCTATACAATCTTTCCGCTAGTATGTAATTGGCAAAGTGCCAAATGCATGCCATTAAAGGTTTCGGAGATGTTTCATGGTGGGGGAGGGGCTTAAATCTACTCTATAAAAGGCTTTTTAAGGAAAAAAATGCTGTTTTAATTCAAGACGTTTCGTAATTCGGTACGAGAGTAATTGGTGATGTGCTAAGAAAGAGAATAATATGTGATAATTTTATTTAATTACAACTTTAATTTGACTGATTCATGGCGATAATGTGATTTGTTTAAAGTCGGTACGTTTTGAAGGTAATTTTAATTTAAAATTCTTATTTAAAGGGATATAAAATAAAAGTATCACGTCGGAATTTTTCAAATTAACAAGAATTATCGATTGGAATACCAATATGACTATTACTGTTTTTTGTGCCAAATATCAAAAATGCACGATGTCGTCAGTTGAATTACTGCACTAAATATACGATACTTAAAAAAAAAATCTAATTTCTGCTAATAAATAAATAAATAAAATCTGTCTTTTCTGTATTTGCGATAGCAAATGAAAAAAGGGAAATTTTGAAAATAGATATGTTTAAAAGAGGATCTTGATTGCTACACCTAGAGACATGCGGTAGAAAAATTGTTTCTTGAAAATTATTTCTCATAAAGCAATTTCTTTCTTGTATAACAACAAAATTTAACAACAAAATTTAACAACAATTTTCTATAACATATTTTATAAAACATTACTTAACAATAATTTCGATAGATTAAAAAAAAAAAATCCGCTCATCTGATTGATCTTTTTCTTCTTCTTTTTTTTTTTTTTTTTTTTTTTTTTTTTTTTAACTTTGCTGTTTAAATTTGGCTTAAAACTTGTATGAATCTGTTAATATTATTATTTGTTAAATGAAAGTCATACAAGACAAGTTAGACAAGTAAATTTAAGAAAATATTGCAGCTGTCTAAAGACAAAATTCAGTTTTTATCTTAGAAGAACGAATATTTTCTAACCATTAAGAAAATAAAAGAAAATAAATCCTTCGTTTCGCGTCGACATAATTTTATAAGAAAAGAGCTGACAAAATTAGAAGTGAATCGATTCCGTACATTTTCAGCATTCGTAATTGTAAAATATGTTCAATAAGTGCTCCATTCATTTATTTTCCCAATAACAAATTTTCAACATGACCTCCAGAACATTCTACGACACAACTGTTGTCCTGTAAATTGTGTTTCGGGTCATCAGCGCCCTCTACATGTGATTTTTTAACTTTTTTTTCCCTGCTAAAACAATCCAACTGCCTTTTGAGCAATTTCTTGAAAACCGCACTGCTTTATCATAATTTCTTCCTTTTTTTATGAGTTTTTAAAGTTGTAACAAACTTTTGGGTCACCCGATAGTCACCTTGTGTCCCAAAAATGACTGATGGATTTTAAAATTCAATAACTTCCAAACGGTAACGAATATTAAAAAAATTATTGCAGGAGGGTTATGTACGATGTCAGGAGTTTTTGTACTGTGATTCTTGATTTTAGTTCGAATTTCAAACAATAGATGGCACTGAATGCAATAGACGCTCAGTCCAGACCTGATTTTTGGTACTTCGGGATCCATTCAATATATTTTAATCTCCTTTTTTCGCATGGAAGAAGAGAGAGACCGAAAAATCGATCCTGGATTTAGCGATTATTGCTTGCAGCGCCATCTATCAATGCTATTTGTAACTAAAACTGAGAATCGCAGCATAAAAACTCCTGACATCTTGCATAACACTCCTGCAAGAATTTTTTTAATATATGTCACAGTTTGCAAGTTATGGAATTTTAAAATCCATCAGTCATTTTTGGGACACCCGGTACATTTAATGTGCAGAGCTCAGTGAAAAATAAATGTTTGTTTCTCAAAGAAGGCAAAAAAAAAAAAAACTCAAAACTCAAAACTCAATTTATTGTTTCGTAATTTACAATATTATATATGGCTCATTCGCAAGAAAATTGACAATCTTCAAAATTAATATATTTCACAGGAGAGGCAAAAGAAGTTTTGCATGCATATATATATATATATATATATATATATATATATATATATAATAATAATAACATATACATTTAAAGCACTTAGCTGTAAAAACATACATAAAGGCGTTTAGCCCTTAAGAGTCAAGTTGTAAAAGAGATAGAGAGGATTGACTGAATCTATCCCCGCACACAATTTGTGCCCCCCCCCTCCCCCCGTTTCTGATGTGGCAAAGTGACATAAAATGTAACTTAACGGTTTCGCGTATAACTACACTTTTAGCACTTTTTCTTTTCCACGACCTACCTAAGTCCGACCTTTTAGTGCAAAAAGTACGCAAAATGAATTTTTTAAAGTTGCGTCACTTTTCTTGCTGGGGAGCGATATATACATACATATATAAAGAAAAGATTAATAAAAAGCTTCTCATATTGACAGAATTTATTGATGCTGCAGGGAAGCTCAAATTCATAAATACTTTGTTTAAAATAATATGTATTATTCTCTCCTCCTCCTCTATTGCGTAAATAATATCTGCGGAGGGGCCAGATGTTTAATGTTTTCCATTGACAAATTCTTTGCCACTTTTCCTGAGGAATGGCATGCAATATTTTAAAGTATAATTTACTATATATATACAAAAAATATATAATTATTATGTAATTGGAAGAAATTTATGGGAGATATTAAATGAAGTCACCAGGGTTCGTTGATATATATCAGTGTATATATATCTTGATATATATCCGATATTTCTTTTTAAAATATCAAGGTTTTTGATATTTTTGATATTTTCATATACTTGACATTTTTTTTTCAAAATATCAAGACGTTTGATATTTTGTATATTGGGTTTTTCATTTTCAAAATATCACAGTGCTAGATAATTTCGATATTTTCAGTCAGAACAAGTGTAAATGAAATTTTCAACTGTTATTGACTGTGTTATTGTACTATAGATAAAGAAATTTTACTATTGGCAGTGACTTTTGTAGCCAAAGACGAAAACAAATATTTTTTCAGGGCTTTGTGTTTGAAGTTTTTATTTTTAAATATAGACCTAATAATTATGTGAGACAATTAACTCAAAACAGCCATTGAAAGATAAACTGTCTCTAATTTAGATAATCAGTTATATACAGCTTCATTAGAAAATAATCTTTTCTGATTTGGTTTTGTTGAGTCTAAACTGTACAACATCTTAGCGAATAAAAATGAAACAAGTTTACAGTTTTGTTAAAATTCTTCAATTTAAAAAAAAACTATTTTGTATTTAAAATGTTGTTATAGAAAATATCATGATATTTTCGAACCCTGGAAGTCACACAATTAATTGAAAATTATGTCCCTCATTGATTAATTAATATTTTTCAAAAATCCGTTTCAAGAAAAGAATAATAAATATACAACATTTAAATTGAGGATTTTCCTTGATCGGAGTGCCCTGAAGTTTTTAGCACAGATGTTTTTTCAACAAATGGAAATAATATCAGTTCTGTAGATAAATAAATAAATAAAATAAAGATGAGAGTGACTGTTATTTTAATAATCCTTATTCCATTTTTCTAGTGATAAAAAAACAGTAGCTATACTTTGTCTTCAAAAGTAATAATCTAAAAATTCGCTTTTTGAAATAAATGATTTTCTTATGTAATATATAAGTTTCATTCAAACTAAAAATAAGTAATAATTTTCTTTTTCCATGTCAAAAATTACCAGTACCCGTTTTTCGATTACATCTCTAAAGGAAAAATGAAGTTAAAGAAAATAATAGTCCTGATCGATAGCTTTCAAAAACGATAAATTAACTATTAACTATAACTAGATAACTATATAACTATTACTGGTACGTGCTGATATTCTTAATGCAGAATGGAATGCAACAGAACATTTGATTAGAAGTATAGTAAATGGCCTTTCTAACTTTTTCCTGAGTCAGGAGAATTGAAGGAATTATGAAATTAAGAGAAGGACATCGGTATGTATAATTATATGTTTCGTACATATAAAATATATTTATATATTATATATATGTATTATGTGTTATTTACGTATTATATATATTTATAATGCATTATTTATGTATTATATATATGTATTTATGTATTATGTATTATTTATGTATTATATATATGTGTATTTATGTATTATTTATGTATTATATATATGTACTATGTATGTAAATATACTATGGGTCTGCTTTAACTTGACAGTTAGAGATTATTTCTAACGAATTCAGTTTGAAAATTTAAAAAAAAACAACGATTTTATGCTATTTTGGTACAAAATTAATATTTTTTTTTTTTTTTTTTTTTTTTTTTTTTTTTTTTTTTAACTTACCCCAAGTAAAAAGAAACATGAAATTAAGTAAGTTTCGGTCTGGATATTCTTTTGTAAAATAGTAAAACAAGAAAATACAAAAAATAAACAATTCACAATCTTTGTTTTAGCGAAATTACAGAAAATAAAATGCAGTGATGTTTGATATATAATCCTTAACAGTCTACGCTAGTATCGCAAAGACACTCAAAAGCTAATGATAAACCAATGGGAGAGCTCTTTTCACATCTCCCACTTTCATTACAGGTTTCGGGACACCGGTCTGAAAGTAAAAATGTACTAAGAAAAAAAATTGCACCCCAAAATCGATAACTCACGAAAGTACCCGGTTTGATATCAACTTCAGATATCCTATACGTAAAAAAATAAATAAATAAGTAATAATAATAATAATAATAATAATAATAATAATAATAATAATAATAATGAAAAAATAATCATTTACAAATACTGAAGTGCAAACGAGAAACTTTAAAAGAACGTTTTCCTATGCTTACATTGGCTCCTAGTGCTTTACTGGAGTAACCCTCTTAACTATAAAATGCAATATCTCTTTAAAGCAATATCTCTTACTTAAATAAGAAATAAGTGATATATTTACTGGGCGGCTCGCGAGTTTTGTTTATAGAAAAATTTAAAAAAAAAAACCACTATAAAAATATTTAAACTTAATGTCAAAATTATAACGGACATCTGTTATTTTTTAATTTTTATTCTATTCAACTACGACTATTTTTAAATCCAAACAATATATATGTTAAACTTTTGAAGTTAATTTGGACATTTTCACAGTTTTAGACAGATCAGTAGCATTTTCTGACGATAACTTGATTTATTTTTAAATTACCGTTCGCATAATGTATGAGTTTTCATGTAAACATGTTACTTATTTGATATATGTATTTATTGAATTTTAATATTAGAAGGTCCTTTACGATACACGTCATAAATGTCTATAAGGAATATTTGCATAATCAAATGTTGAAAATGTATTTTACTGGTCTATAATTGTTCTTTTAACATTTCATGACCGAAATCAAATCGAAAGGGAGTATGTTCTTTCAAAATAAATGTTCATTCTATCGAACTTTTAAGGCGTCGAGCTACATACTTTATTTCACTTTTAATCATGTCCCGTTTTTACACTTGCTCTATATATTGTTTCATCTTTTCCGTACCACTATTTCATTTTTCCTGGGTGAATTTTAGAGCTCAAATCGAGAAGTATATCATCACGATTATATTGCGATGCTCAATAGAAAATATAATAAATATATATATAAACGAAAATAGTTAAAATAATTTCATTTCATAGCAGTATATTCTTCAGGCTGTTTTCCAAAATTTGCTGAAAAGAATCTGAAAATTCTGATATCATTCTGAGTGAAATCATTCTGATATGGACAAATTTAACCCAATTTCACTGACAACTCAATGTATGTTTTTTAAATGTTCAGTTTAAGTGTAATAAGGATATTGTTTGATATTTAGAAATAAGAAATCCCAGTAACTTCCCGTTATATTGTTCATTCTGATATATTCATGGGTCACATTGTATAGAGAACATTTCATTGTTCCTGCCAGAACCTTAATCAGTAAACTTCATGATCATTTCATTTACAACATGCTATAGAAAGGTGCGATGAAGATATTATTTTCAAAATAGTGGTAGGAACAACAGAAATTTTCCTATAGAATGCGACCCCTGTATATTTCTCTTGTGTCATCCTCCCAGAAAAAAGAAAAACAAACATAACTGCAACTTTAAGACTGGTGTAACATGTACAATTCTCATATTTATTTATTTTTTAAAAGAAAATAGTAATATGCATACAAACATATATTTGGTCTTGGACAAAACATTTAAATGTAGGTTAACACTTCCTTAATTTTCCTATTAATGTCCTCGCTCATATTGTACTTTTTCCCCTTCCAACATGTGCTATATAGCGCGTATCATTAGAAAGCATATTTGGAGCGAAGTCCACTAACATGATTCACAAATAAGTATGATATTAAGGCAGCGTAATCAGTTATACTTAAATGGAAGATATATTATATGATGGCATTTTAAATAGCAATTCAGCAGTCAAAGCAAACTAACTAATAACATTTTCAGCTGTACTCTTTCTGTTCCCAAGATATCCCTGCTTACTTGGTCACATGATTACGGTGTTCTAATCACTTTCCAGTTAGGACCATGTTAAAAGACAGACTCGTATAACGATTGTTTAAGATACGAAATAATACATTGTTGGAAAATTTTCTGAATTTAATAAAGTGTGTAAACAATTAAGGGATGTTCGCAACATTTTGTTGTCAGAAACACAATGTATTTGCGCGTTAAAAATTTTTATGAATGCACTTTTAAAGTGTGGGACACATCTGAAATTTAGAGGCTTTCATTATAATATACAGGATGTCCACAATTAAACGGCCCTACTTTAAAGTTATCTACAGACAGAACTATTGTTCATAAAGTTGTGAAATTTTGTGAAAGATATAACAAAGGCATGGGGATTTGTATAAACAAAAAAAAATAGTTCAAAATTTCACCACCAGAGGCGATTTTAAATAAATTACACATTTAGCATCACAATAGTTTAGAAATTTTACTTATTAACTTAACCTGATTCTAAAGACAGCATTTCACGACATATTCCTAGCATTTCCCAGAACACGCTGCGGCCAACTGTGGAACATGCTATCTTACGATTCAAGATGGTATCTGAAAATGATGACCATCATGCGGAACATGTTTGGTTACAACGAAATTTGTTAAACTATCGTAAATGTATGCTAAATGTGTAATTTGTTAAAAAACGGTCTCCTAATTTTGTTTTCGCTCAAGCAAATGCCCATGCCTTTATTATGTCCCCCACAAAATTTCACAACATTCTGAACAATGGTTTCGTTTGTAGACAACTTTAAAATAGATTCGTTTAATTATGGACACCCAGTAAATAAAATTTCTAAACTATCGTAATGCTAAATGTATAATTTATTAAAATTCGCCCTCTGGTGGCGAAATTTAAAACTATATTTTTTTGTTTTTTGCTTAAACAAATTCTTATCCTTTTATTATGTCTTTCACAAAATTTCACAACTTTATGAACAATAGTTTTGTCTGTAGACAATTTTAAAGTAGGGTCGTTTAATATTGAACACCCTGTATATGCATATATATATGTATATAAATGTTTCTTGATCTTGCTAAAGGTTTACGAAAATATAACATAACACCTACAAAGTTATCTATTGTTTTGAAAATCATACCTGTATCCTAGGAGATCTCAGAAACCAATAAATTTCCGAGCCCATTTGATTTTGAATAGTTTCATACACGGAAAAAACTGTTTTGTTGAAACAACTAAATTTTGGTTAATATAGCTCCAACCAAATATTTTGGTTGGAATGATCAAATTTTGGTTATATTAACCAAATGATTTTGTTAATTCAACAAATTATTTGGTTAGTCAAACTAAAATATGGTTATTCCAACCAAAATATTTGGTTGGAGCTATGTTAACCAAAAATTTAGTTGTTTCAACAAAACAGTTTTTTCCGTGTATTTAGTAAACATGTTCTAGAAACAAATATGTTAAAATAACACTGTAAAATAAATATTACTTGGTTACTCTTAAATGTATAAATTCTGTTACCCAACTGAAACCGTTTACTTGAGATAGCAGCCAAATAACCGATATTTTGTGTTGATACCAATTTGAGAAAACTAATCAATGCTATCCCATTATTATTTATGTGGTTTCTAAAAAATAAAGGAACGGTCCTTGTATTCGTGGTACCTCTGAAGAGGCTATGTTACATTTTCTTACACTTTTTACCAGTTCAAATAAATACGTCTATTTTGACAATGTACTAAAATATATTTCTTGATATCTTTTGCGTGTATCGTTATTCATTGGTTACCATACATATACAACCATTATTTTAAATGAGTTAATCTGTTCTGCCTCGGCAAGCCAGATATATTCAATAAAATAGGATGCATTAAACTACATAATGAATTGCAACATTGGCATAATGTAAATATAATATGGGCATAAAGATTTTCGAAAAAAAAAATTTCTTCATGAAATGCGTTAAATTTCGATTGCTGTGCACTGAGGAAAAATTTTAAAAAAATGTAATCATAAAGAATGTAAATGATTCTGCCAAACACTACATCACATTAATGACTGCAGGATCATTAAAAAGGCTTTCAGTAATGATAACCATTTTATCTTGCATATTTTTCTGACTGCAATATCTAGAAATTTTCAACTGATTTTCACATTATTTTCGCTAATTTTTGCCAGTTTTACCTTTTGGCATTTGGGAAAACTTTTTTTTATTAAAATGTCACATATTTAAACATGTTTTCTTAACCGAATTGATTAATATTTTTGAAAACAATAATTATTCTATATAATTTTGCTTTAGTTAGTGTTTAAATTGAATTAATTACTTATACATAAAAACTATGAAATTAATTTATTAAACTTATGTTTTTCAGAATAAGTGTTAATATAAACTTTTTTAGATATTATATGCTATAAAACTATTGGAACTGTTGATATATATGCATATATATATAGATATGTATGTAATATTTGTCATGTGATAGCGTTCGTATTTATAAACCTATTTGGATGAGACAGAGCATATGTTAGGGGATTATTAAGAACTCGACCAAGTTCTTTGGCTTGATCCACCATCTTATTTCAAAATGCGAATCTCTAAAGATTTTAAGCACAAAAATATACAAAAGAATTGGAAATATATGTATTTTTTGAGTAAGTTTTAGGTCTTGATACAAGGATTGCAAAGCATTTTTTTTTTTTTTTTCTCATCACTCTTACAAAGCGGATGAGATACAGCAATGTGGAATTTTCGGATGGCTGCCATTTTGAAAGAAGACAGCAATTTGTTTTCCAAATCGGGTTTAATTTATGAGTTTTAGAAAACGTGGTTTACCGCAAATTTATACGCTTATAACTACTACATAGTTATATCCACTAGCGTCATAATCTCGTCAGACCTGGAGGTACTTTGCGATAAAAGTAGGTCGCCATAAATGAAGCAACCTTGTAGTTAGCTGGCTTATTTTACGAAATTCCCAATCAAATTCCGTATTGATGAGTACTGGGAATAATCGGGTTTTATGGATTTTATCTTCATGTCTTTGAGCTGAATTCTAAAACAAAAGGAATAGGGAAACTACCTTTTCCTCCCGGAACAAACTGGCAGGATATTTTTACTGCACTTAGGTATAAAAAGTTTTCTGGTATTTTCCGAATTTGTTATTGTAACTCAAGAGATACTTTAAAATGAAAATAATTAGAACTCTTTTCTATTTTATGCATTTTTGAATATTCAAAAATAATTCTCGAAAACATTTAAGTTTTTGCACCTTCAAATTCTAAAATATATAATTAATAACCTGACAGTAACAGTGCTATAACTTTAGTAAATGAAAAAATTTATTTCAATTTATTTCAATAAAACACTTAACAAAACAACTGAAATATGAAGCTTTAATGAAAAAATTAACATCTTAAACAATCTTTAATAAACACACAAGTGCATGCTGCGTTATATATTACAGAAAATAATAGCATGAAGTGATAAACAGTCTATGTACTTACATACACTTTCCACCTTCAAAAGGCATCTGTAAAAAAGAAAAAGAAAGTTTAAATATTTATTAATATAAAATCGTGCAAATTAAAAATTAATTAGTAATAGTATTATTAAAAATAAGTATTCTAAAGTAATATATACAACATTATTTCACGTCTTCTGTGCTTCCGAATACTATTTTGCAGCGTGAATTTGAAAACTTAAATTTTACGTTACGCAATATATAACTTTATGTATCATTTGTTTCGTTTTCAATTTTATCTTCATCTAAACCAATGATTGTAAGTTTTTACTCCTATTTAATGAAAAATTGATCATTGGTAATAAAGGAACTAGTAGGTAAAGGAAAATCGTACATAGTAAAACACGGTAAGCTGTGAAATGGAGAACAATTAATAAGAAGCAAAATTATGTATGCAACATATAGAAGATCGTCAATAAATTTTATTTATCTCTTAATTAATGTTTTACTTAATCTTTTTTACACGTGCATGACTGTGTACCACTCATCTCTAAAGAATATACTTTAATTTTTTTGCGCTCTGGTTGTTTCTATTAAATCTGATTTCGCAGGATTCTCGTATTTGGAAATGTACCGAAAAAAATCATAGTTTAGGATTTTTTTAAAAGAGAAGATGCTATTAAATTAGCAAGTTTTGTAACAATGATGCTTGAGAAACGACTTTGAAGAAGTCTTTCGAAAGAAAATTGATGTTAATTCTCGTTTTAATTAAATAAAAATATTACAGTAACATTGCTTAAGCCATATAGAACGGAACTCACGAACAAAGGTTAAGAGCTCTTCTCATTGTAAACAGTGAGGTGATATCTAGAAAAAGTTTTATTATAGATTTTATTTCGCTTCGCTTCCTTCAATAATCGTGTTATACCAAACAAAATCTGACAAAATAATTTCCGTAGTCTGGAAACATGACCCGACTCCGGCAGACCTTAACCCGCAAGCCAATAGGCGAAAAATATCACAAACAACATAAAATGAACTTTAAAAGTATATATAAAAATACATACTCTTATTTTAATACAATCATGAAAAAAAATGTCTATAATGTATACTCTAATATCAGTTTTACCTTTTATTAAGGAAAATAATTTTAGCTGTCCTTAACCCTATTCAAATATGTTTTTCAAATGAAAAATTTCTCTAGAATTTTTCTGGAACACTGTTTGGAAAAATCGAATTAAGTCGAATAGATCCTCAAGTATCAAAAACCGAAACTGATAAGAATTCGGCATACAGAATTTTTATGTAAGTATATGACGAGCGTGGAAGCGGTTTGTAAAAATTAATTAAAGTTTATAATTTATTAAATATTTGATTGTTTTTGAGAAATCAGAGATGGTGATGTAAATCGAGACTTCAAAACGATATTTCAATGCGCAACTGTTTTTCAATACATTTATTTTTAAAATGCGTTCCGTTGAATTTTCAAAAATAAATTTATATCTAGTTAATAGTAAAATACTTTTCAAAACTTAAAGAAAATGTTTAAATATTTCACAAACTGCATTTTTTGTCTTCATCTGTCTTAATTATTTCTACCACCTTTATTTTTTTTATTTTTATTTATTTATTTATTTTTTTTTTTTGCTGTGTGTGGGTGTGTGTGCGTGGGGGGGGGGGGAGAGAAAACACACATAACACAAAAGCAATTTTACTGGAAATCTTGGCCAAAACTAAATAATTTTTCTACTTTTCTGATAGTTTTTTGAAATTTACTCAGAATAAAAAAAATGCGTTATTAAATTATCACATTAGGAAACTTTATGAATCACAGTGCCAAATTTAAGTTAGTGTGTGCATTTATTGATAGAAATAATTAAATGGCAAAACAGCAGTTTTCTCAAAATAGCAAAAGCTGGAAATATTAAGATTAACCACGTTCTAAACGAAAGATTAAATACTTTTTCTATCATTTATTAACTAGACTCGATTCGTTTGAATTTGAAAAATTTTCATGAAGTTTCATAAGAAAATAGTAATTTGCTTATTCTGTGGCAGTTTCTTTATAAAAAATTGTAAATACTTGTACAACTCCAACTGAAGCATCTAGTTTTAGTCTATCGTTTCTAAAAATGAAGCATATGAGTGTTCAATATATTCAAAATTATGGTATGAACTAAAATATACTCTAAAGATCTTACTTTATGCAATAAAGTAGAGTTAAAAATGTTTTCAGGACCTGGATATACAAGTATGCAATATTTTGTATAGAAAAAGTGTAGCTTTTTTTTAAATTTTTGACTACCATTCTGTGAAATTACGCCACTTGTGAAAACGTACACAGAGTTCTAAACATTTCGTAAACCTTTCCGTAAACAGGGAATTGGACTCTTAAAGTTTGGAATTTACGCTAAACTAGCAAAACTAGCATTTACGCAAAGTTAGTGTAGATACTCGTAGCTATGGGTTTTGTTATGCATAGTTTTTTGACACAAAAAGTGTTTATACCTAAACTCGTTATGAACATTGTTTGATTTTTTAAGAGTAAAAAACTTTAGAGCAATTGGTATGTCACTAACCTGACTTTTATTATCTATGTTAGTTTGTTTACAGAAAAATACAACGATGCATATTGTCACGCGGAGCTGTAATCACCAAAAGACAATTTGCTGAAATAATTATGTCAAACCTATAATATCCCTATTTTTTTAAAGTTCTATATGTATTTATCATAAAGCTTACTATACTGTATATATTTTAAAAAACAATGTTAAAATTATGGAAAAATTCATAAACGTAACTTTTATTGCTATGTATTTATCAGTGTTAAACCAAATAAACTCAGAAATGATATGAAAGAAAATTAGATTTTTCACGATTTCGCCTTGTCGTCTTCTTTTAAACATATAATGGCATTATTCAAGTGCTTACTCTATTCTAAAAATACATACACTGACATTAATTAATCTAAAATGTTATATTTCTACATCAAGACAAATCATTAATATTAATTCGCCCAATTTTCGCTTTTAGTTTATAATATTTATTAAATATAAATAAGGAATTTACCAATTATCTTTCAAAACAAACAAAATATTTTCAGATAATTACGTAACAAATACACAGAACATACGCTTTTCAGCTGAATGTTATTATGGTTTTCTTTCTTAATGAACGGACATATTTCATGTAAAACTACGCATTTCCTGAGGCTTATAATGCCTTAATAATGCGATCTGGAATGATAATAAATATTAATGTTTACCTGCTTATTCGACCAGCTAGATATTTTATGACCCATTTGTTATGGGAATAGGGATAAATGATTGTAATATCTTGTAATTATAGAATGTTTTAATTATTAAAAATAATTTCAACTTTATTTAGTTTCGTAAAATTTATAACAAACTTTCCGATTTTCTATAAATGCAGTTATAATCAGAATTTTAGAACAGAATACTTGATCAAGAGTAGATTATAGAAAATAATGGTTTGTGTAAAATATGAAATATGCATTTTTCGGATGATATTTTATGATGAAAAAACTAAGACATTTTGATAGAATTCGGGTGCTCGTATACTGAGAACCCTTTACCGGTTGAATGTAAAATTAAGGGGTCTCAGGACTCTTAAAATTGGAAAAAAATTGAAAAAAGGACCATTTTCAACATTTAATATCTTAAACTGTATATGATTTAGAAACACAATCATAATTGGGATGAAAGATATAAATGTGTTCTTTCGTTTCATGTATTTAAAAAATTGCAAGATGCACAATTAGTATGTACAGGGGACTCCAAACTGTCAGACTTTTGTCGAGCAGAAAATTGGTATATCAGCTTACCTGCAGGATTACAAAATAAATTTTGCAACTAGAATGAAATTTTTTGTTCCGAATTATACTTCAGATAGTAATAATTACCTTGAACCTAAATAAATTTGTATTAAAAGCATTTTTATATTTTCAGTCCAAAGTTGTATTTATCTAATACAAAATTTTGAAATTTTCAATAGTATAATCACATAAAAAAATATTTTTTTGAACAATAGAAATAAAATTTAGGTTCAGTTTATACAGACAAACATGAAACATATGTTTTGAAAATTTTATGAAAAAATATTCAGACGTTTTTGAGGTATCCTGCGTGTTATGTTCAAAAACGTCATTTGGAGAAAATTGACTTCAAAGTTTCGGAAATGCCGCTTCAGCTATTGCGCGGGTATAAAGCCATAACTTCTGTTCTAGTGGGAATTTCAAGGAAATGATTATATCAAAATGTTCAGAAAAGATAGCAGTTTAACATCTAAAAAAATAAACACTTCGAAGATTTTGAAGCTTTAAGAGTCCTAAGACCCCTTGAGTCTGTATATGCCAGTGTATGGCAATCTTTTTAACATAGGGACAAGATTCCATGCCACGGCGGGCACCACGTATCAGCATAATAATTAAAATGAAATTACAATGACAAAATACGATCTAACATTTAATTTATAGTTATTTATTATTTTTAGTATATAACAGTTATATTAGATGATGACTGAGTAGTTTGTTCTTTTCAAGAAGTCAAAAAGATCACAAATACTTTTTTCAACTACTTGACACAAGCGCTAGTGTTAGATAGACTGTTCATAAATTAAAACTAGTATGTTGTGGTCATCACAAAACTTTCTTCTATATAAATCACTTCAATTAAATCATTTAAATAGTATAAGAAATTGCATCAATTTAGTAACAATTCATATCAAAGCATATCTGAATTTGAAGTTTGATCAAAATACATGCATTAGTTCTTAAGATACAGCTATAGCGGAAATTCCGAAAAATGTAGCATAGCAGCACCACCTGTTGAGCGATTTACACCAAAACATAAACAGCACCAATTCATATCAAGGTATACCTGAATCTGAAGTTTGTTGAAAATCCAAGCATTAGTTCTTGGGATAGAGCAATTGATGTAATCAGCAATTGCAGCATAGCAGCGCCACCTTTTGAGAGATTTACACCAAAATGTATAAAATGTCAATTCAGGTCAAGGACTAACTGAATTTGAAGTTTGATGAAAATCCGAGCATTAGTTCTGGAGATTGAGCTATTGTGGAAATCTTGAAAAAAGCTGCATAGCAGCGCCACCTGTTGAGCGATTTACACCAAAAACTAATCAGCACCAATTTATATCAGGGACTAACTGAATATAATTTTTTATTAAATTCTGTGCATTAGTTCTTGAGATAGAGCGCCCACAATATGTGTGTCACATACATACACACAGACGGACAGACAGAGTCACAGACTCACAGAGTCACAGACAGACATTTTGTAAAAACGTGTTTTTCGGAATCTCTGACCCCTAAAACGTGTAAATCCGTCGAAAACCGAAAGTCGAAAAATTTCACGAATCCAATATTTTCTTCTTGCAAAGTCGGAAGAAAGTAAAAATTATAAAGCATAGAATGCAGTATTAATTAAAAAAGAATTATGCCTTAAATCTGTATAAAATATTCTATCTTACCCTTTCTTTATTTCCTTAAGGCTGTTTGTTCTCAACTGCTCTGCTCTACAAGCGCAAAATGTTTTGACACATTTACAAATTCATTTTTTAATGGAAAAATATAAAATTGGAATGCCTGACTAGGGAAGCGATTTGAAATCGAACTGTGTTTTCCATTTCCAAGTAAAAATATATATCGATCTAAAAATGTAGATAACATATCAATTTAAAAAAAAATTAAATAAAATATACGCTTCTGGACTGAAATGCTTCTTTTTCTGGACCGAAGGCTTCTAACTCACTGTGTAGGACTTCTTAACTGGTAAATGTACTACATAATTTCTGGCATATATGCAGAGGATAAAAGAAGTCAGCTTCAAAAATAAAAACAAGTTGGAAATTGAATTTCAAACGTGGCAATTGAGGTGCGTTTGTACTGTAACTACTTTTATATATATTTTTTGAATCGCATATTGTACTGAATGTATATTTTAGTGCACTTCAATAAGTGCATATTAATTTCATTCTGTTCGAAAAGCTGTAACATCATTAAAATGCATTTAAAATAATTTTTCCCCGTTGGCCATAATGTAACGGAAAACTTTTGATTGTCCCTGTAATTAAACTATGCATCCGATTTTCATAAAATTTGAAATGGCTCGAAAGAATTTTGCAATAATTATATAGTTAAAATTTCAGAGCGTTATTTTTGACTTTTACGGGAGATAAAGACACATAATAAGGTTTGATGATTAATAGAATGATTTTTAACTAAATATTTAAGAAAGGTAAAAAAAAAAAAAATACAAGTATTATTTTGAAAAACAGCAATGATACGAGGGAAAAGTCATGTCTTTGGCCATGGATGACCACTTCGGTAATTTTAGTGTTAAAATATAAAATATCTGATTTGATTTTTTTTTCCCTACACGATGGTAGATTTGAAAATCAATTATAATGCATTAGTTAGTGAAAGCCATGTTACTTCTATTGTGAATCCCGAACTCCAATCTGTCACAACTATTGCCTTAAAACCCTCTCTTATGCCATATCTCTATAATTAAATATGCATATCGTGCAAGAAAAGAACAGTATATTACTAAAATTCCTGCATTCACAATTACAATATTAGCTATTACCTATAATTTTTTAGTCATTTTTTCTATCACATTAAGCTGATATCGTTTAAGTTTACACATTTAAACATATACTACAATACACTCTGTATTATGCGAATTTCATAATTGCTAGAAAATTAAAATCACAATTCTTTAGAAATGTCGTTATAACGTTTTTGTTTTCAAAATCTTCTGAAATATAGACAGAAATTTGGTATATTTCGACACAATTTAATAAGGGTAATATTATTCATAAGGTTATTCATTACGAGGTGTCCCCGAATTCATGGTCCAAACTTTAAAGGTAGGTAAAGTGCACATAAAGAAACAACTTTGGTATGGCAATGTGTGTTCGGAATTGAAAAGTTTTGGCGAAAAGCAAGAAATGCTTTTGAAACGAAAACGAGGGTTTTATTGACAAAATAATTGCAGTAAGTGCTCAAATATGCCACTGGCAGTATCTAGAAAGTGATTGGCATACCTTTGTGCAGATTCCAAGTGTTTAACGAAAATTTGAGCAACGACTGAACGTCTTGCAATGAGGTCCTCATCAGAATCAACTGTTGTCTCAGAGATCAGACATCTGGAACCTTCGAAAGGATACCCCAATCATTTGCTGTATGTATCGATGTTGGTAGGGGCGCATTTGAGCACTTATTGTAATTGCTATTTCAGTAAAACACCTGTTTTTTTTTTCCCTCCGCACTTCTTGTTTTTCGCCATTTCCGACTCCACGTTGCTGTACCGAAATTACTGTTTTATGTGTATTTTACATTCCTTTACAGTTTTGGCCGATGAATTCGGAAAATTGAAGCATTCTATGGACAATTAATTTAGGTTTCCAAAAAACTAATGGGACAAATTAGAAAAATAAATATAGCGGCAGTTTTCTAATAAGATTTATCAACTGAATCTGTAATAAGAAAAGCTTATTTAAGCTTTAAACTCCGTCTCCAAATATCGCTTTTCATTTTAACTCTATTACTTAAATTGAGTAACCGTTAATGGGTTTGGAAAATTACATATTAAAATAGCATTTTATTTAATTATTTATTCATGTTTAACATAACGAACAAAAGTGAAAGAATATTTTTAATCGTCGTCATAATTATCAGTAGCAATCGAAATTTTCGAAAAGAATAGTAATGTACATATACGTGTATAACTATTCATTTTCAAATATTAAATATCATCTATTGTAAATAATATGTAATTGAAGAAAGCAAAATTAATAAATTTTAAAAAATATCTTTATAAGTTTTTTGTTTTCAAAATTTCCTGACATATAGAAAACACATTCGGCATAATTTAATGAGGATAATATTATTTATAATATACATATTGCAAGATTGAAGCACTCTATGTACAAGTACATTCACTGAACAAAAAAAATGGCAAATTAGAAAAATAAATATAACTGCAGTATTTAATAAGATTTCTCAAAAGAGTCTATAATGATCAAAGTTTATTTAAGCTTTAAACCCCATTTCCAAATATTCCTTTATAATTTAAATTGACTGTATTACTTTAATTGAGTAAACTGTTAATGGGTTTGAAAAAATATATATATTATTAAAATGTTTAATTAATTTATTTATCATTAATTTGCATATTTTTAGCCAAACAAACAAATGTGAAAGTATATTTTTAATACTCGACGTCATAATTATCAGTAGCAGTTGAAAGTTTTACAAAGAACTGTAAGTGCACATACGTGTATAACTATTACTTTTTACATATTAAATATCGTCTATTTCAAATAATATGTAATTCTAGAAAGCTAAATTTATAAATATAAAAAAAATGTCGTTGTAATGTTTTGTTTAAAAAATATTTTGACATACCGAAAACATATTCGGCATAATTTAATGAGGTATGTATATTATTCCAGAATGTATATTATGAATAATATACATACTGGATGATTGAAACATCCTATGGACCAGAGCTTTCGCTCAACAAAAAAATAAAATAATAATAATGCGGCAAATTAGAAAATTAAATATAGCGGCAGTATTTGATTAAGATTTGTCAAAAGAATCTGAAATGATAAAAGCTTATTTAAGCATTATACCTCATCTACAAATATTCCTTTTCATTTTAATTTAACTGCGTTACTTAAATAGATTAAACTACTAATGGGTTTGAAATAATTACGTATTAATGAAACTTTTGATTTATTTTTTGATTATTTTATTTTTACATTTTTTGCCCAACGAACAAACGTAAATTGACACTTTTAACACACGTCTGATAGTTATAGGTAGCAATTGAAATTTTGACAAAGAAAATCCAATGCATATACCTATATCACTATTTATTTTCAAATATTAAATATCACCTATTGCAAATAATGTATAATTCTTGTTAAATACTGATTTATGTTAAAAAAGATAAAATATTTCCATTTCAATTTTATTCATCAAACCACATTTTGAAGAATTACACAGTGATTTATAATTTAAAATTAGCATATTCAAATGTAATTTGTGGTTTTCAATGTATTAAAACTTGTCAATTTTTATTCCGAATTAAATCAGCAAATTATCTTTTTTTTTTTTCTAATCTATTTTTATAGAAATTGTTATTGTCAAAATTGCTTTATTAAATGTTGCTAAATTGAATAAAATTACTTATTCCTTTTATGCATTAAGAAAGAGAGTCGCTGTAATTTAAATTGTATTAAATAAGATATATTTCTAAAGACTTAGAAATAATTAATGTGATGATTTAATAAACGCCTCCATGCTCAATTTTCAACTTTTGTATAAAACACCGAATTAAATGATAAATTATATCTTTTATTTTTATCAGTTATTTAATTTTACCGGCATAGTTAAATAAAGAAGCCCTAATGAATAATTTATTTAGCTGATTTCCTGGATAATCTAATCGCATTAAGTCTTCGTGAAAATAAATTAAAAGACAATACACTCCACGTAATTAAATAGTGTCACCGTTGAATTCTTTTAATTCCCTAGATACTTACTGTAAAAGGACGCCTTGTTTTAAAAGGTCTGAGCTTATTTTAAATTATTTCATTTTATTTCTAAACATTTCCGGTGAATGAAAAATGTTATTTTAAAACAAAACAAAAAAATGAATAGACACGGCATAGTTAAGTACGGAGAAATAAATAGATTAATTTTATGCATTGGTTTTCCCATATTTTCAAAATCCTTTAAAATGGATTTTTTTAGATTACATAATGCAAAGAGAAAATCATATGAAAGTACTTACCGTGCAGGAATAAACAGAAAACAAATTTATTTTAAATATTAAGTTCTTTATGTAAATATTTAGATAAAAAAAAGAACTGATTTTTTTTCCACGACAAAATGTAATTTTAAAATAGGCGTTTAATCGATTACTCTTCTATTTTTAGTGAATTCCCCTCTGAATAAATGTTTTATTTACTTATTTTGTGTTCTGGGGAAGAATTTTGATATTATTTCTTTGTTATTTTGTGTGCTATTTAGTAAATAACATTTCCTATAGCCTGAGAAGTTTCTAATAAATTATTTATTAGATACTCTACATTAAAATGTAAAGTATTCAGCGGTAAACTACATAAAATAAATTTAAATAACAAAGAAATGAGTTAATCAATAACATAAACAAATAACATACGTCGTAGATAAGTGTAAATTATTTAAATAAAGATATTTTTACGTTTGGTAATTATTAATATATGTGAGAAATTTTTTGAGGAGATTTGCTTATATATTGATTTTTAAAAATACATAATTAATAAAGCGTATATCCTTCAGACTTGAAAGGTTTTTGATGGTAATTCTGTAAAGTTCATAATGATTAATCGTAATCATAAAACTAATGCTATTTCTGCTTCTTATAATAACAACAATAACAAATTCAAATTAGTTTACGATCCAGAAAAGTATGCTACTATAAAAACACAGTTTAGAGCAAAAACACAGAAAAAGTATTTCATCCTAAAATCATCTAACGTAATTGTTCTGAACAGTGTTTCTTATCTCAGTCTAAATTCTAGTTATTTTATTCAGTCTCTAAATAATGATGCTGCAATGCTATGCTTCAAACTAAATTTTTATCCATGTTAATCAAATCTATGTGTGCTCTGATTACTTGCTAAAATTATAATTTTGTTTACTAGTAAACAAATAATAATAACTAGAATCAGGACTTCTACTTTTTCAGAACTTAGTGCCACCCCTGATGAAAGAAAAAAAAATATATATAGACGCTTTAATAATACACATGCTTTTATTTTATATAAACTGACGTCATTTACGTCCTCTGAAGAATTCCTTATTTACGATCCAGTCTTAAATAACATTTACAATAAAGTATTCACATGATGTCACTTATCGCTGAAACATGGGCAGCACAAAAACAAAACAAAACAACAACAACAAAAAAAAAAAACAGATGTCGTCAATCAAGAAACTCGACAAAAAGAAAAAAAAAAGACGGCTATTTAATTATTCATATGCCTTCATTTGTTTGTAATATAGATCAGTAAATTAAATATAGTTTATAATAGCTCCATGTTTTAACAGAAACCATTCATTTATATTTTTTTCAAAACAGCACATATTTTAATTACATTTTTTTTTCGGTAGTTATGGGAAAAGGGTAACAAACAGATATAATTACTATTTTCCAACTATTCTTTCTTTATTTTCTACAGAAATGGAGTACTTGAGACGCGAAAATTAAACAAATGGCGCTAAAAACTGCAAAAACATTACTATCTAAAAAATAAATTAAGCTGCAGTTTTCAATCAAATTACATTTAAAAGTACTTTTTTCCCAATACGATGGTATAAAAATTAAAAATGTGCGATGTTTAGAAGTATAAAAAATTGCAGCAAAGTATTTAACCGTACAATGAGACATCTGCTTTATTTTACGGCTGGCTTATGCAACGGAAAGTTATTTTTTAGAGACGACACTTTACTTGCTGGCCGAAAGAAATAGCACATAGGGGGCTGATATTAAAATACAGTCTTATTTTAATTGCTATGCAAACTATGCATAAAAAGGTATATGTATATATATCCCAGAAAATCCAGAGAACGTGCAAGAAAAATGTTTTTTTTTTTTTTTTTTTTTTGTTTGTTTGTTTTTTTAATGATGCGATTTCCTTATTTATAAAAAAGACGAATATTATCTTTTATTTGTATCGTGAATGCTTAATAAAATAAAAAAAAGAAATGTTTCTTAATCCCTTAACGGTCGCATTAAATTACGGTTTAAAAATTCAAATTGCTTATTGGCACCACTTTTTGAAAAGAAAAAAATGTTCTCCCTATTTAATGACCACAATAAAGCCAATTACACTATTTTATAAAACTGGTGGGAATCGAGAAATTTGAATAAAAGACATAGCCCGTGAATATCACGGGAGCGAGAATTAAGGGGTTTATCACTAAACCGCAAGGTGATTCCGTACTTTCTTTCAAATTTCAAAATTCGGCATAAAAGGAAGTAATGGGCAGAGAGAGCGGACGATCTGGAATTATATGCCTCTTTTAAAATAAATAAAAATATATTTCAAAAATTTCTCGGGTGATGGCGCTATATCTAACAAAGCGTGTATATGGAAAGTGCTAAAAAATCACACCTATCAGTAATAGAACATTTATTTTCTGTAAGCAATTGAACAACATTTATTTGTACATTGCAGCTTCATATTTCAGCGCGTGTAATCTAGCCTATTTCGCAATAAATGCTAATGAATTAAACAGAATGTGGCTTGAACAACAATAGACGCATACATTCTGAAGTATGACAGTGGATTCTACAAAATAAATGTTTTGCAACTGTTTGCGAGAAAATAAATGCTTTTTTTCTCTTTTCATTGGTATAATACTATGTATCGACAAATTTGAGAATTAAATTTTGTATTTTCTTTAACAGAATTTTTCATCGTGAGCAACAGTTTATCCCAAATTGCACTTCCATATGCCAATTACTTTACTTGATATTAAATTAAAAAAAATAAATAATTATTTATTAATTATGCGTGTTTATTAAATATGCATAATTATTTGTTAATTACTACATTTAGCCCAAGTTGCCTCTGTGCCTCTGACCAAAACTGTTTACTTTGACATAAAATAAAATGTAATTAATTCATCAACGACACAAAATGATTTTCTAATTAACCGAATTTCATCTATTTAAAAAATGTTTTAAGAATACATACCTCGATTTATTTTTTATAATGATATTTGTATTTGATTATCTGTTATACTAGATCTTTTTCAAGGAGTATTAGAGACACTACTGCGGTTTCAAACTAAAAAAAAAGTATATTACTGTTAAGTTTGCAGCTTTTAATGAGCATGTGAAAAGCGTATTCAATGTTTAGTCATATATGCATTACTTGCTTTATAATTTGCACTCACATCTTGAGTCGGTGGTGACTGATAATTGTAAACAGCGAAGTTCATAGGAAAAAAATTAAGAGTGTCTCATTTGAACCGATACAGCTGAAATCTAAATGTAATGTTGAAAATTTCCGATGGAAGAAATGCTATATTTGGAATACAGATAGTTTCGGTCCGGCATAATTTTCAGCAGCATTTTCGCCGAAAATGAATTTTCGTCGAAACGGGACCAATTTTGGTCCGAAAACGAAAACGAAACCGAATTTTTGGTCGATCTCTAGTATAAAGTATGGAGTCATCAAACTTTCAAACTTACAGAACACTGCCTAAATTCATTAATTCCCATCTGCCACTACAATAAATTCGTAAATCAAAGCGTGTCACCCTTAAGTCAGCTAAATAACGTAAAGAAGAATAAGCCCTTGACTTACAGGTGGTATCCTATAGGTAGTGGGTAATAGCAGAACTCTCTTTTTGTTCTTGATTTATTTTCAAATATATGCATATATGTGTATTTATATTTACACGTAGTATTTCGATTCATTACGAAAAAATTTACATAAATATTTCATTTTAAAAAAATACCTACATTTCAATCTTTTTTAATCGCAATTACCATATTTGTTTTTTAAATATAATTATATTTTTCATCATTATTCCTTTCCCTTTTTTATCTTTCATTTTAACTATACTCACTCTTGTGTAGTTTAGACTACAGCTAGACACCTTCTCTCTTATGGCTGCGTAATCTTTAGAAATAACGCGACTACTACATAGGGCGTCAATTTGGCGTCAGCGAGGAAAACCAAGAAATGCCTCAACTGTTCAACCTTTTGCTAAATTTCGCCTGTTTTTCTAACAATCTTTTATGAAAAGATGGGATTTTCCAAAATAAGGTCCTTGGAAACGCTTTTAGATACCACAGAATACTTTTTTTTTTATTACAGTCGAACCTCTATTTAACGAAGTCGCTAAATCCCAAAAAAAAGTTCGTTATATGGAAAATTCGTTAAATAGAGAGTCATCTTTTAAAATACTTTAAACTACATAAAACATATTTTAAGTCCATAAACACTAAATATAATTTTAAAAAGTAATTGGTCACCTATTTGCTTTATTTATTTTACCCTTCAAAAAGAAATCTGGAAGGGAAGTAAGAATGAAACAAAACATTGTCTGGAAATAAATTGTATTTTCAGTTTAAAAAATAAATTTACATTAAAATCGCGGTTTTTTATTATGTTTTGATAAGCTGTTTGGAGGAACACCAAATTTTAAAGCAATATTCTTTTTTTTCACGCCTTTATCCACCTCATCAAGATTTTTTTTTCTTTTTTAATACTCAGACACTTTTGCTCTGACATTCTCGAGCTACAAGAACCGAAATTACCAGCACGAGGGGAGTATTGAAAGTTTGCACTTCTTGGATAAAACGCAAAGAATCACAGCGACTTTAGTTTAGTGATCTCGGTGAGTTAGGTGCCTAGTAAGACCTGTTCCTGGTCATTAATCATCGTAAAATGTGTTAAAAGAAAGAATAAGTTTGAAATGCCTAGTAATATAAAGAGAAAAAAAAATTTAGATCCCACAAAAAAGTTCGTTAAATAGAGAATGCACTTCGCTATTTGGAAGTTATTTTACGAAGAAATTCGCAAAATGTTCTTGGTTACAGGGAAAAGTTCGCAAAATAGAGAAATTCGCAAAATAGAGGTTCGTTAAATAGAGGTCCGACTATATTAATATTTGAAATGGCACTGCGGGCCAATAAAATGCTGTTGTCGAGCCCCCAGTTGCCCGCGGGACATGTGATGAAAACAACTAATTTAAAGGATTAAGACGGAACTGTGCTGACTAGTTTTGTCCGATCTCCTGCCGCAAAAAGCGAAACAGTGGCTTCATTTCGAGACATAAAAATACAGTAAATCATATGAAAACGAAACCTGTCTGTAATGGAATCCTGCCTTAAACATAAAAATCCAAGTTCTCGACGGAAAGAGTACCCTACAAATCATCCTGCAAAAATAAACCTGTCTAAAACAGATTTTTTTTTTTTTAATCGGGTCATTTAAAATTTCTTGGTAGCGGGTTTTACTGTATTAAATAAACTCAATATCGTAGACAGTAAAATCTGTGATATCGGAATCGCTAGTCACCGAAAGGAAATTCGTACTAGAGAGGTTTTCGATTGAAGAGTTATAATTGAATGGTATTGTTTCCGTTTGAATAGTATTGTTTTGTTCCGTAGGGACCATGGACGTTTTACGTATAAGACGTGATTTATTGTAGGAAGGTTCCATTTTAAATTAAAAAATGACATCAATTCATTGAAAACATCAATTTCTTGAAATCCTTAAATTCCCCTTTCTATAAAAAGTTTAAAAATTTTTCAAACCCAAGCTACTACTTAAATTACTCAAGGGTGTTTTTTATTCATAATAAGAAAAGTTTAAAACCCAGTACTTTCAAGCATATTTATGCTCATCATCAGAGTTATTAACGATAAAAGCCAGAGGTTGAGTCCTTTATACCAGGTTCCATTTTTCAGGATTTAATGAATTAAGTAGGGTAATCCTGTAAAAGCAGAATTGCAAGGAAACAGGAAAAAATCGTTTTATTCATGTTTCAGTCTTAAATTCCTTAGATTCACCGAGATTCTTTTAGGTGAGACCATAAAATTCTGTCGTTATAGACAGATTGTACTTTAACAAGTTTACATCATAAAGTTCCACTCGATGCAAATTAACATATTACATGATTCTAAAATATATTAAAAAAATTTGCACATCATGAAAAATCAGGCCTTTTAAGTTATCACGGGACGGATCTCATAATCCTCTCAGGGGAAAATAGTCCAAGTTCCCACAGCACAAAGTCCTATGTTATCAAGCACAAGAAAAAAAACCTTTATTTTATGGTGGAGTATGAGTAGGGGAATCTAATGATCCATTATTCCGGAAGTGAAGTGGTGCATAAGCCAAAAAATCATTGTATTTGTCCTTCAAACAAAAGGAGGAAAACATGGAGGATAGTTGTAGGACAAACACAATGATAAACCTACGAGCCAACCACTGCTGGTATTAATTTTTGGCTTATGCACCACTTCACTTCCGGCAGACATGGATCATTAGATTTCCCTACTTCTACTCTTCCCATAAAATAAAGGTTTTTTTCTTATGCTTGATAACATAGGTTTTTGTGCTGTCGGCTTTTAGACTAAAAACACTTCCATTTTTAAAATGTTGAAATGAATGAATGAGATCGGAACTTGTGACCAAACATATTTACAAATAAGAAAAATTTATATTTCACATTCGTAATAAATGGAAAATTTTATACCCAATATTCTGGTACGATTATGGCATTTGGAAATAAAAATTAAGTGGTTTCATAAACATACCACCAACCTTGAAAGGTATGAGGCTTGAAAATCCGAACATCCCGCAAAAATCTTGTCGCCTGGTAACACTAGTGCTGACATGGGTCAATAAGATTCAAGCCACACCGCTATACAACAGGTAGATCACACTTCCTTTGAGACTTTGTAATATGACGAGCGAAAGCTTTGGCAACATTTTTGAGATAAACTGACACAGTAACTGATAAAAGGGTGATTTATATTCGAGGTGGCGAATCCCTTGTTAATGAAATATTATTATTCATAATGTATTTAAATGAGATGCTCCGCGCTTCCACGCAAGGGAGATTTATAGACTATAGGGGAAATTTCATAACATTATTTAAATCAGTGCAAGTGATTTAAATTGTTACTCGCAAATAATAATCTATTTTGAGCATGTCAACGAGGAAAAGAATGTGCTGCAAATGTTGCATAGTGATCTATTATCTAGGATTAAAACGGAAAATTTTCGCAAAAAGAAGGAAGGATGTGACAAACGAAGAATGAAAGTATCATTGAATTTAGATTATTCCATCCTCACTTTAAAAGAGATAGATTGTAGGAAATGTTTGAATCCCTAACGACATTTCAGGGGTACAAAAAAACAACTTTTAGTCTCATAGAGCGGGAGGGGGATGGCAGGTGATATAAGTATAGATTCTGGATTTAAAAAAATTCAATCTCTGATATTTTTTTCTTTCAGAGGTAAAGGGGACAGTGGACTTTAAAAATCAAATCCTTCAATTTCGACTGACTCGTTTAAAAATTAGAATACTCGTTAAAGGCAAAGCTCAAATACTTATATTCAAAATTTAGCATAAAAATAACAAATTTGTTTCTAATTATTCAATATATAAAGATTTAAAATAACGAATAATTTTCACATTTTCGATTTAACAGAATGTATTAAGTATATCATTACTAGACCTTAATATTTCTTGAAATGAAAACAGATAGAAAAGAAATTGCACATTTATGACTAATTTTTAAAAAAGTTCATGCAATTATCAACTAAAATAAAAATGGAAATAGCCATATTAAGTGATATGCCTGCTCAAAGATTGAAAAGAAGACGGAAATGTTCTTTCATAGAATTTACATATTTTCTAAACGTTGTTGGGTTTTCACATTAGCATGCTATCATTTTGTCTATCTAAAAAAAACGAAAAAAAAAATCTATCATAAAAATTTAATTAGCCATTAGAAATAAACTTTTCCCAAATAACAGAAACGATCGTTAAAGCTTCTTATATACGATCTGCATTTTACGAGAATTGTTATATACTTAAAGTTAAAAAATACAAAAATTAATATCAAAGTTTTGACTAATTTAAAAAGTAAATACAAATAAAAGCGGATATAAAAAAATTAAATGTACCCAAGAAATTAATTATTCCTAAAATAAATTAAAAGGTGCAAAAAAATACATCTATATTTAATTTACATATTGTTATAATCAATAATTTTATAAGTTATAAGAGGCATATAAAAGAAAACTGCAACATTACCATTAAAAAATAAACACAAATAAAAGTTAATATAAAAAAATGAAATAGACATCAAAATATGTTATATAGTCATATAGTCAAATACATGCAGTAGTACCAAAATAGAGAAAATGTTACCACTAGCTTATTGAACTGGATGTACATATTACTAGAATTAATATTTTCTGAAAATTTTAAATCATAAAAAAAGAATTATTCTCTCCGACTATTTAAAATAATCCACGCCTTTGAAAGCTGCAATAAGTATAACCATGAAAAATAAACTCTTTCTCGAAATAGCGAAAAAATATGGTGAAAGCTTCTTTCATTGGATTATTTCCAGAAAGAATGAAAACAATTCTATTACAATTCGCAAACTTTTCCCACTATGTGTTTTTTTCAACAAAAATATGACTTCCACTTGGCGAATATTCTATAATGTTTACCAAATATCGCAGTGCATGTGATGCTGCAAAGAGAATTTATGAATTCTTCATATTTATTTTGATCCAACATATTCCAAAAAGCCTGTGGTGTTAGTACTATGGTTTCCCGAAGCCATAAACAAACCTGTGGAATCTTGTGGTATGATAAGCCCCACCATTAAGGTTCTACAGCACTATTTCAGCATCAAATTTATAGAGTGTAACGGCTTGCATTGAGATATCCTATGGCCCCAGTTACGGGACCATTTTCTAAAAGGGTTACCAGATTAAGCTGAATAGTTGATAAGTTCTCCGTTGGCGCATATTTGGCTGCAGTTCCATTCTTTGTTGAAATTTTTTAAGAGCATAGGATTCGTTAGCTTGGATTTTAAGCCTAACATTTTCAGGATGCGATTAAATCTTTAACAGTTTTCGAATGGAAAGTTTAATTTTAGTTAAACCCAAAAATATATTACAAAATCTGCGATAATTCACTGAAAGATTTTTAATTTGAAGAAAAATATTAGGCAAATATTTCTAATCTGACATACTCATGCCATACTTCTTGATAATTCTAAGTGTAAGAACCTTATAGCCTACACCGAATAATACAGTTTGCTTCGGATGACTATTTTTATTTTGTAAAATTTTGTGTACCTCTATTTATATACAATAATCTTCGTGATATAGTTCTAGTTGAAAATTTTTATGTCTATTTTTTTTAAATTTTTCTTATATTGCATTGTATTATTGCTAGACTTCTTTTATGGTTCCACTAAGATGTATTGCACAATTACTCATATACAGGGAGCCTCTAACTAGGAATCCCATGAAAGAACTACCTGTTCACACGTACCATAAAAAGTATTGGTTGGAAATACCAATAGAAAAAATACAATAATAGTCGTCATTGGTAAATAGTGGTGCTAACGTGTGCTCGTACTGTTGGTAGTCATGAAGTTGAATTTTGAAATGTACATGTCTCAAAGAATATGAAATTTTGCATTAAATTCAAAATTTCTAAAAAAAAAATAAAAATATTTTATTTTATTTTATCTCCCGCGAACTGAGGATACAATATACATGACAATATACATGAAACAAACTATAAAAGTACTTTGAAAAGGAAACTAAAAATGATAATATCCTATATTGTTTCATAATAACGGGAAATATTTGCAGTTTTCGACTGTATTGAGATAATAAGAGGTGACTGGCTGTAATTTTAATATTACATCCTACGTTAAAGTTAGCATTTGTGCAAAGAGTCATGCATTTTTTTTTCCGATGAATTTGTTAATTATATGCATGAAAACTAAAATAAATATCAAAGTAAACTGAAATTATAAAGGCAAAGCATAATATCATACATTGATGCTATGTTGCATAAAATATTTAGTTTCAAATAATAGAGAAATCCTAACAACACAGTTTTTGTTAATATTTCTTATATTATCGAACACTTTTTTTTTTATTGATTTAAAGACCATAGTTCAGTTATCCTATAATGTGAAAATAATGTATTAAATATTACAGTTTAAGTGCATAGATTCCATATTTTCTTGGTGCTTTAAACATGTAATAAATATTTAGAGTCGCAATTTCCAAAGAAAAAATTGATATCCTTTAAGAAATATCAATAAAATATCTCCAACTAATAAGAAAGCAAAATACTAGAATTAGAAAAACAAAGATTATGAAAATTTTAGTGGTTTTTGTTTGATTGTTTGTTTGTTTGTTATATTTTCTTTTAATAATAATTGAATTGTTCAGAAAATGTTTAATAAATTCATTTAAAAAAATTCTAAATTAAAGATATAATTAATAGATTAAATAAGTATTGATTGCAATCAAGATAAAGAAGTACTTATTACTTTTATTTTATTTAACCCTTTTATGTTAATTTTTGATGCAAACATGTTTTTTGAGCACATAATGTATCTGTTTTGTCCATTTTAAAAGACTCCTTTAAAAAATTTGTTAATTATTATTTGACGGGAAATATAGAAATGGAAAGTATATTTTAGTAATACAGTGATAAAAGATCGCCAGTAATGACTGACCGTAATAGCAAATAAGTACACCTTATTTTTTGCTTTATTGCATCATTCTCAGTTAATAACAGGCGCCCTAAATTGGGCTGACTGATTTTAAAATTCAATCTGCGATCAATTTTTTTCTGCGATTCTCGATTTTAGTTTAAAATAGCAGCGATATATGACGCTGCATAAATTGGGGCCCGATTGTTGGCTTCTGTCTTCTCTGAGTATCGTTATGAAAGGAGGTTAAATATAAGGAGAGGGACAATAAGAACAAAATTGCATTATCGACTGAATACCATTCCATATTTTTCACCTCCTTCTTTCGCAACGATACTGAGAAAAAAAGAACTAAAAATCGGACCCCGATTTAGCGCCTGCTACTTGCAGTCTCATCAATCGCTGCTATTTTTAATTAAAAGTGAGAATTGCAGTAAAAAAAAATAAATAAAAATAAATAAAAATAAAAAAAAAACCTTCTGTTTTAAATAAATCTGTTTTTCGACGCAAAACATGACATGATAAATAAAAATGGAAAGGAATTTTGCATTACATAACACGCCATTTAATTATTCACATAATTGTTTTACGCTTCTAATGATTACTGTAAATATAATTTTTTGTAGATGTTGATAAACCGTAAAAACAATATCTCGGAAATATCGAAAAAATGAAGACAGACACAGTTCTACAGAATTTAAAGGAGTAAAAAAAGTGTATTGTATGTAGTTAAAATAATTTTCAACTTTTGATTGCGAATACGATTTGCTTCAGGAAACCTGTGGTCAACACTACCTACCACTTTTTCCTGGAGTAGAAAAACTTCTGGGTGGAGGTAGGGCTCCTAGGCGTAAATACCAGTGACGTCACTCAAATAGTTTTTAAGTGAATGAATGCATTTCTCAGCGGTTGAGCACTTTGTCGTGAATGCCTTGTGAATTTCATTGTCGATTGAAAATGCGGATATAATTTGTTTAATACAGTAAATAAGGTCTAAATATATATTAGTTTTTTTTTTTATCAACTCAGATTAAATAACTTAAGTGAAATTTCTTATATATTTTTATTATATAGTAATTAAATCGTATTTTTTCTAATAGGTATGAAAACAATAGGGATGATAATAACAGGACATTTTCATAATAGGTATTGTAATAACAGTATTAGCACCTAGAGCTGGCAGCAAATACTAAAAAACTAAAGGGGAGGATGGCGGACGGTTTACAAATACACAGAACTCTGTGCTCACAGAAAAAAAGAAGTAGGCAGTAGAAAAACTAAGAAGGTAGATAAGGTATAGCATTTTTAAAAAATTTAAAAATTTTAGGCGTAGCTGAGTATTTTTGAGTTTATTAAACGTTATATATGTTTTTTTATTTTCGTTTTTTTGGTTTTTTTAATATGAAATAATTTACGCAATATAACCTATAAACTGGATTTCCTTTTATATTCTTATTTGATTAAATTATGTTCGTTTTTCTAATAGGTATGGAAACAATAGGTATGATATTAGCAGGAAATTTTCATAAAAGGTATTGTGATAAGAGGATTAGAAACCTACACCTGGCAGGAAATACTGCAAAACTAAACAGGAGGGAAATGTGGTACAAGTACATAGGAATCTGAGCTCACAATAATAGGAAGCGGAAAAATTATGTAGGCAGATTAAGTACAACACCTCTAAAAGTACTAAAATTTTAAGCATAGGAAGAATATTTTTGATTTTGTTAAATGTTACATATTTTTTTGTTTTGTTTTTTGTATTTTTCAGATATAATTATTTACGCAATATACCAGATAAGATAGCTAAACAATAACTGAAAAACTGGAGGAAAATGAAAGAAACAGAATGAACAGAAAGTATATTATTTCCAAGTTTGCTTGATATTGTATGTAAATTTAATCATCAGATAATATTTTTGGTGCTTAAAATTTCGTTACCTATTGCAAAACACAAAAAAAAAAGAATAAAAAAAAGAAATATTTTTCTATCATATAACGCTTTGATCCATGTTCGCATAACTGCATTTTAATGCTTCTGGAGATTTATGGCAGAGTAAATTTTATTCAGATTTCAGTAATAAATCGAGAGAAAAAATACGTCGCTGACATTCTCCGAAATATATTTAAAAATCAGAGTTCCACAGCTTTTGTAAGAGAATTAAAACTAAATTTATATTTCGAAAATTTTTATATCAATTTGCCTTTTCATTGCGTATTATTGTCTCTCCATCGCAGATTTTCTTTTACGCATGATGCGAGATTCAAAAAAGAAGTCAAATATTTTTCTGTTACATATTCTATTTCATAGATTATAAAGAGAATAACCCTTTATCTACGGCACTTATAAGTACCATTAAAATAAATAGTTATAGAATTCATTTAATACATCGATTAGTAGTAATACAGTTTATAATGAGTTATGATGTATTACTTTATCTTGTTCCAAAAGCATTATTGGTTACACAAAACAAAAATATTTTTAAAAGGATTATTTCTTTTGAATTTGAATCTTTTCAGCTTTCTTGGCGTTATGGGCGGGGGGGGGGGGGGATTTTTCAATTCGGAAATATTTCTATATTTCTATTGTAAGAACATTATGTTTGTACATTTCCTAATTCTACAAAATACTAAGAAAAAGATTTAAAATAAAAGGTTTGAGTGGGGTTATAAATATTGTACAAAATCCCTATAAATTAAAATTTAATTAATCCTTCTAAATCTTTCAATCCTTCCAAAATTCTTCTAAAATTTATTAAATGATTATATAAATCTTTTAATGTAATTTCAAAAATTCACGAAAAAGGCTTTAGAAGATAAAATTTTCAGCAATTCATAATTCAGTGCAATACATAAATGGTTTAAATAGTGTTTTCCAAAATAACTGGTTATTTTCTAGTTCAATTTTAGTTTTCAATCATCAACCAATCACCCAATACCCCTACCCCCCACCCCCCGGTGGCATGGTCAGTAAGATAAAATTTTCATCAATTCATAATTCAGTACAATACATAAAGGGTTAAAATAGTAATAAAATACTCATACTACAGTATATAATAAAACACACATACACACATAAATAACGCCTGCATTCAACAGTTAAAGGTATATATAAATATTATACAGACATACAAACAATAAATACAATAAACCCAACTGGAGTGAACAATTAGCCAGAGCCAGGAATCGAACCCGGGACCACAGTATACAAGACTGCTGCTCTAACCACTGAGCTACTCCGGCCGATGCCTGAGTCTGCAATTTCTCACTAATAAAACATGTTGGTGAAGTCAATAGCCATCTATACGACAGCCTTGGATGACCGGACAACGATGAATAGATTTTACTATTACATCGATCTACGATTATTATAATAAAACACTGTTTATTTATGTTACTGTGTGTCTTATTATAATTATCGTAGATCGATGTAATAGTAAAATCTATTCATCGTTGTCCGGTCATCCAAGGCTGTCGTATAGATAGCTGGTGACTTCCCCAACATGGTTTATTAGTGAGAAATTGCAGACTCAGGCATCGGCCGGAGTAGCTCAGTGGTTAGAGCAGCAGTCTTGTATACTGTAGCCCCGGGTTCGATTCCTGGCTCTGGATAATTTTTCACTCCAGTTGGGTTTATTGGGTTAAAATAGTGTTTTCCAAAATAACTGGTTATTTTCTAGTTCAATCTGAGTTTTCAATCATCAACCAATCACCCAATACCCCCCCCCCCCCCCCGGTGGCATGGTCAGTAAGCGGAGACTGCTGTCATGCTGAGGGTCAGGATTCCAGTCCCTGGATAAAACATGGATGTGATTGTGATGATGTTTTCAAAAGTTATAGGTAATGGAAAGGAATAGAAATTTTATGTCTAACTATTTATGTATATAAATAAAGATCATTCGAGGCAACAGCCATAGTTGCTATAGGCTTCAAAGCAATCTCCACTACGGTGGACTTCAAATGTTCAACATCGTCCAGTTTATATTATTTACGCATAAAAATTGTCCATTTTTTAAACAAAGTAAAAATGATTTTATTATGTATTTTATCATAATAATTCGAAATAATTATTTTTTTTAAATCTAAAAATGTTATACAAAATATCAAATATCTGAGAAAAAATCAGTGAGCAGTCTAAGCATCTATAACTAAATAATATTTAAAAATCGTGTGTGGGAATAAAATTAAATAAATATATTTTCTTCCTTTTTCACATCAAGGAAATTGTTGCCAATAAAAATTAAAACAAAAGAAAATAACAAAAGTTTAAAAAAAAGCAAAAAAAAAAAAAAAAAAAAAAAAAAAACTATAATAAAAAATAGTTTTAATGTATTTTTTGTCATAGAGTTGCATATTCTTGCGTTAATTTAATGTAAAAAAATGTTTATTATTTCACGTTTGCACTCCAAATGAAAACTCCGCTATTATGACTGACAACTATAAAAAATAAATTAAACATTATCATTTTTCTCTTTTCATGATATATACACACATATATACATATATATATATATATTAGCTTGAAAAAGAAAACATAAAAGTAATTTTATTCAAATATTTTTTTATGCCTGTAAAGATTTCTATCAAAATAATTTTTATTTAGTTATAATAACAAATCATAAAAACATTTTCTCCAAAATTTCGAAATAACTGAAGTAGTAATATGTTAATAAAGATTAAAGTAGAAAAAAGATATATTTAGCTGAAACAATTTTAGTTTTTTTTTCTTTTTTCTATTATGTGTACTTAATCATTACTTAATATTTCCAGTTCATAGAAGTTTGTCACCTAATGCCGCGCAGCAAAAAAGTGAAACATTTTTCTATCATATAAAGCGTTGATCCATGTTCTCATATCTTGTTTTTTATATGCCTCTGGGAATTTCTGGAAGAATAAATTTTATTCAGATTTCAATAATAAATCATGGAAAAATTATTTCATACAAATTTTGACGTAACTTTTAAAACGTTGCTATCCTGCAAGGAAAATCAAAAAGGTCATTTTTCGAATATATTTATATCTATATATTCTTTCATTCCGTAATATTGTCTTTCATTTGAGATTTTATTTTACACATGATGTGACATTCGAAAGAAATCAAATACTTTCCTATTACGTAATGCCCTGTTTCATGTTCGCCTAACTTTTTTTTACTTTATGCCTGAAAAGGTTTTTGGAATAGTACATTTTATTCAGATTTTAATAGAAAATCATAAAAAATCAAATATGTAGCAGTTTCTGAATAAACTTTCAAAAAGTTAATACCACTATTTATGAATGAATAAAAATGTTCATTTTGTTTCAAATAGTGCATTTATTCAGTTTTCAAAAATAAATCATTAAAAAAAAAATAAATATGCAATAGTTTCTGAATAAATTTTGAAAAGTAATATGAATATTTTCGAAAGAGTAAAATATACATTTATTTAACAGGATCTTATATTAGCTAATATTTCTTGTAAGATAATTTTTTAATCCTCGTTGAATCATGCACATTCCATTGCTTATTCAGATGTTTTTCTTAATTTTACCAGGAATAGAAAATAAAGTTTATATCACAAAACCCCTTCAATAAATGATAAAATATTAAAAAAACCTCCACAAAATAACCAAAATTATAAAAAAAAATTGTAATATCATTCTTAAATTTTTAAGTAATAAATATTTTAAAATCATAGAAAAAGCAAAAAAGATTATTCTTTTAAAATTTCTAATCTTAATAAATTTTTTTTCCAAAAGATAATAAAACAAGAAAGAAAAATAATGCGTCAGGCATAGATTATTAACCCTTTATCTACTTACGGTACTTATAAGAATCATTAAAATAACTTGTTATTAATTTCATTTAATACATCGATTAGTTGTAGTACAATTTAGAATGATGTATATATACATTACTTTATCTTGTTCCAAAAGCACTATTGGTTACACAAAACAAAAATATTTTTTTAAAGGATGATTTCTTTTGCCTTTGCATCTTTTCAGCTTTCTTGGCGTTGGTGGTTTGGGGGGGGGGGGGGGTTAAATTCGGAAATATTTCTATATTTCTATTGTAAGAACATTATATTTGTACATTTCCTAATTCTACAAAATACTAAGAAAAAGATCTAAAATAAATGATTTGAGTGGGGTTATAAATATTGCACAAAATCCCTAAAATTTCAAATTGAATTAATCCTTCTAAATACTTCAATCCTTCTAAAATGCTTCTAAAATTTATTAAATGATTATGTAAATCTTCTAATGTAGTTTAAATAATTCATGCAAAAGGATTTAGAAGATAAAATTTTCATGAATTCATAATTCAGTAGCTAAAGTGTTAAACACTGTCCAACACTTCCAGACTATTTAACAAAACGTCGTCGATTAGTATGTTTGCCTAGCATTTCGGCCAAAAATTAACTTTCGGTGCAACTTGTCTATCTGTGGCGCTCCATTTGTTTTTTCTCTTTTTTGCTTCCACCTCTTCCTAAATCCATTTTCTTACGACAAGTTTGCACCAACAATTCGGCTTCTAAACCCCAGGTCAATCAGAAGTAGTTCGGGCAGCGGTGGCCCAGTTGGCAGAGCATCGAATCCGCAGCTAAGGCCGTGGGATCGAGGCCTACTGCTGGCTATAATCCGTCATGTACGCTAATGGCGCTTGGTGCATGTAAAATCCGTCGTGGGTGCAAAGTCCTCCAAGTTACCTGTACCAAGTTACCTATATATTTCCTAAATTTTATGAAATTTTATGCATTTTTTGCATCATATTTCTGCAATTAACTGCCTTTAACTTTTCCAATTATATTTAGTTTAAAAAAACACGATGCACAATTTTATGACATATATAATGACAAACAGAGCTATTAAAAATATTGAGGAGTTTAATTGATATGGAATTGATAATGAGCATGGGGGCATTTTGAAAAGTTCTCTATAACGCTTAAAATAGTCAAGAAAATTCCTTATTTTTCTCAACATCAACAAAAAAAAATAATAACAATTTCTTGTGTGATAAATGTATGTCATAATGCATATACAGTCGAACCTCGTTATCCCGACACTCTAATGATCAGGAAAAAGTGTCGTCATAAGCGGAGTGTCGCGGTAACCGGAGTAGGAGAAAAATATGTTTATAATAAGCTGTATTTTTAATTAATTAATGGCAATTTTAAATTCACAACTGTCCTTGCAGTTTTAAGCAATAAAACAATATTATTAAACAAAATGAATACATAAACAAAATTGAAAATAATACAAGTCAGATTTATGATGACAATTTTTTATTCGTTACATAAAATATTGATGAATTACGGTTTGCTTGTACCTAGATGTGCTTCCTACAATTATTTTTTTCCAATATTATACAATGAATTGTAATCAATATTCGTTGTTTCAGAAATGGATGTTAGATAATTTCTGATCGTTTCAATGCAATGCAATGCTTCAGTTTTAGTCGGGTGAAAAACGCCGTGTAACCACAAGAAAGCGCCGCCTGACCAGAAAAAAAGACCGCGAGTAGACGGATATGTCTATCTGGAGCTTAAGTGGGTCACTCATAGTGTGTGGTGGTTTTTTATTCAGATAAATGATTGAAGTAAATTTTCTCATTTATCTGAATGGGTATTTCAAACACTTTTGCGAAAAGTTTGGTTAAGACATCTCTTATTCTTAATTTCCGTGCTTATAATATAGGATTATGGAAAATGGACAATTTTCCTAAACCATCGGGATATCCGGAGTTGAAAATTATTCAACGGTAAAAAATCCGTTGTTTATTTACATTACAATCATATACAGAAATTCGGGACTTCGAAAAACTGACGCGATAAGCGGAGTGACGTTAAAACCGGGTGTCGGCATAACGAGATCCGACTGTAGTATGACCTTGAATAGTATTTTAAGTGAAAGTAAAAAAATAAATAAATAAAATAATGAGTTTGAAGGTCCCTTGTCCCCTTAAATAGATATATTTTTGAGTTACTTAATATTTCTCTATTGGTGTGCATTTTTTTTTTTTTTTCATTTTTGGTTTATTACTGGAAGTGAAAAACAAGAATACTTTTTTTTTCCTTTTTTTTTTTTAAACCTCCGATATGCTATTTCTTTCGGCCAGCAATGAAATTCTCGTTTCTAAAAAACAACGTTCCGTTATATTAGCCAGCCGTAAAACAAAGCAGATGCATCATTGTACGAGATAATCTGTATTGCAATTTTTTTAACTTCTAAGCATCGCACTTTTTAAATTTTTATACCATCGTATAGAGGGAAAAAAGTTTTTTAAATGCAGTTTGTTTGAAAGCTGCATCTCAATTTATTTTTGAGATATTATTTTTTTTTTTTTTTGTAGTTTTTAACGAAATGCTTTTAATCTTGGCAACTGAAGTATTCCATATCTGTAGAAAGTAAAGGAAAAAGTAGAGTATTATATCTTTTCGGCGCCAGTGTTATATATACATATGTATATTGTATATATACATACATATATATAGTATATAAATGCACATGTATGTATATATATACATATATATGTATATATACTTATATGTATATATATGTATGGATATATAACACTGGCGCCCGGCTAACCAAAATGTACCTCTTTTTTTTTTTTTTTTTTTTTTTTTTTTTTTGCCGTTTTGCCACAAGAACTGAAAAAAAAATGTAATTAAAATAAGTGCAATTTTGAAAAAAAAAAAAAAAAAAAAAACCATAAGTAAATGATTTCTGATAAAACATGGATTATATATATGAGATACACTATAAACAATATTTAATTTTAAGTAGATATATTAATTTACAAAGAAATGAAGGCATATGAATTATGAGATAGCCGATTTTTTTGGTCGAGTTTCTTCAATGATGACATCGCTTTCTGTTGGAATTGTGTATTCTTCTGCGATAGTGATGCCATATGCATACTTTTCTGTAGATGTTGTTTAAGACTGGACTGCAAATGTGAAATTCTTCAGCGGATGCGAATGATATCATTTTATATAAAACAAAAGTGTGTGTTTTAAGTCTTAAAACGGAAATATATTTTATACACTGTAAAAAAACTGTAAAGTTACTAAAGTTTTTCTGGGAAACTGAGATTCCTAGAACTTTTTATGTAGCAGCAACAACAAAAATTAATGTAACAGATGCTGTTACGGGAATTTTTGCTGTTCCTGTTACATAAAAAGTTCTAGGAATCCCAGTTTCCTAGAAAACTTTAGTAACCATACAGATTTTTTATACAGTGTACTATCTATATTTATATACACATATATTTTTATCATCGGGGACGACAATATAACGACTCCATATATTGGGGTTTTCCATATCTTGCGAAACTTGAGAGGATTTAATTTTTTGTTTGGTACCTTCTTTTTTACTCCTCCCATCCTCCGACGAGCAAGGAGTTGTGTGTATTTATCGTTTCTTGTTGCAATTGTTCCTTAGTTGTATTGTTACCTTTTAGTCCGAAGTCTCTTTCTTCTAACTTTAAATCTCTTTCTAAAACCAGTTTCTCCCCTTGCAACTTTGTTTCCCAGCAATACATCTTATTACTTTCAGATATCATTTTAGGACGATTCTTAAGAGTGAAACTGCTAATCAAAGCGCTTTTTGCAGGCATCTGTGTAGGGCTGATACGTCACACTCCGGGGGAATTGTGCGGGCCTTGACCACAGATCAATCAAAACTTAATGAAACAATTAAATTAAATGTTCCTCCCAAATTAACTATATTCTGCCCTCTGCTGAAAAATATTTGAATCTTCACCATATTATCACGAACACGCGCGAAAAAAGAAGGATTTTGGCAATTTGAGATGCTTGCTAAATTTAGGCCAATGTGACCTCCCAAAAATATACGTTGTTGGCTCCGGGACCGGCGATCGGCTCGCGAATCAGATGTATGATGAGCGGCCTAATAAATGAGTTCGATTCGCATAAAGGTTCCCGTGTCACTTTCCGAGTCACTCTCTGAGCCATCATCCAGGACCAGCCCACTGGAATCATTATATATATATATATATATATATATATATATATATATATATATTAGGCAGAGTTATATTTAACTACACCAGTTACTCTAAGAATTTGGAGAGCTGTATCGAGAAAAGTATTTGTCATTGTAATAATGTTGAATATAATAAATACGTTAATTCAAATTACGGACATATTCTTACCGGGGATCTTGCTATAGTGGCAGACACAAATCTCAGAAATTACATGAGGTATGGTACAAAATACAGATTGAGGAGAGTTGTGAGTAGAGGATTAGCTATAAAACGTTTGTCAAATAATATAGATATCTTCATTCAAAAATTAATATATAAATATGGTTTACCAAAAAGCGTTTTTGAGGAATGGAGGCACTATATTTTAAAAGAATTTCAAGGCTTTTACCATAAAGATTTTGAGGGTGTCTCGGGAGAATCTTACAAAGATTTGATTACAGCAGTAAAAAATCTACAGGATGATTTTATCATTACGTATGTGGATAAAGCTAACACCAACTATGCTATAATATGTAAAAAATTATACGGAGATATTCTAAGGGAAACATACAATAATGAGGGAAATTATCAACTACTAAAAACTACTAAACAAGTTACTGTAAACAGAGTGAAGGCGTTCTATAAAAAAATAAAATCAAAGCAAAATAGTGTGGAATTTCCTTATCTTGTAATGATTCCAAAATTCCATAAAAACCCAATTACTTTTAGAACCGTAACTTGTGGGTTTGGTTCTTACCTGGAATGTGTAAATAAAAAATTTTTGAATATATTACAAAAGATTTTCGATCAGGTTATAAATGAATATTTTTCGATAGTAATAAAAAATAGCTATGAACTTATAAAAAGTTTTAAAAAGCTGAAAAACATTACAGGATTGTATACATATGATTTCGAGGATTTGTATAATAGCATAAATTTAGATGATTTGAAGTACAGAGTTATGGATTTTTTCAAGAAATCTAAAGAGAGGGATATCAGTATTGAAATATTCACCGATTTATTTCAATTTGTTGTTTATGAAAATTACCTGTTTGAAGGGAAACAAATATATAAACAAGTGAGAGGTATTCCAATGGGGGGCAGTTGTAGCTCCATCCTTGCAGATATTTATCTGTTTACATATGAAGCCGGTTTATTGTTGGAAAAAGACTTAAAGATACACGGAAAAAACTGTTTTGTTGAAATGACTAAATTTTGGTTCATATAGCTCCATCCAAATATTTTGATTGAAATGATTAAATTTTCGTTAGACTAACCGAATTATTTTGTTAATTCAACAAATCGTTTGGTTAGACCACACAAAATTTGGTCATTCCAACCAAAATATTTGGATGGAGCTATATGAACCAAAATTTAGTCATTTCAACAAAACAGTTTTTTCCGTGTATACAGATATATAGATGATGTTTTGGTGGTTGAGCTGAATAATAATAAAGAAATTTAACAATTTAAATGTTATCCAGACACTTTGAATTTAAAGAGTGCTTCGGATAATCAGGGCAATGTCAACTACTTGGATGTTAATTTGGAGATTATAAACGGAATTTTAGTATATAGTATTTATGATAAAAGAAATTATTTTGATTTTGATACAATAAAAATATTAAACTTTAATAGTAACGTGCATGTTTCAATTTTTAGAAATATATATTTAAATGGTTTAAATCGTATTGCAAATTTGTGCTCAAATGTTGATAAATTGGTTGGTGAAATTTTTAACCTTTACATAAACGCCAGTAAACAAAATTACCCAATACATTTTCTGAATGATTTAACTTTCAATTTTATCAGGAAAAAAAGCTATCGAAATAAAACATTGGACTTGTTCGATAATTGTGATTTATCGATACGTGATTCCTATCGAAAATAGCTTAGCGGTGAGGATAATCAAGGACTTCATTTGACGGCTTTTGAATTAGTTTGTGGGTTTCGTTTTTTCCAATGTCTATTTGTTTGGTCTTGGCAAGTGTGGGGGAATGTTGTGCACGTAAAACATGTTTAACCCCGCAGTACAAGTCATAAGCCTTGGCCACTTGTCTTCATGTTTGGTTTTTTCTTAGTTACTCTTGGTTTTGTTAATTATTGTTTTAGTTACAGTTTGTTAAATGTTTTTTTCGTGTACTAAATTATATGAATTTGGATTTTTCATTATATATATATATATATATATATATATATATATATATTATATATATAACCATTAAAAAACATTACCGACCTCCATCAAAAATTGTGATTATGAATGAAATGACAATAATACAGTTTCCCCCAACTCACTTAACATGGATACCAAAAATATAGAATATACAAGCTGCTATGTATAAAATATAGTGTCTTGTACTAGATTGCGAGATTTAATATGGAAGAGAAAAAGAAAAATATGGATACCGATATATATATATATATATATGAGTATACAAATTTGCAGACCTCTGCGGGCAATAGATTTCCTTAGTAATAGACAATAAACAAACTAACAGACACGTACAGCCAAAAAAGAAATTCTTTCAATATTATACATTAAGTGGTTTAAGTGCTTGTATGCCTTCTGTTTTATATCTTGAGAGATTTTTATGAAAGTAATTTTTATTAAGTTTCTATTAATAAAGGAAGAGAAAATTGGCTTAGATATTGTGAAATAACTATAGAATTATCTATTCTATAATGTTTGAAATAAGAAAAAGAAAAGTTATATCTAACTAAAATCACTTTAGTTTTTTTTTCTTTTTTTCGGTATTAGGTATGTTTTAATCATTATATAATATTCCCAGTTCACAGAATTTTGTCACCAGTACATGAAAAACAGGAAATATATTTTTATCATTATAATGCGAGAATCTGTGTTCGCATAACTTTTTTCTTTTAATGTCTCAGGCGATTTCTGGCAGAGTAAATTTTATTCAGATTTCGACAAAAAATCATGGAAAAATAATTTCACAGAAATTCTTAAATAACTTTTAAGATGTCTAGTTTACAGATTCACGAAGGGGAATTAAAGAGAAAAGAAAGAATCATTTTTTCTATAAAATTTATATATATTTTTTTTTTCATTGCGCAAAACTCTCTTCTCATTTCCGATTTTCTTTTACACATGATATGAAATACTTGAAAAGTCAAATACTTTTCTATTCCTAAATGCACTGTTTCGTATTCGCATAACTAATATTTTTTTATGCCTCAAAAGATTTTTGAAACAGTACATTTCTTTTTCAGATTTTAATAATAAAACTCTAGGAAAATTTATATAACAGTGTTTCTAAATAAACTATCATAAAATCTAATTTCGAAATATTCGTCGGTCCAAAATGAGGTAATTAGATAGAACTTTTATCTGAAATAAAATCTACAAAATTTGTATTTAGAAATATAGTTACTATGTACAAATGATATTTCAACATGAAATAATAATTGAATAGCTTAGTGGAAGAAAATTTTATGATATATTTTCTCAAAAATTGTTTCATTCTATAGATGAAAGCGTCATGAAGTAATGCATCATATGGTAAAACTAAAGGAATAAAATTCTACTTACAAGGGAACCACTTTTGATGTTGCTCGTACCTAGCATTGAGATCTGGTGTATTTTAAAGCCCTATATTACGAAGTTTGAGAATCGATAAAATTTTTCTGTTAAAATAGTATTTCTTGATTTTACAAACATAACTTTCTGAAAATGCATTTTTCGAAACCACTTATCGGACTATTAACTTTGAAGTTTTTTTTTTTAAAGAAAAGCATTTAAAAATAAAAATTATTTAATAATAAGTATAAAATATTGAAAAAAAGTTTAAAAATTCATCCAACAACCCACGAATTTGATTTTGAAAAATTGCAACATTATATTCCCATTTTTGGCGGGGAAACAGTTGGCGTTTTTTTTTTTTTCAAAGATTGAGTTTTCCGCAACCCTAGCCAAATGTCATAGCTGTTTATCTTGTGTGAGGAGTGGTTTGGAGTTCAGTAGAAATTGTAATGGCCGACCTAATTAGCCACAGTAATTTTTCTAAATTGTGTAACAATATTAATTTAATTTATAATTATAAAGGACCATTTAATAGAGCAACATTTCATTTTAAACATTCGAAACTTTATTCCATCCGCTTTCAAATAGAATTTCAAGAAAATAGTTTTTTATTTTGTATTTCACTAAAAAATAGTTTTCAATGATCTTGGAAACTTTTATAGAATTATATTTAGTATTTATATATTTATAGTCTGCATAGAAAAAAAAGAAAAACCTAATATTTGTTTCTCATGCTATCAATTACAAAAATATTCGCAATCTTATATAATTTTAGTAATAAGTACTATACATTTACTCTTCGTATAAAGCTGGCAACAATATTGTTAGCGCCATATTTGGCGACTTAACTCACTTTTGGCAAGAAATAAACAAATAAAAATGTAATAACAAAAAAGTAGATAAAATATTATTTTAACAAAGAAATTTTATTGGTTCTGTAACTTTTATGTATCGGGCTACAAAATGCACCTGGTCTCGTTGCTAGGTGCGAGCAACCCCAAAAGTGGTTCCCTTGTTAGTATTGAAGATATAAGATAGTATCTTTTAATATTCAATATATTTATATTTAATAATTTAAATGGTGAAAATAATTTTAAATATTTAATAATTAAATGTTAATAATTTTTTAGGAGAGGTTAGTATCAGGTATTGACATTCAAACATGTGCTACCAGGAAAGAATTAAATAAATAAATAAATTACAACAAAAATCTTTCACTTCAATTTTCTCGAATTCTAATTTTTGATACACAACATCTTCTTCCACTCAGGTCTCCAGATTACAATCCAAACTGCTTATTTTATGATTTATTTTTAAATTCAGTTTTGCTCTCAAGCGCATCAAACTGCCAAATTCTCTAATTTAGAAACTACATACTGTATCGTGCTTGTCGATTTTTTGATAAAGGTAGAAAATATTGCAAAAAAATGCTGTCAAAGTGGGCGTTCTGAACCGAATTCTCCGATGTGGGAGATCTGGGGATGAAAAAAATGGTCATACTGGAGAAAATAATTATTTAAAAATCAAATTCTAATTAACTGACCAAAAAGTGAAATCACACGGCCTCTTATATATCTCTTCAAAAATCACCTCAGCAAGTTTCATGTTTTTACTTTTGAAAATGAATCTGAAAATGTCTCAGAAAATTTCGCGCTGTTGAGGGGGGAAAAATATATTTTCGAATACACCCTTAAGTTGAACAAATTTTCCCAAGAGTGAACAAATTTTCCCTATTTATTTTGGAATTCTGCGTGTAAGCTGTTACACAAATTTTCTTCTTGAAAAATGTCTGAAAGTTTGGAGCCCCCTGTAAATAAAATTTCTGAATCTTGCAATTTTTAAATACAAGAAATGAAAGAACATAATTATATCTTTCATAGCAATAAAAATTGTGTTTTTAAATCTTATGCATTTTAAGATATTAAATGTTGAAAATGGTCTCTTTTTTATTTTTATTTTAAGAGACCTGAGACGCCTTAAATTACACCTCGAATCTTTTGCAATGTATATCGCTTCTACTCTATAAAAAATAAAAAATAAAGATAAATGTTTCTTTCCTAGCAAGAAGATTTACTAAAATACAATATTACCTCTCCCGAGTTATACATTGTTTCAAAGAGTGTTCCTTTATCTCCAAAAACTTTAAAAAACAACAAATGTTCGATATTTATTACTAAAAATGCAGGAAATTTTACTAAAGTTTATTAAACATATTTTACACCAGAATTTTTATTGAAATCTGTTTAACTTATTTATTTATTTATTTGTTATTTCTTCATTCCCTCTTTTAAACTTATTTTATAAAAAAAAAAAAAAAAAAAAAAAAAAAAAAAAAAATCTAGTTCGAGCCGAAATGTATCCATTTGGTAGGTCAAAATGATCGCTCACGGCCCTCTAGTGTTAACCCTCTAATTCCCAGGTTAGAATACGTTTTAGAAATTCCGTAATTCATAGAATATGAATTCATATCAGAAGATTTCAATAGAAAATTTCGTTTCATTTAAGGACGGAATTTCTGTTTTTAAATACAGCAAACATTACTATTTTAAATTTCTGGTATGTATTTGAAATATCTGAAATTAAAAATCCACTAAATTGAAAACACTGATGGTAGAATACCGGGTGTTTCAAAAGTTCGATGCGAAAGTAAAACGTTGTAAAAAAAAAAAAAAAAAAAAATGGGTCGGGGAGACATGCAGTTTATAGATACATATTCAGCGTGGTACGGGATTTTATATGACACCAACAGAATAATTAGTTCAAAATCTTGACAATAGAGGGCGCTACTGCAGATAATTCCATGTTGCTCCCACAATCCAATATTTGGATACAAAAATGTGTATTTGCAGTATTATCTAATGTTTTTGTATCCAAATCTTGGGTTTTGTGGGCAAAATGGAATTATTCCCTGGAATTACCTGCAATGGCGCCCTCTATTGTCGAGATTTTGAACTAAATTTTTGGTCGGTGTCATAAAGAATCCCGTACCACGCTGAATATTTATCTGTAAAGCACATGTCTCTCCGACCCATAGATCTTTTTTTTATCGCATTTTACTTTCGCGCCAAAACTTTTGAAACACCCGGTATATGCTACCATAGACATTAGAGTTTTAAAGAAGCGTTTCTGACATAAAACTCTTACTTATTGCTTCTAATTTTTTGAAACGCTGCAAAAACATTTTAAAAATGTATTAATTGGTTTCCTCCATGGAACTATTAATAAAGAGGAACTGACATATCCTTAAAATAGTGAAGCTTCAACTGTAACCGCTATCGCAGGAGTTGTTTACTGCCGGTGGAAACTTCCTCTAGTAGATTTATATAGCAATTTTCAACTTATTTAAACGCTTTTTTATTACAAAATTTAAGTCATAAATAGTGGTAGAAACAGATTTTCATTTTTAATGGTAGGATTTTACTTTGGCCGTAGTTAGGCTACAGCGCCTAGAAGATACAGTGTGGAAAACGGCTATTCCTATAATGCTTTAAAAAGTGCTAAAAACTTGTATCCCATAAATCTCCAACAATGCTCAGCGGCAATATGCTGATACGAGCGCCATCTCGTAACTCTTTTCAATATAAACACTGTGTTTTCAAAAATTTTAGAATGTTAAATATCGGAAACTATAAATATAAGATATTTTGGTCTGTTATAAGCTAATTTAGTTAAGGAATGACGTGAAATAGGTTAAAGAGTCTCTTTTAGAATGACTATCGCTTTTAATTCACTACGATGGCGCTACGATCGACATCTTGTTATTCAGCATCGTTGTACATTTATGGGATTCAATTTTTTAGCACTATTTTGTAGCCGTTTTCCACACTGTATCTTCTAGGCGCTGTAGTTAGGCCCTGCGTTTCCGCCATATTGTGACAACCAGGGAAACAAACTGACAGTTTTACAAGGCATACTGATTTCAGAAAAAACAAATAGGAATTTTTAAGACATTTTAGAGAAAAAATTCCATGAATAAGACGCTTAATTAAGACGAAATTTTCAATTCAATTTTACTGGTGTGAAATTTTCCCTAGCGGTAAACAGAAACTGAAAATCCGGTTTAAAAACAGCAGCCGCCATCTTGTGACAACATCCTCAGTTACTTCATTCGCAACTGGTAGACAGTACACTATATGTCTCCTCCCCTTTATTCATAACTCCATTGTTTCCTCGACTTGGTATCAATACGATTACCTACATTTTTTATATCAGTTCGCAAGCAAACAATTTAAGCTGCGTTACAGAATTCATACATGCAGGAGTAGCAAAATAATGTTCATTTTATGCTGATAATTTAGCATGTGTGTTTGTTTAACTTGAAAAGGTTTAATTGAGAGCATTTATTGAAAGCATTTTCTTTAACCCCTTGGGGACGAGCGACACGTATACGTGCCGCATGAAGCGCTCAGAATCCTTGTTTTTCCACACCAGTAAAATTTTACTGTAAAATTTCCCTTATTTAATCAGCGCATTTTCTCGATTCAAGAAGAAACAAATTTCTGTTTTATAAAACGGTGACAAAAGATTAAAAATTTCGTAAAAGGCTCCCGTCCCGAAGGGGTTAAAATTTCGTTTTGTTTCCAGGTTTAAAAAATCGATTATTACACTTTAACGTACACACTTCGTAACGTTTCCAAAAATCGTAGTGAAGAGAAGTCTTTTGCTTAGAAAATGACCTTAAAATTCTGTTGGTTTCAAAGTTTTAAAACGATAAAATAATGCTTTTCGTAATTGTTGGGAAATACCGAAAATTTTATATATTATATTTTCGCAAACCTTCTTGATAGAACAGAAAGCTTTTTTTTTTTTTTTTTTTTTTTTTTTTTTTTTTTTTACAATGTAGAATTTAAAAAAAATAGCATTGAGAAAATTAAGTAAAATATACAATACTTCAGAAAAAAAGATATACCTAAGGTTATAAAAAAAAAATCTGCGCTTTTGTTTTTGTTAATCCTTAAATGCATGTTTTTTTTTTTTTTTTTTTTCCGAAAGATTATATAAATAAAGGTTTATGAAAAAAAAAAATAATAAAAATAAAAATAAATCAGAGATACATTTTTCGTATAATGCGTCAACCTTTTCTGATGTTGTACATCTGCAAGTAAAAACTAAAATAATGCAAATTAGTAAATATTTTAATAAGTATGAATCTAAATACCTTATTTTATATAATTTTTCATTTTGCAAAACTTAGCCGTTAAATGCATGATTTTTATTTTTATTTATTTATTTATTTATTTATTTATTTAGAATTATATTTTTAACTCTTAAGATTAGACACTAGAAATTTTAAGATTGGAGTTTTAAATTTAAATTTTTGTAATTTTTATAGCATAAATATTTCTATATAAATATACTGGTTTATAAGAATTAAATAAAAAGTGATCTAGATATGTATCATTCTGCATTTAAGGAAAAAAGAACCAGCTTTGTCAATATCGCTATTTTTTTTATTTCGTATATTTTCCGCTATCGTTTATTCAGTATTTTTATATTTTGGCATCAGTACCATAATCATTCATTTTTACAACATCTTTAGATCCCTTAATTGAATTCACTATGTATGATACAAAATCTGGATATGTATTTTCTGTTAACAGCATACCATTTTCAATGTACATAAGCGTAGTTGAGAGAAAAAATATGATTGATTATCAAATAATCCACTTTTCTGTCACTCTTTTTTTTATTAGAAAAAGGAGAAGGATGTAAAAACCGTTTCGTAAAATATTTTATGCTATGATACGTCTTTCGAAACATTATCTGAAAAAGATATTTTTAATATTCGAAAATTCCTGAGCTCTTTTCTTGTCATATACAAGGAATCTATTTTTTAAATTGCCTGGAATATTTCTTTTGCGATGCTTCAGTTTTTATCATTAAAATAATAATAATAATAAATATAATGTATTAGGTTGTAATGAAGTTTTTCGTCAAACCACCGTTACATAATTTTTGTAATTGTAAAATTATATATAACCAGCATTCCACCAAACCCTGATACAATGGTAGTATCTAAAACTGCACACATAATTTGGTGACATTCTGTAGGTGACTTTTTGCAACAGAACTGGAAGTAAATGATGGTTCTAATCTGGTAGCGGGATAGTTCCATTTCACACTCCTTGTACTTAATGATAAGGATATTTTTTTTTATAAATGTCACAACACAGTGTTATAAAGCAAGTTTCTTTCTTTCAAATGCCAAAAATCGTTTGACAAAATATGAGCAAACACACCAACGGGAACTGTTTGTGTAGATATTTTAGCTTTGGCGGGAAACTTTCGTTACAACCTGATATATATATAACAGGATGTCCAGCGAATATGACCCTAATTTCAAAATTGTCTCAAAAACAAAGATCAATAGAATTATGCGGTAAACGGTTTGTTTATTAGCTAGGCTGTAAAAATATTATATAGATGTTTCAAAATTTAGTCGCAAGAACCGTTAACAGATAGCGTGTCGTCGCGATGCCTATAGAAGTCCAGAGCAATAGCGTCTCATTCCTAGATGGCTCCCTATGGAAGAACGAAAATTAGGAAAGTCCACTCTTTCGTTGGGGTAATGTTTAAAAGTGGAGACATCTAGTCACAGAATTATTGCATCAGCTTTAATTTTAGAGAATTTCTATTAATGGAATTTTTAATAAAAAGTTTAGAAATCATTATATAAGAGCTTATTAAAATATTTTATTAAATTCAATTTTTAATGCCATATAATTATTTAAATCAAAATTCATATATTTAGAAAAATAATTTTGTACTTTTTATTTATTTTTTATATTTTTAAATCACAGTATAATATTTTGGTATTATTGTTTATACCTGAATTATTATAAATACAAAAGTAATTTTGCACTTTTCATTTATTTTTAAATCACGGTATGATATTTTGGTTTTAACACAACTCATATATTTCTTTTCTTTGTAAATAAAGTTTTAGAGACAGAAATTATGCATTAAATTATTTCATTTTTAAAAGGAATTGATGATAAGTTATATCATCAACGTCGAAGCAAAAGAATTTTGGAGGCTGCATTCCTTTCCAACATTTCGGATAAAAAAAATGAAAATGAGTTTTTAATATTAAAATGATTTTTTTAACTTAATTGAGTTTTTAAAAATAGAAACTTCGTATTTTTTTCATTCAAACTATTTTTTACAATTAAAAAAAATGATTTTTAAATCATTATTATAAATGCTCTATAAAATGCATGACTTTAAAAAAAAGGGGGGGGGGGTTCTTTTCCCATAGTTAAATTTTAAAACCAGAAACTTTGAATTTTTTTATTCAAACTTTTTTTCACAATTTAAATAAATATAAAAAAGTAATGATTTCCAATTTTTTCAAATCCTTCTCTACTTGGATTCGATTCAACGATCTACCAATTAGGAGGGAAAAGGTCTACGACAGAGATACTGGTATCAGGACCTTAGTAGCTTATAACAAAATTTGAAACAAATCTCAATTCTGTCAACTCGTGACTCCGCTTCTGCACATCACCCAAATAAAACATTTTAATAAGTTCTTATATAATTATTGCTAAACTTTTTATTGAAAATTCTATTAATTGAAATTCTCTAAAATTAAAGCTGATACAATGATTCTGTTATCAGATGTCTCCATGTCTACACATCACCTCTACGAAAAAGTGGTCTTTCCCAATTTTCGTTCTTGCATAGGGAGCCATCTAGGAATGAAACACTAGTGCTCTGGACTTCCAAGCACAATTTATAGGCATTGCGGTTACAGCGCAATCTGTTAACGGTTTTTGAAACCAAATTTTGAAACTTCTGTATAACATTTTTACAGCTTAGCTAATAAACAAGCCGTTTACCGCGTAATTCTATTGATCTTTGTTTCTGAGCTATTTAATTTTGAAATTAGAGTCTTATTCACTGTACACTCTGTATATATAGCGAGAGACAGAGAGAGAGAGGAGATGCTATTTTCTTTTTCCTTAAAATAACTGTTTTTATGCTAATTTTAATTGCTAAAAGGCGTAAATTAACACTAAAAAGAAAAAGTAAAAATAGGTTTATTCGTTTACACGTTTCGACTTTATTTAGATGGTTTCTTCTCGATAGAATCTTCCTAGGGCTGCCATTTTTCTATTATATTTAATATCAGCTACATGCTCCTTTTTTCTATACTGAAATTTCCTGCTAGTCATACCAATATAGTAATTATTCGATCCGTCTGCTCTAATAAATGGTATTTCATATACACCTGGTTAATTCTCCATTTTAGTACAAATGGCATTCTTAATTTACGTCTTTTAGCAGTTAAAATTAGTTTATTATTACAAGGTGTTAATTTGTTATATATTTAACTGTTATTAAATTAAATTAATTGCCTTCTGTTTAATTATCAGTAATTTCTTTATCATCCATGAAAATAATATTTATTTTTTCATTTCTTTGTCACACTTGCAGTTTTTTACGGCAATCACATAGGGTTAAATATTATCTCTTTAGTTTTCTAAAATAGGTTCTTTTCAAGGCAGGGAAGTTTTTTCTTCCGTAGTAGGCGGCTAGCATCGTTGTAGGCGTATTCTGTTATTTCTGCAAACTAATTTCCCACAATTAATAATAAAAAATACGACTTATCAGGCGTAATTTTACGTTTTGTAAATGCATAAGAAGAAAAGTTATTCTTTAGTTTTTATAATAGTAAAAATTAATAATGGATTAGTATGTAACCTGAAGTTTAAAAGTAGTAATATTTAGAATAATAACAATTTCATTTTTCCCACTTCTCCATTTATTAAAATTAAATATTTTTTTTAATTATGTCGATTAGAGACTTTATGGAGTTTTTAAAGATGGTAATTATACCTCTTCGATCGTTGTCAGTTTTGCGTAGTAATTATGATACTTAAAATTAGTAATGGATTAGTAATGTGCAGGCTAAAAGAAGTGAATTTTTTAATAACAAGGGAATATACCATGGTTTCCCGGGTTACAGAATATAGATAAAAACCAATTATTTATTTTATAATTATATTTAATTTTTTACATTTATTTTATTTTATTTTATTTTATTTTATTTTATTTTATTTTTTTTTTAGAATACGCACTAAGAATACAAAAATCCATATTTATAGAAAAAATAGTAATTAGTTTAAATAAAGTTTTGAAATTTATTAAAACAACAGTTTTGTATTGGCCTCGCGCCAGGAAATAACAGCAGAAGAAATCGCTGAAGATAACTATTTTAAAATCAGCCTTTTTTTTTTATTCTTATAATTTAAGTGGTTTAAGTGTATAGTTTGATCACATGTCTTAAATTTATGGTTTATTTATATTTATGTTTATATTTTTATTCATTTATTAAAGAATGTTTTAGGGATGAGAACAGGACATTTGAGTTCATTGAAACGACCAAAAACGTCGTCTTTTTCAAAGTACCAAAACACAATAATATGCAATTAGGATACTTTGTTTTCCTGTTTCTGCCTAAAGTATATATTCTTATATATATTATCCAGAAAAATAAATGTTGCATATATAAAATTAATATTTAAATTTTAAATTTAAAAATTCCTCTCACGAACGCGTTAATTAAAATCTTTAAGTGCTGCGCGCAAGATAAAACTTTGAATTATGCATATAGAGAACAATTTTTGAACAAAATGGAATCATAACATGCCTACTTCTAAATTAAAATCAAAATATACTCAAAAAGTTTTGTTTAAAATTTATTTTTAGCACAAAATACAAAAACATTCAAAATTTCAAAAAAACTTTCACGTTTTTCAAGTGAAAAAAAAAAAAAAAAAAAAAACGAAATATGTGCTTTTTTTTTTTTTTTTTTTTTTTTTTTTTTTTTTTTTTTTTAGCATGTAAACTATAAAGAAGCGCATATTTGGTTAATTTTTTTAAGCTGTAGCTTATATAGTTTGAATATAAATGAGCTCGCAACCTTCAAATTTACTAATCTGAGAAAACGCGTTTTAAAGTTTGAATATTTACGGACCTTCATTTATACTCACCGTCTATAAATGATTATAACTCAAGAAATAATGCAGATTTTTGAATGTTTTTTTTTTCCATATTGTTCAGAAATTTAAAAAACAAACAAACAGAATAAAACAAAAATCGAAAACGGATTTTTTTAAAGTTTAAAGGTCCAGTGCCCCTTAATTTCGTTATGTCAGATAAGTTGAAAACAAATGCTGAACTATTTATATTAGTTTGAATATAAACGGATCTTACTGAATTGTCTGCACTCAACAGATATATTTTTTAAAAAATCATGCCTAAAAATTATTTTAAAAACAATAAAAATTTTGTAAATACATTTTTCAAGCAAATTTAGATACATTTTCTCCCTGTTCATCCGTGTAAAAATAAAAATGTGCGATATTTAGCAGTTTTAAAAAATTGCAGTAAAATTTAAATATATCCTCTGCTGTTACCTCCGTAAATATATACTCTGCTGTTACCTTAAGCACGGACGCGTTTATCCTTTATAATATAGATAAGCGTTTTTTTTCTACGCCCCTCTCCTTTCTCCATTCATTAAAGTACATATTAATATTTAATGTCGATTCGTGATATTACTACAGGGTTAAATGCGTGACGTAATTTTTCTCACGTAATAGTACACTGTAAAAAAAAATCTGTAGTTCTACAGATGTAAAGTTACATGCTTACTAAACTTTCACCTGTAACTGTACGAAAAAAGCTGCAAATCTACAAAACTAGTTTTTGTAAAGCTACAAAAATCTGTAACTTTACAAATGAATTTGCTAAAATTTCAGTAATCTTACTAAACTTTTATTTGTAACCCTGGCTGCAGTTACATGAAAAGTTCTCGGAATCCCAGTTTCCAAAAAAATTCTTAGTAACCTTACAGATTTTTTGATTTTCGGCGCAAAAGTGTGTCTGTTACATGAAATTTTGTTGTTGCCGTTACATGAAAAGTTCTAGGAATCCCAGTTTCCTAGAAAAACCTTAGTAACTTCACAGATTTTTTTTTACAGTGTACGTAATTTTTCTCAGTTACTTTTAAGTGCGTTCGTAATTACATAAATACGTAGCACCTATAGTGGTCGTCTTGTCCGTTCGTCTGTCCACATACAGCAAATCAAAAACTACCCAGCTGAACGGTTTGAAATTTAATATATATAATCTTTGCAGAATTTGTCGAATCATTTCAAAATTTATGAAAATCGAATCAAATCTTAAAAATATATATATGTATATTTTCATTCTATTAAATCCTGTCATACGTAATTAATTCGATGGTATCCCATGATAGGTAATAAGTCTAGGTTACCACGGTGATTATGTCCTATTTTAGATGAAGTAGCTTTATTTCCGCATTACTGAACTTAATACATAGAATCGTAATAAATTTTGTATTCATGCATTTTTGCATAAGAGTGCAACAGCTATTGCACCAAGGTCTGAACGTTTATAAAACTAGTTAGAGTACGAACGCACCTCATTTGCCATGTTTGACGTACACTTTCTGACTTTTTTCTGTAATACAGTCGAGTCTCTCTATAATGAAATTCCATACATCGAATTTCTCTATATAACGAATTTTTTGTAGGAACGGTCCCTTTTTCCCATGATCTCATTAAAAACAGTCTCCATATAGCGAAATATCTATCTCCATATAACGAATTTTTTCATAAAATGTTCTTTATTTATTTTTTTTTAAAAGCTTCCAAATCACATAGAATCAATTTTCCATCACTGATTAGTGATTTACCGTTCAGTGATGAGTTTCTTTATCTTACTTTTCTATCTTGAATCTCCTTGTTTTTTATGCCCAACGAATTCATCCCCCCCCCTTCCCCCTTCCACAGACCTTCCAACATAATTCTTAAAACAGTCTCAATTGGATTGTTACACATATAAGAGCGGGATCAGAGAGGTAATTGAAGTTTAAGGTGAATGAGAATTCAAATGCAGGAAAATGTTCCCGATACAATTTTTCATTCCTTGGTAAAGTGTGAATATTTTTTCGAGAGTGTAACAATTTTGAAATCAAAGCAGCGAAAAATTACAGATTTCTTCGTCTAAAATTAATGCAAGTTTTCCTTATGTGATTTTTATTATGCTTTCAAATAAATGTCTGTTCTCTTTTTTGAAACTGTTTAAATAATTCAGAAATACAATATTAGGTTAATATTTATAGTTAAACATTTCAAATTCTTAATTAAACACCTCAAAAGTAATTTTTGTTCAAAGTTTACACATTAAATAGGAATTTTTAATCATTCTCTATATAACGAATTTCTCTATACAACGAAATTTTCACTGGAACAATGGATTTCATTATATAGAGACTCGACTGTATTTGCTTCAAATGGGTACTTCAAAGGTCTGCTTCAAAGAGGTACTTCAAAGGTTTGCTTGCTCCAAAGGTTGAATATGGGTATCTACTTTTCTGAACATTTCAAAATGACTGGTTGCAATCAACATATGTACCCTTCCTGGGCTCCCTCATCTTTGATTGGTCAAATTTAATGCCTCTCTTTACTTCTTCCTTCTATTTTTACAAGGAGAAAGTATTGAATTCGTGAAAAATTTCTACTTCCGGTTTTCGGTGGATTTGAAAGTTTTAGAAGGTCCTGAAAACGATTTGATGGTTTTAAGGAAATGTCCGTCTGTGAGTCTTTCTGTCTGCACATAACAAAAATGTTGTCTGCGCTCTATCTCAAGAACTATTACACGGAATTTCATTAAAATTTTAGATTCAATTAGACCTTCATTTAAAACGGTTCTGATTAGTTTTTGGTGTAAATCTCTCTACAGGTGGCGCTGGTATGCTGATTTTTCACGATTTCCGCAATAGCTCTATCTCAAGAAATAATGCATGGATTTTCATTAAACTTCAGATTCAGTTACACGCTTACATAAATTGTTACCTATTAGGTTTTGATGTATATCTCCTAACAGTTGGCGATGTATGCTGTATTTTTTACGATTTCAACAATAGCTCTGTCTCAGGAACTAATGCACGAAATTTTATCAAACTTCGGATACAGTTACATGTTGACATAAGTTGTGGCTGATTAGGCTTTGGTGTACATCGCCCAATAAGTGGCGCTGCTATGCGGCATTTTTCACAATTTTCGCAATAGCCCTATCTCAAAAACTAATGTACGGAATTTTATCAAATTATAATTCTATTATACTTTCACATAAATAGATCCTTTAGAATATTCGTAATTGGCATAGATTGGCATTTAATTTTGGCACTGTGATGGCAAATTTTGAAGTATTAGCATGTATGAGATAGAAGAAAGTTTTAGGATTGGCACATCCGACTAGTTTTTTACTTAAATTGTTATTTGTAAAATGTTCGTGTCGTTAAATTCACGAATTCAAAAGAGGTCGTGGGGCATTTTCAGTCTTAAAGAGAAATCTTTGTAATATCTCTTATTCAACTATGGCAGAGCATATCTTTAGCGTGGAGAGTTAGGAATAGATATTTTACCTAAAAAGTGTAAAGTTGACAAAATCGACAATGTAAACTGCTTAGTATGGTATTCATCCAGTTAAAACTATTCAAATAAAAGAAAATGAGGAATAAAATAAATTATAAACACACAACTCAAACACTTCAAAATGCATTTATATGTTCAAAATTCTTGTTTCTTATCAAAGCAAAAATAGTCATGCGAAAGTAAAACCTGCTAAGCCGGAAATGTAAAGGATCGGGAAAAAGTCCGTTTCATAATGCACTTCCGTCATAGAAGATGCACCATTTATTGTAATGTAATTGAATTTTCATTTGGACGTTTTCCTATTTATGAAGATTTTACTGTATAAATTACATTGGTCAGGTGTCAAATTTACCTAATTTAGCCATATCTCACGTTTAAATATAAATTTAGAAAATATGCATTTATTATCCAATATCACATATTTAAAAATATATTTTAAAAGCATCATTATATTGAAAAGTTATTTGGCTTTATTATTTTCTACTCTGATATAAAATGTGAGAAACTTATAAATCAGCTTTCGGGGGAAAATTGAGAATCAAAACTTTTTTAAATCACATCTCATACACATTTAAAAATTTGTAAAATTATATAATGTGTGTTCTTTTGCTACAAATAAAAAATAGCCCAGTATAAAGAAAATTGTATAAAGCGCCAAAACTAGCAACCTTTTTTATATTTTATTTTAAGCCTTATTCATTATTCAATTTTATATATTTCAAGATACATTTTTGAAATGCCTTTTCATTAAAAAATAATTTGTCATTGTTATTGGCTACACTGTCCTAAAATCTTAAAACCATATAAATCAGGCTTTGGAAGGAAGATGGGAAATAAAATTTTATGAAATCACACATGATACACATTTCAGGATACGTAAAATTATATAATGTGTGTTCTTTCGCTATAAACAAAAATAAACCTAGTATAAAGGAAATTGCTTAAGACGCCAAATCTTGCAACCTTATCCATACAAACATGAGATACCGATGATATTACGAGGAGCTTTTTTTCCCGCATTTATTTCTTGGCAAGCTGTATTCTTTTGAGAAAATATTATAACTTTTCTATTTTTTTCACCACATAGCGAATATGTAAGTTTCTAAATGGCGGACGTGAGTTACTGATAAATGCGTTTTTCCTGTCGTATAAATAAAGCATAAATGTTCTGAGGCCGGCAGTTATTAAGTTTATTTCTTAGCTTGCGTTTGCGATTTTGACGTTGTTAAGGAAACAAGGAGTGTTCGATTGCCTCTGTTTGCAGTAAAGGAAAACTTGGAAAAGCTGGCGAAGCGTGTGTTTTGATATCACATATTTTGTTTTTTACGATTATTTAGTAGAACTAATAGTGTTAAGAAGAGGGAAATAACAAGAACTTTCTGTATCGATTATTTCTTCTCTACTTATAGTGCTGTCAAGACTCCCTATTTATATGAAATATATTTCTTTATTGTAAGGATATAAATAGGTTGCTTAATAGGTATAAAAGAAGATTTAATACTCGATATTTTTCTTCAATGATATTAAGCAGTGGTTTATTTTCTCCTTAGTATTCAACTGTAATTTGATGAACCTTTAGATTATTTTGCTGTGCAAGTACTGGTTACTTCATAGAGACTAAATAATAATTTATACTAATAAGTTTGCAATTTTGATGTTGTTAGAAATAAGGAACTTATTACATTGTTTATGTTTGCATTAAAGGGTTATCGATGTTAATGTAATGAAAATGTTAGCAAAGCATATGTTTTGGTATCACATATTTTGTTTTTGCATAGTTATTTAATACAACTATTTATGATAAGAAGAAGAGACTGTAAGGACTCACTATATACGAGTAGATTATTCCAGCAGGATAAATCTCCCAATCATACCTCTAAATCTAGAGTTATGTTTTTAGAAAAAAAAAGAAGAAATGAAACTAGAATAGAAGCTATTCTATATAATGCAAACCACCTAAGTTCCCTGATGGGTCTCCTATGTGCATTTTGACTTTTAACAAAAGCTCCTTTAACCGCTCGGGACCATGGGTGCATATATGCACCCGCAAAAAGAGCATACAGGCTTTGTTTTTTACACCAGTAAAAAAGAACAGTTATATTTGTTTTCTTTAATTAGAGCATTTTCGTAATTAGTTAAGTACAGGTAACTTTTTTTTTTTTTTTTTTTTTTTTTTTTTAAGTAGTGTCAACCGAATAAAATTTGTGTAAAAGGAGCCGGTCCAGAAGGGGTTGTTAAAAGCTCCTTCCAAAATATCGAATGGAGTACGGAAGATTGCGTTCGAAAAAACTTGGAACAAAATCAAACCTGATCTTTAATACTTGAAATTAAAATAAGGAAAATAAAATTAAATAACCGGATTACTATCAAAAATATGCTTTATCATCTGTTTTCAAAGAAGACATTCCATCATTTAACAAAATAATTTTTATTATACATATTAAGTACCATCACGATAAAACTCCTAGTCATACCTCTAAATCTACCGTTATATTTTTAGAAAAAAGGAAAAATGAAACTAAAATAAAATCTATTCCATTTAAATGCAAACCACATAAATTCCCCGATGTGTCTCCTATGGATTACTGTGCATTTGGACTTTTAACAAAAGCTTCTTAAAAGGGACTTTCAAAACATTGGATAGACTATGGAATATTGCGGTCGAAAAGTGCAACAAAATCATACTGTATATTTAATACTTGAGCTTAAAATAAGAAAAAAAATGAAATAACCGGATTACTATCAGAAATATGTTTTATCATCTGTTTTCAAAGAAGACATTCCATCATTTAACAAAATAATTTTCATTATACATATTAAGTACCATCACGATAAAACTCCCAGCCATACTTTTAAATCTACAGTTATATTTTTAGAAAAAAGAAGAAATGAAACTAGAATAAAATCTATTCTATTTAAATGCAAACCACACAAGTTTCCCGGTGTGTCTCCTATGGATTACTGTGCATTTGGACTTTTAACAAAAGCTTCTTAAAAGGGACTCTCAAAACATTGGATGGACTATGGAAGATTGCGGTCGAAAAGTGGAACAAAATCAAACTTTTATATTTTAGGATATTCCATATCAATTATTTCGTCTCCACTATTTCGTCTATATTCTATCACATTCTTATTTCGTTTCTAGTGTATCAAAGTCTTCTTATTTTGAAGACATATCGTACTGTGAAGCATTGTTACAAATAGCACTTTTAAAATACATAAAAGCAAATTAATACTCAATTTTTTTTTACGAGTATTTAGTAGAAATATGGTGTTAAGAAGAAAAGAATAACAAGAATTTTCTAAATCGCCTATTTTTTTTTCTATGTATGGTGCTGGTAAGACTTCCTATTTATATTAAATATATTTCTGTATTGTGAGGTTATAAATGGGGTCCAAAAAGGATATAAAAGATTAAATCTCATTATTTCTTTATGATTATTTGATATAAATATGGTGCCAGTCAGAGGAAAATAGCAAGAATTCCCATATCAACTCTTTCTTTTTTATGTATACTGCTGCAAAGACATCTAAATCTACAGTTATATCTTTAGAAAAATTGAGAAATGAAAACAAAATAGAAGTTATTCTATTTAAATACAAACCACCCAAATTTCCGGCGTGCTTCCTGTGGATTATTGTGCATTTGGACTTTGAACAAAAGCTCCGTAAAATCGGCTTCCAAAACATTGGAATGGCTATGGCAGATTGGGGTCGAGAAGTGGAACTTTATATTTAAGGATATTTTGTATATCTATTTAGTCTCCGTGTATCTTCCACCACGTTTCTATTTCGTCTCTAGTGCATGAAACACTTGCTACATAAAAGACATATCTTACAGTGCTGCATTGTTATAAATAATACGCTCAAAATATATAAAGAAAGATTCGTACTCAAAAATCTTTACGATTATTTAGTAGAAATATGGTGTTATGAAGAAAAGAATAACAATAATTTTCTAAATCGCCTATATCTTTTCTATGTATATTGCTGCCAATACTTCTTATTTATATGAAATATGCTTGTCTACTAACAGGCTATAAATGGGGTGCTTAAAGTATATAAAAGAAAATTAAATCTCATTATTTATTTACAATTTTTTTATATTAATCCGGTGCCAGTCAGAGGAAAATAACAAAAATTTCTATAGCGACTTTTTCTTTTTTATGTATACTGCTGTAAAGACGAAAGCAGAATAAAAGTTATTCTATTTAAATGCAAACCACCCGAATTCCCCGACGTGCCTCCTATGGATTACTGTGCATTTGGACTTTTAACAAAAGCTCCGTGAAAGCAGCTTCCAAAATGTTGAAATGGCTGTGGCAGATTGCGGTCGAAAAGTGGAACTTGATATTTAAGGATATTTTGTATCATCTATTTAGTCTCCATGTATCTTCTACCATGTTCCTATTTCGTCTCTAGAGCATGAAACAGTCCCCACTTAAAAGAGATATCTTACATTGCTGCATTGTTATAAATTGTACGCTTAAAATATATAAAAGAAGATTAATACTCAGTATTTTTTACAATTATTTAGTAGAAATATGGTGTTATGACAAAGAAAAAAATAACAAGAATTTTCAAAATCGTTTATTTTTTTTCTATGTATATTGCTGCCTATTTATATGAAATATATTTGTGCATTGTGAGATTATAAATTGGGTGCTTAAAGGATATAAAAGAAGGTTAAATCTCATTATTTCTTTACGATTATTTGATAGAAATATGGTGCCAGTCAGAGAAAAATAACAAGAATTCTATATCGATTCTTTCTTCTTTATGTATACTGCTGTAAAGTCTTTCTATTTCTTTGAAATATATTACTGTGATGTGAAGTTATAACTAGGATGCTTAAAGTATAAAAAAGACTAGTAATACTGAATATTTTTTTACGACATTCTAAATCGTCTATTTCTTTTCCATGTATATTGATGCCAAGACTTCCTATTTATGCGAAATATATTTCTGTTCTGTGAGGTTATAAATGGGATGCTTAAAGGATATAAAAGAAGATTAAATCTCATTATTTCTTTACGATTATTTGATAGAAATATGGTGACAGTCAGAGGAAAATAACAAGAATTTCTATATCGACTCTTTCTCCTTTATGTATACCGCTGCAAATATTCCTATTTATTTGAAATATATCACTGTGGTGTGAAGTTATAACTAGGATGCTTAAAGTATATAAAAGAATGGTAATACTGAATATTTTTTTACGATTATTTAGTTGAAATATGGTGTTAAGAAGAAAGGAATAACAAGCACATTCTAAATCGTCTATTTCTTTTCCATATACTATATTGATGCCAAGACTTCCTATTTATGCGAAATATATTTCCGTTCTGTGAGGTTATAAATGGGATGCTTAAGGAATATAAAAGAAGATTAAATCTCATTATTTCTTTACGATTATTTGATAGAAATATGGTGCCAGTCAAAGGAAAATAACAAGAATTTCTATATCGACTCTTTCTCCTTTATGTATACCGCTGCAAATATTCCTATTTATTTGAAATATATCACTGTGATGTGAAGTTATATCTAGCGTTCTTAAAGGATATAAAGAAATCTAATACTCAATATTTTTTTACTATTATGTATCCGATATATGTTGTTAAAAAGGAAGGAAACAACAGGAACTTTCTATATTCCTTATATTGCCAATATGTATAGTGTATTATATATTTCTTATTTATATGAAATATATAACTAAGCTGCAGCGTTTTAAACAGCACGCTTGACGCAAATAAAACTAGTATGTTGTGGCCATCACAAAACTTTCTTCTATATAAATCACGTCAATTAAATCATTTAAATAGTAAAAGAAATTATATCAATTTATTCATATAAAAGTATACCTGAATTTGAAGTTTGATGAAAATTCGTGTATTAGTTATTGAGATAGAGCTGTAGAGGAAATTCTAAAAAATGCAGCATAGCAGCGCCATCTGTTGAGCGATTTGCACCAAAACACAAACAGCACTAATTCATATTAAGGTATACCGGAATCTGAAGTTTGATGAAAATCCGTGTATTAGTTCTGGAGCTAGAGCTACTGTGGAAATCACAAAAAATGCAGCACAGCAGCGCCACCTGTGGAGCGATTTATACCAAAAGGAACAAAATATCAATTCATGTCAAGGACTAACTGAAACTGAAGTTTGATAAAAATCCGTGCATTAGTTCTGGACATTGAGCTATTGTGGAAATCGAGAAAAATGCTGCATAGCAGCGCCACCTGTTGAGCGATTTACAGCAAAACATAAACAGCAGTAATTCATATCCAGGTATACCTGAATCTGAAGTTTGTTGAAAAACCAAGCATTAGTTCTTGAGATAGAGCTACTGCGGCAATCACAAAAAATGCTGCATAGCAGCGCCACCTGTTGAGCGATTTACACCACAAGGTGCAAAACGTCAACTCATGTCAAGCACTAACAGAATCTGAAGTTTGATGAAAATCCGTGCATTATTTCTTGAGATAGAGCTATTACGAAAATCGTGTAAATGCTGCAAAATGCAGCATAGCAGCGCCATCTGTTGGGCGATTTGCACCAAAACGTTACCAGCACTAATTAATATCAAGGGTTAATTGAATCTGAAGTTTTATGAAAATCCGTGCATTAGTTCTTGAGATAGAGCTAGTGCAGAAATCGCGAAAAATGCAGCATAGCAGCGCCACCTGTTGGGCGATTTACACCAAAAACTAATCAGCACCAATTTATATTAGGGACTACTTGAATATAAATTTTTATTAAATTTCGTGCATTAGTTCTTGAGGTAGAGCGCCCACAAAATTTGTGTCACATACACACAGACAGACAGACAGACTCACAGAGTCACAGACAGACATTTTGTAAAAAACATGTTTTTTGGAATCTCTGACCTCTAAAACGTGTAAATCCGTCGAAAACCGGAAGTCGAAAATTTTTACGAATCCAATACTTTCTTCTTGTAAAGATAGAAGAAAGTAAAAAAGACTACTATTCGATATACAATGTGGCCATAATTAAACTGACAGTATTCAGAGTGTTCTGTAGCGCGATCTAATCGAGAGAATGACGTCAAATTTTGAAAGAAGATTAAACAGGACGAGGAAAAGGATCCCACGGAAAAAAATAGTTCCAAAAGTCACCGCTAAGGGAATATGTGGCGCTGTGTAACAGAAAAGAGAGTTTTAAAAAATTAAATCAATACGAAAATCGTTAAATGTTCTAAATAAAAGGTAACTTTATTTCAGTATTGATACTGCATTCTTTAAAACTCTCTTTTATGTTACACAGCGTCACATATTCCCCTAGCGGTGATTTTTGGAGCTATTTTTTTTTCGCGGTATCCTTAATCCTCCGTCTTGTTTAATCTTCTTACAAAATTTGGCGTCATTCACTCAATTAGATCTCGCTACAGACCACTCTGAGTACTGTGAGTTTAATTATGGCCATCTTATACACACACACGCACACACACACACATATATACAGTAGAACTTATTTTATCCGAAACTCTTTTAACCGAAACTCTCGATTAACCGAAATCCATTTTTAAAGCTTTTAATTTTTTCACTTTCATTCCTTCTGTGCGAAATTCATTTTTGAAGCTTTTTTATACCATCACATCCCTTGTGTGCAAGGAGGTCTTTTCCGAGCCACGAGTACAGATAAATATTTTGGATCCCCTTTCTTAGAATTCCTTTGAATTTAACTTGTGCTCCCATAAGCTGCGGAGTGGACTAGAACATAGTAGGAGGAGGGTGAACCGGGATGTGTGAATGTAGACTAGCAGGTGTTTCTTCTGTTCATTACATAAAAATTATTTAATTTCAAAATTAAAATTCAGGTAATTTATTCTTGTTTCTATTTTGATATTGCTTTTTTTTATTAAGTACTTGTTATCATAATAAGAAATATCACATATATTTGCCCTTAATCTTAAAATTGAAGCATTCTCGTCTATCCGAAAACTTCGATTTTCCGAAAGAGGGTCGGTCCCAATTACTTCGGATAATCGAGGTTCTACTGTATATATTTTACTAAAACAAATATGGTATTAAGAAGAAAGAAACAAAAAGAACTTTTTATATCGATTATTTTTTCTCTATAAATAGCGCTGCAAAGACTTCACATTTCTTTAAAATATACTATTATGCTGTGTAAATAAAGTGCTTAAAATATGTAAGAAGCTTATTCAATAAATTTTTACGATTATTTATTATAATTACAGTGTTAAGAAGATAGAAATAACAATAATTTTCTATACAGAACTTTCATCTCCATGTACGGGTACAGTAGGAAATGGTATTACTTATTTTATGAATAACAATAATACATATTTTTTTCTTCAATGATGTTAAGCAACGACAGCTTTCTCTTTAGTATTAAATTGCAATTACATAAATTTGTAGAACATTTCTCTTCTTTAAGAATTCATTTCGTTAACGAAAGTATAAATTAATTTAAACTCGAACGAAAATAAGTCTTTTCTTTTAGAATTTTTTTAAGATTCAAAGTGTTTTACAGCTAAGCATATTTTAGAAAAGGTGGAAAGTATTTGATATAACATTAATTCCCTCATGAAATATCAAATTTATTTTAAATAAAAAAAAAATGGCTGTAATTTTGATGGGCTTTAATATGCAAAGATTGTCCGATTGAATCGCTGAACTGTAAAGAAAACCTTGATTTTGTTTAATCATATATTTTGATATCACATGTTTCATACTTTTTTTAACGATTACCGTAATTTCCGGCGTATAATCCGCGGATCAAACAATCCTTTTTCGACCCAAATTTTTTTAAAAATAAAATATAACTTATAAGATTTCGGCAAATATTTCTCTTCAATTACTAAATAAAATTTCTGGGTCCAAACAGAATTGTTTGATCCGCGGATTATACGCCGGAAATTACGGTATTTAGAAACAATAACGGCATTTAAAAAAGCGGCGATAACAAGAACTTTTCTATATGGATTGTTTCTTTTAGATCTCTGCACGGAAGGAAATTGTCAAACCCCGTGATGAGCCCAAGTTATTTGCTACAAAAATGCCAATGTTTTTCAGCCAACATTACACTGTATCAACATGGAATACAGAATAATAATATTAATGTTAAAAGACATTTTAAACTAGTGAAAGTCGTTTTTTTTTCTTTCATGTTAATACGAAAACAAGTAGTAGGCACTGTATTTTTGCAGTAAACATAAAATTGCAAACCTAGCTAAACTTTTTTTGATGTCACATATTGTATTTTTATTATGATAATTTTGTTGAAGTAATAGTATCACGAAAAGGAAAGTAAATGTAACCTTTGTATATTGATTAAATTTTGCCTGGTTAGATAGCTACCATGTTATAAAAAAACAATTTCAAAATTAACTCTATTTTTATATCGCATTTAATACTTATTTTTTCATACTTCATGCGTTATTATTTTATACAAATATAACTCATATACAAAAGCAAAATTTATAATATAATAACTACACAAATAAGTCACATATTTCAAAATAACATTCTTTTCTAACCGTACGTAGAAAATGACGGATTTAATGGATTTTTCTCCCTAAGGATAGGTAATTTTTCATTTCTCAGTTTTCTATATTTATTTTTCTTCCAGGAATTTAAAAGCATACATAACATATGGTTTTTCCTTATGTAGTAAATTTAACTATTATGCACACATTTTCCATGCATGAAAAAATGAAAGTAAAAAGTTACATATCGAATATTTTTCTAGTTTGTTAGTAAAGCTGTATTCTGCTTTAATATTAAAAAATAAATACAGATATACAAAAATTTTCATTTTATTATCATTATTAGAGGCAATCATGGATATGCATTAAACTTAAAAATGGTACAGCGGTAAATACCATACTTCACGCTTCGTTTAAAGTTATTGCTGTGCGTAAATAATACCTCACATTTGCAAATGCATTCAGATGAAACGCGAATGGGATCACTTTCGTAAATATAAAAGATAAGTAATTTTTTGAAAAATAACACGGATGTAGAATTATAAAACAGATATTTAAATGAAAAACCCATTTTGTTTTAGAAATAAATTATTAAATAATAGAAAATGTTTAAATGTGCATTTTTCCGACATCCCCCTCCCTTTTTTTTGTAAAGTTGTGGGAAAATACACGTCTGTCATATTAATTGTTGTCACCCCACATTAAAATGGAGAAAATATATAAAAAATTATATGTATATAAGACATATTTAAAAAAATTATTCTTTGAATAAGTATAACTCTCTGTCAAATGTTTAGTATTCTTTTGTTTTTGTTCGTTTTCTACCAAGCTAGTACAATCATCTTTGAATTTAAAAATTAGTCATACTTTTTGTTGTTGTTGTTGTTGTTCACACAATTCTTTTGATTTTTTGACAATATTGTGAAGCTCCCATTATTTATGTCAACGCATAAAGTTCTAACGGATTCTCCTATTTCATTATTTTTAAAAAATAAATTATTTATTGGTAATGATAAAAATAATAACTTTTACTATTATTATTATTATTATTATTATTATTATTATTAAAAGGCTTAGTACTAGTCTTGGTCCTATTTCAATTTTATGAATACCCCAAAAAGATATATTTGTCGTCCTGTTGCTTTACGTATCATGTACAGACTGTAACTTAAAAATTCACCAATCACCGCGAATTTTGAATATGGTGTTTTTATACAGAGTACATTGTTAAGCATTTGCGCCAAACTGGATAGTAGAGTACCAGACTGTTTGTTTAGTAAAAAGTTATATAAGCGGAATTTAACTTTATTCTGACCACAATATGATCAATGATAGTGACGATAATGACACGTTTCATAATATGGTCAGGTAAAAGTTATCTTTAAAAACATTTCAATGACTGAACGGTTGCAGCCGATTTTTAACAGTGTTATGGGCGTTACATTTTTTACTTTGCGTTTTTAAAATAACCTTTGCATTGTGTATTTTTTGTATGATTTTATTGTATAACTTTATTGTACAAACCTTTTACAGGAACACTTGTAAAGTTTTTACTTCCCATTGTCTGCGACGCTTCAAAATGATCGATATTGGCAGCAATGCGACTTTTAGCGAATTGTGTTAATAAAAAGGGGTTACCATAAATTACTGTGTTGTGAATAATCACCGAGACTAAAATATACCAAATTGCATGCATGAATAAAATATCGGTGCAATATGGGAAGAGAAAATTTTCTTTGACGTCGGTTATACTTTTTTGTATGTCTCAGTTAATGTTTTTGGATGGATCGCAAGATATTATACGATGATTTTCGGTGGAGATTTTCATCTAATTATATGTTGAGCTTTATTTAATAAAACACCGCTTTCAAATAATAAAAGTTTAAATATAAGTCATAATGTGTACATTTCATAGAATCCATTTCTGTACAATTAAATTCAATTTCAACAAAGCAATTTCAAATACAGCCTGAAGACGTTAAAAAAACTTTTCGAAAATTACAACACTTCACAAATTAAAAACAAATTACAAAGTTTATTTAACGTACATAACCCGAGTTGGGAGTTGGTTTTTAGTAATTCGATTACCCAAGCGTCAGTATCCGAATCAGTTTCTCTAAATGGACTTAATTTAATTTGATTTATTTGTTAAAGGCAGGTGTAAAATTTTGTTTACAGTTTGTTGCCTTTATATTGTTCTCGGGTAAAAGTTTATAGAAACAAAGGAGTAGAGCGTGTTTCACAAATTTACAATTTGGAAATAGAAAGTGCATTGCGTTATTCACTGTTTAGATTAATTATGAATAAGCCTTGATTGCAGTACAAGGATTATAATTTCCCCAGAGTAATCAGTAAATAACTCTCATTATTTAGGAAGTGATTACAAATCTTAAGGTGATTGTAGATGTAGCTAAACAAGAGAGCATAAAAAAAAATAAGAGACGAATTACTTGAAGGTTTAAAAAGTAATTTCTGTGAAGTAATTAGTTTCCAAAGAGTTATTTACTGATATTAAGAAACTTAAAGGAATAATATTTTCATAAGTTTGCTTTAAATATTTATTTCTATACAATTTAAAAATTACTCTTATCAAAACGACAAAATTCCTGTCAAACCAGAAAAATTTGTGGAGCCCAAAGCATTTTTTGTTATATCAACAAAATGAAAAAATTACTATTGTTCATATAACAAAAAATTAGCCTAAAACAAAAACTAACCTAAAAAAATTTCCAATTAAAAAGGTTCAAAATACTTTATTGAGATTGAGACCAAATATTAATCATGTGTGTAATTCATAATATCGACTTTGATACATACTAAATACACTTTCAACAAAATATTTCCATATAGTCGTTAAAAAATAGTTTGGAAAAGTACAATTCTTAAGAAATTAAAAAAGAATAGCAAAAATTATTGAATGCAGGTTATCCGAGTTAGGATTCGATTTATGTAAATGGATTACTCAAGCTTAAGTAACCTAATTTGTTTCTTTAAATAGAATTAAATTAATTTGATTTATTTGTTAAAGGTTGTGCAAAATTTCCTTTACCGTTAGAAGACTTTATCTTCTTTTCGGGTGAAAATTTATACAAACAAAGAAATAGAGCGTGTTTCACAGATTTCCAATTTATAAATATAAAGAGCGTAGCATTTCTCTTTGTCCAGTTTAATTATGTATAAGCCTTAATTACGCTACTGGGGTTATAATTTCCCTAGAGTAATCATTAAATAGTTCATTATTCGGGCAGTCATAACAAAGCTATTAGCTGAGCGACTATTAACGTGATTGTCTCAGTGTCTAAACAAAAGAACATGAGAAAACAAAATAAATAAGTGGCGAAACGCTTGAAGTTTTGAAAAAGTAATTTGCGAGAAGTAATTAGTTTTCAAAGAGTTATTTACTAATATTAATAATCTTAAAGGAATAATCATTTCATAAGCTTGCTTCAAATATTTATTTCTATACAAATTAAAAAAATACTCTTATCCAAACGACAAAATTCCTATTAAAACAGAAAAGTTTGCAGAGCCAACAACATTTTTTGCCAGATCAACAAAATGAAAATATCACTACAAAAATTAGTTTAAAACAAGAATTAGCCTAAAAATTTTTGAAATTAAAAAAGTTCAAAATACTTTTTTTGAGACTAAATATTAATCATGTGTGTAATTCATAATATCGACTTTGGTACATACTAACTACACTTTCAACAAAATAATTTCATATAGTCGTTAAAAAATGCTTTGGAAAATTCCAATTCTCAAGAAATTAAAAACGAATTACAAAAATTTATTGATTGCAATTCTTAAGAAATTAAAAAAGAATTACAAATTTATTGAATGCAGATTAGCCGAGTTAGGGCTCGTTTATGTAACTTGATTATTCAAGAGTAAGTAACCTAATCTGTTTCTCTAAATTGACTTAATTTAATTTGATTTATTTGTTCAAGGTTGTGCTAAATTTTCTTTACCGTTAGAAGACCTTATTTTGTTTTCGGGTGAAAATTTATGCAAACAAAGAAGTAGAGCGTGTTTCACAGATTTCCAATTTATAAATATAAAGCGTATAGAGTTTCTCTTTGTTCACTTTAATTATGTATAATCCTTAATTACGCTACTGGGATTATAATTTCCCCAGAGTAATCAGTGAATAGTTCATTATTCGGGCAGTCATAACAAAGTTATTAGCTGAGCGACTATTAACGTGATTATCTCAGTATCTAATCAAGAGAATATGAGTAAACAAAATAAATAAGTGAGAAAATGCTTGAAGTTTTGAAAAAGTAATATGTGAGATGTATTTAGTTTTCAAAGAGCTATTTAATAATATTAAGAATCTTTAAGGAATAATCATTTCTTAAGTTTGCTTGAAATGTTTATTTCTATACAAATTAAAAGGTACTTTTATCCAAACGACTAAATTACTATTAAAACAGAACAGTTCCTTGAGACCAAAACATTTTTTTTATATCAACAAAATGAAAAATTTACCATTATTTATACAACAAAAATTAGCTTTGCCTAAAGAAAATTCTAATTAAAAAGATTCAAAAAGAATTTTTTTGAGACATCAAATATTAATCCTGTGTGTAATTCATAATATCGACTTTGGTACGTACTAAATATAGTTTCAACAAAGTAATTTCATATAATCGTTAAAAAATACTTTTCAAAACCTGCAGCTGTTAATAAATTAAAACTAATTACAAAATTTATTGAATGCAGATTAGCAGAGTTAGGGTTCGGTTTACGCAACTCGATTACTCAAGCGTAAGTAACTGAATCGGTTTCTATAGATGTACTTAATTTAATTTGATTTATTTGTTCAAGGTTGTGCAAACTTTCTTTTACAGTTAGAAGACTTTATTTTGTTTTCAGGTGAAAATTTATACAAAGAAGTAGAGCGAGTTTCACAGATTTCCAATTTATAAATATAAAGAGCACAGAGTTTCTCTTTGTTCAGTTTAATTATGTATAAGCCTTAATTACGCTACTGGGATTATAATTTCCCTAGAGTAATCATTAAATAGTTCATAACAAAGCTATTAGCTGAGCGACTATTAACGTGATTGTCTCAGTATCTAATCAAGAGAATATGAGTAAACAAAATAAATAAGTGACGAAATGCTTGAAGTTTTGAAAAAGTAATTTGTAAGAAGTAATTAGTTTTCAAACAGTTATTTACTAATATTAAGAATCTTTAAGGAATAAACATTTCATAAGTTTGCTTCAAATATTTATTTCTATATAAATTAAAAAATACTCTTAACCAAACGACAAAATTCTTATTAAAACAGAAAAGTTTCTTGAGACCAAAACATTTTTTTTTATATCAACAAAATAAAAAAAATACTATTATTAATACAGCAAAAATTAGATTTGCCTAAAAAAAATTCTAATTAAAAAGTTTCAAAAAGGATTTTCTTGAGACATCAAATGTTAATCAAGTCTATAATTCATAATATCCACTTTTTTTTATATACTAAATACTCTTTCAACAAAATAATTTCATATAGTCGTTAAAAATACGTTGAAAAATTGCAATTCTTAAGCAATTAAAAACGAATTAGAAATTTATTGAACGCTAAACCGAGTTAGGTTTCGGTTTACGTAACTCGATTACTCAAGCTTAACTAACCTAATCTGTTTCTCTAAATAGATTTTATTTAATTTGATTTGTTTGTTCAATAGTGTGTAAAATTTCGTTTACAGTTAGAAACTTTTATTTTGTTTACAGGTGAGAATTTATGAAAACGAGGAAGTAGAGCGTTATTAATAGATTCTTAATTTGGAAATATAAAGTGCATAGAGTTCCTTTTTGTTCAGTTTAATTATGAATAAACCTTAATTACGCTACTGGGATTATAATTTCCCCAGCGTAATCAGTAAATAGTTCATTATTTGGGCAGTCATAACAAAGCTATTAGCTGAGGAGCGACTAATAACGTGATTGTCTCAGTATCTAAACAAGAGAATATGAGAAAACAAAATAAATAAATAACGAAATGTTTAAACTTTGAAAAAAGTAATTTGCGGGAAGTAATTAGTTTTTGAAGAGTTATTTAATAATTTTTTTATTGGTTGAGAATTCATAAATTTATATTTTAAAAAAATATATTTTTTCTTTTATTAATGCAATATGCTTGTCGTGCGTTTTTTCAAAAGTTATATGTTATAATGATAATAATTTAAATACTATAATGTTTCTGGAACCCATTTTTTCCCTCTCAAATTATAGATTTTCAGGCCTTTCGCAGTATAGAAACTAACTAGTATGATGTATATTAAAATCCAAATACATACGTTTTCTCAAAAATTATATCTTATAATGATATTTTTAATATTATAATGTTTCTGGAATGTTTTTTTGTACTTCAGACCTGTCGTAGCATAGAAAAAAATTAGTATAGTGTATATTAAAATCCAAATACATACAAAGATTGTTCTCCTTCTTTTATAAAAAAAAAAAAAAAAATAGTTTTGATTTAATTATCTGTCTCCTAATCACTTGTATTTTGTGTATTATACCAACTGACGACAATTAAAACACTGCTACACTTATCTCCCTATAAATGGAACTGCTCAGTGAAAGGGCTTCAAATTTTGCATGCTTTCTGTCCAAGGGGGTAAAGGATTACGTAAAAAAAAAAAAAAAAAAAAAAAAATAATAATAATAATAATAAATAAATAAATAAATAAATAAAATTTCCAGGAACATCAATAGATGGCGCTGTACAACTGAAAATAGAAAAAAAAGACAATAATAATAATAATAAGCCAAATATGTGGGAAATAAATTTTTTCCGTTTTAACTTATTTTGCCTAATTGAAAAAAAAGCTTAAACTGACATTGTAACGGCACTTTCACTTTGTATGCACAAAACTTTCCATAAACCTATGGTTTGCTGCCATGTTCTGGGTATAAAAGAGGATAAAAACTGGGAAAATGTTATTTCTTCTGGAACATGTTAATAATTGAAAGTGATTAGTCATGCGTTTCTGACAACGTGCCTATTTTGTTCTCCGGATCTCAATCCCTGTGATTACAGACATTAAATCTTGTTTATCGAGGACTTCTATTAACCTTGGCAGGCCTGAAAGTATCACTCTACTTGTGAAAAGAAGCATTTCAGTTGACTAGTTAAGATCTGCAGTTGAATAAGCTGTCCACAGACTGCTGATTTTACATCTCCGTGAAGGAAACTATATTGGGCACACTGTTAAAAATATCGTGAAAAATTACCTCTGTTTTTAAAGGCTCTCTATTTTCTGACCAATGAGAATGCTAGATCAACACCTATGAAGCGTTCTCATTGGTCAGAAAATAGATATCCTTGAAAAACAGAGGTAATTTTTCAAGATATTTTTAACAGTGCAGCATTCCGTGCGTAGATAAGGCCCTTGTCACGTGACCATTTGGTACGCTCAAATAAAGGGACCTTACGCACATGACGTCAAGCGCTAGAGCTGGCGGTATGCTGATCTGTTATTCTATAGCCACTGTACCAGCAGAATGCCAGTATGCGCATCCGCAAACGCCGCTAGCAGACGACTTTAGCCCCGACCCAAGTTGAGTGCATAAATTTTAACTGAAATTTTGCAAATTTGGGGAATTTTCTCGCATGCAGAACAACATTTTGGATTTATATTACAGTATATTAAGTAAATACTGCTACAACAAAGAATTTTTTGCGGTACTTTTAACAAACAAGCATTAATAACTCACACTCCATAGACTGCTATGCTAATGTTCAGCAGTAAATACCGCCAGCAGAAGAATTTTAGCCTTACCTCAGGTCGCTTGCATAAGATCCAGTTTGTAGAAATGCATCTTTTCAGCGTATGACCAGTTGCACAGCGCCATCTATCGGTAATTTCTGAAACTATTTCTCTTTTTCATAATTCGCTTCACCATGTCTTGAATAGCATGTGTGCAAAATTTGAATGTCACACACTTTGTAGTTCAATATATAGAGAGGTCGAAATAGGGTTGTTTTAATTATGGTCACCCTGTATATAGCAATAATAGTAACCTTTTCATTCATTTTTCGTAGCTTAAGATTTTTGATTCATAAGCTCTTTTTGTTGCGACGTTTCTTATTTTTTCATTATCAAAAATGCGTTTTCGTCCAAGCATAGCAGAACTATTTTATGACCCTTTGGTGTGCTTTTTTTTATTTTATCTATAATCAAATATTTCACTTGAGAGGTTAAAAGCTGTCAAAATATAACCTATATTTTTTTTTTCTACTGAAGGGTCGAAAAAAGGCAGACAGATAAATTTGAAAAAAAAATGTCAAAATAAATATTTTATATAATAATATCAATATAAATAAAATAAAAAATGTCAGAATAAATAATAAATAAAAAAAACGTCAAAATAAATAATAAATAAAAGAATGTCAAAATAAATAAAGCAGACTTATTGCATTTAATTTCTGTTTATAATTTTGCCTGGATAATCAGTAGATAGTTCAATTATTCAAACATTCATAACGAAGGTAATTGGCTGAGCGACTGTTAATGTGATTGTCTTAGTGTCTGCGCAAGATAATATTAGAAAATAAAATGCAAAAATGACGAAGTACTTGAGCATTTTAGCTATAAGGATAAATTTTCGGAAATTAATTTCTATAGAATTATTTAATAATATTTAGAATGATTATGGAAATACTATTTTATTAGTAGCAAATGTTTCTTGCTTCTAATGATAACAATTAAAAAATATTCTTTTTGAGAAAGCATTACTGCCGTCTCAATAGGAGTCGTAATAGACAATATTTAAAAACAGAAAATTTTGTTGAACCCCTAATTCGTTGAAAAAGCGGCGTGGCGCGAAATCGGAAATCCCTTACTTCAATCAGCGATTTGAATGTCAGGGGACCTAATAACGAAAGGTCCCGCCGGAAAAATTTTAAATCTAAGTTCAAAAAATATTATACAGCTTATTTCGGACACTTCACCAACATACCTACCTAATTGTAGGCAAATTGCAGGTTTTGTGGAAGTTATCGAGAAACAACACACAGACACATAAAAAAAATTTTCAAGTTTCCATTGTAAGCCTCAACTGACGTATCGACAATTATCCATGCATTTTTTACGAATCAACATTCGAAAATAAAAGTATTGTTAATATAATAAACTTTACTTGGCATTATAAAATTTTCTATTTTAAAAAAGGCACAAAAGTGTTTTCTAACAAAAGAAAAAAAAATGTAGGACAGGAATATTTTAACTCAGAGTAATGTGATGAATTGAGCATGTCAAGACATTAAATGATTTTTTCCCGACCATTCAAGGCAAAAATTATTACACCGCCCTTGAAATTCTTTTATTATTACTTTTTTTAAGCTTCATAAATTCGTCATTTTATTTCTCTGTATAGTACATAAAGCATTCAAGGTAGTTTTTTTCCGGTTAAAAACGTATTTTATACAGTCTAATCTAAGGCCTTTTCTATTACTTCCTAAAATATGTAGTTTAATTTCCCATTTCCTTTTTCTCAGTTTTTTAATTGTTCAGTTCACCGTGTTCACCGTTCAGTTCACCGTTTTTCAAAAGTTTCACGGCTCGCTGTCAAAATACAGTTAGAAAGGCATTTCTCCAAAATTCGTCTAAAATGGCCGTATCAGACGGAGAACGATAAACAATAAACATTTCCCCCAACATTTTACGAAACATGTTCATTCAGTTTGTTGTATGTTAGGTAAACTGGTTCTTCAAACGTTTTGTAGGGTTATAGCGTTAATGTCTATTATGTGTTGATCTGGAAGGGTTACCTGATACGTTTGCATATCTTCCTTCTATCCATTCATATAAATCCTGTCTTTCTAGTTTCGTTCCTATTGGCTCAGTTGATCCACCGCTGAGTGAATATCCAGCTTTTCCCGAGCGATGCCGAAAAAATTTGGCGAGCAAGAATAGCCAGCAAAATTCTCTCCTTCATCAAGGTCAAGCAACTTTTGTTGACTAAAATGTTCTGTTGGGGAAAATGTTCGGCGAACGGTTGTCGTGAGATACAGCTATAACTTTTACGTACATCTCACAAAAATCTCTGGCTCAAAATTAGTATCATATACCAACAACATTATAAAATGCAGCGAAAAACAATACATTTCCAATCTTTATATCAGCAGCCCGTACATTCACTTAAGAAACCAACAGAGAGCACCATTTTTTTTTTCGTATAATGATAATTATAATAAATTTAACATAGACAATGTTATTTATATATAAATATTTTCTTTAATCCGCAATTTTCAGGTATGTGAAAAAAAATTCTGTCTGTAGAAAAGAGATTTTTTTAACTTTATGAATATTTATTTATATACAGTATGTTTCAAAAGTCTTTTGACCTTGTCCTGAAAAGTGCTTTTAATAAAGGTTACTGGTGACATGGTGATAATCTGGCTGGCATAATTCACTGTTGGTACCGTCCGAATGGCTTAAATGGTAGAGTATTGGCACCTCATGCGAGGGTATGCAGGTTCCAGTCCTGATCTGCACAAATTTCACCTAGTTGGAATAAATTTCGACTGTGCTGCTCCAACTATGAATATGATATATCCACTTAAAAAAAAACTTTCTTTATCTTAATTAGTGTAACAAATAAATATCTGGTTTTTAAAAAATGTATAATAAAATTCTCTCTCTCCTTTTATAACTCATTTCTTTATTAAATCCCGAAACGTAATGAATAAGCAGGGATTTAACGATAGCAATTGCATACAGTAGAACCCCGCTAATCCGAAATTCCGTTTAATCCGAACCGATTTTATTTTCAAAACTTATACTTACGAGATTAACTAAAAATATTGAATTATTGTACTAAAAACAACAAAGAACTTTTTTTAACTTTTTACTACGAAATTTTCCGCATTAAAGGATGAATGTTGGGAAAAACGTGTAGAAGTTAGAATTAAACAAAAAATGAAAGTAAAGTATGTTTTTTATGATTTAAACAGCTTGGATAGAAAAAAAAAATTCAATAATGTAAAAGTACAGCATATGTACGCGAATATAAACGAAAACATGCACTGTAGGCCTACTTGTAGAAGCCACCATAAAAAAAAAAAAAAAAAAATCTCAAATATCAGTGTGTTTGCCAATCACTATAAAATTATTTTTTTAATACAAAAAGCATTTACTTCGGATGATAAAAATTTATTTTCCTTTTCAACAGCTTGATTTCGTCAAATTAGGTACAAAAATTCTTTTTTTTTTTTTTTTTTTTGCTCTCCTCGTTGACGTAGTGACTGAGCTATTAATTGATTCGTGATTTTGTACCGTTTGTAATGAGTTGTTGCGTAATTTCTCATTCTGAAGTTACATTAGATTATTATAACCATGAAGAGTGATTAAACAAGCAATACATTTTTTTAAAGTCGTGCCGGATAATCCAGCATGCCGGACCTTAGGATATTGGTTTTGTGGATGTCTACTGTACTACTGAGCATTTATAACTTACATTTTCTTTTCAATTTTTATCAGAATTTCGAGTAATCCGAACAGGCACAGGTCCCAATTAGTTCGGATTAGCAAGGTTCTACTGTATATTAAAAAAACTGTATATAATTTACGTCTTAAGACACAATGGCTATCTTTTTCATTTTTTTGTTAAAATACGTTTTTTATAAACTTTAAAACTTTTCTTTAGCTTTGATGTAATTATCGTATTTTTCATTTGCACTGCATTGAACAATAAAGCCTCTAAAAAAAATCTATCCTTTTGCTAAGATCTGCTTTTTTGGTGTCGAAAAAAGATGCCGTTTTATAAAAGACGACTGTTGAAGTGTGAAAGAAGACCGTTAAAAAAGAACGAAATATGGGCATTAAAAGTTGAAGGAGTAATGGAGGGTAAAGAAAATGAGTTTTTGATAAACCTTTCACGTCATCCATCAAGTGAGGAAAAAGAAAAATAATATAGTGACTGCTTTGGAACTACACTTGTCTTTAACACTTCTAAAGAGTTATAATAAAGTTCAATATTTTTCATGACATGAGTAATACGGTGCAAAAAGAGATGATACAAATAGTATAAGGAGAAACTGTAAGTTTTAAAGTTCGACTTGTTATCATTGTTTATAGGGCGTGTATTTTTTACAATAGAAAAGTAGGAAATGTTACTCAAGTTTTATAAATGTATTTTACACCAGAATTACTGTGTAAAAACTGTTTAACTTATTTATTTAACGATTATTTTTTAAATTAAATTTATTACGTAGTTTATATATTATAGTTAGACTTTTTTCTCCCAATAGCTCTTTAATTATAAGACAATCGTCTATAGTCTGGTCGTAAATTTGATGACAACGCGGAAGCCCCTCAAAGTGATCACACTATTAAGCACTTCTTTGTGTCGATTAAACTTTTTTAATAAAGAAATTTCTGGTTCTAACCACAATATATTAATATGATATGCGTCAAAATGACCCCTCACTGCCCTTCTATTGTTAATGTAAGGAGGTATTTTATTTTAAACTAAATGTGGCATTAATTTTTTTTAAAGTTATTCTTATACATAAGATATGTATAAAATCGTAAGATTTTTAAAAGGAATATTTGTTATAAAAGTATATTTAAGTTTCAATAAATGTTCCAGATAATGCTACAGTAAAAGAAATCCCTTTGGACTCTGGGGGTGAATTTCTTCAATATAACCAAATGTCATATTGCCACCAGAATTTTGAAAACAAAAAATTCGCCTTATAATATGCACGAAAACTACATTAATATATTTTTAAATAAATTTGGTTGAATATTCGGGTGTGAATGTGACATTTGGAGATAGAATTAAGTAGGAAGAAGTTCCCTCATCAGAGCTCCAAGGATTAACTAATTAGGAATGTTTAAAATCATAATAAATTGAATTAATGCTAGAAAAACCAATGGTTTGTAGAACAGGATTAAGCTGATTGATTACATAATTGTGTTTAACATCTTAAAAGAGATCGATACAATTAAGTTCAATATTTTTAAAGACGAGTTTTACCAAATAAACTCTTACACATAGACTGGAAGATCTAAATCCATATATGTATGTCTTATTCTTATTGTTGGCCATACTGTAATGTCCATAAATGAGAGAAACCAAAACAATATAGAGAATGCTTTGCAACTACACTTGTCTTTAACACTTTATGTACAGAACTATGAATTCATGAAAATTTTATCTTCTAAAGCATTTTTTGTGAATTGTATAAACTACAGTAGAATATTTACGCAATAATTTAATAAATTTAAGAAGGATTTTAGAAGGATTGTAGGATTTAGAAGTATTAATTAAATTTGAATTTATAGAGATTTTATGCAATATTTATAACCTCACTTAAATCTTTTATTTTAAATATTTTTCTTGGTATTTTGTAGAATTAGGAAATGTACAAATATGTTCTTACAAAAGATATACAGTGTAACCTCTGAATGACGATTACCCGTGGAACCGGCGAAAAGTGACCGCTCTTCAGAGATGGTTGTTATTCAGAGGTTTCATTTAAAAAAAAATCAAAATTACATAAATGTAAATAGAAATACACATAATCATTTTAATCAATCATCATTGTTTTAATTTAATAAAAAAATCAGTGATTTGCAGTTGCTTTTTTTTTTTTTTTTTTTTTTTTGCTGCAAATGTTTTTCTCCAAAGAAAAAAAAAATGACTTGTTTTGCTATACAACTCATCATCATTATGATTTAATGAGAAATTTTGGATTTAACGAAGGTTCTTCAAATCTTCGGTACATGTGTTAATGCTGGAAATTTTGGGTGATTCTGTTATCTATTTCCTCTTCTTCTCTTCTATATTCCACCATTTACTGTAATGAATCAAATGTAGCAGTAACTGCCAAATTTTTTACCAGTGATACAAAAAAGCTGGCCTTTATGATAGTAATGCCTGCCGTTCTAAGAATATTATATAAAATTTCCCGATTATTATTAATGTCTTCATTTTCTGTTTGTTCACATCTGAAGTAAATTTTGTTTGGTCTGCTTCACATTTCGGTTTGCAAAAAAAATATGAAATTGTAACAGGAGCTGTAAAAAAAATTTCTCGTGACTTTTGAGCGGCCGTTGTTCAGAATTCCCTGTTTAGAGGTTTGTACTAATGTTAATGCTATGGAGCGTGTTTGATTCCATCAACATATGGCCAGTGTTCGGAAGTTTTCATTGTTTAGACGTGGCCGTTCAAGGAGGTTTCACTGTACATAAATATTTCAAAATCGAAACCCCCCTCATCCCCCACAACGCGAAGAAAGCTGAAAAGATGCAAATGCAAAAGAAATCATCCTTTTAAAAATATTTTTGTTTTATGTAACCAATAATGCTTTTGGAACAAGATAACGAAATATATCTATAACCCATTCTAAACTGTATTGCAACTAATCGATGCATTAAATGAATTTCATAACAAGTTATTTTAATGGTACTTATAAGTGCCGTTGGTAGATAAAGGGTTAACACTTTTAAAGAGTTCTGTTGTTTAAGTTGAGTCTTCTATTTAGTTGAGTAAGCTATTGTTTTCATGACATGAGTTATACAGAGCAAAAAGAGATGATACTAATAGTATATATAGAAACTGTTAAATTTTAAAAAGGGACTTGTTATTATTGTTTATAGAAGTATTATTTTTAATGTAAGGAGGTATTTTATTTTAAAATAACTGTGGCATTAGCAATTTTTTTAGTGTTTTTCTTACATATAATATAAACATAAAATTAGGAATATTTAGTATATGAACATACTTTCTGTGAATAAAGTATGACTACGACCAATCAGTGTATGTAATATAATTTAAAATTCATAAATAAAATCACATAAATTACTTACAATAATAAAATACAATTACATTCTACAGTTTCGGAAAATTAAAAACCTGTGCATCCTCAGAGGTAGCCGTTTCTTCGTAACGCAAGGCTGCCACAGACGAATATTTTTATAGTCTGACGCATCACTATTTTTAAAAAATACATTTTATAGTGTGTTTTCCTTGCAAATATCGTCATAGCAGTTGTAAAAGATTTTCGTTTTAAAAACGTGGTGTGACATATAATTCAAAAATAGTCGCCGGTTGCATCCCTGCTAATGCTATCCCTGTGGATGGACAAGATTTTAATTGTTCGAAACTGTAGGAATGTAATTGTACTAGATGATTGTAAGTAATTTATTTGATTTTATTTATGAATTTTAAAATATACTATTACATACACTGATTGGACGTATTTAATTTATTCATCTAAATACAGTGTAATAAGTCCTTTTACAAATACATATTTTCTGTTTCCATAAATGTTAAGATTATAGATATAGGTATAGTAAAAAATTTTACTAATTAGAAATTTTTAAAATTATAATAGATCGCATTAATTCTAGAAAAATAAATGGTTTCTAAAACAGGGTTACGCTGCTCGATTACATAGTTATGTTTAACATTTCAGAAGATATAGATATAATACAGTATAGAAACAATAGCTTTAAAGACGAGTTTTATCAAATGAAATCTCACATGTAGGCTCGAGTAGCTAAATCCATAAAAGTATGGCTTATTCTTTTTTTTTGCTTTATATATAGCTTTATATTAAATTTTGCCTAACATAACCAATTTTTATACTGCAATGTTTATCAAGTGAGGAAAACAAAACTAATACTGAGACTGCATTGTAACTATACCTGACTTTAACGCTTCTAAAGAGTTATAATTAGGTTCTATATTTTTTATGACATTAATTTTACGGAAAAAGTTAACCGAAACAGAATATCAGAAACTGCAATTTAATATTATTCTTTAAAGAGCCATTATTAACACGAGGTACTTTAGCTTCGAATAGCAAAATAAAATTGTATTTTATTTTTGCACTTTTATATGTATCACATCATACGATTTAGCCCTTTATCTACTGACGGTACTTATAAGTACCACTCACTTTAAACTTTTATACCATAGTGAATATTACTAATATTCTAATGGAACTTTGCAAAAAACGCTCTTTAAACTCTACTTTATCCGAATACGTGGCAGCAGTAGTTCTAGGTTTGTTATTTTAGCGAGGAATGAAGCTACCCTTTGAAGCAGTCGATGTGTTTTGTACAGATTGTCACGCTCGTCTTTTCATTGCTGCAAACACAGTAAATGATATGAGATAAGTGTTGGGTTGTTTATGTATTCATTATGATCTTACAATACAATATGATTAGCTATTTTAGGTGAACGGTGTATGTATTTGGTATAACAGTTGAATTACTTGGTGGTACTTATAAGTACCGTCAGTACACTGGGTGTTGGAGAAAAACTTCTTGTTTACTTTTTGTCTATGTAGTTATCTATCGTTTTCATCTGCTTTAAAATGTAATTACTAAGACATAGTTTAGTAATGATTTCCCTGGTATTTCTTTTCTGTTTCATTTTTATTTTTTTTTATAGGAAATCGAAAAAAGTTGTGGTACCGACTCGTTTTTGCTGTGCTAGAAATAGCATATGTAAATTCATATATTGCATATGTGGAGATACGAGAGAACATGTTGTCCCGAGAATATTGACATCGCATAACTAAAGGACAGCTAACAAAACAAGATCGAAACCAAAAAAAAAAAAAAAAAAAAAAAAAAATAGTTTTTCAACCCTTTCAGGAGCAAAGGATTTTCAATTCTAACATGTTGAAATAAATAATTGGCACCGGAATTTGCCAATCGATTTATTTGTAAATAAGAAAAAGCCTATATTTCTCATACATATTAAATCGAAAATATTTTCTGGTGCTAGTTGAAATACCTTGTGGTCTTTCTGTTACGATATTTTAGTCATAGTGTACTGACGGTACTTTAAAGTACCTTTTTAATTAATTACCTCTAAATAATTACATTTCTCACGGGCGAGTATTTTTTTTATGTTTATCCTTTAATTTTCTTTGTAGTAACTGAAAACAAATTACATGAAAAAAATTGCAGTACATCATAATGTCGTAGATAAAGGGTTAAAGAGAATATTTATTGTACAGATACCATTTCAGTTCTCATACATATTATGATTCTAAATAACGATATAGTACAAAAAATGATAATAATTATAGAAAATGTTAAAATGACATCTGAAATAACGTTATCTACTTTTTATCTATAAAATATTCTTTATTGAAGAAAATAAAAGATTACTAGAAAATCCGCGTATTTCTTTTTTTTTAGTGTTTAACTTTTAAAAAGACGTACAATAACATTTAAAAATTTCCTGATAACTTTTACAAAAACACATGATACAATCAGTATTTGAAAAACCACGAACATTAAAGTGAGGCTTATTTTTACTGTTTACATAGCCATTATTTATAGTACAATGTCCTTCAAGTGCAGAAAAGAAAAATAATCTAGTGCCTGCTTTGAAACTGCATTTGTCTTTGATACTTCAAAAGAACAACAATAAAGTTCAATATTTTTCACGACATGAGTTATAAGGTTCAAAAGATATGACAAAAATAGTATGGGAAAAACAGCAAGTTTTAAAGTGCGACATTTTGTTATTGTTTATAGAGGCATTTTTTTAAAATTAAGAAATATTTTGCGTTTCAAATAATAGTGGCGATAGCACATTTCAAAAGGTTTTAAGATGTATTTTTTGGACGCATCTCTGTAATCATAAGATTTTAAAAATATATCGACTTATTATATATCTAACACCGGTTCTCATAACTTTAACTATTCCAAATAATTATAGTACTGTGAAAATTTTTGATTATAAGAAAATATGAGTTTTCTCTACATGTTGAATTATGGCTATGTTTAATTTTTCGAAAAAACATTCACTGATTATAGAAACAAATTTTTTCTTAGAAAAGATTTTGCTATCTAATTTCATTCTTGCGTATAACATTTAAAACAAGATGGATTAAATTTCAGAATTTTTCATGCCCAGTTATATAAATATTGTTGAAAGGGATTACACAAATAGTACAATAGAAGGTGCAAACTTTAATATCTGTGTCGTTTTTATTGTTTTCACAGCCATTATTTATTATATCAAGAGATAATTGAGTTTGGACAATTTTGGGGGCAACATGATTGAAATAATTTTGAGCGCATATTTATGTATCCCGTAAATATTAAGATTAAACCTTAAGACTGTAAGACTCTTAAGCTGCAAGATTTAGAAAGCAGAAGGTGAAATACTTTTAAAATCCCATAAATTTAAACATTAGAAATATCGATATTGTAAAGAATTTTACGCTATTTGGAAATGATAAAGATGTGTTTAAATGTTATTTTTTATTGTGATAAAAATCTATGCTTTATTGCGAATAATTTCACCGATCATTAAAACAAAATAGTTCTCACGAATTTTTTTTTCTTCTCAATCATTGCATTATTTTTATTAACAATATTGAAGAGGTCTCATAAAAGTTATTTTTTCATATCATGAGTTTTATGATAAATTACATTATTAAAACAAAACAATTAATAATTAACAATAATAATAACTGGCACTTTAAGTTTATAGCTCCTCCTGTACTGCTTGTAGTATTATATTTTTTTATTGCACATAAAAGATAATGCTACGAGTAGTTCGGGAGAAACTATAAAGTTAAAGTGCGAATTGTTATTATTGTTTGTAGAGATAATAACATTTATGTCAGTTTGAAATAGCAGTGTCAAAATGCACGTCTGGAACATTTTAAAAATGAATTTTTATACATTTATCTCAAATCAACAAATTAAAAATAAAATATGATATCTGTATATAAAGCTCAATTAGGTTTTTATAAATGTATCCTTAGGAATGTATCCTAAGCCTTAAGATATTTAATAATTGTTTAAATTCTAATTAATAGTATCGTAAAGTTTTACTGTAAATAATTCAGATTTGCTTAAATTTGTTGTCAGTTTATTTTATAAATAATGGAATATATACTTTCCCTTTTTCTTTCTCTTGAAAATTAAAATCATTTTAAAATAAATAATTAATTCAATGAGTATGAAACAGTTATATGCGTGTACAAAATTTCATGGTTATAAATAAGAATTTGGGGTATGTTTAATAGGAGATTAATAATTTTCAAAAAAAAAGGTGGGGAGATGTATTTAAACAAACATAAACAGCATAAACAGAGCAATATAGATTTTACTATTTAAAATTTTCATACTGAAATCTCGTATAAATAATAAAAATAATAATATTAATGATATAATAATAATAATATTAATGATATAATAATAATAATAATAATAATAATAATAATAATAATAATAATAATAATAATAAAATGTAAAACTACTACAACTTCAAGGCAATTAACTGTTGACGATTTCTGTATAATACTTTTCTAATGTTAGTTATTTAAATACACATTTATTTTAAATAGGCCAAACAATTAGTGTATAATTTAACTGTTGTTCAATAAATCAGGGAAATATTAACAGACTAGATAAACGGAAAACCTTTACAAATAAAAAGCAAATGGGGAATAAGATTACATTACAAATCATTTCAAGAATGTTAATAATATTAAGCTTTTAATGTAGTGACAAAATTTCAATCAGTATAAGGTAGTAGAACACCACAAATAGAAATATTTTAACTATTTTAGGTTTTAGAAATGAGTAATCTCCCCCCCCCCCCCCCAAAAAAAAAAAAAAAAAAGAAAAAAAAAAGTCATTCAGATTAAATCTTAGCACAGAATTTCGCAAATAAAATCTTAACGACTCTATAGCTACATGCTAATATATTTATACATGTTCAATGAAAGCTGTTAAAGCGAAACCTGCCTGTAACGAAAACGTGTATGAAACAGAAAATATTATGATTCTGGTTAAATTAACTTAATTTAATTGTAACAGACAGGGTTACCTACTCGTTGCAACCCGCGTAAAAAAATAATTTTTTGCCCTCCATTGTGAGTCTGCCGAGATTTTAATATATGACCTATTTTTCATATATGCCTAATTTTATTGTATTTTTAATAGTTTGTTTTAACTAATCATGCATAAAAAAGACGTGAAGCAAAACATGGGTAGTGAATTTCACATTAAAAGGAAAAAATTAACACAGAAGGCGGTACAGAAAAAAATGCTTAGTTGCAAACCATTTTTATAATAGCTGTTAATCATTTTACTCTTATCTTTACTTTAATCATTTATAAGTACTTTTAATTACTTTAATTTAACTTCTGATATAACAAAAAACACGACCCACAATGTGAACAACGCATTTTGCAATCAAATACAATTTATCACAGAATTCGGCAGAGAAATTATTAAAAAATATTCAGTTGAATACTGTATATATATCATTTATAGAATATATCTCATTCATGTCAACTATTTATATATGAATCATTTACAGAATTTATAATTGCTTTATTAATCAATAGTCATACAGCAAAAGAACATAAAAAATATGTGAACAATGAATTATATATCGGCAGTCAAAATTAAGTACAGATTTCTGCACAGAAAGTTTCAATCATTTTATATTTGCATAGCATTTTATTATATTTACAACCAATTTTCCACACAATGTATACCATGTCATATACAACAATTTTTAGCATTTATGGTCATTTCATTTCTAATCATTTTATTTTAACTAATTATATGGAATAAAGACATACAGCTAAAGGTTAAAATTTAACTCAATATTCAAAGCAAAAAAGACATAGACACAAAAAAAAAAAAAAAAAAAAATATATAGTTTACCACCAATTATTAATGATATTTTCTTCTTTTTTACGTGTGACTAAACATTCAGAGTAGGTCGTTTTTGCAGTCCTTTTACTTTAACTATTCATAAAAAAAGACGATAAAACCGAATTTGAAAAATGTATTTTCCATTCAAAAGAAGATAAAATCGCCATAGAAAGGGTTTAAATTAAGTAACTATATACCAATTTTATAATCTCTTTTACCTATTTTTCATATACATCTAATCACTGACCGTATTTATAATCGTTATGCTTTTACTAATCATACAGCAAAAGACGCGAAGCAAAATGTGAACAATGAATTTAACATTCAAAGCAAAAATTAAGCTCACATGCAAATTTCTGCATTGTCAGCAATTTCATAAACTCATTAACTAGTCAAGCAACGCGATTGCAAACGAGGTGCATGTTATCATCGTTCTCTTTCCGGGAATGCTTCATAATCACTTTGAAAGCGATAATAATGCCAAAATTCTGGATAAAGAATGCAATCTTAAATATTTCTGATGATGCTCTCGTTTGAATAACCTTTACAGAGATACTGGAACGGAATTCTTTTCGAAGATTCTCAGTGAAGGTTATCAAAGTGCAATTAGATAATTTTATACATGACTTATTTTGAGGAATAATTTTAACAAATGTGCAAAGATTGATGCTAGAAAAGACATTTTTAAGAGAATTCTCCCCCAAAAAGTTATTTCACAAATCCAATTCAATTTTGTTTAAAATGGTTTGTTATTTCAACAAGCAAGTGCAGATTATTTTCTGATTCCAAAATAGCAAAACTGTTTACTTATATGTTTTGTGCTCTTCTCTGTTTCAACTTACTAATATTGTTATCCCTAATATTGTTAGGAAAGTTTGGTATTGTTAGCCAATGCTTCACAAATTTTATATCCGCGTACCCCTACAAGAATTGTACCTTCCGTGTCATAAATAACCGTAACTTTTATTTCACTTTTAACGTAAACGTTCCAGCTAGCATGCTTTTTTAATCAGCGGGATGGTTTTGCTTAGTTTCTATATTTCTTTAATTTTTGCTGTCAATTTACTGAGGTATAGTGAGAGTTGTACTACATTCTACTTTGAACATGTATTCTGTTTGTTTATTTGACTCGTTGATGATGGCCGTGACTCTCGAAACAAGGCAGAACCATGACCCTCTTCCTTTCAGACTGTTGTGAAGGAGCAGATCCATTCAATGACTGAAGCTCTAACCAGAAAAAATAAATAAAAGCGCTTTTCGTTAAGCAAAGACATCGACCAACGGGTTAGGGCAACGCCCCCTAGATAAACGAACAAAAATAATAATTAATAATTCCACGAGACAACGAAAATGCAAGTTCTTAGATTTTTGTTTTCTTTGTTTTCTCTATTTCCTGTGACGTTTCGTAACATCACAATAAAGCGTGTTACAGCTTTCTCCAATCTAGGGAACGTTGGTTAGTGCGGGCTCAAATAGTGTCTTCAACACGTGTCCCACGGATCACGAAGAGCTATATTTTATATAAAGTAAGACCAAAAAAGCACGGGAAATGCTATTTAGCATGTATAATTTTAATCCACATAAGCAAAAATTTCCTAGAGGTGAATTTGCTTTATTAACTATTTGGAAAAATGGTTATAGTTCTCGTCAGGATGGAAAATCAAAAGTATATCTGAAGGTTTTCATTGATTTAATCCGCAATTTATTCGTTTTCTGATTGGTCTATACAGTAATCTGTATTTCCCTTTAATTTCAACAACGATGGATACTTTCTGTTGCCACTATGACAAAAAAGTAATAAAAACTCTGCAAAAAAATTAAACTCAGAAACAAATTGAGATACAGCTTTCAAACAAATTGCATTTAAAAGTAGATTTTTTTGTCTATCCGACGGTGTAAAAATTAATATTGTCGGATGTTTAGAAGTTTAAGAATGAAATTTCATTTAAAATGGGCCGTCAGATTTCTTGGAAATCTGACGATGGAAAAGCCTTTTCCCGAACAGCCAATGAAATGCTTGGATATTTACATATGTTGCAGGTGGATAATACTTAAGTTTCATGAAATCTGACGGGTCGCAGGTGATATTTTGGCTTGCAATTTTTACGTGTAATAACACTATTAATGTTTAATTCATGGCGTACGTGATGTATGATCAACTCCGTGCGATTTTTTATGTCCTAAATTTTAGTCTTGAAAAAAATCGTTTTCCAAATGGTCGTTGTAATTTGATAAATTGCTTTTTTATGTTGTAGAAAGCTGGAGTTTTGTCAGATGAATAATACTGTTTTATGCCAATAGATACCTATGGAGAATAATAGATACCGATATGTATGCTTTCTTATGTATATACGTGTGGTACAGCAGTAAATAGTACTGTTAGCATTTTGTATAGATTATTCGTTGATAAAATTAAATATATAAAATGTGTTTTATGACTTACGAAAAAAATTAAAATACTGCAATTCCGTTGCTCCTACAACCTTTCTCTGGTCTTGTAACCTAGGCGTATTTATATTCCTTGATATGCTCAAAGTAACTGATGGGTTTCACACATATCTTTAATAACTTCTCGATGCGGGTGCAACAAAATTATATCGAGCGTGAAAGTTTGAAGGCCCCTAACCTAGAAGATTTTCGCGTATCCCTTAAAAGTACTCGTACAACGTTTTGAGAAATGCTGCGCTAAATAATGGTATTCTCTTTTTTTTTTTTTTTTTTTTTGAGATAATTTTCTAATCGTCCATTTTTAATTTACGGTGACTTATAAATTTCGAAAAAAAATAATCCCTACCTTAATGAAACATTTCAAAATGACAAGAAAACCGAAACAAAAATGTATATATTTTTTGACAAAGCAAATTTAATTCACAAGCATTCGAAATCTTTCGGAAAGGAACATTTGATGTCTTAAAGATACATTTTACCTTCAGGCCAATTTCTGAGGCCTGATGTCTTTAATTTAATGTTTATCGCTCTTAAATTTGTTTGGTTTCAATTTTTAATTTTTTTCTCTGTTTTGGTCAAGTGTCAGAGAGTGGTCAGTCTTAAAACGAAAGTACAAAGACCTCGGACGGGCACCTACTGACCGGTAAACAAAGTATCCAAATAGAATTATTTTTTGGCGAAAATTAGTACAATAAAAATTTTTAAATGAGTATCTAAATGTATTACCTGTAGTTTAAAATTATTATCAACATTTATTTTCTGTGCTTTAAAATATTATCTATAGGAATCAGAGTTGCCAGTTTGGCCTCCATTTTTCTATCGAAGTTTTAAATTCACACCGGAAATTTTGAAAGAAGAATCTTTAGTTTAAGTAATTACAAAATTGCTGTCATTAGATAAAGTAAAATAAACTATTTTTAATTTTTTGAACAAATTCTGATTTTTGGAATAAAAATGGAGGCCAGGCTGGCAACCCTATTAGAAATTCTTTTAACATAAAAAAAAAATTAATGCAATAAAATAGCGTTAAAATATGTCATTGCAAAATTTTCAAGTATTTTTAGATAGGCTAAACTTTGAATTGTTTATTTTTATATAAAAAGTCGAATAGATACTTACGCAGTTACTTTTTAACGATATTAAAATAATGAATTGTTTCATCAAAATTTTATATTCACCCAATCTTGTGTTAACATTTGATTTCAAAAGCCAAGTTTTTGAAAATTTACTACTTGATATACGTTTTTCTTTCTATAAGAAATAAATTTTATCGCATCGTTTCATAACATTTCGAGTAGTTTTGGAAAGTTCTTAACCTTTAATTTGTATGCTCACATTATCCAAGGAAACTCAAAACATAAAGAGAATGTAGAGGGAATTTGATTTAAGTATATATTTAAATTTAGTTTTATTAAATCTGTACTGCGGATAAAAGCTATTTTTCCACGGCTGAAAGAAACTAGAAATATTTCAATTTTAAAGAAACTTTTCTGAAGCATGATTAAATAAAGGATATCTCGTTTCTATAGTTATTATCTTTATTCGATATTATTATTATTATGTTTACATAAGCAGAGAAATTCCCAGTAAAAGATATTTAAATATGTACATTTGGTACATCGAAAAAATTGTACATCAAAACAAAGCAAATTAGAAATATTTATTAAAACTAAACACAACTACGACAGAAACAAAGTTTATCGATTTTATACAGAGGTAGAAATTTACTGACACTTCAAAGAACTTTATTAGATTTCTTTATTATTTACCATTTGTTTTTACGTATATGTATGTGATTCGTTCATAGGTGAGGTCATTGATTGGACATTAACTCTGCGCAATACGATTATACTTAAGCAGGTACTATATTCTCTTTGGTCCCTGGGTCCCCATACGGGGACCTCTGTTCTTTTTCTTATTAAAACTAAAATGTACGATTTTATTTACATTTTCACATCACTTCTTAATAGCTGAATGTTTTTTGCGTTCAAAGCAAACGAATAAGTGGCAGCATCAAAGCTGATTCCCACATAAAATAAATGTTATTTTCATCTTTTTAGTTTGCAAAATGCATAAAAAAGCCCAAAAGACAGTATGACCAACAAATTGAGAAATTTTCATAAGTATTTAACTTAAATCTTTTTCAAAAAAAAAAAAAAAAAAAAAAAGAGGATTTGTAGATTATTTACTTATTTAAAGCTCTTAAATTTGTGATTGCGTTAATTTAGGTTAATGGTTATTAAATTGATGTTTTAAGGGGGTTTGTAGTTTTAGATCCATATTTTTGAACATAAATTACTAAGCGCTTAAATGATCAATTTTAGAAAAGATATTTTTTCTGTCATTTAGGATGTCATTTTGTTTGGAAAAAAAACAAATGATAACAATAAATAACAAAAAACAATAAATAAGCATTTGTATTATTGTTTTAGCTTCGGAACTGAAAATGATATTATATCTAATGCTTAAAATATAGTTTTAAAATAGAATATTTTTAAATATAAAAATTACATGCAATAAAATAGTTTTAAAATATTGTCCTTCATAGAAAACATTTCAACTAACTCCAGCTTGAATAAACTCTGATTTATTTTTCCTTTCTTTAAAAATCGAATAGAGATGTACGTAGTTACTTTTGGACTATACTCAAATAATAAATTGTTTTATTGAATTCTTGTTACTCAGTTTAAGAAAAAACTTTTTTACTCACGCTCTCTTGTTTTAAAGTTTGAACTCAAAGACCAATTTTTTGAAAACTACTATCTGACACAGGTTTACTTTTAGTGAGAATTAAATTCCATCATATGGTGTTAAAACATTTCAAGAAATTACGAAAACTCTGTACCTTTAATTCGTATGCTTCACGTTCTTTCTAGGAAATTTATAAACAAGTCGTAAATTGTACTTCAAACCTGGCAAATAAGGCACTATAACTAGTTTTATAAATATTCGGGTCTTGGTGCAATAGCTGTTGCACTTTTATGCAAAAAGGAATGAATGCAAGATGTATTACGATTATATATATTAAATTCAGTAACACGTAAGTAATACGTTTCCATCTTAAATAGCACGTAATCACTATGGCAGCTTAAAATCATTACCTATCATTGGATATCACTGATTCAATTACGTATCATTGGATTTAATAAAATAATCTCCATGGCAACCTAAAACCATTATTTATCATGGAATATCATTGAATTAATTACGTATGATTTGATTTAATAGAATAATCGTCATGGGAACTTAGAATCACTACCTATCATGGGACATCATTAAATTAATTACGTATAATATGATTTAATAGAATGAAAAAATCCTTTATTAATATCTTTTTAAGTTTTGATGCTATTTTCATAAAAGTTGGAATGACTCGACAAAATTATGATACGGTTATATATATTAAATTTCAAAACATTCGGTTGAGTAGTTTTTGTGCTGTTATGTCCGGATAGACGGACAGGTAGAAGGGCGGAGCAGACGTTGCTACTATAGGTGCTATGTATTTATAGAACTAAGAACACTTCTAAAGAAAGACACAGTAGTAGAAATTATGTTTAAATATGCATTTTATATTTTATTTTCGTAAGATCTATATTGTGTAGAAGAGCTATATTTTTTCCGGTGTAAGAAAGCAGAAATAGTTAAAAGATTAGGAAAATAGTTCATTAACATAACTAAAGAGAATCTCTCTCATTTAGTTTTGCGTTATCATTATTAAAATTATCCTTATGCATTTTATACAAACACAAAAATTCTCAGTAAAATACATTTAAATATGCATATTAGTAATATTGACAAAAAAGTATCCTAAAATGTTACAAATCAGATTAATATTTTGCCAGATAAATATCAACTCCGATAGTAACTGAGTTTATAGATTGTAGACTGAACTATAAAGTGAATGGCTATTTATATAAATTTATCCTTATTTTGTTATTACTTGCCATTTATTGTAAAGCAACTGTCATTTGCTGACTGATGAGGTCACTGATTTGGCAATGACTCTGCACAGCATATGATTACATTACACAGTAGGTATCATCTAATGCTAAAAAATATATTTTTTTCAAATAAAAATATTAACAATAAAATTGTTTTAAAATACTATCTTAGATATAAAGAATTTTAAACTAAATTCAGTTGGAAAAACTCTGATTTATTTGTTCCTATCTTAAAAGTCAGATAAAGATTTGCGTATTTACTTTTGAACCGTGTTCAAATAATGTATTGTTTTATCGAATTCTAGTACTCACTATTGGAAGGAACTTTTGTACTCACACAATCTTTTGTTAAAGTTTAACTTCAAAGACCAAGTTTTTAAAAATCTACTGGCTGACACAGGATTTCTTTCAATAAGAATTAAATTTCATAGCATGGTTTTAAAACATTTCAAGGAGTTTGGGAAAGCTCTTAACCTTTAATTCGTATGCTTCACGTTCTTTCAATTTTTTTTTTTTTTTAAGAGAATGTAGCACAAATTTGATTTAAGTATATATTTCAATTTAGTTTTAGCTAAATCTGTGTTGCGGAGAAAAGCTATTTTTTTCCAGGCTGAAACAAACTAGAAATAGTTAAATGTTTAAGAAAGATTTTGTAGCATAATTAAATAACGGGTCTCTCGTTTCTACGGATATTACCTTTATTAGATTTTATGCTAAAGGAAACATTCTTCAATAAAATATATTTAAATTTATGCATAGGCTTTATCCAAAAAGAAGTATTTCGAGACGGAAGAAATTAGCTTAATTTTTAGAAACAGAATGAGTTAGATTTCAAAGAGTATATAATACATAGATTGCAAATTGAATTAAGACAATATTTGATTTACAAATTTGTTTAATTCATAGTGTTATTGCTTACAATTTATCGTTATACACTGTTGAGTTTTTTATTTGGTGGCGTCATTGGTTGGGTAAGTCGAAACTCTGAAAGTGCTATAAATTGCACGTTGTACGTGTAAAATCTATGGCTTAGGTAATGTAATCGCCTTCGTTAGACCTTTCATTTGGGCACTAATTCGTTTGAACTAGATGAAATAAACCTTCATGCCAGACTTCGTAATCTTTGGTATTTGTCAATTTGGCTATTATGCAGATCTTATCCAAAGGACGTACTTTACAACGTCTAAAAATAACCAACAGTAGCACCACATTTGTTCAAAATCACTTATATATTTTAAGATTTACGGTGGTGCATCTGGCATCAGAGAGCATGTGGTAACATCATCATTTGTTTGGTGAAGTCGTTGCTTGTTTAAGTGGAATTATGATGTCATAATTTTACGTATGTCTGATTTTATTTACGCACTTAAAAAATCAAATGTTATACTTCTGAGAACCTTTTCGTTTATTGGTTATTTCGATTCAATTCGATAAAACCAATCAATTCTAAATTCGGTATTATGAAATTTTAACTTTTGTAATCTGTCCTTTTTACCCGACTGAAAAGAAGGGTTATGTGTTTCACTCGTATCTGTGTATGTGGATTTCTTTATACCCTCGAAATATCCCAACGGCTGGATGTATTTTAATGAATGGGGTCTCTATCAATTCGTCTTAACGGCTCGATAGTTATAGGCTACGTTTTGTTTTTATAAATTCAAAATGTAAAATACAAAATGGCGGTAGAGACGAACAAAAATTTACGCACCCTATTGAGTGGCATATCATTGGATAGGGCTTTCAAAATGATAATGATGTTTCATTGACTATTTTACAGTCAGAAGCTCCGTTAAAATATTATACAACCTGGAAGTTGTGTATGTAGGATCTCTAGCTTTACTGCAACTCTAACCATCATAGACATCTATAGACGTCATCAAAACAGTGTTTATAGATAGGAACTAACAATTAGACACAACTTAAAAGTCATCAATACAAGTAAATAAAAAAATAGGTAAGTAATATAAAAAATATATTTTAAGTCAATTTCAACTTAAGTCAATAAGAGAATTTTTTTTTCTCCTATTCTTCTTTCCTCTTGATTGGCGCTTAAAATGCCTTGATCAAGAAGAGGGCTCTCTTGATTATTGAAAATTAATTAATTTAATTTAATTAATTAATTAATATTTGAAAAAAATTGGATTAACATCAAGTGTCATGTTTACTACAAGTTTACTAACTACAAGTTTAAAAAAAATATTTGAGCTTCATTGGATGAATAATAAGTATTTTATTAACGATCGAAAATTTGAACAAGCTATATATAGCGAGAGTGTGAGCTAATAGTAGGAATTGAAAAAAAATTGTTTCACATTGATGAAAAATAATTAATTAGTTCGATTTTTACGCAGTCGGTTTTTTTTATTTTTTTTAATTTAATTGTTTATTAAATTTGCCGACCATATACACATATACACACGTCAAGTAAGAACTTTCAACCATACCTTCTTTGGAAAAATCTGTTTTTTATTAAAACAAATATGACTGCATATCCTAAATTCAACATACTGTTACATACATAGAATTAATTCTTTCTAATCCTAATATTGTCATATGATGAGGAAATTTAGCTTAAAAAACTAAAAGTATCCATTGAAAAATTAAATCTTAAGTTTAACAGGGATCTTAAAATACGTTGATACTTATTCTGTAGAATTAAAAAAAAAATGAATGTCTTTTTTTATTATTATTGCGGTGTGTGTGCGTGTTTGGAGATGATTTTTGAATAATAACAACATTAGCTGCATCCAATAGATCAAAATTAATATGTCAATATTCAAGCACGTTTCTTTGGTTTTTTTGTTTGTTTTTTTGTTGTTTTTTTTGTTTTGTTTTTTAACTTACCACTTACCACGAGTTAGTTCTACAGTTTTTCTGCACTATCTTTGGATAATTCGTCAAAGAATTTTAAGTTTATTTTCCTTTTTTTTTTTTTTTTTTTTTTTTTTTTTTTACAAAGTGAAAACTTAATGAAGGTTGAATATGTCATCATTTGCATTAAACGAATTAACTCGAATCGCTGCCACTTCATTAGATAAATATTATACTCACATCTACTACTTATACTGCTTAAGGTACAAATTTTGTCATTTTCATATGATGTGTTTACTTTTAAAGATAATTTTCCACAAGAAAAATATGGGCCCAAAGTAATAAGTTAAAACAGACCATGACCTTTACAATTAACCAGCCATTCTTCTCAAATATGTTTGATTTAATTTCCTACACATATTTCCTAAAAATATAACGGAAGTATAACTATATTTTTTGGTTATATGTTTAAATGTATTTTATGTATTAACATCTTCACTTACTTTGTGAATGTGCTAAATATATTTCTCATTGATTAACCCCTTAACAGTGTGGCCCGAACTGGATTCGGGCAAGAACACTTTGCTTGCTTTGTTATTAAAAGCATTTTGATACCACTAATTTGTAACTGTAAATTTATCTTTATTGATTGTCAGATATTTTTCGATTAAGTAAGATAAATATTTTAGTATGGAAAAAGTGGTGTCCAGCCACATTTTTAATGTGTCTGTTCCCTTTGAAAATACAGTTGTATAAGAATTAGTTTTTACTATAAAATTATAAGTAATTAATATATATACCGGGTGTCCTAAAAAGGACTGACTGATTTTAAAATTCAATAACTTGCAAACGGTGACAGATATTTAAAAAATTCTTGAAGGAGGATTATGCATAACTTCAAAAGTTTTTTGCAGTGATTTTCGATTGTAGTTCGAATTACAAACATTAGATGGCGCTGCGATCAATAGATGCTAAATTCAGACTCGATTTTTGGTACTTCGGGACCCACTCAATACATTTTAACCTCCTTTTTCCGCATGGAAGAAGAGAAAGGCCAAAAAATCGAGCCTGTATTTAGCGCCTATTGCCTACCGCGCCATCTATTCTTTGTAATTCGAACTAAAATAGAAAACCACTCTACAAAAACTTTTGACCATATGCATAACCCTACTGCAAGAATTTTTAAATATCTGTCACCGTTTGCAAGTTATTGAATTTTAAAATCAGTCAGTCCTTTTTAGGACACCCAGTATATATATATATATATATATATATATATATATATAAATACTTCTTGTTGTTACAACCCTTTATTGTATCTTGCGTAAGAAAAAAATGCTATCGAATTATTTCCAATATATATTACTAACATTCGTCATCTAAAATATTTATTTATAAGCAGGAATTATCCCATTTTACTTTTAGTTATTAGTTGAGTACATTATCGTTTGTCATTAATTTTGGAGTATTGACACTTAAAAAGAAATTGTCATCGACTTTACGCATCTTCCACTTTTGATTTCAAATGTAAACATCATATACTTAATACAAAGTAAATTTTTAGTTCATAAGCTTTACTTGATATATTAACTCTAAGTCTGATAACCCACAATAAACAGGTATCGCATTATAAAACAAAACAATATATACAGTAAAATCTCTTTGCAACGAATCTCTGGTGAGCACTGATTAAATTCGCTGTACTGGAAAATTCGTTAAAGTAAATACTTTTATAATGAAATTGGATAATAGAAATTTTTTAACAATCCAAATAATACTCGTTAAACTGAATACATCATTAAAATGACATTCGTTATAACGAGATCTTACTGTACTTATATCTATCGTAAATGCATATTCAAGTTACAATATTACTAAGGAAATTTCTCTCTAAATCTTTAGCAAACAAATTAAGGACGAAATATGTATGACAATACGACTATCTTGATTGCCCGAGAGGGACTACTTACACTAGGAAACCATGTCTGTAGAGCATAGATGTCCTTCCGGTCCTCTTTATTGAGGTCTTCAAAATAACGAAAATACAAGATACAAAATTCAGCCGAAGCTGATCCCGCAGGTAAGATCAATAGAGGCCGGGCTGGTGACCAAAAGATAAATGTATATAACAAAAACAATGTTTGTGTAAAAGACGATAGGGCAAAGGGTACTAGCGAAGAACACAAATCTCCGACAAAATATATGGCCATCTACAGAAATCTTTAAAAAGATGAATGGTGAACTATGAATATTGATATAAAACGTTTGTTTTTAAAAAAAAATTATTGGAGTGTTTATGCTCTGGAAGTACGTTTTACGTAGAATTATCCATCTACTTAGCTCAATTCAAGTCGTAATACATTTTGAGTGGAGTTTTATATTTATTATATTTTTTGCAAGCTTCATTTGGTTTTCAAGTTTTAAATTAATCTTTGGTTTTTTGACTAAGTACAGTGCCTTTTATACTGTGTATAGTCCTTCTATATATAAAAAAAAAGTTTTGATTTCGAAATGGACCAATGAACATCTGCGTAGATATTCCGGGTAGATCCACATCCAATTTGAATGCTTAAGCATGGCCTTTCATCGTTAATATTAAAAAAACTGTTGCATACAAAAATATGAAAATCGGTGGTATTATAGAGAAATGTTTGATAAACACGCTGATGCAGACAGTTTTCAAATCGAAGAATTATTTTAAGAGATATTTAATGCTAAAGTTGGACAAAATCGTTCCCTTAAAAAAGTTTTATTGGAGCAAACACTATACATGAGAATTTAATCATTTTTAGATCATTTTATACGTTATAAGTTCCCGGTGTGCAGATTGTATTTATTTTTCTTATTTGACTCATTTTTTGAGGTTTTATTTCAATTTTGAATTCAAATTTTCAGCATTTCGAGAGATATTTTTTACAAATTTTAGAAAATGTTATTAATTTAAACTGTTGCCAGTTGCATAAACAGCGCAAGCAATAATGTTTACTTCAAATTAAAAATTTATTTACACGTGACTATTACAAACAGAAAAAAAAACTTTAAAATTAGAATTAAATGATTACATGTTAAAAGCAGGAAAATTACGTCATAAGAACCATAGGCACAGGTGTCATATACCAATTTGACGCAATTTTTTTCCGAAGCCAATTTGGCGAAAACATCAATAGCATAAACAACAACATCCGGGTTAGCATATCAAGCAAAGTAACGACACTTTAGCACCAGTTAAGTAACCGTTGCGTATATGAAATTGTCAGAAAAAAATTGCGCCAATGACATCTGTGCCGAACCATATTTACACTTGAATTTAAAAAGAGAAACGAAATCTTAAAAAAAAAAAAATCATTATTATGCGTTAAAACTTGTAATTTGAAGAAATTACGTCATATTTAAAATGGCATAAAAAATAGCAAAACAATTTAAATTGAAATATATATTTTCGCGAGATATTTTGAGGTAATCTTTTCAACTATAATCGTGAATTCGAAGACAGCGCAAATAATATTTCCTTCTATTTTCATGTGAATATTAATAAGAGAAATAAAACTTTTGTGTAAATTACGTCAGATTTGAAACGATACATTTAAAATGAATTATTTAAAAGAACTATCTTATAGCACTGTTAAAAAATACTGGGAGACAATGACACTGTTTACTTAATTCATTTTAGATTAGATTATTTCAAATGTTTAACGTTACTTCTTAGTTATCCCGTCGACCAAATTACTGTCGCCAAATTGTAAGATTAAATGCCAATAATGGTTGCCATTAATTAATTAATTGCAAGATTAAATGCCAATAATGGTCAATAAAACCATTAATTCGACGTTTTATTTGTATTTTTATTAATGTTTTACTAATTTATTTGTTCTTTCGTTATTTAAAATAAAAATTATGTCAATGTGTATAATTTGGCGAGTGGTTTGGCGATTTATATAAATTGGCGAAATTGGTCGACGGGATAACTAAGAAGTACCAGTTTAACTAATTTTTTTAATGAAATACGAAAAAAGCCATTGTATCTCTTAACAGCAGCAGATTTGGCCTTAAAAATCCCCAATCCAAGGAAAATGAATGGAAACCCGTTTACAGAGAGATCACTACTGTTTTTTTTTCTTTTTTTTTTTTTAATTTTAAATCAATATTTTTAAACCCGATCAAATTTGCGTGCTTTTTGGATTTTGGTGTGCCTGAACGGGGGTTGGCGAGCGTAGCTCGTAGGGGGCAGAGCCCCCTAGTTTGATACAAAATAAAAGAGAAATACAGTCATATTTTTATAAAACAATAAATTTTCCATTTCTCTGACAATTTATTTCTAGAAAATTAATTTTCATATTTTTCAGACAAAATCTGATTAAAATGGATCTCAAAATTTATTCATTTTCGAAAAGTAAATTATCTTAAATCTCAAAATAATATATTTATAACATTATAATACACTGAATGAGGCAATATTCGGGAAGCTTTAATGAATATATTTTCTTGCCATATTTCATGCATATTCTAAATTTAACAATTTCATTATGTTTCAAATAGTATCTCTAGGGCTTACTAAGCACAATGCCACCGAATCACATTATTTCCCATAAAGTCATTGTCATTTTCACCTTGAATTTCACTTTGGGAATAGTTCCACTATCCAATAACAGTAAACAATTGTTACGAATCAAACTTTAATTATTTTCTCGGAGGCGTGTTTAATATCCCATTTACGGATATTGAATTTTAAAGATGTTGGACAACGTGCTCCAAATCATAATATGCTTCACTATTTTCTCGGAAAGTGCTTCTGAATGAACAGGATATTGCATTTAGCGGAGGCACTCGTTAAAGGGAAACTAATTTATAAAGCGTTTAGTCCCGAATGTGGGAAATTTCCTGCAAAGTATGTATTTAGGAAACTCCTTTAAAGTAATTAGGAAGATAGTTGTGGATTTTGAACAAAGATGGCTTTGTTTGAGGAAGAAACATAGGAAACTATTGAAGATAAGGAAACAATGTTCTTTATTTATACCAAAAGACTTAATCTACTGCACTGCATTTAAGATAAATTATGTTCGTTAAGATTAAAAATGTCTATACGCCTGTAAATTATCAGTACTTTTATCAATTTTTGATCATTATGGGAAAATATTTTAAATTGAATTGGTACTATATATTGTAATTAACCGATGCGTTTCAAATTTTGTAATGCATTTCATTCAGATCGTGGCTCAGAGATTAAACAAAGGGGAAAAGTTCAAAATTCTCATCAGTGTGTATATGTAAGTATGACGCTGTTACGATGTACACACACTTAAGAAATATTCTAATTTGAAAGTTTATTAAATTAACGTAATGTATATTCTGTATAAACTATGTAAGGCACACTAAATGTATTTATTGAATTCATATTTATAAAACGTTTAGTACCGAGTTTAGGAAATTTTCTGCATAAAACTCGTATGTATTTAACTAGTGGGTAAGAGGAATCGAAGATCGCACAGAGGGTTTAATTTAATTTCAAAACATTTTATCCTTTAACTAATACTATATCCAAACTGTTAATTTATAATTGATAGATCCTTTACGTTTTCAATAAGAACATAGATGGCAGCACCATAATTGTAGTTAATGTAAATTTAAAATTATTACAATTGAAAGATATTTTTTCTAGCAAATTTAAAATATTCAAGAAGTGCTTTGCAGACAGTTGTAACAGCATATGTTTGTATACCTAAAAAGCATATTTAATTACTTGGTTTAATTATAGCTTAAAAAAAACACGAAATATTTAAAATGGTAAAAAATACGAAAGTTCATTTAATTAAATTCGTCATACAATTAAATGTAATCAATTCAAAATTTCGCAAATTATAAAAAAAGAATAATAATTTTTGAATTAAAAAATAATTGATAAGATATTTTACAACAACTTTCGGGGTTAAAACGGGAAAAAATTACAAGAACTCTGTAAAATTGTTTCTATTAGGAAAAAAATTCCAAACTCAGATGCCGGGGTTTAAACCGTGAAACCTTTGATTAGGTTGGGTTGGGTTGATTTTTGACGGCCAATTATCTACACGAGGGATATAGGCCCGGGAGGAGTGCCCTCCGTGGGGGTCTTTCTAAGGGAACCTAATCCGTATTAACGCATGAAGATCCACGGCTCGAAGAAAACCACGAAAACTCCGAACGATTAGGCCGACGGGCGCGATTGGGATCGAACCCAGCACCTCCAGTCTACCAGATTCGAGAGCAGAACCTCTCAGCCACCCTTTGATTAGGAGGACGATGCCTTACCACGTAGCCATCTGGCTCAAAAGCGAAAGAAACTGAAATTAAAGATCTCTTCTAAAATATAAATCACAGAAATAATCCGATGCCATTAAATTAAGGGGACTCAGGGCTTGATCGATACCGAAAAACATGTAAACAGAACTCTCGCTTCGAATCCATATAAAAACAGAAGTATTCAATGTAACTAATTTAAACTTCCTGATATTTTTAAGGTACGTTTGTAGTCTTATAAAATTATAAAATTAAGTACTTCAATGTAATAAAAGAAAAAATACAGCAAAATCTATATAACACAATTTTTGAAAAAAATTTAGGTGTCATATCACCCACCCGCAAGATATCTTAACGTTGAATGGACATAAGAACCTAATTTTTGCTTTAAAAGGATCAGGAAACTTTACTCTTTAGAATGAATTAGGGATATAACTATCACTCAAAGGAAACCTTATTAAAATAACGCTCAAATTTGAAAATTTAAAAAATCCTAAAAAATACAAGTTTTTTTCCCTTATAAATACGCAAAATATTAAGCTATCTAAAATATATTAATTCATTCTATAGATAATGATGCCATATGCAAGCAAAAAAAAAAAAAAAAAAAAAAAAAAAAGCCATTCCATCAAATAGTTTTTTTTTTTTTTTAATCTTACGTATAGTCGTCAAAAATGAAGTTTTGAGAAAACGCGACTTAAAAGTTGCAATTAAATGGGTGATGAAAGTGATTGTTACATAAATGCTTATAACTCCATTAAAAATGCAAATATTTTTATGCGGTTTTTTGCACTGTGTTTAGAAGTAATTGAATAATCAAAATAGATACAAAAAAAAAAAAAAAAAAAAAAAAAAAAAAAAAAAAATCAATTTTTTGAAAAGTTTTCAAGCCTTGAGCCCCTTAAAATAATATAAGATTTTTTTCAAAATTTTATGATTTGTCGTGTGAATCGGACGTACCGAGCTATAAGTATACAATATTTCAAATCTATAACCTATACTGTTTCTGAGAACACTGTGACGGACAGACAGACACACAGAGAGAGAGAAGTGAGACTAATACGGTTTCTTTAGTTGAACGAAATCCTAAAAAACTACTTTACAGTACTTATGAAAATAATTTCTGATTTTAAACAAAGAGGGCTTTATTTAAGGCATAAACGTCAAAACCTATTATAGTTTAGATTTTTTTTGTGTGAAAAGACTTAATGTGCTGCAGTTGATATAAGATTAATTGTGTTATGTATAACTATAGACTCTTCAGACCCAAAGGTAAAATAACAGAATATACATTCATTGATTTTTTTACAAAAAAAAAAAACCATAGATGGCAGAAGGTGATGATGAGCTAGAAGTAGCTTGGAGTCGTTCGGTAGCTTCATCGCCCCGAGCCCAACCCTTCCTCTTTTCGGTGTCTTTAATTTGTGTAATTTCCCTTTTAAATTTGTCCGGTTTCAATTTTCGATTTTTTTTTTTTTCAATCTGGCTTTCGCTAGAGAGTCTTTCATTTGGGACGTGGCTGGGGACCTAAGAATCTTTTTAGGTAGCTTTCATTATAAAAAGCTACCTATTGCAGCCGTTCGGAGGAAAACTATTTCAAAAAATTTTGGTATATTTTCATCGATCATGACCCCCAGACCCCGAAACCACCGTCCGTTCAAAAGTTGATATATATATATATATATATATATATATATATATCCATATATATATATCTGATCTTTGTCACACTGTAATTCTCGTATTTATCAACCGATTTGGATGAAACTTCGTGTATACACAGTACATACCAATGTCTCGAACGAGTTCGTTGGTCAGCTTCATCCGCCATCTTGTTTCAAAATGGCGGCCATTTAATTTTTTTTAATTTAAAATTTGAAATGTGGTACCAAAAAATTGAAAATTAAAAAATATTTTTTTCTTATGTATTTGACCTTGATACAAAGATTTCGGAGCAGTTTTTGTTTTGCTTATATCTTAAAAAATGGCTAAATTATAGCACTTTGAATTTCTAGCGTGGCTGACATTTTGAAATGTCCTGATATTTGTCACGCGATAACAAGCGTATTTATGAACCGATTTGGATGTACCTTGGTGTATACATAGTACATACCAATGTCTCGACCGAGTTCATTCGACAGCTTCATCCGCCATCTTGTTTCGAAATGGCGGCTATTTAAAAAAATTAAAAAATTTTAAATTAAAAATAAAGTACCAAGAAATTGGAAAATGAAAAAGATTTTTTTGTATGTGTTTGACCTTTATACAAAGATTCCGGAACAGTTTTTGTTTCGTCTATATCTTAAAAAATGGCTGAGTTATAGCATTTTGAATTTCTAGCGTGGCTGACATTTTGAAACGTCCTGAATTTTGTCACGCAATAAAAGACGTATTTATCAACCGAGTTGGATGTAACTTCGTTTATACATAGTACATACCAATGTCTCGACCGAGTTCGCTGGCCAGCTTCATCAGCCATCTTGTTTGAAAATAGCGGCCATTTAAAAAAAAAGTAAAAAATGTAAAATTTAAAATGAGATACCAAAAAATTGGAAAATGAAAAAGAATTTTTTTATGTGTTTGACCTTAATACTAAGATTCCGGAACAGTTTTTGTTTCGTCTATATCTAAAAAAATGGCTGAGTTATAGCATTTTGAATTTCTATTGTGGCTGACATTTTAAAACGACCTGATATTTGTCACGCGATAACAGGCGTATTTATGAACCGATTTGGATGTAACTTCGTCTGTACATAGTACATACCTATGTCTCGACCGAATTCGTTGGCCAGCTTCATTCGCCATCTTGTTTCAAAAGGGTTGCCATTAAAAAAAATTAAATTTAAAATATAAAATGAGGTATTAAAAATTAGAAAATTAAAAAGATTTTTTTATGTGCTTGGCCTTGATTCCGGAGCAGTTTTTGTTTCTGAAAATTTGTTCTTTTGTTTATATCTTAAAAAGTGGTTGAATTATAGCACTTTGAATTTCTAGCATGGCTAACATTTTGAAACGATCTTGTATTTGTCACGCGATAACACACGCATTCGCCTATTTCGATGTAAGAAGGCATGTGGATAGTATACATCAATATCTCGACCAAGTTCGCTGGCCAGCTTCATCAACCATCTTGTTTCAAAATGGCAGCCATTAAATTAAAAAAAATTATATTTAAAGTGAGGTGCAAAAAAATTAGAAATTGAAAAAGGTTTCTTTCTTAAGTATTTGACCTTGATATAAGGATTCAGGACCATTTTTTGTTTGTCTTTATCTTAAAAAATGGCTCAGATATAGCAGTTTCAATTTCTAATGTGGGTGACATTTTGAAAAATCTGATTTTTTGCCTGCGACAGCACTTGTATATATCAACCGATTCCGATGTGAGTGAGCATGTGCACAGCAATTACTAAGGTCTCGACCAAGTTCACTGGTTATCCTCATCCACCATGTTGTCTTAAAATGGCGGGCACTTTAAGAAATCGCCGAATTTGGCAGCCAAATATAAATTACTTTAAATAAAAGCAGCTTGGATAAACTTACTAATTAAGCGCGAAATTAATAACTAATTTCGCGAAATTCTCATTCATAATGATTTAGTATTGATAAAAATTAGTACTGAATCTCCTATATTCGGTTTCCACTAAATTGAGCTTCGTGTGTTTGAATAATATAAGTTGGCTTTTTTAAAATAAAGAATATAAAAGCTACCTCTTCCTCCCGGCACTGACCGGAAGGACTTTTTATGAACCGATTTGGATGTAACTTGGTGTGTACATAGTACATACCAATGTCTAGACCGAGTTCGTTGGCCAGCTTCATTTGCCATCTTGTTTCAAAAGGGCTGCCATTTAAAAAAAAAAAGTTATTTAAAATTTAAAATGAGGTATCAAAAAATTGAAAATGAAAAAGATTTTTTTATGTGTTTGACCTTTATACAAAGATTCTGGAGCAGTTTTTGTTTCGTCTATATCTTAAAAAAGGGTTGAATTATAGCACTTTGAATTTCTAGCATGGCTGACATTTTGAAACGATGTGATATTTGTCACGCGATAACACGTGTATTTATTAATCTATTTCGATGTAAGAAGGCATGTGGATAGTATATAGCAATGTCTTGCCCAAGTTGGCTGGCCAGCTTTATCAGCCATCTTGTTTCAAAATGGTGGCCAGTAAATTAAAAAAAAAATTATATTTGAAGTAAGATGCAAAATAATTAGAAATTGAAAAAGGTTTCTTTTTTGGGTGACATTTTGAAAAATCTGATTTTTTGCTTGCGACAGCACTCGTTGATATCAACTGATTCCGATGTGAGTGAGCATGTGTGCTGGAATTACTAAGATCTCGTCCAAGTTCACTGGTTAGCCTCATCCACCATGTTGTCTTAAAATGGCAGGCACTTCAAGATATCGCCGAATTTGGCAACCAAATATAAGTTACTTTAAATAAAAACAACTTGGATAAAACTGAATAATTTCGCGAAATTCTCATTCATGATGATTTAGTATTAATAAAAATTAGTATTGAATCTCCTATAATCGGTTTCCACTAAGTTGAGCTTTGTGTGTTTGAATAATATAAGCTGGCTTTTTAAAAATAAGGAATATGAAAGCTACCTCTTCCTCCCGGCACTGGCCGGAAGGACTTTTCTGAAATTGATATTTTAGGGGGCTGCAATTTAGATTAAAAAATACAGATCTAAAATTACTAATACCCTTAAAAAATCGATTTAATTATTGATAATTTAAATTACGCAGTAACAAACTAAAGGTCTTTAATTAATTGAATGATTTACATATCGTCAATTTTTTTATTGTGATGCGTTTAAGTTAATTATGATTTTTTTTAATTTCTTAACCCACAGGCTGGAATACATTTTGCAAACTCCGATGAGAATAACATTTATTTATGAGGAAATAAGCATCGGTGTTGCCATTTATTGGTTTTGATCCAAAGTCAAAGACATTTAGCTATATGGAAGTAAAGTAAAAATGTAAAAGAATCAAACAGTTTGGTTTATACCTTCCTCGGTTCTCAAGTATCACGTGTGATACTTGAGAACAGAGGAGTTTAGATATGTAGCTGTAGGCAAATTATTAGGGCTTACATCCATTGTAGATAATTATGAGTAAATATATTAATTGAAATTATAAAGACTGTTAACCAAGGGACATTTAAACGGTGCATTTGAAATTTCGATACATCCTGTTTAGATGATGGTAGAGATATCGAAAGTAGGAACAAATTTCAAGTTTTCACAAACAGGAATTGGCATATCACTGACAGACAAGTGGCAGATCATTCACATATAATGTGATGGTATTAGGATGACATTGACACGCAAAAGATCAAAAACCTATTCTAATACACAAAACAATTTATAAAAAGTACCAGGCTAAATGGAATTAATGTAATGCATGTTCAGTGTAAACTATGCAATGTATGCTGAATGTATTTAATGAAATATTATTTATAATTTTTTTTTCTCTCATATGTGGAAAATATCCTGTAACCTATGGATTTAGAAAACTTCATTAAAGCAATTCGGAAGATATTTGCCGATTTTGAACCAGGGTGACTTTCTGTAACGATGAAACGCAAAGATAAGGAAACAATGCTAGTTTGTTTAGAAGAATATATTAATTAGAATATATTAATTTTCTGCCTAAGCTAAATTAAGTTCTTTGAAAATACTGATGTGTACCACGAATTAACTTGAAAATTATTAGGACTTTTATTAATTTTAGATCATTATTATAATACACAGTAATTGGTTTTAAAAAGACATATTGTAACTTACCGATGCATCCGAAATGTTAAATATGTTGAATTTAGTTTATGGTAGGAATATCAGTAGAAAGTGAAGTTCAAACACTCACGACGTCGCTGTAAACGTGTCGCTGTTAGAATGACACTTACAGCAGAAAGGGTAAAAATATATTCTAAAAAGGAAATTGGAATTAACAAAGTTACAAGCTCTAATTACAAGCTCAAATTAACGTAATGCGTGTTCAAGGAAAACTATGCAATGTGTATGTATAATCAATGCTCTTAATAAAATGCAATTTATAAATCATTTAGTTTTGATTGTCCTGCAAACAATACATCTAGGACACACTTCTACGCTATTTAGGAAGAGAGTTGTGTATTTTGAATAACGGTGGCACTTTACTCGAAAATAACACATGGAAACCTGTATAAAGTAGTATAAAGAAACGAGGTTTTTTTTGTTGTTGTTTGGTCAAAAGTTTTAATTTACCTGAAGTTGATATAAGATAAACTATGTTTTTAAGATTAAGAATGGGTACATGCACGTACATTACCTGCACCTTTATCAGTTGTACATCATTATAAGAAAATAGATAAATTGGAATTAGAAAATCATGTTGTAATTCAAACGATGGATTCGAAAAATTCACATGTATATAGACTACCACCAGAAAAAGAATAAAAAAAATAGAAAATTTTACTAAATAAAAACTCTTGTGATGAAAGGACCTAAAATATTAATAAACATAAAGGAAATAAATATGTGATGAATCTATAAATCTTTATAAATAATCCTCACTTTTTTAATACATACAAAGAATTAAATCTTTATTTTTATACGCAAAATATAACGAAACCATTTTTTAAAGAAAAAAAGCTCTTATTATTCTCAACTACTATTTTCTAAAATGATTGTAATACATTGAACTAGAGCTCTTGAAATTCATTCTTTGTTATTCTTACATAAACTTAGGAGCAAAAAGTACTCTTTTCCATTTTAATGAGGTAATCAGGGGGGTTTATTCTGGAAAACATGCAAGCTAGACAATTTGGTTTGCAGAGTTTAGGAAACATTTTAAAAAGTTGAAAGAGAAGCAAATATTTTGCATTGAAACTTTCTTCATTGTTAAATATTTATGATGATATTAGCATATATTTTTATTTTGGAATTTCTTTTAATCAATAAACAGGTTTTTTGTAAGGATAAGAAACTTTAAATTAAATTTAATAAGCTATTTTCTTTTGTTATTACACACTTAAATGTAGACACGTTTTTTGGTTAAAAACGTATGTTTCTTCTTAATTATAAAGTGAGGGGAAAGGATTACGCAAAAAAGCTTTTTTTGTTTACAAATGAGTATTATTTCCGATGTTGGATAAAAGATATAACTTCAAAGAAAAGTATTTAGTTTTCAAATAAGATACACACAATAAATGGTCTTTATTTTCAGAAAATAAAATCTATTGAACGAGATAAATTGTTTTATAGTAAAATCTATGTTGTTTTTTTTTTTTTTTTTTTTTTTTTTTTTTTTTTTTTTACAAATTTTAGTTTTTGTATATTTTTATTGAAGCGGAGAAACAAGATTTAATATTATTTATGAGCACCGAAAAGCCTATTAAATAAATGCATATGACTTCATATTATCATAAATACGTAACATGTAGAAACATTATATGAAAAAACGGAATAACGGACAGAACGTACTTAGCATACAGTTATTCCGAGGATTCAAAATCAGCCGATTCATCAATGCATGACAAGAAAATTGATAGATGTTTGAGATCTGTATAATTTGTTTTTTTTTACAGGATCGTAGTAAAGACATTTTAAAAAATAATTTAAACAGTAACATGGTTGATTGTTTTCCTGTATTTTTAAGACAAATACTTCAGAATATTAATCTTTGATTTACATAATAAAAGGAATGCGTCATTAAATAAGACGAAAATTACGATTTGGAAATAGTGATATTGAAAATACACAAATAGAAATTCCAGAAATTAGAAAGTAGATAGCACAAGACATGATTTAAGGTATTTCTTTGCTATGGCCGTCGCAAAGGATAAATCGTCAAGCGCACTGCTAAGTCATATGATGTGCATGGCGTTGTTGTCATCTATGACGTATATCCCCAATCTGTAGCAATATATGGCGTTAGTGCCATCTATCACGTATACGAGGGTCACTTTGAAATTTTTGAGATACAACTAGGTTTTTAAAGTTATACCTACAAAATTTTAGGTGTGTTCAAAGCAGTCTCCTCCAGCATCAATGCACTTTTTTAGGCGAATTTTCGACAGATTAAATGCCTCAAGCCATTCATTTCTTGGAATAGAAGAAAAAAATGCATTTATAGCCACATCAATCTCTTCTTCTGAATGAAAACGACGTCCACGTAAGTTATTTTTTAGATTAAAGAATAACCAAAAGTCACACATAGCTGGATCAGGTGAATACGGTGGATGTTCTATCACTTTAATTCGTTTTTGTTTAAGAAACTCAACTGTTAATCCGGCTGTATGGGAAGATGCATTGTCATGGTGAAACATTAGTCCCCTAACTTTCACTTCCTGTAGAATTTCTGGAAGACATTTAGTGGTATACCAGTTTGCTGTTACTGTCTTCTGTCCTTCCAACTTGATGGCTTTGACCAATCCTGTACCTCTGAAGAAAACGGCATACATCACTTTTTTCAGTGCGCGTTGTCTTTTCACCATTGTCGGCGTGGGATCATCTTCAAAGACCCATACTTTGCTTTCTTGACGTGTTGGAACGTCAAAAAACGGTATGTACGTTTCAACACCCGTTACAATTTTAGAAATGATGCGGTGGCCACCATCATTTAGCAATTTAAGAGTTTCTTTACTGATTCTGACACGCTCCTCTTTTTGGTTCTCAGTTAGATTATGGGGAACCCAACGGCAAACTACTTTTTTCATATGCAATGCAATTCTTCATGAATAATTTTGTGTATGGCTGCGGATCCAATGTTAAGTTCCTTCTGTATCATTTGACAGGTACAGCGATTATCATCCATTAACACTTTTCGTATGGTAGACACATTATCCGGGATTACTGCCGACGGCGACCTTCCTGTGTGTTCTTCATCCTGAAGAAAATTGCGACCTCTGCTAAATTCTTTAAACCATCTGAATACAGTAGCACGAGCTGGAGATTCATCACCAAATGCTAATTTCAACCGTTGAACGCATTCTTCTCGATTTAATCCTGCTTTAAAATCGTAGAAAATCATAGCGCGAAAATGTTCTCGCGTCAACTCCATTTTCTCTTCTGTTTAAAATTTATTCTACGCTAAACAAGTTGAAGTAAGTCAGTAAAAAATCGTCTGCTGTATTAAAATACTTTGTATTTTAAAATTAAACCGTTATTTTTATTTTGTAAATTCTCGTCTGCGCGTATCTCAATAACTTCAGAGTAACCCTCGTATGCCCAATCTGTAGCAGTATATGGCGTATATATTGCTGTATTACATATATATGAGGTAAATATACCATTTATATCACATATGAGACGCAAGTATTCGTGCATGTATATATGTCTATACATGTATGACGTATACAGGTTGATTCAAAATAACGTGACTAAAATGAAAGGACAAATCAGGCATACAAAAAGAATAAAAATTCACATTGGAAACTGGTGTCGCAAATACCATCCGGGGTCGCTAGAGGGTGTTTCCATGAAAACACGACCTGATCAAATTGAGCGACTTGACGTGTATAATTTTGGCACGACGGCGATCCCACACATTTCAGCAGACAAGTAAGAACACATCTGCATGCCATTTTCCCCAGGATTTGGAGTGGTCGAGGTAGACCAATCGCATGGCCATTGCGATCACCAAATTTGTCTCCAGTAGATTTTTTCTTACGGGGTTTTTTAAAAGGACTTATTTACAAAACACCTATTTCATCGCAGAAGACATTTTACGAAGAATTTTTGCGGCAGGACGATGTGTTCGAAATACACTTGAGATGTTTGAGAAGGCACGCCATTCCATGCAGCATCGATGTAATGCGTGTATCCAGGTGTCTTGCAAAAACTTTGAGCATGTCCTGTAGTAGCATTGGTCATAAATGTGTAATATGTGTGGCAATACAGTATAAATAAAATTATGTAGAATGATTTTTATATTGTTGAATGATTTTGTGGAAATACAGTATAAATAAAATGATGTAGAATGTTTTTTGTTTATTCTTCTTGCATTACATATAATTTGAAACCACATCTAGCGGCCCCGGATGACGTTTGCGGCCCCATGTCCCTATGTGATATTGGATTATTTTTGTATGACAGATTTGCTCTTTCATTTTGGCTTCGTAATTTTGAATCACCCTGTAAATATGATGCATATATATATGGTGCTTTGCCACGGCTTTTGCGAAATCGTAACTGCGATCTTAGCACAATAGTAATTACGGGGGCTATTGAAAACGTGATATGCCCAAATTTACTAACAGAATAGTCGAATAAGATACAACCAGCAAAACTTCACTAGGTATCAAAGGGAATCGAACCACGCATCTCACGCAGGAGAAGTGCGGTCTAAACCACTTGGCTACGGAAGACCCATGGTGAAAAAATGAATAAAAACAGCAGCATTACCACTGGTATTTAAAAAAATCTTGAGAAGGTTCTCTTTTTTAAAAACAAACTTTTAATGCCTGTATGCTAAATTAAACATGACTCCGTGTATTTTAGATTTTAAGAATTATAGACACACCAAAATATTATTTTTAGATACAAACATGTTTTGTATTCCTTACCATGCAAAAATTTTTCCGGTTAACTACTTCTTTATATGCTAAAGTAAAAAAAAAAAATGGCGAGTTTTTTCATCTGTTGTTTGTGATAAAGTAACAACAAAGAAATTTATCACAATGCAGTGAATTTAGTGTGAAATATCACTCTAATGAAGCTACAAATAAAATTGCTTTCAAAATACTAACCAAGAAATACCTAAATTATCTCTCGATTTTCTTCTGCGGTGAAGAAAGAAAAAACATTCTCTGCATCATGATTAAATTCTTTCAGATAATTGCTTCTTTAGAAAAAACCTTTGCATCCCTAGTATCGCTACAATTCACCATTTAGATGATCAAGTAAGCACAACTAAAGCAAATCTTCACTAATTACACTTTCTAAATGTATCATTGTGTATTGATTTACTTGAAATCAAAGCTTGGGCAAATACAGAACGTCACGTCCTAGATACGCTTAAAATAATTTGTTGTGATTAAAATAGTCCGTTTCAGAAGGAAATTCACTGTAATTACACTTGGAGAAATCAAGAGATCGACAGAAAATGGTAACTGTTGTGTTAAATGACTTGGAAACGGTTTGGTAATATTTTTGCGATTAAGTATCGATTTAAAAAAATTAGAAAGAGGGAATTTTGTTTTTTATTAACAATTTTCAAAAATAAAATTTATTGTATGTAGTTTGTAAAATAGTCATTAAAACAATTACCTGTTTGAATTTTCTCAGAATTGTCAAAATTCAGATGTTAAACTTAATCATTTAATTAATACGGATGATCTAAGGGAGCAATTTTCTTTTTTTTTAAATTGTTTATAATTACTTAACCTCTAAATAACAAAAATGAGTTTGAAGGTTTTTAAACGCTTTAACTCAATTTGGTTTTTGCGTGTAAGCATGGAATTTAGCATTTGAATTTTTAAACCACTTCCAAATATGATAAAATTGTAGAAATTATGTACAAACGTGCGTTCTGATGCCAATACATTATTTTAATATTTTTACAATTTACTTATATATTAATACTTTTATTTAAAAGCCTTTTTTAATTAAATCGCCATAGGTGATAACACATCAATTATTCTCTCTAACTTGTACAATTGTATGGTAGGAACAATGGATTTATTTATGCGCCAATAAACATATGCCAAAGTATAGCACAGCACTCTGAAACTGTAACAATGAAACATTTTAAAGACTAAAAAGTAGAAAATAAATTATAAACAAAAAATGAGGCGAGTAATATATTTTTAAAAATACTATTTGATTAGTTAACAGTTCAATATTAATTAATTTACCACTATACGTAGAGACAGGGCCATTGCCAAGAAATTTTATTGGGGGGGGGGGGGGGGACCTAAAATTGCCAAGTGAAATTTCAGTATTTCCCAACTCATTGAGAAGTAAAAATAAATAGTTCTCGACGTTTGGCAACTAGTTTTATAATTTTGCCAAGTTACCATAATTAGAAAATGTAATATAGATCTTATTTTTAAAAAGTTTAATAATATTCCTAATTATATTTATAACTTTTGCCATGTATATCACAAATAGAATGTGTCTTATAATTTTTTATTAAAGCAGTTTTAAACAAATTTGCCAAGTGTAACACAAATTTGCGAACATTTGGGGGAGGAGGCTCCCACTCCCCCCCACCCCCCTTCCTAGAGAGGGCCCTGCGTAGAGAAATCCATATAGAGATCTAGAAAAATAGTATAAATAATCTTTTGCTTCTCCCTTGTTGTCTTTTTCTTTCAAAAGAAACAGCAAACATCATATTTTTTAAAAAAATCACCTGGTAGTGCTTGCTAACCAAGCGTGCAAAATAATAATAATAATAATAATAATAATAATATAAAAGCAATTTAACAAATTACAACGATCATTTAGAAAATGTTTTTTTCAAAGACTAAAATTTAAGGCATAAAAAATCGCACGGAGTTGATCATACATTACGTACGCCATGAATTAATCATTAATAGTGTTATTACACGTAAAAATTGCAAGCGACAAAAATCGCCTGCGACTCCTCAGATTTCCTGAAACTTACGAATTATCCACCTGAAACTTGCGTATTATCCAAGCATTTCATTGGCTGTTCGGGAAAAGGCCTTTTCCATCGTCCAAGAAATCTGACGACCAATTTTAAATGAAATTTCATTCTTAAATTCTAAACATCCCACAATATTATTTTTTACACTGTCGTATAGAGAAAAAAAAAGCTTTTAAATGCAATTTGTTTGAAAGCTACATATCAATTTGTTTCTGAGTTATTAATTTTTTTTTGTAGTTTTTATTACTTTTTTGTCATAGTGGCAACAGAAGTATCCATCTCTGTTGAAAGTAAATGGAAAATATAGATTACTCTACAGACCAATCAGAAAGCGAATAAAATGCGGGATTCAACTAATAAAACGCTTCAGAAATGTTTTTGATTTCCTACCCTGACCGAGGACACTAACCCTTTTTCCAGATGGTTAAAAAATTTCAATATTTTTTTTATGATCGAGTTCCGTTCCCTCGCTAAATCAATGTATTCCAACGGAAAATTTTTGGGAGAAAACATGAAATGCAGTAAAATAATTAGTCGTGATTTTTAAGATAAACATTGAATGTTTATTAAAGAGTAGAGTGTTTTTTAAAAAGTTACTTTTACTTTTATACTTATTTTTTAACTTTTTAGTACCGAATACTACAATATGCATAGGACACTGCAGCAAATTCTTGGCAAATTTCATATAGAAGACTTCTAAATCAATTATATCAATACCGTAAAAAATACAAGTGTTTCTTAGCACTAAGAGATCATTATTGTAGCAAAAAAGTGTGCATAGAATTTATTGTTCATTTCCAAGGATACATAAACAATTTATATACAATTTATATTCTGCCTTTGAACAATAATTGCAAGAAGTGAATTTTCAGTTGTGGACCGACTTTTAAATTTTGCTATTTTTTTGCACATTACTTGGTGTGTACAAATTCTATAAATCATATGCAGCGCTGCATAAAAGATCCCAAGTACAGTCGTGGAAAAAAAATATATAAACACCCCTCACTAACTCCTCAATAAATTATCGTAGAAGAAAGTTACTGGTACCGAACGATTGGAAATAAAGTCTACTTTTAAATGATATAGATAAAATTTGCTTAGGCGCCATCTACATATTAAAACGAACCATAACTTTGTTTTTTACAATAGCAGTACACAATTCTGACAGCATAAATGAACTCTACACCCTTCAATTAGTCTAAAAGCAATTTTTATGCAATTCGTACCATAAGTTTCTGAGGAATTAATTATTTTAGAACGAGCGTATTTTAAGGGCTGTATCCAAATTGAAGCTCTGAACTCGATTGTTAACCGAGAGATCCGCCATCTTGATCAAGGCATCTTAAGAAGTCAATGAAGCCTGCTATATTACAGGACAGCAGAAGAATTTTCAAAATATCTACTCACTTCTATCATAGACAGCCCCTTAAACCAAAATTTTGCCGTTTTTTAAGCATAATTTGAAAACTACTTGGAAGAAAAATGTGAAATTTTGGGTTTCCATAAAGCAGGACTTTATAAATCTAAATCCATCAAAAAAATTGTAGGTTGCAATTCATAATTTTTTTTCGAATATTAATTTCATAATTCATAATTCATATCATAAAATTATAAAAATTGCAAATTCAGCGTATTTATGTTTGGGCACATTAGTTTTATTTCTAAACAAAAAATTAGCACATTAGGAGCATAATTTCAGGAGATATAAATAAAAATATGAAAATGTTATTTAACATTAGAAGCACTAAATTTTGAATGTTTATAATTCAAAAACTTTTCATTCAAATGACTTGAAATTCGGTGTCTAGGCATAGTTTGAACCGAAGATTTGAAATATCTTGTTAAAATTGGGTATTGTCATTGAAAAAAAATGAAGTTTGGATTCGTTTTAATATGTAGATTGCCTCCTAAGCAAATTTTATATACATCATTTAAAAATAGACTTTATTTCCAATCGTTCGGTACCAGTAACTTTCTTCTACGAAAAAGTGTTGAAGAGTTAGTACGGGTGTTTACTTTTTTTTTCCACGACTGTACATTTCTTTTTATTGCTAAATATAAATTTTTAACTGTGCTATGCGTTTAATTGAGCTACATTTTAGCATACTATGTATGTAGCATACATACAAATCTCTAGATCATATATAGGGTAGCACAAAAAAAACTCGAATTTTGTTTTTCCGATTATTGATGGTAATCTAAAAAATCGGTTTTTCGAATGCGTTAAGTGTTTTCCAAATTATGTATTTAGACATCATCTTTTACCTTAATAAACTGTGCAGTTTTTGTTACAATATTCTGGCAGAGTTGCAAAGTATTTCCTAATGCACCCTGTATACATGATTTTTCTTGCTTGTTTTAATTTTAGACGCATGCTGTTTTCTGTTGGGAAGGCTCTCAACTACAATTAAAATGTAACTTAACTTTGAACGCCCCCAATTTACAGCATAGCTCTTAGCGCAGGCTGTTATCTAATAGACATCCAAATTAAAAAAAATTAATAACTAAATTAATATTAATTTAAAATAAGGGAAATGCTTATAAAAAAGGTCATAATATTAGTATACATTAATTTAAAATATAGTTCAAATAGTAATCGATGAATGGCGCTTCTCCGTCTCAAACTGTATTCCTACAGTTTGAAACAGCAAAGCCCCATTAACCCTTTTTGTACTGAATTATGAATTCATGAAAATTTTATCTTCTAAAGCATTTTTCGTGAATTCTTTAAACTACATTAGAAAATTTACATAATCATTTAATAAATTTTAGAAGGATTAATTAAATTTGAACTTATAAGGATTTTGTGCACTATTTATAACTCCAGTCAAATATTTTATTTTAAATATTTTTCTTAGTATTTTGTAGAATTAGGACACATACAAATATAATGTTCTTACAATAGAAATATAGAAGTATTTCCGAATTGAAAAATCCCCCCCCCCCCCCCACTCTCCCAATGCCAAGAAAGCTGAAAAGATGAAAAAGCAAAATAAATCATTCTTATAAAAATATTTTTGTTTTGTGTAGCCAATAAGGTTTTTGGAACAATATAAAGTAAAACATCTATAACTCATTCTAAACTGTATTAGTATAATTCGATGTATTAAATGAATTTTATAATAAGTTATTTTAATGGTACTTATAAGTAACGTCAGTAGATAAGGCGTTAAACAGTCTCTCAGTTTTTTCGTACGGATCCTGGAATTATCAGAACAGGAAATTCTTCGGTACCAGAATTTTCTTTTAATGTTTTTTCCCTTAAGTATTGCGAAATTTTGTGCGTTTAACCTAGATTTATTTTGCTTTAACAAAATATTGATATATTTCCTGGAAAATTTTCTGCGGCGTACGAACCCTGTATTTGCTACAAATCAAATGTATCACAGTTTTTACTTTTTATTCTCGTAATGTCTTAAAACTCGAAATACTTTAATAGTGCAAAAATTAAAATTATAAACTCTTTCGAGGGCCAGGAAATTAACAGAATAAAAAGTAAAAACTGAGAAACATTTGATGCAGTTTTACATGTTAATTTGAGTATCCTTTCACTTTGTAACGGTGTAACGCCATCTATTTCAAATAATTTTAATAATTTTAAAAATTACTGAAAATGGATTTTACCTGCTACCTGATAAACATATCTCTTATTTAATTTTTATATTTATTATAGTTAAAGAATTATTGAATTTTAAATTTAATAACAAACGTATGAAACACTCTGAATAAAGTTCTTTAAAACTTTAGTTATAGAGGAATAGTCAAAAGAAAGCCTAAAAATTCTTTGAAAACAAATGGAAAAAATGAAATAAAACCTTTTTTTACTACATTTTTAAAAAGTGTGCAAAAAGATGCTGGACGGTAACACACCAATGAAATCAAAATTTAAAATACCATTTCAAAATGAACTAAATGACACCCATATTACTTTTGAATATTCTTCTACGTAAACAGAAAGGCATTTTCTGAATTTTGATTAAACTCTTTTGGAATAAAATTCCTCTGCCACTACTAGAGTTTACCATTTTGATGTTAATGCATGCACAACTAAAAGAAATCTGCTCAGATTACACTTTCGAAATACATCATTGTGTAATGATTTACTTGAAATCAAATCTTGGTCGAACAAAAAACATCACTCTTATGATATACATAAAATAATTTGTTGTGATTAAAATAGTACGTTTAGAGAAGAAAGTTCTTTGTAATAGCTCCCTCAGCAATCGTGAAAACCGTAATTGCTTTGTTAAATGAATTGGAAATGATTTGGTAGAATTTTTGCCTGTCATTATGGATTTAGAAAGTAAGAATGTAATTTTTTTATTTACATGTTGTGTTTAGTGCTTTCTATAGAGCTCGGTAAATTTTCGAAGAAGCTACCTAATAATTTTTTTTGGAAATATTCCAAATCAAATTCTAAAAGCTAAAATATAATTTTTAGAAACATAAACTGTGAAAATCTACAATAAAACCTTTTTTTACTACATTTTTAAAAAGTGTGCAAAAAGATGCTGGACGGTAACACACCAATGAAATCAAAATTAAAAATACCATTTCAAAATAAACTAAATGTCACCCATATTATTTTTGATCTTCTACGTAAACAGAAAGGCACTTTCTGAATTTTGATTAAACTCTTTTGGAATAAAACTCCCTTGCCACTACTGGAGTTTACCATTTTGATGTTAATGCATACACAACTAAAAGAAATCTGCTCAGATTACACTTTCGAAATACATCATTGTGTAATGATTTACTTGAAATCAAATCTTGGTCGAACAAAAAACATCACTCTTATGATATATATAAAATAATTTGTTGTGATTAAAATAGTACGTTTAGAGAAGAAAGTTCTTTGTAATAGCTCCCTCAGCAATCGTGAAAACCGTAATTGCTTTGTTAAATGAATTGGTAGAATTTTTGCCTGTCATTATGGATTTAGAAAGTAAGAATGTAATTTTTTTATTTACATGTTGCGTTTAGTGGTTTCTATAGAGCTCGGTAAATATTCAAAGAAGATACCTAATTAATTTTTCTGAGAAATATTCCAAATCAAATTGTAAAAGCTAAAATATAATTTTTAGAAACATAAACTGTGAAAATGTACAATAAATTTTTAATTCCCACAATACCTCTTCCGTATTAGAAATTAATCAAAATAATGTTGCAATGAAAATTACTTATTATAGCAAATTACCAATGCATATTTAATGGTTCAAACAGATTAATCAGTAATTTCACACCAGAAAAAAATTGAGAGGATAAAATAAAAGAAGAAGAAGAAGAAGAAAAAGAAGAAGAAGAAGAAAAGCCGAAGGTGGATTTTTTTTTATCGTATGTACGGTCCCTTAAATTAGGACATTTGTATTTTATAAAAGATTTCTTTGGTTTGTTTAATCTCAGAAAATAAAGCGGAAAACATTTTTAAAAATTATTGGTGCCAAAATTCAAGGGATTGTACACATGCTAGAATATATTAATTAAATTTTAAAAAATTAAAACTCCCGACTGCGTAAAAAGCGAACTAATTAATTATTTCTCATCAATGTAAAACTAGTTTTTATATTATTTACCTATTTTTTTTTATTTACTTGTATTGATGACTTTTACTTGTTAGTTCCTATCTATAAACACTGTTTTGGTGAGGCCTATAGATATCTATGATAGATGTTGCAGTAAAGCTAGAGATCCTACCTACACTACTTCCAGGTTGTGTAATATTTAAACGGCGCTTCTTACTGTAAAATAGTCAATGAAACATAGTCTTCATTTTGAAAGACCTATCAAATGATATGCCACTCAATATGGTGCGTGAAAAAAAATTTCGTCTCTACCGCCATTTTGTATTTTACGGCAGCCATTTTGAGTTTATAAAAATAAAACCTAGCCTATAACCCTCTGACGGTTAAGACGAATCGATAGAGACCTCATTCATAAAAATCCATCTAGCCATTGGGATGTTTCGAGACTATAATGATATCCAAATACCCAGATACGCGTGAAAATAATAACCCTTCTTGGCAGTCGGGTAAAAACATCCATCTTCGCTAGTCGCCATTTTTGTGTCAGCGCTCAGGCCTAATTTTCAGAGGTGGCGGTGTTGTAATGTTAAAAAGCAGAAAAATAACGTTTAATGGTGTTGTAATAGTTCGTTTTCGTGTATTTTAGATAAGTAAAATGTCTATTTTAAATGATTCTGTCATAAAGTAGTCCCTTACGTCGTAACTAGTGTTGCCAGATGCCCTGCGCAAATGGTCTGGGTATCAATAATTTCTTAGAATTTATTTCGCCATGTTTAATCACAGAATATTCTGCCATTAAATAAGGCGAAGAAAATTACTCTAAACTACTGGCGTCGAGATCATTTAAAAATTTAAATTCCGTAGCTTTCATAAAAACAATTATTTTGATGTCTACGGCTTTTGATATGATAAAGAACAATATCAAAAACATTTCTATAGTAGACACTGTTTTTCTAAATCTTACAGTTTAGGTATCATCTATTGAAGAACGATAAGAATAGTCACTTTGTATAAGGTAAAATAATTTAAAGATGTCATTAATTAACTGCAGGTATAATAAATGTATACCAATATAAAATCTTAAGACACATTTATAAAAAAAATAGGGATGATTCTTGTGAAAAAATGACACAAACTTTAGCATACTCAAAATTCAATAAGCTATAATTCTTTTGCTTATGCATTATCAGCCCAAATTTCATAAGGGATTTTTTATAACTCTGTTGGATCTTCAAACCACTAAAGTATGAAGAAACTCTATGCTCATAACTTATCTAACGCCTAGAGTTAGTGAATTTTGTCAAAAAATATGCGCAAAATCGAATAGTTAATCATGAAATCTTCTATAATAAAACCACCAATACATGTTTCGAAATAAATGTGCTTTTAAAAACATAAACTGTGAAAATGTTCAAGAATTTTAAAAATCCATAAATATCGCTCTCATGTTACGTACACTATATGGCCAAAAGTTATCGGTCACTTGCAATTTTAGACGTTTTGTCAAATATCTACAAAAATACATGAGGAATTAACCTGGAACTGCAAGTGTGTAAACAGTATAGTATAAGTCATATATTTCGGCGAAGATTTTTTCCCGAAACACCATAGGGGACCATCAAGATATTGAAAAAGACGAATATCTTTTGGATAACCCTGTAAAAACTAATGTAGCAAAAACGTTCAAACTCGAGGTTATTAATGAGTGGGTTATTGTAATATACTGTGTTCATTTTTATGAGGATCGCATAAATGAAGATAGCAGAATTGAGGGTAGCAGAATGAAAAAATAATAAAAAATTGTATGAAAAATGAACCGGTTTACTAAGTAGTGATTCTCTGCGCATGCTCGAACGTAGTCAAAATATAATTTGCATAATATGTTAGCTAGATGCATAGAGCAAATTTTGGGAATGTCTCAAAAACATAGTTTGAAAAGTCTGATAGTAATCGTTTATAGAATAAGCTGGAAATCCGTTATTCCTAAAAGGAAGCAAAAAGATGAGGGGCTGTATCGAAATACAGTAGTACGTGCAATATTGTGTATGCTATATTGGTACTAATCAGCGGATATATGGATACAACACCTCATATTCTTGTTTTCATTTTAGAAACAACGGATTTTTGAGCTTATTCTATAAATGATTATTATCAGACTTTTCAAACTATGATTTTGAGACTTTTACAAAAGTTGCTCTATACATTTAGCTAACACATTATGCACATTATATCTAGATTGCATTCGCTTATGCGCAGTGAAACATTTTTCAGTAAACCTGCTCATTTTGTATCCAATTTTTATTATTTTTTAATTCTGATTGCAGACTATTGTGTACAATGTTGTTCGTCATATTTTCTGAAAAGAACTTTTTTTTATATTAAGAACTCTGTAAATTATAAGCAAAAATCTTGGCAAAATTTGGGACTTTTTTCATAAAAACCTTAATTTCTCTACAAGTATATATGCTATCCTCATAAAAATGAACACAGTATAATACAATAAGCCATCTATTAATAATCTCGAGTTTGAATGCTTTTGCTATATCAGCTTTTACAGGGTTATCCAAAAGATATTCGTATTTTTCAATTTGTTGACGGTCCCCTATGTGGTTTCGGGAAAAAACCTTCGCGGAAATATATGACTTATACTATATTGCTTACACACCTGCAGTTTCAGGTTAATGCCTCATGTATTTTTCTAGATATGTAACAAAACGTCTAAAATCGCAAGTGACCGGTCACCTTTGGCCATATAATGTATAAACACATCAAGGTAATGAACAGTTTAGGAATCTCTATGGCTTCCTATTTCGCACCAAATTTATGCCCTATCTAGAAGAAACTGTAAAAGTAGGGATCCATAAGAGAGAATATGTTTAACAGTAGTATAAACCAGGCCATTCCAAACTTTCAGTAAACAGAGACGCACCTCATCAGGTGGCACACAATGTATTCCGTTGTTTTTCACATAACTTAAAACATGCAACAGTATTACCTCACAGTAAGTAGAGGTAGCAAAATACACACTTCTTATCAGTGTTACTCTTTTATTGCGTTCTTTTATAAAACATATGCCACTTTTTTTTATTAGTAATCTTTGATTTATTTAATCATGAAATGTCTGAAATTAAGACTCATATAAGTTAAGACTTATATAAGGAAATAAAGGTAGATATATTGGATAAAAAATCGCGTTACCTGTGCAAAACTGTGACTTATACGTAGCCATAAGGATCCTACAAGTCAAGAAATAATGTAAAAATAGTTTACAGGGGAAAAAACTCCACAAATCTTAGAAAATTTAATAATACATTACTTTGAGTGGTGACCTATCTTGAGATTTGACAGCCTAAGAGGGACTGCTCGGACCAGGACCTAGTCTGCAGAGCATAGTATCCTTCCCGGTCACCTTTATTAAGGTTTAAAAATTAAAAAAAAATTACATGTTCAGCCGAAGCTGTACCCACCACTAAACGGGACAAGGGGCGGGTTTGAAAATAAATTGACTTAAGAAAAATAATAATTACAAACTAAGGTTAAAGACCAGGTCGCCTACGGGATCTGCCAAGGCAGAACACTCAACGCGACAAGCAACAGAGATTGAGAAGAAGTTCTGCATTGGAAATTGTAGCTGACGGCTACTAAATAAGGTTTGACAGATCTCTAATATATATATATATATATATAATCTAAGTAATTTTCTGTTAAGAGTGTGTTCTATTTAAGGTATTGCGAAGGCATTTCTTGGGAGGGATAGCAGGCCTCTTAATATGACACTGTGCTGTTAGAAGCCTAGTGAAGTAATAATCGGAGGGCAACGCCACTGCGCACACTCCCAAAGGAATTTAACATTTAAAAAAATTATAGGGAAAGGGCTATTAATCGCGTCTATATTTAAAAAAGTAACAAAATATTAAAACAATATTGATATTAAAGAAAGCAACCCTTAAAAAAGGGTTTTTATTTTAAAGAAAATCTAGCCACAGCAAACATGAAGGAAAGCTTAAAAGGTCACCGTAGCGCACGTGTGCACCGCATTGAACAGGACTGGTATAAACCACATAATAGTAAGCATCATCAAAGTAATGTGTTTTTTTAAAAAAATAATATTAAAATAACATTACAAATTTATTTTTTCGTTAGATTAATAACGTATTCTGGAACAGAAGAATAAATAAAGGGTTAAAATTTAAAAGAAACTTGTACAAATTTCAAATTATTCACTGATATGAGAGACTGCATCTGAACACATTTTTTTTATTTTTTTATTTTTTCTTAATAGCACAAGCAAACCATTATCACCTCCTAAAGAAAAGGATGTTGGCTACACTGTTAAAAAACCGCAACAATTCGACCGATTTTAAAGATAACGGTTACTTGACGGATATTATTAAGCGCAGCTAACCACATTATAGACAATATTACGGTCAGAATAAAGTAAAATTAAGGTTATGTAACAGTTATATATAAAACGGTCGAATTGCTGGACAGTTTGCTACACATTTTTAACAATGTAGGTTTCTGTTGGCTGTTCTAGTTTAATATTTTGAACGTGTTGTGACAGAGCATTTTCATTAATTTTGGATAACCATTTAATTTGTTTTTTTAACCGTACACTCATAAACCAGAAAATGTACAATTTATGACATTGCTTTTTATATGTGTTACTAATGAAAAATTGATTACCAGGAGCTATAATAGGGAAATATAAATATTCTTTGAAAATAGAAAGAAAAATAGCGCGAAAAAACTCATTTTTTATAGCAGTTACTAAAAGTATGAAGATATATCATTGATAATTACAGTACTAATGAAACCAAAATTAAATGTACCATTCCAAAATACTAAATACGTAATATCTAAATTACTTTTCAATATTCTCTTATGTAAAAGAAAATACAGTTTCTGCATTCTGATTAAACTATTTCGGAATAACACTCCTTCGAGGAAACATTTACCTCTCTCATATTACTACACTTTACCATTCTGATGATCATGTATGCATAACTAAAACAGATCTGCACTAATTACACTTTGGAGATATATCATTGTGTATTGATTTACTTGAAATCAAAACTTGGACAAATACAAAACGTCACGTTCTTGATACGCTTAAAATAATTTGCTATGATTAAAATAGTACATTTAGAGAAGGAAACTGTGTAATTGCTCTCTGAGTAATCGAGAGTTCGACAGAAAACGGTAATTGCTTTGTTAAATGAGTTGGAAATGGTTTGGTACTATTTTTACGATTCAACATAGATTTAGTGAATTAGTGAAAAAGAAATTTGTCTGTTTATTAATGTTTTTCCACGGATAAGTAATTTACATCATTAATCACACTAAAATAACCACACAGATCGTATATATATACGAATATATACTTCATTTTTTTGTTTTTTATAAAAATCAGTAGAACATGTAATACAAAATCATTTTAGGTAGAAATATGTTATATTCCAATAGTTCGACATTTTTTCGTGTTGGTTTTGATAGACAGTTTGAAACAAATAGAAATATATAAATTAGGGGTGTTAGTCTGTCACAAATAAAGCTCACCTGTACAATGCTAAATCAATCGAATGAAATCCATCCGTACTTTTAAAATATACCCTGAGAAAGTTAAAGTTAATTTTTACCCCCTTTTTACCGTATTCTCTTTTTAACAGTTTATACACTGAGGGTACATTTAAGCCCCATTAAAGAAAATTTATATAAAATTTATTTAACCCGCGTCTTTTAACTTCATAAGCATAGTAATAGTATTAGATAAGTAACAGAGCAGCTCCTAGAAAATGTGTTCAGAAAATAATCGCCTCTGACAAATGTAAAAATAAAATGTCAAATATATATATTTTTTTTTCATTTTTACTTTCGATCTTGAAGTTTTTAATTCATAAAGAATTACCATTTTTTTTCTTCCCATAACTTGAAAGTGTAAAACAAAAAAGAAGGCAAAGATGGTTTTTATGCCGGATTTTTGAAGTCACACTGTATATATTCTGATGAATCAATCATTTCTGTGATGATAACTGGAATATTAGTGAATCCTTCGGTGATTCTGAAGTAGGTAAATTTTATGGCGATTAAGATGATGAATCTGATCACACCAGTGAGGAGCGGTGCTGTGTACCTCACCGTGTATGGTATTAATTTGTATGGTGTAAAACAAACATTAAGGCGCAAAATTACAGTGACTTTTCTGAAAATGTGAATATGTTCTATGTTCTTTCTGTTCGCCTCAAACATACAACTATTTGTATATTTTATTTAGAGACCTTCTAATTGTTCAATTTCTGCATTCAAAAAAAAAAAAAAAAAAAAAAAAAACGTAAAAATAATCGTATCTGCATGCGGTTTTTCTCAAACTGCTCAGAACAAATTACAAAATAATAATACGTACAAAAATAATTTTTAATCTGTGTGTCGATTTTTTGCTCAAATAAACGTTCACGGTCCCCTTAAAGAAAAATAAATTAAAGTTTAGTCATTATAAATACTTGCAAATAACATCATACTGTGTCGTATCCAAATGATTTGCATGCTTTTATCTTTGTTCGAAATAAAATTATTATATATATTTTTATAAACATAATCGTTTTTTTGTCATTGGTAGGCATTATGATTTCTTTTACAGAATACATTACTTGAAATATAAAACGGAAGTATACACTGTAAAAAAAATACGACCAGTTTTCCTCAAGGAATCGGAAAAATAGTTGCCCGTATCGTACCGGAAAAAATTCCAACCCAGCTCGGAATAAAATCCATAAAATCGAAACAAAATCCATAAAATCGAAACAAAATCAGTATAATAGCGTTTTATTGACTATTTCCTTTTTTTTACGGATTTTATTCCGAGCTGGGTCGAAACATTTTCCGGTACGATAAGGGCAACTATTTTTTCGATTCCTACATTAAAACTGGTCGGATTTTTTTTACAGTGTAGTTTTCTGCAAGCCAAAATATAGAAACGTAATTTAACCAGGCATATTTGAGGTTTAAAAAACTGATGAAAGAAAAAAAAAACCCGAAAAGAATAGTAATAAATAAACTGCGCATTTTAATCCGTTTTCGGCTCTTTCTTTTATCCAAATTTTGCAAGTCTGTTGTTATGTTTCGATATTACTACTAATGACCTTTTATTATTCATACTGTTGAATATAAAATTGTCATGCCATTGTTTATAGTCGAAATTCATTAATCTAAAATTTTAATTTTAAATGTTTACTTTATTTTACTTGAAGTATTTATTTAATATATATATTAATGCATTTTTAAAAACTTGGTTAACATTACATAATTGAAGCATTGTTCCTAGTTAGCTTACATAAAAAATAACATTTTATTATAATGAATTATTTACAGAATGGATAAAAATTAAATTTTTCAACTTTGTTTAAGGGCAGTTGGAAGGCAAATTCGTGAAAAAAAGTAATTATTTTTCGCATTTTCAGTCGTTCATTTTTTTTTCATTCGAATGGAATACATTTTTCTTTTCTTTTTACGATAACGAGAAATTAAAATTTATATCATATGCATAGTCTTAATAATAAACATTACATGCATAATCTTTAAACTGTCTTGTCAAAACCCCTAAAATATGCTCACTTCTCTAATAAATATATTTCTCTAAAATAACTAATTTCTCGGAAACTAATCGTTCGATTTTCATGAAAATTTCGATTTAGGTTAATTGAAAGGTGTAGAATTCATTTATGATGTCGAACCTGAGTATTTCTATTGACAAAAACAAAGTTTGAGTTCGTTTTGATATATAGATGGCCCCCTAAGCAAATTTTATATATTTCGTAGTCTAATTGAGAAACCAGGCTCTTTGCAAAAAGCCGGGCTAATAAGAGAATCATCTCACTTTTTCCAATTAGCCTGATATTTTTCAGGCTTATTCTAAAGAGCCTAGACAGCGTTAGGCTAATTGAAGATTGACCACTTATTTCCCAATCAGGGTGATTTTTTTTTAGGCTCATTAACACGTAACCCGACTCAAACCTAAAAATTTTGTTTGAAGAAATCCTGAAAAAAGACCCGAACCACATATGATAACCGACAAAAATATTCTAAAGAAACATGACCCAATCTGAGCAATACAAAATAATTTCCTCGGACACGCAACCCAAACAGAACCTAAAAATTCCATTTGAAAAAAACCTGAAATCTGACCCGAACCAAGTCTGAATCTGATAAAAATTTCCCTAAAATCCATAACCCGATACGAGCAAGTCAAATTAATTTCCGTGGACACACAACACGACCCGAACCTAAGAATTCCATTAGAAAAAACTCAAAATCTGACACGAACCGAATCTAAACCCGACAAAAATATGCCAAAGAACCATAACCCGAACCGAGCTAGTCAAAATAATTTCTGTAGACACGCAACCCGATCCGAACCTAAAAATTTAGTTTGATAAAAACCCAAAATATGACCCGAACCAAATATGATAACCGACAAAAATATTCTAAAGAAACATGACCCAATCTGAGCAATACAAAATAATTTCCTCGGACACGCAACCCAAACAGAACCTAAAAATTCCATTTGAAAAAAACCTGAAATCTGACCCGAACCAAGTCTGAATCTGATAAAAATTTCCCTAAAATCCATAACCCGATACGAGCAAGACAAATTAATTTCCGTGGACACACAACACGACCCGAACCTACGAATTCCATTAGAAAAAACTCAAAATCTGACACGAACCGAATCTAAACCCGACAAAAAAATATCCCAAAGAACCATAACCCGAACCGAGCTAGTCAAAATAATTTCTGTAGACACGCAACCCGATCCGAACCTAAAAATTTAGTTTGATAAAAACCCAAAATATGACCCGAACCAAATATGATAACCGACAAAAATATTCTAAAGATCCATAACCCGATCGGAGCAGGACAAAATAATTTCCGTGGACACGCAACACGACCCGAACCTAAAAATTCCATAAGAAAAAACCCGAAATCTGAATACGACAGAAATAGTTCAAAGAACCATAACCGGATCCGAGCAAGACACAATAATTTCCGTCGGCATGCCACCCGATCCGAATTTGAAAGTTCTACTTGCAGTTAACCCGAAACCCGAACAGTACCCGAAATAAAAATACATGGGGCCGTACCCCGATCCGAGCAAGGCAAATTAATTTTCGTGTACACGTAATACGACCAGAATCTGAAAATTCCATTTGAAGTCAACCTGAAACCCGACCCGAAACCGATCTGAAAACGTCAAAAATATTTTAAAGAACAGTAACTCGATCTGAGCAAGACAAAAGTATTTCCGTCGACACGCAACTGGATCCTAACTTAAAGGTTCCATTTGAAGTCAAACCGGAAACCGACCATAACCAGGTTTCGGATTGAGTTGAATTAGAACTTTTAGGTTCGGATCGGGTTGCCTGTCGACGGAAATTATTTTGTCTTCCTCGCATCGGGTTATAGTTTTTTGGAATATTTTTGTCGGGTTAAGATTTTGTTCGGATCGCGTTTCAGGTTGCTCCAAATGGAATTTTTAGGTTCTGGTAGTGTTGCGTGTTCACGGAAACTAATTTCTCTTGTTCGTATCCGTATATGGATCTTTGGAATATTTTTGTCGGGTTCAAATTTCTGGTTTCTTTCAAATGAAATTTTTAGATGCGGGTGGGATTGCGAGCCCACGGAAATTATTTTGTCTTACTCGTATCGGGTTAAGTTCTTTGTAATATTTTTGTCGTATTCAGATTTGGTTCGGGGAAGATTTTGGGGCTTTTCTAATGGAATTTTTAGGTTCGGATAATGGAATTATTTGTCTTGTTCGGATCCGGATATGGATCTTTGGAATATTTTTGTCGTGTTCAAATTTCGGGTTTCTTTCAAGTGAAATTTTTAGATGCGGGTCGGATTGCCAGTCCACGGAAATTATTTTGTCTGCTCGCATCGGATTATGGATCTTTGGAATATTTTTATTGAGTTCAAATTTCGTATTTTTTTTTTCAAATGAAATTTTTAGGTTCGGATCGGGTTGCGTATCCACAGAAATTATTTTGTCTTGCTCGGATCGGGTATGGTTCAATGGAATATTTTTGTAGTATTTAGATTTGGTCCGGGTCAGATTTTTTTTTTTTTTTTTTTTTTTTTTGTTTTTTGTTTTTTTCAAATGGAATTTTTAGGTTCGGCAAGGTAACATGTCCGCGAAAATTATTTTGTCTTGCTTGTATCCGGTTATGGTTCTTTGGAGTATTTTGTCGGGTTCAGATTTGGTTTGGCTCAGATATCGGGCTCTTTTCAAATGGTATTAATAGGTTCGGTTCGGGTAACACGTCCGCGGAAATTATTTTGTTGTGCTCCGATCCGGTCATGGTTCTTTAGATTATTTTTGTCGGATTCAGATTTGGTTCGGCTCAGATATCGTTTTTCATTTTTCAAATGCAATTTATAGGTTCGGGTCGGGTAACATGTCCGCGGAATTTATTTTGTCTTGCTCGGATCGGGTTATGGTTCAATGGAGTATTTTTGTAGTGTTTACATTTAGTCCGGGTCAGATTTCGTTTTTTTTTTTTTTTTTTTTTTTTTTTTCATATGGAAATTTTAGGTTCGGGCAGGGTAACATGTCCACGAAAATTATTTTGTCTTGCTCGGATCCGGTTATGGTTCTTTGGAGTATTTTGACGGGTTCAGATTTGGTTCGGGTCAGATATCGGGTTCTTTTCAAATGCAATTTATAGGTTCGGGTCGGGTAACATGTCCGCGGAATTTATTTTGTCTTGCTCGGATCGGGTTATGGTTCAATGGAAAGTTTTTGTAGTGTTTAGATTTGGCCAGAGTCAGATTTCGGGTTTTTTTCAAATGGAATTTTTAGGTTCGGTCTGTATAAGATGTCCGCGAAAACTATTTTGTATTGCTCGGATCCGGTTATGGTTCTTTGGAATATTTTTGTCGGGTTCAGATTTGGTTCGGGTCAGATTTCTGGTTTTCTTTAAATGGAATTTTTAGGCTCGTGTCGGGTTGTGTGTGCACGGAAATTGTCTTGATCGGATCGGGTTATGGTTCTTTGCAATAATTTTGTCGGTTATCAGATTTTTGTTCTGGTCAGATTCGGGTTTTTTTCAAATGGAACTTTCAGGTTTGGGTCGGGTTGCATGTAGACGGAAATTATTTTGTCTTGCTGGGATCGGCGTACGGTCTGTTTTAATTTATTTTTAGGGTTCGGGTCGGGTTATGGATTAATAAGCCTAAAAAATCTCCCTGATTGGGAAATAATTGGTCAGTTTTCAATTAGCCTAACGCTGTCTAGGCTCTTTGCAATAAGCCTGAAAAATATCAGGCTCATTGGAAAAAGAGAGATGATTTCTCCCAATAGCCCGGTTCTTTGCAAACACCCTAGGCTCTTTGCAAAGAGTCTGATTTCTCAATTAGCGTACGACATATACATAATTTAAAAGTAGACGTTATTTCCAACCATGTGGTGCCTGTAACTTTCTCCTACGATAATTTATTGCAGAGTTAGCAAGCTGTGTTTACTTTTTCCCCACAACCGTCCATTATTTTAACATGGTAATTATATGGCTCTTCAACTGCCCTTAAATTGGTTTTTATACGTAAGAATGTAATTTTGTAATTAATTTTTAACTCACTTCTGATATGCTAGAATTATAATAACTATATAACATAGGTATGTTACCGATGACAATACTTCATTATAATATTTTAGAACTTAATTAAGTCAGAAATTAATAAATTAGCTTTAAGGGTGTATTCCGATCCAAACTGCTTATTTTCTCATTCATTTTAAAATTCATTTTTGCTCTCAAACGCATCAAACTTGGAAATTCTCTTATTTAGAAACTATATAATGTGCGGTGCTCCTTAATTTTTTGATAAATGCAGAAAATACTGTAAAAAACGCTGTCAAAGTTGACGTTTTGAACAGAATTTTCCAAAGCGGGCGATCTGGGAATGAAAAAAATGGTCATACTGAGAAAATAATTGTTTAAAAATCAAATTCTAATTAATTGAGCTGAAAATGAAATCACACGGCATGTTAAACATGTCTTCAGAAATCACCTCAGCAAGTTTCATGTTTTTACTTTTAAAAATGAGTCTGAAAATGTCTCCGAAAATTTCGAGCTGTTGAGGGTGGAAAAATATTTTTTCGAATACACCCTTAAAGCATTTTCACTGGCGATGTATCGCCAGTTAATCTTTATGGTTATAATTGTATACGAGTTATAAAAAAATAGAGTTAATTACGCGTCAAACCATGGCTGTCAAACAGTAGCAACGAATAAGTTTGAACACTAAAAAGTAGAAAACATAAATAAAGAAAAATAAATATTAGTAGATGTATTTATTTAAAAATATGCTTTAATCAATTAATCGTGTAATATTAATTAAATTATGTTTATATGTTTAGAAACAGTCTAAAATCTCTAAATATGTAGTTTAACCGTAACGCATATATATGTATATATATATATATATATATATATATATATATATAATTAAAATGAAATCACAAATGTATGAACAAGTTGGTAAAATTATAAATATGAACAAAATGTGAACAGTGGAGACTGGAAATGTATAATAAGAAGCTATGAATAACCTACGGAATCACCAGAGGAGCATGCAAGTTTAATTCATAGTGAAGATATGTTATTTCATCCAATTTTGTCGACGTAAGGCCTAAGATGACAAAATTTAGCTCCTTATAAACATATCAAAACATTTCAAAAATAAACCAAAAATTACACATAAGATATGAAGAGATAAATAAATGAAGAGAACACTTCAATGATGGATAAAAATCTATAATAACAAGACGTTTGACTTCTTAATGGAAAATGTGCGAAGATGTAAACGGATTTGAGATATTGAGAAACATGATGTTATTTTTAGTTTAGTTTTATAACCTTATTATTCTGGCATTTTTAGTGGTACTCTCATTATCAGGTAAAACGTAACATTAGTTTCGTAATTAATATAGCTTAGTTTTAGCTGCTCAATTTCATTATATATATATTTATTTTTATATAATTCTTTATTTATTTATTTGTATTAATTTATTCCTTTTCTTTATTTTATTTTGTATTCACTCAGTACTTATTAAGTTTATTCCTATTTTTTCATTCAAGCTTAACTAAAAGTTAATCTAAGTCTTTTCTTGATTTCTTCATTAATTTTCATTCCTTTTATTTTTTATTTTATTTTTTGGACTTAAGATGGCAACTCTAAACATTATTGTTATTAATCCAGTTCCAATCTATTTTCTGTAATGTTTGCGTTATAAGGAGCTAAATTTTGTCATTGTAATCTTAATGCCGACAAAATTGGATGAAATAACGCATCTTCTATGAATGAACTCACAAGCTCCTCTGATGATTCTGTGAGTCATTCATAGTTTCTTATTTTACATACTGGTTTCATATGTTCATTTCTAAATCATCTTTAGAACTTTATCAATTTCTTCATATATTTGTGATTTCAAATTTATCATATATATCTTTAAATCAAAATTTATTTTACAAGTTCATGTAACAACATTAACGAAAGTTATAACTGGAGGTGACATTTAATAATATTACACATTAATCATTATACTAAAACATATTATATGTGCAGGGACAAGATGACTTGCAGTCATGGAATTATGATGACACTTAAGATGATATTGAATGCTTATAAACGAGAATTTAAAAAAAAAGAAAAAAACTTTTTTACTTATTTTTTCTGAAAAGAAAAAAAACCATAAAATTAAACATACAATATTTATTTATTTATAAAAATATCGCCCTTTATTTTTCTTTCTTATGATTCGCGGTCTAAAAAAGAAACCGACATAGAATTTCATGCTATTCCTGAGATACGAAAACAATCTTATCTATGCACTCCCCCCAGAGGAAGCATTATTAATCCTTTTAGAAACGTCACTGTACATCAAAACTTTCGCTATCTTGTCTACTACCTGCAGACTCTCTTTAGATCTATTGTATCCGTGAATAGATATTTTCTTGCCATTTTCAGAAAAGCTGGGGTCTCTGCATGACTGACGTGCCCACTGCAAGACTAGCACTTTTTGGACAATGGATCGTGTGGTGGACTCACTAAAAAGATCAGAGATTATCAGATATAAGCATTTTAATTTTTCTCTTTTTAAATCAGTCATGAAAAGATTCGTGACTTACTTAAAGGAAGGAAGCAAAGAAGTTTGCTGTCATACAAAAGGAGACGTATTGTGAAATGCTTGATGCACGTGGTACTAGCCTCTCAGAATTGATTCTTTTACACAGAATTAGGATTTTATGGAAATTTAATGTACGGTATCATATTTATTTTACATTTTTTATTTGTTAAAAAATATTTGATAATTTTAGTGGTGATAAGTAATATTTTAGTTATAAAAAATAATGTAATATATATAATGAATATCTGCTAAAAATTGATAAATTACCATTTTAGACATAAATTAGACAAATTTAATTATATCAAAGTGTTCAACTTTTCTCGTTTAAATCAGACACGAAAAGATATCTTACTTTTACGCCGTAACAACGATTGGGAAATGCTCTAAAAACATTTGATATTCATGTGTCTTTTTTGCCGACAAATACTGAAACGATTTTTTATACCTATATATAAGTGTTAAAAGTAGCTGATTCCGACTGTTTTGTTTTTACGAAAAATTAATTATCTCTTATTGACGTTTGTTCAAAAAAGTTATAGAAGAGTAACTTGCAGTTCTTTTCTATTTCTTTCCGATCGGACTTTTTATTGTTTAGCTACAACCAAAAGTATTTTTTTTTTTTAAGTTACCCAACTCGCTTGAATAAGTCCTCAATATAAAAATAAAAACAAATGTGAATGAATCAACAAATATTTAATATAATCATGATCAGAAATATACAATTATGTCATTCTGGATACTCACGAATCCGTAAAGCATAGTATTCCTTATCTTCAGAAGCATCAGAAACTAGTATATTTTCGAGATTGAAAAAGGCATTTAAAAAACAAAATTTCTTTTGCTGCCACTCTTTTTCACAAATATTTCTGATCTATTTTTATGGTGCATCAATTTGCTTTCTCACACCGGAATTCACTTTTTTAAATGATACTAATTAAATTAAACCTTTACAGCTGCGTAATTGAATTTATACTTGTAAAAGTAACAAAATCATAGGTGTCAACCTCAAACTAATCTTCCGTAATACTTGTGTTAATTTAACCCTGGTTTAATAAGTTTCGTACCAGAAATTTCTTTAAGAAATGCAATTAAATATGTTCCACGTAGAAACATGAAATTAAATAAATAAACATTCGTGAAATAAATTTTCTGATTCGAAATGTGGTTAGCGTGTGTTAAATTAATACAGACATTGTGGAAGATTAGTGGAAGTTTGGCAGCTATGCAAAATAATATTGATTTTAATGTTAAGATTATTGTTGTCCATTTATCATGTCTGAATGCAATGTAAACTTATCATATTTGTTAAACAAAAAATTGTTTACTTGGTAACTGATAGCATTCGAAAAATCTATAATCCGTGTTGAGGTAATTGATTCATACACTATAAAAACTACTTGGAAACGTTTCCGAAGATGAGTGTCGGTAAAAAAAACAAAAAAAAAAAAAACTTTATTTTAAAAAATCTATTTTCTTTTAGGATTTCGAAAGATAAAGATCGCTTTTCGGAATCGTGGGTAAGAGGTTGTTGCTAATTTTCTTTCTTGGTTAAATCCCCCCCCCCCCCTAGAAAAATAATATTTGTCTTTAATTTACAGTAGTCACTAAGAAAGGGCTATTTCTTGTTAGCCTTTTTCCGTACAATTTTGTAAATGGTGTTGCCATCTTAATACTATTTTTGACGGTGTCAAATGATACCTTTTACAAGATTCCGATTTATAGTTATTTTATTCGTAATTTTAAAATTGAAACATTCATAAATTATTTTTATGCTTTGAAGACCCATTTCTATATATACTAGTTCATCAAGTATGAAACTTGTGATTACAAAAGAGCCAGTTTACCAACGGGACAAAAACCAGTTAAAAATAATAGAAATTTTTATGTTATTCATGACAGTAATTTTTCATGAATATGGCGTTTACAGTCCTCCCCACTTAATCTGGTCACGGATAATCGAATACCCCGCTTATTCGAATAGAATCCTCCGGAACCGAATTTATTCCTATTGGTTCTATGTTATCCCCCCCCGCTTATACCGAATACTTTTTACGAAGGTCCCCGCTTAATCGAATAACAACTGCGTAAACGATGTTTGAAAATAGGCACGGAAAGCACGTTTCAGCTGGAATTTCCTTCCGCCTTTTGTCCTTCTCGGTTCCTTTACGCTGAAAACAAATTTTCAGTTCTTCCTGCAATGCTTTCGGCCAGCAAGCGTATAATGGACCGGTCAAATGATTTCCCCACCATAACTTCTTGCTGTTAACCAGGCTTGAATGGCAATGCGCTGTCACTTCGAGACTCGAGATGGTAGCTGTGATATTTTGCACTCATTCGAAAAATAACTCGATATTTACTCCTTTAAAATTCCACTTAAATAAACAACTTTATACGATTTTTTAGGGCAGTATAAGTAACGTAATTAGAAATAACAAAGTTTTGACCAAATTCAAAAGATCTGCATTAAGTATGATGTAAATCATATAAATGTATGTAGTGACATTAAATTAATACCTATTTACTTTATATTAGCATTTGTATTTATTTTAGTTTATGTTATTCTATTAACGATTTATTATGCTGTTAATTAAATATACCGTAGCTGGTTATTTAGGCTTGTTATTACGCATTAAATATTACAGTTATGACTCCCGTTTAATCAAATACCCCGCTTAATCGAATATTTTTCTGGAGCCGTCAATATTCGTTTAAACGGGGAGGACTGTATATGAGATGACAATTAACATTAATTAGATTTAGAACAATTTTGGGTGTGAATTGATGAGGATTTGAATGTTCTTTAACACGTTCACGCCAGTGCGGTAGTCACACTCGACTGTCTCAGAGTTGTCAAGTCTCCGGCTTTTTATTTTAGAGAAACTGTTGTTCCTTTAAATCGCCCAATTGTTCTAATTAAATAAAACAACATTTTCTGTATTAAATTACTGGTAGCGACAAAGCCGGAGACTTGGCAGCTCTGAGACAGTCGTATGTGACCCACCGCGCCGGCGTGAACGTGTTAAGTGTTAAAAATTGTTATTTTTTTTAAAATATTAATATAGTGTCATATTCTCGCCGGCGTGAACGTGTTAAAAACTAAAGTTGCTTAATTTCTGTTAGATGGCATATCCACCATTCAGTCATACTCTATATTAATTTTCTAGCTAGTTGTACTCTAGTTCCTAGCTAGCGCGTATTTCTTTAGTTTTCATGTAATCTGAAGCTATTTTTCTACATTTATGTTATTGGTTTTGTTTACAATGAAAAAAGAAAATTGTTATTTTGAAAATAATTGAAATCATAAAAAAAAATTGAAAATAATAAATTAAAATTTTCATGCCTAAAACTCTGAAAGCTCCCGGGATTTTTTTAAATTTTTCATTCCAAAAAACCTGGTTTATTCCCGGGATTCAAAAGCGGTTTTTTCCACCCTTTGCAACTCTACCCAAAAGCCTTGACTTACTAAATTTCCAATATTCTTTCAATTCAGCTTTTCAATTGGAAAAGACTCGGAAATTTAAACCCAAGCATCTGAGTTCGATTCAAGTCCTGGACATTTTTTGTACTCTGTTGGAAAAATTTTAACTTATATATTTGTCAGTCAATATGATTGTGATAACACAAATATGATTATTTTTTTATACCTCATGCCTATAATTTATATACTTGATTATATTAAAAGTATATAATTTGTAGAAAATAAAATAATTTTTCTTACTGTTAAAAAATGTATAGTGCAAATGAAAATCCTTAGCCTCATACACGTTTGTATTTTGACATTTGAAGCCCACTCTAGTGGGGAATGCTTTGGGGCCTATAGCTACAAGGGCTGTGCTCTCGAATGATCCTTTATTTTGTACACACACAGGAATAATAACACAAATCAGACATAACAATTTCGTCAATATACAAGGACAAGATAGCACAAGGAAAATTACAACAGCAGGGAATTACAGCCGGGAGCTCCACAAAGAGTTCCCCACACGTTTGTATTTCTGCGATATTTGAACCTCTTGGGGGCATACACCTCAAATACGTGTCTTCAATGAGGAATTTGCACACATGGGGAAATCGGACAACTACCTGTTTTTCTGATAATTTCAAATTCATACATTCCGAAAATTCCCTCAAAAATGTAAAAAAATGGACCATTGGTTTTTAAATTAAGCTTAAAGTTAACAGAAAACCACGCGACTAGAAAACGCTGCGTGATTGGCTGTGACGTCACTGTTAATGATATGCCAATGTTTACATTTTGTTAGCAGCCGGCACAGAGCAAGCAAGCAGCGTTTCGGTTCTGGAAGCCTGGGTTTTGATATCATTTTGAAATTTTCTTTACATCCAAATTTATTTCTTCTTTGATCTTTATTACATTTCATTAATCTCGCTGTATAATGGAAATAAAATGACATTATTTCCGGTGTTAAAGAAAAGTTTCGATTAAAAAAAAGAAAAAAAAAAAAAAAAGCTACATTTCTTCCTTTTCAACAAATTAAAACATAAATTCTCCTTGTAAAATATTAGGGATAAAGCTTTTTTAATGTTACAGTTTACAGAGGGCCTATCCTATTTAAATATATATATATATATAATGCAGTTACTTTGCATAGATTACTTTAAAACATTCCATTCTCAGGATTGCCACAAACGACATTTTTTTTATTTCTTCCATCTTTACAAGAAGAAGGTAGTATTGGATTCATGAAAATTTTCAACTTTCGGTTTTCGACGGATTTACACATTTTAGGAATCAGATTCCGAAAAATATGTTTTTACAAAATATCTGTCTGTGACTCTGTGTTCCAGTTTGTCTGTATGTATGTGACACAAATTTTGCGGGCGCTCTATCTCAAGAACTAATACACGGAATTCAATAAAAAATTATATTCAGTTAGTCCCTGATATAAATTGGTGCTGATTAGTTTTTGGTGAAAATCACTCAACAGGAGGCGCTGCTATGCAGCATTTTTCACGATAGCTCAATCTCCAGAACTAATGCAGGAATTTTCCTCAAACTTCACATTCAGTTAGTCCTTGACATGAATTGACATGTTATACATTTTGGTTTAAATCGCTCACCAGGTGGCGCTGCTATGCTGCATTTTCTTCGACTTCGGCATTAGCTCTATCTCAAAAACTAATTATTGCATTTTCAACAAACTTCAGATTCAGGTACACCTGGATATGAATTAGTGCTGCTTATGATTTTGTGTAAAGAAGTTAGGAGTAAACATTATCAGAAGACAAACACTCGGTACAACAATAACTAATAAATGAATCCATTGTGCAACTACTTGACAAGGAATTCCAAAAATCAAGTCTGTGCTGTTTTCTCCCTGAACAACACCCCACCCCCCCACCCCTCCCTTCCCTGCATACTTGTACACTGTAGCATGTTGAAATAATTTTATGCAAACCTCCATGAGTCCAAAAAACAAATTCCAGGGAGTTGCAAGATTTCGGATCAAATGTGCCAGTAGTCTGCAGAAAGCTTATTTTTTGTCTGCTTTTTGTAAGGATGATCTTGAAAAAATATTTGTTCCCCCTATTCAATAACATGGACCTTTGTGACTCATTTTTCAATATAAAAGTATAATAATTTCGGACATGATTATCGAAGTGATTTATAACTGAACATTTTTTTAATTTTTCTTCAAATTAGTTAAATCTTAAGTTGTAAGAGATTGTTGTCTCATTACAGCTTTTTTTTTTCTTCTCCTGCGTTGTAACGTCTGGAAATTCGTTTCAAAACATCAGTTTAATAGCATTTTCTGCTTTTACCGAAAAAACTATTCGGTTATATCGTTTCTGAATAAGAGCACCGGCCAATTTCGTGTACTTGCGAATAAAATTAAAATAAAAAATGTGTCAGAAAGAAACCAGTTTGAATAAATTGCCCTAATGGAGACTATAAGCATGAAATATACTAATTTAAAAACAACTAAGACTAAGAGTATTTTCCTAGAACAGTTCGTGTGAGAAAAGTTTTAACATATCAACATAAATAAATGACGTATTAAAAATTCAAAACTAAGCTTCTACCACTTTTTTTTTTCCAAAATGAAAGATTGAATTTCATAAAAAGTGCTCCACTCCTACTTAGAATTTTTTTTTACCACATGAATATAAAAAAAATAAATCAAATTATTTCCCACAGGCCGTTCAGGAGCCCTCTTGACGAAAAATACTTAGTTCCTCTTCCTCTAATATTTAATTGTTTTAAATCGTTTTATAAGAATAAATGTTATTAATTTTTCATTAAATAATGCATGTTACAATAACTGCGTAATGCCAGCTAACATAAATAGCGTAATAAATATGAATTTTATAACGAGAAATAAAGAAAGTCGATATATCAAGCGCATTATTCAACGTACAGTCGCTCCGAACGCGTATCAACAGTTTGTTGTCATGAACTATGACGTCACAAGACCAGCGTAGGAAAAGTGTCGTTTTCGCCATACGATAAATAGTGCGATGTAAAAACCGTTATAAATCTGTAATTATTAATCGAAAAAAAAAAATATATATATATATGCATTGTTCTTCATGTCTTTTCATGTTTTGTTGTATAAAAATAAAATTAGAAAACGTGAAAATTCCTCATTATGCATGTGGTACCCGTCTTTTAGCTTTAATACTTGTATGGGGTGATTCTTGTTCTATTAATTTTAAATTTTAATAATATTATTTCGCTAAAAGAAAAATGGTTTCAACTAAATAAAATTTGTGTAATGGATGGAAGTTTTGGAGATATTAAATCAGTGTTTCCCAACCTTTTTCTGGCCGCGCCCCACCTAAGCATCTCTAAAATCATGATGTTCCCCCTCCCCTTCTATATCATATAAATATTGTCACATAAAAAATAAACTTCCATCTTTCCGGGAGGATCCGAAAATAACATTAACTCTGATAAGTGATTTCACATTCTTTAATTTATCAAAATCATATTTTTTTAATTACAAGTATGCTTTTAACCATGGATGCCACGGATCTTCGAATTTACATCTACAAAAGTTTTATTGTTTTTTGGCAACTTACCTTAAATTTAAAAGTACTTACCTTAAATTTAAAAGTGATAAATAGTCTACATTTTTATTCTTGTAAAATTTCTTGAAATCTCTTTCATATTTTGTATTACATCTGATAAAATTGATAAATTTTATAATAGATTTTATTACTTCGTTCAGAATAAGTGATATTTGTTTATCGCCGAGACTGTATGGATAACATAATTCGCAAGTAACATTTCCGGATTCGCGCTTTTATCCATTTTAAGTTACTATTTTTCTTTCCTCTCATAACATACTTCTTTTGATAGCACGCTTTTCCCCCGCACTATTATAATTTGGCCAACATGTTTTCTCCAATTTTAAAATGCATATGTCATGAATTGTCATATTCTGTATGTGGTCTGCAGAAGAGCCATAAGAAGTTTATTTTCAACCTTTTCCTTCCGTGATGCGCACGGGGTTTTATTAATTTCATAAATGTAGCACCCCATTTAGATCATTCAAAACATTTTTTAGATTAAACATGTCCAAATAGTCAATAGTCAAAACCCTACAAAATTTCAGATGTAAAATTTCCCTCATGGGGCATATTACACTATGAATAGGTGTACAAGTTTTTTTTGTTTTTTTTTTTTTTTTTTTTTTTTTAATAAATAGTAAAAAAAAAAAAAAAATAAAGCTGTAATTTACTAAAATAATATTTAAACCAGAAAAATTATAATGATTTTTTAATACATAAAAGGTGTCAAATTATTAAAAAAAACATTACATAATTATTCCGGTGTCAATGTATTTTTTGAATTTTTAAATGGGATCGTTTCGAAAATTAATTTTTATTCAGTTATTTTTAGATTTTTTCATCTGTTATTTCTATTTTTGACTAAGACACTACTTTCATTAGAAAAAAAATGACAGAAAATTTGTTAATAAGAAATCTGAAATTACCCCCCTGTGGGGCGTACGCCCCACGTTGGGAACCACTGTATTAAATATTAATTATAATATATTCAAATTATAAGAAATTCTTATAAAAGTTACAAATATGGCACATTTCTTCTAATAGTAAATAAATAATACAGTGCATACTTTTAGGTAAGATGGAATGTTTGTCATAATCAAAAGAAAGGAAATCTATAACTCTTTAAAATAAATTTAAAAAAATTACATCAGGGAAAAAATGATAAAAGCGAATGATGTCAACTCCTGGGAAAAACTAAAATTTATTGAGAAATTTTTATCGTTCGGGCAAACTTTTTCGTTGCCATAACTTTACAGATTTGTAACATCATCTTTCTTCGGAAACAAAACTGCAGAAAAACATTTTAAAGCTAAAATCTCACCTAGAATAAAAAAAGCTGTGAGATAAATAATTTTCTATCCAGAAAAATCTTTTGCAATATTTTTTGCTATTTTTTATAATAAAAAGTGTTACTTTTTGCACATAGATCTTTTCTGTAAAGAAAATTAACGAAGAAATTTGATGTTTAAAATAGTGCTTATAGATATGTATTTTTTTCCTATTTTGTAAAGCAAAAACATGTCCATGTGTAACACTGACATCATTTTGACAGTGGCAAAAAATTGACCAGTAAATTTCACTTTTACAGCAATTTTTTTAACTTATAGACTTCGCACAATTCCGAGTTTTACACATCGAATAGGGAAAAACGTTGCTTTCAAATGAAATTCGTTCCAAAATTTTATCCCAATTTACTATTTTTTATGGATTTTTAATTAATTTTCAAGTGTAATTTTTGTTATCTATCTCTATCGCGTGCATTCCGATTATGGAAGCATTTTGCACTTAAAAAAATATGTACATAATTTAGACCAAAAATGAAAAAAAATTTAAATGAAATTCGTTAAATAAAACTGCAACTGGATTTATTACTTTTTTTATGCGTTGAATAATTTCAAAGCATTTTTTAAAAATCTACCTCAACAATGAACTTTTGTTTATAAATCGTAGTTAATACCAGTAAAAGATGAAAGTAAAATTTGACTTATTTAATTAACACATTTCAGTGACTTATTAACTAAAAGTAACTGTTTAACAAAAAGTGCTGTGAACTGAATAAAATTCCTGTAAAACATGCTGGTACTTAATACCCATGGCAAAATTGCCTGTTCGGAGACTACTGACCAAGCCCCTACCTACCGGGGTTAACCCAGCTGAGCGGGTTTGTAATTGCCTGGAAAGCAGGGCGATGCATTGTGAGTACATACGCCAGATCGCCGCAGGCGGCGGACCACACCAGCAAGCACCCAGGACGACTATACTAAGCCAAGTTGATGAGTCTAGGTTGTTTATTGCACTTTGCAAAACTATGATTGTTGCCGCACACCACGTACTTGCCATGCCAGTTGGAAAAGGGCTGGATTATTTTTTATGCCTAAGAGGTGGTAAACTTCTTAGCTGTAGAAGGGGGAAATTTTGAGGGAAATTAAAAATTGAAATGGCCGAAAAGCTAAGATTTACCGCTGAAGGGATAATTTTGGGCCGAAATGCAAGGCAGACGAATCGCTGCAGAGGGAGACGGTAATAAACTTGACATCAATGCCTCGATCGTCATCCTATCTGCAGTGCCTACTGCTCGTTTGTGTTTACTTTGTTTTGCCGGTTACTTAACGTTATATCCTGCTGATTGGCACCTGCACATTGCTACTCAAGTTGATCTCGTAATTTAGAACCTTGATCAGATGATGAGACCTTCACCTAACAAGGCACCTCCAGAGGTATAATTCACAGGTAACTTGGAGAACTTTGCACCCACGACGGAGCAAAATGGCCTGTTCGTAATCCAAGTAGGAATCGGACTACGGAAGGGTGCTGTGACTACAGCGGAGTCAGTTAATTTTAAAGTAAACGAAATGAGGGTAGAAAAATAATTTAGATTTTAGATTTTTTACACGTATGGAAAAAAAAATAATTATCCGTAACATGCGATTCTATTACACATCATCATAATCTTTGAAAAGTTTTCTAACAACTTGTATAGTTACTACGGAAATGCCAGTTACATCATTTTGACTGTGGCCTGGCGTAAGGAAAGCATTTTTTACTTGTATATAAAGTCATAATATGTGTATGATATGCGATGCAGCAGTATTTTTTCAGACTTAATTATCTTCTTAGTATGAACTTTAATAAAATAAATTCCTTTTTCACTTTCTTGTAACACTTAACACTTTTCTTCTAAGAAAGATGTACTGTGATATAGTATCTATAGAATGAGGTAATAAAGTACAAAATTCTGTAATATCTTGATGAAAATTAATAACTTGCCACTGTATCCAGGCTGACCACCTTTAACGTGATAAACAGTAATAACTGGATGAACTTGGGCAATTAATTGCTCCGCAACAAATGCTAAGTTCTTCATTATTTCCGGTAGTAGATCTGGATCCATGTTATTAGGTACATAAAAATTATTAGTTCATTATTTACTATACATTTATGGCAAATCTTACAAGATCCGTCAGATTGAATATGCCTGTCAAACCATCGACGATGACAAATTTTACAAAAAATATAATTTAAATTTTTCTTGTGCATCTTCGAAATTTAAAGCGTATTTCCGAGCACATGCATTCCCTGTGAGAAGAGATTCGTCATGTCGTCGTTTTTTACGCTGATATCTAGCCTCTTGCCTTAAAGCTAAATCATGTTCACGTTCTTATCGACCAGTAAGTGTGCGTTTTCTCGGCATTTTTTTTATAATAGAACTAATACATTCCATAAATTGTTTTTAAACGGCTAACATATTAAAAATAATACTAATAGTAATTACTTCTTAATAGTAAATATGTTTCATTTGGATCAATTTTCAACCTTCGAATTCGAGTAACACTTTATTTAACGAATTTAACAATTAATATTATTTGTTTACAATTCTTTTGTTGCCACTTTACAAAAAAAAATCATAATTATATTTCTTTTAAATGCATAAGTATCGTCTGCGCAAATGATTTCACATAATAAGAACAAATTGTGTATTTGAATTCTTAACACTGAAAAATACTTTTACAATTGAATGTAAAGAATTGAATTTTCACAAATTTTAATTCATTAAAAATATGCTATAATTTTCATAAAAAAGGTTATTTTAAAAATTTCATAAAAGAAATCGTGAAACTATTGTATGATTAAAAGGAATGAGCACCAAAATATGCGCCATTTCCAACCAATATTAATAAATTATTCTATTAAAATGTATATTTTCCTCTCAAATAACATCATTTTTAATATAAGAAAGTTTAATGTTCTTTTACGGTTTGAAGTATAAATTCTGCAGTTATTTTCAATATTTAAAATATTTCGTCTTCACAAAATGCAGATATATAGGTTCCATTCTTTATTTATTTATTTACTTATTTATTTATTGTTTTTAATGAGAAATTTTGATGCAACGATAATATTTTACGTACTTAATCATTCATGACCTTATTTATTTTAACTGACTCAGGGATTTTTATTTACTGCAATAAATACGCAGGTTCCATTATTGTTTACAAAAATAAATCCGTATAATGGAAAAATATATTCAATAAAATACTAAAAAAGCCTTTTGTTAAATCACTCGATAAGAAAATAATATTGTCAGAATCTACGAATCATATTTTGTTTCTATCAACTTAAAAAAAAAAAATATTTCTTTCCCTAATTAAATTTAAAAAAACAGTTTTTGAGATATTTTGGCGGAATAATGAAAATTCTATGTATAATTACTAACTCCATGGTTTATTTTTTCTTCTGAAAATATACGTGTTTCATTTTTTATTTGCAAAAATGCGTCCGTAATGGAAAAACATGAAAATTAATTAATTAAAATAATAATTTAAACTAAAAAAAAAAAAAAAAAATGTAAAAAAATAATATTGTGCAAATCTACAGATCATAATTTATTTTTATGTTTAATTTTAAGTCAAAATACTGAATAGTTTTTTTTGTAAAGAGTACGACAAAGTGTAATTTGTGTAACCTAGTAGAGGTTTCGCTTCGCTCATCCTAATTATAGTATATTGTTTCAATTGTACTTTTTTATGTTTTCTGAAAAGTGGCGTGAAGTTTAGTTGACAACCTTGCACTTTATATATATATATATATATATATGTATATCCAAAAACCAAACCAAAAATTCGAAACTACGGAACTGATCCAACAATAAATAAACTAAACCAAATGACAACAACAAAATAACTAAAAACAACTAACTTCAAAAACAACATACTTTAAAAACGGCAAACTTAATATATATATATATATATATATATATATATATATATATGTAAACTTTCAGCAATAACTTGACATCATTTAATAAAATTAAAGATCAATCAATGTGTTCTTAAATATACGTGTTATTTGAACACAAATGACGTACAAGATTCATATAGTCTTTTTCTATAGCAGCAGATTATATTGAGCATTTTATTTTAAAGCAATCACTAATTATTTTATTAATTTTTTATGGTTCCCTAACTGCTCTCTTCAAACATTTTGTGAAAGATATGTGGTCAAATATGTTGTTTACATTAGCAAGGTTCAAATTGTAAATTATTTCTCTAGATATTCCATTAGGTAACTCCTAATGGCACCTCCTAAACTAGGTGCAATACTCAGGTACATTTTTAAATAATACCAAACATAAATTAAAAAAATAATAATTCTGGTTTACGTAAAAATATATAAGAAAAAAATTTTTGTTCTAAATTCAACAAGTCATGCATTTTACCAATTTGAAACTTACTTATTACTCAACATTTAAAATAATTTTTTAAGTAATGATAAATATTATTTATTTGTATATTCTTACAGAAACAAAACTTGTTAGATGAAATTTCTAATTTAGTTTTCCGCTCAACTATTTTAAGAAGTAACGCAAAACAACAATGATGAACTCTTCAATGTATCAGATTCAGTAGATCTTCATCGCCAAATACTGGGATATATTTCTAGCTCATTTATAAGGCAATTATCGTTTCCTTTCCAATTTCAGCATAAACACCTTCCGCAGTTTTCGTTCCTCAGTCCATAATTAGAGCAATACTTTCTTACTCACAGGCACGATTCCGATCAAAGTTAATTGTTTAAAATGTGCCGGGTACGTGACATTTAACATACGTTCAGTATAAGTTAAAATAAATGGATAAAGATGCTTCTGCGTCTGTTTAATTAGCTTCGGGCATGTTCGTATCGAAGGCTTTTGATTTATTTATTTACTTCTCTTTGATGCAATTTTCACACACTAATTGGAAGAAAGCGTAAGTAATTTAACTAGTATAGACACTAAGTTTTACTTATTACTGATTAGTTTTCCTTTAAACAATGACTGGAGGGATGGGCACGCTTTTGTTTGATTTTTATTGGGAAAATTGTTTCAAAGACTATGATTTCAATAATTAAAAAAACACAACTTTTGTTTACCAGAGAGCATTTTGTTTGTTACTAATAAAAATAAATTACATATAATTGAAATTGCAATAAATCTTTAAAATAAGATTATTTGACGATCATTTAAAACAAAATGATGCGTAAATTTCTCGTTAACTATGTAATTTTGAAAGCTAAGTTAGTATATAATTAACAAAAATAGAAACCAAAAGCAAATAATTATTATGCAATTAAATATATTAAATGATTTAATATAACTTTTAAATTTTAAATACAAATTTAAAAAATGTAAAATGTTTGTTATCAGAACGATTTCTTCTCTCTTTTTTTTTCAAAAAATACGCACAGGAAAAATTGTTTTTTAACTAACCATAAACCCTTTACCGAATTTTTTCTATTAAACCAATAGAATATATCTTTTATGAAAATGCTAAATCCTAATAACATAATATTTTCAGCAACCGATAGAACATTTTACTACTAAATGTTCTGTTCCCTTTAGTAATTTTAGCAATGAAAAGTTCTTCAATGCATCAGATTCAGTAGCTCTTCTGTGCAAAATGCTGCGAAATATTTCCAACTCATTTACAGAGCAATTATCGTTTCCTCTCCAATTCCAGCATAAACACCTTCCGCAGTTTTCGCTCCTCGGTGCATAATTACTGCAATATTTCCTTGCTCATAGCCATGATTCCGATCAAAGGTAATTGTTTAAAATGGGCCGGGAACGTGACATTTAACATACGTTTAGCATAAGTTGATATAAATGGATAAAGATACTTCTGTCTCTGTTTAATTAGCCTTCAGGCGTATTCGTATGAAAAGTTTTTGATTTATTATTTACTTCTCTATGATACAATTTTCACATATTAATTGGCAGAATGCGTAAGTAATATAACTAGTACAGACACTAAGTTTTACTGATTACTTAATTTTCTTTAAACAATGACTTAGGAGATGTGTGGGCTTTGGTTTGATTTTTAATGGGAACGTTATTTCAAAGACGATGGATGATTTACAAAGCAATTATAATGAAATCCGATGGTTGATATTAAAGATAATGTTTATGGAGTTATTAAGATAAATTACATATAATTGAAAAGGTTATGATCTTTAAAGGAATTATATTTTTTCTTAATGTTTCTTAAGGGGTCTCAGGACTCTTAAAGTCTTCAAAATTTTTAAAATTTAAATTTTTTATGCATTAAACTCCTGTCTGTTCTCATCATTTTGATATACAATGAAATCTCTCTTTGCGACCACCTCCATTAAGCGACCACCTCTCTGAGCGATCATTTTTTCATGGAACGAAATTTAATCCCATGGGCTCAGTATTACTTTACCTCCATTCAGAGACCATCCCAGTTGAACTCCCTCCATGAGCGACCAATTTCTTTCAAGAAAATGAAACAAAGTCATTTTTTTTCTGGTCGCTTCAAGAAGGTTTTGTTAGAAAATTATTTCCGGAGAGCGCATTATTCATCAAACTTCTAAACTAAGTTTAGATTTCTTTTTTAATTTCGGCAACTTTTAAGTGTTTAAATCTCTTTGTGAGAGAAATTATGGCAAATTAAGAACGATTATCAAAAAACTCCCCTGCCATATTCTGTTAGGAAACTCTCAAAGAAATAAACAAATTAATGAAATCGTCATTATTTTTTCCCGTCCCAAAAAAAATTGCATTTTTTTACTGAACTTCGAAAGGACTTGGAAGTAAAAGTTATGCCAGATACAACCGTAAATTCAAAGCAAACGTCAATATATTCATTTTTTAAACTCTGCAATAAATAGTTTATCTAACTTTTATTTTGATACTTAAATTTTTACATTTTTTTCTAATGTGAAAAATAAATTTTAGTAACATTAATTGTTACCACTTTCAACAATGAAAATCTAGATTTAAACATGACCTCCTTTAAGAGACCACCTATTGGAGCGACCAATTTTTATTGGAACGGAACGTAGTCGCTTTTGGGAGGTTTTACTGTAATTGTTTCCTTGAAATCCCATTAGAATATAAATTATGGCTCTTAGAATTATATTCACTCGATAGTTGAAGCGGCGTTCCCGAAACATTGAAGTCATTTTCTCAAAGTGACGTTCCCGGGCATAACGCGCAGGATATCTCAAACACTTCTTAATATTTTGTTATAGAATTTTCAAAACATGCGTTACATTTTAGTTTGTATAAACTTAACTTAAAATTTTCGCTTTATTGTTCAAAAAAAAAAAAAAAAATCCTTAAGTGATTGTACTGTTGAATTTTATAAAATTTTGTATTAGCTAAATGCAACTTTGTAATAAAAATATAAAAATGCTTTAAATACAAATTTATTTAAGTTCACGTTAATTATTTTCATCTGAAGGATAATTAAGCAACAACATTATCATTCTCGTAGCAAAATTTGTTTGTAATCCTGCTTGTAAGGTAGAATGCCAATTTTCTGCTCGACAAACGTCTGATAGTTTGAAACCCCCTATAAATATTAATTCTGCAGCTTGGAATTTTTAAATATATGAAATGAAAGAACATACTTATATGTTTCAACCCTCTAAAAATTTTGTTTTAAAAATCGTATACGTTTTAAGATGTTAAATGTTGAATATTGCCTTATTTTTTCCAATGTTAAGAGCCCTGAGACCCCTTAACGAAAACAAGAAAATTGGTAATGCTCTGTGTGCCCACATACTTACATAAATATCTATAGAATTAATAAAGAAATAGTAAAACAAAAGAAATTACAAGAATAAAATGTACTCTATTACTACTTCTTATTTCCTCGCTAATATCTCTTACGTTAATAAACACGTTTTAATTTTTTTAATTACTACCATGCCTACAAACTGCCTTTTAAGTAAGTAATAAACTACCTGATTCAGAAAACTTGCTAACTCAACTCTTTCAGGGATAATTAATTATATTTCTAAAATGTTAAATTTACACCGGAATTAATGGAAAGTTTAATTTGAAAATGTTAAAAAATATGTTTTATGGCAACTTTTCTTCATCAAATTATAAAATTAAATTTTACTTAAAAGATTCTGGTGCAAATCTTGTTTAAAGTCAGTTGATTCTTCAAGGGGTTAAATACATCGTATAGACCTACATGCTTCTTATTACACTTATGCATACTAAACATTTATGCTAACTGATATAAATTAAATTTTTATTAAAACTTCCTGAAGAGTGCTTTTGGTAGACTATTTTCAACCACAAATGAAAATATTTGAAAATCTAAAATTAATGGAAAAATGATTGAATTTTTATTGTTCTTGTTATCTAGAATAAATATTAGTAAGTAACTTATACTAATATTTCATAAAAAATAAACTAAATGTTTTAAAGAAATTAGTTCTGTGTTTTTAAGTTTGTCCTCTTAATGGTGATTTATTTTTCTTTCTCATTTAAAAAAAGCTCGCAAATTTCTTTCACCATTATCGGATTTCCTCAAATACGAAAACGGGTTGATCGAAGATCTTTAAAGAATTCCAATACCAGATTATCTGCGACCGATTCCTAAACTAAAAGGGAAAAAATAACATATCACTGAAACCATGAACTGTTTTTTATCCAATATATATAATATGTTTATAATATATTCAAGCATGAAAGGTATATGCTTAAAATACTTTGTAACCATCGATAAATTTAACTATTTACTGCATCACAAAATTTAAGCACATTGTAACTTCGCTTTTTTGTGTTTGTGTTTGATTCTATGGTTTTATGTAGCCAATTGCGTTATTTCAAATTTCATTATTTTACAATATCATTTTTCAAATTTATGTAAGGTTGTATTTTTTTTTCTAATAACACATTATTTAAAATTCATGCATTTTTAAATTTCATTAAAGAAAGAAATAACTGAGATGAGAATGTTTTTTTCTTTTATTTTGTATTATGAAATCTTGTTTTAAGAATTTTTTATAGTTCGTAGGAAAAACTGTTCATTTATTTCAGTAATATAATCGTATTAGACATATGTATTATTGATTTCTTGGAAGAGAGTGTTTTTAATTATTACTACAAGACTGTATACAAGCCCCAGCTTGTAGAATGTGCGAAGTGTGAAATGCACACATTTTAAACTGATGTCAGGATATTATTTTAAAGAATCGAGCAAATTTTGGAAATTTCAGAAAATTTATCAAGTAACTATACAAATTAATTAATTCGGCTTTTATGGTTTAAAATATTTTGTTATAATTTTGATGTTCATAATTTTTTAGAAATAATGTGCAGATAGTTAGATTTGAAAGTTTGCTCAAAAAATAATTAGCAAAACACTTTTATAAGGTTCGTACGGGAAAGGGAATTTTTCCAGGAGAACTAGCAGTATATTTTTTTTATAGGAAAATAAATCTAGGTTAAACGCTCGAAATTTCGCCCTTTTTTAAGGAGAGATTTTCTATAAGAAAATGCTGCTGCCGAAGAATTTTCGGTTGTGCAAAATTCCAGGAGGCGTACGAACCCTGCTTTTATGTTTGTTGCTTGAGAATTTGAGATTTTTCGACATTAATATGTCTTTTATATATTTTTTTTCTATTTCAAAAACCATAATACAGTTAACAAAGTAGAAAACGAATACTAACTAATATAAATTAAATTTCTATTAAAATTTTCTTGAAGATGTTCCCTGGTAAATTTTTTGAAACGACAAATATTTTAAAAGCTAATATTGCAAGAAAATTATTAACTTCATTCAATAACAGGTATATATGGTATTAATTTGTTGGAACCAAGTCCTTTTATTCTTGACTAGATGGAAAGAGAAAAGGAGAAGTAATGTTTACGAAAATTTGGTATAACCTTCTACGTAACCACGATTTTAGCACGCCTACAATACTTTCAAGGCTCACTGGTGTGCCGCGGAACACAGAGTGAAATTATTTACAATAGAGAATTAAGGTTTTTTTAATATTCCCTGCTCAACAAAGCGAAACCTCCTCACACATCTTTGGACTCATTTTTAAACCTAAAGATATAAAATTGACAGGTCTAAACTACTTAAGCGATTTGGAACGAAAAGCGTTTTCCATTTTTTGACAAATAAATTACTTATCGAATTGTAAGAGTTTCTTGACGCTTTACGATAGATTTTTCTGCTTTCGCGGGATGCCACCATGGGCGTAATCTGGCGGGGGCAAGGGGGGGCATATGCCCCCCCAGTTTTTTAAGAGCAGGGGCAAGACATGTATTTTGCCCCTCCAGTTTTTTCTCTTGTTTTCAAATTTCTGTATTTCCTTTTTCGCTTTTTTTTACCCCTTTAGTTTAATAATTTATATTACTATCTTGGGTTTGAACTAGAATTGGATACAGCAAAATCAAAACAGCCAGAATTAATGTTTTCACGTTGACATAAGTAATCTTTCTTATGTCTTGACAAAACCTTCTGCTATAATAACAGTTCAAGAGAATTTTTTTCCGTCTCCCTTTTTTTCCTTTTTGTACAAAGTACAAAACTTATTTTCCTCTTCATTTCCAGGGATGTTTTTATTTTTTTCGGGTGCACGTGTGGGAAGAGGTGGGAATAGATATCACGATTACTGTGTCTTGACTCTGACCATTGTCCTTTTTCGTAAGATAATATAAGCACAAAACAAGAACTTCCTGGCTCTCAGGGCTCTCGACTATAGTGACGCTCCTTGAATATACTCGTAGCGTCAGTCCAGTACTGGTGAGCTGAGGAAATTCTCATGGCGTCTGGATATACAGATGCACACACATTCCGTTCTCTCGCGTACATCAGGCACTAGAGTCTTGCACATGTCGCGTTGTACCCGGTTGTACCGTTGGGCGTAATCTGGTGAGGGCAAGTGGGGATCACATACCCCCTAGTTTTTCAGGAACAGGGCAAATACCTTTTGCCCCTACAGTTTTTGTATCGCTTTGTAGTTAAAGCCCAGCTTTGTATTTCATTTTTTTTTAATTTAACCATTTATATGCTATTTTGCGCACGAACTTGCATAAGCATTAGATAATTCAAAATAACCAGAATTAACGTCTTCACGTTCATAGAAGTAATTTCTGATGCAGTAGTCAAAGCTCAAGTAAGAATATTTCCTCTGCTCTATTTTTCAGAAAAGCGGAACCATTTTTCCTTTTTTATTTCATAGAACTATTTAAATGCACATGTGGGACAGATTTCTTGATTACTATCTTATGATTCTGACTATTGTCATTAGAGTTTCCTTCATCTGACGAAACCCTATTCGTCTCACTCGTCTGTCTGTCCGGCTGTCACAGCACAGTGCTCGTAACTATATATGTTGGAGACTTGAAATTTTGCATACTTATAGCTGAAGACCTCACAACAAACGACAAATTGTAAAAATTTGAAAAACTAGTAATTAATGGACGTTGTTAATTAAAAAAAAACCCAATTACAAGATCTGAAAGGCATTCATGATTCAACAAAAGCATAGATTTTTTTATCAAATTATAAAAACTATCTCTTCCATCGATTAAAACCAGGTGTCATTTTAACGGCAGAAAAGGACTACACTGTAAAAAAAATACTGCCAGTTTTCCGGTAGGAATCGAAAAAATAATTGCCCTTATCGTACCGGAATAATTTCCAACCCAGCTCGGAATAAAATCCGTAAAATCGGAATAAAATCCGCAAAATACCGTTTTACTGACTATTTCCTTATTTTTACGGATTTTTAAAACTGGCAGTATTTTTTTTTACAGTGTAGCGATTGCTTTAAGGCGCTTTTATTTCTTTTCTACTCATCCCAGAAATTCGAAATTAGTACCACAAGACGGGGAAAAAAACCAGTTTTCAGAAATTCTAAAAATTATCTTGATCGTACCATAAAAATTTTGAAATTCTTTAAAAATCGAGAAAAAAATCTTTTATCTTCCTTCATTTGTGAAGGCGACAGATGTCTGATGAATTGAATTTTCGGCGATAACCAGAGAATATAAAACAAGTGCGGTCTTGCGGTCAGAAACAGACTCAGAATTCAGAATTTTTATATAAGACCAAATTTAAATATCGATTTTCGAGCTATGATTTTTGTGCCATCGGACGTAAAATTTCATTCTCTTTCAGAATATGTCTTTATTTTTTAATTTCGACAATCAGAAGCGAAGATAATTAATTTTTTGGTAATTAAAACCAGAATTGAATTTTTTGCACGGCAGGCCAAGTGACACGGAAAGAAAAAGAGTTACATTTTTACCCGGTAGCAGAAAGTGCGTGACGTGCGTCGCAGATTTATTTTGGACCTTGCAGATAAATTTGCCAACTTGAAAAAAAAGGATTTCCTTAAAGAGAAAAAAAAAATAAGTACGAAAATTCTGACAAAAAATATCGTGAATTCGACAAATGGTCGCATAAAAATCGGTAATTTATAGCCAAAGGGTCGCTGCAAAAACGCAGATTTCGCCAACAGATCCTGGACATAAACATGAATTCCGTCCTAGGGTTGTGGAAAAAATACAAATTTCTGTTACAGGATCGCGGATAAACGCGAATTTAGTCAAAGGATCGCGGAAAGAACCTGAATTTAGTCAAACGATTTTGGGGGAAATGCACATTTAGTCAAACGATCGCAAAAAAATGCAAATTTATGTCAAATGATCGTGAAAAAACGCAAATTTATGTCAAAGGATTGCGGGAAAAAAACGCGGAATTTCGTTAAAAGATCCCAAAAACCGTAAATTTCTGCCAAAAGATCGCTGTTTAAACTTGAATTTTATCCAAAAATGCCAGAAAAACATGAATTTCGTTCCATGGGCGCGGGGAAAAAAGCAAATTTCTATCACAAAATCGCAGAAAAGACTTGATTTTCGTCGAAGGATCTAGGAAAAAACACGAATATAGTCAAACGATCGCGAAAAAAACGCAAATTTCTCTAAAAGGATTGCGGGAAAAAGCGGAATTTCGTCATACGATCGCGAAAAACGCAAATTTCTGCCAAAGGATCGCTGTAAAAGCACGAATTTCGTCAAAAGATCTCGGGAAAAACGTGAATTTTGCCCAGGGGTGCAGCAAAAAACGCAAATTTCTGTCACAGGTTCGCGAAAAAAACACGAAATCCGTCAAAGGATCATGGAAAACGCGAAATTTCATCATGAGATCGCGAAAAATGCAATTTTCTGCCAAAGGATCGCGGTAAAAACTCAAATTTCGTCAAAAGGACGCCTGATGGATGTACAGAATTCCTAAATTTTAACTTAGTTTATTTCCGACTCCTGCTCTTGTAATGATAAATTCTTATCATTAAATTAAATATCTTTTTTTTTTCCTTTCAGTTAAAGAAAAAAAAATAAAGCTCTGTTCTCTTAATATATCTCTTATTATATATGAAAGATCTGATAAGATTTCTGTGAAATAGATAATCAATGTGGTCACTATTTTCCTTATGTGTTTATTCTATGCCATTTTTATGCACGTACCTAAAAGTGTGCTGGAATAGTATTTGTTCTCGAGTATATGAACCATGTTACATATTCATTATTATTTAATTCTTCATAAAATATTAATTTTTGCTATTTACTTATTTAGGTTAATATTATAGTTGGAATATAGTTCTATTTATTTGTTAGTATTAATCAGTAAGAACCCTATTTATTTTAACACTTCGCAGTACAGATTTTTTTGACTACACTCCTCAGCAAAAGTTTAGACACTGGTGATTTTTAACCTTTAAATAAAAAATACGAACACTTGGGTTATACAAATGGCTGTACTTATTTTTAAATATATTTTAAACGTTTTAGGACAGAAATAACGGTTTTAATGTAGGATATTATTTCATTTAACTGAAAAAAGTGAAATTTGCATATTGCAAAAGTTTAGACACTTTTGTGATTTTTTGGATATTGTTCACCGAAAACCGCATATTTCAAACTTATGACGTCACATGCATGAAGTATTTAAGTGCATCTCGCGATAGCATCGGTTAGTGAAGATGCGCGAGCAAGAAATTTTCAGTCAGATGAAATAATTAAAGCACGGAAGCTGAAATCGAAAGGGAAGACTGTTGCGGAAATTTCAGCTACTTTCAATCGGCCAAAGATATCTGTCTATTAAGTACTGTCAAAAGGTGACTCTTTCAAAGCAAAACATAGATCTGGAAGGACTCATGTGGCTAGAAAACGAGATTATAGAAGGATCCATAAACTGGCATCTAGACAAATGATGACTGCTAATCGCATTAAAAGTGAGTTAGAGCTTTCTGTGCCAACGGATAATTTCGTAGATGCATTAAAGAAAGATGTACATTAGTTTACATGAAAATGATAAAACCACCAGCCTTGAAATCTCACAACAAATTGACCCCTTTCCTGTCGCGGAGTAATTCTTTTTATAAACGGATGAAATAATGGACTGATACCAGAATTTATAAACGAAGTTATTAGAAAATATGAAATTGCTTATTTTCACGTATATTATAAAAGGAAAATTTTAATTAAATATTCTTGCCATTTTTGGAATTAAAAGTATGTGTCCTTTGCCCTCGAAAGGGTTGATGACTTGGGCCTCACTTTGTTTTAATTCTCAAGTATCTCTGGAGTTTCTCAGTGGTCGCCAAGCTGCGTAAGACTACATACATACATTGGAAAACAATTTACAGCCATTTGGTGAAGTTTTATCTCTTCCAAAGTATGTATTTGCGCAAGATAATGCGTCTATTCATGTTGCATACAACTCCAAAAATTGGTGTAACTCTCAAAATATTACTGTTTTCGACTGGCCCGCATGTAGCCCTGATCTGAACCCAATCGAAAACTTTTGTGGCATCATATCTCATACGGTTTATGCAATTTTTTAACAATACTCCTCTGTAAATGAACTTCGATCAGATGTTGAACGTGTTTGGCACGAAATAGACCCCCAAGTGATGCAGGATTTAGTTTTTTCGATGGAAAGTCACATTTTTGCATTAATAGCAGACAATGTAGGCGCAGTTCGATTTTAATTTATGGATATTTTTCTGTTAACAGACAGATTGTCTATACTTTTGCAACAATGTTAAATTCGTTTTTTTGTCATTATATACTATGTAAAGTGTATAAATTAAAATTTATAGTTTGTGTATGAAGGATAAGTCCCCAGTAATATATGACAGTTGAATTACAACAATTCGTTACATACTTCTCAGCACAGAAGCATAATAGATCATTGTCTAAACTTTTGCTGAGCACTGTATTGATTTTACAAATTTGGTTCTTTCGCATCCGGATGTTATTTCGTACGCTGATTCGTAAAATCTAAATTTAAAAAAAATCGGACCACAACTTTCCGGTTTATGAAAAAATCGATTTTTAAACATAAAAGGGATGCTTTTTCGTACAGACAATTGACGGGAATTTGTTAAAATTAGGAAAACTAAAGAACCGATCGATTTTAAACTTGGACATAGTTCATAACACATAATAAGAATTTTATGAATTTAAGGTGAGCTGAATTTGTTTGTGTGTGTGTGTGGGGGGGGGGGGGGGACAAGGGCTCCGTGAAAAAAATGGCTAATCTGATTTTTAAAAAAACTTTACGCATTTGGTTACGTCTATTTATTAATTACATCATTATCATTTAGCTTTTATTACCGTTTATTTGTTAGCTCCCAGACTATCAAAGCTTGATAGCTAATGTGCCCGCATGTTCTGTATATACGTAACGCGATAATTTTTGATAGAAATATCCGTTTTGTTTTAAACTTTGTATAATATATAAAAAACTGAAATATGGGAGTGGATAATTTTCAGGGGGACGCATTCCTAAATATAATAGTGCTGCCATTTATGAAAGGAATTATTAATTTTCTATTAACAATTTTGGTTTGTTAATTTAAGGATAAAGTGTTTTGAAAGAGATATTAAACGAAATCTTCTGCATATCACACTTGCCCACTTGTTTTCTTTAGGATAAAATAATACATAATTGATGATTTTTTTTATGGTTTTCTGGCTGGTTTTCTCCTTACGTCCGGAAATTCGGTTCAAAATTCCAATTGATGGTATTCTCTGAAAGATCATTTACGTTTACCAAATAATGGAAAATGTATTTCGATTACATAGTTTCTGAATAACAACACCTGCCTATTCCATGCTTTTCCGAACAAAAATAAATGAAAACTTGTGTCATAAAGTTAAACCTTTGGATTTGAGACCAGCCTTAAGTACAATTGAAGAATATGGTAAAAAAGGAAATATGCTTTAGATAAATCGAAGCAGAAAACTTGACATTTTTTTCTTCATTCTTCCATCAAAATACTATAAATTTCATAAAATTTTGTATTTAATATTTTGAAAGTAAAAACATTATATAAAAATACTGAATATTTTTATTTCGATCTTTAAGGGGAGCCCACTTAGAAAATGTGAAAAATTGAAAACATTCGAATTAAAATAAACATTAAAATCAGTGTTTAATTTAAATTTTTGTATTGCTAAATTATCTGGATTATCTTAAACCAGAATGAATGGGATCGTATCAAAAGTGTTTTTCGCTAAGAATGGCGGTTGACTATCAGAATGCTTCTCTGATAACGGGTTCTGAACTCCCCAATTAATTACTTTTTTCACACTACATTTGAGGTTGTTTCAGAGCTTTGATAGTCAAGAACGAAAAGAGTGGGAAAAACGAGTTATCTGGAATTTCCCTGGAAATTAGTGGACTATAACAGTTTACCGCCAGTTGAAAAAAAATGAACTATTAATGTTACTAGATTTAAACAGCTCTAAAATTTAACCGATGATTAAGATGTCGCATACGAATTATTTTTTCAATCAATCCCTTTCAAATTTCTCCTGTATGCTAATTTTGTTTTTTTCCCCTTAATAAATGTGTATCAGTATGAAAAAGAAGAAATAAATGAATTATTAAGGGGAAATGTCAAAAAAGCTCGCCCTATTTGAGAACAATCTATACTAATAAAAGAAAGTTTCGCTTTGTGTGTGTGTGTGTGTGTGTATGTGTGTCTGTCTGTGTATGTGATGGCTAGCAAAATCTAGTGTAAGTACGAAGCTGGCAATTTTTATGAAAGTAGCCCAAAGTCTCTTCTGAGACTTCAGAATTTTAAAATTCTAATAATTAGTTGAGTTATTAATTAAAATTCGCAAATCACTCTCATTAATAACTCATCTCGGCCCTTGCGAAAGGGAAAAAGTGGTGGCGCACGCGCAGAAGCCTTATTTATGCATCGGGAGAAAATGAAGTTCGAAAAGAAGGAATTTCGGGAGTATTTTGTCATTATTTATTAACTTACATCAGTCAAACTGCTTAGTTAAGTTAAAAACGGATGACATGTTCTATAAGATCGTACTCTTATGTCTCAAATGCCGCAATCAATTGAAAAAAATATCACAGTTAATCCTTCGATTTTTTTTTTCCAAAAAGGCTCGTTTTTTCCGTGAAGCGTTTTTCTATCCTGTTGCAGCGCCCCTCGAGGACGCAATTTTAGAGGTACCGACAAATTAAAAATGTGCTCTCAAAGCTATAACCTTCTAATCGATGGTTTTAAAAAATATGAATTTTAACCTTTTCAAATACACTGGCGAACTCAGGTCACTTCGCGTTTTATGGAGACGATATTTTTTTAACCCTAAAAGTAAAAAAACGTCCATACTTTAACACACTTTACTTTTTACTTTACACACCATACTTTTTTTTTTCTGTTTAGAGCATCTCTATAGGCCAGATTTACATAACCTACAAATTTTTTGAAACGTTCGGACGGGTATAAAATATTTTTTACAAGATAAAATATGTGAAAAATTCGATGGAAATAAAAAATCTGAGTGTTTCGTCGCGGTTTTGCCCCTTCAGGGCACAATTTTAGAGGTACCGACAAAACCAAAAATATTCTTAAAGGTGAAACATTCTTCTAATCGATGTTATAATCGGCTTTTAAAAATAAGGATTTTAACCCTTTCAAATATACCGGCACGGAGGTTACTTCGCGCCTCACGGTGACGATATTTTTTCTATGCTAAAAGTAACTATACGTGCGTATTTTAACAGAAACTTTTTAGAGCATTTCGATAGACCAGATTTACGTCACCTGCAAAAATTTCGAAATGTTCAGACGAGTATAAATATATGACTAATGGACGATCAGAACGATTGTCGAGGGAAAAAAACTGGTTACCTTGGCAACCGAGCAACTGACGTAAGAACGTGACGTCAGCCTTTACAGGTACAATCTTTAAAAACAAACATTCGGAATTCGAACGGTGAAAAGGAAGTATGCTAAGGCGTGTATTATTCTATGAGTCTAATATTTATTATTCGATGCGGAGTAAACAAGTTATTCACCTATATTCATTTACTATGCAATTCGTCGTTTTTAAATGACAAGTCAAGAATTCAATCGAAGGTGTTACTAATTTGACCAGCTCAACGGGATTCGAACATTTATAAGTGTATTCAACTAGAATCTACAATATACTTGCGGCTATATCAGTTCTTTGTATTATAATAAATGTGTGTCGTGTTATATATCCTGCTGCTCCTTTATTGTAAGTGTCTGCCTGAATTTCTGGGAAAATGGGGTAAGTAACGAAAATTTAAATTTAATTCTAACTTCTAACTAAAATCACAGTTTTTGTTTTAAAATCGAATCGTGAATTGAATTCTGTTAAGTCATATTCTTTCGTCAGATTATTCATATTTCTTTTCCCTAATTTAAATTCGAGCTATTCAAAATTAATCAGTAACCTATTCTATCCATAAATTTTGGTCCGTCGAGCCGGAGCTACGATGGAATCTGTTCTCAAGTCGTAGCTGTCAATTAATTTATCTGTGCTAGATGTAACGTAAAAAAAAAAAAAAAAAAAAAAAAAAAAAAAAAAAAAAAAAAAAAAGTAAAAACGGTTGTGTTTATTTATTCAATTCTTGTTTTTTTTAATATTTTGTATATTATGGTGCATTTTGTACGAGATTGTGTAATTTTCGTATTTTTATGTTATTCATTTCTTATATTGTTTATTTGTAATTATTAAAAATGACTAAACAAACTAAACAGGAGCTGTATTTTGAGCGAATTTGTAAGGAAATAGATGTAATTAAGGATAAAGTTCAAAATGCGAATTCAGATGAGCATGCAAAAATTAAAGTTTTGAAATCGAAAATATCTTCTTATGAAAATACTCTTGCGCAAGCATTTGATAAACTTTCGCCGAAAGAAAATAATGAGAATTTGGATATTTTTTTGAAGTATCAGGGAATTATTTGTGATTTGTTAGTCGATTTAGAAGAGAAAACCACAGTTGATTCACCGACGGAAATTCGTGTAGAAACTCAAAATAAACAGAATTATTCGCAAGTTAAATTGTCCAAATTCGATCTTCCCTATTTTTACGGCGATTCGGAACAATGGATTTCGTTTAAAGAATTATTTCAGTCTACGATTTTGGGGAATGAAAAGTTATCTGATATTGAGAAATTACAATATTTACATTCATCTGTTCGCGGAAATGCCGCAAAATTAATTCGAGGATTTTCTTTAAAAGCAGAAAATTTAGTTCAGTGTTGGGATTTGTTAAATCAAAGATATGAAAATAAAAGACAATTGGCACTAAGTCAAATAAATAAAATATTTTCGATAAAGATTATTAAAGCTAGTAATTCAAAATCCTTGTTAGAATTGCTAGATACAAGTAATGAAGCAATTCGGAATTTGAAAATTTTGGGATTAGAATCTAATGCTTTGAGTGATTTAATGTTAATAAATTTTATGTTGAATAAATTAGATCAGCCTCTCAAACAAAGATGGGAATTGTTGTTCGACAATGATAAAATACCGGATATGGATTTATTTCGAAAATTTGTTGAGCGGGAAGCTAGAAGTGTAGAGGAGTCAAAATGCGCTAAAGTAGAGTCTAAATTCAATTTCGCAAAAAAGCCTCTAGATGCTAGTCGAGTCAAAACCAACGTAATGAACAGCGCGTTTGTTAGGAATGGTAATAACTGCCTATTATGTAATGAAAGCCATGCGTTATTCAAATGTCCTTTATTTAATTCAAAACCAGTGAAGCAGAGGTGGAAAATCGTTCATTTAAACAAATTATGTGAAAATTGTCTTAGACAAAACCATCAAGTAGGGCAGTGTAGAATTAATGTTAAATGCAAAAATTGTTCCCAAATGCATCATACATTATTACGTGTGTATACGACTAGTCAAACTAATAGAGAGTTTGTTAATGATAATGCACCAGAAATTTCTGTTTCTAATAGTGCGCAGTGTCATTCATCTTTGCAGAATTATAATGTTCTATTATCTACCGCTCTTATTAATGTAAAATCTAGCACAGGTAATGTTATTCAGTGCAGAGCACTTATTGACAATGCTTCTCAAAATTCTTTAATCTCAAAAAATTGTGTAGAAAGGTTGAATTTGCCTGTTGGCAGAACGAACCATAGGCTTGTAGGTATAAATGGCATTTCGGCTGAAACCTGCCTAAATTTCACTGAATTTAATTACTCGCCATATTTTGAAAATAATTACAATTCTTTAAAAGCCCTTGTAGTCAATCAGGTTACTACCCCACTCCCTAACTTCAGGCTTGAAAGGCATTCATGGCCGCACATGGCAAACTTACAGCTGGCGGATCCTGAGTTTTATATCTCCAAGTCAATCGACATTCTGCTAAGAGCAGATGTTTTTGCACATCTGTTATTAGGGTCACCCATTTTTGGACAATCTGGTGAACCCGTTGCAATCCCAACTCAACTGGGATATATTCTAAGTGGTCCAGTACCCTATTCGTCTAAACCGGCCACGACCGTGGTCTGCCATTCAGTAAACTTGACTGATTTTTTCAATTCAGAGTCTGTTCCTCGTGCTAAGGAGTTTATTAAATCAGATGCAGCTAAAGAACTGTATCACAATTCAACTCGGCAAAATAAACAAGTTTGTGATGAGGAAAAAACTAATTTTCCTGTCGCTGCCAGTATAGCAAAAGATGATAGTTTGCCACATTCTTTAAAGGCAAATAACTTAACCCATTCTTTCAATCCGAATTCATCTCAAAGTTTTCTAGGGTTAGAGTGGAACCAGGAAACAGATTCTCTGCGAGTACAAGTTGCAGAAAAACCTACAGTAAAGACTAAAAGTCAATTATTATCCGTAATCGCTGGCATTTTTGATCCTTTGGGCCTTTTGTCACCTTCCACTGTTATTTTGAAAATGTTATTGAAAGAAGTGTGGAAGGCAGACTTGAAGTGGGATGATCGTCTTCCCTCAGATATTCTAGAAACGTGGAATAGATTCTATTCTGAAATAAATGCTTTTAATTCTATGCACATTCCACGATTTATGAATTTCAGCACATCATCACCTTTCGAACTCCATGGGTTCTGTGATGCCTCTATACGTGCATACGCTGCGGTTGTCTATATAAAAACCTTTAATCCTGTCACGGTAATGCTAGTTGCTGCTAAAACAAGAATAGCGCCCACCAGTGCAATAACATTGCCAAGGTTAGAGTTATCTTCAGCTCTTTTGCTAGCAAACCTTATTCAAGTTGTGCAAGATGCATTACCTAACGCTATCCACAAAACATTCTTGTGGACCGATTCGACCATTACATTAAGCTGGATTGTGAAACCTCCAACCAAAGGCAACCAATTCGTGCTTCACCGTGCCAATAAAATCAGAGATTTGACCTCAATTGAACATTGGCATCATATTCCTGGTAAACATAATCCAGCCGATTGTGCAACACGGGGTCTATATCCCTATCAGTTAAAAGATTGCGAATGTTGGTGGTATGGGCCTACTTGGCTCTACAAGTCTTCTAATCCTTTCATTGATGATCCATCTCCCACTTCAAACTTTGCAGTTGAGTCTTTACCCACCGAAAGTTCTTGTTTAATAAATCAACTAGACAACGATATAGACATTCTTACCAGATTTTCTTCATATACAAAAGTAATCCGAGTAGTTGCTTGGATTCAAAGATTCGCCTACAACACAAAATTCCATTTAAAAAGGAAAGGGCCATTAAATGCAGTTGAACTTAACAACGCTTGTAAAACTGTCGTCAAGTGCTTACAACAGTCAGCCTTTTCTGATGAAATTAATCTACTTAAACAACACAAACCACTACCAACATCCAGTAAATTGCTTTCTTTAAACATCTTTCTCGACGCAGATAATATTTTGAGAGTTGGTGGACGCCTCAGCAAACACACCACCATGTCATTCGATTCCAAACATCCAATGCTTATCCCTAAAACCCATCCCTTAACAGAAGCTATTATCAGGTACTTCCATCTCTATAGTCTGCATGCGGGTCCTGATCAAGTTCTTTCCTTAATTCGTCAAAAATTTTGGATTCCAGATGGCAGATCAACAGTTAAGAAAGAATTAAGAAAGTGTATCCGTTGCATTCGAATATCTGCCCAACCGCTTACTCAAATCATGGGTGACTTGCCCTCTTCACGAATTAATCCTTGTAGAGCGTTCCAGCGCACAGGGATTGATTTTGCAGGACCAATCAATACAAAATGCCAACATAAACGAAAGTCAACTATTTTTAAATCCTATATCTGTCTTTTTATATGCATGTGCACCAAAGCAGTACACATTGAATTAGTTTCAGAACTTACCACCGAAGCCTTTATATGCACTTTACAGCGTTTCATATCACGCCGAGGACATCCAACAGACATTTATTCTGATAACGGTAAAACATTCGTTGGTGCAGCCTCATATCTTAAAAAACTGTTCCTAATTCTCAAAGAATCAAAAGTCCAAGACTTTTGCGCACAACGCCAAATTATTTGGCATTTCATACCTCCTTATGGTCCAAACTTTGGAGGATTATGGGAGTCTTCCATAAAGCTAGCCAAACGTCATCTAACCAAAGCATGCCAAGGTACTCTTATGACTTTTGAGGAACTATCCACAACCCTATGCCTTATTGAAGCATGTATAAATTCTCGTCCACTTATTCCTTTATCAACTGACCCTAATGACTTATCCGTTTTAACTCCAGGACATTTCCTCATTGGTGATCCATTACTCGCTTTACCTGACATGTCATCTCATAATAATCCATGTATTAGTCTCTCTTCCAGGTGGAAACAGTGTATCAAGATTCGAGATAATTTCTGGCAACGCTGGACTAAAGATTATCTCCAAACATTGTCCTTAAGGCATAAATGGAAAAAGGGCAATCATATTATCAAGATTGGTCAACTAGTCTTGGTAAAAGAATCTTCAATTCATCCAACTCATTGGAAATTAGCCGTGGTCGAAAACATCCATCCTGGTGCTGACGGTGTGGTCAGAGTTGTGACTATCCGTACCGGTGAAGGTACATTCAAGCGTCCGATTCAGCAGATTGCTGCTTTACCTGAAGTCCATGCCGGCCCCCCGGAGGTTATGGACGATCAGAACGATTGTCGAGGGAAAAAAACTGGTTACCTTGGCAACCGAGCAACTGACGTAAGAACGTGACGTCAGCCTTTACAGGTACAATCTTTAAAAACAAACATTCGGAATTCGAACGGTGAAAAGGAAGTATGCTAAGGCGTGTATTATTCTATGAGTCTAATATTTATTATTCGATGCGGAGTAAACAAGTTATTCACCTATATTCATTTACTATGCAATTCGTCGTTTTTAAATGACAAGTCAAGAATTCAATCGAAGGTGTTACTAATTTGACCAGCTCAACGGGATTCGAACATTTATAAGTGTATTCAACTAGAATCTACAATATACTTGCGGCTATATCAGTTCTTTGTATTATAATAAATGTGTGTCGTGTTATATATCCTGCTGCTCCTTTATTGTAAGTGTCTGCCTGAATTTCTGGGAAAATGGGGTAAGTAACGAAAATTTAAATTTAATTCTAACTTCTAACTAAAATCACAGTTTTTGTTTTAAAATCGAATCGTGAATTGAATTCTGTTAAGTCATATTCTTTCGTCAGATTATTCATATTTCTTTTCCCTAATTTAAATTCGAGCTATTCAAAATTAATCAGTAACCTATTCTATCCAACTAAAATATATGGAAATATCTACGAAATTAGTAAAAACCTGGGTGTTTTGCGCGGTAAAAAAAAGACGTCTTAATTTAAGTATATGTGTGTAGTGATAGGGAGGGAGGGTATAAATATTTTTAAAAAAATGGCCTTAAAATTTTTGCCCCCCCAGTCTTAGAGCCCAAGTTACGCCTATGGATGCCACGTCGGGAATTCGGTTCAAAATGGCCACTTTGGCTGCATTTTCTGAAAGATCTTTGTCTTTCACCAGAAAATAGCCATTTTATTAAATAATTTCTAAATACTGCTTTCTTCTATAACCTGTGGATTTTATGCATTACCGAACAAAAATAAGTTCAGAAATGTGCCAGAAAGTAGCCCCTTTGGATTTGATAACAGCTTTAAGCGAATGAGATATGCGTTGAAATTGAATTCCGAATCATTCCATTTATGACTGACCTCAGAATAGAACTCCATAATTTTAATCTATAGCCATCCACATGCTTTCATAGTAGTTTCGGTATTGTACAAGTGCCAGGTTTTATTATAAATGTTCATTGTGCTACGGAATGCATTTATTTCTGCAATTTTCGGTTTGTTGAACATTCGTGTGATGAGGATGGTTGCAAGCCAAGACAAACTAGTAATCTTCACCTAAATCCTTGGCCGCTGTCGTTGTGTTTCTTTGACATGTCGAATATTACTTTTTCAGTAATACATGTTCAAAAGGAACCTACATGTAATGGGGTCCTGCATTAACAGGACAACTTCGTGATCTCGTCGTAAAGAGAATAATGCGGTTATCAAAATAACTGAACATGCTAAGATGTAAAACGGATAGTACAAAAAACTAAAAATTGTTTAACTTCAGAAAAATATTTTAGTTTTATTAATGAAGTAGTAAAAATGAGTATTCGTTTCTCAAAGTACATTTATAATCATTAAACAATATTCATGCAAATGTAACCAAAGAAAAATCATGTTAGACATTCACTAAGTATAACGTGCTTTTTTCCTCGTGTACTTTTGCACAAAATGAAAAACTACTTAAAAAAAAAAAAAAAAAATGCCTTCACTGTGTTGAGAAAATTTAATATGACTAAAAATAACCAAGATTGTTTGGAATTTTGCTTATTTTGGTAAAGTATTCGATATGTATTAATGACATGGAAAACAATTTACGCCAAAATAAAAACGTCGTGCTGCTTGGGCTGTGGTAAGCTAATATATTCCATCTGCAAAAGAAAAAAATCCATATAAACTTACGATGATTTAATATGTAGCTAACGTTAAAAACAAATTCAATGCTTAAAAAAGTTTTTGAATAAATAGTTTTTTTCTATCTCCGAGGAAAAAGTTTTTTGTTCTCTAACTTTTCCCAATAACTCGAGATATTTTATGAAAAAATTGCAAATAATATGAAAAAAAGGTAATTTATCTTCTGAATATATATTTAACCTATAACTAAATCAAGAAAACAATAAGTGCCCAAAAGTTATTGGTCAAAAACATTTTTTGAAGAATAAGCTTTTCTTCATTAATTAAACATAGTTTCTGAAAAGAAAAATAAATAAAAATACGAAAGAAGTAATTTATCTTCCAAACCTTAAATGCTGTCAATCCGAAATTAACGTTAAGGAAAATATTTTCCGGTGCGAGAAAAAATACTGAATGATATATACAAAATAATTTATCTCACAAAAGTTATGTTATCCAATAATTCCTCAAGTGATTCTTACTTTCAAAGACTTTTGAAAAACTTAGTCATCTTTAAAGATTAAACATTTTTATATACGACTAAAGAAAAAAAAAAATTAATTTTCAGTCTATAAAAGTTAAAATAAAGTAATATATCTCTGAACCATAAAAAGAATAAAGACATTCCATTCCACACTGATCTTGTGACTATGAAAAATGTCGTAAACGTTCGTTATTTAAGTAAGATCGAAAATTTCAAAGAATGCAAAAAGAATGCTCCTTAGAGATTTTATTTCTCCGCAGGAGTTTTATGAAAGAAGTTGAATGCTCTCCATATATATATATATATTCTTGACTGAAATATAAAAGTAAAAACTTAGATTTTGATACACACAGTCTTTGAATTGGAAAAGAATAAAAGCAGGCAAAAAATATGTCAGATGCCCAAGGCATGCCCTGAAGTTTGAAAGAATAAGACATACAGTAGTGTGAGGAAATGGAAATAAGACTAAGCAAACAAAAATATGAGGAAAAAAAAATGCTGGACTTAGAGAATAAAATGCTCGAGTACTTTATTTTGTGAATAAAATATCTTTGGTATCTGAAAATATGGAAAAATTATAAACAATTAGAAATTGCCGCACGAAATGCAACTTATCGACAATAAAATAAAAAAAGAGACAAACAAAAGTAAAATATTTAAAGCTTTAGAACTTTTTAAATTTGAAATTCGAAACATTTGAAATGGGAATTCCCAGTTATTCGAGAAAAATGTGTTTAGTAAAAAAGGGCGAAATTAAAATGACATTAATAACAAGAGAGAAAACTGGAAACATTTTTATATTGCAGCTTGTATATGTTGTACCTAATGAATCAAAAAGAATAGAATAAAATATTAGCAAAACAATATTTAAACGTAACTAAGTTAAAAATTGTTAAAGTGATAAAAAAATACAATTAAAAAAGCATACCTTTATTTAGATCGACATACGTTTCATCGCTGAAATGGCGACATTTTGAAAATCCTTGTTGATATAAATATTTTCGCAAAAATTTGTAAAAACAATAAATTGATAAATAGTATCACGACCCTCGTGTATAATGAAAACAGTGAGTGTGAGAATGTGTGCAATGATTCCCCCCCCCCCCCCCCGTTGAGTTGCCTAAAATTTGGAAAGAGATGCTATGCAGGTTTAGAAACAATAATAGAAGTTGACAATAAAAGGACCATAGGGGTAATTTGTCCCAATGGTGCCAGATTGGGGACTTTTTTGTTCCCAGTTTTTTTATTTTCACCGTTTTTTTTTTATCATCCTATTTAGTTTTTTCATCCTATTTAGAAATAGATTAAAAATTCTGAAATATGAGGCGAATTATCCTATTTTAAAAAAGTGGTGGCAGTCAAATAACTGAATTAAAAAAGTCTCCTATCAGGCAATCCTACCAAATGAATATATTTCGGAAATTTCTTCACAAAATAAATTTAAAATATACAATAAAGATATAATGTTAAATGATCTAAAGCTAAACACTTTTAAATAAAAATTCTAAATAAAAATTCTGGTGTAAAATATTTTCTATGAAACTTGAGTAAAATTTCCTGTCTTTTTAGTGTTAATTCATGTTCACAAATATCAATTTTTATTTTATTTTATGTTTGCACTTGGTTTTCATTATACATGAGTTATTTACCAATTTCTTGTTTTTTAAAAAAATTGCGAAAATGTTTATACCAACAAGGATTTTGAAAATGTCACCATTTGAGCGAAGAAACATATGTCGATCTACATAAAGATATTATGCCTTTTTTATTGTATTTTTTTAAGTACTTCATGCTATTTCTAACTTAGTTTGGTTGATTATAAGTGATTATCATACATACTTTTAAAACAATATTTGTTAACAATTTCATAACCACTTCTAAAGTAAAAGAATTTGTTAACCGCATTGGAATCAAAATTATATTTGGGATTCCGTTTGGAAAATACTCCTTGATTTATTTTATGGGAGTGAATTTAACGTTATAGAAAGTACAACAATAAAGACCGGGATGAATTATCGCTTGAAGGCTTTCTTTGAAACAAGTACGAGATGGACACCGAACTCATGATTGAAGCAATGATATACATTTTCTATGAGTAATGAGAAAAAAAAAAAAAAGATATTCTTCACTCTAATACTGAGTTCCACTTTCGTGTCAATGATGTCTGAATATACTGATTAAATATCAAGATCAAGCATTTGATACATATTGCAGATGCTCGGATGTTCTAAAACCATAAATAAAACCGATTGAAGCCATGAATCAAACAGCAAGATATAGCGAAAATCCATCTCGTAACATTCCATCACTTATCTATAATGTGAAATATGAAATCATAACTTTATTATATCTGTTAGAAAAAGCTGGCATAAAGAACATAAAAAAATTATAAAATTTTATTTAATTATATATATATTTTTTAAGAATTTAAACTTCAGTTTTAATTTTGTGAGCATATATTAAATGACTTTCAAATCAACATAGTAATAATAATAATAATAATAATAATAATAATAATAATAATAATAATAATAATGATAATAAAACGCAAGTAAGGAAACTCACTCAAAAACATAAAATTAGAACTTTGTGGAACTTAATCTGTGTATTGCATTTTTAAAGCAATGTGTATTTAAAAAAAAAAAAAAAAAAAAAAAAAAAAAAAAAGATACTTATTTTAAATCTTTCTCAGATTTTTTACATATTACAATTGAAAATGAGAAAAGAAGAATTAAATAAATATTTTCATTGAAGTATATCTCACATATTTTAGAAATAAGGGATTAAAAAAGTAATCACATGCTTCTGGTTTATTATACCGCTCTACAAAACCACATGTTGGATTTTCTTCTAAAATATATCTCAATCTTTAAGCGAGGAAAGTTTTCGATATTTTATAAATTCCAAAGAAAAAGAAACTCTTTTAAAATGGTAAACGATCATGAACGGTATTTTTGAAAGGGTATTTCCGGCGTCCACTCAGCGAACCGGTTTAAAGAAGTAGTTTTCATAACCTAAATTCAACCTAGATATATTTTTAGAGCTTGTATAAATAATACATCAAAAATACTGCTTTAACTTTAATATAGTGTTTAAAGTAGATATATTTCATAAACTAACACAATTTAAAAAATTTAGACTATACAGCGAATAAATGATTTGCAATTTAATGAGTTAGAGTTTCTGGAAAATCATGAAAAATATAATGGATAAATAATGAAAATACAGTGCCTTATAAGAAATAAAGGAATGGCTATAGAACAAACTTCGCTAATCTATTCAGGTCCTGATTACTATCTATGCATAGTAGACACATGTAAGCACTGGTAGGAATATTTGGAAAGATGTTCATTAGCATACAGCTATCATACTGATCGATAATTGTAAATTTAATGCGTTTTTGTTTGTTATTTACAATTCAGTTCACTTCCAACCATTACCATTGGAAAATGCCAACAGGCATTTTTTTATAACCCATTTGGTCTTTATGGCATTCTTTCATGACATGATTTTGATAAAACAAACGCGTTTTTGTTTATTATTTATAATTCAGCTCACTTCCAACCATTAGCATTGGAAAATGCCAACAGGCAATTTTTTATAACCCATTTGGTCTTTATGGCAAACTTTCGTGACATGATTTTGATAAAACAAACGGGTTTTTGTTTATTATTTACAATTCAGCTCACTTCCAACCATTAGCATTGGAAAATGACAACAGGCAATTTCTTATAACCAATTTGCTCTTTATGGCGTATTTCCATGACATGATTTTGATTTAAAAAAAAAAAAAAACGCAAGAAGCAAATGCGGTAAATTTATGATTAATAACAAAGACATGGGGCATTTTTATGTAGTTTTTACAGTAAAATTCCGATTATCCATCACTCATGAGACCGACGGAGTGATAGATAATCAAAATAGACGGATAATTGAAGAACACTACAAGACCGTTATTAAAATTGCATTTATTTTTTCCAGTTAAAAAATAAAAACCATTAAATGCTTTTTTATGTGTTGTATACATTCGTTTCTGAAAAGCATAGTTTATTATAAGAAATCTATTTATGAGACAAATTTAGAATTTTACAGAATAAATATGTAGCACACACTGTAAAAAAAAAAAAAAAAAAAAAAACCGGACTAAAAAAAGGAAATTGTACTGGCAATCGAGACGCCAGTACTATTTCCGTATTTTAATGGACCCCCCCCCCCTTTATTACAGAATTTTTCCGTTTTTCTGGAATTTATGGGTGGAAATTTCCGTTAAAATACGGAAATAGTACTGGCGCCTCGATTACCAGTACAATTTCCGTGTTTTAGTCCGTTTTTTTACAGTGCATGTTTTCATACGAATTAAACGATTACATATTTCTGTTTGTGTCTTGCTTGCGCTTTTACTGATGAAAGATTGACAAGATTATCTACCTAGAAAAAATACTTGTGTTACATCTGCTTCCTCTTGCATCTCAAAACAATTAATGCGCTCATAGAGCATAGTCACCACTTATGCTTGACCGACACCTAAATCATCATTACCCGATTCATGACATTCAACTGCTTCAGGTTTCTTTGGACTCAAATTAATTTGAATAATTTTATCATTCGTTAATTTTTCATAACGAAGCATTTTTCTCAGAATAGTACTGACTGATTCGGGTGTACTATGCATTTGAGTTTTCGTAATTCTTTTCTGATTAAATATATATATATATTTAGGAAGGGCTGGCAGTTAACCAAGAGTGGCGGTTGATAGAATGACGGATAATAGAAAGTTTAATATATCTTTCTATAAGCACAAATTTAATAGCAACTCAAATGCATAGTAAACCCGAGTCAGTCAGCGCTATTCTCAGAAAAGTACTTGGTTAAAAAGAATTAACGGATGATGAAATAATTCAAAATAATTTGAATCCAAAGAAACCTGAAGCGGTTGAAAGTTATGAATCGGGGAATGATATCGGGGAATGCATAGAACACATAAAAAATCATTTAATTATTTTTATTTATAAACTTCCAGTAACTACCAAAGAGTGCGCACATTTCGTTTTAATCTCCCTGCATATGAATTTTAGTCAGTTTCTTTTCTATTAAAGGTCGTAAATACGTCTCATAATTAACATCACCACAATAAAAATATTTAAACAATAAAATTCTTAAGATAAAATGAAATAAATAAATTCAAAAGAAGAACTCGCAAAAGACACTTTTTTCCCCAAAAGTTTTGAGGGAAAAGAAAATCAAAACGTATTTCCTCCTTTCTCATACTTAAAAAAAGAGTAGCCCATTGATACCTATATTTCGTTGGATTGAAAAAGAATCAAAATGGATAAAACGGAACGTGTCGTATACCCATGGTTCACCTTTGGAGGGCATAAGGATAAAAAATGCAGCGGCTTGTGAAAATGGATATAAGAAATCAAACAAGTATAAGAGAAGAGATGCGTATTGTAGAGTTTTAGAATAAAATATTTTGACATTATTTGAAAAACAAATTTTGGAAAAGAATACTGTGCAAAAACTTTGAAATAAAATATTGATTTATTCTAAATCGTGTTTGTTTAAAATATTCAAATTTAGAAGTATTCAAGTCTAACTTTAATTTTAAATTACCTATAAGGAAGAACGGTCTAATTGCTAAAAATAAGGATAATCTATTTTGAAAAGCAAAAACATGGCCGTGAATTACGCTGACGTCATTTTGATGGTGGCAACACCTGAATAATAAATATCGCTAATACTAATAATTTCATGTTCAGTAAACACGTTTTACTGACAAAGGAACAACATTAATATAGAAATCAATATTAAATTGTTACTCTTGCATGTATATATACAATTACACGGCTGAAAATGTTTAATTGAAAGTTAATAGCATCCTTAAAAACTGATAATCCGGTTTGGGAAAACAGATTAATATAATATGAAAACTGCTTTAAAACGTTTTAGAAAATCAGTGGCAGCAAAAGAAACTTTGCTTTTATAAATACGTATTTAAATCTGGAAAATGTATTGGTTTCTATGGATTCTTAACCCATTATATCCTGAATTTTGAATAAAGCAATTGCTTCACCTGAATAATTATTTAGGTTAATGTCTAAAATATCCAGAACAACATATAATTATAATTTGATTTTTAGATAATTTTTTAATTAAAACTGATTTAATGAATTGGTAGTTAAGAGCTTTTTTTGCAAAATATTTACAAGAATAATTAGATTAATTACCATAAAATACAGTTATGGAAATCTCACAACTCTTATAAAAACAGTGAAAATAAAGATATTGTGATACTATATGTAGCCTCACCAGTGTCTCAGAGGTTCTGCTCTCGAAACTGGTAGACGGGAAGTGCTGGGTTCGAACCCAATCGCGTCCGTCGGCCTAATCGTTCGGAGTTTTCAAGGTTTTCTTCGAGCCATGGATTTCCATGCGTAAATACGGGTTAGGTTCCCTTAGAAAGACCCCCACGAAGGGCACTCCCCCCTCGTGCCTATATCCCTAGTGTAGATAATCGGCCGTCAAAAATCAACGAACCAACCGATACTATATGTAAGAGAGAAGTGTTTTGTAGTTATACATTTCTCGTATACCGTTTTTTAATAGGGTAAAAGCTACACCTAGGTAAATGATTGAGAAAATAATCACATTAAAAATATCTAGTTTCGACTGTTTTGCTGTGCTTTCAAAATATAGCTGAGCAGATTATTCTGAATGAAATTTTCAATCTATTTTTATATCTAGACCAATAGAATAAATTTTACTTTTAATTTTCTTTAATGGTACTTCTTAAAAGTACCGTCAGGATATGAAGAGTTAAGATAAAGTGTACTTTTCGGTATCATTTGCAACTCCGAAGCAGTCGCATTATACCTTAATTCGTGGTTAAATTATATTTTCGTAGAATAAGGGAAAAAATGCATTTTTTACATTGCAATAAAATATGATTTACCACAAGAATATCGTTCATATCGATGTTTTGTACGTGTCTTCAAAAGTTTTACAGGAAGTTCTGAAACGCCCTGTCTATACTATACGTTTACTTATAATTGTAACTTTTAATAATGGTTAGGTACTTAAAAGTATTAAATGCGACTATAAATCTTGCCGCAAAATAATATATTTATTCTCTTAAGGTTCTAAAATAGAAACAATTTCGTGTACATTCCACGAAAAGATAAAATAAATAGTCCTTTCAATTATTTATTATTTGTTGTTGCAGATGGATCTATCCGCAATAGATAATTAAGGAATAGAGGTGCCATAAAAGGTAAAGCAAATATAGATAAAACAGCTTTACTGCAGACATCTAAATTGCCTCTTAATTGTACCTGTGGATATTGAGAAAGTGAGTAAAACTGCCTTTACGTGATCCACGTGTTTATTAGCATATAATACTTTTATTGGAATTTATCTAAGAGTAATGTTGTTTTAACAGAATGTGGAAGGAAGGAATAGCATATAGCTATTTTTGCATTCTGATTTGTTAACATATGAATGAACAGTGATGTAAAATTTTTTAATAAACATTATAAATATATATTTTTTTCATTTCTATTTTACTTAGCACCACATTAAAACCCATTTGTGCCTAGCGTCCCATTTTTGGGGCGTTTCAAATTTTCATGAATAAGTATATTTTTCTTCTCCTTTATAACATGAAAATTGTATGAAATAATTATTTATAAATGTCTTTATCTATTACCGAGAGATGACAGCATAAAGTGGATATTTATTTGTTTAAATGAAGGCTTTTTTCGGTGTTTATAAATTTTTAATTTTTCAAGATGGCGAAATGTAAAAAGTAAGTTTATTTCTATTATTTCTATGAAGGATCCAAAATCGCAAGTCATAATCTTAACTTGTAGACCTTTTTTAAATACTTATTTTTTTAAATTGCGAAATTAAATGTTCAAGTTTATTTTTTATGCATTTTTGTAACGTCCAAAATATAGGGTTCTAGGCACAAATGGGCACATATTTTTGTTGGACATTTAGGAGACAGTTATTTATGTAATCTCCTTTTGAAGATATTCATGAAATAAATTGTTTTTATGTCAGAAATACGATTATTCTTATTTTATTATTAATAATAGTAATAACGTTATTAGTCTGTGTAAAGAAATAAATATATATTTTTTGTAGTTGATAAAAATACTAATTATAGTACATAATATACAATTAAAAAACTTTTTAAATATAAATATAGACAAAACATATAATTATGTGCATATTATTCTACTAGAAATAGTCATATGTAGTTTTTTTTTTTTTTTTTTTTTTTTTTTTTTTTTTTTTTTTTTTTTTTACATTTTATTAAATAAATACAAATATATATATATATATATATATACATACATATATATATATATATATATATATATATATATATATATATAACCAATAATTAAACATAACCTACCACCATCAAAAACCGTAATATTATGAATTAAAGCTGTAAGTATATATATATAAAAAAAAAAAAAAAAGATTAAATTATTTATAAGAATTATTATGGAAGAAAAATAAGAAAGTGGACACCGACAATTAATGGAAATGCTTATATATTGAATTACGTTTTCAAGGGCACAGAATTCAATGATATAAGCAATATATATATATATATATATATATAAGTGTAATTTTTTTAAGTATTTTTCCAGTTCTCTTTTGCAATACTTTAAAGTGATTTTACCGAAACATTTGAAAAAAAACCAAGATTTTGGCACAAACGGGTTAACCTTACGGACAAGTGCGGGATAAATCTCACACCATTTTGTCTCCCATTATATTTTTGGCTAAGTTCAGTCGTGGAAAAAAAAAGTAAACACCCCCTACTAACTCTTCAACAAATTATCGCAGAAGAAAGTTACTGGTACCGAACGATTGGAAGTGAAGTCTACTTTTAAATGATGTATATAAAATTTGCTTAGGGGGTCTTCTACATATTAAAACGAACCATAACTTTTTTTTTTTTTCAATATCAGTATACAATTCTGACATCATAAATGAATTCTACACCCTTCAATTAGCCTAAAAACAAATTTTTATGCAATTCGTACGATAAGTTTCCGAGAAATTAATTATTTTAAAACGAGCGTATTTTAAGGGCTGTATCCAAATTGAAGTTCAGTACTCGATTTTCAAAAAAGAGAGCCCTCTTCTTGATCAAGGCACCTTCAGCGCCACTCACGCAGTCAATGAAGCCTGCCAGATTACAGGAAAGCATAAGAAATTTCTAAATATCTAGTCACTTCTATCATAGGCCCCTTAAACTATCATTTTGCCGTTTTTTACGCATAATTTGAAAACTACTTGGAAGAAAAATGTGAAATTTTAGATTTCCATAAAGCAGGACTTAATAAATCTAAATCCATCAAAAAAATTGTAGGTTGCAATTCATAATTTTTTCGAATATTAATTTCATAATTCATAATTTATATCATAAAATTATAAAAAAAATGTTTGGGTATATTAGTATTATTGCTAAACAAAAAAATTAGCACATTAGAGGCATAATTTCAGGAGATATAAATAAAAATATGAAAATGTAAATTAACATTAGAAGCACTAAATTTTGAATGTTTATAATTCAAAAATTTATCATTTAAATGACTTAAAATTTGGTTTCTAGGTATAGTTTGAACCAAAGATTTGAAATACCTCGTTAAAATTCGGTATTGCCATTGAAAAAAATGAAGTTTGGATTCGTTTTAATATGTAGATGGCCCCATAAGCAAATTTTATATACATCATTTAAAAGTAGACTTTATTTCCAATCGTTCGGTACCAATAACTTTCGTCTACGATAATTTGTTGAGGATTTAATAGGAGGTGTTTACTTTTTTTTTTTTTTTTTTTTTTTTTTTTTTCCACGACTGTACGTTTTAAAAACGAATTTACTGTTCTGTATTGTAAAATGCATGGGTACTACTTCTTTTTAGGGAAAAAATCGTGCTTTTAAACTTTTTTTTTTTTTCAGAATTTCTGGCACTTTTGTAAACAATCACGTGTTCCCTAGAAAAGATGCAAACGGTTTGTTTTACACGTTAAAATATGAATTATTTCACAAAATTGATAGAAATTATATTTAATAACCTTTCATCAATATATATAAGTAAACATATTTTAGTGTGTGCTATCCCTTAAGAAATAAAACTATCGATTGAAACGTTTGTACACGCGCGGGATTACAGCAAAACCTCTAAATAACGGATAACTCCGGAGCGCGGAAACTGTGCGCTATTCGGAGGTGTCCGTTATTGGGAAAACCTCAGGAATTCGAAAATTGATAAGAAATGATTAATGTTTAATTTATTGACTTTTGTATGTCCTAAAACCTGAATTATATGATTAATCAGAAAATAAAATTATATATTTTTAAGCAATAAAACTGAAATAAAATTGTGCATACATTTATCCACTGTTTATTACATTCTTACGAAAAATATCTGTTTCAAAGTTTGCTTTTGCTTGCGATTACATGTAATTTGTTTTTTAAGGGTGTATTCGAAAAAATATTTTTCTGCCCTCAAGAGCTCGAAATTTTCTGGGACATTTTCAGACTCATTTTTAAAAGTAAAAACATGAAACTTGCTGAGGTGGTTTTTGAAGAGATGTATAAGAGGCCGTGTGACTTCCTTTTTCGCTCAATTCATTAGAATTTGATTTTTAAACAATTATTTTTTCAGTATGACCAATTTTTTTCATCCCCAGATCTCCCGCTTCGAAAATTCGGTTCAAAACGCCCATTTTGACAACCTTTTTTGCAATATTTTCTGCATTTATCAAAAAATGGACAAGCACGGCATATTATGTAGTTCCTAAATAAGAGAATTCGCCAGTTTGATGCGTTTGAGAGCAAAAATGAATTTAAAAATAAATCAGAAAATAAGAAGTTTGGATCGGAATACACCCTTAATATGAAGGTTTAGCTCTGTAAGTAGTTTTAATCCTTCTGAATCATCTCTTTTTTTAAAAAAAATTGTGTAACTGTTCACTGTATTTTGCCGCTTCTTGGAAATTCTCGATATTGCAGGAAAAGCATCTCCAGATTCAGTATCTGTTTCATCATCACTAATAGAGCCAACTTTTGCGGAAAATTCTGAAGGAATATAATCGCATACATCAACCGATTCTTCTTCAGTAGGTAATGTCCCTCCCTGAATTCAACACTGAACATGGCAAGGGGATTTTTCCCCAGCCCCCCCCCCCCCCCCACCTTACATTTATCTGTGATCACAAAATTTGTGACACATTGCCCTCATAAATTTAAATGCTTTTTACTTTTTTTTTCGTTAAAGAATAATTTTTCATCCTTTATCGCCAAGATTACTGTCCGCTATTCGGAATGTCCGTTATTCAGAGGTTAAACATACAAAAATATAGGTTTTGGGAGTAGGGATCAGAAAACTGTCCGTTAAATAGAGGTGTCCGCTATTCGGGAGTGTCCGTTATGGAGGTTCTACTGTATTTTATCCCAAGAGCCATATTTCTCCCCTCCAAGTGAACAAAGAAAAGGCCTTCCTTCTCCCACATCTTCTCGACCTTGACCTTCAAAGGTACAAGACAGGTTAGAAGCGTCCTCAAACAATTTATTCCTTTTTTCAAAGAGAAAATGTTATTATTGGAGTGATATTTATCCCAGCGCGTTCGCTTACGGTTTAATTACTTCTTATATAAAAACTTAAAATACAGTGAGGTTAAAAAATAAATAAATAAATAAGCCACTAAGTTGATCTTTCTCATGAAACTTTATTTAAAAGATTGAAGGTGTCAAATAGCATCAATAAATATTATAACTGTCTATTGCTTGTATTTTCCTGTTTTGTTGTATCTGTTTTCGGATTAAAAAATTTACGCATATGCCTACCGTTACTTAATAGATGTGTAACTAGTTGTATTTTTCTATATATCAAATAGTTTTCGAGATAAGCTTTTTAATTAACGCACTTCACGACAGGGGCGCTGTGAATGTTCTCATTATTTAGTTCATACCAGGGTTTGCCCAAGTGGGCCCGCCCGAAAAAACCCGCCCGGGTTTTTTCGGGCGGGCCCACTTGAAAAAACCCACTGTGGGTTTTTTCAAATTTTCTCATGTTTTCCCAACTAACATTATTTAATCTGCGGGTTTTTTCGGGCATGCGTACTTGAAAAAACCCATTGTGGGTTTTTTCAAATTTTCTCATGTTTTCACAACTGTAACATTATTTAATATAAGGCATGAGAATGGGTGAAAACTGGAAAATTGGATTAGCAGTCAGTGGCTGTTAGACAGGGTTTGCCCAAGTGACCACTTGAAAAAAAAAAACATTGTGGGTTTTTTCAAACTTTCTCATGTTTTCACAACTGTAACATTATTTAATCTGAGGGTTTTTTCGAGCAGGACCACTTGAAAAAAAAAACATTGTGGGTTTTTTCAAATTTTCTCATGTTTTCACAACTGTAACATTATTTAATCTAAGGAATGAGAATGGGTGAAAACTGGAAAATTGGGTTAATAGTCAGTGGCTGTTAGACAGGGTTTGCCCAAGTGGGCCCAGGTTTTTCCGGGCATTGAAAAAACCCATTGTGCGTTTTTTCAAATTTTCTTGTGCTTTCACAACTGTATCATTATTTAATCTAAGGTTTGAGAATGCAAAGATAAAGGCCAATTTAAATATATTTCAAAAGAACCAGATTTAAAGGAATTTCTAAGCAGAGATAAAATGACCAAAAAAGAAGGAAGATTTTCATGCCTGTAATCTAAAATGTATTCAAATGCTTTAAATCTTAATGCATGCAAAAAGATTGCACTTGAACCCCATCCTGATTGTTTGCATTGTTATAGCTTTTAAGATTAATCATCCCATTTATTATCCTGCTTCAATGTTCAATGAAAGTGTTATATAGGAGTTTTCCACACAAAAATGGTTCAGATTATGGCAAAAAAGAGTGAAACACATAAGTTTTCTCCTGGATTTTGTGAGTTTTTCTTTTCTTTACATTCAGTACCAGCTACCTCTGCTTTAATCGAACAATACTTTTCCACATATGGTCTGGTTTGGAGCAAGTTATGTAATCATTTTGGAGTTGATAAAGCAGCAAAGCTAGTAATAAATGTATCGCCATTTGTGATATAAAATTACAAATGTTACTGACTTCTATGACAATCTAATTTAACATTTAATACTGTTGCAATATATATGTAGCAAATTTTGCTAAAATTTTCAAATATATTATTGCGAATCTCATTTCTTTCAAAAGAAAAAAAAAAGTCTTCAACTGATTTCTGATTTGAAGTGAATGAAAGAAACTATATAAATTTAACATGTTTAACTTAAGGTAAGAATTATATAAAGAAATACATTTGTGGTTCACTTAATATATGCTTAGTTCAGCAAACTAGTCCCATGAGATACAGATGTACCTTTTAAATTAATTTGATTTTTTTTTCTTTTTATATACTTTTTGTTAATTCTTACTTAATTAATGCAAATTATGCCCAAGTTTCACTGATAAATGGAGAATTCAGGTATTATGTATATGAAAATTAGAAGCTTAAAGTGCTCTCCAAAAAAACTGAATAAAGCCCGAAAAAACCCGGGTTTTATCAGAAAAACCCGAAAAAACCCGGGTTTTAGACTAATGGGCCCAGTGGGCTGGGTTTTTTCGAAAAAACCCGGGTTTTTTCTAACCCTGGTTCATACTCACGTACAGTCAGTCGTGGAAAGAAAAAAGTAAACACCCCATAATAACTCTGCAAAACATTATCGTAGAAGAAAGTTACTGGTACCACACGATTGATAATAAAGTCTACTTTGAAATGATGCATACAAAATTTGCTTAGGGGCGATCTACATATTAAAACAAACCATAACTTTTTTTCTTTCAATAGCAGTACACAATTCTGACAGCATAAATGAACTCTACATTTTTCAATTAGCCTACAAACAATTTTTTATTCAATTCGTCCGATAAGTTTCCGAGAAATTAATTATTTTAAAACAAGCGTATTTTAGGGGCTGTACATTGATTGAAGTTCGGTACTCGATTGTTGACCGAAAGAGCTCCCTTCTTGATGAAGGCATCATAAGTGCACTGCTAAATTACAAGATAGCATAAGAGATTTCAAAATATCTAATCCTTCTATCACAGACGGCCCCTTAAACCATCATTTTGCCGTTTTTTAAGCATAATTTGAAAGCTACTTGGAAGAAAAATGTGAAATTTTGGATTTCCATAAAGCAGGACTTAATAAATCTAAATACATAAAAAAAAATGTAGGTGGCAATTCATAATTTTTCGAATATTAATTTCATAATTCATATCATAAAATTATGAAAATTGCAAATTCAACGTATTTATGTTTGGGTATTTTAGTATTATTGCTGCACAAAAAATTATCACATTAGAAGAATAATTTCAGGAGATATTATTAAAAATATGAAAATGTAATTTAACATTAGAAGCACTAAATTTTGAATGTTTATAATTCAAAAACTTATCAATCAAATGAATTGAAATTTGGTGTCTATGCAAAGTTTGAACAAAAGATTTGAAATATCTTGTTAAAATTGGGTATTGCCATTGAAAAAAAATGAAGTTTGGGCTCCTTTTAATATATAGATGGACCCCTAAGCAAATTTTATATGCATCTTTTAAAAGTAGACTTTATTTCCAATCGTTCGGTACCAGTAAATTTCTTCTACGATAATTTGCTGAGGAGTTAGTAGGGGGTGTTTACTTTTTTTTTTTCCACGACTGTACCTACACAAATTAAATGATTGATGCTTAAGTTCTGCATAAACAAATGTTACACGAATTTCTTGAATCTTAAAGGAAGCACATTTTTATACATATTGCGTGGCATAAATTTATTTTGTGGTAATGAGCAGAATAAAATAGTATTATGCATTCACTGCAACGTCCCTATACTAACATGAATTTAAAAAACATAAAAAATAGGTACATATGTAAACGTTTTAATATTTTTACAAGCATTTTCATGACAAGTGTTTCTACGAAAAATGGTCTATTTATGAAAGTTGGCAATTAACTTTATCAAAAACACCTTTAATTTTTTTTTTTACCAGCATTGTTTAATTCTAATGTAAATGACGTTTATAAATATAAAAAGATTCAGTTCTAAAGCAACGTGTTTAAAAAGAGAGACACAAAATTTAAACTGTTGGAAACAAAACACAACTAATTAAGGGATTTAATGAGGTAGAATCGTGGCGGCAAAACTTTAAAAGAACACTCCCGCTAAGTTGGAGATTATGTGAAAGAATGACACTTAGTTGTAGTACAAGGGAAATTAGTTTAATTCCCAAAGGTTATTTTAATTTGAATTTAGGATTAAGCCGGTAATTGTAGATCACCAAAAAGAAATTTTTGCTGTTATAATTATACTGCATTATATCAAGTGCCTTTTTTACGACATGTATTTCAAAACAAATAAAAGTAATGCTAAACATTCAAAGAATTTTTATTTAAATAAATGTTAAAACGGTAACATTTAGTTTAAAATTGTTGTTCTTTTTAATCGAGTTTAAGAAAGTGTAACTGTCTATTTATGTTTTATATATTTTTAAATTGAAAATCCAGTATAATTGTAAAATATATATGAAGTAATTCTTGGTGATTATTTTTCTGTTTTAAGTAATATCTTTCCGAATTCCATTCAATTTTTTAAAAGACAAGGGGCTCAGGCCCCCTACGAGCTACGCTCGTCAACCCTTGTTCAGACACCGCAAACTCTAAAAGCACGCTAATTTGATCGGCTTAAAAAAAAATTTAGGAAGAATAAATTATAATAATAATAATAATAATAATAATAATAAAAAAATAAAATAAAATAAAAAACAGTGGCAATCTCCCTGTTAACGGGTTGTTTTCGTATTTGATTAAATCAGATTAGTGGAACATGTGAAATTAAGCTAATATAAAATGAATTAAGCAAACAGAGTCTTTGTATCCCGGTATTTTTTAACAACGCTATAGGAAAGTTTTTTTAAATAAGACATTTTAAATGATTCGTTTTAAATCTGACGTAATTTTCATCAAAGTTTCTTTCTCTTTTTAATATTCATGTGAAAATACCTTTATTGTTAGAAAGGAAATATTATTTGCACTGTCTTAGAATTCTCAACAATAATTTAAAAAGATTATCTCAAAATATCAAATAAATATCACGTGCAAATATATTTTTTAATTTAAATTTTTTGGCAATTTTATGGATTGGCAATTTTAAGTATGACGTAATTTCTCCCATTTACGACGTTTAACGCATATGAATGGGTTTATTATTTTACAATTTCCCTTCTCTTTTAAAATGGACGTGTAAATATACTTTTTATAACATAATTATCAATATTTTCCTGCTCTTAATACGTAATCATTTAATTATCATTTGAAAGTTTTTCCCTGTTTATTAGTCATGTGTAAATAAATTTTTAATTTCAAGGAAATATTATTCTTCGCGCTGTTTTTAAATTTGGCAACAATTTAAAATAATACCCTTTTCTAAAAGTTGTACAAAATGTCTCTCGAAATGCGTAAAATTTGAATTAAAAATCGAAATAAAACCTCACAGAATTAGTCAAATTAAAAAAAATAAATGCAATCTACACACCGGGAATTTCTAATGTATAAAATAATCTAAAACTGATTAAATTCCCATGTACAGTTTTTGTTCCTATAAAACTTTTTTAATGGAACGATTTTGCCTAACTTTAACATTAAATATCTCTTAACCTTCACACCGTCTCACAGTGATATATCCGTTCACTAAGCTGCAGGTTTCACAGCAATACAAGCATTATTTAAATTAGTATAATTCTACAGATATAATGCAGTTTTAAAATGTTTTGCTATGATTAATACTCTCAAGGTTTATATTCCTATTTAAGGTACATATACAAGGTTTATATTCCTAATTTTTTTATGTAATGTTAGATAAATATTTTTTTTTTTTTTTTTTTTTTTTTTTTTTTAATTATTAAAAACAACATTACAATTTTGCCCGTTTGCTCGGCGGTCAGGGGTTAAAATATCTCTTCGATTTGAAAACTGTCTGCATCAGCGTGTTTATAAAACATTTCTCTATAAAACCACCGATTTTCATATTTTTGTAGGCAATATTTTTCTTAATATTAACGAAGAAAGACCCCCGGTCACAAAAATTTCAAAACCGGTGGCAGTGACAGCATTAGTTACTTTTTTCTAGAATAGAGAGATTAAGCTGTCGGAAAGGTAAAAAATATTCCTTGTCTATCCATTATTCAGCCTTTTTGAAAGTATTGCGTAACAATATCTAGATGCCATTAAAAAACATACACTGCATTGTGTTATATGCATTTCTAAAAAAAAAAAAAAAAAAAAAAAAAAAAAAAAAAAAAAAAAAAAAATTAACAAACTGGTGGGATACAGATATAAAGACAAAAACAATCTCAATAACCCCATAAAATTAAGATATGCAGGTGCAAAGAAGACGTTCTACCCCACTGAAAGCAGAAACAATTATTTTAGGTTTTGTTACTGCTTTCAAATTATTAGTAAATTCTCTTTGAACATGCTTAAGAAAGACAAGGTTCTTTCGAAAAGTTTTGCACCTGTCTTAATTTTAGGGTGTTACTAAGATTTTTTTTTTCTTTTTTGCCACTAGGGGGGCTCTGCCCACTACGAGCTACGCTCGCCAACCCGTGTTCAGACACCACAGACTCTGAAAAAGCACGATAATTTGATCGGCTTTAAAATGATTTCGGAAGATTGAATTATGATTTAAAAAACAGTATCGATCTACTATAAACGGGTTTCTATTTATTTCTCTTTGATTGGGGAATTTTAAGGACAAATCAGCTGCTGTTAAAGGATTCAATGACTGTTTTCATCTTTGATTAAATGAAATCAGTTAAACATTGAAAATAAGCTAATATAAAATGAATTAAGTAAACGGAGTCTTTGTCTCCCGATATTTTTTAACAAAGCGAGAAGAAAGTTCTTTTAAATAAGACATTTTAAATGTATCGTTTTTAATCTGACATAATTTTCACCAAACTTTTCTTTCTCTTTTTAATATTTACGTGAAAATACATTTGTTAGAAATGAAATATTATTTGCGCTGTCCTAACAAAAATAGTTGAAAAGCTCATATCAATATATCAAATAAATGTCTCGCGCAATTTTTAAATTTAAACTATTTTGCAATATTATTTTTTGTTCATTTTACGTAATAAGTGTAATGTGACGTAAATGTGACGTAAATTCTCCTATTTAAGACTTCTCACGCATGTTCATGAATTTATTATTTTACAATATCATTTCTCTTTTAAAATTCACATGTAAATATAGTTTTTATGACGTAATTTTCTATATGTTCCTGCTTTTTATACGTAATTATTTAATTCTAATTTGAAGGGGGTGGGGTGGGGCGGGGGGGTTCTGTTTTTAATAGTCACATGTAAATAAATTTTTAATCTGAAAACATTATTGTTTGCGCTGTTTATACAGTTGGCAACAATTTAAATTAATACCATTTTCTAAAATATGTAAAAAATATCTCTCGAAATGCTGAAAATTTAAATTTAAAATAGAAATAAAACCTTAAAAAATGAGTCAAATTAAAAAAATAAATGCGGTCTGCACACTGGGAAATTCTAACGTATAAAATGATCTAAAAAGGATTAAATTCCCATGTATAGTTTTTGGTCCTATAAAACATTTTTAATGGAACGATTTTGTCCAACATTAGCATTAAATATCTTTGAAAATAATTCTTCGATTTGAAAACTGTCTGCGTCAGCGTGTTTATCAAACACTTCTCTATAATACTACCGATTTTCATATTTTTGTTTGCAATATTTTTCTTAATATTAACGAAGAAAGACTCCGGTGAAAAAAAAAAATCAAAACCGGCGGCAGCGTCGGTGACAGCGTTAGTTACTTTTTTTTAGAATAGAGAGATTCTTTTTACATTCCTACCTTAAAAATCAACAACCCCCCCCCCCACCCCCACAATTTTAGTCATTTCGTAATAAGGGTGATGCGGCTAAATATGATATTCTTTTCTTTAAAAACAATTCTTAATTTTGTCACGTTTAAGTCTGTTATCTCAAACGTTTACTCAGGGAAACCTAGTACTAAACTTGATAAATTACTTCATGTTTATTTACTCTCTTAAAACGAATGAGTGGATTTGGTTGCTCAAAAATGAGTTCTAATTTATTGGATCGTGAATGAGTTGATTTTTAAATGTTTAGCTCAACTTGATTTCAGCTGTTATTTTTCTATTGTGCTCAAGGAGAGCTGAAATGAAACAACTCAACTTGATAAAAATTCACTCATTATCGAGCCGCCCTTTGGGAAGCGACTCAAGAGTGAAAGGTTCCATTCTCTCATTGGTTGATCAGAAACCGGTCTTGGCTTGCTTCGCAGGGATGATTTGGCGATGAAATGCAAGCACTTTGAGAAATATCGTACCTAGTTAATTCATGCTATTTTGGTGAGAGTTTTGTGTGGATGATGTTGTCCAGTGGTTAACGCGCTTGTCTAGCAAACTTAAGTAGGCGAGTTCTATCCTCTCTGTTGCTTTTGTATTTTTTATTTGTGTTTTGTTTCGATTGTTATTAAGTTAGTTAATAAAGATTTGTAGACTTCTATTATCAGTTCATTTCCAATTTTTTTAATTGTCAATTAGATAATTAAATAAAATTTTGATTAAATTAAGTTTTAATTGTTATTAAATTAAATAAAATTGAAATTTAATTTTTATTAAATAAAATAAAACTTAGTTTTAAATAAATTTCGAAATTCATATAAGCTATTTTTTTATGAATTAAAGTGAGCATTTATTGTAATTCAATAATAATATCTCCTAAACTTACATTATTTTTTTCCCTTATAACTTTAGTATCAGATAAATATTAAATTAGCAAAATTAATTTATTAAAGTTTTCTTTTAAAATTAATTAGTATTTTTCATACAGAAAAACTTTATTACTTTATTATCAAATGCTTTGTAATTTTTTATTATGTATAAAATACTGTTAATGAAATTAATTTTTAAAACTCATATTACTTAAAAGCTATTTATTTCAATTCCTTAAAATGAATATTTTTGAAAATATAATGTTATTTCTTACACTTATATAAAATATTTTTATTTTTATGTTATATTATTTAACAATATATCTGAATACATAACTATATTCAGATTATTTTATTTGAAAGTAAAATTTTATTAATTTATGAATTTATATTAATAATATTATTAACTTAATAAGTAATTATTTAAATCAATTTGTAATAGTTAAGTACTTTTTATTAAAATTCGCTAAAAAATTTTAAATTGTTTTTATTAAAAAATTCTAATAAACTACTTTTTAAAACAATATATATATATTATATATATATTATTTGAAAACTCAGTCAAAAACATAAATTATTTTTATTAAAAAAATTATCATAAATTATTCCTTCACTATTACCACCCTAAATATTTGAAAACTAAGTTAAAGGCATTAGTCCAAGTAATCATTAACTAGAAATATTTAATGCAACAAAATACATTATAAAAACTTCTTATAGTTTTTGGTAGTTATTGCTCAGATATTATTGTTTTTGGTTCCAACTTTTTTTTTCTTTTGAGTGAGTAAAAAAAAAAGTCATTATTATTTAATTTATTTTTTCATTATATTTCACTACAAGTGTGAACTATAATTTATTTTAGCTTGACCTTTTTCATTCACTATCTAACTATCTAAGAAATACTTTATTTTTTGATTTTTTGCCCTGTTTATTTTGCAGTAATAATAAATAGATATTAATATTGCAAATTACTATACGGGCAAGGTAGAATTTAGATGATCTAAATTCCTTTCTGACAATTTTGATTATTTGAGTACTAGTTCGGCCATTTAATTATTTATATTTACGCACACAAAGTGCCATGAAAAAAAAAAAAATGGATAAAATTTGACTGAGTATTTTTATTAATTGTTTTATATAGTTTTTTATTTTTAAAAAACACATCAGCTATCAAGGAAGATGAGGGGGGTGCTTGAGTTTACTGTTGCTTTGCACACATAACTACAGTCAAAACACATAGGTAATTAAATGCAGTTGCGTAGCCAGGATATTATTTCGGGGGGTGGGGGTAATCCCCTAAGCTTCTGTCCTCCTGATGCAAAGCTATAAATAAAAAATATTAAATTTTACTTTTCGTATAAATATCAATTTTATACTTTTAAAATATGGGATGTTTTTTTTTTTTTTTTTTTTTTTTTTTTTTTTTTTTTTTTTTTTTTTAGTTTAAATTTACATACACCTGTATATACAAAAGGAATATATGTAATGAATAATTTAAAAGTAAGTTACAAAATAATAAGTCTAAAATATTTAAATTGGTTACTTTTTGAAAAGAAAGTCAGTTTTATCAATTTTTTGCAGGGAAAAAAGAATATTTAAAAAAATACCATATCATTGTTATCCGTGAATCACTTTATATGAGAAATAAATTAAAATTCCTTACATGTCGTAAAGAAAATTTAATATGATTGCAACTTAATACTTGAAATAATCTCAAGTGACACTTGGCGATTTGTTTTGGTGGTGAAATGCTATGTGCCTTCTGATTTGTTAGTTAGAATTGTCTACCACTGCTCAATTATCAGGACTTGTAACCTTGAGAATTAATCGCGGGATTCTTGTTTCTTCTCAACCAATGGGAGAATGGAACCTTTCACCCTTGAGTCTCTCCCGTTCTTTGCGATTCGTTCGTCTCGTCTCGTCTCGCCCTCGCGCCTGTCCTCACAAGATGGCGAATGTAAACATTAAGTTAAAGAAGTTTACTTAATGATGAAACATTGAGGAAGAGGATGGACCTGTTTTACTCGGTAAGTTTTATAAAAGCATTTAATTTATACTTAGTTTTTAGTGGAATTGTATGTACTGATTTTATTTTAATCTTGAAGCACGTGGTAACGGATTTCGTATACACACTAACTTAATTTACACACATACTGTGCCTCCCTAGCATATAAAGCTTTAAAATTTTGAAAAAATTCTCCTGCATTTCTTAATTTGTTGTAAAAATAAATAACTAAAGATTCCTGCATACGCTCAGCGTCACTGCCGGCAGCTTATTTTAGAAATGCTTCTATATTTTAAAATTGTTCTGCCCTTTTATTTTTTACTTATTTATTTTCGTTTAAAATGTCCTGTTTATTACTTTGTTGATAAATAAATAAATAAGCTGATCATAGCGTCATGTAAAACCAAGGGGGGATGAGGGGAGGTGAAAATAATAAAAGTTTTTTTTTTCGATTGACAAACTTTGTCAGATATAACAGTACTAAGTATTTTGTGAAAGTAATTTTTCAAATGAATCATATCAACCAAAAATATGTTTTCTAATTTGTAAATAATTTTGTGAAAAATTACAAGAATTTCGAAAGAATTGTTTCCATCTCTATAATAGGTAGATGTGCCAGTAATGGACAGCCCTTGATGTTTTTGGTTAAAAAAAAAAAAATAACAGATAAATATTTATCTTTAATTATTTATTTTATAATTCCCCCTTGCACTGGGTTATTGTTGACACTTTTAATCAAACCCATCAGGAAGCAGAAAATGTTTTAAAGTTTCGCTGTTTTTCTGTGAAAATCTTAATGAAGAGGTTAAGAAATGGCTTTGTTTAATTAATTTATATATTTTTTATTTTCTTGCAATATTTGAATGTTTTTGTTTGAGTAGCAATAGAAAACTTAGAATTTTATGTACTAACGGCCATTTACAAAATTTCATTTATTTTTAAGATTTTAAGACCTGTCTGTGTTCATTACTGGAACACTTAATTAGTCAATTTCCAGTAAAGGACACCCCATGTAAGCATTGCTAAAAATGCAATTTCAGTAACGTTCATAATGCATTTAAAATCCTTTGACTTAACTGAAAACTTAAGTAATCAATTTTTAAATTGCACTTACCAGAATGTAATAACACTAAAATTTTTTATAAATAACTGCTTTTAAGTTATTTTATTGATTGATAAAATTTTAATATTTTATGCTTTTTTTATTGCATATTTATACCTTGCATATTTTATAATCTGGCAATTAAATCAGCCAGGAAGCAGAAAATATTGTTTAAGAGCACAGTCAAAGAGGGGCTCATAGGGCTTAATCCCTCTCCGTTTAAATAAAAACAATTAAGTTACAGAAGCTATTAAAAATCTATTTTCTGTCTTAAATGTTTCCTTGTTCACCTCTGAACCCCCCGCCACACACACACACACACACACAAAAAAAAGTAATACTATTAATGAAAGTTATAGATAATATTCATGAAACAAGTAAATCTGCAGATCAGTGGCCTCAAACATCAGTTCTACAGTTTTATTTTGAAATTATTTTATTTAGTGTTTAAAATATTCAACTCAAAATATCATTTCTTTCATATTTGTAATATTAATTATTATAAATGATACATCAAGTAGTCTCTGGAAGAATAATTGCTAAAAATAGTGAGACTAAACACTAATATTCCAAAACTTTTTTTTAATTATACCTTTTAAATTCCCGTTTCAATAATTTGATAGCTGTAATTGCCTGATATTTAGTATTTTAAACTATCCATCTAAAATAATTAAAACATCGATCTTCTTTTAATTACAATAACTGATGGAAACAGTAAATGATTATCACAAATATTTTATTAATAACTGGTATCCTAATTGTTAAATTTATTTGAAAATAACTATTTTGTTTCATTCTACGTATTCATTAAATTCTGTTTCTAAGTACAGTCATAAAAACAATTATATTTATTACTTTTTATGGGTTGTCCTGTCCATTACTGGGCCAGAGGTTGTCCACTGTCTTTTGGGTGTTTTGATACATTTCTGTTATTTAAAATTAAATTTTGGTTCATATTGGGAAATGAGACTGTAAGAAGGGTTATTTAAACTTGGTAAAAACAAACTAGCTACATATATACTGCGCTTAGCAGTCATTTTGTTTTTCAGACAAGTAGAATGAAGTGTTTTTAGTGAATGAAAAACCTCTTTCCAGAAAAATATACTACAGGAAGAATTTGTTATGTATTGTGAAAGTGATTCGGAATTGAACTGTATTTACCATTTTTGTGATCAATAAATTAGCTGTTGAGTTATAAGCATTTTTGATCGTAAAAAATAAACTGTTTGGATTTTAAAGAAGGATTTTTCTAATAGAAAACTCAAAAAATGAGTAAATTTATTTATTCAAAAAAATTTTATAGCATTTCTTGTCACATGGGGTAAAATAGGTATAAGCCATCTTTTTTATGCTAGTTGAGGTCAAGATATGAATGTATGAAAATTGATCAAAATTGAAAGACTTTTGAGAGCAAATTGTTATTGATCCTGTGTTTAAAACTAAAATTGTGCTTTGTTATATGAAATTAGGCTATAAATTAGTTGCGAACATCTGTTATCCGCACTTCGCTTTGGAATGTAAACATTAAAAATCGCTGTTAACCGACAATTTTTGAAAAATCACATTAAATCAAAGTACCATATTTCCGGCCATAAATTAAATTAAAACATATGTTCTAACTTTATTAAATTGGGTGGATTAAGGGTGTATTCGAAAAAATATTTTTCCACCCTCAACAGCTCAAAATTTTCTGGGACATTTTCAGACTCATTTTTAAAAGTAACAACATGGAACTTGCTGGGGTGATTTTTGAAGAGATGCATAAGAGGCCGTGTGATTTCATTTTTCACTCAATTCATTAGAATTTGATTTTTAAACAATTATTTTCTCTGTATGACCATTTTTTTCATTCCCAGATCTCCCGCTTCCGAAAATTCGGTTCAAAACGCCCACTTTGACAATATTTTCTGCATTTATCAAAAAATCGAAAAGCACGGCGCATTATGTAGTTTCTAAATAAGAGAATTTCCCAGTTTGAGGCGTTTGAAAGCAAAAATGAATCAGAAAATAAGCAGTTTGGATCTGAATACACCCTTATAACAGGATAAACAGTAAAAAGAGTCGAAGCAATCCAAGGAAGTTAAACCAAAGGTTCTCGCTGCAGTGAATCCAATGATTGGTGGCTGGGTCGTTGTGAAATTCAGTGTAAAGAAGTCTGTTCAAGAATTTATAGGTCTTATTATTGATATCCTTTATGAAGATGAATGCACTGTAAAGTTTGCAACAAAGTAATCTGCCGGATTAAGACTTCCTTGAGAAAGACGACATTGCTGATGTGCAGAGTGAGATAATATAGACGAACACGCGAACGCCGTTCGCAGAAATTTTTCAAAGTTTGCAGGCAGTTTTGATGGGTTTTTTTTTTTTTACAAGTTTCTTTATTTAAAAAAAGCAATTAACAAGACACCAGGCGAAGAATCGGTGTAACACACGTTGCAGACTATTGACAAGGTCTGTAGACTATTTTTCAACGGGAGAAAAAAAAAAAAAGTTTGCTAGAAAGTATTTGCCATGTACCATAGTACAGTATTTTTTGGAAGAAGCGTCGCGGCTCATACGAGTTAAAAACTTTAAAATATTGTAAGTGCGGTGCTTATGCCGGAACGGCAGGTACAATTCCTTTTTTTTCTCCCTCCTGCCAGGGCCGGTAGCAGAAACAGTGCAGCACTGACGCGGGTGCTGCAGATTAATTTAACAGATTAAAAATAAATTTTGTGTTAAAAAATAAATGTTAAATTTTCAAATCTTTTTAAATAAAGTTTATTTGGTTGGAAATTTTAGTGAATGTTTATGTGCTTGTATATAACTTTTCATTTTTGCTTTTGGCGGCAATACAGCACTCGGGAGGAGCACGGCGTTTTTTGCAGAAAATTTTAAAGAAATTATTTGAGTTCGCAGACAGTTTTACATTTTATCTAAGTCTGCTGATGTGGAGGCATCCCAAATTGTCAGGAAGTCTATCTCAACCAAGCTGTACCAGTCGTTGCCATATACATATTTTGTGCATAAATTTTCATTCACTTATAGCTAGTTAATTTTATAAATTGCTTTTGATTTAAAATATTTTTCAGTTAACTTAATTTCTCATTTTTTCCTACAGATACTCATGCTGATATCTATCTGCTTTTGAGCTGCATTAAATAAATAAAAAAAAAAAACTTTTAAAATGAAACACTGTTAGAAACATGATTCAGAGCATGGATGTAAATTGATGTGGTGAAAATTAAGAACAGTTTGGGGGGGGGGGGGGGGATAGGATTTGTGTGTACTTGTATCTTATTTCTATTAGTTTCATAAGAGATTTTATTTGTCAAGAAAAAAATGTAAACAAAGTGAAAGAGACAGTTTTTTGTCTTCCCTCCTCGCCCCAGTTTACATATGATTCAGAGGATGAAGGTACAAAACTTTTAAATGGTCTATACATTAATTATAATGTAATTCAACTTTAACCAGCATATACCCATTTTACCTCGAACTGAGATAAAATGGGTAATTATGTTGAATTTAGACCTAAAGTACATAATGTAAAAAATATTGAACAAAAACATGATAATATTTCATAATGTTTCTGCTATGAAACATTAAAATTAAAAAAAAAGCTTTTTTTATACATATTTTACCCCGGGTGACCCTAACTAAAGTTCCACTTTCCTAATGTCCCCAATAGCAGAATTTTCTATGTCCATCTGCAGCAAACCAAAATTTATCTGCAACCTAACAATACTGAAACAAGCTACTATCTTAAATACTTATAGTGACCCATAAAATAAACAGAAATTGCATTTCACATAGAAAATCAATAAGAAATACAAAAACTCTTAAATCAAAGTAAATTTTTGGTGAATTTTTTTAAGCTGGTAGATTAATCTGCAAGGTCTAAAATAACCTGCATTGCTGCTGCCGTGCTGCACAGTTTCTGCTACGGAGCTAACACCTAACTTCGAGTTGTCAGATTAAGCAGCATACACCGAGGAGGAGGGAGAAATTACATCCATCCTAACTCAATTTTAGTTCTTGCATATAAACCCCACCCACCTCACTCCTTTGGAAGCATGACATTGTCATGACAAAAGTTTTTTGGAGGTACCTCATAAAAACATCAAAAAATTTCTGTGTCCTACCCAACACTAAACCACCCAGAAGTGAAAAACTTGTCATGTGATCAAAAACGCTTATAACTCAACAGGTAATTTATTGATCACAAAATGGTAAATACAGTTCAATTCTGAATCTCTTCCATAGTCGAGCTTTCCAATTTTATATCTTTCTGTTAAAAAATGAATTTGAAAATGTGTCAATGTTTTGTACTTGTTGAGTAGTGATGTAGAGAGGGACCTCAGCTATCCAATGCAAAAAGAATTATTTAAAAATGTCCAAATGAAAACGAGTTATTAGAAAATACTCTCCACCCCCCTTTTAGAAAATAGCATTAGCTTGCAAGTGCCTTCACTTGCAGGGACTCACTAAGGCTCCTGTCTCTGCAAGTGAACACACTCGAGTGCTATTCCTATGAGGAGGTTTTTGGCTGATCTCATTTGCATTTTTTTTCTTTTTTTGCGGCATTGTATAACTGATTTGATCTTCAGTGCCCCTTGTTTACTTTAATTTTAATCGCAGGTTTTTTTTTTTTTTTTTTTTTTTTTTTTTTTTTTTTTTTAAGACAATACTTTCACTTTTGGAACAGATTCTAAAAGTAAAAGTAATTTCTCTAAAAAAAAAAAAAAATTCTGCAATCAAAATTGAAAAAGTAAACGAGTGCCATGAGGATCAAGCTCAGATGTCCAACCCCCCCCCCCCCCAAAAAAAAAAATATGTATACATACATATATATATATATATATATTGTCAAAATGTAAATAAGAATAGCATTAATCCGCGAGTATCTTCACATAATGGGGTAGGGAAAAAAATACAAAGTTTGTCAAAAGTTAAAAAGCACTAATTTCATTAAAATGCGAATATTGCCAGAGAATTGTAAAAAAAACAAACTCAAATTTCACTAAAGAATCATGAAAAAAATATGAATTTTGTCAAAGGATCTTGTGGTGGTGGTGGGGGGAGGGGATAATGTTTTTGCAGTAAAAACAGTCTTTTTATTCTAGTCAATACTGTGTTCGCTAAAATTTCTGGTATTTTTTCATGATGTACCCCCTCCCCCGACTGATCAATTCAGCCATAATTTCACATAATCTAAAAAAAAATTAATAAATGAAAATGATTTGAGAAATATATCATACAGCAGTAAAATTTTAAAACATTTTACTTTTTCATATCATCAGGCAGAAACTAATTTCAGTAAGTGGCAGGAACTAATAATTCACACATGTATTTGATATGTAAACAATTCAGTTAAAAATTAAAACTGAAGATTATGAGTGTTGTTCAAAGTAGCAAGTTAGGTTTAATGATGTACCGAATAGTGATTTGGCCGAATACTGAATATTCAGCTAGCCGAATAGTAACTGTTTGGCCAAATACCTTTTTATATTTCAAAGTTTAAAGGTATTAAAATGTCATTTTTTAAAACAACTTTACATAATATTTAATAAAACCAATTACATTTACATAGTAAATTTCATATTGGGAAAAAAACTTGCTTTGTGTTTATTTAAAGGATGACCTTTTTTTTAATTAATAAAATTTTAAATTTAATGGTTTCATCTATGAATTAACATTTGTTAAAACAATCGCTAATTATTTTTGTTGTAGGTTGAGTAAACTCTGTTTTTGGTTCAGGTTGATTTGAGGCTGAGTGTGAATTCCTGCAAGTTGGGTTCGGGTTAAACCCAAAATTTCAAAAGTTAGTTTGGTATATTTTTTAAGTTTAAAAACTATCCCTGTTATAATAAACATAGATATTTGTGTACGTGCTGTTTTCTAAAGAGACTTCCATTTTTTATGTAACCCTTTGGAAAAATTTGTTTTTTCTGCAACCAGACTTCTATAAAACCAAAAACTTTCTGTGCACATAAATATTGGGTCAAAAACTATCTGCAAATTAATTTAATGTTTAATAACGTAAAATACCGTGTTATGTTATTTTAACGATATGGATTAAAAACAGTAGTTTTAAAGTAATTACCATTTAAATTAAAAAATAATTAATATTAATCAAAGAATAATTATTTTGGTTAAAAAAAAATAAAGCTAAAAATCCATGATAAGAAGGGCAGAAATAATGTGACATTGCTACTGAAACAACTAAATCACATTTTGTAGGGAGAGGTCCATTCATAGGTATCATCATTAAAGAGACCGGTGAGTTTTTACCGTGGCCCTTTGACAAAAATCATTTTTTTCTGTGGCCGTTTGACGAAATTCTCGTTTTTTTTTTCTGTGATCATTTGACGAAATTCACATTTTATCTGTGATCCTTTCATGAAATCAGTTTTTTCCCGCAATCCTTTGACGAAATTCGCATTTTCCTATGATCTTTTGACAAATTTCGCACTTTTTACGCAGCGCTTTGACGAAATTTGCATTTTTTTTTCACGATTCTTTGAAGTAATTAGTTTTTTACGCGTTCTTTTACGAAATTTGCATTTTTTTCACAATCTTGACAAAATTCGGGCTTTTTTCCATTATGCTTTTAAGAAATTAGTTTTTTTCGTGCACGCTTTTGATGAAATTTGCTCTCTTTTTTGCAGTCCTTTGACGAAATTTGCGTTTTTTCTGCGATCTTTTTACGAAATTCGTGTTTTTCATGCGTTTTTTACGGAATTCACACCTTTTTCTGTGGCCCTTTGACAATTTTTTTTTTTTTTTTTTTTTTTTTCCCGATCAATTGATGATCATTTTTCCCGCGATTCTTTTACGAAATTTGCTCTTTTTTTTTTAAAATCCTTTGACATAATTTAGGCTTCTTCCGCGCTATTCTTTTACGAAATTCGTTTTTTCCTGCACTCCTTTTATGAAATTCTTTTTTTTTTTTACGATCCTTTCACGAAATTTGCGTTTTTACAGCAACCATTTGTTGAAATTCGCAGTGGTATCTTTTTATGTCTGAATTTTTGGACTGATGGCTGATTTTTTTAAATTTTCAAAACCAAATGCCTTAAATTTTCTGAAAATTTGGAACAGAATCACGTCTGTCAAACAATAACAGGGGTCAATGCAGACAAAATTTGGGGCCTATTTAGGGCCCTTTCACAAAATTCCATTTAATAAAATAGGCCCCTTCATAAAAATAAATTTAATAAAATGGGCCCCTTCACAAAATTCCTTTTAATAAAATAAGGCCCCCTACGTAACATTCTTTTTCATAAAAACTGCTTTAAAATGTGTAATTTGTAAATAAAACTAGGTTACGAAACTTTAGCAAGGGGATGTAAAAAATGATTTTGTTCATAAATTCTTGGTTCAAATTTGAGTAACTGGATTTCAACTTTCGTTAAAAAAATGTTATTTTTCAGAAAAATATAATAAAAATAACTTCTACTTTTCGCAAAATGGGCCCCAAGAATAAAAACCTGCATCGACCCCTGAATAATAATCTGTCTGGCAAATAAATCGTACATAAAATTGGAGAATATTTTTAATTTTTCGGTATTTAAAAAAAAAATTTACAAGGACAAAAATTAAGTTTTTTTTTTTTCTAAAAAATTTTTCCGCAAAGTTCCGAATTTTTGGAAAATTTTCCGCACATGCGTCTATATTATACAACTGTGTCTGCAACACTTTGGCAAAATTTATTTTATTTTTTTGCAACCCTTTGGCAATTTTTTTTTTCTGCAACACTTTAGCAAAATTTATTTATTTATTTATTTCAGCGACCTTTTGATGAATTTTGCAAGGGGGGGGGGGGGGTTCCTGCGACATTATGACTAATTCCACATTTTTCGCGTGATCCATTGGCGAAATTTATTTATTTATTTATTTTTTGTGGGGGGGGGGGTCCCTTGTCAAAACGTTTTTTCTGCTATCTTTTGACGAAACGTGCATTTTCTTTCCGGATTCTTTTACAAAATATGCTTTTTTTTTTCGTAGTCCTTTGAAGGAGTTGCCATTTTCTTTTCCCTGCTATCTTCTAACGATACATGCATTTGTTCCCCATCCTTTGACGAAATTTTCATTTTATTTGCAATCCTTAGAGAAAACTTATTTTATTTGTGATCTTTTTAATTACGGGTGCACAACTTTTTTAAGATAAGGGCTTTTTAGAAAAGGTCTGTTTTGTCGAGGCCCACACGTGAGAGAATTCTATTTCGAGTAGCCGATCGACGAAATTTGATTTTTCTGCACATTATCGACAAAAATTGTGATATTTTCATTTCAGACCAATGGAATTCTTGATTTTTCTGAGACTGATCGACAATTCGCTATTTTCCATGCATTATGGACAAAATAACATATTTTCGTGTCTGACCAACGGAATTAGTGATTATCAATCAACAAAATTTGCAATTTTTCTGACTGATCATGAAATTCATGATTCTGCATTATCTCTGATGAAATTAAAAAAAATTTTCAGGCAATAAATTGACAAATTTGAGATTTCTTTTTCTCTCTATAAACTGATGAAAATCATGATTGGTTCTGCAGTCGATCAACAGAATTTTCAATTTCTTCGTGCATCGAGAAAATTCGCTATTTTACCATAACGAAATTCTCAATGTTCCTGTACACAATCGACAAAACGCACAATTTTTCCATGCCCGATCAATGAAATTCACGATTCTTAAACTGACTGATGAAATTTTCAATTTTTTTTTGTGGCAAATTGACGAAATTCATTGCAGGCCACAGGTTTTGGCATCCCTACTTTTAACAAAATTGGTGTTTTTATTTTAGCTAACGTTTGACGAAATTGATTTTTTCGGTGACAATTTCTCGAAATATGAGAAATATTTTTTTATGTCCAAATTTCCAGACTGATGAATGATTTTTCATAATTTTTGGAACAGAATCGCCCCTCAATTTGCAATCAGTTACAGAAATTAACGAGAAACTTGTCATTCAATCTCCGGGGGGGGGATCTCAAAATTTGTCTCTCGGTTGCAGGACCAAAATATGAATTTCAACAATCTTTCGCCGCAAAATGTACCAACCTGTCGTCCGAAAATATCACAAGGTTCGCAGAATTTGTTTTAAAATGAAACACTTTTTTGAAAACAAATTTTTTAGATGGAAGTCTCCTGCTCATGATGTGTTTTTGGTTGGGATTTCAAAATTTTGGTGATGAATCCCGCCCTGAAATTAAAGTCCTGTACTGTGTTCTACAGTAGTCTTTAAAATGAAGAAATCATGTGTTAAGCATTGATTATGTAACTGTCCAACTCTTCCTGAGAAAGTAATAAGTAACTATTTTCCCATTGGGTGTAATGTAAAAAAATACTTTTGACTGTGTCTGGGTGAATGTAACTCTGGTAATAATGGGTCATTTGCCTGGATATAAAATGCAGGGTTTTTTTTTTCAATTATTGAAAGTTTTCCTAAAAATTAGCCTTTAAAAATTTCTTTAGCTGTGGTGCTTACAAATTGTTGCCGTCAAGTTTTGGCGGATTCCATCTAGTTTATTTTTAAACATGGCATCAATTGTTGTCTTTGGTTTATTAAATTTATCTTGTATTCTATAAATAACTTCGTCCTTTATTAAAATTGATTGAATTAGTTTTCAAAATTTCGTTGTCATTCAAACATTAAAAAAAAAAAAAAAAAAATCTTTGTTTACATTCAAAAAATTTATCATGAATTATAGGTCAGTGAATTAGGTGCTCTACTGTATATATATTTTTTAGAGAAGGCGTGGATTGGTTATAATTTCTCAAAATTAAATTCAGTCAATTACAAATACCACAACAGTGGCAGTTGTTAGTTTAGTCTATTTTGAATGATTTTTGAGATTCAGTACGATTTTTTCAGATTACGATTTCAGATTTTTTTGTCAAATCTGAAAGGGTAGAAATTTAAAATTTGGTATAAGGCAGAATTGATACCAATTCATAACAATATGTGCATATATAGGTAGTGAAGGAAGTTATTTAGATTTTTCAAAAATAACCTTTTTTTATTTAAAACAAAATCTAAATTTTTTGACAGTTTGAGAAAACAATTCTTCTAAGCATCTAATAAAAAAGAAATTAATTATAAATATGAATTTTGTGATGAGATATTCCAAGAATTGTGGGGAATTTCAAAGGCCATTGAATAACACAGGAAAGTGAAAAAGCAACTTATCTCTGAGAAGGAGCTTTAATCTGATTATTCTAATAAATTTTAATTGCAACAAAGGGATAGCTTAATGCAGTGAGTAGCCAGTTATCCAAAAACACGTGAACCCAACAATTCCAGATAATTTACTTTATACTGTATATATTTTTAATTATGCAACAGTCCCATCGGTCCAATTTATTGCTTGGGTAAATTGGAGGGAAATGAATTTCCTTTTTTGTATGTTTCAGGCACTTTCGTATAAACTCATCATTACGTCTGTGTTTTGAAATTTTAAGTTAAAACCATTGAAACATTTTAAATCGATAACATTGTTTTTGCACATTTTCATTTTAGGAACAATACTTTGATCCTATCGCTCAAGCTGGTATGGTTGAATGGAGGTTTAAAACAATGAAGTTAAATTTAACACCATCCCAAAAGAAGTACCAACAAAGAGGACTATCAAAGAGGCACATGATAATCCTGAGGAGGTGTATTATCAGCAAGAAATAGAAGACAGGGTATAAATTTACATATTAATCTTAAATATATTTTTAAAGTTTTTTGTCATTGGAATTTCTTTTTTTTTTTTTTTTTTTGTGTGTGTGTGTGTGTGTTTTGTAATTGTTTTGTGACCTTACAGATACATATGTGAAAAAAAAAATTTGTTTTCATATTAGTAAACTTCATATCTAGCATCTTACACTATATTGCTATTAATGATCGGCAACTTTCAATTTTAGACATTTTGTCAAATATTTAGAAATATGCTTGACATATTCATCTGAAATTTCAGGATTGAAATGAACAGGTATGATCTCATATTTAACAATGTCGATTTAATAAGGGGATCAATTAGGGGGGCAACAAAAAATCAAAGAAAAAATATATATACTTGGGATCACCCTGTAAAATAAAATGCACGGAATGATCTACCGCTACCGAATATAAATAGACATTGTGCAATATGTGTATTTTTTGTGTAAGACGAGCACGTATATTAATAGAGATATAGCGATTTATTTAAAAAAATTAAATTCTTGCATGATTTTTGCTTATAACACGCAGAATTTTCAACCCAATTTAACGCCGGTTTCAGAAAAATTGACAAAATATAATAGAAACAATATAGTGCAATTGGAATATAAATATATTAAATATTTTAGGTAATATGAGCAGTTGTATGAAATAATTTTTATCTGTGCATGCGTGAACGATAACAAGGATCATTTTACATAATTTAATAGTCAACTCTATGGAGCTACTTATTTTTAAAAAATCTAGTCAAATGTCGTAAAAATTCAGAAAGATATCGGCGTTAAAGTGAGCAAATTTTTAGTTGCTCTTTAAAAGCAGCTGAATGATAAGGAATTTTCCACAAATTGTCATTTTTATTTTATTTTTTTTTAATTTCCATTTTTTATTGATGCTTTAGTTATTGGATAACCACCAGAACGAGCCTATACCATGATCAAAAGAAGTATAAAAATCGAAGCATTTTTTCCAAATCTACTCGTTGATACTTACTAAATACTTTTTTCTGAAAGTCAGTTAATAAAAATTGACAATTTGTGGAAAATCCCTTATCATTCAGTTTTAGAGAAAAACTAAAAATTTGCTCACTTTAATGCCGATATCCTTCTGAATTTTTACGATATTTGACTAGTAGATTTTTTTTAATAAAATAAAATCTCTATAGAATATTAAATTATGTAAAATGATCCTTGTTATCGTTTGCGCATGCACAGATAAAAATTATTTCATACAACTGCTCATATTTCCTAAAATATTTAATATAGCTATATTCCAATTGCACTATATTGTTTCTATTATATTGTCAATTTTTCTGAAACTGGCGTTAAATTGGGTTGAAAACCCTGCATGTTATAAGCAAAAAATATGCAAGAATTTTTTTATTTTTTTAAATAAATCGCTATATTTCTATTAATATACGTGCTAGTCTTACACAAAAAATTACACATATTGCACAATGTCTGTTTATTTATATTCGGTAGTGGTAGATAATTTCGTGCATTTTACAGGGTGATCCCAAGTATTATTTTTTTCTTTGATTTTTTTGTTGGCCCCTAATTGCCCCCCCCCCCCCCACCCCGGTTAACAAATCGACATTGTTAAATATAAGATCATACCCAGGGATATGTTTAGGAAAATTTTAGGTCCTTTAAAGGACCCTTCACAAAATTTTTTATCCCCAAACAGGACCCTTCACAAAACATTTTATCCCAAAACAGGACCCTTCACAAAATTATTTGTCTCTTAAATAGACCTTTCACAGAATATTTTCACCTTCAAATTGAATTTTTCACAAATTTAGTCATTTAAAAATAAAATCTGGTCTGTAAGTAAACAGTTGAACTCACCAAAGAGCATATTACTTAGCTTTTTTTATATGAAGGATAGAACATGAAGACATCGATAATTTAAAATTCACAAAATTATGACTAGAATTTTCACAAAAATAAGAAAAACTTCAGAATTTCACAAAAACAGGACCCTGTGAGAAAAGTGTGGACAGACCCCTGATACCTGTTTTTTTTTTTTTTTTTAAATACTGAAATTTCAGAAGAATCTGTCAAGTATATTTCTAAATATTCGACAAAATGTCTAAAATTGAAAATTGCTGGTCATTAATGGCCATATAGTGTATCTTTCCTATGTGTTTAGAATGCAGTGCTATCCAGTTTCAGTTCATTTATTTAGTATCATCTATCAATCAGATACATTTGCCCAATAATGCACATTTTCTTCCAAGATTAGATAGAAATCCGTGACATGTGTTAGATTTGGAAGTTTTTCTTTTTAATGATAGGTAATTTTTAAAATAGAAGAGAGTAATGTTGGCGGTATAGAAATAGCATATAAAATTTAATTTTGTCATAACATTATGCAGTTTAGAAAAACAAGTCTGTATTTCTGAAATAGATATTCCTAACATGTATTTAATATGAAAAACATTTTTGTTAAAAATAGTTCCAAAAAAAAAAAAGGAAGCAAATTGCAATTGGATTTTCAAAATTCACTGTTTATTGAAAAAGTTTTAACAAATTTCAATGAAAGTAAGCCTTTCGATATTATTTTTTCCTTTTTCTTACATAATTATCACTTTGTTATTAATTAAATTATGATTAAAGGTACCGTTAAGAACATTGAAAGTTTCGATTATCTTTGTGAAATCTAGAATTTTTATAAATCTAGTCTTAGTCTTGATTTTCGAGGTTATACTGTATTAAATTAGACATGTATGTCTCAGACACATGCATTTGACTGTTGGAAGAAAACTGCCGTTTGACTGCTTAGTTAGATTTTATGGGGTAAGGTTAAACATCATTGTTGTAATAAAACATTTCATATTTAGAATGAATTTAAATGTAGTTTCTCCCCCCCCCCCCCAAATTTAAATGATATTTTCGAAAGTATCAAAAATATCTGATATTTTGATATATATCTGATATTTTTGATATATATCCGATATTTTCAAAATAGTCAACTTATTGCTGATAATAAATATATTCAAGCATAATATAAATTAGAAACTAAAACATATTCCACTTAACATGAAAACTTAAACAATACATTAAAAGTGCAGTTTTCTTTTTCTTTCTTTTTTTTTACACTTAGAACAAAATTTAAAATCAACTAATTGAAAACAGAAACAATTTGCTTTATACGCTTACATCAGATTCTTTTATAGTGAAGCTGTATATATAACTGAGTATCTAAATTAGACAGTTTATGTTTCAGTGTCTGTTCTGAATTATGTCCCTCATAATAATCTACAGTTAAAAGTAAAAAATTCAAACATAAAGTTTGAAAAAAGTATTTGTTTTCTTCGGCTAAAAAAGTAACTATCAGAGACATAAATTCCTTATTTACAGAACAACACAGTCCATAACAGTTGGAAATTTCATTTGCACTTGTTTTGACTGAAAATATCAAAAACATCTTACACAGTGATATTTTGAAAATAAATATCAAACATAGAAAAATATTGAAAATATCATGCATCTTGATATTTTGAAAATAAATATCAGGTAATATGAAAATATCAAAAATCTTGATATTTTGAAAATAAATATCGGATATATATCAACGAACCCCGGTGATCGCACAGAGGGTTTCATTTATTCATTTTCCATTTTATTCACAATTGGCTGAATTTTCAGTGGTGTAACTTTTTATATAAAGCTAGAAGTTTTAGTGTATGGTTTTTTATTTCATTTTTTCTTTTCTTTTCTTTCAGAATATGCGTGGGGAGGCGATTGTTTATGTGTGTTTTGTTTGTTTTTATTCTTGGGGCCGAATTTGTGAAAAGTACAAGTTATTTTTGTGAAAAATAATATTTTGTAGCGAAAGTTGAAATCCAGTTACTCAAACTTAAATGAAGAATTTGACAAAACTCCTTTAAATCCCCTTGCTAAAGTTTGTTTTCAGTGAGCTGGTTTTATTTACAATTTACACATTTTAAAACAGTTTGTATGAAAAAGAATGTTACGAAGGGGCCCATTTTATTAAATTTATTTTTGTGAAGGGGCTTATTTTATTAAATTTTATTAAATAGATTTTTGTGAAGGGCCCTAAATTTTTCTTGGAATGACCCCTGTATATGTATTTTCATATTTAGAATAAATTTAATATGAAATGTAGTTTCATTTTTTCCCCCAAATTTAAATTATTGTTAAAAAAGATATGTTTGTATACATTTTGAAAATGGTAACAAAGGTGAATTTTTAACAATATTTTAAGAACTTGCTTAAGACTTTAAGAATTTATTTATATTTACTTTAATCTAAAAACTAAAATGTTTTAAAAGGTTCATAATCACTCCTTTACATTACAATTTTTGCTATTTAACTTAATTTCAATATTTTCTTTTAACACAGGAGAATAGTGACCTCATGGAGAAATGCAATTCCACTGCGAGGAATGTAATTCAACAGCCCTATCGAATCTCTGAAGGATCTTCAGCAGAGAAGAATACATATTTTCTTGTCTTGACGAGAAAATTTTTAATGAAAACACTGCATCTGTTGTTAAAATTGCTATCAATGCACTGCATCTGTTGTTAAAATTGCTATCAATGCTAAGTTTGTTTTTTCTTTTTGTTAAATAAAATTGTTAGCAAATAATGTTGTTGTTTTTTTCCCCACAATATTTTGAATTGCACATTTGGCTCCTGAAGTTTTATATTTCACAACAAGATTAAGAAGGAATAACTGCAAGAGAGTACCTAATGGGTTGGTGTTTATCCATTCAAGACATTGTTCCTTCTAATCCAGAAGCTAAATTCTAAAAATTATTATTGAACATAATTTAGTTTCAACAAATGATATAAAGAATTAAGTTGCACGTTGTTTGAGTCAATAAGCTCAATTTTCAGTTATTTATGCATTTGACTTTTATACTACAATATTTAGTGGAAGGTTCTTCATATAGAAAAAAAAAAAATAGTATGACCAAAATTCTAGCTATAAGTTTTAGGATACTTGAATCCAAATCAAATGAAAGTACACATAGTGCATGAAAAATGGATAAAATTTCTAACATTTGCATATCGAGACAGATTTGTAAGTCTATTGGTCGGTAAAAGGCCATTTTAGATTTTCATTTGCATTAAAAGATCTTTTCAAATGTTAAATAGTGAACCCAAACCTTATTTTTCAATATTCTACAGTTATTTTGATGCATAATTTATTTGTAAATGTATCAACTGCATTAAATTGACATTTATCACTCAGTGCTAATTAGCATAAAAAAAGGCTTAACAATAAATATTTCTTTAAAAGTTAGTCTATTAAGAAGTAGTGTGAATTAAATCAAGGGATAGTTACAACAAAGTATATAATGGGTGGGTGTTTATCTTTTTTGAAATATTTTCAATTTTACTTATTAAGGCCTAACACTAGCCATGTGACAAGACCTGTGATAATGTTAATTCCATGGGGAAGTTATTTTCAAATATCTTGCTTGGATTTTTAATATTTGTACATTGATTCTTTTTGCATATGGTAGCTGAAGACAATATGTATTGTGGCTAGTTTTTACTTTTTTAATTTAGGTTTTATATTTTATTGTAAATACTTTCATTTTTGGAACCGATTCTAAAATTTATATCTTAATACAGTAGACGCTCGATTTTACGAACTCAGTGGGATTCATATAATGTGTTCGTAAATGGGAGTAACATCAGTTCGTAAAATTGGACGTCTACTGTATAAGAGAAACTAACCAAAATTAAAAATTAGCCTGCATAAAGTTCCTATATCCCTCCCCCCCCCTCCAAAAAAAAAAAATATATATATATATATTTTTTTTTTTTTTTTTTTTTTTTAAATCCAAACAATGTATTTGAAAATAACTTCTCCATAAGATTAACACAAGCATCCAGATCTTTTTTAGCGACTAGTGTAGGATCTTAAGGCTGTTCTTAACTGGTCTGCTCAACAAGCACAAAGCGTTTTGATGCATTTACAAATTAATTTTTTTAACGGAAAGATATAAAATTGGAAAGCCTTGTTATGGAAGCAATTTGGAATTGAACTGGATTTTCCATTTTTTTATCAATAAGTTATCTGTTGAGTTATAAGCGATTTTGATTATGTGACAAACGTTTTCGCCCACTCTGGTATGTTTTTTCTCCTTTCGCGTGGAAATTCAGTTCAAAACTTCCACTTTGACACTATTTTCTGAAAAATCTATTGTGTTTAAAAAAAAAAAAAATGGAAAAAGCAGCTCGATTACATAGTTTTAGAACAACACCACCAGCTGGTTTCATGCATTTTCGATCAAAAATAAATTCAAGCTTATGTCAGAAAGTTGCCCTTTTGGATTTGAGAACACCCTTAAGGGGAGCAATCATCTTTTAAAAGTTGTCATTGGGATTTTTCCTTCCCTTGGTGATTTCAAGTTTTTTTTTTTTTAGTTCTTAAGATTGGTTTTTATAATTGTAATTTTTATTTAATTATAAATCACAGTTATTTTTTCAATCAAAAAATAGTCATTTACTATTAAATAAGAATTACAGTTATATAAACCAATATGAAGGAGTATAAAATTAGTTATTTTAATTTGAAAATGTGGCAAGAATTCTGTGTTATTTTGAATTACGTTGATAAAAATCAATCACAGGTTACTGAATTTCATTTAAAATGACATGATTTTATTTAATCAGTTAATTAGAAATCGCTCAAGGGTTTTTTTGGTAATTTTGGCGAGTTCTCTTATGAATGAGTTTATTAGAAATCACTCAAGGGATTTTGGATGAACTCTTAAATGAGTTGATTTAATCCATGTATGAATTGTTGCAAATCGCTCAAGAACTACTGGATTAAATCTGAAATAACCTCATTTCACTCAAGTTTGAATTGATTACAAATCGCTCAAGGGGTACTGGATTTAGGCTTAAATTATTTCATTTCCCTCAAGTATGACTTGGTTACAAATAGCTCAAGTGCTACTGGATTTAGTCTTAAATGACTCAATTTCACTCAAGTATGAGTTGGTTACAAATCACTCAAGTACTACTGGATTTTACCTTCATCGATTTGATTTCACTCAAGTATGAGTAAAATAGAGACCACTCAATCATGAGTTGCCTAAAAACAACTCATTCACTCGAGTTGTTTCAACTCTTTATGAGAAGCTGACTTTCAAATCATGAGATGAGTGGATTTCGGCTCAACTTGAGTTATTTTGGCTCTTTCGTTTTAAGAGTGTATGTGTCACATTTAAAGTTATAATGCTTCATAGGAATTTATTGGTATACACTTTAAATGTGATGTACCAATAAACTTCAAATAACTGATGACGTATTCGACATTTCGTAACCAGGCTGATGTTGTTAAATATGAAATTAGTTTATTTTACATTAATTCTTAATGCGGTTGCATTTAAATCTTTCTTCCCTAATGTTCACTCAGAGATTCACTCTATTAAACTTGATAAATTACTCCAAGTTTGCCTATATGTCACTTTTAAATTTATAAATCAGCATTTTGAATTTAAGGGTATATCACTTTGAATTTGGTGTACCAATAAACTTCTAATAATTTTTGAAGAAATCAAGTTTGACGCGAGACAAGAGTAGAACCAAAATGATTAATCAGAATGAAAAAGTTTTATTTCTGTATTCTTGACCATGTACTAATTGTAATCAAGAGTAAATTTTGAAACTGGGTGTAAATATACAGAGGAATTAGAGAAAAAAACAGAATAAAACTCTTTTCTAGATTTCAATAAAATGTTGCAATTTGTAACGGTAAAAGTATTACATTTTTAAAAAGGTTACACATCAAGACAAGCAATTACCGAGCAGCAGAAATTCCCGGAATCTCTCTCCACTTGGTTAGCCAAAAATCCAGAGTGCTGAACCTTAATTTTCATCCTTACCTTTAAAAGTAATTAACGTAATATAACGATATGTAGAAGAAATTTAATTAGTTTTCTATAAAATGTAATAAAATCATCAGAAGTGTTGTAAATATATATTACCCGAGCCCAAACAACTGTTAACTACAACGCTATATAATTCAGAACGTATAAGATGGGACATACTGTGATACTCGCGTATATCACAGTTTATTTCACAACACTTTTATTGTAATTTTTATCATTTCATTATATTTCGGACAAAGAACATTTAATCTTAAAAAATTATCTAAAATATCTTCATTATTATTAAAATTATGAACGAAAATTTGGATTTGTTTTGATTTGCAGACGCTTGTGAATTTTGACAAGAGTGGAAGAATTTAGGTAAAAGACACTTGTTTATTAATTATTGTTATTTTTTGTGTAGACGCGTTTTATCCACTCATAAAACATTATTCCCTGTTTCATCCAATATATGAATTCCAAATGGGATTTTCATAATATAGTATTTTTAATACCATTTGATTGATTTTTTTTTTCTTCAGAAAGCGAATAATACGTTCCCGGATAAGTCGAACCTTTTAAAATTTTCTGCAATATACTGTAAGTAACCTAGCTATATTGAAGTCCAAGTATAACAAATAATTACCATTCATTATAAGCGGTTTCCAGCGCATGAAGAAAAAATATATAAATGTATATATATATATAATTCATTAGTGATTAGTTAATTTAATAATTGCTGTTCCAAATCTAAAAATGTATAATATTTGCATCATGTCCTGATACTCTTTTTATAAATTATATTTGAAATATATGATGATTTGTAATATTCTATAACGGTTATATATATATATATATAATAAAATATTTTTTTAGCATATTACAATGTAGAAGAAAGCAATTTAAATTTAAACTCTCAATATACATTTAATACTTACTTAAACTGTGTCGCTCCGATATAACTTAAAATTAGAAATGAATATTTAATCAGTAATATTACGTTTGTATTTAATCTTTTATAAAGCATGTCATGATGTTTCTGTGCAACATAACATTTCATTAATCATTCATATGTCATCGAAATTTATATAATTATTTTTTATTATTGATGTAAATAACTGTTTGTTGTCTTATGATTTTTATTACATGTCTTGTATTTGTAATAACTATTCTGCATAAAAAAATAAGACAAGCGCCAATTCGTTCAAAAAATTATAGCGCGTTAAATATGATTAATATTGCACTTTTAAAATAAAAATACCTAATAAACTAAAGCACTAGTCTTTACTTTTCAGAAATTAATGGGTAAAATAACCTGAAATAAATATTTAATATGAACTGATTCAGAAATTTTTTTAACTGTTTAAAAATTTTAATCGGTTCCCATTTTTCTAAATATAACGTCACATTCCCAAATTGGGGTTTTGAATTGCACATTTTTATCTATGCATTTTTTCGTAAAATGAATTAAAATTATTTACAATTACCTGGGAATCTTTAAAAGTGCGTTTTATATCACTGATTTTAATTGGCACATGCATAGATACGAAAACGTGCCATTTTAGAAAACAGATGCCTTATTTAATAAAATAGCATGTTTTAATTAAAATTTGCTAGCATTGCATCCCTTTAAATGATTTGAATAAATAAAACATCATAAAATATTAAAGAACTAGAGAAGCAGCTTTTTTCAATTTTATATGAGTTCTGCAAATTTTTATAATTAAAATTCATAAGAGAGAATCAAAACGCTCTAAATAATATCAAACAGTATAAATTATATTAAACGATGAAAGCATATATTTTTCAGATTTTCATAAATTATGAAGCGAACCGTACTTTAATTTATGACTCATTAAATAAATTTCAAATATTCCTAATTAAACGTACGACGCGAGTCATCAAATATTTAATTAAGTCTCTCCTAAAATCAAAGCTTAAAAATAGGAAATTCCCGAAATTAATATCTTTTAATAAAATATTGCTATGTATATATACAAAATTAAGAATTCTGGAGTCACACCAAATTATCGTTGTATATTTAATACGTATTTTCCCAAGAGTTGCAGAATGTAATGAACTTTATTTAAACTATTGATCGTCTTGGACGTAATTTATGGCTACAGTCTTAAAGGTCACGTGCTTCAGATATATGAGGTAATTTAGAACGATGTAAATCATTCAAAGGAATTAGAAAGGGAAGTAATTCAAAGAGAATCATATGAAATGAGCAGGCTGGGGCACGGGGAAAGATAATTGCGTTGTTTAATGAGGTGAAATGTTTCAGAGGAATTTTTACGATCCAGAAACCGCAATCAAGAAGGGTGTAGAGTTGAGAATGTTACTGTCCTGCGAATAAAATTAATATTTTAAAAATTCCTTTAAAAGCTTGAAGTTTGCTTTATTTAAAATGAAGAGTAAAATTCTGAGCATTATATAAGTGTGTACGAGTATGTATACGCAAAGACGCAACTTTTTTTAATATTTAAAATGACAATTTTTTATATGAATGTTTAGCTTCCTCTTCATACTAATATTTCGAAATGTTTTACTTCCTTTGTCATTGTATATATTACAATTAACGTTTTTGAAAAAAATGGAATTTTTTTTTTCCATTTATATGAAGTTTTTAAATAAAAAGTAAGGCTGAAATTATTAAATTACTCAACAATAGGTAAAACTGCGGTATGCCATTTCAATTTAAATTGTAACAACATTTGTTATTTAGTGGACGTAAGATCTGATGCTATATTTGATCTGATTACTGCTTTATTTTGCCCAAAACTCTAGTCCATCCAACGTTTATATACCGGGCGAGCCAAAAGTTCGTTAAAACTTTAAAAACTCATAAAAAAGAAGAAATTATGATAAAGTACTTCTGTTCGCAAGAAAGGGCTCACAAGGTAGTCGGATTTTGTTTAGCAGCAAAAAAAAAAAGTTTGAAAATCCCATGTAACGGGCGCTGACGACCCGAAACACAACGAAAAAGACAACAATACGCTCCATTCATTTGTTATTCCAATAACAAATGTTCAACATGACCTCCAGAACATTCTATGACACAACTGCTGTCCTGTTCATTATATTTCGGGTCGTCAGAGCCCTCTACATGTGATTTCTTAACTAATTTTTTTTTGCTGCTAAAAAAATAATTCGACTATCTTGTGAGCCCTTTCTTTCAAACGGCACTTATGTATTATAATTTCTTCCCTTTTCAGGAGTTTTAAAAGTTTCAACGAACTATTGGCTCACCCGGTATAGTCAAATCATTAATGGCTTTTGTCATAATTTATGCTTGCAGTATTAAATGTCCAATTCTGCCGATGTCTCGGATATTTTAGAATGATGTAAACTATTTAATAGAATTAGAAAAGGTGTGGTATTTTACGTTCTACTATATGCTGGCATTCACATCAATTTAATTTGAAATTTATGGAGAAATCTTGATCAGCATGTATATTGAAGTTCAGTGCAGGGTGGCGAGTAGTCAGGGAAAAACACAGTCAAAAAAAGAGGAAACTACCAGCATTTTCTTATAGCAAATACTTCGAATAATATAAAGGGATGAAAGATGGCGAATTTCTCTTTAACAAAATACTGGTACTTAACACCTTTTTTGATTGTGTTTTTCCCTGATCACTCGCCACCCTGTCGGTGTATATTTCTACAAACAAACAAGCTTTATAGCAGCGCAAAATATTTAATAACATGAAAAAAAAACATCTTGGGGCCATAAAATGACGCAATCATCTAAGAACCTACGTGTCAACAACCGATTGTTTTGCTTCAGCTCTGACAATTTCCGACAAGAGCTTTCTAACGGAGCATGCGCTAACGGAGCATGCGCTAACGGCGCTAGCGAACAACAAGATGTTTTACGAATTAGCCAGATTAAGGTAGAAATTCAAAGAGGTTTGAAAAGAACAAGCTGTGGTACGGGGAAAGATAATTGCTTTGTTTAAAAAGTTGAAATGCTTCTAAATAATTCTCATAATTTAGAAACCACAAGAAAGAAATGCAATACTTAAAAGGAAAAATAAAATTCCGATTAAAACAGCACGGATAGAAAATGGTGTAATTTTATTTGAATACCTATGCACAATAACTAAAATGCTCCCCATCTATATCGGGAGATGTTATGTTTTTTTTTCTTTTAATTCGATGAATATTAAGCTTTTTTGGATTAGTATAACTTTGTTCTTATATTAGGAAATGGATTTTATCTTTGACGTTTTTTAATAATAAGTAGATTTTCTCCCTCCAGTATTTAGTCAAATTATCAAAATCTGTGTTTTCTTCTGCTTTTTGTTTAGTGGAACGCAAAAAAAAATTAACCCAAATCTAATCTGATTGTTCCTTTATTGTTTAAACAAAAACTGGTCGCAGTATGCACACAGACTCTTAATATAAAAATAATACATAATGAATATAGACTATCCCAATTTAGTAATTTTATATAAATTTGTTTCAATGATAGCACAGAAAAATGATTATAACTCATTTTTTCTTAGGCCTTGAGTATATTGTGTATAATTTATGAGTAACATTTGCTTCGGAATTCTTCGCAACATTTCTATAAAAAATCTTTAAGTTACATGTTAAATGAAACATAATCTAAAGTTAACAACAGATACCCTAAAATATATGTGATGTAAAAAAAAAACTAAACTAAAATTCAGATTCAAAAATACAGATGAATAATGATAACCGTGATTTCATTTTAAATTATAATATCGAAAAGTGTCATAATGAATCATCAATTTTAAGGGGAGTGGAGGGGGTAATAAAAAATGACTCATGCTAAAATGTTTACAAAATTTTAGTATTCTGCTAATGAGTTTGAAAACATGTGCCTAATCTTTTTAAAACTCCAATCTATATGAAAACATATTAAACACTAAAATCTATTATCTCCTTTGGATTAAGTGAGGGATCTCCTGCATTGATACATATGAGTGAAATTTAGAATATGAATTTTTATTTGTTTAACATTAAAATACCTTTTATGTATCTCTATTTAAACTATTTTCCAAAATATAATCCTGTTAATCCTTACCGGCGCGGAGAAATTCTGTTTATAAACTGATAAAATAATGGACTGACACCGCAGTTTATGAACGAATTTATTAGAAAATATGAACTTGGTTATTTTCATGTACATTATAATAGGAAAAATTTAGTTAAATATTCTTGGTGCCGTTTGTTAGTTTTGGAATTAAAATATATTAAAATATCTAGAAAGGGTGAGTTCGCGATTAGCATGAAGCTAAGGACCCAGTATAAATATAAAATTGTTATACCAAAAGTTTTTACATCAATAATGAAAGATAGAAATTTATTTTCTTACCTTTCTGGTAAAGCAGACATACGCTGGTTTCCTTCTTGTGAAAACAACCTATAATTTTTTATTTAATGAGTAGATGTTGTGAATCGTGAAAAATATCTTCTTTGAATAATGCAGATGCAGTTGTAGAGAAAAAAAATATTTAATTCTTGAAGAATGACTTGATTACAGGGTTCCACACACACACACACTAAAAAATATAAAGTAAAAGGGTTAAATATGAATAATATAAGTGTAATGACGTTGGAAATCCAGTAGGAGACATTAGTCTTCCATAAGACAAAGAGTTAACGCACGAAAAACCGTGCGTCTTGACCTCACAAAATCGGGCCTTCAAGTGAAAAAGTAAAAAGGGGCCCACAAGAGTTAAAACAGAGTAAAAAAAACCTGAAACAATAAAAACTGCTTAACAAGCAAAAAAAGGTTCTATTTAAAATGAGTCTATCAGAAAAGTTCTGTAGTGCTGCGATCTGTTGTCGCCTTTTCGAAACAAAAGTCTTTTACACAATTGTTCGCTAGTTTGTGATCTTACGCCACCATAGCTCAGGGAAGTGTCGCCATCTTGGAACATATTTCACAACTAAAAAACGCGTTGCATATTTCACGAGGAAATTGTCATTTCACAAGCGAGGTGATGTTGGACATAAAATCACTTACACTGTGACGTTTTCCAACACCCCCGCTTTTTATGTCAAACCGACGAGCGTAGAATGTTTAACTTGTTTCTCAAACACTCGAAATGAGGCTTAGGCAACGGCTTGGTGAGCACGTCTGCCAGCATTAACTTCCATGGGCAATAAGTTATTTTGATTATGCCATTCTGGCATAGATGTCTGATGTGGTGATACTTAACTTCCACGTGTTTAGTTCTTGTCTGTGCCTTTTCGTTTTCGGTCAATCTTATGGCTGATGAGTTATCTTCGTACAATGTTACGGGTAGTTGTTGACATAGTTCGAGGTCATTTAACAGGTCTAACAACCACGAAATCTCTTGACCTGCATTAGAGGCAGCGATATATTCAGCCTCCGTGGACGAGAGTGCTGTGCATCTCTGCTTCCTCGATGACCATGCCAATATATTATTTCCTAATTTAAACAAGTTTCCAGTGGTTGATTTCCTGTCTATTCTGTCGTTCCCCCAATCGGCATCGCTATATGCCGTTAGGATTGGAGGTTTTGTTTTATCTATGACGAATTTAAGATCTTTGGTAGTAAGCAGATATCTAATTAATTTCTCGATAGCTTGCCAATCGACTTCCCTTGGGGATTCATTCCTTCTTCCCAGGATGTTAACGACTGATGCTATGTCGGGTCTAGTTAAAGTTGCAATGTATAGAAGCCCTCCTATAGCCTGTCTAAATTTTACGTTATCTCCCATTAGTTTCCCGTTTGGATCTAGATTAAAGTAGTTAGTATTCATGGGTGTATACGTAGGCTTACCATTTAACAAATTGAATTTTTCTGCGATTTGTATTATTTTGTGTTCCTGGTCTAATTCTAGATTACCGTTTGCTGTTTCCTTTACGTTTATGCCTAAATATTGTGTTACTTGACCCAAATTTTTGATTTCGTATTGCTTTGATAATTCAGTGTATATTTCGTGTGTGTCTGTTTTGTCTCCTGCGACTAAGATGTCATCAACATACACTATTATGTATGCGATTTTTCCATCTTGGACTCTTTTGTACAGACATTTGTCTGACGCGCATTCAACGAAATTTAGTTCTTTTAGAGATTTACTTATTTTTTGGTTCCACGCCCTAGCTGCCTGCTTAAGGCCGTAAATCGCTTTGTTTAAACTACACACTTTATCTTCTTCCTCTTTTGTTATGTATCCCTCTGGCTGATGCATATAAACCTCCTCTTCTAAATCGCCATGTAAGAAAGCAGTTTTGACATCTAGGTGAGTTATTTTAAGATCTTTGTACACCGCTGCGTTTAAGAATGCTCGTAGAGTGGTATGCGCTACAACGGGTGCGTAGGTCTCGTCGAAATCGCTTCCATATTTTTGAGCATATCCCTTAGCGACCAATCTGGCTTTATATCGTTCTATAGACCCGTTGGCTCCCCTTTTTGCCTTAAACGTCCACCTACAACCTATGACGCGTTTTCCCGGGATAGGTTTTATTAATCTCCAAGTATTATTTTGCTTCAGAGAATCTATTTCCTCACTAGTGGCTTTTAGCCATTTATCTTTAGTTTCTGCGTCATTGATATTTTGTAGGTCTGTCCATGACTTTGGCTCCTGAATTTGACACAGGTTTGCGCTTATTCCATAACGGTTAGGTGGTACGCCACGATTTTGTCTTTGCGATCTTCTCGGCTCAAGGGATGTGTCGGTCGGGGTGTTATTCTGATCATCGTCGCGCTCTTCTAGATCAATTTCAATATTATCTGCGGGAGTTTGTTCGATGTTTTGATTTTCTTTGGCGGGTTTAATTTCCTCATCTTTTATACCTTCTTCGAAGAATTTTACGGTTCTAGATATTATAATTTTATTTTCACCCGTATATATCCTATAGCCCTTGCTTCTGAAATCATATCCCAACATTATTCCCTCGATGGCTTTCTCATCTAATTTATTTCTTTTAGGTTTGTCGACATAGGCAAATGCCTTACATCCGAATGTTTTGATGTTCGAGAGATCGGGTTTTCTTTTATGCCAAAGTTCATTGGGTGTCATGTTAGCTTTTGTTAGTAGACGGTTGATGAGGTAGGTGGCAGACATCACAGCTTCCCCCCAGAAATGCTTAGGTAACTTGGCGTCCGACAACATGGTTCTAGCCATTTCCACTATCGTTCTATTCTTTCTTTCTGAAACGCCGTTCTGTGGGCTAGAATAGGGAACACTCAATTGACGCTCTATCCCGTTTTCTATCAGGCAGTTTTCAAATTCATCACTTATATACTCTTTTGCGTTATCGGACCTTATTGCCTTTATCAACTTGCCAAATTTATTTTTTGTTAGCGCTATGTATTCTTTCAGTTTGATAACGGCTTCCGATTTAAGCGCGATTAAGTATGTTATTGTGTACCTGCTATAATCATCCGTGAATGTTATAAAGTACCTTTTCCCTCCTATCGTTTCAGTATTCATGGGGCCACATATATCGGAATGTGCGAGGGTACCGATGTCTTTGCTTCTGTTTGTGGCTACTTTAGGGTAGGGCAGAGCGGAAAGTTTCCCTTCAATGCACTTGGTGCATCGCGTGTCATGTTTACATTTGTTAATTGTTATCCCATTGGCTAATTCATGATTAACAAGGTATTTAATATCATCAAAATTTTTGTGTCCGAGTCTTCGGTGCCACAATGAAATACAATTTGTATTGTTACAGAAAGTTTGAGTACTTATAGTATAGCCGTAATCATCTTCAGGGTTTAATACGTAGAGATTATCATTTAATTTAGCTGTCAAGATTATATTATCATCTTTGACAAATAAACATGCATTCTTCTCGAAAATTACCTTTATATTATTTTCAGTGGCTTTCTTAACTGACAATAAATTGCCCTTTAGTTCTGGACAGTACAATACATTTCTTAGTGTAATGTAGTGGATTTTTGTCTGTTTTTATTTTTACGTCGCCCATACCTTCCGAATTAAGCCTTTTTCCATTAGCGATTGTTATATTCCCAAAATTCCCGGCTGTGAATGTAGCAAAATTTGTTTTTGCTGATGCAACGTGCCTGGTACAACCCGAGTCAATGATATATGTGTTTGGATCTGTTGTTTGTGTTTGGTTAATTTTTACTGACTCAATTTCAAAATTGTTTTCCACTGGGTAGAGAGGAATGATCGATTGGTTGACCTCATCCTCTATATTTGACTTGCTGTTGAAACAGAAATTCGAGGAGTCGGTTTTACTACCATTGTGTTGATTTTTGGTGTTTACCGAATTGGCTTTAAAGTTGGCATGGTTGTTAAATTTATTACTGTTATAATTTTCACTTCTTTGGTAATTGTTTTTCTGTTTGTTTTTCAATTTGTAACATTCTGAACGAGCGTGCCCATCTCGTTGACAGAAGCTGCAATATTTTTTATTTGCTTTATTTATAATTTTATATGCTGTGTCCCTTGGTCGTGTGCTGGTGTTTTTGTATTCGATTCGATGAGAGTACTCGTCGATGAGTTTGTTTTTTACAAACTCGAGGTCTAGATCCTTTTCGTCTCTAGCCTCCATGCTAGTTATAAGAGGAGCGTATGACTGAGGCAAGCTGCAAAGCATAAGAGCCACAATGTGCGAATCATTTATGAGCTCTCCAATGGCAGCGAGTTTGTCGCGGATAGTTAAAATATTGTTGATATGTAAATTTAAGTCTCCGCCCTCGTTGAGCTTTTGCGAATATAGTTTCCTCAAAAGGAATAATTTGGATGATAAATTCGCCCTTTGGTGAACACTTTTTAATCTTTCCCAAATTTCTTTGGGAGATGTCAAATGTCTGATGTGCACAATTTGTGTATTTTCAATGCACAAACAAATTATGGCTTTCGCCTTAGCCGCGTTTTTAGTATATGTATCATCGGGTGTGGCAGGTGGAGATTCTGTTATATATTTGAATAAGTCATCTTTAATTAACATATTTTCTAATTTGAAACACCAATGATTGTAATTATTATCATTTAGTTTCTCTACTGCCCTAATTTCTTTTGAGGCAGACATAGCGTGTTATTCAAGTTTTATAAATTCTTTGATAACAAATATATTTACTATAAGAAGTTTGTGACTTTCTTAAAATAATTTCTTAGAATATATTCACAAATATAAATAAAATGACATTTATTCATAATAATCAATCAATATTCATTCACAATAATACCTTTTTTGCGATATTATATATATCGTTATTTATTCATGCACATTTATTTTTATTTTCATGTATATATTTCAATATTTCATATCTCATATGTGCATCTTGTTCATCATTTTATCACAATCAGATAAACAAATTTTTATTACTGGGGTTTTTTTTATTTATTTATTTACTTTCCCTTTCAACTCAGCCTTCATAATCTATTAAAATATCTAGAAAGGGTGAGTTCGCGATTAGCATGAAGCTAAGGACCCAGTATAAATATAAAATTGTTATACCAAAAGTTTTTACATCAATAATGAAAGATAGAAATTTATTTTCTTACCTTTCTGGTAAAGCAGACATACGCTGGTTTCCTTCTTGTGAAAACAACCTATAATTTTTTATTTAATGAGTAGATGTTGTGAATCGTGAAAAATATCTTCTTTGAATAATGCAGATGCAGTTGTAGAGAAAAAAAATATTTAATTCTTGAAGAATGACTTGATTACAGGGTTCCACACACACACACACTAAAAAATATAAAGTAAAAGGGTTAAATATGAATAATATAAGAGTAATGACGTTGGAAATCCAGTAGGAGACATTAGTCTTCCATAAGACAAAGAGTTAACGCACGAAAAACCGTGCGTCTTGACCTCACAAAATCGGGCCTTCAAGTGAAAAAGTAAAAAGGGGCCCACAAGAGTTAAAACAGAGTAAAAAAAACCTGAAACAATAAAAACTGCTTAACAAGCAAAAAAAGGTTCTATTTAAAATGAGTCTATCAGAAAAGTTCTGTAGTGCTGCGATCTGTTGTCGCCTTTTCGAAACAAAAGTCTTTTACACAATTGTTCGCTAGTTTGTGATCTTACGCCACCATAGCTCAGGGAAGTGTCGCCATCTTGGAACATATTTCACAACTAAAAAACGCGTTGCATATTTCACGAGGAAATTGTCATTTCACAAGCGAGGTGATGTTGGACATAAAATCACTTACACTGTGACGTTTTCCAACAAAATAAGGTGTCCTTTTTTAAGGACATCGCGCCGGAAATGGTTAAAAAAAGTTATTCAACAAAAATTAAAGTTGTTTTCGTAAAAGGAAAAATACAGGCCAGACGTGATAACCCCTTTCCACTCTTAGTATAGTTATCACTTCCTGTAGGTTTACGCCCAGTAAATTTTATATATAAATATTAAAAATAGATGTTTTGTTTAATAGAATTGCCAAAATTTCTTTTTTCCTTACCTTGCACAAAAATTGGAGTTGAATTTTGTTGAATTGATTTTTGACGGCCGATTATCTACTCGAGGGATATAGGACCTTGGAGTAGTGCCCTCCGTGAGGGTCCTTCTAAAGGAACCAAACCCGTATTTACGCAAGGTTTCCCAATGCTCGAAGAAAACCCCGAACGGTTAGGCACGGGCGCGATTGGGTTCGAACCCAACACTTCCCGTATACGAGCTTCGAGAGCAGAACCTCTCAGCCACTGGTGGGACCCACTAAAATTTGAATTTGAGCATTATATGTTATGAGTTAATAAAGTTCTAAAATGACAGCTTACCCTGCATTGTCGGTGTATTTCCATTATATTTTCTTTTAGAGAATCTTACGATTTTGCGAATCTCAAAATATTCCCGGTGGTAGCAACATTGTTCAATCTATCTGCCATTGTACTTTCTTTTAGATAATCTTACGATTTTGCGAACTTCAATATTCCCGGTATTAGCGACATTGTTCAATTCACCATTTCACACAAGCTGTCCTTTAAATATGTAATTGATCTTATCAATACACACACATATAATATCAAAAGACTGCAGTGGATATGCCCTGGGTCTGTAACATCCCTCAGTCAAAGATAATTGGACGATAGCTCGATTACGAAAATTACTGCATCATATGGCATATAAACCTAAGTATCAGTAATCAAGTTCCCGATCATTTCATCTTGACTTAACCCATTCGGGACCATGGTTGCATATACGCACCCTCAAAAAGAGCGTACATAATTTTTTTCAGGCACCAGTAAAAAAGAAAAATAATATTTGCTTTCTTTAATAAGAGACGACGACGACGATACGAAGAGGTTTGAGCCGAAGAGCCCGGGACCTATGTCCCACATCCCCGGAAACAGAACAGCTTTTTAGTTGGCAAGGTAGGATTCCGTAACAGCAGTGTAAAAAGGAAAAAATAAGGGGGGGAAGAGGACTTAAGTTCAGCACAAAAAAAAAGAAAAAGTAAAAATGAAAAAGAATTTAAACTGGCAGATTAAAAAAAATTAAGTAATTAAAAGTACTAAAAAGGCTCAGTGAACAGCAGCTCCCGCGCCTGACTCACGCTTCACCGTGAGTTCAGGCTACCACGGCTTCACATACATTCGCGGTAATCTGGTCTTGAAAAAGACCCTTTGAAATGCCCTGGATCCACCGAGATTAGGAGTACTGCTCACAACAGGGTTGAGGGAGAGAATGGCGTCCTGCTCAAAAAGCAGGACTACTTATAGTAAAAGGGGAAAAGAGGAGGAGCTTAAGATAGAATAGATGAATTTAATTGGCTGGACGAAGTTGCTCGTCGAATCTTTACAGAATAACGAAAAAGGAAAAAAAATAATAAGGATGAAAATTGCAACTTAAGAGAAAAACATAGTTTAAGTAAAAAGACGTTAACATTATGAATATTAACAATTTAAAAAAATATGAAGAGCATTTAGAATCATACCAACTTGTGGTCTATTTCTATTATTAATATCAAAAATGTCATACATCGGTAATGTATTTAAAGCACTGGCTTTCGTGATTATTTAAATAAAAGTAACTTAAAAAAAAAAAAAAAAAGTGGTGGCCCCGAATAAAATTTGCGTAAAAACCGCCGCTCCTGAAGAGGTTAAAGATACTGTGACTCGCGAGGCAGCATTAGTTGAGTATATAGACTTAAATATCTTATTATCGTTCTTTAGTCAAGCTGTCGTTAAAAACAGCTTTACTTGACTCATAATCACAATACTATGTCATTATAAAGAACAATGATACAGCTTTATGGACTACCTAGTGGCGTAGTAACTTTACATCCAGTGGAAAGGTGATCGTGTTGCAAGGGCATTAGGGAGCCTTAAAAAAATAATGTTTAGACGTGACCGGTAGCCACAAAAAATAAAATTACTTAAAAATTTAAGAAAAGATTAACAAAAAATAAAAAGTACATAAGTGCTAGTATAACATGATATGATAAAGACAAAGAACAAAAAATAAAAAATATTAAAAAAAAAATTCCATTAGTTCCAAAAAAAAGAAAGGAAAGGCGAAAAAGCTACCGGGTGGTGGGGGAGGGGGGGGGGTGCCCCATAAAAAAAGAGTATCTTTCCAGAGACCGTACATTAGAAAAATAGTATAGAATGCTATAATTATAGCAGAAAAGCAGGATTTTTATTTATTTATTTTATTTTATTTTTTTATATTACAAACAGGACAGAACAAACAGAAAGGTTAAGCAAAGCAGAAGATGAGGGAAACTCAATCTTCATCGTTAAGCAAAAGCGAGTATTTAGGGCGTTTTCTATTAGTGGGGTCGGATACCTCGTAGTCGGATAACTCCGCTATAATTTGATTAGGAAGATTGTAGACAGACTTATAAAAATTTTTAGACAGTTTATATATACGCTGTTTTAAGGAGGTTGTTTTTAGATCCCTGCGTATAGTGGTATTACGAAAGTAATGATGACCATACGGATATATCGAAGATTTTTGTTAGGAGCACGGTACAGATAGCCCATACTAGTTCTGCATGCGAATCCCCAGATCGGACGCGCATAGGTTAAAATAGATCTAATACATGCATTATACAAAATAAGTTTATTGTGGATAGAGAGTGTGTTACTTTTGAGAAGATGAGAGAGGGCTTGGGAGATACCAGCAACTTTGCCTCGGATGTTAATAAAGTGCTTTTTCTCGGTTAGTCTTCTATCAAGAGTAACCCCCAGATACTTAGTGTCGTTAGTCCAGGGTATAGTAGTATTGTTAATGGTTATGCGATTGGGAAAAGTTAATTTTCTAGAAAAATAGACAGCAGCTGTTTTTTGCTCGTTGAGCTTAACACGCCATAGGTTACACCAGCTAAGAATTTATCAATGTGTTTTTGTAGTATTTTGTATAAAGTGAATGGGTGATGTGCAGAGGCGTACATTGCCGTGTCGTCCTCGTACAGGGCAAGATAAGTCCTCAGTGTTCTTGGAATATCGTTAAAAAATATGTTAAATAATGTGGGGCCGAGAACCGACCCTTGTAATATACCAGAGAAAATACGGATTTGTCCTTTTATTTATTTATAAACGTTCCTCCTATAAATTTTCTGGTGACTCTTTTTAACACAATCATATATTAACTCAAATAATGAAAGAGTAATATGTAACGTTAAACATAAACAATGCCTTTCATCAAAATAATATATATCTTTTAATAATGTTTTTTTTTTTTTTCAGTTAAGAGAACGTATTGCAAAACACGAGCTTCAAAACATTTATAATAATATTTAAGTGTTTTTAAAAAGCATATCCATCACGCAAAAACAGTTGGTGTACAATTATTGAAATAGCTGTACTGTAGTTAGTAATGAATATGTTGTACTATTTTAGTAAAGGAATCTGGTTCGAATTGGTTTATTTACTGTCTTTATTTTAAATAAAACTTAAACGCGAACATCTTTTCCGCCAATCTGATAGATTTATAAGGAATACAAAATATACATATAAATTAGAAAATAACAGCCAGTTTTAATGAACATGATCTTCCTACATCAGGCACAAACAAGGCTTTCTACTCCATTGTTGTCAGAAACAAGACATAACGCTTTTTAAAAGAACATGATCTTTCTTCATCATAGACAGAGTTTGCTCATACTTTGAAATTAATAGTTCACGTATTTTTTGCACCCGATGAAGAATATCTACATTTTTTTCGAACTACATGTTGCTTTACTCACTTCCCAAACAGCAAATAATCCTTGGCCGAACTTCCGCCGAAAGTCCTAACTCGACTATATTTCGTCCTGGCGATCTCATTTTCTGGGGTCGGCAGATATGACTTCTTGTCCGCAAGGCAAATCACCCCTCGAGCATCGCCTCCCAACTACAATTGTGTCGGTTTTGAAGCCTTTGCGTATTAGTTTTCGATAATTTGGTCACTTGGTAACCTTTTACCGAGTACATTTCAATATCATAAGATCTTTTGCCGATTAGCTAATCATATCGAATGGAAGAATTTGTACGATGCAAAAATAGTATTTACAACGTAAAACAATTCGTTTTAATTCAAAAAATAAATATTGTTAATTGGGAACATTTTCCCCTATAAGATGCAAAAATATTTCCATATCGAAGATGTAACTAATTGAAATGTAATAAATCTTGTTTTGTTTAAAGTCAAAATATTGCTGTTAAATAATTTTACAATTTAAATTACAATTAATTTTCTATTGTAAGATACAAATAAAATTACATTTAATTTAAAAATTATGTTCTTGCTTATAAGTGACTCACACTGTTGATATATGAATATTATTGTATCTTACAAAGAATAATTAACTGTAATATTCATCCCAAAATCAGCAATATTTATGATAGAATTTAAATTAAACAAAATATCTTACCTTTTAATTAATTACGCCCTCGATATGAAAACATTTTTATATTTTATAGAGGAAAATATTTCCGTCTAACAGTATTTATTGTTTGAATTAAAATGAACTTTGATACCTTTTAATTTGATAATTTTTGCATCCTAGCTGTGAAAATTTCATAATTTAAAGCGTCTCATTAAATTTTGGTTATGTATGGAAGAAATTTCTTTTTTTCAATATCTAAATAATTATTTTAATTAAAAAAAAATTTCAGTTTTTTTTTTTTTTTTTTTTTTTTTTTCTTTTAAGGCTATAAAATTAAATTTATCACTATTTGGAGAAAAAAAAAAGAAGATCAACTTCTTTATAATTTATACAATAACATTATCTGATTTTTTTTTCCAAATAAATTAAATTTTTAATCAGAAATTTCTAATTCGTAACTAAGAAAATACATTTAGAGCAAATATTTTGTTGTTGTAATAGTCTAAATTTCAGACATTATCCTGATATAATTTAAATTTCATATCTTATAATTTTCAATTTATTTATCCAATAATTATTTTAATTTTAAAAAAAAATGTTCAGTCATTTTTTTAACTTCTAAAAAGGTATAAAATTAAATTTATCACTATTTAAAAAAAAAAAAAAAAAAAAAAAAAAAAGATAATAAACTTATTTATAATTTATACAATACATTATCTGAATTATTTTTAAATAAATTAATTTTTTAATCAGAAATTTCTAATTCACAACTACGAAACAATCATTTAGAGCAAATAGTTTGTTGTTGTAATAGTTTCAGAGATTATCAGACATTATCAGACAATTTCAGACATTATCCTGATATAATCTAAATTTCAGATTTTATAATTTTCAATTTATCCATCTAATATTTATTTAAAATTAAAAAAAAAAAAATGTTCAGCCATCTTTTTTTTAATTTTTTAAATGTATAAAATTATATTTCTCACTATCTAGGGGGGGGGGGGGGGAGGATGATCAACTTCTTTATAATTTATACAATAACATTATCTGAACTATTTCTAAATAAATTAATTTTTAAATCAGAAATTTCTAATTCATAATTAAGAAAATACATTCAGAAGAAATAGTTTGTTGTTTTAATAGTCTAAATTTCTAATATAATCTAAATTTTATTTTTTTATAATTTTCAATTTATTTATCTAATAATAATTTTAATTAAAAAAAAATGTTCAGACATTTTTAAAAACTTTTAAAAGGTATAAAATTAATTTTTTTACTTTTTCTGGGGAAAAACAAAGATGATCAACTTCATTGTAATTTATACAATAACTTTACCTGAAGTATTTCTAAATAAATTAATTTTTAAATCAAAACTTTCCAATTCATAACTAAGAAAATTTATTTAGAGCAAATAGTTTGTTGTTGTAATAGTCTAAATTTCAGATATTATCTGATATAATATAAATTTCAGATCTTATAATTTTTAATTTAGTTATCTAAATCAACAAAACAGCAAATATTTCTAATCATTTATTAAGTATAATTTTAAGTATGAATGTCTATACGTTATTATTGAAAAAAAGAAATAATTAACAAACAAACGCTTTTAAATTGTTAGTTTACTCTTACACTAATTGCCCTGCTATCTGTAAGTTTTTAAGAGATTTAAGTTTACTGATTTGTAAATAATAATGTATTCTCACCAAAGAACATTTCTTGGAAAGTATTTTTTCCCCTTATATTCCTCCGATTGTCCATTTAGAAATGATGTCCTTGAAACGTGAAAACTTATTTTGAGCGGGAGGGAGATAAAAGATATTGTAGGGCATTGGACAGTTTATTCACGTGACACACATCCCCTATCATCACTGCAGGTGGTATCTATACAGCGGAAACAAACAATAACACTTCAGTAAAAAGATTCGTTTTTTTTCATTACTTTCCGATTGCCGGCCGATTACATGCATAAGAATAAAGCCCGATTAATTGACTTGTAGTGTTAATACGATTTCCTGCCGACGTTTTCCCACGACATTGTCTAGATAAATCGCTAGATTTTGTTCAGACGATATTATGTGAAGCTCTCCATTCGACTACTCATCATTTGCCGACAATTCTGGTATTAAGCCGAAATTTAGCCGATATCTCTTGCTACTGGGGTTTTATGGAGGCATTCGCAAGTTTTGTTTATCCTTTGTATTATTTTTAAAGCATTATATGAGGGGTTCACAACCATAGTAGACCAAGTCCATTTTGAAAAAAATATATAAGATAGTCCATTTAGGAGGTGCATAAAATCTGTTTTATCCACACCCACAATAAACCAAGTTAATAAACAGATGGCATATATGAGAAAGTATGCGAAAACAGACTTGGTTCACAATGGGACTGGATAAAACAGATTTTATTCACATTCTGAATGGACTATCTCATTTTTTTTTAAATGGACTTGATCTACTATGGTTGTGTACCCTTCATATGTTAATATATTTATTAATCCTTGAATCAGGATTAAAGAAATTCCTCATTAGTCTCTATCAGTTTTAATTGTCGAAAAGAAACTGTTATGCTTAATGTATGAATTAAAAGATGTTTTATTTATGTATTATGCTATCACGTACTTATATATAGTGCTTAATTTGCGCCTGTACTCACAAGAGCTCAGCTTCGGCACATCTTTGTTTTTAGAAAATATTCAATTATTGGTAGGAATTCACCGGAGCTCATAAATTTTGCACTTCAGAGCCCTGCGCAACAGCACTTCTGATAAACAAAAGCCTATTTTTTTCTTTTCATTTCCAAACCATTGAAAATCAGTTTGCGTAGAATCAATAGCTTTTTGTCTCAATGGTTTCTGAATGGCGACAAAGAATGTCAGAATTAACTGCAACCGTATCAGCCGTTTTTACATGGGACCACCGGAACAGCGCTGTTTGTTGTGTTTTGCTATTTGATACAAAGAAATCCTTGGTTAATAGGATTTATGAAAATTCCCCACTCCTTACATCAATGCCCTGTTGATTTATTAGATCTTGTTACATATAAATGCAAATATATATAATCAAATTAGTTAAACATATTTCCTTTGCTGAAGACAAAATTGCTTTATATTTTGCAAAAAAATGTGTGAAACTGTTGTTATTACTATAGAATATTAGAGCTCCGGTATTTTTTTGGCTAGAAATTAAGCCCTGCTTATATGTATGCATGTAATATATATTTACGCGAACATATAAATAAGGCAAGATGCACACTACCATGTAGTTAAAGAATTAAGTATTAGGTATGCTGCATGGAAGAAATGTATAAATTAAGAAGTGTTTTTTAATCTTAACCATGTAGCGCTTAAATGGTACCTAGTGGGAATATTTTTATCTAATTTTGAGATTCGTTTCTTTTGAAATATTTAAAGCATAGAAGATAAATTATTCTTAATTAGCTATTTATTTTGATTAATAAAAATAGAAAAATACAAAGCATACATTTTAATTCTGAAAATATTTGCAATTCTTGCAAAAAAGTCTCTTGAAAATTAACAAAAAGTTATTTGTTCATAGATTTTACAGAAGTTTTGTCTTAATCATTAAATAATTCCTATACCCACATTATTTTGTTTAATAAATATTTATCATTAATATTTAAAAAAAAGAATAGATTTTTTTTTTTACACCCGAGACGTATAATTAAATATATAAACTCATCCATTCTGATTTTTTACTATTTTTCGTTGTTTGTCAATTAAATTATTTCTTCTCAAATTAGTATAGCTTTATTTATGTTATTAAACAGTAAACGTATTTTTATAATGCATATATTTTAAAAATGCATTTTTCTGAAGGATTGAAAGATAAAAACAGAAATAAATAATATAATTCCATATACATTTTTAAAAAATGTAGGATAAATAACTGAAAATAAAAATTACTTTGATTAAAGAATAATAGCAAAAAAAAGTACCTTCTTTTTTCTAAATTACAAGTTAAATACTCGCGTTCATTATCTTAATAGGCGCATTTTTCAGAGAATAATTTTGTATAAAAACAATAGAAACAATCTTTTTTTTTAATTTAAAAATGAGAAGAAACAAAAATATTTATTCTAATTTAGGTTAAACATTAAATATCTCGATAAATACGAAATATTTACAATTCTTTCTAAATATTTTCACAATACTCATTTAAAATTTTTATATCTATTAACTGTTTTGTTTTTTTTACATAATGATAAGTAAATACGACAAATTATTGTTGTTATTTATTTAAAAAAATTAAAAAAACCAATGTTTGCTTTATTTCGCATAACTGGCATAAGGCAAAAAAAAAAAAAAAAAAAAAAAAAAAAAATGTATATATATACATATATACATTAATTAATATGGATTTCCTTTTTATGCTTCTTTTTATTAATCCAGTTATATTCCAAAATGTCGTTCGTGAAATGTTTATATGTAAATGACAACGCTTAATTACTCAATTAATTATTCGGATTGGGATACAATAAGACATACGCAAATGTAAATACGTTGCTTTTAATATAGTCTTTCCCACGGAACACCAATTTTTTATTAAAATATTTTTAATCATTTTAATGAAAAGAAGTCGAAATTTCTATGTCAAACGTGGCGAATGAGGTGCGTTCATACTATAACTAACTTTATAATTATCCGGATCTTGGTGAAATAGCTGTTACACTTTTATGCAAAATTGCATGAATACCAAATTTATTACGATTATTTATATTAAATTCAGTATCTTAAATATGACGAAATCACCATGGCAACGCAGAATCATTACCTATCATGAGATATCACTGAATTAATTACATAAGATAGTAGTTAAAAAATGAAGAAAACTTTTAATACCTTTTTAAGTTTTGATTCGATTTTCATAAAATTTGAAATCCCTCTTCAAAATTCTGCAACGACTATATATATTAAATTTCAAGCAATTGGGTTGGGTAATTTTTGAGCTGTTATATGAGGACAGACGGACATATAGGCAGACGGGCGGATCAGAAGGCGACTATAGATGCTACGTATTTATATAATTACAAACACACCTAAAAAGGGAATCATTAAGTGCTGGTTTGAAACAACGGAATTATATCCAGTTAAGAAATCCATTTTATCCACCAGTGGCGTTCCACAATTTTTTTTAAATATTTCTCATTCTTTTACAACATAATTTAAAGTATTTGTTGGATTCGGTTTGTCTATTTGACGTCTGGCAGTCTGTCCGTGCTCTAACTCTCGTGAATATATAGGAATTCCCTGAAATTTTGAGTTCTCTATGTCTACTACAGAATGCTCGGTATTGAAAATAAAGTGTGTAGCGTTTGTGGTTAGTTTACGGAAACACACAAAATAATTCTTTTGGAAAATCGCTTCAGGTGTATTATATCGATGTTAGATATTTCAAACCTAATAAGACTGATATGCATCACGGAGGGGACTGCAACATAATTTCTCAAGACTATAGAATTTGAAACATAGTTCGTTTACAAAAATGCACGAAATAATATACAGGTCTGCAAGAACAAACTGGCAAATATTACTGGTTATGGTCAGCAATTGCTGAAAATGGATTTTTACAGAGTTATGTGTTTTTTAAATTGGTTATTTAGATATCTGATTTTGTTGTATGAAAAATTGAAAATTCTTAAGGTGGGTGGGGATGGGAGATGAGTGTTAAATACTAATTATGATATAATGTGTATAATCTACTACTATCCTTTGCAAATTCGTATTGAATATAACTTTATATTATGAACATTTTCATTGCATTTTGCATTTAATTCTTATTTTTATAGCCCATTTTAAATCCTTACGTGTATATGATTAAATTTAAATACAATGTATGATAAATACAGCTTATTTGCGCATTTTATTATGCATATATATATATATATATTTATATTATAATACTTATGATTGAATTCAATATCAATGTAGCATTTTTCATTCATTTGCTTATTCAAAATGTATACAATATAAGATCTACTTCCAAGTGCTCTTAATAGCTTATCGGTTGAATTTTGTACCAACATTACTTGTTTTGTTAGATTACATGCCCTCTCTAAATAAGGGATTCGGTCGTACTTGTTTTAAGAAATTCTAAAGTTTATTATTATTATTATTTTAAAGGTATAATATATATTTGACATTCTATAATATCCTGCTGTCTTTTGCAAATTCATATTGAATATATTTTTATATTATGAAAATTTGAATTTCATTTTGCATTTGATACTTATTTTTATAGCCCATTATTAAACTTACATGTTTATTGATTAACTTTTGATAGAAATACATTATAAATACAGCTTGTTTGTGTATTTTATTATGCATTTATTTATACCTGTTTTACAATACATATAATTGCTTCCAGTATGAATACAGCATTTCTCATTCCTTTGTTTATTCAAAATGTAAACAATGTAAGATCTATTTCCAAGTGCATTTAATAGCTCATCAATCGAATTTTGTACCATGATTACTTTTGTTGTTATATTATTTGCCATCTTTAAATAAGATAATTAGTCGTTTTAGTTATACGAACATGTAGGTATTATTATTATTATTATTAGTATAAAGGTACATTATATATTTGACATACTATAATAGTCTTCTACCTTTCGAGAATTTATATGGAACGCATTTTTTAATTTATGAATATTGTCATTGCATTTTTCAATTGATACTTATTCTTATAGCCCATTTTTAACCCCTACATCTTTATTCAATAGCTTTCGGTAGAAATGCATGATAAATACAGATTATTTGTGCATTTCATTATGTATTTATTTATATATACATATTACAATACATATAATTGTTTTCAACATAAGTGCATCCTTTCGCATTCCTTTGTTTATTAAAAATGTGTACAATGTAAGATCTACACTATATAGACATTAATGACCGGCAACTTACAATTTTAGACATTTTGTTGAATATTTAGAAATATACTGGACATATTGTTCTGGAATTTCAGGATTGAAAAGAACAGGTATGACCTCATATTTAGCAATGTCGATTTGATAAGGGGGGGCAATTAGGGGGACAACAAAAAATCAAAGAAAAAAACAATACTTGGGATCACCCTGTAAAATAAAATACACGAAATGATCTACCGCTACCGTATATATAAATAAACAGACATTGTGCAATATGTGTATTATTTTGTGTAAGAATAGCACGTATATTAATAGAGATATAGCGATTTATTTAAAAAAATTAAAAAGTTCTTGCATGTTTTTTGCTTCTAACATGCAGGGTTTTCAACCAAATTTAACGCCGGTCTCAGAAAAATTGACAAAATATAGTAGAAACAATACAGTGTACCTAGAATATAAATATATTAAATATTTGAGGAAATATGAGCAGTTGTATGAAATAATTTTTATCTGCGCATGCGCGAACGATAACAAGGATCATTTTACATAATTTAATAGTCATGGAGCAACGTATTAAAAAAAAAATCTAGTCAAATATTGTAAAAATTCAGAAGGATAAAGTGAGCAAATATTTAGTTGTTCTCTAAAAGCAGCTGAATGGTAAGGGATTTTACACAAATTGTCATTTTTTATTAACTGACTTTCACAAAAAAAGTTAGCATTTAGTGAATATCAACGAGTAGATTTGGAAAAAAATGCTTCGATTTTGATACTTCTTTTGATCATGGTATAGGTTCGTTCTGGTGGTTATCGAAGAAGAACTAAAGCATCAATAAAAAATGAAAATAAAAAAAAATTAAAAATTAAAAATGACTCTTTGTGGAAAATCCCTTATCATTCAGCTACTTTTAGAGAACTACTAAAAATATGCTCACTCTAACGTCGATATCTTTCTGAATATTTACGATATTTGACTAGATTTTTTTAAAAAAGTTGCTGCATAGAGTTGACTATTAAATTATGTAAAATGATCATTGTTATCGTACGCGCATGCGCAGATAAAAATTATTTCATACAACTGCTCATATTTTCTAAAATATTTATATTCCAATTGCACTATATTATTTCTACTATATTTTGTCAAATTTTCTAAAACCGGAGTTAAATTTGATTGAAAACCCTGCATGTTATAAGCAAAAGACATGCAAAAAATTTTTATATCTCTATTAATATACATGCTATTCTTACACAAAAGAATACACATATTGCACAATGTCTGTTTATTTATATTCGGTAGCGATAGATCATTTCGTGCATTTTATTTTACAGGATGATGCCAAGTATTATTTTTTGTCTCTGATTTTTTGTTGGCCCCCTAATTGCCCCCCTTATCAATTCGACATTGCTAAATATGAGGTCATACCTGTTCTTTTCAATCCTGAAATTCCAGAAGAATCCGTCATGTATATTTCTAAATATTCGACAAAATGTCTAAAATTGAAAGTTGCCGGTCATTAATGGCAATATAGCGTACTTTCAAGTGCATTCAATATCTCATCAATTGAATTTTGTACCATGATTAATTTTGCTGTTAGATTAAATGCCATCTTTAAATAAGATAGTTGTTTTTGATGTACGAGCTTGTAATGTTTTTTTTTTCAATAATTCTCATTATTTTAAAGTATATTATATATTTGGCATTCTATAATATCCCGCTGTCTTTTGCAAATTCGTATTGAAGGTATTTTTAAGCTTATCAATAATTACATTGAATTTTGTATTTGAAACTAGTTTACATAGCCTAACTTTCAGCAATTCATTCATTTTTATGCATATTCGAATTTCTTTTTCTACTATTTCTAAATTCTGACGCACTAAAAATAAATAAATAAATTACAATTTTCTTGCATAAATGTCATTTGCAATTTCACCAGTTCTTATTAAAAAAATAAATAAGAAACTCACAATAAAACAGATAGTTTAGGGGAAAATACATGTTTAAAATATCAATCAACTTATTCTTTTAAAAACAATACTATTTCTGTATGTTTTCTACCATCAAATTTTTCTTATTTTAATTTAATATTACATTATGTCGCTCACTCGCAATAAAAGTGACACATCTCGGCAAAAGTAAATTTCACAGGACAGGCAAAAATAATAAAAAATATTGATTTTATTGTAACATGAAATTATAGCACTTAGCTCTGCATGCAGGAGTAAAAACGCGCGTACAAAGGTAAAACCATTAATAATGAAGACGTAGATGAGATTTGGGGACGGGGGGAGGTTGAGCAATCCACTGTGGTCACCAATCGACATATAGCGTAACAAAGCGATTTTTCCTATAAGTACACTTATGAAAATTTTTCTGTAGCAAAACGCTTCTATGATAAACTGATTAGTGCAATATATATCTCAAAATGAATTTTTGCGAGATGTGTCACTTTTCTTGCTGGTTAACGATGTTATTACTCAACCAAAAAAACAAACAAAAAACCCAAACATACATATATATACGTCAAAAATAAATAAAAATTGCTTGAAAAAATACATGTAGGCATCGAGAAAGACTGTGTATGTTTATGAAACACCACATTTTTTGTAAATTTTAAACCAACAATAACAACAGAAGAGATATACTTAACAATCTTTTTGTAAAAAAATAAGTTCTTAAATGTCTAATTGGTGAAATATTTTACGAAGTAATGTATTTTCAATACCTGTGATATTACGTATATATTATATAAGTTAATATTATTATTTCATGTCAAAGAAAAAACAATTATTAATATAGGAAATTTCTGCTGTTTTTTATCAAAGCACTTAATGTGAAAAAAAAAAAAACTATAATAATAATGTAATAATTAGCAGGGTTTTTTTTTTCCGTTTTCTGAAAAACAAAATTTTGTCCATAAAATAACTACAAAAAATAAATTAATAAGTAAATAAAACTCAATGCAAAAATATGGTTGAAAAAATCAATTTTTAAAAAAAGTAATAAAACACTTTTTTTAAAATCAAAAATATGCCATATAAAAATATGCTTCAACATACTCTAAATATATTTCTTTCTTTTTTATTTACCTTAATTCTATATTTGTGTTTACTTTTATATCTTAATGCACCTTAAAAAGAAATATATGTATTCTTAAAAAAATGCGTAACATATTTTACAAAGGTGAGAAAAAATTTAAAAGGTGTCGTCATCTCGAAAAAAAAAAATCTGATTTGCTAATAGCAGGTAGTTGTTAGAACTCGTTAGGAAAAAACGCTTGCGAAGAAGAGTATTTTTTCGTAAAAAACTCGTAACTTTTTGTTTAGTTTATTTATTTATTTATTTATTTATTTATTGATATTTATTTTATGCTATTATGTCACATAATATTGTTATTCTACTTTAAGGAAAGGTCATTTACTATTCAGTTACTAATAAAAAAAAGTCACTGTTGACAATGCAAGAGAATTATCAGTATAGTTTTGAGAATTTCATGCAATTTTTGTAATTAAGTAACATTTCAAGGTTTTTTTTCTGCGTCTTAATTCTCTCACAAGCGGTGCTTAATATACGCCGGAACTCACCGGAGCTTATCCCGGTACTTCTATATGTTTAGTGAATATATAAATATTGACCGGAATTCGTCGGAGCTTATAAATACTGCGCTCCGGACCCCAGCAGAATGGCACTTCCGAAACACCAAATCATATTTATCTTTTTCTTTCTCTCACATCTCCAATACTTTACGTTCTTTCTTACCAGAAAGTTTACATATATGACGTAATGTGTAGCATACTTAGGAGCATATTTTTTATCTAGCGCTTCCTAATGTAGACTCATCGTTTTTTGTCTCAAAGATTTTCGTACGACGATGAGGAATTCCAGAATTATCCGCAACTATTTTCACTCGTGGACGTTATGGTTACGTTATGGTTTTTTTTTTTTTTTTTTTTTTTTTCTTTCGTGTTGGTAAACTATTCTTATTGATAAACTTTTTAGCTCACACGGTCCTTAAATTGAGCCGAAGCACACAGGAGAGTATTTCTTTATTTTTAGTTAATTCTTAAATATTAACCGGAATCCGCTAGAGCGTACAAATACTGCGCACCGAAGCCCACAGGAGCAGCTTTGTACAGCAGAAGCTGTTTAATCCGGCACATTCGAGACATCGGCCTTGCCAAATTTGCGATTTTACCGGATTCAGTATTGCTAGGCTGGTGACTCTTTTAATTCAGATTATTTGACTGTCACCACTTTTTTAAAATAGTATAATTCGCCTTATTTTTAAAAAAATTAATATTATTTCTATATAGGCCGAATATTTCTATTAAAAAAAAAAAAAAAAAACGGCGACAATCCACAATCTGGGGACAAAAAAGCCCCTAATGTGGACACACTGACCGGATTATCGAACGTCAATATGCATTTTATGTGTTTATATACATTATGAACCTATGCAAATGATATAAATATCCGCCAAAATACTATACTGCATTTCGTAATTTTAACAAATGTGGATTTCAAAGAAAATCATAGAATATAGAATTAAATTCAAATTGGGTAATATATTGTAGACGATATGATCTTTACAGTTTTAAAAAGTCTCTCATATCACCTTGCTCCCGTGATTGAGATTTGTTCTTTAAAAAATTGTTGCAGATTATGTACACAAATTCATGAAGTCTGCAGTGCTTTAATTTTTGTTGGATTCGGCAAATTTTATAAATGTATTTAATTTAATGCACCAGAAGCCTGTTTCCATGAGGCCTTAGCTTCATCTACCACACGAGAAAATACGAACACGATCTCGATCGGTTCCGGATTATAGAATGAGCCGAACTGTAGTGTACCGGATTAAAGAGCTTCTACTGTATATTAATAGAAGGAAATCCATGGCGAGTAGGATTTTCTGTAAAATTCCCCACGCCTGATTTTAATGTTTTTGCTCTGTTTATTTATTAGATTTGTTTGTATATAAGTGCATATAGATATACACATACACAATGTATATTAATTTTTTTTCTTTTGATGAAGATGAAGTTGCTTTAAATTTTGCTAATAATGTATGAAATATACATATGCGGGGGATACTTTACGATTGTTATTACTGCAGAATGTTAGAGATCCGATATTTTTTGTCAGAAATTAAAACCTGCTAACAAATTTAATAAAAAAATTAAAATATCCGAGCACTAATGGCGCATAAATTTATTCGTTTAAAAGATAAAACAAAAGAAAAATAAAATAAGCCGATTTATTTAATGAAAAAAATGCTATCTAATCTTTATAAAAGACTTTTTTCTATATTTATGTAATTTTTTTTTTTATTCGGTTTTATGAAATACATTTTAACTTTATAAATGAAAACCTAAAGAAAATGTACATTAGATGAAAATGAATAATAATTTTCAGAAACGTAAAAAGAAAGTAAAAAAAAAAAAAAAAAAATGCAGTCGTCTAGACATATATTTGTAAGTATCTCCTTAATTTAAAGGAAGAAGCTTCGGAAACTGGTTACTAAAAAATATTTGGTGAAAATCTTTTTTTAATCCTATAGTGGAAGTTTTGCTTTTACGATGTTGCATAAGATAATGTTATTACATAATGTTTTTAAAACACGTTCAATATTTTCTATGTAATAGCTTTGTTTACTTAGAAAAATACGAAGAAATTTGTTATATAACATTATAAAAACATTATTTATCCGCATCATTATATTTTTCCCAAATTTATTACAAAACAAAACTACTTAAAAAAATTGTTGTCTAATGTTAGATACGTCATAAGATTATGCTTTAATGTTCTTTTTCTGAGAGACATTTAATTATCTTTTTATTCAATTTCCACATTAAAAACTACTTTATTTTTATAAAATCTTATATGATCTTTCCGAAGAAAATCAAGCAAAATATTTCTTCTTTAAATTATGAAAAAAACCTTTAAAAAGATTTACAAAGTGTAAACATCTTGGAAACAAACAGTAACGATATTCTTTAATAAAAACAAATGCTTTTCAAACTAGTTATTGAAAATGACCTATAAATTAATGGATTTTTTAACACATGAGTTTTAATTATGTTACGTAAGCAATAATTATTATTTCATACCAAAATATTTTAATTAAGTTGCTTTTCTTAATGTTTATTACTTTTAGTAGAATCCAGAAACTGACTAAATTGTTCCATTGTTCAAAGAATAAAATTGTTTTTTTTTTTTTTAATTCTGCAGTTTATCAAAAGTCAAATTTACCACACGCTTATCATAAGAATATGATTTTTTACTAATACTATTTTGAAACTTATAACGATAGGATACACGAATTATGCACAATAAACTGTAATTAAAAAGTGGACTGATGAAGTTAAAATTGTCGAAAAAATTATCAATCGATAGATTTCCTGTAATATATATAGTGGAACATCTTTTATACTAAACTCTTTTAACCGAAACTCTCAGTTAACCGAAATCCATTTTTAAAGCTTTTTTTCTTTTAACTATCTTATTACTTGTGTGCAAACGGTCCTTTCTGAACTACTAGTACATATAATTATTTTCGATCCCCTTTCTTTGAGTTCCTTTGAATTTAACTTGATCTCCCGTAAGCTGCAGAGTGGAACGACGAAAACGAACAAATTAGCAATTCGGAAGCTTTTGAATGTTTTGCAAAACGTTTGACCTGGCTGGAGCAGCTGAAAGACTGTGATACTGGTGAACTAATACTATTAAAAAAACTCCGTGATAGAGCTTCAAAGCAAAGGCAATGGAAACTGCGACAAACAAAACATTTTTTTTCAATTACTTGTGATATATGTAAAAAGTACTTAATTTCAAAATTACAATTCAGGTATTTTATTCTTGTTTCTATTTTGCTATTGCTTTATTTTTATTAAGCACTTGTTACCATAATAGGAAATATTGCATATATTTCTCTTTAATCTTAAAATGGAAGCATTCTCGATTATCCGAAAATTTTGATTTTCCGAAAGAGGGTCGGTCCCAATTACTTCGGATAATTGAGGTTCTACTATATATATTTTTTTAAGAAAATTTTTTCCCCTTTTCGTATCACAGTTTATTTTTATGGCATTCTATATACTATATCAATTTTCACATAAACAGTAGAAACTGAAAAAAGAAAAAAAATCATAAATAAAAAGTTAAATATTATTGAAATTTTTAGTTCATTCTATCATATGAAGTATTTTGCTTCTTCAATAATAAGAAACAAAATAAGATTTTCCTTAAATTTCGGAACTTTTTACTGAGTTTCAACAATGAAAATGACTTTAAATTTCACCTACTAGTAGAACTATTGAATACTAATTAGAACAATTAGTTCTGTGCGCACTTAATATGTTGCTTTCGGGTACGAATGTATCGATCGTCCAGATTGTCCAGTGGTTTGAGAACTGGTTAAAATTGAAGAGGTTTCGGTTTTGAACAGAGCCGCAGAAAGAGACTCGTCCCGTTATTTCTTTCATTTCCATTTTTCATGTGGAAATCTTCCAATAGAAAAGTAATTTTTGTGTAAGAATTTCATTGTGGATTTTTAATTGTTGGCAACAGCTATAATTCAAAAGGTTTAAATTCGATAGGAAATTGGTGTTGAATTGATGTTTTTTTATAAATTAAAAATGAACTATAAATTATTTCGATTCCGGATTACTTTGTTTACCTGGGCCGTGTTTTAATACACATGTATGTAATATTTCACAATTCTGGCTTTCAAAATGAGCGTTTGTATAGAATTACAGACAGACAGACAGACAGACAAATTTTCATTTTTACATATTTGATAAATCTAATGACTAAACAGGGTAAAAACATTAAAACAGGAGTGGGAAATTTTCCAGAAAATCCTACTCGCCAAGGATTTCTTTCTGTCAATGTACAACGCTGCTCCTGGGGGTTTCGGTACGCAGTATTTGTACGCTCTAGTGGATTCCGGTTAATATTTAATTATTTACAAAAATAAAGAAGTACAAGAGTGACACTCTTGTGTGCTTCGGCTCAAATTAAGCACCGTGTGTGCTAAAAAGTTCATCAGTAAGTATTGGAGATGTGAGCGAAAGAAAAATATAAATATGATTTGGTGTTTCGGAAGTGCCGTTCTACTGGGCTCCGGTGTGCAGTATTTATGAGCGTAGACGAATTCCGGGTCCCGTTAGTGATTCGATCGCGACCCCTAAATATGGCATTAGAAATTTTTCAAAATATATAACTGCCGCTGCTCTATTATTAGATGGAATTTTGTTTTGCTTTTGATTTAAGCTGTGTAGTATTATTAACACGCATGTGCAGTTCATGCTACACAAATTCAGATTTTTAATTTAAATTGACTTTTAAAAAAAGATGCTCTATTATATTCCTTTACTATATTATCTATTAAAAAAATATCATAGACGGGACCTTTAAGGTTACCTTGTCATGAAAATTTGTTACTGCGGGTCTGAATAACTTATGTTTGAAGCTTGCCTGTTCATAGTACGTAAAACCTTCTGATTAACCTGTTTTTGACATTGTGGTTCAGCAGTTATTAATTGTTTATTTTTCGAAATTTTACCAGTTTTCGATCAAACATTTTATCAGTTCGTTACAATTTCTTGGTTCTACATTTTACGTGTTCATGGATCAACTAAAGCACCAAATGATGGAATAAGATGCCATAATGCTATGGTTTGAGATATGTAGCACAAACAGTGATCTCAGCATAGCCCCAAATTTTTAATAGTTTTAAATATAACTATACAGAAAAAAAATAATTGTCTATTTGAGCTTTGATATAAATGAACAGTCTAGTTGAACATTTTACCCGTTCATGATTCAACATTTTATCTGTTATACTTCAAATGAAGCACCAAATGTTCGAATAATATTTCATCATGGTAATGTTGCGAAAGTGTAACACAAAAATTCGGCTCAATCTAGCACCAAATTTTAAAAAGCGTAAAACATAACGATCGAAAAAAAAAAAAAAAAGAGTTATGTATGCTTTGATATTAACAAATAGCTATTACAATTAGTCGTTTAAGAAGTATCTATAAAGGAATATACATGTAAACTACTGATTTTATGCTTATATTACTATTAATAAATTTTAACGAAATCTTAATAAAATTACTAATTATTTTGTCAATTCCTCTCTAATTACAAACGCAAGTTTAACCTCTTAATTCTTGCTCCCGTGACATTCACGGGCTCTGCATTTATTCAAATTGCTTGATTCCCACGAGTTTTATAAAATAGTGTAATTGGCATTATTGTGGTATCATTTTACCTGTCATTAAATAAGTTATTTCTTTTCAAAAAGCGGTGCCAATAAGCAATTTGAATTTTTAAACCGTAATTTAATGCGACCGTTAAGGGGTTAAAAAAGGCCAGTGCTAATGTTATTTTCAGTACTTTTTTATAGTTTTATTATTAAGTAACAACTTGTTACAAAAGAAAAAAAAAGAAATACTATATTTAAAATAAGATTTATATTATGTGTCCTAAAAACGATTCTTTATATATTAGTATTATTCCCTTTTCGACAATTTTTTAGAGTTTTCTTTCATAACATCCAATGTCAGTTTGCCGAATGACAATTGAAATAAAATGTATATTCATTAAAAAATACATAAAAAAATAAGAAAAAGTGAGAAAAATATTGAAAAAAGAAGAAAGCTTATTCAAACACGGAAATTGCACTTGACAAAAAGAGCGCTATAAGAATAGAAAATGGAATTGGAAATTTAAAGTAATGATTTAAGTATAAGTAAGGCTTTTCAAACGAGAGTGCGACTTTTGTCAATATTTGAAATTTTTCTTCTTTTGAGAGTAAACCGTTCTAGCAGAAACGGAGCGACAAGAAAAATACTTTAAAATACGTTATTGACTTTGATGTATAGGGTAACAGGAAGGGAACTCTAGAAATACGTTTTTATTTTGAAAGAAAAATATATATTTATAAACGCATTTGAATTCACATGTAAAATACTATTATATATAGATTTCTGAGCATTGTGAATACAAATGTATATTAATTAAACATTTTTTGAGCTAAAAGAATACAATATACCCTTTTTAGTTGCTTCGTAATTATATAAATACTTAGCAATTACTGTCCTCGTCTGGTCCGTGCGTCTGTCTGTCTGTCCATCTGTCCGCATATACAGCGCAGAAACTATCCAACCGACTGGTTTGAAATTTATTTCGTGTAATCTTTGCAGAATTTTATCGATTCACTTGAAATTTTATGAAAATAGAATCAAAGCTTTAAAAATATATTAACCCATATTGGATCGCTGTTCTATAAATAGGGCAGCTAATAAATTAGCAAATAATAGCAATTAATAAATAGCAAAAATTCCTGTAACAGTGTCTGTTACAGGAATTTTTGTTGTTGCCATTACATAAAAAATTCTAGGAATCCCATTTTCCTAGAAAAACTTTAGTAACTTTACAGATTTTTTTTTTTTTTTTTTTTTTTTTTTTTTTTTTACAGTGTACGAATCAGTGTAACAGCTCCTTTTAAGACATTTACTTTCGTCGAGATTCGACGGGTTTCCCCTCGTCTCTTATTAATCTGGATGAAATGCAATAAAGCCCCTTATCTCGAAATATATCTGGATATTTTATGGGCATGGACCATTAAATTATTAACGCCTTTCGTAACCAAAAATAAAAATTTAAGAAAGGTTATGGAGAATATATGACTCTTAGTAACATGTTCGCTTCGACGTGTACCATAGACATATTTATTCAACAGTGTCTATGTTAATCGACGTTGTAAATTTAAACCTATAAAACTGCATTGTATAGATAAACTGCATTTTAGAAAATTTTCGTCACGTGTAATAAAATTAAAAAATTCGAATTAAAATCGATGTAATATTTTTGGATTTTTTTTATTATTATTCAGCGTTTCCATAAATAATGTCCCAGTTTTAATGGTATATTATAACAGCTTAATTTAGACTATTTACAACAAATCATACATCAAATTGAAGGTAAACTTACCTAGTTTTTCTTACAAATGTTGAGCACCTTTAGTTATACGGCACACATACAATCTAAAGTCCAATTCTTCCCACACTTCGATTAAGAAGTCCGTAGTCATGGAAGAAATAGGTTCTACAATTCTGTGTCTTAAGAGGTTACTTCAGTCAAGTGAAAAGACCCATTCGCTAATGATAATCCTATGGAAGAAATTTATAACTATATCTCGGCTGCATTTGAATATTTTTAAATGATTTTTTTTTTTTGCATTGGATAGCTGAGATCGATCTGTATGCAGGCCGTTTTTTACTTTTTCGATTTCGATTGCAGATTTTTTTTTTTAATGAGGATGCTTTCAGTTTCGAAACCGGTTCCAAAAATGACAGTGTCCTCATTAAAAATATCTGTAAACAAAATAGAAAAAGAAAAAAAAACGGCCTTTGTACAGATCGATCTCAGCTATCCAATGAAAAAAAAAAAAAAAAATCATTTAAAAATATTAAAATACAACCGAGATATCGTTATAAATTTCTTCCATAGGATTAGCATTAGCGAACGGGTCTTTTCACTTGACTGAAGTAGCCTCTTAACACTAGCAAATCATTAGGTACAGGGGGAACGTAAACACGATCTTTTATAAAGTCCCCAAGGTAAAAATCTCATGCCTCTAACGCCTTTTAAATCTTCAGCCCAACAATAACGCTTTACGCTAAGGAGTCGCCATTTTGTGTATGTGGCACTACCACCGAGTAAATAACAAAGCAGTACTCGCGCATGCGCTTATCTAAAAGTGTTTGAGTTATTCTTTATTTGTGATATTGAACAAACACTCTACAACGCTTACAGTTGATACTATTAAAATTTATAACTAGGGCATTCTTTTATGGATACCCTGTATTTTATTTCAGGGAAAATTTTCATAACACCAGAAACATTTAATTTGATTTGATAGCCTAAGAGGGACTGCTAAGATTAGAAAACCAAGTCCGTAGAGCATAATGTCCCTCGCGGATTCATCTATTAAGGATTTTAAAAAAATGCATAGATTAGCAAGTCAGTTCACAATGTCATCCCGCCAAAACCGCGACAAGGGGCGGGAATAACAAAAAGGTGGAGGAGTGCTCCAGCCTGCCGTGGGAAACCCAAACATGATACGGGGCGAGGCGTGTAAAAAAAGTAAAAGGAAAAGGATATGCATAAAACATTTCTTCACTGCCGGACAACAGATTTCCTCCGCGACACTGGGCAGTCAGGTCGTAACGGTGCCGCCTGAGCAAGCTCAAATCGCGACACTGAGCAGTACCACACGATAAAGGAACAGGACATAGCGCAGGTGACTAACACCAGAAACATTGCATTAGTATACCCTTTTATCTTTTGCATAAAATATAACGGATATAAATCACTTTTCAATGACAATTCTTTATTACTTACACCAGAAATATTGCAAGTAATAAAGAATTGTCATTAAAAAAGTGATTTATATCCCTTATATTTTTATGCAAAAGGTAAAATGGGATACTAATTCAAAAGCCTCATTGTTTTTATATGTGCTAAAATATTCGGCTTTCACACGATTCTCTTATGAAAAAAAAAAATTATTTTTCCTATTTTTTTCCCTCTTTCACAATTCCTATTTCAGTTGACTTTCATAACATTCTATTTCACTTTAGCGAAAAAAATTCAGGTAAAATCATATTCATTAAAAAATTCCTAAAAATGGGGAAAAAAAAGGGAAAAAGTTATTCAAACACGGAAATTGCACTTTACAAAAAGAGCGTTATAAGAATAGAAAATGAAATTGGAAATTTAAAGTAATGATTTAAGTATAAACACGGCTTTTCAAACGTAAGTACGACTTTTGTCAATATTTGAAAATTTTCTTTTTTGATGGTAAACCGTTCTAGCAGAAATGGAACGACAAGAAAAATATTTTGAAATATTTTATTGACTTTGATGTATATACCAGAAAAAGAATATCGCTCTAGAAATACATTTTTACTTTGAAAAAAAAATGGTCTAAAAAATATAGCATGACGCTTCTGTATTTAAAAGCAAAGCATTATTTTTTAAATAATTCTAGAATGTACAGAAAAATGAATGATTTAAATTATTTAAGATTAATTAAATATCATACAAATTCGCCCATTCTAAATATAGTTAAAAAAATTAATTATATAACTATACATGATTGATGCCTTTGCTCATACTTATACCCGATGGAGGAATTATGCTTGTTTGATTTCGATAACCCTTTCTAAATTTTAGTAAAATTCAAACATGGGAACGTTTAAACGTCCACATATTTCGTTGTAACTTTTAGTGCTCAACAGTTCAATAAAATTCTCCAAGAGCAAAATCATTTGAATACGTTGTTACCTTAAATCTTTTCTTTTGAATAACTATCCTCATATTAATTATAGTTTAGCGAAGTATAGCTTTTGTGTCAGAAATTTATGTATAAGGTTTTAACTATTTATTATTATACGCGTTTTGTAACTAGAAAGCTCCTAACAATAAAATGTATTTTTTTTTTTTTTAACGTGTAGGAAAAAACATTAATTCGGTAAAAAAAAACTTTCTTTGATATATGTGAAATATATTTGTTATAAACTCGCAGCATAGGGAAATTCAGACATCAAAATATGCAACTGTAAGGTAACGTTCAGAAGTGATAATTAATAACTGAAAATTCTTTACCAAGAAAAAGCATAGGATTAATCTGGTGATTTCATGTCAAATCCCACGATGACTAAATCCATCATCACTATTATCCCTAGTACCAACCAATGTGGAAAAAACGCTTTCAAAACGAAATATCTGTATTTTCAACGTTTTTAAAACTTTGTGTGCTGCTAGGATAATATTTATGAAGAGATGACTGAGAATGTGTTCCTTAACCCTTTCGGGTCCGATTTTTTTTTTATTTTGAGAAAAAATACTTTTACTTTAATAATGTTAATCGTAGCTATCCAAATAGATTTACTGGCGTTTAACGATTATCTCATTGTCTGAAATCTGACGAATTTACTTATATTGTATCCTATTCAATTCATATTCATATGATAATAGATTAAGGAAGAGTTTTTGGAGACGTTTGGAAAATATCGTATTACAACAGGGTTTAACAGATATTACAACTTTCTAATGTTTTTTGCGTATTATCACACATGATTAAAGAGCGAAAATATATGTATAAAATAAAAGAATCGCCAACGCTGCAAAGAGAATTAAGCAAACTTTTTATTATAACAGTAGCTTTTAGTAACTTTTTGTTATAACCTCTTTTATCCGAAACTCTTTTACCCGAAAATCTCGGTTAACCAAAATTTATATTTAAAGCATTTTTTTTCTTATTATTATCACATTCCTTGCGTGCAAAATCCATTTTCAAAGCTTTTCTTTTTCTTTTTTCTTTAACTATTATATTCCATGTGTGCAAGCGATCCATTCCGAACTACGAGTACATATAAATATTTTTGATCCCCTTTCTTAGAGTTCGTTTGAATTTAACTTGAGCTCCCGTAAGCTGCGGAGTGGAACGAACAAAACGAACGAAGAAAACGAATATATTAGCAATTCTGAAGCTTTTGAATGTTTTGCAAAAGGTTTGACATGGGAGCAGCAGAAAGACTATGATACTCGTGAACTAATAATATTAAAAAACTTCGTGATAGATTTTCAAAGCAAAGGCAATCGAAACTGCGACAAACAAAACATTGTTTCAAACCCTTGTGAAATATGTACAAGGTGCTTTAATTTCAAAATTATAATTCAGGTAATTTATTCACTTGTTTCTAATTTGTTACTATTTTATTTTTATTAAGTACTTGTTACATCAATAAGGAATAGCGCATATATTTCTCGTTTGTCTTAAAATTGAAGCATTCTCGATTATCCGGAAATTTCGATTTTCCGAAAGAGGGTCGTCCCAATTATTTCGGATAATCGAGGTTTTACTGTATTGTTGTTACTGAATGCCAAAATGTAAATGAAGTTATAATGAAAAAGGCATAGCCATATACTATCATTTCTATAAGTAGATAGTAACAAAAGTAATTATTTGACAAAATAATGCCCGATGAAAAGACATGTACTATTAATAGTACACCAGACTTGAAAGGGTTAAGCATACATTAATAAACGACACTCGATAGTAAATTCTCTAGAAACTATTAGCTGTTTCGTAATCGACTATTTAGGAAAATAATTACTAAAAGTGCAACGGAAACAGTCTAGAGATAAATGAAGTAGACAACTTTGTAGGGATAGATATTAAAAAAAATAATAGTAATCACGACAGCTGAATTTCGGATAATATAAAAGTGTTCTTTCAATTAATATGCGATATTTTAAGGATCTTTGAAGGATTCAACTGAATAGCTATATGCAGAAAATTACGAATCCTGCATTTAAGAAGAAGAAAAGTAAAATATTGGAAAAATTTCCATAATTTTTCCAATTTTCTAGTTATGAGAGAGTTGCTGAAAAACCATCTAAATATGCTATGTTATTTGAAAAAATGTGCTTAACTTTTTCTCTGTGTGTTATAACTTAGAAAAAGTCATATTCGTCGTTGCAATCATGGTGGTAGTGATTTGAAAATGAACGTCTTAATAAAAGATGATTAAATTATACTTCAAAAGACAAAAAATTTAAGTATTATGCAATTACTTATATCAGTGGCCCATATTTTAAAGTACCATCTTCAAAACCAAGTTTGTCATATTGATTTCTCATAGAATTCCAATATATATCCGGATATCATACTTCATATCAATACACGATGAATACTGTATACTGTCTGTTACGGTCTAGTATTTTGTGCACACATATGGTATGATAGTTTTTTCATAATAAAAATTCACTTCTGATACCAGAAATTTTATAAAACTTTTGTAGATTTTATGAATAAGGCAAATTACTTTAAAATATTAACAGTAAATAAACACTCTGTAAGCTTTTTGTTAATATAATAATTTTTATTTATATTAGTTGCCCTCTGATTATTCTTCTTTTAAATAAAATATTTATTCCCCACTCCTTTTTCTAATTTTTAAGTTTGTCTAAGAATCTACAGATAAGCTTCTAAGCAATCTTTTCGACCGTCATGGTCTTTTACTTATTAAATAAATACGCATTTTTTTAGACGATTAAATCCTATTCAGATAACTATGCATGCCTCTCTAAAATTGCATTTAATATGAAGATGTTTGTTTAATCTTAAATGATGAATGCATGAGCATTCTTAACGAGTTCTCCATGTGTATATGTATTATTTGCTGTTATCTCTGTGTTGTTTTTTTATACTTACATTTACGCAATGTTTCTTTTTCTTTTTTTGTACTCTAAAAAAATACCGAAAAAAAAACTGCTGTAATCAAGTTAATTGGAGATTCGTAAAATAAATTTTATTGTTTTTTCCTACTCTGGGTGATTTATTATGATTCTAAAGAAACTTTTTGGCCAACATTCCTCTATTTATTTTAGAGATTAGGTATAATTATTTATTTCAGAAGTTACATTTTATTTAAATGATTGTATGTGTCTCTCTTAAAATACTTTGAATCTAAAAAAGTAATATTTGCTTGACTATCATAGTATTCATGTACAACGAATCTTAGTTATATTTTCCAAGAATATGTGTACATTTTGCAATATTGCGAGTTATTGTTATCAATGTTATATTTTTATGCTTATCTTTCTGTTGTATTTTTCTTTCTATTTGATTAAAAAGATATTGAAAATAAAATAAATGTTGTTTTATATGTGTTTGAACTGCAAAACCTTATTTTGATTCTAGAAAAAGTGTTTTTAACCGACTCAAGAAAAATGAGTAGGTTCTCAATTCGACGCATGTATTTTTTTATGTATATTCACCGATTATTGAGAAACTACGCGACCAATTCATGCATTTTTTTTTTATAGAAAGAGGAAACTCTCTAATTTGTCCCACTTAAATTTCATCAAAATTGGTTCAGAACTTTTTTAGAAATTCAACAAATACCAATAAAGTCAATACTTTCCTTCATTCTCTTCTACGTCAGCTGTTTGAGAATAACTCGGTTAGTGCCCATAGCTGCACGATTATCTGGTGCACAACAGAACTACAAAAGATCGGCATTTTATGTTTGTTCATCTATTACTCCGAAACTACTCAATAGTTTCACCTGTTTGTTTTTAAATTGAAAAAAGACACTCTCAAATCGGTCCCATTTAAACTTCAACAAAATTGGTTTAGAACTTTTTTCAAAAATTCAAAACAAACCCCTCCCTCAATAAAAAAAAAAAAAAAAAAAATCCTTTAAAATATTTAACTTTCGACGATTTTAATTAAGTGACGTAGTACTAACTGTTTGGCGAGAAAGTCGCTACCCGGCGATTATCTTCCCTCTTTATATGGTTTTGTTTCTGGAACTGTATAAGGGAAAACCAAAAAAAACAATATTATAACAATATTTAATCTTTAACAGCTTTTATCTTTTAAACGCTTAGTAAAATTTAATGAATAAATAAATGAATTAAAAAAAATTGTAAAGTGTTTATATTAACCAAGTTTTCTGCGTACACTTGCCTCATTTGGAGAACTGTATTTTCACGGTGGAGGGTTTTTTGCGCTAATATATAGCGGGACAAAAGCTCCTGGCAAGTTTTTGAATTTGATATGTAATCAGGTAATTGATGTTGGGTTTTTTTGTTTCAAAAATTCATAATTACAGCAGAACCTCTTTTATCCGAAACTCTCGGTTAACTGAAATCCACTCCTTGTGCGCAAGCGGTCCTTCCGAACTTCGAGCACATGTATGTGCTCGTATTTAAAAATATTTTCGACCCCCTTTATTAGAGTTCCTTTGAATTAAACTTGAGCTCCGGTAAGCAGCGGAATGGAACGAAGAAAACGAACAAATTAGCAATTCTGAAGCTTTTGAATGCTTTGCAAAAGGTTTGGCATGGCTGGAGCAGCAGAAAGACTATGATACTGGTTAACTCATAGTATTAAAAAACTCCGTGATAGAGCTTCAAAGCAAAAGCAATCGAAACTACGACAAACAAAACCTTTTTTTCAAACCCTTGTGATATATACAAAAGGTACTTAATTTCAAAATTAAAATTCAGGTAATTTATTCTTGTTTCTATTTTGCTATTGCTTTATTTTTATTAAGCACTTGTTACCATAATAAGAAATATTGCATATATTTCTCCTTAATCTTAAAATTAAATCATTCTCGATTATCCGAAAATTTTGATTTTCCGAAAGAGGGTCGGCCCCAATTACTTCGGATAATCGAGGTTCTAAGGTATATTCATTTTACAAGGAATCCTGTAAGTCATTCATTTGTTTTGCTGTCTTACCAACAAGGTTCGCACACTTCTTGGAATTTCCAAGGACTCTGGCACCAATATTAATGATAAGAAAATTTACATTTAATATTTAAAATACAGAATTCGCAAACACGGCCTTTATTCACAGATTTTGCAGTATTTTTCTGCAGTGAAATGCTTTGAAAATATTGTAAAAATTTAGTGGTAAAACTGTGCGAACCCTGTACCAATATCTGAATACTTTTATTATTTTTAGAATTGAATCCACAGGAGTGCAAACACCCCCTACACTAGGTACCAATTGTAAAATTTATGTATAAATATTATTCGTTGAAATTTGCATATTGTTCATTATCATAAATTAAGCGCACTGTCGGATATCGATATTCTTTGACATTCTAAAAAATTCTATTCCAAAACTGTATATTTACTAGCTTAAAGTTTCCTGATAATGTGGCATGATCACTCAGCGTTATTACAACAATAATACTCTAATAAGTATTATGGGATTTTGCATTGTTATGGGTTTCATTATATTATAATAGATATCGATGCGTAGGATAATTTATTGCACTAATTGTTGTGTCCTAAAAACTACACGTTGATGTGAAAATTAGACATTCGCAAATTTTTATCGCGTTTGTAAAATTATTTTGCAACTGCATATGTAAACACTAGTTGTTTAAGTATATAGTCGAAAAAAAATTATATAACAATTTTTAGACATACTGGAAATGATATAAAACTAATTTCTATAAAACTTGTTTAATGATCAGATACTGGTGTACATTTTGTCCTCTCAATTATTTATTTGTACGTGCTATCTTCAAAGGCGACGGCACGTAAGATTATAAAAGAAGTTAAATTACGTTCAAATAAATATTATCTGTTTACTTGCAAGCAAAACTCAGATAACAAAAGAATACACAAATTACCAATTGGGATCAGTAGTATTTTCTCTTATGCCTTAAAAGATACGCAGTAATGCTAAATGGGATTTAAAGGTCTCGCTGTAGGCTTTACAGAAATATAATTTTGGTTTTACAACTACAATTCTCAGAGATACAGTATTGGAAAAACAACTACGCTGGAAAAAACTTTTTTTTATGGGGGGTCCGGGATCAAAATTCTATTTTTTTTATTTATAGAGATTTTGTTATGAATTTGTTTTCTGAAATATATTTTAATATAATAAGAGTATTAAAATTAAGAAGAATCTGAAAAATTTTAAATATTTTTTTTAAATTTTAAACATATTTAATTTTTGAAAACTCTGGAAGTACTTACTCGATTTACAAAATTTTTACACTTTTGTGTACAGAAAATGTATCATTTTAAATTGTCTTCGAGATTTCTTAAAATATTGATTACGATTTAAAAAAAAATTAAATAAGAAAATGAAGTTTTTTATCAGCGAGTATTGCATTAGTTATCATATTTTCACAATTATCACTCAAAATTAAAAATCGTGAAGACAATTTGTTGGAAATATAACATAAAAGCTCTTTTGAAAATTTCATACATACAGTGGCGGTCAAAAGTTTCCGGCCAGTTAGTCTCTTTGATTTGTTTGACAGAACGTTTCAGCGAAAAAGAAACACAATTGGTCCAAAAGTCAGGAATAAGCAAATTATCTCTGACCACGTGATCATTTTGAATGGATACTTAAGATACTTTTCGCAAAGGGGAGGAATTCGAAATTCGCGTGTGCAAAAATTTCCGGCCATTCGCCATCCGTTAGTTTTTGCTATCGCTAAAGTGTTTTTTTGGCCGTGTTTGTTAATTAATCAGTATGAATAACGCATTTGAAATTCAAAAATGAAAAGTTGAACAATTTATTGTTCTTAACGAGTGTGTTTGTCCCTAAAGTGATAATCTTCTTGTGAGATTGCGGCAAAGTTGTCGATCGGAAAATTTGCTGTGAACGATATTTAAAAAAAAATATGAAGATGGTCATGGCCTTCGGAACCTGCTACGTTCCGGAGGACCCCAGAAAACGACTATTCTTGTGGGCAGAATTATCAGGAGAAAAGCAGTTGATGGCCCGCATAAAAATGCCGCTGCAATTCCCCGCGATTTACAGTGTTAAAATATTGTTGAAATAAGTTGGTCTAACGATTCAAGATACTTACGTGACGTAGTACTTTATGGAACAGTCGGTGTTAAAAAACCTTTCATAAATAAAAAAAAATCAGAGGGCTCGACTGGCGTTTGCCAAGGAATACAAAGACTGGTCAAGAGAAAACTGGAAAAAAGTACTATTTTCCGATTAATCGACTTTCAATCTTTTTGGAAGTGATAACAGACATTATAACCGACGATCTAAAAACAAAAGATAAGATTCGAGATATGTTATTCCTGCAATGAAGCTTGACGGAGGACACGTTATGATGTGGGGAGCATTTTCTGGAAAATGTGCCTGTCCGTTATTTGAAATCCGCGGCAAGATGAATTGTGCAATGCATAAAGATATCTTACAAGATCATTTTCTGCCTTATTGGAGGGAAAATTGCGGTCACAACTATTTGTTTCATCAAGATAACGACTAAAAACATACATGTAAGCTCGTCAAGCAGTGGCTTTTGCACAAAAAAATTCCGCTTTTGAAATGAATAGCCCAATCACCCGATCTGAATCCAATAGAAAATCTTTGAAACTAACTTGAAAACATGTGTGGAATTATAAATATTCTAATTCAGCAACATTTCCCCAAAAATTGCAAGAGCCGTGGAAAAAACTTAACATTGACGATCTACAGCCGTTCATTGAATCGATGTCACGTTGCGGCGCCGCAGTACTTATTGCTAAATCTATGAATACAAAATAGTAGTTGTAAATGTTGTTGATCACTGTTATTTTCTGTTATAACACCATTTTTTTCCAAACTTGCCAATGTGGGCGGAAACTTTTGAGAACATGCGTTTTCTTTTGCAATTAATTTTGTCAAGCAAATTTATTAATATTTATTTTTTATTCCATAAATAAGTTCTTAACTGTTATGTCAATAAAGTGTATAAGTATCACTTTGAGATTCCTCTTCATATAGGTATACTTACAAATTAACCAAAAATTTTATGCTGGCCGGAAACTTTTGACCGCCACTGTATATCTTGCAAGGAACTTTAGATATATCCTTTTAAAGTTGACAAATCGTGAAAAATTAATTCTGAGATAAATTAAGTTAAAGTTGGGGGAAAAAAATTCTAAATTTTTGAAATTTTTTCGAAAAAATTTCAAACTTTTTCAATTTTTTTTAAATTTTTTTTAACTTTTATATTCAAATATATAAAATTCGATGCACAGTTTTATTTATATATATATAAACCAAACTTTTATAAAAAATATTTGGGATTTTCATTGATATGGAAAGCGAAGTGTGAATTTTGAAAATTTCTAAGATAACGCGTAAAATTCCTTTTTTTCCCTTAAAAAAAAAAAAAAAAAAAAAAAAAAAAAAAAGATAAATACATGCTATAATGCATGTAATGTACCCTTGAGTAATGAAAAAAAAATCCATTTTTGAAGAATTTTTAGCCCCGGCCAAAATTAAGGGATTTTGAATTTTCATATATTTTACACTCTGCACACACACACAAAAAAATCACATGCAATATTTTCCATTGGAAATTAATTGCCGTGTTGTATTGTTAAATAACTAATTTTTTAAGTTTAAAAAATATCTTAAAAAAAAAAAAAAAAAAAAAAAAAAAAAAAAAAAAAAAAAACATGAAACGCAAGTAATGGGGGGTGGGGGGGTTAAAGATCATTCAAAGCTCATATTTATGAAGGAAGAAAATGTCATTTACATTGAAAGTGTTGAGGTCTAATTAGTTCTCTAACACATGCAGTGAAGGCAAAATGTTGAATAAATGCAAAATAAAATTATAAAATAAATGTTTTGCAAACACAGACTGTGCAGTAATGTAATCCAAATTAGGGTGTTTCACAGGATCTGAAAACTAAACGATTAAAAAATGCATTTTAAATCACAATTTGATTTAAATAGAAAATAATATTTTCGGTTCCAAATATCTTAAAAAATATCTAAAAGAAAAAAAAATTGAAATGCAATTAATGGGGGGGGGGGGGCGTTAAAGATCATTCAAAGCTCATATTTGTGAAGGAAGAAAATTTCATTTACATTGAAAGTGTTGAGGCAATTAGTTCTCTAACACATGCAGTCAAGGCTAAAATGTTGAATAAATGCAAAATAAAATTATAAAATAAATGTTTTGCTAACACAAAATGTGCAGTAATGTAAACTAAATTAGGGGTATTTCACAGGATCTGAAAACTAAACGATTAAAAAATGCATTTTAAACCACAATTTGATTTAAATAGAAAATAAAATTTTCGGTCCCAATTTACCTTTAACCCAAAGACTGTCTGATCCTATTTAGCCCGAAAACACTACTTTTGGCGTAATTAGATTCATGCAGATCATTAATATACAGGGTGTCCCAAAAGTATTGGGACAAACTTTAAGGGGAGGTAGGGGACATCACAAGGATTCAGATTTGCATAGCAACCCATGGTCAGAAACGCTTTACTGGCGTGGTAGTGAAAAACAAATCACAAGAAAGAAAGGACACGAACAGGGAGAGAAAACATGTTTATTATTCTTAGTACTGCAAAAATGCCAGGGCAATGCTGGAAAGTGTTGAGGAACTTGTTGCACGCATCGTGGCAGCTGCTAAGGAAGTCCGGGGCATTCCCAGTATTTTCGAGAACATTAGATCTTCCGTACGCCGGAGATGCGTTTCCATGCATCACGGACCGTGGTCGTAATTTCCAACAGCTACTTTGATGACGATCGTTGTCTGTTTAATGTTCTTTCTTCTTGGTTTTCTGATGTACTAAGGATAATAAACATGTTTTCTCCTCTTATTCGTATTCTGTCTTTCTTGTGTTTTGTGTCGTCACTACCGCGCCAGGAAAGCGTTTCTGACCATGGGTTGCCATGCAAATCTGAATCCTTGTGATGTCCCCTACCTTTCCTTAAAGTTTGTCCCAATACTTCTGGGACACCCTGTATATGCTTCGTCTGTTGCAAAAGTTAACCATTTCCTCTTTAAAACAACCTTTTCTAAATTTAAATCCATAGCTATATTTCAATATTCCTGCAATTTTTTACACAGGACCTTTTTAACTAAAATATTCTCCCTTTCACGAGCAACATTTTTCTTTATGTTCTGGAAAACAATGGTTTCTTGTACAGGAACATACATTTTCACTCCAAAGAAATCGCACAAGTAGAGTATTAATCCGACTTTATAATTAGCATGGTCAATTTTTTTATATGTTTCAGATTGCCCCTGAACCTAATTATCCCTACCTCACCTATCTTATTTGTTACCTCTGCTTCAGTTATATATTTATATTTATGCTACAAAACTCTTTTCTTTTTGCAAAAATTGGAAATCATATTCCTGTATCTAACCCTAATTATGAGTATAAGAAAAACATATTAAAAAAATGTAATTTAACAAATTACAACGACCATTTGGAGAATGATTTTTTCAAACACTATAATTTAAGACATAAAAAATCGCACGGAGTTAATCATACATTACGTACGCCACGGATTACATTTTTCTGTACTGTAAATTTTTAAATTTCTACGGAGCTGGTCATTCATTACGTACGCCATGGATTAAGCATTAATATTCCTGGACCAATTTTAAATGAAATTTCATTCTTAAACTTCTAAATACCCCACAATATTACTTTGTACACGGTCGTATAGAGAAAAAAAATGAACTTTTGTCATAGTGGCAACAGAAGTATCCATCTCTGTTGAAAGTAAAGGGAAAATACAGATTAGTGTATAGACCAATCAGAAAAGGAATAAAATGCGGATATCCAATAAAACGCTTCAGATATGTTTTTGATTTCCTACCCTGACAGAGGACAATAACCATTTTTCCAACGTGCATTTTGCAGTTAAAAATGTTTTATGTAGAAATATTAAAATAAAAAAGCGTAAGAATATTCTTAACTTTATAACCTAGTATATATAACTGTATAACTTGTAGTTTTTTTATTTATATTATATTACACCTTTCTATCCTGTTATTGTGAAAAAACTAACACTTCTACTTATTCTTTAAGCATTATTATTTTTAAAGCGACTGTCTGAGATTATTTTTCTGCTAGAGTCATCGTGCACACATAAATTTTCCTCTTCTATTAAATCATATTCTAATGATATATGAACATTTTCTACAATCAATCAAAAAATACTGGAATCTCAAAGGAATAATGCATCAGCATTCTTAGTATGTTTTTATTAAGATTATATGGAGGCTGGAGATCGTGTACAAAAAATACTTTGACAGAAACATGAAAAGAGAACAGCGAAAATGATAAAATATTATTTTTTTTCTTACTTTCTATTGTTTTTTTTTTCTTTATAACACTTTAATTGAAAAACGCTGTTGATTGAATCTAGAAAAAAAATATGCACGGATATTCTTATCTTGCTTCCAATGTTTACCTCCCTAACAAACATTCAACTTATGGGACACTGACGGCCACATTAGCCTTGGCCCAAAGTGCCCAAACATTTCCGTCAAAAAAGTGTCACACTGGACAAGATGGCGCCGCATAAACTTGCCCGTAAATACGTTATCTTGTTTTTCTATATTATTTTCTTATATTCATATAAATAATTGCCACTTATTCCTAAAATATTAAAATAAAATCATTTTATCACTCCCACCTATTTATTCATTAAGCTTTCTTATGATTCAATCGACTGACATTATATTTTTGCTAAAGTGATTGATACACAAAAATTGCCTTAATCGTTAAATCTTATTCAAACGACTATGTATAGTACCTCTTCCAAAATTCTTATAATGTGAAAAAATGCTGGAATAGCAACGAAAGCATGCTTGAGTGTTATTAGCATGTATTTAGTGATATTAAATGTTTAAAAATTATGTTTAAGAATATGTTTGACAAAAATATTATTACATGAGCATTCCTAGCAAACCATTTAACCCTTCACTGCACGACGTGCCACATCTGGCACATACCTAAAAACACTGTACTTCTTATTATGTGCCATGAATTTGGCCATTATGATCTCTATCCCTGATTAAGAACAGTCCAAATAATGGAATAACTTTTGTTTTGTTCGTAGTTCTTCGGAAACAAAAAAAATTTCGTTGAAGCTATTAAGGTAAAATTTACTTTCATTATTTTTACTGAATACTTAAAAATATTAATGTAAACAAAGTTGAAGAGGGTTAAGCAGATAAAATTAATTATTTTAAGCTAATTTAGTTGTAAAATATAGGAATACAATATTTTAAAACCTTAATTGTGTACATAGGGTACAAGCCATAATATATCAGATTTTAGCTGAAAATTTGAAAATTATTTTTTTTTTACTTTTTTTTCCCATTATTAAAATGATATATAGAATTGAAATATTTTTTTTCATACAAATAGAAAAAATCGTGCAGTGAAGGGTTAATATTTATGCATATATACGAAGGGGTATTGTAAAGTTTCAATTACAGGCGAATATCTTTTAACGCTACCTCGCACCACTTTTTCAAAAAAAAAAAAAAAAAAAATTACATACGGTTCAAGAACATTTACAAGAGGAATATACTATGAATTGTATTTTTAAAAAATAGTGGTGCTAATAGAATATAAAAATAGTCTCGTGTAATTGAAACTTTACGATACCCCTTCGTATGTATAGATTCTTTATATATATGCCGGTTGTCCTAAAAAGGACCGACTGATTTTAAAATTTAATAACTTGCAAACGGTGACAGATATTTAAAAAATTCTTGCAGGAGGGTTATGTATGAGGTCAAAAGTTTTTTTACAGCGAATTTCGATTTTAGTTTGAATTACAAACAATAGATGGCTCTGCGATTAATAGACGCTAAATTCAGGCTCGTTTTTTGGTACTTCGGGACCAATTCAATACATTTTAATGTCATTTTTCTGCATGGAAGAAGAGAAAGGCCAAAAAACCGAACCTGTATTTAGCGCCTATTGCTTACAGCGCCATCTATTGTTTGGAATTCGAACTAAACTCGAAAATCACTGGAAAAAAAAAAAAAAAAAAAAAAAAAAAAACTTTTGACCTTATGCATAACCCTCCTGCAAGAATATTTTATATATATGTCACCGTTTGCAAGTTATTGAATTTTAAAATCAGTCAGTCCTTTTTAGGACACCCGGTATATATATATATACATATATATATATGCTATACATATATTTTCTTTCTTTTACAAACATTTATTTCTCATGCCTATTCTTCCAGATTCGTTATGATTCAACGACCTGCTAACATTATTTATCTCTTATAGTCGATATAGAAATATTTTTATATAGACATTTTTTTTTTTTTTTTTTTTTTTTTTAAATCATAAAATCCCATTCAAATGACTGTATATTTCCCCCTACAATATTTTCATTATAAAAAATAAAAATCAAGAAATAAAAAAAAAATCTGCAATTTCAAAAGAATAATGCATGAGCATTCGTTGTATGTTTTTACTGAGATTATATGAAGATTGAAGATTATGCCAAAGAAAAAGATTGACTCAAACATAAAAATTGCACTCGAGGAAAAGAATGTGAGAAGAATAGAGAAAATGGACTACAGAAGTAAAGTAGCGATTTAAGTTTCAGCACGTTTCACTCCAGAATGTAAGTACACCGTTTTTCAATATTTGCCACCTCTTCTTTGGTGACAAGTTTTATAGAGGAAAAAGAAATAAAGCGTTGAAATGTCATAAGTTGAAGAGCTTTCAGAGTCATTGTTTTGTTTAAACACGGGAAATAACGCACGAGTTATAAAAGAATAGGTTAAACTTCTTATTTTATTTAAAATGAGAAGTATTTTTTGTACACTTACATTTTGATTCTCGATTTTTTTAAAAATTATTATTATTATAAATAAACATTTGAAATGTAGATGTTTAGGTTTTTATGCCACGAATGTAAAAATATTTTCAAAAATTAATTTTTAAAGAAGTCGGGAATTTAGAATAAGAACAATTAAGAATGAAATCTTAAAGATGATTTTTTTGAAATGTTACGATTATCTTTTGTACATGAGGGCTGTTTAAATTGAAAATTCCTACTTAAAAGACAAGATATTTTAAAATGACGAAACTTTACTCATGCTTGGTCTTGGATTAGAAATCCTATAATTAATTTAGACTATTATTTAATTGTTATTTTTATTTATTTTGTTTTATCTAAATGAAAAAAAAATGCTAAACAGTGACAAAATTTTTAATATGGTACATCAAAATTATTCTTGCAAATCTAGTTTCTCCACGATTTTGAAGGTTATGTTCAATATTTGAGTAGTCGTTTTTGCTTTATATTGCTTAGTATGTCTATTTTTAATTATACCTCAAGGGGGAAAAAAGCATATAAAGTAGAATAAAAAATTCAAATGCATAAATATTTACCATGTTGATTTGTTTTAACATGAAAAACAAACAAACATTGTTTGCTAGTTTTTCAGGAACAGTGTGAAGAGATTTAGTTTTCTTTATTTAAAAATAAGAAACATGAAAATCCATCAGCTTGTTCAAAAATTATCTTCGTATAACAGCTGAAAAATAATGATTCGAATTCAAGATTGCATAGTGCCGTTTCGCAGTTATACGCGGCTCGACTTTTGGGGCTCTTAAGACAGTAATTTTGCAATTTTTGCTTTCGGACCAACTGTACGACACTCTTAAAATTTCGAATATTATAAATTTAATGAATATAAGGAATGCATTTTTTTGACATTTCAAATCACGTATAAACCAATTAGCCACATGGTCATGCTTCAATTTTGGTACAGTGTTGTAGCATGCTCTGGGGGCGTTCAGACATTAGAAAATTGGCATGCTTTCTCTTTTATTACGAATGATTTTAACCTCTTGTAGTATTAATATTTAAATTTTGTGTATATAAATAGTTGATATAAAATCGTTGTATTTAATTCTGAGAGTGTAAAAAACAAAAACAAAAAACATAAAGAAGCCTTTGACATCAATCAAGTATATGAACCAATGAAATAAATTTTGTTTTATATTTTAGAAGTAAACTTTTAGACAATTCACCTGTTTTTTCTGCGTATTAATTTCTGAAATGGAAAAGGTAATAAATGTCGTCTTTTGTTTGTGGTAAAAAAGTAAAATTTAGCCTACGTAAAAAAGGCAAGATTTTGGCGATGAACTGTTATTTGTGGCAACTCAGATTTATGGTAACTAAAGCTTGCTGTATTATTTCCTGAGTGTTAAATATTTTTTTTTAAATTTCTTGTCCCGTTACATTGGCGCCCAAGCAACTTCGAATAATACTTTAGGATTCCACATGTCTTGTATATTATCCGACGAATCAATTATTACAGAAATTAAACAGGAATAAAAACCCATTCACAATACATAAATTATAAAACACGTCCGAATACTAACAGAATATTAATACAAAAATCCATTTTTTTTCTTACATGGAAATCGATCATTGTCCGTCGTACACTGTTAAAAATTTTGCATCATTCTGGTAGGTCATTCGACCGTTTTTTGAAAAAACGGTTTCATAACCATAATATAACTATATTCTGACCATAAAATGGCCAATAATATGGTCAGAATAGTGTTAAAATTACGGTTGTGTAACCGTTTTCGGAAAAAACGGTCAAATGACCTGCCAGAATGCTGCAAATTTTTAACAGTGTATAGTATAATTTTTTTCTGTATCTCTGTAAATTAATAAAAATTCTACAATCTCCTATTGATTCAGAAAAAAATTCGCCATGCACTTCTGTTAAAGGATGTATACTTTAAAAGGATTTAAAAGGATGTATACTTTATACTTTTCAGAAAGTTTGTTTTCATCCATGTCGCGATGTATATCAATTTCACCATGCCTGAAGCCATCATCAAAACCGTTTTAAACGTTATTAAAATGCGTTGGAAACGATTTTTACCCATAGACCTTAACGTAATTCCTTTCTGTTTGTAATTAAGCTATAAATTCTACACACTTCATTTTTACATTTCATGGCAATTCGATTAAAATTTCATGGCAATTCGATTATATTTCAGAGAGTTAGAGCAAGGAGGGCGGTAGGAGCAGACATTGAGCAGACAATCCGAATTCATAAACATTCTTCAACTGAAAAGTTTTAAAAAGCTTAAGATGTAACACACTAATATCATTGGCAATTTATATTACTATCTACTATGGCATGTCGCCTTAAGTATTAAAAAATACACACTATTTCTATTTTACTTTTGTTACATTGAGTGGTTTTGGTATTAAAAGTCCCATCTTAGAGATTATTGTACAGACGTGAAAAAAAAGTAAATTCCCCCTATTAACAGTGAAATAAACAATTGAACAGCAATTAAGCTCAAACTAAAACAAGATGAAAAAGGATGGAGGAAAAAAAAATTACCAAATTGAAATCCATACTATCTTAGCATGAGGCACAGTATAATTCAATCATTGGAGATCATCAGCACATGTTGTCAAAAAAGTTTTTATATGATGGTGGTCCAAGGATCAACAATTTACAGCATAGCCAAGCACACTCTCATTATATATAACCATATACACAAACACACACACACATATATATATATATACAAGTATATGTTGGTATAAACTGAGAAACAATATAATAAGTTCCATTTACTTGCCATTAACTCTTTCAGATTCCAGTATCCTCGTTTCCTTTACCACTGTTTTGAAGCATTATTCTTCAGGGTAGATTTTTTATCATCCATGTTGTACACTGTAAAAAAAAATCTGTAGTTCTACAGATGGAAAGTTACATGCTTACTAAACTTTCACCTGTAACTGTACGAAAAAAGCTGCAAATCTACAAAACTAGTTTTTGTAAAGCTACAAAAATCTGTAACTTTACAAATGAATCTGCTAAAATTTCAGTAATCTTACTAAACTTTTATTTGTAACCCTGGCTGCAGTTACATGAAAAGTTCTCGGAATCCCAGTTTCCAAAAAAATTCTTAGTAACCTTACAGATTTTTTGATTTTCGGCGCAAAAGTGTGTCTGTTACATGAAATTTTGTTGTTGCCGTTACATGAAAAGTTCTAGGAATCCAAGTTTCCTAGAAAAATTTTAGTAACTTCACACATTTTTTTTTACAGTGTAGAAATCTACAACAAAGTTTGTTGTTTGGAAATAATAGTACACTAAAAGGACGAGGCTGGGACTAAAAAGATTAAAAGAAATTGCCAAAAAATTCATCCTTCTTTTTTTCTTATAAATAAACAATGAAACAGATTTGAATGATTATACAGGCATGAAGAAGCTATTCCTTGTTATGGCTGACCCATAGTTAATTTTCCAATCGTTTATTTCAGAGCTTTTGTTTCAATTGCAAAAGTCCTTGAAATGTGGATCTTCATCTTATGAAGAACCATTTTCGTAAAATTAGTTATTTTTTAATAAGTGTCAAAATTGAAATTTTTACTATACATTTAAATCCAATACCGATTTTCATCAAGCACTATTGTACAGAAAAATAAGGGGATCATGCATGACTGTGTCTGCTATATTCCATTTTTGCAAAAACTCATAATAGATTTTCAAAAAAAATTTTTAACTCTACCCTTAAAAATACACTTATTACTGTTTTACAGACAACACATTTTTTCACTGGTAAGCAAATAATTTTTTTCGTGCTGTGAATAAATTGTAATATGTCACTATAATGCAACTTACATACAGGCAACTGTGATAAAATTCTGAAGATCATATTTTTGGATTACTCAAATGGGGTAAATTTGGATTTCTATTTCACATGTTATTAAAATACAATTCACATAGATGCATCTGTGATAATATTCATAAGATTATCGTTTTGTATTTATTCAAATTCATTTAAAAAAATTCTATGTCCTTTTAAACGTTCCAAAAATTTAAAAAAATCCATATATACCTCATGATAGACATACCAGACAGGCCATACTTCTACGACTTCATTTTTCCAGAAAAAAAAAATATATTGATATTATATGGATGTTATGAATTTTAGAACGTTTTAAAGGACGCAGATTATTTTTTAATGAATTTGGATAAATACAAAATGATAATTTTATAAATATTATCACAGATGCATCTATGTGAATTGTATTTTAATAACATATTATAGTTCATTCGCAACACGAAAGTGCCTATTTGCGTATAAAAGGAAAAAGACCGTTTTACCGTAAAACAATAATAAGTGTATTTTTAAGGATAGAATTAAACGGTTTTTCACGAGTTTTTTAAATACTTTTTTCAAACAGATACAGCAATGCGCGACTCCACCATTTTTCTGCACAATAATGCCTGATGAGAATCGGTATTGGTTTTAAATGAATAGTAAAATACAGGCATTAACGAAACAAATTTTGTTTAATATTTATCAGAATTTAAATTTTTATATTGTCACTGGGCACTAAAAGTTATATTTAGAAATTAATTTTACCATGTTCTAATAAATAAAATAGTAAAAATTCTTTTTATCTATAATGAGGAGATATGACAATTTCAACTTTTCAGCGTTTTCTGGCTCAAAAAAACTCAAAACATTTGTTCATGAAACCGCTGAGAATTAATAAAATTCGAAGTATCATAACACATTAACTTTTGATAGTAGCAGAAAATTTTAACAGAAGCTTATAAAAAATAAAAACATGATTTTTCACTGTTGAATATATTAGGAAATTAGAAAAGATTTTTAGAATACAACTTATAAGATTCAGGATTGCTTAAATAAATACTTCATGATATATATACTATAGATTAATGAGTCTTAAAATACAACGAATGTCTATAATATGAGAAAAAATATTAACGTCCTCTTTATCCGATAATAAGATTTTTTAATCATACAACATCAAAATTAATTTATTATACAAAATATTTTAAATATATTTCTTTTCTTATAATCTCAAACCGACTTTCACTTATAAGAATGTGCTTTGATTATAACTTAAAAGAAAAAAAAAAAAAAAAAAAAAAAAAAAAAAACGCATATGTAACTAATTGACAAACTCCTATTTCTTGAAAAATAATTCAAAGAGACAGTAAGGGGATGCGGGGGAGGGCTAAAATATAATTTTTCATTATGCAAGTTATTTAATCTAGAACACTACTAAAATAATAATCAATATCATGAATTAGGTAATTACTTTTTTTAAATCTATTTACTGAAGAATAAACATAAATAATAAATTATTAAGCCTATTTAACGAAATTTTAAAATGCTCCATGCTTTCCGACTTTCAAAATTCTCAGCGATTTTAGTGTATTATTTGAAAAGTACTTATTAAAAAATTGGTTGCTGCATTATTTAATTAGATAGACAGTATTTAATATCGAAATTTTAAAAAGATGTCTCTTGAAACGTAATCTTCATTTAAAATTCCCATATTAGTAGACATTATTACTAATTTTAAGTTATCGATCTAACAATACCAAGCAGACGCATGTCTTTCTTTTAGTATGTAGAAAAATGTCATTTAGACATATTGAGACTATGAATGAAAATCAAAACACATGGGAGATTCTCAAAAGGTGGGATCATTAAACGTTAACTATATGTAATTTTTAAAAATTTCAAATTTAAGGCCAATTTTTTTTTAATAGTATAGTATTTTGTCTATAAATATAATATATAAATATTTTATAATTGTATGCCTACAAAATTATACACAAACGTTAAAAAACAGCAACTATTCTGGAAAATTAATGATTAAAGCATTTAATTAGCAGTTACGTACGTTACAAATTTTGGACACTCTTTCGCACGTACGTTACAGATTTTGGACGTTGCTCTTAGTATTTAAAAAATTCTTAAGACTAAGAATGTAGTAAATGTGTCTGTATATATATATATATATATATATATATATATATATATAATTAACTTTTTGTTATCCAGTAATAATAATGATAAAATCAAATACTTTGTTACGTACGTTACTTTCGGACATAACAAAATACAGAAAAATTCTTTATAGAAAAGTCCTTCTATCTCCAAAAAAACAATAAATCAGCCTGCCATCTCTTGACAAAATTATCAAAAAATCATCCGTTTCCTTTATGCATTCGTTGTTTACTTTTAGAACCACCTGGAAAAAAGTTAAAACTCTTTTTCTTGGTGGTACATTGGAGCAGTTAACGTTATGAATGTCCGAAATTGGCCTCTTTAGCATAAAATAATAAAATTTTAAGATCTTTATACAAAGCTTTTACAATAAATTATGTCATTTTCTGTCTCTGAATAGAATTAAAAACTCAGTGTAAAAAAAAAAAAAATAAAGTCAATGATAATTAAAGTTATGTTTGAAAGGCTTAAAGTTATGACTTGTGTCCAGTGCCCACCTTTTGAGAATCGCCCACATGAGGCACTCTAAAGATGAATATAGAGTAAAAAATTTATTTTGCGGAAAATGTATTTGGCTGTCTGATCATACATTATTATATTTTATTTTCATTACTTACTTTCAAGAAATATTAAAGCACAATTTATGCCAAGAATATGACACTATATTAATATTTAAAAAAAATAACAATTTTTAACACTTAACACGTTCACGCCGGCGCGGTGGGTCACACTCGACTGTCTCAGAGCTGCCAAGTTTCCGGCTTTTTGGATAGCAGTATTTTAATACAGAAAATGTTGTTTTATTTAATTAAAACAACTGGGTGATTTAAAGGAACAACATTTTCTCTAAAATAACAGTGGTGTGCAAAAAGCCGGAAAATAGACAATTCTGAGACAGTCGAGTGTGACCCACCTCGCCGGCGTGAACTTGTTAAACAACAACAGCAACCAAAAAATTCGTATTTTTAGTCACTTTCATTTGAAAATCCATCTTTCCTTATCATGTTACATGCAACTTACAGTATTTTTCAAATTAAAAAAAAAATATTTTAAACTAGCAAATTTATTTCAATTCGTGCATTAAATATTGTAGTTATTTAAAATCTACTTAATTTCATTCCTTAAATAAATTTATGGTCCCAAGTATGTTTTTTTTTAATTAAAAAATAAGACATAGATTAACATGTAGCACATGCATGTATAATATATAACCTTCATACATACCTTTTACATTAACCCATATAGCAACAAGAGAAGATATTTAGAAATTCAGAGATTTAGATATAAAGACAAGTTAAATAAGAACACAGCCTAACCATTAAAAAAACCTGTAAAGGAAAATGCTACACATCCCATCTCAACATCAGGAAAATAAAAATCAATATGTTTGAGAAAATCCGAAATAGCAATTCCCTGCACTTTTTGTCCTTAATCAGCCAATCAAAAACATCGTTATTAAGGAACATAATTGTAAGCGAACATTGAAAAGAACGTAATTGTAGGAAGGGTTAGCGATATCCAATAGAAATGCGAATTACAGAAAAAAAGAAAGCGAGCTGCTATTTCAGTTTTCTTTGCCAAGAAAAAAAAGGTTATTTCGTGATAGGATGAATTAAACAAGTATTTTATAAAGTATATCTTATAAATGAATGATCATTAAAATATAAATGGCTGATTATAACATGAAAAAAATACATATAAATAATCGAAATCAACATCTTTCGATGATAAGAGATAATTATTTTTTTATTTTTTTAAGTGGTTGAATTAATTATTGTAAATATGCTGTTAAAAAATTAAAGCAAATCTCATGATGTGAAACTGTATTTTCATTATATCAGTGAAGAACAATACTTATAAATAATGATTTTTGGAAGTGTGTTTTTATGTTTCGATTTCGTATTCAATAAGCCCTTTGACTACGTGTTGTGCCATACACATCCCAGTGGACAATTTTTATTGGTTTATTATCTTCGTAACACTTTTTCATAAAAAAGAAAAAAAAACCCTCTAACACCATTTATGCTGCTACGATTGTTTCAAGTAAAATCTGCCACAAAGGACTTTTTTTGTAAATTTGTGTACGATTGAATATGAAAACAGCCAGCAGCCTTGGCTCGTAAACAAAGGACTAAATGCCTGTAAAAACTCGCTTACATCAGAATGAATTTTGTTAGCGGAAATAAAAACCGCACATCTTAATAAAATCACAAAGTAGCTATTACGCACGATATTTCGATTAAATATAGGGACAATCTTTGAGTAAATATTTTAATGTTGTATATTAAAGGGAAGAGAGAGTGTTGCATTGATTTTTGACACCCGATTGGGTTAAAGCGTTTATTAGCCCCTGGTATGGTATACTATTTCTTTCTCCCAGTTTATTTTCTATCGACTTCAAAAAATAACGCTACCTCACAGAAGTCAGCCGTAAAAAAAAAGCAGTACGATTAAATACTCTATAGCAATTTTTTAAACTTCTAAGCATCGCGCATTTTCAATTTTTATACCGTCGTATTTGAAAAAAAAAAGTACTTTTAAATGCAATTTGTTTGAAAACTGTGTCTCCATTTATTTTTTAAATTTTAAATTTTTTTGTAGTTTGTAGCACCATTTGTTTAATTTTGGCATCTCAAGTACTCCATTTATGTAGAAAGTAAAGGGAAAATAGTTGAAAAATAGCAATTATATCTTTTTGTTGCCATTTTCTCATAACAACTGAAAGAAAATGTAATTAAAATACGTGCTATTTTGAAAAAATATAAGCGAATAATTTCTGTTAAAACATGGAGCTATTATAAACTATATTTAATTTTAAGTTACAAACAAATGAAGGCCTATGAATCATTAGATAGCCGTTTTTTTTTTCTGAGTTTCTTTAATGATCTTTTTGCTAAATTTGTATGTTATTTTGCGATAGTGACATCCTATGCATGCTTTACTGTAGATGTTTAAGGGTGGATCGTAAATATGGAATTCTTAAGCGGTTGCGAATGACGTCATTTTTCATAAAATAAAAGTGTGTGCTTTAAGTCTTAAAATTGAAATATGTTTTGTACTATTTATATATACATATTTTTTTTTCATCGGGAGCAACACTAAATTCTGAAAAAGCAGAATTCCTGTTTCCTAGTTTTTTTCCTAAGTTGTTTTGATTGTTTTAATATATGTTAATATCTATATTTACTGTCTGTCTGTTTGCTTTGTCTGAATGTTGTTAAAATGTGTCATGCAACATAGGAAGCATTGGTTTATCTAGAAAGTTTTAATGCATTTCAATTAATCAATTGGGTCTTTCTCAATAGAAAACTCTGATAACACTGTAGTAGTCTTTACATATGTTAATACATGAACATTGAAGTAAAGCATATGTAAAAATTACGATAATGTTACGAGAGCTTCACTTGAAAAAAAAAAAAAAAAAAAAAAAAAAAAAAAAAAAAAAAACTTACATTCCTATGACTGAAATACATTAAAATTTTATAAATAAACATACGTTCCACATCTCATGTGATGTATTTAAGTAATATTCAAACAAATATCAGTCAAACATGCTCTAAATTTGAAAACTAAATTGTATTAAAACAATAAAAAAATTTTAGGAACGAGGACACTATTTTTTTACCCTATTTATCTTTCTTACATTATATAGCACAGTAAAATAATTTTCAAACAATCCTCAATCAAATATGCAGTAATGTGAATGTATAATGTTATGTTAAATCAATCAAAATATCTTAGAAAAGATTAAACTATTTTCGACCCAGTTGAAAAATCAATCCTTATGAACACATATCTACATTTTACAGAAAATATCATCATTGATTTCCCTTACAATATAGTAAAAATATCTTACCCGTATGGAAAATTTCGTTTCAACAATTGCAGCCAATAAAATTGTCGATTAAATGCTATTTCTAAACGTTTACATCAAATCAAATATGTCGACTCACAAACTTATATCAAAATTTATATTTCATCGAGAGATTAGAAATTATTTAACTATTTCATCTTTCTATCCCAAATTTTTAAACTGCACTGCATCTTAAAAAATTCTACATCCAATATTGTATAAAGCGCTTTTAAACCATTCATGACAAAAATGCATTTTGCAAAGGAAGTAGGCGTGGTTTAGAAATATTCACCTCTAGCTTTCTTTTCACCCTTTACGTCAAATTCATATGTCAATTGTTCCCGACATGTTTCATTTTTTTGAGAAATATCCTCAGTTAAATTTTGACATGGTGTTAATACTTTGCTACATTGTCTTATTTTTTTATATGAAAGATGGCATTCCCAGCAGTCACAGGAGAAGACATTTGATCAAGTAAAAACTAGTTTTAAAGTTATTACCACTTTTCAACTGTGATAGAATGTGTTAGAAATATCTTGCGGTAAGAAATGTCCAAGATAAGTCGTTAAAAAAAGTTTAACGTCAAAGACCCTGAAAACTGAAAAAAAAAAAGGTAAAAGAATAATATATATATATATAGATAGATAGATAGATAGATATAGATATATAGAGAGAGCGAGAGAGGAGCACAAAAAGTAAAAGTGTGATAAAAGAAATGGAAAAATCTTTAAAAAATAACGATTATTTCGGCGGGTGCTTTTTTTTTGCTTGAGAATTTTTACTTGATATTTGTCAATATATGTCGCCGCAGTTCTTTCAGAAATACTTTTCAGTTTTTGTTAAAAGCTGTTTAAAATTTAGGAAGATGTAATTTTTCACAATCTATTTGGTACTGGAAAAAAAAAAAAAAAAAAAAAAAAAAAACTGATTACATAAAATTTGTTTAAAGATTTTTTATTTCTTTTTTTAATGCATACATTTTAAAATTAAGACAATTTTATGAATTTTATTTTAATTTATTTTGAATTATATTTAGATAAAATATGTACCTCTAGTTCATTTCAATAGCTTATTAATAATTACTATATTTACCTTCCTTAATAGTTAATCCGTAATAGTAAGAACGTTAATTAAAGTAACACGAAAAATGACGAATTAATTCATTTCGCATAATTTTATCTGTTTAACTACTTTATGTGTCTATTTATTAATAATATATATTATTTACAGATTTTATCATTAGAACCCCTTATATTAAATGAAGAAAATAAAAATTCTTTAAAAAAATGGCAAATCTAATTTATACCTGTTCATATATGAAAATATAAAACAAGTATAATATCTATAGTTAAGGGGGTAGAAATGGTAATTTAATTAATACGGCATAAACAGAATTATATTACATAGCATATTATCTTTTTACCTGTTGATTTTTCCATTTATTTAAGCGAAATGTCGTATGCAGATTGTGTTTTTTGGCTTAAGCCAGGGAAAAATATATTTTATACTATAATTATTTTTTTAGTTAATCATAAAGAACATTCGCTTTTTACCATGTTATGTATACAGAAAGCGAAAAAAATAGCAGGACTAATAATTAATGCCTGAAATTAATCAAAAGTAATGTGTTAAAAATTATCTTTATCCTTGTTATTGTCGCATTATGGAAACAAAGATAAATATTAAATAATGAATCTCATGAAAAGAAATTTATTCTTCTGCAATATATTCTACTGTAGAAAACAACATGAATATATTAAGATTGAAAAATGTAAGTTTCTTTTTTTTTTAAACCAAAAATCCAAGAACGCAGTACGTATGGTTTCACAAATTCCCCATGGACACTACATTAAATTTTCTCTTATTTATTTATTTTTAAATATTGCTGCAAAACTAGAAATTTATAATGAAACGCAAATGTTAAATGTTATGATTTTTTTTCTTTGTATTTTCTATGATCATTTGAAGAAAAATGAAAGGAATATATTAAAATTGAAAACAAACAATGGAAGAATTTTTCCTTAATTTTCCAAAAAGCTCAATATGCGGTAAAAAAAGGGGGGGGGGAGGGGGATATTTCTAATACTATGTTTGTTACATGTTTATTTGTTTTACATTTATAAATTCACAGAAATATACAGATAATTATTTTATTTTAAACTATATAAATTCGAGAAGAAAGTAAGCGAAATTTTCTGGAAAGAGATATAATATATAGAATATATATTTGAATTTATTCTTCTGATAAAATATGAAATTTAATATCGGTAAAGCGCAAATATAATGATTTATTCTTTTTTTTTTTTTTCGAAAGAAACATGGAACATATTTTCTTCATTTTAAAATAATAAATGCCCTTTTTTTATAAGGAAACTCGCGTAATTTATTTAACTAGATTCATAGATAGTTTATAAATTTCCCCCTTTTTTACTTGAACGATAGTCTTGAATATTTTATTTCCTAAAGGCCAAAAAAAAAAAAAAAAAAAAAATCATTTTAGAAAAGAAGTTTTTTTTAAATATCGCTTTCAGTGCTTGGTTTATTTAATTATTTGATATAGCTTTAAACTATTATAATACAAGAAAATTTCATGAATATTTTTAGTTATTACGTTTTATTTATTTTTTGGTTATTTTAAAAGATTTGCGGAAGAAATATCGCCGTGTGCTGCTTAATGATGTATTCATAATATTAAAAAATAACGCCTTCCTTTTTAGGTGTGTCCGTAATGTGTATACGTAAGTGTTACGTTTAGGTGTATACGTAGTTTCTACATTTGTTGTCTCGTCCGTCCATCTGTCTGTACGTCTATCCGCATATGACAGCGCAAAAACTAGACAACCGAATGGTTTGAAATGTAATATATATAGTCGTTTGAGAAATTTCTCTAGTCATTTCAAATTTTATGAAAATCGAATCAAAAATTAAAAAGATACAAATAAAAGTTTTCTTCATTCTATTAAATCCTATGATAATTAGTTAATTCAATGATATACCATGACAAGTAATGATTAAAGGTTGTCATGGTGATTATGTCATATTGAAGATGGTGTCATATTATTTCCGTATTACTGAATTTAATATATATATAATCGTAATAAATTTGTATTCATGCATTTTTGCATAAGAGTGCGATTGCACCAAGACCTGAATATTTATAAAGCTAGATATAGTACGAACGACTTCATTTGCCCCGTTTCACGTACAATTTCCGACATGTTTAGGTTTATGTTTTTATTGCAGTAGCTTTTTATTGATGAATCTATATAAAGAAACGCATTTTATTGTCTCCATAAAATTTGAAAGCTCTCTGTATAGTAGTTTCCAATATATTTACCAACTTTTTATTTTTTTCTATTTTTTTATTTATTTTTTTTTATTTACACAATAAAAAATTGTATAAGCAGACTAAATGAATTATTTATAAGACCTACTATTGCTAATTGGTATTAAACGAATGAAATGATAGAATACACTGTAAAAAAAAAAAAAAAAAAAAAAGACATTTTTACAGTACAAAGTACTGTTCATCTCGCGCACAAACTCGATCACAGTGAATGTGCTGTATCTTTCTTTAGTTTCCTGACTATATTAACATGGAAAATACAATAGTTGCGTAAAATTAACAGCACAATGTGCTGGCAATTTGGACGCCAGCAGTCTGCTGTAAAAAAAAATGCGTCCAAATTGCCAGCAAATTGTGCTGTTTCTTTTACGCAACTACTGTATTTTCTATGTTAATATAGTCAGGAAACCAAAGAAAGATACAGCACATTCACTGTGATCAAGTTTGTTCTGGCAAATCTACAATGTTTTTTTTGTTGTTGTTGTTTTTTTACAGTGTATGACTCGTGCTGTTTTAACAGTTGATAATGATGCAAAATTGAAAAATAATACATGCATTTTTTTCATGAATTCTCGAAGTGCTCTATGTTTGGTATGATTGGATTTTTTATTAATTACTAGTTAGTGGCCGCAAGATTTGACGGTAAATAACTTGAATGTCCCATTGGAAAAATTCTTGAATTTTTAATTAGTTGCTTTTAAATTAATTATTGAATGACCAATTACATGACGAATTTCTATATTGCATAAGTGATTGTTATTTCTTTAAGGCGATAGATGGTGCTGCCAGTCTAACATATTCAATGAAGTGAAAGAATTTTAAGTTTATAATTTACAACTAATTATGCTTGCTTTATATTAGAAATTTAACCTAAAAACACCCGGTAGAGAATTTTTTTTTACTTATTACGACCTCTCTCTCTCTCTCTCTCTTTTTTTTTTTTTTTTTTTTTTTTTTTTAATAACAATATCTATTTTCATTTATTTATTTATTAAAACTACATGGGCATTAAAAGCTGCCATGAATTTTATTTTTATCTCTCTCATTCTCTAAAACCTAAATTTAAAACTTGGTGAGCTAACGATTTATAATATGTATTTTTTATTACTTGAATTTTATTTTACATTTTTATAGATTTTTTAAATATTAAAACTGGATATCAAGGTAATTTCTTTTATAGCTCTTATACGAATATTTATTTTTTTTTCGTTTTATTTTTTTACGCAAATGAAAGACAAACTTTTCTTTCTGACACAAACACATATTTATTGTGGATAATGGTGAGAAAATATAACGAAAATTTTAGATCAGCTCAATTTATTTAACTGATATTTACAGGCAAAATATTTTAGCATAAATATTTTAAATAAAAAATCATTATATTTCTAAAATATTATTGAGTGTTAAATTTTATTTAATTATAAAGCATTCAAATAATAATAATAATAATAAAATAAAAATCCTATAACTTCTATCCCTAATAAAATATGTCATTATTGAAATGAATTATCGACAAAAATGTTACACATTTTGCCATGCTTGGGTTCGAAACTGCATCCTCTACAAAAATTCAGAGCTATAAAGTGCTGCGTTAACCCGCTAGCAGGAACTCGTTTAATTTCCTTCTAAATTGAAGGGGTTCGAAAAACAGTTGACGCATACGAATGTCTTGAATTTGAATTCTGACCTTACAGAAATAGTTTTGCGTTTTAATATTTATGATACCTTATTTTTTCAAAGAAGTAGCTACAACTTAATATGTTAGTTTCCTTCGTGTCTAACTATTGGCAATTCGTAAGACGGATTCTCAGCCCCTAACTTTTAGCCTCAAATCACTGTGTTTATCTTCTGTGTGTAATAGTATGACCAAAACAATATGACACCCCCGAAAGAGCGAAATAATATTAACTTTGTGAAAGAAAGAAAAACTTGTTTACAGTAAGATCGAATAGCAGACGAACTTAAAACAACCTCTACCTGTGATGTGACAGTTCAACTGAGCTAGCATCTTTGTGCATATGCAGCGCATCACTCCAAAGGCAGACTTGTACTTATAGACTGCGCATGCGCAACTGTAGAATTTTAATTTAAAATTACGCCTAATTAATAAAATATTTGAACAAACGAATGTACGATAACAAATCTGTGGCCAAATATCTTTCATTTAAAAAAAGATTGGTGTAATTTGATGCAGTAGTTTCTTCTCGCGGACTGTCGAAAGAAAACGCTAAGCGTTTCAAATACATAGATTTTTTATACTTATTCTTTTCTCTAATGTTTATAAAGTAATGCAATGGTAAGTATAATGTTATTTTTAAAAGATGTTTTATGGTCAAATTGTGATTTTTTTTTATTTTTTTTTTTATTTTTTTTTTTTATAACAAAGGTGATTAAAAAGAAAATGTTCGTATTTAATTCTTCGATGACATTGAAATTTAATATCGCTAAAGAACAAACATAATGAATAATTAGTTTTTTTATCGAAAGGAACATAGAAAATATTTTCTCAGTTTTACGAAGATAAATGCCCTTTTTTATATGATGTTCACATAATTGTTTTACATAGCTCGTGGTCAAAACTTTTTTTCATTTTAACTTGAAAAATAAGTCTTCAATAAGATATTTTCCAAAGAAAAAAATTTACTTAAAAAAATATTTTGATTGTATTTTTTAAGTCTCGCTTTCATATGCTTCTTTTATTTAAATGTTTGATATTGCTATAAGCTTTTATAATATAAAAATGGTATATGAATATTCAGTTATTTCTTTGATATTTTAAAAGTTTATGGGAAAGAGAGTGTTTGACTTACCTGCGTTTATTAATGGTGTATACATAAAATTTATAATTAAAGCGTATTTCCTTTTTTCAGAATATTCGATATTATGTTGTGTTTTAGATCTATTAAGAAGCATTTTTTTTTTTTTTTTTTTTTACTTTATCCAGAAGGTGTGAAGGCTTATTTTTTAGAAGTTGCTAATATTTTTTTCCAAATTATTTGCGATTTTCAAGTAAAATAACGAATTTTTGTACAAAATAATTTAATGAAAAATATTTAGGGTTTATCACTGTTATTTTGTCCATGGATTTAATAATAGAAATCGAGTCACCTTATCTGAATATTTGATAATGTTACGGTTGATAATGATACATAAAGACTTTTTGTCAGTATTGAAAAATAAATCGTATTTTTTCTTGAATTCCCAGAATTCTATCGAAATGTTTTCTGCTCTCGAAGCTGGTAGACGGGAGGTGTTGGGTTCGATCCCAATCGCGCCCGTCGGCCTAATCGTTCGGAGTTTTCGTGGTTTTCTTCGAGCCATAGATTTCCATGCGTAAATACGGGTTAGGTTCCCTTAGAAAGACCCCCACGAAGGGCACTCTCTCCTCGGGCCTATATCCCTATTGCAGATAATCGGCCGTCAAAAATCACTCAATCAATCTATCGGAATGTTACAGTAGAATTTACTCTAATACTTTTTTAAACTTATATGAATGTCATATACTTATAAATTAACATAAATACCCAGATGTTGTTAATAATTTATGACTAATTCAAAGGAGAAATTCTATTTGGAAAGAGGTAGAACAAAAAGTTTTTTTTTTCTGAGAAGCATTAAATTTAATGTTAGTAAAGAACAGACATAGTGAGTGATTATTATTATTATTATTATTATTGCAAAAGAACAATAGCAAAAGAAACAACAACAAAAACAACATCAACTACACGAAGCAAAACAAAACATGCAAAATATTACTCCTATTTAAAAAGATACATTCTTGAATACTTTATTTACATAATTCATAGGTCGTTTAAAATTTTATTTCGTATTTTATATAAACAAAACTTCTAGCAAATTATTTTCCAAAATCGAAAATTATCCTTTAAAAAATAGATTATTTGAATTAAAAAAAATTATTTTTTCACCTCGCTTTCAAATGTTTTATGTATTTAATTATGTTTTTATAAGCTTGTGTAATATTTAAAAGTTATATGAATATTTAGACCATCTGTTAGTAATATGAACTTTTTGTAATTTTTTAAAAGAAATATTTAAAATTACGAGCGCTAATTAATGGTGTATACATAACATTAATAATTAAAGTACTTTTGAATTTTTGAGGAATGTTTGTAATTATTGCTTTTGATTATGTACGCCAATGGGTATTCTGCATTTTCTCCAAAAGATTTGAGGTTTTCTTTTTAAAGAGTTTTCCAATTATTTTGCCTTTTTAAAATTTTTTTATCCCTCATTAAAGAGTTTATATAAAAGACTGAAAATGTATTTATAAGATTTATCAATGTATCGTATTGCATTTGGATGGATGCAGTATTAGAGCATGGGTTGTTTCAACTGTTGATAACGAGAAACAGCATATAAATACAGAAAAAGATAGCATGCATTCTTTCATGAATTCTTAAAATTATTTGTATATGGTGCAACAGGATTTTTCTTAAACTCTGTTTGGTACGTATTCATTTTTCTTATCTATACTAATAAAAGAAAGCTGTTTGTCCGTATATGTGTCTGTCTAAATGTGTGTGTGTTAGCGATGGCTAGTAACCCCCCCCCCCCCCCCCCAAAAAAAAAAAAAAAAAAAAAAAAAAACTTTTCTTGGAAAAATATTTGTTTCAAATTTTAATCACAACAGTACATAGCACGCTAGGTGTACGCTGCCACCGAACTCTAGGTTGGTTTGGATATATTTTCATTTAAAAATATTAAATCATACAAATTCGAGGCTGTGTGCTGCCGAAGGCAGTTATTCTCCCAGCATCAGGATCGTTTGAAAAATATTTACGTTTAAAAATATAAAATCAAAACAGACCGGAGCATGTGTAGCATACCTAACCCACGTATGGCAGTGGGCCCCATCTTTAGGTTCGTTTGGGAACTTTTTCATTTAAAAAATAAAATCATGCGGAATCGTGCGTGCATGCTGCCGAAGGCAGAAGGGTAGCAAACTTCAGATTAGTTTGGAAAGTTTTTCTTTCAAAAATATAAAATAATTCAGCACTGATTTAAGTATGTTTAAGTGATTATCACGGGTCCATGTTACTGACAGTTTATCTAGTATGCATATATAAATTAAGATAAATGTGCAAATATTCTTATCTTTTCAAAATGTGAATTTTAAATTTAACAGAAATATAATCATTGGAAAATTTATGTGAAAAAAATTTGAATTTTTTCCTCGTCGAAGCATGAAATTTAGTACTATCTGAAAAGAATGATGATTAATTACTTATTTTATCCAATGAAACTTGTTAAATTTTAAGAAGATAAATGTCGTCTTCCATATGACGCCCTCATAATTGGTTTTTTACAATTTCATAGTTTGTATTAATATAATTAACATTTTTTTTCTTTTTTTAGTTGAAAAACAATTTGAAATAATTTATTTTCCTGAGGCGAAAGATGAACTTTATTTCTAATTTTTTTTTCATTCTGAAAGAAGTGTTTTAGGTAACGTTCATGTGCTTAGTTTATTTAATTATTTATGTTGCTATAAGCTTTTGAAACATTAAAAAGTTAAATTAATATTTTTCCAAATATTTTTCTCATCCTTTTAAAGAATTTGTGAGAAAAACATTTTGAATTACGTACTCTGTTTAATGTATACTTAATATTGAAAAAATATTCATTTTCCTCCTTTATTTATTATTTATATACATTTCCTCCTATGTTTTTTACCCATATCTTAGTTATATAAAGTAGCATTTTTGATTTGCAACTTGAAATTTCCAGGCTCGTTTTATAATGTGTGACAATATTTTTGTCTATTACTTTTCTCGTTTTTTCCCTCTCACTGTTACACGATCAATAACTATTGCACGACAAAAAATTACGCAAGGTGGCAATACAAGACAATCAATACAAGATTCATAAACGGTAATTACTCGCGGATGGATGTAATATTAGAATATGGCCCGAGTTATTTTAACAGTTGATAATAATAAATCAAGGTGGGAAATCGCACCTTTAAAATAACATAAATTATAAGTAAAAAAAAAAATAAAATAAAGACAACATTTTTTGTAAGGGGCTTTCCATAAATGATGTCACATTTTTTTCAATATTTTTGATCCCCTACCCCTCCCACCCATTTAGTCACAAAGTGTCGCACTTCACCACATCCCCTCCCCCGCCTTGTCACATGTCACACTATATTACATAAACATATACTAGCAGTTCAAAAACGAAGCACTACATTATAGATCATATTTCATTTTTTAAACTTTAACTATGTGTTATAATAACATTTGTGAGCATAAAAATAAAAATTATTCGTGTACTTATTTTGTATGAAGTAAGATTAAGGTTTACAACAAAAAACAGTTAATATACAATAGTAATGAAATAATAATATGAAAAAAGCAATTGAAAACAGTAATACTTTGGAATTTGAAATGGAATTTAATATATTTGGCTTTAAATCTTTTTACTTCATGAATTAAAAATACATTAATTTCAAAATAACCTCAAAATTTAATCTGCAATTTTTTAATGTTTTTATTTTAACCAAAATGTGTGATGTCACCCTTTTTCATAACCCCTTGCAATCCCTTGTCACAAACTGTCACAATTTCACGAACAGAGTGACATCATTTGTGGACGGCCCCTAATGTGCTAAAAAGGGTTGAAGGAAGGTTGTTTGAAATAAATACCTTTAAAATAATTAAAATGTAGGTTTAAGTTTTTTTTTTTTTTTTTTTTTTTTTTTTTTTTTTTTTTTTTTTTTACTAATGATTATAAGATTTTAAATCCAGCTTCCTGGGAAGAAATAAAAATCGATAAACGTTTTCGTGGTGATTGAAACCACGTCTATTTACTGTCCGCTCTGGTCTCAAAAATGGCACATCTACCAATAATGCCATGGCTCAGTCAAAGAACATCAGTTTGTTTCTGAAGCAATCATTGGTATTTACAGGATGTAATACATGAGGATATTTAAATACTCTTATTGAACAAATGTTTTTTGATAAACCATTGATGATGAAAAATAAACCATTGATAGCAGAGGCAATTTTTTCCTATTTACATAATATTGTATTGCTACCAGAAATACCCCATACTACCAAATATCAGGTAATTGTAGAACAGCTGAAAATAACTAAACCTGTGGCTTTACGATCCATGAAGGATCAGGGCCTACTGTGCCCAACTCATTTCACTTGACCATGAGCCCCGAGGTGCTATGCAGCATGTCCCCTGGCCAGGTGGTCAGCCCAAACCGAGACCCTCGGTGTTTAGTTCCCAAGCAAGTTTGGTACTCATTTTATCGACCCCGAAGGGATGAAAGGTTGAGTGAACCTTGCCCAGCCGGGAGCTTAACTGCCGACCTGTAGCTTGGCAGACGGGCGTGCTGACCACTACGCTATTGGGTTTCTTAGTATAGAACAGAAATTGCGTTAAAATTGGATTGCAAGATTTGTTTTGCAAGGGAAACAGAAGACAAGTTTGATAAAAGCCTGTAATAAATAAAATGCAAATTTGAAATTATAAAATTCTTTTTTTTTTTAAATCTCAGCTAATTTGCTTTTCTTCATATTGTTATGTAATGTTTCAAGTATAACGCATGTGAAAAATGTCGAAAATAAAAAATTCGCCTAGGCACACACTTCTTTTGCAATAGAGGGTTTTTTTTTTAATTTAATTTTTTTAAAGTAATTCATTGGATACGTCCTCTGTATGTAAATGCACATAACAAATTAACTTTTGAAATCTCTCTCTTTTTTACTACACTACATTAATTTTAAAACAATATTTCTAATTGGTAAATAAATAACGCATGTCGTAAATTTACAAATGAGTGAAAAAGTGTCAAGATCAGGATTCGAACCAGTGTCGGCTTAATGTTCTATATAAACTGAGCTATCATGAACAAATCTAGAGGACAGAATTCCCCAGAGCACCGTATCGATAATGATATCGGGTCCGATATCGCCATCATCTCTGCAAAATGAATCGCAGGTAATGGAAAACAAAGAAACCATTAAACTATTGAATTGAAGACATCCACCCAATCCCGACCGTAACGACCAACGTGACCGTAACCCCCACGTTCGTACCTGGTTCTGATACTTTTTACTTAGTTGGAAAATTAAAACTCGTACGATTTATTTACAAATTCGAATAATTGTGTTAAAACTAACGAAGAGTATTAACGTATCCAATATTTCCTGCAGTTACATTATCTGCGATTTTTTTTGTTAAGCTGATTGAGATATCAGACCATATGTCAATGTCAATAAGCTACTCTGGGTGAATTCTGTCTGCTAGATTTGTCCGGAATAGGTCAGTTGGAAGAATATTGTCAGCTTCAGCCAAACGGTTTCTGGTTCGAATTCTGGACGGCGCACTTTTTTACTCTGCTGGAAAATTTCAACTGGTGTGTCTTTTTATAACCTTTTTAATGAGTTTTCAATTTGAAAAGCATTTCATATACATATTTAAAATTATTGGTAAACTGGTTTTTTCTAGAGTAGTTCCAGTTTTTTTTTCTTTGGGAATTATGCAAAATCAAAAACTTGAATAGCCGCTTGACCAAACAGATGAAGGATTCACAATTCATAATCGACTTGTACTGCTCGGTTTATTATTTTGTATAATGTTTTCTCTTATAGAGTCTCTAAAGTTTACATTTAAAATTCTGTAAATATCTGAATATATGTTAACTAATTAATTAATTTATTTATTCCATGTCACATTTGACTAAATATTAATTCAAATTCTAAATTTCGAAATAGCAACTTAAAAATGAATTTTAGAGTGTTAATTAATTTCAATTGTGTTAGGATTTAATTCATGTTTTATACTCGTGCGAATATAATAGTTTATAGCTATACTATAAAATAAGAATAGCTAGATTAACCGCATTTTATCTGACAAGCATTCTTACGATTAAGTTACACTAATAAGATTTTCTAATGACGTCATTGCATAATCTCTGACGTCACCAGATAATCGTTTTAATTTATCAAATTAATTCAGGTATTAGGAAAATTATTGCAGTCTTTTGAGAATATTTATTCAAAGAATTCGAAAACTGCATTCTAATAGTTATATGTATTCTTAATTTGCTGTTTATTTTACGGAATGATTTCTTATATAACTATATTATATATAATAACTATACATATATATCTTAATATATATATATATATATATGTATGTATGTATATATATATATATACCGCGTGTCCCAAAAATGACTGACGGATTTTAAAATTCATTAACTTGCAAACGGTGACAGATATTAAAAAATTCTTGCAGGAGTAAGATGTCAGAAGTTTTTATGCTGCAATTCTCTGTTTTAGTTACAAATAGCATGGATAGATGGCGCTGCAAGCAATAACAGCTAAATCCGGCTCGATTTCTTCCATGCGAAAAAAGGAGATTAAAATGTATTGAATGGATTCCGTAGTACCAAAAATCGGGTCCGGATTCAGCGCTTATAGCTTGAAAACTCAGCGCCATATATTGTTTAAAATTTGAACTAAAATCAAGAATGACAGTACAAAAACTGCTGACATCATACATAACACCCCTGCAAGAATTTTTTTTAATAACTATCACCGTTCGGAAGTAATTGAATTTTTAAATCCAAACGTCATTTTTGGGACACCCGGTATATATATATATATATATATGTGTGTGTGTATGTATTTATATATTGCGTGTATATATGTTTAAAATAGCATGGAATAGAGAAAACTTAAACGGAAAATTAAAAGCTAGTACACAGCCAAACTCATGTGTATATATATATGTGTACTTTTGTATGTATGTTTGTAAAAGTAGATTAATACAAAATAAATTAATTGAAGAAAGATTTTGTATAAAAATAATTTTCAGGTTAGATTAAATAAAGATATATTTTATCTTGATCATTCAGAATAAAAATTCATCGATAAAGTTTCTACAATTTAGAATATAGTTCACATAATTATTTTATTTTTCAGAACAAAACTCAAGCAGATTTTACTTTATTAGCAAATTGCATGGAATGTACATATGTACAAATTTCATTTCATTTACAAAGAATATCTAAAAATATTATGATATAAATGTGTACATTTAGATCTTTGTTTCTCTCTGTTGAAAACGCTTAAAAATAATAGTTATTAAACACATAACATTTGGTCATCTTACAATATTAGTTTTATCTAAAAATCGATTATTTTCTTCGTTTAATGCTGATACTTAAAAGTCCAATAGTATACTGTGTTGAAGAAGTTAATATTTCACTTGTTGATGCAGAAAAAGCTTGGTTATAGATTTTTAGATTCCGAAATATTGGACAACGTACATTTTTGCATATTTTTTTCTTTGTTCAGTTGGAGATTACAATCTATTAGGAGATCAATTGTGCTTTTTTAAAAAGAAAATTTGACATGAAACATTAATGCACTCATCATTTTCATTTTCTTGTTGCTACATAATATCGATCAAAGGCGAATACATAGCTGAAATATACTTAGTATTAAACGTCCAATTTTGATCATCTTACAAGGCTAGTGTTATCTAAGAATCGATTTTTCCCTTCTTTTTTGTTGATACTTAAAGCAAACAACACACAGAGTCGAGGAAGTTAATGTTTCACTTGTTGATATACCATAAGCTAGGTTATGAGGCTTTACGAGATATTTAGATCCCGAATTATCGGAAGAAAGGATATTTTGGGAGAAATTTTTGTTCGAAACTTTTTGCTACTTCTTTTTTCATTTGTAATCTTTCTTTAGGCTTCGTTTAAATTCCTTGTTTAAGAAGACTTCTAAAAGAAATCTACGGATATCAAATTTAATGATTTTTTTCGACAGCAAATTTCTAATCATCTTATTTTTATTTTTAATTTTGAACTTGTTAAAATGGTTTCTTTTGATTGATTGTATTAGAGACAAAAATCTTCAAAATCTATTTTTAGCATTTAAATTTAGCCATTCATTTATTTAATTTTAGCAGAAGCGACGGCACATGTGCTTAATTCGTTAACATTAAAGAAATCATTATATGACTAAAACCAATTACTTGAAATTCACTGTACCAAAAAAAAAAAAAAAAGAAAAAAATTACAAAATGTGCTAGCACCACGACTACAAACACAGTTGTTGTAAAATTTACAAGTTGCTGTCTTTAAGAGTGATGTAAAATTTTCCAAGTCTGGGGAAAACCGCGTTGTTATTGACTGCGTTGTGCACGTTATAGAAAGAATTCTATTTTTACTACAATTGTTGCTTGAATGCGCTTTTACAGCATCAGTGTTTGAATTCGATTTCACAGCATCGGTGTTTGAATTCGATTTTACAGTATCGGTGCTTGAAAAATTTCAACTTAACGTGCAGAAAATGTCACGGCATTTTGCAACAAAAGCTGTTGGCACCCCAGCTGCCAACACTGTTGCTGCAAAATTTACGAGCTTTAAGAGTGTTGTAAAATTTAACAAGTCTTGAGAATATTGCAATTCTATTGGATGCGTGATGCACATTACAGAAGTAATTCGATTTTTACCTCACCTGTTACTTGATTTCGCTTTCCCAGCATCGGTGCTTGAAAAAATATAACATAAAGAGCAGGAAAAATCCCAACATTTTTTTACAATTAGAATTTTACTGTTGAGTAGTGTTTTAATTAATTATTTCAACGAGCATGTTACTGTTTTAAAGAGTAAAAAAGACATGTTAGAAACAAAACAAGGACTACGCATAATTATTTTTTTTTCGCTGGCAAAAATTTAAGAAAGTATTCAGAATTTGGGAAATGATGGAAATGTGCTATTGCCGCCTTAACAAACGTTGCATAAAAATCAATATATATTATAAAAATATACCTATTGTATAATACTTGTTATTATTATTATTGTCGTTGTTGTTACTGTTGCTACTTTTGATATTGCTATTGATTTTAAACTATATGATCTGATTTTTAATATGAAAGCTTATCTGTAAAAACTGAAATACCGAAAAATGTCTAACAAAGGAAAAATATTGGACGACGGCAATGATTATACAGTAGAACCTCTTTTATCCGAAACTATTTTAACCGAAACTCTCGATTAACAGAAATCCATTTTTGAAGCTTTTTTTTTACCTAACACATTCCTATTGTGTAAAATACCTTTTTGAAAGATTTTTTTTCTTTTTTAACTGCCATATTCCACGTGTGCAAGCGGTCCTTTCGGAAATACGAGTACATATAAATATTTTCGATCCACTTTCTTAGAGTTCCTTTGAATTTAATTTGTAAGCTGCGGAGTGGAATGAAGAAAACGAACAAATTAGCAATTCTGAAGCTTTTGAATGTTTTGCAAAAGGTTTGGCATGGCTGGAGCAGCAGAAAGACTATGATAATGATGAACTAATAATATTAAAAAACTCTGTGATAGAACTTCAAAGTCGAAACTGCGATAAACAAAACATTTTTTCAAACCCTTGTGATATATGTAAAAGGTACATTCAAATTTCAAAATAAATTTCAAAATTAAAATTCAGGTAATTTATTCTTGCTTCTATTTTGATATTGCTTTATTTTTATTAAGCCATAATACAAAATATTGCATATATTTCGCCTTAATCTTTAAATTGAAGCATTCTCGATTATCCGAAAATTTCAATTTTCCGAATGAGGTTCGGCCCCAATTACTTCGGATAATCGAGGTTCTACTGTATTTTCAAAGAATTTTTTCGATACGTTACAATGTGGGCTCAAGAAAGCACCTAAACTTCAGTAGCACGGATTGATGTATATTCTTTGGCAGACCGTAGAAACTTGGTAAATGGTAGGATTTGGATATAATTGAGAAACTGTCGGTGCAAGTATGCTTATAATTCGCACCGTGAGCAGGATGCTTAGCAGCTAAATTCGGGCACCGGTGGGTCAAATGGTCAGTTAGCCAACGGAACAGAAAACAGGAAACTTCCTAACTTCGATTAACGCGGGACAAAAATTAGCCAACAATTAGCAAACGTTGTCTCAATTATTTTTTGCTACTTATGGTTTGCTTTATGGTTTGCTCTATGGCTCCAAGGGGAGCCTATCATCAATTTTAATTTGTTCCAGGAAGAGCTGATCTCACGAAACTGTAATTATTTCTCACGGATGCAAAGGACTTTTTGAAATACGTACACTGTAAAAAAATTCTGTAAAGTTACTAAAGTTTTTCTAGGAAACTGGTATTCCTAGAACTTTTTATGTAACGACAACAACAAAAATTCATATAACACACACTTTCGCGCCGAAAATAAAAAAAAAATCTGTAAGGTTACTAAGATTTTTTAGGAAACTGGGATATATAGAGCTTTTCATGTAACTGCAACCAGGGTTACAGATAAAATTTTAGCTAGATTACTGTAATTTTAGCAGATTCATTTGTAAAGTTACAGATTTCTGTAGCTTTAAAAAGACTAGTTTTGTAGATTTTGAGCTTTTTTTGTACAGTTGCAGATGAAAGTTTAGTAAGCATGTAACTTTACATCTGTAGAACTACAGATTTTTTTTACAGTGTATTTTATGTGCATCTACATCTGATGAACAAGGAAGTGTTTTAACATCCAAATATAAAGCTGAATTCTCTGCGTTACGAACACTTGTACAGCTGCCATATCCTTTTATTTCCTTTTATAGGCAAATTAAATAAATATGTTTTGAGACAGAAAAAAACATTTAATAAAATGAGTGAGTTTGTTTCTGTGAGATTTATGTGTGATTTAATTTATAAAGTAAAATTTATGATCCAGAATATGTTCCTTTAACTTACAAACAAACAAACAAAAACCTTTCTTATGTTGACAATTACACATTTGGCCAATGTGATTTTTATACGTTGATAAAATAACAAATCGCTGTAAATGTATGAGCATAAATAGAAAAAAAAGCAGAAAAAATCTATCCCAGTAAAAATTACAAATAAATGTTATGTAATGATGAATGATGATGACTACCTTACATTATAAAGCACTATACAGTATTTAATATAGATTAATATTTAAAGCGTTACGTGTGTCGAATTTTTTATCGAAAACTGTTAAAATTATAAATTGATGAAAAATAATAAATACCTATGCTAGATTCCTATATAGATTTCACAAGTAGGATTTTAAGGCATCCACATGTTTAATGTAATATGGTAGATTTCTTAAATTTGTGTTATTTTTCATTATTTTTAAGGTTATAAAAAAGTTTTATAAAGTAAAAGGAAATTCAAATAAAAAATGTTTCACCGTTTTAATTTTTTTAAGAGCAAAGCCATCTTAAAATACCTTTAATTAATTTCTCTAAAATGCTATTTTTGGAACAGTCATACATAAATGTACATAATCACAGGATCCCTTTTTCTGAAATTGACAGAGAAAATGTTTTAAAATTTTTAAAGAACAATTCTTTGTTAAAATTTTTCTATTCAAAAGATTAACAAGATAAGAAAACAAATTATTTTTCTGAACATGTTTGAATTTTTTTCCCTTTATGTTTCATGCTTTAATTTCTTTTTTAAGACCAAACTCATAATGTCGTTGAATAATTTTTCCAAAATGCTACATTTGGAACAGTCAATATATAAAGTACATAATCAGGGTATCCCTTTTTCTGTATTTGACAGAGAAAATGTCTTACAATTTTTAAAGAACAATTGTTTGTTAAAAATTTTCGATTCAGAAGATTAAGAAGATAAGAAAACAAATTATTTTTCAGAAAATGTTTGATTTTTTTTCCCCTTTATGTTTCATCGTTTTCTTTCTTTTTACGACCAAACTCATCTTATAATGTCTTTGAATAATTTTTCTAAAGTGCTATATTTGGAACAGTCAATATATAAATGTACATAATCACGGTATCACTTTTTCTGAAATAGATAGAGAAAATGTTTTATAATTTTTGAAGAACAAATCTTCGTTAAAAAATCTTCGATTCAAATGATTAACAAGATAAGAAAACAAATTATTTTTCTGAAAATGTTTGATTTTTTTCCCTTTATGTTTCATCGTTTTAATTTTTAAGACCAAACTCATCATATAATGTCTTTGAATAATTTCTCTAAAATGCTATATTTGGAACAGACAACATATGAATGTACATAATCACGGTATCTTTTTTTTCTGAAATTGACAGGGAAAATGCCTTACAAATTTTAAAGAACAATTCGTTCATAAAATTTTTCGATTCAAAAGATTAACAAAATAAGAAAACAAGTTATTTTTCTGAAAGTGTTTGATTTTTTTTTCTTTATGTTTCAGCATATTAATGTTTTTTTACGATTAAACTCATGTCTTTGAATAATTTCTCTAAAAATTTATATTTGGAACCGTCAATATATAAATGTACGTAACCACGGTATCTCTTTTTCCTAAATTTGTCAGAGAAAATGTCTTACAATTTTCAAAGAACAATTCTTTGTTAAAATTTTTCGATTCAAAAGATTAACAAGATAATAAAACAACTTTTTTTTTCTGAAAATGTTTAAAATTTTTTTCGCTTTATGTTTTATAGTTTTAATTCCTTTTACGACTAAACTCATCTTATAATGTCGTTGAATAATTTCTCCAAAATGCTACATTTGGGACAGTCGATATATAAAGTACATAATCACGGTATCCATTTTTCTGAAATTGACAGAGAAAATGTCTTACAATTTTTAAAGAACAATTCTTTGATAAAAATTGTCGATTCAAAATATTAACAAGATAAGAAAACAAATTATTTTTCTGGAAGTGTTTGCAAAAATTTATTTATTTATTTATTTATTATTAATTTATTTATTATTTAATTATTAATTTTGATAAACTGTATAAGGAAAAATAAATACTGTTAAGAAAAAAACAATACGACGTTAAATGATAGAGGCCTGTATAAAAAGAATACTTGAATATTATTGGTAAATAACTATGTAAAATAAGGATTTCATAAATGAAATTTTGACCAAAGAAAGATACAAAATGGATAGATTTTTATTTTATTTTATTTTATTTTATTTTATTTTACTTATTATTATTATTATTATTATTATTATTATTATTATTATTATTATTATTATTATTACTTTAAGTTACAATGTTTGAAATTATTGATTCATTATAGGAAATTCATAATTTAAATACATTTATCAATATTTATCCAATTTAAATTAATTAGCAATAAATTTTCAAAGGAATTACTTACCAAAGTCATCCACTAGCAAATCCAAGTGTGTTATCCTGTAATATAAATAGATTTGTATAATAGTTTTAGAGAGAAAAAAATTATAATTTAAAGCATAATAGTGAAATAGTTGTTCTCATAAAACATTTTAGTAAACTCTCACTATTATCATTAACAAAAATGCATAGATTTTTTTTACTGTTCATATTTATCAGATACTTAATGAAAAAATAAAACACTAAGAGAAATTGATAAGCGTTATATATAACCTAACCTTTTACAGCTTTATTATCATTCATATATTAGAAATACGCCTTCAAAAATTTTGGAATACAGTAGACTTTTGAGTATACGACACACTCGGTAAAATCGAGACCCTTTATAAAATCTTTTTGGTTGTATTCTAATATTTCTGACGATATATATATTTTTTAAAATTATAACCAATTATGCAAAACTTTAAATCTGTTTAAAAAGAAAAAAAAAACTAATAAAATATTAAATATTACTAAATTATTTCAATCCATTGTAAATTTTATTAGATGAAATAGAAAATGTATCACAATATTCATTCGAAATAGATAAAAGAATAAATAATTCGAAGGCGTTTCCTATATATTTTAATTCCCCGTAGCTACTAAAATTTGGAATATCGATTTCAATTTTACGGTATGCCTGAGGCCCCGTATGTGTCCGATAATTGGTAATGTATTATAGAAAGAAATAATTCCTTATTGCACAAAGCCAATTTCATTGTTCAAGTATTTTTACGAATTCCAGTTCTCCAAAAAACAAGCAAAACACAGAGAAAAATGTAGTAAATATTTTTATTAAAGTTATAAGCTGTTAGCAATTAATGCAATTTTTATTGTAAACAAACTTTCCATTTCTGTGAAAAATATAGATTTCAGATGTTTCAAAAATTCTCTTTAATAGTATTATACGTGATTTTCTTATTTTTGAATTTTTGCTTTCGGACTTTATTGGCAGTTTCAATTTCGTTTTTAATTCCTTCCTTTGATTTTGTTTTCTTTTTTCTTTATTTATGATTTCTAGTATTTTGCAAAATTCCAAATACTTTGCGAAGCTTCACGGAAATATCAATGGAAAAAACATTAAAAAGCTTATAACAGACATTAAGATTTCTTTTCACATGTTTTTTTTAATCTCTATACTTTCTTATCACCGAAAATACAAACAAAATTAAACGCAATACTGTGAAATATAATGTTAACATCATATGCATTTCTGAATGTGATTAACAGTCAACCATATTTCCTAGGAATTTATTTTCTATGCTTTTTCATTATGATCTTATTATAAACTAATTTCTGTTAAGTGAATTTTGTAAGCAATTGTTTTACTAAGAAGTGTTAAATTTATATTTCTTTCTTCCTTTTTGTGTTCCTTCTTCCTTTTAACAATTTCTTTCTTACTTTTACTTTCTTCTACCTGTACTAGAAGAAAGTATTGTATTCATGGAAATTTGCGGATTCCGTTTTTCGATGGACTTGCACGTTTTAGGGGTCAGAGATACTGAAAAACATGTTTTTACAAAATGCTTGTCTATGAGTCTGTGTGTGACACAAATTTTGTGCGCATTCTATAGCAAGAACTAATGAACGGAATTTAATAAAAGTTTAGATTAAGTTAGGTCGTAATTGGTGCTGATTATTATTATTATTATTATTTTTTTTTGGTGTAAATCGCCCAGCTGGTGGCGCGGTTATGCTGCATTTTTTACGATTTTCACAATAGCTATATCTCAAGAACTAAAGCACGGATTTTCAGAAAACTTCAGATTCAGCTAGTTCTTCACATAATTTGGAGCTGATAACTTTTTGATGCAAATCGCCAATAGATGGCGCTGCTATGTTGCATTATTAATGATTATCGCAATAGCTCTATCTCAAGAACTAATGCACGAATTTTCATCAAACTTCAGATTCAGTTTGTCCTGATAAAAATTAGTGCTATTTTGTTTTTGGTGTAAATCGCCCAATACAACGCTTCTGTGCTGCATTTTTTTCACAATTTCCGCAATGGATGCACTGTAAAAAAAATAATGCAAGTTTTAAGGTAGGAATCGGAAAAAGAGTTGCCCTTATCGTACCGGAATAATTTCCAACCCAGCTTGGAATAAAATCCGTAAAATACCGTTTTACTGACTATTTCCTTTTTTTTTTACGGATTTTATTCCGAGCTGGGTCGGAAATTATTCCGGTACGATAAGGGCAACTATTTTTCCGATTCCTATCGGAAATCTGGTAGTATTTTTTTTTTTTTTTTACAGTGTGTATCCCAAGAACTAATGTATGAATTTTCATCGAACTTTAGATTCAGTTAGTCCCTGATATAAATTGATCCTGATAATTGTTTCGTGCAAATTGCCCAACAGGTGCGACTGCTACGCAGAACTTTTTACGATTTCCGCAATAGCTCTACACTGTAAAAAAAATAATGCCAGTTTTCCGGTAGGAATCGGAAAAGTTGTTGCCCTTATCGTACCGGAATAATTTCAAACCCAGCTCGGAATAAAATCCGTAAAATACCGTTTTACTGACTATTTCCTTATATTTACGGATTTTATTCCGAGCTGGGTCGGAAATTATTCCGCTACGATAAGGGCAACTATTTTTCCAATTCCTACCGGAAAAGTGGCATTATTTTTTTTACAGTGTATCTCAAAAACTAATGCACGGATTTCCATCAAATTTCAAATTCAATTAGAAATTGACATAAGTTGTTGCTGTCATTTGCTGTATTTGGTGTAAATCACATGACCGGTGGCGCTGGTATGCTGCATTTTTCAGGAAGTATTAACATGTATGAGATAGAAAAACGTTTTGGGATTGCCACTTCCGACTAGTTTTCTTTATTTTTTAAAGCCTCTTTTGCAGTCAGTAATGTAAAGCACTATTAAAATAAATTTAGAAAAGATTAAATACAACTTTTTACTAGGATTTTCTGTAAAACCAAACTTATTACTTTGGTTTCAACCTGTAATCCTGCACTGTAGAAAAAAAAAAAAAAAAAAAATCCGGCCAGTTTTCCCGTAGGAATCGGAAAAATAGTTGCCCTTATCGTACCGGAAAATTTTCCGACCCAGCTCGAAATAAAATCCGAAAAAAAAGAAAATAGTTAATAAAACAATATTTTACGAAATTTTTCTGGAAAAAAGTATATTTATTTTTCCGTTTCCTACAGGAAAACTGGTCGTATTTTTTTTACAGTGTGTAAGTACAAAAACAGAACATTATAGGAACCGAATAACACACTGTAAAGAAACATGTTATCAGTTCATTGTATAATATCCTATAATATACACACTCCTAATAACAATTTAATAAATAAGCAAAAATTTATATTTCTTTTCATAGTTTTACTGAAAAAAAGCTAACCATTTAAACAAAAATTTAAGTATGCTGCATTATAGAAAAACTACAGATTTTAGGCGAAAACGCTTTTAGTGTGACACTTTTAATTAGCATATCTATAATTGCAAATGTGCTTCAGAAGCTTAAAGCTACGTATATCTCAGTCTTTTCTTTATATTTTTTGAGAGCATCGTAAAGTACTGAATATTTACCCATATATAAATCTAATTATATATGTCACCGTTAGCCGATACATCAGAGAACGTTATGACATTATAATTATGTGGTGTGAAAATATTTTACGTTAAATAATTTTATCCTTTTTACTTAACAACGTTCTTACATACCTTTGAATTTTTTTATTAATTTATTTTTTGTTACTTTTTCCACAATTACTATTGAAGCTAAATTCTTCGGGAAAATGTGCAAATTTATTTTCAAAATTCGTTTATTAGGAGAAGTTAAGTGCCGTGTTTACTAGCTTTCCTATAAGTCCATTAAGAATTATTTATAAGTAAAAAGAAAAATAAATTAAAGACAAGCTATTTTTATTATGTACTAAAAGGAAAATTGAAGGTCAATCGATTTAAATATATATCTTTATTAAATAAATAAATAAAATTTCAAGCTACTTTCTGTCAATTTTTTTGTTAAATAAATTGGATATACAATTATAAATCCATCTTCTTGGCAAGAAAATAGGTCGATCAAGATCATCGTGAATATCGAGTCCACATGCATTCACCTCTTGCGCAGAACTAAAAGATGGCGCATTTACCAACCATGTTACGAGTCAGTCGAAGAACATCCACTTATTTTTTGTCCAATCAATGCATTAAAGTGCAGTTATTGTACAAATGTTTTTATACCATGAGGGATTGAGGGGTTAAATTTCAAATATATATATATTTACAGATATTGCATCTCACCGGAAATACGCCACACTGTCAGTGCACTACATCAAAAGCCTGTTCAAAATCCCATGCTTTAATATTCCATTCAGTGTTATGCTTTTTTAATGTGCATAGTAAAGGGAATGCTAACATCAGAAATAATATGTATGGTGTAAATAATTAACAATAAGGAGCTTGGTGCGATATAATAGAAGCGTGACAAATAAACAACGTTAAAAGAACCAAATTTTTTTTTACTTTAAAGCATACCGGTTTCGGAAGGTTTGCTACAAGCTACCGAAACAGGTATGCTTTAAATAAATAAAAAAAAATTGTTCTTTTAACGTTGTTTATTTGTCACGCTTCTATAATATGTATGGTGGTAAAAATCAACTGCAAACTCAGTATGCAATGTCTGTGGGAAATATTCCTATCCAATGATGATACCTTCAACGTTGTACTCTATATATTAGGTCAGAAAAACAGTTGCTGAGAACAGAAATAATATAAATGATTTGCTTCATCTACAATATTGGAGGAAAAAAAAACATGTATTTTATGCGAAAATATGTTTAGAGCAGCAATTTTTAATAAGGATAATTCGAAATGTGTTTCAGAAACTTAAAGCATCTTACTCATTACTGGTTAATTTTTTTTTATGTTTTTACGCAATTAGTTTTTCAGTACTGATTAATTAAGTTCAAATTATGTAAATTATATGTGTCATTGTTAGACGATACAGCAAAAAGTATTTTCAAATTACAACTATTTGATGTTCCACAGACAATATTTGGGATTAAAATTTCTTTTATTATTAATTTCTCTTTTCATCCTTTTTGTTTTTTATTTCTTTTTTGAGTACCTTTTCCATAATCCCTAAAACCTCTAAATTCTCCAGGAAACTGATTTATAAAAGCATTGAGATATTCATTATAAAAAAAATTTATATCAGAGAAATTGAGTATTCGTCTCCTGGAGTTTTCTCTAAAACTTTCTTATTTAGTAATAAAAATCAATACAGTAAGAATCCTAATAGCATCGTAGTTGACCAAAATGATGCGGTATCATACTAAAATTCAACTCTTACATTCCAAATTACCATCACGAGTTGGACAAAAATAGTCAGTCTGATTTCACTATACAGTCGATATATTATATTTCGCGACGAGATGCAAACAAAGAGAGTTCTTATTATACCAACACTATGCAGCATGTATGCCAATGTGTGATTTATTTCAACCCCGAATAGGGGTTTTTTTGCAAACCGCGTCAAACATTGTTAATCGTTATTTATCAAATGTGAATCTTTATTACTACTTAATTGCCACCAAGCTAAATTATTAATTTGCTATTTTTCCCTTCGCCAGTTCCCTGATGATAAAGAGTTAGCAATAAACTTGTTTCAAAGCTACTCAGTTATATATATATATATATATATTTTCTTTTTTGTGAGATGACGCCTGACAAACATTTCGCAGTAAGTCATATATTACGGATCTGTATTGATTAATTAATTCAATTAACCTGTCATGGTAAATTTATGCTTTTTTTGGTGTGTGGTCGATCGGGTACATAAATAATCTAATTTTTAGCTTATGCTGGATTCTTTTACGAAAGCGACTACGCTTTTGCTTATATTGGTGTTTCATGAACCCTTGATGAAGTGAAATGCTATATAAGCTTCCGGCTTCATCATTCCAATTGGTCTATTATTTGTTTACAATATGTCTTTTAAGTGTTCAGCATTATTTAGCTGGTTTTTTTGTTTCATATGTCTTTAATAGATTTTTTTTAATTTGGTTGTTTTTCATATGTTAATATGGATTAATCGTATGCAATGTGCTAGTCAATTGGTGGATTTTGCATAGTTAGTATTACTTGTATAGTGTTCCATCTGTATTTTGTATAATGTTACAGTTATAATTTGCTGCTAAATTTATTAATTTATTGAATTAATTATTGTAATTGGAAATAGATGATGATTTGTAATTATATTATGGCTATATATATATATATATATATATATATATATATATATATATATTGCTAAATGCCATGATGAATGACAGCGTGGTACTGTTCGTTATTATTTACAATCGTATCTCTTACAGTTCTAGTGGCGACGACGTCTTTATTAAATAATAAACCGTCAAGTGCTAGTATTACTCGCGTACAGAGGATTTCGTACAATATATATGATAATTAGTAGCAGTATTATTACAAAAAAAATCGTTGCTAAAACAATAATAACACTTCGTAAAAGACTACACAACAAAGGGTTGGTTATAGCTGTATATACTAGATTTTTAATTAACCTTTAAAGACAAGGTAGGCGTATTGAGAAAAACACTCAATGCAAACTAGTCGCGAATCCCACAGTATTTATGTAATTTACTCTAATGAGTCCGCATTTAACAATTTGACGTGTATTGCTTTTATAATACTACTGGGCATTGCATTACGCAAATATATCATTAAAAGTTATCTAGGCCGCCAGTGCACAGATTACGTCGTACCTGTCTTCATGTATGTCCAAACCATCCGCGTCTTTAAGGGTTAATATCTCGGATAATTACAGACAATGTTTTTCGAAAATAATTATCAACAATCATATTATGCTTGTGAGACGATAGGTACCTCCAGTACTCCTCAACTCCTTTGTTGAACACACACAAATTGAAATTTGTGTGTAACGGAAAATGCTATTTTCTCTAAAACTATGTGAATTAGAGTAATCGCTATAGTTTCCCTGCAAGTATTAAATTAACTTGTAATACTTCTAATTTTTTCATAATTTTAGTTCCAGTAGATTCGGAAATAGAGTTGAGTCCGGTGTAACAAAAGCTTTTACACGATACCTAAATGACATACAAAGAAAAAAAAAATATATATTTTCAATTATCTTAATTAGCCCTCTGCCTTTTTCCGAAATATACTTGTTAATGTTTATCAATGTAGAAATATGTGGGTAAATAGGCCTTATTATTCCCCCAATTTGAACTTTCTACTTTTAATAGTTTACGACAAAAATACCTGTGACAGATAGACACTGGAGTGATCTTATAATCGTTTCGCTTTTATTTTTTAAGTACGGAACCCTAAAAATGAAATGTTTACTTCAATGCTAAGAGACATTTACGATTTCATGCTTGCAGATTAAACTGAGATTTATGTTATTAATTTATTGTAAAATACCCATTTGTTCTTTAAAATAAATATACATTCGTATTGATATGAGAAAATATTTCGTGAAAGTACAGTAAATCCTCCCTAAAGGGACCACGTCCCGTTTCAATAAAAATTGGTCGTTTCGAGAGGTGGTCTCTTAATGGAGGTCATGGTTAAATTTAGATTTTAATTGTTGAAAAAAGGTAACTATGTTACTAAATTTTATTTTTCACACTAGGAAATAATACGAAAATTTAAGTATCAAACAAAAGTTAATTACATAATTTAATTAGCGCAGAGTTTAAAAAATGAATACATCGACGTTTGCTTTGATTTTACGGTTTTATCTTCAATAACTTTTATTTCCATGTCCTTTCGAAGTTAATTAAATAAATGCAATTTTTTTTTGGACGGTAACAAATTATGACGATTTCATTAATTTATCTATTTCTTGGAGAATTTCCTGACAGAATAGGGCAGAGGAGTTTGTTGACCGTCACCTTACTTTGTATTTAGAGTTAAATCGATTGCCTAAAAATGCACAAAGTGGTTTAAACACTTAAAAGTTACCGGAATAAATAAAAATTCGAAACTTAGTTTAGAAGTTTGATGAATAATACGCTCTCCTGAATTATTTTTCTAATAAAACCTTCTTCAAGCGACCAGAAAAAAACGGAATTTGTTTCACTTTCTTCAAAGAAATTGGTCGCTCATGGTGTGAGTTCAACTGGCGTGGTCTCTGAATAGAGGTAAAATTAGTATTGAGACTATGGGAATAAATTTCGTTCCATTAAAAAGTGGTCCTTCAGGTCGCTTAATGGAGGTGGTTCCACAGGAAGGTTTCACTGTATGTAATTTTGGAATACAGTCGAACCCGGCTAAGACGTTCACGTTTAACACGTGATGTCGCTTAATACGCGGATTTTTTCCGATCCCATGAACATCGCTCACAAATATAATACAAAAATATCACGTTTAACACACGAACGGTTATTATGCGATCCTTCTTAATGCAAGATAAATTTTCGGTCATTTGAGAAAAAAAATCACACGTAAGACGCGAATTCATTGATCAAGATGCGAATTCTTTCTCTCTTTTCGAGTGTTGCCGATTTAGCAGAATTTTTTTTTTATTCATATAAAAAAAAACACTGTTCCCTAATAGTAGTATTTACTTTATTTAATAACAGATTAATTCTGGCGAAAATTACTAATCGGAAATAATGATGGATATTTAAATAAAACAAGAACAAGAACCCGCTAAATTAGGAAAACTGCGATTCCTCTTTGATCCTTCCTCCTAAGATTCTTTGTCTCTCGCTCCGTGTATGTTTTTCCTGTAGTAGGGAGTTTAGTTGCAGTCAGGTTACTCAGCTACATCATAAAACTTACGATTAGGTGAATTCAGATTACTCAGATATGTCATAAAAGTTATGATTAGAGACGATGATGTCTGTTGTTAGTGAGGTTTTAAATATATGTTTTATAATGCATATTATAGGCGAAAAAAACCATAAAACTTGGAAAGGTTAAATATGTACCACAGTGGTTGGATAATTCTTTCATGTTTTCTATGCTTTCCTTACTTTTTTGCTATGCTATAAATATTTTTTACACAAATATTAATAAAGATAGTTTTCTCATATATTATAAAAGACAGGTTATAATGGCATCTCATTATTACAAGTATTATATATGATTTTAAAAACTGAGTTGTCCTTTAAAGATTTATTTATTTTTTCTTTTTGTTAAAAAAATTAGTTTAGTAAGAAAATTATTTTTGTTGTTTTATTTTATTTATTTATTATTTTTTTTTTTTGCAACGTATTTATCGACAATAAAGCCATGCTGGAATCCCTATTTATGTTCCGTTATTATTTCAGTCGGGCCTACACTATAAAAACAAGTTGGAAATTGCTCGTCAAACGTGGCAAATGAGGTGCGTTCGTACTATAACTAGTTTTAAAATTATTTTTGCACCCCATATGGTACTGAATGTATAATTTTTTGCACTTCATAACGTGCATAGTCTGATACATCATTAAAATGCACTTCCAATAATTTTTTCGGAACACTTTTGACTGTCCCTGTAATTAAACTATACATCCGATTTTCCTAAAATTTTAAATAGCTCAACAAAATTTTGCAACAATTATATCTTTAAAATTTCAGACCATTCGGAAGGCTGTAATATCATTAAAATGCACTTGCAATAATTTTTCCCATTGGCCGTAATGTAAAGAAAAACTTTTGGCTGTCCCTGTAATTAAACTATACATCCGATTTTCCTAAAATTTTAAATGGCTCGACAAAATTTTGCAACAATTATATCTTTAAAATTTCAGATCATTCGGAAGGCTCTAATACCATTAAAATCCACTTGCAATAATTTTTCCCATTGGCCGTAATGTAAAGAAAAACTTTTGACTGTCCCTGTAATTAAACTATACGTCCGATTTTCCTAAAATTTGAAATGGCTCGACAAAATTTTGCAACAATTATATCTTTAAAATTTCAGATCATTCGGAAGGCTCTAATATCATTAAAATGCATTTGCAATAATTTTTCCCATTGGCCGTAATGTAAAGAAAAACTTTTGACTGTCCCTGTAATTAAACTATACATCCGATTTTCATAAAATTTGAAATGGCTCGACAAAATTTTGCAACAATCACATATTTGAAATTTCAGACTATTCGGTTGGGTAGTTTTTGCTCTGTTACATGCGGACAGACGGACGGACGGACAGACGGACGGACAGACGGACGGACGGACTGAACGACGACTATAGGTGCTACGTATTTATATAATTACGAACGCACCTAAAAACAGACTAAAATACGGAAATTGTACTGGCAATCGAGACGCCAGAACTATTTCCGTAATTTAACGGAAATTTTACCCCGTAAATTCCTGAAAAACGGCATTTTTTCTATAATTTACGGGGGAAATTTTCCCTTAAAATACGGAAATAGTACTGGCGCCTGGATTGCCAGTACAATACCCGTATATTAGTCCGTTTATTTACAGTGTATAAAAATAAACAATGAGTTAAATTAGAATACATTTAAATTTTAATCTACATATGCGTATAAGACATAATTTTTTACCTTAAACATATAAATGAAAACTCTAAAATTTATTTAGACGATTAAATGTGTAAGTAAACCCAGTTCATACAACACCATGTAAAACACGTTTAATACGAGATACCGCTTAATACGCGACTTTTATTCACTCCCTTCAAACGCCTTTTAACCGGGTTCGACAGTATGTTTTAAAGACTCGATTTCGCAGAAGCAATTATAATTTTCTTCAAGTTTCATTTGGCGCCAACTATTAGTAGTCCAGTCAAATTAGGTTAAAAAAGGGCCTAAAGTGGAAAATTCTGGTGTAATTGTTTTTAGTGTCTTACTTTATGTTTTCGGGGGTGCTGAACACGAATCTGAAGTTGTCCAACAAAATTTCTCTCGGCAAATATGAAAAATGGTGAAAATACCCACTAAAAATCGCAGATTTTTCGAGTTTTTTGCTTATAACATGCAAAGTAAGCTTTTTACGCAAAAGGGTTGGGTTGATTGTTGACGGCCGATTATCTACTCGAGGGATATAGGCCCTAGGGGGAGTGCCCTTCGTGGGGGGGTCTTTCTAAGGGAACCTAACCCGTATTTACGCATGGAAAATCCAAGGCTTCGAAGAAAACCACGAAAACTCCGAAACGGTTAGGCCGACGGGCGCGATTGGGTTCGAACCCAGCACCTGCCTTCTACCAGCTTCGAGAGCAGAACCTCTCAGCCGCTGGTGGGGCTTTTTACGCAAAAGGTGACCCTATATTAAAATACAGACGAGAAAATTACCCACAATTCATGTTCTTATAATTTTTTTCGTACGATATACGGCTTCCATAGAGGCGTTGATAAAAAGGCAAAAACCAGTAATTTTGGAAAATCGCAAAACAGATATTCTTGCCCTTTCCGTTCATAACACTAAAAGTAAGCATTCCACTGTAAACATTTGCTGACATACTCACTTATTATTAGGTTATATATTATTGTGATGTAGGTATACTGTGTGACCTCGAAAATCCGGCATTCAGAGATCCGGCAATTTAAAAATATCCGCCGCCCCCCCCTACACCTTTTCTTTCACTTCCAACTTACAGGAAGAGCAAAAATAGTAGTTATTTTCGAATTAAAAACCGAGGTAAAAACGATGGATTAGCGGGCAGCGAGATCGCTTACACTGTGCTAAATAGAATCCTCTATAATACTGGTAGCAGATCAGAGGAACGAGGACGAGGACCTATCAGAAGATAAGTTATCACCGAAAAAATGCATAAATTTGACTGAAAAATTAACGTCATCTTCAAAGAAACAAGATTGTATTTCCGAAATTGATATTCGTCACTTGTATAAAATCCAAAAAAGAAGACAGTTACTTGACATTGATGCTTGAGAAATTACATGAGAAGAAATGGCAGCACTACTTATCAGATTTTTTTAACATATAAAATATCAATTAAAGTAAGTTTTTTAAACATTCAATTTTCTTTTTTTTCTCACGTCAATATCATTTGGGTATGTATTAAATAACGAATAAATTTCATTATCAAGAAAATCGTAAGTACTTTTGATATTTTTTTCCAAAATCTGTAATGTTTAAAAATCAATTACAAATTTGGAGTAGCCGACATTCACACAAAACAGGCACGAGAGATTGCGGATACACTTATTGGCACCACAGCAAGGGACATTGCACAACAACATAACCCTGTAGTTTTTGTGGGTGAAGGCGTCGATTTGCTAGTTATCATGATTTGTCGCTGTAGGGGTGTACATTCATATGTATACTTTCTAAAGCTAGGCAAAGGGACAGTTTCACCACTCATTTTTTCTTCTGACTACAAACTTGATCAATCGATTGCTAACAATATATTATTTTTGCATGCCATGGGAGGCTGCGATACTACTTCAGCCTTGTTCAAAGTAGGAAAGATGAGGTTTCTTCGCTCTCAAGGAAAACTTTGCATTAACTAATACCATTGAGGTTTTTAAAGACCCTATGGCAGATGCTGATGCAGTTACTAATGCTGGCAATCGTTTTTTTTTTTTTTTTGGTCTCATTGTATAATTTTGATGACAAGGAAGCCACGTCATTAAACAAATTGAGGTATTTATATTACCTCAGGTCTGCATACAAGACATCAATCCATTTGGCGGCCTTACCTCCTACTGAGTCTGCAGCTCAGCAACATTCCTTTAGGGTATATTTTCAAGTTCAACAATGGTTTGGGAATAAAAAAGATCCTGAGCAATGGTGTTGGAAGAAAATGAAAAATGGTCTGGAGCGAGTAACCACACTACAGCCATCAGCACCTCAAGCCGTTTTGAAACTCATTTCTTGCAAATGCAAGAAGACCTGCCAGAAAAACTGTGGATGCAAAAAAACAGGTCTCAAGTGCTCCAACATGTGTATAAACTGCAAAAGCAGTTGCAATAACATGCCTCTTACTGAAATCGAAAAAGACGAGGATGATCCGGAATTCCCTGAAGTACTTGAAGGTAAATATCTATAAATAATTCCATTTCACCATTACTTTTTCACTAACTTTTTTAATTTTATGATCAAAATATTTATCTTAATACAGTGGTATAACTACTCAATTTTCAAACAATTAGAACTAAATCATAAATTATTTTTTTTAACGGTGGTTCGTAAAATAATAGGCTATGTTTTCTAAATTGAGGTCCTAAGTAACCTATTCATGACTTGAGTTGTAAAAGAGGAGTAACAAAAGAAAGGCGTAAAAATCATGTTATGATAAAATGTTGCATGGATCTTTACTTAATTAATTACAATTAGTTCCACCGATTTTAAAAATACTACATGCACCAGAGCTGCTCAGAAGCCTAAGCTTCGACCCTTGGGTGTTTTCAGCCTTCGCCTACGGCTGGGGCAGCAACCTTCTCCCTCGGGAAGAAAACGGCTCTTTCGCGCCCAGGTGCTTAAATAAATATTATATTTAATTATTTTTTTTTAGGTGTAGAAGAATTGGAAGACATGCCTGCAATCATGAAACCTTTGGCCAAGAGGGATCGGTTTGACTAATGAGTGTCATTTGAAGTCAATAATCATTTAATAATAAGTGCTGTAAAATAAAATACTTACCTACCTATTTTATTATACTGTATAACATTAAACACTAACCGATCATTAATCACTTTTTATCTTTTTGTTGTATCTATAAAACCTAACGTTTACGTTTCAAATATGTGTACAGAAGTCTAATGATGCATTTAGTATATTTTCAATAAAGAGGCAACTGAATACTTCGTGCATTCATCATTGTTTTTTCATAACTATTCGAGGTCCAAAAAAATTACTTGTACATAAATTGTAGAGAATTGTATCAATTTCGGAAATACAGTCTTGTTTCTTTGAAGATGATGTTCATTTTCCGGTCAAATGTATGCATTTTTTTGGTGAGAGCTTATCTTCTGCCAGGTCCTTACCTCGTTCCTCTGAGCTGCTACCAGTGTTATCGAGGGCTCTATTTGGCACCGCGTCAGCGATATCGCTGTCAGCTAATGCATTGTTTTTTATCTCAGTTTTTAATTCGAAAATAATTGCTGTTTTTTCTTTTGCCGTAAGTTGGAAGTGAAAAAAGGAGAGGAGAAAGATGACTTTGATGCCGGATTTTTTAAGTTGCCGGATGTCTGAATGCCGGATTTTCGAGGTCACACTGTATACCTACATCATAAAAATATATAACCTAATAATAAGTGAGTACGTTTGCAAATGTTTACAGTGAAATGCTTACTTTTAGTGTTATGAACGGAAAGGGTAAGAATATCTGTTTTGGGATTTTCCAAAATTACTGGTTTTCGCCTTTTTTTCAACGCCTCTATGGAAGCCGTATATCGTACAAAAAAAAAGTATAAGAACATGAATTGTAGGTAACTTTCTCGTCTGTATTTTAATATAGGGCCACCTTTTGCGTAAAAAGCTTACTTTGCAAGTTATAAGCAAAAAACTCGAAAAATCTGCGATTTTTAGTGGGTTTTTTCACGATTTTTCATATTTGCCGAGAGAAATTTTGTTGGACAACTTCAGATTCGTGTTCAGCACCCCCGAAAACATAAAGTAAGACACTAAAAACAATTACACCAGAATTTTCCACTTCAAACTCTAATTTGACTGGGCTATAGGGCGGTCTTGAATGATGTAGTTTTAACGGGAATCTGCCCACATGACTTAGAAATTGGCCACATTTGATTTAACGCCATAAGGCATTTTAATTATGTTTCTAAAATGTTGAAAGGATACAATCTCACCAGTATTTAAGAACAAATATATTTAAAGATAATAAAATGCTGTTCGTAAGATACACTGTAAAAGCAAAGTTTTATTGAAATATTTTGGTACCAATAAGGCATTTGGTGATTAGATTTAAGCAGGATAAATACTTCCCACTGCCTTATAAAGGATTTCGGTGACAATCAGTGAAATTGGTGACATTACATTGAAATCACTAATTGACGATCACCTAAGACACAATGAGAATAATTAAAGGTATTTCAGTTTAGTCACCGTTATGACAATGATGCTTGTGACCATTTGTGACTCTAATAAAGTGCTGTTTTCTTAAAGCACAGACGCTAAGCTTTTTGTGATTGGAATAATAAATGAAGTAAGAAAAATATTAATTCTAAAGACATTGATCTATTTTATGCACATCTTACATATTCATTTCTATATATATATAAAAAAAAGCAAACAGTTTTTTTTTTGTTAGTAAGAGCGGTAAAAGAACTATATTAGAAGAACTACTTACGCTATCTTAAGCAAATATTTGCATCTGCTGCACAATACAAGAAAAACTATATAATTTAGTTGAAAACACTTTTAGTGGGATACTTTTTAATTAACATATTTATAATTCGAAATGTGTTTCAGAAACTTAAAGCAGCCTACGCATTACTGATCCTCTTTCTTTAAGTTTCTACACGAGCGTCTTTCAGCATTTATTATTTACGCTTAAATAATTTTAATTATCTATGTCATTGTTAGCTGATACCTCAAAGAACATTATCAAATTACATTTATTTGATGTATAAAAGAAAAATGTTTCATGTTAAAAAATTATCTTTTAATTAAATCTATAGGAAAGTATTAATTACATTTTTTAACTCACCGGTAAATTTTTATGTAAATATGAGTTCAAATGTGTTCGGCATTTAAGCATACCAAAGAAAATGTGTTTACTTAGTACTATTTAAGAATATTTAACAGCTTCTTCAAAGTCTGCTATATTTGATTTTTTAAATGATTATTTTTCTTTATTATTCTGTAAGGATTTTTTTTTATCTTAAAACAAAATCTTTATTTTTATATCCTTTATTCCCAAAGATGAAAATTAAAAGAACCTTTGTTGCATTTTTAAAAATATATCTTATGGTACTTTATTTTAATGAAAGACTAACTGAAAGATTTTATTCTCGGGTTGTATTTTTTATGCGTACGGATATTGTATAATAGTGAATACATTCCATCTTAAGCTATTTTTTCAGTCCCTGTTAAAAGTAAAAGTTTACGTTAGTAGAACAAACATATTGGATTACGAATTTTTTTAAATAAATAACATATATGACAGTTACTCAATGCATGAGAAAATATTTCGTATATTATTAATTCACTAATGAAGTAAATTTTCACTAAAGAATCTGGAAAACAAAAAACATTATCATAAAAATATATTCATTAATCTGTGCACATTTTGTATTTAACATTATCTTATATACATTTAAGCTATTTAATGTAAATACAAAACTTAAGTATAATATACGTATTTTTTTAATGCAATAGATAAAAACATTTTTGCAATAACAAATTTATCTTTTCAATAACTAGCATTTGTTAATTAATGGAAAATATTTTTGTCTCTCAGTGCCTTGGGAATAATAACGCGGTTTCAAAATAAGGAATCAATACATTTTGTGAAATTAAAAAATACTCTCATGTTGAATTATTTTTGTCGCAGATAATTTATAACTCCAAGGGATAAAATGTTTATTCTATATGAGATGAATGGGGATTTATTTTTCGATTCATTTAAATATTTTTAAAGTAATAAAGATAGAAGTAAAAAAAGTATTATATCCCTAAACCAAAAATTCTAAATATGTTTTGAACCAATGCATATGATACGTGGCGCGTGAAATAATGGACGATCTGGCATAGCAAATAATTAAAATTAAATAAATGAAAATATCCTGAAGTCTTATTTGCATCTTCAAGGGAGGATACAATGTTGTTAGTTCGGATTATCTTAAAATTTTGTAAAATTAGACAGAATAAATAAATTATACCTATACATATTTCATTACAAATTTGTATCAATGCATTTCGTTAAATTAAAAAATATTCTCATGCTGAAATATTTTTATAGCAGATAATTTATAAATCCAAGGGATAAAATGTTTATTCTATATGGGATGAAGGATTATTTATTTTTCGATTCATTTAAATATTTTTAAAGTAATAAATAAGTGAAAAAAATATTATAACCCTAAACCAAAAATTCTAAATAAGTTTTGAACCAATGCGTTTGATACGTGGCAGGTGAAATAATCTATCATAGCAAATAATTTGAAATAAATAAATGAAAATATCCCGAAGTGCATCTTCAGAGAAAAATACGATTTTTCATTTCGAATTATCTTAAAATTTTCTAAAATTAGAGTAAATAAATAAATTATACATATACATATTTCATACCAAATTTATACACTGTAAAAAAAAAAAAAAAAAAAAAAAAAATACTGCCAGTTTTCCGTTAGGAATCGGAAAAATAGTTGCTCTTATCGTACCGGAATAATTTCCAACCCAGCTCCGAATAAAATACGTAAAATCGGAATAAAATCTGTAAAATACCGTTTTACTGATTATTTCCTTATATTTACGGATTTTATTCCGAGCTGGGTCGGAAATTATTCCGGTCCGATAAGGGCAACTATTTTTCCGATTCCTACTGGAAAACTGGTATTATTTTTTTTACAGTGTACATAAAATTGAAGGTAAACTAGCCTTGTTTTTCTTACAAATATTCAATAAGCGCACCTTTTGTTACATGGCACACATCCAAGCTAAAGTCCAATTCTTCCCACACATTGGCTAACAAGTCCGGAGTAATGAAAGCAATAGCCTGTTAAATTCCGTGTACTATTGCCACATGGGGGATCACAATTAAACTTTAAACGAAACGCATTTTAAACTGAAATTACAGATTCACTTTTAGCAAATTGCAGAACACAAAACACTTTGCGCTGTGGAGTCGGCATTTTGCGCATATAGCACTCCAAGTGAGTCAATAACAAAGCAGTTACTCGCGCATGCGCTTATCTAAAACTGTTTGAGTTACTCTTTATTTGCGACCTTGAAACAACACTCTACAACGTTTACAGTTGATACTATTAAAATTTATACCTGGGACATTTATTTATAGATACCTTGTATAATAATGGAATTGGCATTTACTATATGTTTTTAACATACATTAAGCGAGTTCCTAAAAGATATTTTCCCCAGCTGAACAACGCGGAAATTTCTGACACATGTATGAGTTCATTTGTATATGTAAAACGATTGCAGGCATGAATATTAAAGAGAATTTAAAACAAACAGTTTGTTTCAATGTTAAATAAAGGAATTATATCTTGAGATATAAGCTATTACTGTCTTATGAGGGTCCGAAAATTCGATTCAAAACGCTACCTTTGACAGCATTTGGTGATTATTTTCGTAGCAGATAATTATAACGGCAAGGGATAAAATGATTATCCTATATGAGGAGAATGTTTATTTATTTTTCTATTCATTTAAATATTTTTAAAGGAACGAATATAGCAGTTCTGCGATCGGCTGACTTTATCGAAAGCTGGAAAAACTTTTGGATTATACAAATTTTAAATAAGACAATCTTCCAATTTCATTTGTTCGAAAACAAAAATGAATTAGAAATGTGTGAGAATGTAGACCACCTTTTAGGTAGATTTCGAAAGAAAATACAACTTATTACATTCTCTCCTATGTTCGAATTTCTGAACAGTTTTTGCAGATCTACGCCGATCATGACCCCAAGAAACAAAAACCACCCCCAGTTCAAAATTATGTATATATATGTGTGTATCACTTTTTTATGGACACGATAACTTACATAATTCTGCACAAATCTCTTCAAAACTGGTACATAAAATCAAGGGGCAGAAAATCTCAATCAAGTTCGTTAAAGTACAAAATCGGACCAAGGGGGTGTATAATAGAGAAGGATTTTGTGAAAACAGAAAAAAACAATACCTTCTTAATTATGATACATATCAAATCAATTTAAAGTTATTATTACTTCTACAAAAAGGGACAAAAATTTATGTATGACAGATTTTTGATAAAATTTAAAATGGGCTCAAGTGGTGAAAAAATGGGGTTTTAGGGGGACAAAAATTCACAACTTCGTCAGTTCTTAAGATATCAAATCCGATTAACTTTATTATAAATTTTCTTAATATTATCTATATTTTTTATTTGGACAAGTTTTTGATAAGACCAACTCATATTCGAAGAAAAAAAAAAGCGAAAAGAAAAAGTGGGGGTTGAAGAAGAAAAAAAATTATAGCTACGTCAATTGTCAAGATATCAAATCAGCTTAAATTTATTATAAATATTCATAATATTATCTACAACTTTTATACTGACAAGTTTTTGATAGGACGATTCTTACAGAAAAATAAATTTAAAATACATAGCGGTTGAATATAAAAAAAAAATCTTATTGAGGGCTTACTCAAATCCAAACGGCTTATTTTCTGACTCATTTTTAAATTAATTTTTGCTCTCAAACGCGTCGAGTTTGCAGGTTCCCTTACTCATAAACAATATAATGTGCGTTATTGGTCGATTTGTTGATAAATACAGAATATATGTTTTTAAAAATGCTGTCAAAGTAAGCATTTTGAACGAAATTTCCTGAAGAAATAGTAATGGAAACGATAAAAATGCTCATTCTGAGAAAATAATTGTTTATAAATCAAGTTCTAATTAATTGAATGAAAAATAAAGTACACAGGTCGCTTATAAGTCTCTTCAAAAATCACGTCAGAAAGTTTCATGTTTTGACTCTTAAAAATGAGTCTGAAAATGTGTCATAAAATTTCGAGTTGTTGAGCGCGGAAAAATATCTTTTTGAACACCGCCTTAAAGTGATTCTGATAAAACCTGAAAGCTCTTACAGAAAAGAGTCATTCCATGGAAAATGAGCAAATCAGCTGTGGCAGACATGTCACAGATTTTAATGAAAATTAGTCTCTCTATATGTAGATCATATCTATTTATGAGTAAATGTAAAATAATAGATTTCAGAATTATTTATTTAAGTATTAAAATATACATTAAAAGTGAATGCAAAATCGAGGTACTGTCTACATGCTTAAAATTTCAATTCTGATTATTAGCCTTAGGAATGGAAAGACTATATTAAAAATTATTTATAATTAGGAATGAATAATAAGTAACAGATTGGCGTAAGTTAGTAACTGTATTTTTATTCCGTAATGAGAAAAAGAAATATTTTTCAAAAATTTTGATGTAAAAATGCAATATTTCTACTGCTTATTTAAGCATGAAGGATAGCTTTGACAATTTTACATTTTTTTGGCGTTATAGCTAAATGTATATATTTTAAATATTGAAAGTTTCATTCTTGCCTTTTTATTCCTTAATGAGAAAAAAAAAATAAACAGTAAAAAATGTTGAGGGTAAAATGCAATATTTCTATCACTTCTTTTAAGTGAAAAAAAGCTTTATTAAACTTTTAAATTATTTCATATTATAGATAAAAGTGTATATTTTAAATATAGAACCTTTAATTTTTGCTTTCAGTTTATTTTTGGCTATTAATATATTTATTTTAAACTATATTTAAAAAAATATATTACTTTGAACAAAAAAATTATATATTTATCCTCTAAATCCATAGTGGGCAGCACTGCATCTTTTTTCCCTTTGAAATCGTGCAATATTGTAAAAAAAAAACGTGCGCTTATTCAAAGAGTAAAGCTCTTGGAATGCAACAAATATTACTTTTTTAACCAAATTTTGTGACGTTAGGAATCAAATGGCAATCTTGAATTTTTTTTAGCATATCATGGACTTATTGACCTTTATGTCTGTGCAATAACTATAATGTCTGACCTTTTCTTCAATATTTCTTTTGCCTATCAATAAGAGGAAAAATTACAGTTTTGCCATTTTTTTTTTAAGTTTCTATTTTTTTTTTTAAAGGTGAAGGAAATACATGGCAACTTAAAAACTTTAGCAATTCGATCTTAATATGTAACACTACATCAGGCATCAATTTCACAGATGTTTTTGAATTTCTTTAATTTTTATAACGTTTTTAATTTTCTCAAAATTGACAAATTTTCAATTTTTACAACAAATTTAAGATTAATCATGACGTTACGAAATTATTATTATTAAATAAATATGAAGATCATTTTCCAGAGATTACAATATTATAAAGAGGTTTAATTTATGTTAAATAATTTTCAAGATGCGGAATTTCAAATTTGCAACTTAGAACGATTGTACACATGCCATTCTATGTCACAAGTTTTTTAAATGTCCAGAACTTCCAATTTTTTTTTTTTTTTTTTTTTTTTTAGAAATATTTTGCAATACTCTATTTGTATATGAATTGAATCTGTGTATCAAATTTTATTAAAATCGTTTACTATGCAGCCACGACTTTTTTAAAAGTTTTGCTCATTTTGTGTGGAATGACCCAAAAATGAAATTAAAAATAAAATTGTTTCGGCCAAAAAAATCGGCCAGATAAAATTGTTAAACTGGGTTTATCTCTAAACTTGATTTAGTTTTTGTGGGTGAAATTAGTAAACTTCGAAATCTACCTGCGCCTGTAGGCCGAGCTTGCAGGGATTTTTAATTTAAGACTAGCCTTATCAGAAAAACAAAATCTATTAATTCAGAGTTAAAATGGCCCGTCAAGCATTTGCTTCAAAAATATTGTTGTAAATAAAAATTTAAATAGAAATGATGCAGAAATTTTTATTGTTTTAACGGAAACAAACACTTTATTAGGCAATTTAAGTTTGTCCTCTTTGGTATTGGATACCATCTTTAAGACTGGACTTTTAAAGGAAATTAACGAATATAAATTCTCGTCCAAAGAATATACTTTCGGGCAGATTGACAATGATTTCCTTAGCCAATGTCCATCATTATCAGAAGGGAAAAAGCAACTTCCAATGCCAGGTCAAATTTTCCACCTAGCAACTACATAGCGAAACGATTTTTCATTCGGATTTTATGTACACGCGTATGGCAAGTACAGTCGTGGTAAAAAAAAAAAAAGGAAAACACCCATGCTAACTCTGCAACAAATTTTTGTACAATAAAGTTACTGCTACCAAACGATTGGAAATATTGTCTACTTTGAAATGATGTGTATGAAACTTGCTTAGGGGGCCATCTACATATCAAAACGTACCAAAACTTTGTTTTTTCAATAGCAATACCCAAGTTTAACACCACAAATGAATTCTACACCCTTAAATTAGCCTAAATCCAAATTTGCATGAAAACCGTACGATTAGTTTCAGAGAAATTATTTAAAAACGAGCATATTTTAGGGGTTGTATCCAAATAGAAGTTCGGTACTCGATTGTTAAAATGCTACAGAATGTCTATATCACTTCTATGAATGTACTAGTTCTTGCCATTCTGACCATTTCAGTAGCTTAATGTGTTTTGACTATTGTCAGTCCAAATATTTCAATAAAACGAGTAAAATATATATTTTTTCAAATTATGCTTTTCTGCACATCATAGACGATGCTTTAAAATATAAGTCTATCAAAAAATTGAAGATTTCAATTCGTATTTTTTCGAATATTAATTTCATAATTCATAATTCATTTCATAATTTTTTTTAAATTACAAATTCAATGTATTTATGTTTGGGTTTTTTAGTATTATAACCACACAAAAAAATTATCACATTAGGATTATAATTTCAGGAGATAATAAAAATATGAAAATGTAATTTAACATTAGAAGCTCTAAATTTTGAGTGTTTATAATCCAAAAACTTATCATTCAAATAATTTGAAATTTCGTTTCTAGGCATAGTTTGAACCGAAGATTTAAACTAAATTGTCAAAATTGGGCGTTGCTATTGAAAAAAAAAACAAGTTTTGTTTCAGATGGCCCCTAAGCAAATTTTATATACATAATTTTAAAGTAGACTTTATTTCAAATAGTTTGGTACCAGTAACTTTTTTCTATTATAATTAGTTGCAGTATTAGGGTGTGTTTACTTTTTTTCCCCACGACTGTTAACAGTGCAAGGTTTCGAACTATAATCACGCAAAACAATTCTGTGAAATTAGTACAGCCACACCTCTAACACTTCTCTGCTGCACTCTTAGAAATACTTTCTTCAATTCACGGAAATATTCCTGGCAGCAGCGCTACCGGAATATATCTGAGAATTGAAGAAATTTCGTTTTTTTTTTTTTTTTTTTTTTTTTTTTTTTTTTTTTTCGTTCTAGGACAGAAAACTATATAACTAATAATATTAGTATTTTATAATTAGAATTTTGTCCCGCGCTGAAGATCATTTATTTCATCTTCCGTTAACGGTCTGTCAGATAAATTCAGAAACTCCACTGGTTCGCATATACGGTTAACATCGGACTTTTACGCGTTGCAAAGGTTTTTACTCTTGCGACTTTGTACCAATTCTTTCAAGCGGTTTTTACCGTATCTATGTTTTTCCAGACTCTGCATGAAAGTATCAAAAATATATTGTGGAGTAGAGGCTGCAAATTCATAATATAAATGTAAGATTCTCTGTAGTAGTTTGCTGATGCAGGCATACTTCTTCCTAATACATAACGATAAATATTTTTTCTCAGATATTCTATTAAGATATATTAATAAATAAATATATCTATAATATCGCTCACCCGCAAGAAAGGTGACACATCTCGACAAAAGTAGATTTCACAGGAGAGGCAAAAGGAAAATTTGCATGATTTTACTGTAACATGAAATTAAAGCACTTAGCTATGTATGCAGGAATGAAAACGTGCATAAAAGCATAAAAACCCTTTAGGGGTCTTGTACCTTTTAAACGCGTCGAAAATTAACGAAAAACTTCAAAGTTTGAATTAGTCTATCTTCAAAGCCTTTTTATGTATAAACATGGAATTTTGTATATTGATTAAACAGATTGTGCTTTGTAATATGGTACCATTAGAAATTTATTAACCCTTTACAGAATTTGTGTATTGTTGAAATCAAAATAGCTCTTTTTTTACCCCATAAGTTATTACGCGCATGATATCTTGAGACAGTGTATGGAATGGCATGAAATTCGGTAAAGATACTAAACATATATGTGTGTTTAAAATGATCTACTCTTAGGCTAAAATTATTTCATTAACTATATAAAAAAATATTTTCGTAAAAAAAAAAAATAAAAATTTTGTATTTTTAATGAATAAAAATAGTCATAACTAAAAATATTACCATTGTAAATACTTAAAAGTTGATCATTTTAAACACACATATTTGTTTAGTATATTTACCAAATTTCATGACAATCCATACATACTTTCTCAAGATATCATGCGCGCAATGACTTATGGGGTAAAAAAAGAGCTATTTTGATTTCAACAATACACAAATTCTGTAAAGGGTTAATAAATTTCTGCTGATAGTATATTACAAAGCATAATCTGTTTAATCAATATCCAAAATTTCACGTTTATACATAAAAATCTTTTGAAGATATACTAATTCAAACTTTGAAGTTTTTCGTTAATTTTCGACGCGTTTACAAGGTACAAGAACCCTTAAAAAAGAAAACGTAGGATGATGTTTGGAGGGTTCCGTAATTTTACATCCCTACACAATCCATCCCTCTTATTTGGTCACAAATGAACATATAGCGTAATTCAGTGATTTTTCCGCATAGCTACATTTACGAAACTGTTTGTGTAGCAAGACACACCTATGACAATCTTATTTTGTGGAATAAAACGCAAAATGAATTTTTGCTAGATGTGTCACTTTTCTTATGATATAATATAATATGGTTTAATATATAGGTATAATAATAGAAATGTATTCTAAAAATAGGTGTTTTTAAAAAAATGTTGCTCCCTTTCTTCCGTTGATTCCCTTGGTTTTGAACATGGGACCACGCGTTTTAAGTGGACACAGTACCTTTTAAACTACTTTTTCAATTTTGAATAATACTGTAAAATACTTAAATATAATGTCACTACAGATATTAGGTACTATAAAGCAAATATAATTTCATATAATTTAAAAAAAAATCTTCTAGAAGAGCCTATTTAACTAAAATTTAAATAAAAAAAAATAAAAAAATAAATTTAAAATCCCTACTACTTTTTTAAATATGAATATCCAGCATGTTAACCACTCGGCCAGCGAGCATTTGGTAGAGGGCTAGTTTAACCCCTTGCATGTCCCCCTTGGTATGTCTATGAAACCACTTAATTTTAATTCCCAAAACCCTCACTGACACCAGAATTTTGGTAAAAAAAAATTCGGTTTGTTATTTTCTTGAAATATAGCTTTTTGGTATTTAAAAAAAAGTTCGTTTTCAAATTCCGGTGTCAGTTATTAATTTCAGCACTTATGCAATGGAAATGCTCTGCGCCGCAAAGGGTTAAAATGAAGATACGGATTTTTTTTTTCAAATGGGGGGGGGGGGGGATTGTTAAGGCTTGTTAATTTTTTTTTTCAGAAAGCTTCGAAATTTAAACTTAATTGCAAGGGCATTTCGTTGTTATGAAATAATGGTTGGTGTAATAATAGAGGCTAAAAATTATTACATAGACATATTTTTAATAAGACATAATTTGATTGTTAGATGCACAAAAGGAAAATTATATTTTGAATTAAATTCGAGAAAAAATGTAATAAAATGTAGTAAATTTTTAATAAAATCGTTTTTTTTTTTTTTTTTTTTTTTTTTTTTTTTACTTGATTGATCGACTATATATTTTTTAAATGTGTTCGTCTAGAATATGTTTAACGTGCTAATATATGTTTTTAATAATCTAAAAAATAAGTTGCGAATAACTTCAAATAAATGAGAAAATTTCTGCTTTCGAAAGCATTATTTTTGCTTGTTTGTTTTTAAATAAATTAAAAATTTTAATTTATTGAATTTTCGGTTTTTCATTTTAAAAGTAAATTCGAACTTTGATATTAATATGCTTTTACCGGCTACATCTGCATACTGAGCTTAATAAAGTCCCGTTTGAAGAATTGAATAGAAAATTCTGATCAAACGGGCACAGGGTATAATTAAGATATAATGAAACCTTACAGGGAAACAGCTCGGACTTTTACGCTTGAGAATCTTGCCTCATTTGAAAAAAATAACTAGTCGAATGTGCCAATCCCAAAACTTGCTTTTATATCATACAGGTTAATACTGAGATTGAAGCTTGTCGAAGTTGAAAATAGAATCTATATTGGACAATTGGATGATTCAATACGATATTTTCCCATTTTCTCCGGTTAGTTGAATCTTATATCAACTCCTCATGCACCAACGGCTCCCCAGCATCCCGCTCCCAGGAGGCCGTCATGTTCTGAGCATCTGGTATACCACACACATCAGCTTGATTTATCATTCTTCTGTCGTAAAAAGCGAGCGAAATTTGCTTTAACAGCGCCACCTTCAGACAGATTTCCTCCAAAATTTTATACAACCCTCAGCGTGTTATATTACATTAAAATATGAAAATTTGCCAATACATATTCATAAATTCTTCACTTAAACTACAAAAAATCGCGAAAATCGTACTGAAATCGATATCAAACCACCTCCTTTAAGGAGAATATCTCAATTATAAACTGGAACTTAACATCCATCGTCAAAAACATATATACAAAGGTTGGTTCAATTCTATGCTAAATTTCGCACACTTTCCAATAAAACAATAACGAAATGGTGCAAAAAGCGCAGTACGAAAATGGTACTCTTGTAGCGCTCCCTTCATTCGGAATATTCCCAAATTCCGCATGGACCTGCTGATCACAGCCAAAAACCTATATATGAAATTTGGTTCAATGCTATGTATATAACTTCAGGTACTTTTCGATGATACTATAATGACGCGCACACATACACACGCACACGGACAGACAGACATTTTGTAAAACTTCTTTCAGGACCTCAGGCGCCAAAAACGTGCAATGTCTTCGAAAAGAGGAAGTCGAAAAACATTTCGATAACAATACATTTTTGTATTACAGATAGAAGAAAGTATGAAGGATCAAAACATTATTTTGAATTAAATATGATTTTCCCATGTTGAGGAATTTTTGTAGCACATAATGTTTGACTCTAATAGATGAAATCCTTAATTTGCGTAAAGTGAATGTTCATAGAGACTTTCTGTTTTTTAATGAAGCATTTTTAAAGAAATATGCAACAACAAGAAATAATATCTCACAGAAACTCATTAAATGTTCCTGGAACCAAAAATTTTCCTTTCATAATAAATTATTCTTGTATTATAGATAAAAGAAAGTATAAAGGATCAAAACATTATTTTGAATAAAATATGATTTTCCCACGTTGATGAATTTTTATAGCAGATAATGTTTGACTCCAATAGAGGAAATGCTTTATTTGCGTAAAGTGAATGTTCATAGAGACTTTCTGTTTTTTAATGAAGCATTTTTAAAGAAACATGCAACAACAAGAAATATAATCTCACACAAACTCATTAAATATGCCTGGAACCAAAAATTTTCTTTTCACAGTAAATTATTCTTGTATTATAGATAAAAGTAAGTATAAAGGACCACAACATTATTTTGAATTAAATGTGATTTGCCCACGTTGAGGATTTTTTTTATAGCAGATAATGTTTGACTCAAATAGAGGAAATGCTTTATTTGCGTAAAGTGAATGTTCATAGAGATTTTCTGTTTTTTAATGAAGCATTTTTAAAGAAATATGCAACAACATGAAATAATATCTCACAGAAACTCATTAAATATTCCTGGAACCCAAAAATTTTCCTTTCATAATAAATTATTCTTGTATTATAGATAAAAGAAAGTATAAAGGATCAAAACATTATTTTGAATTAAATATGATTTTCCCACGTTGATGAATTTTTATAGCAGATAATGTTTGACTCCAATAGAGGAAATGCTTTATTCGCGTAAAGTGAATGTTCATAGAGACTTTCTGTTTTTTAATGAAGCATTTTTAAAGAAACATGCAACAACAAGAAATAATATGTCACACAAATTCATTAGATATGCCTGGAACCAAAATTTTTCTTTTGGCAATAAATTATTCTTGTATTATAGATAAAAGAAAGTATAAAGGATCAAAACATTATTTTTAATGAAATGTGATTTTTCCAACGTTGAGGATTTTTTTTATAGCAGATAATGTTTGACTCAAATAGATGATATATTTTATTTGCGTAAAGTAAATGTTCATGGAGACTTTCTGTTTTTTAATGAGGCATTTTTAAAGAAGCATGCAACAACAAGAAATAATATCTCACACAAACTCATTAAATATGCCTGGATCCAAAAATAGTCTACTCTCAATAAATTTTATTTAATGAATGCGGAATATTTCGAATGAGCAAAAGCAAATATCTTGTAAATGTTTCTCTCATCTTCAAAATAGAAATTAAGCATTACAAAGAAAACGTCAATGAAACCAATACATTTTGTTAAATTAAATAAGAAACTACCATGATAAATCCTTTTCATAATAAATAATTTATTGTAAGGAAGCAACACAACGTTTTATCTGTATACAGTATAATGATTAAAGAAGCTTTCTGCATTTCAATTAAGCATTTTTGTAACGACACATGACATGTGTACATATAACATAGCTGTAATAACGCTAAAATAAACTCTTTAAACATGTCTGGAATGAAATATTTGCTTTTAACATAAAATTTCTTAAACGGTTTAATGATTGCAAAATATTTACAATAAGTAGAATAAAATATGTTGCAGATATTTCAATCGCAACTCAAAGATGGATGTTAAGCATTACTATGCAAAATGCGTAAACGAAAAAATTATGACTTCTTTAAGAGCTTCTTTTATTTTACCTCTCGCAATTTCAAGGAAAACTTACTCTTTATATGCTTTTATCCCCCTTTTTATCCTGTATAAAAGGTTATTGGCAGCTTACGATCTAAGTAAGTGCATCATGGCATTCAATTCCCTTGAATATATTGCGATTTTTTTACGGTAATTCTTTTTTGTTTTGTTTTTCATTTTATAAAAATATTTTTTTCGCTCTTTGTCATTATTGTTCTTCCTTTTTTTTTCACTAAAAAAGAGAAAGATAATTTTTTTCTTTGAAAAATTCAGAGGAAATCAACGTTTAAAGGCATAAATAAAACACACATTCATTCATTTTTCATTGTTTGTTATTTACTTTAAAAAAAAAAGAGGGAAATATTAAAGTTGAAAAAAAAATCACAAAGGACTTAAAAAGCATTTAAAAGACATTTCCCCCAGATATCTTTTACATTTTGTTTATTCATGTTTCTCCAACAACTAAAGATCGTTTAAAGACATTAAGATTTAAAGCTTTTCAAAATGGATATTTAATGCAAAATTTAAATATCTAGAAGTATTTTTTTAAAGAGAGCTATACTTAAAAAAAAAAAAAAAAAGCCTTGGTAACGCATTTGTTAAGATTTAAAATGCGGTAGTTACAAGCAAAAACAATTTACTGTGCTTTATGTTTATGATTGGTTATTAATATAAGGATAAAAAACAACGGGGTATTTATAATATTTCTGGAAAGTAAATTACAGTCATTTCAAAATTTTACTGGCAATCATAAAAAGAGTATTTTTAACATACTTTTTGAGGTTTATTAGCGTTACAATAACATGCAGATTTGTTCTTTCTTTATATTTCCATTACTTTTAGTCAGTGAGCAAAGTTATAGGCTTGTAATACTAGACTGACATGCAAAAAGAATTTATTCTGACTTAAATGGTTTCTATAAATAAATAAAAAAATGGATGGAATATTTATAATATTGCTAGAAAGAAAAAAAAGTGCGCTTGATTTTGAAAATTTACAGGCATTATTAACAAATATGTATTGAACGTTAATTTAAAATGTAATTCACATTAAAATATCAGGTTGGTTATATATTTTTGAAATGCTAAAAGGTGTAAATTAAAACTTTAAAACGAGTAAAAATACGTTTATTTTGACTGTTGAGATGTTTCGACTCTAATAAACGTATTTTTACTGGTTTTTTGAAATTAGTATATTATTACAAGGTGTTAATTTGCTACATATTAACATGTTCATTGTTTCTATATTTATAACATTGAATTACGTAAATATAGTTGAAGGTATGTAAATTAAGTCAGCTACCTCATTAAAAATTTAATCTTATGGAAGTTCATAAATAATTATTTTACTATTTTATTTATTATTTCATTCATAAAACAATTAAAAACAAATCTATTTTTTATGTATAATTATTTTTGAATTACCAAAGAAAAATCTTCAAAATATCTTATCACATTCGAAAAAACATTATCCCTTACAATATATATAATTATTTATTTATCTATGTTTAACACAATTGCGCACATACTAAAATAAACAATCATATGGCATTCGCGCTAAGTAGTAGCTGCAGTATTATCTTCCAATAAGTAGCTTTATAAGACCACAGTGTGTCGCCTACAAATTATTAGATATATGACAAATGGTAATAAATGGTATACAATATATAACCATTTCTAATTACTGGGATATCTATAAGTACGAGCGTTCGAATGTTTATAAATTGAAGTAATTTTCATAATGTGACTCAGCCAGTTACCAGTCGTTATAGTCCAGCATAAGCCTAAATAAATGTTTGCAAATTAGGCTTCGGCGATGTTCTTGAGCATTTTTATTCTCTACTATCAATATCTTTCACCTGATACGTTCCACCATTGAGTTTTTATAGTTACTTCATTATTTATTTATCTAGCTGACATATAATACACAACATTTACAGCATTCCTGAAACAAGATTCGTTATTTACTGGTCAATTTAGATAAAATGTAGCATAACTTCGAAAATACAGAATTCAAAAATCCGGCAAATTAAAAAATTCGTCCCCAAAGTCCTCTTCTCGCCAACTTCCCGTTTTTTTTACACTTCCACTCTCGAGAGAACGAAAAATAGCAAGTGTTTACGAGAATTTCGAGATCGAACGCCATGGATTAACGGACAATGATATTGCTGACGCTGTGCTAAATAAAACCTCCGATAATGCTGGTAACAGCTCAGAAGAATGAGGGCGAGGAGCCGGTAAAAGAAAAGGTTTCACTGTAAAACCGCATAAATTTGATTGGAAAATTAATATCTGCTTTAGAGGAAAAAGTCTGTATTTCCGAAATCGATATTCTTCAGCCAAGAAAAATTTGCAAAAAAAAAAAAAAAATTGTTGAGAAAATTGAAGAAAATAAAACTGACATCAGTATTTCGGAAATTATTTCACTGTTTATTACAATTTATTTATTTATCTATTTTGTAACATAGAAAATATCAATTAAAGTAAGTTTTTATTTTACATTTAATATTATCTTTTTCTCACATAATAATTATTTGCCGATGAATTAAAGTACGAATAAAGACACCATTAAGAATATTGGAAGTACTTTTGACATTCCTTCAGACATCTGGAATTTTCAAATATCCGGCTTAATCTATGTCCAGACAATGCCGGATTTCCGGCGCTATATTTTATTTAAAAAGGAGTTACAAGCTTCACTCGTGCATTTTTATGCATTCGCGGGTTTTTAATAAAACAAATACACTTCTAACAGATATACACTATTATACAAACTACACTACTCATTTCCAAATATATCATAATATTAAAATTTCTGGTAAAAATAAATAACTTTTGCCAATAAATTATCTTTAAAAGAGACTTTGAAGTAATTAAAGAAGAAGAGTGATACATGAAGATAAACAACAACAACAAAAAATACCTTTGTGAAATCGTGATGATATATTAAATAAGACTGAGAACAGAGAAAACCGAAACCTGGCTTGTTTGAAATTAGAAGCATTCCAGAAATCGAATATTTCTTATTCCTCTCTCCGTAATTACTTCCATGTTGGAGATTGAGGGACAGTAATGCCTGCATCATATTACATTTTAAAAACTTACTCGAGACTATTTCTAGAACATAAAAAGAACACAAAATATAACTCTCATAACCATTTTTTTTAATATGGTTTAATTTTTTGTTTCATGTTTTTCTTATACATTTTTAACATAAAATTGTTATTTAAGTGATTTTATCCATATTATAAAAATCCCTTTTTAATAAATGCACTAATTTGTAACGCTAAAGAAGGTGGATTTTATTTTTTATTGGTTTATCTAATAAACTTTTTTTTTATTTTGTTAGCAAAAATGTTAACTGAAACATTTTCATTTAAAATTGTAATGAATATTTTCTATCTCTTAATATTACTTTGACATTACTTAAAATTAATGTTATATAACTAGTAATATACTACTACTTTAATTATAGTTAAAATAATTAGTTTCAAGTTTATATCACTAATTAGTTTGAATATTCCCAACCATTGTTTCAAACTGCTATTAACATAGACTCGTAGACAATATCATGTAATTAGTTGCTTGCAATTGACAGAGGGATTGGGAATTTAGGTAAAACTTTATAATTTCATGAATAGGAAAGCAAATGCTTTTTTGTTTGAATATTTCTTGCATCGTCGCTAGTTTTACATAATGCATGGATCATTTAATATATATTCAAATATATTAATCTAAAAAATGGTATTTATAAAATTAATTCAATAATATACTACAGTAAATGCTTAATACTACAATGTATATAATAGTAATGTCTGTACATCAAATACATTTATTTTAGTATTAAGCGTGAATAAAGAACATAGAAAGGCTATCTATTGTGTTTATGGTATAAGCAATGTTTTATCTTTCCATTAAATGCCCGGCGTTGAATTGTTAAATTATTAGACAACTGAGTGAGTAACGTTAGAAAACTATTTGAATACTATCAGGAAAATTTTCTGAACTGCAAAAAAGATTAGAATCTACTGAAAACTGAATTACGAATTCTCGAACTCTGTAGATTTATTAACTGTGCAAATGATTTGTGCTAAAAGGAATATTTGAATTTATAATTTTTAAACTCATACTAATAATGAGTTGAAACATTAAATTATTTAGACAAATATTTTTCCTAAAACAAACTTGTCTTATACAACTGAAAATATTTTGATATTTAATCATTACATTCATTTAAATTCAACATAGCAACAGTAAACAAATCCTAGTTCAGTTTTTTATTAATTTTTAAGTAAAAAAAAAAATTAAGGCATCCATTAATTTTTGGTATGTTTCTGTAATGAATACAAATTATACATAAATTAATTAGCAAATAATTTAAAACATGCTTTTTTTTCGTACCTTATATTAAGTGAGGTTTTTTGCTGAAACTGCGATTCAATATGCATATGAAAACTCTGTGCAGTTTTTTCTGACTTTTTTTTTCATGCAGCATCCGAAATCGGAGAGGAAAAGCGTGATATCTGCGTAAATTTAAATCATCGGCAATTTTACAGATAATTAAGATGCAAATTTTAAATGTATGTTTGATTAATTTAAAGAGTTTTTCAAGCGAGGAGCAACAGGAGTTGCGCTAAACGCATTAATCATAGGAGTTTTTTTATACGTTCGGGAAGAAGCAAGAGATTAATATTTTAAAAACGATTTAATTAAGCATTTGATTTCGTAAATGAAAGAAACTAAATAATCAAGGTACATGTGCTCAGTTTGATTTTTTAGAAAATAATTTAGGGAGTAAAAAAATCGTCCATTTTTCTGAAAATGATTACTATGTTTTGTATATTTATATATTAAAGAATCCCCTTAAGATTGCAGTTGCATCTATAATTAACACTTTATACATTTGCTTCTATATAGAAACAGACATTTAATATTTTCTTGTATATTTATATTATATGTAGATATGTAATTTCCTATTTTTACATTAAAATATATTTTAGGTACTCTTTAAATTTTGTAGATTAGATATTTACATTTAGGAATAAGCATGTATTATTAAAATATTGCGTTATGAAAACAATAGATGAATATTCTTTTCTGTAATTTGTAAGACAGATTCAATATAAGTTTAAAAACTAGAAAACAGGAATTCTGCTTTTAAGGAATTTACTGTCTCCCCCGGTAAAAAAAAAATTATATGTATATATATATAGGTAGTACAAAACATCTTTCAATTTTAAGTCTTAAAACACACCCTTTTATTTTATATAAAATGATGTCATTCGCATTCGCAGAATAATTCTACATTTACGATCCAGTCTTAAACAACACCTACAATAAAGTATGCATATGACGTCACTATCCATTGATAATACACAAATCCAAAAAAAGAAATGTCGTCATTCAAGAAACTCGACAATAAATAAATAAATAAATAAAAATAAAAAGGCGCGCGCACACACACACACAAAAAAACGGCTATTTAATTATTCATATGGCTTCATTTGTCTGTAATAGTAATATAGATACTTAAAATTAAATATAGTTTATAATAGCTCCATGTTTTATCAGAAATCATTGATTTATATTTTTTCAGAGTAGCACGTATTTTAATTACATTTTTTTTTTCAATTGTTATGGGAAAATCGCAACAAAAAGATATAATTATCATTTTCCAAGTATTTTTCCTTTAATTTTTACAGACATGGAGTACTTCAGTTGCCATCATTAAACTAATAGCGCTAAAAACTGCAAAAAAAAAAAAAAAAAAAAAAAAAATAATATCTGAAAAATGAATTGAGATGCAATTTTCAAACAAATTGCATTTAAAAGTACTTTTTTCTCCCTAAACGAAGATATAAAAATTGAAAATGTGCGATGCTTAGAAGATTTAAAAAATGCAGTTGATATTATCCGTATTTAACCGCACAATGATACATTTGCTTTATTTTACGGCTGGCTTATATAACGGAGCGTTATTTTTTGGAGACGACACTTAAATTGCTGGTCAAAAGAAATAGCATATCGGGGGCTAATAAATTTATTTAAAAAGAATTAGAATAATGTACACTGTAAAAAAAAATCTCTAAAAAATTCGTGTAACAGCGTCTGTTACAGGAATTTTTCTTGTTGCCGTTACATAAAATGTTCTAGGAATCCCAGTTTCCTAGAAAAACTTTAGTAGCTTTACAGATTCTTTTTACAGTGTATAAAGAAACACTACCTATATAATATCATATATACATTAAAAGTATTATAAAGACTGCCTGAAAACCGTGAGTATATTTATATATATTGAGTTTCGATTATTACATAAGAATAATTTATGACGTAAGCGAGTTGCTCATATACACTGTAAAAAAAATTCTGTAAAGTTACTAAAGTTTTTCTAGGAAACTGGGATTCCAAGAAATTTTTATGTAACGGCAACAAGAAAAATTCCTGTAAAAGACGGTGTTACAGGAATTTTTGATGTTGCCGTTACATAAAAAGTTTTAGGAATCCCAGTTTCCTAGAAAAACTTTAGTAAATTTACAGATTTTTTTTTTACAGTGTATGTATGGAAAGGAATATGGGAGTGGAATAGTGAAGGGTTAGTATTAAAATATTTAGTATTGCTGACGTTTTTATACTGTAGCACATGAAATAACATATGAACACTGTAAAAAAAAATCTGTAAAGTTACTAACATATTTCTCGGAAACTGGGATTCCAGGAACAATTTATGTAACGGCAACAGCAAAAATTTCTGTAACAGCATCTGTTACAGGAATTTTTCTTGTTGCCGTTACATAAAAAGTTCCTGGAATCCCAGTTTCCTAGGAAAATTTTAGTAACTTTACAAATTTTTTTTTACAGTGAATATAATGACTATATGGGTCAAGTTTTCTGTTTCAGAAATTTAGTGCTGTTTATTACTAAGTCTGAAGTTAATAATTCTTTAACTCTTTTGCAATAAGCAGCAATCATTTATCTTATTTTAGAAAGTAGAGAAGAAACACTGTAATATGAATGATTTGGCTTTCATAATGATTTCATTCATCGCACGATATTTTCAACACATTACTGCCCATATTTCAAATAAACCAGTTAGATATGTGTCTATTCTGAGGACCACAAATATGAGGAAGTGAAATACGAAATTAAATACTGGAATTCTCATTGCCATGAGGGTAGACTTTATAGCACTTACCAAGTGATTAGCACTTACCAATCGCTTACTCAAGCCACCTAGCTCTTAGCTACACTGGAGAAAATTTGAATACACTGTGAAAAAAAAATTCTGTAATTCTACAGATGTAATGTTAGAGAAATCTGTATGCTTAATAAAATTTTATCTGTACACTGTGCAAAAAAAGATGTAAATCTACAAAACTAGTTTTTGTAAGTTACAGAAATCTGTACACTGTAAAAAAAATCTGTGAAGTTACTAAAGTTTTTCTAGGAAACTGGGATTCCTAGAACTTTTCATGTAACGTCAATAGCAAAATTTCATGTAACAGACACACTTTTGCGCCGAAAATCAAAAAATCTGTAAGGTTACTAAGAATTTTTTTGGAAACTGGGATTCCGAGAACTTTTCATGTAACTGCAGCCAGGGTTACAAATAAAAGTTTAGTAAGATTACTGAAATTTTAACAGATTCATTTGTAAAGTTACAGATTTTTGTAGCTTTACAAAAACTAGTTTTGTAGATTTGCAGCTTTTTTCGTACAGTTACAGGTGAAAGTTTAGTAAGCATGTATTTTTACATCTGTAGAGCTACAGATTTTTTTTTACAGTGTAGCTTTACAAAAGAATCTACAAAAATTATAATCTTATTGAAATTTTACCTGTAACCTGGATTGCAATTACATAAAAAGTTCTAGGAATGCCAGTTTCCTAAACAGTTCTTAGTAACCTTACAGATTTTTTAATTTACGGTGCAAAAGTGTATCTGTTAGATAAATTTTTGTTGTTGCCGTTACATAAAAAGGTCCAGTAATCCCAGTTTCGTAGAAAAATTTTAATAACTTTACAGTTTTTTTTCTTTCTTTTACAGCGTATCTAACAGCAATTTCAAGAAACTAGAGAAGAAACACTGTAATATGAAGGATTTTGCTTTCATAATGATCTCGTTTATTGCACAATATTTTCAGCACATTACCGCCCATATTTCAAATAAATCAGCTAGATAGATATCTGTCTATCCTGAGGAGCACAAATATGAGGAAGTGAAAGATGAAATTAAATACTGCAATTCTTATTGGTGAGCGAGTAGCATTTAAAGTACTTATCAAGTGATTAGCACAAACCAATCAATTACTCAAGTCACCTAGCTCTTAGCTACATTGATGTATTTCTAACAGCAATTTCTCTCAATACAGTTGATATTTCAAATCTATACTGACAATGATTAAAAAGAACAAAAAATGCAGTTCAATTTAGATTTCCTCATAAGTTTGCTTCACTGTAAAAAAAAAATCTGTGAAGTTACTAAAGTTTTTCTAGGAAACTGGGATTCCAGGAACTTTTTATGTAACGGCAACAAGAAAAATTCCTGTAACAGCGTCTGTTACAGGAATTTTTGTTGTTGCCGTTACATAAAAAGTTCCTGGAATCCCAGTTTCCTAGAAAAACTTTAGTAACTTTACAAATTTTTTTTTTACAGTGTTCAAGTGTAGAATGGGGTTAATTTGATTCACACCGTCAACCGGCGCAATTTCAATCAATAATTTTGTAAATAATGTTATGATACGGGTATGACTAAAAACAGACAAAAAAAAAACATGTATTTTATAAAAGGTTACAAATATTTTATATGAAAATTGCTAAAACAATTTAAGCAGTTGAGGTGTGAAATAAAAATGTTTTATGATCAGCTTGTGATAAGTTATAAGGGGGATGTATCTATTTATTGGTAAATTTTGTACTATATTAATTATAAAGAAGATTTTTTTAATTTCTTCGTGTTTATGATGCAAGATTAACGTTTAAACATGATTTCAAATAAAAAAAATCAGTGTTTTAGGTAGCTTTCATTACAAAAAGCTACCTATTGCAGCCGTTCGGAGGAAAGCGATTTAAAAAAATTTTGGTATGTTTTCATCGATCATGACCCCCAGACCCCGAAACCACCCTCCGTTCAAAATTGATATATATATATATATCCATATATATATATATATATATATATATATATATATATATATATATATATCTGACCTATGTCACACTGTAACTCTCGTATTTATGAACCGATTTGGATGTAATTCGGTGTGTACATAGTACATACCAATGTCTCAACCGAGTTCGTTTTCCAGCTTCATCAGCCATTTTGTTTCAAAATGGCGGCCATTTAAAAATTTTAAAAAAATTTAAAATTTGAAATGTGGTACCAAAAAATTACAAATGGAAAAATATTTTTTTCTTATGTATTTGACCTTTATACAAAGATTCCGGAGCAGTTTTTGTTTCGTCTATATCTTAAAAAATGGCTGAGTTATAGCATTTTGAATTTCTAGCGTGGCTGGCATTTTGAAACGTCCTGAATTTTGTCACGCGATAAAAGGCGTATTTATGAACCTATTTCGATGTAATTTCGTTTATACATAGTACATACCAATGTGTCGACCGAGTTCGTTGGCCAGCTTCATCCGCCATCTTGTTTAAAAATGGCGGCTATTTAAATTTTTAAGAAAAATTTAAATTTGAAATGTGGTACCAAAAAATTGAAAATTGAAAAAATATTTTTTTCTTATGTATTTGACCTTGATAAAAAGATTCGGGAGCAGTTATTGTTTCGTCTATATCTTAAAATATGGCTTAGTTATAGCATTTTGAATTTCTAGCGTGTCTGACATTTTGAAACGTCCTGATTTTTGTCACGTGATAACAGACGTATTTATGAACCGATTTGGATGTACCTTGGTGTGTACATAGTACATACAAATATCTCGACCGAGTTCGTTGGCCAGCTTCCTCCGCCATCTTGTTTCAAAATGGCGGCCATTTAAAAAAATTTTAAAAATTTTAAATTTAAAATGAGATACCAAAAAATTGGAAAATGAAAAAGATTTTTTTCATATGTGTTTGACCTTAATACAAAGATTCCGGAACAGGTTTTGTTTCGTCTATATCTAAAAAAATGGCTCAGTTATAGCATTTTGAATTTCTATTGTGGCTGACATTTTAAAACGACCTGATTTTTGTCACGCGATAACAGGCGTATTTATGAACCGATTTGGATGTAACTTGGTCTGTACGTAGTACATACCAATGTCTCGACCGAGTTCGTTGGCCAGCTTCATTCGCCATCTTGTTTCAAAAGGGTTGCCATTTAAACAAAAATGTAATTTAAAATTTAAAATGAGGTAATAAAAAATTGGAAAATGAAAAAGATTTTTTTTATGTGTTTGGCCTTGATACAAAGATTCTGGAGCAGTTTTTGTTTCTGAAAATTTGTTCTTTTGTTTATATCTTAAAAAATGGTTGAATTATAGCACTTTGAATTTCTAGCATGGCTAACACTTTGAAACGATCTTGTATTTGTCACGCGATAACACACGTATTCGCCTATTTCGATGGAAGAAGGCATGTGGATAGTATACATCAATATCTTGACCAAGTTTGCTGGCCAGCTTCATCAGCCATCTTGCTTCAAAATGGCGACCATTAAATTAAAACAAATTATATTTAAAGTGACGTGCAAAAAAATTAGAAATTGAAAAAAGTTTCTTTCTTAAGTATTTGACCTTGATATAAGGATTCAGGAGCATTTTTTGTTTGTCTTTATCTTACAGAAAGGCTCAGATATAGCAGTTTCAATTTCTAATGTGGGTGACATTTTGAAAAATCGGATTTTTTGCCTGCGACAGCACTCGTATATATCAACAGATTCCGATGTGAGTGAGCATGTGCACAGCAATTACTAAGATCTCGACCAAGTTCACTGGTTAGCCTCATCAACCATGTTGTCTTAAAATGGCAGGCAATTTAAGAAATCGCCGAATTTGGCAGCCAAATATAAGTTACTTTAAATAAAAGCAGCTTGGATAAAGCTGACTAATTTCGCGAAATTCTCATTCATAATGATTTAATATTGATAAAAATTAGTATTGAATCTCCTATATTCGGTTTCCCTTAAATTGAGCTTCGTGTGTTTGAATAATATAAGTTGGCTTTTTTAAAATAGGGAATATGAAAGCTACCTCTTCCTCCCGGCACTGGCCGGAAGGACTTTTTTAGCCTTATAAACTTTAAACTAAAAAAAAGAAAGAATAGAATATTTGAATAGGAATATGTGTAAATTATGTATACGAAGTTGCTCAGATATATATTTTACCTCAAGGTCACTATAAGCAGTTGATGTCTCAAACCATTGCCGTAGATAAATCATGCATTTTATTAAATGATTTACGATATCGAATTTTCAACTATAAGTTTTAAAAAAGCTTTATTTTATATATCACCAGTTTGTACTCCGATATTTAAAAACTAATTAAAATATTTATATTTTATAAAACACACTATTAGGGATAGTACCTGATAAACATAAATAACAAACATTCTTTCTTAGAAATACTTTTAATCAAGTTTTATGTTACAATAAAAAGAAACACTAATAAATATTTATGTTTTTAGATTATTTTTCAATGAATAAAGATATTGGAAAATAATAAAATTATAAACATAATAATAAATTAGAAAAAAGTAAAAAGAAAGGTCAAAATTATTTAATAACCAAAAACACTAGCTGATAATGCAACAAAATTTAATTTTGTCATTGATAGTAAACTGCTTTTATGACAATGCAAAATTGAAAATTAAATCATTGGAATTCATATGTGTTTGCTTATATCTTAAAAACCTTATTCAGATTTTAAAACTTTTTTTGATTATATAAAATCTTACTTTATCTCAGTGAAATGCATTTTTCTAAACTTAACATTTGCCCTAAAGAAATCAGTCTTATCTTGAAAAATTTAAATACGTTTAAAAAGACAACTGTAAGAATAGTTTCTAGGACATTTTTCGAAAGTAAAAAGAGCTTTTAAAAAATAAAATACAGCGCAAACAAAGAAAAAACTTCTTGAAAGTTAATTCAAGAGGGAAGATTGTCTTTTTATTGCGATATCTAAAACGAGATCTTTTGCTTACCCAGTTTCACAAATGATAACAAAGAAATAAAAATCTGGATTGCAAAGTAAAACAAACAAACAAACAAAAAGCCAGTAGAAACAACAACAACAATAAAAAATAGCGGAAAAAAATGAAACTTGAGAAAAAAATTGGAAAACAAGTAAGTTCGTAAGGAAAGTCCTTGTATCTTGTGGAATCTCCAGATAAGCTGCCAAGGCAATTTTTTCTGAAGTTTCGATTTAATATAAAAAATGAAGAATAAAAAAGCCCTTTTAATATTTGTTTAAAGATTTTGATACTCAAGGGTACTTAGGGTACTTAAGCAAATCAAAGAGAGTTCTGAAAATTTCGTATAAAAAATTTAATGTTGAAAGGAAATAAACATCGAATGGGAGATTTTTTACAAACACCGATAAAAAATTTGAGATAAAAACTTGATAGAGAAAAAAATTATTATTTGATTAATATTCATTTAATAAATATTCGATATTTAATCTTGATTTATTTGAAGAATTTTCCTTGAAAATGTAAAAAAAATAAAACAAAATAAAAATATTAAATGCTCTCTAAGTTAAATTTCAACATTGTTATAGGGGATGCTTTATTTAAACATCTTTTAAATGAATGGTTTATTCATAAACTTGAAGAAAAAATGTATTTCAGCCACTTAAGACGTAGTTAAAAAATATTTTACAAAACATATTTTTGCTAAAATATTCTTTATGGTCTCAAGCATCATTACAGTAGGTTAATGACCTAATGTGTAGGTTCATATGTTATCCTTACTATTTGTATATTTGCTAGATTTGAAGCTTCACGTATAATAAGTTAAGAACGATCTAAGATTTACAAAGTGCTCCAAAATTCGACTGATAAATTCAGAGGTGTGATAGTTGGCATGAAGAGGATGAAAATTTGCCATAGAACATGGGGTCGCTGACCACTTGTATAATCACAAACACAGGGTATTTCATGAGAAAATGAATATTAAATTCACAATATATATCTTTAATTTCACTTACATCACTTACAGTGTGTTTCATCTTAACTGAACTTGCGTTGGCAGTAATAATTTTGATAAAAATCAAAACATCACAAGGAAAATGCAACGATATTTACCTTATTTTGTGTGAAACGTTATAACATCACGAAAAGTTCAGGAAAAACTGGATGCTCAAGCAATCGATGATACCTTATGAACTGGCAGTCTGAAATATGGAGCGTTAAGTGCATCATACTGCTCGCGCGTATAATGGAAACTTCTACCACTGTTTTCGATAATATCACATTTAGAACAAAGGTGATAATGGCTATTAAAAGTTTTATTATAATATACTTCCGTTTTATGAAAGTTATTGCCGTCAACACAAGTTGAATTAGTGCAGAACACCCTGTATTTTTGATTAAATACGTGGTTTGCGACCCCATATTCCATGGTAATTTTTCATCCTCTTGTATGCCTTCTATCAATCCTCTTAATTTAAAGGTCAAATTTTGGAACACACTGTGTTATTTAACACGTTCACGCCGGCGCCTATATTCACATTTTTCGCTGTGAGGCGGCGCTTAAATTCATGTTTTGCTTCATCTGGCGGAGCAGTACTTTCTCTTATTCAGACAATGTATGTAAAGACACGCCCTCTCATATTTATTAAATTGAATTCGATTATAACAAGCAAAGTTGATTGTGAATGTCTAAAAGTTCGTAAGGAGTAAGCAAATTACTTAGAGACATGATTTTATTGACTGCATATGTACGAATTTAACATAAAATGTCTTAAAAGCTAAAGAAATAGGAACAACATGGTATAAATGCATTGTCTGTAAGGTAGAAGCCACGACCTTAGTCAATGTTATGTTTTGTATGAAAACGAGAAATCTCGTTGCCCGTCGTGAATGTATAAGATTTATAATATTGAATTGTTTTTACTACTGAATTTTCGAATATTCAAGTGTGGCCCACCTGTAGTGAACGCCGTCTATGGGATAGTCGAGTGTGACCCATCTGTAGTACACGCCTTCTATTTAACAGTGGGTGTGACCCACCGGTGATGCACGCCGCCCGATGCGACAGCAAGCGTGACCGACCGGTGATGCACGCCGCCTGATGGCGCATTCAAGTGTGACCCACCGGTGATGCACGCCGGCGTGAACGTGTTAAAGAGATGGGTAGATAATAATTGATTTTCGACGCCCCTACTCGAAAAGGTTATTTTCATTTCATTTTTTCTCAGATTTTTTTAATCTATTTTAGAATCTATATTTAATACATTTAATAGCGTGCCTGATTGAGTTTTTTTTAAGATAATTGAAATGAACATTGTAAAAAAAAAAAAAAAAAAAAAAAAAAAAAAAAAAAAAAATCTGTAATTCTACAGAAGTAAAGTTGCAGAAATGTGTATGGTTACTAAAATTTTATCTGTACACTGCACACACGCACACACACACACAAAAAAAAGATGTCTACAAAACTAGTTTTTCCAAAGACACAGAAATCTGTAGCTTTACAAAAGAATCTACTAAAATTACAGTAATCTTACTAAAATTTTATCTGTAACCCGGGTTGCAGTTACATAAAATATTCTAGACATCCCAGTTTCCTAAAACATTCTTAGTAACCTTACAGATCTTTGAATTTACGGTGCAAAAGTGTATCAAACATGAAATTTTGTTGTTGCCGTTACATAAAAATTCTAGGAATACCACTTTCCTAGAAAAATTTTAGTAACTTTAATTTTTTTTTTTATTAGTGTACCATTCAAGATGGCAAAAATGACTTTATTTATCAATTTTTAAATTATTACAGTTATATAGATATACAAGATAAAGTAAAAAAACTAAAACCCAACTACGACAAAAAACTACGCTGAAAAAGTATAAAAGTACCCCATGAATACAGGTAAAGTCACAAGCAAATGCTAGTAATATATAGATATATTCAAAATGTACAAGTAAAGCGCTTTTGAATGATACCAAACACGGCATATTTATCTTAACTTTATTTTTTGACGTATGACGCTTCCAGTATTTGGTAGTAGTGACGCACATATCCGTCGATGGCAGCAAATGGGTAATGGACCGATTAGTGGATGAGGTCGTTAGTGTAATGTGTAAATGTGTAATGTAGATTGAAGGTTTCATGTATTAAGATGACCTAGGAAGATTTCTTAATCTATCTAATTCTGCTAACGATTGACTGTCATGTGGATTTTTAAGCAACTTATTATGATCCAAGGCACTTATAAACAAACCCTCTATGGTTTTGAAGTGAAGCGCTTTAAAATGATACCAAACACGGCATATCTAGCTTAACTTTATTTTTTTACTCTGTATATTTTGTCCGCTAGAAGGCGCCACATTGAATTTGGTGAAAATCTATATAGCCTATAACCAGCGGACAATTAAGACGCTTCTAATGATATGTCATTTGTCGAATTCTGATTAGTGGTTTAGAAGTTACGAGGGAACAGATGAACATACATACATACATACATACATACATACATACATACATACATACATAGCCTGTCAAAATCATAACCCTCCTTTGGCTTTGCCGTAGTCGGGTAAAAAAAAAATCTTGTGGTGTTAAGATTCGTTAATGACAGCATAACAGCATACAGTGACCAACACTGTTTTCTTAACCCTGGGACCTGAGATGCTAAACAGCATGTGTCCAGGTCAGGTGATCAACCTAAGGCGAGACTTTGAGCATTTATTTCCCAAGCAAGCTTGGTACTCAATTTATCAACCACAAACGGATGGAAAGCTGAATGAATCTTGCCCAGCTTGGAGTCGAAATCTGGACCTGTTGCGCATAGTCAGACGCGCTGACCACCACGGCACTGGGCTTCACACCGTTGTACACTGTAAAAAAAAAACTGTAAAGTTACTAAAGTTTTTCTGGGAAACTGGGTTTCATAGAACTTTTTATGTAACGGCAACAACAAAAATTCATGTAACGGACAAATTTTTGCGCCGAAAATCAAAAAATCTGTAAAATTACTAAGATTTTTTTTTTTTTTTAACTGGGATGCCTAGAACTTTTCATGTAACTATAACCAGGGTTGAAGATAAAATTTTAGTAAGATTACTGTAATTTTAGCAGATTCATTTGTAAAGTTACAAATTTCTGTAGCTTTACAAAAACTAGTTTAGTAGATTTGCAGCTTTTTTTGTATAGTATACAGATAAAATTTTCGTACGCATACAGATTTCTTTAACTTTACGCATGTAGACTTACAGACTTATTTATTTATTTATTTATTTATTTTTTTTTTTTTTTTTACAGTGTTTCAGTTTGAATTTTTTCATAGGAATATATCTGAACACGATCGTGGTTTTTAGATATGTTATTACGTCAAAATTAAAGTAAGTACTTGTAAAAGGACTTATACAATGCTAAAAGCACTTCATATAGAAAAAACAAAGACGAATATATAATTAAAATACGTTAATATTTGCTAAGTATACCTACGCTTCTGACTTGTAACATATTTCAAAATAGCAGAGGGAATAAATAACAATTATAAATTTTATTAAAATAATCAAGACATATAGAAAGTATTTGAAAAATATATATCTATTTTTTAAAAATTATTTCCCAAAATCAATAATACACGTTTACATACACCTATGCCTTTAATCAGGTAACCTACGCTTATATATAACTTATTCGTAAATATACCTACGCTTCAGATCCGGTACAACACATTTAAATATGAGAGGTGAAATAAATATAATTTAATTCTCCAATTCGCTGGTAATATATCTGTTTAGAGAAATACGATATAAAAGATCTTGATTTGAATACTAGTTGATTAGATATGAAAGCATTGAATTTTTATTTTTGTGAAAATTTTGCTTCATATATATATATAAAGAAATGTTTACTGTTTTACCGTACTTTTATTTACGAGGACGGTTTTCGAATATCATACAGTCGGTACGATGCTAATCAAAAATACAATTCTCAAGCTTGTGTTTATTTCTTCGTGAGCTTCAACCTTTTTAATCATAGTTTGTTAAGATTGTTTTATATATTTTCTTTCATGTGATCCTATTTTTTTTAAAATCCATTTGTTTGCATGCTTTCATCATTTAATTTTATTTCAATGTCTAAATTCAGATGATCCGTTAAGACATCTATGACCTTAAACTTTACATAAAAGTTCCTCTTTAACATTTTGAAAACATATAAAATACTGAGTCAGCAGGAATAGGCACATTCTTTCACCATTATGAGAAAAGTCGAACGCTGTATACGAGATACGCAGTAGATGACTCCCACAAAGTTAATACAATGAAATTCAATAGAACTTCCTTTATCATTTCTCTAGGCACGTGTGAGCAGCATTAAACGTAGGGGATCAACAAATATAAAAGAAACTCGGACATAAAATTGTATACTCGCCAAAGAAATTCATTACATGAAGTAAGGTAGAACATCCCTATGTTACTGTTTATTGGAAATTAGAAACCACTAGGGGTTAGGAACTTGCTGCGTTTTCCCGTTAACTACTCCCTTGTTGAAAGCTCTTGTAAATATTACAACATGGAGGGATGCACGAGTTTGAGAAACTCTGAGATAAACTCACGTATTTCCGTTTATTTTCAGGTTAATGCTTATGTATTTTTGTCTTACATTTAGTCTAAGGTGATAGAAAATGCTGCTTTGGCATCGAAGTAAAACAAATTTGAAAACAAAGGAAATATCCAAGTATATTCATAAAATTCCCGTAACAGCACAAAAAATTATTGTAATAATCGTGCTATGTGGAAATACTTACAACATGAGCAACATGCAAAAATTACAGTTTGCGTTTAAATCTTTGTTATAAAGTAAAAACATTGTCCGTGAGTAAAGCTAGTGTCATATTGACAATAGCAACACCTGACTGATAAATTTCGATTTTATTGCAATTTGTTTCGATAAAAATGTACTTTCAAATGCAACTTGTTTGAAAACTGTATCTTAATGTAATATTTTTTATGATTTTAAAAAGAATTCCAAGCATGATTTTATTAAAATCTATTTCAACCACGTACAGACCGTTTACGAAATGTTAATCCATTCGTATTTAAATGAAATAAAAATAGTCTACTAAATAGTCCATCATTTGTTTCCGGCTAAAACTCCATAACGGAATTAATCCTTTCCTCACTAAACAGATAAATAAAAAATATAAATAAAACACAAATTTAGCACACATGTAATCAAACGAACGTTTAAACTACTGAAAATATCAGTATCAAAAAGGCTGTTGTAAACAGCGAAACCATTGACCAAACTTCGGCTATTAACTGCTGGAATGTGGGCAATATAAAAGTACTATTTTAATAAGTTTTAAATTTTTATTTTAATGCATATTTGATATTGCTACTGTTTTTGTCAATCTGAAAAAAATCTAATAGTGTTTTCAATAAAAAAAAATGACTTTCACCTATGATCTGTTACCCGGTAAGGGTCAGTGTTAAGGTTAAATCCCTAACATTACTAAATATAAAGTTTTGAAATTTTATGTTTAAATGGAAAATTTAAAAAAAATATTTTCGGTGTGCTTATTAAATTGAAATGGTACTATTTAACTGTAAAGAAAAAAAAAAAAAAAAAAAAAATCTGAAAAGTTACTAAGAATTTTCTAGGAAACTGTGATGCCTAGAACTTTTTATGTAACTGAAAAAAAATCATATTATTATACCGGGTTACCGATAAAATTTTAGTAAGCATATAGATTTCTGTAGCTTTTACAAAAATTAGTTTTGTAAATTTACATATCGCTCACCCGCAAGAAAAGTGACACATCTCGCAAAAATTCATTTTGCGTTTTATTTCACTAATAGGTCTGTCATAGGTGCGTCTTGCTACACAAACAGTTTCTGAAATGTAGTTATACGGAAAATCCTTTTATTACGCTCTATGTCCATGTCTGACCACAGAATACGGGTGGATTATGTGGGGAGGTAAAATTACCCAACCCTCCACATCTCATCCTAAGTCTTCATTCTTAATGGTTTTATGCTTTTATGCACGTTTTTAGATGCGTTCGTAATTATATAAATACGTAGCACCTATAGTCGTCGTTCAGTCCGTCCGTCTGTCTGTCCGCATATAATAGAGCAAAAACTACCCAACCGAATGGTCTGAAATTTGAAATATAAGATTGTTGCAAAATTTTGTCGAGCCATTTCAAATTTTATGAAAATCGGATGTATAGTTTAATTACAGGGACAGTCAAAAGTTTTTCTTTACATTACGGCCAATGGGAAAAATTATTGCAAATGCATTTTAATGATGTTACAGCCTTCCGAATGGTCTGAAATTTTAAAGATATAATTGTTGCAAAATTTTGTCGAGCCATTTCAAATTTTAGGAAAATCGGATGTATAGTTTAATTACAGGGACAGTCAAAATGTTCGGGGAATGGGAAAAAAATTATTGGGAGTGCATTTTAATGATGTTAAAGACTATGCACTTTATGAAGTGCAAAAAATTATACATTCAGTACAATATGGGGTGCAAAAAATAATTATAAAACTTGTTATAGTACGAACGCACCTCATTTGCCACGTTTGACGAGCAATTTCCAACTTGTTATTCCTGCATGCAGAGTTAAGTACTGCCATTTCATCTTATAGTAAAATTATGCAAATTTTCTCCTGTGAAATTCTTTTTTGTCGAGATGTGTCACTTTTCTTGCCAGTGAGCGATAGATATATATTTTTTACAATGTTCCAAGAATGATGACAAACTAGTTTTACGAGCTTCATATTGTAAAAAGCTGATTTCAAGGCTATTTTCACTTTGGAGCCTGGATACTATTTATCGAATAAAACAGCTTTCCGTCTATCTCTGTTAAATGGTTGGTTGGCTGGTTGTATTTATGTCGGCCAATTATCAGCACGTGGGATATAGGCCCTAAGAGGGGTGGGAGAGTGCTTTCCGTGGAGGACTTTCTAAGGGAACCTAACCCGTATTAACGCTTGGAGAACCAAGGTTCGAAGAAAACCACGAAAACTCCGAACGATTAGGCCGACGGGCGCGATTGGGATCGAACCCAGCATTTCCCGTCTACCAGCTTCGAGAGCAGAATCTCTCGGCCACTGGTGGAGCCTCTGTTAAATGGAAAGCTTGTGAAGTTTGAACGTTATGAACGCTTTCTTTTAAAATAATTGTGCATTTATAACAAACTAGCAGGCTATGCCCGCTGCGCTGGTCAATATTTCCAAATGAACCTTGGATTAAACTAAATGGTGAATTTGAACTTGTATTTTAAACAATATGGATCTTCAGCTTGACCTTGTACATTACTGAAAACGATGCGAACGCCATTGCGATATAATGTTATCTTAAGCGTTGGACAAAATTTAGCAATTAAGAAGTAATTGTTTTAGTTGATTATAAACAGCGCACATATGGTCGGGTAATGAGACCGTTATGACAACAGGAATTAATACCTCTGTAACTAATCAACATATAATGAAATCGTATATACTAACACCATTCCTAAAAGTCATGCAACAGGGTCACTTGTAACAAAATATGTTCTGTAGATTTTTTTAAAAAGGCTGAACTTTCATAATCAGGTTCACTTAATTTTTGAACTTTTACTGTTGCTCTATAACTAAGTACCCTTGAACAATATGTATACACTAAAACCTTTCCAAAATTATTACCTAACTAATTGTGGTATATCCTACGAAAGTATTATAAACAATCGGAATGAAATACAAATTTCCGTTGTAAATATATAGTAGATGATGATGATGCGATTTTGTGTAATAGAATTCATAGTAAAGTTTTCGCTTCAAACAAAAACGATGCTTTCAACATTAAAGCTAATACACCAATATGTGAAGTATCCGATTACGGAAGGTTAACTTGAATTCTCATGAGCAACTACTCAAAGGAAAGTGAATATGTGGCTTTTGTGATACTTTTATGTCAGCCGGGCGCAGGTAATAAATCAATAAAGATTGTTTTCATAGCATATTCTTATTTTATTATTTTCATTTAAAACACAAACCTTTCACTCATTTAATTTAAAATGCATGCCTTATACTAATTTCATTTAAAAAACTGAAAAGATAAACAATAGCAAAAAATAATGCCATAATTAAAAGCAAAAAAATATTTTTTATTTACATACGCAAAATGTAACTACTGCTACTGGGAATTTAAAAAATGCTATCAGCGAGATGTGCGCACGGTTGTTTTAAATGTACCCATTTTTTCTTCTTATCGAGGAGCAATTTATAAATCGCACAATATTATTACAGTTCCAATTTCTTTCAATGAGGAACCTATGACCGGAAAAAATGGAAAAAGACTCTTGTAGATTCTTCGGATGACGGCATCTGACGCCATAAACCGAGTTGATATATATGAAAATAATTTTTAAGTCGTTACAAACATTGCTTTCATACTTAAATATTTTCATTGGTACTACTTGTTATCCCGTCGACCAATTTCGCCAAATTATATAAATCGCCAAACCATTCGCCAAGTTATATAAATTGACATAATCTTTATTTTAAATAACGAAATAACAAATAAATTAGTATAAAATTAATAAAAATACAAATAAAACGTCGAAATTAAAATCACTTGATGACGTAAACACGTGTAGTTTGTTTAAATTCAAGTGAATTTGATATTTACGATCAACCATTATTGGCATTTAATCTTATAGTTTGACGATAGATTTTTGGTCGACGGAATATCTAAGTAGTACCTTTTCCATTTTTGTTTTATAACGCTAAATTCTCAGTAATTTTTTCCCTTTTATTTTACATAAAATCACTATTTTTTTTTAAAAATTAAGATGCTTGCATTTTTTTTTCAAACTCATAGAGCCGTTTTTATTTTTTAGCCAAAAGGGTTGATTTGAATTTTTTCCGTTGGTAGAGTAACGGATGTAATTATAGATATTTTGAGGTTTAGATGCCAAAGACACCGCCAAATTAGAAAAATATGAAATGTGTCATGAACTGTTGGACTTATAAACATTTATTTGGTAGCATTCGATTCAGCATACAAAACTACATTAAAATATGCTATCATTTGACGCATAATTTTGATATTCGATTTTTTTCCCCTCCCCGTGCAAAAACCATTAGGGGTGACACTTTAGAAAATCCTTTCTTAGCAGAAGTTTATGTCATAAGAAGTATTTTTACCACGATTTTCAAGATTTTAGGTTGAGTAGTTTGCGGTGTGCGTTAATTAGTCCCCTAATCCAGACTTTATTTTATATACTATATTAGATATGCGATTTTGCGGTGAATCGATGATCGAAAATTAGTCCAATATCATTTGAAATATTACATAACAGAGGAGAAAGTACGAAGAAAGACGAAGAAGAAATGACGAATTACAAAAGACTTGTATTTTTTTTTTTCAAAATGTTGAATTTTTCCATAGTAATAACGTATTAAAACATAAATTTCCTTAAAAATTATCTTTATTTCCTAGATTTCGAATCTGTGAATTTTCCTATAAATGAAATTGGCGATATGACTTGAGAAAACAGATAATATTTGCTTAAATAAAATGGGTAATATTCGGTGATCTGAGTTCGAGTTTATAAATATCACATGCTTTCGGAATTACGGCGAAAAACATTTTAAAAAGTATGAAATTATTTTACAATATGTATGTGTGGCAGAAATTCACACTGAAATTTAAGTATTCGATTCCATTTTTAAAATATTAACTGATATCTATATAAGTTACAATTGAATATGAAAATGTACTCAAAAAATGATCTCTTTCACCTAAAAAAACACCATTTGTGAGAACATCCTCAAGCTAATGTCACGCTTATGCATTTTTGGCTTAAAATCACATTGTTTGGCGACAAAAGAAAAATAAAAAATTGTAAAGAAACAAATAGTAATTACACATGTGACTCACAATTACATCTGCTTGTTTCTTCTATAAGTCACGTGATGGGACAATTAGATATAAAAAAAAGAAAAGAACAGAACAGAAAGAAAATGTCGTTAAAATTTCATCTAATCAAATTTTCAGATTCGTTTCCATATCTAACGCAAGCGATAAAGAGCCAAATATTGCGCATCAAGTGTAATATTTCTTATTAAATTAATTTTTAAGCATTACAAATATTTCTTTCAAGTTTTGATTAAATGTTTCCGTTTTTTAATATTATCACTAATTAAAACGGATTTTCTTCTTCTTTTTTTTTTCATTTAAATAAAATTAGTAACAGTCTTTCTTTTATTTTTCGAGGTTTAATAGCCGTTTCAATTTTTTTTTTATCAACGATGAATTTCGCCAAGAAATAAAATGGTAACCTTATCGCCCAAAATAACAGAATTTTCCGTCATAATTCTAAAACTAATATAGGTAGAATAATGTGTTATAGATTAAAACCTTCCCTGAAACAATACCTATCTAACGGTATAGATTACGTAAAAATCCATGCAGTAGAACTCGAAATCTAGGCGTTCGGAACGAAATTTCCGTTTGGATTATATATATATAATAGATAATATAATAGATAATAGATTTTATATATATATAATAGAATAGATAATAGATTATGTGTTATGAACTATCTCAAAGTTTAAAACAGATCGCATTGTTAGATTTCCTAATTTTAACAATATCGCGTTATGTTAGTTCCACATTCCACCACCAGAGAGCGCACTCTATTCTTAACGAAAGCGTATCTGAACGAAACTCCTTCATGCAACCTTTCCGTAGATACATGAATCGGGAGGGTGGCGGTCTTAACCAATAATTTAAGATAATTGCTGAAATTACTACGAAAAATATTTTAAAGGGGCTCTACGCGGGCCCCTAATAGAGTTAGAGGAAATCGGAAGACGGCAAAATAATCGCGGGTAAAAGTTTGCTTGGGTGCTTCGGAGCTACTTTTGGCGCGAGATCTAAGCTCTACGACCAATAGGAGCCCAGATATTTAAGGAAATATGAAGTAACAAAGTCCAAAATAATAGCATTTTCCGTAATAATTCTTAAATAATCTAGGTAGAATGATGTGTTATAGCTTAAAACCTTCCCTGGAACGATACCTATCTAACGGTATAAGTTCCGTAAAAATCCATGCGGTAGAACTCGAAATCTCGGCGTTCGGAACGAAATTTCCGTTTGGATTATATATATATAATAGATTATTACTATGCGTTTCTATTGACGAACCAATTTTATGATAAATCATGAGTAAATAAATAAATATATATTAATAGCCAAAAAGAAAATATTTCTATCCCTATTAGTTAAAATGAACTTAGAACCGCCCATAATAAAATAAGCATTCAACTTTTATTTTATTTCATATAATAAATTGCAAACTGATCGGAAAGTTCTCTTGTTTTAAATGCAAGTGTTTTATAAACATAGTTTCATAAGATTTTTTTCAGTATTGTGTAGCTTACTTTACAGATAGATATACATAAATAGTTTTTTTTTTTAATTCTACGTACAAATATTCTTGTTTGGCATAAGTCAGCAATATTATTACTTTTTCCCAATGTGTTAATTTTGTATTTTTTTTTTATTCATTTCTTTTATTATAATTTCAGAATTAACTGTAGTATATTTATGGACTTCCTTTTTTCCTTCAACATACAGTCCATTAAGACAAAACTTTTTTTATGTAAAGATCTTTTTATTAATAAGATTTTTTTTTACATAATTTTATTGAAATATACTTGCTTGCTCATTATTGTTTTTTATAAGATAGTTTATTTCCTATTTTCTTAAAAAGCATTTCTAAAATTTCCAAGAAACATTTCGCTATTTTTTCGACTTTTTTTCATAAACATATTCATTACTAAAATATCATAACTGAAATAAGTTACAAAATCTGTAAGTAAATGTTTATGCCTGTTTTTTAAATAGAAAAACTAAAAAAAAGAAAGAAAAAAACATGCGTCAAGCATAGATTATGAAACACTTTCCAACACACTCGGAATATTGATACAAAACTGCACCTTTTAATAAATTTAAATATTATGTCTAATTCAACCATATGGAAATGCATAATACATTTGAAAACCCAAATTTCAACAGTTCCGATCTACAATCGGAAAATTATACGAATTCTTTGATAATCCCTGTATATATTGTATTGCCCTATTGTATAGTAATATTGTAGTGAAATTCAGTGATTTATATGAATTTCAATGCATTTGAAATAGCGTAATGTCATTAAAATACACTGCAAATTATTTTTCTCTATTGACTATAATGTAACGGAAATATTTTGTTTGCCCCTGTAAATGAACTATTAATACCACATTTATCATATACACTGTTAAAAATTTTGCTGCATTCTGGAAGGTCATTCGACCGTTTTTTGAAAAAACGGTTTTATAACCATAATTTAACTATATTCTGACCATAAAATGGTCAATAATATGGTCAGAATATTGTTAAAATTACGGTTGTGTAACCGTTTTCGGAAAAAATGGTCAAATGACCTGCTAGAATGCTGCAAATTTTTAAGAGTGCACAATACTAAACATGCCTTGGTGACCCTAAATAATGTTTATCAATTGCATGTAAATCTGAGTATATTTATTACGGGAGTTAGAGCGTGAACAGACGGACCGACAAACGGAATGCATAAACTCTTTTCGACTTTGTTTGAAAAGTGTTAAAAATGAATTAAAATTAAAGTCCTATACATACATAATACAGTTTAATTAGAAACCCCAATTTTACAATTGTAAGGTGCACTGTTAAAAATTTTGCTGCATTCTGGCAGGTCATTCGAACGTTTTATGAAAAAACGGTTTCATAACCATAATTTAACTATATTCTGACCATAAAATGGCCAATAATATGGTCAGAATAGTGTTAAAATTACGGTTGTGTAACCGTTTTCGGAAAAAACGGTCAAATGACCTGCCAGAATGCTGCAAATTTTTAACAGTGTGTGTTCTTAGACTGAAAAAAATGTAGTATTGTACACATTTATTTGAATGCGTGCATAGTCTATTTTTAGGTATATTTAATGAATGAACATAAAAACATACATAAGTTAAAGAAAGGAATTCATTACTTTATACATATTTTACTATCATAATCGCAATTGTTCATAATCGCTAAATTATTATAATTTTTTTTTTTTTTTCTGAAACATATTTAAGTATTTGTTTTTTTTTCTCAAAAGTGGCTGTAAATATTTTGGGAAAACTGACGTAAGTTGAAATCTTCTGATGTAAGTATTTCTATAATGTTGAAATCTTCTGATGTAAGTATTTCTATAATAACTCTTCAGGTGTCAAAGTTTGAAGTTTTGCGAAATGCGAAAAGTGAAAATCAAATCATAAGATTTGAAAAGATATTCGATACTCAAAATTTTAGGAACTTCTGAAAACTGCTAAAATATTTTGAGGATTTTCGGTCACGTTACATTTTCAGTTTCGTTTTCATTTTAATGAAAATCTTCCGTAATAGAATTTATTCAAACTACAGAAAAGTTGCATTTAAAATAGAAATAGTTTGGTATATTCATTAGTCCAACAATATAAAGATAAAATACTCAAAATAAAACATACATAACTTACAATAAAGAAGAATTTCTTATTATTTATAGACATTTTATTATAAATATATCTGTTGGCATTTTGATTTAGAATTATTTGTTTGTATTCGAATGATAAATTTCTATTTTTATCAAATAATGATTTACGAAATTTGAGAAGAAACTATAATAATATAAAAAAAAAAAAAAAAAAAAAAAAAAAAAAAAAAAAAAAAAAAAAAAACACTTAACTTGTTTGATGTTTAAAGTCGGATAAAAATAATTTTATTTTCATTTTCCATACATTTTCTATTTTTTTTAAAACTACTAGGGGGCTCTGCCCCCTACGAGCTACGCTCGCCAACCCCTGTTCAGGCACACCAAAATCCAAAAAGCACGCCAATTGCACGCATTTGATCGGCTTTAAAAATATTGAATTAAAATAAAAAAAAAAAAAAACAAACAAAAAAAAAAAACAGTAGCGATCTCTCTGTAAACGGGTTTCCATTCGTTTTTCTTGGATTGGGGATTTTTAAGACCAAATCTGTTGCTGTTAAGAGATACAATGGCTGTTTTCGTATTTAATTAAACACATTAGTTATTTGAAAATAAGCTAATGTAAAGTGAATTAAGTAAACAATGTCATTGTCTTCCGGTATTTTTTAGCAGCGCTATAAGATAGTTCTTTTAAATAATTCATTTTAAATGTATCGTTTCAAATCTGACGTAATTTACACCAAACTTTTATTTCTCTTATTAATATCAATAAGAATCAAAATTAATATTATTTCTCTTATTAATCAAAAATACTTTTGTTGTTAGAAGGAAATATTATTTGCGCTGTCTTCGAATTCACGATAATAGTTGAAAAGATTATCTCAAAATATCTCGCGCAAATATATTTTTCAATTTAAATTGTTTTACCATATTTTTTGGGCATTTTAAATATGACGTAAAATTCAAGTGTAAATATGGTTCTTATGACGTAATTTTCCTGCTTTTAACATGTAATCATTTAATTCTAATTTTAAAGTTTTTTTTTCTGTTTGTAATAGTCACGTGTAAATAAATTTTTAATTTGAAGAAATATTTGATATGATAATTTGTTTCGCTGTTTATACAATTGGCAACAGTTTAAATTAATGACATTTTCTAAAATTTGTAAAAAACATCTCTCGAAATGCTGAAAATTTGAATTAAAAATAGAAATAAAACCTCAAAAAATGCGTCAAATAAGAAAAATAAATGCAATCTGCGCATTGGGAACTTATAACGTATAAAATGATCTAAAAATGATTAAATTCTCATGCATAGTTTTTGCTCAAATAAAACTTTTTTAATGGAACGACTTTGTCCAACTTTAGCATTAAATATCTCTTAAAATAATTCTTCGATTTGAAAACTGTCTGCATCAGCGTGTTTATCAAACATTTCTCTATAATACCACCGATTTTCATATTTTTGTATGCAACAGTTTTCTTAATATTAACGATGAAAGGCCATGCTTAAGCATTCAAATTGGATGCGGATCAACCCGGAATATCTACGCAGATGTTCATTGGTCCATTTCCAAATCAAAACTTTTTTTTATATATAGAAGGATTCTTTCTCATTTAAAATTCACGTGTAACTATAGTTTTATGACGTAATTTTCAATGAGTTCCTGCTTTTTATATTTTTTGTTTATAATAGTCACGTGTAAAATAAATTTTTAATTTGAAGCAAACATTACTGTTTTCGCTGATTATACAGTTGGCAACAGTTTAAATTAATACAATTTTCTAAAATTTGTAAAAAATATCTCTCGAAATGCTGAAAATGTGAATTTAAAATAGAAATAAAACCTCGAAAAATTATTCAAATTAAAAAACTAACTACAATCTGCACACCGGGAAATTCTGACGCATGAAATGATCTAAAAATGATTAAATTCCTATGTACAGTTTTTGCTCCTATAAAACTTTTTTAATGGAACGATTTTGTCCAACTTTGGCATTAAATATCTCTTAAAATAATTCTTCGATTTGAAAAGTGTCTACATCAGCGTGTTTAACAAACATTTTTCTATAACACTACCGATGTTCATATTTTTGTATGCATTATTTTTCTTAATATTAACGAAGAAAGACCTCCGGTCACAAAAAATTCAAAACCGGCGGCGGCGGCGGCGGCGGCGGTGACAGCGGTAGTTACTTTTTTTTAGAATAGAGAGATAATAAATATATTTATTAGAGAATGCTTTCTGCTTACGGATACCAGAAAAAATATAAAATATTGTTGTACACACTGTTAAAAATTTGCAGCATTCTGGCAGGTCATTTGACCGTTTTTTTCCGAAAACGGTTACACAACCTTAATTTTAACACTATTCTGACCATATTATTGGCCATTTTATGGTCAGAATATAGTTAAATTATGATTATGAAACCGTTTTTTTCAAAAAACGGTCGAATGACCTGCCAGAATGCTGCAAAATTTTTAACAGTGCAGCTGCAACTTTACAGTTTTTATTGAAGTTCAAATGAATTTAAACGGTTGTGAAATATTATTTTTCGAAGAAATGTACTGAAATTGAAAATCAACTATTTAAGGGAGATGAAAAACACAGGCGTAAAAATATATAAATAAATGCATTTAAAGCAACGTTAAATTTTCAGTACTTATTTAAAAGTTTTAAAAATATTGTCCATAAAGGATTTTCAATATTAAAACGCATAATTATTTGTGTGATTAAATTATATCCATTTAACAATATAAACACATTTTAGTATTATGATAAACTTAATGATTAGCTTAATGATAAACTTTCAACTAGATACATCTTTCCCTGCAAATATTTGTATTTAATATAATTAGATGTTCTTTTCACGATTAAAGATCATAGCTACAAAATCTTCCCGTTTTTGTACACCACATTATTGATTAGAAATGTTTAATTTAATCGAAAATCTTTGTCAATAAATAAAGTAAACATCTCTATTTAAAAATAGTAATAGTCAATAATTTCAATAGTAGTCAATAAATCACAGTTTGGCAACTGTGAAACATACATAGGATTTAAATCTCCAAAAATGTATTATATTTTTCGCTACTAGAAAATCCTGGACCAACTGATAGAATAATATCAAAATGTTTAAGCCACTGAAATGTAAAGTGAATAACTAATCTCCACAAATTTTTAAAGCTATTTGATTAAGAAATCTGATAATATTTGGGTTGAAATTTCATAGCCAACCACAAGCGTTACATAACTTTTCAAAATTAGTTGTTAAATGTATGGCGTTACTTATTAATCATAACGTTTTAAACTAAATTGCTCAGAAAGTCAGTAGGAAATAAGGATGTTTATGAAAGTGATTTTATATATCCAATTGAAGATAATTTTTTTAAAAAAAGGGCATAAGCGTTATACATAAGAAGCAATCTTAGACGTAGTGAAGATAACCAAAGCTATTTTAAATTTTTCTAAATTTATAAAGCCTATATTAACAAAATTTTATATATATGTAAATTACGCATCAATAATTTTTTGAGGAATATTTATGGAATTCGGTCTTCGGTAAATCATAAAAATAAAAAGTTTTTTAAGAAATATGTGTAAAGATATTTTTCAAACTAATTTTTCAAACTAGTTATAGAGGATGATCTTTATTGGAATCTGCAATAAATTAATTTCTAATAAATTTTCTGCTAATTTAATACTTCTCTTGTTTTTAAAAACAAATATGAAATCCAAAAACATTTGCTGGATCTTAATAGTTATTTACTTATTTTTCGTAGATTAAATTAAAAATTATATTCGAACTCTAACTGCTTTTAAATAATACTGTAATTTTTATTTTGAAATTACAATATAAGTAACAAAATAATATTAGTTATACAGTAAAATCTCGTTACAACTCATTTCTGAGGAGTATAGAATAAATTCCCATATACTGAAAAACTCGTTACAGTGAAATATTTGTATAATGAAATAGGATAATAATATTTTTTAAAATCCAAATAATATTCATTAAACTGAAAAATCAGTTAAAATGACATCCGTTCTAACGATATTCTACACTGTAAAAAAAATACTGCCAGTTTTCCTGTAGGAATCGGAAAAATAGTTGCCCTTATCGTACCGGGAAAATTTCCGACCCAGCTCAGAATAAAATCCGTAAAATACCGTTTTAATGACTATTTCCTTTTCTTTACGGATTTTATTCCGAGATGGGTCGGAAAATTTTCCGATACGATAAGGGCAACTATTTTTCCGATTCCTTCACACTGTTAAAAAAAAAAAAAAACCGACCAGTTTTCCTGTAACAATCGAAAAAAGTAGTTGCCCTTATCTTACCGGAAAAATTTTCCGACCCAGCTCGGAATAAAATCCGTAAAATCGGAAAAAAAATCCGTAAAATACTGTTTTATTGACTATTTCCTTTTTTTTTTTACGGATTTCATTCCGAGCTGGATCGGAAATTTTTCCGGTACGATAAGCGCAACTATTTTTCAGATTCCTACAGTAAAACTGGTCGTATTTTTTTTTTTTTTTTTTTTTTTTTTTTTTTTTTTTTTTTTTACAGTGTAATATATTACGACCGAATATTGTATTAATAAAATGTTGAAATATATCTTGTCAATATTATTGTAATATTTTCAAAATGGAAACAATAAATAGCCAATATATAGGAATTAAACACAATCACTGTACAAAAAAAAAAAAAAAAAAAAAAAAAAAAAAAAAAAAAAAAACATAAATTACGTAAATTGTACTCGGAATCGAAACGCCAGTACTATTTCCGTATTTTAAGGGAATTTTTCCCCGTAAATTACAGAAAAAATTTCGTTTTTTTCACAAGATGTACGGAAAAAATTCCATTAAAATACGGAAATAGTACTGGCGTCTCGATTGCCAGTATATTTCTCGTATTTTAACAGAGTTTAATATTGTTTTCCTTCTAGGGAACAAGTCACAATAATGAAACAAAATGAGAAAGGTTGGGATTAATGTAATAATTTCCCTGCAACATTTTGCATAAACAAATCGGAAAGTGTACGTCAAATCTGACAAATGAGGTGCTTTCGTATTACAACTACTAGTTCTTTAAATATTCAGATCTTGGTGCAACATCTGTTGCACTCTTATGCAAAAATGCATTAATACAAAATTTATTACGATTATATATATTAAATTCAGTAATACGGAAATAATATGACTCTATTTGAAGTATGATGCAATCAACATGACAACCTAGAATCATTACCTATCGTTGGATATCATTGGTTTAAGTCAGTATGACAGGATTTAATAGAATGAAGAAAGTTTTTATCTTTTTAAGTTTTGATTCGATTTTCATAAAATTTCAAATGACTCGATAAAATTCTGCAAAGATTTTATAAATAAAATTTCAAACCTCTCAGTTTAAGAGTTCTGCGCTGTTATATGCGGACAGACAAGCGGACCAGAGGACGGCTATAGATGATACATATTTATATAATTAGGAACACACGTAAAAGAGATTCGTCAAACATTTTTATTGAAAACTATGCAGAATAAATTAAATGCGAACTTTTAGGTAGATTTCGTATGAAATACTTCCTATTGCGACCGCTACTATGTTGGAATTTCTAAAACGTTTTTGCAGATCCACACGATCATGACCCCTAGATCCCAAAACATCCCTCAGTAAAAAACTTTATATATATATATATATATATATATATATATATATATATATATAAGTATATATATATATATACATATATATAACCATTATATAATTACAATTCATCATCTATATCTATATATATATTCCACTTTTTATGGACACGATAACTTCCGTAATTCTGCACAAATCTTTTCCAAACTGATACATAAAATCAAAGAGCATAAAATTTCGATCAAATTCGTTAACGGGAAAATCGGACCAAGGGTGTGGAAAAAAGGAGGGTTTTTGTGAAAACCGAAAAAAACCCATAACTTCTTAATTTTTGTACATATTAAATCAGTTTAAAGTTTTTATTACTTCTATAAATAGGGCCAAATATTTATGTATCACAGATTTTTGATAAAATTAAAAATGGGCTCAAGGGGTGCAAAAATAGGGTTTTAGAGAGAAAAAAATCATAACTTCTTCAATTCTCAAGACATCAAATTCAATTAAATTTATTTTAAATCTTATTAGTATTATCTACAACTCTTATATTGACAAGTTTTCGATAGGACCAATTCGTACAGGAAAAAAAAGAGGGGGGGGGGTTGAAGAAGAAAAAAATCCATAAGTTCGTCATTTCACAAGATATAAAAACCGCATGGATTTATTATATATCTTCTTAATATTATCTATAACATTTATATTGACAAGTATTTGATAGGAACAATTCTTACAGCAAAAACAAACTAAAAATACATAGACTTTGAAGAATTAATCATCGTATTAACGGTGTATTCAAATCCAAACTGCTTATTTTCTGATTCATTTTTTAATTCATTTTTGCTCTCAAACGTATCCAATTGGTAAATTCTCTTATTCAGAAACTATATAATGTACCGTAATGGTCGATTTTTTGATAGAGGCAGAATATATTTTCAAAAAATGATGTCGAAGTTTGCATTTTGAACCGAATTTCCCGAAGCGATTGCGTTGGAAACGAAAAATATTGTCCTACTGAGAAAATAATTGTTTATAAATCGAGTTTTACTTAATTGCTCGAAAAATAAAAACACAGGTCGCTTATAAATCTCTTCAAAATCACGTCAGCAAGTTTTATATTTTTTCTTTTAAAAATGAATCTGAAAATGCGCCAGAAAATTTCGAGTTGTTGAGCATGGAAATGTATTTTTTTTAGTATCACCTTAACAGGATTCTAATAAAACTATCTCTTATATAAAAATGAAATTAAAAACTCGTCCAAAGCGGCGAAGTCTACCTGTGCCTGTAGGGATTTTTTTTTTTAATATGCACTATGCTGTTATGTTATAAGTCTTTTATATGTATTTGGATAGCTTATAAAAATATGCATAAAGTATTATATCTCACACTCATCTTATTCTTCTAGTAACATCCGAAAAACAACCAAAATTTAGGTCAGAGATGATCTGCAATGCAAATTATTTATGATTTAATTTATTTAACACCAACAAAAACTAATTCAAAAGTCTATTTTATCTACCTCTAACAGATACAAAACGAGAGTTAGTCCGATATTATATTCCCAGTAATATTTCATCTTTGTTTAAATGTTTTGTGGCATTTATCTATTTTAGTCTATTGTTGAATGAAACGGTGCAGTTTAGATTATTTATTTCACTATTAACTCAGTCAAACATAACTAATGACGCCCTCTTTAGCGTTAATAAATTGCTCCCTTGGTTCTCCAACTACGATTATATTTTGGATATATTATCTTTTAATAATTCACATTTGTGGCTACAAATGAAATAAATCTTGAAAATAATTTAAATCGAATATTCTATATGAGAGGGTTTTATTTTAAGAATCAAGGCTTTACAAGTATAAGAAAATTCACTTTCTTCAAAGCTTTTACAAATGCTTTTTGAAAAACTGTTTTGACTACTTTTTTGATTGTCCTCACTTTACAAATAAAGTTAATTACTTTAGTCATCGAATTGCTTTTCAATCGATAAACTAATTATAACTATAATCTGAGCTGATATTATAAATAATTATTATATAACAAATTCTATAGATCATATATAGAGCTGCACAAATCTTTTCAACAATATCCGTTTATTGGCGGAAATTGCCGGAAATACAGTCGAACCTCGTTATCCCGACACTCTAATGACCAGAAAAAAGTGTCGTCATAAGCGGAGTGTCGCGGTAACCGGAGTTGGAGAAAAACATGTTTATAAAAGCTCTATTTTTATTTAATTTAAGACAATTTTAAATTCATAACTTTTCTTGCAGTTTTAAGCAATAAAACATTATTATTAAACAAAATAAACACAAAAACAAATTTGAAAAGAATAAAAATCAGATTTAAGATGACTTGCTTTTTATTGTTACATGAAATATTAGTGAATAAGGTTTGCTTATTTCTAGATGCGCTTCCTATAATTCTTTTTTCAATGTCATACAATGAATTGTAATCAATATTCATTGCCACAGAAATGGATGTTAGATAATTTCTGATCGGTTCAATATAATGCAATGCTTTTAGTCGGATGAAAAACGCCGAGTAACCACAAGAAAGCGCCGCCTGACCAGAACAAAAAGACCGCGAGTACACGGATACGTCTATCTGGAGCTTCAGTGGGTCATTCGTAGTGTGTGGGTTTATTTATTAAGATAAAGGATTGAATTAAAATTTCTCATTTGTTTCAATGTGTATTTCAGACACTTTTTTGAAAAGTTTGGCTAAGACATTTCTTACCGCTTAGTTTCCGTGCTTATAAGATGGATTATGAAAAATGAAAATTTTCCTTAACCGTCGGGATATCCGGAGTGGAAAATTATTCAGCGACGTAAAATCCAGAGTTTATTTACATTAAAATCATATACAGAAAATCGGGACTTTCAAAAACTGACGTGATAAGCGGAGCGACGTGAAAACCGAGTGTCGGGATAACGAGGTCCGAGTGTATCTGGAAAATTTCAAATGTTCTATGCATTTAACTAGCTTTTAGCATACTATATAGTAAGTATATATACATATCTATAGATCATATGCAAGGTTGCACGCAAAAATTGTATATTTTCCTTACCATTCATGGTATCAGCAGAAATTGGGTTCTCAAATGCATCATGCGTTTTCCAAGTTGTCCATTTAGACGTCATTTTTCACCTGAATAAACTGCAAAATTTTGCTATAGTAAGTTAAGTGTTGGAAAGTGTTTCATAATCTATACCGTAAGCAAGATTTTTCGTTCTTGCTTTTAGTGCAGTATTCCTAAATCGTAAAGTTTAAAGATATATTTCCAGTTTCTGGAAATGTTTTAAATGCGTTTTTTCATCATATTAAAAGTCATATTTACAACAAAATAGCTAACTTTTTGTGAAAGTTATGAAAATGAAAATTTTATATTTTCCTAGACACTATATAACCTATAAGGTATGTGCTATTTTAATTTTAACACTAGAACTACCAAAACTGTCATTTTGATGGTTTTCAAATTTCATGCTTAAAAATTTGACATAATTTATGTATTGTTCTAGAATTTTATGATAAGACTTTTAATGAAATATAAGGATAGTTAAATATTCCTATTCAATTTCCATTCACCCACTTTAATTTCCATAATCAGTATGACCTATACCTATTTATACCAAGACCCGTCAAAATGACGACTTTGGCGGGGCTGCCACAGGCGACTATTTTTTAATTCTACCTCGCACCCCCTGTTCAAAACAAAAATCGTTTATATAGCGTATGAAAACATTTGCAAGAGAAATATGCTGCAATTTTTTTTTTTTTTTTTTTTTTTTTTTTTTTAATAGTGATTGGAATAGAGTAGAAAAATATTCGCCTATGCATGTGGAGCCCTGCTCTAGCAATTTCAAAGTTGAATGATCCAAAGTGTTCGACAGCCGTTATAATGGGATATATTTTGCTCCGATTACGATTCAGTTTAGAACTGAACGGTCTGACTGGTAAATGTAATCAGGACGCAATCATTAACAGTTATACTTCTAACGTGATAAAGTTCTTGGCGAAAAGTGCAATCTGTGCAAAGCATAATCTGTAAAAATTCCAATCTCTGAAAATAATACTGTAGGAAGGCTAATTGCTTTCCATTAAGTAATGCACAGCTTGATTTCCGATAGCCGATGTCACTCACTAATAGAGGAATCCTACAATCCGTCGAAATACCAGAAGGCGTGGCTTATACCAGAAGGCGGGGTTTATCAAATGTCCTATACTATAAATAGGATCAAATAGAAAGTAATAGAAAGCAAATAGAAACTGTTTTTGTTTGTTTTTTTATTAATAATTAATGAATTATTAAATGTTGTATTTGTTAAATTATATTCTTTTATTTACATTAACTAAGTCAAAAGTTACAATGAAAACCATGATAAAAAATCCTTCAATTTGACGGGTGCGGTAAAACTAGGTATATATTTAACATAAGTAGTTAGTTCTAGTGTTAAAAAAATTATTTTGATTTGGTTTAAAAATCACAGCTGTAATTGCAATTGTATAAGAATTGTAATATTCCGACACAGTGGAAAAAGGTCTAAAGCAGAATTAAAACCCATGAACCTTTTGGCTTAAGCTGCAAATGCTTTACCAACTGAGCTATCCCGGTCAAATCTAGCGTATACGATTGATTATAACACGATATTGATTATAACATCTGATCTAATATCTAAATAACTTCAACAGAATAAATCGCAGGTAATGGAACTTCAAAAAAAGTTGGCTATGTAATTATATTTCAGTAATTCTAACACAATTATTTTTAATTGGTTAATAAATCACAAAGTGTAATTTCCCATCTTAGTGAAAAAGTCTCAGTGAAAAATTGACAGGATTTGGATCATAAACCTTTTGGCTTAAGCATTCAATGCTTCGCCAACTGACCTATCCAGGACAAATCTGGCGGACATAATTACCTGAATGCATCAACATTGTTGATTATGACCAGATTAGATGTCGTTGGGTTAACATTGGCTTCTGTCTAATCTTAGAAATTTGGTTAATCATTAAAGAAAAACTTTAACCAATTTTTAAATAATGTTAGTAAAATCTTTGCCGTGAAACACGGACCCTATATCGTTATTTAAATTCCCCTTTTTTCCCTTTTCAGCACGTGTTTCAATATTTTATAATTGTTTTTAGAATAGTTACGGATCTAAGTACCACTATCATTTATAGAAACTAATAAAACAAGTGTATTTTAGAGTTGTACAAAGTTGAGAAAACAAAAGTCTAGTCAGATTTATTTCTATATAGTTTTTTGAAAGAAAATAAGAATTAACTCTAGATGAGGAAAAGCTTAGGTGTGCGTTAAATAAAAACAAATAGATAATAATGTGTACTTTTTTAAAAATGGGAACGAGTTCTAAAAGATGTGAAAAGAAAAATAATAAGTTACATAGAAAACGTCTAATTAACATCATTATGAGTGACGCTGAAATATGTATATATATATATATATATATATATATATACGAGAATCCATATATAATGATATAAAACTATAGTTTACATATGAAAATTATACAAGCTAGGGGTCTCATGACTCTTAAAATTGGAAAAAAATGAAAAAAAAAGACCATTTTCAACATTTAATATCTTAAAATGTATTTGATTTTAAGACACAATTTTAAATGGAATAAAATATATAAGTATGTTCTTTCATTTCATGTATTTAAAAAATTATAAGATGTAGAATTAGCATTTACAGGGGGCTCCAAACTGTTAGATATCTGACGAGCAAAAAATCGGCATAACAGCTTACGCGCACGATTACAAAACAAGTATTGCAACTAGAATGAAAATTTTGGTGCCTACTTATACTTCAGATTATAATAATTACCCTGAACCTAAGTAAATTTGTATTTAAAGCATTTTTATAGTTTTAATACAAAGTTGTATTTAGCTAATGCAAAATTAAGAAAATTTCAACAATATAATCACCTAAAAAAATATTGTTTTGAACAATAAAAAGGAAATTTTAGGTTCAGTTTATACAGACTAACATGGAACATATGTTTTGAAAATTTCATGAAAAAATGTTCATAAGTTTTTGAGATATCGTGCGCGTTATGCCCAAAAACGTCATTTGGAGAAAAATGGCTTCAAAGTTTCCGAAACGACGCTTCAGCTATTGAACATGTATAACTGTAAAAGCCATAACTTCTGTTCTAATAGGAATTTCAAGGAAACAATTATATCAAAATGTTCAGAAAAGATAGGAGTTTAACATCTAAAAAAAATTAAAATTTCGAAAATTTTAAAGCTTTAAGAGTCCTGGGACCCCTTAAGTAATACAATAAGTAAATTACATAAAAATTTGTTTTATAGGAACTTATCTAAACTATACGCTATATTTTTTCCTCAAAAAAAAAAATACTAATCGTCTAAAAAAAACTGAATGATATTTGATTTGTCTCATCATACATTGGGTTGAGATATTCCATGTGTTTTTATGGCTTCTATCTGACAATTCTTACATTGAATATGAGGACGAAATGGTCTTCCGTTGATTCAAAATAAGCATCTATGACATGTATAAAAGATATTTCCTTATAATTTGTGATAAAACCCATCCTAATAAAAGATGTTTCATGGATAAAACCAAAATTTAATAAAATTAATTTAATGCCTTCTGGGATTTACCAATTTATCTTTAGTCAGTTAAACACAAGACGTGTTTAAACGGTTCTTTTGAAAGGAAACTGCTAACCCTAATTACTACCCACATTCAGTTTTAATTAGTTGGCAAATATTATACTATTCCAACTTAAATCATAACACAAGCACTGAAGTAAACTAGAAATTCGTTTTCATGCAACCTCCGTCTTACCCATTCTAACTGCAAAAAAACGGAAATTCTACTGGCAATCGAGACGCCAGTACTACTTCCGTATTTTAACGGGAATTTCCCCCCCATCCCCCCCGTAAATTACAAAAAAAATTTCCATTTTTCTGTAATTTACGGGGCAAAATTTTCCGTTAAAATACGGAAATAGTACTGGTGTCTCGATTGCCAGAATTTCTGTTTTTTAGCCCGTTTTTTTTTTTTTTTTTTTTTTTTTTTTTTTTTTTTTTTTTTCTGTACAGTGATACAATAACATCACTTGATTTCGTTACAGTGCAGCAACAAACTATTACTTAACCCATTACCTTGACGCAGTGGTCAAAATAACTGCTGATGCTTTAATTAATCACTTTCCTACCACTATTTATAAATTAATTTTTTTTTTTAATTATCGGCAAAAAGTTTGAGACTTTAGTAAAGCCAAAATTACCTTTTTGAGTATGTGGTGGTAAACAACTTTCAACAAGAAATTTGAAAATCTGTACTTTATAGTTTTGGCGGTTAACGGGTAAAGTTATTCATATATATTTGAATAGGCACTTTAGCAAGAAACTATCGGAAGTTATTCTTATATATTTGAATGGTCACTTCAACAACAAACTATCTAAAGTTATTCTTATATATTTGAATGGTTGGGATGGAAAACAATGCAACTAGCAAAATGCAAAGTTTCTACATATACGAAATTCACGTTTTCTAAAGAAAAGCACAAGCAAAACTATTGTATTTGCTTCCATTAAAATAGCTGCTTTATTAGGTATTTGCCATTCAACTTGTTTAAATAACTATTACTGGGCTTCATAATTGTCGGTGCACATATGTTTGAAATCTGTGTAAACTCTGTCAAATGCAATGTTTAAATGCGTACTATGAAAATAGCTTATACAATGTAGTAATATATTGTTTTAAAGAAAACGAGTTCAATTCCTTTCATAACTGCATAAAACCTTCATGGTCCATAAACCTTTTATGTATCTAAATCCCATATATATATTACAAATATTGAACTATGATACACAAAAATTATAGTATTATTAACATAAAAATAGATGCATAAAATGTGAATTAATTTCTCATTTTATTTATTTTATTTCGCATACTTAATTTATGTGATTTTAAAGCATGTTATGAGACAAAAATTATAATATTAAATGTAGTACATGAAATATTGCACTTCAGCAATAACAATATTTTTTATTGGCGAAATATTAAAAAAGCAATTCAGTGTCGCGAAAATTGTTTTTTGAATGTATTTTGAGGATTTAGTTTTTTTATTACAAATGAATGCGTATCGTTTGAAATTCTTTATGCTGTGTTTCATAAGACAGAGTTTAATGAAAATAGAAGCTTAAACTGATACAGGTTATTTAGTATTAAAATAATAAGTTATTTTGGTAGGACTGTTCTCTCTATCTGTGAATAATAATTTGCATTTAAATCCAAATAAAATTATAATATATTATTGGTAAGGCCTACAATATTTTTAAATTATATCTATGGCTTCTTGTCTATGTACTTAGAATATATAAAACGTTTTCTAATTTTTATGTTAATTGTAATTCATGATCTTACATATACCCCTATAGAAATTTCTACAATAAATATGAAGGATATCAATATATACAAATACATATATTACCTTTTAGATAAGGCGTGTCATAAAGGTTCATAAATCTGTAATTACTAGACCTCAATACTTCTAATAATTTCAGAAGTTTCAAACGCTATAAAAATGATATTAATAGCTTTAAATTATTTTTTAATTAAAACGCCCCAAAATTAAACTTGCTCTAATCACGAGAGTGCCTGCCTACTTGAAAGATGTGAATGGATCATGAAATTGGAGCAATATTTTAAAAACTCAAATCAGTGAAAGATTTCTGTATTAATTACTTTACATTCAGCTTACAATTTCATCGGTCCCAATTCTCAAAGTAAGGCGATTTGAAAAATCGTCTGGAGATTTTTTTTTTTATTTCTTGTAAAGTCATTACTCTAAAATTAAATGGATTTAACGTGAGGCTTATATAAATGTTGGTAATCAGACAGCATTAAGTGGCTTACTGACTAATTACATAATTTATATAATTAGAAACTCCTTATACCATATGACATTAAATAGGATAAATATTAAAATCTTCACTATCGGTCTGATATGATGACAAGGTTCGTCAGCCTTTTTATTGCCAAGAAGCATGTGCGCTTTTGAACATCTTTGTGATCGTACCTCTATCTCTTCACATCCCTTCTTTTCATGTAACTGTTTGTATGTGTATGTCAGAGTTGCTAGTTTGGGCATTTTTTTTAAATTCAGAAAATCCGAATTCATACCGGAAATTTCGAAAGAATAATAATCACTTAATATAATTGCAAAAATCTCTGTCGTTAAACACAAAATTTTAATTGAATTTTCAGGTGAGAATTCGGAATTTTTGACTTTCAGGGGACAAAAGACTTTGAAAATAATTTTTTTCACGTTAAATTCCATTCAAGAGCACACTATGTGCATTATTGCATATGTTTATAAAACAATATATATATATATATATATATATATATGCAAATGTTTTTGGAGAAAAATGAGGTATTTTCTTGAATATTTTAAGCGTTATGAAGAACTTTTCAAAATGCCGCATGCGCATTCTATATCAATTAAAATCCTCAATAATTTTTTAAGCAAGCTTGTTTTATATATACAAATAAAACCGTGCATCGAATTTTATATATTTGAATATAAAGGTTAAAAAAAATCCCATATTTTATGAAATTTTCAGCATTTTTTTTATCATATATCTGCAATTAACTACCTTTAACCTTTCCAATTGTATTTAGTTTAAAAAAAGATGAACAGTTTTATAACATGTATCATGACAAGCAGCTATAAAAAGTATTGGGGATTTTAATAGATATAGAATTCGCATGAGTTATTTTGAAAAGTTCTTCACAACACTCAAATATCCAAGGATATTCATTACTTTTCTTCAATTTTTTCCCCTAATTATTTGTGTGATACATTACATATATGCCATAATGCGCATAGTGTTCCCTTGAAAAGAATATAAAGTGAATAAACAATTAAATTTAAAAAATCAGAAAACCCGACTGCGTAAAAAGCGAACTAATTAATTATTTCTCATCTGCGCGAAACTATTTTTTTTTTTCAATTCCTACTATTACTTCACATTCTCGCTATATATATCTTGTTCAAATTTTCAATCGTTAATAAAATACTTTTTATTCATCCAATCAAGCTCAAATATTTTTTTTAAACTTGTAGTGGATGACACTTGATGTTAATCCAGTTTTTTTCAAATATTAATTCATTAATTAAATTAAATTAATTAATTTTCAATAATCGAGAGAGCCCTCTTCTTGTTCAAGGCATTTTAAGCGCCACTCAGGAGGAAAGAAGAATGGGAGAAAAAAAATTTCTCTTATTGACCTAAGTAGGAATTGACATAAAATATATTTTTTTTATATTACTTGTTTATATTACTTACCTATTTTTTTTAATTTACTTGTATTGATGACTTTTAAGTTGTGTTTAATTGCTAGTTCTTATCTATAAACACTGTTTTGCTGAGGTCTATCGATGTCTATGATGTAGAGTTGCAGTAAAGCTAGAGATCCTACCTACAAAACTTCCAGGTTGTATAATATTTTAACGGAGCTTCTGACTGTAAAATAGTCAATGAAACATCGTCTTCATTTTGAAACACCTATCCAATGATATGCCACTCAATAGGGTGCGTAGATTTTATTTTTCGTCTCTACCACCATTTTGTATTTTACGGCCGCCATATTGAATTTATAAAAACAAAACCTAGCCTATTACCATCGGGCCGTTAAGACAAATCGATAGACCTCATTCATTAAAATCCATCTAGTCGTTGGGATATTTCGAGGGTATAAAGAAATACACATACACAGATACGCGTGAAACACATAATCCTTCTTTTCAGTCGGGTAAAAAAATAATTTTGAAGGTCCCTTTCCCCCTTAAAAAAATGCCAAACTGGCAACCCGGTGTGTGTGTATCTGAGTCTAAGGCTCATATAGAATTAAATAATAGCTTGATCAAAATCTTCATTATCACATTAATACCAAGATTTGTCAAAAGATTTAATATCACATTGCATTTGATTAATTAAACATGTTTGTGAGTACACCTCACCGCTACCCATTTTATTTATTTATCTGTCTTCGTATGAATGTGAATGCGGGATGCCATATCACATTAAATAATATAAAAATCTTTATTTTCACAGTAATATTATTAGACAATGTTTGTCATACTTTCTAGAGCCATGAGCGTGATTAAATTTTTAAAAGATTTTCGTAGGAACACCTCTCCCCCGTCCAGATACATTTTTCAAAATGTACGCCCCCGCATTTTTGAAATGAGTCCACCGAAGTAAAGATTGCCTTAGGTCCTATAGCTACAATGGCTGTCGCCTCGATCCTTTATTTTATACACAGAAATAATTACACAACCCAGACATAACAATTTCGTTGTTATACGAGGATGAGGTAGCGCAAGGAAATTTACAACGCCAGAGAATTACAGCCGGGAGCCCCACAAAGAGTGTGCAATGGAGCCAGCGGGAATCGAACCCTCATAACTTCTATGCGCTCAAGCGATTAGCGGCGTGGCGCCTTAACGGAGGCCTCACGTATATGTATTTGCGTATATGTTGCCCATTGCATGAACTTGCATGATCGAATACGCATATATAATGGAAAGCTATATATGTGCATTTTGGAAAGTTTTTACATAGAAGGGTAACAAATGTTTTTTTTTTGTAAAAATTAATGGATTTTAAGAAATTAAAAATAATACAATATACTGCATTTTTCAAAACACTGTGAACTTTTTATTATTTCGCTAGAGTAGACAATAGTTTAAGTAAAACAATAACAGATTGAGATATTTAGGCTTATTTTCTTGAGAGTCAATATTTAGTGTAATTTTTTAATGACTGTATAATACACTGGCCTCCGAAAGTTAAGGAACAGGGACTGGATGCTTTCGATTGTACACGGTTTATCGAATATCTACCAAAATTATTGACGAATTCTTCTTGAGCTTCTGGGATGTAAAGAACATGTTTGATTTCATATTTGTCGGAGAAGATTTATTCGGGAGGACATTTAGAGAGCTAATAATAAATTTAATAATAAAATAACATTTGCGACTACTTATGTAACAGAAAATGCTGAAAATGGTTTCTCACTGTGTTTAATGACTATTTGGGTTCTGTTCAACATTTGTGTGCATTTGTGCAATCGTAGCTCTCATATTCGTGATGATGTTATTATGTCTGTGAAAAATTCAAAAGTTTTTTGTTTATAGCATACAGAGTTTTCAACCAAATTTAACACAACTTTCCGAAAACATTTCAAAGAACAGCACCAACAGTATACTGCAATTAAAATATAAATATATTGAATATTTAATGAGATGTAAGCATTTATATGAAATAATTTTCAGCTGATTACTTTTGGAGGTTCATTGATTAAATATAAATGGGGGATCAGGGGGCTAGCCCCCTTAATTTAGATAAATGGGTTTTACATGTAGAATTATTCGATTTGCTTCCAATTTGATACACCGGTTTATTCTAATAAAGAGCTTCCCTGATTAGATTTGGAGATTCATTGATTAAGTATAAAGGATGAACGGGCGCTAGTATCTCCCCCCTTAATTTAGATAAATGGGTTTTTCGTGGGGAATTATTCGATTAGTTTCAATTTGATATACTGGTTTATTCTGCTAAGTTGTTTCCTTGATTATATTTGGAATTTCATTAGTTAAGTATAAAAGTGTGAAAGGGGGGAGTGAGGTCCCCCTCCCTTAAATTTGATAAATGGGTTTTCATGCATAATTATCCAATTTGCTTCAATTTGTTTTCCTAGGTTCATTCTGATAAGAAGCTTCTCTGATTAGATTTGAAGGTTCATTAGTTAAATATAAAGAGGAAATCGTGGGGCTAATACACCCCCTTAACTTAGCACAAGATACTATATGCAGAATTATCTGATTTGCTTCAAATTCGGTATACAGGTTTATTCTGATAAGCCTCTTCCCTGATTAGGTTTGGAGGTTCATTGGTTAAGTATAAAGGGAGGGGGGGAAACGGGGGCTAATCATCTTAATTTACTTTTTGAGGGACATTACTGTTTGAAATAAGAGTATAATGTACAATTAGTTATAACCTGTGAGCTCAATGCCATCAATTTATCGGGTCACTTTTCTTTTTATTAAATATTTACGACATACCTAATTTAAAGCTTATACATTTATATATCACGGGCATATACATTTATATATAACAGCCTTAATCATTTATATGATGGTCATTAATTAGTCCAATACGACTTGTAATTATCCAACTGTCTTGGCCATTTAAAAACGAGGCACATGATTGGCTTAAGCTGCCAATGTTCTGCCACCAAGCCATCCTGTACAAATATACCAGACTCAAATCATTCAGACACCGTTTTCAATAATGACAATTGGTATATTATCTGAAACAGCTCAACAGAATAAATCGCAAGCAATGGAAATTTTCATTATGAAAGAAATCTGAAATTGTAATGTATAAAGATTTATTAAATATAAAATAATATTTAAAAAAACACAAATTATTCCATTTTAAGCTAATCTCTTAAAAGCATGTATCCGCAATTGCTCTTTTTGCTAATTAAAAAAAATCCATATAAACTTTTGATTTGAGAAATTGTACACAAAATACACAAATTTCCTTCTTCAGTATATTCTGTAAAGGCAATCAATACATGTAAACCAAAAAAATAATGATAAAAAATGAAAAGAATGATTTTCTTTTTTCTTTCCCTTAAAATGAACAAACTGGGCCTTTTTTCCTTAGGCTAAATATTTTATGCGCCTCTTTCAAAATTGTATTTTATCGATACTTAAGTAATCATAAAAAGTATTAAGTGAAACAAACGATACGCGAAATAGGGAATAGCTAGCTACTTGAAAACTTCATTTTCTTTTATTTCCATTTCATTTGCTTTGATTTGAGACAGAGAAATGTATGTTGCAAAAATTATTTTTCATTCCAAATGCGAAAGAAATCTGTCATGGATTTATTATGCTTGTAATGATTCATTCAGTCTTTTTATTCGTTATATATATTGGAAAGGAGGAGGGTTTTATTTTACAATTCCATTCTTCAAGGATTATCTGGTTTAGAAAATGGACTCAATAGTAATGATACAGATATCGCAGTGGTAATGATTCCAAATTATGTATTTTTCTTATTTGAAGGATTTGTAACTACTCAAGAAAAAAAAAACGATATAAAAAAAAAAACTACGTTTACTTTATTTTAGTAAATAAAATGCTGTTTGGAATGGGTTTTTTTACATAATTTTCTTCTTCAAGGATTATTTCTTTTAGAGAATAGAATTCAATAATAATAATACAGATCCTGCATTAGTAGTGATTTTAAATGGAGTACTTTTATTGAAAATATTTTTATCTACTCTAATAACAGTATGTTTGTTTTCTTAATTTCGTTTACTTTATTTAATAACTAAACATTGTTTAACGTCTGATATACAAAATTTAAAAATTAAAAAATATATTACAATTCACCAGAAATACCAGTAAAAATTACATAAATACATATACAATAAAAAATGCAAACGTTCCAGACTAAGTTTTCTGGTCATTTGAATGCTATTGCACTGATTGAGGAGCTTAGCAATGAACGTTTGCATTTTTAATTGTATATGTATTTATGTAATTTTTACTTGTAAGTATAATGAATTGTAATATATATTTTTAAATTTTTAAACTAAAATTATGTTACCCTCCACCTTTTCTTGTTCTGTGTTGTTGAAATACGTAAGTAATAATTACAACTTAAATTATTTTTTTAGCTATTAATTTTTTGTAAATACAAAAGGTTTCTATGAAATTAAAAATTCTCAGATATGCTTTTATATCTAGTGTGCCGTTTAAGTAAACATTTTCTGAGACGTCCTCTGTGCAAGACAGAAAGTCTGTTTAACACGGAATGATTTTCAACTCCGGCGAATCCATAGATATAGAGTAAACTTTGTATAAGGAGGAATACTGCATAAGACGCAAATTTTTCTCGGTTCCGGTCAATTCCGCCCTAGATAGTGTTTACTCAATTTTATTCTTGCATATTTCCTTTTAAGAAGAAAAAACGCTCTGTAGGCTACATTCAAATTCGTGAAACACTTTTGCAACAGTAACTGAACATAATAATTAACACTTCTAACTAAAAACATTTTCGATTGTGTTGTGAATGTGTTGCGAACGTGTTGTGCCAAATAAAAAGATTGTGCAAAAAGTGTCGTTAAAAATTACAAGAGGAGAAAATATGTATTCAATACGTTTCAAAACATTCATTTTTAAAATAGTAACGAATTTTTAAATAATAAATGTTTAATTAGTATGTTTTAAGTGTGTGTGTCAATTCCGTCCATTCCGCCCTAGATAGTGTTTACTCAGTTTTATTCCTGCATATTTCATTTTACAAAGAAACAAGTTGGAAATTGCTCGTCAAACGTGGCAAATGAGGTGCGTTCGTACTATAACTAGTTTTATAATTATTTTTTGCACCCCATATTGTACTGAATGTATAATTTTTTGCACTTCATAAAGCGCATAGTCTGATACATCATTAAAATGCACTTCCAATATTTTTTTCCCATTCCCCGTAATGTAACGGAACACTTTTGACTGTCCCTGTAATTAAACTATACATCCGATTTTCCTAAAATTTGAAATAGCTCAACAAAATTTTGCAACAATTATATCTTTAAAATTTCAGACCATTCGGAAGGCTGTAATATCATTAAAATGCACTTGCAATAATTTTTCCCATTGGCCGTAATGTAAAGAAAAACTTTTGACTGTCCCTGTAATTAAACTATGCATCCGATTTTCCTAAAATTTGAAAGGGCTCGACAAAATTTTGCAACAATTATATCTTTAAAATTTCAGATCATTCGGAAGGCTCTCATATCATTAAAATGCACTTGCAATAATTTTTCCCATTGGCCGTAATGTAAAAAAAAACTTTTGACTGTCCCTGTAATTAAACTATACATCCGATTTTCCTAAAATTTGAAAGGGCTCGACAAAATTTTGCAACAGTTATATCTTTAAAATTTCAGATCATTCGGAAGGCTCTAATATCATTAAAATGCACTTGCAATAATTTTTCCCATTGGCCGTAATGTAAGGAAAAACTTTTAACTGTCCCTGTAATTAAACTATACATCCGATTTTCCTAAAATTTGAAAGGACTCGACAAAATTTTGCAACAGTTATATCTTTAAAATTTCAGATCATTCGGAAGGCTCTAATATCATTAAAATGCACTTGCAATAATTTTTCCCATTGGCCGTAATGTAAGGAAAAACTTTTGACTGTCCCTGTAATTAAACTATACATCCGATTTTCATAAAATTTGAAATGGCTCGACAAAATTTTGCAACAATCATATATTTGAAATTTCAGACCATTCGGTTGGGTAGTTGTTGCTCTGTTACATGCGGACAGACGGACGGACAGACGGACGGACAGACGGACGGACAGACGGACAGACGGACGGACAGACGGACAGACGGACGGACTGAACGACGACTATAGGTGCTACGTATTTATATAATTACGAACGCACCTAAAAACGCTCTGTAGGCTACATTCAAATTCGTGAAACACTTTTGCAACACTAACTGAACATAATAATTAACACTTCTAACTAAAAACATTTTCGATTGTGATGTGAATGTGTTGCGAATGTGTTGTGCCAAATAAAAAGTTTGTGCAAAAAGTGTCGTTAAAAATTACAACAGGAGAAAATGTGTATTCAAAACGTTTCAAAACATTCATTTTTAAAATAGTAACGAATTTTAAAATAATAAATGTTTAATTAGTATGTTTTAAGTGTGTGTGTGTTATTTTAAAAGCACCATGTAGGAAGTGTTTTGAAAGTGTTTTACATGTATTCTTTTATAGTGTTCTAATTTATGTCTTGTATACAATGTGTTGTTAATTTGGTGGCAAAGTGTTGTGCAGCACAACACATTCTATTGTAAGAAAATATTTTCATCAACACTATTTGCAACACGATTTCAATACAATTACCAACACTTTTTTTTAGAAAACATTTTTAGACAGCAACACTTTTGCAACATATTAAGAACGCATTTCTGGTTAGCAACACTTTTGAAACATATTAAGAACACAATGAAAACACAAAATACATTTTGTATAAGAAGTTTTCTATAAGGCTGAGCAAAAAGTTCTGGAAAATTTTTAATCTAATAGTTACCAGAATTTGTATCGTATACAGGAATACTAGTGGTATATCCATAAGAGTTCAGGAATTTCGGCTCCAAAATGCCTATTGAACAGTATGATTTGCGTGTGTTGATCCGACATTATTGGAGAAAAGGACTAACGATTCTGAAAGCCGTCGATGAGATTAATGCATGTCAGGAGTTTCTCAATTGTAAGGAGCCCCCATGGTACTTCCAGCAAATCCGGAATCTGGCAGAAAGTCGTCGACTATGATGGTCTCTACTTTGAAGAATAGTCCTTGTTACTTTTGTTGTTAATTTGCGTATAACAACGCAACTTTCACAAATTTCCCAGAAGTTTTTGCTCAACCTAGTAATTCACAACAGATTAATGTGTTGTTAATCTGATGACAAAAAGTGTTGTAAACTGTGTTTATTTTTGTGTTTGAGAATTTGTAGTGTAAGCATGATTTTTTTTTCGGGTTGTATTTAAAGAAATAATTTTGTAATCGATTTTTCACCCGGTTTCTGATGATCTAGAATTATAAAAACTATGTAAACAGGTGTAACCAAACCAATGTAACCAACTATGTAACTATGTAACCAAATCAATACCGAATATTGAAATTTTTGAAACTTAATTATAAATAAATTAATTAATTTTAAGGCATTTTTTATACAAGCCTTCTGAAACGGATAAATTGCAAAAGAATCTTAATAGTCACAACAGTTTTTGAGTTAAAAAAATATACAATAGTGTCAATTATGCGCCAAACTACTCTCACCAAAATAAGCCAAGCCAATATGAAACTGCAACAACGAGATATTTTAAACACTAAAATGTAGAAAATATTTATAAAAAAGGGAAATATATATATATATATATATATATATATATATATAGTAGGTTATTATAATTTACTAGTTTAATATAAACCAGTTGTGATTATACGTTAATAAAATAATTGAAAAATCTGAACATATAGTTTAAATTATATTTTTATCTATTGACATATTTTCAGAGAGAAACATAGCAAATATTATTACTTTTTAATATTCACTTGTTAAGCTTTCTGTTATGTGTATTTTCAACCGACGGCAAAATAATCCATTATTATGGAATATTTTCGAACTACCCGAAATTAGGCGTGATTTTTAAGATAAACATTGAATGGTTGGGAAAATGTTGTTGAAAAAAGCTATGTGTACTTTTATTTTCACCAAAACCAATATTTGTCTTGCTTGTCTATGCTTGCAATATATATTTATTGTTAAGTATAATTTATAAAGACTTCCTAGATACATGAAGAAGATTTGTAGGCGCAAATTCACACGCAGGTACATGATTGACGACACGAATCACAGAAGATGGTATACACAAATTATGAAAAAAAAATCCCTGCCGGCTCAGTCTACAGGTCGATGTAGATTTCGAAGTTAAGTACTTTTTTTACCAACAAAAACTAAATCATGATTAGAGATAAACCCACTTTAACAATTTTATTTGGCTGCTTTTGAAATATTTTTAATTTCATTTTTCTGTAAGAGCTTGTTTTATCAGAATTATATTAAGGCGTTATTCGAAAAAATATTTTTCCACGCTCAACAACTCGAAATTTTTTGTCACAAATTCAGACTCATTTTAAAAGTAAAAACATGAAACTTGCTGACGTGAGATTTTGAAGAGATTTATAAGCGACCTGTGTTTTTATTTTTGTTCAATTAATTAGAACTTTATTTACAAACAATTTTTTTCTCAGTACGACCATTTTTTTCGTTTCCAGCATTAATGCTTCTGAAAATTATGTTAAAATGCCCACTTTTATAGCATTTTTTGAAATATATTCTGCTTTTATCGAAAAATCGACCAATACAGTACATTACATAGTTTCTGAAGAGCCGGCCTGTTCTGTTACCGGCCAAACCCGATTTTAGGCCAAACTAGTTTATCCTAACGCCCATAGGATAAACTAGTTTTTCCTGTGCCAAACTAGTTTATCCTAACGACAATAGGATAAACTAGTTTTTCCTAGGCCAAACTAGTTTATCCTGACGCACGTAGGACAAACTAGTTTTTCTTAGGCCAAACTAGTTTGGCCTAATGCTCATAGGATAAACTAGTTTAGCCTGCTATTCATTGGTCTGAACTAGTTTATCCTAGGCCGATCTAGTTTGTCCTAGGCCAATTCAATTTGGCGAGCTTTTATTGATCCCAAAGACTTGCTCGGCGCCAACCTTCTAGTTTGTCCTAGGCCATTCTAGTTTATCCTAAGCCAATGCAATCTGACGTCTTTTTATTGATCCCAACTACCACTCCGGCATCAACCTTGTACAAAGTAGTATTGCTCTCACCGCTGTATAATATATTTTATTCGATGAAAAGTGGAATACAGTTCCCCTACCTTTCCCATTTCACTGCCATCGCTAGTTACAAAATATGTTCCATATGACAAATTATGTGCTGGAGGACAAAGAATGGGGTGCGATGCTATCATAAAATTTAGGAGAGGAATAATTTGGAGAATTGATTAATTATGTGCAGTTGTACCTCGAAAATCCGGCATCGTCAGGACCAGGACTTCGCCGGGTTTTTGAAAATTCCAGATTTCTGAAAGAATATCAAATGTGCTTCTGAAATCTTAATAGTGCATTTATTCATAATTAATTCAAAACCAAGCGACATTTATGTGGGAAAAATAAATAAATAAAAAAAAAACATTGATTTTTTTCTACGGTACATAAATTCTAATAAACAGTGAAATCAATTCTTGTGTCGATCGATAAAATTTTATTTGCTATAGTTTCTGCCGTTCTTTAACAAATTTTTCTTGGATTTTATAAGTGAACAATATCGATTTCGGAAAAGTAGTATTGTTCCTCTAAACTATTTAGTAATTTTCCAGTGAAACATATACATTTTTCAAGTGACATCTTTTCTTCTGCAAGTTTTTCGTTCTCCTTCCTATGAGCTGCTAATATAGCATTATCGGCGGTTCTATTTAGCACAGCTTGAGTGATTTCAGTGTCCACTAATCCATCTCTTTCGATCTCGAAATTTTTAATTCGTAAACAATTGCTATTTTTCTTTGTCCCATAAGTTGCAAGAAAAAGAGAATTGGGGGAGCTGGCCTTCGTTCCCGCATTTTTGAAGTTGCCTTATTTCTGAATGATAGATTTTCGTGTGAAATACAGATGTTAAAAGTTTACAATATGCATTTTATCTAAAATTGCTAGTACTTTCGATCTCAATCCCACACTCATCGTCAGGGAATATATTTTTTAATTGCCGTTACATTCATTCCCTGACGATGGCTGTGCGATTGCAGGCCAAAAGTACTAGGAAATTTAAATAAAATATATATTTTAAATTTGTAACATCTCACATTTCAAGTAAAACGGGGAAATTTTTAAAGTTCATATTGTATAGTTTTGGATATAAAACGTACTTTATAACTACCGATGACGGTGAAATGGGGTAAATAGGGGGGAAGTATACCATTCCCCATCGAATAAAATACTTTATACGAGGGTGACGGCACTACTACTTTGCACAAGGTTGGTGCCGGAGTGTTCGTTGGCATCAGTGAGTATGTATGGGCATCAGTTGGCATTCAGATTTTCAGTATGAGCGAACTCATTGTGCGAAATCTCATGAGTTTAGCTCACTTTTTGTGACGTTAAGTTAAACTTGACTCACTTTTGATAAAAGAGCGTGAGCTGAATGAAAGCTAAAAAAATCTGTGAGTTTAAGCGAAATTTACAACTTAAACTCAATTTTTTTTCATAATTTATAAAAAAATTCCCAGCTGTTACAACATATTTTTCCCATTCAAATTCCGTTTAGAGGCCTACATGGACTCAGGACGGGATGAGTCTGATCATCAGTTTTCTAGGTCGTGCGCGGGTCATGCTTTCTCTGAAGGCACAAGCCGGTCCGAACAGAACTGATTTCTGGACCTGTGCTGTATTCTTTCTAGAAGTGTACCGAAATATTCTCGCCCGGTCACAACACTGCATGTATGAAAATTATTGACTCGTGCCTGCCTGACCCGTGCAAAAATCTGTTTAAGGAACAACTTTCTTGGGTCAACAATTTTTACGGAAAATATACTTATATTTTTAAGCTACCATTATTCCGCAAATAAAATTCTCTTTACAGAATATTACATATACATTTGTACGGATGGGGATACAGTACTCTAAAACCTGTTAGTAGAAACTGCGTATAACGAAATCCTATTTTAAACGTTTTTTTTTTTTTTTTTTTTTTTTTTTTTTTTTACCGGTGCAAATTAGATATAACAATCCGTTTGAAAAAAACATAATACATTTGCTAAAGACGACGGGCCTGCTAAAAAAGGAAATTAACAAAATCGAAGTTTTTTCCTCACCTTTGTGATGTCAGATGGTTTTTCTATATAATTTTTTTCAGATTTCCAAGTCTCCGTGTAAAAGTATTAATGGTATTAGTAGTAATTCGGATATTTACATACAAATAGAGATTCATTAAAAAATGAATATAGTTTACAAAAGAATCATTAATATCGTCAATCTACATTCTATGGCTTGGAGATTTAAAAATTGTTAAAATTCTATACAATAAAATCTTCTAAGACGGAATTGCATAGGGAAGAAGAAAAATCCGTTACAGGCAGATTCCCTTATTAGCAGGTTCATCGTCTGTTGTAAATGCATTATATTCTTTTCACAAGTACTATAATATCTTCATTTTACATAGATCAACATTTTTTTATTGAAACACGGGATTCCGTCATAGGCAGGTTATTTTTCTCAGCTTTTAACGTACCTTATTTTATTACCGACTGAAAATTTCTGCTTGTTCAGAACTCAAGAAGAATGCAGTCAACTCCCGACTGAAGCCAGAAAAAAATTGAGTCACGGTCCAAACCTCTCGACAAAAGTAATTCTCAAAACAAGACCAGATCGAGTGTAAGGAAGAGAAATTGGGTGGGCTCGTACAGAACCGTACATCGAATAACCAAAAGACTAGTTCACAAAATTTTGTAAATTAGGACGCTAAAGTTCTCTTATATTAAAAAAAAAAAAAAAAAAAAAAAAGTGTATGAAGTGAACTTTACTCACTTCCATAGATGAGTTTGAGTTGAGCGGACTCGTGAGAAAAATTTTGAATTTGAGCCTGAACTCGACTCATTTTTGAAAAATTGAATTTGAGTTTGCATTAGTTCATTTTTTTGTGTGTCCAACACTGGTTGGCATCAATAAAAGCACGTCAAACTGAATTGGCCTAGGCTAAACTAGATTGGCCTAGGACAAACTAGAAGGTTGTCGCCAAGGAGGTCTTTGGGATCAATAAAAGCTCGCCAAATTGATTTGACCTAGGACAAACTAGATCGGCCTAGGATAAACTAGTTCAGACCAATGAATAGCAGGCTAAACTAGTTTATCCTATGAGCATTAGGCCAAACTAGTTTGGCCTAGGAAAAACTAGTTTGTCCTACGTGCGTCAGGATAAACTAGTTTGGCCTAGGAAAAACTAGTTTATCCTATGGGCGTTAGGATAAACTAGTTTGGCCTAGGAAAAACTAGTTTATCCTATGGGCGTTAGGATAAACTAGTTTGGCATAGGAAAAACTAGTTTATCCTATGGGCGTTAGGATAAACTAGTTGGCCTAAAATCGGGTTTGGCCGGTAACATATATATATATATATATATATATATATATACATATATATATAGATAGATAGATAGATAGTTAGATATAAAGTTTTGAATTGGGGGTGGTTTTGAGTTCTAGGGGTCATGATCGGCGTCGATCTGCAAAAACTTTTCAGGAATTCCAACATAGTAGAGATTGCGATAGGTGGTAGTTTTTCTTACGAAATCTACCTAATATAAAATTAATGTTATTTTTAATTGTGTACAGGATTTATTTTTGAACTATAAAAAAATATATTTTATTGAGTTTTTTTGTATGTTTAAACAAAATTCGTATATATGCAAAATGGCAAATAGTTCATTTTCGTCAATACAAGGAAAACATAAGCAAATACATCTAAATTAGAATGTAATTTTTTTTTAAAGAATGGAATTTTAAGTTGCTTCTTGTAAATCGAAAAAAATAGACTTTTTTCGATAAATATTTTTTGTGCACGAAACAAATTTTAATCTTCCAAGCAAAACTGTATTTCATCGATATTGAAGTACAATCAAAATTTGGATGAAACGTACTGAATGATTCAGTTATTATAAAATGGAAAATAAAGCTAACTACTGTTTGTTACTATTAATTTGTTACACTGTAAACAAAATCTGCAAAGTTGCCAAATTTTTTTCTAGGAAAAATGAATACCCTAGAACTCTTAAGAGCTCTAATTTATGTAACGGCAACAACAAAAATTCATGTAACACATACACTTTTGCACTATAAATAAAAAAAATCTGTAAGGTTGCGAAGAATTCATTAGGAAACTGGGATATTTTATGTAACTGCAACCCGGGTTACAGAAACAAATTCAGTAAGATTACTGTAACTTTAGTATATTCTTGTGCAAAGCTACAGATTTCTGTAGCTTTACAAAAACTAGTTTTGTAAATTTACATCTTTTTTTGTACAGTGTACAGATAAAAATTTAGTAAGCATACAGATTTCTTATAACTTTACATCTGTAGAATTACAGATTTTTATTTTTTACAGTGTATTGATTATGCATTATCAATAGGGAATGGTTATTAGAAAACTAATAATAAAACGCTGTGATAACTACTAACGTATGCATAGGCTTGTATGTTATATTAAAATACGGTAATGATCTAAATATTCAGTTGCGAAGCAATATTATAGCGGTATAACATGTGATATTTAAATAAAACATATATGTAAGGTAATAAAATATTAAGCTATTGAAAAGTGTATCCTCATTTTTCCTTTTTGCCTGTAAAGAAAATTCATACTCATATTCCATTCGATAAATTGTAGAAAAGAAATGCAAATTTTCTGGAAAAGTAAAAATAAATAAATAAATAAATAAATAAATAAAAAGAGCCAGAGACAATCAGATAATAAACGATTAAAAAAAAAAATAGATACATTTGGTAAAATCCTATTTCCTTGTAATTATACGAACAAATTTGTCTTTTTGCCTTTTGATAAATATTTTAAGTGCGCCAATCAAAAGCGCATTTTATCGGTGCTTGAATTATAATCATCAGGAGCATTACATGAAACAAACGATTCTACTTCAAAACCTCACTTTATTTAATTTCCGGTTCCATTTTTTCCCTCTTTAATACCATAAAACGTATCATGTAAAATTGTATTTTTAATTCAAAATGCAAAAGAAACACGTCATTAAGATCTAAAATAATTCAGTCTTTTAGTTTGTCATAGATGAGGTATATGGAAATGATTTTATTTTCAAAATTTGTTCTTTAAGGATTATCTTATTTTAAAAATTGAACTCAACATGAATGATACTGATACCGATATAGTAATAATCTTATACGGTCTATTTTATAATTTTTTTCATAGAAAAGATTTACAATCACTCAAGAGTGAAATCCTGAAATTGTAAATTGCTTTTTCACTCTACTTTGCCAAAGAACGTTTTCATTTAGAAGTTTCCCGACTCTATAGGGATAGGATATTTATGTAATTACTATAATCATATAATTACTATAATCATATAATTACTATAATCATAATTACCAAAATTACTATAATCATATTACAAAAAAAAAAAAAAAAAAACTACAAAAAATGAAATGGTATACAGTTATCAATTCATTAGTTTTAATTTGTATATTTTTTCCTCGTTAGCTGTAATGATTAAGATATAAAAGAATTTAATAACCTGAATGATTTATATTATAATTGTCTAATGGGTACTTTTGTCTATTAAAATACTTATGATTAAAACATAATTTTTACATTGTTCTTTTTACTCTCCTGTGTTAAAAAATGCTATAATTCTTCTGCTCCGTATAAATCTGCTTTCATGCATTATACTCGTGAGAGCAAATTATTGTTATAAAAATACTGATAAACACTTACCGAAAATAATAAAGATCATTATAATCAATTCATTAATTGTAAGCAGTTTCTCGTTAGGTATAATTATAGGGATATAGCAAAAGCAAACAATATTTATGACGTATATCACATTTTGCTCATACGAAGTTTTTAGAAAAAAATTAAAAAAACAAAACTTGAATAAAAAACCTTTATTTCCAATTTACTCAAAGAAAGGCAGTTTATTTACATTTCTTCATCATTTTTTTTTCTTTTTTGTAAAATACGCAGCTGATAAGTACATATCAATTTTGATAATATTAGATTAAATAAATTAAAAATCACAAAATATTATGGCCAATTCATTTTTTATATTGTGTATATTTATCCTTATATCAGTAACAATTCAAATAAGATTTAAAATAAGATTGAGGGCAATAATCTGCATGTAATATGCAACAACAACAAAACATAGTATAAAGCTAATTATGGAAATTATTTTTTAGCCGGGATACGCATTACAAATACATCAAAAGTCTACGTATCAGAATTCCGTACTTAAATAACTACTACACTTTCTTTAATTTATTTTATTAAGATTCGTGGCAATGAAGAAATAAAAAAAAAATACGCTGAATATAAAAATGCAAATGATTCACACACACACCAAAAAGGCAAAAATAAAAAAAAATAAAAAAAGCAATGTAACAAATTACAACGACCATTTGAAAAATGATTTTTTCAAAGACTAAAATTTAAGACATAAAAAATCGCACGGAGTTGATCATATATTACGTATGCCATGATTTAAACATTAATAGTGTTATTATACGTAAAAATTGCAAGCGACAGAAATCGCCTGCGACTCGTCAGATTTCCTGAAACTTACGTATTATCCACCTGAAACTTACGTATTATCCAAGCATTTCATTGGCTGTTCGGGAAAAGGCTTTTCCATCGTGGAAATCGGACGACCAGTTTTAAATGAAATTTCATTCTTAAACTTCTAAACATCCCACAATATTACTTTTTACACCGTCGTATAGAGAAAAAAAATGTACTTTTAAATGCAATTTGTTTGAAAGCTGTATCTCAATTTGTTTCTGAGTTATTAATTTTTTTTATTATTACTTTTTTGTCATAGTGGCAACAGAAGTATCCATCTCTGTTGAAAGTAAAGGGAAAATACATATTACTGTGTAGACCAATGAGAAAACGAATAAAATGTGGATTCAACCAATAAAACGCCTCAGATATGTTTCTGATTTCCTATCCTGACAGTGAACAATAACCATTTTTCCAAATGGTTAATAAAAATACAAATTCAATGTAAGATTTACATAAATTCTTAAAAGTTCCGTTTTATAAAATGTTATATATTGTTAAAAATTTCGTGCTTTGCTGAATCATAATTTAGGGTGTTGCAGTTGCAACCTAAAAGACTAAGAAATTATTTTACCAAGATTTGATATTTTACATGAATTATAGGTTGATAGAACACTGAATCACAATTTACATTTATGTAGAAATTTTAACTTAAAATGTTGATAGATAATAGAATTTGATAAATAAACTGATTAACTGTAGCCACAAAGTGACTCCGGTTATGTTTTGCATACAAGTTTCTAACCCAACGATGGTACCTGAATTTAAGGTGTTTTGTACCTTTTAACGTAACCAAAAGTTAACATTAATGTTTCAAGTTTGAATTAATGTATCTTTAAATCCTCTTTATGTAATAACATAAAATTTTACCTTTTCATTAATGTATTATAATACTTTGTATCTATATCAAATTTCATAACGATACGTACAATTTATCATGTTATCAAGATATCATGTGCTAAATGACTTATGGGGCAAAAAAATCAATATCAACAATGCACAACAGCTGCACTGAAAAAAAAAATGAAATACTCAAAAATGTGTAAACCGATGTACTCATGTCGAATTGAGTATGTTTGATATAAAAATGAACCTATCCTTTCTCAATTTTGATCCATCATATGTTATCATACCCAAACAAAATGATAATCGTGTACCATGTAATGGTTTATTTCATTTATGCGGCATAAAAGATGCTTATTAATGCAAATATTAAATTATGCATAGTATTTTAAAATAATTTAAAAGTGCTTGCAAATAATGGTATTTTCATAAAAATATTTGATTTGGGTATTTTACTAATAATTTTGCTATTTTTCTTAATAAATAATCAATTAATCGTTTCCCGTTAATGATTGTGAAAGGGAAATAAATATCAGTACATTTTTACTTTAATATGTAGGCTCAAGGAACAGCACATAACGATTCATATTTGAACACAACCATGTAATCAAAAATTAGTACATGTCTTTCTTAATTTTGAGTACATTTGTATCGGAGCTATTTTGAGTATGTGACTTATTTAAAATTGAGTACTTTTTACTCAATTTTGAGTACCTGTTCTTTTCAGTGTGCAAAAGACTAGTCAGTTTCTAATGGTAGTATACTAGCAAGAACATTCCCTTTAATCAATACTCAAAATTTTATTTTTATACATAAACAGTTTTTAAAGATATACTAATTTAACCTTTGAAAGTTTTTGTAGATTTTCGACGACTTTAAAAGGTACAAGATCCCTTAATGACGAGACCGACATACAATGAGCAACCAAATATGAACCAGTAATAGAATTTGGCACATCGGGTTTTGTAATAATTACTGTAACCATTAGACAATAAGCGTATATCCCATGTTCTAAAGAAGTAATTGATAGTATACGTTGCCAATTGTTTGACTGACTGCTGAAAAGATTTATTTTTATGTAAAAACTGAAATAGGTTATGAAGTGGTCTCACGAAGAAGAATTTTTGAGAGTTAAGAAGAAAAATTTTGTGTTTTTTCTAATTACTTTAACGCGTCTCATAATTCTTAAAATTGGAAAAAATTGAAAAAAAAAGACCATTTTCAACATTTAATATCTTAAAATATATATGATTTAAAAACACAATTTTTATTGGAATGAAAGATATAAATATGTTCTTTAATTTCATGTATTTAAAAAAATGTAACATGAAGAATTAGTACATTTATGGGGCGCTCCAAACTGTCAGACATTTTCTTAGCAGACAATTGATATAACAGATTACGCGCAGGATTACAAAATAAACTTTAAAACTAGAATGCAATTTTTCGTGCCTAATTATACTTCAGACTATAGTAATTACCCTGAATCTAAATAAATTTGGATTTAAAGCATTTTTATATTTTTAATACAAAGTTGTATTTATATAATACAAAATTTTGAAAATTTCAACAGTATAATCACCTAAAAAAATATTTTTTGAGCAATAAAAATGAAATTTTAGGTTCAGTTTATACATAATATATGTGCTTTGAAATTTTCATAAAAAAATATTCCGAAGTTTTTGAGATATCCTGCGCGTTATGCCCCAAAACGCCATTTGTAGAAAAATGACTTCAAAGTTTCGGAAGCGAAACGTAAACTATTGAGCGGGTGTAATTCTAAAAGCCATAACTTCTGTCCTAAAAGGAATTTCAAGGAAACAATTATATCAAAATGTTCAGAAACGACAGGAGTTTAACATCTAAAAAAATTAAAATATTGAAAATTTTGAAGCTTTAAGAGTCCTGAGACCCCTTAAACAATTGAATGAATTAATTTTAAATAAATATCTTTAACAGCATACTTCATCGATTAGTTTTGAAATTCCATGCCATAAAATAATATATTTTCATGATATAAATTAAGTGAAACGTTCAGAATTCTACTCTGCTTCAAAGTCTATTCTTAGCTTAAGTCATACTGTATCTTTTTGCAACAACAACAACAAAAAAAATTCATTACCTTCTAGCACGCCAGATTAAATTGCATGAAACGCTTGCTGAAATTGCATGAAGTACTAAAACGCTTTTCAGAAAATATATCAGCAGTCTGGAGAAGAAAAAAATCTCTAAGTGTAATATTACTAAATTTAATGCATTTTACAGGCATATTAATAAAAAAATCCATTACCTTTAAAAGACTAATCCATTAACGTAACCAGATAGAAGTTAAAAAAAAAATCACGCTTTTTTATGTAGTAGCTAATTATTATATAAGAGAAATTTATTTAGGTGAAAACGCTAAAAAAATGTTCTCCAATTGCGAATTTTTGAAGTGTTTTTAATCCAGTTAATTAGCATAGTACATTTATGGTATATCTATGGTACATACCATATAATTATTGCTGTAAAGATGCATTAAAGCATAATTTTCTAAAAATATTTTAGTAATCCAGCACAAAAAATACATCTAAAATTTAAGTATTACTAAGTATAATGCACATTAAATAAATAAAAATAGCTATTATTTTAACAGCAGTAATCTATCTAAATAAAAAATGTACAAAAATAAGCATTTTTTCCCATCCAGTAGCTAATTAGTGCATGTTTATAGAAAATAATAAAAAATTCTGCTCATTTTCTGAATGATTTATAACTTTATAGACTGTGCTTACAAAGGGCGTTAGTTCAAAACGTAATTCACAACATCAACTAAAAATACAGAGAAACTATTAATGAAATCAAAATTCTAAAAAGAATGGTGAAAAAAAGTCTGTTTTTGCCTATAAGATTTGCTAAAAGATGCTAATTAAATTAGCTCAAATTTATGAATTTACATGCAATGCAAAATTATATGTTTATGATAATAAAGCGCTATAAACATTTAATATCCTACTGATTTAACGTCTATATTCAGTGCAAATTACACTGCATCTTTCTACTATAGAATTATTTCCATTATCTCTGATCACGCTACATAAATTAGCTTGACATAATCCTAATAATAGTAATAATAATAATAACAATTTCTAAAGCTATTTCAGCAATTAAAATTAAAACCGTTATACTCGCATCTATGAATTTAATATTATTACTCTTTATGCATATTAAACAAATGGGAAACTCCATTTCCTTTAAATGACTAATTAATTGAAAATTTAGATAAATCTTTCACCAAAATAAGAATGATTTCTTATGAAGTAGCTAATTAATACATGCTTACAGAAAATGGTTGGTTGGTTGGTTGTATTTATGGCGGCCAATTATCAGCACGTGGGATATAGGCCCTAAATGGGGGGGAGTGCCTTCCGTGGAGGTCTTTCTAAGGGAACCTAACCCGTATTAACGCTTGGAGAACCAAGGTTCGAAGAAAACCACGAAAACTCCGAACGATTAGGCCGACGGGCGCGATTGGGATCGAACCCAGCACCTCCCGTCTACCAGCTTCGAGAGCAGAACCTCTCGGCCACTGGTGGGGCGCTTACAGAAAATGAGATTTATTTTCTTCCTCTAATTCTAAATTTTTGAAGAATTAAAGAATAAACAATTTACAAAAGGCTATAGTCTAAATCCTAATCTACATCATGAACTGAAACATCTAGAAGTTTTTCATAAAACCAGAAACTACAGTAAAAGTAAATCTTGTTATTTTTCCCAACAAAAAATAAAAAATAAATCTAATATCTCTCTCTCTCTCTCTCTATATATATATATATATATAACCCTGGAAAGAAATATATAAATGTTATATGTTTAAACAATTTTACCATAAATAAAGAAGCACTAAAAGCAGTGAAACTTCATGATATATAATACTAATTTTTATGATATTAAAGGAAATTATTAGTCTTCTATTTTGAATTTTAATTTTAGCTCAATTTAAAACAAATCGCATTGTAACAAATTACTGTTTTCATTTACTTTGAACACTTCATTAAAAAAAATTATGAATGTAATGTAATGTAACTTTTTAAAAAATTTTCCTAGTTCAAGCACAAAACAATATCTTTAAATTTAGTTTTACTATGTTTACTGCTTTTGGCATAAATAATAAAAAAAATATTACCTTTAAAAGTCTAATCCATTGTCGTTGTTCACTATAATTTCATCGATATATGCTTGTAGTAACAAATTATGTTTAAGGAAAAACAAAGTTCTTTAACTTTGATTTTTTGCCGAGTTATAGAATCCACTACATACATCAAAGGCATTAGTCCAAGTCGTAATCCACGGTATGAACTGAAACTTCAAGCAAACTGTTCACGAAACCAAATTTACACACAACACAATGAAAAAAAGATCTATTTTTATCGAAATACATAAAGAGAAGTTTCATTTTGTGAGTACAGCACTAATGTACTACGACAGTGATTAACGTAAAAAAAAAAAAAAACAATAAAACTAAATCACAACCGAATAAATCTGTAATTTAATTAGAGTCTGTTTCTTTCCTGGTGGTACGAAAGCATGTCGACCGTGAACTCTACCGTTATGGAACTTAATCTTCTTAATTAGTTATTCCTTTCAGAACATCAACTGTTCATAAAAAAGCTGACACCAATGAAAGTAAATCTCATTGATTACGCATAATGCGTTATTGCGTGTACAGAAAATGTCTTTCATTAGTAGAGATTTGATAAATTATATGGATTCATTAACCTGAAGCTTTCTAATAGCAAGATGATTATTTGTCGACGCTATGTTCTTCTTATCTGGAGATAAAACTTCACTAACACGCAACATCAGGAAGCGCAGAAACGTAAATGAGGAGTTAAGTTGACGTGAAATTATATGTACATATATTTTTTCCCTTGATGTTTTTTCTAATTATTTGCTACAGTGAATTAGTATAGCGATCATAAAAAAAATCCATTGAGCTATGTAGCAAGAATATTACGTAATAATATTAGGATTATGTAACAATTAAAGAACTTAATATATTTGTATAGTTTCCCAGAAGATTAGAATTTAATTAATAGCTTTTATTTTTAATGATAAAACTATTTGTAAGCGGCAGAGTTAGGTATTACTTTCTATCACCAGAAAATGTCCTTTCAAATATGATAAAAGGACCTCGATAATGGAAAGAAATTTCTAGAAGAAGAAGTTCTTCTTAAGAGGCTACTTCAGTCAAATGAAAAGACACATCCGTTAATGCTAATCCTATGGAAGAAATTTATAAAGATATCTCGGTTGCATTTCAATATTTTTAATTGATTTCTTTTGCATTGAATAGTTCAGATCGGTCAGTATGCAGGCCGTTTTTTACTTTTTCGATTTTGACTGCAGATATTTTTTATGAGGATGCTTTTACTTTCGAAACCGGTTCCGAAAATGAAAGTGTTCTCATAAGAAATACCTGCAAACAAAATCGAAAAAGTAAAAAACGGCCTTTGTACAGATCAATCTGAACTATTCAATGCCAAAGAAATCATTTAAAAATATTGAAATGCGGCCGAGATATCTTTATAAATTTCTTCCATAGGATTAGCATTAGCGAATGCTTCTTTTCATTTGACTGAAGTAGCCTCTAACACCTTCGGGACGAGTATCTGTTACAGAATTCTTAATCTTTAGTCACCAGATTTTTGAAACAGAAATTTTGCGTCATTAAATCGGGTGCTGAACAGGTGTGCATCATTAAGGGGTTTCCTAGCTGATATCATCTTAACACCCAGACTAGGAATTGAAGAATCTTATGTTATTGTGAACCATTGGGGAAAATTTAAACTGTAGTTGAGAACTACTAAAGAGAGAAAATTAATTGAATTGAGAAAAAAAATTAAAAATTAAGATTAAAAAAGGAAAAAAAGTTACAAGGTAAGTTAAGATTTAAGAAGAATAGAAAAGTAAATTAGAATCTTAAAAAGTTAAATAAATAGTCAAGTTGTAGTTGAAAAACTACTATAAGGGTTTAAAAATAGGTAAAAGTTAGCACTGTTCAGTGATGGTCTCGCCAAGTTTGGGCAAGAAAAGCTAGAGGTAGCAAAGTCAACATTAATGCTTGGATTAAATAAGGCAAAATTTACAATACAATATTACTGGTGAGAATAATCACCGATTCTCAGCAACTTACGTGACACGAATACCGGTCGCTGGTCCCCAAGGGGCTAAGCGACCGGTTCTAGCGATTGTTGTATTGTGCTTCAGATTACCAAAAATTCCCATTCATTGTCATTACTACATTTTGATAAATAAAGGGTTTCTATATACCTGTTGTATGAACTGAACCACGATCATTTAACAAAAATACAAGTTTACATTTAAACTTCTTCTTATCTAAATAGAAAAGTATTTGCACTTTTAGTTAGATAATATTGTGAGAAAGGCTTTAATACGTTGACATGTCTTTATTTGATATTTGGTTTGAGAATTATAATCACACTTTTGAAGGTCTTTGATTTTCTGTCTTTTCCCTTGGGATAAAACTTCACTAACATACGGCATTTCGAAGCTCAATAACGTAAGAGACATGTTAAGATGGCGTAAAGTTAAGTATACATAAACAGGTTGTAGCTGAATTCGGCCCGAAAAATTGAGAGAGATGATAGTAGGAATCAATAAGATGAAAAATTAGCATAGAACATGCAAACCACGTATTTAATAAAAAATGCAGGGTGTTTTACCCAAACTTTTAACGGTAATAAATTTTAGAAAGCTTAAGTACATTACAATAAAACTTTTAATAGACATTCTCATCTTAGTTGTATATGTGATAATGTAAAACAAAACTGGCAGAAGTTTATATTATACTCGCCAGCAATATGCACTTGACGCTCCACATTTTGGACTGCGATTACAAGTTCATATGGTATCATCATAGATCATTTGAGCACTCTGTTTTTTCCCAGAACTTTTCGTGATATTATAAGAATTTACACAATACAAGGTACATATCGTTGCATTTTCCTTGTAAAGTTTTGATTTTTCTCAAAATTATTACCGTCAACCCAGTTCAGTTAGAATGAAACATACTCTACTTGAAACTAAACAAGTGGTTATATCGCAAGTCATCAAAAAACTTGCTAGAAACTTTCGCAGAGATCGTGTTCTAATACCCAATGATGCGTTACGGTCTATAATATTAAGACAGTATTATATGAACAACACTGTCGGCAAGAAGAGGACGTTTGTCATCCTAAGTCGAGATGACGGTTTCGCGCCCCCTTCCAAAAGAAGGGAGAGGGAACCACCTTAAAACACATCGTTGAGAGTATTCTAAATTCAAAATTGCTCTTTTGCTTTTTTATTTCTGGCACTCTATTTTTATTTTTAATTTTTTTTTTCATTCTGATGGATATCAACCAGCCCTTATTTTTGGCGCCGGTTGTAATTCGCCTTCTTAATGCTTATATTTTTATATTATTTTATAATTTATAGCTTATTTATATGATTAAATTTTTATTATTGTTTTAATTTATGTAACGGAAAAAAAATATTATATGGCCCTTTCGGCCCCCCCCCCTCCCCGAGTGCTTGCTTGACAAAACCACTGCCACTGCACGAACTTTGCTGCAAAGTTCATCATCTGATAACATATTATGCCCAGATACTAAGTACCATTTATAAGAAACTCACAAAGAAATGATAAAAAATAAAAATAAAAGAAATTAAAGCATTAAAATATATCTATTTATCTAAAGCATTTACTACAAACAGCACACATGCGTTCCGCTTATAGTAGCCAAATGTGATAGCTTTTTCCCCTACCACTATTTTCAACATATAAATTTTGTTCTAAATGTCTAGTGGAATTGTAATATTATATGAATATAATGATAGACCCCCCTCCCCCCCCCCAAAAAAAAAGTCCAAATTTTTACCAACCTATGAAAAAAAATTAGTAATCTAATGATTTAGGAAGCCAAGGTCACAAGGTAAATAAATACTTTTTTACTAATATAAATTCGAAAAATATATTCCTTTTGAAATATAAACTATTTAACATAATTGTTAAAATATTGAAATATTGAAATTTTTTTCAACTCTTTTTCAAGTCTAAATAGACTAATAGACCAACAAAAATTTTTTTCAAGTAAACTTATTTAGATTGTCCATTAATATTAAACATAATTATAGTTTTCGCATTACACGAAATCTATCAATGCCTGGAAATTTCCGCTCTACTAAACTTCAGATTCCAAAGCAGTAATTTTGTTTCAGCTATAGAATATTTTCAATTAAACTTGATTTTAAATATAATTTGTTTTCAGAAAATAAATTCCGTTTCGTTTTAGTCTTTGCATAATCTGTAGAAATATTTATTTTCTTTATATTTAACAATTATAATTATTTATATTCAATCAAAGAATTTAAATATATTTTAACAATATAACAAAGTGATAAATTTATATTTTAACACAAAATCTATGTTCAGGCTCAAATTCATCTGTTATCCCTAAGCAGAATATTGTGAAAAAAATTATTTGCTTTTGAAATTGTTTACAACATTTGAACCTCACCGTAATGGAGATTGCTTTGGGGCCTATAGCAACAATGGCTGTTCGCCTGGAATGATTCTTATTTATATACAGAATTAGTTACACAAACCAGACATAAAAATTTGATTTCGTTCTATTACGTATATATATAACTCTTGAAACCGCAAGCGCAATCACGCATCCATGTCTTACCCAAGATATTGAAACCCGGAACCACAACGAGGCAGCAGTCTCCACTTACTGACCACGCCACTGGACGACTTGTTTACAACATGAAATATAATAAAGCACACATAAATTATCGTCTGAATACATTTTTATTAAGGGGACAATGGACCTACAAACTCATTTTTTTTTTCGTAAATTGCATCTTAAATTTTGTTCAAGGGTACACTATATGAATTATGGCATACATTTATCACACAAAAAATTAAGAAAAGGAAAAATTTCGGAGAAAAATAAAGCATTTTCCTGAATATTTTAAGCGTTATCAAGAACTTTCAAAATATCCAAACCTCGAGGCATATCAATTAAAATTCTCGATATTTTTTTGCGCCAGTAAGGTTTACATATATAAATAAAACTGTGCATAGTTTTTGGAAAATAAATATAATTGGAAAAGTTAAAGGTAGTTAAATGAAGAAATAAATGCCAAAATGCTGAAAATTTCATAAAACTTAGAAGATTATTTTTTTCTTATCTTTATATTTAAATATATAAAATTCTATGCATATTTTTAGTTGTAAACCAAACTGGCACAAAAAATATTTTGGGATTTTAATTGATATGGAGTGAGGTTGGGATATTTTGAAAGTTCTTGATAACGCTTAAAATATTCAGGAAAATTCTTTATTTTTCTCCATATTCTTTTTTTAATTTCTTGTGGGATAAATCTATACCATAATTCATATAATGTCCCCTTGAATAGTAGTTAAGGTGCAATTAAAAAATAAATAAAAAAATGAGTTAAAAGGTCCCTTGTCCCCTTAAAGGTACATATCCCAACATGGGTTATTTATAAGAAATTTCCAATCTAGGACGTCGACCAGGGTAGCTGAGAGTTTAAAGCAACAGCACGTACGCTTGGGACCATAATTCCAGCCCTGGCCCCGGCTAATTTTTTCTCCTGTTGGGTGATTGTATTGTGTTTATGTCTGTCTTAATATATCTACCTTTAATAAAATACAATGTTTAATAAATTATTTGTAAAATAACCATTAAGTTTATATATTTTTAAATTTAGAAAAATCGATCAGACTTTTTATTGTTTAAACAGAAGCGTATTTAGCAAACGATCACAACTTTAAAATAAATATGTTCAACAGATCAAAATATCATATATGCGTTTAAAATTTTCAAAATAGTTAATATAGTGTAATTTGTTGTTTTCTGTTATCCTCGATAAAAAAAAAAATATATATATATTTAAAAGCAAAAAGAGAATGTAGATTTTAAAAAGCTGCTTGTAGCATCCGTTTATTCTTTATTATCGAAAACAGCGTCCACTTCAAGTATGTAATGGCCATAGTAAAACATTAGCGTTCATAAGCCCAGTAAATCTTTTTAAAGCACACAATTTTGCGTGTATCTACTGTCACAGATGACACAGCTTCAGATTTATTAATCTTGGTTACTTAGTTTTTGTCGGACAAATGAATTTATTTCCAAAATTATAGGTGTTTTTCATTTTCTTTTTGTGTATGAATGTTTATATGGCATCTATAATCACGCAATATAAGCTATACTTGTAATGCTATTAAGCGTTGTTCTGAAGCTTAAATTAAAATGAGTTTTTGTTACAAAAGCCATAATTATTCTTCTTTAAAATAGTGGTGAACATATCGGCATACTATAAGGATGAAAGATGTTTTTATTTTGAATATTTTTTATAAAACAAACCGATTTTTAACAGCTGATAAAATGAAATAAATGTTTCAGCATAATTGATTTTAAATAACAAACTTTATATTATGTCTTGTAAGAAGTTCATAGTGTTTGAAAAGAAGATACTTGTATAGTATACGAAAATAAGGGATTGTATAAAAAATAATTAATTGAGGACTAATAGTTTTCTTAAGGGCAGCGAAAAAAAGTATTTTTAAAATATATTTTCAATACTTTACATTTCTTCTTTCGAATAGTATATTACTTTTGTTTCGACGACAACAAGAGTTACAATTTTTAAGGTTTGTTTACATTATGCAAAAACATTGCATGCACAAACTGTATACTCAGTTTTCTGAAAATGCTGTGTTTTGAACCTCGATGTGCATTTTTAGAGAAACTACTACATATTATTGTCTGCAATCTAGCCTGGATGTTTTATTCATATCCCTGATTACATTTTGAAATAACTTTTTTTAGAAATTATTTATATTATGTATACAACAAAATTCAAATGAATATCTTCTTCAGTTTCTCAGAAAAGATGCATTAATGTAACATGGTAAATATTGGTATTTTCTTAGAAAAGATAGATTAATTTAATATGGTAAGTAATGGTATTTTCTGAGAAAAGATAGATTAATTTAACATGGAAGGTATTGGTATTTTCTGAGAAAAGATAGATTAATTTAACATGTGAAGTATTGGTATTTTCTGAGAAAAGATAGATTAATTTAACGTGGTCAGTATTGGTATTTTCTTAGAAAAGATAGTTTAATTTAACAGGGTAAGTATAGTGCTTTCTAACTACCCTTAAACGAAAAATACTCTGACGTATTTGTTAAGTTTTTTGCTGTTAAATCTATTTTGAGACATATTTAATTAAATAATTGTATTTTTCCGATTCCGGCAATTAAGATTCAGAGGAGAAAATTCCCATAAAAGTATCGCTCTCTCCCTTTCTTTTTCTATGCTTTTTAGCATATACTAAAAAAGTTATTAATAACCCATGTTAGGCAGTCTTATAGTAGAAATTTAATAGGTGACATATCTAAATATAAATTAATGTAATGATGAACTGAACCAGCTTACATTAAAGCTTAAATGCTGTATTTTATATCTTCAGCGCATAATTTATTTAAAAAAAATAATGGACAGTGTAGAAAAAAAAATAATTCTACTATCTTTATAACGGATTTATGCTTAACATATTGAAGCAAACTGTAAAGCAATTTGATGATTAAGAAACAGCGCAATCAAAACGATAGAAAAAAAATATCTTTTTTTTTTCAATTGGGGAAAACTCAAACAAATAATTAGATGTATTTAAAGCATGCGCACAATTTTTTTGTAATTATATTAATTTTCTAGTTTTGATTTGAAGTATTCAAGATTAATTATTATTTGGAGTTTAATCTAAAAAAGAAATATTAAAATGGGTTAAAAGATAGAGACACAGCTAAAAATAATACACTTTTATAAAGTATTGAAATTACGCAATTATAGTAGTTATAAGGAAGCTTTATAATCAGTAAGTTATAGAGTCCGTACCTTTGACTATATTTAAAATAAATTATAAATAAAAAAAATAATAAGGTATAAAATCTTTTAAAAAATGCTAGCAATTGGCAAAAGTATTTTAATTTTTATATATTCCTTTATTTTATTTATTTATTTATTTATTATGCCGCTTTCGTTAGAAAGATTACACAAATAAGAATTTAACATTTATGTAACTAATTAGTCCTGTAAGTGATCACAATTCTTTAAATGATCAAAATCTTTAAAATGATTAAGAATTTTGGAAAAATAGAAAGCATGAGTTGTTTCCTGAAAACGTGCACAGTCCAAGTCTCTATAATGACAAAGCATTTAAAATGCATTAAATCCCATACACGGTTAAAATTGTTATGACGAAGAATGCGAGACATAAGATTGACACAGTGAGGATTATTTGTCCGAGATTGATACGGTAGACATCATATGAATGTTTACGCACGAGCTGGCCAATATTGGATTTTGGAGAGAATATGCAGAAGAGGGTTTCCTTGAGTACATTTGTAAATGAAGCTGCCGTCGAGTATATTAAATTGACAGATGAAAGGGAGCGAACTGGGACTTCAATTTGCTGTTGAAAATTTTTGATTGCGTTATTAATACTGCCTTTAATTTTAATGAAATAACGGTTGAGAGTGTCCAATATTTAACTTTATCTGCATATATAGAAATTGTGCTCAAAGCATTGAAAATTCGGAAATGCTACAGCACGATCAAAGTGCATAACTTTGTTTTAGAAAATTAATGTATTTTCTGTTAAGCGTTTCTATTTTATGTGTATCAAATCAAAAGTAATTGTATAGATTGCGCGCACGTATATTAAAAAATATGTGTTGAGAAAAGGAATTGTTTTAGCACAAAAAAAACCATTTGAGTCAATGTTTAGTGTTTTTCTTGTTGATGTAGTTATTTGATTTTACGTAAAATATCATCAATTTTAACAGTAGTTTACATGATACACGTATTTATGTACAAAAATAAAGTTATTTAACATTAGGTCAAATCAGTTTTACAATTTTATCTTGTTGATCTTTTCACGTAAATTAACTATCTAATAAAGTATAGGAAAATTGAAAAATATTTAAGATTTTAAAATTTTCTTCAGCAAATATAAAAAAATGCGCAAAACAGCAAATGCAAATATAACATCAAGTCTAAAATTTCCAATGTATTAAAGATGAAACTGAAGATGAAACATTAAAGCGAAAATACAATATTTTTTCACTTTTTCAATATTTTTTCACTTTACGTCAAAGAATTAAATTTGAAAGAAAAACCTAACGTATACTGGTGAAAAATAGTAGTTTTAAAAAGTAGAATTTTTTGTCAGAATTAAATAATTTGTTTAAGTTTCATGGAATTAAAATATCAAAATTGAGTTCTAATAATTGAGGCATCAACTGCATTTTTAAGCTCATAATATACTTAAAATTATTCTGTAGCAAAATTACTTGAATTTGAAGACGTTTTTATTTTTGAGGTAATTGAGGCATCTTCTCAAAAATTATTTAACGTTCATTTTTTTTTGTGCGTTCGTAATTATATAAATACGTAGCGTCTATAGTCGTCATCTGGTCGGTCGGTTTGCCTGTCCGTCTGTCCGCATTTACTAACCAACCGAATGGTTTGAAACATACTATATATGATGTTTCAGAATTTTGTTGAGTTATTTCAAATTTTATGAAAATCGAATCAAAACTTAAAAAAATAGTAATAAAAGTTTCTACATTTTATTAAATCATATCATTCGTAATTGATTCAATGATATCCCATGATAGGTAATGCTTCTAGGTTGCCGTGGTGATTACGTCCTATTTAAGATGGACTCATATTATTTCCGTATTTCTGAATTTAATATACTGAATTTAATTTTGTATTTAATCATTTTTGCATGAGTGCAAAAGTTATTGCACCAAGATCTGAATATTTATAATACTAGGTATAGTACGAACTCACCACATTTACCATGTTTGATGTGCAATTTCCGAATTGTTTACGTTAAAAAACCGTGAAAAAAACCGTGCAATTGAAAATGATTTGCTGACACTGAAGATGCTGACGTAAGTGATCGAAAACGGTATACATACATAGTACTTTTTATGTATTGTAAATAATTTTAATTCTATAAGCATCACTTGTTGTTAAATGGAAATCTCTTTTAATATATATATATATATATTTATTCTGTATATCTGTAAGTTTTAACTGTGCATCTGTATTTAATACTGAGAACATCTAATATTCCTTTTTAAGTCAAAATTACTTGAGAGATTTTGAGAAAAAAATAACATGTTCATTTTCTTATTTTTCAGCACATTTTATTTTTTACTTAACAGAGAACTCATAATTTATAATCAAATTTAATAAAAGTATTCACCTATTTCTCAAAGGTTTCTTAAAAATATATCGCTAACGATTTTTAAAATTCAATTTTATTTTTAAAATTTTTAGTCAGAAGCATTAATTTCACGAAATATACATTTGATTGTGGATAAAGGACACTATTTCTATATAAACTTCTTTAACATTGTATTTCATTTTTTTCTTTACAGATACATTATAAATAAATGTCAAACATTATTACTTAATGCCATCGGCTTAAAAATAAATCTTACGAAGCATAATACAGTAAAAAAAAAAAAAAAATAACTTATAGCCAGTCGAAACAAAATAAACTAATTATTGCACATGAAAAAGCAAAAAAAATAATAGGATTTGCTAGATTCCTTTGTTTTCAGCGCAAAAATTCAATAATAATTTGTATTTCAAATACAAATCAAAGGATTGCTGTAAAAATTTCTTTCTTATGTATTCTTTTTACATATCTAATCAATTATTAACAAATAAAAATGGCAGCATTGGATTAAATTATATGTAACTCACTTTTTCCTTCTAAATTCACTCGAAAATAATAAACAGTACCGGTATTCGGAATTGTTTATTACATTGATTTTTGTAGAAAAAGATAACACGAATAAAATAATGCTCTTTGATTTGGATCAAAGTAGATGCCTTAAAAAAAATGTTTTTGCATACTATATAATATAAACAAGCGATTTCTATGCTTTTGTTTTTTACAAACTCGAATTGATCATTTATATTTAGGGACAGTTTGGGTAATTGAGTACAGAATTTCATAGTTCTGTGTTTGTCCTGCTCCAAGAACTACACCCGTCATCCATGTTTGCTTTTCAACTAAGAGAGTTGTTCTTTAAAGTACGTTCTTTGAATTACCTGTTTTTTCCCTCCAAAATTTCATTGCAGTTTCAGGATGCAGGTAGCTGAATGTCTATAATTACCACCTAATGTTTCCAACTAACTCTGAGGAACTTGGGTGATATAAAATAGTGCTTCGGCAGCAAGGGCACATGTATCTGATATAATGTGAGTTTGTATAAATATTCAGTCCAATGTCTTTGCTATCGGGCTTTCGTATTGTTGACGTTTATGTTCACAATTATCTCATAATGATGTGTCTGATTATCTAAATGGTAACTTTTTGTAGACATTTTCCGCGTTCAAAATGGATGTGATTCAATTTAATGATTTTTTTTAAATTGAAAAATAATGCTGCATAGGTCAACTGTATCCGAAATTATGAAACACACAAACCAGCTAAAAGCGTCGAATTTTTTTTCGAACTAGGGGGCTCGGCCCCCTACGAGCTACGCTCGCCAACCCCCGTTCAGACACCGCAGTTTGTAAAAGCACGCTAATTTGATCGGCTTTAAAAAGATTTTGAAAGATTGAATTATAATTTAAAAAACAGTGGCGATCTCCCTATAAACGGGTTTCTATTCATTTCTCTTTGATTGGGGAATTTTAAGGAAAAATCAGCTGCTGTTAAAAGATACAATGGCTGTTTTCCTCTATGATTAAATAAAACCAGTTAAACATTCCAAAATAAGCTAATATAAAATGAAATAAGTAAACAGAGTCTTTGTCTCCCGGTATTGTTTAACAAGGCGAAAAGAAAGTTCTTTTAAATAAGACATTTTAAGCGGGCTCTCACGTCAAGCACACATGTCGTATGTTTATTGTTCAATAAATAAATAAGTAAATGAAAGACATTTTAAATGTATCGTTTTTAATCTCACGCAATTTTTACCAAACTTGAAAAGTTCATCTCGAAATATCAAATAAATGTCTCGCGCAATTTTTAAATTTAAACTATTTTGCAATATTTTTTTTGTTCATTTTACGTAATAAGTGTAATGTGACGTAATTTCTCCTATTTATAACTTTTAACGCATTTTAATGAATTTATTATTTTACAATAGCCTTACTCTGTTAAAATTCACGTGTAAATGTAGTTTTTATGAAGTAATTTTCAACAAGTTCCTGCTTTTTATACGTAATTATTAAATTCTAATTTGAAAGTTTTTTTTCTGTTTATAATAGTCACGTGTAAATAAATTTTTAATTTGAAGCAAACATTATTGTTTGCGCTGTTTATACAGTTGGCAACAGGTTAAATTAGTGCAATTTTCTAAAATAAATAAAAAATATCTCTCAAAATGCTGAAAATTTGAATTTAAAATAGAAATAAAAGCTCAAAAAATGAGTCAAATTAAAAAAATAAATGCATTCTGCACACCGGGAAATTATAACGTATAAAATGATCTAAAAATGATTAAATTCCGATGTATAGTTTTTGCTCCTATAAAACATTTTTAATGGAACGACTTTGTCCAACTTTAGCATTAAATATCTCTTAAAATAATTCTTCGACTTTAAAACTGTCTGCATCAGCGTGTTTATCAAACATTTCTCTATAATACCGCAGATTTTCATATTTTTGTATGTAATATTTTTCTTAATATTAACGGAGAAAGACCTCCGGTCACAAAAAATTCAAAACCGGCGGCGGCGGCTGTGACAGCGCAAGTTACTTTTTTTTTTTAGAATAGAGAGATTAATACCTCTGGGGAAAATATTCTGTAATAGCTGAAATAGGTGATGCTCGAGCAATGCTTATTGTAGAATGCCTCAAACATTCGTGTAGTTGAATGCTATAAAAAGTTTATATCTAATGTGCATTTTTTCTCATTTTACTCAATTTTATGTGCTAAAAAGGCTAGATGAATACTATTTTTTACAGGAATATTTATACTAGGAACTCATCGCAGTGAACTTCATTAACAACACAAACGTAATGATATCAGTAGAAAAAGCTTTGACGGGTTAAATGTTTGTGACGCAGCACTTTACTTTAAGGCTCTAAGAATTTGAAATATGGGTCTTAAAAATAATGATATAAAAATTTGAGTGACGCTGCGCTATAAATTTATATATATATATATATATATATCATCATTTTCATTTTTTTTTGCTATTTATATTCAAGGGCACAACTATTATTTTCTGCATTAAAAAAAAAAAAATTATATAATTTTTTCGTTGATGTTTTTTCATACACACATCTCTCAAAATTTCAAAATATGGATTTTAAAAGAAATTATATCAGGATTAGATGTCTTGAAGTGCCTTTAATAGATTTGTTTTAAAATTCAATTTAAATTATCTTTGGTATGTCTTCTAAAGTATATTTACACATCCAAACATTACTTTTAATTTTCCAATACACTGTTATGTATATCTCGCTGAGCCTATATTATGCACTGAATTATATTTAGTCATTAAAGTGATTCATTTATCTTTCGCTCCACTCTATCCAAAATCGTAACAAAAATTTATGCAAATGATTTCTTTGCGTCATACTATCCACTCATAACACTTAGTTTGACTTACACTTACTTTGCATGCTATGCTAAAATAAAATTTCAAAGGGGTCAAAGGGGTAAAATAAAATTTTCAGGGCTGCCTCGGAACTTGCACTGCGGCGCTACGTGCACTAAATGATGAAGTCCAGGCAATAGGGGATTTTATCTGGCAAAATTAATACTAGTTCTGGATTTCGACTCACTTTATGTTTTTTGGGTCGCTGAATCCGAATTTGTAACTTCCCACCAAAATTTCACCCGGCAACCCCCCCAAAAATTGATTTTTTGAAAAAATTTGGTTTTTGAGAAAAGCGCGCGGAAAATGTTCCGAGGCAGCCCACTCTCTCCCCGTTTATCCTACGTCATAAAGTAATGTATCTTATTTGTTGCAAGTTTTGTCTAGTTTCTGAATTTCGTAATGCTTTTCTCCTAAAACAATAAGAAATTTAAGTTAAAAACAACTATTTGTTTTTTTTTTGGGGGGGGGGGGAGGGGGGAGGGTCGGAGGGCGAATTTTGGGGGTAAGTTAAAAATTCGGATTCAGCGACCCAAAAACTTAAAGTAAACCTTATAAAGAAAGTTCGGAGGGAAGATGGGAGGCCTAATGTAAACGTGTGAGTGGTTAAGTGGAATTGCGTAACTTAGCCCACGCAGCGCTGCGGCGCATGTTCCGAGGCAGACACCCCCCCCCCCCTTCCCCTTCATCCTAAGTCATAATGTGATATATCTAATTTGTTGCAAATTTTGTCTACTTTCTGAATTTTTAGCTACTTTTCCCCTAAAACAATAAAAAAATGGAATTTTTTAATAAAAACCTTTTTGGGTTTTTTTTTACCAAAATTTGGGGAGGGGGTTGCCGGGGGGAAAATTTGGTGGGAAGTTACAAATTCGGATTCAGCGACCCCAAAACATCTAGAAAGCCGATTTCCAGTACTACCATTAATTTTGCTAGGTAGAGTCCCTATACGGTCTCTATTGCCTGGACTATTCCTTCATTCTTCTCTTTCCATGTGATTAGGAAAGATAGTCTTCACTTGTGTTTTTCTCAATGATAAATTCTGATTTACTACTAAAATTGATCGTCTGTAATCTGTAATAGTCTAGATTTATTAGATGGCTTTGGGACACTTGTGCTCCATATATAGATAGAAGAAAATCAGAGATGGCATCACTGTAAAAGAAAAAAAAAGGACCAAAATACGGGAATTGTACTGACAATCGAGACGCCAGTACTATTTCCGTACTTTAGTCCTTTTTTTTTACAGCGTATGCATATATACTCAAAAGGAGTGAGTTTACAATATGAGACCAGTTATCTCTCAACTTTAAATGGTATCATTCGTCCTAAACAGAACAAGCACATGTGACATGGGCTGACTTCTTTCGTTGCGGAGCTTTACAGTTTTGGCATTTCAAAGTAAGTTGCAAATATTTAGGCCGAATTGTAACCGATTTTAGAATTGCATTTTTGGCTACACGCAAAACGCATGCTTGATCTCTATTCTCCTTCTAGTTCTTGGATGTTCTCGGATATCCACTGTTTTGAATTAACCTGTCTGACACAACTACATTTTTAGAAAATAATGTTTAATTATTAAGTAAAATAAGTTATTTGGATATTTTTTTAAATGAATAACAAAGCTGTGTAGAGAGTTTACTGATATTCATATAAAAATTGTCTTTTTAATCTATAATAATAAGGAAAGAGGTTTGTGTGTGAGTGAGTGTCTCGACGGTGTTCTGAAGAGACCACTGCACGTAGAGCTACAAAATATGGGGAAAAGGTACGTCTATATATGAAGTTTTGCACCTCGAAGACCGATATTCGATTTTTTGATTATATTTTTTATGCGATTTTTAGCACTTTTTTAAGTTTCGAGGCGATTTTTCCATATAAGTGAGAAGAATATGGTTTGTTTCTTTTAACCCAATATAGTAAATTTTGTTCTCTTTTCAAAAAAGTTTATTCGGAATTCGTGCAGAGATTTTTGAATTTTTAGCGAATTTTTTATGCAATTAATGAACAGCATTTAATGCATTTCCATTCATTAACATTATAAGGAGGTTACCGTAGAGGGAACAGTTCTGTCGCCAAATGCCGCCAACTTGGCGATATATCGCCAAATTTGGTGGCCAAAATGAGTCGCCAAAAGTGACGCCAACTGGGCGATATCTCTAATATTTCACAAAATTCTCATACACTTCCACTGTAAAACAATAGGGTTTACTTGCTTACAGAAAATCAACAAATTGAGATATTTTAATGCAACAAAAACTAATATTAACTTAAGGGATTATATTAATTCGATTTTTCCCCATTAGGGAAAAGAATACGGTTTCTTTTTTTTTAAACCAATATAGTAAATTTTGTTCTCTTTTCAAAAAAGTTTATCCGGATTTCGTACAGCTATTTTTGAATTTTTAGCGAATTTTTTATGCGATTATTGAACAGCATGTAATGCATCTCCATACCTATAAGGGGGATTACTTTAGGGGGATCCAGTTCTGTCGCCAAATAACGCCAAGTTTGTAGCCAACTTGGCGATATATCGACAAATTTGGCGACCAAAATTAGTCACCAAAAGTGACGGCAGCTTGACGATATCTGTAATATTTTGCCAAATTCCCATAGACTTCCAATGTAAAACAATAGGGTTTACTTGTTTACAGAAAATCTACAAATTGAGATATTTTAATGCAACAAAAACTGATATTAACTTAAGGGATTATATTAATTATATTTAAGGGAGTCCAAGTAAATTAATTACGAATAAAAGTAACATGATCTAATGCTTAGCATGATTTCCGAAACTTAGATTTTAAGAGAGCCCACAAGTGAAAGGAATTAGATTTGAAAATTTTATCCAATTATACTAAATATTGACTTTCGTGATTTTTGAACTTTTTGTGATTTTTAATGCGATTTTTACGTTTCTTCGCGATCTGCTGCAATTTTTTGACAATCCATTTTGGACCTAAAGTACATTCTGCCCTCATTTCAATAAAGTTTATTCGGATTTCGTATAGCAATTTTCGATTTTTTCGGGAATTTTGTATGTGATTTTTAGTGTATTTTAGCGATTTGCTACTATTTTTCCACATTAGTGAAAGGAATCAACTGTACTCTCTGAGGTCCTAACTGCGCGATTTTTATGTGCTTTAGGTTCTTTTCCAGTACAGGTGCCTTGGCGAAAAAGGAAATTTGGCAACATATTTTCCGGGAACCTACCCACGGTTTCATTTTACATACACACTCATTTTTTTTCGATAATTATACAATTTGTCTTCGAACACAATATATATATATATTTTTCTTTTTGCAAAATTTAGGAAGCGATTAAATTTTTTTTCGCGATATCTTACTGTGATTTTTGTGATTAGAGCTTTTTCGTAATTCCTGCTATTTTTTGACGTACCCCGGTAATGCCGGGCAAGTTCGCTAGTATAATATATATATATTTAAGCCGATAGGTAAATAGTTTTAAAAATTCATACTGTTAAGTATGAGATGTTTTGTTTCATTATTGTAAACATATGTTAATTTGCATCATAGTAACAATTTAACTTTGTTATGTAACGCATTAAACATTTCAATGTTTGGAACATGCCTAAGATTATCATTTATGGGCATTTCAGTCAGCTTCTGCAGATTAATAGAAAAAAAAAGTAAAACATTAGTTAAAGTATCTATATTACAAGAAATGTATTAAATTCATTGCTTCGAGACTAAACCTAAATATCTAAAACCATACTGCATGTTAAAAATATCCCAGAATATTACATACATTGTAAAAAAAATATCTGTGAAGTTACTAAATTTTTTTCAGGAAACTGGAATTCCTAGAACATTTTATGTAACGGCAACAACAAAAATTTATGTAACAGACACACTTTTGCGCCGAAAATCAAAAAATCTGTAAGGTTACTAAGAATTGTTTTAGGAAATTGGGATGCTTAGAACTTTCCATGTAACGGCAACCCTGGTTACAGATAAAAGTTAATAAGATTACTATAATTTTAGCAGATTCATTTGTAAAGTTACCAATTTCTGTAGCTTTACAAAAAATAGATTTGTAGATTTCCAGCTTTTTTTGTACAATTACAGATGAAAGTATAGTAAGCATGTAACTTTACATCTGTAGAACTACAGATTTTTTTTTACAGTGTATCGCTCACCCGCAAGATAAGTGACACATCTCGCAAAAAATTAACTTTGCGTTTTATTCTACTAATAGGTCAGTCGTAGGTACAGTCGTGAAAAAAAAAGTAAACACCCCCTACTAACTCCTCAACAAATTATCGTAGAAGAAAGTTACAGGTACCAAACGATTGGAAATAAAGTCTACTTTTAAATGGTGTATATAAATTTTTCTTAGGGGGCCATCTACATATTAAAAAACCATAAATTCATTTTTTTCAAAGACAATACCCAATTCTGACAGCATAAATGAACTCTACACTTTTCAATTAGCCTAAAAACCAATTTTTATGCAATTCGTACCATAAGTTTCCGAGAAATTAATTATTATAAAACGTGCGTCTTTTAAGGGCTGTATCCAAATTGAAGTTCCGTAGTCAATTGTTAACCGAGAGAGCCTCCTTCTTGATCAAGGCACCTTAAGCAGTCAATGAAGCCTGTTAGACAACGGGACAGCAGAAGAAATTTCAAAATATCTACTCACTTCTATCATAGACGGCCCCTTAAACCATCATTTTGCGGTTTTTTAAGCATAATTTGAAAACTATTTGGAAGAAAAATGTGAAATTTCAGATTTTCATAAAGCAGGACTTAATAAATCTAAATCCATCAAAAAATTGTAGGTTGCAATTCATAATTTTTTCGAATATTAATTTCATAATTCATAATTCATATCATAAAATTATAAAAATTGCAAATTCAGCGTATTTATGTTTGGGCACATTGGTATTATTGCTACACAAAAAATTAGCATATTAGGAGCATAATTTCAGGAGATATAAATAAAAATATGAAAATGTAATATAACATTAGAAGCACTAAATTTTGAATGTTTATAATTTAAAAACTTATCATTCAAATGACTTGAAATTTGGTGTTTGGGCATAGTTTGAACCGAAGATTTGAAATATTTCGTTAAAATTGGGTATTACCATTGAAAAAAATCAGGTTTGGGTTCGTTTTAATATGTAGATGGCCCCTAAGCAAATTTTATATACATCATTTAAAAGAAGACTTTATTTCCAATCATTCGGTACCTGTAACTTCCGTCTACGATAATTTGTCGAAGAGTTAGTAGGGGTGTTTACTTTTTTTTCTCCACGACTGTACGTCTTGCTATGCAAAAAGTTTAATATGTGTAGTTAAACGGAAAATAACTTTATTACGCTATTTGCCCATTAATGACCACAAAAGAGAGGTGGATTGTGTTTGGAGGAAAACTTACCCAACCCTCCAAACCCCATCCTATGCCTTCATTCTTAATGTTTTTATGCTTTTATGCATGTTTTTATTCCTGCAGAGAGAGCTAAGAGCTGTATTTTCATGTTGCGGTAAAATCATGGAAATTTTCTTTTGTCTCTCCTGTGAAATTTCCTTTTGTCGAGATGTGTCACTTTTGTTGCGAATGAACGAATGCTAGCAACATATGCAATAAGTAACATCCATTTAGATTATTGTATAGTTACGAGGGTTTTTGAAAGATGTTGTGTTTTTGTACCAATAGGTCTTAATTAATAGCTACAATTTCTTATATTTTAGTTTATTTGACTCCCTACTTATCTTTAAAATATTTCTAGTTTGCTACGTATATTTTAAGAATTCTTTCAAATCTTTAAAATAAAGATCACAGTGCATTAAAATAGGGTGTTCAAATTCGAAACGATGTTTTCGTTATAAAAAATAACATACTAAAGAACTTTTAACGCAGAATTGTCACTTTGCTGTCGATTCCGATTAGCTCAGAGAAAAGTGATTTCGTGATTTCGCCCTTTATTGTTTCTATTTTCCTCCCATGAAAACAAGGTTTAAGAATTATTTGAATTACTGAAACGTAGTACTACACAAGCTAATTTAACTAGCACATATACCATTGCTCGAAAAATATCTTTTAATATTATACCATCTTAAAACGAATTGTAAAAAAATTTTATGAAAATTACGAATGCAAAACCATTTAAAACGTAACAAAATAATAGAAAAAGGAATCCGACAAAGTAAAATTCGACGAACGTAAAATTTGTCTGTATGTATTTGATACACAAAAATATTTATCGTATATTATATCTAAAAACACTATGGGAAATAAATTATATATTAGAATGAACGGTCAAGTTTGAGTATTGCTCGCGTACAGAGCGTTCCGTACAATAAACGCATTAATTAGTAATTGCATTATTACAAAAAAAAAATCGTTTCTAAAAGAATAATAAAACTTTGTAAAAGATTATCCATCGTAGGGTTGGGTACAGCTGTATATACCAGAAAAGTATAAATGGATATACCATGAAAATTCAGAGAGATATGGAGCCTAAATAGTATCAATTATTGCTATTCTATATAGCTCTTTTTTTAATTTTATCCTAATCTGTTTATGATGAACTTAATTCGGTACTGACAATAAACGTAGTGCGTATTTAAACTTCATTTGTCAATCCATAAACCCAAATTCAGTGTAGTAATAATCTTTTCTTTTTACAGTGTACCTGAAGCAAAACCATTACTTAAAGTTTAAACTTACAATTGTGCTAAGCTGGCTTCAAAACGAGGTCGCAAAGTTGAAACTTCGCATTGGTCCGCGCCGTGTTTTTTCCTGATAGGTTTTTAATTAATCTTTAAAAACACGGGTGGGCGTATTGAAAGAGCTCCTCAATGTAAACTAGTCGCTAATACCATAGTAATTATTTGATTAATTTTAAATAAATTAGTCTGTTTTTAACAGTTTGACGTTTATTTCTTTTATACAACTACTGGCCATTATATTGCACAAATATATCATTAAAAGTTGCTTTCTAGGCTTTAAAAGCTGATGGCGCATACAGTACGGCGACTCTGTGTTTATGCCCAAACCGTACTGGTATTTAAGGGTTAATATCTCAGCTAATTATCGACAATTTTTTTTCGAAAATCATTATCAACAATCCTTTTATGGTTCTACGACGATAGATACCTTCAGTGCTCCTCAACTCCTTTACTGAAGGCCCTAAAATTGAAATTTATATGTACCTTAAAAATGTGATTTTCTCCAAAACTATGTGACCAATGGTAATCGCTATAGTTTTCCTGCAAGGTTTAAATTAACTTCTAATACCCCTAATTTTTTCATAATTTTAGTTTCAGTAGATTCGGAGGGGTGTGGGGTAATTTCCATTGCATTTTGGACGATATATCAGAAAATATAATACCTAGTATTAAAATAAATCTATATTTGAGTTTGGCGTTACAAAAGCTTTTATACGATATACAAAGAGAAAATTTTATTCAAGTAACTTAATTAGCCCCTCTTCATTTATCCTAAATATATTTGTGAATGGCTAAAAATCTATAAATATGTGGGTCAATAGCCTTTATTACTTCAGGTAATTTGAACTTTCCACGTTCCATAGCTTACGAGTAAAAATGCTCTGACAGACGGACTGACAGACACAGGAGTGATCTTATAATGATTGTTTTTTTACTTTTTAAGTACGGAACCCTAAAAATGTAAAGAAAATTTCATAATAATAGTTGTAAAGCATCTATAAAATATTTTCATAAAACAAAATGAAGTAGAGGTTTATCACTTACATAAAAGCAAAGAACAAGAAAGCCGTTCACTCAAACGTCAACATCTGAACCCTGAAAGAAAATAAAATAATGTATCAAATATTTCATATTCATGCACTTTAATTATTAATGAGATACCTTTTTTTTTAAATATTAATCTCGTTACATTTCTGATGTTTCTTCAACGAAACACCTATCGCAGGCCTCACTGAATACTTTATACTCTCTAAATCATCATTAAGTATTAAAGAGTTTCCAGACAGCGTAAAAGCTGTACTTGAAAGGAACGGAAGGAACTAAAAGGAAAGTTTAGGGCCATTTATTTACTACTGCTACATTAACTTCAGAAGATAAATTGATTTGCTTACTGCACTTTTGGGACGTATAACTTTTGAAGTATATAATTTTATTTGTATTTATTTCTTTAAGATATTATTACTATTTATGCTAATGAGAAGACAGCACAAATGTATCTGTATGTGCTTTATGGTAATTATACTTTGAAGCACAGATTGTCAGAAATAGTGCGTGAGAAAATAAAGAGAATTAAGCCTTTAATTTAGGCTAAAAATAATTCATGCATTAGAAATTCATAATTTTAGAAAGTGCATTTCTAATAGAGTTTAATCGTAAAATAATGAGTACTTTCACGGAAAAGAACATGAATAAATCTGGATTTTATTTTTATCATATCCATTTATTTATAAAATATTATGAAGAAAAGCAATGAATGGAGAAACCTTTTAATTTTGTTTGCAATATAAAATATATTGTTTTATATTAATCATATTTAAGGTTTGCTTTCCGTAGAAAAAAAAAAGAACTGTTAGTTTATTTAAAATAATGGATGCATTACTGAATTGCGATATGGAGTTGATTCCAGTCATTTTTGAAAAAAAAAAATGTCTCAGGAGGATTGCTTTGAAAGTAAATTTCAATAGATACTAAACCAAACACAATATTTTTTATAAAAATCGGCTTGAGAACCAGCACCGAAATCCCCATTTTATAAAAATCAGCTTCATCAACACAGAATTGTTTTATTAAAATATACGCTGAGTTAAAAATATAAAGGTAATTATTTTATTTAAAAAATGCAAATTTTTCTGTATTTTATCGAAGAAAAAAACTTAATTTAAAGATTTGGGACTTGTTTTTACTGAATATAATAATTTAGTTGTGAGTATTAAGGAAGAGTAAAATGAGACGCCTTAGATATATCTAGGAAATAATAATAATAGAAAAAAATCGCAACGGAAATGTGAAATATGTAATCTTTAGTCTGACATATTTAAGTACTATTAAAAATAATAAAAATCTCAAACTTTTTCTCATACTATTTTATCTATGTCTAAAATGCAACATAAATATACGTGGATAATCGTTTAAAATGAAATAGTGTTATACATCAAACAACATAAATAGGAACGTAAATGGAGGCCTCAGAAATTAGTATTATGTTATAAGATAAAGTGCTACACTGATAAAAAATCAGTTATCCAGTCATAAGTTTGTATAAAAAACTGTTATTTGATTTGAAAAGCAACGAGGGCTGTATGATAAGTACCTGGCCTTGACAAAAAAAAAAAAACATATTTTTATGTAAAAAATGTACTTTATTTTTCAACATAATCTCCTTTTAGTTAGATTCACTTAGCCCAACGTTTTTGTATTTTTTCCATTTCCTCTAAAAAATACGATTTCTCCAACCCTTCAAAATAGGCGTTTTTTTCAGCATTAACCTCATCGTTAGAGCCATTTTTTTTTTTTTTTTTTTTTTTTTTTTTTTTTACCGAGCCGTTTTTTCATATTTATATATAAAAAATATTCGCAGGGGCTAAATCTTCAAATATGGTGGATGCAGAAGCAGTTCGTATCCTAATTCATAGAATTTTGCCTTGGCGATGACACAGGTGTGCACGCATGCATTGTCTTGATGAAACAGAATTTTTTCTTCGCCAAATGCGGATGTTTTTCTTTCACAATATAGTTGAAACTATCCAGTAAGTTGGAATAATATTCTTCATTAATCGTTTTACCTTTTTCAAGGTAATCGACGAGAAATATGCCGCATAAATCCCAAATTACTGTAGCCATGACTTTGTTTACAGATAAAGTCGCTTTAGCCTTTTTTTGCGCAAGTTGGCCACAAAAAACCCACTGTTTGGACTGTTCTTTAGTTTCTGGTGTACAGTGATAAATCCATGTTTCGTTAGCAGTTATGAATCAATGCCAAAAATCATTTGGATTTCACTTTAACTTCGCCAAACATTATTTTGAAATTGGCATACGAGTGTGTTTAATGTCAATAGTGAGCAATTGCGGCACCCAGTTTGCGGAAAGCCTTTTCATATCCAAATTTGTTGTTAAAAACTTTTACACCCATTCAAGTGAAATGCCCACAGTCTCAGCAATCTCGTGTGCTTTCACTCTCTGATCGTTTATCACAATATCATGGATATTTTCAATCGTTTCTGATGTCGTAACCTCAGTTGGGTGACCTGGACGTTCTTCATCAAAAATGCTTGTACGGCGCGTTTGATTCAGCTGTCCAATATTTTATGGTTGGTAACGAAGGTGCAGAGTCCCCATAAACTTTTCTGAGTTCCGCTTTAATCTCATCAATTGTTTTCTTTTTCAAAAACAGGTTTTTTATCACTGCTCAATATTCATTTTTTTTCATTTTTGAAATATACCAAAGTTGTTTTATTCAAATGGCTTCCACTCAGAAACTAAACAACTTAGTGCCTTGGCAAATGGCCAGATTTGATGTGAAAAATCACTTTTGCGAAATAAATCCTTTTTTAAATTCTAGTAGCACCATCTCTGGCCGAGGCCAGGTACTTATCATACTACCCTCGTATCATTGGAGATAAATCAGCGGGGAAGATATAGCTATGCCCGATTAAAATTAGATTTATGTTTTTACTCGATCTAACAATAAAGCCTTGCTATATTTTTGCTATATAGCATTATATTTTAGGATTTTGAAAGCCTTTTTTTTCACCAAATGTCGTCGAAATATAGACAAATTTGGCGACATTCTTCCATTTGGCACCAAGCATGTGTTGAGAAAATGCTATGTACCCCGATTGGTTAAATTCTGTTGTCAAGAACGTATTATGGGTTCTAATTGGTTGAATCTTGAATCTCGACTCCTATTAGGAAATTCTAGAAAATTCCTTTATATTTTGAAAGCCAATTTTTTCGCAAAATGTCTACAATTATCGCCAAATTTCTCGAAATTCTTTTATTTGGCGCTAAACATGTGCTTTGTTAATTTTGAAAGTCAATTTTCCCAGCAAATTTCGCTAATGCCGCCAATATTTCGCCAAATTTGGCAAAATATTGCCAACTTTGCAACTTTGTTTACTACCAACTATACAATAACTTAATAACTGTTGCACCTTTAATCCCATTGAAATGGAGACCCGTAGTGATAAAAAAATTATCCACTAATCGAATTTTCTAGAACATGTGACCTAGCCCAATGGTCTTCTCGTATCACAAAGCTGTAAGATACAAAATTTAGTCAAAATTATTAGAGCCCTTTCATAGATAAAGTCACTTACACATACACACAACATTTTGTCCTATTATAATATAGGGTACGGTTGTATAACATTTTTCTATAAAAGCGTTCGAATGTCCGGACAGTTTACTGCGAATTTTGAACAGTGTAGCATAAATGCGCTAAATTCTTATGACTTAAATTATATCGATCTGTAAATAAAAACCGTTCTCTTTCTCTTTTAATAAAAGCAAATTTTAATGCAGTAGTTATAGAGTACAAACTAAAACTTATCGTTGTAAAACAGTTGACATGTATGCAGAGTTAAAAACCTAGAAATAGATCTTTCATTATTTCCTGAAATACAGTTTTGAAATAAAACTGCTTATAAAGTATGATATTGTTTAATTTCACCATAATGCTATGATTGGATTTCGATACTCGTTTCCTGCATAAAAATCATTTGATATAATATGCTAAACCACTTCTTAAAGTTTCTCCAAATTTCTTTTTTTATAAACAAATATATGTTAACAGTTGTATGCAAACAAATGTATGTGAGTTTTAACAGTTAATTTATGAAAAAATACATTATCTGTATTTACTTTTACTATTACTATCAAATTAATTATAAAAAATTTTAATACAATGGCAGGGTTATTTAAATTTTAATAAAAACTTAAAGTATAATCATTTATGAAAAAATAGTCTAATATATTTTTTAATTATTTTTTGCCATTGTTAAACTTACAAATGAGTTTTTCTAAACTTATTTTGCATTTAAAAAAAGTTTTGAAATTTGTAATAGATCTAGATAATAGTTTAATTTATTTTTCTTTATAAAATATTTTTCCTTTTTTATAAACTTTGCTTTGAATGAGATAAAAATTCATTAAAAACTAAAATATTTCAAAAAAGCTTTCACTTGGAAAATGATACTTTAATCTTTTTCGAAGGAAACATTTAGTAATACAATCGTTTAATAACTACACTGGAAAAATTTACAAAGGTAGAGCAATTAAAAATTTAATTTTAAATACAGCATAATTTAATTATATAATTACGTATTTAAACATTTTCGAGAGGTTTTATTAAATTATGTTTTTTTTTTACTCTTTTTTTCTTTTTTTTTATTTATTAGGAAAAAATACTGAATTAATTTCCTTTAAAACAAATTATTTAAAAAAAGTATTATATTTTTTAAATGAAAAGAAATGATGAACAGAGAACTTTACGATTTTGATTTTAATACTGACTGGATATTTATCTTGGCCTGAGGCAAACATAATATTTTTCATAGATTGTAGTTTAGAAAAAATATACTTAATTAGTATAATAGTTTATCATTAACAATTAAAATGGGATGATAAGTTTGATTCAGACGAAATTAAAACATTAGTTTACTATGACATTTGTAAACAGATTTTTTTATATTAATACATGGAAATTATTCCAGAGAGAAACATTCGCCTTGCATACAATATTTCAAATGAAAATAAAATTTCAAAGTAATTGCTTAAGAGGCGCAAAGGCCAACACAGTGAAAAGTATTCCATCCCGGGACTCGAACGCGGGCCATCAGCATAGCGCACTGACGTTCTACCGAATAAACCACACGGAGCGATACGCAGCCTGGAAAATTTCTTACTATTATATGTTGACAAGGCTACAAACGCAGCACAAGATGGAATATTTATCGTGAGCCACCGGCGTGGGGCGAACACGAAACTTAATTAAATCCAGCATCGATAGAAACTATATTAATACATGGAAATTATTTTAAAGAGAAACATTCGCCTTGCATACAATTGCATACATGCCTTTTCACTATGTTGGCCTTAGCGCCTCTTAAGCAATTACTTTGAAATTTGATTTTCATTCGAAATATCGTATGCAAGGCGAATGTTTCTCTCTGGAAAAATTTCCATGTATTAATATAGTTTCTATCGATGCTGGATTTAATTATGTTCCGGGTTTGCCCCAGGTCGGTGGCTCACGATAAATATTCCATCTTGTACTGCGTTTGTAGCCTTGTCAACATATAATAGTGAAAAATCTTCCAGGCTGGGTTTCGTTCCATGTGGTTTAGTCGATAGAACGTCAGTGCGCTATACTGATGGTTCGGGTTCGAGTCCCGGCATGGAATCCTTTCCACTAAATTGGCCTTTGCGCCTCTTAAGCAATTACTTTGAAATTTTATTTTCATTTGAAGATTTTTTATGTTTAAATTCTGCATACATTTTCTATGAATTTTTCCCTTTGTGATATACAGATTATTTAAAAGGTTTTTGACGAAAACTATCGAAATCAGTATAATTCAGAATGGGATTTTGTCACAGAACATGATAAAGTACTGAAACTTTCTCCAACTGAAGCAGATGCTGGATTAGATATAGCTTTAATAAGTATTATTTAGGCAGTTCTAATTTATTTAGTGCGTTCTTCGATTTAACGTAATTATATATAACGATGTTTTTAAATGTACCTTATGCAATAGTTTTCGACTGTACTTCATTTTCATGTATAAAAATTTATACATTTCTATAAGATTTTAATATTCGATTTTTGTTTTTCAGACAAATATTCATTTAAATTTATTTTTAAGTAATGTTACAACAATTTTTTTAATTGAAATACAAAATTAATATCGGCATGCATTAATAATATATAGATAACTTTTGTTCAGTTTGATTACACAATTGTGCTTATTATTTTTTCATTTGTTTTTGAAAGGGGAACTGAAATTGACTAATTTCATTCGTATAAATTCTTCAAGAGGTTGTGGGTGAGGGGGTGCATTGAAAAAAATGCACTTTCGACATTTATTAAGGTACTCTGTATTAAGTTATCAACACCATTATGAAATAACATTTAGAAAGTTGAAACAAGACCTGGCACTATGCAATATAAGTAAATATATGTTATGTCAAAATGTGGCACAGTTTGGAGCAATATAAAAAAATATTTTTCAGAGAGATCTGGATCTAGACTAAAGTTTTTAAAAATCATCCAACTTTAACAAATTGTCGAATAGGAGTGCGGTTTATAACACAAAACTTATTAAAGTATGAAATAGTTTGTAGCAATAAAGAAAATATATTGTTCAAAGAGATCTTCAAGTAAATTCAAGTTTCCAAAATGTATATAAAATAATAAAAGTAGTCGTATATGCGGACCGTTTACACCATAAGACTTGTTAAAGTATGGGCTCGTTTGTGACAATATAAAAAAAAATGTTCCAAGAAATCTACAAGTAAATGCAGATTTCCAAAATGTATATAAAATTTTAAAATGAATCGTATAGGAAGGCGGCATACACCATAAGACTTGTTAAAGTTTGGATAGTTTGGGGCAATGTAAAAATATATTTTTCAGAGGGATCTAGATATAAGTTAAAGTTTTAAAAAATCATACAAATTTAATAAATTTTCGTATTGGAGTGAGGTTTAAGCCATAAAACTTGTTAAAGTGTGGGATAGTTTGTGGCAATAAAAAAAAAAAAAAAAATTGTTTGAAGAGATCTTCAAGTAAATTCAAGTTTCTCAAATGTATATAAAATTAAAAAAGTAATCGTATAGTAGGACGGTTTACACTATAAGACTTGTTAAAGTGTGGGATAGTTTGTGGAAATGGAAAAAATAATATTGTGCAAAGAGATCTACAAGTAAATAGAGCTTTCCAAAATGTATATAAAATTAAAAAAGTAGTCATATAGGAGGGAGGTTTTCTCCATAAGATTTTTTAAAGTGTGGGTTAGTTTTCGGCAATATAAAAATATATTGTTCAAAGAGATCTATAATTAAATACAGGTTTCAAAAATTCATACAAAAGTAAAAAGTTGCCGTATCAGAGTGCGGTTTATAGAAGAAGACTTATCAAAGTTTCAGCAAATTTTAGCAGTACATAAACTATTGTTCAAGGAGTAACTATGTTCAAGTTTCTAAAATTCAAACAAATTTAACGAATTGTCGGATCAGAGTGTGGTTTACAATGTAAGATTTGACAAAATGTCGAAAATTTTTGACAATACACAAAATATGTTTCAAAGAGTAAATAATTTCAGGTTTCAAAATTCTATACAAATTTAACCAATTATCATAATGAAGCATGGTTGACACCATAAAACTTGTCACACTGTCACATAGTTTGCGGCAATAGAAAATAATAATGTTCAAAGAAAACCCTAGATTTTTCTTGCCAATGTTTTTATTTGCCATCTTTTTATATGTTCAGTACAAAAATTGCTACAAATTCAAGTAACATTAATTTTAATAATTCATAATCTTATTTTTTTCATACACTCTTATAATTCATACAATTCTAAGAAGGCAGGTACACCATAAAACTTGTGAAACAGTTGGATAGTTTACGGCAATAGAAAGCAATATTTTTCAAGAGATCTTATAAGTATGTTCAGATTAAAAAAACAAACAAAAAAACCCCATACGAATATGCTGAATTGTCGTATAGAGTTGAGATTTAAGAAAAAAAAAGACTTGTAAAAAAGTAGGTTAGTTCGCCGTAATAGCAGAAATTACTATTCAAGTGATTTATAACTATGTTCAGGTATTTTTAATCCATGCAAATTTAATAAATTACAGTATCAGAGTGTGATTTATAAAATAACACTTCTAAAAAAATCGACATTTTGTTAAAAGACAAAACAAAACAAAGATAGTTCAAAAACTCCCGTAGGCTCTTTACACACGAAAAAACGCATAAAAATGTAACTGATTGTCATATTAAAGTGCAGTATGCACCATAAGACTATACTATAACACAACTATAGTATAAAAATGGTAAATGGTTGGAGTAATTGGTAGAAAGCGTTCGACACTCTGAGAAGTTTTATGGTGTAAATTGCACCTCGACCAAAAATATTTATATATATTTTTTAATGAATTTTTCAAAAGTGAACGTCCTTAACGCAGAATCTATGATAAATAATTTCTTTTAAAAAAAGAAAGTAATAGTTATAGCGGTATAAAATCTGAGGAGAACAAATCATGAGTAAGTTGTAACAAAAAGTCATAAAAAAAAGGATTCATAAATTCATTTGTTTTAAAAAAAGAATAAAAAATCCTCTATGTTTCTTAACTATTTTTTCTTTGTTTGCCATCTTTTTATAATTGCTTTTGAGAATTTGGCAATGGAAAAGCAATTTTAGAACGTTATCTTTCAAAGAATATTTTATAATTCAATTATTTAATTACATACTTTGGTACTTTACAGCGATTATATAATACCTTTACAACGTTTTACGGCTTTACTGTTCTTTTTTTTAAAAAAATTCAAAATAAAGTACCGATAATACAAACGTTAAAACTAAAAGAGATTAGTTTTAACTTGATAGAAAAAGACGAGAGTGAAGTCAATTAATATTTTTTATGGTCGTAGGTTAAAAAATATCTTCGTCGGGGGTAAGAGAGTTAAAATAATGTGTTGAGTAAAAAGGTCACAGCGTAGCTCATAAATAATATTTCATAATAATAAGTCGTTTTTTAATGATAGTAATGCTTTGTACTTTTTAATTTTCATTCAAACTTCTAAGGAGTTTTACGAAAATGCATTAGATAAACCGCTAAAAAATACAAATACAATAAAAAAGAGATCCTTTTTCGCAGGGAATTTATGAAACACATTCCCACATTAAGAAATCTTCATCAATCGCCATGTTTAAGTTTCTAATGTACATTTTAAAAAAATTGATTTAAAAAATAACTTTAACTGTACTTCATTTGTTCTGTTGTTTGTTTTTACAATAGTTCAATTGTACTGACGAGGCCTTGCGGTTCCTTGGCGAAACGTTTACTGAATGTACTTTTAATATTTTTAGTAAAACTGTATTCAAGTCTGTCTTATTTTATTTATTTTATTTAGTCTTTTAAAAGTTTAAATTTGTTTACAACAAGTTAGCTACTTCTCAAATAATGAACTTTATCAGCAAACATTATTTAATACAAAATTATTAATTATTAATAATATTTTTAAATATATTTGACAAAAATAATTATATATGTTTTATAGATCAAAACATCTGTATATGAAGTGAAAGAAAAATGCATATTAGTAGCTACGAATTCGTATTACAAAATGAATCATATAATATGTTTATAGAAATGAAGGAATCGCTAAGATTCAATGTTGTAGTTTTTAATGTCCCAGGCTAACAATTATTATTTAACGTAGTAACTTACAAAAGGTGTTATTTATACCATTTCTTTGTGTAGTATTTTATAATTCTAGAAATCAATAATCATCCCCAATAATTCAGCTTTTGTAGTTCGGAGAGAAAAAGTTATAGTGATGAAATGAAGCCTCAAGAAGCATTTCCACTATGTGGAAAAATGTAAAAAATAGTGAATAATAGCTTAGACTTCTTACAGGTATAGTTAACGTAATATATCTGAGTTAACTTGCTATTTTTTTAAAAAAAGACTTAATTTATATTTTAGTTATTATTACTTTTTAATATTTTAAATTTTTTATTATTTTTCATTTCTACAATTTTAGAAGAAAACTTGCTGTTGAGAACTTTAAAATCAAACCTAAACCTTCTAAGAAATTCAGTCATGAAACTTTGAAAGGATGGACTAACAGACAGATGTACCATAATTTTAAACACTTTTCAACGATCTTGAAAAATGTTTAAAATAGTATATAATTTATTGATATTTTGCAACTATAATTTCTTCAGAACATTCACAAGAAAACTAACAAAACTCATAAAAATGATCTCCTAAGAATCTTATAACTAAATATATAATCTTTAATATTATTATATTTTTCCATTAAAGCCTTATTTGTTTATGTGTTGCTTACACAACTGCCATACAATTAGACAACTTAATTATTTAAAAAACAATTTTAATAATTTAAATCTTTTTTATTATGTCATGAAACATTTTGAAGCCATTATATTAAATCCTTGCAATCCTCTTGTCTTTTACTTAAAGCGTGAAAAAGATACTGAATAAACGTGCACTAACACAAGCGATAAAAATTTAAAAGATTATTCGTCGCTTAGGAGAGAAAAACAAGTAAATTAGTATTTTTGTTAGCAAGTGAAAGACAATTTTTGTGGAATGTGACACAGAAAGTCTCAAATTATTTAGTTTATAAATTATGTGCATCAAGAAGTTATTAAAAAATTTTCTATAATTATTTTTCCCGGAAGCTATCTTCTTCTTAAAACTTTATAAAAATTTTCAAAATGTAATATTAAAAAAAAAAAAAAACTTTTAAGGATAGGTTGTACTTCTTTACCCTGAAATATATGTGATGTTAACGATTTTTTTTCGGTTGGAAAGAAAAGAGACAGGACCATAGGAAATTTTGCATTAACATTTCTCTTTTATACTTAAGTCTGTGTGTGCAAAAATAACGAATAATACCCATTGTGCAACGGGGCCTAACTGCACGAGCGCTCCCTGCACTTTCAATCTGGCGACTGTTTTTCCCTAATCACAAGCATCTGAAACAAATTTGATTTTCCAATTATTACAGGACATCCAGTTCTCTGGAACTTATGCCAAATTTTAGTTTAAGGTGTCGATTTTTGACAGAATGGCGGTCATTCGAACAGAAAAGTTATTAAAATTACGAACTAAAATTCGCTGAAGTACAGAAAAAATAATATCTCGCGTACACACGCATAAAATTATAAGCAGTCTAGAAGATAATAACTATAACTGAAAACGTGTTAGAATGAACAAAAATAAACTAAACTTATTCATTAAACATGGAATATGCAATTTAACTATGTTTAGCAATTTTCTATCGCTATCCTAGAAGCACAGTACAGTTACTAATCAAAAGCGGTAAAAATTGCCGATATCCATTGTCGATAAGTTAAAAAACTTCGCATCTCCATTATCGAAGAGTTAAGTAGTATCGCAGAGTATCTGGAACTATACTACCGACAAGCAACAGACTTATTAACGCAAGGAAAATTAGTAGAAACTTCGTAATACCCATTCTCACACAGTGGTTTCTTTAGAAAGGTTATGGTTTCTACGGAAATTATTCAAAATTCACCTCAGAAAATCTCCCCGCCTCCCTGGTTACCAGTTTTCAATAAATATTGCGGTTAACTTTTTTGCCTTTGTTTTTATCTTTTGCGATCTTAAAAAATAATTAATCTTTGAAAATTATACTTTTCAAGTAAAACTATCAGCCTTCTATTAAAAAAAAAAAAAAAAAAAAAAAAAAAACTGAAGGAAATCGGTCAATTGGTCATGTAGTTCTCAAGTAAAACTGTCGCTCAGTTTGGAAATCATGTTCTGAGAAAAACAAGTTTAAAATTTTACAATAGCGTTGCGTTCAATGAGCAAAGAAGATTATAAGGGTTTTCAATATTGCAAAACGTCTTTGTAGCAACCATCTACACACTTGAGAGCTGTACTTGATGAAAAAAAAAAAAAGACCCAAAGAAGTAAAATGAATGCATGAAGTTAAATATTTACGAGGGTAAGTCAAAAATTATCCGCAATTTTAACATAACTCTTCTTACATTGTTCATACTTACTTCTGCCCTCGTTTATTTTATTGTTATGCTGTAGCGGTCATGCTTTGAAAGTGTGATCGTAATAATTCCTACATTTGTATTCCTTTTACTGCAAATAGATCATGGGCGCTCCATTAGAGGGTTGCACCAAAGAGGAGCTGCGTGCAGTTATCCTTTTTTTGCGGTCGGAATGTGTAACGGGGACCGCAATCCATTGAAGATTTTCGGCACAATACGGTAACAGAATCTTGCCGCAACGGAGTATCTACGAATAGATAGAAAAATTCAAAAATGGTCACACAAGTGTTACACAGGAGGAAGGAGAAGGGTGATCGTGTACGGCCACAAATGATGAAAACATTGAGCGTGTATGTGACATGGTTCTGTTACACAGAGGAGTGACTAATGATGAAGTAGTACATCGTCTGCAAATTAGTCAGGGTTCTGCCTACGAAATCATCCACACCAGACTTGCGTTTCATAAAGTCGGTGCAAGCGTGGCTCGCTGCTTACCCAAAAGCCTTCATTTCTGAGGGCATCGGGAAGCTTGTGCAACTTTGGAACAAGTGCGTAGAAAAACAAGGGTATTATACCTAAAAATGATGTTAACGCAAGTTTCCCATTTGTATTGCATTATAATTTATAACTACATTGCGGATAATTTTTGATTTACCCTCGTATTGAGATAGTTCGTAAATACAATTTTCAAGATGCACTAACATTGACAAAGCGCATCGAAACACATATTAATTATTATATACTCGTAGCATATTTTTTTCCAGAAGCCATCATCTTTTTGAAACTTTATAGGAATTTCCTTTCCCCACTTCATCGAAAAAGTAAAAATAAATGTTAGAAGCATATAAATAGAATATATATCACTAAGTCAGTTTTAAAATACAATTTTAGTAGTACAATTTCACAAGATGGCTATCAGACATCTTTTTTTTTGTTCTACTAAAGTGAAACCATTTTACAACTTGATCTATGAAAAAAAAATATATATTTTCACTATTTAATAGCGTTTTAAATATTTCTCAGCTATTATATTAAATATTCATAATCCTTTTGTCTTTTATTATTATTAAATAAAATAGAAAAGAAATAACAAACGTGCACAAATCAAACAATAAAATATATTTTTAAAATATTATACTTAGGTTTTAGGAAAAAAATAAAGCAAATAAGTACTTTTGCTAGCAAATGAGCAACTTTATTTTCTGAAAAGTGGTGGAGAAGGTGTAATATATATATATATATATATATATATATATATATATATATATATATATATTTGGTATGCATTAATTGTACATCAGGAAGTAACTATAAATTATTCAAAAGTAAAAAGATAATTTTTTGCTAATCCCACATTCTTTTTGAAACTTTAAAAGTTTCCATAAAAAACATGTTAGAATAATTTCTTCAAACAATATAAAAATATTTGATAGTTATTGGAATGAGTTGTAAATACCAATTTCCAGTAAATTCACAGTGAAATTTGAACAAACTCATTAAAAGGCTTTCTTTTAAAAGACCCTTAAAAAAATCTCATTCATATAACTGCTCTTTAAAATTCCACACCAGTAAAGCCATTTAATAACTTAATCGTTCAAAAAAGCAGAAAAAAAAACATTTTTATAATTTAATTATTTAATTATGTCTTTAAACATTTTACAGCTATTATATTAAATCTTTATAATCTCACTGTTTTAGTATTCTTGAGAGAGAAAAGAATACTGAATAAACGTGTAGTAACACAAACGATAAAACTAAAAAATATTATTCTTAGCTTGGAAGGAAAAAAAAAGGGCTAGAACAGAGCAAATTAAGATTTTTATGCCGGCAGTATATTTAAACTATCTCGACATGCGGTGAATAAAATACCTTCCCTAGCTCGTAGCTGGGGAATAATTACAAGGAAGAACAAAAATGAATTTTCTTGGCTCTCTAGAGGTTTCTAAGCCTCGGGGAAATAACCGAGTCTATGAGAGTTCTTCATCTAATGACACTATATTAAATTGTTAATATTCCGTATGGATATTTATGTTGTTTGGAGTATGTCATATTTCATTTTAAGTAAGCAATGAGAAATATTTATGGCGTATATTAGCCGACGGAAAAAAATAGTTAACGGATGAAAAAATATGAGAGATTTTCCATGACAGTTATTAAGAAAAGAGAAACTAAAAGATTATATACTGCATTTTTAAATATATTTAGCGTCTAGATACATACAAGATGTCTTCCTCTTTTTTCTGATCTCCTGATATTTATAATATTCATTAAACGTAAAAACATATTTCATAATAAAAGTGAATATTTAAGTGATATATATATATGAATATTTAAGTGAATATAAAAGTGAAAAGGCAAAATAATTTGCATAAATAGGATGAATGAATTTTCAATTGTTCATTTATGTCAAAAATTGCTTAAAATAATTCTTTTTTGGTACAGTATAAATAAGTTAGAATTTACATTTAATTAAAAGAAAGAGGAAAAATATTTTAGCTCTCACCCCGAGGTTTTTAAGCCTTAGAGAAACGTTTGAGTCTATAACAAACTTTTATTTTATAACGTAATATTAAAATGTTATTTTACATGTGTATATTTATTTTTCTTGGGGCATTTCGCGTTACGTTTTAAGTAAGCGATCTGGAATATTTATAGTGCGTATTATCGAAAGCTCAAATATAACATACAAGGTGTCGTACAATAGGCTGCGTGATTTTAAAATTCAATAACTTGCAAATGGTGACAGCTATTAAACAAATTCTTGAAGGAGTGTTATTTAAGATGTCAGGAGATGTTTTACTGCGAATCCCAGTTTTAGGTTCAAATAGCAACGATAGATGGTGCTGCAAGCAATAAGCGCTAAATAAGACCCGATTTTAGGCATCTCACTTCTTATAGCATTGACACGACGGAGAGAGGTTAAATATAGGGAGTGCGTCACGAAGAAAAGTATTGCATTAGCGGCTGAGACCCACTCCTTATAGCTAACGTTCTTCATTCGCATAAATGCTGGGATAAAAGCGAGTCTTAAAATCGGGCCTCGATTTAGCGCTTGTTGCTTGCAGCGCCATTTATCGCTGCTATTTGGACCCAGAACTAGGAATCGTAGTTAAAAAAAAAATAAAAAAAAAAAGACCTTCCTGTCATCTTACATAACCCTCCTTCAAGAATTTTTCTTAACGGCTGTCACCATATGCAAGTTATTGAATTTTAAAATCGGTCAGCCTATTTTAGTACAGCCGGTATGTATCTTTGTATATGGGTTATTGTACGAAAAACATAATGTAAAAAGAAAAAATAATAAAATTTTTTATATAAATATCCAGATTTATACAGGTAGTCTATGGTCTTTTCTTTCTTTCTTTCTTTTTTTTCTCTTTTCTCTTTTCTTTTTTCTTTTTCTTTTTTTTTTTTTTTTGAAAAATCTTGTTTTAAGTTTTGACTTACTTAGTACTTAAGGTAAATAATCTAATCGGTTAAACGCTAATTTAAAATCAGCGTGAGAAATATCAGCTCATTTGATCATAAAATAAAGAGATCATACATCGTAATTTATTGAATTGCCTTGTAAATAATTGATTAGTAAAATTGCCCTATTAACATTATGATTAGTAAAATGTTATGCAAAAGCGAAACCAGAAATCATGTACTCGTACTGTATAGAAAACAGATGTTCTTGCAGAATAAGAAAAACGTTCTCACCTCATTCATAATATACTACATTGGATGTTGAATTTTCCTGTAGAGGTATGTTACGTTTATCTTTAAGCAGGGTGTGTGCGATCCTTAGTTTTAAGTACCACTATATCCGAAAAGCAATCTTTGCTTGATATAGGGGAGACTAGGGAGGATTGACCCACTTTTTACAAAATGATTTTTTATTTTTTAAATATTATACCTAGAATAAAGTTTTATATATCATTTTATTTGTTATACAATCAGTTATCAAAATAAAATTGCTACATAAGTGTAATAGATGAGAAATTTGAAAAATCATTGATTTTAATCATGAGAAAATAATGGGTCAAGGCTCCCCACATACGGGAGGGTTGACCCACTATATGGGAGGCTTGACCCACTTTGTTTTATATTGAAATATTTGTGAAGATGAATGAAATCAGTTTAAAAAAAGCAAAGTAACTTTATGCTAGATGCTTTAATTATTATAAAAAATATATTTTTGAAAATATGATGCTTAAATAAACCTGTTTAGACGCAATTGCAAGTCAGAGGAGAAATTTTTTGTTTCAAACATGATTTTGTCTGAGAAAATATAATTGTACAGCAGGGAAGATGAAATTTTGACATTTAAGACAGTATTCCGTTAGAGACAGGTTCCGTTATCATAGGGTTTCATGTATTATTATGACCGGATTTAGGACCACCTGTCCCCCTGTTTTTGTCTCCTTGTCCTACTTTTTGCGACACTCGATCTGACAACTCTAGTTTTCATATAGATCGGCTTCCTCTCACTATATTCATCCTGGTGAGATTTGTCTATAGACCTTCATAAAGTTTTTCGATCGATACTATGTTCTTTTGCAGCCGCATGAGTACTTAACTTTTCATTAACATATTTTAACGCTTTCAGTGGCAAAGTACTTTCAGGACTAAAATGTCGAAATAAATGACTGGCCCCGGAATTTACGAACAAATTGATTTGGAAATAAGGGTTGGGTTGATTTTTGACGGCCAATTATCTACACGAGGGATATAGGCCCGAGGGGGAGTGCCTTCCGTGGAGGTCTTTCTAAGAGAACCTAATCCGTATTAACGCATGTAAATCCACGGTTCGAAGAAAACCACGAAAACTCCGAACGATTAGGCCGACGGGCGCGATTGGGATCGAACCCAGCACCTCCCGTCTACCAGCTTCGAGAGCAGAACCTCTCGGCCACTGGTGGGGATTTGGAAATAAGAAAAGGCTAAATTTCACATACATATTAAATGGAAAATATTTTAGCAAAATTCTGGTGCCATTGTGGTGTTTTGGAATTAAAATTAAGTGGTTTCATAAACATACCACTGCCACTGAAATGGTTAAAACTACTGCTTTCATACTTTCTAATTTCCACTGTTTCTATTTACCTATTGTATGTAATATTTAAATGGAAAAAAGTTTCTATCAACTTTCCCATTTATATTTCAATAAATTTTTTCTTGCATGGGATACTATAGCAATTTTTCACATCTTTCTTTAATCTGTTTTAAACATTTTCTTTTCCATCACCCAATTTTACTGTAGCTTTACATAATAAATGTACATTTTTTTTTTATATAACCATTAACTTTTCATTTTGCACAATGTATAATAAAAAGATTTCCAAAACCACTTAATTAAGGCAAACTTGAGCATCTGGTCAACCCTCCCTCACATTGACTGGGTCAAGCCTCCCCACATATCCCTTTTCTAAAAAAAAATAGTACATTGTTATGTTAAGCCTAACTTACTGTACAATCTTTTGCCTGGAATGCAAGCTCGATATTTCAGCATTACTTAAAACCTACTTACTTAAATTTCTGTAATATATTTTATCTGAAAAAAAGCTTACAAACTATTTCTAAATAACACAACTTTTAGGGTAAAAACCCTTCACAATTGATTTTTTCCACACCTATTTCGATTATCTGTATGAAACAAAGATTGTTGTTTGAGCATTCTAGTAGCTTTGCTTGACACCTGTTGATAAAACTTTGAAATTCTTTTAAATATGAAAACTGACGAGTGGGTCAAGCCTCCCGTATGGTCAACCCTCCCTAGTCTCCCCTAATCACAGAAGTGGTGAAAAAATTATCGTGACGAAAACGGGGTAAATCACTATTTGGAAAGAGCGATGCTTAAAAGTAAAGATCGTACGCACCGCGCTTACGTTCATACCAAAAGTTTTGAAACATGTTTCAGTTGATGTAAAATACATGATACATATATCTACCCTATATATATATCTACCCTATATATATAAAATCCTAATGAAACGAATTTATGAAACGAATATATGAAACGCCTGAAATGTAACGATTCTTTGAATCGACTGATTAAACAACTGATTATGTTTCACGGTGATTTCTCCTATAAAAAGGAATACTTTACGATGAAATTAACACCAAAAATCGATATTGATCCGCAGATTTCAAAACTGGTATTAGAATTTTTAAATTCGAATTTGTTTTCGAAATACTAATTTTTTTCTAATTTTAAATACATTTTTTCTAATGATGGCAACTCAAATTTTAATCATAACAGAATTTTTTTTTCAGAATTCAGAAAAGGTTACTATTTTAAATTAATTTGATGACAGTTGGGCCTCCCTTAAATCTATGCTAAGAATAATGCTTTTTTTGTCTTTCGTTATCGTTTTATTAAATACAAAACTTTCATTTAAAAATGAAACATTTAAATTGATGGCTTTCACTTAAAAAAAAAAAAAAAAAAAAAAAAAAAAACGAAAAGAAAAATATTAGACATAGATGTCATATACGCACCGGGGTACCTGATTGGCGCACAGATGTCATTATTTTGATAGACATGGTAACTCGGCTATTGTTGTTTATTTAATAATAAATGTATATTTACTTTTATTTCTTTTTAAAATTTATATAAATTATTTTGTTCTATAGTAATTTTTTTTTGCTATTTCCTTTTGAAAATAATAGAAAATGATTAAAAAATACGGTACAATGTAGTAGTTATTCCGTCAGCCAATTTCGCAAATTATAAAAATCGCCAAACCACTCGCCAAATTGTACAGATTGACAAAATTTTTATTCTAAATAACGAAAGAACAAATAAATTAGTATAACATTAATAAATATAAAAATAAAACGTCGGAATAAAAATCACTTGATGAAGTAAACACGTGTAACTTGCTAAAAGTCAAGTGAATGTGACATTTACGATCAAGCATTATTGACATTTAATCTTATAGTTCGCGATAGATTTTTTGTCGACGGGATAACTAAGTAGTACCAAAAATACATATGTAACTGGTATTCGAAAACGAGGCTTTCGCCAAATTTTCGTAAAAAAAAAAAAAAAAAAAAAAAAAAAAAAAAAAAAAAAAAAAATCATGCTAAACATGCGGTGCGTATATGACATCTGGCGAAATATTAAATTATGTAACAAACCATGACATTTAATTTCAACTTCAAATCAATGTTTTAATTTACCACTGGAACAATAAAAAAAATGCTAACTGGCAAGTTGAAAAAAAGATATTGGCGAGATTTGCACCCGGCTTTTTTTTCTTTCGGCACAGATGTCATATACGGCTCCATATTGGCGCGATTTCTTTCTGACGCCAATGTCATATACGCAACGGGTACTTAACTGGTGCCAAAGTATCGTTATTTTGCTTGATATGGTAAGCCGGATGTTGTTGTTTATACTGTTGATGCGTTCCCCAAATTGGAAAAAAATCGCGCCAATATGACATTTGTTCCAAACATTCATGTGAAAGACGAAGGGATCAGATCGTATTTGTTTATGGCATTTGATGACTTGAACTATTATAATATAGATGGAATGATGGGGATAGAATAATATTTGGCTACTTATCACCTGTGCCTGGATAACATTAAAGTATCAAAATGGCACCTAGAGTATAAAAAGCAAAGTGTTCCGCCCGGAACTGTTGATGGTAGTCACATGATTTAAGCTATTGTTATAGAGATTGTTTTAAAATATCGGTTGACAAAGACTATGAATGCTTAACTCATTTTATTTTAGCTTCTTTTCAAATGTTTAACTGATCCTCTTCAATCAAAAACGAAAACAAACATTGGATGTCTTAACATCAACTGATTCTCCGTTAAATTTTTGCAATCAAAGGGAATTGAATGGAAACCCGTTTACAGGGAGATCTGCACAGCTTTATCAGTATAATTTAATCTTCTCTAATATTTTTAAAACCCATTAGATTTTTAGATTTTCAGATTCTGCGGTGTCTGAGCGGGGGTTGGCGAGCGTAGCTTACAGGGGGCAGAGCCCCCTAGTATATATACATTTAAATTTATATCTAAACTAAGACGATCCACAGATGCTTTTAAGCAGCTAATTGAACATAATGTTACAACTAAAAACATGGTTAGATTAAGTTTAACACAATTGTGTTAAAATTAATCTAGTGTAATTTCGTATCCAGCTATTTCTGGAGTTCCATTACCTGAGATTTATTCTGTTCAGCTGAACCAGGTTTCAGACCAGATGCTATAATCATTAAGGTTAGCTGAGTGAAAAAGTTCCACCAGATTCGTCCGGGATAGCTCAGATGGCAGACCTCTGGCGGCTTCAGCCAGGAGATCCCTGGTTCTAATCCTGGTCCGGACATTTTTCACCCAGTTGGAAATTTACATCTAATATTATTTATTTACCAATTAGAATATTTGTATTAAAATTAATGTAGTGTAATTTCGTATCTAGCGATTTCTGGAGTTCCATCTTCCATTACCTGAGATTTATTCCGTTGAGCTGAACCAGGATTCAGACCAGATGCTATAATCATTAAGGTTAGCTGGGTGAAAAAGTTCCACCAGATTCTTCCGGGATAGCTCAGAAGGCAGAGCACTGGCGGCTTCAGCCAGGAAATCCCTGGTTCGAATCCTGGTCCGGACATTTTTCACCTAGTCGGAAATTTACAGCTAATATAAAAACGGGGTTGTCTACCAAAAAGGTTTTAGCTTACATTCTGACCGGTAGGTTGGTTAACCACTAACTGCGAACCACAACATGTTCCTCTTAGGTGGAAGAACTCAATATTATAAATAATAATGTGTTCATAAAAACACATAAAATTGCTAAATAGTACATACAACATGAAGCTTTATGGGAACTTTTATAAATAAATATGCTGATAATCAGGGCTTAATTTCTATCAAAAAAAGTACCGGAGCCCTAATATTCAGCAGTACTAACACCATAGCGTCCCCCCCCCTCTCGTTACTCCAATCTGTATATTATATTTCATACATTATTTGCAAAATTTAAAGCATTTTTTTTCTTTAGCAAAATAAAAATTTTAAATATATCTATCAGCATGTATTTAGCTGTCAACTATTCCACTTTTTAATTATCTCTCCTTGAATTGCAGAATTCTGGGATTAAATATGGTAAGGATTATGATTCGGAACTAGTATTAACACAAAAAAGAAATAGTTCGCCAGCTATGCATTTTTATGAAAAATATGAATAAAATTTACAGAAATTAATATTTATATGCTGAAGAATAAAACAATGTTTTTCAATTTCCTATAAAAGGTGCATTTCTTAAGCTATAATCGATTCCTTCCGCTTTACAATATTTTGTGGTGAGTCCCTGAAAATCAGATTAAATTAAAAATTTGACAGCGTTATCGAAAAAATTCAATGCTTTTATAGAAAAGGAGAAGCAATCCTCAATTGCTTCCTATCAGAATAACAATACTACATGGCAATTTTATCTACAGTGGTGGTCAAAATTATAAGTACAAGGGAAAAATCGCCAAATCTTGGCTTGGCCGGAAACGTATGCAAATTTAATGGATGGAAACTAAAAGAAAAATGATGAATATTTTTATAAGTTTTTATGGAAATATGTGGAAAATTCATATTCATAAAATGTATTATGGATTTATACAGCCATCTGATATGCACAAAATTGTAAGAACAACTGTATTTGTGTGTTCTAAAAAGTAAAATTTACATGTTTTTTGCTCTGCACACGAAACTCAGCGACAATGTAAATGCTTAGTAATCGTTTGGGATCGTCATATTCTGTTTTTCAGTCATGCCGCTAGGTACAAATCTTTCGGAGTTTGAGAAAGGGAAAGTTGGTGTATTTAAAAGTTCAGGACTTTCTGTACGCCAAATTGCGACAAAGCTTAATAGATCAAGAAGTGTTATTTACAATTATCTTAAAAATCCTGGTAAATATGGACGGCAAAGACATACAGGTAGGCCCTCTTCTGTTTCTGTACGGGAGAAAAGAATGATAATAAGGCTAGCTTGCTCCAAAAAACAAACGTCAACATACATAAAACGTGAATTGAACTTAGAATGCAGTGCTCGAACTGTTCGACGTGTTTTACAAAAAGAAAAAAGGGTTCGCTATGGTAAACATATGTCACGACCGCCTCTTACAAAAGTTCATAAGAGACTGAGGATGGAGTTTGCCAAAAAATGCATTGCTATGGGAAAAAAGTGCGATGATGTTGTCTTTTCAGATGAGAAAAAGTTTAATTTGGATGGACCAGATGGTTTTCGCTACTTCTGGTATGATCTCCGTAGAAAAAAAGAAATTTTCTCAAAGCGTGCAATAGGAGGTGGCTCAATAATGGTTTGGGGAGGTTTCGCAACTGGTGGAACTACTCCAATAGTTTTTGTGCAGGGTAGAATGAATTCTGAGAATATTGGGCGATAATCTTCTACCGGAAGCTCCGTTAATAACGAGTGGAGACTATTTTTTTCCAGCAGGACAATGCCTCAGTACATGTTTCCCAAACTTCAAAATCGTGGTTTGATGCTAATTTTGTGAAACTACTTCATTGGCCGACCAGAAGCCCTGATCTGAATCCAGTGGAAAATCTGTGGGGTACTTTGGCACACGAAGTATACAAAAATGGTATACAATATGAAAACAAGCAAGAACTCATGTCCTCCATCGAAAAAGGCCTGGTCAAAAATTTCCAAGAACGTTCTTAAGGAACTGTCAAACTCCATGACGTCAAGACTGATCAAAGTGATTGAGAAGAAGGGGAAGGGGGAGATTATTAATTATTAGTGTGTTTCAGGCAAAAACATTCATTGTCCTTATAATTTTGTCCAATTTTTACAATGACGTATTTTGTTAATTATGGAAAAACATTCATATTTTGCATTTTCTAATGTTTTGCATTCTATAATGATTTCTAGCATAAAAAAGCTTTTTACGTATAAATTTCCCTTTATTTAGTTCAGAAATAAATTTTTTCTGTGCAATTTTCAATTGTTCTTATAATTCTGACCACCACTATACTTACAAATTAAAGTGACTGCGTAAATGTGCAGAGCGGAGCCTTAAAATGGTCAGTGTTTACGATAAAATAAAGCACTATTGCACTGGGCTCCGGAGCCCTGTATGTCCGGAGCTCCGGTAAATTCCGACCAATATTTAAATGTGTAGTAAAAACAGAGAAGTACCGGAGCTGAGCTCCGGTGGGCTCCGGCGCAAATTAAGCCCTGCTGATAATCATAATATCTACTTGTCGAACTGCTTCTGCAGTCGTCCTCATGATAAAATTTGATATTGAAGTGATTAAATATCTAGAAATGAAAGCGTCTCGTGTGAGAGTCAATTTTTTGAGTCTTGACCAAATACATGATTAGAAAAATGCAACTACGTCCTCCAGTTAGTACATCAGAATTTATTTTAAATGAAATAAGCTGGAAATTAATCGAAAGTTTGATGAGAGATTACCAAGTGTCACTATGCATGAATCTCCCCCGTTCATAGATGGTGGTGCTCGGGGATCTTTAAACGAACTTTTCATTAATTTCCAACTTGTTTGTCGAAGGATCATTATTACTGTAAACTCTTTAATCAATGGCACTTGGAAGGTATGTTATATGTCTCCTCTAACTGAAATTCCGTGGACTCCGAAAATCCTTTTATTGAAGTATGTAGGTTTTAACAGCTTATCGCTGCTAATAGTCCATAGCTGAAGGCTTTGAATTGTCACTAAAATTACTACAAATGCCAATCTCTGGTAGCACGTAACAAGATACACGCAGCTAATTTTAATGCACTAATACAGTGGCCTAAATTACTTTGAATGACAAGACACAACCGATCTGCTCCTTCAAACTGTCACTACAGCATTTATACTCACCAGCTGACCACAGTAAGCTAATAAGCATATAAATGCCCTAAATAACCGTGAAACTCAGATTCGAGGAGTCATATCATACATGGAAATGTCAGAGTAAAGACTGAAAGGTGGCACATTCATGTACAGGTATTAGATGCCGCTACCCTCGTAAGTGAGTCGCTAGATACTACCAGACACTTGCAATATCGTAGATACACTTTGAAAAATTGCGATATTTACAAAAAGTTTGCGAAATTTTTATATTGTACACAAATTTTACTAAATTAAAATATTAACAAATGCTTATTTTGGGATACATTGGAATTGGTTTCATTCGAACGCTAGACTTCCAGTTTTTAAATTCGAGAACTTCTTTCTGCGTTAGTAATGCTTGATTAAATATCCAAAATATTTATCCCTTGTACTTTGTCTCATTTCCTTTGTAATAAAGGTTTAAACAATGGATTAAATACCTAATAGATGGACAATTTGTACAAAAGACTTTAGTTTACAATATATTCGTTATATCGGAAGTACAGCTTTGGTGTTATCGTATATACTCACACAGACAAACACACAAATCTTGATTACAATACTCTTTTACGCTATGTATCCTGAAAGCAATAGATAAATCAGAAAATAAGTTTAGAATATTTTACAAAATAATTCATATGACACACAAAATTTTTTATTCTTCTGTATTTCATCAATTAATTTTGAAAAAAAAAAATCACAATGATTATTTATACAAGGAAATCATGCATACAGTAAAGCGTAGCTTAGACTGTTAAGAACACTGAAAAAAAGAAATTTAAAACACAATGCATTTTATGGCGTTCCATTTCGGGAAACAAATATGCATTATTTTTATAAAAATGCAAAACAACTGATACTTTACTGATAAATTATTCAATTTCTGAACGTGAACGAAACTAGTGTTTTTTGAAAAAAGCAAACAAGAAAACAAAACATGCATGCTATTTTTCTGACAGCCCACTTTTCAAACTCAAAGATATGCGCAAATATTTGAATACATATTTTTTATTTAACTGATACAATTTATAGAAATATCGAAAAAGAATTACATGCAAATTCAAGTTTTAGAAATTGTGTAACTAAACATGCTGCATTCTGCAGAAATTATTAATCCTGTAATCTTATTAAAGTTTGTTAATGTTCGGAGTTTTTCTTGTGAAAATAATTTTATTACTTTGTTATCGTATTTGAGTAAATAATAAAAACAAACATGTTGATTTATACTTTTGGTTGAGCGTAGCTAGATGTAAAGGAAAAGTATAAATAGGAAATAAAAATGTAAAGATTTATTTTGAGGAGGTAAAAGAAGACAAACTTAATGTCTGCTATGAATTTATAAAAGGAAATGTAACAGTTATGTTGTTTTACTTATTTGCTCACTTAAATTTAAATAAGATAAATGTGGAATAAGAATAGAATAAGCTGAAAGTTCAAAAGAGGAAATTTTTCAAGAGAGCGAAAAAACAAAGGCGAAATCACATCATTTTCCGCATTTAATGTAAAATATCCGACTTGTTTGAACTATTATTACTAGGGGTAGTAGTTCAAGACTTCCCCTGTTTGTTAAGCTTGGCACTTGAGAAATGTTTTTGTAAAAAAAAAAAGAAAGAAAAAAGATTTTTCACTTTTTGGTACTTTGAGTGTTTTCCATTCTTAGTCCTCAAATATATATCTGTGCATTAGTAATGATTGGTTAAATATCCAAAATATTTATCACTTATACTTTGTCTCATTTCCTTTGTAATAAAGGTGTAAAAATGGATTAATACCTAATCCGTCGGCCAATTTGTACAAAAGTCTTTGGAGTTTTGCAACAGCGGTGTACGACAAATTCGCCAAATGGAACTCGAACGGAAGTACCGTTTAGGTGTTATCGTATTTACTGACACAAACCATGTTTGTGTTTGTGTGTTTAAATTACAAAAAGATTAGAATACTTTTTTTACGCTATATATTCTGAAAGTAATAAATAAATCAGAAAATAACTTTAGAATATTTTTCAAAATATTTTCCCATGACACACGCAAATACGTTTTCTTCTCTACTTCATCAATTATTTTTGAAAAAAAAATCACAATGATTATTTATACAAGGAAATAGCGCTTAAAACAAATGGATAGCTTACACTATTAAGAACACCGAACAACAGAAATTTAAAATACAATGCATTTTATGGCGTTCCATTTCGTGAAACAAATATGCAATATTTTTATAAAAATGCAAAACAAATGATACTTTACTGATAAATTATTCAATTTCTGAACGTGAACGAAACTAGTGTTTTTTTAAGAAAAATCAAATAAGAAAACAAAACATGCATGCTATTTTCCTGACAGCCCACTTTTCAAACTCAAAGATATGCGCAAATATTTGAATACATATCTTTTATTTAACTGATACAATTTACAGAAATATCCAAAATGAATTAATCCATATTCAAGTTTTAGAAATTGTGTAACTAAATATACTACATTCTACAGAAAGTATTAATCCTGTAATCTTATAAAGTTTTTTAATGTTCGGAGTTTTACTTATGAAAATAATTTTATTACTTTTTTAGCATGTTTTAAGTACATGTTTAAAGATTAAAATTTTTCTTCGTGCGAAGGCAAAGCTTCGAACTTAATTCGAAGTGTGTGTCTCTCCGTTTGGATTTAATTATAGGTACGTGTGTAGGTTTTATTTTATAAACTTAAAAAAATAATACAAAATAAATATGTAGATTTATAATTTTAGGGGAATACAGCTACAAATTATGGAAAATTATAAATAGGAAATAAAAAATGTAAAGATTTACTTTGAGGATATAAAGAAGAAAAGCTTAATGTCTGCTATGATTTTATAAAAGAAAATATAACATATTACGTTATTTGTTTGTTCACTTAAATTTAAATATGATAAATATACGTTTTCAAAGTGCAAAACAAAGTCTTTTATACCACTAAATTATTCAACACTAATAAATTCAAAACTAATGTCTTAAAAACAACGAAAAATATGTATGGTAAATTTTTGACAATCCATTTTTCAAAATGAAAATTATTTGCAAAATTTAAATACATGTTTTATTTAACTGATACATTTTAAAGAAAATATGATAAAGGAAATCATAGCTATTCAAAATTTAAATTATAAATAAAGCAATCCAATGTAAATCTTGCAATGTTTATATTATACTTCAAAACTTTTTTTCTCCCTAAAATAAGTTTCGTTAACGTAGTGTTGTATTTAGTTTAGATTTTCAATTACCACTTAAACATTATAATTTTCATAAATACTATTAATATTGAAATCTATACATAAATTATGATAAATCTATACTTATATTTAAGAATGAAGAGCAAACAATGACTATTATACTTATAAATTATTCAATATTTTATACATGAGAAAAACTAGCGTTTTTAAAACAAAGCAAAATATGCATGGTATTATTTCTGACACCCCACTTTTCAAACTGAAAATTATGTGCAACTATTTGAATACATGTTTTATTTAACTGATTTTAAAGAAAATTCGATAAAGGCTTTTATACAGATTCAAAATTTTAAAATGTAAACAATACAATTAAAACAAAGAAATATTGATTCTTTGGTGTTGCAATGTTTATTATACTTCAAGGTTTTTTTTTATTATTATTATTTTCTTTGCTAAAATAAATATCGTTAGCATATTTTTGTGGTTTGTTTAGATTTTCAATTACCACTGAAACATTATAATCATTATAAACATTATAAATATTTAAAATTATATTTAAATTATTTTAAATCGATACTTGTATATAAAATTGAGGTGTCTATCTGGCATTTTTAACAAACATCTATTTCTAAGTTTATTCGACTGTTTAGTACAATATGTATCCTCAAAAATAACATTTTTGTTTTTGTCTATGGCTGTTTGCGATAATCGGCTCGAGAAACGGTTGCAAAACAAAAACTAAGTTTATCAAGTGCAGATTCAGTATGTGAAACAATCTGTAATTTTTTGCTTTCCCACATCTAAAACCTTTTTGAGAAAACAGGGGAAAGCCCACGGAATTAATAAATCAACTAACCATTCAATATTAAAAAACCATTGAACGGATTGATCAATTTTCAGGATTTTTAAAGCGAATTAAAGGTTTAATTAACATTTACGAATACTGATAACTAAACTGTTAGCTTATGAGTTTATACATATACATTTTAATTTAAGAACTTGAATAGTACGGAATTTCTTCAAAAAATCGAAAGATATTATAGAATATAAATATCGTATTATTAGCCTTGTTATAAATGTCGATTTCAATAAAGCTTGTATTGTTAATACGTTTTTGAAGAACGTTAAATATTTGCTTGGTGTGTAGTTGAAGCTTTAATCTCAGTCTTAAATACTTAAATAATTAACTTTAGAATCCATAATTCGTTTGTAGATTTGTTTATCATTTCCTTGTAGGTTCTTATTTATATACTAATAAATCATAACAAATTAAAATACGGAATTCAAATTTCAAGAGATTTTAATCTCTGATAGAGACTGAAATTGTTGAACATAAATTTCCAATGGTCATCATTTTCTTTACATATACGAGTATAGACGTGAGAAATATTGTACATCCCACTTTAAAAAAAATATTTTGTAATTCGAATTCATACTTATGCATTTGATGTTTTTCCGATAAAAAATTATTTATGCATACATATTTATAAACTCTTGTCAGTTTACAACAATATTATTTCCTTTCAGGTCGTGAGGTTTTTCCCTCTTAAAATTAGTCAAAGAAGCAAGACAAACATACATATTATTATTACTTTTACTTGAAAACCATTATTGCACAGAAAAAAATCATAAAATTCATTAAAATGCACAGAAGTTTCATTAGATAATAAAAAAAAAATAATAAAAAAAATAAATAAAAATAAATCTTTATTTAGGAAACAAACATTAGGTTCTTTATTTAACAAAGATTCAAAACTTATACAATTCTTAGAATTACATACCATTCAGTATTAGTACCGTTCAATACAGTTTATGTATTTCAATCACACAGAATAGTATTGCAATAAATTTCTATTGTAAAACTATTTTTTTCTTTGATTATTTTGTAATTTGTTTATAATTTATATTCTATTATAATGTTAGGCAACTTTTATCCTGAGAACCTAAAAAGTAGGGTTTTTTTTATGTGCTCTAACTCATGTAAATACGATTCAGTTTAGAGTTTGTGGCTCGAGTGCGTGTTTTTTTCTCACCTAGTACGGGATCAAATCTGTAGATTTTCGCTGCTGGTTTTCCAAATTCCTGCACATCATTTCAGCTGTAGTGTTGAATGGGCACCGTTACGTCTGAAAGTTTGTTAATATCAACTTGCAGTGCCTTTTTTGAATATAATAATACTTTTTTTAAATGGTCTCGGGACTCTTAAATTTCGAAAAAATGAAAAAAATAAGACCATTTTCAACATTTAAGGGGTCTCAGGAGTCTTACTTTTTACCTGGCGGTGCAGTTTAGCAACATGTCACATTTAATTTTTTTTTCTGGGTCTCTATAAAACATAAATGCACAACATTTTTATATATTCAACCTAATATCTCTTCTATTTAAAATATTTTTTAAAATATTCTATATTGAAATTTTATTTTATTTTTTATGTTTAATTTTGATTAAAAAAAAAAAAAAAATGTTTTTTGATTTGCATGCACTGCGCGCGACATTTTTCACAAACTAATAAAGCGATTTGCATGAAACTTGGTAAATATCTTCATTTTAAAGTAAAGAATAACTTATACTACAAATTTAGTATTATAATTGCATTGATTACTTAAAATTGGCAATTCTTCAAGAAAATAATGATTTTTTTCTCAAAATTTTATAATTTAAATTTAAATTTCAAATAAAATAAATAAATAAATTGCTTACAAATGAAGTATATGTTCAAGATACATTAGTTTTACATCATCATCAATATTTTTTTAGGCGTCTTGAACCAATAGTTTTGCTACAGTCTTGCATGCAGTGCATGCAAGTCAAAAAACAATTTAAATTTTTGTATCAAAATTAAACATAAAAAAATTCAATATAGAATATTAAAAAAATTATTTTAAAGAGAAGAGATATTAAGTTGTCTCTATTAAAAATTTTATGCATTTATGTTTTATATAGACTGTGAAAAAAAATGAAATGTGACATATTGCTAAATTGCAGCGCCAGGTAAAAAGTAAGACTCCTGAGACTCCTTAATATCTTAAAATGTATATGATTTTAAAACACAATTTTTATTGGAATGAAAGATATATGCATGTTATTTGATTTCATGCATTTAAAAAATTGTTAGAAGAGCAGATGCAGAATTAGTATTTATAGGGAGTTCGAAACTACCCAGACACTTGACGAGCAGAAACTTGGTATAACAGCTAACGCGCAGGATTACAAAATAAATTTTACAACCAGAAATAACTTTTCGTGCCTTATTATACTTCAAATTGCAATAATTACCCTGAATCTAAATAATTTAGTATTTAAAGGATTTTTAATACAATAATACATATTTAGCTAATGCAAATTTTAGAATTTTCAACAGTATAATCACCTAGAAAAAATATTTTTTTGAACTATAAAAATGAAACTTTAAGTTAAGTTTAAACAGACTAACATGAAACATATGTTTTTAAAATTTCATGAAAAAATATTCAGAAGTTTTTGAGATATCCTGCTCATTATGTCCAAAAACGACATTTGAAGAAAAATTGCTTCAAAGTTTCATAAACGCTGCTTCAGCTATTGGGTAGGTATAATTCTAAAAGCCGTAACTTCTGTTCTAATGGGTATTTTAAGGAAACAATTATTTCAAAATATTCAGAAGAAAAGGGAGTTTAACACCTAAAAAAATTAAATTTAGAAAATTTTGAAATTTTAAAAGTCCCCAGGCCCCTTAAACGATAAATTTTCTTAACTACGGGAATCTTAGAGTACACATTGCAGTATAAAATAATCAGAAAATATCTGTTAGTTGGAATGCTGGTAAAAAATGGATATAGAATAAATGCTTTACTGTATAAATTGTAATGACAGTTTAATGTTTGTTTAACACAAATTAATCAAACAAACTTTAACTTTTATATTTCGAAAAGAAAATATTTATAGAATAATACCAACTGTGCCTGTTTTCAAATAAAAATTTCTTTAGATATTTTCAGAATTTGAAAGTACAAAAGAGAGATTTTAAACGTATAAAACACTTACGAAAGTAAAGAAAGCATATATTTATGAGTAGTTACATCTCTATTAAAAATAACTGGTTAATTTTAAATGCACCTCATAAATGTCCTTACACACATATACATATATATATATAAATAAAAAAAATACTTGCAACTGTAATCATAACATAGGTTATTTAAAATTTGTATGTCAGATTATTATAATAAAAATGCTCGCAAGAAGTTTTTATTTACTAATCTGCTTAAATATGTTATTTTTATGCCGTCATGTACTTTAAGATTCTTGAAGTTATAAATTAATTTAAATATTATATATATATATTATTGAACGTATTCCTAAATAGTGTTGTCTATATTAATAAAATAATATTTATTATATCTTTATACTCATATAATTTAATTTTTTTTCTATGTTTACTAAGATTTGATATGATAGAAGAGAAATAAAAAATAAGAAAACAGGTTGCATTATTGAGATTTAATCTCCCCCCCCCCCCAAAAAAAAAAAAAATCTAACTGCTATTTTTTTTCTCTGAAATTCTTTTATATTTAATAATAATTTGTGTTATTTGATAGTCTGTATGATAGGTTATAAATAAAATGTTGTAAGAAGACTTCAAAGTATAATCTGCTTTAAAGAAAATATTATATTTAACCAATGATTCAAGTTTATTAAATTTAAAAAAGAATATTAAAAGTAATAAATATGTTAAAATGAAATTGATACAAAAGAACACTAATATATATTCTTCCATCTTATATTCTAAGGAAATCGCGCATGTCGTATGATACTTTTATTATAAAACTCTGACAAGGATAAAATCAATATTAATTAAAAAGTTCATCTACACAATAAAGTAAGATAAAGTTCATTATCGATGTCAAAAGGATATCAAAAGGATAAAAATATTTCTCAACGTATTTTCAAAAATTAAGTACACATTCTGTTAACTATAATCGAATATTTTGTACTACTTTGTTGATTTTGTTAAAGGAATAAGAAGTACGGTAATTAAAAAAAAACTGTTTTGGAGTTGCCTTAAAATAAAATATTAATAATATATGTGTGGGACGAGACTCTATTTATAAATCATAACTCACTTCTAAGACGAACACTGGCATTTATTAAGACGAAGACAAAACAAAAACACTTTATCCTTAAATTAATAAATCCAAAATGTTAATTTATAATTATTAAATCCTTACATAGATGGTGCACCAATAGTTCCAATTTTCATGGGGCAGGGAACGCACTCTTTTAAACAAACCACCTTCCAATTGAAGTCATCAAAAACCAAGTTGAATAAGCCAGACCCCGTTGTGTTGTTTGACAAACAGCAGTCTCATGTCCCCTCCTTCCCCCCTTTTTCAAAATTTTTCAGACCAGTATCTAAGAATGGAACCGAAATAATTTTTTCTCTTCAGAAATTACGATAAAAAAATAGTATGCAGTACTCATAAATTTACTTTAATGCTATATAGGATGATTATTAAGTTAATTATAACGTTTGGAATCTGTTGCATTGATGTCCGAAAGGTAGTTTCTGAGTTATGGAAGCTGGACACATAATGCGACATAGAGGGACGAAGCCCGCTAGTGTCTATCATAATTATATCTGCCATGTGGACTAATTGCGATAGTTAATCAAAATAGTCCCTCCCCCCTCCTCATCCCCGGAAATATAACAATTACAAAATATGTCTTTATAAACCTATCGTCAAATAGGTTTTTATTTCTTTTTCCGTAAAAAAAAAAAAAAAAAACAAAAAAAAAACATGATTTTTATATCCGTAACGTAAATAGCGGACGAAGCCCGCTAGTTCCTATCATAATATATATTTTTAATAATTTTATATAGCCTATAATAAAAATCAGACTTAAAATAGTCTAGTTCCATGAGTACTTGTAGTGTCAGTTACATGCTACGATTTTTGGATACCAGTATTTTAGAACGGGAAAATGTGACTTATTTTATCGGAGATATCTCATTAATTGAATAAGGCGAAGCAAACATTTTGAAAAAAAGGTGGCCAACAAGCATGGCAGTTATCAGCTATGTGACGTTGTGCTAAAGTCCATTAATTTGATCTGCTTTAAAAAGATTACTTAAGATTGAATTATAGTAGAACCTGGATTGACCGAGCTTCGATTAATCGAGATTTCTGTTAACCGAGCCGATAACAAAGTCTGATTTTTTTTTTCCCTTTTGAATGAGCCTTAAAAATAACCACACTCTTTAGCTCACTGTCCGTGCTATACAGGGCCTTCTGCCCCCAAAAGCACTCAACTCCAAAGAAACACTGGACCCTGAGAAGTCAGTAGCGAACAATGCTTTGTTTCCAGTGGCTGTGTGAACTTTCGTAAATTTTTCAATTTGCATTTTAAAATTTACTATTGGTAGTTGATTTTCTTTTTAAATTTGTTAAGCTGTGAAACAGAACTTTACATATATTTATTTTTATTATTTAAAAAACGTTCTATATATTTTTTTAAAAGAGATGTTAAATTCGCAAGCACGGCGAGTTTTTACACACAGTTTCTATTAACCGAGATTTCCGATTCCGATTTACTAACAGTCCCAATTAGCTCGTATAATCGAGGCTGCTCTGTATAATTAAAAAATCAATGGCGATCTTACTGTAAACGGGTTTCCCTTTTACTGAGGGATTTCAAGACCGAATCAGCTGATGTTAGTCGCTGTTTCCGTGCTTGATTAAATAAGATTAGTTAAACATTTGAAAATTACCAAATATAAAAGGAACTAAGTCAACAGAGTCTTTGCTTTATGGTATTTTTTAACAACGCTATAAGAAAATGATTTTAAATAAGAGATTTTAAATGTAACGTTTTAAATCTGACATAATTTTCACCAAACTTTCCTTTCTCTTTGTAACATTCAACTGAAAATATTTTTATTATTAGAAAGATAATATTATTATTTGCGCTACCTTAAAATTGGCAACTATAGTTAAAAATATCATCTCGAAATTTGAAATAAATCTCTCATATAAATATATTTTTTAATTTAAACTGCTTTGCAATATTATTATTTGGCCACTTTGGCCAATATGGCCAATATGACGTAATTTCCTCCATTTACGACTTTTAACACATATCAATGAATTTATTATTTAAAAATTTTCTTTTTCTTTTAATATTCACGTGTAAATATAATTTTTATGACGTAATTTTCAATGTTTTCCTGCTTTTAATGCGTAATCATTTAATTCTAATTTGAAAATAATTGATTATTTTATAATTTTCTTTCATTTTAAGTAAGCATGTGTAAAAACAATTTTTATGACGTAATGTTTAATATTTTCCTGCTTTTAACACGTTATCATTTAATTCTAATTTAAAAGGATTTTTTTCTGTTTATAATAGTCACGTGTGAATAAATTTTTAATTTAAAGGATATATTACTCTTTGCGCTGTTTTAACAATTGGCAACAGTTTAAAATAACCTTTTCTAAAATATGTAAAAAATGTCTCTGGAAATTCTGAAAATTTTAATTTAAAATTGAAATAAACCGTCAAAAAATTAGGCAAGTTAAAAATAATAAATGCACTCTGCAAACTTCGAGTTTCTATTGAATGATTAAATTGAATGAAAATGATTAAATTCCCATGTATATTTTTTTTCCTATGAGACTTTTTTAATGAGACAATTTTATCCAGATTTAACATTAAATATCTCTTAAAATAATTCTTCGATTTAAAAACTGTCTACTTCAACGTTTTTATGAAACATTTCTCTATAATACTACCCATTTTAATATTTTTGTATGCAGTAATTTTCTTAATATTTGCGAAATAGACCTCTAGTCACAAGAGATTCTTTCAAAGCGGCGAAGAGCATTAGTTTTGTTTTTTTTCCCGAATAAGAGACAAAATGTAGTACGCAATTGCGTCAAAAGATGGCGACACCAGAATTCTGATATGCTTATTATGTAAACTGTAAATATTGCAAAGTTAAATAAAAACAATTGTCTCGGGGTTATCAAACTTCATTGTTATTTATAAATAAAACATTTCAACTAAATTATTTATTATAAAAGAATTATTACATCACAATAGTTTTTATGCAAGGAAAATAATAATTATAATAATATTATTATTATCGATGTCAGTGATTATATATTGATTGACCGTTATAATAATAAAAAATGATATTATAAAAAGAAGAGCTGAAATGAATTATTTTTTTACGTTTCTGATCGTGTGATTTATATTCAAATAATAATTATTAATGTATATTTTTTGTAAAGTGATTGAAATTAAATATATTTATAAAATTTGCCAAGAAATAATCATCATCAAATTGGCGTCATTATAATTGTAATTTTATTTAACTTAATAGCAATTAAAAAATTACAAAAGAACTCAGAATAATGGTCAACTAACAGACTTTAAAAGAAAAAAAAAACAAAAAAAAAGCACATTCACATGAGAAAACTAGTACCACAGAGTATCGAACTGTCTATTTTAAGATCAGTAGACCATGGCCCTTAACCACTCAGCCACTGGGAAGACAAAAATTTTCTCCCCAAAAGTCGTTAAAAAGAAAGCATGTGTATGAATACAGTGTCACGCATTTTCGGTGAAATTTCCATAGAATGGCGAAGAAATATAGTCCGATTTTTCATGCGCATTATAAAACAAACAAGAGTCTTGCTGGAAACAAGTAAATTGTTATTTGGTTCATCTGAAACATATTTATTTGATTTTTTAAAAATCGCCCGTGTCATTTTCGAGAGAAAAAAAATCGAATTATTTAACGAACGAGAGTTTTTCCAGAAAAAAGAAAAGTGTTATTCACCTCGCCTTAATCACATTTATATTATGTATCAATTTAACGATAATCGTTAGAACCGTTTTCAAGATTTTCAAATTAGGAACTTCCTCGATATCATACCAACGTTTTCTATTTAAAAATGGCTATTTGGATCTCAAAATATACTGCACGTAGAAATGTAAAAATTTCAGTATACGATTAGACTGCAGATATAAGACTGTTCTAGAAAATTCAGAACAATAAGACTTATATCTGCTGAGTTATTAAAAGGCGGCTTTTCGCGTTTTCTTTGATGTCGAGTTAGCTGTATATATGAGTTCCGCCATCTACGAATTCTATGATACGATACGATACGATTTTAACGATACGATACGATACGATTTTAGGCTTAAGACTGCGTCACTCGGAATACTACCGTCTTCCATGATATTGTCTGAAAACATATACTTGTTCAAATTTCTATAACAAGTACATAGGCATTCCAATGATAACTTAGATACCTTAATCGGAGTACATAAAAACTAAAAGAATCATCTATTAAAAGGGTCGATAAATTTTGAGAAATGACAAAGTATCATGCTCTATACGGCATTGTATGAAGTACTAGCTTTATGTAATGTATGAGTATAGTACAAAATATAAGACTTATAATAATAATAAACAAATAAAATTCTCAAATTTATTAAATTTAAACAACCTAAGTTTTTTTCGAATGAAATAAATTCAAAAAAAAAAAAAAAAAAAACAGACAAAAATATAGTGTATAAATCTAGCATATACTAAAAATAAATCTAGCATGTTATAAAAAAATTTTATTACACAATTTTGTCATCTCAATATAAATTTAAAAACCTACCTACATGATAACGTAAGATAAAGATCATTATAGAAGTTTTTATCAAAAATGTTTTTTGGAACATATTTTATATAATTAATTGCGAATCAATGCATAACAAAGGTATTCTGTTATTTATATACAGGTATTCTTTTATTTATATACAGATATTCTTTTAATTATATACAGGTATTCTTCATTATCTTTGTTGATTTCATTAAAGTAATAATAAGCATTGTAATTCGAAAAAAGAAAAAAAAAAGAAAAGAAATAATAAAGTTTGTAGTATGTCTTAAAAACTTCGTATTTTTAAACATTATATATTTTGTAATCAACTATCAGTTACATTTTCAGTAATGATGTCATTATATGGTTGGGAGAATCTTTGACTTGAAATGTTATTCAAAAGTATGTATAAAAAAATGATAATATTAATTTGGACATGGACTGAAAGATTTATCTTCTCTGTGAAACAAAAATCTTCGACTAGAGTATATCAAAACTAACAAAATATTTGTATGTATATGATTGATAATTTTATAGGAATGTTCATTTACAAAGTTGATGCAATGTATGGTGCATGAGAAAAAAACTTCAAGGAAAATATAGTATATTACAAAGTATATTCCATATTAAAAGTAAAAACATGTTCGGGAGTAACTCTGATGTCATAATGATGGAGACAACACGTGTCCAATAGATTACGATTTTAAAGCAATTTGTTTAAAAACAAAACATCGAGCAAAATTCCAAAATTACACCCTCGAATAAAAATAAAAAAAAAATTCTTATTTCAAATGATTTTTTTTTACTGTACATAAATTTACTGATTTTTTATATTTTTAAAATAATTTTCAACCATAAAGTTTTAAAAATATACCTCTATCGCGTCCAGACCTATAACAAAAAATTTACCTGTTTGCACTTAAAACAGTATAAATATTTCTGCATTTGTTTCTAAGTAATAGCAGATAATGAGATTTAAGTTCGGACAATAAATAAATAAAATAACATAAATAATATAAGAAAAACATGAATTTAACATACATGCAATCAAATTACTTGCTACCTGCTTAAACCGCTGAAATTAATTATAATAAAAAAATCTACTGTAAGCATCGAAATTCTTGGCGAATTCTTCACTATTAACTCCTGGCATGCTGCTGATACAAAAATATAGATTTTAATGAATTTTAAAAATCTATTTGAATGCATAACTGATATATTTCATTTGAAAAAACATTTTTGTGTTATTAGTGGACAATATAAAACAATATTATGAATAATAATGAAAATTATCTATTAGTTTTCAATTAAAAAAACAAAGTGGTTTTCACCTATAGTCTCTAACCCGAATAGTCCGGTGAGGTCTCCTTATAATAATAATAATAATAATAATAATAATAACAATTTTAAAAATAAGATTAACAATTCATAAATTTCCTATTTTTAAATAGTATCTGTCTTAAAAATTCATATATAATTATAACCTACACTAAAAAAAAAAAAAAAAAAAAAAAAAAAAAAAAAAATAGATAAATAGATAAATATCTTATGTTACATAATGGTAGTATTGTAAAATTTTGACAGGATTAAGAAAAATATTAATTAAAAATACTACCTCTATCTTAACGTAAGATTAACTTCATTATCGATGTTTTTATAAAAAAGAATAAAATTATTTTTGGACATATTTTCCAAAAATAAAATACAGATAGTGGAATAATAAAGATTCTCTATTAATTATATTCGTATATTTTGCATTAATTTTGTTGATATTATTAAAGTAGCAAGCTGCGTTATAATTAAAAAAGTTTTGGAGTTTGTATAAAAAATAAAATAAAATATTAATAATGCGTCAACCTTAAACTTTGTATTTTTTCCGAAATATATTTTTTATAATTCATTATTACTTATATTTTTAGTAATGATGTCATCATGAAGTTGAGAAACGTTTAGTTTTGAAATGATATGAAACTTAAATATAAAGAAAAATAGTTAATTTAGTTAGTATGTAATTGGAAAGAATATGTCTGTTTTAATTTCTCTAACACATCTATTAAGGTTTCGGTATACAGGGTGTTTCGCTGAAACTGTACGAATTGCGAAACTTGAAAATCCTTCGTCGATGTTTAAAAAAAAAAAAAAAAAAAAAAAAATGTTCGCCGATTGTTTAAAAAAAAAAAAACTATTTTTCTATTTCATTGTCAGATAGATTCTGAGCAAAACGTAAATAGACATTCTATTGTGAAATATGTGACTTTAATTTTTTTTTTAAACAATACACTTTGGAGATCATATTCATAGAAAAATTATAACAAACTTTAAAAAAATGTGATAGGAACGTCAAACATACACAATATTCGTATTTTTCAGTAAAGTTTAACTTTCGATACTAAAGTGATAGTCATTTAAAAGAAATTCAAAATTTCTGCAATCGTAAAGTTTGGAACACCTAATATTACATTCATCTTTAACCTTCTCACTGCCGCGAACTGAATATCCGTTCACTAAGCTGTGTTTTCACTACAACATAAGCATTGTTTACATTAATATAATTCTACATAAAACCAAATTTTGACAAATTAAGTTGTGATTAATGCTCCCCAGGCTTATATGCCTATACATAATAACAAATTTTATATTATGTTGCAAAAACACCCTTTTTACCATTTTTTATCAATTACAGAGAAAAAAAAAAAACCATGGCAATATTGCCCTTTTGCACAGCGGTCAGGGGGTTAACAGATGGAATAAAACTTCATTGCTGGTACTTTTTTAATGCAAACTCAAAAACAGCACGGAGGAATGTGCTGTAGTTTTGAATTCAAATATTAAAATATTTGATTTCACAATTATTCGCTTCTGGAAGATGATGTCTTTTAAAATTTCACGATGAATAATTTTTCAGGAAAGTATATAATGAAAAAAATTGACGTTATTTATGTTGCATAAAAAAATAAGCTTTAAGGAAAATATGACATCAAAAGCAATAACAACAACAACAACAACAACAACAACAATAATAATAATAAAATCTGCATACAGATATTCAGTAGTCGTTACAATAAATTATTTTTAATTTTTATTTTGTATTCCGAACATGATTTACTTCAAATATGGTTGTGAGCTCTATAAGTTTATTTCTGCTGGTTATATATTTATTAAGAAATTTCATGAAATTTATTTTGATGACACGATCTTTTCAAAAGAATGTTGATAATAAAATAAATTCTAAAACCACCGTAGAGCAAATTTTAAATATAAAATTGCTCATCAACTTAATAATGTTTAATTTAATAATAAGATTTTTTTTCATTTAGATACTGTTCTAGGTACATACAGCTCATTCAGCGCATGATATTCCCAATTTAATAAACTATTGATCCAAATGTTGATCTAAATGTTGATCCAAATGTCGCGATAAACGATACAGAAGAACGTGCTGCCGTGCCATTCAAGCACGTCATAGCAGTTATCCTATTTCTCCAATACCGAGATTTGTTTGTAAATTTTTAATGCTTTTGAATTTATGTAACTTTTTGTTTTAATAATTTACGCGAGCATCAATTACTTCGAGAACAATAACTGCCCTATAGTTTTAAAAACGACTATCACATATATGAAAATTCCATCTGTAATTTCTCTTATGAAATATGAAAAATAGAATATGGTTGAATATACTACATAAATATTTCCAAGTTTCATAGTGTATAATTTGGTGATATTTAAAAAAAAATCGTCAATTACTATAAATTCCCAAAATGATGCAAAATTATCCTAAAAAGGGATATACAATAAAGAAAACAATTACAGCAATTTCTGAATTTGAAATTTCTTTTCCCAGAAATATAAAGGACTAGTATGCACGGTAAGAGATTCGTGATCAAACAATCTTTTTTTATAAATATGATGTAAGGTATGCAATACGCAATCAATGGGGCGCTGAAGCATCGGGTAACCGCTCTCATATTTCTTAAAGATAACAATTGTTCCTACAACTTATATTGCTTTGTAAAAAATAGTCGTCAATTACTACAAATTCCGAGAATGAGTCAAAATAATACTATAAAGGGTATGCAATAGCGAAAATAATTGCAGCAAATTTCTCATATGAAAATTTCTTTCATTGAAAATTTCTGTTACCAAAAGTATAAAGAACTGGTACGCACAGTAAGAGATTCGTGATCAAACAATCTTCTTATAAATATGATGTAAGGTATGCAATAAGCAATCAATGGGCCATTGAAGCATCGGGTAACCGCTCTCATATTTCTTAAAGATAACAATTGTTCCTACAACGTATATTGCTTTGTAAAAAATAGTCGTCAATTACTATAAATTTCGAGAATGAGTGAAAATAATCCAATAAAGGGATATGCAATAGGGACAATAATTGCAGCAAATTCCTCATATGAAAATATCTTTCATTTAAAATTTCTGTTACCAAAAATATAAAGAACTGGTATGCACAGTAAGAGATTCGTTATCAAACAATCTTTTTATGAATATGATGTAAGGTATGCAATACGCAATCAATGGGGCGCTGAAGCATCGGGTAACCCCTCTCACATTTTTTTAATAATCAGTATTGAAATCGGAACCAATTAAAAGCTGAAAATTGAGATACAATTTTCAAATAAATTTCATTTGAAAGTATGTTTTTCTATTTAGTGTAAGAAATGAAATTGTGCGTGTTTAGAAGTTAAGAAAAATACAATAAAGCACAATTTATGGGTTAGGTCCATCAGTACGCTTTAAAAAAATTACGTTTCTCACTAACATAAATTTTACATTATAATGTATATATATGCTATACCAACGAGAATTTTACTAAATACTACGCCAATTGGTTGATGTTTTTTCTTCGGCTTATCGGGAAAATAATATATTTTTCTGTTACACCAGCCAAGAAAACGAGCATCCTGATATTTAAAGCTGAGGGATTTTACTGTGGTTGCGATACAAACGTCGCGATTTCTGATCATTTTTATAATGATTTGTGGACGAAAATGCACAAATATCGGTTATTATAGCTGTATTATTTCATTTTAATTTATTATACCCGGAGGCCCCTCATAATTGAGACGAGCAACGCCGGGTAGTTCTACTAGTTGCTTTATAAATATAGTCGTCAATTACTATAAATTCCGAAAATGAGTCAAAATAATTTTAAAAAGGATTATGCAATAGAGAAAATAAATACAGCATATTCCGCATATTAAAATTTCTTTTACCAAAAATATAAAGAATTGGTATGCACGGTAAGAGATTCGTGATCAAACAATCTTTTTATAAATATGATGCGATATTGGAAAGCTTGGATAAAATGTCCGTGTGTTCTAGTGTTAAGAAGAGTACAGGGGAAAAAAGTTAAAATTCTTAATTCCCTGATGAGATGTTTTTAAAATACGTATGCATTCCACTCCCATAGGTTTAACATTAGCAAGAGAAATTTAAGATGTGACTGATATTAATGCCTTTTCCTTAATGATATATCATTACTTTCTTCTATCTTTACAAGATGAAACTATTGGATTCGTGAAAAAATTTTACTTCCGGTTTTTATCGTATTTATACGTTTTAAAAGGTCCTGAACTCGATTTGGCAGTTTTTAGATGTCCGTCTGGAAGTCTGTGTGTCTGTATGTGACAAAACTTTTGTGGGCGTTCTTTCTCAAGAACTCATATACAGAATTTCATAAAATTTATAATCCAGTTAGACCTTCATATAAATTTGTGCTGATTAGTTATTGTGTGAATCGTCCAACATGTGTCTCAGCTAGGCTACATTTTTCACTATTTCCGCATTCCGCAATAGTTCTATTTTAAGAACTAATGCACGGATTTTTTACTTTTTTTTACTTACAATAACCACCAACGAAAATATACATTAACCTCTTCCGAGTTACCCACGATTCCAAAAACCGTTCATTATGATTAGAAAAAATTAAGTTAGCATGAAAGCAGAAAATTCCGCATATGAAAATTTCTTTCATTGAAAAGGTCTTTTTCCACAAAAATATAAAGAACTGGTATGCGCGGTAAGACATTCGTGATCAAACAATCTTTTTATAAATATGATGTAAGGTATGCAATACGAAATCTTATGTGCCTTCATAAATGGGGCGCTGAAGCATCGGGTAAACACTCTCATATTTATAATAAAACACACTCATACTACAATATATATTAAAACACACATACACACATAAATAACGCCTGCATTCAACAGTTAAAGTTATATATAAATATTATACAGACATACATACAATAAATACAATAAACCCAACTGGAGTGAAAAATTAGCCAGAGCCAGGAATCGAACCCGGGACCACAGTATACAAGACTGCTGCTCTAACCACTGAGCTACTCCGGCTGATACCTGAGTCTGCAATTTCTCACTAATAAAACATGTTGGGGAAGTCACCAGCCATCTATATGACAGCCTAGGATGATAGGACAACGATGAATAGATTTTACTATTACATCGATCTACGATAATTATAATGAAACACACTCATACTACAATATATTAAAACACACATACACACATAAATAACGCCTGCATTCAACAGTTAAAGTTATATATAAATATTATACAGACATACATACAATAAATACAACAAACCCAACTGGAGTGAAAAGTTAACCAGAGCCAGGAATCGAACCCGGGACCGATCTTGTATACGTGGTCCCGGGTTCCATTCCTGGCTCTGGCTAATTTTTCACTCCAGTTGGGTTTGTTGTATTTATTGTATGTATGTCTGTATAATATATATATATAACTTTAACTGTTGAATGCAGGCGTTATTTATGTGTGTATGTGTGTTTTAATATATATTGTAGTATGAGTGTGTTTTATTAGAATTATCGTAGATCGATGTAATAGTAAAATCTATTCATCGTTGTCCTATCATCCTAGGCTGTCATATAGATGGCTGGTGACTTCCCCAACATGGTTTATTAGTGAGAAATTGGAGACTCAGGTATCGGCCGGAGTTGCTTAGTTGTTACAGCAGCAGTCTTGTATACTGTGGTCCCAGGTTCGATTCCTGGCTCTGGCTAATTTTTCATTCCAGTTGGGTTTATTGTATTTATTGTATGTATGTCTGTATAATATTTATATATAACTTTAACACTCATATTTCTTTAAAATAAAATTATTTCTACAACTTACATTGTGTTATAAAAAAAAGAAAAAAAAACTTATTTGCAATGGATAAACATGCAAATGGTTTTTCTTTTTCTCTGAAATATTTCTTTAGAATAACTTATCTGAATCTTAAATACTTATCAAACAGAAATGACAACACAAGAACGGAAAATGTTTTTCTTTAGCAAATAATTATAAAGAAAATAAAATCAAAAGATTTCATGCACACTAATATCAATTTATCATTACAATAGCTAAGAATGATATGTTCTTCGTTTGCAAGGCGCGTGCAGAACGATATCAGTACTATAGATTTAGAATGATTATATATATATACTATGATTTCTATGGGATAATAAATGTATATTTATAGTTGATCATACAACTGATTGTAACCATCAATATATGTATTTTGATAACATATAAAACAGTCATCGACTACATTCAGAAAAAAGCAAAAATTCACTTATAAAAGAGAAAACACTTACAGCCAATTCCGCATATATATATTTAAAATTTTTTTTTTTTTCAAAAAATGTAAAGAACTGGTATGCACAGTAAGAGATTCGTGATCAAGCAACCTCTTTCCAAATATGCTGTAACTGCTACAATATGCAACATTCTGTATTAGAATAAATGTTAGCGATGAAATATCACGTATCCGGTGTTAATAATTCCTCGATTCAACAATTGTTTTAAGATGTTTCATTGTTTTAAAAAAATACTTTTTATTTTACTTTTTCACAATAGATAAATATACAAAAGTTTCCTTTTTCTCTGAAATATTTATTTAGAAAAATTAATCTGAAATCGAAATACTCATCTAACAAAAATTACAATATGAAAACACGAACCTCATTTTTTCAGAAATATTTTCAAATCAAATAAAATCAAAACATTAAAGGTATATCAATGTGAATCTATTGTTATAATTAAAAAAAAAATAAATAAAACAATAAATCCTTCCTTTATAGATCGTGAGTATAGAACACAAACATTACTGTAGTTTAAAAAATAAATATCACAAGAGTATAATTTATATAGAAACTTGTACGTATATGACTGAAAATACATCTTACATTTTTGTAACTTTTTCAGGCATAAGTTGGTAACATATAAAATACAGAGGTCAATTAGCGATAATTTGTGAACAAAATGTAAATATTTATGATAAAATCCGAAAAATGCATAATACAATAGAAAGAAAAAACTTACAGCCTACATATGGTAATTGTAGTTTGATTTTATATATTTTGTAAATATATTTTAGACAACTTCCTTATAAATATTTTGTAAGAACTACAGCATGCCTTCCTCTGTCTCTCAATAACCGAGACGCTAAAGTAGAACCTAACCGCACCTATATTTTTAAATAATGTAATTATTTAAAAGGTCAAATTGCTTTTAAAAAAGGCTTTTTATTCCGATTATTTGTAATCGATTAAGAGACGAAAGTTTATTTTTTCCTCCAAAATATTTACTTACAAACAATTTATCTGGATCCTAAATAGTCGTTTAACACAAATTACAACATGAGAAAAGAAATTTCATTCTTTAACAAAATATTTTCAAACAAAATAAATTCGATACATTTTAGGTACACCAGCATCCATCTATCATTACAACTGCTAAGAATGAATAACACAATAAACATTCCGTTTATAGGCCGTGCGTGGAACACAAACAGTACTGTAGTTTTTATATTAAATATCACAATACTATAATCTATAGTAAAATTTAAGATATGTATTAACATGTTGTGTAACTTTTACAGGGCGTTAGTTGGTTCGGTGTCATATAAAAAAAAACCCCAATCGTCAAATATTTAAATATTCTGAATATTATGCAAAATTTGCAGTAAGAACCGAAACCAGAAAGGAAAGGAACAATGGAACAAAGTTGTTAGATGGATTTCTTAGTTGAGTGGCTACTTAACATCCAATTTAGAGGTGATTCGTTTAGCAAGGGCACTAGGGAGCCTTAAAATATTACGTTTAAACGTGGCTGGTAGACACGAATAACATTAACTATTAAAAGTTAAGAAAGAGTATTACTCACAACCAATTCTGCATATGATTATTTTTGTTGAATTTTTCCTGTTTTAAAAATATGTATAACTGTTAGGCACGACAGAAGATTTTTTATTCGGCAACCTGTTTCGAAATATATTGTAACGACTACAACGTATCTCTCTCTATATCTCACTAAACGAGGCGCTGAAAAAAATCACCTAACCGCTTTCATATTTCTCAAAGATGGAATTGCTTTAAAGAACACATTAATTTTTAAAAAGGTTTTTATTATTTCGATTTGTAATCGATAAATATACGAAAGTTTACTTTTTCCACCGAAATATTTATTTAGACTTATTTATATGTATCCTAAATAATTAACATAAATTACAATACGTGAACACAGACTTCATTCCTAAGCCAAATATTTTCAAGCAAAATAAATTCGAAACATACGTTTCATGAATATTAACCTATCATTACAATTGGTAAGAAGGAATAATACAATTATTTCTTTGTAGGTAATTCGCAGTGCATAAACATTACTTAAGTTTTAAAAATAAATATTACAATGCTACACTGTGAAAAAAATAAACAGAAATTCTACAGAAGTAAAGTTACAGAACTCTGCTTACTAAAATTTTATCTGCGCATTGTACAAAAAAAGATGCAAATCTACAAAAGTAGTTTTTGTAAAGTTACAAAAATATGTAGCTTTACAAAAGAATCTACTGCAATTACTGTAATCTTACTAAAAATTTATAAGTACCCGTGTTGTAGTTAAATAACAAGTTCTAGGCATCCAAGTTTCCTAAAAAAATCTTTATAGCCTTACAGATTTTTCGATTTACGGTTCAAAAGTGTATCTGTTACATAAATTTTTGTTGTTTCCATTCTATAAAAATTGTATAAATATTTAAAATTTCACTATAAATTATACTCTGTAAAAAAAAAAAAAAAAAAAAAAAAAAAAAACTGTAAAGTTACTATTTTTTTTTTTTTTTTTTTCAGTGTATAATTTATAGTGAAATTTTAAATATCTATATGATTTATCATGCAGCCTAACTTTTCGTATCTTTTATAGAACACATCATATGAAAAGCAGTCGTCAAATAGGTATAAATTCTGAACACTATTCAAAAATCATAATAAAAAGAACGTAACATAATAGATGACATACTTACAATGAATTTTTCCTATAATAAATTTTCTTAATTTTTTCCTCTATTAAATATCTAAATAACCGGTAGCCAAGGCAGGAGATTCTTGATCGAACAATTTGTTTCTGAATATTCTGTAACGACTACAACATGACTCTCTCTGTGTCTCAAGAAATGGGGCGCTGAAGTATCAACTAACCGCTCTCATATTTCTTACAGATAAAATTGTTTGAAAAATCACATTTCTTTTTTTAAATTATTTTTTTATTCAGATTATTTGTAATCAATAAATATACGAAAGTTTTTTTTTTCTTCGAGATATTTATTTAGAACAATTTATCTGCATCCTAAATACTTATCTAACATAAATTACAATACGAGAACATGCATTTCATTCTTTAGCAAAATATTTTCAAACAAAATAAATTCAAAACATTTAAGGTACATGAATATCAATCTATCATTACAACTGTTAAGAATGAGTACAAGAGGTCCTTCAGGAACAATTCTTCCAACGTCCTTAATGATGGTGGTTATCGTTTTTAAATTTATTTCGATGGATGCAATGTGCATGCTTCACAAAAGTTTTGAGAGTTTGTATCATAAAAAAAAAGATATATGTACAAATCACTCAAGATTTTACTCAAAAGGGATTAACTTCGCCGAAAGTATGCGGGAAAATTTGCTGCATTCATGAATCTGAATTCGACAAATTAGAATCCTCCAGCATCTTTTAAATCATCGCATTTGTAACGGGCAGGTTCGAGTAGTAGCATATTCTGCAAATTACTCTCTTGTGGGCAATTGACTAGGGGGTGATTTGAACGAAAAACACTTTTAAAGCAATGAACTCCTACGTTATGTAATTGCTTTTCATATTAAGGAGGGGTGAATTTTGCATTTAAAGACAGGTTTTTCTAGAAAAGGAGTAAAAAAGAAAAGGTGAAACGTTGTGATTTTATGAATATTTTATAATTTTAGGGGAGTTTTTTTTCTTTGGTTCCAAATAAAGCTTGGGTTTTGTACTGTGAACCAGATTGTAGTAAGAAGTAGAAGTACAATATTTTTTAAGAGGCTACTTCAGTCAAATGAAAAGACGCGTACGCTAATGCTAATCCTATAGAAAAAATTTATAAAGATATCTCGGTTGCATTTCAATATTTTTAAATGATTTCTTTTGCATGGAATAGTTGAGATCGATCTGTATGCAGGCCGTTTCTTACTTTTTTGATTTTGTTTACAGGTATTTCTTATGAGGACACTTTCATTTTCGGAACCGGTTTCGAAAGTAAAAGCATCCTCATAAAAAATATCTGCAATCGAAATCGAAAAAATAAAAAAACGGCCTGCATACAGATCGATCTCAACTATTCAATGCAAAAGAAATCATTTAAAAATATTGAAATGCGACCGAGATATCTTTATAAATTTCTTCCATAGGATTAGCATTAGCGAACGCGTCTTTTCATTTGACTGAAGTAGCCTCTTAATGTCTTTATTCGTTATATTATTTATATATTAATATATTGTATTACTATATACAGCATATTATACACATAGTACAATATATTATATTATTTACATTTTATAATATTTTACATTATATTACGCATGTTTATTATTATTATTATTAATTTTTTTATATCTTGGACATTAGACATTTATTGGTAATTTTTTATATCAACATCATCTTTATATCATCATATATTTTTATATTTCATAAATCATATTTTTAAAACATTATAAATGACTATTTTGTGAAATCTAGTTTAAAGTATTCTTAAATAGCTAAGTTTCAATTCAAATTCTGAACTGTACCGATATTGTAGCTAAATTTTTCTAGATTATTTAAAAAAATGAACATTTTTTAACGCCTTAGCAGTTTTGCTCGAACGTTGCCCGGAAAAAAAGTGTTAGCTTTCTTCTTTGCTAACGGCTTTTAGCCACCACTTAATTTTAGCTGTAATCATCATTTTATTAATTGACAGACCATTTTTCCGATTATAATATCCAAATATTTTAGAACAAAAAAAAAGTGGTTTGAAGCCTATTTTTAATTTATTAGGCCAAATAAAAGGTAGCTGTTAAGGATTAATACAATAATTAGAAATTTGCAATGAAGAAAAGAGCAAGACAAAAGATCTTTTAAAGCAATAAGCTTATGCGTTATTTAATTGCTTTTAATATTAAGGAGTGGAAAATATTGTTTTTATAGATAGGTTTTATGAAAAAAGGGAAGTAACAGAAAAGGTGAAATAGTGGCATTTTTTAAATATTTTTTATTTGAAATAAAATAAATGTATTTTTTTTCTAAATAAAAAGCTTTAGATTTTCATATGATGAAGCAGATTGTGTTTAGAAAAGTAAGTAAATAAATAAATAAATAAAGGCGTAAAATTATCATATGAGATTAATCATATATTTTTACAAATTGATATATAAGACGGTTCCTTTATAAACTCTATCTTAATATATTCTTAAATAGTCAATGTTCTTTCACATTTAAAAAATACTGATGCTTATAGGTATATGAAGTTTTAAAATTTGCTAGAAAATTCTATAAAGGCAAACTTTGCTGATGCAGTAACTTTAAATAGAAATTCAGTAAAGAAGAAAAATTTCGCCAAAAGCAATTTTAAAGCATTGAACTCTTATGAACTGTTTCTTTATATAATTGCTTTCCATATTAAAGAAGGAACAATTTTGAATTTAAAGACAGATTTTTCTTGGAAAAAAGTGAGAAGTAAAAAATTAAACATGAAAGGTTACAATTTTGTAAATATTTTATAGTTCAATTTATTAAAAATACTCTGTTAAAAATAAATAATAATAACAATAAATAACTAAGGTTAACATATACATATTCTTTCGGGAAGATAGGGGAGTATAAAAAAAACCGAGCCGATTGTATATCATGAATTATAGAGAATTATGCGGAGATTCAGAAAGTAAAATCAACAACTTTTCTTAATTTGTAAAGTTTCAATTAACAATCAGAAAAATCCCTGAAATCTGTAATTTTAGGTATAATCAGATTAAAATTTTCAAGTTTCAGTTAACCATAAGAAAAATCCCAGTAATCTGTAATCTTCGATTTCATCATATTATATATTTTACTGCGAAATTTTAGAGCTCGAAACGTTTTCTATTGCAATAAATTATACGAAAATAGATCAAATCAAAATACTGTAAATATGAAAAAAAAATTAAATTTAAGATTACAATATATATATTTTTTAAACGGGTATAGAAACATATATATATATATATATATGGTTGTGCTTAAAATAATAACTATTATACAACTTTTCTCATTAAAATAAGAGATATTAAATTATTTTATCACCTGCACGCAATAGTTTGAAATTAATAAAATATATTTTTAATTAAAATAATCATAATTTGAGATTACAATTAAGTGTTGTAAATTAACGTCTAGGATGCTTGAACATGAGTACTGTAAATAATGATTCTCGAGAATGAATTATGATACTTACGAATGAAGTGTTAATTACTTAATTTACTTAATTACCGATTAATGTGAGAATGCAGTTGAAGTGTGATATGATTTGTTTATTTTACGGATGCTAACTTTTTTTTTCTATAGGTAATTGAAAATCAGAGTTTTGATAATTAGGGAGCTTTACCCTGCCAATTTTAACTCAATACTTTAGAAAAATGTAAAGCATTTTTAGCATATAAGGAAACTACATCTAGTATGGCACGCATTGATTTTTAGTTGCTATGGACAGTAGATGCCCCAAAATAAATCTGAATCCTAATGAACATCCCTGAGTGGGTTTGAAATAGCTACCAAAAAACAAAAGGAAATGTTTTAAATCACTTGCAGAATTATTAGCACTTTTTTTAAAACTTTTGTTACGCCGTAAGTTATTACTTCTTGATTTAGCTTTCTTTTGAGTTATACTAACAAGTATTTAAATAAAGAGAAAATTTACAAGAGACATTTTAATTTCATAGAATAAATTTAATCAGGTTTGAGAAATATTTAGTTTATTTAAAGGTTAGTTCTAAACAATAAAGCTCGATTATCATTTTTGTTTAAAAATTTAGAGATTTACTAAAACAAATAAACACATAGCACAATAATATGATAATAGGATATCGAACAAAAATGGGGTATCACTGTGATCGAAGTACAAATCTGTCTTAAACCTTTGCGATTACCTTAAGAGGAAAATGCTCCATAGTAAGGTCTGTGTGAAGTCTATATGTTCCCTTTTATGCGAGATGCAAGTGACTCGTTATTTTGCGGTGGTTACTTTACAGTGATTTTCATGACTTCACAGTGATTTTGAAGTTGTGTCACGAAATGGCGGTTCCCCGAGTGTTATAATGTGACAAATTAAAATATTACTGTTTGGTTATGAATGAGGCACTGGTGACCATTTTTGACATCTCATTAGTGTTTCATCGATTTCCTATGCTATTAAGGGAGACGCTGCAATGTACCAAAGTTTGATGCACTTTAATATCAAGGAGTAATTTACAGCATAAGATTGTGTTATAAGTGATACTGCAAGTACAGACAGATTTTTTGCTGTTGTTTTTTACGAACAATACTACCAATTCTTTTCAAATTTGCAGTCTACTGTATTAATTGATCGTTAACGGATTTTGGAGAGTCCAAAGACAAAACATTTCAGTACCCTTATTTTAATCAGTCACATACCTACCGTTCAAACTTATAAATATTGTTTAATAGCGTAATAGATTTGTGCCAAAATAACATTGTTCATTTGCATAGTGCTTTATTTAACCCTTTAGTTTCAGCATACAATCTACCAGACCAATGTTCCTATTTTGCAATTATTTTTCAAGAGTTTTTATTGCCGAAACGTCAGTGAAGGCTTACTGTGGAGACACGAAAAGTTTTGATTTCCGTTTGTCTGTCTGTCTGTCTGTCCGTCTGTCTGTCTGTCTGTCTGTTCCGCCATAACTGCCGCAAAAAGCACCCGATCAGCTTGAAATTAATTGGGCATATTCGTGAGATACCCGGACGTAGCTGTATAGTTTTTGGTTAAATTTGGTTCATTCGTTCGGAAAATATGGAAGATTTTATTTTTCTTTATAATGCTTTTCTACGGCAAGTCAGACGATTTTCAAATTTCGATTTGTTGAAAGAAAATGGCACGTTTGATTAATGGATTTAAATGTCAAATTATGGATACTAAAATTCCAAATAAGTGTTTTAAATTATTCCTATTATATTGAAGTTTTATCAATATATCTATCAGATTTTTTTATTTACGTGTATAATGTTTTGAGGACATTTATACATGTATTCCGATAATATAAAGAATTTTTAAATTAATTTTCTTGTTTTACATAATACATATTTCTTTTTTTTTCCTTTTCTTCGTTGCCTAGCGACTGTTATTAGTAGCCTATCATTGCGACAAATATGAATGAAGTTAGTAAATTACGTTAATTTTGCTGCAGGTACTATTAAAAGGCTATCACAAAAAATATTTTATCGTGCCAAATCGATGCAATTTATGCAATTAACAGTGGGCACGATAATGAATTATTTTCCAGTAGATTTATAGATCTCCAGATATGCCTATTTTGGGGGGCTTTTATTATGTTATTGCTATCGCATGGATTAGGATGTTTAAACTAATGTTTAACCATGCTATAAGTGAAAAAAAAGTACAGTTAAAGGCATGTAAATCCTTTTTAACACTTTCCAACATGGATGAAAAGTATTTATGACTTCAGTTTTTCTATCTGTCGCCTGCCGTGTTTCTCTACGTGCTCTAACTCGCGTAAATATAGTCGGGATTACATGTAATTGATATACGTTATTGAGGTTTGCCAAAGTATGTTTGGTATTAAAAATGAAGAGTGTAGCATTCATAGCTTAATTACAGGGGCACTCAAAACTATTCCGTTACATTATAGTCTTTGGGAAAAATCGTCTGCGGTGTATTTTAATAATGTTACACAATTTTAAACGTAATGAAATTTATATACTTTATTAGGGTGCACTAGAACCTGGTTACTATAAAATATGTTATGTGTAGCACTTACAGCATGCGTACAGGGAACTCAAAAGTATTCATAATATTACAATCTTTGAAGAAAATCCTTTTGTGGCGTTTTTTAATGATGTTACTCTGTTACAAAATAATAAAATTGATATGTATTTTTGAAACATTTTTGTAGTATATGGGGTGCAAAGCATATGTTTTTTTCAGGGTCACACAAAAGTGGTCGATTAAAATGTGGTCTACGGGGAAAAAAAAAAAAACTCTTCACAGCTTATTTTAACACATTAGCGACGGGAAACGAAAATTCTCGTTTTTATTCAGAATACATCATTGGCTAAGGGAGTGACTTCTACCTTACAGAAAAGACATTTATATTGTGTTGTCCATATTTTTTATAGATTGTAAGACATTATATATTACATCAGTACATTGAAAGATATTTACTGCTGCATAAACATGAAAAACATATCTCAGAAACCAATTTCCGAGACACTTTCAGAAGAGGGAGGAGCTTCTACTGTTTTTAAACCCAGATTTAATTAAATTGCCTGTCGTCAGTGTGTTAATTGTATTGCACTAATTCAAACATTATGAAATTAAATTACATTACTGTGGTTGACTACAAGAAGATTGAATATGATTTGTATCGTATTTATCGTTCATTTATAGGGTCACATAAAAAATTTCGGATACAGTTCTGGTCTATTAGGGATGATTGCTGAAGAGCATTTTCGATTATGGTGTGCGTTTTAACGTTAAGTAAATTTGTGCTTAATAAGTAGTGCTTAAATATTGTATAGACCATGTACAGGGATACACAAATGAATTCGTAAGTATAAATGAAAATGAGCGCGAGTTGCTTCAGTGTTTTTTTTTTTTTTTTTTTTTTTTTTTTTTTGAGTTATGTATTTCCCAGCCCAATTACATTTAGTATACTAACAAATGTTTGCAGAATTTAAATAGAACGATATACAGGACTCCGCAGAAACTGGATATATGGTGCACACTATGCATACTAATCCCCGGAAATGTGATTTGAGCAGTTTTAAGAGGGTTTTTTGTCTGCATTAAATTTAAATGTTATAGACGACGCGTAAAAATCTTCACGTAATATACAGGGCTGTAGAAAAGAATTCATGTACGTTTCCGTCTATTGGTAGAATTTACTAAAGGACATTAACGCAATTAATTGATAATTACAAATGTAAATTAAATTACACTACGAAGGGGTTCAGGGGGGCAGAGCCCCCCTGAAGAAATCTACTTTATTATCTAAAAATTACCAGAATAACTAGCTCATGAGATTTTCAGAATACCATTACATAACAAGGGGTTTAATTTAACGCTTCTAATGTCAGAAACCTTCGAAATATTTTTTCGTTTTATAAATGTTTATGTAATTTCAAAACTTTAAATTTCGTTTTTTGTAGAAAGATTAATATTATTCAAAGGATGCTAAACACAATGAATTGTAGAGCTGACGTTGAGGCTCCTGATCTGCAGATTTACTAGTCTGTAAATTATTATTATGCATACAAAATAAGCAAATTAGCCTCTAGAATTAAATAAATAATTTAGTCTATAAATAAGTCAAATATATGCAGTTTAATTTTTTCATTTTATCGTTATACAGCCACACACTGCAGCGTGCACTTGAAATTGAAGAAATTATTTCTTGATAATTTTCATACATAGGACCTCTCAAATTGTTATATTAATGAGGATTTGAGATAAATATATTCGCACTCTGTTTTTTGACTTATGGTAAACACAAAGCATAGGAAATGTCAAATTTTCATATGACGAAAGGTAGGAAATAATTTCGAAACTTAGAAAACGCATCTGGTTATAACAGCAATTAATGATCAGATGTAAACGCCTTAATTAATTTTCCAAAAAAGCAAAAGGTGAGCCAAAACTTGCTTGCGGCATATGTTTCCTGAATTATGTGGCAGAAAAACGGCACAGCCTGGAGGGTTCATTGGGGCCTAATGGTAAATATATATATTTTTTTCTGAATAAGAGCATTTTTCAAAAGTAACACTATTATCCTAAATTAAAAGAAACCTCTGATCGTTTTTTTATTCGTATTTAATATTCCTTGATAAATGCATGTGAAAAATAAAATGTTTGGTAAATATATTATTATATTTTGCTTCCAACAATTTTCAGCATCTCATTTTGTTTTCGATTGTCTACGATATTTTATAAATCACAGTAAGCACGTTCTATGTAAGAGGTTACCGGAATCATTAACTAAAACACAAAAATTAATTTATTCACCAAAATTGATTCCGTTAGTAGTAGAAGTCTTTAAAGTAAGTTCCTTCAGGCCGGTTCTGGTCTAATTTCCCCAAAAAGTAAAAGGTGGGCCAGAACTTGTCTGCGGCATATTTCTCCTAAATTATGTGGCAGAAAAAAAACGGTATACCCTGGAGTGTTCACCGGAACCCAATGGATTAAAGAAAGTAGATTTTTTTTTTAATATATAAAATCTTTTTTCTAAATTAACTCTATTCTCCTAAATTAAAAGAAACGTTTAATCATTTTTTGTACTCGTATTTAATATTATTTGATAAATGTATCTGAAAGGTAAAATGTTAGGTAAATATATTATTATATTTTGCTTCGAACAATTTTCAGCATCTCATTTGGTTTTCAATTGTCTAGGAAATTTTATAAATCATCGTATGCACGTTCTATGTAAGAAGTTACAGGGATCGTTAACTAAAACAGAAAAAATAATTTATTCATCAAAATTTATTTCGTTAGTAGTAGAAGTCTTTAAAGTAGGTTCCTTCAGGTCGGTTCTGGTGTAATTTCCCCCAAAAGCAAAACGTGGGCCGGAACTTGTCTGCGGCATATTTCTCCTGAATTATGTGGCAGAAAAAAACGGTATAGCCTGGAGTGTTCACCGGAACCGAATGGATTAAAGAAAGTAGATTTTTTTAATATATAAAATCTTTTTTTCTAAATTAACTCTATTCTCCTAAATTAAAAGAAACGTTTAATCATTTTTTTTTTACTCGTATTTAATATTATTTGATAAATGTATCTGAAAGGTAAAATGTTAGGTAAATATATTATTATATTTTGCTTAGAACAATTTTCAGCATCTCATTTTGTTTTCAATTGTCTACGAAATTTTTTAAATCATCGTATGCACGTTCTATGTAAGAAGTTGCAGGGATCGTTAACTAAAACAGCAAAAATAATTTATACACCAAAATTTATTTCGTTAGTAATAGTAGTCTTCAAAGACGGTTCCATCAGGTTCAATACCACTATGCGAGCTCTTCCTCTGATTTAATCATCCATGCATTTTCCTTAGGCCGAATCAGGTATTGCCTTCAGCTCCTTCAGATAATTTTCTTTTATGGTCTCATTTGACTCAACACGCTTCCTCGATGTTGTAATTTTATCTCAGGAAACATGAAAAAATCACACGGGATTAGTACGATGCATGGCCGACGCCATTCGTAGCACTTTTGATCAAAAACTATTGCAGCCTTGTGCGATGGTGCATTATCAGGATGCGAAATCCACAAAATATTTAGGCGATATTCAAGATGTTCTATACACGAAATTTCGTTTGACACGCAAAACTTAAGACATACTCTTTTTTCAAATAATTTCTCATTGTCAGAAATCAACAAAAACAGCCGTTGTCAACACAATGAGTCACAAATGGCGATCAAACTCGAGTTTTAATTCGGTAAACTAGTGCCAACCTACAGAAAAAAAAAAATGCGGTGATTTTTTAAATGATAAATTCGGGGTACTTTATACAAAGAATGTATATTTATTTGTTTGAAACATTGATCTTTCAATACATTCTAAAATGTCTTTGTTATTAAAATGTTACAAAATACTAGAAATGAATATGTTTCATTGAAATCAAACAATGCGTATATTTGAATTTTGTTTCATTCTCTGCTGACAGTTATAAATAATGAGTTACAAAAAATATGAACAGATATAAATTAATATGTAAATTCAGACATCGATGCCTTTCAAAATTCACAATATACATTCTTTTAAAACATTGTACCTGTCACAATTCATTTACTGCAATCATTTATCTTTACATATCGCATATAACTTATTGTAATTCAATTTTTTTTTTTTAACTAATCAAAATCCCAGACTAAAAAATGGCTGTTTTAATAAAGTACATTCATTATCAATAAAGAATGACATCTAATTTAAAATTAACATTTAATGCTTTTACATAATTAACTTAGTTTAATGTTAAAAAACAGAACTTTGATTATTTTTACAAGTAGATTCAATTCATTATTAACAAAGTGTTCATAAAAATCGACTGTAAATTTTAATCACAGCAAATTTTTTGAACATAAAATTATGACTGAATATAGTTTTTTTTCTCTTTCATTGAAGCAGCATCGTAATTAAAAGATAATTTCTAAACAATTTATATACTTACCAGCGATCAAGCACACCTGTTTATACTTTTTTTTTCAAAGTTGAAAAAAGTCTATTGAAATATTGTCTCTCAGTTTGCATATTCTTTTATTTGTGTGAATAATGGAAAATATTTTTAAAACGGAAAAATAAGTACGCATACCTTACAATTGCTATACAAAATGAGTGATTTATTTTCCATTATTTTCTATTTTGCATTCAAATGTTAATTGTGATTTTAAGTACGTTTAACTGTTTAGGTTGTTTTCACGTCTAAACAATATTTAAGCGGTTTTTGAAACATTTACGTGAAACTAATAGTGACGTTCTTTTAAAAATTATATTTATTTATTTATTTATTCCTTTTGAAATTATAGATAATTTTGATGTTGGAAATAAAAGCTTTATTGTTACAAAATTTCAATGTTCTTGTTTTTAAATTTCATAATCTGTCTTTATGTTAAAAAAATAAATGACTTTTCTGATATAATTTTTTTTATACAGATCGATTGAAAGTCTTCTGGATAAACGTTTTGCAACTGTTTCTAAAAGTATTTTCCTAGTTTTGTAATTAAAATTTGACTCTGAAATTTTGTTGTAATGTTCTATTCGCTACATGTAAATAAAATAAAATAAATAAATAAATAAAAGATAACATTTATATTCTAATGGCATACTAAAAATTTATAATATCGTTTATTGTCATTATACATTTATATTTATTTATTAGGGTATTCCTTTTGGATGCTATGCCGGTAAATTTAGTGTTGCAAATCAAAGATCTATTGTTTCAAAATTGTACTACTCATTTTTTAAAATAAAAAGATACCTCATTATACCTACTGATATTTTTAGACAAATGACTTTCAGTGTATTGATCTTGTAAGTATCTTAGACGAGTTCGTTAATCAAGTATGTAGTTTTTTAAATATGTTTTTAGGGACACGCAAAATTGGACATGCAAAACTTGTCATCGCAATCATGCATCAAATATTCAACTAATTCCGATCTAATTGGGACAGTATATCAACTAGAAATTTCTAATAGAAATTTCAGTTTTATTCATTAAGAAACATTCCGTAATTATAGTGAAAAAAATTACTTTTTAAAAATTCTGGTAAATATTCAAATAAAGATATATTCGTAACCATATTAAAAGCGTCTTAAAAGCATCTTAAAAGCATCTTGGATGAATTTGTTAATCAAATTTTCTTTGCTGGAGACCCTATGCCGTCAGCTAATGGAAAAACCGGTTTTGTTTAAAGGCAAATTATTAAATTAACGAATGCATCTTTAATTTCGGTTGCCCGAATATATCAGTGTTTTGCCAAAATTTCGACATTTATTTTGCATACCAAACGACGAACAATTTCTCTTTTGGTGCTTCCTGCTACTTTTCTATTCTTCGTATATTTTTATTAATACGCCACGCCCTCTCTACCCTAGTTTTGGCATGGATATGAACTCGCATTACTTTAAATTCATATGTAATTGGATTATCTTGTGCTTTGAAGCTGAAATTATTTAACATGTGGCAAAGTTATGGTTACGAATATATCTTTATTTGAAATGTTTACCAGAAAATTTAAATAGTATTTTTTTACTATAATTACGGAATGTTTTTTATTGAATAAAACTGAAATTTCTATTAGAATTTTCTAGATGTACTGTCAAATCTGCAGGCGCTAAATTCTTAACACTACTATACAAGAATGAGTTAATTGAATGCAAATTTATTAACGCAAGATGTTGTATGAAAGGTATTATTAAAGGCAAGGAGCGGGGGCTAAAATTTTGATGTCCAGGTCCTTGGAACCGTAGGCTACGCATTAAACGGGACATGCGGGCGATGAATAATACTTTGAAAAAAAAATTAAATCTGGAGAAGGAATAAAATAGTGATTTAATTTCGTAATTTTGATTTCGAATTTTACATTATGTTTTTGGATTTTAAACAAAAATACTAAATTTCCCAAGTAAATATATCTTGAGTCTTAGATTTGGGTAAAAGCGATATTGTATATTACATATACATCGAGTTCATGTAATATTTTATATAAAATGTTTTTTTTTTTATATTTTGTTCCGACAAAATAAAATATTAAATTTCATCCGTATATGGAAAATGAAACTTTTCAAATTCAAATCAGTCAATGAATTTTAATTCAAAATTATTTTACTCACACATCCACTATACATCATATAATAGAAAAAAATTCGACTTCTAAATATTCATGATGTTTACTTTACGCGGTAGCCTTAGATAGGAAGTAAAATAATCAGACATTCAATAAGTAATATATGCACGGTAAATAAATAATTATGTGGGAAGATATTTTAATGATATCATTTTAACGAACAGAAAATATGCTGAATATTCTTAAAATCTTAGAAGCAATATATTGTTTGCAGAAATATCTTGAATACTTGCTAGAATGTTATTACTGTTTTAAACATCCTTTTTCGCGTCTTGTGTCTATATTTAAAAACTTAATTATACTACTCAAACAAACGTTTTATGTCAACATAATTTTCCATCAACAAAATTTCTGCCTTTGTGTAAATAAAGTAAAAACATATTCTGAACGGTTAAAATTTTAATAAATTTTCCGACAAGAGTAATTTTATGTGTCGCTAAGTATTTTTATTTTTTAAAGTTGAAGGCAAAACGTTATTCATTAGAACTTTATAGTAAATTATACTTTATATTCTGTCTTTGTTTGTTTTAGGTGTAAAAATGATTGCATGAATTGAATCTTGAAGTTATCACTTGCAAAGTGAATTCTCTCTTTTCATGTAATATTTCTCTTCACAATAAAAAATTATAAGTTAAGTTAAAACCTACAAAAGAAGAACAAGAGAGTAACAGAAAATTTCCTAAAAAAAAGCGGGAAATCTTTAATTCCTATTTAGTACAGTCACTGTTTTGATTAATATCATTATAATATTTGTATTATAAAACAGATCAAATACGTATGCCTAGAACAGGGACGGCGAACCTATGCCACGCGTGCTATAAGTGGCACGCTGCAGATTATTTTTGGCACGGCATACTTTTGGCACAGCATATTTTTGGCACGGCTAGTTTTACATCAAAATATAGTAGAATTTCACAAAAGGCATTAATTAATATAAATGTTGTCTGTGTCACTTGAATCCGATTAGTTCGGTTGGTTGTGATTGCCAGACAGATTGAAGAAATTGAAATATAACTTAATTTATCCGAATCTAGCTCAATATTGGTTCAGAAAATTTTGAGAATTAGAAGATAATCGCTAAACAAAAATTAAAAGTGTAATAAGCAAAAATGCTGATTTTAAAATTATAACAACTTGGAATTCAATTCCGCACACTAAAAGCTATAGTTTCTGGCGCTTTCTATTTTGACAATTTTTTCTGCAAGACATTCTTTTCGTAAGGAAAAAAAAAAAGAAAACAGAAAAATTTAACTAAAAACGTCTTGTCAAGTGAGTGCAATTAAACTTGCATTCTATCGAAAATAACTAAGTACAAAGCGGATATAAATTATTTAGCATTTAAGATGAGACAACAGAAATAATATTTTCTAAATAAATTTCTACAGTATAACATCAAATATCACCTGTATTTTCTTACTGCTAAAAACAAAATTTTAAGTAGTTTGTTATTTGATCCATTAATTATTTTTATTGTTGGCACGTCATGATCACGTAAAGTATATTTTTGGGGAAATTTGGCACGTGGACGTGAAAAGGTTCGCCATCCCTGGTCTAGAAGATGTATGGTTTACGACAATTTAAGACTAGTCGTTGGGGGTGGGGGGCACAGTAATCCTTACCTATCATGAATATGCATAATATAAAATATGAAAATAAAATATGTGTAAATTATTTATAAAATGCATTGGAATTCCAAAATAAAAGTTAAACGTATATTTAAATATTTTTAATGCATAGTAATGTTCTATTACTGAATTGCGGATACTACTTGATTATCTCGTCGATCAATTTCGACAAATTATACAAATCGCCAAATTACTCCCAAAATTATATAAATTGGCATAATTTTTATTTTAAATAACTAAAGAACAAATAAATTAGTAAAAGATTAATAATAATACAAATAAAACGTCGAATTAAAAATCACTTGATGAAATAACAAACAAGTGTATAGTGTTTAATGTCAAGTGAATGTGACATTTACGATAAGCCATTATTGACATTTAATCTTATAGTTTGGAGATAATTTTTTGGTCAACAGAATAATCAAATAGTACCGGATTGCGTAAAAGAAACATCCTTATAACTCCAAAAATTATAATCATATTAACCAGCAGTTTACTGCGTCGGATTAAGAGTCTCATTTCCAATTAAAATATATCTTTGAAGTGAAATTTGAATGAAATACAGGGTCATGAAACATCAAAGAGAGTGGAAATAGGATTACAAATATCTCGGCAACTATTTATCCGATTGACTTCATTCTTTATAGAAAATTTATGTTTTTTTATTGTCTTTTATATTCACTCCTTAAAATAAACAATTACGAAAATTTTTATATACCTTCTATCAAAACGAATATTTCGAGAGTCCGAAAAAAATAGTTCGCCATAATTGAGGTTAATGGAATTGAATAGGTTTCTTTTCATTCCTATATACTAAATACACACAAAAAATTTCAAGTCTCTATCTCAATTTTTCGGGAGATAGAGCGTTTACAGACACATACACAGATACACAGACGGACGGCATTTTTGTTTTCTAAAAATATGTTTTTCGGAATCTCCAGTTTCTGAAAAACGTGTAAATTCGTCAATTTATTTTTAGATTTTTAAAACGATTACAAGACTCACCCTATTCTACGTATGATGGGTAAGTAAAAGTATGGAGAAATCGGTTATTTATTTTTTATTATTAAAATTACTTTATAAAAAATCCTTCAAATTTAAATTTGCTTAAAAATTAAATAAGAATTCTACTTTTTATTCAAATAGTCAGAATAATAAAACATACTTCAGCATTTGCTATGTTTTAAGTATGTTTGACTTAATAAGAAATTATACCTAATAATAAACAAAACATACCTCATGAGATGTCAGTTAACTTTATTCTTAAAATAACGTATAAAATAATTTCCAGCGAAACTTTAGCAGAAAAAAATAGCATTTATTCTGGAAATTTCCTTTAAAAAAATTTCACACAGAAATTCAAATTCAAATTTTAGCTTACGCAAAGAATGCTTTTTTTTCATTAAAATAGTTTCATGGTAATCAAGCATTATAAGTATTGTTATCTCCAGGTATAGTCAGCAAATAATTCGCTTAGATATTGCGTGCATCCTAAAAGTAATTCTCAGCGACAGGAAATTCGTTTATTTTTTTTCTCTGTAGAAGAATTGTCATTTTATATATGCTCGTAATTATCTCCTTTAGAGTTTTTGAAAGATATATTAAGCTATCTATGCTATTATAGTTCAATAAAGGGCACGCGATAAGGTGAACTCATTGTATACATGCGTGTAGTTACAAACTGTGATAGCGGTTTGAATGATTTAGAGACATGATAATAATGCAGATATATGAATTACGAAAATACCGATTGTAAAAAAATTCTTCTTTTTGAAATAAATAAAAAATGCGAATGAAATAATGCAATATATATTCTATTTCACAGAGTTTTTTTTTTTTTTTTTTAGTCTATTTGTTTTAAAAGATAGCGCATGTTTATTGAATTATAACTTTATACATATTTATGTGATATTTTCATCAAAATAAGGTGTAGAAGCAATACTTTCAAAGATAGCAAAGACTGCTTACTGGAACTTGCCACTAAGTTATAGTATGTCAGATAATTATATTTTTACAATAAAGTATGTAATATTTTCCATCGAAGCTTTAGCGGAAAAAAATGGAATTACTCTTGAAGTTTCCTTTAAAAAATTTTCACATGGAAATTCAAATTAAAATTATAGCTTACGCAGAAAATTGTTTTTTTTCATTAAAATAGTTTCAAGGTAATCAATCATTACACGTATTACTATCTCTAGGCAGAGTCAGCAAATAATTCGCCTAGATATTGCGTGCCAACGTAAAGTAATTCTCAGCGACAAAAAATTCGTTTAATTTTTTCTCCGCAGAAGAATTGTCATTTTATATATGCTCGTGATTATCTTCGTTAGAATGTTTGAAATAGTACGTATCAAGCTAGCTATGCTATTATAGTTCAATACTGAGCACGCGATGTATACATACGTGCAGTTACAAACTGCGATAGCGGTTTGAATGATTTAGAGACATGATAATAATACAGATATATGAATTAAGAAAAAACCGATTGTAAAAAAATTCTACTTTTTGAAATAAACACAAAATGCGAATGAAAGGATATTTATTCTGTTTCACAGAGTTTTTTGAGATTTATTGGTTTTAAAAGATAACGGGGAATTTATTGGAATAACTTTACACAGCTTTATAAGATTTTTCTTTTTATTAAATTAGTTGTAGAATTATTGCTTTCATATACAGAAATGTCTTCGACTGGATCTTTCTACTAAGATATAATATGGCAGATAATTTTATTTTTACAATAAAGTGTAAAATATTTTCCATCGAAAATTTAGCGGAAAAGTATTTAATCTTGAAATTACCTTTAAAAAATTTCTCACGGGAGTTCAAATTATAACTTACGCAGAAAATTTTTGTTTTTCTTTTTCATTAAAATAGTTTCATGGCAATCAAGCGTTATAAGTATTATTATCTTCCTGCATAATCAGCAAATACACTGCTCAAAACAATTGATATTTGAAGTTTTATATAAAATAAAGATATAAACGAATTTTTTTTTTTTTTGCCGAAAATAGAAGAAGAGAATCACAAATGCAAATTTTTCTGGTTTTCAAACTGTGGAGTATGCAAATTTTGAGTTCGACGTCAAAAACGTCGCTTCAGCGGCAGCGAATGAAATTTGACTTTCAACTGGATAAAAGAGAATGAAGACAAGGATGATCGGCATTCAGTGATTGCTTTGTTTCGATGAGTACGATGTCTCAGCGAAGTCATTTGACAGATTCAGAAGCTTTGAGAATTGTTGGTAGGCTAGAAGGGGGCCAAACTCAAGCCGAAGTAGCACAAGCCATTCGAGTGTCACAAAGTGTCATTTCCAGGATCTGGAACCGTTTTTTGGAGAGTGGATGTGCAGGCCGAAGACCAGGGCAAGGTCGTAGACGGCCAACAACGCCCAATGAAGATCGGTATTTAGCGTTAACAGCTCGGAGACACCGAACCATGAACGCTACTCTTCTCCAACAACACCTTCGCTCGGCTACAGGCACCACGATTTCAACTCAGACTGTCCGAAACCGGATCCATGCTGTAGGTCTGTATGCTCGCCGACCGATGGTATGTGTTAGATTAACATCAAGGCATCGTCGCGACCGCAGGGAGTGGGCAACCGAGCATGTCAACTGGAGGAGAAATGAATGGAGCAATATTCTGTTTTCTGACGAGTCCCGTTTTTCTGTGCATCCGGATAATAGGCGTATTTTCATCTGGAGGGACCGTGGCAGTAGGAATAATCCTGCGTTCGTGCACGAAGGTGTCAGATTTGGCGGTGGAGGAGTGTTGGTGTATGGTGGCATCTCCATTGACGGGCGCACTGACCTCTACATCATTCGAGATGGAGCTCTGACTGGTCGCCGATATAGGGATGAGATCCTCAGACCTATTGTAGTCCCTTACGCTGCAGCAATCGGAGATAACTTCATTTTAATGGACGATAACTGCAGGACACATCGTGCAAACCTGGTGGAGGATTTCCTTTTCGAGGAAGGAATCGTTCGAATGGAATGGCCAGCGTGTTCTCCAGACATGAATCTAATCGAGCACGTTTGGGACGCTCTAGGAAGACGAGTTTCTGGCCGCCAACAACCCCCACAAACTCTCCAAGAACTGGAAAGAGCTCTTCTGGAAGAGTGGGGCAGAATACCCCAACTCGTCATTAATAGCCTCATTGAGTCCATGCCTCAAAGGTGTTCAACGTTGCGGCTGCCCGTGGAAACCATACCCCCTACTGAAAATGATTTTCTTTGAAGAAAACACCTTTTCTTATTCTTTTTTTCTCATATGCACAAATTGTGTTTTTTTCCCTTTAGTACACAAATGCGCAATAAAATGCATTTTTTCTGCCAAACATGTGTAATTTATTCTCATATAACCTACTATGTCTGTCGACCATGTATCAATCAGCTAAACAGTTTACCAGATACAAAATCCACCTAAAACTGCAATATCCTTTAATTGTTTTGAGCAGTGTAATTCGACTAGATATTGCGTGCAACCGTAAAGAAATTCTCAGCGACAGAAAATTTAATTTTTTCCTCTGTAGAAGAATTGTCATTTTATATATGCTGGTAATTATTTCCGTTAGAATTTTTGAAATACATATCAAACTAGCTATGCTATTATAGTTCAATACAGAGCACGCGATACGGTGAACTCATTGTATACATGCGTGTAGTTACAAACTGTGAAAGCGGTTTGAATGATTTAGGGACATGATAATGATACAGATATATGAATTAAGGAAATACCGATTGTAAAATTTCTTCTTTTTTGAAATAAATAAAAAATGCGAATGAAATAATGCAATATATATTCTGTTTCACATAATTTTATTTAAGTCCGTTTGTTTTAAAAGATAGGCGCATGTTCACTGGATTATAACTTTACACATTTTTATGTGATATTTTTTATCAAAATAATCTGTAGAAGCATTACTTTCAAAGATAGCAAAGACTGCTGACTGGAAGTTTCCACTAAGTTATAGTATGTCAGGTAATTTTATTTTTACAATAAATTCTATAATATTTTTCGTCGAAGCTTTAGCGGAGTAAATGCATTTATTCTTGAAATTTCCTTAAAAAAAATTCTCACGGGAATTCAAATTCAAATTATAGCTTATGGAGAGAATCTTTCTTTTTTTTTTCATTAAAATAGTTTCATGGTAATCAAACTTCACAAGTATTATTATCTCCAAGTATATTCAGCAAATAATTTGCCTAGATATTGCGTGCAACCGTAAAGTAATTCTCAGCGACAAAAAATTCGCTTAATTTTTTCCTCTGTAGAAGAATTGTCATTTTTATATATGCTCGTGGTTATCTTCCTTAGAATTTTTGAAATACATATCAAGCTAGCTATGCTATTATAGTTCAATACAGAGCACGTTATGTATACATGCGTGCAGTTACAAACTATGATAGCGGTTTGAATGATTTAGAGACATGATAATAAACGGATATATGAATTAAGAAAAAAACGATTGTAAAAAAAATTCTTCTTTTTGAAATAGAAAAAATATCCGAATGAAATAATGCAATATGTATTCTGTTTCACAGAGTTTTTTTTTTTAAGTCCATTTGTTTTAAAAGATAGGCGTACGTTTATTGGAATATAATTTTACACATCTTTATGTGGTATTTTTACCAAAAAACGCTGTAGAAGCATTACTTTCAAAGATAGAAAAGACTGCTGACTGGAACTTGCCACTAAGTTACAATATGTCAGATAATTTTATTTTTACAGTAAAGTCTATAATATTTTCCATCGAAACTTTAGTGGAAAAAAATTAATTTATTCTAGAAATTTCCTTTACAACAATTTATCACGGGAATTCAAATTCAAACTGTTAGCTTACGCAGAGAATCTTTGTTTTTCTTTTTCATTAAAATAGTTTCATGGTAATCAAGCGTTATTTGTATTATTACGTCCCGCGGTATAGTCAGCAAATAATTCGCCTAGATATTGCGTGCAACCATTAGGAAATTCTCTTTGACAGAAAATTCTTTTATTTTTTTTCCTCTGTAGAAGAATTGTCATTTTATATATGCTGGTAATTATCTCCGTTAGAATTTTTTGAAAGACATATCAAGCTAACTATGCAGTTCAATTCAAAGCACGCGATAAGGTGAACTCATTGTATACATGCGTGTAGTTACAAACTGTGAGAGTGGTTTGAATGATTTAGAGACATGATAATAATACAGATATATGAATTAAGAAAAAACCGATTGTAAAAAAATTCGCCTTTTTTTAAATAGATAAAATATTCGAATGAAATAATATAACATTTATTCTGTTTCACAGAGTTTCTTGAGATGTATTTATTTTAAAAGATAACGGAAAGTTTATTGGAATAACTTTACACAGCTTTATACGATTTTTTTTATAAAATAAGTTGGAGAATCATTACTTTCATAGATAGATTTTGTTTTCTGGCTGGATTTTTATACTAAGATATAATATGTAAGATAATTTTATTTTTACAATAAAGTCTAAAATAAATTTTCAGAGCAGCCTTAGCGGAAAAAAACGTATTTATTCTTGAAATTTCCTTAAAAAAAATTGATACTGAAATTCAAACTCAAATTATAGCTTTCGCAAATAATCTTTTCTTTTTTTTTCATTAAAACAGTTTCATGATAATCAAATTTTATAACTATTATTATCTTCAGGTATAGTCAGCAAATTATGCTCTCAGATATTGCATGCAACCTGAAAGTATTTCTCAACGGCAGGAAATTCGTTTAATTTTTTTCCGTCTGTTGAAGAATTGTCATTTTACGCTCGTGATTATCTCCGTTAGAATTTTTGAAAGACATATCAAGCTAGCTATGCTATTATAGTTAAATGTGGAGCACGCGACAAGGTGATCTTATTGTATACATGCGTGTAGTTACAAACTGTGATAGCGGTTTAAATGATTTAGAGACAGGATAATGATATACATACATGTATTAAGAAAAAACCAATTGTATTAAAAATTCGTCTTATTTTTAATAAATAGAAAATGTGAATGAAATATATATTTTCTTTCTCAGAGTTTTTTTTTTTTCCAAGTTCATTTGTTTAAAAAGATAACGACAAATTTGTTGGATTATAACTATACAGAGATGTTTCAAAAATATATATTTTAAAAACACACTCAAAATATATATTAGACATTTAATTGCTAAAAAGGACGTCAAATGTTAATAAAATACATTAAAAGATCTTAATAATTTGACATGTTTCGATTGAACTTACTCAATCATCATCAGAAAACAAAAAGCACTAAGATGGAAAATGACAATAAACTATTACAAATGAAATTTAAAAATAAATAAATAAAAATCAATTTAAACTGTACTCCAATCATTAAATAATTATTATTATGTACATAATAATAACATGCACGCAATATTAATTATAATATGCACACAATTATAATTAATAGCATGTACTCCAATCAACTGAAATTTCATTTGTAATAGTTTATTGTCATTTTCCATCTTAGTGTTTATTTGTTTTCAGAATATGATTGAGTAAATTCAATCGAAACATGTCAAATTATTAAGATCTTTTAATGTATTTTATTAACATTTGAGGTCCTTTTTAGCAATTAAATGTTTAATATATATTTTGAGTGTGTTTTTAGAATATATATTTTTGAAATATTTTTAATGGACGTATAAGAGAACTCCTGTTTATAATATAATATTTATAGAGTTGTATAAGATTTTTTTTTTTCGAAATAAGTTCAAGTAAGAATCATTACTTTCAAAGATAGAAAAATCTGCTGGCTGTAATTTGCCACTAAGATATAATAGATACTAAATGGGTGAGAATTATATTTACAAACTAGACACTTGATAAATTATAAAATATGTAATATAACCGCTTACGTTTCTTGTAATTGTAAAAGAAACGTAAGTTATATTTACATCATTCATTGAAAATATATATTATAATAAATTTCTACAATGCATTTCGATTATAAATACACATCATACATTGTTTATCAATACTTATAATTGTATAAAGTTTATGACTCTTTGCATTTTTTAGTGTCTTTATAATTTTGACCAGAGACGCATAAGACGCGTACATAATACATACGTCCAAGAATCTTATAGCTATATTAATCTTATATTAAAATAATAACAATCTAAGATAAATCTGTGTCATTATGCATATATGTAAGTGGGAATTTACGTAATTACGCAGGTATTATATTAAAACTGAAGCAATAAATATGGAGGTAAAAGTTTTATGTGTGGAAGCAATTTAAAATTTGAAAAGCAAAAAATAAAGTTTGGAAGTACTATAATGTATTATTATTATTGATTTTTTTTTTCTGAGAATTACGTACTTTTTCTAATTAATGTTTTAAACTTAACTCTACAAATATAAAATAACTTTTTATATGAAATAAGTCTTGGAGAACAGAAGAAAAAATAATCTTTAAAGTAAACTCAGACAAAAAATTTCGATAATTTTTGTCATCTTTCAGCACCTTATGTTTCAGAGTAATTGTTTTTGATATGACAGCGAAAAATTTTTCGAGTAAGGCCAATTATATTTGATTTAGCTCCCCTCTGGAAATATGAGAAAAACTGCTGACAAAATAAAAATTAAGAGAGAACGTGAGTTACATTTGATATCTTACAAAAATACTTTAAAATTAATCTCGATAACCTTTGTTTTTAAAAGTGAAAAACATCATTTTTAAGAACCTGCCACTGAATGTTTCTTCTGTTTGTCATGTGTTGTTTAACTGTTTGATAAACTTCTTCTTTTTCAATTTCCACACACAATTGAAAAAATGCTGCGTTTAAATATTTCAAAGAAAAAAGTATGTTTAAGAAATGTAATTTTAAATATTTAATTTATAATTATAAAAGAATTGAAATACATTAAAGCACGGGAAAACAAAAAAGTTTTTTAACGTAGTGTTTTTTCTGAAAGAAGATTTAACTTTTTGTTTAGACGCTTACTTTTATTTTTATAAATGATTGTATACTTTTTACCCAAATATTGTAACTCCACACAATAAACAGACAATAAAATTTTAAATGAAATAATCTATGGTAAAAAATCAACTACGTAACTAGATGGTAGCTAAAATAATAATCTTTAAACTAAACATACAATAATTATTATGAGACTTTAGCATTTTCCCCTACATTATACTTGCTTTTGATATGACAGCGAATATTTTCCCGTGCAAGGCCAATTATATTTGATTTAGTTTTCCTCTCGAAAGATAAGGAAAACTGCTGACAAATTAAAATTAAAACAGAACCTGAATTACATTAGATGTTACAAAAGTCTTTAAAAATAATGTCATTGGTGTTTCTTTTTTTAAAGTGGAAACACCGCTTTTAAGAATCTGTCACTGTATCTCTGTTCTTTTTATCATTTGTAGTTTGAATATTTAGTAAAAGTCTTATTTTCTAAATGTCACACAATGAAATAAAATTGTATGGAAAATATTAATTGTTAAATATTTGGAATGTATTTGCGGGTAAAAAAAGATAAACGAAGATGAAGGAAGAATATCTTTTTTTCATTTTATGCTGAAAAGTTTGTATATAGTAAATGTTTTTTTTATTTATTTCAAACATTTTCACGAAAGACTAATCATAAACAAAATATCGATTTGTTCTAAATTTAAATAAATTCACAAAGTGCATCTTTTGTAAATCATTTATGTATTTTTAACAAAATCGAGATTTTAATATCTGCCAAATATTTCATTTCCATGTTATGTTTAAGCTACCTCAAAACTTTTTAATTTTTTTTTTCTTTTAGATTCACAAATTAACTATTTGTCTTTAGCAATCATCTACAAAATTGATTTTTGAACACACAAACATTTTTGAGGCTATGCGAATTCGGTGGCTACCAAAAATACATAGTTTTGTAAATACAGAATTAGTAGACGGATTTAATCTTCTAGCAAATTTTCTTGTAATACTACGCTTTTCTTGTAATACTAGAAATTGCAGACATCTTTTTTTTTTTTTTTTTTTTTTTTTGGTGGAGTGGGGGGGGAATAGCATTTTGTTCTCAATATTCTACATGTTCACGAATTGCCTACGATACATATGTGTAATACACTACAGTAAGGCATTACACATTCAAAGTTATTCCGCATACTCTTTTTTACTGCGGGTCTTATTCTCCAAAAATATTATTATAAACTCCTTAACTTCCTGTTTGAAATCGGCGACAAAGAAGTTTAAACATGGTTATTTCGAAAGAGTGTATTTTACAGGTTATTATTTGGAATGGACGTATGTCACGATTTTTCACTAAAGGAAATTATTTTGTCACTAGTATCCGAACAGTTATAGAGTCACGTTTGTAGCAGGATGACTTCAGTTTGGTAATTGTCCATTGAATATTTGTTGTTGAAGTGCCTTATACGTTATTATAAAACCGTGGTATGAAGAATCATTATGCTCGATGGTTGCTTGTTAAGAGAGGGTTTGTACAGAAAAAAATGAGGAAAATCTTCGTGGGTAGTCTGGTCATAAGTTAGATAGGTTTCTCCTTTGAAGGTAATTTTTAAAGAAAGCAGCAACTACATATTCAATTTGAGACACAACATATTCGTTAACTTCACTTTTAACATTCTTCAGCGCTAACAAAAACTTGAGGAATTAATCTGACGATACGACTTTATGCATAAATGTATAACAAGTCTGAAAAAACTCTAATCAAAATGAGTACTTTAGCATGAAAGTCAGCATATTTTCTTGTTAAAAAGCAAAAAGCTTTATAAAATTAATTTCATGTTTCTAAGGTTTTATCACGACAAAAACCGTTAAATGTATGCAAATGAGAAAATAGAAAAAGAAAAGAATATGCATTTTCTTGTGTCCAATAGAATGTTATTATTTCTTCTAGTACATGTCTACTAGAATAATTTACTAAGCAGTCAATTTCATCATACTCTAAAATTTCTTGTGAATAACTTCAACAACAACAACAACAAATCGTTTCGCTAATTAATTTTTCATTTCCTTCTCTTTCTCATATTGTTCGTATGTGAATGATCGATGAGCACAAAAAGCGAAAGATCACGAGGGCAATGTTATTAAGACTGACTCTTTATGCAACGGAAATGTCCTGGCATTTCGAAGATTTTTTTCCTCACTGGTTCAGCTACTATATGATATAGGATTTCAGAATTCTCGGTGGGGGAGGAAGGTCAACAACGTCCTTTCGTATTTTTGCTGACTTTACTCCCTACATGGGTATTACTCCCTTCAGGCCTTACATTATTACTCCCTTCAATGGCGCCAATATATATGGACCTATGGGGCGAGAGCACACCCAGTAATTTGATCTCTTCGCCCACCCAATTTCAATTGATTTAATTCGTAATTTATTTTTTTTAATTATGTAATCGCTGAAATGAAATTTGGTTTTTATTAATGTTCTGAACATAGTTTTTTTTTTTTTTTTTTTTTTTTTTTTTTTTTTTTTTAAAAATAGCAAGGTGATAAATTAGACTTACAAGACAACTGAAAACTTTTTCATCGGAAATTTCTCACGAAAACAAATTCCCTGCCTATTTTACCGTCTGTTTTGATGTCTTGTATTGATAAAGCACTTAGGTGACTAAAAAGTACGCTTTTCTTCACATTTACGTTTTTGCACTTTCGATATTTAGCAACTCCAATGTTATTTAAAACAAATATTAATTTATTTATAAGAAAGAACTTATAAGGACATAATTTTATAAAATTATAACTAAATTATAATATTTTAAAATTTCCTTAGAAAAAACAATGTTATTTCGAATTATATTTAGTCATTCGTTCCTCCCCTCTCTCTCTCCACACACATACACACTAAGGGCAAAAAATACATGTGTTATTTTACTCAAAAAGTGTTGAGCCCACTCAATATTTTTGAAAAGTTGGCGCTGCTGTATATATTATTATTTAACATTGAGTATTATTCTGTTAACATTATCTTTTGCATAACCCTATTACATACCAACTAAAAGATAGGGATAAATTTTTACTTTCTTCTATCTTTACAAGAAGAATGCATTGGATTCATGGAAATTTTCAAATTCCGGTTTTTCGACGGATTTACGCGCTTTATGGGTCAGGAATTTCAAAAAACATGTTTTTACAAAATGTCTGTCTGTGAGTCTGTGACTCTGTCTGTCCGTCTGTCTGTCTGTATGCATGCGACACAAATTTTGTCGGAGCTCTAGCTCAAGAACTAATGCACAGAATTTAATGAAAATTTATATTCAGGTAGACCCTGATATAGATTGGTGCTAATTAGTTTTTGGTGTAAATCGCTCAACAGGTGGCGCTGCTATGCTGTATTTTTCCCGATTTTCGCAATAGCTGTATCTGAAGAACTAATGCACGGATTTTCATAAAACTTCAGATTCCGTTAGTCCTTGACATGAATAGATGCTGTTTACGTTTTGGTGTAAATCGCCCAACAGGGGGCGCTGCTATACTGCATTTTGCAGGATTTACACAATTACTGCAATAGCTCTATCTCAAGAACTAGTGGAAACATTTTCATCAAACTTCAGATTCAGTTACTCTTACGAATTGATGCAGACTACGCATTGGTGTAAATCGCCCAATAGGAGACGCTGCTGTGCTGCATTTTGCAATATTTCCTCAATAGCTCTATCTCAAGAACTAATGCACGGATTTTCATCAAACTTCAGATTTAAGTATAACTTGATTAATATTGCTGCTGATTATATGTTGGCGTAAATCACGCAACAGGTGCTGCTGCTATGATGCATTTATCAGCATTTGCGCAATAGCTCTATCTCAAGAACTAATGCTCGAATTTTCCTCAAACTTCATATTCAGTTAGACGTTGACATAAGTTGATGATAATTAGGTTCTGGTGTAAATAGCCCAATAGGTGGCGGTGCTATTCTGTACTTTTCTGGATTTACACAATTTCAGCGACAGTCATACCTCGAGAACTAATGCACAGAATTTCATCTTTTTAGAATTCTCATGATGAGCACAGATTGCCATTTAATTTGGCACTGTGATAGCGAATTTTGAAGTATAGACATGTACCTAGAAGAAAAAATTTGTGATGGCCACAACATACTAGCTTTAGAAGTCCACATACTTCCCCATTACAAATTAAAAATTCTATCGAAAATAAATTTTCATGTGTTAAGGTTCGATTATTCTCATGCCATAAAAAAGAAAAAGAAAAAAAAAAAGGAATAATTCCAAATTCACCTTCTAGTATTAAATAGAAATGTTCTAATGAACTAGCCGATATTCTGCCTGCTAATGCATTTCTGATATAATATTTTACTACACATTGTTTATCTTCCCCCTATAGAAGTTTTAAAGGTAACTTCAACAATCAAAATTCCTGTGACTCATTAATTTCTCGTTTCTATTATTTTCTCTCTTTGATTATAAGGTTCGCATGTGAATCACATATGAACACATTAATCGAACGATGATGAAGATAATGTTTTAAACAACCCTGATTCAGCTACTATCTTACATGGAATTTCAGTATTCACGGTGGCAGAGTCTGTGTGTGTGTGGGGGGGGGGGGGGGGGGTCGGGGGCGGTAACATATTTTTTTCTGCTAAATTTACTCCCTATTTGGACATTTGAATTCTTGTCAAACAGACAAGACTAATCTGATAATATGACCTTATGCAGAGGTCTGTTATTTATCAACTACAAAAATTTAACACTTTTTTTTTTTAAACCGCATACACCATTAAAGATTAAAAACTTTATATAAAATAAAATTTCATGCTTTTAATGTTCCGTTATACTCATATCGAAACACCCGTTAAAAGTCTGGCGTTCAAAAAAAAAAAAAAAAAAAAAAAAAAAAAAAAAGAGAGAACAAGAAATAAAAGAATTCCAAATATACATTCCAATATTCAATAGAAATGTTCCGATGCACTAATGTTATTCTGCCTACTAGTCCATTTCTGCTATAATATTTCACTACACAGTCATTATCTTCACCCCCTGAAATTCTTATGGATAACTTCAACAAAAGCAAATTCCTTTGACTCATTAATTTCTCATTTCCTTCCCTTTCTCGTATTGCTTATAAGGCTCGTATGTGAATGACATATGAGCACAGGAATCGAAAGATCATGAGGGTAATGTTTTAAACACAGACCGTAAATGCAACGGAAATGTCCTGACATTTGGAAGTTCTCTTTCCGCCCTCGCACAGCTACTATATTATCTGAAATTTCAGAATTCACGGGGGGTTCAATATCATCATTTCTTTCTTCTGCTGAATTTGCTCCCCACATGGACATTCTGCTTGATACTGCAAAAAGACGTCATGGATTAGAAGCATAATGCATTGTGAAAGGAGTTCTATTTCGCTGGAATAACATATATGTATGATTCAACATCGCAAAAAGAAATATTATTTACTGTGATTTATCTAAAGCGTATTTTGGGCCATTTCTGAAATGGTTTCTTTCTGAAAGAAGTTATTTCACGAATGTGTTGTTTTATTGAATAAATATATATTTAAGATATTTTTAGTCACCGCTTAAATGTCTAGCATTTTGAAAAGAAAATATTTAACGATTTAAGAAATATATATTTTAAAGTAATATTTAAAATTTTTAAAGAAATAAATAAAAGTAAGTGAAATTAATTTATAAAATTAATAAATAAATTAAAAAAATCAAAAAACCCGACTGCGTTAAAAGCGAATTAATTATTTCTCATCAGTGTGAAAATATTTTTTATATTACTAACCTATTTTTTTTTATTTACTTGTATTGCTGACTTTTAAGTTGTGTTTAATTGTTAGTTCTTATCTATAAACACTGTTTTGATAAAGCCTATAGATGTCTATGATGGTTAGAGTTTGAGTAAAGCTAGAGATCCTACCTACGCAACTTTCAGGTTGTATAATATTTAAATGGAGCTTCTGACTGTCAAATAGTCAATGAAATATCGGCTTCATTTTGATAGACCTATCCAATGATATGTCAATAGGGTGCGTAAAAATTTCTTTCGTCTATACCGCCTTTTTGTATTTTACGACAGCCATTTTGAATTTCCAAAAACAAAACCAAGCCTATAACCATTGGGCGATTAAGAAAAATAGATAAAGACCTCATTCATTAAAATCCATCCAGCCATTGGGATGTTTCGAGGGTATAAAAAAATCCACATATCCAGATACGCGTGAAACGCATAACCCTTCTTGGCAGTCGGGTAAAAAGTATTTATAAAATAATATATCTCTATATATACGAATAAGAATAATATAATGTAATGTAATATTTAATTCGTATTACATAAAATAAAAGAAAATATATAATATTAAATACGAATTATCCTATATTACAATACGAGCAAATCTATTGAGTCTGTGTCTATGTGTTTTTCTATGCAAATTTTAACAGCTCTAACTATTTTGACTAAATTTCGTATCCTACCGTCTTGGAGTACGAGAAGACCATTGGGATAGATTACAAGTTCGAGAGATTAGTGGGTCACTACGTGCCAATACTTTTCAATGGGAATGAATGTTCAAACAGTTATTAAGTTGTTGAACATTTGGCAGTAAACAAAGTCACAAAGTTGGCAATATTTCATCAAATTTTGCGATATTGGGAAAAATATTAGCGACATTGGTATAATTCTGCGAGCAAATTGGAAATCAATATTAACAATGCAAAAATACATGCTTGGAGTCAAATGAAAGAATATCGTCAAATTAAGCGATAATTTGGTGAAAAAATTCGATTTCATAAACTGCAGGAATTTTTTTGAAATTTCCAATAGGGGCCGATATACATGATTCAACCAATCAGAGTTCATACGCTGTTGAAAATCTGCAGATTTTGCTGCATAGTCACACCACCGCTTTTACAGAATATCTCTATTCTGGCCAGTGAGAATGCTCCTTTATATAATCAAATAAAGTTTTTCTATAAAAGCGGTGGAGTGACTATGGAGCAAAAACTACTGATTTTTAACAGTGTAGAACGTTACTTCTATCAATCAGGGTACGTAGAAATTTCTCAACATATGCTTGGCGCTAAAAGCATAAATATCGCCGAATTTAGCGGTATTTGTCGAAAAAAATGACCTTCAGTATTTCAAAGAATTTTCCAGATTGTTATAAAATTAAATACAATGTGGCAATAATACAGCGAGAATTTGTGGTTATATCGAGTTGAAAACAATGTTAATTTTTTGGCGATCCCCGCCTTATATTATAATATATAATTCGGATTGCAAAACATAATAGAAAATATAAGTATAATTTCTATAAATTCTATAAATAACATTAAATAGTGACTCTACCTAACATATAATCTTAAAGCGTGATCGTTTGACAAAAGACTTAAATTAAATTTTTAACATAATTTAAATGTATAAAAAACCAATAATAAATATAAACTTATATTGAAATATAAATATTTATATCTTTTCCACAAATAAGATATTATGAAATCTTCTAAATGATTCACATTTTTTTAAACTGTAGAATAATATAGAATAAAGAATGTTGGTTGTAATTTAAAATAACACCCTGGTGTGTTCCATAAGCGATACTTTACGAATAAATTGTCTAATGGCGCAGAAATAGTTTTATATTATAATTCTTTAGTATAAAACAATGAAATAACATAACTATAGATTATGTTATTAACTAAGAGCACTTATCTATTCAATAAGGAACGTCTTAGACCGTTTAATGATTCAGAAATTTTCCCATAATTTACCATTCTTAAAATACGTTAAATGTTGCACAACACATATTGGTTATTAAATAAGCCTGCTTATATATGAAATAAATGATATGTTAGAAATTACATAGGAAAATGGTACACACGATATCATTCAAATTAAGTTATTGTAAATAAGATAAATCTGATAATAGAAATATGAGCCTTGCTTAAAAAACTATTAATGTTATTACTTATTTATAAAATCAGCCTGATATTTATTTCTCGAGGCTAAAAGAGAATAAATATTATATCCCTTTTCAAGTAAGTACAGCTAACTTTTCGGATTTGTTAAGATAACCCCCTAAGTCATGGGTGGCGAAAATGTTTACATCCACGTACCAATTTTTTTTTAATTATCTTACAACAACACCACGTACCGAAAAAAAAACAGTGAATAATAAAAAAAAAAAAAATTAAAATTACTTGAAAATTATTTATTCGGACTTTAAAAAGATGGGTAGAATATAGATGTAGATAGGTACAGAACTGTAATAATTACAGAAGAAAAAATATATTTTAGAAATAAATTTTAAAAGAACAATGCGATTAAATACGATTTCGATTGTTCGATCTTGGATGAAAACTAATATCAGGTGGAGATAACTCATAAACTCAGTTAATTTTAAGAAAATGGAAACTAGGAGTTATCGCAGTTATCGGAGAGGTGTATTTTCTTTTGGTTTTTTATACTACTCATTTCCGAAAATAATGATTCGTATGCACAGAGATATTTTTATTATGCCAAAGGATAGCATCTTTAGAAAGTTCCGGAAATAAAGTGCAAGTTTCTATAATTTTATCATCAGCATTTTTTTGATTAAAGCGTCAAATAATCTTTTCGTTTCGATAGTTTTCAAAACTTAAGTGTTTTGAAAGATTTTCTTACTTTAAGCAACAGCATCATGCTTAGAGTATTGATTAAAATTTATAATTTTCAGAAATATTTCACGGAAAAAAAAAAAAAAAACAGCTGCCCGCGAATTTGAAACAAAAAACTATGTACGCAATTTTGTACGAGAAAACCACTAACAAAATAAAATAAAGTTCAAAGTCTTTAGTCTGAACAGAATTAATCAGATATATATGCATTATATTTGCGCCTTTTATCATAAACTATTCAAACATTTCTTTAGAAATAGTATTTAAAAAATAAAATTTTTAGAATTAATGTGTTATACTATGAGTTATATGACAAGTACAGTCATATCAATTTAATTGAACAGCATTGTAAATACAAAATAGGAAAATTCGGATGCTAAATATACTCAAAAACATTTAAATGAAATTTAAAGTTAATACATTACCCAACTGGCTGCATTAGAATCCTGCCAAGCATGATATACCTTTGAAAATGGTAGAAGCATTTTCTATTATCTGAAATCATTAAGAATAATTCATGGAACCTATTGTTGAAATGATAGCATTTGCGTTTCGATCTATGTTTGCCATAATTTAATAAACGATCAAATATTTCCAAATTAACCTCTGAAATGCAAACGATGTTTCCAAGCGTCGGGTCAGTTATCAAGTGGTCGTTTTTTCTAATATCAGAATTTTCGAAAAAAACTTTCGTGTTATATTTTTACATCATTTCTAGTACAAATAACCTTCAAAGTAGATTTTTACAAAACTTTCAATAAAAATCCAAAAGAAGATTGTCGTTGGAAAAAAAAAAAAAAAGTCCTTCCGGCCAGTGCCGGGAGGAAGAGGTAGCTTTCATATTCCTTATTTTTAAAAAGCGAACTTATATTATTCAAACACACGAAGCTCAATTAAGTGGAAACCGAATGTAGGAGATTCAATACTAATTTTTATCAATACTAAATCATTATGAATGAGAATTTCGCGAAATTAGTCAGCTTTATCCAAGCTGCTTTTATTTAAAGTCACTTATATTTGGCTGCCAAATTCGGCGATTTTTTAAAGTGCCTGCCATTTTAAGACAATATGGTAGATGAGGCTAACCAGTGAACTTGGTCGAGACCTTAGTAATTGCTGTGCACATGCTCACTCATTTCGGAATCGGTTGATATATACGAGTGCTGTCGCAGGAAAAAAAAAATCAGATTTTTCAAAATGTCACCCACTTTAGAAATTGAAACTGCTATATCTGAGCCATTTTTTAAGATAAAGACAAACAAAAAATTGCTCCTGAATCCTTATATCAAGGTCAAATACTTAAGAAAGAAACCTTTTTCAATTTGTAATTTTTTTGCACCTCAATTTAAATATAATTTTTTTTTAATTTAATGGCCGCCATTTTGAAACAAGATGGCTGATGAAGCTGGCCAGCGAACTTGGTCGAGATATTGATGTATACTATCCACATGCCTTCTTCCATCGAAATAGGCGAATAAGTGTGGTATCGCGTGACAAATACAAGATCGTTTCAAAGTGTTAGCCATGATAGAAATTCAAAGTGCTATAATTCAACCACTTTTTAAGATATAAACAAAGGAACAAATTTTCAGAAACAAAAACTGCTCCAGAATCTTTGTATCAAGGCACATAAAAAAAATCTTTTTCATTTTCCAATTTTTTAATACATCATTTTAAATTTTAAATTACATTTTTTTAAATGGCAAACCTTTTGAAACAAGATGGCGAATGAAGCTGGCCAACGAACTCGGTCGAGACATTGGTATGTACTATGTACAGACCAAGTTACATTCAAATCGGTTCATAAATACGCCTGTTATCGCGTGACAAAAATCAGGTCGTTTTAAAATGTCAGCCACAATAGAAATTCAAAATGTTATAACTCAGCCATTTTTTTAGATGTAGACGAAACAAAACCTGTTCCGGAATCTTTGTATTAAGGTCAAACACATACAAAAAAAATCTTTTTCATTTTCCAATTTTTGGTATCTCATTTTAATTTTTTTTTAATTTTTTTAAATGGCCACCATTTTGAAACAAGATGGCGAATGAAGCTGGTCAACGAACTCGGTTGAGTTATTTGTATGTACTATGTACACACCAAGTTACATTCAAATCGGTTCATAAATACGCCTGTTATCGCGTGACAAAAATCAGGTCGTTTTAAAATGTCATCCACAATAGAAATTCAAAATGTTATAACTCAGCCATTTTTTTAGATGTAGACGAAACAAAACCTGTTCCGGAATCTTTGTATTAAGGTCAAACACATACAAAAAAAAAATCTTTTTCATTTTCCAATTTTTTGGTATCTCATTTTAAATTTATTTTTTTTTAATTTTTTTAAATGGCCACCATTTTGAAACAAGATGGCGAATGAAGCTGGTCAACAAACTCGGTTGAGTTATTTGTATGTACTATGTACGCACCAAGGTACATCCAAATCGGTTCATAAATACGTTTGTTATCACGTGGCAAAAATCAGGACGTTTCAAAATGTCAGCCACGCTAGAAATTCAAAATGCTATAACTCAGCCATTTTTTAAGATATAGACGAAACAAAAACTGCTCCCGAATCTTTTTATCAAGGTCAAACACATAAGAAAAAAATATTTTTTCAATTTTCAATTTTTTGCTACCACATTTCAAATTTAAATTTTTCTTAAAATTTTAAATGGCCGCCATTTTTAAACAAGATGGCGGATGAAGCTGGACAACGAACTCGTTCGAGACATTGGTCTGTACTATGTACAAACGAAGTTACATCCAAATCGGTTCATAAATACGTCTTTTATCGCGTGACAAAATTCAGGACGTTTCAAAATGTCAGCTTCGCTAGAAATTCAAAATGCTATAACTCAGCCATTTTTTAAGATATAGACGAAACAAAAACTGCTACGGATTCTTTGTATAAAGGTTAAATACATAAGAAAAAATATTTTTCCATTTTCAATTTTTTGGTACCACATTTCAAATTTTAAATTCTTTAAAAAATTTTAAGAGGGGTCAGAGGGGGCATGTGCCTCGGGCGCCAGAACGAAGGGGCGCAAAATGGAGTATTATACCTTTGGAATGGATCATTTTCTTCTCATGGACTGATGGCTTCCATTATTATGAAACAGCCATTGTAAATTAAGTGCCCTTGGGCAGGGGGGGCAGAATGGGAAAAGTTCTGACCAGAAAATCAGAGTTCTAACTTTTTACAGCTGCTCTTTCATCTTCACCTAACACTTCATTTATAATGGCTGTTTCATAATAATGAAAGCCATCAGTCCATCAGAAGAAAATAACTCGGTTAAAGCGGAAACTCGGTTAAGTGAGACTCGGATAATCGGGACTCTACTGTATATTTAAATAATCTTTAGAATATTTTTGTTGGTGTTCAGAGGAAAGTCATGACCATCGTGACCTCCCCCTTGGATCCACCATTGTAGATTACGTTGTTCAGTATCACATATTTTATGATGACATTTTAAATTTTAAAATAAGTCGGCTATTAAAAAATTAGAAAATTCTCTTTGTAAATATACATTGCGGAGGAGGGAGGGGGGAGGGGGGGGCAAAAATCCATGTCTGCCTCGGGTGCAAAAAAGGCTAGTTTCGGCACTGATCCAGTCCTTATATCAACGATGTCTTAAAAGCGGTTATTTCGTGTCAAGCAACCAAGTCGGATGCATGTGTTCAGTTAATTAAATAAATAAAAACAAATTGTGTTAACGTTGATATTACGATGGCATTTAAGTATTTCGAAGTTTATTCCGAATGCTTCCTGTATAATTTAAAAGAATTTGCATAACTAAAGAAAATAATCGTACGTAAACTTTAAAAATATAACTTAATGTTACTTAAATTACATATGCCCATTCTAAGTGGAAAATATCATCCTCAAATAACATATATGTGCGTGAAAGATTATCCCAAATATAATGTATATTTTTTATATTCAGTAATTAATTTTTGACTGAAGGAAAAAATACTGCTAGTCTTTTTTTATTCCATTGAATTAATTTCTGTGAAAAGGAAAGAAAAAACTAGCTCATGTTATTCATATTACAAACTAACAAGTGCCAGAAAAAAAGCGAATGAAAATATTTAATTTGGACCAACAAATAAAATGTGAATATTGAAAAAAAAAAAATACATTTTTACATGCATAATTATATTGTTCTGCACGAAAAACAATTTTAATCTTGTCTTAGAGATTCCCTCTTTTTTGGTTAAAAATTTGAAATGCTAATGATCAGCTTCCAGCAAATATTCTATAAAGAATAGAGTTAAAAAAAGAACACGAGTCTTATTACAGTTTTGTAGGGTATTAACATAAAATATTTATTAGTTTTTTCTTCTTCTTTGTTATTAAAGTTTATATTAGTTGAAATAAATTTAATCTTCTTTAATCTTAGCTTATTATATCCGCAAAGAGTATGTTTTGCTGAATATTCACATTCATGATAAAAAATGTGTTTAAAGATTACTATTATATATATTTTTTTTTTCTGAAAAAAATAGTTGATTGATTTACTCGAAGGGTAACACTAGGATAGATGGCCATAGTTTTTAAAGATTGAAATAAAAATTCTTAGAATGCAAATACAAGAAATAATGATGCATATTTAAAATTCTTATACATATACTCATAATATTTTCTGCAAAAAATAATTAAACATTGAAAACAAAAAGTGTTAAACAAAAATGAAATTTAAATGGCAGATGGCCATCTCTCTTTAACACCGAAGAGAGATAGCAATTCAATACAAGAAAGCAAAAGTTAATTTAAATAGCAAAAAAAAAAAAAAAAATAACACATTTCATATCTAGCTAATCATGAAATACATATAGCAGTTTATAAAGATGAAGTTATATGATGGAAAATGAGTGAAGAAAGCTCGAATAAACAAAATTTGAAGTATAATTTCAATACTTCCTTTTTCGTAAAATCTTACCACATGCTTGGCAAAGGTCTTGGTAATTTGTACACGTTTCATGGAACCACTTTAGGTAACTTATGTATTGTATCCAGACATTATTTTTGGATGTGATACTATATTGTTTTGCACAACGAGCACAGTGATCCTAATCCAATTCTATTTATTCGGAATCTGTAGAATCTGATTATTTAAATATATTTTGTTTTCTTCGCTACTGGAATTGTCGTGTTTTTTTTCCTCACGTTAATTGTAGGTTTATTACGTTAATTTAATTTATTTATCAACTTTATCAGTTTCTGTTATGAAAGTTTCCGACATCATTCAGTATTTTCTGAAGCAAATACATCGTTAGGTCTTATTATATTATTATTAAAATATTTATATTAGTTAAAATTTAAATAATTATATCGATTAATATATTTATAACCGTAAACGTTATATATTTATTTTAAATTTTATTATATTTAGCTATAATCATCACTAAGTATAATTTTGAAATATTGATTAAAGGTGACCATCTCTCCTAGATTTCATGTGGCTCTCCTGAAATTGAAGGACTGGTGGACGCCCAATTTAAAGCATCAATAGGCATTGTAGATCTTTGTTTTAGTCTTAGAAGTAAAGTTTAGATAATATACGTGCCTTAAAAGTTCATATAGTAATATATATATATATAACGTATTGACTGCAAAACACTCTGATACCTAAGTCAAAAAAAATATTGAGCAACCTATTTAATTGACATTAAAATTACACTTACTTTTTATAATTGAAAAAATACAATTGCACGTCGCAATAAATAAACTCGTTGAACTATTCCATACGAACAATTTTTATATTGCAATCTATGATCAAGTTTCGGAGATATTTAGACTGGTCATCTCTCCTAGAGTTACAGTATATTCAGAGCTGTCACTGGTGAGTTTGTGTCCACCACAATTTAAAAACAATAATCATTATTGTAGATTTATATTGATCTTCGAATTATCCTTTATTACTTTTTTATTTTATTTATATTTGAATACTGTATTAGAATAAATAACAATAATAATAATAATAATAAATTAGTAACCAAAACCAGCCCCTTGTATTATTATTACTACTAATCAAAATGTGATGTAACAGATGAAATTTTTGACTGTGTCGCAAAATACAATATTATTTAACAATGTTTGAAGATGAACTAATTTTTAACAAAATGAAAGAAATGTTTGCAATTTATGATATGGTTAAGAAATTATTTTCAAGTCTATCTATGAATTAGTCTAGTGTAATTAAGCATCCAGCGATTTCTGGAGTTCCATTACCTATGATTTATTCTGCTGAGCTGAACCAGGTTTCAGAACAAATGCAATAATCATTAAGGTTAGCTGGGGGAAAATGTTCCACCAGATTCTTCCGGTATAGCTCAGATGGTAGAGCACTGGCGGCTTCAGCCAGTAGATCCCTGGTTCGAATCCTGGCACGGACATTTTTTGCCCAGTTGGAAATTTACATCTAATATAAATGAATTGTTGAATGTTCTCTATTTACAAGTCTGTATAAGAATTATTAAAAGTTCTATTTACAGGTCTACGAGTAATTTGTTGAGAATTCTTTTTGTAAGACGAGAGCAAATTGTAAAAATTTTATTTACAGATTACGATAGTTATTGTTCGGGATCAGAATCCCCATAATGATTGGTTGCACTTTGAAAAATAACTTGGTTATTTTCCATAATCTTGACACGTTCTACTATTTTGGAGTAGAGAGAGCTGGAGTTTTTTGCACAATATTGAACCACAGCTGTAGTTGTATATTTCTGGATTTTCGGATATGGAATAAATAGGTTAATGTGCATTCAGTTAGGTAATGAATTGAAGTACCAAGTTTGCCACATGTGCAGAATGGAGTCGGTACTTTATTAATTTTATGAAGATAAGTTGGAAAACATTAAACTATTGCAAAGGAATGTGAGAGATTACTTTAAGTAAAGTTAAATTATACTAGCAAAAGCCATGCTTTGTTTTGGATTCGCGAATCATTATTTAATAAGACTAGAGAACAGGAATTTTGCGTTTTCAGAATTTAGTGTCGCCCCCGGCATTTCCATTACTTCATTTTCTTCTGATGGACAGATGGCTTCTATTATTATGAAACAGTCATTATAAATGAAGTGTTAGGTGTAAAAAAAAATTATTGCCTTTTTTCTAACTTTTTACGGCTGCTCTTTTATCTTCAGCTAACACTTCATTTATAATGGCTGTTTCATAATAATGGAAGCCATCAGTCCATCAGAAGAAAGTAACTCGGTGAAAGCGGAAACCCCGATAATCGGAACTCTACTGTAGTTCAGTTTTAAGACTTATAACACGTGATTTTGTTTTACATAAAGTGACGTCATCCACATCCGCTGAATAATTCATTATTTGCTATCCAGTGTTAATCAACATCTACAGTAAAGTACGCTTAGGACGTCACTATCGCTGAATAATACACAAATAATAATAATAATAAAAAGATTTCGTCATTTAAAAAATTCGACAAAAAAATCGTCTATCTAAAGATTCACAGGCCTTCATTTGTTTATACTATTAACATGGATATATAAAATTAAATTTAGTTTCTAATAGCTCCATGTTTTATCAGAAATCCTTCATTTATATTTTTTTTCAAAATAGCACGTATTTTAATTAAAAACAAATTTAAGTCTTTATGAGAATATGGCAACAAAAAGATATAACTGCTATTTTTCTTTCACTTTCTACAAAAATGAAGTACTTCCGTTGCCAATATTAAGCAAATGGCTCTAAAAACTACAAAAAAAAAAAAAATTAATATTTCAAAAATAAATGGAGATACAGTTTTCGAGATACAGTTTTCTTTTCAAACAAAAATGCATTTAAAAGAACTTTTTTCCAGTACGACGGTATAAAAATTGAAAATGTGCGATGCTTAGAAGTTTAAAAAATTGCTATAGAGTATTTAATTGTACTGCTTTGTTTTACGGCTGGCTTCTGTAAGGTAAAGTTATTTATTGGATACGACACAAAATAAGCTGGGAGAAAGAAATAGCATATCGTACCGGTGGCTAATTAATATTTGAAAGTAACAATTTTTTTTTATTATTATTTTTGCATATTTATTAAGCAAAAACGTTATTTGACGTTTTGGCGCATTTTAATTTAGGAATGTAAATTCAGCCAAATAATTAAGAATTTCCTCGTAATTTTTTTTTTATATGATATAAGGAATTTAACAATTAACTTTATTTGTTTACAATTCTTTTGTTGCCACTTTACAAACAAAAAATAATCATATTATAAGTCTTTTAAAATGCGCAAGTATCGTCTTCGTAAATGATTTCACATAATAAGAATAAATTGTTTATTTGAATTCTTAACAATGAAAAATACTTTTATAATTGAATGTAAATAATTCAATTTTCAAAAATTTTAATTCATTAAAAATATAATTTTCATAAAAAAGGTATTTTAAAATTTTCATAAAAGAATCGTAAATTTTTTTATAGTTATTCTGTAAAAAAATAAATAAATAAATAAATAAATAAATAAAAAATTGTGCAATTTTACAGATCATAATTTATTTCTATGTTTAATTTCAAGTCAAAATACTTTTTGTAAACTGCACGACAAAATGTAATTTGTGTGGCCTAGTAAATGATTTGCTTCGCTCATCCTAATAAGTAAGGTAAATGCACCTATAGCGGGCCACAGTAGTGGGACATTAAGTTTAAAAGTTTAAAAAGAAGTCCAAAATGCATTTCTGAAAAACCACTGAAAGAAATCTGATTGACTAACACCCTAAAATAGTAACTTTTTATAACTGTTTGGAATACTTGTTTTTTCTTCTGGTACACTTGAATTTATATTCTAGTGTGTCTTCAAAAACAGATTTTTTGGCAAATTCTTAGAGATTTCATTTAAACATAAGTTTTTACCCAAAACATTGTTTTTTTAGTATTATGTTTCATTTTAAATTAAACTTCTGTTGTTATACTCTATTAAATTGTAAATAATTAGTTGGATAATCCGAAAACTTAAAGGTTCATGTAGCAGAAATTTACTAGGCCCACTACTGGAGCATAGAGGAAAGCAACGTTTTTTATCATTTTTTCCGAAGCATATATTAGCCCCACCAGTGGCTGAGAGGTTCTGCTCTCGAATCTGGTAGACGGGAGGTGCTGGGTTCGATCCCAATTGCGCCCGTCGGCCCAATCGTTCGGAGTTTTCGTGATTAGTTTTCGTATATATTCGAGCCATGGATTTCCATGCGTAAATACGGATTGGGTTCCCTTAGAAAGACCCCGCCCATGAAGGGCACTCCCCCCTGGGCCTATATCCCTAGTGTAGATAATCGGCCGTCAAAAATTAACCAACCGAAGCATATATTTTAAAACTGTGAATGTTTATTCTGATACATGAAGGTTAGTAATAGGCTAAAAATATATGTATCCTTTGGAATTTACTAACACGTTAATAATAATTATATATATGTCCTTAATTGGCTCACGAGGGTTGCGTTTTCCTTATTTCAATTTCATTAGATATTTTGTTTATCGCAATAATTTATAATTCTGTTTCAGCAAATTGTCACTAACTTTATATTTTTTTTAATTAAAATTACTAATATAAAACTAAATTTGTTTCATTTAGCATTGATTTAGTAATTTATTTAATTTCTCTCAAAAACTGAATTCAATTTGTTCAATCCAAAGGGACTATTTTACACAATTGAACTGCATCACCATTTTACACACTTCAAATTCATCGTATAATGCAGAATTCGGTGAGTGCAGCAAAAATGGCGTGCAACGGAAATCCGGACTAACGACACTTCACTGTATACCATAGTCTGTTATGCATGCATCGAATTGCATTTTAAAAATTATATAAAAAGGAATGCAGTCGAACAATACTAATGCAAAAAAATCTTATTCGACTTTGCGCTTATTGTTGTTTTAATCACAAATATAAATTAATATAATTATACTATCGTTAAAACGTTTGATTACCATAATAGGCGTTTTATTAAAACTGTTTATTAAAATTATTATATGATTATACAAGGTATATGCTGGCATATTTTAGTAATAAATATTTTTTAATTTTTGCTTTTCGACTGCAATAAAAAAAAAGGTGTCAAATTTTTCTTTGAAAATTTTGATAACTGAAGATTCCATAAACATGTCTCAATTTAGAGTGCTTAAAAAATCTTTAAAAAAGGTTAAAAATTTCAGCAATCAGTTGCAATACTAAATGGTTTTAAAAACAGCTCTAAATAATAAGCTCTTATTAAATATTCTGCATTCAAAAAAAATTAGTCCCACATCATAAAAAATGTTACCAGGTAATGATACTGTATTCTGTATAGATACAGTACATAATTTTTCAAAATTAGTTTTAATTTTGCAAATATTATATTTTCTGTTTTTTTTTTTTTTTTTTTTTTTGTTTTTTTTTATTTATAAATTTTCATTAACTTTATATTAATATTAAGATTGTTTCTTTTAAAAAGCTTTCAAATGTTGAGACATCGAAATTAAAAGCACTAAATATTAATTATTAATTGATTTACTTCAATGTAATTAATTTATATTCCAAATATTAATATTTTGCTTACATTCTATTTTTGTTAAAATATATGGGGGAGAGTAGCCATATTTGGACCGCCGCTTTAATTGGACCGTTGCCATTCTGCCGTTAATTACAGGAAGAGACGCCATCTAGCGCTGAAATACTACTCATCAGGATGACGTCACTCACGATTAGAAGAAGCAACCGCCTACCACGTGTTGTTTTCAGACAATTTAAAAAAACCTAAAGTTAGCTGTTTTGATCTACTTTTTTCCTACTAAACGTAAATGAATACTTTAAAACTAAGGTAAGTTGTTATGTTTTCATATACATATATAAATTCATCAGTTAATTGCGCATATTTCTCACGCGGCTTTGTTTGATTTCGTTTTTGTTCTTAGTCTTGAAATTATCTGTTTTAAAAAATGGCGCAGTTGCCATAATTGGACCAATTTAAGTTGCTTAAATTGGACCTGATATGCGATCATAAATTGTGAAAATTAAGTAATGAATTTCGAGGACGGTACACTTTGTACGCTATTTTTTTTTAATTTTTTTAATATTTTATAATGGATTACTATCTCCATGCAAGGTTTTTTTTTTTTTTTTTTTTTTTTTTTTTTTTTTTTTTTTTTTTTGGGGGGGGGGGGGGTTATATCTGAATTAATTGTTTTGTACAGTTTAGGCCTATATAAACAAAAAAAATATTTTTACATGTTTATACATTAAATTTTGTTTGCAATTTCTTTTATCTTGTATGTATTTGTATTTATTTTCTTTGAATATTTTATTCCTACGACGTATTTGGTTTACAGAGTTGAATTCAAACATTTTCTTCCTGGAGGATATTTGCGATTCCCTGAGGAAGGGCAGACTTTTTACAGTTCTGGAGGGTGGAATTACACTTTTTTGCCATTAAAACGCATAAAACCTTAAACCTTCCGGGAGTAAGGGAGCGAATACAACACTCTTGAATATATAATGTTTGCGTACAATTAATCGTAGCGTATTTTTCAATAGAGCATATTTTTTTAAACACTTTTATAATATAATGTTGAAAATGTTCAAAAAGACACGGACAAAAAAAAAAAAAAAAAAAAAAAAAAAAAAAAAAAAAAAAAAAAACAGTTTACAGCAGAAGCTGTTAAAGGTATAGGAAATAAAAAGGAGAGAGAAGTTGTGAAGAAATTGACCTGCAATAAGGCTGTAGCTACAAATCTTCCCCAAAAGCCAAAAAATCATTAGAAATGTTATATACTTTGCTAAATTTATTTTTTAAAAAGTACAGAGGGAGCCAAAAAACAGTTGCGTTAACATCATCGCCATATAAAGTAAACTATGAAATGAAAAAACACAAAACAAAACGACTAAAAGGAAGCTATCACAGCATAAAAGCAAATGGAACATCAAATAAAAAAAAAAAAGGCGTAATGCAATTATCAAGGAAATAATGAAAGGGGAGAACTATAATCATAATGTAAAGAAAACTTGTGTTGCAAAAAAACTCTAATAATTCAGAATCTAAAAAGAGAAATCTAAATAGTGATGATTGGTTTTGCCTGATTTGTAAGAAAATAAAACTACAGAAATGATTCAGTGTTCATATTGCCAAATACGGTTCCATGCTGTGTGCGCTGGAAAATAAAAATCAATAAACTAAATTCACGTGTAAGCTTTGCATCACTCCTTAAATAATATTCAAGTAACTGGCAATTAGTTTCATAATTTTTATTCTTAATCACTGATAACTTTGATTTATATTTTGAATACATTTTGATTTAAAACAATTACACTTATTTTCAGATATTTGATTTCGTTATATTTCATTGCTGTTATTTTGTTTGATTGTTTCAGTAACCGCAAACTTTGCTTTTAATAAAATTAGTTATATTCCCTAGTCATTAAAACAACCTGATTTTATTTGGTCCAATTTAGGAGACTGGTGGTCCAACTTAGGAAACCAGTTACTGAATTTGGACCATATTTGACAAATTTTTCAAATTAAAATAAAATTTAAGATTTTCAAAAAGAAAATGATCTAAAGTTTTATTTAGATAGTAGATGAATTGATTCATCCCGTGTAGTAATATTTTTCATATATTCCAAAAATTAAGTGAGTTACACCTGAAAATAAGCGAAGTGGTCGAAATTAGGCTACTCTCCCCTACATATAAATACTTGAATTTTCTTATTTATCCCTCTTAAAAACTGCTTTATTAGACAGGACATTAAAATATTATACTCTTAGCAAATATTTTCTTATACATATAAATACTTGATTTTTTTTTTTTTTTACTTAACCTTCTTAAAAATTGCTTTATTAGACTAGACATTAAAACATCATACTCTTAGCAAACATTATCACTTTAGCACTCAATTCATAATTCTTAAAAGAAATCCTTTGAATTGCACGTTACAAACTTCAAAAACTATAAATTGGCGTGTCTAAAATTTGCTGCTTTTCAACATATTCAAATATTTATCTTAACAAAATTTGCTGCATTTCAGCATAATTAAATATTTTTAGAGCTGTCATATTCAATGCATTTGGAAATAAAACAGTTAAACTGGAGTTATCCTTAGGCGGACGAACAATATCGATTTTCCCTTTCGCAATGGTTTCTGCGAAGTAACCGAAAGCAGTAATATTAGCTGAGCTGAGTAAAGATGTATTCAGAGAACCATGTCTGGCCCTTATTAAATAATATTTTCTTATTAAAATATTCGTTTAACGAATAGAAAAAGCTTTTCGTTAAATAAGTAAAAATTAAACGTGTAAGATATTTAAACAATACAGAAATATCAAATAATTGAGATTAAAATAATAATATCTTGAAGCATACAGGATAACTCAAAATTGTGGTTATTCTGATTATCTCTTAACATGTCATGTACATTTTTATGTGTCCAAAAATTGTTTTTTTTTTTTTTTTTTTTTTTTTTTTTACTAATAGCTTATAATTAAATGTGATTCTTTAGGGAGATTATAAAACAAGCTACATTCAAAAATGCGCATTAGAGGAGAAGTTATGCCTAAAACACTTTAAGCTTTTTTTATATGACCAAGGGGTTATTTAATCTTCAAAGTCAATTTTCTCAAAACAGCAATTTTGATCATTGCGTAAACGATTTCTGAAAAATGGTTGCCTTGAATTTCCTGAAATTGTTGTTGAATATATTAAACACATAAAGGCATAAAATGACTGAAATCAGAAGTTTAGAATTCACGATTACTTTTGTATAAAAAAAGTTCCATATATCGAGTTTCTTAAATATATATATATATATATATCTGCATCTACAAGTTTTATTTCTTTTTTCACTGTGTTTTTGAAAACACATTATATCTGTACTTATCATAAAAAATCTTGGTTTGTTACAGACATTCAAATGTGAAAAATCATAAGCACAATGCATGCAAGATTAATTATTTCGAAAATATTTTATTATCTGTAAAAATAAATAAAAATAAAAATCTTTTTTAATGCGTATATATATATTTTTGAGTATTATAATTAGTGAGACAAAACCTTCTTAATATGTGTTTTGAATTTTATAATTTAAAGTCAATTAACTGTAGAGTAATTGTAATTTTTATATAGGTCACTTTTTCATACATTTTGTTAGTTTAAAGGGTACTTGAACCTTTAAACCACTGATAATAAGAACATTTACAAAAAGGATGCAAACCAAGCATAGCTTTTAGATAAGGTATTTAATAACGGGCTGTATGCATAAATAAATCCAAAATTAAAATTTTATGCGGTTCCCTAGCCAATATAAGTTAAGTCTAGAAACATTTCTTCCTTTTTGTGACAAGTAAAACAGTAAAATTTCCCTTTTTCTACTACCAAAACTTACCAATTTGTGATACTTTGAATTTTATAAAATTTCTGAGCTTCCTTGCATGAAAAATAGTCTGCTTGTTTTTGGTGCGGGAGTGTTCCGTAATTTCTATATCCGCTTCTTAAAGTTTGGTGGGGGAAAAAAACGGAATTTTTACTGTTTTACTTTGTCCTAGCACAGAAAAAAATAATTCTAAATATAACCTGTAGAACCCAAGGATTGAATAAAAATAAAAATTTCGTATTTATTTATGTATACAACCCCTTGAATGCCAAATGATATATCTAAAAACGAAAAATATTTGAATGTTTTTGTAATACTTTTTTTACTATACTTTTGTAATTTTAACTATATTTCTGTCATCAGTAGCGATCGACCGAAAATTCGGTTTCGTTGCCGATTTCAGCCAAAAATCTGAGTCGAAAACAAATATTCGTCGAAAAGGCTGCCAGAAATTTGCCTCGACCCTATCTATATTCCAATATTCTCGTTTCTTTCTTCGAAAATTTTCAGCATTATTTTTTAATTTGATCTGTATCAGCTCAAATGAGACATTATTTATTGCTATGACCTTCGCTGTTTATAATTATCAGTCATGACTGACTCAAGAGATGAGTGCAAATTATAAAGCAAGAAATGAACACATGACTAAACTTTGAAGACGCTTTTTATTTATTCAGTAAAACTGCAGACTTAAATGTATTGGATAATTTTTAGTTTGAAACGAGCAGAAGTGTTTCGAATACTTTTTGAAAATTTCTTGTGCAGAGTTGGACAAATTTGTAATATCCATTATCAACAGTGTAATTACAGGTTAATTGCATGTAATTGAGTATAGTTACACACATTCAAACACAGAAATTTTGACAAACAATGGGATGGCGGCGGTGCCGGTTACAGTGCTGAAAGAATTGTTTACAGCATGTAAGTATAACTATAATTAATTACATACAATTAAACTGTAATTAGATTGCAGGTAATTGGAATTACAAATTTGTCCAACTCTGTTCTAGTGTAACAGATGATCACTTAAAAAAATCATTGTTAAAGATAAATTGAGGTATGTATTCATAAAACATTTTTTAATTAGATGAAATTTGTATAATTAGAAAATCATTTTGTGTCGTTTATGAATTAATTACATTTAATTTTATCTAAAAATTAAAAGTTTTGGTCAGAAGCAGAGAGAGCCAACTTGGACCAAAAATTTAATTAAACGTATATTTAATCAATTCAAAAAACCCTTAACGGGTTAAAAGTTTGTGACACAGCACTTTATCTTATTGCTATAAGAATTTTAAATATGCATTCTTAAAAATAATGATATCAAATTTTAAGTGACACTACATTATTTATTTCATCTTTTTATTTTTGTTTTATTTATAATTGCATGTGTAAGAATTATGTTAAATTTAAAAGGATGTATAAAAATTTATTCCTTGATGCTTTATCATTCACATCTTTCATAAATTCAAAATATGAGTTTTAAAAGATATGATATCAAAATTTAAGTGACGCCTTGATGTAGCTTTAAACAATTTGTTTTAAAATTCAATTTTAATTGTTTTCCGTTTGGCTAAATATATTTACACATCTTACCAAAACTTTTAATTTTCCAATACACAGTTAAAAATATTACTTTCACTGAACCTATACAATGCACTGTAATGTATTTATATGAATAAATTGATTTATCTTTTGTGCCACGCTATCCAAAATCAAAAGTAAAATTTATGTAAATGATTTCTTTGCGTCATTGTATCCAAACTAAGCGAAATGTATGTAAATTGATATTATAATTGATATTTTTAAAAAATCAGAACAATATGCGCTATATTTGCTGAGTTATGAAGTGGCGGCTTTTCGCGTTTCCTTTGATCTCGAGTTAGGTGTATATATGTGTTCCGCCATTCTTATGATTTTAGGCTTAAGGCTGCGTCACTGGAATACTACCGTCTTTCATGATTAATAATTATGCATGTTTATGCATGTTTTAATTACTTAAAAACAATTTTGGACATTTTCGTTTTCGGCCGAAAATGGAAGTACTGCGGAAATTCGCTTTCGGTTTTGGTCTTAAAAAGCTTTTTCTGTCGATCCTCAGTTAACACGTTGAATGCCAAGTCTATTTTGTCTGTCTTTCCATTTGGGACACGAAACAAGATCCCCATTACACAATCTATAAGTGTCATTCACCGTTGACTCACGCGGCCTAAAGAGGAAAGTCCAGTGTCAGTCACCGGTCACTGACGTGGCACTCAACGTGTTAAGTAATTGCCATAATCCCTATTTTGTATCATCGTGTATATTCATGATAGGATATATGTCATATTTTTAAGAAAGTGTTCAGTGATACATCGGATGACGAATTTTTCTACTGACGAAAGTTTTCGCTACTTTTTTTCTTTTGACTTAGCTAACGGATATGTATTAGGATTACGAATGTTTTATTGAATGCATGTGGTAACATACTATAGTGTCGTTATATTTTAACACTTTTTTCAATCAGAGCCAAATGACACCATGTAAAAATGTCGATTTATAGTTAATTTATTTGTAATTTTTAGATAAAAAAATCAGAAATCTTTTTTTAATACACTGAAGACTTATCTTTATACTTATGAGTTTTAAAAATTACAAGTCTAACAAACATATATTAAACTTTAAATCATCTAAAAAAATAGTTTTCATTGGATGGAAAATGACATTTCTGTTAATGGTAATTTCAGCTATCTAAAGGAATGTTATTGTGAATTACCTTTGTTAGCCAGGGTTTCGTTGCATATATATAAATATGTATACGTTAATTTATATATTAAAATTAAAAGTTACTGATTTTTCAACTAAAACGAATTATTTGAGGAGTGATTTTGTTTGCTAAAATTAACTATAAGTGGTTTCTGTGACTTCAACTTGCTATCTTAAGAATTCACTCTAGTCACGGGAAGAAACGAAAACGCTAATATAAAGGCTATGGAAAAGTTACTTCTTAATATCTCGCTTTAATATATTGCATTTTAATAATTTAAAATGATTTTCTTTGCATAGGATAGCTGAGGGTGATCGATAACCGGGCTAGTTTTTACTTTTTCGATTTCCGTTATAGTTTATATATATATACAGGGTGATTCAGCTCGTCGGTGACAAACTTTAAGGATCGATAGAGCACACCTAGACGAACATTTTTGAATAGGGAATGTAGGGTCCCTGACGCGATGGTAAGGCGCTAGGCGCTTTCGAAAATTTGGGTGCCGAAATTCGAAACGTCATAAAAACTAGGGAAATGGTTAGATTTTCTTGCTTGTTGCGTCGAAATGATTCTGTTTGTTTAGACTTTCTTCAGTACCAATTTGATAAGCGTATCTCTTAAAACATGGATAGGGGGCGCTGCAGACTTTGGAGAGCTAGACAACAACTTTAAGCCCGTTATTTTGATAATTTAACACATGCTCGCCAAAGTTTATACTCTAACTTAAAGTTTGAACCCAAAAGTAGAGCCCTGCAAAAAGCGTAAGAGCCGGAATAAAATGTCAAAGTACAGGGTGGTCGAAACTCGAAGGCTCCTAAGAGATAAACAAACAGATTTCTTGACTTATGGCATGCATTTTCATGATTCTGTTTGCTGGGGCTCTCTGAAACTCAGTTGAACGGTACAAAAAGAAACATCGATAGGGGGCGCTTTGGGCAAAAAACATAATTCGTTGACATTTCGGACGCTAACTGGAAACGGGGCGCTACGATCAGTTAGTAATAATGAAAACACATTTTCTACCTCTGCTCAACACTTCTGAATAAATTTAGACCAAAAACTTCAATGATACTGGAAATTTATTTACAAAAAATAACACTACAGAAGATGCTCGAAATTTCGACCTTGGGCCATGATGCAGGCTTCGCACCTCCGTCGCATTGAGGAGTGTGTGTTTCCAACAATGCCAGGAGTATCTCTGATCTGCCCTGCAGCTGCCACAATGCGCGCCACAAGTTCTTCAGCACTGCTGACAGGTGTATGGTATACCTCGGCCTTCAGGTAACCCCAAAGGAAGAAATCCAAGCAGGTGAGGTCTGGTGATCGGGCAGGCCAGTGAACTGGACCCCCACGCCCGATCCACCGCTGGCCATACCTTGCGTTTAGATGGAGACGCACGTCGTTCGTGTAATGGGCCGGAGCTCCATCGTGCTGGAACCACATCTGGCGACGCGAACCTTCGGGTACGTGCGCCTCATCCAGAAGCTGCGGCAGCACTTGATCCAGGAAAATCAGGTAATTTCCACCTGTCAGCCGTTCAGGTAACAAATAAGGGCCAATGAGGCAATCCCCCAGAATGCCGGCCCACACATTTACTGAGAAACGCTCCTGGGCTGCTCGGCTTCTGGTTTCATGTGGATTTTCATCACACCACACATGACTGTTGTGGGCGTTCCACATTCCCTCCCGGCTGAAGGTGGACTCGTCCGTAAACAAAATGCTGTTTACAAAACGGGGATCCCTGGATCTCATCGCCAAGTACCATCTTGAGAATTCCACCCGAGGGCCAAAATCCTGCTCTCTGAGCAACTGCACCCGCTGGATGTGGTAGGGGTGCAGATTCCGGGAACGTAAGATGCGCCACGCAGTTGCTTGCGAAATGCCAACATGTCTGGCGATATCTCTCGTGCTAAGACCTGGGTTGTCCTCAACCAGGTTAAGCACAGCCTCTTCGTTGTCGGGGGTGCTCACTGATCGCTCCCGTTCAGGCCTGCCTCCGTCGAAAGATCCCGTTGTGGACAACCTCTGGTGTACTCGAGCGAAGAAGGCATGGCAGTCGATTTGCCTGTTGGGGTAACGCTCGGCGTACAACCGCTGAGCGGCTCGTCCATTACAACCAGCAGCGCCATACGCCAAATGCATGTCAGCCAATTCAGAGTTTGTGTACCGTTCCATCCTACTACCGATCTGCAGACAAGTAACCCGAAGCTTAAGTAGGTACCGCACGTTCAAAAGACGTGTCTGCGCATACAACTACGTCATCTCGCGTTGTCGTCTACGCATTACGTATCTTTTGCATATCGATATGGTACGATATCTTTTGCATAAATCAGCAAAAAGCACCTTATGTAAATTTTATTGCGCGCATTGTGCATGATTGAAACCAGCTATGTTTGTTAAAAAAAACAAACTGCAGTTTTAATAGCTTCTTATGATAAGTAAATTACTCTCTTGTTTTGTTTCTAACTGATCGTAGCGCCCCGTTTCCAGTTAGCGTCCGAAATGTCAACGAATTATGTTTTTTGCCCAAAGCGCCCCCTATCGATGTTTCTTTTTTACCGTTCAACTGAGTTTCAGAGAGCCCCAGCAAACAGAATCATGAAAATGCATGCCATAAGTCAAGAAATCTGTTTGTTTATCTCTTAGGAGCCTTCGAGTTTCGACCACCCTGTACTTTGACATTTTATTCCGGCTCTTACGCTTTTTGCAGGGCTCTACTTTTGGGTTCAAACTTTAAGTTAGAGTATAAACTTTGGCGAGCATGTGTTAAATTATCAAAATAACGGGCTTAAAGTTATTGTCTAGCTCTCCAAAGTCTGCAGCGCCCCCTATCCATGTTTTAAGAGATACGCTTATCAAATTGGTACTGAAGAAAGTCTAAACAAACAGAATCATTTCGACGCAACAAGCAAGAAAATCTAACCATTTCCCTAGTTTTTATGACGTTTCGAATTTCGGCACCCAAATTTTCGAAAGCGCCTAGCGCCTTACCATCGCGTCAGGGACCCTACATTCCCTATTCAAAAATGTTCGTCTAGGTGTGCTCTATCGATCCTTAAAGTTTGTCACCGACGAGCTGAATCACCCTGTATATATCAGTACGGTTTCAATTTCAGAACCGGTTCCAACCGGTTACGAAAGTTATGAACCGGTTACTGTTCATACAATACAATTAAAATGAATTAGTTCTCAATAAAAATAATTAACTGAACAACAGCAAGCCAATATGAGTGAATATTCCTATGTATCCACATCAAATTGAAATGCACGCAATTTCTCAGCAATGGCTCGATAAATTACAATGAAATTTATCAAAAATATTCATCTTAGTAAGACAGAATTATTACGTGTCTATATTTCTGGATTTCAACCTCTGGATTGATTATTTAAATGTCAAACTTATAAATCAATTCCTATGCCCGATTCGCATTAACAAAAATTCGCGAAATTTCTATTTGAGTAGTTACATACAAACAAATTGAATAATTACGTAATAACTTCTTCCCACACATTAAGGAGTAATTCATATATTTGACGCAATAATTCCAGAAGTCATTTTCTTTAAGTATATCATATATCAGGTAAGATAATTTTTTTAATATAACAGTTTTTTTTTTTTTTTTAATATAACAGTTGATTTTTTTTTTTTTTTTTTTTTTTTTTTGTAACGCAACTTAAATTTAAAATTATTTTAAGGAAGTGCAGATAATTTTTAAAGGTTGAAACTGTAACTAATTTGAGAGTACAAGAAAATAAACAGATTAAATTTTTGAATGGTACAGCATGATCAGAGGTTGTATTCATATTTTACAAACATAATATTTTTACTGATATATTGATGCCTAAATGCTGAGATGGCAGAGTATTGTAAGTTAACAATAAACTTTATTTTACTTTTCTTATTTTCATACAAAATTTAATCATATATTATCACACAATATCATATAATATTATCACATAAATAATTTTATTTTTCTATAGTTTATTTTTCTAGTAATTTCTTTTGAATTGAGTTTTCTCTTCAGAGTTAATTGCAGGTGTGGTAAGATAAGTTCTCGGAATTTCACAGACAAGGTCTAATCAGCTGTGCATCAGTTACGAATCCTTGATTCATTTAAGTAGATTATGCAACTACAGATAGCACAAAGCCAATTACGATGCCTTTAGGGGTTACCGCTGTTGAAAAGATAAGCGCGCGAGAGAAATAGTATTGTTCTTTTCTATTCCTATAACCAAACATAAACATGAAAGAGATTTTTAAACAAAAAATAGGTAGGCAATTTACTCTAGTAATGCAAAATTTCATTTCAGTAACTCAAATTTTCCCATTTTATTGATTACGTGAAATTTCTCCTTTTCTGTAATTTTCAATCGAATTATGAAATGCAAATTTGAGAAAAGGAAAAAGAAAACAGTGAGTTGTTCTTTTTTGTAATTTTTATAACTAAACATGAACTTGATTTTGAAGGCAATTAATAAAATCTGCAGTTGATTCACACTAAGTTTAATGCATCCTCCCTCCCATTAACTGCCATTAGGTCATATTGTTGAATGAAATTATGTGAAATATTCGCTTTCCGTAAGTTTAATTCGGAGTTAGATAACGAAATATTGTAAGCGCTACAGCCATATTTTGAACATGAGGGATAAACAGACCAGGACCTCCATTTAATGTTGAATCCGACACTGTAAAAACAACCATGCCTCAATATTCGAACTCGGCACCTTGTCTCTAATAGCCAGCTCGGTAACCACTAGAGAAGCCGATAGGATCAACATAAAAGGAAACAACAGGGATATGTTATTTTTTTTTATTCCCATAATTAAATATAAATTCATTTTAAAATGGGTAATTTAAAAGAAAAGTATTTCTCTTAGATTAGTACACAATTCTTCTGAGAGAAATTATGACATTGTTGATTTAAATTACAATAAATTTCAGCTATTCTGTAATTTTAATTTCGAAATGAGGAACGAAAAACACTGAAAAGGTAGAAACACCGAATGGTATTTTTGAATTCCTTTAACTGATCATAAACGTGATTTTAAAAGAGAGTTTAAAACAAAAAATCTGCACAAGATTCTATGTAAGATAAATGTAAAATATCATTAACCTAAATATCGTTTTAGTTATGGGATTATTTATTTGTATTTTAAATTTGAAATTTAAGAATAAAAATTATGCAAAAAGAAGGAACATGGAATTACTCTTTTTGTTTCCCCAATTTAAAATTGATTTTAAAAACGATTGAAAAATATTTCAGTAGGATATTTACTGTTAGATAAATACAAAATCTCTTTTCACTAAACGAAATTATCTTACAATATTAATTGAAATTAAGAAATTTTGTTTTTTATTAATTAGGGAATTTTGGTTCCTTTTTTTTTCTAAAATTTTCATTCGGAATTAGAAAGTGAATAAAAAAAACTGTTGGAGTGTGGCATACGTGTAGCTATTGTTTTTAGTTTAACATAAACTGATTTACACTACTTTGAATATAATGTTATTAAGGCTTCATTTCTTACATATATATTAATTCAATCTTCAATGAGAAACAATGTTATACAAAGCGTTTAAATTATTTTGCTTTAGGTAACTATGGATTTATTCTTAAAGTCCTAAAACTTGCTAACTTGAAAATTCAACGACAGAAATAATCGTTTTTACAATCAATTAATTTTTTCGGATTTTATAACTATTTACAAGCATATTTCAATGTTCGCTGTTTTAAATGCTATTATGTCCCATACGTCCCTCCATACATTATATCCTTCCTGCATTATTACACTAAAATTATCGCTAACAAATATCCATTTGGTATCATTTATTACATATTCACATGTGACTTGTAGGTATAAATGTAAGAGATTAGAGAGAATATGTTCTATAGCAGCAATGATAAAGCGCACATACCGTTAATCTAGGTGACTGCAAGGTCAGCGGAGTAATCTCTGCCCCATTTCATTCCTCATACAATCAACCGTTTCGAAATCAACAGGGAATAGTACACAATCATCTTACTCCCCTGTTTAAATGACATTCCAGCTTGCAACCGCAATAACCATTTGGGTGATCAAACGTGGCCGTATGCTGAACGGTCATTAGATGTGATCTAATATTTGGTCTTGCATTATTAAGAATTATTAAGATTGTTATCATCAAAATTTGGCACTAATAAAATGATATGTTGTTACGGAATAATTAAAAGTTGAATTTAATTTCTTTAAATTTAAATCAGTAATATTTTGCATGCTTATGAAAAGAAAAATGAATTGCATGACCACTAAATGTAGTATATTAATTAAGTTTGAATTATTGAGAATTATTAATATTCTTATCACCAAATAGGCTATTTATAAAATGGTACGGTGTTCTGAATTCATCAAAGTTAATTTTAATATCATTATTTTATAAATAATATTGTGTGTAGCATACATTACAGATGGGTTTGGGCTCATTTTCATCTACTTAGAAATGCAATCAAACGTATATGTAAACAAGAAAGAAAAATCACGTGTCAAGCATATATTATGAAGCACTATTAAATACTTCCAGAATACTTTAAGAAAACTACTCCGTTAAATAACGTAACGAGAATACCTAAAAATCTTTTAGAAAATGTGTAGCACGTTTGAAAAACAGATTTCAACAATAGCCAGAAATGTACATCAATTCTTTTGTGCAGCCCTGTCTATAAATTTGCATATAGTCTGCTTAGCATGCTAAAATTTTGTTTAGTTAGAAAACGCATAACACAATTGAAAATTCGCCTTTAGCTTTTTCTACCAATAGACGGAAACATACTCGAATTATTTTATACAATCTTATGTGTTACCTGCAGAATTTTGTACACGCCACATAGTAAGCTGATTTTTTATTCAGGCAAAAACACGCTTACAATTAATGAAATCACACTTCCAGGAATTACTATCCATACGCGGAGATGTATCCAGTTTTTTGCTCAGTCCTTTATATGATTTTATTTATAACAAACATCTCTTACTATACTTAATTTAGTTGAGCTTGAAAATTGATTACTCAAATTATAAAACACTTTTAAGCAATTCACGCTCATTATCATTAATGCTTACAAAATATTTTGTGCAGCTCTGTGTATGGTCTATAGAACGTATACACTCCACTTAGGGTGAAAAGCTTAGTTTAAATTAAACCGAATACGGTAATAGAAAACGCACTTTCAGCTGTCATTCCTAATACCCAATTCTTTAGACACAGTATTGCATCAAAAATCTTTTTTGTCTCGCTGTAAATGAACGATAAATGAGATATGCATCATATGCATCTTGTAGTAAACTTCAGTAATGTATATTAATTTCATCATGTTTTAAATAGTGCAACGAATAATAGTGCAACGAAGTAAATAATGTAATGCATATACCCTGCGAAAAGTTTTTCTATGTAGAACCTTATGCAATCGAACTCTTTTGTGTGACCTTGTAAATGAATGATAACTACTTTCCATCCCATATTCGACGGAAAGCATGTTTTTGCGCATCTCAGATCACAGGTTAAAATACATGCCAAACGATTTTCCGTCATAGTACATAATATAACTGAATAATTCTGAGTCCCTTTGTACACCTACTGTAAGAACTACACATAACATGTTCTATAGTTATCATCTTCTGGTGCACCTCAATAATGTATATAAAATTCATTATGTTTAAATTTATGCAACATTGTTAAAATTCACCGCAAATGATTTTTCCACATAGATCATATTGTTACGGACTTCTTCTGAGTACCCCTGTAAAAGAACTATGACGGCTACACACTTCATTTTCAATACCGAACATGCGATGTAAAACCTTTTTACCCGACTGCCAAGAAGGGTTATGTGTTTCACGCGTATCTGTGTATGTGGATTTCTTTATACCCTCGAAACATCCCAACGGCTGAATGGATTTTAATGAATGAAGTCTCTATCGATTCGTCTTAACGGCCCGATGGTTATAGGCTAGGTTTTGATTTTATAAATTCAAAATGGTGGCTGTAAAATAGAAAATGGCGGTAGAAAGGAAATAAAAATTTACGCACCCTATTGTATGGCATATCATTGGATAGGTCTTTCAAAATGAAGACGATGTTTCATTGACTATTTTCCTGTCAGAAGCTCCGTTAAAATATTATGCAACCTGGAAGTTGTGTATGTAGGATCTCTAGCTTTACTGCAATTTTAACCATCATAGACATCTATAGACCTCATCAAAACAGTGTTTATAGATAGGAGCTAACAATTAAACACAACTTAAAAGTCATCAATACAAGTAAATATAAAAAAATAGGCAAGTAATATAAACAAGTAATATAAAAAAAAATATTTAAAGTCTATTCCTACATAGGTCAATAAGAGAATTTTTTTCTCCCATTCTTCTTTCTTCGAGTGGCGCTTAAAATGCCTTGATCAAGAAGAGAGCTCTCTCGGTCTTAAAATACCTTGAACAAGAAGAGGGCTGGCTCACTCGATTATTGAAAATTAATTAATTAAATTTAATAAATGAATTAATGTTTGAAAAAACTGGATTATCATCAAGTGTCATCCACTACAAGTTAAAAAAAATATTTGAACTTGACTGGATGAATAAAAAGTATTTTATTAACGATTGAAAATTTGAACAAGATATATATAGCGAGAGTGTGAGTTAATAATAGGAATAAAAAAATAGCTTCACACTGATGATAAATAAGTAATTAGTTTGCTTTTTACGCAGTCGGGGTTTTTGATTTTTTAAATTTAATTGTTTATTAACACGAGTTGGAACCCGTCGAAATTCGACGAACTGAAATGTTAGAAAGGAACTGTCAGATCGAATTTATAATAAACCTACAAAAATAATTACAATAAAAAATTCATTTAACATTGGTTGTATCCCTCTTAAAACAAATAATATTTTTAACCTAAAATTACCAAAAGATTATTTCCACAAACTTCAACTTCTTAAATTATTGAAAAATTAAACTCTATTAGAATAAGTAATCAAGATGAGTAATTATGATGAATTCATCGATTGAGGCTTTTATGTTTGTTTTTATGGGATGAAAAATCAGTAAAAAGGATTTCGCTTTGTCACTTCATAAAAATTTCCCCCATGAAATCTAAATTGTACGTTATTTTCACATTCTCATAATTTACATACGCACCACTCAAATTCACAATTTGAAAGTATTTTAACGCGCAATAGGTTATTAATGAATGTATTTCCAAACTTAAAGTCACGTTTGTCCGATACAGCTCTTCATGTGAACATTCGCGCATACTTTAAGTTCTAATCTCAATACACGCGAAGAAAAAAAAAAAAAAAAAATCAGATATTTGCCTTTAGTTGCCACAGTATTGGTCAAATATTTATCAAAATAAATTATCGTTTTGTTTTAAGTATAACATAATTTTTACTCACTGAACCATTTTGCCTAGTTTGCCATTTTGTCACAAACTCAGTATCAGCGTAATGTAAATATATTGAAATGTAACTGATTTATGAAGAAGAATGAGTTTTTTTTAATGTCTGACATCATTTTCTGTTCAAAAATTATAAAAAAGTTACTTTTATTTGTAATGTGAAAATGGCATCAATAAGGAGATAATCAATAAAAATAATAAACCATGACAATTTTCCCTTTACTTCCAATATAAATGGAGTACTTCAGTTGCCACGATTACAAAATTTGTATTAAAAGCTACAAAAAAATTAATATCTCAAAAATAAATTGAGATGCAACTTTCAAACAAATTGTATTTAAAAGAGCATTTTTTTCCTTATAAGACGGTGTTAAAATTTAAAATGTGCGATGTTTAGAAGTTTAAAAATTTGCCGTAGGTATAATTTCAAAACCGAAATTTTATTTCAAATTTCAAAGTGTTGCCATTCGCAAAATGACGTATGCGTTACGCACAGATATGTTTGTCCTTTATTATATAGATATATCAATTATATGTCAATCCGAGTTTATTTATGCAAGTGAGAACATGAATAGACCGACAGCAAACAGACGGAAGACGGTAGATGGCAGACAGACAATCCGAAGCCATAAACACTTCTCAACTATGTTGGAAAGTGTTAAAAAAGACAAACAGAAAATTTTTTACAAGGAACACATGACCACGTTTAATAATACTTTAAAGTTCTGTACGCCTTTGATTTCTGAACCTTTTCGAAACAAAATTGTACTAAATTTGTGCCGTATAAAAAATTATTTAAAAAGAACATCCAACCGGAATTGCATTGTTATCCAGATTTAAAAAAAACAATATTTCATAGTTTTTACTACAATAAAACCTTACCATTTTCATAAAATTATTATTATTGTTTTGTCTTGCGAATGTGATTTTTTTTTTCTCAGAGCTAAGTGTAGTGATATAGCTATGTAAGTATAAATTCTTATGAAAAAATATACTTACATTTTGATAAAAACAAATTAATTGTAAACAAAATTGGAAAGCCAAATTCTCCCTACAGCGATTTTTTTCATAGATTAAATATTTTATAAATAAAAATTACTCAAAAATTAAAATATCCTTATTCATTTAACCATTAAAACAAAGTATGAGAATTTCTGATGAAAAAATATATATATACTTACGCAGCAAATCATTTAGAAAAAAAAAAAGTTTTCTTTAAGTACACAAAAAAACTCTTTAGAAAAAATACATCTCCTTGTCAAAAATTAAAAATGACAAGTCGTCTTAAATAAATATAAAAATAGATACTTAGAAGTGTAATCAAACGGATTTAAAAAAAGAATGACGAAAGAACTTTATACCAAAACGCATGAACACGTCCCGTAATACATTTAAGTTGCAGGCACCTCTGATTTTTTTAATTACTATAAAATGCATAGATTCATCTTCTTATAAAAAAATGTATATATCAGTGTGTATTATTTTACGCATATTTAGACCCTTAAATACACAAAATACACTTTTGAAAAAATTACATCTCCTTGTGTGTGAATAAAATGGTTCTATTCTGTTAGCTCCACATCATTTATAAATCGCCAAGTACTGCTTCGTTTGGCGTTTTTTGTTACCTTTCCCGCGATTTTTTCCCACTGATTTTCCGGCAACCATTTCGCGCTTCAAGATTGAATTGGTGTTGTGTCATTTAAGTTTGTATGCGTCACGTTTCGTTCTGTTTTATTTTTATCATTGTGAAATTTTAGGATTTCAGAAAAGAGAGCAAGAAACATTAAATTTTTGTACAACAAAACTTGAAAAAGAGGGAGTGAATTATTTGGATGCTTACCAAAATTAAAACTTTGTTGATCCGGACAGTGGAGTTCATAATAAAAAATTCAAGGTCTTTGATTGAGCGCAAGATGGCGTAAGAGAATGATCGTAGTATCGCACAGGATCTTCAATAACTTGTGTTACCATTTCTTACTTTCATTGTGAAATAACTATTTTGTATTTTATGTTGTGTTTTATTTAAATATTTCTGTAATACATTTTAGGTATTTTTAAGTATTTTTTTTTTTTTTTAGATTTTATGATACAGTATTGAAATATTGGGTATATAAAATTAGGTTAATTGTATGCTACAGTGTCCGATATTGAAAAGCATTTATATATGTTATTGTGATCTCGCTTTAAACGAATTTCATAATTTTAGAGACTGCTGCACAATGAATTTCATGTATTCTGTGATGATGTTTCTCGGTTTAATGGGTGCGTAGTGATTATACATCGGTTTGTGATTGGAGTTTTAACGAATTTCGCAAATTTTAGAGACTACTGCATAATAAATTTCATGTATCTAGTGTTTTTTTTTCGGTTTAATAGACACGTAGCGCTCATACATCGATTTGTAATTGGGGTGGTAAAGAATTTTGTAAATTTCAGAGACTGCATCACAACGAATTTCATGCAACCAGTGATTTTTATTTCGGTTTAATGTGCCCGTAGCCGTCATACATATATCTGTGATTGGGGTTTTAATGAATTTCATACATCTTACAGACTATGCACAAGGTTTTAGCGAGAAAAAATTTATTGACGAGATTTTGCTCATAAGTGGCTCCAGGCAATCAGAAAAATACCACAAAAAATTATAAGTCATCGTAAATAAATGGAGGAACATATACTTAGGAGTGACATCAAACTTCTATTTAAAAATGGAAGAAAAAGAATTTATACAAAGTCTCTAGAGCACGTCCAGTAATCCATTTAAACTCTTTGCACTGTTGACTTTTGAATTTTTCCTTTAAAATACGTATCTGTCTCGTAACCATTAAATAAAATTAGAAGTATGCGTAATATTGTACGCTGATTAATAAAAAAAAATATCTATAGGATAATACTTTTTTCATAAAATCATTATCCAACAAGTCAACAGTAATTTATCTTTTAACAGCACGTTTTCATGCAATACATGTAAATAAATATAAATACTCAGCAGTACACACATACATAAAAACTGAACACTGCTAAAATTAAGTTTACTTTATAAGAAAAAAAAAATAAATTTCATCTAGCAATTATTCATTCTACCATTAATTATATTTGCGGAAAAAATTGAGAAATATCAACTTTAATTCCCCTTAAATACACACACAGAAAAAATCCCTGGAAAAAAAAGTCCACCTCCTTGTGAAGAATTAAAAATTACAAGTCATCTTAAATAAACGGAGAAACAGATACTTAGGAGTGTAATCAAACTTATATATAAAAAAATGAAAGACGAAAAAACTTTATACGAAAACGCATGAGCACGTTTGGTAATACATTTAATCTCTAGGCGCCTTTGACTTTTGAAATTTCTCGCTGAACGGGCTTTCAGCTTAGTGATTCAGAACATTTCTAAATCCCTCAAGCCTCTTAAAACTAATGTACCATGACGCGGCGCAACTACCGGTTAATCCATTTAAATTGCAGTTTCCGAAGTCTGAAAATGATTGAGAAAAGAAAGTTTACGATGTGTTCAGGAATGCAAATGTCTCCTGATTATTCTCCTGAGTTCGTTTTACGGATTTTCAATCGTTCTGCAGGTGTTGCGTCGCAGGATAGTTACACTCTAAAAGGCATTAGGATTTAAAAGGTATATATTTTTTTAAGTTAAAAAAATATGTGTATTTATGTATTTGTTTTTGTAAACCAAAGAAATAGGAAATATTATTTATACAAAAAAATTTTTTCTTTGTTTTAAGAATTCTTTAAAAAAAAAAACAACAACAAAAAAAACAATTATTTTTCTTTGAAATGTCTTCTCTTACGTACTTAATAAATGTCTTCTGATACGTACCTAATAAAAAAAATACAAAATAAGATAATTTTACACTTTGTTAGTTAAGATAATTAATCAAATTAAAATGCAGTTTATGTGATTAACTTGAAACTATTTTTGAAGGGAACATTTAAAATTCGAATAAAAAGATCTGTCATATTTAAATTTTTGACGAAACTTATTTCTGGGGTAGAAAGGTGTTAGTTTTTAAACAAAAGAGATGTGAGTAATAATGACTTCTGAATCACTGTGAGTACTTCAAAGTATACTTTTGAATTAGATATATATATAAAGCACTTGTTAGATGTCTTTTGATTTTCAACGGTATTGTATTTATATAAGGACGTGAGTTTCAACACTCGCCTTATCCAAAAAATCAAATTTTGGGAAATCCCGAAAAACCTGTAACTGCGACCCCGTGCATCGAATACCTCCAATTTTTTGTATACTTATAGCTAGTTGCTCTGTGATATCATTGTGTTAAGTTGGAAAATCTACTTTAATTCACTTAATTAATTAATTGAAAAAAGTTTTGGATAAGAAGAGTTTTGTTGCCAACCTATGGATAAGAAGAGTTTTGTTGCCAATCGTCTATCATACTTGCTGAAAGAAATTAATAATTTCTACTTTTGGTCATCAGATGATAATATTTTGGATTAAAAAATAAACTTTACGAGAACAATAAGTATGATGAAAATTTAGTATTACGTTTTATTATAAAAAAGCAAACTTATCAATAATCAAATAAAATTTATCATAAATAGCTTTTGATTAAAATAACTTTTTTTAAAAGTATGTAGTATAATATAATCTATATAACATTTCTCAAATCCAAAGGGTCAACTTTCTGACATAAGTTTTGATTCATTTTCGTTCGGAAACGCATGAAACTAGAAGTTGTCATTATTCAGAAACTATGTCATCGAACTATTTTTTTCGTTTTCTTGTAAACGCAATAAATCTTTCAGAAAATACTATCAAAGTTGGCATTTTGAACCGAACTTCGGAACGAAAGAAGAAAATCCAGTCAGTAAGGAGTGGAAAAGGCCGTGTCACGTGATCAAAATCGCTTATAACTCAATAGCTAATTGATTGATCAAAAAATGGAAAACACAGTTCGATTCCAAATCGCTTCCATGGTCAGGTTTTCCACTTTTATATCTTTCCGTTAAAAAATGAATTTGTAAATGTGTCAAAATGTTTTGCGCTTGTTGAGCAGAGCATTTGAGAACAGCCTTATGTTTTTCTTACTTCACGATGAATCCCTCCCCCTTCTTTTTTAAAAAAAAGTCTAGTTTTTGGTGTCTCTAGCACAAGTTTTACACTCTGAATTTTGATATTCCAAGAATCTTCCGAAATACACTTCCACAAATTCGAAGATGGCCATCGTTCTTAGCCTTTATATAGTACCTTATGGTAATGCCTTTTAAAACGCACTGAGATGCACTTAAAAAAACTTTCAAGGTGAAAATTTTACTTTTCTGGATGTTTCATGAAAGGAAAGAAATCTGGACGGTTTCTTGAAGGGGATGTTTGAGATGTCAAAATAAAGTGATCGTATGACGTTTTGTCTTTGCTTGTAAAAAAAAAAGCTTGGTGGAAACGTCGAACATCTTGCATTGATAGAGTTGAATATTCGAGGTTCTCTTTCTGGTGACTGCGCTTTGAGAGGACCGGAAATGCCTTAGGTTTATGTCTGAGAATAAAAATTAAATCTTTTAACACCTTATGACAGTAAGAAATATAGAAAGCGATACTCCATTTTGAACTTACATTTTAACCTTCTTTGGCGTGTATTCTTTACTAGCCCATGTGTTCGTATTTCTTTTTCTCTTCTTCCCACTTCCCCCACAAAATGCTAGAGTTTATCCACTGTCCTTTATACATAAGACATGCTGTAAAACTTATTTAATTAGTTTGTATGAATAGAACAGGTAAAAACTTTAAACACAAATAGAAACATGTCGCAGAGAAATGAAGGAAAATTCCTGTGATAGTAGCTCATAAGCTAGTCGTCCGTTGGTCTTACGCATGCGCGGGGATAAAGCTAGTTTTATTGCTAACTCCCTAGTGGATAAGCCGAGTTTTGAAACCAAACCAATATTTTAAGAGCCCAGAAATAAAGGATAAAAATATTTTTTTTTAAGATTATAGTGTTTTTTCTGTGCAGGTTTACCAATAGAATAGATTGGTAGAGAAAACTCGATTTTTATAATTTTGGATAAGGCGAGTTTTGAAATTCACGTCCTCATATATATATATATATATATATATATATATATATATATATATATATATATATACATATATATACATATATATATGTTACAGTAAAAGTCCGAACACTGGTAAACACCAGCATTTATCAAAGTGCGTTGGAAACCCGAAACAGGCTTTTAAACGCTTCTGTTTTTGTCTTTTACCAAATCATTTCGGCAAATGCTAAGATTTACCAACTTCTCTTTGTTCAAGTCCGAAATGACTGCTAAGCTTAGCATAAGGTTCAGGAAAGGCGTAGTTAACATACTCCACTCTATTAAGGAGAGATATGTGGTATATACATGGTGTGTTCACAAAGTTTCAAGACTGGTCTGAGAATACAAAATTTATTAAACATTTTTGTACAGCGAACTAAAATTCTTCAAAATAAGACCTTTGGGCATCAACACACCGCTGCCAGCATTTTTTCGTGAATCATAGGCTCCCTGGAAGCCTTCGCGCGCAAGGCTGTTAAGGGACCTCGTCGAAGCTGCCGGGATCTCTGAAATCGTGTCGAATCGCTTCCGTTTCAGGTCTTTCTTGATACGGAGGAGGGAGGGGACAAAAAGAAGATCACTGGAAGTAAGGTCGGGGCTGTAGGGGGCTCGATCCTTCAAATGGTGGAGCACTCTAGCGTAAAACTGACCTTATCCGGCGCGTCCGCCCAGACATCAAAGACATCACACGTCGCTTGTCGCTGACGAAGTTTTGGCTAAGTTTAACCTGGCAATACTCTCACAAGCCCCCTACAGCCCCGACCTCGCTCCCAGCACCTTTGTTTTGTTACGCCGGATCAAGAAATACCTGAAAGGGAAGCGAATCGACACAATTCCAGCGATCCAGACAACTCGACGATGTCCCTTAACAGCCTTGCACGCAAAGGCTTCCAGGGAGCCTATGAACAATGGAAAAAACGCTTGCAGCGGTGTGTTGATGCCCAAGGGTCATATTTCAAAGAATTTTTGTTCGCTGTACAAAAATGTTTAATAAATTTTGTATTATCAGACCAGTCATGAAACTTTGTGAATACACCATGTAATTTTGAGAATTTTGTTTATTTTTATATATGTAAAGACTAACTGAGTTGAATAGAAAATTAAAGGAACAAACGACAGTTGCGAATTCACATGTAAAACAGCTTAAATTAATGTAGCTTTTCTTTCGGGAACTACGGACGCAATTTCAATACATATTTTAATAATTTTGGGAGTACTAAAATATAAATGAATTGCTCATCAAAAAATAAAAATAAAAAGTAGAGTCAAAATAATAGGTAAATCATAGCACGTTTCGGTAAATACCCAAAGTAGAAGCGTTTAAAATTATATTTCGGGTTTTATTAACTCGCTTTGGTAAATGCTGGGATATGCAGGTAAAATCTAGCATTTACTAGACTTCGGGATATGATATCTTTTGATATCACATATATTGGTCTTTATAGGTAGTTGATATTATATTTATATAATTAAATATTAATATTAACTCTCTAGAAATATCTGCGCCGTTCTTTTTCTTTTATGCACAGGTAAGTGTTAAATTAATCTATTTCTCTCTTATAAGTTACTTTAATGTTCCTAAATAACTAAATCTACTCTTTTCTCTAAGAAATAAAATAATAAAAAGAATACTATTCACAGCCACTTAATTCAAAAGCTCCTTTTCGCATTGCATCTGCTCGTGGAATTTTATCTCAGTCAGAATTTTAATTTCCAAGCTGTTCTAAAGGATAGCCAAAATTTGTGTTAAACTAGCGATTGTATAATAATATCCAGATGTACTTTTAAACATCTGTTGCCTTTAATTTCTCTCTAATTGACGGGCGTCTAAATCTCCATTAGACGGTAAATAATGTACCACAACCGCTCCAAAGGTATTGGCAACCATCAAAATATTTCTTACTTACTCACGTACTAATGCTTTGCTAATTACCTTCTATTAGTCTTTTTACCTAAATTTAAACTTCCTCATGTATTGCAATACAACGGTCTTCTGTTGGTATGATCTGTTTCTTAGCCAATATCTGTCTCTCACCAGAAACTTCAATAATGAAGAATGTGAAATCACGCACTCTTGGCCTGGACTTAAACATTTGAATTTGCGTTTTCACTCCCAGGATGCTCGTGTGTCATCTTTTTCTGCTCTAAAATCTACTGTTTGAGCTACAAGTGATGCATTTTTTAATCTTATGAACTTTGTGTTATTGTGTATGCGCAGTTGTAAAATATCACGGTAATCTACAGTTTTATTTAAAAATGCAAAAAGCATTTTCCCTCTGTCAAGTTATCCGAAGTTCAGTGGCGTGGCGTCCGGTCATCGCTGGATGCGGCGATGACCAAGAAATATTTTAAAACTCTTAATAAGCTTTTAAAACTCTACGATCCAGTTTTAGCAGAACATTTGGAGTTCATGTATAAGTGAAGGTAAGATTTAAAGTTTCTTTTTTGAACATTCAACCATTGAATTTTAGAGTTAATAATTTTTCAACACAAACTTAAATAATTGCGATGACCACCGAAAATTTTCACGCCACGCCACTGCCGAAGTTCCAGAAAAAACATTATCACAAGAATCCATATTACACGGGCTTTTATAGTAACACATATACATTAACAAACTGAATTATTAATTTGCAAGTATCCAAAATTCAGTATTAAATTAGAATAAATCAAAGGTCATTTATGCAAATATCAATTTTCTCCAAGTAGCACAAACAGAAGCTTGATTGCTGAACGTTTCGAATCAATATAATACGGATAACTCAACTTCCTCTTTAAACGAAAAGCCAGAATGCCTTTTCAAACTCTCCTGTCAAAACGTGCAGAATCAAACCTACAAGTATCTGCTCGAAGCTCTCAAAACAGGAAAATAGTATGCTTACCGCAAGACACATCTATATTGCGTTAGTTTTGACCTTTTAATAAGCAGTTTCGTCGAAGTTTTAGTAGGCAACAATATTAGTTTTGTTAATATTGTATAAGTAGCTTAGCAATGAAAAATAACGTATCGAAATTTTATATTATATTTAGATTAAATAAAACTGTATTTTACTTACTCATTTTTTAATTTTTTTTTCTGTAAGGTTGTTAGTCTTTCGGCTTTCGGATTCCAATCACTAAGGTTATGTCTATATGCTTTTGATACATTAATATACTTAAAATATCTCCTCGCAAAATTTATATTTTAAACTGCTTTTTCTGTATACTCTTTTTAGAGGATGTCACTTTTTTTCTTACCTTTCAAAATATTTCTAAAATATATACAGGGCGGTCATAAAAATCTTAATAAAACATAAAGCGGCCTAACAGACCAACCAATCGAAAATAAATTTTAGATGTACCTATTTGAAGGTATGCGCTCAAGATCGTGATGATTTAAAAGAATAGAGATCTCAGCATTACGGTTACAGTGAAAATGTTTCGAAAATTTCGAATGGCAACACCCATTTTTTACATGCGGAAATTCATCAGCGGATTGAAAAACCATAAATGGCGTTGAAATGATGCACGTACGATGAACATTGACGGCTTAAAACCCCTTTTTAATAGTTCATCGCGCTGTATATTGAAAGAGAAGGTTCTTTGATATTTTAAATTCGAGGTCTCTATCGTCAATTATAAATACATTACTCCTCAGACAAAAATAAAAAATCACCAGAAAATACCTTTATAAATATGTACTCTTTGAGCTTTCTTAAGACTTTTTCTGTTGAAAAAACAGGGGAAAATGTAAGAATTTTGTATAGCCTAAGAAAAATTTAAAAGAGCCAAACAATCAGTAATTATCAACGAATCTCTTTATAAATATTTTAGATTGTTTAAGATGTTTTAAGTGTTCCTTTGCATAAAATAACAAGTACAACAAAATATTTTTTTATAATTTTAGAGGAAATTGAAAGTCTCTTTAAGCAAACAGTTTAGTAATTAATAAAAGAAAGAATAAAATAAATATATAACGAAATTTATAAATCGTAATTAAAAATCTTTTATTAAAAAAATACCTTGAATCTATATCTATCTCTATATATTGAATCTATACCATTATTCTAGGAAATCAGTAAAAAAATAAATAATTATAATTATTCATATATTAATGTTAGAGATATTTATTAAAAGCGACAATGTAAATTTAATTAATGCAAATTTTGATACTAAAAATTACTATTTTAATAAAATAATCATAAAAAATTTTCACACTAGTTCAATAACTAATATTGATATATTTTGGTATGAAAAGGAATAATAAATTTAACTTATAATTTTACTAAATAAAATTTTTATACTTCTGCAACAATAAAATTTCCCTAATTATCTTAATTATAAATTCATTCATTATTATTTAAAACTCACAATTACTTTCTACCGTGCATTTATTTTTTGGGGTATATCTTTTTTTATTAACTCTGTTTATTTATCATTTATTTGCTTACATGATTCATCTAACAATTTTATTTGTAATTCAAAATGCCAATCATTCGATTTTGATATACGTAATGAGTTTTTCTTACGAAAAATTTGCTTAGCTTTCAGTTTTCATTAATGTTTTTATTTGCAATTTATCATACAGCTTTTATAATACTAATCAAATTCAATTTTTTTTTTGGATTTTTTAAAGCATAAAAATTACTACTTAGAAAAATTAAAATTAAATTAAATTAAAATTGTTTTTATTTAATTGGGATGATTAGATTTCTCAATATTAATATGTGTCAAGCATTTTACTTTGTTAAAAAAGCTTCTGTAAATTGTAATTTTGGTACACATACTATTTAAAAAAAAAAAAATAATATTTTTTAAAAATTGAATGAGTAAGAAATGTTAGCTCATAAAATAAATTAAGCTAAATTTAAATTTATAAATGTAAGGATTTGAAATTATGTACTCCTTGAAATAACTAAAACTTTTACTGATAAATGGCTCTTTAACATTTTTCACACATTTTCTATTACTAGATTGATAATAATTTTAGTATTTCAGTTGTTATTGTCATTTATAAGACAAAATCACAAAAAAACTTCTTCCATAAATTATAGTACACTATTTAAAAAGAAGTACCTTATTTTTGTCTATCGAATTAATAAGAATTATAGAATTAGAAAAGGAATTAATTATAATAAATTTTTAACATACAAAAACAAGAATATAAAATTTTGTATTTATTACAATGATTAAAAATTTTTAAAGAAAAATATCGGTTTTCTTTTCAATCCTGTTTTTTATCGCTACATTGATACTTATTTCATGTTTTAATATTTTCCAGTAGCTTCTAATTATCAGTAATCACATGGTAGAACGCAATTTTAATATTTCCGTCACTACTGAAAGTTTGAGGCAGGAAATGTTCATAAATATTTCTCGACGATAAAGCATTCTATTCCGTAAAATAATTTAAAATTTCTTAAAGGATATCAAGGATATTCTTTCTAAAGGAAATTTAAAGAATAATTATTTAAAGGAATTTTCTTTCTAAAATAAAATACAACAAAATAAAATAAAATAAAATAAATAATAAATAAAATAATCGTGAAAAAACGGAGCAAACTTGCTGTCTATTTAACATGTCGGCAGTCTTCCGTTTTCAAGCTGGATCTTTCCTGATATTCAGTACCGGAAATAAATGTGAGTAATAGCACATATTTAAAAAAATCTTTACGTACTCGTATACTGTTGCATATTTATACTGAACAGGTAAATATATTGAATATTCTCCCACCGGACTTTTTACGGTCTTACCTCCCTCTACATTCGAACCTCGGTATTTGCCATTAGGGAACAAATGCTTTAAGGGTGTCCGGGGCACATTTTCAAATAATTTTTATTTATTGAGTTAAATTTTTTAATTGTTTTCTGATGGTTAACGATATCATTTGTAAACAAAATCACATGATAAAACTTTTCATATATTTAAAAAATAATAAAATTTATTAAAAATGTGGGGTAATTTAAAATCGTTATAACTCCAAATATTATTAATAGACTTTCAAGTTTTTTCTTTCATTTAAATAAACATAAATATATAAGTTTTAATTTAGATTCAGCATTTTTAAAAATGTTAATTTAAAAAAAAATTAAAATATTTAACGAAAAAAAAAAAGGTCTAACTTTTTTTTCAAAAATTGTATTTTCAAAAGTTAATATATATTTTCAAGTATGCTGAATCAAAATTAAAGTAAACCAATTGAAAAGGACATGTTACAAGTTTGAACCACTTATCTTTAACGGTTCTTGACTTATAAAAATTTAAATGCGAGAAACGTTGAAATAACCCATCAGGAGGAAAAACGCATTTTTACAAGAAGTCGTTTGCATGACAACCATTGCTTGAAAGCTAGATTTTGAAAAGAAATCAAAACGAAAAATTAATGCTTCTTGTTCTAATTAAGATAGAAACATGATTCAAAAGTAATTTTAAGCAGGAAAAACAGAGACTGTTTTAATGAAATAAAATGTTTTTACAAAAATGGAAGATTTTTGTGTCTCGGACCGCCTTAACCCCCAAATGCTTTATCCATCCAACGAGTTGGTTAGAGGTCAAAATATTAGTTTCGAAAAATTATTTGAGTTTTTTCTGTTTTTCCTTAATTGAAAAGGAACATTTGCGTTTGTCTTTTTCGTAAGGAGTATTTCCTTTTATAACATTCAATAATAAGAATAACAAGTCGGAAATTGCTCGTCAAACGTGGCAAATGAGGTGCGTTCGTACTATAACTAGTTTTATAATTATTTTTTGTATCCCATATTGTACTGAATGTATATATATTTTAACTTCATAAGTGCACAGTCTATAACATCATTAAAATGCACTTGCAATAATTTTTTCCCATTCCCCGTAATGTAACGGAAAACTTTTGACTGTCCCTGTAATTAAACTATACATCCGATTTTCATAAAATTTGAAATGGCTCGACAAAATTTTGCAACAATTATATATTTAAATTTTCAGACCATTCGGAAGGCTGTAACGTCATTCAAACACACTTGCAATATTTTTTTTTTCCCATTGGCCGTAATGTAACGGAAAATTTTGACTGTCCCTGTAATTAAACTATATATCCGATTTTCCTAAAATTTCAAATGGCTCGACAAAAATTTGAAACAATTATATATTTAAAATTTCAGACCATTCGGAAGGCTTTAACATCATTAAAATGCATTTGCAATAATTTTTCCCATTGGCCGTAATGTAAAGAAAAACTTTTGACTGTCCCTGTAATTAAACTATGCATCCGATTTTCATAAAATTTGAAATGGCTCGACAAAATTTTGCAACAATCGTACATTAAAAATTTCAGACCATTCGGTTGGGTAGTTTTTGCTCTGTTATATGCGGACAGACAGACAGACGGACGACGGACGGACGGACGGACGGACGGACTGAACGACGACTATAGGTGCTACGTATTTATATAATTACGAACGCACCTAAAAATGAAAATTTTCCGTTTATTCAACGAATAATTACGAATTTTACTAAAAATAGAAGGTTTCCATTAAAAGACTGAAATTTCACATAAAATCACCAGTACTTATATAGCACATTTGCTTCCCCAGGATATCCCCAGGAGGATTGGCAATAAAAACCGATCATCCTCCAGGCATCCCCCAGGATGCAGAAAAATATCATCAGGAGCTCCTCAGGAACAGAAAATGTCCGCCTTACTGCATCCTGGAAAGCTCCCCAGGATCTCCCTCTAGTTCCTCCCCAGGAGATTCTGGAGAGGATTTTGGGAAGTGTTTTTGGAAAAAAATAAGAAAATTCAAGGTCCCTTAATGTGCTTAAAAAACTTCAAAGTTATTATTATTCGACGTAATGTAAAAGCAATTAATTAATTAATTAATTATTAGAAATAAATTCACAAAATATTTTTCAAGAATTTAAATTAATAAGACTGATTTACATGTCATGGACACATTTATTAAGCACGCACATGGAATGAGTAGACTGCATTTCATGGAAACATTTCCTTACCTTTTTTCCGCCTCTCGGGTTTGATCCTGGTTACTCACGAATACTGGTGGACGCGCGATCTACCGATCACGTTACAGGGCCGATGAAAAAGCATTGTTTATAAGGTATTCATTCATTTCTTTCTCCGTTTATGAAAGTCGGTAAATCGAAAACATAGATATTTTTTATCCCTCGTATACCAGGAATTATGCATATTTTATTGCAAATAAAACTGCATAGTCTTTGATATATATTAGATACAATTTTAAATTTATAATTAAAAAAAGAGTATCAATAATTATTTATGGTAACATAAAGGTCTTTTAATTTTCAAATTCCTAAATGGAACTATAGTTATACTTTAGTATAGTTATAGTTATACATAATTATACATAAACATTTTAATTAAAATAAACAAATAAATAAATAAAATAAAATAAAATAAAATAAAATAATGACTTCAGTGAAATATTTTTATATGTTTAATTTTATTTTTGATTTTAGTTGAATTTCTAAAAAGTATTGAACCAATTTTGATGAAATTTAAATGGATCATATGCGATAGTATCCTCTTTAAATAATAATAAAAAAAATCAAAGAATCGATCGCATAGTTTTGGAGAAATCAGTAAATACACTCACACATATATAGTATATAAAATACGCGTCGAATTGAAAACCTTCCCCTTTTTTGAAGTCGGTTAAAAATTACAACAGTTTTTTGCAGCTTTTGATATTTAAACTATGGATATTTCTTATCCCATATATATTTTGTTAAATATGAATAAGTATAAGAGTAGTAAATATAAAAATTCAGTGTTTAAAATCACTTTTTTTTTTTTTTGTACTGCATTTCATCTTTTTTCTCAAAAAATTCCATTACAATGCATGAATTTGTCGTGGAAAACGATCTCCATTATGAAAAAATTACTGATTTTTTTCACGCCTGATAGAAAATGCTATTAAGTGAATTTATTAAAAAATACAGAATTTTTATTCGTTTCTTTTTTAAGACAGGGCAACAGGAAAAATATTAACATTATTCAAACTATCTTTTTTAAGATTTCTATGTTGATTTCTAAACGGATAGATCTTAATTGTATAATCTAAAAAAAATATATATAATAATAACTGACAAAAGCATACTTAAAAAAAAAAAATTACAAACATCTTTTTTTATTTATAATTTATTTTATACTTTTTAGTCTTTGAAATGTTTCATTGTTGCAGTTTTCAGCTATTTGGCCTATTTTCGCGAGTCCATATTTGCGCATTAGTAAATTCATTGTTCCTTTCTAATTGCCGAATTGTCATTGTAAACATATTTTTGTAAAAATTTGTATAATTCTAGCACATTAGGAAGTGGATTAAAATTCATCACAAAATCCCATCTTCACATACAAAAAATATAAAAATAGAAAGAGTAAAAAAAAAAAAAAAAAAAAAAAAAAAAAACACTCTTTTATAAGCAATCAATGTTGCTCTTGGAAATCACGTCTAATATTTTGACTACAATTCATGTTTTTTTCCCCCAAAAGTTTCCGTTGTAATAAATTAATTTGGCATGGACATTGAACTTTATTATAAAAACATACCCTCCCCCCTTTTTTCCCTTTAACGCTTGCACAGTAGTGAATGTATTTTTTTATAATTCTAGCTTATCGGGAAGTGGATTAAAAATTGATAGAAAAGTTCTATCTTTACATACCAAAAACAGGTTGAGTTAGATAAAAATGTGTAAAATTAAAAACTGTTAATAAAATTCAAGTCTGTAATAAAACAATTTTATTTTCTTATTGTAATAAATAAAACTAAATCAATATTAAATCTTAAAAGTTATGTCAAAAGATTCAATGCATAGAAAATTCATTATGTACTATTTTTCATTTCATTAACGATGTGAAATATTTTTCGGGGATTTCTTGAAATAAAATATAATTTTGGTTAAAAAGCTAATATCTGTGAAGATTTAAAATGTCTAAAAGTACGGATACTTTGATTTCAAATATCAGTTCTTTTTATGATTGTCATCGAATTATTATCTAAATATTTCATACTCGAAAATCTTCTTAAAGCAATATATGTATATTTATTTTCATTGACATTAACCTTGGTAGATTCTTTAGAGATTTCTCATTTCTAATATATCAACAGATATTTTCCCTTAGTTGTCTCAGACCAAAAAATTACACTGTTTACTGCATTCTCGGAATAATGCGTTTTCTCCCTTTCAATGATTGCACGCATTCTGGCAAGCTACACGCATATTCTTCACCTGACAAAAGTGATTGCAGGCGGGTCTGTATTATTCAGGGTCTACTCACAGATAAATATTACATCTATTGTTACCTGTGGCTCCACTAAGAAACGAGTAAAAGTTCTCACCTTACCTGGCTAGGCATATTTTCAAACTAAAAGAAGAGTAGAAAATCTCCATAAAAAATAATTTATTATAAAATACTTAAAATGTTAGAAAATAGGTTTCCTAGATGGAAGTTTTAATTATATAGTCAGTGCAAAATACGTCTGAATTTAGAATTCTGCAGAAATTTAGAGAATATTGTTATTTAGAGCATATAGATAGTATTTATCGATATTTTCCGAATTTATATGTTATACATATCTCTGAAGTTCGCAAAATGGAGACTTCACTTTTATTATCAAGAATTTAAGTAATAATATTATGTAAAGAAATATGAAAAAGGTAACAGAAAAATAATAAATCAAACTTATGCGCAAAAAAAAAATAAATAAATAAATAAATAAATAAATAAATAAAACAGAATTTAGTAAAATAGTTAACAATAACAGGCACTTTATAAAAGTGGACACTACCTATTTAGCGAATATTTTCTCTTCAAATGAGATGAACGGTGTTTCCCAGGGTTGAGTTAATAAATTTTAATAAACCTAGAATTTATGTGAATTTATATCTTTTACCCCATTAATTTATACTTTTAAACGAAAGTCTTCCCAAACAAAACTCGTATCGGGGACCCCCGCATAACTTATATTTTTAAAAAACAAATGCGCCATTTCAACGTGAAATGTACGCTCTTTAAGTGGTGTTATAAGCTTTTCCATATTTTGACAAAATAGCGAATTCAGAGCTTTAAAGTGTGCGGAATTTTACTTGTGGTAGATTTTTCTAGCCATCGCACACACACGCACACACACACAATACCGACAAACTCTCTCTTTTTATTAGTATAGATATTTAACCTTTAACTCTTTCCGGCGATGAGCAAGTCTGTTTGTAAAATGATGAAATCATGGACTGACATCAGAATTTACAAACGAATTTATTAGAAAATAAAAACTTGCTTATTTTCCCGTACTTTATAAAATGAAAATTTTAATTAAATATTCTTGATACCGTTTGTCAGTTTTGGAATTAAAATTAGGTGTCCTTTTTTGTAAACACCGCCCGCTAAAGGGTTAAATAGCAGAAAAATTATATGGTACAGATAAGTCCACTATTTAGATATTTATTATCTAGTTAATTTAAATAAATTAAAATAGTTCCTTGATTAATAAAAAAGTAATAGTATAAAAAAATATATATATGATATTTTTAGGAGTTAATAAAATAATAATAAAGGAACAAAATTCGGATTTAAAGTTATGTACTAATAATCATTATTTAAAATAATGGATTAAGTCAATTAAAATATTTAATTAAACTTTAAAATGTTAAAAGTTATTCCAATGAATATAAATAATTAAAAGTTTTTAATAGTTATCTGATGTACATCTAAATAAATCGATAAATAGTAATGTGATACTTCAATAAAAATCAAGACTTCAATCAAAATCGAATCCGATGAAATCCAATTCATATTTTTGACATAAAAACTGATTATTGTATTCCAGAATCACTCAGGAGATGGCGCCAGCACTGTGACTTCCTAAATACTTCCCCAGGAGTGACTTTCCAGGTACTTCCCCAGGAATGACTTCCTAGATTCTTCCCCAGGAATGACTTCCTAAGGAATGGCTTCCCAGGTACCTCCCAGGATTGACGTCCTCGGACGTTGCTCCGTAGGACGTCACGGGGAGCTCAATCCTGAGGAAATATTAAAAGTCTATTCCTCAGGATGTCCCCATTTTGTCATTTTAGTATCAGGAGGAATTTGGGATGACTTGGAGCTCCTGGTGAAGTTTTCGGGAGCTTTCGTGCTATATGGGTATATATACGTATTTTTATTTTACCGAATACTTATTAGAACAGAAATGTGATACTTGCATTCATATGTTTCAGAGAAGAAATAATCATTAAATACTTGCATCTGATTCTTAAATTAATCTAAAATTTCTGCTCTAAAAAATAATATTTTCCGAAAACTCACATGCAAACAAACAGATTGTTATAACCAAATTATTAAGACTACTTTTATTATTTGATTTCGAAATTAGTGACAAACTGCCGGTAACCATTAAGGTGGATAATTGCAGAGCCGTTCATTTACAAATTTGTTTCTAAAGATGGCAAAAAATTTGTGAAATATGTAGTTAGATTCTAGCATTATGGTTATTTTTTGTACACTAAGTTACACAACACATAGAGAGAGGTCTTCTATTTAAAATGAAATCCAAGGTATGAAAAAAAAATCCCTGCCGGCTCGCCCTACAGGCACAGGTAGATTTCGATGTTAAATGCTAATTTCAACAACAAAAACTAAATAAAGATTAGAGATAAACCCGATTTAACAGTTTTATCTATCCGCTTTTTAGGAGTTTTTATTTCCCTTTTTATAAGAGCCGGTTTTATCAGAATCATGTTAAGTCGGTATTCAAAAACATATTTTTCCATGCTCAACAACTCGAAATTTTCTGCCACATTTTCAGATTCATTTTTAAAAGAAAAAATATGAAACTTGCTGACGTGATTTTTGAAGAAATTTATAAGCGATCTGTGTTTTTATTTTTCGTTCAATTATTTAAAACTTGATTTATAAATAGATATTTTCTCAATAGGACAACATTTTTCGTTTCCAACACAATCGCTTCGGGAAATTCGATTCAAAAGGCCCACTTCGACATCATTTTTTGAAATATATTCTGCCTCTATTAAAAATTCGACCATTACCGTACATTATATAGTTTCTGAGTAAGAGAATCTACGAATTGGATGTGTTTGAGAGCAAAAATGCATTTAAAAATGAGTTTGAAAATAATCAGTTTGGAATTGAATACACCCTATACGATGATTTTTTTCTTCAACTGCTATGCCTTTTTACTTTGTTTTTGCTGTAAGAATCTGTCCTATCAAAAACTTGTCAACATAAATGCTGTAGATAATATTAAGAAGATATATAATAAATTCATGTGGATTTTATATCTTTTGAATTGATGAAGTTATGGATTTTTTTCTTCTTCACCCCCCCCCCCCCACCTCCTTTTTGTTTTCGTTTTTTATTTTATTTTATTTTTTGCGGTACGAATTGGTTCTTTCAAAAACTTGTCAATATAAAAGTTGTAGATAATATTAAGAAAATTTATAATTTTAATTAAATAAATTTAATTGGGTTTGATATCTTGAGAATTGACGAAGTTATTAATTGTTTTCTCTCTAAAACCCTATTTTTGCGTCCCTTGAGCCAATTTTTAATTTTATCAAAAATCTGTAATACATAAATCTTTGACCCTATTTTTAGAAGTAATAAAAAATTTAAACTGATTTGATAAGTAAAAAAATTAAGATGTATGTTTTTTTTTTCCACAAAACTCGTCCCTTTTTCCATCCCCTTGGTCCGATTTTGCCCATTAGCGAGCTTGACCGAGATTTTATGCCCCTTGATTTTATGTATCAGTTTCGAAGAGAATTGTGCAGAATTACGGAAGTTATCGTGTCCATAAAAAAGTGATTGATATATATATATATATATATATATATATATATATGTATTTAAATAGTTGTATAATGTCAGTGTTATGTATTGAAGCTAAATTTATTAATTTAATTTTAGTAATTGGAAATAGATGATGAATTGTAATTATATAATGGTTATATATATGTGTGTGTATATATATCTATATATCTATATATATATATATATATGTGTGTATATGTATATATATATATATATATGTGTGTGTATATATATATATATGTGTATATATATATACTAGTAGGCTATGCCCGCTGCGCTGGTCAATATTTCCAAATGAACCTTGGATTAAACTAAATGGTGAATTTCAACTTGTATTTTAAACAATATGGATCTTCAGCTTGACCTTGCACATTACTGAAAACGATGCGAACGCCATTGCGATATAATGTTATCTTAAGCGTTGGACAAAATTTGGAACAGATGTCATATTCGCCCCATATTGGCGCGATTTTTTTCGGTTGCCAATTTGGCGAAAACATCAACAGCATAAACAACATAATCCGGGTTACCACATCAAGCCCTTTAGCGCAAGTTAAGTACCCGTTGCCTGTATGATATTGGTGACAGAAAAAAATCGCGCCAATATGGGGCGAATATGACATCTGTACCCAAAATTTAGCAATTAAGAAGTAATTGTTTTAGTTGATTATAAACAGCGCACTTATGGTCGGGTAATGAGACCGTTATGACAACAGGAATTAATACCTCTGTAACTAATCAACATATAATGAAATCGTATATACTAACACCATTCCTAAAAGTCATGCAACAGGGCCACTTGTAACAAAATATGTTCTGTAGATTTTTTTAAAAAGGCTAAACTTTCATAATCAGGTTCACTTAATTTTTGAACTTTTACTATTGCTCTATAACTAAGTACCCTTGAACAATATGTATACACTAAAACCTTTCCAAAAGTATTACCTAACTAATTGTGGTATATCCTACGAAAGTATTATAAACAATCGGAATGAAATACAAATTTCCGTTGTAAATATATAGTAGATGATGATGATGCGATTTTGTGTAATAGAATTCATAGTAAAGTTTTCGCTTCAAACAAAAACGATGCTTTCAACATTAAAGCTAATACACCAATATGTGAAGTATCCGATTACGGAAGATTAACTTGAATTCTCATGAGCAACTACTCAAAGAAAAGTGAATATGTGGCTTTTGTGATACTTTTATGTCAGCCGGACGCAGGTAATAAATCAATAAAGATTGTTTTCATAGCATATTCTTATTTTATTATTTTCATTTAAAACACAAACCTTTCACTCATTTAATTTAAAATGCATGCCTTATACTAATTTCATTTAAAAAATTGAAAAGATAAACAATAACAGGAAATGATGCCATAATTAAAAGCAAAAAAATATTTTTAATTTACATACGCAAAATGTAACTACTGCTACTGGGAATTTTAAAAATGCTATCAGCGAGATGTGCGCACGGTTGTTATAAATGTACCCATTTTTTCTTCTTATCGAGGAGCAATTTATAAATCGCACAATATTATTCCAATTCCAATTTCTTTCATTGAGGAACCTATGACCGGAAAAAATGGAAAAAGACTCTTGTAGATTCTTCGGATGACGGCATCTGACGCCATAAACCGAGTTTATATATATGAAAATAATTTTTAAGTCGTTACAAACATTGCTTTCATATTTAAATATTTTCATTGGTACTACTTGTTATCACATCGACCAATTTCGCCAAATTATATAAATTGCCAAACCACTCGCCAAATTATATAAATTGACATAATCTTTATTTTAAATAACGAAATAACAAATAAATTAGTATAACATTAATAAAAATACAAATAAAACGTCGAAATTAAAATCACTTGATGACGTAAACACGTGTAGTTTGTTTAAATTCAAGTGAATTTGATATTTACGATCAACCATTATTGGCATTTAATCTTATAGTTTGACGATAGATTTTTGGTCGACGGAATATCTAAGTAGTACCTTTTCCATTTTTGTTTTATAACGCTAAATTCTCGGTAATTTTTTCCCTTTTATTTTACATAAAATCACTATTTTTTTTTTAAATTAAGATGCTTGCATTTTTATTTCAAACTCATAGAGCCGTTTTTATTTTTTAGCCAAAAGGGTTGATTCGAATTTTTTCCGTTGCTAGAGTAACGGATGTAATGATAGATATTTTGAGGTTTAGATGCCAAACACACCGCCAAATTAGAAAAATATGAAATGTGTCATGAACTGTTGGACTTATAAAAATTTATTTGGTAGCATTCGATTCAGCATACAAAACTACATTAAAATATGCTATCATTTGACGCATAATTTTGATATTCGATTTTTTCCCCTCCCCGTGCAAAAACCTTTAGGGGTGACACTTTAGAAAATCCTTTCTTAGCAGAAGTTTATGTCATAAGAAGTATTTTTACCACGATTTTCAAGATTATAGGTTCAGTAGTTTGCGCTGTGCGTTAATTAGTCCCCTAATCCAGACTTTATTTTATATACTATATTAGATATGCGATTTTGCGGTGAATCGATGATCGAAAATTAGTCCAATATCATTTGAAATATTACATAACAGAGGAGAAAGTACGAAGAAAGACGAAGAAGAAATGACGAATTACAAAAGACTTGTAATTTTTTTTTTCAAAATGTTGAATTTTTCCATAGTAATAACGTATTAAAACATAAATTTCCTTAAAAATTATCTTTATTTCCTAGATTTCGAATCTGTGAATTTTCCTATAAATGAAATTGGCGATATGACTTGAGATAATAGATAATATTTGCTTAAATAAAATGGGTAATATTCGTTGATCTGATTTCGAGTTTATAAATATCACATGCTTTCGGAATTACGGCGAAAAACATTTTAAAAAGTATGAAATTATTTTACAATATGTATGTGGCAGAAATTCACACTGAAATTTAAGTATTCGATTCCATTTTTAAAATATTAACTGATATCTATATAAGTTACAATTGAATATGAAAATGTACTCAAAAATGATCTCTTTCACCTAAAAAAACACCATTTGTGAGAACATCCTCAAGCTAATGTCACGCTTATGCATTTTTGGCTTAAAATCACATTGTTTGGCGACAAAAGAAAAATAAAAAATTGTAAAGAAACAAATAGTATGTGACTCACAATACATCTGCTTGTTTCTTCTATAAGTCACGTGATGGTACAATTAGATATAAAAAAAAAAAAAGAAAAGAACAGAACAGAAAGAAAATGTCGTTAAAATTTCATCTAATCAAATTTTCAGATTCGTTTCCATATCTAACGCAAGCGATAAAGAGCCAAATATTGCGTATCAAGTGTAATATTTCTTATTAAATTAAATTTTAAGCATTACACATATTTCTTTCAGGTTTGGATTAAATGTTTCCGTTTTTTAATATTATCACTCATTAAAACGGATTTTCTTCTTCTTTTTTTCTTTTTTTTTCATTTAAATAAAATTAGTATCAGTTTTTCTTTTATTTTTCGAGGTTTAATAGCCGTTTCAATTTTTTTTTTATCAACGATGAATTTCGCCAAGAAATAAAATGGTAACCTTATCGCCCAAAATAACAGAATTTTCCGTCATAATTCTAAAACTAATCTAGGTAGAATGATGCGTTATAGCTTAAAACCTTCCCTGAAACGATACCTATCTAACGGTATAAGTTCCGTAAAAATCCATGCAGTAGAACTCGAAATCTAGGCGTTCGGAACGAAATTTCCGTTTGGATTTTATATATATAAATAGATAATAGAATAGATAATAGATTTTATATATATATAATAGAATAGATAATAGATTATGTGTTATGAACTATCTCAAAGTTTAAAACAGATCGCATTGTTAGATTTCCTAATTTTAACAATATCGCGTTATGTTAGTTCCACATTCCACCACCGGGGAGCGCACTCTATTCTTAACGAAAGCGTATCTGAACGAAACTCCTTCATGCAACCTTTTCGTAGATACATGAATCGGGAGGGTGGCGGTTTTAACCAACAATTTAAGATAATTGCTGAAATTACTACGAAAAATATTTTAAAGGGGACCTACGCGGGCCCCTAATAGAGTTAGAGGAAATGGGAAGACGGCAAAATAATTGCAGGGAAAAGTTTGCTTTGGTGCTTCGGAGCTACTTTTGGCGCGAGATCTAAGCTATACGGCCAATAGGAGCCCAGATATTTAAGGAAATATGAAGTAACAAAGTCCAAAATAATAGACTTTTCCGTAATAATTCTATAACTAATCTAGGTAGAATAATGTGTTATAGCTTAAAACCTTCCCTGGAACGATACCTATCTAATGGTATAAGTTCCGGAAAAATCCATGCGGTAGAACCCGAAATCTCGGCGTTCGGAACGAAATTTCCGTTTGGATTTTATATATATAATAGATATGTGTGTGTGTGTATATATATATATATATATATATATATATATATATGTGTATATATATATATATATATATTTAAAACCACAAACAAAATATCAAAATCCATCACTCACCATAGCTGCATTGAAACTCACATCAAAAGTATTATAACAACCAACATAAACTTAACTCTTAAAATCAAACTGAATAACCAAACTAAAGAAAATATATATAATTGCAAGACATAACAGAACAGAACAGAAGGCGAGCGGTATGGCTAACGACATACACTGCAGGGTTAAGTCAGACTTTACGCATGCTACGTCCCCCTTCACTCGCCGAGACCAAAATTGAAAAAATAAAAAACTATGAAAAACTAAACAGAACTGCAACATCCACCAAAATATCTCTCTAACTCGTTAGATCAATCAACTCATCAAAACCTCCATTCTCATCCATCACTGAATTCAGTTCAGTTCCGTACCTGCTACTCTTAATAAAATCACAAGTTATTCTCCTGATGAAATTGCGAGGATAACCATGCTTGAATCCCAAGCGGCACCACTCTAAAATATCACTAAACATATCTTTAACTCTAGTACTCAGTCTTTCGATTCGTATTAATCCATTTCTAAGTACATTTCTTTTAATCGAAACATGCACATTGGAATCAAAATATATCAGCTTTAAGGTATTAAAGTTGAAATCATTTCGCTTGTCAAATATCTTAGATATCAAATTTTCACTTTCTATGCTCAGGTTCACATCTAGAAAATTAATATTTTTACAATTCTGGGATGAGGGTTCCAGACTCAGAGACGTAGGATAATATGTAAAATCAACATTTTCAATATCATTGTTTAATTTAACTATCAAAACATCATCTATATATCTGTAGGATAATGTGTTACTGTTTAAATTATTATTTCTTTCATATATATGTAAGTAAATGTTTGCCAAAATGGAACTGCAACTCCCCCCCATTGGAATACCCCGAATCTGTTTAAATATTGTATTTCCTTCGTAAAGGTAGTTTTCTTGTACTACTAACTGAAATAAATTTATGAAAAAATCATAATGAACATCCAAAGTACTATTTGTATTATAAAAATCTACTATTTTATCTTTTAAATCTGTCAAATCAATTGTATTATAGAGGTCTGCAAAATCGTAAGCGAATAAACCAGTAATATTTTTTAATTTTTTTAGATTATCTAATAGTGTATAGCTATTTTTGATAATAAAAGTCGTCTCTCCCCCCATCACTCCGTCAAACACCCCCTCCAGCATCCCCAGCAAAGCCTTGCTAGCGGCACCAATATATGAACCAAATCCACAGGTCACACTCCTGAATTTGATAGGGGTTTTATGGAATTTAGGGACTAGTATGAGATAAGGGAAACTTTGACTCATTTGTTTCAGCTTAACTTTTTTATAGATGGCTTTAATCCTATTTTCTATTACTGCAGCTTTCGAATTCAATGGTAAATAGCTATTTTTATTATTGTAGCAATCATTCAAAAGTTTACCGTAAAGTACCTTACATATCAGTGCATAACTTGTATTTGCTTTATCCACATAGGTGATTATAAAATTTTATCACATCGTTATCATATATATATATATATATATGATAACGTTTTTTACTGAAGATGGTTTTGGGTTCTAGGAGTCATTATCTGTGTAGATCTGCAAAAATATTTCAGAAATTCCAACATAGGGGAGGACATAATAGGTAGCATTTCATACGAAATCTACCTAAAACCAAGCCTGAACAATTCGGTCCATTTTTGAAGGAAGGAGCACGCCAATCACTAAGACTTTTGAACAGTTTTTTTTTTAATATTTGAGTATTTTATAATGCTTTCTGACGCATTGTTAAATTGTTTAAGGTGTCTCAGGGCTCTTAAAATTGTAAAATCAAATGAAAAAAAAAAAGATAATTTTCAACATTTAATATATTAAAATGTATGTAATTTTAAAACGCAATTTCTATTGAGATTAAAAGATATAAATATGTTCTACTTTAAAAAAATTCTAGTCGCAGAATTAGCATTTACAGGGAGCTCCAAACGGTCAGACATTTAACAAGCAGAAAATTTGTATGAAAGTTTACGCGCAGGATTACAAGATAAATATTTTAACTAGAATGGAAATCCTAGTTCCAACTTATATTTCAGATTACAATAACTACCCTGGACATAAATAAATTTATATTTAAATTATTTTTTATGTTTTTAATAGAAAGTTCCATTTAACAAATGCAAAATTTTGAAAATGTAAACAGTATAATCACCTAAAGAAATATTTTTTTGCATAACAAAAATAAAATTGTAGGTTCAGTTTATACAGACTAGCATTAAACATTTGCTTTGAAAATTTCATGGAAATATATTCAAAAGGTTTTGAGAAATCCTGCACGTTATGCCCCAAAACGTCATTTGGAGAAAAATGACTTCAAAATTTCGAAAATGCTGCTTCAGCTATTGAACGGCTGTAATTCTAAAAGCCCTAACTTCTCTTCTAATGGGAATTTAAAGAAACAAAGTAGTCAACTGATTAAATCTATAAAAACAGAGATTATTTTGGTAAATGATTTTTATTAGACAAAAGGTTCAGTTAATTTGTCTATTATTGTAAATAGTTTTGTTTTATAACTTTCCATTAAAATAGACGTTCGTGAATACTTGCAGCAGTAATTAAAATGTGTTATCATATCCATGTACAAGGGAAAAAAATAAGCTTTTAAATATGAAGTAATGGTTGTACATTCAATTAAAAAGTAATAATGTGTTACCATTTTCAGTTTTAGCTAACTAGATTATACATAATCAATTTCTTTTGTAATTATTTTTGAATATATAAATGTTTCAATGAATGAGTATTTCGTTAATTGAATTTTAAATACTAAAGAAGTATCAAATTAACGACAATGAAATTGAATTAATTCGAACTTTTCTGTCTTCAAAATTTCTATACAAGTTCATTTAAATTCTATAATTACTTAGCTGTCAACACTAAAAAAATGTTCATAATCCAATGCTATTCAGTACTTTTGTTAAACTGCTTATACTTACATTTATTTTTTGTGAATATACATATTTAAACTTTCACTTTACATGTTTAATTTTATTAGTAATTTTATATAAATGTCAAAGAATCAACTGACACATTGCATAAATTTTTTATTGTTTAGTAACTTCAAAGCTTTTCAAAAGATTTGCTTTATCTTATTCATTTGTAAAACATAAAAAATAGCATTTAAATAATTCTTGTCAGACCATTTTCGTTACATTTAATTTACTGTGATTAGTTTTCATTTTCCTTTATTTAGAAATTAATGAATAATTCATGGAATTTTATAAACTATTTCATACCAATTTATTACGTGAAAAATTATTTAATCTACTGAAAATACTATAATGACATGTAAGTAAATGCATTAAAATTTCACAATATACTCCCATTTCATAAATTAACTAAGCAGATTATAGATATTCAACTTATTTTGCATATTTTTGGTGAATGATTTAATAATAAAATTTTATTTTTAATTTATTTTGTACTATTGTAGGTGTTATGCAATTTATTTTGTAATATTTCATGTAGATACGGTGAAGATTGATATACATATATATTGCACTTTTAAAGAAAATCTGAATAAGGAATGATTCCATAATTACAGATTTGAATTATCAACTATTTTGTATTTTACTTAAGCTGATTAAATATATATTTTTAATTTCTTTGTAAATTCTTGGTGAATATAATATATTGAAACGTTTAATCTACATGTTTAATTTAATTAATGATTTTATAGAATTGTCGGAGAATCGGATAACGCTACAAATTAATTTTTATGTCTTAGTAGCTTTAAAACATTTATAGTGATTCATTTAAATTTTACTATATATATATGTATATATATTTACAGAAGACACTTAGGTGATTCTTGGAAGAAATTTATTTATTTATTTAATTTACTTCACCTTTTTTGAGTATAGTTTTCTGTTATAATGTATCACTTCCATTTAATAAGGAATTCATAAATAATTAATGCGAATATTAAAAAAAATATACAAATTTATCTAGACAAAATTTATTTCAGATTCTAAAAATACTATATTCACATGGTTGTAAATGCATTAAAAATTTAATAATCTGTTGCCATTTCGTTGCTCCGCTAAGCGGATTATATACATTAAACTTATTTTTTTTTTAATTCTTATTGAATATGTAACAGGTTTAATAATTAAAATTCTGTTTTAATTTAATTTACAATGTTGCAGACATATCGGTAAATACTAAAGTGATATATTTTTTAGCATCTTAAAAGTCTTTATACAGATTGATTTAAACTCTATAATTATATAGACATGGACATTACAAAGAAGTTAAGAATTTCATGTTGTTCGGTACTTAAGTTAAGCTGATTAAATATATATTTTTATTTTCTTTGTAAATTTCTTATCACTGCATATTTAAACGTTTACTTTACATGTTTAATTTAATTAAAAATTCTGCTAAAATGTCCAAGAATCCGATAACGCTTTATTTATTATTATTTTTTTAATCTCCGAAACCTTTCTAAAGATTACCTTTAACTTAAACTTTCGTGAATGATTTTTTAAATTAAATATTTAAATAGTTTTTAATCGAAACTCTTTCAGAAACAACCACAGAGAAAAAAGACGGATTGAAAAGAAATATTAGAACGAATAACTTTTAAATTTTGAAAGTGAAAAACTTTTTTTGTATTTTAACTAAAAATATTGATATTCTTAAAGGAAAGAAGCATTCGATTTTTCTCAATTCTAAATTATATTCGTTTTAAATTAATTTGCATTGCTAATGCTATTCAATCGTTATGATCTTCTTTTTATATGTTATATATTCAATTAGTTTTCATTCTTTTTTATGCTAATGCGAAATTTTCTGCTGCAGTGTTCGTTTTTTTCTTTATTTAAATTTCTTCCGATAATTTGTAATTTTAATACGACGGAGAAATTAAAATAGTTTCTTTCCATCTCAGATGTTTTATATTCTATTCCAATCTTACTCTTTGGAAAGAAAAATTACAAAAATTGAAAAGACGGCATTCTTTAAAAGTAACGCAAAAGTAAAAGAATTCTTTTCAAATCGAAGTAATGCAAGATTCTTTCTTTTTCTGAATATGAGTCAATACTTTGCTTTAATTAGTGTAATAATTATAAAAGATTTCCATCTTTAATTTATAGGAATAAGTGAAAAACAAATCAACTTATTGATTGGAGAGATATTTATCAGATTACCCGAATAACCAATATTTATCTCATTTCATTTTTAGAATGAAAACTTGGCTTTATATGAAACATTTTAAACTTTTAATGCATTAATTCTTTCAAAAGGAAAATAGAATAAAGAGGGCGTTTTTTTAAACTATAAATTTAGAAATTTTTGTATGGTAGAAAAAAAATAATTTGTTGGCAGATGAAAGGCTGCAGTTATAATGAAGAAATATATATATATATCGGGTGTCCTAGAATGGGGGGAATGTTTTTAAAGTTCAATAACGTTGAATTGGCGAAAGCTTTAAAAATATATATTGTAAGCGGATTATTCGTGGAGTCAGGAGATTTCTTAATACGATTCCCGGGTTTCGTTGTAAATTGCATACAGCAATCGATGGCGCTGCATGCAATAGGCGATCAATCGTGACCAAATCCGAAATCACCCAACATTGATGCAAAGGAAAAATGTTAAATATATGGAGTGAGTCTCATTCACCAATAAAATCTAGTTTTATGGACCCAATCCATATATTTAATCTCCTTCCTTCGGATGAATTACGTGTGATGTCGGTTTTGTTCTTGACTGAGCACTTGTTGCTTACAGCGCCATCTATAAATGTGGTACAAAATGCAAAATAGTTGTTATGTGAAATGTATACGCGCACACACATATACAGGGTGTTTATAATTAAACTTCCCCTATAAACGGCATCCTACAGCGCAAACGGGTGAATGGAATGCAATGAAATTTGGTATATAGACTATACACGAGATGCGCTCACGGAATTTCGAAAAAAAACTTAGTTCCAAAATGTCCACCAGATGGCTCTTTTTCTGGAAAAAACATTAAATTTAACACAATAAACGTCCAAAACAGCCGGTTTTACATTTTATTACACATAATTCTTGTTCTGGATTGGTAATATTGTTTTTGTATTCCGTTTTGGTCGTTTATTGTATTAAATTTAATGTTTTTTTTTCGGAAAAAGCGCCATCTGGTGGACATTTTGGAACTAATTTTTTTTTTCGAAATTCTGTGAGCTCATCTCGTGTATACTCTATAGATCAAATTTCATTGCATTCCACTCACCCGTTTGCGCTGTAGGATGTTGTTTATAGAGGAAGTTTAATTATAACCACCCTGTATATGTATGTACATTAATAAAAAATATATATATTGTTTTAATTGAGTGCGTGACACTTTTTCGATGATGTTTTCATTCTTCGATTAAATTTTTTGACTGTAGATAATATGAATACACATAAATGACTAATAACAAATATTGACTTGTTTGAGCGACTATTGCTTGTTGCACTATCTATCACTGATATTTAGAAATAAAACAAGGAACCGCAGTGAGTAAACACAGTGACATATTACATAACCCTCCTGAAAGAATTTAAAAAGTTGTTATCATTTGAAAATACTGAATTTTAAAAACAGTTTATTTCAGTCAGTTTATTAACAGTCAGTAGGACACTCGGTATATTTATGTAAAATACATTTGAATCCAAATTTATCTTACAAGTTCATATAACGATACGAACCAAAATTCTAAAAGAAGATGACATATTAAAATCTATTAACGAAATAATGACAAAAACAAAGGTGCAAAATAAGGTTAGTTGGGGTAACTGGAACCACGCGGTAACTGGGCCATAGTCTATTTTATAAAAAAACTGATGATGTTTTTTTAAGTTTTAGCTTTTGTGAACAATGCCCCTTAATCTCTACTTCCTAAAACAACATGTATCAACTCAATCATAACACTCACTTTGCTGTGATAGGTTGTCAAAAATTTACGTTTCTTTTTTTTAAAACAACGTCAACGTGGTTGAATTTCCTCGGCTTATTATTAAAATACTAGTAAGTACTTTTATTAAACAATAATTTTTTTTTAAGATTAGACAAATAAATATATTAATATTATTAGGTATACATATTTACTTCATGTTTCAAATGTAAGCCGGGTGTCCCAGTTACCCCATAAATATTTAAAGAATGGGGTAACTGGGACATGTATCCGGGATAGCTGGACCATGCTGGATCCAGTTACCCCAATAGTTATAAATAATTTTTTTGTGTTTCTCTTACTACGGGAAGTAAATTTCTCCATTATTTTTTTGCTCACAATAAAGAAAATGATAGAATACCTTATTAAAATTACGTAATGAAATTAAAAAAAAACATATTGAGTGGTATCAAACTACATTTCTTGACCCCTTGAGAGGCGGTGATGCCGTTATGGCATCACTTAATTTTAATTCCTAATAGCCACATTTACACCTGAATTTTATAATGAAAATTTCACCTTTATTAAGTACGCGAAAATATACTTTTACTTGTTTTCAGATAGATTATATTGTAGATATTGGTATCATTAAATTATTTCAATATTTTACGAATACAAGTACCTTGGGACCTTGCCCCTGAAAGCGAGATAGCCAGACCTTGAAATTGTGCTATACACAGGGGTCGCATTCTATAGGGAAACTTTTATCGTTCCTACAACTATTTTGAAAATAATATCTTCATCGCACCTTTCTTTAAGGGTTTTGTAAAAACAATCTAATGCGACCCCTGGATAAAGATAAAGTACTTAAGTACTTATGTAGCCGTTTGTTCATAGAATTACCTTGCTATTTTTTCCCTTAAAATACCCATGTGACTTTTATACTTATTATCTATACTAAAGTACATAAGTACTTCCTTAAGTTTTATGTTTTTGGTATAAATAAATCTAATATTTTCACTTTTAGTGCTTGTTTAAGACACATTGACAGCAAAGGTTTCCCTTACAACGCTGTTTATTGAAATATAATTTACATGATCTGCCTGGTTTAATTTTTTTTAAAGTTGTTTACACTTTTTCAAACAGGACCTGATATCCGATATGAAAAAATATGAACGCGTGTGGAACATAGACCCCCCCTGGTCCAGTTACCCCATTTTTGGGGGCAACTGGACCCATGAGGAAAGAAAGATGAAATATGCATATTTTTATATTTTTAAATATTAAAATGTAATTTTGAGCATTTCTGTCTGATAGAGGGACCCTAACTGAACTCATTTACAGAAGTTCAGACTTTAATTCAAATGAACATTAGCTTTTTGAAGCTGAATTGTCAGAAGCTCCAGAGTCACATTGTAAAATCATGTCCCAGTTGCCCCAACTAACCTTATAATTCTAAGAAAATAAAAGAACTTTAAATTAGATGTTACAATAGAAGCAGTTTGAATTTACAAAGAAACTGATACAGAAAGCAATAATATCATTTGGTATTTTTCGGTTAGCCGGACGCCAGTGTTTTATATACATGTATATGTAAACAGATGTATATATATACAATCTATATACATATACAAATATGTGGATATACATGTATATATGTGTATATATACAATATATGTATATATATATATATATTTATATATGTATGTGTATGCATGTATATATAACACTGGCGCCCGGCTAACCGAAAAATACCTATTTTTTTTTAAATATAATTAAATAAATACACGATATAAAGAGCATAAGCAGCTATATTTATCATGTATTCTCAGCCAATCAAAATAATTTTATAAAGCCAAAATTAATATAATTAAATTAAGCCTTAGCCCAATAAATTAAAGTATCAAATGCAAAATGCAATGAAAAAATTCATGTACTAGTATATATATATATATACATATATATAACCCTTATATAATTACAATTCATCATCTTTTCCTTTTACTAAAAATAAAAATAATAAATTGAGCATCAATAATTACAATGACATTATACAAAATGAAATTGGAACTAATGACTGGTAACTAATTATCGTGTGCAATATTACGAAATCATTAGTAAATGCGGACGATTAAACCACAAACACATGAAAATTTACCAAATAATATGCAATAACCATTTAAAGACCAAAAAAAAAAACAAAAATCCATCTAAAAATGTTAAACTAATAAAAGATGTATAATAAAAAAATAAAAGATCAATTATATAGATGTACAGGAAGCTTATTTTATATTTCACTTCATCAGGGGTATATGAAATACAAATATAACCAATACATAATCTATTTCTGTAATAAAATCAAACTATAAGCTGAAAATTGAATTTTATTATGTACCCAATCGACTATAAAGCAAAAAATATAAATTAACCACGCCTTATAAAATTAAATAAATAATTAATCAATGTAGGACCCGCAAAAATCAACATAATGCAAAATATGAACAAAATTGGTACAATTGAATTAAAATCTTACAGGGAGATTGTTTTTATCACCATATTTAAATCGCAAATATATATCCCGTATAGCACAGCGAAAATCCCGCCTAATTAAATGGTCACAGTTAAAAGCTAATCCGCGAATCCTTAAGGTTTCAATTCATCATACTTTGCAAATAATATCAGCACTAATAAAATTATAATAATTATAAATGATCGTAATTAGTCTAAATATTATAAATTATTTTATATGCTAGCTGAAGGATCCTACAGTAAATTATTACTAAATAGGACTAAAGAAGTTTATATCTTAAATAATTAGGTATGATAGAATAAAAATATAATATAAGATGGCAACATAATTATTTTAGAACTCAATTTAAATGATTATATAGTGCTGCCATCTTCCGAAAATGAAATAAAGTTAAAAATTTCCAACCGATTTTAATTTCTCAACTAATAGAATTAGAAATAATTAGCAATATATATATATATATATATATATATATATATATATATATATATATATATATATATCGCAATTTAAATTAAATTCGGCCTATTCAGTTGAACGTTTTGTAACTTTTTTAGTTATTATGCATGATAAAATAGTGACTATTAATATGTATGTTATCTTTATTTTTCATGATTTATTTTTTTAACAAATTAAAATTGTATTTATTTTTCTATAAGACACATTTAGTTTCCAAAATATTTCTGTATTATTACATTCATATCCGCGAAAAATCAAGAGAATTAACTTCCAAATAATTTGTTTAATTGTGAAAAAATACGTTTAATACCAACAATGAGACAAGAAAAGAAATAGAATTAAGAAGAATCACACGAAATAAAATTGAAGAAGTTATTGTCTCTGCTTCATTGAGAATATACCGATTGTGAGCTTTTGAAAGCATTCGTACGAGTCTGATTACACCCCCTCAAGCAGTTAATTCACTATATTTTAATATATATATATATATATATTTCTTATATTAGTTGCATTTATAATCATTTTGTACCAGAAACAAGAACATATTTTTTTTTCATAAAGTTCTCTCTAATGTATTATATATACATTATATCCACATATAACCTAACCGACCTTTATTTTCGTCTGGTTATTCTACGAACTGACCTAGTAAGAGTTGTGAGCATATTTTTGGCTGAAAATTAGGGGTCATTCATAAATTTACTAGAAATATAATTTCGTCAGATATATTAAAGAAATGGTCGAGAGTAAAATTAGCATTGCAATATAAATTTGAAATCTTTAATCATTCTGACATATTACTGCAAGATATACAATTTGTACTGAACATATAAGAGGCTAAAAATAACAGAATTTTTGTTAAATAAAAGGATGAAAAACAACAGCCTCAATTCTTTAAAAAATAATACATTTTTTTAAATGCTGTTAAATTACACTGTCTTTCAAATTTTGGGTTGTGCCATGTTTCTTATCTTTTGAAAGTTGATTCTTATGTATTTTTTAGCGCTGAATCCGAAAATGACTTTTATTTAAAACCATCAAGTCAGGATTTTTCTCAAATAGCAAATTTCAAAGCTAAAAAGCTCAAAATTAAAATTGATCCCCCCCTCCCCTCCCAACCTCATCGGGCCCCTGAGCTGTTTGGCTGTAAGAAACCCTGTATAAGCCAAAAAATTGAATAAATTACTGAATTAAACAAAATTAAACTGAAAAAAAGTCTTACATCTATTTTATAGTATCAGATTTTTCGCTATACAATTACTCTCACTTTCAGGAATTTGATTTCATTATATTTCATTGCTGTAGTTTAATTTGATTGTCTTATTAATTCCAAACTTTGTTTTTAATAAAAACATTTACATTCCTTACTCATCAAAACAGCCTAATAATGTTTGGTCCAATTTTTGTGACTGGGGTCCAACTTTGGCCACCAGCAGCTGCATTTGGAACACTTTTGACAAAATTTTCAAACTAAATAAAACTAAAGATTTTCAAAAAGAGATTGTTCTAAAGATTTATTTATTTAGTAGATTGACCACGTGTCGTGATATTTTAATGATTACACCCGAAAATAAGTGAAGTGGTCTAAACTTTGCTACTCTCCCCTGTATTAATTTAATGTTTCACTTTCTAATTAAAGGCGAAAAATTTCGAACAAAAGTGCTTTTTTGCTAATGAAGTATTACAAAGTTAAATATATTAAGTAAAGGAAACCGGTGATTACATCAGCAGATATTACAATTTTTGTGTTGTTCTATCAGCCCTGTCAGCTAGTAACTAAAACTTTAATTTCATGATGTATCTAAACTTTCTTTCAAGGTATATGTGTATGAAATCTTGTACAGCGTTTTTAGGTTATGCTTTTAATAAATTATGTTTAAGATTTATAATTTCATGTGAACATTTTGAAAATATATTTCTCAAAGTAAAATCCAGTCTATAAATTCTGTGTTTGTTTGTTTCTTTTTTTTCTTTTTACTTTCTTCATTCGAAAGAAAAAAGTGTTGTAGGTAATCGAGATTTTTTTTCGACTTCCGGTTTTCGACGGATTTACACATTTTTTGGGGTCAGAGATGCCGAAAAACATGTTTATACAAAATGTCTGCTTGTCCGCCAGTCCATGTACCCGTATATCCGCATATTACCATTGGAAAGTGTACGAAGTTATACATAGAATTCAACCAAATTTTTTTTGTATGTTCTTGGCCAGCAGGTCCTCATTGAATTTCGAGGTATGCCGCCAGAAGCAGACGCTGTAATAGCAATTCTTTTGACATTTTCAATATTGTATCAATGAAAAGTACACGAAGTTATGCATAAAATTGAACCAAATTTCATGTTTAGGTTTTTGGCTATGTCCAGCAAGTCCCATGTGAATTTGGAAAAAATCCGCCGGAATGGAGCGCAGTAATAGCGATTTTTATTGATTTTTCATAGTTTTGTGGTACACTATCAGATTATGCAAAGACAGGTAATTCCCACAAATATAACCCAGCGATTTTCAAGAAGCTGGTGTACAACAGAATAACGAAAAATATTGATTATATTCAATATTATGTTTAATATTAACTCGTTTTTACTCCGATTAGTAAAATGAAGCAGAAAGTTAAGATGAAGATGAAAGTTGGTCTAGTATTTAAGTAATAGAACTGAAGGATTATCATGTGTAACAACTTTTTGAAATATTAAGGGGTCTCAAGACCCTTAAAGCTTCAAAATTTTCGAAATTAAATTTTTTTAGATGTTAAACTCCTATCTTTTCTGAACATTTTGATATAATTGTTTCCTTTAAATTCCCATTAGAACAGAAGTTATAGCTTTTAGAATTATACCATCTCATTAGCTGAAGCAGCGTTTCCAAAACTTTGAATTCGTTTGTCTCCAAATGAGGTTTTTGGGCATAACGAGCACGATATCTCAAAAACTTCTCAGTATATTTTTTTTATGACATTTTGGAATCTATGATTTATATTAGTCTGTATGAACGGAACCTAAAATTACTTTTATCTTGTTCAAAAGAATTATTTTTTGTAGGTGATTATACTGTTGAAATTTTCAAAATTTTGCATTAGGTAAATACAACTTTGTATTAAATATATAAAAGTGCTTTAAATACATATTTATTTAGGTTCAGGGTAATTTTTGCAATCTGAAGTATAAGTAGGCACCAAAATTTCCATTCTAGTTACAAAATTTATTTCGTAATCTTGCGAGTAAGCTGTTATACCAATTTTCTGTACGTCAAATGCCTGACCGTTTGGAGCACCCTGTAAATGCTAATTCTGCATCTTGCAATTTTTTAAATACACGAAATGAAACAACATACTTATGCCTTTCATCCCAATAAAAATTTTGTTTTAAAATCAGATACATTTTAAGATATTACATGTTGAGAATGGTCCTTTTTCTTTCATTTTCCCCTATTTTAGGAATCTTTAGAAATCACTATCTGTACACAAGAATGAAAAAAGTAATGAAATGAGCAATTGTTTCATGGATAATGAAAAAAAGTTTAAAGTTAATTTTTTAAAACTTTTTAAATACTTTTTATCAGAACATTAATTTTAGGCACATTTTAGGGGAAAAAAAATCATAAAAAATTGCCTATAAATAAAAATAAAATTTTAATAACCGGTACCTTCCTTAAATAGAAATAGCATCTTTGTTATACCGCGGTTGATAGAAGTTAAGAACCGAGAACATGGAGAAAATGGAAAAAATATCATAATATAAAAATATTAGTTTTAGATTTCCTTTTTAAGACAATAGTTTATATATTTAAAAAAAAATTATAAAATTAGCAATAAAGAATTACATTTAATCAGTATTGCCTTAAAAAACCGCATAAGGTACTATAACAATTTCTTTAAAAATGCAGAAATATATATATATCTATATATATATACATTACTGTGTTGTTTCCAAGAGACATGGAAAAAGTGTGTTATATACCCGGAGGCGACATCGTAGAAGATCACCTCGTCGAGTTCACGCGGATGAAATTATAGGATTAGTGAAATCTTGATTCGCCTATTCAAACGCAACCTGTCTGCCAAGCCATATCTTGGTGGAAAACACCTGAAAATCCGATTTTAGCGGTTGACTCGTAGGTTTATCATTGTGTTTACCTCCACCCAAATGTATGAAAGCATGAAGGATTGGGAGCAGGAAAACACAATGGTAAACCTACGAGCCAACAGCTAAAATCAGGTTTTCAGGTGTTTTATACCAAGATATGACTTGGCAGACCGATTGCGTTTTAATAGCGAACCGAGTTTAGCTAATTCTAGAATTTCATCCATGAACTCGATGAGGTGCTTGTCTATGCTGCCATCTGCCGGTCTATTATACATATATGCGATTTAAAGTGGTACATATAACTATGGAGGCACTGTATAATGATTTTGTTTTATAACACAACGAACACAGCTGCCTGCTTTTATGCTTTTTCCTAAAACTCTTTTTGATAAGAAAAAACTGCCTTAATTAATGTTTTGAATGATTAAATAAGACAAATTTCGCTGAAAAAAAAAATAGTGGTAGGAAAAAAGCGTAAACCTTGGCTATGAACCTACATTGTCTTGAGCTTTCCTTTCCTTTAATTTTCCTTTAATAGCTATTTTTGTAAGGTTTTATTTCTGTACAAACATACATATCTAAATGCATATCTTAAAGAATATCTATAAATATAACTGTATACAGAATGTATCAGAAGTTTTTTTTTTCTCAAATTCCTTTTCGAAAATAATGTTCTGTTTTATCCGAATAAAAATAAAATTCTAAATCACGAATTTTTATTCGAAAAAATAACACTTATTTAATCAGTTTTTAAGACATAAATCATACTTTAATTTCAAGTAAGAAATATTTAATTAAAATCTAAAGTGAAGAGAATCGATAAATCTAGTTTTTTTAAATGAAAAATATTTCATTTTTTATTAAATTAAGCGATGTAAGAAAATAAAGCAAATATTTTACTGGATATTTCATACATTTTATTTAATTTAAGAATGCTAATCAACTGTATTTTAATAATTTTTTACTTAAAATGCAGGATTTTTTTTTTTCACTTTAATGCTACGCTTTTTGATTTTTATTTGGTAACTTTAACTTTTGTCGATTCAAACCAACGTAAATTAATTTCAAAATTTATTATTTGAAAATGTATTTAATGTAATAGTCTTAAATTTTTAATTTTTGTGGTATTTATTTAGTTTGGTTTTGTGTTAATTAAAATTTTCCAGAGTATAACGCGAATGGTAATGATTAAAGGAAAAAAATATATATAAACTTTATAAGAGATATATTTTTCGATTTATGCTTCTTTTAAAAAAAATTACCCAGCTTTAAATTTGATAAAAATGAAATTTTAAACGCAACAGAGGGAAAATGCAAATATATAATTTTAATACTTCAAAGAATAAAAAAGTATTTGGAGAATTTTTCTTTAAGGAAATATTTTATATAGAACTTTTATTATTTTATTATTTTTTTTATTTAGTTAGATTAATGTCAAAAAAATTTATAACAGTTACCTGTTTGCATTTCACATTATATATTTCCAATATAATATGTAATGCTTCATATTTATTAAAACCCATTATATATTTTTCAAATAATTTAACATTCTGACTATATCTCATTTTCCTTAACATGCACAAAGTTAGACATAGTATATAAGAACTTCTACTCGCTCTCTATTTTTTTTTTTCTTCATCTCAGTGCATATAGTTTTATATTCACTACATAACATTTAATTAATTCATGCGTATAGTAATAGTAAAGGAAATAATAGAATTTAATTTAGAATATATATATATATATATATATATATATATATATAATATATATATATATATATATATATATATATATATATATATAATTATATATAACCATTAATTAAACATAACCTTCCACCGTCAATTATTATGAATTAAAGCTGTAAGTATTAAAAAAAAAAAAAAAATTAAAAAAAAATATATATATATATATACAGGGTATCCATAATTAAACCACCATACTTTAAAGTTGTCTACAGACAAAAGTATTATTTATAAAGTCGTGAAATTTTGTGTTATTAAAACCCATTATATATTTTTCAAATAATTTAACATTCTGACTATATCTTATTTTCCTTAACATGCACAAAGTTAGACATAGTGTATAAGAACTTCTACTCGCTCTCTATTTTTTTTTCTTCATCTTAGTGCATATAGTTTTATATTCACTACATAACATTTAATTAATTCATGCGTAGAGTAATAGTAAAGGAAATAATAGAATTTAATTTAGAATATATATATATATATATATATATATAATATATAATTATATATATATATATATATAATTATATATAACCATTAATTAAACATAACCTTCCACCGTCAATTATTATGAATTAAAGCTGTAAGTATTAAAAAAAAAAATTAAAAAAATTAAAAAAAAAAAAAAAAAAAAATATATATATATATATATACAGGGTATCCATAATTAAACCACCATACTTTAAAGTTGTCTACAGACAAAAGTATTATTTATAAAGTCGTGAAATTTTAAAAAGAGATGGGAATTTTTTTAAGTAAAAAAAAGTTCAGAATTTCGCCACCAGAGGGCGATATTTCAATAAATTACACATTTAGCATTACGATAGGTTAGAAATTTTATTTATTAACTTAACCTAATTCTAAAGACAGAATTTACCATAATACACTGCTTTCAACTGTTGAACATGCTATCTTACGATTCCAGATGGTATCTGAAAATAATGACTCATGTGGAACATGTTTGGTTATATAAAAAAAAAAAAAAAAAAAAAAATTGTTAAACTATTGTAAATGTACGCTAAACGTGTAATTCGTTAAAAAAACGGCCGGCCTCATAAGTTATTTTTCCTCCCAAACAAATTCCCATACGTTCATTACGTCGGAAAACTTGTATATTTTCGCGTACACCGCAGGGGGGACCGGCTTTACTATATAAAATATGATAAATCCAAAAATACACGCTTAAATTTCGTACTTTAACCTTTCTAACAAAGCAAGCAATTTGTTAAAAATTATCAATAATAAATCATAAAAAAATATATTTTTACAACGTCTTCATTCATGTTTTTTCCTTTAGTTTTTCGAAATCCACCTCTGGTTAACTACTGGAAATATGAGAACACGAACAATACGTACTTACGTAACATGCGAATATTTCGTACGGTGCGATTCGTTTATTAAAATAGAAATAATAACCTTTTTTTTTTCTGATTAGCTGTTTTTGAGAATTTTCTTCATTTTTTTTTTTTTTTTTTTTTTTTTTTTTTTTTTTTTTTTTAAATTCTGCATTCGATTTGATGAATAAAGTACAAAGAAAAAAGGCAATACCCACTTACGGTTAGTACCCTCTTCTTTATAACGATGTATTTGCATAAAGAAAAAAAACTATGTGAATGTTTAATATTTTAAAAAAATATATCATTTATGGGCATCACTACTGGAACTTCTATTATACATTCTACAAATTCTCCCCCCCCCGCCCCCTTTTTTTCTTCGCGGTAGGATATTTGCTAGGAGGTTTTCGTATAGGGTAACTCCGGGAGAGTCGCCGCATACGGGATAGATGCCGCACCCCGTGTATTTCTTGTAATTATAGATAGATGGTCGTCAAACGCACAATATAGGTGCGCAATGAGATTATTTTAACCAGTGTATAGCGTGAATCCCATTTCGATGTTTATTTGTAGAAGTACAATCCTTATTTTGACGTAAGTGCATGATTTCACTCTCCAAACTTTTAAACACGTTATGTTTAAATGCTTTTCATACTAAATGCATACATGATTTCGAAGTCAAAACTAAGTGTAACGTTTGTATAGAGTGTATGGTTATGCCATCCCCCTTAGCTATGGCAGGTAACTGTGATGTCGGACGCCTGCACCATACAAAATGGGATACATGCCGCACTGCAATTCCTGTATACATACCGCAGTTTCTTTTGTACGGGATGAGTAAGTGTTATTAACTTTTCCTTTTCTTTTTGCACAGACTAACCATGTTAGGCATGTTATCAAGTTTACTAAAACAAATGGAGAAAAGGGAAAAATAAAAAGTAAGAAGTGCAAGAAAGATACAAATTAAGATGATAATAATGAAAAATTGGATTACGCGTAACACAGACGTTCTTTGAAGGAATGTTTAAAAAACTACTCCAATAAAGAGGAAGTGTAATTGGCTTCGTTGCATCATGTGTAAAATGTAGTTACAGACTGTACTTTTTCGACATTTTTTCTGTAGATTGTAGTCGAAAAAACAGGTCTCTTAACCCATTCGGAACCATAGGTGCATACAAGCACCTTCATAAAGAGCATACAAAATTTGTTTCTGGCACCAGTAAAAAGGAAAAATAATATTTGCTTTCTTTAATTAGAATGGAACAATAGATCAATAAAGCTGGTGAATGGATTCCCTAGTTGCTTGGAAGCATTTTCATGAGTATTTAAATAAAGGTAACTTCTTTTGAAAAACTGGCGACAACCAAATAAAATTTGCGTAAAAGCCATCGGTCCCGAAAGGGTTAACAAATAAATTATGTAAACACAATTTTACTTTTTTTTCTTTTCCCTCTCTAATACATTGATGTAACGTTGTTGCTGAAATAACAAATAAAATTTAATGTAAAAAAATAAGTCGATAATTTTAATAGTAAAAGTAGGCAAACAATTATTAATTTGAATCTACTAATACGTTTCATCGTACTCTTTTAGCTTCATTTCGTTATTACATCGTTAATTATAGTCCAGATATGAATATTTTTATTTATAATTTCATTCTATTCTTATTACAAGCACGGCATAACTACTGCACAAATGCGGCGTCTCATCCTGAATATACGGGTGACACGCCGCAGTGTCAGTTTGTGTTTTAACAATGTTTTGGAAAAAAAATTGTTAAAAAATATTAATTATTTGTTTTGAATTTTTTGTCGCAGTACACGCGTTGTATATTTAACATTAAATAGCACAGCATGATTTTTTTAATTTTATGTTCACCATGGGACTTTATACGCAAATTCAAAAAAATGTGCGGCATAAATCCCGGAATTACCCTATATAGATATAGAGTATAGACATTATATTTATGATGATATAACATGAACACACGTTACATTTAAACATCTATTTGTCTTGGTGTTTTCTATACATCCAGATGTAAAGATATTCACCAACGCATACATATACACTAGAGTTAAGACGGGCTCAGTTTCGATTTTTATAACAGACATTGGGCCAGAGATAGCTTGGTCTCGTGATGAAAATTTTATTTATATACAAAGTGAAAAATTAATAAAACAAACTCACAAAGTTAAATGTAAATTTTCAACTGGTCGAAAGATATCTGTACACGGATTCGAACTAGGAATCTATTGAAGGAAGCCACCAATGCTCTACCATCTGAGCTATCCCGGGCGAATCATCCAGCTAACTTTATTGATTATAGCATCTGGTCTGATATCTGAATCATCTCAACAAAATAAATCGCAGATAATGGAACTCCAGGAAACGCTGGATACGTAATTACACTAGATTATATTTTAACACATTTATTCAAATTGGAAAATAAATAATGATTTATTTGCCAAAATAATTGTGTTAAAATTAATGTGCAGAAACTTGCAAAGTGTTATTTAGAAATCAACAATGTACTTCCTTAAAGTGTTTTAAACTCATCTAAAAGTCATTTTGAAAGAAAGTTAATTGCTATTGATGGTATATAAAGAGAAATAGCTTATCTTATTCCAAAAGATTTGGGATGGTTATGATAGTTTTAGTAACATAAAGGAGAAGAGGGATAGTGCTGAGCTATCTTCTCTGTTTAACCCATTTATACCTGAATTTTTGTTTTGTCAAATTAGTTGGTAAAATCACTTTAAAATGTTACAAAATGAACTAGAAAAAAACTAAAAAAAAAAAAAAAAAAATTACGCTAAAATATTTTTGTATTATTTTGATAAATTGTGAACGTAGTAAATATTGGAATATCCATATGTGGAAAAATGCATAATTATATGTTTTGCCTAAATTTACATAAATTAAGCTTTTAAATTGTATATTATATACTATAATTAGTATTTTTATGAACTATTAAAAAATATATTTATTTCTTTACAGAGACTAATAACATTATAAGTACAATTAATAATAAATTAAGAATAATTGTATTTGAGGCTAAAAAAAACATTTTATTTCAAAGTCATCTTGAAAAAAACTTTACATCAATAACTGTCCCCTAAATGGCTAATAGAAATATGTACCCATTTGCGCTTAGCGCCCTATATTTTGTACGTTACAGCCATGCATAAAAATAGACTTGAACATATAATTTCGCAATTTTAAAAAAAATGTGTATTTCAAAGAAGTCTACAAGCTAAGATTATGACTTATTTATTTGGATCTTTGATGCAAAAAATACAGATAAACTTACTTTTTACATTTCGCTATCTTGAAAAATGAAAAATCTATAAACGCCGAAAAAAGGCCTTAATTTAAGGAAATATATATCAGTCTTACGCTGTCATCTCTCGGTAATAGATAAAAACATTTATAGACAATTACTTCATACAATTTCCATGTTGTAAAGACGAAGAAAATTATAAAAAATATATTAAAATTCGAAACTTCCCAAAAATGGGACGCTAGGCACAAATGGGTTAAAGCCATTTTTCAGAATTTCTCGAAAACAGAACTCATATTTTTCTTCCGTAGTTCTGCGGCGTTATTTAAAAAAAAAAATGATATTTGTGACTCTTGCCGATTTCTGTCACTAGTTTGGTACTGATAACCTGTAACTATCGGACTACAGTTGCGAATTCGAGCTTGATATTCGTCTTAAAGTATTTTACAATCATCTAAAAGTCAGTTTGAAAGAAAATTAATTGTCATTGATGGGATATAAAGAGAAATATTCTATATAATTCTAAAGGCTTTGGATGGTTATGATAATTTTTGTAACACAAAGGAAAAGTGGGATATTGCTTAGCTATCTTCTCTGTTTAAAGTATTTTTGCCAATTTCTGGAAAACAGAACTCATGTTTTTCTTCCGTAGTTGTGCATCATTATTTTAAAAGAATAATACCTGTAACTCTTGCCGATTTCTGTCACTGGTTTGGTACTAATAACCTGGAACTATCGTACAACCCTTGCGGATTCAAGCTTGATATTCGTCTTAAAGTGTTTTACAATCATCTAAAAGTCAGTTTGAAAGAAAATTAGTTGTCATTGATGGGATATAATGAGAAATATTCTATATGATTATAAAGGGCTTGGGATGGTTATGATAGTGTTAGTAACATGAAGGTGAAGTGGGATAGCACTTAGCTATCTTCTCTGATTGAAGTCATTTTTCAGAATTTCTGGAAAACAGAACTCATATTTTTCTTCCGTAGTTGTGCAAAAAAAAAAAAAAAAATTCTACTTGTTATTCTCACCGATTTGTGTCACTCGTTGGTACTAATAACCTGTAACTATCGGACGGCCCTTGCGGATTCGAGCTTGATATTCATCTTAAACTGTTTTACAATCATCTAAATGTCAGTTTGAACGTAAATGAATTGTTTTTGATGTGATGTAAAGAGAAATAGTCCATATGATTCTAAAGGCGTGGGATGATTATGATAGTGTTAGTATAATAAAGGGGAAGTGGGATAGCGCTTAGCTATCTTCTCTGTTTAAAGTCTTTTTTCAGAATTTCTAGAAAACAGAACTCATGTTTTTCTTTCGTAGTTGTGCAGCATTATTTTAAAAGAATGATACTTATGACTCTTGCCTATTTCTGTCGCTGGTTTGGTACTAATAACAAACTTGGAATTTTAAAAAGATTTTTTAGGGACATGGAATTTACTAAACGTCCTCAAAACAAAGTATCTAGGCTTAACAGTTATTTCTATGTATGAAGAGTTTTTTTAAATGAGAAAAGTAATATTGAAACAATTTTAAAATGTTATTAACAATTTTCTACTGTGTACTTTCGGTATCGGGCTAAGGAAAGAACATTTCCTCTGCTCGGTTGGAGTCGGATTTCAAGTGTTCTGCCTAGGGCGGGTTCAAACTAAAAAAAAAAAAAAACCCAACTAGAACTGATCTTTAACGGACACACAAACGCAGAAGTAAACATGCGAAATTAAACAAAGATATATAGACCAAGTCTAATGTAAGGACAATCAAACTTAAAACAAAGACGAAGAAAAGTATCTTACAAAAACAACAACAAAAAGGGCTGATTCAAGTAGTATTATCGTATATTGTTTAAAACGCCAACAAGTGAACAAAAGAAGGAAAGTCTTAAAGTTAGAAAAACATAATACGGGAGTAAGTCAGTAAGTATGTCACATGCTGATATGAGAGGTCGGTGTTGGTGTTATTTTATGACGGTAAATTATCTACATTTGGGATATGGACCCGAAAGGGGGATGCCCTCCGTGAGGGTCTTTCTAAGGGAACCTAACCGTATTTACTCAAGGAAATCAAGGTTCGAAGAAAACCACAAAATCTCTGAACGATTAGGCCGACGGGCGCGATTGGGTTCGAACCCAGCACCTCCCGTCTACCAGCTTTGAGAGCAGAACTTCTTGTCCGCTGGTGGGGACGATATGAGAGGTAAAATATTATTAGTAAATTGTTTCCAAATATGCCAATAGGTGGCAGCATAACCCAACTATAAGATGTTAATTTTCAGTTTAGGACACAGCAGTTGTACAAGATGAGCAGGTTCGTTCGAAAGTTGATGACGAAGAGCGAAGTGGTCGTCCAGTTGAGATTGCGACAGACGAATCATTGCGGAAGGTTGAGGAAATGGTTAGGGTTGACATGCGATCTATAATAGACATTATAGCAACCATTTCCATAAATTTCCGCATTGATTCTTCCGTGGCAATCTCAACTGGACGACCACTTTGCTCTTCGTCAATAACTTTTGAACGGCTCTGCTCATCTTGTACAACTGCTGTCTCATAAATTTCAAATTAATATCTTATAGTTGGATTATGCTACCACCTGGCATATTTCGAAACAATTTACTACTAAGTTCCGACCTCTCATATCAGTTTGTGACCTACTTACTGACTTACCATCGTATACACTGTTAAAAATTTGCAGCATTCTGTCCAGTCATTCGACCGTTTTTTAAAAAAACGGTTTAATAGCCGTAATTTCACTATATTTTGACCATAAAATGGCCAATAATATGGTCAAAATAGTGTTAAATTACGGCTACGTAACCGTTTTCGATAAAAACGGTAAAATGACTGGACAGAATGTTGCAAATTTTTAACAGTGCATGTTAATTTATAAATATGAAAGCCAAGCCCGTTTTTTTAATCATAACAACCATTATGTAAGTTGGTACATGTATATTATAAATGGATAATGTAAATTATAATGTTACAAAAATGAAAGGTGGTTACATTTATTATAATAAATATGGATTACATGCGCTTATTCTCGTATTTGTGTATGCTCGTGTATATATCTATATATATAAAAGAAAGTCTGAATTTTATATTAATCAACGCGCAGCCCAAACTACTGAACCTAAATACTTGAAATTTGGGGTAAAAATTATTCCTATGACGTAGAGTGCCGCTAAGAAAGGATTTTCTAAAATTCTACCCCTAAGAGGGGTAAAAAATCGAACGAACTTTTAAAAAATTCCTTAAAAATCTGATTTTATAGCTATTTTTCAACTGATAACATATTTTGGTGTATTTTTGCATGCTGAATCGAATGGTACTAACTAGATTTTTTTAAACCCAATAGTTCACGAGATATTTCATATTTTTCTAATTTGGCGATGTCTTTGGCGCCGAAACTTCAATTTTTTCAAGTGATAATTTCTAAAAATATGTCCGTTACTATAGCAACGGAAAAATTTAAATTGAGCAATTTTGTTAATCAATTCTTTTGGTTGAATAATTAAAACAGCTATATCAGTTAGGTAAAACATTACAAACGCCTCAAAACTAAATTTTTAAAAAATTGGTAGTTTTTCCCGTTACCAAAACCATGCCAAAATGTATGCTATTGCGCCATTTATTTCAACCCTAATCGTGCAAATTTTTATTGCAAACTGTGCTAAACATTAAGGTTTGATATTTATTGAACGTGAATATTTTTTTTATTAGTATTTAATTCTAGCAAAACATCTTAAATTGTTATTTTTCGAAAATAAAAATGTCAATGTCAATAACATTTTTATTTGTACACCTCAATTTGTATAATTTGGAGTGTGGTGTGACGATTTATATAATTTAGCGAAATTGGTCGACGGGATAACTATGTAGTACCTTGATTTGTATTGATTTAAAAAAAAAATAGTTGGTGAAAGTCTAATTTTCAAATGTTATAAATTTTAAATATGCATTTTTGTATCAACAAAATAATTTTTTTTTCAATGTTTCATTTCATTTTGCGCTAATTATTATGATTGGCGACAATGGTGTAGGTATAACGGAAAAATACCAAAACAGTTACCGATTTTATTTAAAATACGAAGAAAAAAGGTTTAATATGAAATAAATGTTGTAAAACGGAAATATTTAATTTAAATATGAAAGCAATGTTTGTACTGCTTAAAAAAAAAGTTTTCGTTTTTAAAGCTTTAAATTCAAAAAATGTTTTGCAATTTGTCATTTGCTCCTGGATAAAAAGAAAAAATGGGAACTTTTATGTTAGCCATAGACAAATCTCACCAATAGCATTTTTTAAATCGCAAATACCAGCCCTTACATTTTTACTCATCATCGTCTACTATATATATAAAACGCAAATTCTTATTGCATTCCGATTGGCTATAACTCAGGTTCTACTGAACGCAAGTTTGTAGAACTTATACTGTTAGTTAGGTAATTTGTTTCAGAAGTGTTTTAATGTAAAAAAAAAATATTTCTACGCTGCTTAGTGATAGCTATGGGAGTTTTCAAATTAGGTGATCCCGATTATGAAAGATTATCTTTTATTTAAAGTTGTACTGAATGGATTTTGAAGCTTTGTGGAAAAGTTCTCAGTTGTGTAGTAAAAAACTAGAGGATGCACGCTATATGCAGGCAGTAATATACTATAAAATATAGATGCTATTGCTATGGAAGGTGTGCAGAGTTTCTTAAAAAACCCAGAGTGTATATAACGTAGACCTACCCCTACATCCCTGAGAGTTCTATAATCTGGTTAACACGATTGTGAAAGATATATTTAAACTTAACTATCTATAATATATAGGAAATGCAAAGAGAAATTTCGTTCCAGCCGCTTAGAACTTGAGTTCTGCTGAATAGATTTTTCATGGGACTTACATTGTTAGATAATTTTTCAGAAAAGACTTTAGTATATCATATCGTTCTATGTGGCTTGGTTAAATAATTATGGAGACAAGTCAAAATCAGATGAACAGGATTATGAAAGATTGGCTTTTTTAAAAGTTCTGCTGAATAGATTTTGATGGGAACTGTTATGCCGGGAGGCAACAGAACAGACAATTACCTCATAGAGTTCACGGCTGAAATTCCAGAATTAGTTACAATTCTATTCGAATATTAAACGCAATTGATCTGCCTGCCAAGTCATATCTTAGAGGAAAACACCTGAAAACCCGATTTTAGAGGTTGATTCATGGGTTTAACAATGTGTTTTCCTGCCCCCAAAGGAATGAAAACATGGAGGACTGGGAGCAGGAAATCAAATAGAAAACCTACAAGTCATCCTCTAAAATCAGGTTTTCAGGTGTTTTCCACCCAGATTGGCCGACCAATTGCGTTTAAATATGCGGATCAAATTTTAACTACTTCTGGAATTTCAGCTGTGAACTCGATGAGGTGATTGCCTGTGCTGCCCCCTCCCGGTCTCTGTTAAATAGATAATTTTTAGGAAAGGCTGTGGTACATTTGATAGTTTAAAAGATTCTGCTAAGTGGAGTTCGGTTGAACTTGCTCGGTTAGTTAATTTTTCAGGATATGTTTTAGTAGAAAAAAACATATCGTTCTAGGTTGTTTGTTTATACTATTTTGGCTGAAATTTCTAGAATCAGGTGAACCCAATTATGAAAGATTAGCCTTTCTAATAGGCTCTGTTGGACGGATTCTGATGAGAATTGCATTGATAAATTTTCAGAGGAAGGGTTTTAGTATATTATATATTGTTCTATCGTACTTTACGAAATCCTATAGTAGAGGATCAACTCGCATGATCGAATTCACAGATATATTTCGCTTGATCCAAGGTTTGTTTAGAAAAACAGCCCAGCGTAGCGGGCGAAGGCTGCTAGTATTTTTATATGAGAGAAGGTTGCGCTGTGGTTGTGTTGATTGAAATAAATATATAGTATAGAAAAATAATAAAAATTTCCCATTTCTTTCCCAATTTCCAATAGATGCATTCATTTTTTTCAAACTTTTAACTTTTCTAATTTCCCTTTCTTATATACCATTCCCATCTTTAATTTCGTTTTTATTATTTGGTAGATCTTATGTTATTAGGTATTTCAATGCATATTGTACGTTCATTCTAAAAGAAAAAGCTGTGCAGTGATTTAAAAGAAAAAAACTTTTTTTCCGCGTTAATGAATCTTGAAATAAAAGTTGTTCACAACATATAATAAGAGAAGTTATTAAAAATAAAAATGGAAGCTCAGTAATTTAAGACCGCCAAAGAAAGTTCTTTTTAATTTATTTTTCACATTTTATCGATTGTTTCAGTTGATTAAAAAAACTTCTACTTTTTAACTCATTATTTATCGTAGAAATGTTGTTACTTTTTTATAGTATTCTAGAAACAAGGAAAACAATTTTAATTGCATAGCAAAGGAGATAAAAAAACAAATGTTTGTAAGTTGATATTTTATATGAAGATTAGTTTTTACAGATAATTGTTATAGAAAAATGTTCTAAGTACATTAAGGTCATCTCAAAATACTCTTATATCTTTTTTTATAAAGATTTTAATAATAGCTAAAATCAAATGTTTGTATGCGAAAATTTTTAATTATTGATAATATTTAATGTTTTGGAAGTTAGTAATTAATTTTTTATGTTATCGCAAGATTTCAAATATTTCTCAAGATGATTTTAATTGAGATTTGATCATTGACCTACTGTTAGCAGGTACTCAAATTTAGAGGAGATTTTCCAAAAATGTCTCATGGATTTTTCAAATACTAATTGAAGCCAGATAAGTGCATTGTTACAATCTTACAAACAGTAATTATTATCTTTTAGGGTTAAGAAACATGTAGCGACGTGAAGGGGCAAAGGTACGCGGTCGTTTTCAGTACTGGCCACTGACATTAATATGTAACAGGAGTTCATAATCGGTGGTCAGAAAGCTGAAAATGCAACTGAAGCATGCAAGGCAACGGTAAAAAATAGTCCGCATTATCAATGTTAGATATTAGTGTTATCTCTTACTATAATCCTAATTTTTTGTTTTACTAATTAAGTTATACTTATCAAATTAATAAATGATTGTCTAATCATGTAAGAAAATGCGATTAACAGACTTTTTTGCAATGACAACGAGCTGAACTTATCGTCATTGTATCCTTCCATGCTGACTGCTGAAAACCATGTTGAGAAATAAGAAGACAAATATCCTGTTATACATGGAAATTATTTAAAGATTTTTCACATATTTGTATATTAGTAAAAGGTAATGATGGAAGATATAGACTTTAGGATTTTTTTTTTTTTTTTTTTTTTTTAAGAATCGTTATGGCTGAAATGTAATAAATTTTGTTCTTTAAAACTGACCATTTATGAACATAAAGGGCAATTCCACAGAAAATTATCATTTTTTTTTGGGGGGGGGGGGGAGGTAAGATTTATAATATGCTTAATTTAAGGATATGATTAGAAAATTTGATATTTTTATATTCCGTAATAAAATCCTAATAAAAAGGCATTGTAAATTAGTGTTTACAAACTAAGTTAAGTACCATTTTTGTCTTTGTAAAGTCATAATGTTACGTCAGTTACACAATAAAAGTTGCGTCAATTACACATGCAAATGACATTTTTTTTTCTTTTTTGTTATTCAGAAATTAATTAAACAAGTCACTGGTATAATTTGGCATTACTTAGTGTTGTTGAGAACATTAAACATTTTTTTTTAACGGGATAGCTTTGGTAATTTTTACACTTCAATGAAGGAAGAAAAAATGTTTGTATATTGTATATTACGTCAGTTATCGAATTTTGAATTGCAATTTTTGTGACTAAAAGAGAGATTAAAATTATATGCAGGTGTTTGGATATTAAGACCTTAGTAAGAAATATTTTAAATTGTAAAAATTTGTTCTAGCTTTATTAGTAAATTTTCTGCATAGTTTTGAAATCAAAATTCATCAAAATCAAATGTTACGTCATTTGCGATGGAATAGCCCTAAATATATGAGACGATTTGGCAAGAATCGTTTTTGTTGTTGGTAGTCTATTCATACTAGAAGTAATGCAAATTACAGAGGTTGAGGATGACCGAAGATTACAGGAACAGAAAACCATATGTAAATCACAGCCGGCAGTCAATAGGCTTGGAACTAAATAATTACACAGACAGCTTGCGTTACAAGTACGTTTTGTCAAAAAACAATATCTGTGATTACCAGCGTTCAGGTAGCAGCTAAACTATTGATGATAAAACAATAACATAATGGACACATTTCTACAAAACAGAGTGAGGTTTCAGTCTTTATTAAATTGAGAAATACAAACATCCGGTAAAGCTTATAATATTTTATAATTCTGTTTAGTTGTGTTTTTTATATTTATATATTTTCAGTAAAACAAATGAAAGAATGGAATAAAATTACGAATTAAAATTTCTATTGTAAATTTTTCATAGATATTTTACACTCACTCTTATTTGTTTAGCTGATGAAGATGCTAAATTAAGTAAAGATAAAAAAAAAGTTTGTTTTTAACTGTTTTTTTTTTCTCTTTTCAATTAGAGATATATTTCTGCTTCAAATATTTCGTTTGTTACTCTTTTCCGTGCAAGTCAGTCAAAATGTTATTTTTAAACTAGTAAAAAAAATATAAAAAAGACAATAAAAAAACTAAAAGATAAAAAGCTTTAAGGGCATTATTTTTTATCACTGGAATTACTGAAAAAATATACGTCTTAATGAAAGGGCTTAAAAGATTACCTAAATAAGAGATAAAATTTGTCTAGCAATACAAGGAATGATGTTTACAGTAAAAAACTAGATTCTTTTTTCTGCAAGAGATACTGTGAGAAGAAATTCTTTTATTTATGTTATGTTTTAGAAAAATATTTAAATTAGTATACCAATCACATATTTAACAAAGCTTTTAAGCAGATGCAATTCTTTTAAATTATCAATAGCGTTAGTTTCTTTTTAATTTGTTAACTATGTGAATATTGATTTTTTACTGACTCTGAAATTACAAGAAACAGGATGGCGTTCAGTGAGACTAGGATACTAGTGAAGCATTTTGAGGAGTATATGTACAGAAAAAAATGGCTTACTTTTTCTGTAAGATGTACTGTGAGACGTAATTCTTTTATTAATAAAATGTTTAAAAAAAAGTACTTAAATTAGTATACCAATCACATATTTAACAAAGCTTTTCAACATACGCATTCTTTAAAATTATTAATGGTGTTAGTTTCTTTTTAATTTGTTAACAGTGTAAGTATTGATTTTTACAGTTACTGAAATTACAAGAAACAGGATTTTCCCTAGTGATGGTGGGACACTAGTTAAGTATTTTTGAGGATATATATACAGAAAAAATAGCTTACTTTTTATGCAACATGTACTGTGAGAAATAATTCTTTTATCTATGAAATATTTAAAAAAAATACTTAAATGAGTATAAAAATCACATAATTAACAAAACCTTTGAGAAGACGCTATTCTTTTAAATTATCAATAGTGTTAGTTTCTTTTTAATATGTTAACACTGTGAGTATTGATTTTTACAGTTACTGAAATTACAAGAAACAAGATTTTCCCTAGTGAGGGTGGGACACTAGCTAAGCATTTTTGAGGTGATATTTAGAGAAAAAATATGGCTTACTTTTTGCGTAAGATGTACTGTGAGAAGTAATTCTTTTATTTATGAAATGTTTAAAAAATACTTAAATCAATATACAAATCACATAATTAACAAAGCCTTAAGCAGACACAATTCTATTAAATTATCAATAGTGTTAGTTTTTTTTTTCAAATTTGTTAACAGTGTGAGTATTGATTTTTACAGTCATTGAAATTAAAAGAAACAGGATTGAGCGCAGTGAAGCTGGTATACTAGTTAAGCATTTTTAAAGGGATGTTTACAGAAAAAACTGGCTTTATTTTTCTGTAAGGGTGCTGTGAGAAGTAATTCTTTTATTTATGAAATGTTTAAAAAAATACTTAAATGAATATACAAATCACATAATTAACAAAGCTTTTAAGCAGACGCAATTCTATTAAATTATCAATAGTGTTAATTTTTTTTTAATTTGTTAACACTGTGAGTATTGCTTTTTACAGTCACTGAAATTAAAAGGAACAGGATTAAACATAGTGAGGCTGGGAAAGTAGCTAAGCATTCTTAAAGGAATTTTTACAGAAAAAACTGTCTTTCTTTTTCTGTAAGAGGTGCTGTGGGAGGAAATTCTTTTGTTTACGAAATGTTTAAAAAAGTACTTAAACGAGTATACCAATCATATATTTAACAAATAGTTTTAAGCAGACGCATTTTTTTCAAATTATTAAAAGTTATAGATTCTTTGTAATTTGTTAACATTGTGAGTATTTATTTTTACAGTCACTGAAATTAAAAGGAACAGGATTGAGCATAGTGAGGCTGGGAAAGTAGTTAAGCATTCTTAAAGGGATGTTTACAGAAAAAACTGATCTTCTTTTTCTGTAAGAGGTGCTGTGGGAGGAAATTCTTTTGTTTACGAAATGTTTGAAAACGTACTTAAATGAGTATACCAATCACATATTTAACAAAGCATTTAAGCAGACCCAATTCTTTTAAATTATTAAAAGTTGTAGTTTCTTTTTAAATTGTTAACAGTGTGGGTATTGATTTTTTACTGACACTGAAATAACAAGAAACATGACTGTCACCTGTAGTGCTGAGATAAAAGTTAAGCATTCTTTTTTGCAATTTTTAGAAAAATGGTAATATGTGCTAAAGAATAACGTGAACTAAAATATCATTAGAAATATGGAATATGCTAAAATTTAATAACAAGGTAAATGTGACAGTTTTTGAAGTTATTCTGACTGGAAAGTAATATTTTTAAAGTTGGGAAATTTCACAGATGAAACTGTAATGCTACTGACATTAAACTGGCAAATTTCAAAATGCAAATATTTCTATTTTATTACCTTTTGGGGACCCAAGTCAAGTTTCCCGAGTTACAGAGTATAGGAGAATTTTTTTTTTTTTAAATTTTAGATTTGTTTACATCACAATATATTTTTATAGATTGTCACTAATAAGATCAAAAAGCATTTTGTACGAAAAAAAGTAGATTATGTATTCAGATGAAGTTCAGAAATGCATTTAAAGCGATATTTTTATTAGTCGCAAGCAAGAGGTTAATAGCCCAACAATTCGTTTCTTACTGAAACTTTTTTCATTTTGATGATTTCAATTTTTTTTTACATGTCTAGTAAATTTGTGTTTTATTATATTATCTTTATTATTTTATTTATTTATGGACGAAGTTTTAACTTCATTATGAAATATTAGCCAGAAACAAATGCTGAACTATTTATATTGTTTTAATTACAAACGGGTTAATCTTTCTTTGCACACAATAGCAATGGATTTTTAAAAGAATTATGCTTGGAAAGTTTTATAAATTATGAAATATGAATAAATTGAAATACAGTTTTGAAATAAATTGCATTACTAAAGAACATCTTTTTCTCTCTATAAATTAAAAAATAAGTTATTAGAAGAAATAATTATTGGTCAGATGTTACCAAGGTCCATATGATGTCAGCGTTCCTCACGGACATGTTTTTATTTTATAATAAAGATTATAACATCTAAAACGAAACGAACGAACTTTGATACAGAGTCATATATTAGTTTGAGATATTTAGCAGTTTGAGAGAGCACAGCGCCTCCCATTGGCGATATTTCAAACTTAAATCAGAAAGCGCTGTAAAGAAATACCTGACATCATACGTTAATCAACTGCAAGGTTAACCTCGATAGGTATCACTATTTACTTTTTACTGAAATTTAGAAACATTTAATAGATTTATGTGCATATTATGTAACTAAAAACACACTATATTGTGTACACTGTCACACTATTAGTGTACACAATGTATTTCTCAGAGAAATTTTTCCGTCTTAGCTCCGCTTCCAGTCTCTAAGTCCGCTTCTTTTTTTTATTCTAATTGCTTGATTTTCGCAATTTTTTTCAAGTACTGATATTTGTATTATACGGGGGAAAGTCAGTAATTCACAAACCGATATGACAGTTCGTAATAGTAGTAAATTGTTTCCAAATATGCCAATAGGTGGCAGCACTGTCCAACTGTAAGATGTCAATTTCGAATTCATGAGGCAACAGTTGTACAAAATGAGCAGGGGCGTTCAAAATTTGTTGACGAAGATCGAAGTGCTCGTCCTGTTGAGATTGCGACAGAAGAAACTGTGCGAAAGGTTGAGGAAATGGTTAGAGCTGATAGGCGAATAACAATAGACAACATTAGCAACTGCAATAGTGTGTTCACATAGTTTAGCCTACAGCCGACTGATGCAGACTTTGAATGGCAGGTACACAGATGGCTGAGAGTGCAGTCCAAACACTTTTATGAAACAAGTATTAGACAACTCATAAAGAGATGGGGCAAATGTATCAATGTAAATGAGGATTATATAGAGAAATATATATGTTTTTTAAGTAATTATCTTGTTTTCCCTTTTTTTTTTGGCTTTTGTGACCTATTTACTGACTTGTCCTCGTATAATGACAGATTAAAAAAAAAGGCGGAATTATGGCCAATTATAATATTTTAAAAAATGGCAGCTATAAATCAGGCTAAAAAATGTATGGTATAAAAATATCATTTTTAGCCGGAAAACAGACTAATTTTACATAATTTCTCTTATTTTAACAGTCGAATATTGTGTTTGAGTATTAAATACAGATTTTCACTGTAAAATAAATAGGCTGGTGGCCTGACTCACAGTGTTTATTTTCTGTAAAATTAACCGGTTTGTTATCTCGTTATCAATCGATACTTTGTACTTTAATTCGCATAGGAATAAAAATCAATACTTTAAAAATATACGAGTATTATCTGGAAGAAATTTCAAAATAAATACAATGAGCAAACATTACGAAATTCCGGACAAACCTTCTTGTTTATAATAATGTTGATTTTTGACTTTAAATGGTAACCCCATAAGCTATATAAACTCAGTGAGTTTTTATCAAAAAAGCTCCATTCATGTAAACAAAATAACCATAATCAAATGTTTTAGAGACAAAATAATTCCAGTTTTATTATTATTGTTGTTATTAAGAACATGCGGCATTTATTTTATAAATATGTCAAGACTTGCATGTAGATATCAAGAGATTTCTGACGTGTACTAATTAAATAAATCAAATAATCAGACAGGTGATATCCAATTAATAAATGATGTGTTACTATCAAGTGCAAACAACAACAACAACAAAAAAACTGTAATCAAATGCTTTTGAGACAAATTAATTCGAGTGTTTATTTTAAATTAAGGCAGAAGATGCGGCATTTGTTTCAGAAACATGGCAAGACTTGCACGTCTTACACTGTGTGTAAGAGATTTCTGACTTTTACTAATTATATAAATCAAAAAATCAGAAATGCAGTATCCAATTAACAAACTCTGTGAATTCTCCTAAAAACTCCGTGAGTTTTTATCAAAAAAGCGCCATTCATGTAAACAAAATAACCATATTCAAATGTTTTAGAGACAAAATAATTCCAGTTTTATTGTTATTATTGTTATTAAGAACATGCGGCATTTATTTTATAAATACGTCAAGACTTGCATGTAGATATCAAGAGATTTCTGACTTGTACTAATTAAATAAATCAAATAATCAGACAGGTGATATCCAATTAATAAATGATGTGCTACTATCAAGTGCAAACAAAAAAAAAACTGTAATCAAATGCTTTTGAGACAAATTAATTCGAGTGTTTATTTTAAATTAAGGCAGAAGATGCGGCAATTGTTTCAGAAACATGGCAAGACTTGCACCTCTTACACTGTGTGTAAGAGATTTCTGACTTTTACTAATTATATAAATCAAAAAATCAGAAATGCAGTATCCAATTAACAAACGATCTACTACCAAAAGTAATATTACATTAGAGAACTTACCTAATTATTACAAAACTTATTTCGTGTCTTAAAGATTCTGAAAAATAAAGAATGCCTGCACAGAACATATCTAATTTTAAAATTGATATAAAAAAGTACTCCTTATACCATACATTTAATCTCTTATTTTTTTTACTTTTCTCCAAAAATGTCTCAATTTAAAAGATAAATTAACATTTTCGCAGGTGATAAGCGAATATCTTAGAAATATGAGAAATCTAATTAGAAGAATAATTAAAATTTGAATAAAAAAGTATTATGATCCGAAGAAAAATACATCACTTTGAACTTCTTTGTAATTTAATCAACCTCTGATAAATACTTCAAACTTTGTTTAAAAAAGCATTTTTCACCTGCATTAATTATACAGAATGGGAAATGAAAGCGCTTTAAAGAAATGATTTTTTTAATATATGTATATATATATCTTAGATGCACTGTGTATGTAATAGAAGAATTTCAATCTCTTAATAATTTATTATAAAAAAATCGAAAATGTTTTTTTTTTCATAACGATTGATTTTTGGGAGAATTAAAAGTATAAACAAGTACTAATTAATGAATATTTTTTAAGCTGAATATTTCAAAAAATCTAGTTAGTGGAGTGCCTATACCTTTTCATTACTGTAATGTTTGCTGTTTTAAAAAAATTTAAATTGTAAGAAAAAGCTACTTTCCCAGATAGAATACTTCGTAATTAAAATATTTTTTTTTTTTAAACATATTGATCATTATTGTTCTCTTTATTATAAACAGTTGTCTCCAAATAAAGGCCAAATCAATTTATATTTTTTATTTAATATTAACTCGTTTAAAGGGAAATTGTTTACCTATAATGTTAAATTAATTCAATTAAACTGTTAGCCATAAAAATTGAAGCATTGTTAGAAACATGCCTAATTGTATGATATCTGCCACTTATTATAACTATTTTATAATACTTGATTTATTTTTTAAAAGTCATGTTAAACAGGTAACTTTGACAGAAAAAAAAAAATAAAGGAGCACAGGACTTTTGGGTTTGTCGAAACGATAAAAAACATCGCACTTTTAAAGTACCAAAACACAATTAAGATTTTTTTCCCCTTTTGCCTAAAGTATATATTCTTAGCTATATTATACAAAAAAATAAATTTTGTATATACAAAATTAATATTTAAATTTTAAAGATATAAATTCATCTCACTAATGCGTGAATTAAAATCTTTAAGTGCTGCACTCATAATAAAACTATCAATTATGCATATAGAAATGAATTTTTGAAGAAAATATAACTATAACACATCTATTTCTAAATTAAAACAAAAATATGCACAAGAATTTTGTTTAAAATTTAATTTAAAAAAAAAATCAATACTTTCAAAAGTTTTTCAAGTGATTCTTTTTTTTTTTTTTTTTTTTTTTTGATTTGTGATTTTTTAATAAAAGTGATATATTAAGTGATATTTTAAAAAAGTAATAATTAAAGTGATTTTTTTTTTCATTTTTGAATGAACACTAAAAAAACCCGCATATCTGTTTAATTTTTTTAATTAAACAAATTAAAATCTTTATGTGCTTTAATTTGTTTTAAAGCACACTTAAAAGAAATTAAATTAAATTAAAGCACACTTAACAAATTAAATTAAACAAATACACTTAACAAATTAAATTAAAGCACACTTAAAAATAATTAACACAGCACTTAAAGATTTTTATTTAGTGTGAATTAAAATCTTTAAGTGCTGCGCTCACAATAAAACTATCAATTATGCATATAGAAAACAATTTTTGAGAAAATATAATTATGACACATCTACTTCTAAATTAAAAAAAAAAACATACACAAGAATTTTGTTTGAAATTTAATTTTAACAAAAAAAAAAAAAAAAGTTTCAAAAATTTTTCAAGTAAAAGAAAAATTGATTTTTTTTTGTTATTTTTGAATGCACACTAAAAGGAAACTCATATTTGTTTAATTTTTTTTTAAAACCTGTAGCTTACAGAGTTTGAAAGTAAGTAACAGTGAGCACAAACTCCAAATTTAGTAATGAGAAAACGTTTTTTAACTCTTCACTGCAAGTATAATTCGCATTATGTACGAAGAATTTGGCTAATATGATCTCCGTCCCTAATCAAGAACAGTCCAAAGGATAGAATAACACTTATTTTGTCCATGTCACATGGCTTCATTTGACAAAAAATTGGAATTTGTTCTTCGGAAAAAAAAATATCGATCAAGCTATTAAGGTAAGATTTACAATCATTACTTTTACTGAATACTTAAAAATATTAATATAAAAATAAGCTGCAGAATGTTAACCAGATAAAATTAATTATTTTAAACTCATTTAGTTGAAAACTATAGCAATACAATATTTTAAAACCCTACTTGTGTACATCGCACGCACCATAAAAGATCAAATTTTAGCTTAAAATTTGAAATTTAATTTTTATTTTCTCATTATTAGACCGATGTATAGATTGCAAATTTTTTTTTTCATAAAAATAGAAAATATCATGCAGTGAAGTGTTAAAGTTTCAGTATCTACGGACCTTTAATTATACTCACCGTCTATAAATGATTATAACTCGAGAAGTAAAGCTGATTTTTGAATAGGGATTTTTACATATTCTTGACAAAAAAAGAAAAAAAAAATCATAATAAAACAAAAAACGGTTGATTTTTTATAAGTTTAAAGTTCCGGTGTCCCCTTAAACCGACTTCATGATCTTGTTTTTTAATTGCTCTAGTAAATTGTCTAGTACCTTGTCGTATATTTCTGGATACGGTATTTGTCTTAATAAAGGGTTTTGTGGCAATAATTAACTGTTATCCTCATTCATTTTAAATCCAGCTCTTAATAATATCGCTCAATTTGTCACGCAGAGTAAACGATTATACAGAGTGTCCATTCTCAACGGTGTCTAATGACTAATTCGTAAACAGTTAGTAATAGACATATAGTTCTAATTACAAAAATGTTTTAAATGAGGTAAAGAAATATTTTAAAAGCGATTTGGGTAAATAAAACATTAAAAAAAAAACGAAATTTAAATTTTTATACGCTCTCCCGGTCCTATAATTTATATTTAATAACATTTTCTTATTATATTGACATTTAAGAGAAAAAAAGTCCCGTTCATACAACCCTAAAATTGACCGAGTTATGAAATTTTGATAATGCATGATTTATACCACTTTTCTGCGTCTGAACATAAATAAGTTCGACCATGCTTTGAGGGGTCATGCACCAAGTGCTTAACCTCTTCTGACGTGGAGTAAATATGTTTGTAACATGATAAAATGATTGACTGACACCAGACTGTAAAAACGAATTTCTTAGAAAAGAAAACAATGCTTATTTTCCCGTACTTTATAAAAGGAAAATTTTAATTAAATATTCTTGGTGACATTTTTCAGTTTTGGAATTAAAATTAGGTGTCCATTTTTGTGGACACCACCCGCTAAAGGGCTAAAGTATTCGAAGAACTTCTTATTCCATGCATATTTGCGCTTTGAAAAAAAAAAAACTGAAGAAGTATTACGATTGAGTTAACTTTTATTAAGTTACAGATTGGCTAAAACAATTGTATTTAACATATGTTTTATTTTGTCAGGATTTGAGACTGCTTCTTTTCATTATTTCTTTTAACAAAAATTATGTTCTTTTTGTAAGTTTTTATTTAACATCACCGATCGTACGTATGTTTTTCCAGTTTAAAATTTCCACTCGAACTTTAACTCACTTTCAAATATCCGATCGAAATTAAATTTTACATACTGACGTAAATTCGATGACCATCTAATATTATTATGATTTTCGGAGGTTACCATTTATCCTTAATTTACAGGATAACACAAAAAATCGTATAGATAACCGCCAAGAAGTCTGAGAAAATATTTTAAATTAGATAACACAAGACTGCAATGGTTGTTTTTTTTTTTTTTTTTTTTTTTTTTTTTTTTTTTTTATGTATTTTTTAGCACTGAAAACAAAAATTAACTTAAATTTTAACCATCATGTAGGGATTTTTCGCAAATAAAAAATTATCAAAGTTAAATTGTTAAAAAATAAAAAATAAAAAATAATAATACTATAAAATAGAGGAGATAGCTGTGTTTTTTAACTTTTGATAATTGCTGTTTATGTACTTTTTAGCAGTGAAAAAAAAATGACCTTCATTTTTAACCATCACGTTAGAATGATTTTACAAATCATAAATGTCAAAGTTAAAATATAGAGAAAATCTGATACTATAAAACAGATGTAAAACATTTATAATTTTATTTAATTCAATAATTTATTAAATATTTTGGCTTATACTGGGATTCTTGCAGCTGAACGGCTGGGGGATCTGATGAGGTGGGGGAGGAGGTTCAATTTTAACTTTTAACTTTTAAACTTTGAAATTTACTTTTTCGAAAAATACTGACGTGATGGTTAAAAATGAAGTTCATTTTCGGATTCAGCGGTAAAAAATACATAAAAATCAGGTATAAATTGAAAACACAACAATCGCATCTATTTTATAGTACCAAATTTTCGCTATTTTTTTCTTTTTTTTTTAACTTTAAAATTTACGATTTGCAAAAAAATATTTACTTGATGATAAAAAATGCAGGACAATGGAATTCAGCGGTCAAAATACATAAGAATCAATTCTCAAAAGCTAAAAATGTGACATAACCCAACTTTTGCACCGTAGTAATTGTAATAATATTTAAAAATATGTATCAATTTTGTAATGAATTGAGGCTGCTAATTTTTATAATTTTATTTAATAAAAATTCAGTTTTTTCTTCTTCTTATATGTTTATTACATATTGTAAATTTTGCATGTCAGAATGATTAAAGATTTCAAATTTATATTGCAATGTTAATTTTACTCTCAGCCATTTTTTAAGTACATATGACGAAATTATAATTCTACTTAATTTGTAAATGAACCTTAATTTACAGCAAAAAATATGCTGCAACTTAAAACAGCTATTAATCGGTCAATTTTAATCGTATAATAATGTTTTTTTTTTTTTTTTTTTGTCTCATTTGTCAGCGTAACAGGAAAAGTTTACTAAATATAACTTATAGGACAGGGAGACCGTATAAAAATTTCAATTTCGTAATTTTTTAAGAAATTCTTTTAGTGACCCAAATCACTTTTAAAATATTTCGGTACCTCATTTAAAACATTTTTGTAACTGGAACGATATGTCTAAGACTAACGGTTTAGGACTTTGATCCACATTTTCTCTATTTACATATGCCACACTCTTATTTGAATAATATTGTCGCAACTACGGGCACAAAAGAGAAGAAATAATCCTAAATTATTGTTTGACTATAAAAAATTAAGGAATAATAAGGATAAAAGCAATAAAAAATGGATTTTTAGCCTGGTTCAAAGTTACCGTGCCATTTAGTGTAACTTTGCACCATATGATAAATTTTTATATAAAATAATGAATTATAAAAAAAGTATTGTAGTCAGGACAACTTTAAACACCAAAAAATGTTTTCAGATATGTAAAGACTGCGAATTTACATTTCCCAGCATCACAAAATTTGTATAATTTATGATATTAGAACAAATATCCGGCATAAGAAAAGTGGAAGAAGAGAACCACGAACATTTAGAAATAAAAAAAAACCTGTTTATTGTTCATATAAAACATAAAAATGCAGTGAAAAACAATTTTCGATGTTTTAACTCTATCCATAGTTACAGTAATACATACAAGTACTAGTATTATTCAAACAAGAGTAAAAAACGTCGAACGTATGAAATGTCAAATTTGAGTAGTTTCGTCCCTAATCACGCGTCTAAATGAATTTTATGTATTTTACACATATTTGTAACAATATTTACATGTCATATCTAATGCACACTTTCGGCATTTATATAAAATATACGTGTAAATATGGGAAATTTTCGACAGTAGCACCTATAATCAGTAAATTATAAGCATCAGTGTAACTTTGAGTCGGCTCAAAGTTACTCTGAAAATGCGGTAAAATGCTAGTGCCTTCTTATTTTCATTTTATTAACTATTAATAAATAAATAATCACAAAATATTAACACATTTACAACATTTAGATAATAATATGTCTGATAAATGAGTATATTGTTACTTACTATGAAAATTTAATTGGATTACAACAACTTCAAAACAGCATTCAAAATTAACTTGAAAACAGTACTTCACAAAAATAGTTAGATGACGCAATTAATTGCGCATAATGTTGCTAATTTATTTTCTAAAATAAAGAGTAGAAATCCCAGTTTAGAACCTTGCCAACAGAGCACAGGTCTGGAATTTATTTAGTCTTTTAGAGTCAAAAATATTGAAAAATAGGAGGTGGTGCAAAGTTAACCCCGTGGTTCAAAGTTACCCTGATTGACTGTACTGTTGAGAGTGGCCACCTTGTATAGTGAAATATTGCATATGCTCCTTGGAAACGCGTGTCTACACAATCATATATAGTATATATGATAGTATCAGTAATGTTTTAACTTGGAATATCTTTAAATTTATAAGTAGTGCTTCAATTTAATACTCTTCGGAAATTTTAATCAGTGTATTTATTTTGTGTCATTACCAAGTCTATTATTGCTTAAATATGTATTAATAACTGAACTTTTCTTAATGAATTATAATAAAGTATTTGACTATTGTTTTATTAAGTATACTGTAAGCTTTGTATTCCCATAGTTTTAGTACGAAAATAGGCTTAACGCTAAAAACGTCATCAGAAAATTGACCGTTGCTATTACAAAGATGTTTTAGAGTTTTGCTTATAAATTTCAGACATATTAATGACTTTTTAGACATTTTTTTAAAACTTTATTACTATTCCTTAGCTAAAAATGCCATAATTTTTTTATATGGAGTAGTTTAAACTAAACATCATTATTTAGAACAATAAAAAGTAGCATTTTTAAATTTAATAATATTTACCATAATCTGAGTATGGACCATAACGTCCACATTTATCTTTTCTACAATTAAAAATGTGTAAAATGCATTTTATAGAGAATTTCGATAGTTAGCTAAATTTACAAGATGAATAACTGAAGTATATCCCTAGAAAATGAAACTATCATCTCATTTTTAGCCCAATAGCAGTCTATACCCCTTTTAGAACCTCCTTTATCCATGTCTAAGATTATTATATCCTTAGTAATTACATCAATTTATTTGCTTCATCTTATGTGCTGAGATGGCATTAAATTACAAAAAGCAGCGTAAGTAAATTTTAAATAAAACTATAGAGAATGGGTTAAAGCTAAATGACCAGAATATATTGGAAAATTTTAATATGTCTTTTAGATTTCGCTAAATTTTTATTTTGGATTGTACACAGATAGCTTTATGTATATAATCGAAAAGTAGCCCCTACTTCTAAACAAATAAACTGTGTACAATACATGAGTAATGTGTGGAATCATTAGTTTGAAATAATGCTAAAAGAAAAAGAAAAAAATAATTTTTTTTTATAAAAAATAAACAAACAAGTAAACTTTGAAGGAAAGTCATATTTTAAAAATTATTATTGCTTATTTTTTAGTTAGTGGAAAAAGTAAACTATTCATTTTATTACATGATCTAACATTGTTAAAATATTTAGAATAAAAATAACAGCAATTTAGAAAGTTATTATTTCCCACAATCTCAACGTCGCCAAGGGTGTAATTAGAATCTAAGTACTATTCTTTATTTTATAACTTGCAACATCAAATTAATTACTCTAAAATAGGACTTCTGGGGAATGTATTATTTTTCTGTAATTTGTCCTTATTTATATATTTGTATGTTTGCAAATGAAGGCATGCTCTAAAAAACGATAGAATTATAACAGATCATAAAAAAATATAATAGAAAAAATTAATAAAAATATGAAACTTAAAAAGTCGTAGTTATTTTTTTTTAATTTCACACATATATGCATAATATGAGTGCAACTAAGGAAATATAATATAACTACAGGGTGTTCCAAAATTTTCATTAAAAGTTTGACCCTCCAAAAACCTAGACGGAAGAATATAGTAAAGTTTGGTTTTCGGGTACAGAGTGTCTTCGCAAATTTTCAAGACGGGGCTCACGCATATCCGTTCCACACACAGGTTGAGGTAGTGTGGTGTGTCATCTAACGGACCGTATGCGTGTCAGTTGTCTCCGAAATGTTGCATTGAGTAGATCACCAGTGGAGTAAGTGCGTGTCATTGGTCCCCGTCGAAAACTTGTTGAGTCGCTTGCAAGACGATTCCAAATTTTGCGACAAATTTATTACTGTTGATGAGACGTCAGTCTACCAGTACGATCCCGAAACGAAATGTCAAAGTGCAGCGTGGCACACCCCCTTGGATTGTTTACCAGAACAATACGCCCTCTCACACGCCTCCCGCCGCTGCCGAAGTTTTGCCTAAGTTTAAAGTAGCAATACTACCGTAAGCCCCCTACAGCCCCGAACTATCTCCCAGAGATTTTTTTTTTGTTCCTCCGAATGAAGAAAGACCTGAAAGCGAAGGAATTCAACACGATTTTAGTCACCTAGGCAGCTTCGAAGAGGTTTCTTAACAGTCTTGCGCGCGAAGACTTCCAGGGAAAGTATGGACAATAGAAAAAACGCTGGTAGCGGTGTGTTGATGCCGAAGGATCATATGTCGAAGATTTTAGTTCGCAGTACAAAAATGTTTAATAAATTTTGTATTATGAGACCAGTCTTGAAACTTACTGAGTGTACTGGCATCGACTCTTAAAGATGAATTTGAACTAAAAATCTTGTTTATTATTTCAGGAATGACACAATAACACCCACAACTGTTCATGGCTACTCCACAGAGAAAGGTACAACATGTAGTCTTGTTTACAGAGACGGAGGCGGTATAAATGAGCAGCTCTGACCCACCATTCGGGCTCTCAATACGCGAGTAATTCAAGAAGATTATGGAGGCCTAAAGTGATGAAAAAAAAAAAAAAAAAAAAAAAAAAAAAACATTGACCCAAACATATGTCAAGAGGATAAAAAAATATTCAAATAAGTTTACAATGCACGGCCTTCATACACTTGGTGTAACCGTCGACAATGATGGTGACAAAGTGCTGCAACAGAGATTACAACCACTGTTTTATGGAGAGTCAAAGTTGAAAAGATATATATATATATATAAACTCGGTTTATGGCGTCAGATACCGCCATCCGAAGAATCCTCAAGAGTCTTTTTCCATTTCTTCCGGTCAAGGGTCCATTCCTCTTCCAGACCTCTATCCCTCATTGCCTTTGAGATATCATTCATCCAGGTCTTTCGTGGTCTTCCCCGTTTCCTTTTTTTGTTTGTTTCATAGTTGAATGTTATTTTGGGTAGTCTTTCATTATTCATTCTTTTGACATGACCATACCAGATTAATTGCTTTTTTTGAATATCATCTAGTATGGTTCCCTTTATTTTCATCATTTCCTTGATTCTGTCATTTCTTACTCTTTCTATTCTTGATATCCTGATCTCCTTAGGGCGTCCATTTCTACTGCCGCTAATTTCTTTCTTTCTGTCTCCATAATTCTCCATCCTTCTGCTCCATATAACATTATGCTCTTTACAATAGAGTTGTATATATTATATTTTCTTTTCCTAGAGATCTCCTTACTTCACCAAATAGAATTTAATATTTTTACAGCCTTTTCCCCCTGACAAATTCTGTGTTTAATTTCCTGTGAGTCTCTTCCTTCTCTATTAATGTCCACACCTAAATATCTATAATGCTTACAGCTTTCTATTTTTATGTTATTAGTTAGATTTAGGTCTGTCTCATTTCCTCCTATACATAGGTATTTGGTCTTGCTGACGTTCATGTGAAGTCCCCATTTCTCATATTCTTCCTTAATTTTCACCGTCATTTCCTCTAAATCCTTTTTACTTTTTGCAATTATAACTTGGTCATCTGCGAATTGTAGAGTAAAAATTGACCTTCCATTCATATTAAGTCCCATTCCTCTGCATTTCTTTTTCCACATTTTCAATGCTTCTTCAACATAAATTTTAAAAAGTGTTGGGGAGATACAACATCCCTGTCTGAGTCCTTTATCTGTTATAAAACCTTTTGATAATCTTTGGCCTATTTTGATCTTTGTTTTTGATTGTCTGTGAAGTTCTTGAATTGCTCTAATAATACTTGGATTTATAGCCATTTCATTTAATACATTCCATAATTTTGCGATTGGAACATTATCATATGCTTTCGTAAGATCTATAAATAGAAGATGAATTTGATTTCCTACTGCCATTTCCTTTTCAACAATTTGTTTAAGACAAAATATATTATCCATACATGATCTTCCTGCTCTAAATCCACTTTGCTCTTCACTTTCCTTCATTCTTATTTCTTCTTCAATGAAATCTTTTAAAATCCGTCCATATAATCTACTAAATGTTGCTGTTACAGTAATGCCTCGATAATTCTCACATTTTTGTCGGTCTCCTTTCTTATATATTGATGTTAAATATCCAATCCTCCATTCTTCTGGTATTACCTATCCGTTTAGGCATTTTTCGAATAATTGTGTAATTAATCTGAACAATTTATCAGTTCCATTTTTGATCAGCTCTGTTGATATTCCTCCGGGCCACTTGCTCTTTGATTTTTTAAATGTTTAATTGCTTTTTTAACGCTCTCAAGCTCCAATATCATAGGTTGTCCCACAAAGTCAATACCAGAACCAGTGAATACCAGTTGAAAAGATAAGTTTCAGAAATCTTGTACATCCAATTATTTTTCACAGAGTAACACTTATGGCAAGAAAATAAAGTAGTGTGGTATATATGGATGTGGGACGTTTACGAAGATTTTTCTCTCTTTTTAGCGATCTGTAGATTTATTTTTCTAGAGAAGTAAATGTGACAATTAGCAAGTAAGCAAATAACACTATTATATTGCTTGTTATTTAGCATAAAAATAAGAGAGATTTAATTCAAAACTTAAAATTTTTAAAAACGTCACCAAAGGTGTAAGTAGAAAATGAGTAACAGGATAATCCGATAAATCTTTCATTTTACAACTCGCAACGGTAAATTAATTACTCTGCAATATGTGGAACTTCATATATTTCTTATATTTGTCTCTTGTTCGCAAATGTAGTCAGTTTTTGACAAATGTACCAGCAGACATATACCAGATTGTAAAAAATAAATTATACTTTATGAGATATGTGTAAAAGATAATAAAAATATCACTATATATATATATATATATATATATATATATATATATATGAAACAACTAATGGGTTATGGTACTAAATATAGACTTCCATCTAAATTTAATGTTAAATCTATTATCAAACAGTTTACATATGATATTGATATTTTTATTTATAAAATTTCTATCTCTTATAATAAGCCTATTGAATATTTTAATCAATGGAAGATATTAGTAATTGAAAAATTAACTATGGTTTTAAAAAATAATATTGCTGATTTGGTTTCTATTAATACACAGCATTATTTCCAACAAATTACTAAATTACAAAAAAACTTCGTTATTACATATGTAGACAAATCTCCTAACAATTATGCTATTATATGTAAATCATATTATCACCAACTACTTACAAATTCTATTTCTTCTAATAAGTCTTTTCAAAAAACTAATGAAAATGTTATTGTAAATAATCGTAAAATTCGAAGTTATTATAAACTTTTAAATATTTTATCTACTAATTTTAATTATCCATATTTAGTTCTTATTCCCAAATTTCATAAAACTCCTATTAAATTTAGGACTGTTACTATTGGTTGTAATACATATAATAATAAAGCCAATACACTCCTCTTAAAAATTCTTAATCAAATATATGAACTTACTACAAACAATGATAATACACATTGTATAAAAAATAGCTATCAACTTGTTAAGATTTTAAAAAATCTTCATTCTGTGTGTAATATAACGACATATGACTTCAAAGATCTTTTTAATAATATAGACCTATTAGATTTACATAAAATTATAAATGCATTATTTAAAAAGTATTATAAAAAACTGGAATTACCATCTTATATAGATATTGCATATTTTAAATCTTTAACTAACTTCATTATCTATAATAATTATATATTGCAAGATAATACTTTATATTTACAGCATGTCGGTATACCACAAGGCGGTTGTACTTCCAGTTTACTCTCAGACTTATACTTATCTCATTATTACGCAATTTTACTAATAATAATCTACATTTATATCGTTATATTGATGACATCATTTTAATCGAAACTGATCAATCTGCAATTACTCGATTTCCAGTTGATTATCCCACTAATTTGGAATTAACGGAAAACCTTTTATCTAAAAATACAATTAACTTCTTAGATCTTAAAATTACAATAAAAGACAATAAAACAATCACAGATTTGTATGACAAACGTAAAGAATTTAAATTCACAGTTAATACATTTACAAATTTTAAATCTTGTCTACATCATTCTGTATTTCGTAATATAATACTTAATCATTTATATAGAATAAAATGTTTATGTTCTTCTCCTCTAATTAACAATAATATTAAAAAACTAATTTATGATGCATTAAATCATGGTTTTCCAAAAAATTCATATATTCATTAATATACAATTAGTACTTTTCTTACATGATCTATAAACACAAATTAACACATGCGTAAACAAAATTACAAAAAAAATTATAAAATAAAAAAATATCTATAAAAAATTAAAAATTGTAAAATAATATAAAAAAAATATTATAGGTTGGTTGGGTGGGTAGATGTTAGAGTACGGAGGAGGGTGGTGTTGTCTGGATAATACGCAATGGTTAATTATTTATTTAAAAAAAAAAAAAAAAAAAAAAAAAAAAAAAGCGGGGCTCTTGTATTATTACTATTTTTTTGTTATGTATTTTATGTGGATGTTGATTTGATATTTTATATGTAAGTTGGAGATTTTCATTAATATTATAATTAGCTTAATTATTCATTAATCTAATTTACAATTATTTGTTATTAAATTCTAATTTACTAAGGACAATATCATATTAATTACTAATAGTATGCCACTCTTAGTTTAATGTTTTTGAATGTCCCATATTCATACTTTATGGATTTTTATGGATGTCTGAAAATAATCCACATTCTATATTTGTGCGTTTTAAGTAATGGGATTTTAAGTATTATTTAACCTTCTATATACTTCCACATGTTTGATATTTCCTGTTCATTTTATAAATATCTTATATATAATTCATTAAAAAATAATTTTTAGATAATTTTTAATAATTATTTATATTAACTATTACTGAATTTATTTTGTTTTATAGCATATAGATATACGCTATATATTATCAATGTTCTAACATTATTTAAACTCTTAGTTTAGTTTAAATAATTTAGCTAATAGAACATATTGTATGCTTTTAAATTTTATTAACAATAGTTTTAAATACTTTGTGTGATTTATATTAGGTTTATAATTCTCTATATATAAGGATTTGTTTGGTTTTGCTGTTTAAACAGTTATTTACATTCAAAAGCTTGCAAATTTTTATCTTGCGATAGATGTTTAATATAATTATTAATAGATGGCAGCACTAAAATTGTATCTTTCATCTTGCTCTTATTTTTAATTTTTCTAGCTCCATTTTAGTTATATTTTATACACCAGGGTGTATTTTTAGCTAAATTTTGACGATATTGTTAAACTGTTATCTATTAATTTAATAGTGCATTTTAAATAATGTAATTAATTTCTATATATTTTATATTAGATTAAATTTGTTTTACAAGGTACTTCAAATATTATTTCAAAATGTATTAACTGCATCCTTTGGTATCATTTACTGTGATTTCTTAACTGTTTTATTCACCTTAATCTTTTTGATATACTGGAAGACATGTGCACATGGATTTTTGTAAAATACTGAAATATTAATCGGTATGGTGTTTATTATTTCTGTTTTATATCCTATAAATATTTAAATACGTTTTATTGATTCTTCCATTTCATATTATTTGTTTCTATTCTGCTTTCATTTTTAATCAATTCACTTGATTTTAGTGGTTGTTCTATAATTCTCTATATATAAGGATTTGTTTGGTTTTGCTGTTTAAACAGTTATCTACATTCAAAAGCTTGCAAATTTTTATCTTGCGATAGATGTTTAATATAATTATTAATAGATGGCAGCACTAAAATTGTATCTTTCATATTGCTCTTATATTTAATTTTTCTAGCTCCATTTTAGTTATATTTTATACACCAGGGTGTATTTTTAGCTAAATTTTGACGATATTGTTAAACTGTTATCTATTAATTTAATAGTGCATTTTAAATAATGTAATTAATTTCTATATATTTTATATTAGATTAAATTTGTTTTGCAAGGTATTTCAAATATTATTTCAAAATGTATTAACTGCATCCTTTGGTATAATTTACTGTGATTTCTTAACTGTTTTATTCACCTTAATCTTTTTGATATACTGGAAGACATGTGCACATGGATTTTTGTAAAATACTGAAATATTAATCGGTATGGTGTTTATTATTTCTATTTTATATCCTATAAATATTTAAATACGTTTTATTGATTCTTCCATTTCATATTATTTGTTTCTATTCTGCTTTCATTTTTAATCAATTCACTTGATTTTAGTGGTTGTTCGGGCACAGGGGAAAATTAATTTTAGCTTTAGCTTATTTCTCCCACAGAAAACAACCATTTTGCTTATATCATTGAATTCTGTGCCCTCGATAACGTAATTCAATGTATAAGCTTTTCAATTTTTGTCGGTGTCCACTTTTTTCTTTTTTCTTCCATAATAATTCTTATAATATTTTTTTTTTTTTTTTAATACTTACAGCTTTAATTCATAATAATTGACGGTGGCAGGTTATGTTTAATTAATGGTAATATATATATATATATATATATATTATTTTTATTGATGTTCCGTCAGGAGCAAAGAAATTGGTGCACATATAAATAAGAATCACTTTATTAGGAAGAATTTACTGTAGCAAAGCGTACATTATTTTATACAAGAAACTTTAATTAATAAAATATACAATAATTTATTGTATATTTTTTTCACTGTTTGAAAAAATATTTTCTTATAATCTTTTTTATTGCAAAAAAAAAAAAAAAAAAAAAAAAAAAAAAAAAAAAAAAAAAATTAAAAAATCTAAAGATTTTGGAACATAATATTCCATATATGTTCCGTAAATCCATAAATCCACTGCAGGTCGTTACCGATCATTAAAACTGGTTTAATCCTGCTTATATGTCTGGTTTTTACCGATAATCCGACAATTTTCGTTTGGTATAAAAACTTTTCAAGTTTAAGGATCATTGAATTTCACGATCTACATGAAACTTGAATGCTTGGCGCAGTTCTACCCACTCATTTCAGATATCCAGTATGTTTCACGTATATTTAGTTTATCAAAGTACTAACATATTGCCGTTGAATATAAACTTTCGCAATATCTTCGAAGCTGCCTATTGAATGGCAAACTGCAAACTGTGAGAGTTAGTGTTGATCATTAGTTTGTGAAATCTTTTTTCGTTCTGATCAAACCTTTTAATATTTATATCTATAGTAGTTAAACTTTTCCATCTCTGGAAAATGTGCTTTAAGGCATTTCTTGTTTCTAAGACTATCCTATTTTTTTTTTATATTAGCTGTGCCGCAATTTCACAGAGCTTGGAGCATCTTTGGGATTTCTATTCCAGTAATATTTTGAACATATAATTTTATCTTTACAAAAGAAGCTTAATTTTGCAAATACAAAATTACTATACTCTGTTATTAACTTTTTTCCTGAGGTAAGTTTGACTATTAAAGGCTAAGGAGTAACTGAAATATTTTTTTAATTGAATTTTAAAATGCTTTGTTTTAATTATGAAATATATCTAAAGTTTGATAGTTATACTGCAGTCATCTAACTTTAGTACGCTTGAAAGTAAATAATGAAATTAATTCAATCATTTTATAGACAGAAAAGTAACTTTTATCACTGTGCAAATATCGAATTTTAATATATGTAATAGGATATATATATATTCTTAATGTTTTAAGTTTAACCCTTAAATGCCTGGCGTTGCTTTTCGGCAACATACCCAATTTAGGCTCTAAAATACTATTAGACTAATATTGAAGCTATAATGCCTAATGTTGCCAATAAAATACATTATGAAGATATTATTAAATCGATTTTCAACATGTAGATGGCAACACTTATGCTGTTTAAGGATAAAGATAAATTTATTTTTTCAATTGTTGCTACTTGTTCTTTTTGTTTTGTTTGGAAGCTACCCTATTTTGACCTGCAGAAATACCCTATTTTGACCTGCAGTGAGCAAGTAAAATTTATTTCATGTTATAGTTCCTAACATTCTTGTGTGTTTAATATTATAGAATTTTATGAAGGGAAATTACGTTTTCAATTAAACACCAGTATTGCCGATTAGTAACAAACTGTTTTTTAGCCGTAAACTATACTTAAAACAAAATATGATTTTTTTAAAGTATTTTTCCCACGATTTATTTAAAAAATGAAAGCCGAAAAACATCATTACAATGATTTTTGAAAAATCAGGCATTTAAGGGTTAATGACATGAAATTAAGAAACATATTTTAGTTTGAATCAAATAGCTAGGGCCATATTTCTGTAGATAATGTATATAGAGAGGACTTAAAGCGGAAAAAAAGCCAAAGCCACAAACCCATTTTCATACATAAAGGGAACTATAACTTAATCATTGATTTTCGGAAATATTTTCAACGTCATTCTTTATCATAATTTTATAAAGAGGAAAAGACATGAAATCAATATCTCTACTTTGATGATTTTTTTTTTTTTTTTTACATAGAGTAAAATAGTTACTGTATTTTTAAAAATGATATATTTTAATAAGTGAATTCATTTATTTATTTTATTTAATAGTGATATTGAGTACTGCATTTGAATAATTTGATAATTATAAATATTTTTTAAATATCCTGCGTTAATTTGCAACTAAGTAATATAATAACTTACTCATTGCATTAAAAAAAAAAAAATAAATCTAAAGAGAATATATTTTTAAGAAACATTATAGTATATTTGCGAAATTCTTAATCGCTAAAAATAATTTAGAGAAGTGTCAGATAGATATTGGTTTCCAAAGATAATTCTGAAGACTGTAGTTTTCCATATACTATACAAGAAAGAAGTACTTCAAATATATATCTGCTTTGTAGGTGTGTTCGTAATTATATAAATACGTAGCACCTATAGTAGTCGTCTGGCTCGTCCGTCCGTCTGTCTGTCTACCCGCATTTAATAGCGCGAAAACTACCCAACCGAATGCTTTGAAATTTAATATATATAATAGTTGTATAATTTGACAAGTTTATACACGTTTTATTAAAATCGAACCAAAATTTAAAAAGATATTAATAAAAGTTTCCTCAATTCTATAAATCCTATCAACCGTGATTGACTCATGATATTCCATGACTCCATGATTACATACGACTCGTGATATTCCATGATAGGTAATGATTCTGTGTTGCCATGGTGATTACGTCCTATTATTCTTGGGTTACTAAATTTAATATATATGGTATTATTAAATTTTGTATTCATGCATTTTTGCTTAAGAGTTCAACTGCTATTGCATTAAGGTATGAAAACTTATAAAACTAGTTACGGTACGTATGCACCTCATTTGCTACGTTTGACGGACAATTTCCGATTTGTTTTTCTTTCCCTGAAACTAAACATGTGCTTTATTCCTGTTTAAAAATATTTTTGTTTTTCTTTCCCTGGAACTAAACAGATGCTTTATTTCTGTTTAGAAACATTTTGAATATTTGACTTTTTTTAATTTTTGGATTTAAATTATTGGCGAATAATAAATATAATTGTTTTTGATAAATTATAAATCCCCCGTAATCTACTGTATGATAGTAATTGAATAATTCACTACTTAATATTTACGAAAACTTTAACTATAGCTAAAATAAATATATTTATAATATATGACGATACGTTTACAAAAACTTTTAGCCTTTATAAATAATTCAAAGAGGGGTCAGATAAACACATTGTTTTCGGAGACGTTTTTGACATCTATCCTTATCTAAATATTACAAGAATGGAATATTTCTCTATCTCTATTTTTGTATGTATCACTACTTTTGATATATCTCTACATTTGATCTGTATTTCTACGTTTGATGTTTTCTGTTCAGAAGCAAACTCTATTATCTCTTTTTAAATGGAAGTTCGTAAAAAGGACTATATTTTGTTATTTTTCAAAAAAGTATTATTGAATGTCACATTTATAACAATAATAACTATAATTTAAGAAATCATCTCAATGCGAATTATAAAGTAAGAACCATAAAAGTAAAAACCGTACTTTAACCCATTTACGGCAGCTTAACTAAATATATTCAATTTATAACACAAGTGACAGCATGTTAGTGAAAACTTTAATCCCTATAAATAAATCAGAGAAGTATCAGATATATATTGCTGGATGTAACTTTATAATTAAAAATGACTTCTAATATGTATCATTACTTTTAATATGTTTTTTTTAGCAGAATGATACTTTGCATTAAAAATGATAAGCTCGAACAAGTTAAAATATTTTTTTTTATTTAAGTATTATTGTATTTATATATTAGTGATATTAGTATATATTAGTGTATTATATTGTATTATACATATATATATATATATATATATATATATATACATTTATTAGTGAAAATTATAAATGAATTTTTATGCAAATAAGTAAGGATTCAATTTAACGAAATGTAAAAATAAATGTGCTATATTATAGCAGAATAATAAATTTAAATCTTTATCACAACAGTGCATAATCATTTAAATAAATAACACAAAATAAATTATGTTGGTGACTAAATCTAAATTAACTGTTTAATTTTTTAAAAATAATAAATAAAAATTAAATTGTCTTGAAGTTTGCATAAAATTTAAAATAAATAATTATGGGGGAGGATAATAGAATGTCAAGAATAAAGAATAAAGAATGTCACATTTAAAGAGCACACACCCTTTTTACACTAATGTAATATACGAGGGGGGTTCAATAATTATAGTCCAGAGTATGTATAAAAAATTTGTGTTGCAATGGTTGACGTGGTCTATTGAAGCCTAACGTCTTAGATGCCTATATGCTCAATTTCAGAACCGTAGCTGCTACATTAACATATATTTCTTTCGTTTTAGATCTGAGAGGTGGTACCTAGCTTTGAAATGGAGGATTGATGGCGAAAGACTAATTTAGAACTTATGGGGATTTGTGACAGTGGATGAGACGTGGCTACTGTCACTTGGACTCTGGATAATACTGATGTAGTCATATCTCATCCACTGCCATAAATCTAGCCCCATAAGCTCCAAACCAGACATCCCCCCCCCCTCCTTTCAAGCTAAGTGCCATCTCTCACACCTAAAAAATTAATATAGCAACTACGGTTCTGGAATTGAGCATATAGGCATGTAATACATTAGGCTTCAATATTCCACATCAATCATCTCAGTACAATTTTTTTAAATAAACAGTCTGGACAATAATTTGTAAACCACACTAGTAATTTACTGAGTGTGAGAGATTTATATGATTGTCCTCATTGGACTAATAATTGAAATAAAAATTAAACTTTGACCAACATTATATATATATATATATATATATATATATATATATATATAACACAAAAATAATATAATACATATATATCTTATATGTATGTATATATTTTGATTATCTTACAACTTCATATAAGGATGTTAACGATATACATATATATATTTGTTTGTGTAAATATAAAATAATCTTAAGTATCCTATGCACATAGGACATAGGTAAAGAGGAAATACAGTAATCATTTCATTGCTTTCATTTATTCACTTATCTATTTATTCAACCTTTTAATATTGGTCTAAACTGAACATATTTAAAAAAAATGAGAATATATTTACGGAAAATTTCAGTCTCTACAAATAGCTCAAAACCAGTTTATTTATAAACATAAAAATCAGTTTACGGATTACGGTAAGTGTTATTCTGTAAAGTGTAACACCCAGAGTTTATCGAACACTTCGCATTTCATTAATTAGATTATTTCAGCAGACTGAGTAAATGGCCCTGGTAAATGATTCCTGCAAATGATCTCTATGTAATTACACAGTCATGTACTAATGGGCATTTTATGTTAATAAACACTCATACTAGTTCATTGATGTCATGTGCTGGCCGTCTATCTAAAATCATTATTTAAAAGTTATGTCGTTGAAGATGGTGTCTTTCATGTTCATGCGCCAAGAATGATTAATCACCGCTTATCTGTTGTTTTGTTTTCTAAATATAAACGTATTTAGCGGCGGGAGAAGAAACAAACTTAAAAGTTTTATAAAAAAAAGAATGATTGGTACTTTGATAATTTCTAAAATTGATGAATCATAAACCGAGTTTTAAGTCAAATGGCCTGGGAAGAAGTTATTTAAATAACAATAATATAACGCTAAAATAAAATATTACTATATTTATTTATATTTTTCATCATTATGATTGTTCTTGATAACATATTAAATTGTATGAGAAAACGCAAAAGAGTTATCTTTTATATTACAATGTCAAACATTTTCCAGGCTGAATAGTAAATTAAATTGCATACAGCGATCTACATATATGACCTATTTAGTTTTGAAAACATAATACAATTTGAGTTTTTTATCAACCTGGTGTTTATGAAATTATTGTAATACAGATATTATCGTATAAAACTGCAAAATGTACGAAAAGAATTGTTTGGTATTTTCTCTTTTGATACAAAAAAATATATTAAGACTTTCTTTTCGTATATAAATATTTTTACATTAGATCTTTTAGTTTCCCTCACTTCTGCTGATATTAATATTGGTTTAATATTGGTTATAATCTGAATATATTTACAAAAATGGCAATGTGTTTACTAAAATTGCGTGAGGCTGTTAATAATGCGGTTGTACGCTTTCAGCATACTTTTGAACGACAAGGTATGCACACAGAGCACACAAGTGTGTAAATAAATAATATGTTTCATTATTCTTTGATTTTTGAACTGCACTGTTAAAAAAATTCGACCAGTTTTCTTGTAGGAATCGGAAAAATAGTTGCCCTTATCGTACCGGGAAATTTTCTGACCCAGTTCGGAATAAAATCCGTAAAAGAAATGAAATAGTCAATAAAACGGTATTTTACGGATTTTATTCCGATTTTACGGATTTTATTCCGAGCTGGGTTGGAAAATTTTCCGGTACGATAAGGGCCAACTATTTTTCCGATTCCTACAGGAAAAATAGTTCTTTTTTATAATAACTTTATAATAATTTTTTAAATATATTTTTTTACAGTGTGATATCTGATTTTAAAATTCGTTAAAGGGCCACCTTTTGACGAAATTTCATTTTTTTTCTTTCTTTAACTAAAACATCGGTCGCATGATCTGCATAACACACATTTGAATTTTCATTCGGATCCATTCAGTAGAACCGGAGCTATGGGACTCTTAGTGCCGTTAGTTTAATTTTAACCACCCTGTATATTCAAAACAAGAGATAAGCGAAAATAAATTTATTACTTGCGAACAGGTGATAAAATTTAGGTATATAATTCAGCTTTTAATTGATAAATCATGCATAATTAAGTGAAGTTAGTATATAAAATTAAATAACCAAACGGTGAATAAACTTATCTTTCCAAGATTAAATTCATACTATATCTGTAAATGATGTATAATTTTGAGAGCATGAAATATTTGCGCACTGATTAAACGAAAAAGTCTATGTAAAACTTATATATATATATATATATATATATATATATATATATATATATATATATATATATATATATATATATATATATATATATATATATTAATCATTATTTATTATAACGGCAGCTGTCAACATATTTAAAAATTCAATTTTAATATACAAGGCAAAATTTTATGTGTATTTTTACTTAAATTGATACATGTACGTTAATTTATAGTTTTTTATTAATTATTCCCAACTTTATGAATATCTATTTTTATTAACAGCAATAACCGTTTATTTCAATATATTTGATATGATACCAATGTCATTTATTATTCGTGATATTAATAAATTTAACTACCTGTCATAAACACATAATAACTTGTATATACTTCGAAAGATTAAAAAGATCTAGATAATCTAATTATTTCTAGACTAATATTTCATTGCATAATGTTAGCCATTTTTCTCCGTGAATATAATTCAAATCGGATGATTTCTTCTCCCATAACATTAAATAACTCATATACTTTGTTATTACGAATAAACCAACAAAATTTATATTCGTTTGGGTTCATCTAATAACTTAGTAAATCACATGCAATAAAAAGAAGATAATTCTTTATTACCTGAAGCCATATAACTTAAAGTTTCTGCACATGCTTATACAATAAAATTCACATGTTTACAAGTTGTAATGACAACCAACATATTTCTAGAAGACAGTTATTATTAGTACATCATTAATATCCATATAACAAGTGTTTTTATTAGCATATTTGTTATTTTGCGTTGTTTCTAATCTTTGTTTTAAAAATAACTACATAATATAATTTCTCATTGCTTAATTCTTTCTTTAGGTATATGACATTGAAAAAGTTGCCAGTAATAACAATATCGTTTTGTCCGTAAATAGAATCTGTCATTGTTAACATTACATCTGCAGGTTTATGAACAATTGTTAAATATTTTTCTGACTGCTTGCCATCAAACATTTCTGATTTATAAAAGTAATGCAGTTTAGAATTATCCAAACTGCATACTTTGGTTCAATGTTTGTTAGGTTTGGACGGCAAATCTGTCTAAATGAACATTTCACTCTAAAGACTGCCAGCATCTATACTGATAAAAAGAGGTTTCAATCTGCCTGTCTGTGTGCGATGGCTAGAAAAATCTGCACAGTCGAGGAAAAAAAGTAAACACCCCTTATTAACTCTGCAAAAAATTATCGTAGAAGAAAGTTACTCGTACCACACGATTGGTAATAAATTCTACTTTTAAATATTTGCTTAGGGGGCCATCTACACATTAAAAAGAATCATAACTTTGTTATTTTCTATATCAGTACGCAATTCTGACAGCATATATGAACTCTACACCCTTCAATTAGCCTAGAAACAAATTTTTACGCAATTCGTATCAGAAATTTCCGAGAAATTAATTATTTTTAAACAAGCGGATTTTAGCGGCTGTATCCAAATTGAAGTTCGGTAAACGATTGCTTACTGAGAGAACTCCCTTCCTGATCAAGGCATCTTAAGCACCACTCAAGCAGTCATTCAAGACTGCGGAATTACAGGATAGCACAAAACATTCCAAAATATCTAGTTACTTCTATCATAGACGGGCCCTTAAACTATAATTTTTTCCGTTTTTAAAGCATAATTTGAAAACTACTTGGAAGAAGAATGTGAAATTTTGGATTTCTATTAAGCAGGACTTAATAAATCTAAACCCATCAAAAAAAGAATTTAGGTTGCAATTCATAATTTTTTTCGAATATTAATTTCATAATTCATAATTCATATCATAAAATTATAAAAATTGCAAATTCAGCTTATTTATGTTTGTGTATTTTACTGTTATTGCTACACGAAACATTAGCACATTACGAGTATAATTTCCGGAGATATTAATGAAAATATGAACAAGTAATTTAACATTAGAAGCAGTAAATTTTGAATGTTTATAATTCATAAACTTATCATTCAAATGACTTGAAATTTGGTGTCTAGGCATAGTTTGAACCTAAGATTTAAAATATCGTGTTAAAATTGGGTATTGCTATTGGAAAAAATGAAGTTTGGGTTCGTTTTAATATGTACATGGACCCCTAAGCAAATTTTATATACATCATTTAAAAGTGGACATTGTTTCCAATCGTTCGGTACCAGTAATATCATTCTAGGGTAATTTGTTGAGGAACTACTAGAGTGTGTTTAATTTTTTTTTTCTACGACTGAACGTTGAAAATTTGTATGAAGGTAGCACAAAGACTCTCCTAATGCGCCTGTTTCTCAGAATTTTAAATTTCAAAAAATTAGTTATTAATTAAAATTCGTAACGCACTCCAATTTAAAAAAAAATCTGTGTCATCTCCATGCCTAGAATCCTATTTACTCATCGGAAGGAAATAGATCTTTAATTTCAGTCCTTTCCGATCATGGTAGCTCTCAAGATCTCTCTATACTGTAAAAAAAAATCTGCAAAGTTACTAAAATGTTTCTAGAAACTGTGATTCCTAGATCTTTTTATGTAACATCAATAACAAAAATTCATATAACAGATACACTTTTGCACCGTAAATCAAAAAACCTGTAAGGTCACTAAGAATTTTTTTAGGAAACTGTGATGGCTAGAACTTTTAATGTAACTGCAACCCGAGTTACACATAAAATTTTAGTAAAATTACTGTAATTTTAGTAGATTCTTTTGTAAAGTTACAGATTTTTGTAGCTTTACCAAAACTAGTTCTGTAGATTTACATCTTCTTTAGTACAGTGTACAGATAAAAATTAGTAATCGTACAAAATTCTATAACTTTACATCTGTAGAATTACAGATTTTTTTTTCTTACAGTGTAAACGAAATGTCCTCTGTTCCGAAACTCGAAGGAATGAAGATGATATTTTCTATTTATAAATTTTATTGTCCAATAGATTTAATAAAATGAAATTTTGTATTTTTTCCATTGTTGAAGATTTCTTTTATCTATACTAATAAAAAAAATTGCATTTAATATGCTTAACGGCTTTATTTCAATAAATAAATATATAAAATATATAGTAATTATTCTTAACTTTAAAACAGTTGATTTATAAAAAAAAAACTACACATATGAATCGAAAAATATAAAAAAATACTACATTTCATAAACTCCATTCTCCAATGGATTTAATTAAAAAAACTTTCGCATTTTTTTGCAATTTTATAGGTTTCCTTTATCTATACTGATAAAAGAATAATTAAATAAGTAGAAATTAAATTTAAAAAATCAAAAAAACCCGACTGCGTAAAAAGCGAACTAATTAATTATTTCTTAACAACGTGAAACTTTTTTTTTATATTACTTACCTATTTTTTTATTTATTTCTATTGATGACTTTTAAGTTGTGTTTAATTGTTAGTTCCTATCTATAATGACTGTTTTGATGAGGCCTTTAGATGTTGATGAAGGTCAGAGTTGCAGTAAAGCTAGAGATCCTACCTACACAACTTCCAGGTTGTGTAACATTTAAACGGTTCTTCTGACTGTAAAATAGGCAATGAAACATCGTCTTCATTTTTAAAGACCTGTCCAATGATATGCCACTCAATATGATGCGTAAAAAGTTTTTTTCTGTCTCTACCGCCATTTTGTATTTTACGGCTGGCATTTTCAATTTATAAAAACAAAACCAAGCCTATAACCATTGGACGGTTAAGACGTATTGATAGAGACATCATTCATTAAAATTCATCCAGCCGTTGGAATGTTTCGAGGGTATAAAAAAATTCCCATACCCAGGTACACGTGAAACACATAACCCTTCGTGGCAGTCGAGTAATAAAAATAAATCTATGATTCTTTCACTTACATAACCCTCACTAGATGGAGCTAAAAAACTGTGCCTACCCGGCAACATTTATTAGAATTTCTCCTAAAGTGCATTTTCTGAGGTATTGATTCACAAAAATGGGTATGTAAAGTTCAGACATTCTTCTATTAGACAGTGCAATAGTTTTTTTTTTTTTTTTTTTTAAATACCCAATTTGAATCCTTTGAGAAATTTGGCGACTGCAGGTCATTTTGCTCCTTATATGAAAAAAAAATAAATATGGGTAAAACAATGACTTTAATAGTTAAATACTAATATTTTAGCGCAAAAATTACGCAGTCTTCGGAAACATGTCGCCCACCCCCACTTCTTTTCTCGTTGCAGTCATTTTGAGCCTTTTTTAACACTAAATATCCTTTAACCTTTAATTTTTTTGGTTTTTTACCGATTTTTCGCTCAGTCATCGGGCACGTATTTCCGGCAAAATCCTATTCGAGATATAAAATCATACACATTTCACGTTCATTTAGGAATGTTATCACGTGCCCGGGTATTGTCGTACAGGGCGGTCGGCTAGTTTTAAATAATCCAGGTTCGCACATCCTTACACTTCGGTGCCATTAATTACGAATTTGTACACTTATATTTTTTGAAGTATTCTTATATGATTACATAATTTGAAGATTACTATTTGAAAATAATGTTATCGTCAACTGGGGCTACTTTGTGCCACTTTTCCCGGTTCCACTAACATTTCCATTATTTAAAAATATTAAATATGATTTTCCAAAGTTGAAATTGAGTTGCAAACAATTAACATGAAACATTGAAGCAAACTGTATGGTTTCAGAGGCAATTTTTATTTTTATATTTTTATATTCTATCTTTAAAATTTAGGAATAAAGTAGCCCCTGTTGGGGGCTCGCTTCTTTGGTCCATTCACTTAGTTTCATATAAATTGAATACATGGCATATGTTGGACCATTGAAAGCCCCTTGCAGTAGGATCTGCTAATGAATTAACACTGCAATCTCGATAAACAATGGTTTTATATATTTAAACACAATAAACAAATTGTAAATATTAAAGACACGAGAAAAAGTTTTCACCACGTTATCCTCAGCAACTGGAACAAAAGCAAATAATGTAACCTTTTACTACAGCAACATTTGAAAAAAAAGTTACTTAAAACCTTTTTTAAGTAATTTTCGTTGTATAAAAGGCATTTCTAAGTAACTGGGGTTACTTCGGATCAAACCAGGCCTGGCACAATGTAACCCCCGAAAAGTAGTTTTCCTATTAGCTTTATAAAAACGTAAACATTTCCTGTCAAAATAGAAAGGTAAAGGACAAATTATGATCACACATGAATTACAGGTTACTAAAGCTAATATTTTGACACTACTTTTATTTGTAGCTCTTATACAGATTATTTTACCATAGAAAGTTTGGAGAGTTAAAATCTAAACAAGAAAACAATTGTTTACAAGCACATCCAGTGTTGCCACTAACAAAAATTTAAAGTACCTCAAACTATTCAAATACCCAATAGTAAGGTATAAAATATTTTTCATGGAAAAACCTGCAAATTATCTTATATTTTTTGTTCAATACAAAGAATAAGCACTTTTTTTATGTGGTGGACCAAAGTAGCTCCGGTCTACAATACCAGAATTCCATCATCATATGAAACAGCCATTATGATATTTTCTCTAAGGGAATCTCTAGTCATATTTAAGAACATATTTTGTTGGAAAACGTCAAAGTGTAAGTGATTTTATGTCCAACATCACCTCGCTTGTGAAATGACAATTTCCTCGTGAAATATGTAACGCGTTTTTTTTAGTTGTGAAATATGTTCCAAGATGGCGACACTTCCCTGAGTTATCGTGGCGTAAGATCACAACTAGCGAAGGATTGTGTAAAAGACTTTTGTTTCGAAAAGGCGACAACAGATCGCAGCACCACAGAACTTTTCTGATAGACTGATTTTAAATAGAACCTTTTTTGCTTGTTAAGCAGTCTGTATTGTTTCAAGTTTTTTTACTCTGTTTTAACTCTTGTGGGCCCCTTTTTACTTCTTCACTTGAAGGCCCAATTTTGTGAGGCCAAGACGCACGGTTTTTCGTGCGCTAACTCTTTGTCTTATGGAAGACTAAGGTCTCCTACTGGATTTCCAATGTTATTATTCTTATAGTATTCATATCTAACCCTTTTTTACTTTATATTTTTTTAGTGTGTGTGTGTGGAACCATGTATTCAAGATATTCAAGAATTAAGTATGTTTTTTTCTCTACAAGTGCATCTGCATCATTCTAAGAAGATATTTTTCACGATTTACAATATCTACTCATTAAATAAAAATTTATAGGTTGTTTTCACATGAAGGAAACCAGCGTATGTCTGCTTTACCAGAAAGGTAAGAAAATAAATTTCTATCTTTCATTATTAATGAAAAAACTTTTGGTATAACAATTTTATATTTATACTGGGTCCTTAGCTTCACGCTAATCGCGAACTCACCCTTTCTAGATATTTTAATAGATTATGAAGGCTGAGTTGAAGGGGAAAGTAAATAAATAAATAAATAAAAAAAAACCCAGTAATAAAAATTTGTTTAACTGATTGTGATAAAATGATGAACAAGATGCACATATGAGATATGAAATATTGAAATATATACATGAAAATAAAAATAAATGTGCATGAATAAATAACGATATATATAATATCGCAAAAAGAGTATTATTGTGAACGAATATTGATTGATTATTGTGAATAACTGATCATTTTATTTATATTTATGAATATATTCTAAGAAATTATTTTAAGAAAGTCACAAACTTCTTATAGTAAATATATTTGTTATCAAAGAATTTATAAAACTTGAATAACACGCTATGTCCGCCACAAAAGAAATTACGGCAGTAGAGAAACTAAATGATAATAATTACAATCATTGGTGTTTCAAATTAGAAAATCTGTTAATTAAAGACGATTTATTCAAATATATAACAGAATCTCCACCTGCCACACCCGATGATACATATACTAAAAACGCGGCTAAGGCGAAAGCCATAATTTGTTTGTGCATTGAAAATACACAAATCGTGCACATCAGACATTTGACATCTCCCAAAGAAATTTGGGAAAGATTAAATGTGTTCACCAAAGGGCGAATTTATCATCCAAATTATTCCTTTTGAGGAAACTATATTCGCAAAGGCTCAATGAGGTCGGAGACTTAAATCTACATATCAACAATATTTTAACTATCCGCGACAAACTCGCTGCCATTGGAGAGCTCATAAATGATTCGCACATCGTGGCTCTTATGCTTTGCAGCTTGCCTCAGTCATATGCTCCTCTTATAACGAGCATGGAGGCTAGAGACGAAAAGGATCTAGACCTCGAGTTTGTAAAAAACAAACTCATCGACGAGTACTCTCATCGAATCGAATACAAAAACACCAGCACACGACCAAGGGACACAGCATATAAAATTATAAATAAAGGAAATAAAAAATATTGCAGCTTCTGTCAACGAGATGGGCACGCTCGTTCAGAATGTTACAAATTGAAAAACAAACAGAAAAAGAATTATCAAAGAAGTGAAAATTATAACAGTAATAAATTTAACAACCATGCCAACTTTAAAGCCAATTCGGTAAACACCAAAAATCAACACAATGGTAGTAAAACCGACTCCTCGAATTTTTGTTTCAACAGCAAGTCAAATATAGAGGATGAGGTCAACCAATCGATCATTCCTCTCTTCCCAGTGGAAAACAATTTTGAAATTGAGTCAGTAAAAATTAACCAAACACAAACAAAAGATCCAAACACATATATCATTGACTCGGGTTGTACCAGGCACGTTGCATCAGCAAAAACAAATTTTCCTACATTCACAGCCGGGAATTTTGGGAATATAACAATCGCTAATGGAAAAAGGCTTAATTCGGAAGGTATGGGCGACGTAAAAATAAAAACAGACAAAAACCACTACATTACACTAAGAAACGTCTTATACTGTCCAGAACTAAAGGGCAATTTATTGTCAGTTAAGAAAGCCACTGAAAATAATATAAAGGTAATTTTCGAGAAAAATGCATGTTTATTTGTCAAAGATGATAATATAATCTTGACAGCTAAATTAAATGATAATCTCTACGTATTAAACCCTGAAGATGATTACGGCTATACTATAAGTACTCAAACTTTCTGTAACAATACAAATTGTATTTCATTGTGGCACCGAAGACTCGGACACAAAAATTTTGATGATATTAAATACCTTGTTAATCATGAATTAGCCAATGGGATAACAATTAACAAATGTAAACATGCCACGCGATGCACCAAGTGCATTGAAGGAAAACTTTCCGCTCTGCCCTACCCTAAAGTAGCCACAAACAGAAGCAAAGACATCGGTACCCTCGCACATTCCGATATATGTGGCCCCATGAATACTGAAACGATAGGAGGGAAAAGGTACTTTATAACATTCACGGATGATTATAGCAGGTACACAATAACATACTTAATCGCGCATAAATCTGAAGCCGTTATTAAACTGAAAGAATACATAGCGCTAACAAAAAAATAAATTTGGCAAGTTGATAAAGGCAATAAGGTCCGATAACGCAAAAGAGTATATCAGTGACGAATTTGAAAACTGCCTGATAGAAAACGGGATAGAGCGTCAATTGAGTGTTCCCTATTCTAGCCCACAGAACGGCGTTTCAGAACGAAAGAATAGAGCGATAGTGGAAATGGCTAGAACCATGTTGTCGGACGCCAAGTTACCTAAGCAATTCTGGGGGGAAGCTGTCATGTCCGCCACCTACCTCATCAACCGTCTACCAACAAAGGCTAACAAAAATAACATGACACCCTATGAACTTTGGCATAAAAGAAAACCCGATCTCTCGAACATCAAAACATTCGGATGTAAGGCATTTGCCTATGTCGACAAACCTAAAAGAAATAAATTAGATGAGAAAGCCATCGAGGGAATAATGTTGGGATATGATTTCAGAAGCAAGGGCTATAGGATATATACGGGTGAAAATAAAATTATAATATCTAGAACCGTAAAATTCTTCGAAGAAGGTATAAAAGATGAGGAAATTATACCCGCCAAAGAAATCGAACAAACTCCCGCAGATAATATTGAAATTGATCTAGAAGAGCGCGACGATGATCAGAATAACACCCCGACCGACACATCCCTTGAGCCGAGAAGATCGCAGAGACAAAATCGTGGTGTACCACCTAACCGTTATGGAATAAGCGCAAACCTGTGTCAAATTCAGGAGCCAAAGTCATGGACAGACCTACAAAATATCAATGACGCAGAAACTAAAGATAAATGGCTAAAAGCCACTAGTGAGGAAATAGATTCTCTGAAGCAAAATAATACTTGGAGATTAATAAAACCTATCCCGGGAAAACGCGTCATAGGTTGTAGGTGGACGTTTAAGGCAAAAAGGGGAGCCAACGGGTCTATAGAGCGATATAAAGCCAGATTGGTCGCTAAGGGATATGCTCAAAAATATGGAAGCGATTTCGACGAGACCTACGCACCCGTTGTAGCGCATACCACCCTACGAGCATTCTTAAACGCAGCGGTGTACAAAGATCTTAAAATAACTCACCTAGATGTCAAAACTGCTTTCTTACATGGCGATTTAGAAGAGGAGGTTTATATGCATCAGCCAGAGGGATACATAACAAAAGGGGAAGAAGATAAAGTGTGTAGTTTAAACAAAGCGATTTACGGCCTTAAGCAGGCAGCTAGGGCGTGGAACCAAAAAATAAGTAAATCTCTAAAAGAACTAAATTTCGTTGAATGCGCGTCAGACAAATGTCTGTACAAAAGAGTCCAAGATGGAAAAATCGCATACATAATAGTGTATGTTGATGACATCTTAGTCGCAGGAGACAAAACAGACACACACGAAATATACACTGAATTATCAAAGCAATACGAAATCAAAAATTTGGGTCAAGTAACACAATATTTAGGCATAAACATAAAGGAAAAAGCAAACGGTAATCTAGAATTAGACCAGGAACACAAAATAATACAAATCGCAGAAAAATTCAATTTGTTAAATGGCAAGCCTACGTATACACCCATGAATGCTAACTACTTTAATCTAGATCCAAACGGGAAACTAATGGGAGATAACGTAAAATTTAGACAGGCTATAGGAGGGCTTCTATACATTGCAACTTTAACTAGACCCGACATAGCATCAGTCGTTAACATCCTGGGAAGAAGGAATGAATCCCCAAGGGAAGTCGATTGGCAAGCTATCGAGAAATTAATTAGATATCTGCTTACTACCAAAGATCTTAAATTCGTCATAGATAAAACAAAACCTCCAATCCTAACGGCATATAGCGATGCCAATTGGGGGAACGACAGAATAGACAGGAAATCAACCACTGGAAACTTGTTTAAATTAGGAAATAATATATTGGCATGGTCATCGAGGAAGCAGAGTTGCACAGCACTCTCGTCCACGGAGGCTGAATATATCGCTGCCTCTAATGCAGGTCAAGAGATTTCGTGGTTGTTAGACCTGTTAAATGACCTCGAACAGTGTCAACAACTACCCGTAACATTGTACGAAGATAACTTATCAGCCATAAGATTGACCGAAAACGAAAAGGCACAGACAAGAACTAAACACGTGGAAGTTAAGTATCACCACATCAGACATCTATGCCAGAATGGTATAATCAAAATAACTTATTGCCCATCGAAGTTAATGCTGGCAGACGTGCTCACCAAGCCGTTGCCTAAGCCTCATTTCGAGTGTTTGAGAAACAAGTTAAACATTCTACGCTCGTCGGTTTGACATAAAAAGCGGGGGTGTTGGAAAACGTCAAAGTGTAAGTGATTTTATGTCCAACATCACCTCGCTTGTGAAATGACAATTTCCTCGTGAAATATGTAACGCGTTTTTTTTAGTTGTGAAATATGTTCCAAGATGGCGACACTTCCCTGAGTTATCGTGGCGTAAGATCACAACTAGCGAAGGATTGTGTAAAAGACTTTTGTTTCGAAAAGGCGACAACAGATCGCAGCACCACAGAACTTTTCTGATAGACTGATTTTAAATAGAACCTTTTTTGCTTGTTAAGCAGTCTGTATTGTTTCAAGTTTTTTTACTCTGTTTTAACTCTTGTGGGCCCCTTTTTACTTCTTCACTTGAAGGCCCGATTTTGTGAGGCCAAGACGCACGGTTTTTCGTGCGTTAACTCTTTCTCTTATGGAAGACTAAGGTCTCCTACTGAATTTCCAATGTTATTATTCTTATAGTATTCATATCTAACCCTTTTTTACTATATATTTTTTTAGTGTGTGTGTGTGGAACCATGTATTCAAGATATTCAAGAATTAAATATGTTTTTTTCTCTACAAGTGCATCTGCATCATTCTAAGAAGATATTTTTCACGATTTACAATATCTACTCATTAAATAAAAATTTATAGGTTGTTTTCACATGAAGGAAACCAGCGTATGTCTGCTTTACCAGAAAGGTAAGAAAATAAATTTCTATCTTTCATTATTAATGAAAAAACTTTTGGTATAACAATTTTATATTTATATTGGGTCCTTAGCTTCACGCTAATCGCGAACTCACCCTTTCTAGATATTTTAATATATTTTTATAAACTTTTCACATTATGCAGAAAATCGGTGCAGAAAACTCTATGCAGAAAGACTCTTTTTTGGCGTGTCTTGCAGCACAACAAAATCATCAAGTTAAAAACAACGAATTTGAAATATAATTATTTTGATACTGATCAACTTCTTTAAGCTTAAACATTCTTTTTCTATCATATCACTATTTTGATAATAAAGATTTACTAATCACTGCCTGTTTACCCTGTAAGCTCACTGTCAAAAACTCACTGTTAAAAAATCACATATGCACAACTACACCTGTATATAAGACCTTTATTTCTAATTCACATTTATCTTTGATGCAATCTTACTAATTAGTATATTTAAGCATCTGCCATAAATAATTATTATATTACAAGTACTTAAATCATTTCAATCGATTTAGATAATTTAATTATTTCCATACTAAAACTTTATTGCCTAGTTTTAGTAATACGTCTCTATGTATATCATTTTAATTGGATAATTGCTACACCCTATAACATTAAACACCTCACATACTTTGTTCTTGTAATAAACTAACAGATTTGTTTTTCGCGTGGATTCATCTATTAGCTAAAGAAAAATGTAAGCAATAAAACGGACATAATACCTTGCCACCGTAGGCTTATCACGTAACATTTATAATCGTGATCATGAACGAACAAATAAAAAATCAAATTACATGTTCAGAAGTCGTTATGGCAACATGCCTGATTCCAGAAGATAGTTATTCTTAGTGCTTCATTAGTATATATATTTCATATGTTTTTAATACTAAGCTTATTTATTTTTGCGTTGAATAGAAATCGAAAAAACTTATTTACACTAAACAAAATCTATATATTCGAAGTTGCTGAAGTGTGAACCATTTAATGATTTATAAATTTATCAATGCTTTTAATTTTACACTATTCTTTATTTCGGAAGAGTTCGAATGTTTTTTTTTTATAAAATAAGTTTTTACCTAGTGGTTTGTGATTTTTTTACATGGAATTGCTCTATAGATGGGTGTTTTAATATTGGACCGAAAAAAATATTTTTATCAGCTTAAACATTTTTTATCAAATCATTTAAATTCACTTCTTTCTGCCTGTAAAAATAAAAAACTTTTATTTGCCAAATGCAAAAATATCTATTTTTATGTTTAATTACCACGATTGCTAAATATATGTATATTTTTTAATGCAGTTGCGTTTTGAATTTGTTTTATATACCATATTAATGCAAATTTTATACGTGATGTGAAGTTATAATTATGTCAGGAAAAGAGAAAATTAAATATTGAAGAAACTTAATTCAATTGATATTTTCTATGTTACAAAAACAAAAAATAAATCTCAAAAAACAGTAAAGTCATTTCTCCTCATGTATTTTTTAAAATATCGATGTCAATTTTATTTGTTTCAATTTTCTTTGGTGGTACTTTCACAAGTTTTTATTATATTTTACACAAGTGAAGAATATCTATTTCAGAGAGACAGTCTTGATTCTCTAAAGCAAATATTAATTCTTTAGTCAAGTTTAAGCACATTTCCATTAACATCTTTGCTTCTTCCGGTTCTTGTCTTCGTCCTCTGTGCTGCGACTGATACGTTATATGTGGTTCCATTTAGCACAGCGTCAGCGGTCTCGCTGTCCGCTAAATGTTCATTGTTTTTAATACGTGAACAATTGCTTTTGTTTCTTTCTGTCCTAAGTTGGAAGTGTAAAAAAAGAAGAAGGGGGAGGGAGTTTGATGCCGGACATTTGAGATTACACTGTATTAGCTAAATACTAATGCAAGCAAGAAAACGGACACAATTCTTTGCTACAGTATGCATAGCATATGACATTTATATACGTGATCAAGAACAACAAATGAAAAATGTTTTGAAGTTTTTATGTCAACTTGTTTCATTTTAGAAGACAATTTTTCTTAGAGCTTCATTATTATTATTATTTTTCATATGTTTTTATTATGATACATTTACGATTCATTTGTCGATTATTTTACTACTTGATAGTAAGCTAAAAATGTGTTTACTTTAAGCAAATCTTATAATATGTTAGTTCCTCAAGCATGTAAATGGTCATAATTCATATATTACTGATTGTTTTTACATAACAGTATTCGTTTTTTTTTAATTATTATGTGTGTTTCATATGAAATACACTGCAGATTACCATGCTTAGTGTCAGGTGGCAATGCAACTGCTTTTTATAACATTACTTTCTACACTGCTTTGAACAGAATTTTTTCAATGCAAATGCTTTTGATTTAAACATTTAATAAATTTTATAAAAGATCTTTATAACGAAAGGCAAAAAAAAAGAAAAATAATAATAATAATAATAAAAATACAAGTCCTCTGTGTGCTTAATATACATTAGATTTTCTTTTTATTAATTGCGTCATATTTTATGAATATTCATAATTACTAACTGCAATAACATTAAATCTTCAAAAGATATTGTCAGAATATATTTTAAATCTTTCAACATATTTTTTTTGTCAATACGAATGTTTTTATTTAAACATTTCCTCAATTTTATCAAGAATCTTTGTAACCAAAGATAGAAAAGAAAATTCTATTCTTCCGTGTGCTTGGTATGCATTAATTTTTCTTTTTTATAAATTGTGTCATGTTTTATGAATATCTATAATTACTAAGTGCAAAAACATTTTAGATCAGCTGATTTTATATAACATTAGTACCACAAATGAGTCTACTTATTATAAATCTCAATACATATGCCGTGCTATATAAATACTTTAATATAAGAAGTTGAACAAGCTGTAGATAATTTAATTATCTCTAGATTAATATTTTATTGCCTAGTTTTAGTAGTTTGTCTGAATGCATATCATTTTAAGTGGTTAATCGCTTCATCCATAACATTAAATACCTCATAGACTTTGTTCTTGTGAATAAACCAACAGATTTGTTATTCGCGTGGGTTCGTCTATTAGTTGAATAAAAATGTAAGTAATAAAACGAACATAATTCTTTGCTACTTGTAAGCATATCACGTTACATTCATATACGTGATCTTCATAAAAAATCGCATGTTCAGAAGTTGTTATGGCAACGTGACTGATTGTAAAAGACAGTTATTCTTAGTACTTTTTTACTAGATATATTTCATATGTTTTTAATACGATGCCTTTTAATTTTTTTCCAGGAAAGTATATCGAAAACACTTGTTTATGCTAAACAAACTCCATATGTTGCAATCTATTAAAGCATGAAATCTTAATGATTTATATGTTGATTGCTATTAGTTTCTGAGTGTTTGGATTTTACAAATATGATTGATGTTTTTTAATGAAATTCACATTTTTAAATACTAAAATTTTAATAGGTTGACATGAAGTTGCTCTTGATGTTGCTCTTGGTGCTTGTTGTTGATTTGAAGAGAGATTTCCTATCTTAATGTGAAAATTTCTAAGTGTTTATGTATTTAGTAAAAATATTACCCGTTTATTAATTTAGTTAAATGAATTTTTTTTTATTTCACTGCTTTTTAAAAAATAGTAGATTATAAAGAGGTACCACAGAATTAACTTTTTGAGGCTTTTTTGAAGGAGAAAGATTATACGATTTTATTTAATAAGTATCCATTCTCTGAAGTAATTTTAACAAAGGCCAGAGATAATCCCGACTTTTTCTCAAAGTTTCGGTTGTTAAGGATATGATAAGCAAATGGATAAAATTTCATCGGGAGTGCATATAACAGAGACACTGTAATTTGAACTATAACATTTGGAAAACAAATATTTTTTCTAATATACAATCATTATTGCTGTTAGTGTCAAAAGCTGACAAAACTAAAAGTCTCAAAAACCGAAAGACTAGAAATACTGAATGCTGTAAATAACATATAAAAATTTCCAGCATGATTTTACGTACAAAAGAAAGATTTACGCATCGACATTAGTGAAAGCAAACGTTTGAAATGAAAAAAAAAAATATATATATACTTTTATTAACTTTAACTTTGATTAAGCTCATTATACACTTGTTTGTTTTTAACTTTTATAGTTCCTTTATATGCATAGCATCGTATAAATTTATAATATTGCCCGGTTATGAAGAAAAATACTTTTCCATCGATTTCATTTCGCAATAACTTCTAAAGTCAGCATTAATCTGTAAAAATATGTAATAATTCTACCAATTATGTGTTAATTTTTTTTTTACTTTATGAAATATTTCACTTTTTTTTACTATTTAAGTTCATGTAAAAGTTAAAAAAAATATTTTATGTTCACATAATCGAGAATTATTTGTGTATTATGATGTTTGGCATAAAATTCTTTAGTCAGATTACAATTTAGATTCAACAAATCTTTCTTATTCTTAATGAATAAGAAATCCACTATTAAATCATGATGTATTTTTTTGCTGACGCATTTAAAATGCCCTGTAAATGAATCACAAGAAACGATAGGGATTGGTTAGTTAATTATTTAGAATAACGAATTAATGGTCTTTTAAAAACTTCTTAGTAATGAACGTGAATTCAGCATTGGAGATTAATTCTAGAAAAGCCTTCTGAATAGACAATAAAGCTTGTTTCATTAAAAGTGTAATTGCAAAATACTGCTTTATTTATGAGAAATTAATTATCCCTTGGTAAGGTGCTTTATTTAGTTTATTAAGAGAAATCGTCGGATATCTCGTAATTATTAACAAGGGATTAAAATATAGTCATATATTTTATTATTTATCTTCCAGTCAGTCGGTTATGTTACTGTGGTTTGCAGTGAATGTATTTATTTCTAAACGATTAGCTTCATCTAATGCTCAAAGTAACAAAGAAATTATTATTATTTGGCATTAATGCAAATTTTAAAACAAAATTCAAGTTATAAGGACATATTATAATCAGAGTGGAAAAAAATAACAGTTAATTTTGCTACATAATTGTGCTGCATACTAGTAAAAAATGTATACCTTAAGTTGAAGACATTTACACAATTCATAAATTAATATAGTAAAACTAGTAAAGATGGAACCTTTCAATAACGGAAAATATTCAGATTCTGGACGAGTGTAATACCATACATTACTTGCTTAATTACACCTGCTTAGACCAAAAAATATAAACTAAAGTAATTCCTTCCCTGTTTATATCTATTCCGATTTGTTTTGCAGTATACGAATACAATCATAAAAAAAAAAAAAAAAAAAAAAAAAAAAAAAAAAAAATCTCAGACAACCAATATACAAATAAACTCCTATTAAATCCTACTTTAGAAAATAATCGTTAGTGCTGCAAAAATTCATTTTGATCATATTTCTGTCTTTCCATTCATAATTGCATATTCATGCAGTAGAGAGTAGTGTTGTCAGTGGGCTACTTTTTTTTTTTTAATTCAGAGATCTTGATTGGCACCACTTTTCTGAAAGGGTAAAATTCCCCTTGTTTTCGGAATAACTAATATGGTCATTAAACAAGGGGAAATTTACTATTTCCTCAAAAAGGTGATGCCAGTCAAGAAATCTGAATTAAAAAAAAATGGCTACTTGCAAAATCATAGGGGGTATGAAAATTGTCATTAACCCGTTGAAGTGCGGCGGGATATATTATATCCCACTAGGAATCCATTACCCCATTGGGGTATATTATATCCCACCTAAATTTAATTAAGATTTGCACCAGAAACATTTATGTAAATTTTATTTCTATAACTTTAATAAAAAGAGGTGAAAATTTGCTTTTCCATATTTTGAAATAAATATTTTCCGAATTTCTGGAGGGAATTCAACATTACAGAAACATAATTGCTTGAACCTCAAAGGTTTAAGACAGAATTCTATTGTAGACAGTTTCCTTTACAGCAGGTGTTTTATGTATTGATTTTTTTTATTTTCGAAAAATGAACAAATCCCAATATTACGTCGATAGATTAACATCAGGCACAAATTCAATTTCTTGCTGTGTACGTTCCTAAATTTCTTCGAGGAATTGGAATAGAAATATTTTACTTTTTATTATGGAACATTTTTATTGTTTGCTATTATTATTTTTTTACATCACAAATTATCCAAAGGGGAAAAAAATAATATATTTTTATTTTGTATTTAGTTAAACCAGCTTTTTCCATTTTTTTTTGTAAAGTTCTGAATGAAAAAATTCTGGACAGTACCAATCATATCTGAAGGTTCTCCGTCTTGTAGCAGTGTCTTTTTATATGCAAACGGTAAGTTCGGGAGACAACACCATGGTAGACATTTTACAACAATCCCTTCAACATCGTATAATGGAGGATTATTTCTTGATGTATCAAGAAAATTTAGGAAAATATAACTACATCCCAGAAATCTGTCACCCCGAAAAGTTTTTCTTTATCTTCAAGAACTCCAGAAACAAATACAATTCCGAGATTTTATCAATAATTCCAGATACTGTACCTATTTATGAAGATAAAATGCAGAAAGTTTTCTGGATTGCTTTTTCGCTGTATTAACCGGTTTTATTCATCCGGCATCAATATGAAAGGATGGTACTTCGGATGCTGTCTGTATTTTCAACTGCGCTATATAGAATTTATATATGCTAGAATAACAAAATAATTTTCCTTTTATACATTTCATTTAACATGTTTGTACTGTTGAATATGAAATGCTGCTTTCAGAACAGTTAAAACTTGAAAACTAACATTTAATGCTGATATGAGTTTGAGAAAACTTATTAATGCATTCTTCGGAAACGTTTGCGAAAACTACGACAGGAATTCAAAAATGCTTCTTTAAATGTCTCAGATCTATTGGTTTCTGAAGATAAATGAACGATTTAAGGAATAGGGAAAATTCAGAAAAGGTTATATGTTTCCGTAATTATTTTTCCTATATCAGAAAACATTTGTTTTATCATCCACTGAGTAAGGTCTATCTATGCCGTTTGTCGATCATGTTTCAAAGTAAAAGAAAAAAATATAACACATCAGCTATCAACTTCGTTACTGTCAAATGTCTATAATATCTATTTAAATTAATAATAATTTTAAAATGTATTGTTTTTATACATATTATGTATCTTTTTAGCATAAGATGCATCTTTTTATCTGTAGGAATCCATAAAAAAATAAATATGAATGTTATTAAATATATGGACGCTATGCGAGATAACATTTAAAGTATCTTCTTATCACCAGTTGAGCTTTAATCTGAGAAATAACAATTAAAAAAAAGCTTCTTTTTCAACAATCTCATCAGTAGTAATCAACTATATAAAAAAAAAAATACTTTTCATAAAATGTGCATAAATAATTGTAACTGTAATACTTTACAATTGTTAATTTTTTTCTCTAAATTAAACAAACTCAAATAAATACAAGTAAAATTATAAAATGCCTTTTTTATGTCTCAATTCATTTATTTATCAAATGACTTCAAGTCACGAAATTTGCTACTTTTGAAAAAATTGTATGCAAATTTATTCGACTCACGTCTTCTAATTTTAATGTTTTCAGTAGTAAAAGATGACATTGTCACACATACTAGTTCGTCATAACAAGTTTTATTATTAACTACCGGAAATTCTCTCAAGTAATATGTAAAATGATTTTAGTCTGCTTTCTTAAATTAAGAATTGTTACTTTTCCGCACGATCAAGCAATTTTTTCTTCATTCTAAAGATTGAATTTGTTTTCTTAAGTATAGTGTTACATTAATTTTAACAGTATGATTAAATCTAGGAATATATTCCTAAAGTCTAGAATTTCAACAATATTTTGGAATCAAGGAATCTGCTCCTAAAGATTCGAAAAGATTTTTTTGTTAGTAGATTCCTTTATAATTTGTAAATAGACGAACTTTTGACGGAAGTGTTACATTTATATATATATATATATATATATAATAGATAAATTTATTCCAAAATAAAAAAAAATAAATTTTCATTAATTTGAGTAAAAAAATTGGTTTATTCAAACTGTGGAGTGGGAAAAGCGATTGAAATTCGAGCACCCTTAATTGTTTTTTATAATAGACACCTCTTTATATGGTATATTAGTTTTAAAACCTGCTGCAGGCGTAGTGTTATTTTATAATGTAGGCGTTGGTTTTGCACTAAATTATATATCTGATTTATAAGATTTAAGCGTCGTAAATATGGGTAGATCCTTATATAAATAAACTATTTACAAAATTGCTTCCAAAATTAGACATAAATATTCTAGCCTGTTTTTTATAGAAAGAGATTTCTGTTTAAACTTTTTATGTAAAAACTTTAAAATATATAAATAAATGCAAATAATGATGATAACAATGATGGATTTCAGTGAGAAATGAAATCATCTCATTTTGAGATAATTTTAATATATTAGAAATGGTGTTAAAACAAGCAATAATCTAACTTTATGAGATTTAGAGTATATGTAATATATTTGTTTTCTGTATTTACAGCTTTCACTTTGGAGTTCTCTTCGATCGCCGAGACAGTTAGAAATAAAGTTTAAAAATAAGAACATAATGACAGGATATAACAAGAAAAAAACTTCATAGATTAGAAAGTAAGAAAGAAAAATTTTCCTAATGATCCGGAAAATGCAAGATATTACGACTTCACAGAAAATGTATTATTATCACTTACTTAAGCCCGGAGGAAATTGCTTTCACTTAACAATGCAGGCAAACCTATAGTTGCAATCATTAATATATCATAGAAAGCAGATATGGAAAAGCGGAATAAACTTATCGCTTTACAACAACCATTGAAAAAAATATTCCATGCTAGCAGAAAAGAAGAAAAATTACAGTGTGCGTAAGAATACGGATAAATCTTGCATAAAAAGAAGGATTTAAAGAATGTTTTAGATACAAGAATATAATAAATGAATAGAGTAAAAAATATGCGTACAAGCGATAATAAAAAGATGGAATTGAATATCACGAATTTTCTTCACATGATATTGTGAAATACTATTTAATATTTTTTTACTAAGAGCTTTAGAAGAAGATAAATTACTCAAAAATAGAAATGTTGAAAGGGTTTTTACTATTTATTTAAGTTTACATCCGGATAATTTATATTCTTATTCTCGTACAATTTTAAAATTACTAACAAAAAACAATATTGACGTCTCGTTCAAAGATATTGCCATGCAATTATTATTATTTTTAAATTCATACAATGTGCAATGTTTGTTGGTTTTATTTTCTAGCCACTCAGAATTTTTTTTCTTAATCTAATCATTGATAAAATTGCATGCAGACACTAAATGTCAGAACTGCATTCTTCAATATTTACTGTCAATAAAGTTTTATTGCTTTCACTTATGTAATTTGTATTTTTTCAATGAATTTTATAAATAAACAAACAATTGAAAAATAAATACTTAATTTTAGTTTTTATTAATTACTTCATGCTTATTTACATAACTGAATTCAATTAATATTAGGAAAACCGGAATGTAGTTTATTACCAGTATGTGTGAGCTGCATAACTATTTAAAAAATGGTCATTATCTATCATTTTTGGTGACTAATAAACATTTACTCAGCCAAAATTTAATTTTATACAAATGCATGATCATATTACATGCAGACATTTAATAAATCTATGGAAGAAATATTTTCTTCGTTATTTTGGAGAAAATATTATATAGGGTGTCCATAATTAACAGGGTTCGCACGCTTTTAAACCACGTCCCATTTTGTAAGGACTCTACCACCAGTAATGGCATAAAACTATCTTCTAGCTAATGAGTCGTGAAGAAAATGATATTTAAAATAATACTGGTGGTAGAGTCCTTACAAAATTGGGCGTGGCTTAAAAGCGTGCGAACCCTGATAAAACGACCCTACTTTAAAGTTGTCTACAGACAAAACTATTGTTCATAAAGTTGTAAAATTTTGTGAAAAGCATAATAACGCGATGGGAATTTGTTTAAGCAAAAAGAAGTTCAAAATTTCGCCACCAGAGGGCGATTTTTAATAAATTACATATTTAGCATTACGATTGATTAGAAAGAGATAGAAAAGTTTATATAGTTTTTTGTTGTGAAATTATGTGGACGACATAATGGGAATTTATTTGTGCAAAAACAAACTAGGAGGCCGTTTTTTAACGAATTACACATTTTGGATACATTTACGATAGTTTAACAAATTTTGCTACAGCTAAACTTGTTCCGCATGACGTGTCATCATTTTCAGATATCATCTGGAATCGCAAGATAGCATGTTCCCCAGTTGACCACAATGTGTTCTGGGAAATGCTAGGAACATGTCGTGAATTGCTGTCTTTAGAATCAGGTTAAGTTAATAAATAAAATTTCTAAACCGTCATAATGATAAATGCGTAATTTATTAAAACTCGCCCTCTGGTGGCGAAATTTTTACCTTTATTTTATTTTATTTTACTTTATTGCTTAAACAAAATCCCATCCTTTATTATGTCTTTAACCAAATTTCATAACTTTATAAACAATAGTTTTGCATATACACAACTTTAAAGTAGAGTTCTTTAATTATGGACACTGTATATTTCACTAAAATAATTTCTTTCTTTCTACATATTTAGCATAGTCCTATAGACTTTATAACCTATATACAGGATCAAATAGGAAGAGTTAACAATTATTGAGGGTTCCTGCAAAAGTTAAAGGAGAGAGAATTTCAAATATATCTGATCCTTCCCCCCACAAAAATGATAGTTATTATTTATGTACTATTATTAGTCTTAGTAATATGGTTTGCGCAAACACTAGTTTATAGTCTTGCGTGAAAGAGATAATCGTTCATTTTCCATAATGAATCATATTGCCGCTCAATTTCCATAATAATGATAAGGGTTTTTTTCTTTTAAAATTTATACGCGTTATTGAAATATGCCCTTCAAAATGATTCGTAATTAAACTAAATAGATGAATCCGACCCGGACAACCTGGGTTATAAAATATAAGTAAAAACAATTTTTTTTTATATTAATATGTTTTTTAGATTAAATGCTAACAACACAAAAATGCATTTTCGTTTGAAAAGTACCGAATTTGCATTTAAATAAAATTCCGGATTTTATTAAAAGTGACACTTTCGTGTGAGTTAATCGCCGAAGAAATCTTCAAAGATTTTGTTTCTTACAGCTGTCATTCTTAATTCTAATCGTTACGATTGTTTATGCTCGTAGTTTGATTACACGCCTGCTTTATTTATATTATTTTATATTATTGATGAATTTCTCAATTAATTTCATTATGGAATATTAGCCTCAAACAAACGCTGTTTGTGCAAACGAATTTATTTTTCATAATCGCTTGAACGCAATACAGATGGATTTTTAAAAAATTGTGCTTGAAAATTATTTAAAAAACTGTGGAAAACGCGTAAATTGCGATACAGTTAAAAAAAAAATGCAATACAGTTTTAAACAAATAGTATTCGTAAGTAAATATTTTTCTGTATGTATGGTGTAAAAATTGAAAATGTGCGTTGTTTAGAAATTCTTAACATTATGGCCTAATACGAACCTGATACGTAGCAAACAGATTTTTAATGTATGCGTTTCTTGTTGCATAAGAAAATAAATTTAGTGTATAAATTAAAATCACGTAACGCCACACACGTATGAGGCCTCTTTAAATATAACTCAATCGAATCGTGCAAATTCACGTGTTGATGCTTGAGGTGGGAAATGTGCAACAGCAAGTAAAGTCATATGTATGGAGTATGCATTACATTTCCAAACGGCCATTTTGCGTTCGTTGTTTGAAGGTGGCAGCAGATTAAAGATGGCTGGAGTTATTACGAAGCTGTCCAAAAAAGATCAACGTGCAGCAATACAGATTTTACCGGTAGAGAGTTGCAAGCATGTTGAGATTCATTGGAGAATGGTTGATGTGTAGGAAGAAAAGTCCTAAGATAATTGTGCCGAATGTTCGGCTGTGATCGAGAAAAAATGACGGATTTGGCATGTTCTGCTCAGGCTCACAAAGTTGTTACCGAGATGTTGATGGCCAATATTAACCAGGATCAAGATAAACCGTTGACGAAGCATTCATGACTTGGCAAGCAGGGCTTAATTTCTAACAAAAGAAGTAACGGAGTCCTAATATTCCGCAGTACTAAAAAGCGTAGCATGCCCTCTCCCACCATCGTCACTCCAGTCTGCATATTTATATTCCATACGTTATTTGCACAATTTACTTCCTTTTTTTTTTTTTTTTTTTTTTTTTTTTTTTTTTTTTAACAAAATAAAAAATTTAAATATCTATCAGCATCAGCATGTACTTAGCTGTCAACTATTCCACTTTTTAGTTATCACTCCTTCCGAATAGAAATTTTTGCCTAATTTTAATGTTAAATATTGCAGAATTCTGCATTAATATTTATATGCTGAAGAATGGAACAACGTTTTTCAATTTCCTATAAAATGTGCATATCTTATATTAAGTATAATCGATTCCTTCTACGTAACAATCTTTTGTGGTGTGTCCCTGAAAATCACATTAAATTAAATATTTGACTAAATATTTGACTCCGTTATCGGAAGGATTCGATGCTTTTATAGAAAAAGAGAAACACTGCTGAATTGCTTTCTATCACAATAACAATACATGACAATTATATCTACTTACTAATGAAAGTGACTTCGTAAATGTGCAGAGCCGAGCCTTAAAATGAGCAGTTTTCATAGTACGAAAACAGCGCTGTTTCACTGGGCTCCGGAGCTCTGTATTTATGAGCTCCGGTGAACTCCGATCAATATTTAAATATTTACAAAAAAGAGAGAAGTAGCGGAACTGGGCTCTGGTGGGCTCCGTCACAAAATAAGCCCTGTTGGCAAGTGAATTTAACGTTTTGTAAGGTCAAGCAGTAACCGAAATCTCTCTTTGGCAACGGCATTCGACGGCTTCCCCAAAAATGGGATGCGTGTCTCAACGCCCTGTTTGATTTTTTCCAGCCAAATGTGTATAGCGTAAGTTAAAATGTGTACTGTTTATTCAATTTAATTTTGTTTTGTCTTTTCTTTATGTATGTTACGCTTACTAGAACTGTCGATCGTGTTTCATTTAAATACACCTGGTACTGCAAAAATTAAAAATATAACTGCTTCAAGATCTATAATCTTTGGCGCTAAGTGAGGACTTGTTGAGTCAGAATTGCATTTTATCTAATACATGATCAAACGTGGAATGATATTTTAATAATTTACCAGGATAGGATACTTTTTATTTTAGGCAAAAAAAACTTATAATAATCTTAAAATAATTATGTTTCGTGTTTGCCCCAGGTCGGCGGCTTACGATAAATGTTCCATCTTGTGCTGCGTTTGCAGCCTTGCCAACATATGATAGTGAGAAATTTTCCTTGCGGGGTATCGTTCCAAGTGGTTTAGTCGGTAGAACGTCAGTGCGCTACACTGATGGCCCGGGCTAGAGTCCCGGCTTGGAATCTTTTTCACTATGTTGGCATTTGCGCCTTTTAAGCAATTACTTTGAAATTTGATTTTCATTTGAAATAGTGTATGCAAGGCGAATATTTCCCTCTGGAATAATTTCCATGTGTTAATATAAAAATCTTATATTCTCATTTTAATCCATTTTTAACACTTTCCAACAAAGTTAAAAGTGTTTATGACTTTGGCTTGTTTGACCATCTGTCCGTCTGTCCGCGCTCAAACTTCCGTAAATATACCAGTAAATATACTATATAGTGAGGACTTGTTGACTCAGAATTGCATTTTATCTAATACATGATCAAACGTGGAATGATATTTTAATAATTTACCCAGGGTAGGATACTTTTTATTTTAAGCAAAACAAATCTTATGTTATCATTTTAATCCATTTTTAACACTTTCCAACAAAGTTGAAAAGTGTTTATGACTTCGGTTTGTCTGACTATCTGTCCGTCTGACCGCGCTCTAACTCCCGTAAATATACTCGAATAGTTCTGAAATTTTTTGATGTTAGTGACCTCTACCATAGCACGAACACTATTTCAAATTAAGTTTGTAGCATGTTTAGTTCATTTACAGTGACAGTCAAAAGTTTTTCGTTACATTACGGCCTGTGGGAAAAAATCGTTTAAAATGATTATTAATAATGTTACATGCTTTTAAACATAATAAAATTGATATGCAGTTATCAAGTGCACTCAAATTTGCATTTTGTAGAAAATGCGGTGCAAAGAATAATTATTATTTATTTACAGGGCCACACAAAAGAATTCCGTTACATATTGATATAGGGGTGGAAGGAATTTTTTCCGGCGTATTTTAATTATGTTAAACTCTTTCATTTATATAATGAAATTGATATACGTCGCTGATGTTTACTATTACTTACTTCATGTATAATACGAAGTGCATAGCATGTACAAGGACGCATAAAATATTTCAGATACTATATTGTATCCGAAGTACTGTACGGTAGCGATGATAGCTGGAAATGCATTTTTAATTATGTTATGTGCTATTATGTTTCACTATATTTATGCATTGCATATGGTGTGTATAAATGCTGTAATTTATATGCAGGGCTACACAAAAGAATTCGTAATGGTTACTGGGTATGATATCAAATTGCTTAAAGGTGGTCTTTAAATGAGTTATGCATTTTTACGCTGAACTGCATTTAGTTTACTAAGAAATATTTGTAGAACATATATAAAATGAATACAGGGTCACGCATAGAATTGGATACATGGCCGTCTATAAATGATAATTTCTGGAAATGTGATTCCAGTAGTTTTAAGAGTGTTTTGCTTTAAATTAAACTTTAGCTAAATAGTGACGTGTAATAAAGGTACTAGGTTAACTACAGAGGTATACAAAAGTATCCAAGTATGTTTCTATCAATTAGTATAAATTGCTGAAATAGAAATTTCAACCTGTTATGTGTTTTCTTGCTAAACAAAATTTCCCCATTATATAGTATATATATCAACCAACAGATCAAATACAGGGCTGTCAAAAGAATTGGAATACATATTTTCTATGGAAGATAACTGATGAAATCAGGTTTTCAAATGTTTTTTGAGTTTTCTAAAATGTTTACTTAGTACTCTTATATACGTTATTTTCCTAAATAACGAAAATTTGTTAAAGCCGTCAGGAAGTGTTGGAAAGTGTTTCATAATCTATGCTTAACGCATGATTTTTCTTACTTGTTATATTATTAAAAATGATATTTCTAAGATATGCTTTTCATGGATATTTAACAGAATGGAAAAAAAGAAAAAGAATGAAAGGAAAAACGCATTTCTCTTTTTCAATTAAAGTTAAATAGTGCCATACAAATATTTATAAATTTTAAAGAAATGCATTTATGGATCAATAATCTTCAAACAAATAAAGACTTACACAAACATAATTGACTTTTCTGATGTTTTACGAGATTAAGTGTTGATATTTAATAATTGTCTTTATTATTTTAATCTAAAAAAATATTTTTATTTTACATCTTTATTACATATTTAGCATTCAGATATTTACAATATAATTTTCTTTTCCAGATCACATGAACAATATTTCGCGAATCTAAGTTAAGGTGAAATAGTTCAACATAAATATTTCAAAAATTCAAAATAAAATAGTTTAAAATTTTTCTTGCCAAATAATGTGACATTGAGATCAATGCAATTTTAGGTTCCGATCTAACATTTATTAAATGTTTGTCAAAAAGTTTTTTGAATTTTTTTTTTTTTTGCAATTTCATTCTCATCTACTTTCACATTATTTCAATTTTGCCACACATTAAACAATTATATTTTATTATGTATTTTCTTATCAAACTGAGCATAATGAAAACAAGAAAATCGTTTATGTCATGTTTCAGGCGAGTTTACATTTTTCCATATAAATATTAAAAACGTACAGAATACTGTTTCACGATTTATATTCTTTAGCGCCAGATAATGACTTACACAGCAAAAATTGAATTTATCCAACACATGACCTGATTGCGTGCTGATATTTAATAAATCTAAGACGAAAATATATTCTTCTTGTCAACAAAATTATGTGATACGTTTTCTTTATTCTATTTTTTACCTCATACTTGACTATCACATTTTTAATATGTACTTTTTTAGCCATCTCAACGGGATGAAAATAAGGAAATATTTTGCGATGTCTCCATCAGATATTTGTATCAAACGGTTGAAGTCACGAAAGGGCTTATTTATGCAAAATCATATGTTAATTTATTCAGTTCACATCCCCATAATCTGGAGTTTCAGTTATAAAAAAACGTTACTTTCATAAGTAACATTTTGTAAAAATAGAGCTCTTTCATACGAATATTCATTAGTGAAAACACTATCATTTTAATACAATAATTTCATAATTTACTTGTTAAATACAATAGTTTATGAATTCGCTGGATTAATTCCGATTGTTTTCTTTTGAAAAGAAGAAGAAAATTTTAGCACTTATAAACTCATGATTATTATTATTATTTTGAACTTTTATCACAAACAGAATATACAGGGTGTGTCACAATCAGGGTGTGTCACAGGGTTTGGAAAGTTTATAAAAAAATATTACCAATACAGCAACAAAGTTCACTTTACTGGGGAAAGAAACATTACAAGGTTTTTTCACAAATGAGTTGGCAGTTGAAAATAAAAGAAAAGCACACTTTTGAAAATTTTGCACATGAGATAATGGCATTTACAGGCTCACAGACAGCTTAATGAAAATTAGAATTTGCGAAAAGTCAATCTGTTGTAACAGTTCAAGAAGAATTTCGTACAAAATACAGATTTCAACCACCAACGAACAAAACAATTAATACGTGGTTTCGGAAATTTGAGAAGAGTGGTTGCTTAAATTTCACTTTAGACTTGATATCGGCTGCATTAACAAAGGTTCACATATTGAACATTTGTGAAACAAAACTTGTAATCTTTCTTTCTCCAGTAATAATTTCTCCAGTTGTTGCATATTAGTAATATTTTCTTATAAGTCTTCCAAACCCCGGAGGGAATTGTGACACACCCTGCTATGTAAAAGTAGATATTTTATTCAAAGAAGTTTATTAATAAATCAAACCTTGTGTGGTAAAATAAATCACTAAAATCAGCTTTTGAACACACAATATATAACTCAAGCACTGTGAAACTGTGTTAAACTATGTTAAGAAAAAGGAATTACAAAAATCCTCTATTGCTTTTCATTGTTGGGGAGGAGGGATATAATTTCAATTTTGATTCGGCCACTATTATCATGAAATGCAATACTCCTTTAGATTTAGACTTTTTTGAAGCTGTTCATATTCATAAATTTAGAAATTCCCTGGTCAACGCTTCTTCCAGTGTATTTTACATCTCATCTTTCCGGGTATATTTGTTATGTCATGATGCTTCACTTCCGCTTTGATTTCATTGGTTGTTGGAACATGATGGTCTTTCAGCGCTTTGTTTACTGACATTTGGGTTTTAGTCTTTCATGTATCTTGGGGGATATTGATATTATACACTGACGATGAGAGACACAGTACTCACGAACATATACGTCTGGCTATTTTCACAGTGCTTTCTTTATATTGTATGTTCAAACGTTGGTTTTTAGTGATTTAATGAAGTTTATTATTTTGTGATGTATCAAAAATGTAGAAAGTTGAAATAATCAACTTTCATTAATTAGGCAAGTATTGTTCTGGGAACTATTTTTCTTATACGAGAAATTACTATTAAAAATTTGTGAATCAGAACATAGTCACTGATAGTAAAATGAAACACTAAAATGCAAATGAAATATAAATCGAACTCTATCCATTTTCAACAGGGAACATGCTGAATCTAATATTAATAAACAATTAAATTTAAAAAATAAAAAAAACCCGACTGCGTAGAGAAATGAGTAGAGTTGAGAAATTAATTATTTCTCATCAATGTGAGCCCCACCAGTGGCTGAGAGGTTCTGCTCTCGAAGCTGGTAGACGGGAGGTGGTGGGTTCGATCCCAATCGCGCCCGTCGGCCTAATCGTTCGGAGTTTTCGTGGTTTTCTTCGAGCCATGGATTTCCATGCGTAAATACGGGTTAGGTTCCCTTAGAAAGACCCCCACGAAGGGCACTCACCCCTTGGGCCTATATACCTAGTGTAGATAATCGACCGTCAAAAAATCAACCAACCAACCAACCAACCAACCAACCAATCTCATCAATGTGAAACTATTTTTTTTTAATTCCTACTATTAGCTCACACTCTCGCTATATATATCGTGTTCAAATTTTGAATCATTAATAAAATACTTATTATTCATCCAATCAAGCTCAAATAATTTTTTTAACTTATAGTGGATGGCACTTGATGTTAATCCAGCTTTTTCAAACATTAATTAATTAATTAAATTTAATTAATTAATTTTCAATAATCCCGAGAGAGCCCTCTTCTTGATCAAGGCATTTTAAGCGCACTCAAGCGGAAAGAAGAATGGGAGAAAAAAAATTCTCTTTTTGACCTAAGTAGGAATTGACTTAATTTTTTTTTTTATATATTTAATATATTTTTATATTTTATATATTATATATATATAATTTTTTTATAAATTTTTTTTTTAGATTACTTGTTTACATTACTTACCTATTTTTTTATTTACTTGTATTGATGACTTTTAAGTTGTGTTTAATTGTTAGTTCCTATCTATAAACACTGTTTTGATGAGGTCTATAGATGTCTATGATGGTTAGAGTTGCAGTAAAGCTGGAGATCCTACATACACAACTTCCAGGTTGTATAATATTTTAATGGAGCGTCTGACTGTAAAATGGTCAATGAAACATCGTCTTCATTTTGAAAGACCTATCCAATTATATGCCACTCAATAAGGTGCGTAAATTTTTTTTTCGTCTCTACTGCCATTTTGTATTTTAAGGCCGCCATTCTGAATTTATAAGAACAAAGCCTAGCCTATAACCATCGGGCCGTTAAGACGAATTGATAGAGACCTCATTCATTAAAATTCATCCAGCCGTTGGGATGTTTCGAGGGTATAAAGAAATCCACTTACCCAGATACGCGTGAAACACATAACCCTTATTTTCAGTCGGGTAATAACAAATCTAAATTTCGTGACAATTCAAACATTTTTTGTTATCAGTTTGGAGACATGCAAACAGATAGACCCTTTATATTAAAAAAAAAAAAAAAAAAAAAAAAAAAAAACCTTTCATCTGTATAAAAATATATTGAGAAATGGAAAACGAAAATAATTTCATGATCTACAATCAATGGAGGCAAGTAAAAAATTATCCTAGCCAACATGAAAATATTCTAATATATGTCTGAACTGCGTGCTGATATTTACTACACAATGAAAATATAATTTTCAATATTTTTAGCCAACAAAATTATATTGTACCATCACTTTATTGCATATTTACTTTATGCTTAACAATCTGATTTTTAATATATATTTATTCAGTTACAATCCCAACAAGATAAAGAAAAAATAAAAACCATTTCGCGATATCTCAATCAGTTATTTGTCAAGTGGCTTAATGTCACGAAGAGTGTTATTTTATGCAAAATGATATGCTAATGTATTCAGTTCACATCGTCATACTTTGAAATTTTCTCGATAAACACAAACTTGCTTTTACAAAGTATCATTAGGTGAATAAAAATCTCTTTAGGTCAGCTTTTACACCTTTTCATTAGTCAAATAACTATCATTTTGACGTGATAATTGTATAAATTAGTTTTTACGTGTGATGCCTGATGAACCGGTAGTACTCTATTTCCGTTGTTTATTGAAAAATAAAGGTACATTTTAATGTTATTACTAGCTGTTTGGGTATCCGATGTGTTGCATGTACTCTGCATTTTATGAAATATTCCGATTTCTATAGATTAAAAAAATCCAATAATATTGTAGATGTAGGAAAGCATTTATAATATTAATTTTATTAAATAATAAAATGCAAGTATGAAACGATATTTACAATGGAGATTAAACTGAAATTGTGAAAATTTCATTATAGATGTCACGTAAATTTTGATGAAAAATGTTACTTGTCAAAATTAAATTGTTCTTTTAATGTTTGGTCCCTCATTACAGGTCTGGTGCAATGAAAAGGACGTCATCTTATGAACTTTAATCAACAAAAACCCGAATTTGCTTTTCAAATCTTGTGAATAACGGGCAATTATTGTACATCTTAATGAAAAAAGCCTAAATTTTCTTCATTGATTTAATGTAAAGCTGAAAAATCTATGAAGTAAGGATTTCTCTCAGCCAATATGCTTATAGATGCTTTCTGAGAATAAAATGCTCCATGAAGCTTCAACGTGTAACAGCATGACTATGTAAAAATTACAAACGTTTATATTTCTGTGATTTTTTATGGGAAATTTAATTCAATCATGATATAACTTCACCATCTATTGGTATAAAAATATATATATATATATTTTTTTAACGAAACAATAACATAAAAACGCATAATAATTTGTTTGATTTCCCTTTTTAGTATCTTTTATCCTCCAAAATATTGTAATTTAGTTGCCACCTTAAGAAAAATTATGTTGAAAGCTGAAATAAAATTAAGATTTTCGAAACTAATTCGAATTTTAAAATTCTGAGATCTTATCTGACATCTCAGATTTATGTGGAACTAGTGAATACAAGTTGTGAAATACAAATGAAGAGGCAGTTGTGAACTATAAATTAGATGCTTTACGATTAATAGTATGGTAGATGCTTCTATGTTAATAAATACTTTAATGCATTTCTAGTTGCTTAAAGGTTAAATTATGTTTCACATGCAACACATGCATGCACATGTATACCCACATGTTTCACATGCATAAATACAAGCAATATGCATTTTTATTTTAACAATTGAAATTTTTCTATTTCATTTTGAACTAAATATACTAGATGTTATATAAAACTAAGTTTATTTTTTACGCAGGTATTATATGGAGTCAGAAAACTATTTTTCTATATTATTGTTAAATTTTTTAATGGTAATAAATTTATTATAGATATTTTTAAAATTTAAGAGAGAAACGAAATCTTGATGCTTTACACTCATTTTAATAGGAACGTGCTGTAGTATGCTTCAATTTGTATAAACAAATTTCTGTGTATTCCAAGCACATTTACAAATATTGATGGGCAGATGAGTTAAACGAGAAAAGTCAATTGAAAAACTATATTCATGTTCTATATACGTCATCGCAAATTAATAGCATTCTCAATCATAATTGAATTTTATATGATGCGTGACTAGATTGCGTGCTGATATTTAATAAACTCACGATGAAAATGTATATTCTTCTTTATTTTTAGTCAACAAAATTATATGATACCTTCACTTTATTCTATTTTTACTTCATGTTTTACATTTAGATTTTTAAAATACATTTTTCAAAGTGACCTCAGGAAAATGAAAACATGAAACAAATTTTTAGATTACTCAATCCGGTACTTGTCAAATGGCTTAAAATCACGAACAGGGCTAGTTTATGCCAAATTGCATGCTAAGTTATTCAGTTCAGATTGTCGTACTAAATTCTCAAGTAAATATAAACCTGCATTCACAATGTATGATAAGTAAAAAATAACTCATTAATCATCAATTACATTACTAATTATCCGTAAAATCATTATTAAATATGTTATTACACATTAATTGTATAAATTACTGGTTAAATGTTGTAGCTTTTGAACTCAATTAGATTCCCCCCCCCCCCCCCTCTGTTTATTTAAAAATAAAGAAACCTTTTATAGCACCCAATCTATATTTCTTATTACTACTTTATTGCTTTCTTATTTGTACATTGGTTAGAATACAATTTCGCAGTTAAAAAGAGCCTTTTTAAGTAACCCAAAATTTTATTACGTACAAATGAAGCTAAAAGTTTTATAGAGCTAATTTTATTTCTTTAGTGTGTGTATTGATTCCCAAATCACATACTAATTTATTCAGTTCACTATGCCGTACTTTAACAATACAAACTTTGTTTCACAATGTATGATAAGTAACAAATAACTCTCTAATTATCTTTTCCAGCATTCGTTATTAGTAAATGATTATTAACGTTATTATTACACATTAATTGTATAAATTTCTTGTGAAATGTAACAGCTTATGAACTAGATTAGATTTATTTTTTGCGCTGTTTGTTCAAAAATAAATATACCTTTAATTGCCTCTAATCTATCTTTCTTATCATTACTTTATTGATTTTTTTTTTTTTTTTTTTTTTTTTTTTTTTTTTTTTTTTTTTTGTATATCGGCCAGATTATATTTACAAATACAAGAGCCCCCTTTTCACTAACCCAAAATTGTATTATGGTAAAAGATGCTAAAATTTTCTAGAATTAATTTTATTTCTTAAGCGTGTGTATTGATTCAGAAAAATATTTTTATAATATATATCCAGCTTGTCTAATTTGTCAGTAGTCATAGGGGTCTCTTACTTGTTCAGAAATAATAACTGACGCATCTATTCACATGCCGATGAAACAACATTTCACTATAGTTGTGATAGCGATGCGTATGCATCTACACATTAGACATACGCCTCACAGTGGTTGCCCGTAAGCTCACATCAGAGTTTGGGCTTTATGTAACAATCAATTGAAAGTAAGAGAAAACCCTAAAATATTGTAAATTTAGCATTAAATATGTTTCTCTTGGCGGTGGAAGTTATTACATAGGTTAACGACTCCATAAAAAAAAAAAAAAAAAAAAAAAAAAAAAAAAAAAAAAAAAAAAGTTTCTCCGGCTATAGTATAAAATAACATGCAAAAAAACTAACAATTTTAATTGAAAAGAAGGAGGTTTTTTTGTTTATTAATGCATAATTTAGTTTTTTTATAATATTTACCTCTTTTGTTATTATTATTAATTTTTTCCTTACTTTTGGAAATATGTAGTGGCTTTTAAAGATTTGTCTATTTGTATTGTCGAAGGTACTTTTTTTCTGTCATTCTAAATTATATCGCGAGTGAGAGATAAGCAAGTAGCAGGAAATATTCGATGGAGTGCAAAGGAAACATTTAAAGGGAGTCAGGGATTAGGGGCGCGTTGAACAGCTCTGCTATACATTATAATGAAATTTTAGGAATACAAATGTATTGATTATAACAATTTTAAAACTTAAAAGACCTCCGAAAATAGAACGCTACATGTATTATATGTAAAAGAAAATATGCTTTATTAAACCTCTATTTGTATACATTAATATAGTAATGCAAGAATATTTACAAAGTTTAAAATGCAGATTGACGGACAAACAAAAAAGAAGATGAGCATACTAACCGATGTAATAAAAACATTTCTGCTGTTTTGGAAATCATTATAATATATATATAATATATATATATATATATATATATATATATATACTTCAGGATCCAAAGTTTTCAGCACCAACCTATAACTTGCTCAATCATAATTGAATTGTATCTACTACATTATCAGACACATTGCGTGCTGATATTTAATAAACTCACGATAAAAGAGTATCCTTCATATTTTTTAGACAACTAAATTATGTGATATTTTCACATTATTTCGTTTTTATTTCATGCTTAACAATAACGTTTTTAATATATGCTTTACTTAGTCATCTCTCCTGAATGAAAACAAGAAAAACCTTTTGCGATGTCTCAATCGTGTATTTGTCAAATGGTTTAATGTCACGAAAAGCGTAAGTTTATGCAAAATCTTATGCTAATTTATTCAGTTCACATCGTCATAGTTTAAAATCTTCTCGATAAACACAAACTTGCTTTCACAAAATATCATTAAGTGCATAAAGAACTCTTTAAGTCAGCGTTTACACGATTAGTCATTAGTCAAATAACTATCATTTTAACACGTTAATTGTATAAATTACTCGTTATCTCATGAACTTGTTAAAGTTCTCTTTCCGTTGTTTGTTAAAATGTAGTTATTTTTAGTTTAACCATATAACTACTGACGGTACTTATAAGTACCATTAAAATATAAATTATTTGAAAACAACGTTTAAACACACAATAAAATAAGTAGATTTGATCATACGTATACGTTTCGTGAGTACTAGGACTCACATCCTCAGTGTAAAAACTTAATGGTGTAAAAACTTAAACTTTAAAACAATGTGAAACTCTATCGCCTCTCATTACTGGGGTGAGGGACATAATTTTAATTTTTACTCAGCTACCATTATCAAGAAATGCATTACTTCTCTGGATTTAGACTTTTTTGAGGCTATTCATATCTATAAATTTAAAGACTCATTGCTTAATGATTTATCTAGTACACCATACATCTCAACTTTCTGGATGGATTTGTTGTGTCACGACACTTCACTTCCGCATTAATTTCATTGGCTGTTAGAACTTGATGGTCTTTTGGTATTACGTTTTGACATTTGGGTTTCTTTCACCGTACATGCAGTTGCGGGGATATTGTTTTTAAGTTTTTACAATGAGGATGTGAGTCCTAGTACTCACGAAACGTATACGTATGATCAAATCTGCTTATTTTATTGTGTGTTTAAACGTTGTTTTCAAATAATTTATATTTTCACACAAGTTCTGTACTTACTACCATTAAAATAACTTGTTTTAAAATTCATTTAATACATCGATTAGTTGTAATATAGTTTAGAATGTGTTATAGATACATTATTTTATCTTGTTCCAAAAGCATTAATTGTTACACAAAATAAAAGTATTTTTAAAAGGTTGATTTCTTTTGCCGTTGCATCTTTTCACTCTCTTGGCGTTGGGAAGGGGGGACGGAATTTTTCAATTCTGAAATATTTCTATATTTCAATTGTAAGAACATCATATTTGCACAATTCCTAATTCTACAAAATACCAAAAAAAAAAAAAAAAAAGACTTGAGAGGGGTTATAAATATTGCACAAAATCCCTATAAATTCAAATTTAATTAATTCTTCTAAATCCTTCAATCCATCTAAAATCCTTCTAAAATTTATTTAATAATTATGTAAATCTTCTAATGTAGTTTAATTCAGAAAACTGCTTTAGAAGATAAAATGTTCATGAATTCATAATTCAGTACATAAAGGGTTAATGTATAGTACTATTTATAAGTACAAATTTCCTTCTCTAATGGTATAACGGCTATATTTTTGGTATGTAGAAGTGTTTGTTGTTCATCGCAACGTTTACATCGCGTTGTAGGAAAAGTATGTTCAATACATGACGTGCGGAAGTTAATCTGCCGAAATTCGCGTGCTTAATTTTTATTTCGGGTCTTGACATATTCCAGTCTTAAAGTGCTTTATCTTGCCAACCCTTATCAACAATCAAGTACATGAAACGGGCCAATGAAGAAATTTCGAATTTGCTTAATAATGTAGCAATAGGCTACATGTTCTGTATCGCATACTTATATGGCTTATTTGTTTATACATTAATGATATTGCTTTTAAATATCTGCTTAAATGGTGTAACTACTGAACATTTTGCTTATACATTTTATAACCTGATATTTTTTTCATAATTCTATTACAAATCTGATGAGATTTGATAACGTTCGAAGACGCTTTTGAAAATTTTGTTTTTTTCATCGGCAAATTTAATCTGATGATTTTCAATATTCTGTCAAGGATTCTATAAATTCCTTATACAATCAAATACTTGACAAGCTATTGTATTGAAATAAAATAGTTTTTATGATAAAACTTTTACTTGAGGAATTGAAAAAAATAGTTCTGAATTTTGCCGATAGAGAGCGTTACACCTAAGAAAGAAAAAAAATCAGGCAGTTTTAGAGTTTCATTTTGCACAATTCAGAACAATACGCGGCCTCGAGGTACTCGAACTACATCCATAAGTTACTCGCTTTTAATACATGGAATCGCTAACAATGATGGAATAAGATCCTGCATTTATGTAAGATAGTTAAAATATGAATTTATATGAGTGTAAATTGCACAAAAATTGCACAGTTTTCTGCAAACGTCTTTGATAAAAGAAATTATCTGTAACTCCATTGTTTAAAATTTTTGATGATTATTCCTTTCTTGGGTGTAGCAGCCTGAAAGTTAAAAAAAATTAACAATTTATTTTATTTTCTTATACTAAATATTTTATCAACGAAGCATCATAGTACAACCAGCATTTCATACTTTATGTGCTTTATTTTTAAAGTTGAATTTAAAACTGTCCAGTTAATTCTGTGATAGCCAGCACGCAGTATTTAACACTAGAAAGCCCGCGCAGCTGTCATTTTGACTGATACCAAATGAATATATCTCGGTTCGAACCAGAAATTATTTTATAACATTAGTTTAAAAGATACAAAGAAAAAACTAGTTAAATGGATAAGTTAATAATTAAAAATAAAAAATAAAAATTATGGTTGAAATATTTTTCTAAAATTTGAGTAAAAGTCTCGGTCTTTCTAGTGTTAAAATAACATATACGCATTAATTAATAAAGTACAAAAAATGTGTAGCAGAATGTATTTTCAGAGTTATTTTATGTACTAAATATCCTCGAAACAAAATATGGTCAACAATATTAGAACTGATCTAAATGAGATTACTCTCTTTTTTTCTTCCCCTAAAACTACATTACTTATCCACTTATTTCAAAAATGCAGTTGAAATAAAATTTTATTACTTTATTTGAAATTTCAAAAGTACATCTGAAAAGCAGAAAATGAATTACTCTTTACTGCATATACATGCTATTTACAATCTCGAAAATAGAGCACATTAGATAATTTTAAATTCCACAACGCTTTCATCTAACTTTAAATGTTCAGATTATGTTAAACAGGAGGCATGATTTCCTTTTAAAGGTGCAATTTTGAATTTAATAGTAGAAGTTTTTAACAGCATCAGCATAAGATAGTTCCCTGCTTTATAATTTTAAGCGCCTTGTGGAGCTTGAAAGTTTAATAGGAATTTGCATGTTAAGTTCAAAGGAATTTTTAAATTATGCGCTGTGTAAACGTAGAAGTGCTTTAGCATTAAAGAATTAATATGGAAGTTTCTTTGTAGTTTGATAATGAAGGATAGGCAGAAAAAAACTTAATAATTGGGTATTTCTAATTTGAATAATAAAAGAAATATAATTTTGTCGTTCACCTTTGTATTAAAAAAGGGTAAATCATTTCAATTTAAAATGGAATTTTTATGATTTAGAATTGTATATTGATGTTTCGGTGGCTAAAGATAAATTTCAATATTATAGAACCAGTTAAAACAATCATTTTATAGTCATAATGCTTGGCATGTATTAAGATTTGTAGTATAAAGTATAAATCATTTTAATTTAAAATGAAATTCTTATGATTAAGAAGTGCAACCTCATGTTTCAGTGATGTATGATAAATTTAAATATAATAGAAATAGTTAAAATAATCATTTAGTAGTTACAATAATTTGCGGTACATTAGCATATATTATATGAAAAAGGTTCTTGATATCAATGAAAAAATTTAAGAACTACAGGAAGTTAAAACATTTTATAGACGTTTTTATTTCTTTCAATAAATGCTAAACAGTTATACATAATGATTTTATTGTAGATTTAATAAGGAATGGATACAGGATGAATTCAAGTATCAAAAATTGCTTTAACAATTTCTTTAAATGTTTTCATTAATATAAATTTTTAGTGTGGAAATTTTATAACACAATTAAATATAAGTTACTTACTTTATTATCTGTCATGCGCTACTCAGTTTCTGAATCTGAAATAAAAAACAATTGATTTATGAATTGAAACAGAATGGAAAATATATAGAGATATTATTAAAAATTAATCATCAATCATCATTTAACATTTAAATGACTTTTAAGCAAAGTCAGGTAGACATTCATTCGTAAATTATAGATCAATAAGCCGGTAAGAAATATGTCAACTGGATCGATCATACTTATGAGTTCAGACGCATAATAGTATGCATAACAATAATACATATCTTAACAGAAATATGTAACAGCCTATCCAATATTGAATATGAGACGTTACTATAAAATATCCCATTATATTCCTTATCACTTTTTCAAGATATGAACATAGTTTAAATATTTGTAACGTGATGTTATATTCAGACAACGAAAATAATATTTTCTTATTATATAGTGATGAAATATGTTTTTTTTTCGATGGTTTTATAACTATTTATTGTATATACATATTTTAAGAATTTAAAATGATCTTACAATTCTTATCACATATTATTGTACATATCCTGTTAAGATTAGATAAAAGATCTTAAGTTTATCTGCTTTCCAGCAGTCAGACAAAATTACATAAAATGCTTGATAATTTATTTTAAATACAAGACATTTAAAATCAGCCATTTAATAAAGTAAAAATCTCACTAATATTACAAAATACAATAAATTACATTATGCGTTTCAAGCTTTGTACACATTTCTCAACAGTACTAATGTGAACCGAAAACCAAACATAATGTTTAAACATGTTCTCGTTCAAAATATACATTCCAAATAAGAAAACACCATTGGGTAAGTCATAGTATACGTTACAGTATAGGACGACATATTTTGGTGAAATTGTAAATGCTTCGTTTAGGGAGTTCTCTGGAAACTTGTAAACAAACCTTAATTTAAAAAAAATTCTGCTTTTATAACTATTGCAGTTAGGTGTAATAATTTTAACATTTCGAAATCTGGGATGTGATCTTTATCTATTGAATGATTAGCAAGTTTTGATAGCAAATTTCCGGATTTGTAAGCTCATTTATTATCTTATATCTTACTTATTGCTGGCATATAATTAATATTACAGTAATAATATTCTATTTTTGGTGAAAAATAAAATACTACAATTTCCAAAAATTTGGCCACAGTTTGTAAGTCATCAACCATCAGCAAACATGGATACATTTATGGAACTAGTAATCAATTATTCATAAAGGGTTGCTCTGATATGACTACTACATTTAACTGGTGGAATACTGTAAATTTTACTTTTTATATTTTTTTAAATGTGAAAATATATGGTACAGATATTAAATGTAAAAATAGATCAACGTCAATAATCTTTAAAATGTGTGCTGTTGATGAGTTAAACGAATCTGTCTTGAAAAAGAAAATCATGAAAATTAATGCATTTTTGCTTTTAAACAAGAAAGAAAAATCATGCGTTAAGCATAGATTATGAAACACTTTACAACTCTTCCTGGATTCTTTAATAAAACTTCATTATTTAGGGAAATAAGGTATATAAGATAACTAAGTAAACATTTTAGAAAACACATAAAACATTTACAAAACCAATTTCAGCTCTTACCGTCCATAGCCAAATATGTATTCCAATTCTTTTGAACAGCCCTGAATTTGATCTGTAGGTTGATATATATATATACTATATAATGGGGAAATTTAGTTTAACAAGAAAACGCATAACAGTTTGAAATCTCTCTTTCAGCAATTTATACTAATAGATTGAAACATACTTGAATACTTTTGTACATCCCTGTAGTTAACCTAGAACCTTTATTACACGTCACTATTTAGCTAAAATTTAATTCAAACTAAAACACTCTTAAAACTACTGAAATCACATTTCCAGAAATTATCATTTATAAGTGACCCTCTATCCAATTCTCTGTGTGACCTTGTATAGAATTTTACCTATATTCTATAAACATTTCTTAGTAAACTAAATGCAGTTCAGCGTAAAAATGCATAATTCATTTAAAACCACCTTTAAGCAATTTACACTCATATCCAGTAACCATTAAGAATTCTTTTGTATAGTCCTGTATATGATTTATAGTATTCATACACACCATATACTATGCATAAATATGGTGAAACATAAAAGCGCATAACATAATTAAAAATGAATTTCCAGGAATCATCGCTATTGTGCAGTACATCGCATGCAATATAGTATCTGAAATCTTTTGTGTGTCCCTGTAAATGCTGTACACTTCGTCTTATATAAGAAATAAGTTATAGTAAATAATTTCATTATACACGAAAGAATTTAATATAATTAAAATGCGCAGCAAACAATTCCCTCCAGCCCTATATCATTATGTAACGGAATTGTTTTGTATGGCTCTGTAAATGACTAATAACTATTCTTTTCACCGCATATTCTACGGAATGCATATTTTAGAACAGTTCTTAAATGCATATAAATTTTGTTATTTTTGAAAGCATGTAACATCATTAAAAATTATTTTAAACGCTTTTTTTCCCATAGGCCGTAATGTAACGGAAAACTTTTGACTGTGCATGTAAATGAACTGAACAGGCTCGAAACTTAATGTAAAATAGGGAACGTTCTATGGTAAACGTCAAAAACATCCAAAAATTTCAAGGCAATCAGAGTATATTTATGGGAGTTAGAGCACGGACAGACGGACACAGAAACCGAAGTCATAAACACTTTTCAACTTTGTTGGAAAGGTGTTAAAAACTGAATTAGAAATGCATTTGGTTTTAGAACTAATAAATTGATATTTATTTCTGGTAACAGTATTTATTTATTTATAAAGTTACCTTGTTCCATGAAAATTGGCAATGCTCATTTTAAACTTAAACTTAACATAATCTGAAAATTTTATCTCAAAAATAATTTTTTTGCTATTTATTAAAAGAAAAATAATTTAAGTTGAAATACCCTTGAAAATTTTAAGTTTAAATTTAATTGGAGGTCACTAAGTTTAAAAAATGACCTTTTTTTTGTTATGTAATTCGATTTTGGATTCCTAACCAATTATACACATTCTTCCCAATCCCTCAACTAATTGTGAACGTTACCAGTTCGCATTAGCAAATTTTAGACTGTCCGGTATTCCGATATATAAAACAAATCAGAAAGGTACAAAGCAGAATTCATGGAAAATTACGCGTAAAGTTTCAGCTATTGTTTGTTTTAAAAATTATTTTATCTGAACTCAGTCAATGGCAGTAACTATAATGTTTACATTTGATATGTATTTGACATGACTAAATGTAACCTATTACTGTTGTATTTATATTTTACATAACGAACACATATAGCATTATTTTATTTGACAGTTTTCTAAATGTTATTTATTTATTGTTTATATGGCAATCGGCGCTTATTTAACATATTAAGCGGGGAAAGATTTATAATGACTCACATATTTTCTAAATATTGGTTGATAGTTAGGCATTTTATAAACTTTGAAAGTAATGTCCTCATCATGGCACGTAATCTACCTACATTTCCACCTTTTGAAGATGGATCTAATCTCTCAGAGTCCTGGAGACATTGAAAACAGCATTTTGATGATTACTTAAGGCTAAAAATATAACAGTGAACATATATGAAATAAAACTGCACAAGACATGCCCAGATCGTAAGAATTAAATTAAAAGAAAACTGTATTCTTCAAGCAGCTACACCGATAAAAATTCCTCTTGTCTTTACTTAATAAATTCAAAGTACTGCCAATTTTATGATAGACTCTGGTATGATAACTAAAGTTGGAAAGCCGATCAAATGGGTAAGCAATATGATTATAAGCCATTCGCAAAAAAACATCAGAATTTCCCTGTATTCAAGACCACTAAATAAGGCTGTTAAAAGACCTTGTTACTAGATCCGAATTGCAGATGCACATATGAACAAGCGATAATTGCTTCTAGCAATCGCCACTGGATGAAGAGTAATTTTATTTCAAAATTTTTTAGCACTCCTTGGAAAAGATTCGGATTCATGGTTTTGCCTGGAATTGAGCTGGTGAAAAATTTGAAAAGTCAATGGATGACATTTTCAAACGGGATAAAGAAAAAAACAGTATTTTGATGACATTGTACAATATTTTTGATACAACAATGATATTTTGTATTTTACAAAAAAATGAATTATCTAGTTTTTCACCGGTTATTTTTTTTTCTAAAAAGCAACACTAAAATAAAATTTAAATATATTACATATGTCCCATAAAGATGTAGTTTCTACTAATATAAAAGACAAAGAATATACTAATTGGCCCAAATTAAATAGAGAAATTGATGAATGTGTGTCAAGATGCAAGATTTGCCAAAAATATCAAAGAGAAAACAGAATTATATTCTAATGCATTCAGAAGTTCCCGATAAAACATTGCGAAACGTTACCGTGTTTTCTTCTATTTTAAATGACCGTAGCATCTATTGATGTTATCTATCGAAATATTTTAAAATGAAGTAACTTAAAAGTATAACAGCGACGCTTGTCATTACAGTAAGGAAGTCTATCTACGCAACACATAGAATATCAGAAGAACATATAGATGATGGAGGAGCATTCTTTAACTATAATTTGATGGTGATTTTTTTTCCAAAATTAAGGTATTAAACATCATATCACCTTTCAAGAGCAGATAAACAATTTGAGAGAACAGTACAGGCAATAAAATATTCTCTGTTTATAGCTGCTTAATATTGTATTTTTTTTACTATTTAGTTAAGGAATGCAACCTGAAAATTATATGGTATCTCCATCTGAATTAGGAATGGGTAGAAAGTTTCGATCCTTTGTCCCATTATATCCAGAGCAGTAGGAGGCTTAATTTATTGTTGAAAATGCACGAGTAGCTGATAATACACTGGTCATCAAAATTAAAGGATAATGAGAAAAAATATGCTCGCTAAGCTGATGTTGCAACCAATGCCCAATGCAGCAATAATTTATGTTAATTAAATACTATTGAACTCAAAATTGCACTTCCGCGCATATGTTAGCGTCGGAAATATGCAAATTAGATGATTGGCAATGTGGTGCGTAATGGACGTATGTTGGAATTATGGACTGTAGTATTGTTTAAAGTGAATGTGCTGTCTGAATGTGATCCATATTCAGCTATGGCTCAAAGGCATCATTTAAGTTAAAGTCAAAAGTGGCGAATAATTGATAGAATCGAGGATGGTCAAAAACAAATGGACATCGCCAAAGATTTGAATATCCCTCAAAGTGTCATATAAATAGCTTCGAGCGGCTTTTTAAGCACTGGATCCGTTGATAGACAGCCCGATCAAGGGAGACCAAGAGCAACAACTGCATCCGAAGACCGTTTTTTGTCATTGTGGCTCGAGGAAACCTAGAAGCGAGTACAAGAAATTTAGTTTCAGACCTTCAGGATGCCACAAGAACTCAAATTAGCCTTTCTATTGCTGCACGAAGGCTTAACGAGGATAGACTGTATGCGAGAAAACCAAAAGTTTGTGTGATTCTAGACGTGTTTTGATCTGAAAGGATGAAGGAAAAAGCAACTTGTCCTTTCCTTGTCCGTGAAATATCCCGTTCGAGCCCAAACTTCTTGGCTTCATTGAACATGACGACAGCAACAGTTTAAACGGTCCCTTTGGAAGCAATTTTGAATTCAATAGTATTTAATTAACATAAATAATTGCAGCATTGGTCATTGGTTGCAACATTAACCTAGTGAGCATATTTTCTCTCATTATCCTTTAATTTTGGTGACCAGTGTAAAAGACAAACCCCTCAAAAAATGTATGCTAATAAACATGCAACTCTCTTTCCAGAATTGTATAATATTCAAAAGTTCGAATTAAACGGAATGCGAAAGAAGGTTAGAAAAAGACATCATAATTTAATCCTGTTGTCAGAATTTAATGCAGCCAACTCTCCAATTCCTTTCGTTAATGTTAAACGTATGGGCGTAGAATGTATTCGTATAGTTAAAATATCTCCACTGTTAGTTAATATTTTTAATTTATTTTTGCTTTGTACGCTTCTTAATGTATGTCTCTTTTTTGTGTCAAAATATTGTTATGCTTAATTTAACATTCTATGTGTTAAAAGCTTACGAGCTTTGATTGAGATTTTTACACTTCAAATAAAATTATTTAATTTAGAACTTTTTCGAGAACTACGAAAATAAAAGACATCTTTAAGAAGAGCACACAAGAAAAATATGTTTAAAATATTTATTTCCGGAAGATATATTTTAAATATAAGAATGCAGCCTACCTCTACTTTTTTAAAAACATTAGCAAAGACAAATGGGAGTTTACTGACCAACACACTTAAGTTGGTACTCAACCTCGTATGAATATATTAAAAAGTGAAGACGGAAGCACCTGTAGAGGAAATATACATTCCATTCATCTAAACAAACTGCAGATCGAGGATCTCAGTGTTGAAGATCAGATGAATATCTACACTTGAGTGTTTGCTGAAGTTGAGTGTTGCTGTTCTGAGAGATTTTAACCGATTGTTACAATAAATGTTTCAGTCAGACAACAAAAAGTACCTGATACAAAAAACTCTTCTAGAAACATTGTTTTGAACTCTTCGCTACGGCTTCTATAAAAATAACTTGAATAAAAAAATCTGATTCGTTAAATTTGAAAAAAAAAATCCATTATATTCATTATATTTTCCTCTGAGTCAATTTTTAAATCTGACATTTCAAGAGGCATAGTTTTTTTTCTTTAAATCTTGTAAAGGAATTTGTTAGATATTGTTTGTTTTAGATATCATTTGTTCTGCCGCTCTCTAGATGTCACTACTATTCAGAATTACATTTGATTTATAACTGAAATAACTAACTGCAATGTGTAATTGTTTCAGTTACATTTTCTATAACGAAAACATGAAGGATTATTTTATTTGAGTGTTCGTTAAAACTTAATGCAAATCGTTTATAATCGTTAGTGTATCTTTTGCATCTTAAATGAGTGATGTTTCTTTCTATTTCATTCTTTTTTTCAATATAATAAAAAAATCTGCCTAATAATTAAACAAAGTTTTTTTATTTTTCTCTACCAGGTTTCCTTTTTTTTAGAAGAAGTTTCTATTCGGATTATCCTCTTATATTCGAATTATAAGAGTCGGAATTATAGATAGTGCATTATAATTCAAGAAAAATATAGCTATTTTTATTAGTACTACTTTTTTTGTACAAAAAAAATTGAAATGTTGTTATTTAAATTATTATCAATTGCAAAATACAAAGTAAATATTATCAATAATTAATTTGCCGACATTTAATCATAAAAACGTAAAGTTTAAAATAAAAAGAAATAAAGTACAGTTCAAACATCAAACTGAAAATCGCTTTAACTGAAATAAATAATCAGTTTGGAAAATATTTCTGAAATCTGAATAAACTTTTACCGTTTATCACTACTTGTCATTTTGATTTTTTCCGTCTTGCCATATAAATGCATGTCGTAAGAATAAAGGATATATTTTTTCCGAGGGAAAAAATTTAAAAAGAAGATAATTTTTTATTCTTGGAAGCAATAAAAACAAGCGAAATATCTCGTAAAATTGATATATTAATCTGTGGCTGGCAAATTTTGACATATTCTGAATAAAACTTGATTGCAATGAATATTTATAGCTAAACTTAATGTCTGTTAAGTTAACATTCTTAATAATTTTTGCTGACGTCGAGCTGTTTTTCACATCTTCGATTTTCATGAGCAGAGTTAATATATATGTCACTCTAAAATGTTGGACGGATTTAATAGTCCTTTTAAAGTTAGAAAGTGTAAAAGAGCCAACTTTCGACAATTTTGTACGTCAATCAGTTGCTGCTTAAAGCTTTAAATATTTTATTAACAGTAGAAAGTGTTCATTTTATTAAACTGATTTACATAATTATTTTTATTTTATTTTAGATGTTATTTCAGATAATTTCACTATTGTGATTTGAATATTTGTAATTTTACTTAAGTTATTTTTAGGTGCGTTCATAATTACATAAATACATATCACATATAGTTGTTATCTGGTCCGTCCGTCTGTCTGTCTGTCCGCATGTCCGCATAAAATAGAGCAAAAAATACACAACTGAATCATTTGAAACTTAATATGTATAACCGTTGGAGGCATTTGTCGAGTCATTATAAAATTTTATGAAAATCGAATTAAAGCTTAAAAAGATATTAATAAAATTTTTCTTCATTCTATTGAATCCTATCATACGTAACTATTTCAATGATATCCCATGATAGGTAATGATTCTGGGTTACCATGGTGATTACGTCCTATTTAAGATGGAGTCATATTATTTCCGTATTACTGAATTTAATATATATATAATCGTAATAAGTTTTGTATTCATGCGTTTTTGCATAAGAGTACAACATCTATTGCACCAAGATCTGAATATTTATAAAACTAGTTATTGTACGAACGCACCTCATCTCACACGTTTGATGTACAATTTCCGACTTGTTTTGTTTTCATATGCAAATGTCTTTTGAATTTATATTTCTTTCAAAGTTAGAGACAGTAAAACATACATGCTTTCTGCAATTTTGTGTGTCTATAAATAAATGTGTTGAAGCTTTGTGAATTTTACTTTTAATGCACAGTTTTTTTTAAACTAAATTACGAAAGAAATATTCTAAATAGTATTTCTGTAAAAACCGTCTTATTATCGTTTTTACAAATAGCTAGCTTCAGAAATATTTTTTTTCCAATGCTCTATTTTATTTTCACGTTTTGGAATTAATAATGCTTTATATTTCGCTTTTTCAATATTAATTGAGGCCTTATTTTAGATGCACTGATATATAAATTTGTGACTGGCAAATGTTCATATATTCTGAATATAACGTGTTTCTAATGAACATTTTTAGCCAAACTTATAAGCCCAACTTATTATACTCTAAATTGTAACATTATTGTAAGGTTAACATTCTCAGTAATTTCTGATAATTGCAAGTATTTTTTCAAATTTTAGACTCTCATGAGGAAAAATGATAAATCTCAATCAAAATTGTTGGACGGATTTAATAGTCTGTTAAAAGTTTAAGTAAGTTACAGTGAGTTAATTGAGCAAAGTTTAAGTGGTTTAGATTTTGTACAATTTTGAACGTCAATCAATGTTAGTGTAAATATTATTAGCGATCTTGTTTTTTAACTTATTTACAGAAGGAAAAAAAAGTTATCTTTATATAAAGGCTGTTTTAAGATCGATTTGACGCATAGCGAAACTTAATGTCTGCTAAGAGAACATACACACACACAAAAAAAAAAATCTCACGTAAAGCTGTTTTTTACCCCTTCGACTTTCAGGAGCAGTATTAATGAAAATGGGACTTTTAAAATGAGAGTATGGATAAGCCAAGCCTTTTAGCATTTTCTATGTCAATCAATATTTGTTTTAATTTTATTAGCAACTTATGAACTTAAAAAAATATTTCTCAAATAAATATCTATAATTTTCTTTATGAAAAGGTTATTTTAATATCTTTTTGACATATACCATGTTGCAAGAAATCATTAAAATTTACATTTTATTTTTATTTTTCTTTAACTCTTACTTAAATAAAAATTCGAAAATGTATCTGAAACAAATTATTCTAATTTTCGTTTTGCGAATTGCTTGAGTTTTAGTTAATTTTATATTTTCATAATATTATTTTCTATATTTTGCTTGAAACGTAGTGCATTTAAAGATTATTTCAACAAAATATTCAACACTTCCACGTTTTTGTATATATATCAATAGCTTTATACCGCTTCATATATATTATTAACAATGCATGGTTACCATTTTTCAATAACTTACACAATATATTTCCCAAAATCTTCATGTGAAAATCTGTCTCAGGATCGTTTTCCCAAATATCAGTTTTTATCAAATAATTTATTTTAAAATAGTCGATTTAAATATAGTGGAAATATGTATATATGTTTTGTAATTTTAATTTAATACTTTATTTCTAATTTAATTTGTTAAACGTATAATACATTCGAAAACCCAATTTCTAAAATTATCATCTGTAGTCTGAAAAATATCCCAGTTCTTTTGTTCAACCGTGTATATGCTGTATATACTCATATATTTACTACAAAGCATGCTAAAATTCACTTCAGTTACGAAACGCGTAGCAGAGATGGAAATATCGCTCCAGCAATTTCCCATAATAAACTAAAATTCACTGAAATCTTTTATGCATTCCAGTATGTGATTTATATAGGGATTATATACCCCAAACAGTATTCGAAAATTAGTTAAATTTTAAAAGGCTTATCACAATTAAAAATTCACTTCCAGTAGTTATTGCACATAGACAGTACTCTGACTGAAATCTTTTGTGTGTCGAATAAAATTAATGATGAGTATTATACACACCATATTCCTCATTAAGCATCTTGTAGAACACTTCATTGAGGTATACCGATTTAAACGTGTTTGAGATAGAATAACAGCATTAGAATGCATTACAGACTATTACGCACATACAGTTCATTGAAAGTCCCTGTAAACGAACTGTAAATGCTACACACTTTATTTTCAATATAGAATACGCTATTGTAAAGACAAATGACATATATCACTTGCATGGCAATTCGAGTAAATATTATTATCTGAATCATCATCATCATCAACAACCGTTTTCAAACCACTGTTGGATCTAGGTCTCACCCAGAGTTTTTCAATGTTTCCTGTCTCGTGCTTTAGTCATCCAATTAACCACGGCCACTTTTCTGATTTCGTCACTCCATCTTACTTGAGGTCGTCTTCTTGTCCGTTGTACATCCCTGAGATACAACTGTAGGGTGTTTGTGCACCATTTATTTTCTTGTCTTCTTGAAATGTGCCCAGCCCATTTCCATTTCAGCCGTTTAATTCTTTCAATGATGTCAAACAATTTCGTGTGATTTCACTTCTTATCCAGATTATTCTCTTTCTGTCTCTTACAGTTACACCTAGCATGTACATTTTTCCATACTTCGCTGTGTTGTTTGCAATCTTTGTACCATCTCTTTTGTTAGCGTCCATGTTTCTGCTCCCTTAAGCAACCTAACTTTATGCCTAACATTTAACCATGCAGGCAAAACACATTGGTTAAACACTTTACTTTTCAAACGAAGAGGCATGTTACTCTTCGGAATAATATTGTTCTTGCCAAAAGCACTGCATCCACTTCTTATTCTTCTATTTATTTCATTCATGATACTATTATCCGATGATATTGCCTTCTGAATTTATCCGAAAATATATGCTAGTTAGAGCAGGGTCAGTCAGTCCGAATTCATAAACACTTTTCAACTATGTTGGAAAGTGCTTAAAAATGATTGTAATGAAAATCTATAGTTAATCTGCTAATTTAACACGTTCAATAATGTTTGGTGACGTTGGAGATGTTTTTCCTACGTTCGAAATTTATAAGCAGATTTAATGTACATGTCACTCTAAAATGTTCAATGGATTTAATAGTCCATTTAAAGTTAGAGATAATGAAATAGCCAAGCTTTCTACAATTTAATACGTCAATCAATATTTCTTTAAATTTTATTACAAAGGCATGGTCTTTATTAAAACTAATTTCCAAAATAAATATTTTGTCTTTATCTAAAGGCGCTTTTAAGATGCTTGTCACGTGATAGGTGTTAAGAATTCGTTAAAATTATTTTCTTTAAACGTTTGTATGTGACACTCTTGTTACTAAGAACACTCTATTCTGATTTTAAATGTAAGTGCTTCTTCATTTCTAATTAAGCTTTAATTTTCCAAATCATAAATATAACAATAAAAAAATTTAATGCTTTTAATCTTTGAAAGAGATTCCAGATTTCGACAGCTTTATATACTTGTGAATGGCTGTTTAATGTTTTATAATAGTTTATAACAAATGTGTTTTTGGTTTTGAGTAATATGAAGAATGCATATTGAAATTCTTCATTGTTTAAAAGATGTCTTAAAATTCTTTTTACAAATAGATGGTTTAAAATTTTATTAAGGCGACCGTGGACGTTCAAAATCGCAAAAAACATTAAAAAAATCAATTTTTTGTTTTTTGGAAAAAAAATGTTCTGGCAATCTTCTACTTTCAAATATTATAAAAATTATTCAAATCCGATAATTTTTTGCAGAGATACAGCTGTTTTTCTAACGTAAACAATCGTTAATCTACCCTTAAAATAAAACTTTAAATCCAGTTTTCTCAAAATGAGAATTTTCGCCGACTGAGTAAGTTCAAAATGCTCCATGCGTCTTAATTTTATACCAATTTTCATAATACTTGGTAATATTGTTGTTGATATACTTTATTACAAAACTTGCTATTAAAATGTGTACATTATTTCATATAAAGATCAAAAAGTAATATTTTATTATTGAATTTTATCCAAAATGATCCATATTACAGATTTTTAATTTTTTTCTGCCAAGGAATTTAGTATAATTTTAAAATGTATAGCAACTTTTGATATAATATCATAAAGCTATACTAAAAAAAAAAATACAAGTTTCTGAAACAAAATTTAATGCGCATGGAGCATTTTTAATTTGTATCACTAATTACCATATTATTAATTAATTACTCATTTGCATATTAATTTTTTTTTTAATGAAATTAAGAAATTTTCTTAATTATTGCACAAATTATACGTGTATTAAATTTCAAAACAATTGAGCAAAAATTGTAGAAAATGTTTTTGAACGTCCACTGTCGCCTTAAATATGTTATTTTTTCCTCTTTACTTAAAGTTTTGTCAATATAAGTTCGTAGATTATTGCCTAACTTTAGTTTCCCTTAGAAAATTTATTTTTAATTTAAATTTGGTAACGAATTGTTAAAAAACAAACAAATTAGAAATCTAGCATTATGGATATATGCAATGCAAATTGATATTTATTGATGTGCAGATGACCCATTTTGACGTATTCTGAATAAAATTTAATTACAATGTATGTTTATAAGTAAGGTTAATCTATTTAGATTTGAAACTAGTGTAAAACTCTATCAAAAAGGACGGTATGTTGATCTGCGTTTTATTTTCATAAAAGTTCATACAAAGAAACACCACGAAAACAGCAATTATTCAAACTGCACTGGTTATCAAAAATTAAGGAAAAGTCACAAAATGCTAATTTTCAAATACGCGAACACTCAAAAGGAAATAATATAATTCGAGTAATTACTATCTTTACAGCACAGCTAGCCCATATAACATCTCATTCATGTCACACATGGTCACAAGTGTCACAGTTACTACGGTGTAGCAAAAAAATAGGAAATTCCATACATCTCATTATGAGACTCAAATGATCACTATATGTGACTCCACTGAGACGTCACTGGGACTGCTGCTTTGGGTCGAGTCACCATGTGACTTTACTATGTAGTTACATTGTGACTCTCATGTGACTGTTATTTGTAGACTCAATTTCAAAGTGATCGTGAACGCTGCATTGTTATAAGTTACCAAATAATGTCACATTAAAGTCACATTGACTTCTCAGTGGACTCTCATATAGTGATCTTTTGAGACTCATAATGAGATGCATGGAATTTCCTATTTTTTTGCTTCACCGTAGTGACTATGCACTTGTGACCATCTGTGACATGAATCAGATGTTATATGGGCTAGTTGTGTTGTAGAGATAGTAATTACTCGAATTATATTGTTTCCTTTTGAGTAGTCGCGTAATTGAAAATTAGCATTTTGTGACTTTTCCTTAATTTTTGATAACCAGTGTAAAAAAAATATTTTCTGTTTAATTGTAATGTAAAAAAAAAAAAAAAAAAATGGCATTAATAAAGTGATAATGTATAAAGATAAAATAAACCCAACAGACAATATTCTCGTTATGTCGAAATAAATATGAATTTTATTCGCTTATAAAGGTAACGTACACGTGCATAATTTTTTTAAACCGAAAATAACGTCCTTAAAGTCACGTGCCTAATATTTGTTATTATTTTTCTTGTATCTGAAAAAATGGAAGTAATCTGATTGCCACCATATTGAGAACACTCACAAAAAACTTTGAAATTAAAATATAAAATTGAGAAAATTTTTAAAAAATAGCTAGTTGATGCACATCTACAAATTAACACTTTTATTTGAAAAAAAAAATAGTTAGCAATGTCGGTACAGTCGAAAGCTCAGGTCAGATGATTAAAAAAAGCAGTCTTATATATATATATATATATATATATATATATATATATAGAGAGAGAGAGAGAGAGAGAGAGAGAGAGAGAGAGAGAGATTCTAAGTAATAGGGGAGAGTAGCCTAATTTGGACCACTTCGCTTATTTTCAGGTGTAACTCACTTAATTTTTGGAGTATCTGAAAAATATTAATACACGGTGTCAATCAATTCATCTACTCACTAAATAAAACTTTAGAACATTTTTTTTTTTGGAAATCTTAAATTTTATTTTAATTTGAAAAATTTGTCAAAAGTGGTCCAAATTCAGTAACTGGTTGCCTAAGTTGGACCACCAGTCTCTTAAATTGGACCAAATAAAATCAGGTTGTTTTAATGACTAGGGAATATAACTAATTTTATTAAAAGCAAAGTTTGCGGTTACTGAAACAATCAAACAAAATAACAGCAATAAAAATATAATGAAATCAAATATCTGAAAATAAGTGTAATTGTTTTAAATAAAAATGTATTCAAAATATAAATCAAAGTTATCAGTAATTAAGAATAGAAATTATGAAACTAATTGCCAGTTACTTGAATATCATTTAAGGAGTGATGCAAAGCTTACACGTGAATTTCGTTTATTGATTTTTTTTTTAGCGCACACAACATGGAACCGTATTTGGAAATATGAACACTGAATCATTTCTGCTGTTTTAATTTCTTACAAATCGGGCAAAACCAATCATCACTATTTAGATTTTTCTTTTTAGATTCTGAATTATTAGACTTTTTTTTGCAACACAAGTTTTTTTTACATTATGATTGTAGTTCTCCCCTTTCATTATTTCCTTGATAATTGCATTACGCCTATTTTTTTAAATTTGATGTTCCATTTGCTTTTATGCTGTGATAGCTTCCTTTTAGTCGATTTTTTGTGTTTTTTCAATTCAAGGTTTACTTTATATGGCGAAGATGTTAACACAACTGTTTTTTGGCTCCCTCTGTACTTTTTAAAACTAAATTTAGCAAAGGATATAACATTTCTAATGATTTTTTGGCTTTTGGGGAGGATTTGTAGCTACAGCCTTATTGCAGGTCAATTTCTTCACAACTTACTCTCTCCTTTTTATTTCCTATATCTTTAACAGCTTCCAGACAGCTTGTCCGTGTCTTTTTCAACATTTTATACATTATATTATAAAAGTGTTTAAAAAAATATGCTCTATTGAAAAATACGGTACGATTAATTATACGCAAACATTATATATTCAAGAGTGTTGTATTCACCCCCCTACTCCCGGAAGGTTTGAGGTTTTATGCGTTTTAATGGCAAAAAAGTGTAATTCCACCCTCCAGAACTGTAAAAAGTCTCCCCTTCCTCAGGGAATCGCAAATATCCTCCAGGAAGAAAATGTTTGAATTCAACTCTGTAAACCAAATACGCTGTAGGAATAAAATATTCAAAGAAAATAAATACAAATACATACACGATAAAAGAAATTGCAAACAAAATTTATTGCATAACCATGTAAAAATATTTTTTGTTTATATAGGCCTAAACTGTATAAAAAATTTTATTCAGATATACCCCCCCCCCCCCCAAAAAAAAAAAAAAAAAAAAAAAAAAAAACCCTTGCATGGACATAGTAATCCATTATAAAATATTAAAAAAAAATAAAAAAATAGAGTACAAAGTGTACCGTCCTCGAAATTCATTACTTAATTTTCAAAATTTATGGTCGCATATATGGTCCAATTTAAGCAACTTAAATTGGTCCAATTATGGCAACTGCGCCATTTTTTAAAACAGATAATTTCAAGACTAAGAACAAAAACGAAATCAAACAAAGCCGCGTGAGAAATATGCGCAATTAACAGATGAATTTATATATGTATATGAAAACATAACAACTTACCTTAGTTTAAAAGCATTCACTTACGTTTACTAGGAAAAAAGTAGATCAAAACAGCTAACTTTAGGTATTTTTAAATTGTCTGAAAACAACACGTGGTAGGCGGTTGCTTCTTCTAATCGCCAGTGACGTCATCCTGATGAGTAGTATTTCAGCGCTAGATGACGTCTCTTCCTGTAATTAACGGCAGAATGGCAACGGTCCATTTAAAGCGGCGGTCCAAATATGCTACTCTCCCCTAATTGTTGACAACGAGCTTCTTTGACGTCTTCGACCTTTATAAAGCTTTTATAAGGATTGCGAATGTAAATATAATTTAAAATTTGAAAAATATTTATTCATTTTAATTACTCTTGAATGTTGAAAAAATGTACAGTAAAGTAGGGAATCCAATTATCTTATTATTAATGTAATACATGGAATAAACAATTCCATCTGTCTACCAGAATTTCTCTAACATGATTTAGAATTATAAAATATGTCGTTAATTTAACTGAACCGATAAGGAATGGATGTATTTAAATAGCTATTTAATATATTGTGTATGAAGCATTTAACATATAAAGGTAATTAAAGAATTCAATATATACATATATATATATGTAAAGTTTTTTTTTATTATTAGCCTAACTAAAGAATATTCTATTTTTTTTACATTTTTACATTTTTAATTTCCCTATTTTTCTCTTAAAGTATCATGAATTTTTTTCTCTTTTAAATAAGTTATGCATATTTATTTCCATTTTGACGTCGCGCCAGTACATCTTTTCCTCTGAAAACTCCCTTTCAAAATTCTTCGCTTTTAATTTTCCGTTCGAATATTTTGCTATCGGCATTTTTCTGTAACTTTCTTCCCTCCTAAGGTAAAACCGAACCGATTCGCAACAGTTCTTTCAATCCGCGCTTTTCGTTTTTGTCATTGGTTAGTTACGTTGTCATAATGCAGATATTTGTATTCATACACACTCACTGTAAATCTTTTCAGTTCTGGTTCAGAAGAGCTTTTTTTCTTCAATGACTTTGACTGCTGAAATGTAACTGTAGCATCGGAAGATGAAAGTTCATTCGAATATTTTCAAAGTGACACATTTTGTTGTGAGTGTTCCACCATTCTGAACAATTATCATATATACAAAGAAGTTGGATTATAACTATGTGATATTTATTTATCGGGCAAACACCAAAGATTCTGCTGTTGCTGTGATTAGTTGTTTTTCACTCGGCACACGAATGGAAGTATTGTGCTGGCTTTGATTGGCAGATTAAAAAAAAAAAAAAAAAAACTGCGATATGTTGCTGTTAAATTATTTATGAGATCTGATTTTACAGATTCGCTCTTTTATCAGTGGATGTCTGGTTGATAAGGTGTGCCAAGACTGCTTCGATTAAATGGTCAAATGCCTTTCACTAAAATGGATATTATTTCGCGACGATTGCTGCGACAATATTACATGTATATTAATTTTAACTAAGATGGAGTTTAAAGTAAATTGTATTAAAGCAGTGTTTTTAATTTTTTTATTATTACTGTAATATATGATAGAAATATCTTAATTCTAACTACAAACATTACCCACTACCTGTATTTTAGAATACCATAAAAGCAATAGATACTGATTTTATTAACGTCTTGTACTCTTATTGCCTCTGAAATGTTTCAGATTTTTTTTTGTTTGTTTTTTTAAACACATGTCTCTGTTACATTTTATTCATTTAAATAAATTATTTATTTTGCCATGTTTTACTTTTACATGTTTAAAACATTTTCTTAAAATCTCAATATCATGTTTATTATTGGTTCACTTAAAAACTTACAAAAATATTTATGCAATGTAATTAATTTTAAACTGATATCCTCGACAATTAATACCGTTTAATGTTATACATTAGTTTTTAATTTACAATTTATTATATTGATATCTCATTATATAATTTTATCGCAGCATGCTTTTAAAACAGAAATAAAAAGCAAAAAAATTCCTAATGTAACGTTTTGAATTTCACATTTTATCTCTATATCGTGTATCATTTACATTTTCACTTAATTAAAAAGCTTTTTTACCATTTGTTGTTTTTCCCTGGTATTCCGTTTTATTTGCTGCATAGTTAAAGAAGACATTAATTAACCTAAATAGAATCGTTACTCGTATTTCGATCAGTAAATGAGTCTTTAAAAAATAATCTTTTTGTAGGAACTTATTTACCGTTTTCATTTGAAATCTATCTAAACAAGAATTCAAAAATAAGTTTACGTTTGCTGTTCTGGCATTCATATCATTTTCATTTTTTTTTAAAATGAGACATTATTAATAAAATAGGAGCAAAAATTTTAACATTTGGAAAATATATTAACGTAAAATATTTTATAATTTGGCATTAATGCTTTTAGATTTTAAGTTAATTTTTATCATGCTTTATTATTCTAATTTTGTCGCTGTATAAGTGTAGTTTTATGAAAATAATCTCATGTATAATATATGTAATTTCTAGTGCTTATTGTGCACTTTCTATTTTATAAAAATAGTCATTTAGTATATATTATTATTTTTTTAATGCGTACTTATGCATAAAACGTTATATGATTAATTTCAATGTAACTTTTTAATTGTTCAGAATATTATTAAATTTTTTGCTTATGAAACATTTTTCATTTTGCAAATAAAACACGTTTCAGTAATATTCCTATTGATTTAATATATTTCTCTATTTGCAATTTAATATATTGATGTTAATTTTGTTTAACTACTGAATGAAAATTGTATTAATAATATATTTAATGATCAATTTTCTAAAAATATTTTTATAATTTTTAAGTAATCGATTATGTATTATATTACGAATTTCCAATTTCTATATAAACATCTTTTAGTTGCAATATATAGTAATTTAAAATTATTTCTGATTCAATGTCAGAGTTCGTACGAATCAGGGAATATCCGGACCAGGAAATTCTTCGTTAACAGAATTTTCTTATAGAAAATCTCTCCTTAAATAAGCTAAATTTCGCGCGTTTAACCAAGATTTATTTTTCTATAAAAAAAAGGCTGATATTTTACGTGTAAAATACCCTGAAACGTATGGACCCTGAATATTTACTGTTCTAACCTTTATTTAACGTACTCTATTTTAAAATAAGACATTAATAACAATACATGTGAGACATATTTACTCAAGATGTTTGACGCATTTTGAGCAATTTCATTGAAGAAAATGCACTACTTGGGGTTTATAACTGTTCATCAATAGAGTGTTGTACACAAAGAAACCTTTATTTATTTTAAACAGGTTTTCGTAAGAGCATTGATAATTGACTATTTACTTAGTCTGAACGTAATGATATCATGAAATGGGTAGTCAAATGTGACCATTCACAATAATTGTTAAAAAAAAGGGGATCGTATTGTATTATTAAACAAATACAATGCACTTTAAGAGGCCTGACCGCATTTGACATGCTGCAAAGTTAATTTGTTAAACATTATACTAAAACATCTTGAAAAATCATGAAATTATGAAGGAAAGTTTAGATTTAGCTTGGAGTAAAACATTGTATTTTTGATTAGTTAAGTGGATTGCTATCCTGCTTTTAGATATAAAAATTGCTTTGCTTATTGTTCATTATTGATCATTAAAATTTGGACTAATTTTGAAGTTATGTTCTGTATACATATAGACGTATATGTTTTAATCAACTTAATTATTTTTATTTCCTTAATAAATAACAAATTTTAATTGCATACAAAGTATGTGATATGATATAAATCAAACATATTTCGATATTATACACGTTAATTTAAAATATATCTCTGTTTAATTTTTATTATTTCACATTAGTTTAATTTTATTAATCAATATAAATTTTATTAAAATATATATTATGTTTATTTATCCTTTTCTATGAAATATTTTAGGCATATGATTGCAAGAATTCTCAAATTATATGTAAAACATATTTCATTTGAAATATATATTAATTTAAAAACAATTTCGAATTCAATATATACTATTTTGGCATTTGTTTTATGTATAATATTTTTAAATGAACCATTATTAATAACGTTTGAGAGAAATATTTAATAACTCTTTTAAAAGGAAACGTTTTGAGCAATTTTGTCGAATAAAAGGCATTTCCCTGGAGTTTGTAAATGTTCATCAATAGAGAATAACACGCAAACAACCTTTTGATTATGATAAATAAACAAGCTTTCGTGAGAGCATTATCATCAAGTTTTATCTTCTGTATTTACCTCAACGAGATGAAAAGACAATAACATTATTTATTTTAGAGTAAAACAAAATTATTCGAAGTATTTTGCATGAAATAGATTCAGAAAATTTTGTCAGTGTATATAGACGAAAGAAATCAATTTAATATTTGCAATATTTACTTTATGCGTAAATTTTATTAAATCCATTTTAAGTATCTGGTAGTATATAGACTAATAACGAATATCAACTTTCAAACTATTTTCTCGTTTAAATAAAGCTATTACTATTATCGTACTTAGAAGAATGTGATCAGTATCAATAGCAATTTATTTGAAAGATAAATTTTATATGAAAAATAATGTATAATTATCTTAAATATCTTCTTCATAAAGGAACAAAATTATTAATGGTTTAGACATATAAAGTACATATGCAAGCAGAATTTATGGGTCTATGCATATAGAATTTATTATATTTGAATTGAATTTATGTGTCGTTGTAACTTGTACTTAATTTTAGACTAATATGACTATTTTGCAGATTTAGCGTTTTTTAAAAAAGGCTAAAAAAGGCTACATAATTGTTCCAAGCTGAATTTATTGAATAACGATTACGATAGGTATTTTTATTCACTTGTCATTCAAGGCAATCGATACTATTTTGATATGTCAAATTTCCCTTTTGTTCTTGTAGTTACTGAATTCGCAAAACATATTTCATTGTTTAGTATATTTGGTTTTTTTATTGCTATTTACCGAGTTATTATAACGTTTTCAAATCCTTTATGCTAAGTACACGCAACACAACAGTCTTTGTGAACATAATTGAAGGGAGAGATCGCCACTACGAAGCAAGACAACACCATTTTTATGCTGATTGCAAATTTTGAAAAGCGATTACATTTTTATGTAATTTTTTTAAAATCCCATAGTTGTTTTAAACATATTGAATAAATATATTGAAATTTGAGTCAACATTTTTGGATATTTAATTATTTAAGTATATAATTTATTTATTTATTTATTTTACATTAGATTCTTTTCAAATAGAAAGCAAGTTCTGATTGTATCGCTCTGGACAAAAGGTTTACAAATAGACTAATAAGTGAACTAACGAAATAAATTCATCCAAAAAATATTGCGTTTTAAAGTTATATAAGATTTATATTTAAAATAAAAAAAAGGTCTGAACACCACAAATCGTTTCATTTAGACAAAATTAGCAACTGAAAGTTATTTAAAAATGAAGTTTTAGATAAAATGAAGTTTTAGATAAAAAGTTCAATTTAAAGATACTTTAATTATATTTCAGCAGATTATAAATATTTTTCCATTTTTTTTAATCCACATTAATTACTCATTGGCTGAAATATCATTGTAAAGAATTTCAGAAAGACTTTTTTATAAAGTTGTGTTAAGGAGTTTATAAAGAATATGTATTTGCAGTTACATACACTATCCCCTTGAGTACAAATACATGCATTGCGCAAGAGGATGATATTATGCAGGCTTTGTAAAGTCCTTGAATCTAAGCGCCACTATTTTTAAATAGTATTATTCGGCGTATTTGATTGCAGAAATTCTGAAATTAAAGAAATTAGTGATTACTCTTCGAAGTTAGTGGTTATTCTAAATAATAACTGTACAAACTTGAGTTTCATACGATGTTGTTAATAAGTGATTGTAAAGGAATTTCCGTAATGTTAAAGGATGAAAATGTAACATGAGAATTTAATATATCTATGTAGTTAACTAAGTTTTTAAAAAATATCTAGATAATCTAAATCGATAAATAATTATTCATAAGAAAATAGCTCCGTTATACATAGGGTAGTGCCCATATTTCGTCCCCTCTCCTCGTCCTGCGGACTAAATTAGGAATGCTTTTTCATGACATTTTTTTCAAGTGTTTGGATAGCTAATGTTTCGTTATGTTATTCTTCCACTGACAATTAGTACATTTCTTCGTGCCTTACTTTAATCTAAATTAAATTACTTACTCATTTAGAAATAAATTTTGATTTAGTTATAAGTTAAGGCTCGGCGCATTGGATTTTTTGGGGGGACGAAATAGGAACCATTTTTTTTTTCTTTTGCATTTTTTAGATACTTTTGAAAAAATAATTTTTCGCATTGTTAAAAATATTTTGTACAATATTTGGCTATTTTTCTATGTGCGTGGATAGTTAATCGATGTAAAATCCAAATTTGGTAGATTTTCACTAAAAATTACAATTTCCAAGGTTCTAAAAGTGACTGGAGGACGGTAATAGGGCACCTTACCCTACTTAATTACTGAAACAGTACTTCAGTATCACTAAATGAATGCTTTTATTAATAGTATTCACTGTAAAAAAAAATGGTAACGTTCCATGTAAAATCCAGGAACGTTTCGCCTTTTATCAGGTTTTCAGAATAATTTAGCTCTTTCCTGTGAAATTCTGGTTTTCTTATCTGAAACGTTCCTGAACAAAAGTTGGAAACAGCAAAACGCTGCGGCCGCCATTTATTTTTTTTTTTTCCTATAATCCGTTGCTCGCGCGCGAGTGTCGAAAACGAATTCCTTAAATGAATGTAAAAAAATCAATATGGAATGCAAATAAATCAATAGACGACATAATCCTTTACGTCTCTATTGTCAAGATAATTCAGATGAAAATACAATACCTCTGTGACATCACTAAGAGATTATCTCTCGTACTTGTCTGTGAAATCTTTAACGAGCAGACTGTGTAAAAAAAATACACCTATTATTTGGATCTGCATTAACCAGGGGACAATCAAATATGATTCTCACCTATTTTGATTAATTTAAAGCATGTTTTAGAGTTCTTATCTCTAATTATTATTGTGAAAGGATTTCTTCAAATGGGCCTTAGATTTTCAGAAATTAGATGCCGAGTTTTAGCATACGTTTCAAATACACATTAGTTTGCAGCTCTCAACGTGTCTTTCGTGGTGTGGACGCTGAAAGCTCGCACGCCACCCGTACGGCCCGAGTTCGATGCTACCTCTTGACATTTTTTTTTTCTTTTTTAATTAATTTTATATTTTAACACTTTATTACAATTTGATTTAAATTTGACATATATTTGACACTTTGAATTGCTGCAAATTTGAATTTTTTTTTTATTTTCGGAAAAAATATACAATTACGTTTAGGTTTTTTTTTTTTTTTTTTTCAGGAAAATTTATATGTATTTTATCTAACTTGTAAACTAACATAATTACTGACGAAAATCCAAAATATTTTATGTCTAGATTTTTTTTCTAATTATTATTTACATTTATATATATTTATATTTTAAGCAAAGTTCAGAAACAATATATCACATATATATTTACTTTATTGAATTTTAACTGAAAATATATTTTTTCGTGTAAATTATAAATAATAATTTTGATGTCAATTTCAAAATATTTTTTCATTCTAACAAATAATGATAATAAAGCGAAAATTGTCAACTGGAAATGTAAAAATCGTCTGCGGATCCCGCATGCTGGGAAATGTCAGTAACGTCATAATGAAGGGAACGAACATCCAGAGTTAATTATGTCAACCAGGTATCGGTCCGGATAGCCTAACAGGTAAGGCATTGGCACGGCACGCCAAGTATCCAGGTTCGATCCCTGGTCTGGACATTTTTCGCTCTTGTGCTACTCCAGCCTTGAATATGTCAGTAATGTTTTGCTGTCAACAGAAATATTCCTGGTATTTCGCAGGAAACTTACTGGCATTTCTGTAGAAAGTTTTTAACATATACAGTAAAGTACCAGTCATTTTCAAGAAATGTTTCTTGGAAATAATGGGCAACTCAGCTGCCCATTTTTTCCCAGGAACGTTGCGGAATTTTTTTTAGAGTGTTTGATTTTAAAGTTTATTCTAGATTAATTGAAAGAAATCTAGTAGGAACTCAAAAAGTTTAAAAGGAGAATCACTAGAACATACATGCAACTCAATAAATTAGTTTGATAATTTGAAAAGCATTCTCTCTGAAAGGATTAAGTAAGTTTTAATGAACTCGGAATTAATTATTTATCCAATTGAAATATTTTATAAAGAAAATATACTTTATTTAGATTCTACTACATATTATAAATAATCTCAGTAGTGTTTTTATTTTGATTAATTTAGGTTTGCCCAAAATTCCCAACTGACAAAAAGGCACTCTTTTCATTGTTAAAATGCTCAGCATTTTTAAAAACACTCTTTCGAAAATTAAAATGTCGAACCTTTCTAAAGGCACCTTTTCGAAATTAAAAACATTGAACCTTTTTAAAGACACCCTTAGAAAATTGGAATGTCTAACTTTTCTAAACGCACTCTTTTGACAATTAAAACTTTTAATACTACACTCTTTCGAAAATGGACATTTTGATTTTTTCTAGAAGATACTTTTTCAAAAATGAAAACGCTCAACGTTTTTAAAGACACTTTTTAAAACTTTAAAACATTGAACCTTTTTAAAGACACTCTTTTGAGAATTAAAATTTCGAATACTTTTTCGAAAATCAATCGTTCAACCTCTATAAAGACATATTTTCGACAATTAACACTTTAAACCTTCCTAGAGACACTCTCTCAAAAATGAAAACATTGTACTTTCTAAACATATTTTTGCACTCCTAAAATCTTAATGGATGTGACATTCCATAATGATGTAAAAGTCTTCTTTTAAACTGACTATAATTTGTATGTTTATAGATTTTTTTTATCTTTGGTGTCCCAACTTTTATATTATTTCAAATTTGCAATATATCATAATTATAGTATAATGTTCTTTAGTCAATATTTTCTTCTCAAAGATTTGGTCAAACGTATTAAAAAAGGATACTTTAAAATAAGTCTCATAAACTTAATAATACAAATTAATGCCATAAAAGATTCATATCAGAATGGATAAAAATATTTCACTGACTATGTTACTCTAGCGGTATTTGTGCAATGTATTATGCAGTCCTTCGAAAATTAGAAATTCTGAAATTTCTTTCTGAAGCTATTCTTCGCACTGAAAATCGCAATGAAAGTTAGATTCTATGGCGATGCAAAGTCTTCCTTTAAAGTAACCATAATTTCTATGCTGATTAAACATTTTAAATTTGGTTTCTGAACATTAAGACGACTGTAAGTTTGCAGCAAATGGTAATAACAGCATGATATATAAAAATAGAAAATAAAGCCTTTGTGCAACAATATTAAAAAGTTGAAAAACCGACGTTTAAAAATACGCAAATAATACATGAAAAGCTGCAAACAGCTGTTTCGAATCTACTAACGAGATTTGCAAGATAGGGAAAAAGGAACAGCCTTGCTTTTTCTAGCACTCTGTTAATTTTTCCTTATCTTGCACTGAAGAAGAATCTCGCTTGTAGATTCGAAAGACTGTTTACAGCTTTTCATGTATTATTAGTGCGTTTTTAAACGTTTATTTTTCTACTTTTAACACCATAATGTTCTTTATTTAAAGTTTTCTTAACCAAGATTTGTTCGAATGTATTAATATGGATACAGTGCAAAATGACACTGTCTTTTTGACGTAATGATCTTATTGTCATAAAAGCCAACATTAAAAATAATGAAAATGCTTTATTTGCAAGATATTTTTAAGCATATTACTACAGACTATTTAAATTATTTTTAATGAAAAAGGGTTATATTTTAGAGAACGGCTGTCGAAACTTTTGCACTCGTTTCTGAGGTTTCGCGAACCATACGACGAGCTGAGGTACAAATATTTTTCTGGTATGAGAAATTTAATTTTGATAACCGCAAGAATATATATATTTTTTTGTTATAGTAATTGAAATTTTGTTAAACTCGTACAGACCATTACAAACGATGCAGTAATTTTTGCCTGAATTTGGAAAGGAAATTGTCCTCCTTTTTGTGATATTATACATCGTTAGGTAACTATTTTGCTTTTCAACACGATTTTAAAAGCTTTATTTCTTCAAATGAATTTCATAAGGCAGCACTGAAAAATGAAGACAAGTTGACCTGATTTGGCTATATATAACTACTAGCAAACCCCGCGGCTTTGCTCGCGTAATAGTTGAAATATGCCAAGTGATATTTGCGTGAATATTTTTTATTAGAAGAACACTTTTTGAAATAATTCAAAAATTACAAATTAAGCCACACCTTGACTAAACTTCATTATAAAAGTGCAATAGACAGAAATGAGATTTTAATTAATAAGAAGAACTAAAACTAATTCCAAATAAATGATAATTTAGAAAGTAATTTGAGACTTCTACGCTCATTTCACTATTCATTTGAAATTTTGAATTATTTAGAAACCATCTTAACACATTTATATCTTAAAATTATGCATCATGTCAAATTCCAAGCTTCTTGTCTAACAGTCTACCACCTCTATGGTGTTAGTCGCACCAAAATAAAATTCCAGAACAGAGTTGAAATAGATTATCTCGAAAAATGTTGAAACAGAGACTGTCACCATTAATTTGCCAACATTAACCTTGAAATCGGTTGGTATTTCCTAATATTCTATAGAAAACGGAGTTTAAATGTTTTTAAAGGCTTTCATGTTGTTCCTGCGAACCAGGTGGTAATGACACCAGCATAAAATATAGTCCGTATAGGATCTGGGGCTAACTATCCTTTTCATTGGCAAGCAATAACTTTTGTAATCGGTTTATTATTTTCTGAGATTCCATAGGAATCGTAATTTAGGACACTTTTAGAATGCTTTTCGAACCTTCCCTTCGATTCACACATTTTTAATTTCGAATTTATTTTCTACTGTTGTTATAGGACGTTTATATTTTATAAGTGCTATATTTAAAGTTTGTAGCCTCTCCAGTACCGCAGAAAGCCCAATTTAGAAAGTTTTTTGCTACTGCATCCCTCTAGGGGCTGTAGTACTGAAATAAAATATAGCTTATGGTTGAGCAGGTTCTATCACCATCAATTTGCAACCATTATGTTTGAAATTTGTTTAATATTTCATATCATTGCATAAAAATCGTAACTTAGAACGCTTATAAAACACCTTTTGCTCACTTCACCCTTTTAAATTTGGAATTTTCTATCGACAATTCTTAGAAAGTATTTGCATCATTGAAGTAATTACCATTCCAAATGTAAAATGTTATACTCCTCAGTAACACAAAAACGCAATTTAGAACATTTTTCGCTCCTGTAACCGACAGGTGGTAGTGACAATAACGTAAAATATAGGCTATGTTGGAGCAGGGACTGTCACCATCAGCTTGAAACCAGTACTTCTGAAATAGGTTTATATTTCCTGAGATTGCGTAGAAATCGCTATTTAGAACTTTTGGGTAGCTTTCTTTACAAAAAAGCTACCTATTGCAGCCGTTCGGAGGAAAGCGATTTCAAAAAATTTTGGTATATTTTCATCGATCATGACCCCCAGACCCCGAAACCACCCTCCGTTCAAAATTGATATATATATATATATATATATATATATATATATCTGACCTATGTCACACTGTAACTCCCGTAATTATGAACCGATTTCGATGTAATTCGGTGTGTACATAATACATACCAATGTCTCGACCGAGTTCGTTGGCCAGCTTCATCCGCCGTTTTGTTTCAAAATGGCGGCCATTTAAAATTTTTAAAAAAATTTAAAACTTGAAATGTGGTACCAAAAAATTAAAAATGGAAAAATATTTTTTTCTTATGTATTTGACCTTTATACAAAGATTCCGGAGCAGTTTTTGTTTCGTCTATATCTTAAAAAATGGCTGAGTTATAGCATTTTGAATTTCTAGCGTGGCTGACATTTTGAAACGTCCTGAATTTTGTCACGCGATAAAAGGCGTATTTATGAACCGATTTAGATGTAACTTCGTTTATACATAGTACATACCAATGTCTCGACCGGGTTCGTTGGCCAGCTTCACCCGCCATCTTGTTTAAAAATGGCGGCCATTTAAATTTTTAAGAAAAATTTAAATTTGAAATGTGGTACCAAAAATTGAAAATTGAAAAAATATTTTCTTCTTATGTGTTTGACCTTGATAAAAAGATTCGGGAGCAGTTTTTGTTTCGTCTATATCTTAAGAAATGGCTGAGTTATAGCATTTTGAATTTCTAGCGTGGCTGACATTTTGAAACGTCCTGATTTTTCTCACGTAATAACAGGCGTATTTATGAACCGACTTGGATGTACCTTGGTGTGTACATAGTACATACAAATATCTCGACCGAGTTCGTTGGCCAGCTTCATCCGCCATCTTGTTTCAAAATGGCGGCCATTTAAAAAAATTAAAAAATTTAAATGAGATACCAAAAAATTGGAAAATGAAAAAGATTTTTTTTTGTATGTGTTTGACCTTAATACAAAGATTCCGGAACAGCTTTTCTTTCGTCTATATCTAAAAAAAAATGGCTGAGTAATAGCATTTTGAATTTCTCTTGTGGCTGACATTTTAAAACGACCTGATTTTTGTCACGCGATAACAGGCGTATTTATGAACCTATTTGGATGTAACTTGGTCTGTACATAGTGCATACCAATGTCTCGACCGAGTTCGTTGGCCAGCTTCATTCGCCATCTTGTTTCAAAAGGGTTGCCATTTAAAAAAAATTAAATTTAAAATTCAAAATGAGGTATTAAAAAATTGGAAAATGAAAAAGATTTTTTTTTATGTGTTTGGTCTTGATACAAAGATTCCGGAGCAGTTTTTGTTTCTGAAAATTTGTTCTTTTGTTGATATCTTAAAAAATGGTTGATTTATAGCTCTTTGAATTTCTAGCATGGCTAACATTTTGAAACGATCTTGTATTTGTCACGCGATAACACGCGTATTCGCCTATTTCGATGTAAGAAGGCATGTGGATAGTATACATCAACACCTCGACCAAGTTCGCTGGCCAGATTCATCAGCCATCTTGTTTCAAAATGGCGGCCATTAAATTAAAAAAAATATATATATTTAAAGTGAGGTGCAAAAAAATTAGAAATTGAAAAAGGTTTCTTTCTTAAGTATTTGATCTTGATATAAGGATTTAGGAGCATTTTTTGTTTGTCTTTACCTTAAAAAATGGCTCAGATATAGCAGTTTCAATTTCTATTGTGGTTGACATTTTGAAAAATCTGATTTTTTGCATGCGACAGCACTCCTATATATTAACCTATTCCGATGTGAGTGAGCATGTGCACAGCAATTACTAAGGTCTCGACCAAGTTCACTGCTTACCCTCATCCACCATGTTGTCTTAAAATGACAGGCACTTTAAGAAATTGCCGAATTTGGCAGCCAAATATAAGTTACTTTAAAGAAAAGCAGCTTGGATAAAGCTGACTAATTTCGCGAAATTCTCATTCATTATATTGATAAAAATTAGTATTGAATCTCCTATATTCGGTTTCCACTAAATTGAGCTTCGTGTGTTTGCATGATATAAGTTGGCTTTTTTTAAATAAGGATTATGAAAGCTACCTCTTCCTCCCGGCACTGGCCGGAAGGACTTTTTTAGAACGCTTTTTGTTCATTTTCACCCCTTTTAAATTTCGAATTTTTAGGAAATGTTCTTAGAGATCATTTGTATTTTATAAATAACTGCCCTGTCAAATTTAAGTATTCTAGGCCCTTTAGTAAAACAAAAATTGCAATTTAGAACGTTTTTTTCTTCTGCAACATCTAGATAGTAGTGACACAGACATGAAATAGAGCCTATGTCAGAGCAAGGGCAGTCATCATCAATTTCCAACCATTACGTTTGAAATAGGTTGGGTACTTTCTGAGATTGCGTAGAAATCGCCATTTAGAACGTTTTTTAGAACACTTTTCTCGCGTTTTCACCCCTTTTAAATTTCGAATTTTTTAAGAAATATTCTTAGAGGTCATTTATATCTTATAAGTAACTACCATTCCAAATTTCATGTTTCTAGGCCCTTCAGTAACACAAAAATCGCATTATCGATCATTTTTTTGCTCCTTCACCCCCTTTGGCGGTAATGGCACCGACATAAAATGTAGTCTATGTTCGAGTATGTGTTGTCACCATCATTTTGACACCATTATCTTTGAAATCGGTTTGGTACTTCTTGAGATTGCGTATAAATCGCCATTTAGAAAGTTTTTTAGAACGCTTTTTCCGTATTTTCACCCCTTTTAAAAATCGAATTTTTTAAGAAATGTTCTTAGAGATCATTTATATCTAATAAGTATAACTACCATGCCAAATTCCATGTATCTCGGCCTTTCAGTAACAAAAAAAATCGTAATTTCGAACGTTATTTTTGCTCTTGCACCCCCTTTAGGGGTAGTAGTACCGACATAAAATGTAGCCTGTGTTGGAGCAAGGGTTGTCACTATCATTTTGACACCATTATTTTTTAAATTGGTTTGGTACTTTCTGAAATTGCGGAAAAATCGCCATTTAGAACGTTTTTCAGAACGCTTTTCGCGCATTTTCACCCCTTTTTATTTTCGATCTTTTTAAGAAATGTCCTTAGAGATCAATAGTATCTTATAAGTAACTACCATTTCAAATTTCATGTTTCTAGGCCCTTCAGTAACACAAAAATCGCATTTTTAGAGCGTTTTTTGCTCCTGCACCCCCTTTTAGCCAGTGGCGCGGACATAAGATATAGCCTATGTTCTAAGTTGGAGTAACACCATCATTTTGATACCATTACTTTTGGAATCGGTTCGGTAGTTTCAGAGCTTACCTCCTACAAATAAACAATTTTTACCTCTTTATAATATTAAGTATAGATAGATAAATAACAAAATATCAATCATGTATAAAATCTTTTCTATCGAACATACAAAAGCAATTTAATATATTTTTAAATTAATAAAACATTTTTATTCAACTTCGTTTAAGATAAGTGAGATGCCGCATGAAGAATAAGTTTAAAAATACTAAAATAAAATTAAGATTTTTTTCTCTTTTGTTTTAGATTTTAGCTATATATTAACTTTAGATTTAGCTATAAATGCATTAAATTTCGAATCAAAATCTTGTTAAATTTTTCATTTTTTCACAAATGCAGAAATATTACATTTTGATCTTGATTTTAGCTAACTAATGATTCTATTAACTAAAGTTTTGAATGAGTAGCCTATTTTGCAACATATTTTTTTTTTATGTAAACGTTCGATACATTGCAATGTTAATATAAATTGTTTGGAAAATTCTGGCACGCGTATGTAAAAATGTTTGCCTTCCCAGTTTTAGTATCTTGATAAAGACAGTGTGAATTCTTCACAGGTATTTGGTTATAAAAGGAATTTCTAAATACCTGCAGTAAAACCATTCTGACATTTATGAATATAACAAAAAAAAAATCCCAATGTAAAATACAAGTGTAATATGATTTAAAAATTTATTTCAATAAATTGTACATAATTTTGAATGCAGCGTAAATGCTCTTAAGTTAAATAGTTGACAGGCGCGAAGAAATATACGGTTTCGTATGATAAATTCTCTAAAAATAAATACACTGTAAAAAAAAAAAAAAAAAAAAAAAAAAAAAAAAAATTGTAAAGTTACTAAAGTTTTTCTAGGAAACTGGGATTCCAAGAAATTTTTATGTAACGGCAACAGCAAAAATTCATGTAACCGATACACTTTTACACCAAAAATCAGAAAATCTGTAAAGTTACTAAGAATTATGTAGGAAACTGGGATGCCGAGAACTGTTCATGTAACTGCAACTAGGGTTACAGATAAATTTTTTGTAAGATTACTGTAATTTTAGCAGGTTCATTTGCAAAGCTACAGATTTCTGTAGCTTTACAAAAACTAGTTTTGTAGATTTACACCTTTTTTTGTACAGTTACAGATGAAAGTTTAGTAAGCAATTAACTTTTCATCTGTAAAATACAGATTTTTTTTTTTTTTTTTTACAGTGTACGACAATAACAAATGCCCTTTTATGAATATTAGTTTTCAAGTTGCGTTAAGATTAGTTCTGCGAAACCGAGATAGAATAAAAGAAACTCATTGCTCGTAATGCTAAGTCTTAGACACAATTCATTTAATAAATTAAAGTGCTTTGAATATTTGAGAAGCGTTCTGTTTGAAAGGATTAACTCAGTTTTGATGAAGTTGGAATTGTTTCTTCGTCCAATTTAAATAATTTTCAAAGAAATTCTTCTTTAGACATATTTTAATACTTATCATAAGTAATCTAAATAGTGTTTTGCTAGTAATTAAAGAGTTATATTGACTACTTTATTTTTGTAAAAAAATTTCTGGAAAGATGATAATACTTTTTCGGGAATGAAAACTTTGAGCGTTGAGTTGATATTCTTGCGTATAGAAATTCATAATGAAGGTAAAATTTTACAATGGTGGAAAAGCCTTCCTTTAAAGTAACTTTCACTTTTACGTAGATTGAATTTTATAACTCTGTCTTCTGAATTAACTCTAAAAAAAATTAAATTCTAGGACTTTAAGGTAATGGTCATAGTATATCTTAATGATATTATGATGTACTTAAGATACTCTTGACTAAAGTTTGATAGAACGCAGTACAATGTTATATATTGCTACTAGCCTCATTTACATAGTATTAAATAATAAAAAAATATTCAAATCAATATAAATGTGTCGTTAAAAAGATATATTTAATTATAGTGGTATATCTTTAATTATATTGCTATGCATTATTATATTATTTAATATTTAATTGAAATACATTTTTATTTTTAATGGGATTTTAGATTTAATAAGTGGGGCGTTTAATTTAATTGAAATGTCAAACATTCAACCATCTTTATAAAAACATAGTAAATAAACAACGATAGTTTTTAAACACCTACGTTCGTTTAAAATCTAAGGCTAGGTAACCTAGGGTTCGTTCGACAATATAACAAGATATATTTAAAGTATTCCCGGATAATGCCGTTGGAGTCTGCTGGTTATAAATAACCTGAACAGTGTTATGCTTATTTTTAAGAAAGAAGTTATTTTTGTTGTTTAGGATTTATTGTCTTTCAAAAGCGGTATTTCGAAAGTGAAGACATTAAACCTTTCTAAATACATTATAGCCTAAGGAAAGACTTAATGAAAGAAAGATTCAATAACAAAGCATATGTCTTAAACTAAATTAACTGATGTTGATTAAAATTTATAACTTTGATATCTGTGTTTTTAAATTCCTCTATGTAGGTGATATCTTTTGTAGTTTAAATTAGAAAAAGTGCCATATTTTTAGAATAGCCACAACAACAGCAAAAAAAAAAAAAAAAAAAAAAAAAAATGAAGAAATCGTTTAACTATTTAATTAAGTTAAACGAATCCTTTATGCAAACTAAGTGTATAATTTTACTATTTCTATATTCTTATTGCTTTTTACTTTACATTAAAGTAACCGTTATATGTTTTACATTTCAAATTAAAATTTATTCTTGATAAATTCGAAAAACTCGTGTTAGAAGTTTGAATACAACAAAATCAATTGATGAAAGACTAACACTTTCTAGAAGCATACTTTTTAAAAGGATTAACTAAGTTATTATGAAATGGGAATTATTTAGTTATAAAATTCAACTAATACTTAGAGAAAAGCGTCATTCTCCGATTTTAATACATATTTTACATAATCTAAAACTTACATTATACGTTATTAAAGATGAACTTATTTTGAATATTTCAGTTTAGTGAAAGATATCCCATGTGAGATTAAGACACTCTTTCGCAAATGAAATCACTGAATCTTTCTAAAGGCTCTCTTGCGTAAGGAAGAATCGCACTGGAATAAGATACCAGTGTGATGCAAAAATATTAATTTAAATAAACCTTAACTTTAAAGTTGATTAAATTTCATAACTTAGATTTCTGTGCAGTAAAACTCTAAAATTGCAGTATATTATAATAGTATCATTAGACTTATGTACCTTAATACATTGAAATGCAGTAAACCAACGTTTAAAATCGTGAAAAAGCAGCAAACAGCTGTTTCGAATCTACAGCGAGATTCTTCTTCAGTGCAAGAGAGGGAAAAAAAAAAGGAACAGCGTGCTAGAAAAAGCAAGGCTGAGCAAAAAAAAAAAAAAGGAACAGCGTGCTAGAAAAAGCAAGGCTGAGCAAAAAAAAAAAAAAAAAAAAAAAAAAAAAAAAAAAAAATTTTTGCTTAGCCTTGCTTTTTCTAGCACGCTGTTCCTTTTTTCCCCCCTCTCTTGTACTGAAGAAGAATCTCGCTGTAGATTCGAAACAGCTGTTTGCTGCTTTTTCACGCATTATTTGTGCATTTTAAACGTTGGTTTACTGCATTTCAATATTCCTGCACAAAGGCTTTAATTGCTATTTTAACCTTAATACATGTCTACGCCCGTTATTTAATGATTTTATTTTAAAGAAAGAGTTGATTAAGTGTTCGAACGTCGCTTTTGAGTTGCTAAATCAGTTTACTTTGATGATATCGCTTTAGTTTAAATACATCTTATTCTTGTATTTTTTTTTAAAGGAAATGAGCATATTGTTTAAGGATGGGTAACCCAAAATTTATTTATCTTACATCAGTGTACATTTATGTTTTTTCTGTTAAGCTCGTTAGTTTTAATTCAGGTTTTATACGGTTATAAAACAATATTGATTAATTCAACAAAACAATACTAGAATATTACAAGAAGCTTAAAAGATTAATCTTTGAATGAAATACGAATTATTTCTTTATCCCTTTCACCTAATTATTACACAAGAGTGTCTTTATCGCGATTTTTTTTTCATATCATAAATAATCTGAACAGTACATTACTTGTAGATAAGAATTAAGTTATTTTGACTATTTCAGTTTTGTCAAAGAGTTCCCAGGTTATTCAAAGTCGCTATTTCTGAAATGGAAACGTCGAACTTTCTGAAGACATTCATGCGTAGGAAAAGACATATTGAAAGTAAAATTTAATGCCGGAGCATTCTTCTTCCATTAAATTAATCTCCTTTTATGTTGATTAAATTTTATAACTTTGGTTTCTGAACAGTAAAGACTGCACTTACGTTGATGTATTATATCGTGATGTTGTGAACCTTTCATAGCGTAATACAGGTTATTCGTCTCATTATTTCAGGATGTCTTAAGAAACTTTTTAAACAAAAATTATTATTTATTATAATAAATCAGGATAAAAATAGAATATTGATTTTTGCTTAATACATGACTTAGTAAAATAATAATACATATACTTAGTGCTCCTCATTTTAAGCGTTCAACGGCATGCTCAGATATTTTCAAGAGCAGGCGCGTAAAATAGCTTATTAGATAAGATACTGCAAATGCAAGCTTTTTCATTAAAGCGATAAGAGATACGTTAAAAGAACAATTATATTTAAAAATTGAATCTAACTTAGCTGCCATTTGAGGTGTAAAAGTGCAAGAAAAATCCATCTTGTCTCAAATTTGCTAATAAAGTTAAGAAATGCAAACAATCAACAAGTAGAGGAGAAGGTCCGAATACCGGCTAGGGTCCAAATACCAGCTACTAGGTTTTCTGAGAACTGAGCGCAGCGCAGCATAGCGGTGATAGGCAGGGTTTGTAACTTTAATTGAGGGAAGAAAATTACGAAAAGTACGTCGCTGAATTCTGTCTCATTTACAAATAGTATAAATGCAAAAGTGTCGAATCGATGTAATCTGGTAATTCAAAAGTTTTTCAGATGTGTGTTTCTCATTTTTTTTAAATATACTGATCGTATATTGGCTTGAATTGTTGATTAAGTTATTTTCTAGACATACGCACATTATTGGTATTTTATTATATGAATGAGTAATAGCGTCTTTAACTTAAGCATAGCAGTAGTCCGAATACCGGCTACCTAGAGTGTTCTAAATACCGGCTAGCCGGTATTTGAACCTCTCTCGGTTCCTCTGCCTGAAGGAGAGGAAAATAAATTAATTAAAATAGTTCCATAATTAATAAATTAATTTAAATGGTTCAGAAATTGTTCCAGTCCCATTTCGCAATATGAAAAAAGCAACCGTGGCAGTAATTCTTCAGGACCGACACTGGTTACCGGATCACTTCTCCAAAAAGCGCTGTTGGACACTCCAAAATTGCCTCTTATAAATGTGAAGATAAAGAAAAAAAATGACGGAGTAAACCAGGCGAAAGAGACTGAACCCTCTCACTGCGCAACACGAGATTTCCTGGGGCAACGTAAAAGTAGCAAAATTTGTGCAACCTGAGATTATCTCGAGGATGCATTTTTTCCGTCTAACTAACCCTCGTTGATTATCTCCACCAGTTATTTTTTTACTGTAAATTTTGCCTTATTTAATCGGAGCATTTCCCGCTTAAATTATACAAAAAGTTTTGTTTTGAAAAACCGGTGACCAAAGAATAAAAACTCTTAAAAACCCTAGTCTCGGAGGGGTTAAATACGCAATTTTTGAGGCTATTTTGATAAAACAATATCGCAGTGAGAGGGTTAAAAAAATGAAAAGGAAAATATCCAGCAGAGGAAGATGATGAAATTTGTGTCGTTTGCATGAATTCTTTCTCTGTGGATAAGAATGGGGGAGTGTTAAGAATGCGACATGTGGTCTGATAGGGACTGCACCGACGCAGAGAGTGATATTATGTTTGTGATTTTTTCAGATAAAATAATTCTCATTTCAATCAGCAAGCTTTTTTTTTGTCTTACACGTTAAAAAAGAAAACTAGAAACATAATGGGAAGAAGACTGTCAGAGATAGTCGTAAAGAATTTTAGAAATTTGACAAAAATACTTGTTTATTAAAAATTGCGTATTTTTTCTGTGCATAAGAAATGTTATTAATTAATAAAATTTATTAAAATAATATTCTTATTGCTTAATAATTGTCATTAGCTCTATTTGTGTGATCTATTGAAAAAAAAAAAACTTAGGTAGCCGGTATTTAGACCCCATCTTAAAAACTCAAAATTTGAAGACTTTCGGAATTTTGCTTTTTATAAACAGAAAACGCCTTTGAAACTGATTTTTTTTTCTCTAAACAGGTGTACAACATGACAAGGTACCCTGCTGTCACTTTTTTTATTTTATTAATTTTGAAAACTGTCTGATCCAGATTGAAAACAAAAGTGGTAGCCGGTATTTGGACCTTTTCCTCTATGTTGTCACAAAACATTCTTCTATATCATTATATTAATTTAAATAGCATACTCACACAACAGCAGTTATGAGTTTGAAGTAAAACGATTTTCATTGGGTTTAGCATAATAGTATAGATCTGCAGATATCGATGAATAATAATTGAAAAAATCACGCTCGTTAAATCGTATTAATCTGTTTGGACAGGATTATTAGTCTGTTCCCAAGTACAGAATACAAGCGCCTCTATTTATTGATCAAAGTCAAACTTGAATCCGTATCTTTTATGTAAATGTCTAACTGAATAAGAAGTTTGATGATATTCCGTGCATTAGTTTTCTCCGATCGGTCCAACCTTTCAGTAAGCAGGAGGGCACCTGAACTGTTTTAAACAATGAAATGCGCCATTAACCACACTTTACACAACTAACAACAATATCATTAAATTATAGCAGAATTGCGTATTTTTTGGAATTTTTTTATTCATATAGCTACTACTTTTCCTAATTAATAATATTTGTAATATTTAAAGATAAGTAACATATAAATACAGTCGATGCTCGTTACAACGACTGCCCGTTATAGCGACCATTCCATTATAACGACCTATGCAAAATGCCCCGAAATATATCCCCTTTATGCTATGCTATTTTTACATCCACTATAACGATCGGCCAGCAAATTATTTTCCAATACAACGACCGAAATGACTTTTCCTCCTGATTTTTTTTCAAGAAAAGATTTGTATTTTCTTTAACAAAGAACTTATTGCCGAGTTCTCCATTAAGGTCTGAAGGGAACTGAAAGAATAGATTTCTTACAGAGGGGAAATTTAGTAATGACTCGGTTGAGCCTGATTCTCTTTTCCATAAACATATGTGCATGCAAGTACTCGCTCGCACGCGCATTCAATTTGTTGGATGTGTGCATTTCCCCCACTGTTTCAAACAAACGAAATGCGATTCCCTTGTATGTAAAATTAAAAGTTTTGACAGAGGTTGATTAAAAATTGATGCTTAAATCTGAAATTGCTAAAACATTTAACTTGCCAAAAAACACTTTATTTATGACCATTCAAAAATTTGTAGTAATTTTGTATTATAGAATTTCCTTTGAAACCTTTAATTTTCCTGCCTCTGATTACAGTTTATTATTTTTTTGTTCACTTTCATTATAGCGACCTCCCATTATAACGACCCTTTTATTTTGCACGCGAGGGGTCGTTATAAGGAGCGCTAACTGTATTACTATGCGAAAAAAATGGTAAATTTCTAAATAAAAAATCACTAAATTGACAACACTACATGGGTAGTGATAGAGATATACACTAGTCTTATATGATGCACATACATCTTACACTGGACACCATAAGGCCCCTACGAATCAGGAACCTTATTGACAGAAAAAATGTAAATCATAGTAAAATTAGAATTACACTTTGCTGAATGTACACTGTTGTTTTTTCGGTTCTCTCTTAAAAAAATTTGTAGGAGAAGGAACGAGAAGCCTTAATCGTGCCTATAACAAAGCAACATGGAATGTTATTGATTAATAAAACTCATTCTCTAAAATGGACTTTTGTTTTTATAAAAAGATGGGAAAACGAATCATTCAAGAGGGCCCCAAGAAATCTTTTAAAAGGCGTTATTGCGTCCGCGGGTGCCGCTTTGGAGATCCCTGGGTTCCGTCATATGGGTCGCAGAAATCGCAGAAATCGTGAAAAACGCATCTTAGTAGCAGAAACCGATGAGTGAGATAAATGTGAGAGAATGCGATTAAAAAACCCTTAGCAGTATCTATTTATGTCAAGTTCTAACATAATATGGAATTTCTTAAGTTCCATGCATTAGTTCTTGAGACATAGCAATTTTTGAAATCGTTCAAAGTGCAGCCTAGAAGCGCCACATTTTGAGCAATATGCAGAAACACCTTTTCTGCATCTGTTTATGTCAATATCTAAACCAATTTGCAGTTTTATTAAATTCCATGCTTTAGCTGTTGAGTTAGAACGCTCATAAAATTTCTGTCGCACAGAGACAGATACACAGTTAGGCTCAAGGCAAACATTGTCTAAAAAAATAATCAAATCGTGTTCATAAACTAATAAAGGTAGAAATCCGTCGAAAAGCGGAATTAGAAATATTTCACGAATCCAGTACTTTTTTCGTGTATATAGAAAAAAATTAATAATATTACAAATACGATAACACTGCTTGGGCGATATTGGAACTGTCGTAATTCGATTGCAAATATTTAAGAATTTGATAGAATACTACTAAGTGTATTTTAATTAATTTTTCAATTAATATTCAACAGCGAAATTACGCTTGAAATTATTGAATATTTAATACGCGATTTATCACACTGCTAACTAAGCATAGAACCAAGAGAGTGAAAAATGCCCAACCCGGAACCCGATAGCGAATAATTTTAAGCGTAACTTCACTGCTGCAAATTATTTGAAAAATTAATTAAAATTATATGTATTCATCGATGCTGTGTTTATTTGTGTCTCATGTTACGCCTCAGGATTGTGTGCTCATGAAGACTATTCAATCTTTTGCTATAGTTGCAGCCTTAACAACATTTATGAGTGGTATATGCTGAACTGGATATCGTCCTCGTAGCTTAATTGGTAGAACACTCGGAGCTCTATTTCAAGGGTTCCGGGTTCCATTTCCGGCTTGGACATTTTTCAATCTGTTTGTTCTACGCTTAGTTAGCAATGTGATAAATCACGTATTAAATATACTACATAAGTATTTCACATTCATCTCGAAAAATCAAAAGGCAACTAAAATAATGCGTCATAGTAATATCAATATACCGCACGATAAGTTTAACTGCTTGAATAGACAATTAGAATATAGAAAATTTAAACGATCGAAGAATATTAAAAGCTGTTTTTCTAAAGATTTTTGTTATTTTTTTAATCATCATCTTTTACAAATCACGATTAAGAATCTATCTTCACTATCATACGACATTCGCAAGGTAGTTTCAAACAAAGGAAAGCGTTCTCCACTAATTTAACGTTTGCATTTGAATATTTTTACATTACTTGTTTTGCATAGTAATCTGAGGTCGAGTCCGTCTTGCCAGTTTGGTACATTTTCAATTTCTATTATATTTAAATTCTGATCACAGAATCAATATTATATATGATGAGGATCGATGAATTGTTTTTTTTTTCATGAAACTTTTCGATTACTAACAGCCAAATTCTGAAAATTATTATGAAGCATAAGAAGTGGCCTTTGACCTCAAATTTCCTATGCAAAAAGAATTTTTTACAAATTACGAAATCCAAACGAATATTATGCGCTGAACGCTTATTATTCCTTTATTTTAAATTTGCTTACAAAAGTTTAATGCTTCTCGCATATAGGCTCGTAAACACCTTCATAAAGACATTCTAAACTTTTCACAGGAATTTAATTGTAAAGACAATATCTAAATATTTTTCGTACAATCATTTCTAAATGTTGCAATTCTTAACGAAAAAAAAAACACAATATATAAATGATTGATTTACCAATTTATTTTAAAATTTGCTTTTGTAAGTGTAAGTTTAACTAAAGAGTAAATTCTCCTGAGAAAGATACTAGTTGTTAATTTTACGAAAATATATTTTAAATATGACGAAATACTGAACAGTAACAAATACACTTCTATAAATAATACTTCGTTTTGAAATTGAGTTTAGATTAGTTCAAAGAAACCAAGTTAGAACAAACAAAAGCCCAAAAGTCGAAATTCAGAGTCTTAGATACAACTCATTTAAGAAATTAAAGTGTTTGAATGTTTGGGAAGTTTTATGTCTGAAAGGATTAACTCAGTTTTGATGAACTGGGAATTGTTTCTTTGCTCAGTTCAGTAATTCAAAGATAGATGCTACTTTATTCAGATTATACTACTAATTATAAATAATAGGAACAATGTTTTACTAGTAATTAGAAATAAAGTTATTTTGACTACTTTAGTTTTGTCAAAGCCTTTTCAGGAACGACAAGAATATTCTTTCTGGGATCAATATAATAAAACTATCTCAATACGTTATTTTGTAAAGAAATTCTTAATAAAGTTAAGAATCTTCAATGATGTAAAAGTCTTCCTTTAAAATAACCTTCACTTTTATGTTGATTGAATTTTATAACTTTATATTCTGAACTGTTAGATTACAATAAGTTAAAAAAAATATGAAAGATTCTGAAAATGTCTTTGTCATAGTGTATTATGATGATTCTATGATGTTTTGTTCTCAAGATACTCTTGACAAATCTTTTATAAAATGGAATAAGATATACAGTGCTAATAGGCGCATTTAGAAAAACAATAAATCTTAAACTCATTCATTTTTATTCAAAATAATGTAAATGTGTCACTAAATATATATATTTAAACATAATGCTGCGTTTTTATTATGTAACATGTTGTGCTAGTTTTTACATTTAATGGAAATTACTTGTCTTCTAGTACCTCTATAAAACTGATGTAAGCCTATCACAGCAAATTATTTATAAAGAAAGCCATTAAATATTTCCATAATACTCATTTTGACACGGATAAATATATTGAAAATTCGAAGTCTAAAATGACAAGTGTAATTAAAAATAAGGTTATTTTGAGTATTTCAAATTTGTCAAAGAGTCGTAGGTGAGGCAAAGACTCTGTTTCGCAAATAAAAACCTTGAACCTTTCTAATGGTATTATTGTATAGAAAAATATTAAATGCATGTAAGATTCAATGCCGACGCTGAAGATTTTCATTAAATCAACATTAAATTTTATGTTGATTACATTTTACAACGTTGATTTTATATCTGTTAAATAACCCTGCTTTGATGTGATCTTTTTTAGTTTATGTTAATTGTCAGATTTTTCTACTTTTAAAATAAATGAGCATATAGTTTAAGGTTTGAATTAACAACACCAAAAAAAAATACATATATTCATAGGAAATCAGTGTATGATTACACTTTTCCGTTATGTTACTTTCTCTCCTCTTGCCTCGCATTGAAATTAATATTATATAATTTTTAATTTTCATTAAAATAACCTTGATTAGTTGAACAAAATATGTTTAGAATTCTAGAAGAAAATCGCATGTATAAAGACTAATTCTTTTAATAATTCAAAATTGTTTGAAATGATTGAGACGCAGAATTTTTGATAAGATTAATTAAGTTTTAATTAAAAATGATTTATTACTTTAGCGATTTCAAATAATTCTTCAAGAAAAGAGCGTTGTTGCAATTTTAATTCATGTTATACATAATCTGAATAGTAGTTTACTCGTACTTAAGAATGAAGTAATTTTGAATATTTCAGTTTTGTTAGGGAATTCCAGGTGACTTAAAGGTACTCTTCTGCAAATGAAAACTGAATACTTCTGAAGACATTCTTCAGTAGGAAGAATCGTAGTGAAACTAAGATTCCATTGTGATGCAAACGTATTCCTTTAATTTTGATTGAATTTTATAACTTTCTTTTCTAAGTAGTTAACACCACTCTAATTCTATAGTGGATCACGATGATAGATTCATTATTTTGTAGTTAATACTTGTAATTCACTCATTATTTCATTGTTTCTTAAGATAACAGTTTTGAACTAAAACGAAATATTTATTGTGATAAATAAGTGTAAAATTAAATTATTCAGTTGTGTTTAAGAACCAGTTGTATCAAGGTTATTTTAATGAAAATTAAAAATTATATAATATTAATTTCAATGCGAGGCAAGAGGAGAGAAAGTAACATAACGGAAAAGTGTAATCGTACACTGATTTCCTATGAATATATATATATATTTTTTTTGGTGTTGTTAATTCAAACCTTAAACTATATGCTCATTTCTTTTAAAAATAGAAAAATCTAACACAACTGAATAAACACAACTGAAACACAACTGAATAATTCAAATGGGGGAGCTTAAAATCCTTAAAAATAATTTTTTTTTTTTTTTTTTTTTTTTTTTTTTGTAAATTTCAACTTAAATATTATTCAAGGGTACATTATATACATTATGGCATGCATTTATCACAAAAACATTTAAAAAAATTATTTTTGAGAAAAAAATGGAATTTTACGCGTCGTCTTAGAAATCTTCGAAATGCCCCATGCGTCTTCCATATCAATGAAAATCCCCAATATTTTTTATAAAAGTTTGATTTATATATAGAAATAAAATAGAGCATCGGATTTTATATATTTGAATTTAAAGGTAAAAAAAAAAAAAAAATGAAAATTTCAAAATTTTTCAAAAAAAAATTTTTTTAACCTTTAAATTCAAATATATAAAATTCGATGCTCCATTTTATTTCTATATATAAATCAAACTTTTATAAAAAAAATATTGGGGACTTTCATTGATATGGAATGCGCAGGGGACACTTCGAATATTTCTAAGATAACGCGTAAAATTCCATTTTTTTCTGAAAAATATTTTTTTTTACATTTTTTTTGTGATAAATGCATGCCATAATGCATATAATGTACCCTTGAATAATATTTAAGATAAAATTTACAAAAAATAAAAATAAAAAAAATGGAAAAATTTGAAATTTTGAAAATTTTTCGAAAAAATTTCAAATTTTTTCAAAATTTTTTAACCTTTAAATTCAAATATGTAAAATTCGATGCTCTATTTTATTTTTATATATAAACCAAACTTTTATAAAAAATATTGGGGATTTTCATTGATATGGAAGACGCATGGGGCATTTCAAAGATTTGTAACACAACGCGTAAAATTCCATTCTTTTCTCAAAAATAATTTTTTTTTAATTTTTTTGGGGATAAATGCATGTTATAATGTATATAATGTACCCTTGAATAATATTTAAGTTGAAATTTACCAAAAAAAAAAATAAATATATTTTTAAGGATTTTAAACTCCACCGTTAATACAGTCAGTATAAAATTAATAAACTGTATATATCTCATCTTTTAAACATTTCAGTTCAATTCGGCTCAATTTTTTCCGCGAGCAAGTGCGTGAAATACTTTTTTTCTATTCAGTAGTAAGATTATGACAAGTGCATGCTATTACTTAACAACAATAAGAAACATATTAAAAGACTAATCATACATACCATTAGTATAAATACGAGTTAAATGCGTTGCCATTTGTGTGCCAATACAAAAGTCACTTTTGTATTAAAATTTCAACTAGAATTAAAGGTGCGTCAGTAAATGTTATTGTGTTACAATAAAGTATTAATATTACAAATACGATTCCACACCATAGTAGATATGTGTAATGTTTTAGTTCGGAACTGTTGAAATTCTGTAACAAATACTTCCAAACGTTTCATGAATAAATTACATTCATTTGTAATATTTACAAAGTAAATCTAATCATTCATCAAAATAACATAAATATACCGTACCTCATGTTTGACTACTTAAATATACAATTAAATTATAGAGAAGTGAAAAAAAAAACGGAAAGATTGAATCCCAGTTTCAAATGTTTTATATATATACATATATATATATATATATATAACCATTAATTAAACATAACCTACCACCGTCAATTATTATGAATTAAAGCTGTAAGTATTAAAAAAAAATTATTATAAGAATTATTATGGAAGAAAAAAGAAAAAAGTGGACACCGACAAAAATTGAAAAGCTTATACATTGAATTACGTTATCAAGGGCACAGAATTCAATGATATAAGCAAAATGGTTGTTTTCTGTGGGAAAAATAAGCTAAAAATTATTTTCCCCTGTGCCCGAACAACCATTAAAATCAAGTGAATTGATTAAAAATGAAAGCAGAATAGAAACAAATAATATGAAATGGAAGAATCAATAAAACATATTTAAATATTTATAGGATATAAAATATAAATAATAAACACCATACCGATTAATATTTCAGTATTTTACAAAAATCCATGCGCACATGTCTACCAGTATATCAAAAAGATTAAGGTGAATGAAACAGTTAAGAAATCACAGTAAATTATACCAAAGGATGCAGTTAATACATTTTGAAATAAAATTTGAAATACCTTGTTAAACACATTTAATCTAATATAAAATAAATAGATATTAATTACATTATTTAAAATGCACTATTAAATTAATTAATAACAGTTTAACAATATCGTCAAAATTTAGCTAAAAATACCCCCTGGTGTATAAATTATAACTGAAATGGAGCTAGAAAAATAAAAAATTAGAGCTATCTTAAAGAGACAAATTTGGTGCTGCCATCTATTATTACTTATATTAAACATCTATCGCAAGATAAATATTTGTAAGCATTTGAATGTAAATAACTGTTTAAACAGCAAAACCAAACATATTCTTATATATAGAGAATTATAAACCTAATACAAACCACACAATGTATTTAAAAACTATTGTTAATAAAATTTAAAAGCATACAATATATTCTATTAGCTAACTTATTTAAACTAAACTAAGAATTTAAATAATTCTAGAACATTGATAATATATAGCATATAGCTATAAGCTATAAAACAAAATAAATTCAGTAATAATTAATATAAATAATTATTAAAAATAATATAAAAAATATTTTTTATGAATTATATATAAGATATTTATAAAATGAACAGGAAATAAAAAACATGTGGAAGTATATAGAAGGTTAAATGATACTTAAATTCCAGTTACTTAAAAAGCACAAATATAGAGTGTGGATTATTTTCAGACATCCATAAAAATCCATAAAGTATGAATGTGGGACATTCAAAAACATTAAACCGATAATAAATATTAAAAAGAATAGAGGAATAATAATAAAAATAATTACCCAATTTTAATGCATACAGTATAACTATATTTATATTAAACATACTTATATGTATATTATTCACTATAAGAATGGCATACTATTAATAATTAATATGATATTGTCCTTAGTAAATTAAAATTTAATAACAAATAATTGTAAATTAGATTAATCAATAATTAAGCTAATTATAATATTAATGAAATTCTCCAATTACATATAAAATATCAAATCAACATCCATATAAAATACGTAACAAAAATATAGTAATAATACAAGAGCCCCCATTTTTTTTTTAAATAATTAACCATTGCATATTATCCAGACAACACCACCCTCTCTGTACTCTAACATCTACCCACCATATATATATATATACAGTGGCGGTCAAAAGTTTCCGGCCAGTTAGTTTCTTTGATTTGTTTGATAAAACGTTTTAGTGAAGAAGAAGTACAATTGCTCCAAAAGTTAGGAATAAGTAAAGTACCTCTGACCACGTGATCATTTTGATTTGATGCTTAAGATACTTGATGCAAAGGGGGGGGGGGGGGAATTCGAAATTCGGGCGTGCAAAAGTTTCCGGCCAATCGTCATCCATTAGCTTTTTGCTATCGCTAAAGTGTTTTTTTGGACATGTTTGTTAATTAATCAACGTGAATAATGCATTTGAAATTCAAATTCAATTTTTGACAATTTATTGTTCCTAAACGAGTGATTTCTTTGCCACTAAAGGGACAATCCTTTCGTGAGATTGCCGCAAATTTGCCGATCGGAAAATTTGCTGTAAACGATATTTAAAAAATATATATAAAGATGGTCATTGTCTTCGGAATTTGCCACGGTCCGGGGGACTCCGGAAAACGACTATTCTTGTAGACAGAATTATCAGAAGAAAAGCGGTTGATGACCCGCGTAAAAATGCCGCTGCAATTCCACGCGATTTATGGTGTTAAAATGTTGCTGAAATAAGTCTGTCTACAGTATCAAGACACTTATGTGACGTAGAACTTCATGGAACAGTCGGTGTTAAAAGACCTTTCATAAATTAAAAAAAAAAAATCAGAGGGCCCGACTGGCGTTAGCCAAGGAACACAAAGACTGGTCAAGTGAAAACTGGAAAAAAGTACTATTTTCCGATGAATCGACGTTCAATCTTTTTGGTAGTGATACAAATAATTATAATCTACGACCTAAAACCAAAAGATAAGATGCGAGATATATTACTCCTACAATGAAGCACGGCGGAGGACACGTTATGCTGTGGGGAGCATTTTCTGGAAAATGTGGCTGTCCGTTATTTGAAATCTGCGGCAAGAGGAATAGTGAAATGCATAAGCATATCTTGCAAGATCATTTGTGTCCTTATTGGAGGAAAAATTGTGGTCGCAACTATTTGTTTCCTCATGATAACGACCAAAATCATACATGCAAGCTCGTCAAGCAGTGGCTTTTGCACAAAAAAATTCTGCTTTTGAAATGGACAGCCCAATCATCCGATTTGAATACAATAGAAAATATTTGAAACTAACTTGAAAACGCGTGTGGAATTATAAATATTCAAATGCAGCAGCATTTTCACAAAAATTGTAAGAACTGTGGACAAAACGTAACATTGATGATGTACAACCGTTCATTGAATCGATGCCACGTTGCTGCGCCACAGTACTTATTGCTAAATGTATGAATACAAAATACTAATTGTAAATGTTGTTGATCATTGTTATTTTCTGTTATAACACCATTTTTTTCAAACTTGCAAAGGTGGCCGGAAAGTTTTGAGAACATGCGTTTTCTTTAGCAATTAATTTTGTCAATTAAATTTATTAATATTTAATTTTTATTCCATAAACAAGTTCTTAACTGTTATGTTAATAAAGTGTATAAGTATCACTTTGAGATTCCTCTTCATATGGATATACTTAAAAATTAACCAAAAATTTTATGCTGGCCGGAAACTTTTGACCGCCACTATATATATATATATATATATATATAACCATTAATTAAACATTACCGACTATACATATATATATAACCATTAATTAAACATTACCGACCATATATATATATATATATATATATATATATATATATATATATATATAAGACTTTTTGGAAAAGAAAACTGCCACATGAAAGAATAGTTAACAGATGTGGCAAGGTACTAAAGGGAGATGTTAATACATGCATTTGTACATGGATAACTGGTGATTAAGAGCCGATAATCATCTTCATGAAATTTTTAAGCCAATTTTTAACCACTGAAAGTTATAACTACAAATTTCTGTTTTCAATTGATTTTTTTTACATCATGATTTTGCGTTGGATATCTGAGTTCGAAGTTTATAGTTTTGTACATTTTAGAATTATGTTGCATTTGCATTCTGAGCACACTCTCAATTTCGAATACGCCGAGGATCGATGTATTTATTGCTTCTTTCATAATCTTTCAAAATGGGAACGCGTTCACGTTATCCTCGAAGTAGCGGTGGTACCCAAACAGCTCTGACCACATCCTGAGGATCGATGTATTGCTTGTTTTAAACGTTTCAAAATGGGAACGCGTCTGCCTTTTCTGTGAAGTAACAGCGGTATGCACCATCCAACCACTTCTGACCACCCTCTGAGGGTCGATGTATTACTTCTTTTACAATCTTTCAAAGTGGGAACGCATCATCCTTTTTCGCGAAGTAACTACCATCAGCACTACCCAACCACCTCTAAATACCGCCTGAAGATCGATGTATTACTTCTTTTATAACTTTTCAAAATGGGTACACATCCGCTTTTTTTGCAATGTAGCGGCAACCATAATGATCTTGAAGCCGATATAAATATCATACGCTCTTGATGATCTCGAAGCCTCCGCGAATTTTGGAGGTGTTACGCACCTTACCTGCCAAAATTACGATCATTGATATCTTTAACTTATTAAATTTTCTTTTAAGTTTTAATTTAAAACTTTAAGTTTTAAACTTTCAAGTTTTTCAGGTAGGATTTTTCGTGATCGGGGTTTCTCTTAACATATTGGTCAATGTTGAAAAGGAATAAACCTCGGATGGGCGTGCTGCGGCCTTTTCGAGGAAGTAGGTCGGTCTCCATAACAGTCAAATTATGAAAGTGTTTATGAAGTTCAACAAAGTCGACATCAAATAGGAGAGGTAGGGGAGGTTTGATACATAGGGAGGGTTGATTCATTGACAATTTATCTCAACAAATGGCATTAATAGCCATTCTAACACATGTAAAGGTTTCTTTTATTTGCAGAAGGCTAGCTGGACCAATCAGGGAAGAACAGGTAACTTTTCTTTTCTTTTAATTTCGTAGATTTTTGGAATGCCAATGTAATTTTTTCAAATACTGATTTTCTTTCATAACTCTTATTATTGTGAAGATAATATGTTTTTTTTTTTTTTTTTTTTTTTTTTTTTTTTTTTTTTATATATATATATATAAAGCATATTTTTAGGATTAGTTTTACTAGACAGTAGATTGCCATTTTGCAACTGCATTTATACAAAGTGATTAAAAATCCAATAAGGCATAATAGGGAGAAATGATACATCAGTACTGCGGTGAAATGATGCACATGTATTTTTGAAATTTAATAGTTTTTTTTAAGGGCAAACTAATATATGACTATTATATTCATTATTTATTTACAGCAAGAGCTACTGAAATCGGTAAGGAGGATTAATTGGTAAAGCTTTTCCGAAATCATTTACTCTAACAAATATTTTATTTTATCTGGATTTAAAAAGACTAGATATTTATTTATCCTTTTGATCTTAATTGTTTCGAAAATACCTATTTTATTTTTACACAGAGTATCTTCTTGTGATCATCTCCACGAAACCATTGAGTTAAATATGAACAGTTACCTACTGTCACGACACCTAAAAAATGTTTTGATGAAAATACAGGGCCGTCGCGTACTAAATTTATAAGTATCCCAAGGTTTCAAGGATACTATACCTGATCACTAGAAAACAACTACAACCACAAAGGGTGGAAAACGTGAAGTAAAATTTTGATATTTATTGATATGATTGACAAAAAAAACTATATGAATAATTTAAAGTTAGAGATTTATTTTCGAAAAAGTGTGTTAATAGCATTGTTTAATTTTTTTTAATTTTTATTTTAATTTTTTTTTTTTTTTTTTTTTTTTTTTTTGTAATAAACATTTTTGAAACAAAAATTTGTGAATGTCATTTCTTTTTAAATTTTACTAAAATATTTCAAGATTTATCATAAAAAATTGCATGATACAAAAATTTAATCGTCTGAATTTTTTTTTTTTTCCAATTTACAAAACAATGCATCAAATCTCCCTTTCAAGTGTATCAATCCTCCCCAGTAATGAGGAGATTTGATACAATAGTAACCATTCAAAATAATTGGTATATATTTTTGGAACGATTATTTTCTTAAATTCACTATATTTTTAATAAATAAATAAAATGTCACTTTATAAGAATACACGATTTTTTTAAGTAGCTTTCTTAGGATTGTAAAAAATTATTAAAAAAAGTGTAACGTATCTCCCCTACCTCCCCTATCTTATGCGAAGAGAAAGTAAAAATATTTAAATGCAAATGAGAAATTTATACAGACATTGTTTTATCATTAGCTTTCAGATATCTTATGCTGACATATGGGGCATTCTCACAAGTTTTGACTTTATGAAATAAAAATCTGGTGAAATTAAACTTGCTAAAATAACATTTTAAACTTATGGACGAATGCCTTAATGATTCAAAATAAAGAAAAAATGGTCAGCAGCATTGTTTTTAATTATTATTTAACTGAGGTTTAAATTACACTTGCGAGTTTAATTTTCTTATCATTTTACCACTATAACTTTTTATTTTTTTCTAAATTTTTACTTATAATGAATTTTCATAGCACCCACAGGATATTCAAATAAGAAATAACAGCAATTTAGTATTTTTAGTACAAAATTTTGGTATAACATTGTCTTAAGGGGTGTTAAAGAAGGGACGGTAGGGAAAAAAGGGGACTGTAAGGGGAAAAAAAGGGACGGTAAGGAAAATTACCACCTATTTTTAGGCAAATCATGTTAAAACTAAGTGATAATGTAACCAATGTTCATTGGTTTTTAGAAACAGTTATTTATATTGGATTAAATTAAAAAAATATATTTAATTTACCTTGAGAAAGTGCAGTTATAAAATTTGGTGACGGTAAGACTACCAATAAAAACACGATGCTTAAAATTGTTAATTAAATTCTGATTTAAATTCTTCAGTAAATTTCCTGTCAAAGAATTTTAGCCATGCTTTCTCTAGTATACTTCTGCATGAGAAAAATTTGAACAAAATTCTGTGGCAGCATTTGAAGTGATTTTTTGTATAATTTTACAAGAGGGACGGTAAGAAAACTAAAACCCAGAACAGAGTATAAAAAAATAATAACAATCATAAAATTTGTGTGCAGGTTAATTTTTTTGCTACATATTTATATGAAACAATAGTCCTAGTTTTAGAAAAAAATTACATCGAATTACTTTTATTGAAACAATTTTATACAGACAGCTCTGTACAGACTCTGTAAGTACAGACTTAAAAATCAGCATCAGGGACACGGGACAGTATAGGAATTTCCTGGTATATTTGGACCCCCAACATCGTCCAAAATTTATTTATCTCATTAATACTGTTATACAGTCATGCAATGGGATGTCCCCAAATATATGAAATAAAGAAAACCACAAGTATATGTACTAAAATGAAAATTATTATTCAGGGACTTAAAAGTCAAAAGATCGTGAGAATGCCTCAGAATGCCCATATATATTCTCATAAAGCCGCTAACTTTCTAATTAATCCTTCGAAATGGCATGTTTTCGGTTTCTTTGTTCATTTTAAAAAGGAAAGTGGTAGTGGTTAAAGAGAACCACATACATGTGCTTACAAATATTAGAATTTTTCTTCACCTCCATGTCAAAGGCGAATCTTTTATTCTACGCAGGTTTTTTTTTTATATGTTGTATAAAGATTGTTTTTATCTATTAAGCTATATGCGTAGCGGAGATATGGACCAAACAATTGGCTAATTAACACGTGTCGGTTATGAAATTAAGTAAGAAAATTACAACATAAGCAATTATCATTGTGTGGGTAGATAAATTATACAGTCCGGGACATTTCTGCCCTAACGAAATCTGGTTGGTGCTCTATTTATTACTTTCATCTATAATTGCGAATACATTCAATCTATAGTATGTATTACCATTGTACAAGTTTCATTTCATGTAGAACAGGCATCTCATATTCTTATTAAATTGTGTAATCTTCAAACATGAATAAGCATGAATTCTAACCAGGGTTCTCGCTGCCGCTTGCCACTGCACAAAATTGCAACAAAAACCTTCATTTGGCGTGTAGACGAAAAATCAGACTTTCCAAATTGTGAGTGCTTAATTTGTTTTCTGTTTTTTTTTATGTGTGTGTACAGTCCAGATCCTTATCCTCGTTGCTCAACGATTGATGTCACTTTAAAGGTTCAGTCGCACCATGCCATTTACATTGCTCTATTTATAGAGGTACTGAATCAACACCAATTCAGTTTAGCAACTGTCGAAGACACAGAAAGGATTATGCGATTGGTAATTCTTTGTTGTCAGTTAATCATAGCAATTTTTAGTGTATATTTTCACAATGGTAAATCAAAGATACCTGTTTTGAATTTTTATTTAGTCTGCTAAAAGAATGTCTGAAACATTTACAGATGTAAATTATATTTGGAATGCACTTACTTTTAATAGGTTCTGTAGCGGTTATTTTAGAACATATTGAAAAAAGGGGATACAATAAGGGGTTAAAGATTGATTTTTCAGCATTTCACGCCGAATCTATTTTGCTAATTTTTCTTTTCATTTTGCTACCGTTTTTATTTCTTATTCGCCAAATCGCTAATATTGGTCAAAAGCCAGCGAGAACCCTGATTCCGACGATTTAATTCCACAATCAGCTATCACTAAAAGGTATTTTTTCTCATCAGGGCGACGATAAAAAACAAGAGGTTCAGGTAAATATTTGTAAGATCATTTGATGCGAATTTTTGTTAACTCTAAATGTTATATAAGAAGAAAAAATATGTTGTCGATTACATTTTTTTCATGACAGCTCGGATCACGATTTTAAAATCCTACATAAATTTCATCACCTTTTTAGAATTGTTGTCAGGGAAATCGAAAATATTTTTTATGACTCCATTATGGATTCAATCGATTTTAAAATAAAGCTTTTACTAGATGTTGTTTGAAAATATATTTAACTTATTTAAAACTGCAAGCATTCATGCTTTCTTGTTAACACTTCAATATTGAAAAGACGTCTCTTTCAAAAAAGTTTTTGAACAATACAAACCAATTGAAAGGATATAAAAGAAAAATATACTGTATCTCAAGGAGAAATTATACAATAGGAATGTTTATCAGTGAAACAATTCAAATAAACTTTCCAATGAAAGATTTTATTTCCAAAGAATCCTTATCAGGGCACTTCACGTTAGTGTTTCGTTGAATAGATCTATTGAAAGCTCTTCACAGATAAGCAATAGAAAAGGAAATTTAAACTTGAATTAAAGGATATTTTGCGTTGATATGTTCAATTTAATTTTGATATTCCTAAAAGAAACAAAAGATCAGATTCAAAACAAAGTGCTTGATTCGATTTCAACTGATGGAAATAAAGAGCAAGATAAATACTCCCATCTAATCTAACTAATGACAATTTTTTATCGATGAAAATAAATTGAAACCTTCTTATATGTTTAACAAAACATTCTTATTCTGTGTCACAGATAGGAGAAATGAAGTAAATCGATAGAAAAAAAACAAAAGTGTTTAATGAAATTGAAATTTATCATTAACTTAAAATTTTTTTTTTTAGCATGGAACTTTTAGTATACAGGTAGTTATAGAATTGTTAGTACAAACGTGTAGAATAAATCCATAAACACAACTCAGTATAGCGTGTATGGCCGTAAGGACAGTGATAAATATACCAATCTTCTCTTGATATTTTTTTATGGATGAAAATAAATTGAAACGTTCTTATATGCACAAACGTATAGAGTAAATCTAGAAACACAATTCAGATTGCGTGAATGGCCGCAAGGACTGTGATAAATATATCAATCTAATTTTGATAATTTTTTATGGATGAAAATAAATTGAAACGTTCTTATATGTTTAACAAAACATACTTATTCAATATCACAGATAGGAGAAATGAAGAAAATCGACAGAGGAAAAAGCAAAAGTGTTTAATAAAATTAAAATTTATCATTAATTTAAAAAAAAAATATTTTAATCATGGAACTTTTAATGTACAGACAGTCTCAGAACTCTTAGCACAAACGTGTAGAGTAAATCCATAAACACAACTCAATATTGAGTGAATGACCATAAGAACAGTAATGAATATACCGATCTACTCTTGATAATTTTTTATGGATGAAAATAAATTGAAACGTTCTTATATGTTTAACAAAACATTCTTATTCAGTATCACAGATAATAGAAACGAAGAAAATCGACAGAGGAGAAAGCAAAAGTGTTTAATAAAATTAAAATTTATCATTAACTTAAAAAAAAATATTTTTATCATGGAACTTTTAATGTACAGACAGTCACTGATCTGTTAGCACAAACGTGTAGAGTAAATAAACAAACACAAATCAGTTTAGAATGAATGGCCGTAAAACCTGTGATAAATATACTAATCTACTCTAAAATAATGACAATTTTTTATCTAGGAAAATAAAGTGTAACCTTCAGACATGTTTTATAAAACATTCTTAATTTGTAACATAGAAAGAATAGGAAAAAGATTTTTAATGAAATAAAAGTTTTTGTGAACTTTAAAATTTATGATTTTATATTACTTCATACCTTTACTATTTTCACGAACAGAAATAGTAGCTTTTTATATTGAAATACTTTCTGCGTTTAAATAAGACAAATATTACTATTCGGACATAGTGGTACTGAACAAATAACAATTGGCACCTATATTCCTAGCTTCGACATTACATTTAATATGCTGAAAGTATGATAATTAAATGTAAAATTCTGTAGGGATGGTGGAAAATTCAAAACAAGCAGATATAACTATGGAATCAATAGTTTTACACAAAACGGCGAAGCGCTTGTAAGGCTCTATCTGACTATGATAAAAGATGTGTTATCATATTAACTGATTGCTGAAATGTGTTTTGCACAATATTGTTAGAAATGAAAAATTTTAATTATTTAATAATAATATCGTTCCAACAATTAAAAACTAAATTGAACTACAGCTTGCAATGTTTGAATGAGATTTTACAAGCTTATGATGGCAGCTACTCCAGCACCAAAAGTTTATTTGACCCAGCACAGTATTAGAAATGTTTTAGTTTCAGAAACTTAGTAATAACAGGAATCAATTGCCAAGTTGTTCGGACAAGAGTGTGGAATTTAGATAAAAGTAGTTAAAACAATATACATGATCGAAAACAGCTTTATTTTCTACAAATATGCTTCCTTGGTTCCCAAAAGCATATGTAATTGAGTTACTAATACTGCAGAGTGAATTCGAAAGAAATTCCCACTGAAGACGGATTAAAGTTTAGGGAGTCATTTTCTGCTTCTTCTAGATTTCTGAAGACGTGTTTTCTTCAGATCAAGTGCATAAACTTATCAAATTTCTTAGGTTTTTAATAGGAAGAGTAAATTAGCTAGACGATTACTGCAGGATCGGAATATTATTACAAATTTTAAACCAACGTTGTTCCTCCTGTTCCGTTTATCCACACAGTATTTATATGTCGAACTACTTAACTTTCCGTAACTGGCAAATCTGTTTGAAAGGATTGATATAGATATACCAAACTGTTCAGCGAGTTCCTTGATTTTGAATCAAATATTTTTTCTTGTAGTCTCTGCTAGGATTTTGTAATCAAATGCGGAATCTTATCCTCGGACTTTCTGATCTTGAAAACTTGTATCATCGGTGAGAAATTTTACACAGTGTCGATTAACGGTGCATTGCAATGTTGTTTCATCGTTCCACATGTCGGCTACATTACAATAAGCTTGGTACACATTTTCAACAAACATATTCTCGTATCGAAATAGCACATGCAGTCAATAGTGTACTGCGTTTTGCTTTTTTGTATTAGAAATAGAATGTTTTCATATGTCATTATCCCTTTAAAACACGAAAAATGTACAAACTGATGCTCAAAATTTCCTAAAATACTGCAGTTAAAAGTCGGGAATTTTTTGGAATAATATAAACACCTCCTACATCGCAGGAGATTTTCGGCAACAATTTTTTTCACAGTATAGAGTATTCTCAAATATTTAATAACCATTGTAGCTTAAACATCTATGTCAAGTATTAAAAACACTGCTGAACCTATTACATATTGGAATATTGATGTAATTGGATGTGTTGAACTGAAAGAAAATGCGTCTATTTCAAAAATAATCATACGTTTTCAAGCAATCTGATATCTTTTAATAATGAAACAACTGATTTATCAATAACTGTCACAGATATACTTAGTCTGGTCCGTCCTTTCATCGGTCTTATTGGAATATGGATGTAATTGGATGTGTTGAACAGAAACAAAATGCGCCTATTTCAAAAATAATCTATAAGTTTTAAAGCAATCTGATATCATTTAATAATGAAATAACTGATTTATCAATAACTGTCACATATAGTCTTACAAGGAAGGTCTCCATACGGGCATACTCAGAAAAATCTGAAAAAAATACAGAATGTTCTTCTCATACGGATATATATGTTTATAAAAAAATTTGACGGACAAGTGACGTTTTTTTGTCCTTAAAAAAATAACGAAATTTTCGTTTATTTGGCGATTTATCACCAGTTGGCGATGAAAACAAAAATACGCTTTTATGCAGGAAAAAACATTTTATGTTGAATTTGTTTATATAAGTTTAATTTAAATATCTTTAGTTTTGTCATTTTTAATTTGTTTTAACTAGAGTTTTGACATTTTTAGTTTGTTTTAACTGTAGTTTGTCATATACATTTATATGTAACCATAATAAAATTTAAATATCATATTTTACGATTTAAAACAAAATTTAAATTGATTTAAATTATTTCAAGCTCAAAAACAAGGCAGCTAGAACACTGTCGATTTGATTTTGTTGCTATGGAAACGACTTCGTCTTCGATATGGAAACGTATTATGACAATCAAATGTCAGCTGACTATAAATTAAAATAGATATTTGCAACTTGCAAAGTATAGAAAATATGTTTACAGTGATAAAATTAAATAACTACAAGAACAAGCAACATATATATGTAATATAAAAAATATATAATTCACCGGTCTATCCGTCTATGCGCATATAACAGCGTAGAAACTACCCAACCGAAAGGTTTGAAATTTAATGTATATAATCGTTGCAGAATTTTGATAAGTGATTTCAAATTTTATGAAAATCGAATCAAAAATTTAAAAAGATATTAATAAAGGTTTTCTGCATTCAACTAAATTCTATCATACGTAATTAATTACATGATATCCCATGATAAGTAATGATGATGAGGTTGCCATGGTGATTACGTCCTATTTAAGAAGGAGTACTATTATTTCCGTATTACAGAAGTTAACATATAGTATAATCGTTATAAAATTTGTATTCATCCATTTTTGCATAAGATTGAAACAGCTATTGCACCAAGAAGTGAATATTTATAAAACTAGATATAGTACGAACGCACATCATTTATCACGTTTGACGTACAATTTCCGATTTGAATACCCTATACACGTTTTTCTAAAAATTAATACAAAGTACGAAAGGATTATTTCATAAATCGAATGAGGATCTTATTGTATAAAAAAGGGAAATGGTAAACATAAAATACAGCAATCAATATTTTTTTAATTATTTAAATGAAAATATCATTTAATTTATAGGTTTTTTAAAGAACATAAATAAATCAGAAGAAACTCCCATGTTTCTTAATTTGTTTCTTTATATTTAAATAACTTTAAACATTGTTTAGACATTTAATTTAAAAGGATTTTCATGAGTATTCATTGATTATTCCTTCTTTGAAGGGGACTATTGTTTAGAAGTCAATTTACTGATAAATATTGAATGGAAGAAAATTCTAATTAAACAGCTCACCAGGTGCTATATTTAAATTTGAACACTTATTCACAAGTATACTTTCAAAGAAGATATTTTTAAACAAAAGAAGTTTAAGCCGCATCAAGGGGGAATAAAGAAATTAAATAGCTCAACTATTGTAAAAGACTAAGTAAACAGTATAATATAAAATAAGGTGAATGGATACCTCTTTCATTTCGCTGGGATTTAATTTATATACACTAGACTGTCTGTGTCTGCTTTTGAATGGTGACTCTGAGAAAATTCATTTCTTACATTAAAATGGAAAATTCTTAATTCCATGAAATGTCATCAAGTGTGTATGTATGTTTTTGTTTAATTTAGAAGTTAATAAAATTAAATGTATTAATGCATTAAATTAGCATTAAGAATTAATAATGTTAATGACTAATGGTTACTTGGTTCACACACTCATTTATTACATTATGAGGTATTTATTAAAAATGATAAAGTTGTGACTTTTTGAGAATTCTGCAATTCATATTAACTTTAGTTCTTTACGTGTTGTTTCATAAATTGAATGTGGATAATATTGTATGAAATAGAAGAAATTGTAAGCATAAAATGCAACTTTCAATAAACATATTTTTTATTAAAATTAAATTATATTTTATTTAATAGGTTTTTAAAAGAAAATAAATAAATTAAAAGAAACTCCCATCTTTCTTAATTAGCATTGTTATATTTTAAGAACTTTAAACATTCCTTGGACATTGAATTTAAAATGATTTTCTTGAGAATTCATTGAGTACTCCTTCTTTGAATGGGACTATTGTTTAAAATTCAATTTACTGATAAGTATTGAATGGCAGAAAATTCAAATTCTAATTAATCAGCGCACTAAGTAGCTATAATTTAAATCTAATACTTATTCACATGTACTTTTAAAGAAGATATTTTAAAACAAAAGAAGTTTAAACTTCATCAAGGAGAAATAAAGAAGTTAATTAGTTTAACTATTGTAAAAGACTAAGTAAACAGCCTAATATAAAATAAGCTGAATATATACCTCTTTCATTTCGCTGGGATTTAATTTATTTACACTAGACTGTCTGTGTCTGCTTTAGAATGGTGACTCTGAGAAAAATCATTTCTTACATTAAAATGGGAAATTCTTAATTCCATGAAATGCTATCAAGTGTGTATGAATGTTTTTAGGTAGATTTCGTATGAAATACTACCTATTGGGATCGTTCCTATGTTGGAATTTCTGAAAAATTTTTGCAGATCTACACCGATCATGACCCCTAGAACCCAAAACCACCCTCAGTAAAAAACTTTATATATATATATATATATATATATATATATCTCTATCTATCTATCTATCTATCTATCTATCTATCTATCTATCTATCTATCTATATATATCACTTTCTTCTGGACACGATAACTTTCGTAATTCTGCACCAATCTCTTCCAAACTGATACATAAAATCAATGGGCATAAAATCTCGGTCAAGTTCGTTAATGGGCAAAATCGGACCAAGGGGAGGGAAATAGGGAGGGGTTTTGTGAAAACAGAAAACCCCCCATAACTTCTTAATTTTTGTACATATCAAATCAGTTTAAAGTTTTTATTACTTCTAAAAATAGGGCCAAAAATTTATGTATCACAGATTTTTGATAAAGTTAAAAATGGGCTCAAGGGGCGCAAAAAATAGGGTTTTTGGGAGAAAAAAATTCATAATTTCGTCAATTCTCAAGATATCAAATTCAATTAATTTTATTATAAATCTCCTTAACATTATCTAAAACTTTTATATTCACAAGTTTTTGATAGGAGCAATTCGTACCGTAAAAAAAAATTAAAAACGAAAACAAAAAGGGCGTTTGAAGAAGAAAAAAATCCATAACTTCGTCAATTCTCAAGATATCAAATCCAATTAATTTTATCATGAATCTCCTTAACATTATCTACAACTTTTATATTCACAAGTTTTTGATAGGACCAATTCGTACCGCAAAAAAAATTAAAAACGAAAACAAAAGGGGGGTTTGAAGAAGAAAAAAATCCATAACTCCGTCAATTCAAAAGATATAAAATCCCCATGAATTTATCATATATCTTCTTAATATTGTCTACAACATCTATATAGACAAGTTTTGGATAGGACCAATTCTTAGAGCAAAAACAAATTAAAATTACATACCGGTTGAAGTAAAAAATGATCTTAGTAAGGGTGTATTCAAATCCAAACTGCTTATTTTCTGACTCATTTGACAATTCATTTTTGCTCTCAAAGGCTTCCAATTGGTACGTTTTCTTACTCAGAAACTATATAATGTACCGTAATGGTCGATTTTCTGATAGGGGCAGAATATATTTTTTTAAATGCTGTTAAAAAGGGCATTTTGAACCGAATTTACCGAAGCGGATTGTGTTGGAAAAATCATTGTATTAAGGATGCGCTTAAATCCAAACTGCTTATTTTCTGACTGGTTTTTAAATTCATTTTTGCTCTCAAACGCATTTAATTGGTAGATTCACTTATTCGGAAACTATATAATGTACCGTAATAATCGATTTTTAGATAGAGGCAGAATATATTTCAAAAAATGATGTTAAAGTGGGCATTTTGAACGGAATTTCCCGAAGCGATTGTGTTAGAAACGAAAAATATTGTCCTTCTGAGAAAATAATTGTTTATATATCAAGTTTTAATTAATTGAACAAAAAATAAAAACACAGGTCGCTTATAAATCTCTTCAAAAATCGCGTCAGCAAGTTTCATATTTTTTTTAATTAAAAATGAATCTGGAATTATGCCAGAAAATTTCGAGTTGTTGAGCATGGGAAAGTATTTTTTTGAATACCGCCCTAACATGACTCTGATAAAACCAGCTATTATATGAAAATGAAATAAAAACTCGTCAAGAGCGGCCCGATAAAATTGTTAAAGTGGATTTATCTATAATCATGATTTAGTTTTTGTTTGTGAAATTAGTATATTTGACTTCGAAATCTACCTCTGCCTGTAGGCCGGGCCGGCAGGGATTTTTTGTTCAATTAACAAGTTAATCAAATTAAACCTTAAATGCTCGGTGTTGCTTTTCGGCAACATACCCAATTTAGGCTCCAAAATACTATTAGAATACTATTGAAGCTATAATTCCTAATGCTGTCAATAAGATATATTCTGTAAATGTTATTAAATCGATTTCCAACATGTAGATGGCAACACTTGTACTGTTTAAGATTAAAGATAGATTTATTTTTTCAATTGTCGCTACTTGCTCTTTTTGTTTTGTTTGGAAGCTTGCGAAATACCCTGTTTTGTTCTGCAGTGAGCAAGTAAAATTTATTTCTTATTATAGTTCCTAAAATTCTTGTCTGTTTAATATTATAGAATTTTATCAAGGAAAATTATTTTTTCAATTAAACACCAGTATTGCCGATTAGTAGCAAACTGTTTTTTAGCCATAATCCATACTTAAAAAAAAATATGATTTTTTTAAGTATTTTTCCCATGATTTATTTAAAAAATGAAAGCCGAAAAACATTATTACAATGATTTTTCAAAAATCAGGCATTTAAGTGTTAAATGATTTAAGGATTTAAATTAGCATTAAGAATTAATAATGTTAATGACTAATGGTTACTTAGTTTACATATTCATTTACTACATTATGAGGTATTTATTTAAAATGATCATGAAAGTTGTGACTTTTTGAGAATTCTGCATTTCATATTAACTTAGTTCTTTACCTGTTGTTTCATAAATTGAATGTGGATAATATTGCATGAAATAGAAGAGATTGTAAGCATAAAATGCAACTTTCAATAAACATATTTTTTTTATTAAAATGAAATTATATTTTATTTAATAGGTTTTTAAAAGAAAATAAATCAATCAAAAGAAACTCCCATCTTTCTTAATTTGTATCTTTATATTTTAGGAACTTTAAACATCGCTTGGACATTTAATTTAAAATGATTTTCTTGTGAATTCATTAATTGCTCCTTATTTGAATGGGACTATTGTTTAAAATTCAATTTACTTATTTATTTAAACTAGAATGTCTGTATCTGCTGTTGAATGGTGACTCTGAGAAAACTCATTTCTTACATTAAAATGGGAAATTCTTAATTCCATGAAATATCATCAAGTGTGTATGTATGTTTTTGTTTAATTAACAAGTTAATAAAATTAAATGCATTAATGTATAAATTAGCATTAAGAATTAATAATGTTAATGACTAATGGTTACTTAGTTTACATACTCATTTACTACATTATGAGGTTTTTATTTAAAATAATCATGAAAGTTGTGACTTTTTGAAAATTTTGCATTTCATATTAACTTAGTTCTTTACAGTGTTGTTTCATAAATTGAATGTGGATAATATTGTATGAAGTAGAAGAAATTGTAAGCATAAAATGTAACTTTCATTAAACATATTTTTTTATTAAAATCAAATTATATTTTATTTAATAGGTTCTTAAAAGAAAATAAATATATTAAAAGAAACTCCCATCTTTCTTAATTATCATTGTTATATTTTAAAAACTTTAAACATTGCTTGGACATTTAATTTAAAATAATTTTCTTGAGAATTCACTGATTACTCCTTCTTTGAATGGGACTATTGTTTAAAATTCAACTTACTGATAAGTATTGAATGGCATAAAATTCAAATTCTAATTAATCAGCACACTAAGTCGCTATAATTTAAATCTAATACTTATTCACATGTACTTTTAAAGAATATATTTTAAAACAAAAGTAATTTAAACTTCATCAAGGAGAAATAAAGAAATAAATTAGTTGAACTGTTGTAAAAGACTAAGTAAACAGCCTAATATAAAATAAGCTGAATAGATACCTCTATCATTTAGCTGGGATTTAATTTATTTACAGTAGACTGTCTGTGTCTGCTTTTGAATGGTGACTCTGAGAAAAATCATTTCTTACATTAAAATGGGAAATTCTTAATTCCATGAAATGTTATCAAGTGTGTATGGATGTTTTGTTTAATTAACAAATTAATCAGATTAAATGATTTAATGATTTAAATTAGCATTAAGTATTAATAATGTTAATGACTATCGGTTACTTAGTTTGTATAGTCATTTACTGCATTTTGAGGTATTTATTCAAGATGATCAAGAAAGTTGCCACATTTTGAGAATTCTACATTTTATATTAACTTAGTTCTTTCAGTGTTGTTTCTGAAATTGAACGGGGATAATATTGTATAAAATAGAGGAAATTGTAACCATAAAAAAACTTTTAATAAATATTTTTTTCTTTAATAAAAATACCTTATTTAATAGAAGTGTAAAAGAAAATAAGTAAATAATAAGAAACTCCCATGTTTCTTAATTTGTATCATTATGTTTAAAAAACTTTATACTTTATTTAGACATTTAATTTAAAAGGATTTCGCGAGGATTCGATGATTGTTCCTTCTTTGAATGGGACTATTGATTAGAAGTCAATTTACAGATAAGTATTGAATGGAAGAAAATTCTAATTCTAATTAAACAACACATCAGATAGCTATATTTAAATTTGAACACTTATTCACAAGTACTGACTTTGAAAGAAGACGATATATTAAAACAAAAGAAGTTTCCATTAGGGGAAATAAAGAATTTAAATAGTTTAACTATTGTAAAAGACTAAGTAAACAGTGTAACATAAAATAAGACGAATGGATACCTCTTTCCTTTCGCTGGGACTTAATTTATTTACACGTGTCTGTCTGTATCTGCGTTTGAATGATGACTCTAATAAAATCATTTCTTACATTAAAATGGGAAATTCTTATTGGTGAAGTGTTATCATGCGTGTACGAACGTTTTTGTTTAATTAACAAGTTAAAATATTTGGAGAAATTGTAACCACAAAATACAACTTTCAATAAACATTTTTTTTTTTTTTTTTTTTTTAATGAAAATATCTATTTAATAGATTTTTAAGGAGGCAGTGGACTTTCAATGTCACAAATTTCGAGGAAGGGTTTTTTTTTTTTGTTTGTTTGTTTTTTTTTCCTTTAAAGAAAATAATGGACCAGATAGTAAAATTTATCTGATGCAAAAAGAATTTTTCAATTCTGATGCTTCTTCTTATTAATATAAGCGTTTAAACTTGTAATAACTGTATATATTTATGCAGTTTGTTTTACTTAAAATGCTGTTTTCTCAAAATTGAAAATTGTACATATTTCTAACTTTTGAAATGTTCCATGCACATTCCTAATTGTTATACTCTTTTGAAATTTATACTGCATATCCTCCATACAATAAAAAATAAATGTTAGTATAAAAAATTAAATTTCAGGAATATTTTAGTGTTAAAAATTTTGTGCATATGAAAATATAGAGCTACTTAAAAAAAATCGTAATTATAAAAAATATACATTGAGCAAACTTTTACATTTCATGACAGTTTTTATTGTTATATATAAAAAGTGTATCATAAATAAATATTGTCAGGTTGTATGCAAATGAAATGAGCATGGGACATTTTAAAACATGAAAAGTGTTCGTTATTTAAAATTTTAAAAATTGAATTATTCCAAGACTTTCTCTTATTTTCACACCAAATTTTGAATATAAGTATTTAAGTTTGCCATTAAGAAGTCTTCCAATTTTCAAAAGAATCCATTGAAAATTCAATGATTTGGTTTTTAATATACGCTATCTCCTTAAAAGAAAATAAATAAATCAGAAGAAACTCCCATGTTTCTTAATTTGTATCTTTATATTTAAAGAACTTTAAACATTGTTTAGGCATTTAATTTAAAAGGATTTTCGTGAGAATTCATTGATTGTACTTCTTCTTTCAATAGGACTATTGTTTAGAAGTCAATTTACTGATAAGTATTGAATGGAAGAAAATTCAAATTTTAATTAAACAGCACATCATGTAGCTATAATTTAAATTTGCACACTTATTCACAAGTACTTTCAAAGAAGATATTTTAAAACAAAAGAAGTTTAAACTTCATCAAGAGGAAATAAAGAAAATAAATAGTCTAACTATTGTTAAAGATTAAGTAAACAGAATAACATAAAATAAGCTGAATGGATACCTTTTTATTGTTATGCTGGGATTTAATTTATTAACACTGGAGTGTCTGTGTCTGCTTTTGATTGGTGACTCTAATAAAAATAATTTCTTACATTGAAATGGGAAATTTTTATTTGTTGAAATGTTATCATGTGTGCATGAATGTTTTTGTTTAATTAACAAGTTAATAAAATTAAATGTATTAATGCTTTAAATTAGCATTAAGCATTATTAATGTTAATGACTAATCTTAACTTAGTTTGCATACTCATTTAATATATTTTGAGGTAATTATTCAAAATGATTAAGACAGTTGTGACTGCTTGAGAATTCTACATTTCATATTAAATTAGCTCCTTCCGCATTGTTTCAGAAATTGAATGTGGATAATATTGTATAAAATAAGAAAAATTGTAACCATAAAATGCGACTTTCAATAACCCGTTTTTTTAATCAAACTATCTTATTTAATAGGTTTTTAAAAGAAAACAAATAATCCAGAAGAGACTCCCATGTTTCTCAATTTATATCTTTGCATTTAAGTAACTATAAACATTGTTTAGACATTTAATTTAAAAGGATATTCGTGAGGATTCATTGACTACTACTTTTTTGAATGGGACTATTGTTTAAGAGTTAATGTATAGATAACTGTTGAATTGAAGAAAATTTAAATTATTATTAAATAGTACATCAGATAGCTATATTTAAATTTGAACATTTATTCACAAGTACTTTCAAAGAAGATATTTTAAAACAAAAGAAATTTAAACTTCATCAAGGGGAATTAAAGAAGTTAAATAGTTTAACTATTGTAAAAGACTAAGTAAACAGTGTAATTTAAATTAAGCTAAATGGATACATCTTTCATTTCGCTGGGATTTAATTTATTTACATTAGACTGTCTGAATGGTGACTCTGTTAAAAAATAACTTCTTACATTAAAATTCTTAATTGATGAAATTTTATCATGTGTGCATGAATGTTTTTGTTTAATTAACAAGTTAATAAAATTAAATGTATTAATGCTTTAAATTAGCATGGAGCATTAATAATGTTTATGACTAATGGTTACTTAGTTTACATACTCATTTACTATATTTTGAGGTATTTATTCAAAACGACTGAGAAAGGTGCGACATTTTGAGAATTTTGAATTTCATATTAACAGTTTGAGGTCTAAGTCGGACTGTCACTCGGGATGGAGTTTTCGGTGAAGCGAGCTGAGCTCGAGAGTGTCTCGTGATAAACTTTTAACTCTCTGAGCTATAAAAGTAACTACTATATACGTTCGAGATCTTTTCATATATTATCTACGTACTTTTTATTAACCCTAATTATTTATATTATTAAACCTATTTACCTAAAATTACATAACAGCACTAAACAGAAGTAAGTACAGGGTGAAACATAAATACTGTGATGCAAATAAAAGTCCATAACTTTTAACTGAATGAACAAAACAACCTTTTTTATTAACCATTCAAAAGATTTAAAAAAAAAAAAAAAAATGCAAGATCATTCGTAATGGATTCCTCCCTCGCGGATGCAGGGGTCTAGACTCTTCTGGAAATTCATCAAGATGGCCGTGACAGACTGTTTCCGGCGTGATTTCGGACCAGGCTATTTCAAGAGTGCGTTTCAGGAAACCATAGACTTGTGCTTTTTTGCACAGGCTTTTTTCCCAGCATCTTCCAAACAGCTAAGTTTTTTTTAGGAGGAAAGGGGTTGTAGGAGGAATGCAGGATTAACTTTTACATACCCTGTTTTCCAGAAAAACAGTAAATTAATATCAGTGGAAATACGAATTAGATAACAAAAAAAAAAAAAAAAAAAAAAAAAAAAAAAAAAAAAAAACCCTAGTCGTTGGGGGCCATCGTAATACTTACCCAACATGGATATACATAATATAAAATATGAAAAGAAAGCATGCGATACATGCTAAGTATTGTATCATGTTACTTTTATTCATAATTCAATTTACCTGGACTCCCTTAAATATAATTAATGTAATACCTTAAGCTAATATTACTTTTTGTTGCATTAAAATATCTCAATTTGTTGATTTTCTGTAAGCAAGTAAACACTATCTGTTTACAATGGAAGTCTATGGGAATTTGGTGAAATATTAGAGGTACCGCCAATTTGGTTTAAATTTTGGCGACTAATTTTGGTCGCCAAATATGGCGATATACCGCCAAGTTGGCAACAAACTTGGCGGCATTTGGCAACAGAAAAGTTTCCCCCCTATGATAACCCCCTTATATGTATGGATATTCATTAAATGCTCTAAATTTACGATAAACCATTACTGGTATTTAATCTTATAATTTGGCGATAGTTTTTTGGTCGGCGGGATAACCGAGTAGTACCGAATTGCGTAAAAGAAATATCCTTATAATTCGAAAAATTATAATCACATAACTGCGTCAGATTAAGCGTCTCATTTCCAATTAAAATATATCTTTGAATTGAAATTTGAATGAAATACAGGGTCATGAAAAATCGAAGAGTGTGTAAAAAACGATTACAAATATATCGGCAACTAATTATCCGATCGAGTTCATTCATGATGCAAAATTTATGTTTTTTATTGCCTTTTATATTCACTCCTTCAAATAAACAATTTCGAAAATTTTTGTATACTTTTTATCAGAACGAATATTTCGAGAGTCCGAAAAAAATAGTTATGGATAATCGAGGTTACTGATATTCAACAAGCTTTTTTCCGTTGTTACTTCCTAAGTACACACCGAATTTCAAGTCACTATCTCAATTTGTCCAGGAGTTAGAGCGATTACAGACACACGCTCCGACACACACTCTGACACACATACAGACGGACACAAAAATGTTTTTTCTAAAAATATGGTTTTCGGAATCTCCAGTGTCTAAAACGTGTAAATCAGTCAAAAATATTTTTTTCGATTTTTAAAACGATTACAAGTAACAAACGTATGATGGGTAAGTAAAACACGAGGAACACGAGTAAAACAATAGTATAGCTCAAAAACGCGAAAAAATATTAAACTAAATTGACATTTCCATCATGTCACAGTATTTATGTGTCCCCCCTGTATATGAAAATATCTAGAATCAGAGCTTACTTCGAACTTATTTTGAAAATTGTGGTGTTGCTCTTTGTGCTTTGAAATTTACCATACAAAAGCAAATTCTGCTAAATAATGGTTATATACAAATAAAACCTATTTCCATATATTTGAACAACATTTGGGTAACTTTTTATTGAAGTGTATGTAAAATTTTATGCTAAAAAATGTTTTCTTATGCGGAATATTTTTTTAATATAAAGCATGCTTTTTTCAATAATTTCTCATTAAATATTAATTTTTAGTAGATTTAAATAGTTTCTTAATTACGAATAACGACAGTTTGAAATTTATAATAATAGAATTATTAAAATATATATATTCCAAATATTTTAAAAAAATCAAGAAGAGTACAAAATACCCTCAGACCAGAGGGAGATATGAGTTTGAAATAGCTGAGAAATCAAAGTGTTAACTTAGCTCTCTTCTTTACAAAAAAAAAAAAAAAAAAAAAAAAAAAAAAAAAAAACTTTAATTTTGTTTTCTGAAAAGTTATTTTTTCCTATAAGGAAAATAAATTGATTTTTTATTTAGACATTTTAATTACTGATGAAGTGGTAACATGAAATCATTCAGAAAAATAAAATAAACAGAATTAGTATATGTTAATTATAAAATGCACAAAATGATAATTAACAGCTAAAACAATATACGAACAAATCTTGAAATTTAATGAAATCTATGGATTTGACAATTTGTCTACGTCAATTGTATGGATTTTTTGATGCAACAAAGACTAAATTGAATGCTTTTTATATGTACCAAAGAAAATTAGATCTTTCAAGAAATGTTAATGTGCTTTTTGCCGGCAATTGGAACTTTCAAAATTAAAGAAATTTAATTTTCCTTCGGTATTTATTTTAGAGAAATTTTCCGGTGTTAATTATTTATTATCTGTTCAAGTCAATTTACTGTTAATTATTAAATAAAAAAATCAAATTATATTAAAATAGCACACTAAGTAGCTATATTTAAATTGTCTCACTCATTCACAAGTACTTTCAAAAGGAAAAAAATGGGTTTTTTTAGGAATTTTACTTAATAATGAAGTGTTAACTTGAAATCGTTCAAAAAAATAATTTAAACAGAATTATATGTTAATTATAAAATGCACAAAATGACACTAAAGAGCTGAAACAATAGACGCACGAATTTTGAAATTTAAAGAAATCTACGGATTTGACAATTTGTCTACTTCAATTGTATGGGTGAATTTATGCAACAAAGACTAAATTAAAAGCTTAGCAATATGTATCAATGATAATTAGATCTTTCAAAAAATGTTAATCTGCTCTTTGGCAACAATTAGTACTTTAGAGTTTAAAAAACCTTTCTTTTGCTTGGGTATTTATTTAAAAAAAAAATTCGGTGTTAATCATTTATTATCCGGTCAAAGAATGGAAGTCAATTTACTGCTAATTATGAAATAGAAAAAAAAATCAAATTATATTAAAATAGCACACCAGGTAACTATATTTAAATTGTCTCACTCTTTCACAAGTACTTTAAAAAGGAAAATAAATTGATTTTTTATTTAGAAATTTTAAATAATGATGAAGTGGTAACTTGAAATCGTTCAGAAAAATAAACTAAACAGAATTATATGTTAATTATAAAATGCGCAAAATGATAACAAAGATCTGAAAGAATATACGAAAGAATCTTGAAATTTAAAGAAATCTACGGATTTGACGGTTTGTCAATTTGTCCACGTCAATTGTATGGATTAATTCATACAACAAAGACTAAATTAAAAGCTTTTCACTATGTACCAATGATAATTACATCTTTCAAAATATGTTAATCTGCTTTTTGGCAACAATTAGTACTTTAAAATTTAAAGAACTCTCCTTTTCCTTCAGTATTTATTTCAAAGAAATTTTTCGGTGTTAATCATTTATTATCCGTTCAAAGAATGGAAGTCAGTCTACTGCAAATTATGAAATAGAAAAAAAAATCAAATTATATTAAAATAGCACAGCAGGTAGCTGTATTTAAAAATTGTCTTACTTATTCAAAGGTACTTTCAAAAGGGATGTTTAAAATAAAATAAAAAAGAAGTTGACACTTTATCAAATAAATTAAAGAAATTAATTGGTTAAACTATTGTAAATGACTAAGTAAACAGTCTAATACAAAATAAGCCATTTTTTGGTCTGGAATTAAATTTATTTACACAAAACAAAATGCTTGTGCTTTGAAATGGTAAATATAATAAATAAGATTTCTTACATTAAAGAGGAAAATTAATAATCCAATAAGATCTTATAATTTTTATATGGATGTTTTTTGTTCGTTAATTGAACTAGTAAGATTAAATATATTAGTACTTCTAATTACCAATTTTATCAAACGATAATAATAATAAATACTAGTTTTGAGCCAAAATGAAAAAACAAACAAACAAACAAACAGAAAACTATTTATATTAAAAAAAGTCCTTCCGCCCAGTGCCGGGAGGAAGAGGTAGCTTTCATATTCCTTATTTTTAAAAAGTCATATTATTCAAACACACGAAGCTCAATTAAGTGGAAACCGAATGTAGGAGATTCAATACTAATTTTTATCAATACTAAATCATTATGAATGAGAATTTCGCGAAATTAGTCAGCTTTATCCAAGCTGCTTTTATTTAAAGTCACTTATATTTGGCTGCCAAATTCGGCGATTTCTTAAAGTGCCTGCCATTTTAAGACAACATGGTAGATGAGGCTAACCAGTGAACTTGGTCGAGACCTTAGTAATTGCTGTGCACATGCTCACTCATATCGGAATCGGTTGATATATACGAGTGCTGTCGCAGGCGAAAAATCAGATTTTTCAAAATGTCACCCACTTTAGAAATTGAAACTGCTATATTTGAACCATTTTTTAAGATAAAGACAAACAAAAAATGCTCCTGAATCCTTATATCAAGGTCAAATACTTAAGAAAGAAACCTTTTTCAATTTCTAATTTTTTTGCACCTCACTTTAAATAAAATGTTTTTTTTTAATTTAATGGCCGCCATTTTGAAACAAGATGGCTGATGAAGCTGGCCAGCGAACTTGGTCGAGATATTGATGTATACTATCCACATGCCTTCTTCCATCGAAATAGGCGAATAAGTGTGGTATCGCGTGACAAATACAAGATCGTTTCAAAGTGTTAGCCATGATAGAAATTCAAAGTGCTATAATAAAGATATAAAGAAAAGAACAAATTTTCAGAAACAAAAACTGCTCCAGAATCTTTGTATCAAGGCCAAACACATAAAAAAAATCTTTTTCATTTTCCAATTTTTTAATACCTCATTTTAAATTTTAAATTACATTTTTTTTTTAAATGGCAAGCCTTTTGAAACAAGATGGCGAATGAAGCTGGCAAACGAACTCGGTCGAGACATTGGTATGTAGTATGTACAGACCAAGTTACATTCAAATCGGTTCATAAATACGCCTGTTATCGCGTGACAAAAATCAGGTCGTTTTAAAATGTCAGCCACAATAGAAATTCAAAATGTTATAACTCAGCCATTTTTTTTAGATGTAGACGAAACAAAACCTGTTCCGGAATTTTTGTATTAAGGTCAAACACATACAAAAAAAATCTTTTTCATTTTCCAATTTTTTGGTATCTCATTTTAAATTTATTTTTTTTTAATTTTATTAAATGACCACCATTTTGAAACAAGATGGCGAATGAAGCTGGTCAACGAACTCGGTTGAGTTATTTGTATGTACTATGTACACACCAAGGAACATCCAAATCGGTTCATAAATACGTCTGTTATCACGTGGCAAAAATCAGGACGTTTCAAAATGTCAGCCACGCTAGAAATTCAAAATGCTATAACTCAGCCATTTTTTTAAATATAGACGAAACAAAAACTGCTCCCGAATCTTTTTATCAAGGTCAAACACATAAGAGAAAAATATTTTTTCAATTTTCAATTTTTTGCTACCACATTTCAAATTTAAATTTTTCTCAAAATTTTAAATGGCCGCCATTTTTAAACAAGATGGCGGATGAAGCTGGCCAACGAACTCCTTCGAGACATTGGTCTGTACTATGTATAAACGAAGTTACATCCAAATCGGTTCATAAATACGCCTTTTATCGCGTGACAAAATTCAGGACGTTTCAAAATGTCAGCTTCGCTAGAAATTCAAAATGCTATAACGCAGCCATTTTTTAAGATATAGACGAAACAAAAACTGCTACGGAGTCTTTGTATAAAGGTCAAATACATAAGAAAAAAACATTTTTCCATTTTCAATTTTTTGGTACCACATTTCAAATTTTTAATTTTTTAAAAAGTTTAAATGGCCGCCATTTTGAAACAAAATGGCGGATGAAGCTGGGCAACGAACTCGGTCGAGACATTGGTATGTACTATGTACACACCAAATTACATCCAAATCGGTTCATAAATACGAGAGTTACAGTGTGACATAGGTCATATATATATATATATATATATATATATATATATTGATATATATATATATATATATATATATATATATATATTGATATATATATATATATATATATATATATATATATATCAATTTTGAAGGAATGGTTGTTTTGGGGTCTGGGGGTCATGATCGATGAAAATATACCAAATTTTTTTGAAATCGCTTTCCTCCGAACGGCTGCAATAGGTAACTTTTTGTAAAGAAAGCTACCTAATAACATTAAGTATATAAACAATTTATCAAGGAAGCAACGATAACTGCACGAATTCTTTGCTTTATATAACATTATCTTTATTTGATAAAATAATTAAATATTTTACAAGGCAAGTTTGATTTCTACATAGATAATAAGATTTAGTATGCGAATAGAAACTTGAAAGCATATAAATAAATATACGGGTGAATAAGTTAACTTTTTAAATCGCCAAAAAAGAAACGAAAATTCAGAGATATACGTTATCATCGGATGTAAAACTAAACATCGGACGATTGTGATTGATAGCTGCAGCAATAATTACAAGAGAAGCATTAACGTTTCCTTAAAGAATATGACATACACAGTTTTCCATTTCTGACATATTTCTCACCATAATTAAAAAATATTTTTGCTATTTTTTAAAGTCATTTTTATAACGAGCAATAATTACCCTTTTTTTTAGAAAAATTCATAGCTAATTCAGATAAAAAGATTTGCGTATGAAAAGGCATGTTTAAGTAAACTATTCAATCCTATACATGGGGCATTCCTATAATCCTTTGACTTTTAAGTCTCCAAATAATAATTTTTATTTTAGTACATATTCTTGTGGATTTTTTTGTCATATACTGGGGAACATACCATTGCATGACAGCATAGCAATATTAACAAGATAAATAAGTTTTGGTCGATGTTGGGTGTCCAAATATACAGGAAGCACCTACACCATCCCGTGTCCCTGATGCTGATTTTTAAATTTGGAGCTATCTGTATAAATTTGTTTCAATAAAAGCAATTCAATGTAAATTTTTTCCGAAACTGGAACAATTGTTTTATATAAATATGTAGCAAAAAATTAACCTGCACACATATTTTATGGTTGTTATTATTTTTCTAGCTCTGTCCCTAGGTTTTATATTCCTTACCTCCCCTCTTCTAAATTTATACAGAAAATCACTTCAGATGCAATCACAGAATTTTTTTCAACTTTTTTCTCATTGAGAATTATGCCAGAGAAAGAATGTCTAAAATTCTTTTACATGAAATTTACTGCAGAATTTAAATCAACATTTAAATATCAATTCCAGGCATCGTGACTTTATTGGTAGTGCAGGTAAAGTGCAAGAATAGACCTTGGGGACGGTAAGACCAAGGTCTGTTCCTGCACTTTTCGAGTAAATTAATTTTTATCAATTTAATCCGATGTAAATAACTGTTTCTAAAAATAAATGAATATTGTGGCTCTCACTTTGTCTTGACATGATTTGCCTAAAAAATAGGTGGTAATTTTCATTACTATCCCATCCTTACCATCCTACTTTTTTCCTTACCGTCCCTTGTTTCCTATGCCTTCCCCCTTTTTTTTTACCTGACCGTGCCAACTTTAACACCCCTTTAAGACAATGTTATACCAAAATTGTGTACTAAAAATACTACATCGTTATTATTTCTTATTTGAATGTCCTGTCGGTACTATGCAAATTCACTATAAATAAAAATTTAGAAGAAACAAAATAATGGTAAAATAGTAGGGAAAATTAAGCTCGTAAGTTTAACTTAAACCTCAGTTAAATAAACAATTTTTCGCTGCTGACCATTTTTTCTTTTTTTTTAATAAGTAAGGCATTCGTCTATCAGATTAAAATGTTATTTTAGCGCGTTTAATTTCATCAGATTTTTATTCCTGAAAGTCAAAACATTGTGAGAATGCCCCATATACAAAAATGTTAATATCAGACAGATTTAGTTCTCACAAATTAACTATTCACTACCAAATTATTCACCTGGAAATTCACCGTATTTGCTTTTTCTTTGATTATTATTAATTTTTTTTGCTACTGACTTTTCACAGGCACTTTTTTCATTAAAAAGGGAATGCTTTTCTCCAGTGTGATTTAATGGATCGATTTAAACAACAAACACACTCAATAAGCAACATTTCAGAGCGGAGTAGATAAGTTCATCTTATAAAAAAATATATGGTTTTTGAATTGTATTATACACAAAATGTTGATAAATAGGGTAAGATATAGGAGAATGAAACACTAACTACTTTTTAAAAAAAACAACGATAACAATAATTTTAATGTATAAATACATAGCTTAGCAAATAGCTTATAAATTACAGGTTGTGTAAAATGTTCTTCTTCTCGCAAAATTTAAATTATTGACTGACATCAGAATTTACAACCAAATTTATTTTAAAATATGTAACAGCGTTTCTAAGTGTGCTTAACAAAGGACAATTTTGGTTTCATAATACTGGTGTCAATGTGGGATTTAAGGATTAAAATTAAGTGCTCCAAAAATGAACTACAGACCTTGCTTCAATGGGTTAAAATCCAATTTGTATATATATATGAAATGATTCCGCTTGTACGTCATATTATTTGAGTGTAGTAGTCATGGCCTTACAAGAAGATGAGGCAATTGGTACTGAACCTGACTTTTATTTTTCTATTTTTCTGTAATAATACATGATATCATCTGAAGTCAGGTCCAGTGACTTGGAAGATGTTAGGAGCCAAAGCTCTCCTTAAATCATTCTTGATATTCTACAGAGGGCTGCATCATAATCTGACTTAAACTTCCCTCTACACCGCGCTTTTAATCCGATAGTTATTACTTTTTCCAGAAGAGGGCAGAAGTAACAAAGTGGGAGGCTTAATCTTTCATGATTGGTGCACTATCTTTTTTATAACTGTTTTTTATGTGGAGACAAAGAGTCTGAACTTATGATTGCACAACAAGAGCTAATTCTAATTCAAATGTTAAATATTATTTATGAGGCAATCATAATATGAAATGTCAACCAGACAAAATCTAATTATGATTTATTGCTTATCAATTTTCTACTTTGACACTAATTAAACTAACATATTTACTTTGATTTATTGATTTGAAATTAATCATTTGTTGTTTATAATTTGATTCTTAAACTATCTAGCATAGGCTGAAAACTCATTTTGTTTATGCTATAAATATAATGATGCTTCCCAGATAATTTAATATGTTTTATGATGACTGTCTTATGTCAACAAAGGGTAATTTCTTTTCCAAATCTGTTTCATAAATTTCAATCAGTATCTAAGATTATTATGAAGAAAATATTTTTATTTATTTGCTCTATGAAAAATAAGTTGGGTTTCCTGATTTAAAAATTTAAATTTTTTATTTAAAAAAGAATTTACCTTTTAAAAAGGGGTTTATTTTTATTTACTTATTTTTATCCTGCTTTAAGAGTCTATGAAAAATAAGTTGGGTTTCCTGATTTAAAAATTTAAATTTTGAATTTAAAAAATATTTTACCTTTTAAAAAGGGGTTTATTTTTATTTACTTATTTTTATCCTTTCATATATATATACTTTCATTTGGGGTTTTTATTTTTTAGTTGGCGCATTATTACTTATTTATGGAAAGTATTTATGATTGTTTTTTGCACGCGCTCAGGAGAACTACCAAACAGCAATTCCAAATGAACTGCCATTTGGCGAATCGACCGTTGTTGCAAGAACTGTAAACATTTTCCTGAAAAATGGCCGATGTATTATTTATTTATTATATTTTAAACTAATTATTTAGAGAATTTTGTCACCGATTCTATAGGGACAATCAACAAGGAATTGAAGAGTTAAGTGGAAGAACATGTTAAGTAGCAAAAATTACATTTGGATGAATTTGATGTGAAAGTTTTTGTTCTCAATTTTAATGATTTATTTTCTATTTGATAACACGTGTTTAAAATATTAACAGGTATGGTACTAAACTCTATCAAAAAAACTTATTCATATTTAATTTTTAAATATTAAAAAATATTAATATTATTTGGATTATTAAATATTAATGAATAATGTCTTAAATCTTCAAGGCTAAATAGAACTTTGGTATTTTAGCTTTACATGTGATAGAATACCCGATAACACCTTCGTCCAAAAGATAAAATCATTTTTAAGAAAATATAGCATAACATGTACTTCCACTCAGCTCTTCAATTGTGAACGAGCATAAGGGACGAACAGTTTGTTACTAATTCTATAGAGACAATGAAATAGGAATTTTTTTCCAATTTGTCCAATTATAAATCCAAAGTTAAATATTTAAATCTGAACTTTTAACTGATGCATTTCATAATAATATTACATCGGCCTAATTGATCTCATTCTTCCCTGTAACTATCAATTGTTGAGCTTTTATCAGCATGTGTTTCATAAGTAAAATTGTTTTTAAGAAAATGGCGATACTTTCTGTCAAACAGTGAGTATCGTAGGTTTACCATTTTAATTGCTTTAAATAAATTTGCAATAATATTAGATAGAAAAGAAAACAGTCTTTAATGTACGTTATCCTATTACAAAATTCTCTTCCATTTTATTCATGACGAGTCTTATATATTATTGGTAAGTAAATCTAGTATCATTGAGTAATTAGAAAACTCGCGTACACTACTTGTTGTATTTAATTGTATCATCATCCTATATAAAGGACTGTTTGTAATATCAAAATCATTAGTTTTAGTAACATTTTGAGTTTTATATTTCTGCATGCTACCTCAATATTCTGTAACAACATATTTTCGAAAGTATTATTTTTTTAGGTGTAACAAAATATGAGTTAATCAGAACTAAATTTTAAATGCGAAATTTCGCAGCATTTAATAGGACAGACTAGGATATAATAGGGCATATTTCGCATTTCATAAAATAGAAAATTTAATTTATAAAGTTCCGCGAATTTGTTTTGACAAACTATTACTTTAAACAGTTTTCTATTACTAGAAAAACCTTTAGTCACTGCTTACGTTTTGAAAGAGGGAAAGCCTTAATTCGTGAAATAGAACTTTGTCCCACTAGGTCTCGTCTACAAAGTATAATGAGACTTGTCATGGGTCTAATACAATACATAAATCAAACATAAATGCTTCTTCAATTGGCGAATTCAAGAGTTATATCAGAACTTTTATAAAATCAATGAATAAGTTCTTACTTAATAATTTAATTTTCTTTCTACTTTTGTAAAAGTGCTATTACATGACAATATTTTTATATAGATTCCCTTTGGAGTCCTCCAATCTTTCATTTCGTGTAATTCCCCACATTACTTAGACATTCATTTTAGCTTATCGAAAATTATGTTTTTATCACTAATGCAAAGGAAGATAGAATTGATTAAAAGACCAATAATCACGTGTAACATTGCTTTAAACAGAGTTAATACTTTATCAAAAAAAGAATTTATTAGGCATAAACCTCTCTCACGGTTAAGATTTAGCATGTTTTCTTTTTTAATTTGCAACGAGCTAATGAAAATACAATGTTGAATGCACGAGCTTGTGTAATAATGGTGCTGCTTGGCAAGAACCTGAACTTTTATCAGGTATATGCTTTATAATAATATCCACTTGCCAACATTCTTTACCAATACCTGTACAAATACCCTTTTGAGCATACCATAAACTGATAAGATTGTGTAAGTCGTCATCAGATGCTTATTATATGCTGTGTTTATCTGGATTTTCGGGATAGCCTTATCTTAAGAATTAATGCACCTAATTTCATCAAACTTCACATTCTGTTAGATCTTATCATAAATGTTCCCTTTTGCTATTTCAGCAGGCATTTTCAGACAGTTGATGTAATGTTCTGTTTTTCAGGAATTTTGCTGTAGCAATATCTCAAGAAATAATAGATTGTCATTTAATTATGGTTGGAGACGATTGGATTTATATAGAAGTTTTTTTTTATTGCCAAAACTTGCTAGATTACTACTGGTAGAATAAAATCGGCTATTAGCTTAAATATAACTGCATTGGATTAATAAGAACTTATTAAACTTATTAAAAGAATTAAACCAAAAATCTTTTATAGTGTTTAAAAAATACTTTTTTTAAACAAAGCTAAACAAATAAAAATTTTAAAAGCAAGTGTTTGTACAATTTAGTAAAATATTTAAATCATTTTCATAACATTTAAATTTACCAGCAATTTATGAAATGATCACAAAAATTGAAACATAGATTATAATAAATCTCTCAAAATACATGTAAAATATTCTCCTGAAATATTTTCCTCCCAATTCGCACGAGGCATTACGTGACACAATTTTTCTTCTATAGACAATTTTCACCTTTTTTTAGTTTAAGAATATATTAGTTTTTTTTTTTTTTATTCCTTACATAGCTAATGTCTCTTGAGAATATTTCGGAAAAAAACTTTTTTATGGGAAACGTGGATGTAGGTGTTTGCTTAAAGAGATTTCAATATATTTTGGAGGAATACAATGTAAAAAAAAAAGATATAAAGAGTAAACGTGAGGAAAAGTGTAAAAAAATCTATTTTCTCTTTAATCCATACTCACTCTTGGGATCGCTTATTGAGAGATTGATTGCATAAAAAAATATTATCGCTGTTTCGTGACTTTATCTTCATAGACATTTTCCTATCTTAATTAAAATCCTACCTTTTTTCAGTGCTTTATAAAGGTACTATTAATTTTTTTTCAAACTGGATTATTTATTTTTCTGAAAGAAATGTTCCATAAAGGAAAAATCTATGCTTCGTTACGCACACATGTAATCAGTGTATCAACACTGTGAAAGAATTCATATATATATACAATATATTTTTTATTTGTGATATACTGAACTCTTTTGTTTTTATTTAAAATTATATATTTAATTTTCTAGCTTGTGAAGATAGGTAGCAAACGTTTATTTTAAATTTTATGCATTAAATATTACACTACTGTATTATCATAAGTTTGAATAATGGATAAAAAGTTAAAATTGAATAATAATATGGAATAATAAGGGAATAATGTCTAAGGAAATATGTAGTAAATATATTTTAAACATTTAAATACGCTTGAACCACTTTATCACTAAAAAAAGACGTTAGCTTAAACTGTTTTTCCCGACAATTTTAAATGTACCTAAATATGTATATATATTATTAGTATAAGGGTTACCGGGTATAATTTTCTTTGCCTTTCATTTTATTCATAGGCGCAATATTTTAATGATACTGAAATTAAGTCTTTTTAGTTTTAGGTTACAATTGATTTTACCATATTTCTATCGCAGTTTATTTTATAGAAATAAATAATCTTGTCTGTATGTAATCCCTCATTAAGTATTCGCATCAAATAATTCTACACTGTTAAAAAAAGAAAAAAAAAATGTTCGTTAATCTAACAAAATGAAATGCAACATAATCTCTTTCGAGTTGTTCGCGATTAAGAAAAATCGTTCTTTATCCAAAATATATTAGAAATTTAAAATAGCATTTATCAAAAAAAGTTTCTTTTGTTGCCCTTGTGAAAAACAAAAGGGAAATTTAAGCGCTTCGAGTGATTTAGTTTTTTCACATGAAATATGTGTTCTTCGAGTGCTAAAAAAAATACATTTTGATTTTTAATAAACATGTTTTACCGGCACACGTCATAAATTAACAGCATTAACGGTGACGTTATTTTCGTACTCTTGGTTGTATAAATTTTGTTAATCATCTGAAAATGTTTATTTGAGGGTGTCCGGGACACATTTTAAAATAATTTTTATTTATTGAGTTAAAATTCTGAATTTTTTTGTGATGGTTAACCTTATCCTTTGTAAAGAAATCACATAATAAAACTTCTCGGATTTTTTTTTTAAACTTAATTTAAAATTTATTCGAAAAGAGGAGTAATTTAAAATCGTTATAACTCGAAGTATTATTTATAGAATTTCATTTTTTTTCATTTAATAAGCAGAAATATATAAGTTTTAATTTTGATTCGGCATTTTTAAAAATATTAATTTATAAAAAGTTAAAAATATTTAACGAAAATATTTCAAAAAAAGTGGTGCAACTTTTTAAAAAAAATCATATTTTCATAAGTAATATTTTCTTCAAATATGCTGAATCAAAATTAAAGTAAAACAATTGAAAAAGATATGTTTCAAGTTTAAACCCTGTATCTTTAACGGTTCTCGAGTTATAATAATTTAAAAACGAGAAGTGCTGAAAAAAATTATCATGAAGAAAAACGTATTTTTACAAGACGTCGTTTCCATGACAGCCATTGCTTGAAAGCTACATTTTGAAAACAAGCCAAAACAAAAAATTTTATATTTTTTGTTCTAATTCAGATAGAAACATGATTTAAATGCCATTTTAAACAGGAAACAACAGAAAATCTTTTTATGAAATAAAGTGTTTTGCAAAATTTGAAGATTTTTGTGTCCCGGACTCCCTTAAGAATTGATAGCATCTCATAAACTGATATTTCGTGTTGAAAAACTGATTAATGCGCTGAACTACTCCGAACAGTTTCGTGCTTTTTGTTTGTTTTTGAAACGGGCAGCAAGAAAAAAAATGGCTTCAGATATATTTATTTATTTATTTATTATTTATATTTAAATATTTATTTTTATACATTTATTTATGTATTTTAAATTTCAGAAATCTGTTGATTTGTAGTGTTTATAAAAATATAGGAAATGCCTTAAGAAATTGCGGATAAGAGTTTATGTTGTATTTTTGTAATGTTTTATTAGATCCTTAAACACTTTTCTTTTTTTTTTCCAATGGAAAGAAAAAATATAATATATTAGTATGTTTGATAATCTCACATTACCGTTATAGCCCATTTACTTTGTATTCTGAATATACTATGCTTCTCAAAATTTAGGAAATGCGTATGAACATGAAATTAAAAAATATATATAGTTTCATGAAAACCACTTGCATAAATTCAATTACAAGAGCTCACACATATTATGAAACAATTCTGTTTTGAAACTTTTGATTTATAATCCTGATTTCTAATGGAACGTTTAGTCATTTTTTTTAACAATTCGCTATGTTTACAGCAACAGCAATTAATTAAAAACTGTAATAGTTATTTCCTATTATTGCATTCCTATTTAAAATTAGAAAATTACATAAATTTTGAAGTGTCCCAATTTTTACGATAGTTCAGTTTTTATTATTTTCGAAACGCAATATTTTGATTAGAAAAATGTCTTAAAATACATACGTTACAGAGTTCATGTGAAAACAAATATTTGATCTTTTAATATTCAGCACATATTTTGTACAAAAAATTGTAAAAAAAAAAAAAAAAAACACCAAGTGTCCCAATATAAATGTCAGCACTGTAGTTTTAAAATGTTAAGTTACATATACAATGTAATGTTAACCCCTTAACATACGATTTATGTTTCAATAGCCTGGGTCCAAAAGATAAACAAGATCACGGAGCCATTCCAAGGTTCTGCAAATCGATCCTAAGTTGTATCAAACGTGTACGACTTACGGAATGAAAATAAATGTGTAAGATACAACTGATTTAATTTTGTCGAATTTTTGATAAGTAATTACAATCTCATGTAATCATTGCAGTAGATATACCACAAAAGATTTATTAGTAATACCCTTAGCCCGTTGGCTCGACCATTGTACCAGGATTCATGCCCGTAATATTTACATTTGGCCCATCCGATGTACTACGGACCCGGCCCATGATGATCAGTTTTGGCCCGAATACAAGACCACTTGTCTTACACGTACTTCTAGGTTACGGAGTTAAAGAGCTGAAAAATGGGAATCGTTGTCTAAGTAAAAACTCAGTGATTGATTAGTTTTGTGGTTATAATGCAAAAAATGCATTTGAAAATTATAACCATTCATAAAGTATGGAAAAGGAACCTTTTTATTTTAGTTCGTATTAAATTTCTTGCATATGAGAATGACTAATAATTAATAATTTTTATTAAATTTTAATTTTAATTTTAATTTAATTATATAATTAAATAATTATTAATTATTAATAAAATAAATTCAATTATATTAATAATTAATAATTAATTTCTAATATTAGATCAGAAACACATAGAAATCACGTTAGATTAGATAAATCTTGAAACCCTTAACTACGCGAGGGTTCGAACACATTTACCAGGATTCGTCAAATTTTTGTTTTTTCAAACTAGTATTTCTTTATGTTATTTTTTGCGCCCTTTAATACTAGATTTTTTTTATTAATGAAGTTAAATACTACTACGCAGAAATGCTGGTTCAAAACTGAAAGACCATGCAAAACCTGTATATGTTCAATCACGTACGCAAAATACGTTGCCTTTGTCAATCATCTACAACGTTTGTTTTAAATATTCGCAAAGCAGATATAAATATATCTGAGATACAAGTATACTGTTTATAATCTTATTAGCCCCGGTATGCTATTTCTTTCTCCCAGCTTATTTTGTCCCCAATAAATAACGTTACCTTGTATATGCCAGTCGTTATACAAAAGCCAAAGTTTCATTGTGTGATTAAATACTCTACAGCATTTTTTAAAACTTCTAAGCATCGCACATTTTCAATGTTTATACCGTCGTATTGTGAAAAAAGTACTTTTTAATGCAATTTGTTTCAAAACTGCATCTCCATTTGTTTTTGAAATATTAATACTTTTGTAGTTTTTAGCGACATTTGTTTCATTTTGGCAACTCAAATACTCCATTTATATAGAAAGTAAAAACAAAATAGTTGAAAAATAGCAATTATATCTTCTTGTTGCCATTTCCCCATGAAAACTGAAAAAAATATAATGAAAATACGTGCTATTTTGAGAAAAATATAAATGAATAATTTATGATAAAACATGGAGCTATTATAAACTATATTTAATTTTAAGTATCTATATTAATCCAAATGACGGCATTTTACATAAAATAAAAGCGTGTGCTTTAAGTCTTAAAATTGAAATATGTTTTGCAGTAGAGTCCCGCTTAACCGAGTTATTTTCTTCTGGTGGACTGGTGGCTTCTATTATTATGAAACAGCCATTATAAATGAAGCGTTAGTGAAGATCAGCCGTAAAAAGTTAGAACTCTGATTAAAAAAAAAATTATGGCCATTCCCCGCCCCCCCCCCCCCCATTCTGACTAGAAAATCAGAGTTTTAACTTTTTACGGCTGCTCTTTCATCTTCACCTAACGCTTCATTTATAATGGCTGTTTCATAATAATAGAAGCCACCAGTCCACCAGAAGGAAATAAAGTAATGAAAATGCCGAGGGCGACACTAAATTCTGAAAAAGCAGAATTCCTGTTCTCTAGTTTTTAAAATCAATAATTCTCATTATTTTCAAGAAGCACTTATTTAAATTACATAGCAATACCGATTTTTTTCCATTAAGTTAAATTGATCATGGTTGTTTATTATCTTGCTTATTTTTAAATATAAATAAAATTATAGAATCTCATTTCTACCTACTTTTCTCCAGTATAAAAAATCATTTTAAATCTTTTTATTCTATGATCACTTGCGTAGTGCCGTTTTATCTTAAAAATAACAGCTTATCATAATTCATCGTGAAATTTAGCATATAATAATTATTATTTCAATACAATGTTTTTTAATGAATATTTTTCATGTAACCTGCAGTAAGTATAGAGCAATAATTAAATTATATTTCCTTGATTCAACATCACTATCATTAGACATTAAGTGATAATCAGACTAACATAGTTTATTCCGGAAAGATTTGTCATGGAGCAAATACAGTTTTAAATCAAACATTAAAATGCAATTTACGTACGAGTAAATGGAATATTCTACTACATTTGCCACATGAAATGTATCCATATTTTTAAAGGGAAATGTATTAAGTGATATTTAATGTACATGCAATATTTGTCGCACATATTCACTCTCAATTTCCTCACTTGAAGCTTTTACTAAACTTGAGATACACAGGCGATCACATTTTTCGCGAAATAAATTTTTCGAAATTGAGCTGGTATATCAAGTTTTTAAGTAAACATATTAATGTCCATGTAATATATGTTAATATTCATGTAATCGGAAATCAGTATAGTACTTTTAAATGCATAGTACTATGGAATGCATTGTAAATACAGCATTAGCGTGGTTAAATATAAAGTGCTTTAATTCCAGGTAGTTTAAAATTTCAAAATGCAACTATAAAAATATAAATTTTTGACAAATAGTAAGTTACTACATTGAAATAGAGAAAATGTCTGTAATGTTTTCTTTAAAACATCGTAAGATCCGAACAATATGATAGGAATTTGAAGAATTAATACTTGCTCATTATACTATGCCTTATATGATCTGTTTGTTTGGCTAGCTCTTGTAATTGTGTTAATAAATCTCTGATATTTTAAATTATACTAGCAGTGCTTTTATTAAAATTCAACTTACATTTAATATAAAATTACAGCATTATCTTATATTGAAGTATTTTATAGGAAATACAACGATAATTTACTCACAATTTATAGTAAAAGTTAAAACATATAATTACAATACTCAGAAAATACGTATGACATATGTAATAATACATAATTATAATACGCAGTTGTAGTATCATATCACACGTTTAGCACAAGCGGCAGCTGCTGACAACAGAGATTCTGAACTGCAAACATAGGGGTAGAATTATAATTTCAAATTCGAAATGCAGAGTTGTGCAATTAAAATTTAACCTACATAAATGATAAGTTTTGGCATTACAGTAATGGTGTCCTTATAATAAAGCTTATTAATAGAAGTTTAAGACTGGCAGAATTTTAGCGCCTATTTTATTTAATTGAAAAACCTGTGTGAAATTTTAATTATAGCAATAAATTATTATGTTCTGAAACAAACATTAATTAGCATATACATTATATTTGATGTCAACTTCCCATTTTTTATTCCCATGTAAAACGCACAATTAGGAAAGCGATAAAATGCAAAAGATTTTTCTACAGCTTTTTTACATTGTTAGCTAAATTTCATTGAAACATGCTATTTGACTATAATTTGTAGTTAATTAAGCATTAATGAACTAACACTATCCTGCAAAATTTCCGCTGTGACATATGCTTATTCAATAACAACTAATTATCAAAAGCTAAAAAGCTTTCGATAATTGATTCGTATGTATTTTGTTGCACTAAATCCGAAAATGAAATTCATTTGTAACCATCACGTCAAGCACTTTCGTAAATCGTAAATTTCAAAGTTAAAAAGTCAAAAAATAGCAAAAAGCTGACACTATACAATAAATATGATGGTTGCGTTTTTTAGCTGTTGACAATTGATTTTTATGTATTATGAATCCGAATATGTGCTCATTTGTTTTTACGAACAAGTCAGGAATTTTCGCAAATTGCAATTTAATTAATTTTTAAAAAGGTCGAAATAATTCCAAAATCTGACACTATAAAATAGACGTAAAATTTTTTTTAATAATGATTTATTGATATTTTCGCTTATACTGTGTTGTTGTTTTTTTTTACAGCTAAACATGTAAAATATTGTATATTTAAATTCCTTGCAATTTTATTCCATGTGTAGATGAACCTTTGTACAGTCTGGCGCTTTTCTTTTTATATTCTCTGTGGATTCATTTCGGTGTTCGCTTTCAATTTGGCGGTTTATAATACTGGAGATTTGTCGCAGATGTATTAGGTTGAGCAAAAAGTTCTGGGAAATTTTTAATCTAATAGTAATTTGTATCGTATATAGGAGTACTAATGGTACAGTTCAGACGTGGCTCCATCCGATTATGGTCTCTTTCGATCAAAATGGACATAATTTATGGACACCAAAACTTTTGTCAAGGGCCATCGATTTGAATTCTTGAATTAAGTTGAAGAAGCATGTCAAGAGTTTTTCGATTCCAAGGAGCCGCCATGGTACTTCAGGCAAATCCGGAAACTGGCAGAGCGATGGCCGAAAGTCGTGGACTATGATGGTATCTACTTTGGAGAATAGTCCTTGTTGCTTTTGTTGTTAATTTGCGCATAACACCGCAATTTTCACTAATTTCACAGAACTTTTTGCTCAATATAGTAATTAAGACATTTATCTTCTTTTGGTAAGATTTTGTGAAATCGCTTTGACAGATTTTCGCTATTAGTTTTTAACTTTGATATTTACGATTGGCGAAAAATCCTGCCGTGATGGTTAAATAGAAGGTCATTTTTAGGTTCAGTGATAAAAAATACATGAAAACTAAAAAAAAACAGGAATTCTGCTTTTTCAGAATTTAGTGTCCCCCCGATTAAACAAAATATATATATGTACATAAATATAGATAGTTTAGTTTTAAGACTCCAAACACGCGCTTATTTTTTTATATAAAATGATGTCATCTGCATCCGCTAAAGAATTCCCCATTTACGATCCAGTCTTAAACAACGTCTACAGTGAAATATGCATAGGATGTGACTATCGCTTTAAGAATACACAAATCCAAAAAAAAAAAAAAAAAAAAAAAAGAGATTTCGTCATTCGAGAAACTGGACAAAAGAAATCAGCTATCTCTTGATTCATATGCCTTCATTTGTTTGTAATATTAATATAAATTATTAAAATTTAATTTAATTTGCAATAGCTGCAGGATTCATCAGAAATCATTCATTTTTACTTTTTCAAAATAGCACATGTTTGAAATACTCTTTTTTTTTCCAGTTTTTATGAGAAAATGGCAACAAAAAGATATAATTGTTATCTTTCAACTATTTTCCCTTTACTTTCTATAGAAATAGAGTACTTGAGTTGTTAAAATTAAACAAATGGTGCTAAAAACTACAAAAAAATTAATATCTCAAAATTAAATGGAGATGAAGTTTTCAAACAAATTGCATTTAAAAGTAATTTTTTTGCAATACGACGGTATGAAAGTTGAAAATGCTTAGACGTTTCATGCTTAGCAGTTTAGAAAATTGCAGTAGAGATTATTCCATACAATGATACATCTGCTTTGCTTTACGGCTGGCTTATACAACGTTACGTCATTCCGCTTTTTTCAGTTTTTATGAGAAAATGGCAACAAAAAGATATAATTGCTATCTTTCAACTATTTTTCCTTTACTTTCAACAGAAATGGAGTACTTGAGTTGCTAAAATTAAACAAATGGTGCTAAAAACTACAAAAAAATTAATATCTCAAAATTAAATGGAGATGCAGTTTTCAAACAAATTGCATTTAAAAGTACTTTTTTTCCAATACGACGGTATGAAAGTTGAATATGCTTAGAAGTTTAGAGAATTGAAGTACAGATTATTCCGTACAATGATACATCTGCTTTGTTTTATTGCTGGCTTATACAACGTAACGTTATTTTTTGGAGACGGCATATTAATAGATGTGAGAAATAAATAGCATACCGGGGGCTAAAAAACTATCACAAATTGATAAACACAACCATCGGAGGCTTGAGTAATGGATCACCAAATGATCTCAAACACTGCCGTACGAAAGTTTCGCACGTGTTCAGATTTCGTATATTGATCTAGATTGGAATGCGTTTATATGAAAAATCTGGTGTATATTTATTTTCTGATGACAAAATCCCGTTTTCTTTGAACATGCCAAACTCACAATGGTGAAAGATGTAAAGTAAAGTAATTCTTTCTACATCATTTTTACATAGTTATTTCATATTTTGTTGAAACATACTGCTTGACTAAAATTCGTAGTTATTAAAAAAAAATAATGAAATAATTTGTCATCAATTTCACTAAATGATCTCAAAGACTGTAGCGTGAAATTTTAGCACGAGTCCATTGATTGCGTATACTGATCTAGATTTGAATGCGTTTACATGAAAAATATGGTGTATGTTTACTTTCTGATGACAAAATCCCGTTTTCTCTGAACATGCAAAACGCAAAACGATGAAAGGTGTAAAGTAAAATAATTCTTTCTACATCATTTTTTCATAGTTAATTCATATTTTGTTGAAACATGCTGCTTGATTAAAATTCTCAGTTATTTAAAAAAATAATGAAATAGTGTATCAACAAATTCACCAAATGATCTCAAAGACTGTAGCGTGAAATTTTAGTACGAGCCGATTGATTGCGTATATTGATCTAGATTTGAATGCGTTTACATGAAAAATCTAGTGTATGTTTATTTTCTGATGACAAAATCCCATTTTCTTTGAACATACAAAATGTACAACGGTGAAATACGTAAAATAGAAAATGCTTTCTACATCATTTTTTTTACATAGTTAATTACCATTTTTTTAAACACACTGCTTGAATAAAAATTGCAGTTATTTAAAAATTAATGAAATAATGTATCATGAAATTCACCAAATGATCTCAAACTCTGTAGTGTAAATGTTTCGCACGGGTCCATTGATTTCGTATATTGATCTAGATTTCAATGCGTTTATATGAAAAATCTGGTGTATATTTATTTTCTGATGACAAAATCCGTTTTCTTTGAAAATACAAAAACACAACGATGAACTATTGCCCCAAGATCTGAATATTTATAAAACTAGTTATAGTACGAATGCACCTCATTTGCCACGTTTTACGTATAATGTCCGTCTTGTTTTTTTTTTATATTTATTACAATAGGAATAACAATTTTTCTTTCTTTTTCGAGTTTGACTTTATTGTTCTCTAAGTATTCCATTAATAATTGTCTTGTATTATATTATTCTTTTAATATCCGTGGTGAGTTCAATCGTCGAATAAGAAATATTCATTAAGAAAGAAAATATATTCTATTAAAAGTACACAACTATTATTTACACATGTAAACCATCCAGTGTTGCCAGACGGGCTACTTTTTTTTAAATTCAGATTCTTGATTGGCACCACTTTTTTGAAATGGTAAAATGCACCTTATTTAATGACATATTAATGAAGGTGAAAACAAAGGTAATTTTACCGTTTCAAAAAAATGGTGGAAATCAAAAAATCTGAATTTAAAAAAAAATAGCCCACTGGCAACACTGAAACCATCAACGAATTTATTATGTTGAAAAAAAAAAATTGCGTAAAGAAATATTTAAAATATAAGATTTAAGGAGGGATTTGCTTTTTACAGTAAAAGAAAAATCGATTTTTCTCTTTTTTTATATATTTTTTTATTCCCCATAGTCTCTATAGTCCGCTATTAACCGTCTACAACGATTTGGCCGAATCCGAAGTCCGTTTATATTTATTTAGCGTTTTAGTGCAACGCGTCCGTAGACTTACACTGTTTTTGCATCCAGTGAGAGAGGGGTACTGCTCTCAAAGCTGGTAGACGGGAGGTGCTGGATTCAATCTCAATCACGCCCGTCGGCCTATTCGTTCGGCGTTTTCCGTGGTTTTCTTCAAACCTTGGATTTCTGTGCGTAAATGTGGGTTACGTTCCTTTAGACAGACCTCGAAGGAGGGCAAATCCCCTCCCCCCTTTGGGTCCACATCCCAGGTGTAGATAATTGGCCGTCATAAAACAACACCAATACTGTTTTAGTACCCTATAAACCGTTTTTACGCAAAATTACTCTTCTCAAACTGTGCGGGATCAGAACGCAAAACTGTTAAACCGATCTTGCTATTTTTCTTAAATTAAAGATGATATAATTTATTGGAGCTTGGACCAGGGCCGACTAATGCAGGAGCATACGGGGCAGCTGTCCCGGACCCTCTTTTTTAGCCCCCCCCCCCCCCCAAGAGATTAATCAGGATTACAAAATTAGTTAAATTTGAACAAAATTCATTTTCAAACATTTAGGAAGGAGGTGTGGTCCCCTTCTCCTCTCTGCTTCCAGTACTCTCTTCACCCATGCAAAAAACAAACTATATCATTAGAAAGCTAATGATTAAAATTGTATTATAACTACTTAGTATTCTATTATTTTCAAATGAAATTCTTTATTAACGTTTTCTTCTTAAAATGGCAAGTTAAAACCATTAATTATGACCAATTTGGGGTATTCTCTTTTAGACATCTTATAAAGTACGTAGATAAGCAAAGTAATAGTTTGCAAAGAAATACTCGTGTCAACCAACCTATTATTTTATTCTACTATTGTCCAACTAGCATTTTTTCTTAAAGTTGTGGCTATCTTTTTCTGATACCCTGTATACAAATATGAGCAATACCTGGTTCAAAATGTATGCATACATGCAGTATGTATGAAGTTTAGTACTAGCTGCTTCCACATTATTCACAAAAAAGTTCTATAGATAAATAGAAGGGGGACCTCAGAATGATGCTTGCCCGGGGCCCTCCATAGCCAAAGTCAGGCCCTGGTTTGGACCACTCTTTCAGACATTTTAATTATTATTATTTTTTTTTTTTAGAGGCAAGCCAAAGTGTAAAAAAGTGGTTCAGAAACACGCCTTTTATTCAAATTGCTGACACTTTGTTGATTTTCATTTTTTTTTATCTCAAAGTGGTTAAAGGTCCAGACAATATTATCTAATTTCATAACCCTTAACGGAAATTTATTGCAAATGAGTCTGGTGATCTATCAAATCCCGCCCGATCGCAAGTGCACGGCGCGTACGCTAGGCCATCCATCCACGGAACTGGAGCCACGTGACCAAATGAAAAAAAAATAAAAAGTTCTTCAAATGATAACATATAACGTGTAAAAAACCCTTAGCTAAAAGCTTCATTCATATTCCAAAAACATTTTTCTAAAAAACACTGCTTTTTCGGTCTTCTACAGACAAAACACCCCTTAAGATAGACCCCCCTTAAAATAGAATATAAATAAGAAGTAAGAAAATTCTATAAGCATAAAAGATGCTTCTTAAACATTTCTACTTTGCGCACCATGTCATACAAATTGAAAAATAATATAGAAAGAAAATTTTCTGTTATCATTAATAAGTAAAATTTGATCGTATAAAACTAATTTTTACTTTTATTTTCTTTGAAAATGTCAAATATATTTAACGGACTTTAAACACTAAAAATATCTCGATGCTTATATTTAAAAAATAAATATATTACCTTCAACATTTTCGAAAGCAAATAAAATATTCATTATTCTATATGGATAAATATGACTTTCGTGAAATATTCTGAGAGCGGTTTCCCCTAAGTATACATCTTTAAAAATATTTACTTTGCACTAAGTTTAAGGTCATAGTTTTCTAATATTAGTATGCTAATTTAAATTAAACTTCAAATTTTAATATTACTAAAAGTGTATTAAGTATTTTGTTTTCTCAAATCAAACATTTTAAAAATGATTTCATTTTTCCCGAATTTATTTAAACATTAAAATATTTTTAATTTTTAATTAATATTTGATGAATTTTCAGGATGTACGATTTTTTTTATACACAAAAAATATTGTAAATATAATTTTTAATCCTATTGATTACTTTTTAATTGCATTTTTAAGGATAATAACTTTTTAGTAAATATAAACTTTAAAAATCCAAAAAATACAGTCATTTTTAAATAATGAATTTTATCGTGTAATCTATATAGTATAATCTATACAGGTTTGTCTATAATTCTACGGCTATATCTTTCTAATCCCTACATCACTCCTACTTTACTGGTATAAATGAATGATCTTTGTTAAAAGGTCTTATCTTATAGTAGTATTTTGGAGATATTTGTATATCTACAAAAATTATGAAAATATTGTTAATAGTGAATTCGCTATTCCCCCTTTATCATGTTGCTGGAAATAGTTCATAAAATCCTCTTTTGCTTAATTACTACTATTTTTTTTTCACATTTCTTGTGGCATTACCTACTATTCTCCCATTGGCTGTTACCCACATTTTCCTGTTTCCCCATTGGTTAATGAACTTATCAGTTGAATCCGTTTCTCCTGTATATAAATGAACAAGTTTCCGTTATTCTTTGCACTGAGGACGGTACGCTAAACCCTACCGAAACTAGTCTGCTGAATGTTTGCTTATTCTGGCGTTTTTAACGTTGCTTTGAAATTTATATCATTCTGCGCCAAGTAGCATCTTAATAATTACTATAATACTATATTAAATAAAAATAATTATGCTTTAAGTAATAGTAAATATGGGCAAAAACTGGCAATTATACATATCCTAGACTATGGAAACTATTATTCCTTTTAATAAATATTATACATATTGTAATTTATGCCACCAAAACATGTAACACAGTCATAAGATAACTCATCTGTATATTCAGCAAAACTGGAATAAATAATTCAAATTAATAATAATGTTAGATTAATTTTTAACACAATTGTGCAAGTGGTAAATAAAATATATGAGTTGTAAATTTCCAAGTGGGTGAAAAATCCGATGAAATCAAGTCCCGGACATTTTTCACACACTTGGAAATTTACAACTCATATAATAATCATGGGATCAATTTCCTTAACCCATTTAGTCCTGAATTTTTGTTTTCTCAAATTTCTTGGTAAAATCACTTTAAAATGTTGCAAAATGAAACGGAAATATACCAAAAAAATTACGCAAAAATATTTTTGTATTTATTTGATAAAATGTGGATATACTAAATATGGCAATATCCATATGTGGAAGAATGCATAATAATATGTTTTGTCTAAATTTTTATAAACTAAGCTTTTAAATTGTATATTATATACTATAACTAGTATTTTTATGAACTATTAAAAAATATATTTATTTCTTTGAAAAGACTAATAACATTATAAGTATAATTAATAATGAAATAAGAATAATCGTATTTGTGGCTACAAAACAAGTTATTTCAAAATCATCTTGAGAAGGATTTTACATAAATAACTGTCCCTTAAATGGCTAATAGAAACATGTGCCTACTTGCGCCTCGCGCCCTATATTTTGTATGTTACAATCATGCATAAAAAAACAGGCTTGAACGTATAATTTTGCTATTTAAAAAATTACGTCTTTCAAAGAAGTCTACAAGTTAAGATTATGACTTATTTATTTGGATCCTTGATGCAAAAAAAAAAAAAAAAAATACAAATAAACTTACTTTTCACATTTCGATATCTTGAAAAATGAAAAATCTATAAACATCGAAAAAAGGCAATCGTTTAAGCAAATAAATATCAGACTTATGCTGTCATCTCTCGTTTAACAGATAAAGGCATTTATAGACAATTACTTCATACAATTTTCATGTTGTAAAGAAGAAGAAAATTATAAAAATTTATTAAAATTCGAAAAGTCTCAAAAATGGGACGGTAGGGATAAATGGGTTAATAAATTTCTCAAATTCTTCAACATGTGGTTCGTTTTATTATATAAAACATCAAATTATTAAAATTATTTATAAAAATATGTTTTGAGATTATGATATTTCAAGTTTTAACCCTCTCCCTACGCAACCCGAGAGTTTATCGGGCAACGTAAAAGTAGCAAAATTTGCGCAACACGAGATTTCATCGGGGATGCATTTTCTCCGTCTAATTAACCCGCCTTGATCATTCCCACCAGTTACTTTTTATTGTAAATTTTGCCTTATCTAATCAGAACAATTTACCGATTAAATCAGACGAAATTATTTGTTTTGAAAAACCGGTGAAGAAAGAATAAAAATTCTTAAAAGATGCTCGTCGCGAATTTTTGAAGCTATTTTGATAAAACAATTACGCAGCGAGAGGGTTAAATATTCATTATCAATCGATTATTAAAAAATCTTTAAATAATTTGAAGACGATCTCAAAACTGTTATTTCATGATAAATTATTTCTTTTTGAAAAAAAAAAAATATTCCTTAGAAGATAATCATTAAACTGTCAAGTCAAAATGTTGCGCAGGTGAAAAATAACAAAATAAATATCTATCTTAAGAATTTTATTTTTGAGATTAAAAAGAAATATATCGAGAAGGCTTATAATTATGCATAAAATAGGAGTACAAACTAATAACTATGTATAATAATTGTAATGTGTTATTCAACATGCAACTTATTACCAAAGTACCACAATGCAAATTAAACAACATTGTAATAAAATAAAGAAATGAGATAAATTGGGATGTTGTTAGGAAAAAATAATTTAAATTTAGGAGTAAATACAATAATAAGGTCAAAACTAATAATTATGTATAAATATTTCAATTATTATATCATTAATGTCCACTTAATATGTTATTTCTGAAGTTCCTCAAATTCAGATTGAGCAACATGGGAATAAAGAAAAGAATTATGAGTAATAAAGATTTTAATTTATTTTAATAATTTATCTTTTTTTTTTTGATTGAACATATTTATTGCTTTATTAATGAGAAGGTCAAAACCTTTATTAATATTTTCAAGGATATGACATTTCTCGCGATAAAAAATCATTCCTCATTGATATACTTTAAAAATAACCTTCTGTATATATAGTTTTTCAGAACACAAGAAAACTATTATTTCATGTGAAATTGTCTTATCAAATAAAGTTTTTCGTTTAAAGACCAACATTAAACAGTTTAAAAAAAATAAGTTGAGACTGGTGTAAATCAATAAGAACTAAAATGTCTTGTTAAAACACCATCAAAAACTTTTAAATTTCGAAAGACCTTTCGAAAGATCTGAGTCTTTTTTCGTCAGGTGCAAAGAAGATGTGTTTCTACTATGAAAACAGTCTATTGGCTGTGGATTTCTATTTACCTATTTGTTGTTTATTCAGCTTCTTTCCTTTCTCTTATCTCTCATTTCAGACTTGCTCCTGTTTTCATAGTAGAATAACGTTTTCTTACACGTGCCAGACGAAGAAAAACTCAGATCTTTCGAAAGGCCTAGCGCATTTAAAAGTTTTTGATGATGTTTTAATAAGATATTTTAGTCTTTAAAATTTTACCGGGGGGGGGGGGGGGGGTGTACCCATAGTTTTTTTTTTTTTTTTCGAAATACAAAAAGTGTCAAGAAATGATGAATATCAAGGTTAGAAACTGAAAATTATTCATCTATCATACTGGTTAATACCAAATATACATAAAACAAAGTAACCTTTTCTTAAGAAAAATAAATACAAATGTAAGTCTTCAAACGAGGGGTTCAGAACTAAGTGGATCAAGTTCATTTTTGAGCTAAATTCGGATGATTATTTTCTTGAACTGCTTAAAAGTGTAGAATACCTTTAAACCTACAAAATTTTCGATTATTTTTTTTTTTAAATGCATATTTTGATTCCGTACTCATTTCTTAACAATATGCAAAATACCAGTTTACTAATTATGGCAGTTTTATTAAGACCATATATTAAGACTACATATGATAAATAAACTTTTTCTTCCGTTTATTCAAAATGATAAATTTTGACACTGCGCGCTGTGTTACAAAAACACTATGCATGGCAATCAAAAGAAAATTTCAAAACATATTCATTTCTCTATTATCTACAACTTAAAAGCAGAAAAAGGTTTTTTCTTTTCTTTTCTTTTTTTTCTTTTTTTTTTTTTTTTTACTTAAAAATATATCTTTTATAGTGAAAAATAGGGGGCTCTGCCCCCTGCAAGCTACGATCGCCAACCCCCGTTCAGACACTGTAGAATCTAAAAGCACGCTAATCTGATCGGTTTGCTGTTAAGACATCCAGTTGCTGTTAAGACATCCAGTTGCCAGACAATCAGTTGCTGTTAAGACATCCAATGATTGTTTTCGTGCTTGGTTAAAGAAGATCAGTTAAACATTTGAAATGAAGCTAAAATAAAATGAATTAAGTAAACAGAGACTTTGTCTCTCGGTATTTTTTAGCAGCGTTATAAAACGATTGACGTAATACAATTACTAAAATTTGCTGCGTTAACACCTTCAAGGGCGGTGGTTCAATTTTGGACCACTTAATTTTAATTCTTAAATGCCACATTAGCATCAGAATATTGGGATGAAAATTTCCCTTTTATTAAGTAAGTGAACAAAAGCATTTTTTGTATTTCGAAATTTGTAAATTCTGGCGCCATTCACTGATTTCAAGATTTTACGAAGTGCCTTGTCCGTGAAAGGGTTAAACGCATATTAGTTTATTTATTATTTTAAAGTTTCCTTTCCCTTTTAATATTCACGTGTAAATACAATTTTCAGGACATAATTTTCAATATTTTTCTGCCTTTAACACGAACTCATTTAATAGTAATTTTAAAGATTTTTTTTTCTGTTTTTAATAGTCACGTGAAAATAGATTTTTAATCGTTAGGAAATATTATTCTTTGCGCTGTTTTTAAAATTGAAAACAATCTCTATAATAATAGCCTAAGTCATGTGACTATCATCAACAGCTCCAGGCGGATCCCTTCGCTTTTTATATTTCAGACGGCCATTTTGGTACTTTAATGTTAGCCAGTCACAGGTGTGATAAGTCGCCGAATATTATTCTATCCCCATTATTTCGTTTATATTATAATAGTCCAAGTCATGTAACTGCCATAACCAACGGGCTGTTTCCTTCGCTTTTCATAAGAAAGGTTTCCATTTTGATTAAAGAATCAAAATTATTTTTTCGAATAAAACTACATAAAAGTTGCCATGATCACAAAGAATTCCTGGTACTTTTATGTTAGCCGGGTGAAAATGTCGCCAATAGCTTTTTTTTTACTCGCCAGTTAGCATTTTTTTATTTTTCGAGTGGTAAATTAAAACGGTGCTACTTGGTTATCCCATCGAACAAAAATCTGTCGCCAAACTATAAGATTAAATGCCAATAATGGTTGATCGTGAATGTCACATTCACTTGACTTTAAGGAAGTTACAAATATTCACGCCATCAAGTGATTTTTATTTCGACGTTTTATTTGTATTTTTATTAATGTTATACTAATTTATTTGTTCTTTTGTTATTTAAAATAAAAAAAAATATGTCAATTTGTATAATTTGGCTATTTATATAATTTGGCGAAATTGGTCGACGGGAGAAGTAATAACATTAAAACGTTGATTTGAAGTGGAAATTAAATCTCATGATTTGTTGCATTGTCACATACGCACAGGGTTTGGCGTGATTTTTTTTTACAACAATTTGGCGAAAACCTCGTTTTCAAATACCTGTTACATATGTATTTTTTAATTATTTTCTGTTATTTTTAAAATGAAATAACAATAAATAAAAAAAAATTAATTAATAACTATAGAACAAAACAATTTGTAACATTTTTTTGTAAATAAAAAGAAAATAAATTGAAATAAACATTTATTAATAAATAAGCAACAATAGCCGGGTTACCATGTCAGGCAAAAAAAAAACACCATTTTGGCGCCAATTAGGTACCCCGTTGCGTATATGACATCTGTGTCTAATATTTTTTCTTTTCGTTTCGTTTTAAAAAAAGAATGAAGTAAAAGCCATTTATTTTAAAGGTTTTAATTTTAAATGAAAGTTTTGTATTAAATAAAATGATAATGAAATACAAATTGAATTCTGAATAAAAGTAACATGATGCATTTCTTAGCATACATTTAAGGGAGGCCAATCTCGTCGCCAAATTAATTTAAAGTAACCTTTTCTAAAATATGAAAAAAAATATCTGTTATGATTAAAATTTGAGTTGCCATCATTAGAAAAAAGTATTTAAAATGAGAAAAAAATTAATATTTCGAAAACTAATTCTAATTTTAAAATTCTAATACCAGTTTTGAGATCTGTGGATCAATATGGATGTTTGGTGATAATTTCATCGCAAAGTATTCCATATTTTAAGAGAAATTGCCGTGAAACTTAATCAGTTGTTTAATCAGTCGTTTCATAGAATCGCTACATAAATTCGTTTCAATTCGATTCATTAGGATTTTATATATATAGGGTAGATTTTAACTTTCTGTTAATTTATTTATTTAGTCAATATACTTTTTTAATATTCTGATGTTATTATAGAGGTACTTTTATGTATTTATTTTCATCAAAATTTCCTCTTTATATGCATATTTTCAGATTTTATCATGCGCGCAAGATTTTTTTTTTCTTGTTATCATATATTTTTAAACTTATCATTTCAATATTTATTTATGAATTTACAAGTATATATATATATATATAATTAAACATAAATTTAAATATGAGCTTTATATTAAAATGAAGTTTGATTTTTATTTTTAACTTTTACATTTTTTACTTTTTCGACGTGTTCAAAGGTATCCTACCCCCTTAAAGAGACAAGAGACCTCAAACTCATTTTTTATTTTTTTTAAAATTGTATTTTAAATACTATTCAGGGGTCACACTATATGAATTATGACATATATTTACCACATAAAAAAAAGGAAATTGTTTTAGAGAAAAGTAAGGAATTTTCCTGAATATTTTAAGCGTTATCAAGAACTTTAAAATGTTCCAACCTCATTCTATATCAATTGAAATACCCAATAATTTTTATGACAGTTTGCTTAGATACACAAATAAAACAGCGCATAATTTTTTTAATCTAAATACAATTGGAACAATTAAAATTAGTTAAGTACAGAAATAGGATGCAAAAACGCTGAGAATTGCATAACAATTAAAAAAAAAACTTACCTTTATATTCAAATATATCAAATTCGATGCACAGTTTTATTTATATATGTAAAACAAATTGGCGTAAAAATATTGAGGATTTTAATTTATATGGGATGCGAATGGGACATTTTGAAAGTTCTTGATAACGGCTTAAAATATTCAGGAAAATATCTTATTTTTCTTCAAATTTTTTTCTTCCAAAATTTTTTTTCTTTAATTTCTTGTGTGATTGCCATAATTCATATTGTGTGCTCTTGAATTGTATTTAAGGCAATTAAAAAAATTGTGTGAATGTTCCTTGTCCTCTGAAGTTCGACCTTTTCAGCTCGTATTTGGATCAAGTCCACAGTTATGATTGCTACCGATAAATGGCAGCAATAAATTTTAGTCAAATGGGAAAATTACTATCAAGTAGAATCTTTAACTCGATTTATCGCGAATGTGTGAAAAATGGATTTGATCCACATTAGTTATGAACGCCTCAAATGTAGACTTAGAAATATAAGAATAAAATTATTAAAAGACAAAGTATCGAATTAGTTTATTTTTATGACATGAAAATCTATTATTATACGTTATATAGAGTTACTACATGGTCAGATTGATATGGTCAATAGAAAATTTGGCATACCATAACCGGACCAAACGTCAGAATCAAATGTTTACACGTGTTCATCAACAACTGAAAATAAATGCAATCGTTCCTCATTCAGTATCCACTACACGGATGAGTGCGAAATATCAAACCGCCGAGCAATACTTCATCTGCTGAAACTTGGTTTTTATTTGACAGAAAATATGATTGGACCTCGATTGGAATTATCCGTGTCAATCGGTTACCTCCGATATCATGACAGGTACTGGTAACCGATCTATTTTGGCACATTTGTTGATGAACATGTGCATAACATTTGATGCTGAAGTTTGTGCCTGTTAGGGTTGCGTTATATATGCATTTCCGACCGCTTTTACCTGACATACCGTAAGTTAGATGCAAATCTACGTATTGGTTTAATGTATAATGATAATGATTAACATTATGTATACCGAAACCGAAATTTATGTATACCATAAAATTTAAAACTAACAAATAAGAATAAATGATATAAATATAAAAATACATAGATTATGTTTACGTTCCTCTATAAAAAAATAATAATAAATATGCTGATAATACTGAAATGACTAGTACAGGGATTATTTTATTTTATTCCTTTAACATTTTTTTAATATCAGCACTACCTTTTTATTCAGAAGTTAAAAATAATCAAAATTTAATTGTATTGAAACTCTTATTTTACAAATTTAAATAAAGCGAAAAAAATACTGAAATAAAGCATTGAAATAAATATTTTATGAAGTAAAATTTATTTCATTAATTTAACTTTTATTTTAAAAAAAGGCGTCGTTTAATTATTCAAAATCTCATAATACTTGTTTAATTTTGCATAAATAATTTTCAAACTACGTCATTTATAGTTTAAATTATTCATTTCTCATTTATATATATATATATATATATATATATATATATCAATGAGAAATGAATATTTTATATTATAAATGACGTAGTTTGAAAAATATTATATATATATATTATATCTTTGTGTATATATATATGATAAATTATATCTTTGTGAAAAAATGTTGTTTGTTATAGCATTTAGCAATGCATTCAAAATTGTTTTTAATATAAACACCGCCTGATAATTTTAAAATTAAAAATAAACAAAATTTAATAATATTGAAACTCTTATTTTACAAATTTAAACAAAAGCAAAAAAATATTCAAATAAAGTATTAAAATATAGATACTAGGAAGTAAATTTATTTCATTAATTTAAAGTTTTATTTCAAAGGAAACATCGTTTTATTATTAAAAAACTCCACTAATCCGATTTTGTATAAATATTTTTGAAACTATGTTATTTAAAGTTTAAGATAATATTTTTTCATTGATATATTGTGCTTTGATATATGCATTGATATATGTATTGATGTATGAATTTAGTAATATTGAATCTCTTATTTTACAAATTTAAAGAAAGACAAAAAATACTCACATAAAGTATTGGAATAAATATTCTATGTGGTAAATTTAGTTCACTATTTTAACTTCAAAAGAGATGTCCTTTTATTATTAAAAAGCTCAAAATACTAATCAGATTTTGTATAAATATTTTTCAACTTATGTCATTTAAAGTTTAAAATATTCATTTCTCATTGGTATATTCAAGCATTGATATATGTAATGATATATGTACTGATATATGAATTTAATAATATTGAAGTACTATTTTTACAAATTTAACGAAAGACGAAATATACTGAAATAAAGTATCGAAATAAGTATTCTAGGAAGTAAATTTATTTGATTATTTTAACTGTTATTTCTAAAGAGAATTCGTTTTATTATTAAAAAGCTCAAAATACCAATCAGATTTTGAATAAATATTTTCTAAACTATGTCATTTAAAGTTTAAAATATTTATTTCGCATTAATATGTGTATAAGGGTAAAAAACACTTTTAAATATTTCAGGAAAAAGAAATCTAATAAGGTTCGAAGACTAATATTTCATGATAAATTATTTCTTTTCGAAAAATTTTTATTCGTTAACAGATAATCATTAAACATACATTTAATTTTTTTTTTCTATAAGACCACCTGATTATTTTGAAATTAAAAATAAACAAAATTTAATATTATTGAAACCCTTATTTTACAAATTTAAAGAAAGACATAAAATACTGAAATGAAGTATTGAAATAAATATACTAAATAAATTTATTTAATTAATTTAACTTTTATTTCAAAAGAGACGTCGTTTTATTGTTAAAAAGCTCAAAATACTAATCAGATTTTGTATAAATATTTTTTCAAACGATGTCATTTAAAGTTTAAAATAATAATTCCGCATTGACATATAAAAAAACAACACACATTTTAAATATTTCAAGAAAAAAAAATTTAATAAGATCTAAAAACTATTATTTCATGATAAATTATTTCTTTTAAAAAAAAATTTTGTCTGTTAAAAGTTAATCATTAAATATGCATTTAACACTATGCATTTATCAATGCATTTAACATTTTTTATATATAACCACCACCTGATTAATAAGGAAATTAAAAGTAAACAAAATTTAATAATATTAAAGCCCTTATTTAAAAAAATTAAAGAAAGACAAAAAATACTGAAATAAATATACTAGAAAGTAAATTTATTTCTTTAATTTAACTTTTATTTGAAAAGCCATGTCGTTTTATTATTAAAAAGCTAGAAATGCTAATCAGATTTTGTATAAATATTTTTCAAACTATGTCATTTAAAGTTTAAAATATTCAATTAGCACTGATATATTTAAAAAAGGAAAAACAAACACATTTTAAATATTTCAAGAAAAAGAAATCTAATAATATCCGAAAACTATTATTCCATGATAAATTATTTCTTTTCGAAAAAAATGTTGTTCGTTAAAATATAATCATTAAACTGTCAAGTCAAAATGTTTCCCAGGCGAAAAATAAAATTTTTATATCCATCGACAAATTTTTATATTTCGAGATGGAATAAAAAAAAAATCCCCAAAAAATGATGAATAACACTCCTGGGAATGAAGCCTCGTTGACATCGACAAATGACGACAGATACTCTCGACGACAGTTGGAAGAACCTGGGAACAATGACGTGCATGAGAGAAGAAAAGGGGAGAAATCTCTCTCCTGTTCTAGGATTTCTTTTGTAACACAGCATCTTAATATTCCGGAAGAAAAGTTGAATATTTAAATCACGAAATAAAAGGATTATAATATACTGTGTTATGAATTTCAAAGAATAATATTTTAAGCATGTTATTTAATACACTCTCTCCCTTTTTTTGAAGGTTTACAGAAAACATTTCCCTTCTTTTCCGGAAAATATTTAACAGGCTCAAATAATATTCAGCCTCAATGAAAAAAAAAAATTAAAAATATTTGAAGAGTTGTGCGTGATAAAGTAATTTTTGGAAGAAAAGGATGTGTTATTTCCCTTATGATTTTTTTAGGCGAGGACAGGGAACTTAAGTAGTAGAATTTTGATCTTTAGTTATATTTCTTATGTCTTCTTATCACTTTTGAAAGAATGGCAAATTCATTGCATTGAGCGTTGGAAAATAAAATCTGGCTGCAATATATTTAACTTTTCAACATGTGATGGCAGTTTATTTGATTTCAAATATGGAGAATAGCGGCTTTTCATTAAGCTCGCGTCTGTAAACGATGCTGAGTAGCTTTAGAACCCCCGTGGGTATCAATAATTACTGGGTAATACAGATTTCACGTTTATTTAAATAATCTTGACGATTGACACTTATAGCCACGTTTGTTAATAGACTTTTTCTCTGTTTGATTTCTCTTCCGAGTTTTTTTGGGGGGAGCAGAGATGTTATTAGATAGCTGAATTTTGATCTTTAGACCTTTGACACCCAGACCGCTTTTTTCAAATACGGACGTAAATACCGGAGTTTAGTGTAAATTTTTATTTTCATATTTCACATGGACATACGCGCTGTACGTCTGGTAGTCGCCTACGATAAAATCAGGACGCACGCATCGTACGTCCTGGATATCAAATGATTAATAGCGTTTTCATCACTTCTCATCATTTCTTTAAAAAATGTTAAATTCATTTCAATCAGCGACATGCAATAAAATTCGTGTCTGAAATTATATTCAAGAAGAGTTGAATTTTCTGATTTATATAACAGCATGCAAAATTGATGTGTTATCTGCATTTCTAAATACATTTGCCCTCGAATCTAATAAAATGAAAAATGCATTGTTTTTATGTTATCATAAAACAGAATTATCTTTTCATCAGGGTATTTGTTAACGCTTTGTGCTTAGGTGATATTTTAATGTATCAGTTGAATGATTAAATGGTAAGTTGGTTGTGCCTGCATACTCCTACTTTTTATTCACTAAATAGAGACAATTTCATAAATTCGCAATTATGCATCCATTGTGGATAGGTCACCTTTTCCCGCAACTATGCTCCAAAACCTAAATCTTCCAATTTTGTACTGTACTAATAATGGCTAATTGTATTGCCATGTGGTTTCGGGTTTTCTGTTCTGCAGCCTTCAAAGTTACAGAATCCATCATTTACCAAAATTAGTAAAGTTTGAATATTTTCCTATTAAACTTAAAATTATTCCACAAAATTAGTGTTCATTATGCTCGTAAGGCTTTAAATAGATTCCCTTAGTTTCACTTGACATCTATATCATTCTAACCAACGCGTTCCGTTATTTAAAGAAGTGTGATCAAAATCCTTAACTCATCTATGTATAAGTGTATGAGAGCATCAAAATTAAGGCAATGAACATAAACTTTAATTAGTAGAATTCAAGACTTGATCCTTATTATTTGAAAACTCTTATGTTTCAACAATAATACATCGTATTATGTAAATTTCATTTAATAAGTAATATGAATGTTCCGCTCCCTTAGGTTAAAGAAAACTAACAAATAAAGAATATTTTAATATGTAATGTACCATACATATTTATATGAAAAATCTTAAATTTACTGAAATGGCAAATAATGAAGATGTCTTTCTGCACCAGTACTAAAGCAAATTGTTGCCCAATATCACTAAATATATTTCTTTAAATTCGATTTTTTAGCTAGTTAAAAAAGAACATATCAAATTATTATCAAAGAAAAAAAAAGAATTATTTCTAAAAAGTAATCGATAAAACTCGTGGGAATGGAGCCACGTTGACAACGACAAATGACGAGAATTGTTCTCGATAATAGATGTAAAAGCCTCCGGACAGTGACGTGCAAGAAACAAGGAAGAACTAAAATCTATCTTGTTCTGGAATTTCTTCAGATGCCAAGCTTTTTATAACTTGAAAAGAAAGGACGCATATTCGTGGGAAGAAATAAAGTGATTTTACTTTTAATACACGATACTTTTATTATTATATATTTTAGATGCAATCATAATGTTACTAAATGTATATTGAAACACATTTCTTCTTATTTTGACATTTTTATCAGTTTCTTCAATTTTAGACCTGCCAAATTAAAAAGAAACATATAATATGAACATTTATTAATATAGCTACGTGAATCCGCGAAGCGGCACGCGAACGTCGGAGGTCCTTGTATCCTTTCCGATATTTAACCGGACCAGAAAAAAAAATAAAAAGTTGTTGCCGGAAAATTTAGAAAGCTAAATGCATTAAAGACATCGAATAGGGAAAAAAGTAGATTGGTTATACTTTACTTTCATGTCTCCTCTAGCATGTGTTATACGCATACTCATACACAGGGAGTGGAGTAGCACTGCTACTGGGTATCCCCTTGAACTGTTATGCTGTTCGCTCTTCGAGAAAACGCTAAAAATTAAGAAAAAACCTAATAATAATTTTACTCCTATACCTCCCTTAACTGCTTTCAATACTACGGCATACACTGACAAAGCTGAAATTCTTGCTGAGCCGTATGCTGAGCAGTTCTCCACTAATCCTTACCTAGCTATCCCTGATCATTACTTTGATGTTCATGAAACAGATGAAAATTTCTTTATCCCCACGGATCCACTCCCAGAAATTTAGTCTATTATTATTTCTAACATAATTAAAAACAAGAAAGCCCCTGGATACGACAACATTTCTAATTTTGCACTTAAAAATCTTCCTTGCAATTGTATCATTTACCTTCCAAAACTAACCAATGCTATACTTAATTTTTACCACTTTCCTAAATCCTGGAAGACTTCTATTATCACACCAATTCCTAAACCTCAATGCAACTATCAAAATCCGACTACTTACGCCCCATTTCACTTCTACCCTCCATTAGCAGAGTTGTTGAGCGCGTCATTAGGTCCCAGCTCCACGACATCTTAGACGAACAAAATATTCTTATACCTGATAAATTTGGCTTCAAAGCTAAACATTCTACACTACTTCAACTCCTTCCTGTTGTGGAAATCCTTGGTGAAAACCGCAACTCGAAAACTCCAGCTGCGGCTGTTTTTCTTGATGTCGTTGAGGCTTTCGGTAAGGTCTGACATGAGAGTCTTATTTATAAATTAATTAAGCTTGGTATTAATGCTAGACTTATACATCTAATACATTCATACCTTATAGACCGCACTTTTTGTGTCCGCATAAACTATTACCCACGCTCTACCGTATTCTTGCTGGTATTCTTCAAGACTCAGTCCTCAGCCCTACATTGATTGATCTATTTTTTCAACGACATTCCCAGAACAATGGGAACTTATTTTGTCCTGTACGCGGGCGACAAGGCAATGTACGCCTCTGCACACCATTCATTCACTTTATACAAGATTTTACATAAGCACATTGATGGATTCCTTAACTGGTGTACTCATTGGCGTGTTAAACTTAACGAACAAAAAAAAAACTGTTATTTATTTTCCCAGAAAATTAACTTTTTCCAACGGTATTACTATTAAAAACACAACCATTCCATGGACTAACCACACTAAGTATCTGGGCATTACCCTTGATAGAAGACTAACATGGAATAAACACTTCATAAGTGTTCGTAGCAAAATCGCCGGACTCTCTAAATCTCTTTCACCTCTTCTTAAACGTAACATACTTTCTATCTATATATAAAAGCCGTTCTCTGTGTGTATGTCCTTTATACAAATCTTCAATTTTTGACGGATTTGCACGAAACTTCATTTACATAGGCTTTAGAACGTGGAAAAGAGCACTGTCTACTTTAAAAAATCATCAGAACACTATTTATCACTTTTTTCTCCCATGATCCGTAATTTAACATTATAGAAATATATCTTTTTCATTTTCTAATTAAATCGTTTCTTTCCCGTTGCCACACCCTAAAGAATGACACAATAATGTGAAAAAAGTAACGATAACGCGTTGCTATATTTTTGCATTTTTGAAATTGACGTCATTCTAAACAGAAAACGCACATTATTTATATATAAAATAAAAACTTCAACTGTAAGAGCGATAAAATGACGTAGCACTTTAATTTAATTGTTTTTTAAATTAAAATATCTACTTTAATGCAAACAGTCAAATTTCATGAAAACAATTTAGGAACAAGAAAAAAAAAGGCTAGATATGACCTCAAATTCCATCAAAACTTTTCAACGTGTAGTCAACTCACCGTAAATAAATGACTCCTATATTTTGTTTACTTCTTCGATTGTATACTACAGCCATAATCTGTTAAGTTAATGTTTTATTTTATGTTATTTTTGGCGTTTTAATTTCGTTTGCCAATTTAGTTATTGAATATTACACGAAAACAAACAAATTCTAAATTAGTTACAATGTTTTCGAACAATTGAGTTAATATTTTGTAATTGGATTGCAAGTATATTTAAAAAATATGCAGGCTTGAAAATTACTTCAAAATCCATAAAAAAATCTGTAAATTGAGATAAACATTACAAATAAATCTTACTGAAAGTACTTTTGTTTTCTATAAGATGTTGAAACAATCGAATGTGTGAGGTTTAGAGGTTAAATTGCAGTAAAAGGGAAATTAATTATTGTGTTAGGTTGTTGCCACAGAAAATATGATACCAGGTTACTCATAGACATGTCTTTTCTTTATACTATTGCATTAAGAGTAAACGGGTTCATTTTTCGTAATCGGGTTGCACGTACCTTTAAAAATATCCATGCATGAAAATTACTTTAAAATCCATTAAAATCAGAAAATTGAGATACGATTTTGAAACAAATTTCATTTGAAAGAACTTTTTCTATTCGACATTGTAAAAAATGAAATTGTGTGATGTTTAGAAGTTAGAAAATTTGCAGCAAAGGCGCAATTTATGGGTTACAATTTATGGGGCATAATTTATGGGCATTGACATATTGTTTATACTTTATATATATACCATGCAAACGAGAATTTCACTAAATGTTGCGCGATTTGGTGGAAATTTTTTTTCGTAATGTGGGGAAAATCACACATTTTTCTCTTACATACGGCAAAGATAACGCGCGTTCTGTTATTAAAGCTCAGGGATTTTACTTTGCGAGACAATAACGTTATGTTTTCTGATTGCCTTTTTAACGTTTTGTGGATGGGAATGAATGCACAAGTTTCAGTTATTGTGATTGCCGTATTATTTCGTTTTAAATTATTTTACCTGGAAGGCTCCTTATAATTGAGACGGGCGAAGCCGGGTAGTTCTGCTAGTTGAAAATAAACTAATATTATAAAATGCCTGTATTAGACCAGTATTAACTTATGCCTGCCCTATATGGGGATTCGCATGCAAAACTAGGTATGAACAACCTTTACCGTGCTCATAACAAAAGCTTTCGTAATATTCGTAATGGTCACAGGTACCTACGTAATACAACTATCCGATGGGATCTTAACACATCTTCTCTAAAAAAACGCATTAACCAACTTTCTAAAAACTTTTACAAAGGGCCTCGGTGGCCGAGCGGTTAGGACACCGCGCTGCCAGCCGCCAAGCATTGAGAGCGGCAGAGGTCTGCGAGTTCGACTCTTGCTGGCTCCATTGCACACTCTTTGTCGAGCTCCCGGATGTAATTGCTCTGTTTTGTAAATTTCATTGTGCTATCTCGTCCCTGTATATTGACGATGACTTATAAGCGGACCTAGATGTCAAGCACACAAGTCAGATGTATGTTTAAAAAAATAAATAAATAAACTTTTACAACACTGTTTACAATTTTCCTAACCAAATTATTGCGGAATTACCCGGCTACGAGGTATCCGACCCCACTAGTAGAAAACGCCCTAAATACTCGCTTTTGCTTGTACAGTCGTGGAAAAAAAAAAGTAAACACCCCCTACTAACTCCTCAACAAATTATCGTAGAAGAAAGTTACTGGTACCGAACGATTGGAAATAAAGTCAACTTTTAAATGATGTACAAATAATTTGCTTAGGGGCCATCTACATATTAAAACGAATCCAAACTTAATTTTTTTCAATGACAATACCCAATTTTAACGAAATATTTCAAATTTTCGGTTCAAACTATGCCTAGACATCAAATTTCAAGTCATTTGAATAAATTTTTGAATTATAAACATCCAAAATTTTGTGCTTCTAATGTTAAATTACATTTTCATATTTTTATTTATATCTCCAGAAATTATGTTCCTAATGTGCTAATTTTTTGTGTAGCAATAATACTAATATACCCAAACATAAATACGCTAAATTTGAAATATTTATAATTTTATGACATGAATTATGAATTATGAAATTAATATTCGAAAAAAATATGAATTGCAACCTACAATTTTTTTGATGGATTTAGATTTATTAAGTACTGCTTAATAGAAAACCAAAATTTCACATTTTTCTTCCAAGTATTTTTCAAATTATGCTTAAAAAACGGCAAAATGATGGTTTAAGGGGCCGTCTGTAATAGAAGTGACTAGATATTTTGAAATTTCTTCTACTGTCCTGTCATCTAGCAGGCTTCATTGACTGCTTAAGGTGCCTTGATCAAGAAGGGAGATCTCTCAGTTAATAATCGAGTACCGAACTTCAATTTGGATACAGCCCTTAAAATAAGCTTGTTTTAAAATAATTAATTTCTCAGAAACTTATGGTACTAATCGCATAAAAATTTGTTTATAGGCTAATTGAAGGGTGTAGAGTTCATTTATGCTGTCAAAATGGTGTACTGCTATTGTAAAAAACAAAGCTATGGTTCGTTTTAATATGTAGATGGCCCCCTGAGCAAATTTTATCTATATCACTTAAAAATAGACTTTATTTCCAATCGTTTGGTACCGGTAACTTTCTTCTACGATAATTTGTTGAGGAGTTAGTTGGGGGTGTTTACTTTTTTTCCCACGACTGTACATAATAATAACAATACTCGCTTTTGCTTAATGATGAAGATTGAGATTTCCTCATTCTTCAACCATACTTAACATTCTTGTTTGTTCTGTCCTCTTTAACTAAATTGCTAATCTGCTATTTGAATATCATTTTTTACAAGTTTATAATAAAATGTATGGTCACCGAAAAGAGTATTTTTTTTCAGATGGGGTATCACCGGTAGCTTTTTCGCCTATCCTCTTGGAACTAATGGAATTTTTTTATTTATTTTTTTTTTCTTTTCTATCTCTTTTTCTTTTTTACATTGATAAACTTTAAGTACTCTAAGTTCTTCATTTATTGCTATGCTATATCTTAACTCTTATTAGTTAATTTTCTCGTCGTGGCTACCAGCCGCACTTAAACATAATTATTAAATTTTCTCCATACTGGCCATCTAGAGCGGCTTGATATTAAGGTGAGGAAGTTTCTGAAGAAGTGCCTCTACCTCCCCCATGATTTACCATCTTCTGCCATCCACGCTTCGGTGTGTGATGGTGGCATGGGAATACCATCTTTGAGGTGGATGGTTCCGATGTGGGCGCGGAGACGTCTCAAAGACAGCTCCCAGCGTACCGAGTCAATCTTAAGGTACGACAACAAAGTCTTAAGTTCTAAGGCTAAGATTCAGTCAATGTGGAGAAGGGAGCTGTCCCGGAAGTGTGATGGGGTAGGGCTCGCCCAGGCGGCCAAGGTGCCGCAGGCCCACACGTGGGTTTCCGATGGAACATCTTTTCTTTCTGGGCGGGACTACATCAGCTGCATCCATGTGAGATATGGTTGTTTATTCAACAAATCTCGTGCAGCTCGTGGCAGAAATAAGGACAAATACTGCTCAAGAGGGTGTGGGGTCCCAGAGACCCTCAACCACATCTTGCAGCAGTGCCACGCCACACACTTCCGGAGAATCCAGCGGCACGACGCTGTGGTTAACTACCTCAACCGGTCATTGTCGCAGAGAGGCTACACGGTGCATAAGGAGCCGGTGCACCGGGTCGAGGCTGGGGTCTTTAAGCCCGACATAGTGGCCTACTCTCCTGAGCAAGTCATCGTCATCGACGCTCAGGTGGTAAATGACCAGTTGCATCTCGACACAGTTCACAGAACAAAGGCTCTCAAATATGAAAGCGCCCTACGTGCCAGTTTGCAGCCCCTCCGACCCCGGCGAGTGCTATTTACATCTTGCACCATAAACTTGCGCGGTGTCTTCTCGGCGGCCTCCGTTAACGACCTGTTGACGTTTGGTGTGATTAAAAAAAAAGATATCAAGGTCGTAAGTTCGAGGGTCTTGCTGGGGGGGGGGGGGGCGCCGCTTGGTGCTTTCATCGGCAAATGACGACGTGCAACCCACGTCCGAGAGAGGGGGTCGGGTAAGGACCACATCAGTCGTCTTTTTTCTTCACGGAGAGGCCTTGCCGTGAGTGGCCGAATGTGGGGCTCCTCCACTCGGAGGGGCGGGCGGTTTGGAGGGCCCACAAAAAAAAAAAAAAAAAAAAAAAAAATTCCCTAATGCCTTTGCAACCCGAATCACCTCTATACTGGATGTTAAGTTGCCACGCAACTAGGAAGACCATCAATCAGTTCACATATTCCTTTGTTCCATAGAAAACAGTAGGGGCGTAGCACTAAAGATGCCGGACGACCGCCGCGGCTTCCAGCTTAACCTCTTCGGGACGAGCATCTTTTACAGAATTTTTAATTTTTTTTCACCGGTTTTTAAAAACAGAAATTTTTGCATTATTCAATCGGAAAAATGAAAATGCTCGGATTAAATAAGACAAAATTTACAATAAAAATTTACTGGTGAGAATAATCACTGATTCTGGGCAGCTTACGCGCCACGTATACGTGTCGCTCGTCCCCAAGGGGTTAATGCGGCTATAACATTCCACTCAATTGTTTATTCCATGTACTGTTTTGCAATTACTTAATGAAAATATATACACATGTCTGATACATACACAAGTCTCCCAAATGGTCCGCCGACTGAATACCAATAATATTTTAGAAAATTTTTCTTTTTAGATTTTTCTTACAAACCGCCCTAGTATCACCTTTGAAAGTTAATTCTAGCGCAAACCTACCATAAAATTTTCTGTTAAAATTTATTGGTATTCAGTTGGCGGGCCGTTTGGGAGCCCTGCATATGTGCTCTCTTTAAATCGCTACAGATGACCGACATATTTTCAAAACGTTTAAATTGTAAAAAAAAAGAAAACGAAATATATACCGAATACAAAAGAAGTTTATCCAGCTCACTTAGAAGAGTGGGTTTATTTTTAATTTAAGGTACATACATCAGATATAATACAAATTAAACAAATTGGTCTCATTCCTTCTAAATTTGCTATTTCTGCGAGAAAAGTAACTTGCAGATTTTTTTTTTTTTTTAAATTAGCATAGCAAATGCAGTTGAATGAAGATTGAATTATTAAATGAGCTCTGCATAAACTGCTTCTAAGTATACTAAATTATATATTACAAAAATATTTAGCTGAAATCCGAAAACATCCGGATAAAGATTTAAATAATTTAGAAAAAAATGTATAAATATCTCTACATATCACAACATTAAATATTTTGAATACTTTATAATTAACTGTCAAGTTTATTTTTATTATTATTCCAGTTATATCGTGCCATTTTATATCTTTTTCCGATAGGTCGCTCGTTTTACGTGTAAAACATGTACACACTCACAAATGAGTTCTAATTTAACTCCACTTTTTATGCAACTTATACATTATCAATTTGATTAGATGCTATTATCTGAAGTTACTTTATTAAGAAATTTTTTTAAATGCGTACAAACTAATATTTCAGAAAAAAGGTAATATATTTACTTTTTTATCATTTGTTATTAATTTTTAAACTCGCTTGGTTATATCGGGCTACTTTATATGTATGAGTATGCACGATATAACGAGCGGGTACTGTATTAAGAACTTATTAGCTTTATTATATGCAAGCTTGCAGCAGGTTACTTAAAATATAAATAAATAAATAAATAAATATTATATATCATTTTTTAGCTAGTCTTTTTGGTATATTTCAACTAATATTTGAGAGGAAATATTATTGATTAGAAATAGTAATAGTAAAAAAAATAGAAGAATAGTCTCATGTTGCAACCATGCATCTGTCTTCTTCAATATAATTTCATATTTCTTAAATAATTATTTAACTGAAATAGAATATATTTTTTCCAGTATTAAAATGTAATCTGTAACTAACTATAAAAGTAATCCTTGTAATTCAAAATCGAAAATAAATGTTTGGAAATTTAACAAATAAATGAATAAATACGTGATTTTAATCTGTATGTAATGTAGAAAACGTATATAACTAATATGTAATGAATGCAAAATAGTATGTAATAGGTTCCACTTTCTCTCTTTTAAAAAAAGTTAAAACCATCAAACTATGCTTAAGGGGTCTCTTCACTCACTTGAAAACACCCGTTCGCAATTTTTAAAACTTTAGGCTGGTTGTTTTCGAATGTCTAGTTTAAATTTGAGTATTTTTAAAGGGCTTTTTTTTGCATGGGATAGCTGAGATGGGTCTCTGATATGTCTATAGCTTACTTTTTCGATTTCAGTTGAAGATTTACTTTCACTTTCAGAACCGGTTACGAAATTCAAAATTTCTTTATTAAACAAATCTGCCACTAAAATTTAAAAAGTACAAAATAGCCCTCTTAGAGATCGAGGTCAGCTATCCTATCCAAAAAGAAAAAAAATCGTTTAAAAATATTCAAAATTAAACGAGAAATTCGAAAACAACCTGGTCATAGGTTTAACATTAGTTAACTGGTCTTTTCAAAGGAGTGAAGAGTTACATTTTAGTTTGAATTTTGAAAATTAAATATAATTTTGATTCAATGCAAATAAAATAATTTTAAATATTCAGAAATAAATTAGAAATTATTAAAATATACTTTATATTATTTTCTTACGACAAAGAAATTTGAGAAGATAATTATAAATTATTATAATATATTCTTTTAAATTGAATTTTTAAAAGAATCTTCTAAACTGAAATTTTTTATCTTCTTCGCATAAATAAAAGTTTTTCTTTACTACTTAATATTTTATTACTTTTTCCTTTTTAGAATAAATAAAAGTTTTCCTTTTCTATTTAATCCTTTATTACTTTATATCTATAAAAACAAATTGAATATTCATGTATTGGAACCAATTTTTTTTTTAATATTATGAATAAAAGAAAAGAATTTTTCTGGAGAGCAAAATTCTTTGTTAAAAGTCTTTTCTACTGATAAGAGAATTGGGAGGAAATCTTTTATTCTTTCGAAGCCCTAAACTTTTGAATTCCCATAAGTCTCCCCGGTATAATCCTTTCCTCCAATGCGAAAGTGGAAGTTAGGCGAGTTTTAATAGTATGATTTATTCCGATGCATTAAATGAGAATGCCATGCGTTAAATAAATGCTCAATATGTTTATATTTGGAATATTTCAAAGATACAGGTAAAGCACTTCACTAACTACTGTAAATCAATGAGAATCTAAAAAATATATTAAACTATTCCTCAAAAGAAAAATTATTTTTCTAGTTTTAAAAATTAGTTTGATTAAATTGTACTGTACCAAATTTTCTTTATCAAATGAAATAATTTTTAAATTTAATAGAGCAAAAAGCCTTAGATTGGTAAAAAGTTTTAATAGTATGATTTATTCCAATGCATTAAATGAGAATACCATGCATTAACCCTTTCAGGTGTAAAGTATTTTCAATGCTAAAGTGTTGAAATAAATGAATGGCACCGGGATTTTCTAACAAATTTATTTGGAAAATAGAAAAAAGGCTATATTTCTTATACATATTAGATGTAAAATATTTTACCAAAATTCTGGTGCCAACGTGGCGTTTCGGAATGAATATTAAGTGGTTTCATAAACAGACCACCTCCCCTGAAACGGTTAAAAAAATGCTGCATACGTTTATATAGTATGTTTATATAATATTTATATAGTAAAAGTTTTAATACTATGATTTATTGCGATTAATTAAATGAGAATGCAATGCGTTAAATAAATGCTCAGTATGTTTATATTTGGAATATTTCAAGGATGCAGGTTAAGCGCTTCACTAGTCACTATAAATCGGCGAGAACCTCAAAAATATATAAAACTATTTTTCAAAAGAAAAATTATATTTTTGTAGTTTTAAAAATTAGTTTGATTAAATTGTTCTGTACCAGATTTTCTTCATCAAAATAATTAATTTTTTAATTTAATAGGGCAAAATGTCTTAAAGTAGTAAAATATTTATTAGTATGATTTATTCCGATGTATTAAATGAGAATACCATGCGTTCAATAAATGCTCAATATGCTTATATTTGGAATATTTCAAAGATACAGGTAAAGCACTTCACTAACCACTATAAATCGGTGAGCACCTCAAAAATATATTAATCTATTCCTCAAAAGAAAAATAATGTTTCTAGTTTTTAAAATTAGTTTGACTAAATTGTCCTGTACCAGATTTTCTTTGTCAAATGAATTAAATTTTTAATTTAATAGAGCAAAAAGTCTTAAATTGGTAAAAAGTTTTAATAGTATGAATTATTCAGATGCATTTAATGAGAATGACATGCGTTAAATAAATACTCAGCATGTTTATATTTGGAATATTTCAAGGATTCAGGTTAAGCGCTTCACTAGTCATTATGAATCGGCGAGAACATCAAGAATATATTAAACTATCCCTCAAAAGAAAAATTATTTTTGTTGTTTTAAAAAATAGTTTGATTAAATTGTTCTGTACCAGATTTTTCTTTCTTTATTTATTTTTTTTAATGTTTAATGGAGCAAAATGTCTTAAATTAGTAACAAATTTGAAAAAAGTATAGTACGATTTTGTGATTGCGCTAATTTATTCTTGTATAAATAGAATGAAACTTAATAATATTTTCGAAAATGAAGAAAAATGAACTTACTCGATAAGAGACTTGTAAAGTGAACCTGAAAAACAAAATTAGATAATTAATTTTTAAGCATTTATATGTGATTATTAAATATTTTTACAGTAATGTAATTTGGCCAGTATATAAGAAAAGAGACAACATAGTCCTAATAAAATGCGTATACTTTAAAAACGACCTAGGCTCGGTTTAAATTAGCTTTGTGTGAAACTGTATGTACCAATAAATTATCGCTTTATTATTGCTATAAAGCATTTTACTCTATGAAAGTAATATTTACAGAAACAATCATTATTAAAACGATGTGCATATTTCTAAATTTTACATTACTTACATATTTATAACGAAATTAAGACGAAATTGTTGATAATTGGTTGAATTCTGTTTTCGAGAAAGTTCTATCGACTTTGATTGGTTTGAATCATGTATCTCGGCTACAATTATGAAGGTACAGAAAATTCTTTGCGATTCTGAAAGCCAATTTTTTTCGACAGATCTCGTGAAATTTGGCGACATTCTTTCATTTGTCGCCAAGCATGTGTTTTGACATCGATAATCTTGAAAGTTGATTTCCCTGCCCAATGTCGCCAATATTTCGACAAATATCGGCAGATTGGATGAAATTCTGCCAACTTGCGACTTCGTTTACCGCCAGCTGTTAAATAACTTAATAACTATTTAAACCTCCATTTCCGTTGAAATACATCGTCCCGTACTGAACCCAAAATGACCCACTCATCGATTTTTCTAGAACGTGTGACGTATCCCAATGTCCTTCTGGTACCCCAAAACAGTAGAATACAAAATGTAGTCAAAATCGTTAGAATCGTTTTTTGAATAAAATTTGCATGTACACACACACACACACATATAGACACAAGATTTGGTCGTATTATAGTACACCGGGTATCCTAAAATGGACTGACGTATTTTAAAATTCAATAACTTACGAACGGTGACAGTTGTTCATATCATTTGTGCAGGAGAGTAATGTAATACGTCAGGAGTTTATTTACTGTGATTCAGGACTTTAGTTTCAAATATGAGCCATTGCTAGCGTTGCAAAAAGTAGGTGTTCAATCGAGGCAGAAATAGAAATCACCCAGAAATGGTTCGAATAATGGAAGTCGGATGGAGTAGGTCTTATTCGCCTATATAATCTTGTTTTTAGGTCCCGATATTGAATTCAGTTGGTATCATTTAAATATCTTTGGTGTTGTATTCGGATTCAAAAATAAGATCATCGGAACGAAGTTCAGAATCGCGACCATAAGAACAAAATTCTATAGACGAATATGACCCACTCCATATGTTTGACATCCTTCGTTGGCACCATGCTGAGTGATTTCTGCTTCTGCCTCGATTGGACGTATATTGCTCGCATCTATCGCTAGTAATTAGTTCTAAAACCAGGAGACGCAGGGAAAGAAACCCCCGACATCATACATTTCTCTCCTGCCAGAATTTCTTTAGCACACCCGGTATGATATTTGTGTAATCCTTTTTTGTTACAATAACGTTGGACATGTATCCTTCGAAATTATGGGTTATAAATCTCCCTTTTAGACATGTGCATTAGTATTCGCTAGATAATATATTTGACATTTATTTTAAAGGCATTTATCCAACCAAATGTTGTATTGGTCATTATTTTGAAATGCATTATGAAATAGGAAATTATAATTTTGCCATGAATAGCACAGACTTTCGATGTTATGTCACTATCTCATATAGTCACAGTGACTATTCTGACTAAAAGATTGCTTGTTTATTTCGTTATATTATGACTGACCGATGACGTTCGAAAGCACTTCGCCACTCCATAGTGATTTTTCACGACAAATATCCTGCTTTTAATCTTAACTACTTAAATGATGGAATAAATTCGGTAATTTAAAAAAAATACATACACCGTCACAATCTCTGTTTAATACATATAAATGGTAGGAAATTATTCAAAGCTATTCATACTAATTGTATGATGTATATACAATTTCTAGTAAATCCATTTCTTCAGCGTTTCACTTAGTTCTGTTAAATTCCTTAAGGGGTCTCAGGACTCTTAAAGCTTTAAAATTTTCGAAATTTTAATTTTTTTTAGATGTTAAACTCCTATCTTTTCTGAACATTTTGATATAATTGTTTCCTGGAAATTCTTATTAGAACTGAAGTTATGGGTTTTACATTCATACACGTTCAATTGCTGAATCGTCGTTTCGGAAACTTTGAAGCCATTTTTCTCCAAATGACGTTTTTGGGCATAACGCGCACGATATCTCAAAAACTTATGAATATTTTTTCATGAAATTTTCAAAACATATGTTTCATGTTAGTCTGTATAAACTGAACCTAAAATTTTCTTTTTATTGTTCAAAATAATATTTTTTTAAGTGATTATACTGTTGAATTTTTCTTAATTTTGCATTATCTAAATACAACTTTGTATTAAAAATATAAAAATGCTTTAAATACAAATTTATTCAGGTTCAGGGTAATTATTACAATCTAAAGTATAAGTAGGCACCAAAATTTTCGTTCTAGTTGCAATACTTATTTTGTAATCGTGCGCGTAAGCTGTTATGCCGATTTTTTGCTCGTCAAATGTCTAACAGTTTGGAGCCCCCTGTACATGCTAATTCTGCATATTATAATTTTTTAAAAAGATGAAATGAAAGAACATACTTATATATTTTATTCCAATTAAAATTGTGTCTTAAAATCAAATACATTTTAAGATATTAAATGTTGAAAATGGTCTTTTTTTTTTTTTTTTTTCAATTTTAAGAGTCCTGAGACCCCTTAACGAAATTGAACTACCTACTTAAAAAAATTCTGAATATCAAAGCGCTTTTCTTTATTTTCTTGTTGTAGCTACCGCCATAACTATGACTTCGTCAAGGTTGCAGTAAAGTTTCTATATAAATCATATACAAGCGAAATATACACTATATATATATATATATATATAATCCAAGCCCTTATATATACGCCATATACATCATATATAAGTGATAGTTACATCGTACATGAATCATATGCAGGGTGGTTCAAAAGGTCATGTCCAAATGGCACGTGTGGGCGTATCAGGTCATGAGAAACAGGAATTACATAGGAACTTGGGGTCGAAAACGCGATCATGACGGTGCAATTCTATCGCGACCGTGACGTAAAGAAAAGATGACAAACGGTGTAAAAGACCTTTATTTTACACAAAACTTTATCGAAGTACAAAATACAAATGAAAAACGTTACAACTCATAACAAGTTCTCAAAATATGCCCCATTAGCCGTGATGCATGCTTCACATAGGCGCCTCATAGAATCGTGAACACGTTCAATCGGTCTCGTACCGTTGCCACCGTGATCCCCGGACCTAAACCCCTGGATTTCTACCTCTGAGGGATGGCTTAAGTATCTGGTGTACGAGACACCCGTGCCATCGGCCATGGACCTCATGGCACAGATCGCTGAAGCAGCGGCACTTGTCCGGAAGACTTCTGGCCAATTGGAGCGTGTTCGCGAGTCACTGTGGCACCGATGTGAAGCATGCATCACGACTAATGGGCACATTTTGAGCAATTTGTATGAGTTGTAACATTTTTCATTTGTGTTTTGTACTTTGATTAAGTTTTTTGTAAAATAAGCGTCTTTCTACAACGTTTGTTATCTTTCTTTGCGTCAGGGGTTACGATGCAATTTCACCATCACGATCGTGTTTCCGACCACCAGTCCCTATGTAATTCTTGCTCCTCAGGACCTGGCACACCTACACGTGCCGTTTGGACATGACCTTTTGAACCACCCTGTATATACATATATGTCACATATAAGTCATATATATGTAATATTAATGTTGATAGATTCTTTAACGAAATAAAGCTACATTATTTCAAACATTCCGAATATGTAAGCACTCTTCAGTATTTTCTAGTTATAGGGGCCGCCATGATTACTATTTTTCGAAGGTAGATGCTGAGCTTCTATACACACCATTATCCGGTCTTTGCCCGTCTAGATGTTTGCTTGGCGGGGAGAGCAGATAATGGGCCCCATTTGTTGGGCCCAGCCTCGTTAACATAGCGATCCCTGTAACCAGGACCTATGAATTTCGCTTTTATAAATCTCTAAAATGACAAGACTTGTAAGACATCCCTGGGGGTTTCACGCCTATATCTTGATTATACGACAATCACTGTGCATATACGAGCCCATAATAATGGCCATCAGCATTTTCATCAAAAATATTTACTTACAAAAAGTATTTTTTGAAAGGAGAAGGAAATCTAATATATTTTGTATAAAGGTTGAAATTCGAAAACTAAGACAGCAAAATCTTAAAAAAAATTATAAGCATGATAAATAACAATAAAAATTCTTGGAAAATTGTCTTACGCAAAATATCTAATTACAAATCAGTAATAGTTGTCTTACTCGTGTAATCTTCCATAATCGGGTGTTCATAGCCGATGATGATAACAAAAATCACTAAATTAGGTCTAAAATTGCTGACATACGTTAACTATTTTTTAGCAGATTTCTTATGCTGCATTTTACGCTCCTACAGCCGCTGCAAAATGCAAAATGACCTAAAACTTTCAGCCCCCTCTTTAACCACCCTTTGTGGTTTAATATCTAAAATTGTTGAAATACATGCTCAACTATTTCTATGCTGAATTTCATGATCCTACCTAAATCTGCCGCTGAGATATGGCTAAAATGACCATAAAACATTCGACCCCACTCTTAGGGGATGAAATTTAAAAAATCACTTTTTAGTGGATGCATACATTGCACATAGAATATGTCTTTCAAATATCATTGTCCTAAGGGCAACGGTTGTGGCCCGGCATTGATTATGAGTCAGTCAGAACGTGTTTTTATGTTAGTATAGACAGATAGACAAGCGATATATACGCCGTACACCATATAGTATGTATATATATATACTCAAAATGCCCATATATATGCCATATACGTAATATATGTTATATTATCATCATATATGAGTCATATATACACTTGTATATGATATACATGTTATTTATGCATCATATGTACATAATATTTTCATCTTATATCTTATGTATATTTCATAAACCTTTCGTACACAGGCTATATATATAGAGAAAGCTTATTTGTACGTCACTTATAACTATAACGTTGTTCATATACATCATAGAAAAAACTTTACGTCATATATTACTTTAACACGATTTATGTTATATAACATGGTGGTACATCTCGGTCGATTGGCGATTAGTCTCCGCCGACCGCTATAACAAACAAGCATCCACTTTTCTACCACACCAAGAAAAGAATTCAATTCGGCACTTTAAAATAAACCTAAATTGCAATTTTCATGTTACTCAAATAATAAACACTAAACAAATTTACTTTCATCTTCAGATGTCAAATCTTCACAGATAATTAAAACCAGTAACTAAGAATGGGATATATATAAAAATTTTCTCTAGATATAAAGATAAAAGCAATCATATAAATTAATTAAAACTTTTATAATGACAGACGAAATGAATTGATTCTCTCTAGAAACGTAAAAGTTTTCGAAACTAAAGAAGTCTATGATCATTAGTAACTGAAGCGAAAAGAGCATCATCTATAAAAATGTCATCCAGCTGAAATCATTTTACAACACACAAGCTGTTTTTAGCACCACATCTTAATGGAGGTCTGACCGAGGAATCTATCCGACATTCTGATAAATGAGATCCAAGAAGAGGAAAGAAAATCATTGTGCGGAACGAGGTTATAAAGATATCAACGGGAAATGAAAACAAAAATATAGTAAGAGGTACTTGCATTGGGAAGGAAAGCAGTAACTGATATTTATTATAACAGGATATAATTAAAATGACGTGCTTATCATTAATTAAAGAAGTCCTGATTTGCTTCGAATATTTTGTAATATACTAATGCGCGTTCGATTGTTAATTATTTAGCAAGGTGTTATTAATATTTATGCGTACATTAATAATATTAAGGTTTACTATAGCAGTGGTAACATGAAGATCAGTGCTTGCTATACTGTTTTCTTCATATAAATGATATGACGAGCTTGGGTTGAACTTTCTTGCAGGCATGTAATTCGGCTTCTACTGCTTTTATATACAATCTAAAAATCTGTTGAAATGTGATGTTTGCAATTCCCCAAAACTGACAGAAAACACTTGATATTGTCAAGTAAGTTTTAAAAAAAGCTGATGTTTTTTTTTTTATTATTGAGGGGGGGGGGAGGGTAATCTTAATACGTTATTTAGAATTTGTACTCTTGCATATAGTATTGAGAAATTTTCAGAAATGTTTTTATAAATTAATTTCATATGATTTTCTTGGTGTATGTTTGATTTTAAAATAATTTAATGTTGAGGGGGATATTTTAGATTCAACTCTGTAAGTTTAAATATGCTTTCATTGGGTGAAGTACAATGCATTTTACTTATTTTATTCTATAAAATTTAATTCAATACTCTGCAAAAAATTGTAGTCTACAAAAATACGAAAACAATTTATATAATGACGTCATCCAAGCAACACTCATGACTGTGTTACAACATTTGACAGAATTGACACAAGAATTATCCAATTACGTTCTTCTGAATCATATCTAAAGAGAGAAAAAGAAATCATCGCATGCAACGTGATTATACGTGTCGACGAAAGAGGATAAAAAAAAGTATAGTACTAGTTAATTGTATTGTATCGTAAACTAGTTAAAAGTACTAGCTGCCATTTTTTGTAATAAGATATAATTTAATAATATAGTTATCGATAATAAAAGAAGTCGAGATATGCTTTTAACATTTTAGCAACATCTTACTGCACGTTCAGTCGCAAATTATGCGCTAAAATACTCTTAAATGCTTTGATTTACTTTAATAAAATTTTAGTTTTTTATAACACATTGAAGTCGTACGATGGCTTCATCTCTATGCACCCGATTAATGAAGAAATCACTCAAGTTTGAAAATATACAAATGATTTAAAAAGTGTCTTAGCCACCAAGTTAAACCAGGATCTCTAATTTAATGTTATAAAACTCTACAAACCGAATCAGAAATTTTAACCCTTTGCACTCTTATGTCGAGTCTGACTGGACATCGTATTTCTTTGCAAAATTTGCTTTTGGCACCAGTAATAAAGGAAAATAAAATTTGCCTTATTGAATTAGAGTATTTTTGAAATTGTGTACTTGAAGGGTACTTCTTTTTAAAAAGTGGTGTCAAGCGAATAAATTTATGTAAGAAACGCCCGAGTCAGAAGGGCTAAAATTTGTGTGATTTCGTCTTTAGTCGGTGTTACAAATATGAAATAAAATGTATAATTACGTCTTCCTCTTTAAATTGGTACTATCTCGTGCTGCAATTCGATATGTTTATCTGCATAATATTTCAGAATGTACGTTATTGCAATAAAGGTTGTTTTGAGTATACGGTATCTATAATAGCTCAGTTGTTCAAGCGTTTGGAAAGTTAAGCCAAAAGTTTTCTATTCAATTCTTGGCCTGTACACTTTTCTACTCAGCTGAGGAATTTCAAACCCAAATGATTTCCATGCTATCCTTTATCATATAAATGGAATGACGAGCTTGTGTTGAATTTCTTGATTGATGTGATATGTAATTCGGTTTCTACTGCATAGATGACATTTGTATGCTATGCACTCTAAATTTAATTACCGCAATCAGGCATTACAATTTTAACAATGCCAAACAAAAAAACATTTTTATGATTATATTTTCAGCGGAATTAAGAGGCCATCATGTATAAGATTTATTCAGTCAATATTTTTGTATATCTCAAAATGTGAAAATATTGAATAAATGTTTTAATGAATGATTTGCTTTATATTTGAAATTTCATTCTCTATCATGTTTCGAAACATATTGCATTAATATTGATTCACAACCAAAAATGAAACTTTTTTTTTGATATTCCGATGCAAATAAATATCATATGCAATGCAAGTAAAAAGGCAAAATGGAATATCTTCATTTTTTTATTATTATTTATTTCCTGTATACGCACAATTGAAAAGAAAAATATACATATTCGATGACAACCCTCATACAATATATATGAATACATTCTTGTTGTGGATGAATGTTCAACATAAATTTGAAAGCATAATATTTTGTTTTTCATATCATGCAGTTTTGTTTAAATGGGAAAACAAATTTATATCTAAATTATGGTTCTTGTACTTCTTCGCAAGAAATTTTATTTCAGCCACTATGAACATTAAAATTGCGAAACTTCTTTAATGCAACTCACAATTCTCATTTGCTGTGTATTTTATGCGAAATTTTGCTTTGAATTAAATCCGGATATTTTGTATCGAGTAAAAATTACAAGATAATCAAATGGGAACCTCTTTCTCGAATTTCTATCGATTCATATCCGTAACCAGAAAATAAATCGATAAATACACGCTTCGTTCAACAATTTTTACTTTAAAGTTGCGCTCTCATTTTTATCTGAATATAAAAAGAAAATTTGTTCAATTGAAATTTATCGTCAAAACACTTCCCAATGTTTAACACTTCCCAATAAAGTAAGATTAAAACTGATTATTAATTCGGTTTGTCTGTCTGCCGTCCTGTTGTCGCACTAACTCGCGTAAATATTGTCCAATTGCCATGAAAGTATATATGTTGTCGGATATCACTATTCTTGGAATTGAAAATGAAGTATGTAGCAAATAACGGTTCATTTACAGGGATACTCAAAATAATTCCGTTACATAACGGCTCCGTTACATTCAGTTCCTGATCTAAAAAATCATTTCGACTCTTTTTCTCTTTTTTTTTTTTTTTTGGTCAGTATCCTAAAAAACTTTTCACATAGCGTTTTGAACAAAAAAGATTAAGTACTTGCAAATAAATATTAAAACTAGGTTAAAAAGTAACTAAAACCACATTAAAAATTACACTGAAATGTTAAATGAATACGATTTGCAGGTATCGGTTATTAACTCTGTCGAATTTAGGTTAACTGAAGGTGGGGCTTAAATTTCAAACCTATAATGCATCTTTAATCTATTAATCATGCCCTTAACTTTATGTGTATCCTAAAACAGTCTAAACACTTTCACTGTCAAACGGAAGGAGATTCAATGACTTCGCTTATTTTTCAATACAATAATATTTCAATACAATAATTCAGCTAACGCTTGTGGAGAAAATCGGGACGTTCATTAGCTTTCTTACAGAAAATCGCCGTTGCAATGGTGGATGACATCTGGAATGCTTGTCGTCCATTGAAGCACCATTTATTGGTGAAAATTTTAACATCCTTTTATAAAACAATTTACAAAATTATAAATATGTCAGTTATTTTGGTTTGAAATTATGTAATGCTACCTTGAGATTGAGAACCTGCGAATTCGAAGCATTTTTTTTTTTTTTTTTTTTTTTTTTTATAAATTACATGTAAAATACTTTTACTAACCTGATGTATGAAAATTTAACTTTATGTTTTTTTATTCTAAGAATATGTTTCCTGTGATCGAAAAACACCTTAATGTTTCTCTTCTAGAGTTTTCTTGTCTCAAGGTTTGGGTTTTTTTTTAATGTTTTCTTCACTCATAGTCTCTGCTAATCTTTCTTTCTTTGACCTATCTCTCTTCCTTTTACTAGGTGCTTATATACAATGTCGATCGATTTACATCAATTTGTTTAGTCAAAATGTATTTCTAACTACGTCATTTTGAAAGTTCTTTTTAATTTTTTATTTAAATTATACTTTAAATAATTAATCTGGTGGAAAATGTATTAAAATTTAGTTAGAATTCCATATACCTATAACACTTATTTCAAATGCTGTATAATAATTCACGATTTCAGTCAATATTTCTAAACGTCCAGATGTCAACTAATCCTTGTTTATCCTGCATTTAAATCTACGCCATTGTTGTCAAAGTGATTTCTAAATGCATAAACACCACGGTAATTATAGTTTGGTCGGAGAGTATTCTAAAGTTGTAATTTCAGTCGCAAATAATAATTTGACATTTCAATGCGTAGCTAAACTATTGCCAAACATGGTAATAAATATGTAATACATTTTATGAACTTTGTGGTTAATAATCTCTTGCAAAACACTAGAAATAGCTTCATCATCTTTATTATACTTACCTATTGGTGTTTAAAATATACTAATTGCTTATGGATTAAAAAAAAAAAATGTACAAAACATTTCTTGACATGTGCGATGATTTAAAAACTCTTTACGTATATCCTTAGTATTAATGTGTAAATTAAATGAATGTTTATTCTTAATTAAAGATTTTTTATTTATATTTTATTCTATCCATTTAAAATAATAAATAACTTTCACATATAGGTAAATATTTTTTTTGGGTAAGTGAAAGATAAATTTTTTATCCAAAAGAAAAATATTATTTTATCAAGCCCGCACCCTGCTCCCCCCCCTCCCAAAAAAGTCAAATCTTAAATTTGTTAAATCAATTCACTAATTGCATTGCAACAGAAAATTCAACGCTCGTTTATAGATTTAATACATTTTTAAAAACATAGAAACTGTGTTAAGGGGTCTCAGGATCCTTAAAGCTTCGAATTTTTTTTGTTTAAACGTTAAACTGCTGTCGTCTCTGAACATTTTGATATAATTATTACCTTGAAACTCCCATTAGAACACAAGTTGTGACTTTTAGAATTATACTCGAGCAATAGCTTAATCGGCCTTTCCGAAACTTTGAATTCATTTTTTTCCAAATGACGTTTTTGGCCATAACGCGCAGGATATGAGAAAAAGTTCCAAATATTTTTTCATGAAGTATCAAAATATATGTTAGTCTGTATAATGTGAACCAAAAATTTCATTTTTATTGTTCAAAAAAATATTTTTTTAGGTGATTATGCTGTTGAAATTTTCAAATATTTGTATGAGCTAAATACAACTATGTATTAAAAATATAAAAATGATTTAAATACAAATTGATTTAGGTTCAGGTTAATTATTACAATTTGAAGTATAATTAGGTACAAAAACTTTCATTCTAATTGCAAAATTTACTTTATAATCCTGCACGTAAGATTTCTTACCAATTTTCTGCTGAACAAATGTCTGACAGTATGAAGCCCCCTATAAATACTAATTCTGCAACTTGCAATTTTTCAAATGTATGAAATGAAAGAACATACTTATATCTTCCTTCTCAATTAAAATTGTGTCTTAAAATCATATACATTTTAAGATATTAAACATTGAAAAGTGTCCTTTCTTTTCATTTTTTTCAAATTTTAAGTATCTTGAGACCCCTAAAAAAAGACATGCTATATTTTTTAACAATAAAGGCAATCTTCTCTATTAAACTAAAGGCATTCATTTCTTAAAGACAATGCTCCTACCGTCACTGATAGTCAATTTTCTCTCTTCCACGTTGTCACTAAATTTTCGATATGCATGTTCAAATTTTAAAATCAGAATTTCATGTTAGGCAACTAAGGCAATTTCTGCTTTCGTTTCTGTATACGCAAATCATATTACAATTTTTTTTTTTTTTTTTTTTTTTTTTTTTTTACAATAGTGGCGTGTTTATCATTGTGTGCAATTATAATTCGAACAATTACTATCAGCTTTTGAAATGAGTGTACATATTTTACATATTTCCGGTAAATAAGATCTTTAAAAATATCTATGAGCATCTGTATAAAATATCTGTAAGCAAATATATTCGAACAGTTTTGAAGAAATTAGAACAGGAGCATGGGACCTTTGTAACACTTGTCACATATGAAATTGTAGAAGCCATATATAGATACAGATATGAAATTTCCTCAAAGAAATCCACTAGTTTCACATAGAAGTGAAACCGGGAAATTAATAGAAGGGAAATGTTATCCAAAAACGATTTTATCTTTATAAATGTGTTCGATGTTGTTGCTCTTTTTCCAACATACCGAATCTCCTGAAACACAGCAGATCTACAATATTGGTTTCATCCAAATTATGCAACATAACATATTTATTATTGCTATACCTACTTTAAAAAGATATACTTGATTTATTTTGAAATATATTAATGTATTTTTGTGTTTCTTATTTTTTTTATCTCTATTTTTCTTCATTATCTGTTGTTTTCATTCTAATACCAGGGTTCGCACAGTTTTACCACTAAATTTTAACAGTATTTTCAAAGTATCTCACTGCAGAAAATTATTGCAAAATCTGTAAATAAAGGCGGTGGTTGCGAATTCTTTGGTTTAAAAATTAAATGTAAATTTTCTTATCATTAATAGCGGTGCCAGAGTCCTTGGAAATTCCAAGGAGTGTGCGAACCTTGAATACACTGCACCATCAATTACAACAAGTCAATTGATAGATGATTTTTTTTTTGAAAAATACATTTTTTTTCACCTAGATCCATCTAAAGTATGAATTCGAAAAGGGATTAATGTAAACATGACCATCCACCTTTTATAGTTCAAAAAATGTAAAATTGCTTCTGTAATCAAATGTAAAGTTAAAGTTAACCCTTTGTGTCTAAATATCTCCGATTTGAAAAATATTTACTCATAGGTTAGAATCATCATTTAAGCATCATTTTAAGCACGTTAGAAATAATAAAACAATTTTAAAACATGAAAAAAAAAATGTCTAAAAGGTACTTTTTTCACATTTGGAATAACAAAAAGACATATACTTCTTATAAATATTTGAAATTTTCGATTACAAAATTGTAAAGTTATACAATGTTACCATTGTAAAATATCTCTTTTTTTTACGTCTGCAGTCGTTTTAATTTTACAAAATTTACAACGGTAATTTTAGCAATAACCATGCGAAACTGGTAAAATAGTAAATAAAATTTTGACATAAAAGATTAATAGGGCATCGCCCCCTGTTGCAAGTCCTATGAACAATTTATATTAACTGCTGTATAGGAGGATATCAGCAATAAATAAAATCGTCTTTTAAATATCATTGTGTAAGTAACATGGAAATTTGTGTATGCTCTCAGATGTGCAAAGCGGTAATACAAAGTGTTAAAATATCGAATTTATTATTGTAGAATTATACAAATTTTTTGTGATTTATCATTCAATCAAATAAAATATAAAGAGTGTCCACTCTTATCACTGTTCGGTGTCTAATTCTGAAACAGTGAATGCTTAGATGCTGCCATATTAGATTATGAAAATATGAGATGCAAAATTTAAATGCAAAAGATGATTTAGGATTGCCAAGCTATATATGCGTTAACATCTCTATATTCGTACTTACTCTATATTCTTACTCTATATCGTCTATATTCGTACACTGTAAAAAAAAAAGTATGTGATTTTACTAAAAAACACGCAGTATAATTACAGGTATTATAGCAGTTACTAGAAAATCACCTGTAACCAATCACTGCTAGCAATTAAAATAATGAATAACTAATTTAATAAATTTAATTAAAAAAAATCTCATTCCTTTACGTCAGTAAAAGGCAAATAAAAATTATGATACTTCGGATTTTTTTTTTTATGTAAATCGTTTTGCAGCGCTATAAATGCATTTAGTTTTCGGTTACACACAACGAGTTACAAAACTTTTTAGAATATGAAGAATAATTTTCCAAACATTAATAATGGGACGCATGTATAAAAATTTAAATCCCGTAACTTTAACAAAAATAAGTATTTTATGTAAATATTTCTTTATTAATATAGAGAACAATATTTGAGACACTTTTACAATTGTAACTAAATCTCTGATCTAATCTCGGAAATATTTCTATATTTCTATTGTAAGACCATTTTATTTGTACGTTTCCTAATTCCACAAAATTCTAAGAAAAATATTTAAAATAAAAGATTTGAGTGGGGTTATAAATATTGCACAAAATCCCTGTAAATTCAAAGATAATTCTTCTAAATCTATTAATCCTTCTAAAATGTATTAAATGATTACGTAAATATTCTAATGTTGTTTTAACAATTCACGAAAAATGCTTTTGATGATAAAATTTTCACGACTTCATAATTCAGTAGATAAAGGGTTAAAGCTGCTCAATATGTCCGCCTTTATTTTCAACATTAATATATATTATTTAACATTTTAAAAGCATAGTAAAGGTTTTATGTGCATTAAAAAGCCACCTACTGGCTGATTTTAGAACTATTTTTTATTTAATAAATATCAAGAGCAACATTTGAATTATCTGCATTTTAAATTTTATCTAATTTGGAGATATAGAACGCTTTCTGAATGCCCTCTGAAGTGGGAAATTTGATTTTTGCTAACCATGTGCTTCCCGTGTTTTATTAGACTGCTAATGTAAGCTGTTTCTAATAGATATTATATAATCGTAATTCCACTGTTAATGATCATAAAATAATTTCTATATAATTTTTGGGGAGGGAAAATAATAATAATGATCTTTATGAAAAATGTCTTTTCTTTTTTCCGGTTTATTTTTATAACCCATTTAAATATATCAAAATTTTAAATCAATCTTATTATTATAAAATTTTCCAGGCTTGAGATAATATGTTAAAATTACTCTATCCGAAATTCTTTTTTTTTATTTCGAAAATTTAACATTCGATTTTAACTATTTTAAAAGGTAATTTAATTCATATCAGAATATTTTCCGAGCTGAAGTGTTGAGAGTTAGACGGATGTACTAAGGAAGCTATAAAAATGATAATATTTTTATGAAACCAGCAACTTATCTTTTTCAAATTTATAAACGAAAATTCTGCCTATTCCTAAAACATAATCTCGTTAGAAATTTTGATAACGATCTCGCTTGGAGCAAAATGATAAAAATACGTTGGGTAGAATTTAATTTTTATCTTAAGTACTTACTAACTTAACATTTACCCATGCCTGCAGATGAAAGTATGTTTGAAATATTTTTATTAGAATATGATAGAAACTTTTTTAACTGCTGCATCTGATTTTGAAGATTTTTATTATAGCAATATATCCTATTTTGACTAAAATAAAAAGTCCATTTGATTATAATTCATTAAAACAGAAATAAGAGCTTTAATATGTATAAAAGAATATTTTCTATATAAGAAATAATATTTTACATCTTGGGTTGGATGAAGAAATTTTTAAAGATATTATAGAGTTTTAATTATTGACTAATTATCAATTTAATAGCTTATTTGATATTTTCAAATATATATTCCACGTATATCAGTATAGTTCACATATTCGACGTAAGTGTAACAAGGAAATCAGACCTAATAAACAAAATCGGAATGATATCGTCTACTACAATGTCAAATAAAATAAGAATACTTCTTAATATTGCTCTTATACTTCTTAGGTTTTACGAAAATTAATATAATCTCTTCGGAATTATCCGAAATTCCTAAAAGGCATTTCTTTATCTTGATATGGCGCTGAAAGTTTCGAGATTTAAAGAAGCATTTCTAAAACAAAAGTTTCTTTTGCTACACCTAATTTTCGGAAACGTTTCAGAGAAGATTTAACTATGTATAACCTGAAAATCAATATTTTGGAAGCTATCAGTTCTCATTGCAACATTTTTGGTTGCGTGAAATAAATCATATACACTGTAAAAAAACCACTGTAAATTTGCCAGCACAAACTCGATCACAGTGCTGTATCTTTCTTTGGTTTCCTGATTATATAAACATGAAAAATACTGTAGTTGCGTAAAATTAACAGCACAATGGGCTGGCAATTTGGACGCAAGCACAAACTGCTGGCGTCCAAAATTATATACCAAGTCATAATTCTAAATGCATTTTATTTTTCATAATTGTATTTCCGTTAACGCAACTAATTCATTGCATGCTTAATTACAAAACAATCTCAAAAGAATACATGTCTTCAAAAATCTTCTGTTATTGAAATATAGTATGTAGGATTTTATGTATATATTATCTAGTTAAAGATTCATTTGACTTATAACTACAAATGAATGCTGTTATTAGTTTTTACATTTTATACAACATTATTATTTACACGAATAATTAATATATTCACGGATATTCAACTAAATCGATAATATAATGCATTCATAAACATAAATATTGTAATTCAGTTAAAACTCTTACTTAAATATTTTATTTGGCATTCAACAGATCTTACACCTTCATGTTCAGATACAAAATATGGAACACAAACAAAGTACACAACACAAAGGAAGTAGCATCCTTGGTGCTTTTATTTCTAAATCTTCTATACACGAGAATATCGCCTTATATCTTGCGATTTTCCCATGTTCTTCGTGTTATACTTTTTCTTTCCCTATCTGATATTCTGTATCGATTAATTAAACTCTCGAGTTTCTAAGTTGCATCGTTTAGGATATTTTTATCCCACATTTATATCTAAAGTTCAATCGAAAATATGGTTGTCTAATCCGCAGTATTCCGAGTGGGAAAAGGGGGCTTAAGACAATGACAAATTAAACTACTATATTCGAGCTATTTGTAAGTTACGATTTAGTACAAATAATAACAGAAAATGTTATATCATTTTCTAGTTCTGTTTCTTACTACTGCAGCTATTTCGTTATATGATAACAGCAGAGAAAGCTCTAAACGATCCATGATATAAAATATTCCTATGAACGAAAGGAATCTATCTCTAATACCAAATTCAAATTAATATGATTTAAAGCGCTATCTATATTATAAAGGACAAACATATCTGTGCGTAACGCATACGTCATTTTGAGAATGGCAACACTTTGAAATTTGAATTAAAATTTCGGTTTTGCAATTATATCTACGGCAAATTTTTAAACTTCTAAACATCGCACATTTAAAATTTTAACACCGTCGAATAAGGAAAAATGTGCTCTTTTAAATGCAATTTGTTTGAAAGCTGTATCTCAATTTATTTTTGAGATATTAATTTTTTTGTAGTTTTTAATAAAAATTTTGTAATTGTGGCAACTGAAGTACCCCATTTATATTGAAAGTAAAGGGAAAAAAGTCATGGTTCATTATTTTTATTGATTATATCCTTATTGATGCCATTTTCACAATACAAATAAAAGTAACTTTTTTATAATTTTTGAACAGAAAATGATATCAGACATTAAAAAAAAAAACCGCATTCTTCTTCATAAATCAGTTACATTTCAATATTTTTACATTACGCTGATACTGAGTTTGAGACTCTAGGCAAAATGATTCACTGAGTAAAAATTATGTCATATTTAAAACAAAACGATCATTTATTTTGATAAAACTAAATATTTGACCAATACTATGACAACTAAAGGCAAATTTCTGATTTTTTCTTTTTTTTTTCATTTTTTTTTTTTTCGCGGGTATTGAGATTAGAACTTAAAGTTTGTGCGCATGTTCACATGAAAAGTTGTATCCGACAAACGTGACTTTAAGTTTAGAAATACATTCATTGATAATGTATTGCGCGTTAAAATACTTTCAAATTGTGAATTTGAGTGGTGCGTATGTAAATTATGGGAATGTGAAAATAACGTACAATTTAGATTTCATGGGAGAAAATTTTGTGTTGTGACAAAGCGAAATCCTTTTACTGATTTTCCATCCCATTAAAACAAACAAAAAAGTCTCAATCGATAAATTCATCTTGATTACGTAATCTAATACAGTTTAATTTTTCAATAATTTAAGCTGTTGATGTTTGTGGAAATAATATTTTGGTAATTTTAAGTTTAAAATATTATTAGTTTTAAGAGTGAGACAACCAATGTTAGATGAATTGTTTATTGTAATTATTTTAGCAGGTTTATTATAAATTTGATGACAGATCCTTTATAACATTTTAGTTCGTCGAATTTCGACGGGTTCCTACTCGTATTTATAATTTCAATACAATGACTAATGAAATTCATAAATTCTAAGACGCTTGAACATTATGTTGTAGCACAAACATCGAATGAAAAGGCATACCATTGCTACTGCACCTAACTCGCACTATGCTAAATGCACAGAATGACAAACAAAATCATTGCTTAAAAAATATCCTACTTTTTTGCATGAAATGTATTTCATGACCCCAGAAGCCAAGGGATACAAGTGACAAAGTTTAGTTTTGGAGTAAATTAAATTCACAGTTGGAACATCAATAACTATTGACTGAATTAAAATATGAAACTGTTGCTTATTTCACACCGGTCTTTGAACTCTTATTTCAATAACTGTTAAAGGGAAGTAGAAAACAATATATATATATATATTTTAATTTAAGAAGAGATTAAAGAGTTAAATAGTTAAGTAGTTTAAAGAGCTTAAATAATTGACCTCTAGAACGCAGCAAATAAATAGAAAATCACTGATATTTCTTTCCCTCCAAACAAATAGCCGTATTTCCTGGTAGCCTTTGCACTTAGCTCAATTTTTTTCAGTTTTCTCACTTATACCCCTTTGGCTTCTGAAAACCTCATTTCTAAATGCATTACAAATCATTTTTATTTAATGTGGTATCTCTCAAAGAGAGTAACTATTCTCAGTTCACTGACGAATAAAATTCGTAAATTCCGTATGTCCGTTGATTATAGTACAAATAGCACCTGGAAAACTAGGCATTTTTTAATTGCTATTTCTGGTATTACAACAAATAATTTTTCTGCTAAATACGCAGACAGCTCAAAAAAAATTCTATTATTTCGCATGAATTGTATTTCACATGTTTATTACAAAGTAAATTGTGATATCTGTGATATATAATAATTAAGCTCATCACAATGAGAAATGAAATTTATAAATGCCAGATGTTCGTATTTATGATATAGCACAAATACCAACTGAAATAGTAGACTATTTGAATCGTTATTTCTGTTACTGCAAAAAATTCGTTTTACGCTAAATACTCGTACATAGGCAGCTCCAAAAATATTCTATAATTTTGCACGATATTTACTTCAAATATTCAATGCAAGCCACTATTATCTATAGTGTAAGCTCTGAAATAGAATAATTATATTAAATACAGAAACGTGTGAAATTCTTAAATGCCAGATGTTCGTATTTATGACGTAGAACAAATATCAGCTGAAAAAACAGACACTTTTCAATTGTTATTTCAGTTACTGCAACAAATTCGTTTTACGTCTCTCAAAAAGAATAACTAAACTCAGTACAGTTACACATAAAATTCATAAATTCCAGTTATCCGTGAGTTGCGATTTAGTACAAATAGTAACTGAAATATCAGAACATTTACAATTGTTAGTTCTGCCACTGCAACAATATATTTTTTAAGGTTTAATACGCAATTAGCTATTCCATTTTTTTTTTACATAATATGTTTTTCTAATTACACTACAAACTAATATTATATACTACACTATCTGTCTAAATGAATAACTAAACTCAGTGCAATGATAAATGAAATTAATAAATTCGCTGTGTTCGTATTTATGATGCAACACAAATACAAATTGGAAAACCAGACTATTTTCAATTGTTATTTCTGTTACTGCAACAAATTCGGTTTATGCTAAATACAAAGCTAGCTCCAAGAAAAATCTATTATTTTGTATTAAATTATTTCGAATATTCAATGCAAACTAATATTATCTATTGAGCTATCTATTGAAATTAAATTCATAGGTTTCGGATATCCATTATTTAAGATGTAGCATAAGTAGGATAGATTGTGTAAGGATGTGCCGTAGTTTTTAAATGAAATGTTTAAAAAATCGCCTATTGTTTTTATTTCTTATTCATTGACTTTTTGCTAAAGTTTGTACTTTTACGTATGATTTAAAAATTTATTTCATTTTACAGATATTATAGAAAGCATCGAAATTTGTATTTTTATAAACGCTTTCATTTCGACATCTTACCCAATTTTGAGGTAAGGTGGCTAATAATCTAGAGGTACGATGACTCCTGGAGTTTGATTTGTAAACAATAATTTTTGTGAAGAAAATGGAAAACATAATGGTACGACTAAAAGTAACTTTACTATTTTAGACATAATAAATTTGTTAACTCATATAATATTAGGAAATTACAAAAATATGAATGTGCCAAAAACTGACAATTTAATAAAAAACAAACCAATATTTAAACTAAAAGGTTATGTTCTACTTAACATTTAAAAGAATTATGGCTCTTAAATATGCCTAGTTTTAAAACATAATAACAAGTTTTAAAAGGGTAAAGCCACTTTGATAAAAGTGCATTGGAAATGTATTTTAAATTCAATACAAACTAATATTATCTAATGCAGTATCACTCAGAAGGAATAACTGAACTCACTACAACAACAAATGAATTGCATAAATTCCAGATGTTCGTATTTTTGATATAAAAGAAGTTATAACTAAAAAGCAGAATATATTTAATTTCTGTTAATTCCAACAAATTCATTTTATGCTAAGTACATAGCCAGATCCTAAAAAATATTCCATTATTTCGCATGAAATGTTCTCCAAATATGTGTGTAATGTAATGTAAACTAATATTTTCTATTGCGCTATCTCTCAAATAGAATAATTAAGCACATAATTAAGTACATTGACAAATGAAATTCATAATGTCCGTGTGTTATAATACTATTGAGATGTCTGTATGTTATAATACTATTCAGATGTCTGTATGTCATGACACTAACCATTGTAAATACCAACTGAAAGAGTAGACGATTTACAATTGGTATTTCTGTTACTTTAAAAAATGCGTTTTATTTAAACTACGCAACCAGCATCAAAAAAATATTCCATTATTTCGCATGAGATATTTTCTAAATGCGATACAAACTAATATTATCTAATGCAGTATCTCTCAAAAAGAATAACTCAACTCACTATAATTACAAATGAAATTCATAAATTTCAGATGTTCCTATTTATCATTTAACAGAAATATAACTGAAAAATCAGAATATATTCATTTGCTATTTCTGTTAATGCAACAAATTCGTTTTACGCTAAATACATAGACAAATTAAAAAAATATTCTATTATTTCGCATGAAATGTATTTCAAATATTCAATACAAACTAATGTTATCTATTGCGCTATCTCTCAAATAGAATAATTAAGCTCAGTACAGTGACAAATGAAATTCATAAATTCCAGAGGTTTGTAGGTTATGATGTAGCACAATCCGGATTAAAAGGACAAGGATAAATTAATGAACAGTTCTAAAACTTTTGCAGTTAATTAATCTGATAAAACTGTTCAAATGCCATCCATTTATTTCTAATCAGTTTAAATTTTAAGTGTTATCGTTTCCTATCCCCCGTTATATCTTAATCCATCGTACACATGAAATCTGGGGTTATAATTGCGTTTATAATTAGATAGAGTATATTCTATAGTATTAGGTGATTTAGTAATAATATCACAGTCAGTTGATTAAATTGAAGTGTGCAACATAATTAGTCAGTTTATGTGAGTGTAGATGCTTTCTAGTAATGAATATTCTGTTGTGAAACCGACTGAACTGACGTATGACAAGAATCCCAATAGGGATATAAGGGATTCAATGGGTAAGCTATAGACACTTTATGTTATGAATAGTCCTTTAATGAAGCGTGTAAAGTCGTTTTAATACATAACTATTCTAAGATAGATATCTCAGAAAAAGTATACCAAAATGTATCTTATTGTTTTCATAGAGAATAAAAAATAACAGGAAAACATAGAAAAATATGAATTATATGGAAAGTATGAAGACACTTTATGTTAGGAATAGTCCTTTAATGAAGCGTGTAAAGTCCTTTTAATACATAACTATTCTAAGATAGATATCGCAGAAAAAGTATTCCAAAATGTATCTTATTGTTTTCATAGAGAATAAAAAATAACAGGAAAACATGGAAAAATATGAATTATATGGAAAGTATGAAGACACTTTATGTTAGGAATAGTCCTTTAATGAAGCGTGTAAAGTCGTTTTAATATATAACCATTCTAAGATAGATATCGCAGAAAAAGTATTCCAAAATGTATCTTATTGTTTTCATAGGGAATAAAAAATAACAGGAAAACATGGAAAAATATGAATTATATGGAAAGTATGAAGACACTTTATGTTAGGAATAGTCCTTTAATGAAGCGTGTAAAGTCGTTTTAATACATAACCATTCTAAGATAGATATAGCAGAAAAAGTATTCCAAAATGTTTCTTATTGTTTTCATAGAGAGTAAAAAATAACAGGAAAACATGGAAAAATATGAATTATATGGAAAGTATGAAGACACTTTATGTTAGGAATAGTCCTTTAATGAAGCGTGTAAAGTCGTTTTAATACATAACCATTCTAAGATAGATATCGCAGAAAAAGTATTCCAAAATGTATCTTATTGTTTTCATAGAGAATAAAAAATAACAGGAAAACATGGAAAAATATGAATTATATGGAAAGTATGAAGACACTTTATGTTAGGAATAGTCCTTTAATGAAGCTTGTAAAGTCGTTTTAATACATAACCATTCTAAGATAGATATCGCAGAAAAAGTGTTCCAAAATGTATCTTATTGTTTTCATAGAGAATAAAAAATAACAGGAAAACATGGAAAAATATGAATTATATGGAAAGTATGAAGACACTTTATGTTAGGAATAGTCCTTTAATGAAGCGTGTAAAGTCGTTTTAATACATAACCATTCTAAGATAGATATCGCAGAAAAAGTATTCCAAAATGTATCTTATTGTTTTCATAGAGAATAAAAAATAACAGGAAAACATGGAAAAATATGAATTATATGGAAAGTATGAAGACACTTTATGTTAGGAATAGTCCTTTAATGAAGCGTGTAAAGTCGTTTTAATACATAACCATTCTAAGATAGATATCGCAGAAAAAGTATTCCAAAATGTATCTTATTGTTTTCATAGAGAATAAAAAATAACAGGAAAACATAGAAAAATATGAATTATAAGCAAAATATGAAGACACATTATGCTATGAATAGTCCTTTAATGATGTGTGTGAAATCGTTTTGATAAATAACTGTACTGAGATAGATATCACAGAAAAAGTATACCAAAATGTATCTTATTGTTTTCATAGAGAATGAAAAATAACAGGAAAACATGGAAAAATATGAATTATATGGAAAATATGAAGACACATTATGCTATGAATAGTCCTTTAATGATGTGTGTGAAATCGTTTTGCTAAATAACTGTAATGAGATAGATATCTCATAAAAAGTAGACCAAAATGTATCTTATTGCTGTCATAGAGAAAAAACATAAAAGGAAAACATGGAAAAATATTAGAAAATATGAAGGCACTTTATGTTTTGAATAGTCCTTTAATGATGTCTGTAAAATCGTTTTCAAAAATAACTATACTAACAAGGGAACCACTTTAGGTGTTGCTCGCACCTAGTATTGAAACCTGGTGCATTTTAAAGCTCTATATTAGGAAGTTTGGGAATCGATAAAATTTTTTTGTTAAAATAATATTTTTTGATTTTACAGCCGATTAACTTTCTGAAAATGCAATTTTCGAGACCACTTTTCGGGCTGTTAAAGTAAAAGTTTAAAAAAAAAAATAGTTAAAAATATAAATTAGTCAATAATAACTATAAAATGTTGAAAAAAGTTTTAAAATTCCTTCAAGAACCTACGAATTTGATTTTTAAAAAAATACAGTATTATATTTACATATTTGGCGGGGAAAGATTGGCGTCTTTTTCATCCCGTACAGTTTTCCGGAAACCCTAGCTCAGTATTTTCGCTACGCACCGTGTTGTAATGGTTTGGACGTAAACCTATTACAAGTGTAAAGCTAGTGAAAATTTTGAAGTGCCATATCTGGCGACTTAACTCTCTTTTGGTGTAAAATTAACAAATAAAAATCCAATAATAAAAAATTATAAATATAAAAAATATATATAAAATATGATTTTAACAAAGAATTTTTATCGGTTCTCTAACTTTTATGCATAGGGCTACAAAATGCACCAGGTCTCGATTCTAGGTGCGAGCAACACCTAAAGTGGTTCTCTTGTAAGATGGATATCTCAGAAAAAGTAGACCAAAATGTATATTATTGGTGTCATAGAAAAAAAATAAAGGAACACATGAAAAATATGAACGTGTATTTAAGAAAGCAGTGGAATATTCAGTGACACTTTATGTTTTGATGAACCATAAAAAGCAGATAATTTTTTGGAAGGCATTTTCGATAAAAATGGGTCAATTTTTTTAACACTGTCTGTTACCTGGTATACTACTGTTGAACAATGTCATTATTCTTATGATAGGACAGAATTAAGAAGTGATTATCATTGTATGTCCCCAGGATCCACATAACTACGAATTATCGTAGTCCAACGAATTGCCGTATATGTGTAGCATACTAGCATTAGGGAATAGCACAAACATTTTTGTCAGCTTAACTCATAAACATATACAGGGTGTTCCACCGAAAAATTAAGACGGGTGATAGAAGTTATCAAGCGGATGAAAAATTTCCATAGAACATGGGATCGCAAACCGCGTATTTAAAAATGTAGGGTGTTCTGCCCTAATTCAATTTTTGTTGGCTGCAATAACTTTCGGAAAACTGAAGTATATTATAATATAACCTTTAATAGACATTCTCAACTTTGTTGCAAATGCCATAATATCGAAAAAGCACACTGTAAAAAAAAAATACTGCCATTTTTCCGGTAGGAATCGGAAAAATAGTTGCCCTTATACTACCAGAATAATTTCCGACTCAGCTCGGAATAAAATCCGTAAAAATAAGGAAATAGTCAGTAAAACGATATTTTACGGATTTTATTCCGAGCTGGGTTGGAAATTATTCCGGTACGATAAGGGCAACTATTTTTCCGATTCCTACCGGAAAACTGGCAGTATTTTTTTTACAGTGTAGTAGAAATTTCCATTATGGGCGCCAGCAGTATGTACTTGACGCTCCGCATTTTGGACTGCGATCGCCATTTCATACGGTATCGTCGATTGCTTTCGAGCACCCTGTTTTTCCAGAATTTTTCGTGATGCTGTAACATTTTATACAATTATTGTTGCATTTTCATTGTAATATTTTGATTTTCTCAAAATTATTACCCTCAACGCAAATTCAGTTTGGATGAATCACACTGTATTTGTGACTAAATACGCGGTTTGCGATCCCACGTTCTAGTATGGTAATTTTTCAACCACTTGATGCCTTCTATCATCCCTCTTAATTTGTCGGTCGAATTTTGGAACACCCTGTGATACCTGCTGTAATTTTAAAGTGTAGTTGTGAGTCTTTCAAATGTATATTTAAGTGTATTTTTCGTACTTTCTATTTATTTCGGAAACTTTTCAATAAAATTTGCACTAAAATAATACATTATTCTATGGGGATAAAAATAATTAAGCATTTGCACTAATTTTTTTAATTCGGAACATTTAAAAAAATTACGTAACATATTGACAAGAAACTGATTTACAATTTAATTCTGATCTAGAGCAATAACAAACTAAAACATTTACTTATATTACGCTCAAATTTGATAAAAACTTGATATTTGAACAGGAAATAAATGAGTATTTCTTAATACAACGTACAATGAGTATTCAACTCCTTTGAATGCATTTCAAGTTCGTTTCAACAGATAGCTATTCAAGCTTTTTTTTTCAAAAATTTATTAAAACTTTATGAAATAATTGAAAAATTCATTAAAATAATATGGTTATATGAAATAAGGATTCCGGAGGAATTCTGAAAAAATGTCCGGACGATTCGAATCAGGGATCTCTTGGATGAAGCTGCCAATGTCAGTTATATTCTAATATTTAAAAATCTTACGACAGAAATATTAATAAAAATAGCTTTTCGATATTTTTATCATAAATACATATATATTTTTAAAAATCTATTCAGGAATGTCATATTTTAGAACCGTTTTCAACATTTTCTTACGGTTGCTATGAGTTTATTTCTAGTTTGTAAAATTAGCTTCATTTTCATAATTAAGAGAAGTTTAAATCACAGTTAAAAGTTAAACAAAATTAAAGAATTGTACAATTTTAAGAAGATTTTTCGGAAAATTCTCTTCTCAACTCAACAATTAGTGTCGCAAGAAGATGATGGACTTTATTTTATTTTCCATTTGAAGCTTTATAAATTATGACTAACATCAAACAAGCATTTTTTAGGTGCACATTGTATGTTTTGAAATAAAATGTTTTTTTTTTTTTTCCTAAATAAAAAAAGGGTTAACAGAAATAATATGCAAAATATTCACATTTAAAACTGTTCTATATGATTTTTAAATGACTGAAAGACAATGATTAGATTAAGTTAAGCTCCTAAACCTACGAAAATTTGTGTATTCAATTAAATTTATTTGAATTATTATAAAAATTAAAGTTTTTTTTTTTTTTTGCATATTGTGGAAGCTTTTTTGGTTTTTGTTACTTCGATGGCAATAATAATCGTAATTGCATTTATTATTTACAATTTAACTGGTTCATTATTTTACACAAATATACACTATAATGTGACTTGTAAAACAACTAAAGTACTTGAGAAATGTTAATTTAAAACTGCTCTATGTGATTTCTAAAACCACTTAAAGCCAATGATTAGTTTAAGTTCAGTTTCTAAACCTACGAATAAATGTGTATTCGTTTGAATTTATTTGAACTATTATAAAAAAATATTTTTTTTCATGTTGTGGAAGATTTTCCGCTTCTGTTACTTTGATGGCAGTGATACTTTTGATTGCATTTGTTAAATACAAATTAACTGGCTCATTGTTTTACACAAAACATTATTTTACATTATAATGTGAGATGTACAACAACTAACATACTTTAGAAATGAGAAAATTATTGTAATTAAACTAGTGGAACACGTTAATTATTAGTTAAAAGTGAGATTTTAAACCGGCATAAAGCTAATTAAAAACATGATTGGAGTTCAATCCCATCCAGACTGATTGAAGGTAAATCCAGATAATTTGGAACAAAAAATAGTGAAGCAATGTTATATATTAATATTTGTTTTCTTGTTAAGGGTTTCTCATAGAGTGGCACATGGTACATGTCTCCCTTGGGGATACAGTTATACAGTTATACAGCTTCCTCTTGGGGAAGCAGTTATAAAAGCACCCAAAGAGTGCGTGTTGAAAATCGGCGAACCATCCAAGTCAGTTAAGGAGGTCCGGGACACATTTTAAAAAAACTTTTATTTATTGAGTTAAAATTCTGAATTTTTTATGATGGTTAACCATATCATTTGTAAACAAAATCCCATGAAAATTTTTTTTCATATGTATATATTTTTTTAACTAAAAATTTATAAAAATGTCGGTAAATAAAATCGTTAAAACTCGAAATATTATTTATAGAATTTCATTTTTTTTTCATTTAAATAAACAGAAATATATAAGTTTTTAATTTTGATTCAGCATTTAAAAAAAATATTAATTAAAAAAATATAAAAAATATTTAAAGTAAAAAAAAAAATGATGCAATTAAAAAAAAATCATATTTTCAAAAGTGATTTTTTTTTCTAATTTTCTAAAGTAAATTAAAGTAAAACAATTGAAAAATACATGACTTATAAGAATTTAAATATGAAAAATGGTGAAAAAACCCATCATGAAGAAAAACGCATTTTCACAAGAAGTCGTTTCCATGACAGCTATTGCTTGAAAGCTAGTTTTTGAAAACAAACCCAAATGAAAAAATTAATATTTCTTGTTCTAATTAAGATAGAAATATGATTTAAACGTCATTTTAAACAGAAAAAACAGATAAATTTTTAATGAAATAAAATGTTTTTATAAAATTTCAAGATGTTTGTGTTCTGGACACCTTTAAATGAGTCAGTGAAAAGAGGTTGCTATCTCATTCACAGTATTTTTTGGGGTGGGGGATCTAAAATACTAAATGCTGAAGAATCGATTTCAGGAAAATAACATTAAAGCTGCAAAAAGGGGTTAAAAACATACGTAAAAAATACATTAAATATAGAATAAAAGCTATTTATATTGAATCAAATCGAACTTTGGCCTGAAAATATTGTGACTCCCTTTCTGTTAGAAAAAATGCAAAATTTTCAAATTTAATAATTATTTTATCCTTTTATTCTGGTAGATACGAAGTTTATTTATAATTTATTAACTAAGCTTTATTTTTTCAACTATGAGATGTCTTAATACAAATACCGAATTTTTGGAAATTACTGACGTTCGACGAAAATATTCTTGAAAAAGTATGAGAAAATAGTAGTTTAAGCGCTGGCCACCTGAACTCTTAAAAATAGTGTCACTATGATTAAAACATATTCGTAAGTATATACATCGCACAAACTTTTTTAAACTACGGATTCCGGTTTCGAACAATACATTCCTGATTTACTTAATAAGATTTTTTATTCTGCAATTAAGAAATATCTAGTTGAAAGAAAAAAAATTAGGAATCGCGGATACTTACAAACAATATTTGGAAGATTTACTTGAAAATTGTCATTTCATTCCTGGTTGCCAGTCCTCTTAAAAATATAAGTACTAATATTAAAACTTATACACATGCATATAACTTCTCACAAGATCTTAGAGCTCTCACAATATTCTTTCAGCATTTTTCAATCAATATCATTGCACCACTTCTTGATATTATGCACATTTTGATATCATTGCCTTTCCCCATATAACTCTTACATAAACATAAAACGGACCTGTAAGGCAATACTGAAATATATTTATTTTAGAAAGATTGAGTTTCCTGATCCATAATATTATAGATATTCGTGCTTAAAGTATTATTCAGAATCAGAGAAAAAAAAATATAAGATGGCTATTTTTTTTTCGTTTATTTATCAGTTTATTCAAGCTGAAAAAAAGCACACTTCTTCAATTTCTAGCTGAGATTTATGCAAAAATTTCTATATACTACAAAAATATTCTTATGCAAACACGACACTCCTCTTCGAAAAGCAAATATTAGAAAATATGTGCGTTTGCAGTATTGGAATTCTTTACAGACTCAAATCTTCATTGGGTTTAGATCTATTCCACCATCTGCGTTCTTCATTTCTAAAAAAAATATATCATCTTTTTTCTTTCTTTTGTTATCTTTTATTAATCAATCTATATGCCCTTTTCCTACATTGAAACAAGGTGAAAATTGCTCGTCAAACGTGATCAATGAAGTGCATTCGTAGTATAACTAGTTTTATAAATATTTTTTGCACCGCATATTGTACTGAATGTATATTTTAGTGCACTGCATAAGTACATATCAATTTCATTCTCTTCGAAAGGCTGCAACGTCATTAAAATGTACTTGAAATAAATTTTTCCCATTGGCCGTAATGCAGCGGAAAACTTTTGACTGTTCCTGTAATTAAACTATATATCTATATATATATTATCGACAGAATTTTGCAACAATTGTATATTTAAAATTTCAGACGATTCCGATGGGTAGTTTTTGCTCTGTTATATGCGGATAGACGGACAGACGGACAGACAGACAGGCGGACCGAACGACGACTATAGGTGCTACGTATTTATATAATTACGAACACACCTAAAAAGCAATAGTCATGGCATTATTTCAAATACAGTGGAATTTTCCTTTAACGAAGTCCCTAAGTAACGAATTTTTCTACTAAACGAAATTTTTTGCTGAACCTTAACTTTGAACACTGTTAACATGTAAATTAATCTCCATATTACGAAAAATATATTCTATATAACGAGGTTTATTCCACTTATCACAAATGAGCTACTTAAGACGACTGAAAATCTTACTGACGATGACATATTGCAAAGTCTAATAAAATGTAATGAAGAAGCCTAGAATTACACGAAGTGATGAAGATGATAATGAATAAATTGATAGAAAGAAATGCTAAAAGAAGAAATGCTAAAAGAAGAAATGCTAAAAGCTTTCGATACAATAAGAAAACAATTCAAGTTTTATGAAAATGTTACCGATGAATTGTTCGGAAACTTACGAAAGTGCGAAATTTTTTTATGAAAAGTAAATTTTTTAAAGAAACCTATACAAAGTAATATTACAATTTTTTTTAAAGTTCAGGGTTTGGTATACTGAGAAAAAAGAGAAAGGGTTTGCTACGCTTCATGTTTTGTTTACCTCTATTTAATGTATGTTTATTTAGACAGTATTCTAATTAATTTTTAGGGTTCCGTACTTAAAAAGTAAAAACGGAACCATTATAAGATCTTTCCTGTGTCTGTCCGTCTGTCTGTCTGTCTGTCACAGCCATTTCACTCGTAAACTATGGAACGTGGAAAGTTCAAATTCGGAGAAGTAGTAAAGACCATTGACCCACATATTTTCAGATTAATAAACATTCATAAATATATTTAGTAAAAAAGTAGAGGGGCTAATTATGCTACTTGAAAAAAAAATATTTTCTTTGTATATCACGTGGGGTTTCCTGTGAAAGCTTTTGTAACGCTGAACTCAAAAATACATTCCTTTTCATTTTCGGTATTATACTTTCAAAAATATTGTTGAAAATGTAGCGCAAAAATATGCCCCCCCCCCCCCCCCATCTAATTCCGAATCTACTGAAACTAAAATTATGAAAAAATTAGAGGTAGTAGACGTTAGTATAAACCTTGCCGGAAAATTATAGCAATTACCCTAGGCCACATAGTTTTGAGTAATTAGCATTTTTCTGTTATACATAAATTTCATTTTACGGGCATTCAGAAAAATTGTTGAGCATCGCTGAATATACCTATCGTTGCAGAAGAATAAAAGCATTGTTGATAATGATTTTCGAAAAATGTCATCGGTAATTAGCCGAGATGTTAACCCTTAAAGGTACGGTCAGTTTGGACATACACAAGGACAGGGGCGGCGTACTCTATGCCTAGATCATCTACTTTTAATGATATATATGCAGTGTTCTCGCTGACTTTTTACAAACGTTAGCAATTTGGCTAATCCTCATAGATCAGTTAGTCATCTAAATTTATTGTAAATGTCTTGCGCAATGAAGAAAAAAAAAATAAAATTTGATTTAACTCATTAAAATTTTATAAAAAACCACTTCCAATCCAGTTAACCCAGGATTTCAATGTTTTACATTCAAGCAATTCTGAAAAATTCAAAATAGAAAAACAAAATGTGTCAAAAACTTTATTTTTTAAAAATTCTTCGGCTTTTAATTGAAGCCCATACTTCAAAGACAATTTCAAAATACACTGATGTACAAAATTAAGGTCACAAACATAAAATATTTGAAAACTGATGAAATATTCACTGTGTTGCCAAGAAATTTGGCACAGAGGTAAATTACAATGAGAGAAAGAATATAGCAATATAATTATATGGAAAAGATTTCAATTGTGGTATATCAAAATGTGCAAAATCATGATTCAGAGATAAAGCATTTTTCTCGTGAAAGGTTTGTCTAATATGGAGTGTGACAATCGTGCATAGCTATATAAGCCTCACAATGAGCTCTCATACAGTTTGTGAGGGTGTCAATAAATGTTTGTGCCAACAAAGCCCATTCTTCCAAAAGGGCGGCTTTTAATTCCTGGCGGTTCCTGGGAGGGGGGGGGGTTACGTTGTGCAAAAGCTCTTTCTAGACCATCACAAACATGCTCAATAGGACTGAAGCCCTGAGATCTCGAGGGTCAATTCATACGGCGAATATCGTATTTTTCAAGAAAAGCATCAACAATGTGAACTCTCTGTGGCTTCGCATTATCGTCCATAAACATGAAATCCGGCCTACAGTACCCCGGAACAACCTCACATAGGCTTCATGGATCACATTCCTATAGCGCTCCGCGTTGATAGTACCCGTATCGAAGATGTGCGGTGGTGTACGTCTGCATAACATTTTGCCGCCACAGACAAGGATTCATTCGCCAAAAAATCTCTCGATATCTGTCGATTCCTATTACGTAGGAAGGATGATAGCAAGCTCCACGTTCTGTCCAGATGAAGATTCGACGAGAATCACTCTGCGTAATGAATCTGAAAATCTTCATCACTGAAAAGAAGATGCCCCATTCTTGTTGTGTCCAAGACTGATGTCCTCGGCTCCACAACAACCGGATTCTCCTGTTGCATACAGTGAAAGGGACACACACGACTGGGATCCGGTCGTTAGGGATGAGGTCCTTGAAAAATGTGTGAGGTTGTTCCGGAGTGCTGTAGGCTCCGACTTCATGTTTATGGGCGGTAATGCGAAGCCACACAGAGCTCACGTTGTTGGCGATTTTCTTGAAGAAGAGGGTATTCGCCGAATAATTGGCCCTCATGGTCTCCGAACATCAATCATATTGAACATGTTTAGGATGGTCTAGGAAGAGCCATTGCACAGCGTAACCGCCTTCACAGGACCCGCCAGGAGTTAAAAGCCGCACTTTTGGGTGAATGGGCTTTGTTGCCACAAACATTTATTGACACACTCATAAACGGTATGAGGGCTCATTGTGAGGCTTGTATAGCAGTTCGCGATGGTCACACTCCATGTTAGATAGACTTTTCCCGAGATAAATGCTTTATCTCTGATTCATGATTTTGCATTTTTTGATATATCCTGTATTTTAATTCACAATTAAAATCTTTTCCATACTGTTATGGTGACATATTTTTTCTCCTATTGTAATATACATCTGTGCCAAATTTCGTGGCAGCGCAGTGAATAGTTCATAAGTTTTTACAGACTTTATGTTTGTGACCTTTATTTTGGACATGAGTGTAGTACTGTTGCCTATTGGGCACATTAATACATACTGAAATGATGTTTTTGCTTACTGTGGCTTTGGCTGTTGCGAAATTGGATTCGAGTTGGGTTACAATCTCTAAAAATTATGTAAATTGTACGATACAATTGAACATGATAAGTGACATTAATCGTTCAGTAATGTAAATAAGAGTATCTGTAGCCTGTATTGATACACACACAAAAAATAAAATAAAATAAAAGATGAGCAAAAATTGAGTATTCGCAATTTGGCGAGTCTAATCATCCGTTTATTCGCCAAATGAAACATTTTGTCGTCGTTTGGCGTAATGGCGAGCGGCAGCGAGAACCCTGTATATATGTGTTATGTAATGTCCAGTAACAGTATAGAAGCAATAAACGTCAAATTGTTAAAAATATACTAATTTAAGGGGTCTCGGGACTCTAAAATTGGAAAAAATGAAAAAAAGACCATTTTCAACTTTTAATGTCTTAAAATGTATATGATTTTAAAACACAATTTTAATTGGGATGAAAGATATAAGTACGTTCTTTCGTTTCATGTATTTAAAAAATTGCAAGATACAGATTTAGTATTTATAGGGGGCTAGAAACTGTTAGACATTTGTCGAACAAAAAATTGGCATAACAGTTTACGCGCAGGATTATGAAATAAATATTGCAACTAGAATGAAAATTTTGGTGCTTACTTATACTTCAGATTGTAATAATATCCCTGAACTTAAATAAATTTGTATTTTAAACATTTTTATATTTTTAATGCAATGTTGCATTTAGCTAATACAAAATTTTGAAAATTTCAACAGTAAAATCACCTAAAAAAATATTTTTTGAACAATAAAAAGGAAATTTTAGGTTCAGTTTATATAGACTAACATGAAATATATGATTCGAAAATTAATATTCAGAGGTTTTTGAGGTATCCTGCGCGTTATGTCCAAAAAACGCCATTTGGAAAATAATGACTTTAAAGTTTCGGAAACGCCGCTTCAGCTATTGAGCGGGTATAATTCTAAAAGCCAAAACTTCTGTTCTAATGGAAATTCAAGGAAAGAATTATATCAAAATATTCAGAAAAAATAGGAGTTTAACATCTAAAAAAATTAAAATTTCTTAAATTTTGAAGCTTTAAGAGTCCTGCGACAACTTAATCCTTTCCGGTACGGAGTAATTCTATTTATAAACTTATGAAATAACGAACTGACACCAGAATTTATAAACGAATTTATTAGAAAATGCGAACTTGCTCATTTTCATGTATATGATAAAAGGAAAATTTTAATTAAATATTCTTGGTGCCGTTTGTCTGTTTTGGAATTAAAATTAGGTGTCCGTGTTTTAAGGGCATCGCCCTCGAAAGATTTAATTAGAATGAATCGCATAAATACTGTGGGATTCGCGATAGTTTGCATTGATTGTATCTCTCAATACGTCTCGAGTGACTTTAAAATTTAATTAAACACCTATCTGGAGAAACGCGGCACTGACCCAGGCGGCGTTGCAACTTTGAGACCTCAATTCGAAGCGCACTTAATACAATACCAAATTTAAACTTTGAACAAAGGTTTTGTTTTAGCTACACTGTAGAAATAAAGGTTATTACTACGCTGAATTTTGTTTCATGAAGTGCCAAATGAAGTTTAACTATGCACTGCTTTTATTGTCAGTACCGAATTAAGTTCATCATAAACAGATTCGGATAATATTAAAAAAAGGGTTATACAAATAGCTATATTTGGTATTATTTAGGTTCCATATATCTTTGAACTTTCATGGTATACCCATTTACACTTTTCTAATATATACAGTTATACCCAACCCTACGTTGTTTAGTTTTTACAAAGTCTTAGTATTCTTTTAGCAACATTTTTTTTTATATATAATACAATTACAGATTCACATATTTATTCTACGGAACCCTCTGTACGCGAGTAATTCACTCACTTGACCGTTTTTATATGTCTACATTGCATAAAAAAAGTTTCTCCCCGAATTCAAGTACATTTTTCAAATATTTCCTTTTAGATGTATTTTTCATTTTATGAATGCGTACTTTATTATACAAATTTCATGAATTTAAGCTAATTTCTATTTAACGAATTTTCTTCATAATGAACTGTTTAAGTGTAACGATGAGACTTCGTTAAATGGAAGTTTCACTGTATTCTAATAAAAATTCACGATTTAACATTTTATGTCCCGATTGTAGTTTAAAGTACCATTAAAATAACTTGTTATAAAATTCATTTAATACATTGATTAGCAGTACTACATTTTAGAATGAGTTATATATACTTTACTTTATGTTGTTCCAAAAGCATTATTGGTTAGACAAAACAAAAATATTTTTAAAAGGATAATTTCTTTTGCCTTTGCATCTTTTCAGCTTTCTTGACGTTGACCGATTGGGGCGGGGTTGGAAGTTTTAGTTCGGAGATATTTCTATATTTCTATTGTATGAACATTATATTTGTACATTTCCTAATTCTACAAAATACTAAAAAAATGTTTTAAATACGTGATTTTAGGGGAGTCATGCATATTGCACAAAATCCCCATTAATTCAAAATTAATTAACTAATTTTAATTGACAAAATACTTCTAAAAGTTATTAAAGGATTGTCTAGATCTTCTAATGTAGTTTCAAAATTCACGAACAATGCTTTAGAAGAAGACATTTTAATGAATTCATAATTTGGCACATAATTTGGTTAAGCTACTCGGTTCTGAAGATATGTGATACTTCCAAATCAAGGAGGATATAAGATAAACTGTTTGATTTTTTTTTTTACGTTTTTACTTTATTTCTGTATAGTGAATGTTTTTGGCATTGGATCAAAAACAATCAATAACAGCACCGATGATTATTCCCACATAAAATGAGTGTTATTTTATCCGAGTTTGCAAAAGGCTTTCCAGACTGTATATCCAAGAAAATAAGGAATATACATGATTAATTAAGTTAAACGCTTCATAATAAAAAATATTGAGGATTTGCAGACCATTCAATTAATAAAAGGTCTTACATTTGTACTTATACTACGTAAATATAGGTTATTGATAATTAAACTTATTTGTTTTCTGGATCTAGCTATATACAGTGTGTCCAAAAAGAAGTACCTATTTTTAAAAATGAATAAGAAACAAACGAATAGAGTTATTAAAAAAAAATCTTGCAGGAAACATATGTGTGAAGTCTGGAATTTTGTTTAGAACACTTTAATATAATAGTTCAAAATCAGGCTGAGTTATGGCGCTACAGAACATTTTGGTGGCTAAAACGGAGCAAGAAAGTACGCAACAACAACTACTGTTTCCGTTGAAATGGTTACTACTGAACTTTCACTGACCACTTCTGTCTGGTCATCACGCATGCTCCGTTTGTTCCTATAGCCACCAGAATGTGCTGTAGCACCATCTGTTGGTCAGATTTTGAACTATTATAATAAAGTTTTCTAAACAAAATTCCAGACTTCACACATCTATTTCCTGCAAGATTTTCTTAATAACTCTATTCGTTTATTTTTTATTAATTTTTAAAATTAGGTATTCCTTTTTGGGACACCGTGTAAATATAACAGAAGTAGACTTCAAATAAAAGCTTAATTAATGTTTCACTGGACTATTAAAAAATATTCTCAATAAAGGTACATACTTATAATCACTGTGAAAAATTTAATTTCTGAATATTTTTTAATTAATTTATTACTTATTTTAGGCAAAACGAAATGAGTTATGTCGTTTTAATTTAAACCCATGTGGTGCAAATTTAACTAAAGACGTGAGTATTCTCACGGAAGAGAAAATCCTTACGCTTTTCCGCGTTTTACTAAAGGGGACATTTTAAACAAATTTTAGAATTATTAAAAAAAAATTATAAAAAATATTTTCAATAAATTTTACTTATTTTCAGACTTATCATAGGATATATTTGTTGTTTCTTGATTGTTTTATATATTTATCACACAATTCTTTGTCAAATATATATAAGTCAAAAATAAGTCAGAAATAACCTTTATTTGTATTGAGTTATATTAGTTTTCGATTGATCTTGCCAAAAATTTAAGAAACTACGAAATATCTGTGATGTACACGTACATCATAAAGATTAATGAGCAAATAAATATATTCACATTCTGACATGTTGTAAATGCTACATTTTTAGCCTATTATAAATTATTCTACAGTTCTCATTTTATTTCATTAACAATGACTTGTATTAAGCTACTTTGGACACGTTGCATTAAGATTATAATCAGCACTCTTTTAAGACACTCACTCTATAAGAAATTATTTCCTACATCACTCTTTTTAAATTACTGCATAGCTTGCAAAAGTTACTTTTTCTTTTGATAACTGAAGCATGTATGAATTACGAACATATTTTTATTGGAAAAGTCAGTGATTTATTAATATAACTTTGATAAATAATTTGCTTAATTTGTAGATAGAATAAGAAACTTTTGCTATCTTCCTTAGTATAATTCTATATTGTTTATTAAGGTTAATTCAAAGCCATTTGGTATAAAATTATCATACTTTCTTCGCAAATGTTCTATTCATGCTTTTGAATTTATGTAATCAAAATTACTGACATACTGAATTTTAACCCTTATTTAATATGATTTTTATATGCGTTCATCATTGTATAATTACATAGTTCCTATAGCCGCCGTCGGTCCGTCCGTCTGCCTGTCTGCCCGTTTGTCCAGATATAACACGCAAAAACTACCGAACGAATGGTGTGAAATTTAATGTATATAAACTTTGCAGAATTGTTTCGACTGATTTCAAATTTTATGGAAATTGAATCAAAACTTAAAAAGATATTAATAAAAGCTTTCTTCATTGTATTAAATCCTATCATACGCAATTAATTCATCGTTATCCCATGGTAGGTAATGATTGTAGGTCGCCATAGTAATTACGCCATATTTAAGATGGAGTCATGTTACTTCCGTATAACTGAATTTAATATATAGAATCTTAAAATTTTGTATTCATGCATTTTTGCATAAAAGTGCAACAGCTATTGCACCAAGATCTGACTATTTCTTAAACTAGTTTTAGTAAGAAAGCACCTAATTTGCCTCGTTTGACGTACAATTTACGACTTGTTAGTTTATTGTGTCAAAAAAATATCCAATTAAGGGGTTATTAAACTGTCATATATTTCTCCTATACAATGGGAGTATTAATGAGTAGAGAAATATGTACCCTTCTGACATATTGCAAGTGCTACATTTTTTACCTGTTATAAAATATTCTACAGTTCTCATTTTATTTTATTAACAATGACTTGTATTAAGCTACTTTGGTCACGTTGCATTAAGATTAAAATCAGCACTCTTTTAAGACACTCATATCATAAGAAATTATTTCCCACATCACTCTTTTTAAATTAATGCATAGCTTGCAGAAGTTACTTTTTTCTTTTTATAACTAAGGCATGTATGAATTATGCAAAATGTTTTAAAGGAAAAGTCAGGGATTTATTAAAGTAATTATGACAGATAATATGCTTAAGCTGTAGATAGAATAAGATTAACACTTTTGAAATCTTCGGTAAAATATTTTTTTATTGTTTATTAAGCAAACCTTTCGAAGCCATTCTGTATAAAAGTATTATACTTTTTTCCCAAACATTTTATTCATGCTTTTGAAGTTACGTAATCAAAATACCGACCATACTGATTTTTAACCCCTTTTTAATACGATTTTTGATGCGTTCATCATTATATATTTACGTAGAATCTATAGCAGTCGTCCGCATATAACAACGCAAAAACTGCCCAACAGAATAGTTTGAAATTTAGTATATATAATCGTTGCAGAATATTTCTAGTCAAATTTTATGAAAATCAAATCAAAATGTTAAAAAATATTAATAAAACTTTTCTTCATTCTATTAAATCCTATCACACGTAATTAATTCCATGATATCCCATGATACATAATGACTCTAGGTTGCCATGGTGATTGCGTCATATTTAAGATGGAGTCTTATTACTTCCGTATTATTGAATTTAATACAGATAATCGTAATAAAGTTTTATTCATGCATATTTGCATAAGAGTGTAGCAGCTATTGCAACAAGATCTGAATATTTGTTAAACTAGTTTTAGTACAGGGTTCGTACACTGTAAAAAAAATTCCCTTACTTTACACCAAAAAGGGTGGCAACTAAGCTGCCACCCCAAAGTAGTGTAATGAAATTCCATTTGAAAATTGGTGTAATGAGCCACCAGGTATCAAGTGGTGTAAACAAACACCACTTTTAGTGGCAACTTAGTTCCCACCATGTTTGGTGTAATGTCACGCTACTGCTTACCTGGTGTAAAGTCACATTACTGCTTGTTTGGTTTGCACTTTAACAGTAAAATAAAAACAATTTAAAAATTACATTTTAAATCTAATACAACCATAATTTACAATAAATAGTTTCACGCAAAGAGGCTGCTAAACATTGTTTAAACTGCGATAACTTATTATCTCAATTAAACATTTATTTTAAACATTTTAGTTTTGGTAAACAACAAAATTTCCTCACAAATCCTTCATTTGTTACATCTGGACTTACGTCACGTGTACTTGACTCTTTTTTTTTTTTTTTTTAACTCAGCTTAGGCTTGACTGGTTTTCGAATAAATAGACTAAGGAAATTAAAATAAATGTACCATAAATACAACTAAACATTACAAATTGTGCAAAAATCGGATACAGAGAGCTAAAAACACCAGCCTCACAAGTGCTAAAGAACAATTTTTATTACTTTTAAAATGCAAATTAAAAATACTTAATGGCATAATTAATTAATAAACACTACACCGCTAGAAAGCTTGAAGTTTAAGCTTTTAAAAGATACTAATAGTTAAGCAAAATGATAAGGTTTAAATAGTTAAAAAAGGCGCAAAACAAAGTAAACAAAACGCGTAACGCTATGGAAAAGTGGTCTGTGACAAAAATTTTTATACCAAATTTCATGAATTTTTTTAACATATCTAAACTCAACCCAGGAATACACGGTGGATGGCGGAGCGAAGCTCGTACATTATAGAACATAACACAAGTATTAGTTTTTCAAAATAATCAATAAAAAGTTTAAATCAAGCTATGTTAAAATATGTCAACAACAGTAAAAATTCCATGTATTTCTATGTTCATGGACTAACTGGAAAATCGAAAAATGTCAACTTTTGAAACGCTCAGCAAATACACAAAAAGTGTTCAAAACTTTTAAAACTAGATAGAATCTTGAAGCTTAAGCTTTAAATGAGCTGAATATCACATTAGTTTTTCAGAAAAAGTTAGTTTTTGTAGTTAAAAAAGCTTAAGAATATCGTTTTTTTACGTAATGTATTTCCTATGGGAAAACGAAAGTCGTAATCCTAAAAACGCTACTTTTTAAAATAACTCGCAAATAGTTAAAACTTATGGAAAACTTAAAATTCTTGGTTAAAAAATAATCTACGATCTTTAATTTAGTTGACTCGAACATTATTTTAAAGTTAACAAGCGGAATTCATTGTATACTGAGCGTCTCAAAAGTGACAAAAAAGCCAAAATTTGAAAATGGCTCCAATACACTGTAAAAGTAGGTTGACTTCATATACTCATAAAATTATAAATATAGGAGCTAGAGATACATAAAAGGTACAAAACCTTTGGAAAATGATTGTAGTATTAACATTAAACAGGAATTTTTCAAAAATATGAAGTTAAACATAAGTTTTAAGTTCTTAAAAAAATATGAAGTTAAACGTAAGTTTTAAGTTCTTACCCTATTCCGAAGAAATTAGCCAAAAAAGACGAGAATTTTTTCAGCTATGAAGGAACTTTTCAGCTCGGGTACTGCAACATAATCTGATTAACTGCTTTTTATTTAATGATCATTACTGAGAAACATTTTCGAACAAAATCCGAGGCCTGGAACACAGCTCTATAAACATATTTCAAAATGGCGGACTGAATCATATGTCGCTTTAAAACTTTACACCCGAACTAATGTTCGGTTTCTACAATTTCTTTAAAAGAATAAAAATTAAACCGTTTTGAGTGTATCATGACACTTTATTCGGTGTTTACACCAAACTTAGAGTATATTTAAACCGTTTTGAATGTATCATGACGCTTTATTCGGTGTTTACACTAAACTTAGAGTATATTTAATCCGCATTTGGCATTTCATAAACTCAAATTAAGCCTAACTATAGCCCCCCCCCTTTTTTTTTTACTGTGTACGAGTACCGTTATTTTCAAGGCCAAATATCAGAATTTTTTTTATAGAAAATTAAATCTAGTTTAAAAGGACGAAATTTCGCTTTACTGGTACTATAGGTACTTATAGGGTTCGCCTACCTATAAGGCGAACCCTTAAGGAGTTATTTTCCATAAGAAAATACTGGTACCGAAGAATTTCTTAGTCTGGAAATTCAAGGACCCGTACTAACCCTTTAGTGCGAACGCAACTAATTTGCCTTGTTTAACGTACAATTTTCGTCTTGTTAATTTATTGTAAAAAAAAGATAATAATAATAATAATAATAATAATAATAATAATAATAAGGGGTTAAGAAACTGCTAGATATTTCTACTGTACAGCTGTTAACGAAGTCAAATATATACCCCTTCTGACCTATTAAAAGTGCTACATTTTTCGCCTATTATAAATTATTCTACAATTCGTATTTTATTTTATTAACAAAGACTTGTATTAAGCTACTTTAGTCACGTTGCATTAAGATTAAAATCAGCACACTTTTAAGACACTCACTCCATAAGAAGTTATTTCCTACATCATTCTTTTTAAATTAACGCATAGCTTGCAAAAGTTCCTTTTTTTTCATTTTATAACTGAAGCATGTAGGAATTAAGCAAAATGTTTGAAAGGAAAAGTCAGTGCTGTATTAAAATAACTTTGGTAGATTATATTCTAAAGTTGTGGATAGAATAAGATTAACACTTTTTTGATCTTCCGTAATATAATTTTATATTGTTTATTAAAGTAACGTTTCGGAGACATTCAGTATAAAAGCATCATATTTTTTTTAACAAGCGTTTTATTCATGCTTTTGAATTTATGTAATCAAAATTACTTACATACTGATTTTTCACCCTTATTTAATACTTTTTTATCAGTTGCAATTTAACCCTCCGACTGTCTTGGAAAAGTGCAAAATTGTAATGTTGTTTTCTCTGCATTTTGTTTTAAATGTTAAAAAAAAATGATTCTTTGAACATTTTATAAAAAAACTTAATAACGAATATGAATGCAATCCATGGAAGTATTAATCATTGTTCAATGTATTAAAAATACATTAAATCAATAGAATTATATTACTTTAAATATTGCTTGTATTGCAGTGAAACCTGGAGCTTAGTGAACGTATTAACACGGGCTTGTCAGTGAGGGGGTTTTAATAAGAAATACAAAACAATTTCAACTTCTTATTCAGTTTTTTAAGAGCCTTTAATACATTTTTCCAGCATAGTTTAAGAATAATTAAGCATAAAAATACTTTGCACTTTAAGATTTTTGGTAGAAATGAAACGTTTTGGTAATTTCTCCTAATTAATTGGATTATATTTGACTGAAATAAAAAAAAAAAAAAAAAAAAATACTCGATGTCATTTTATGCCAAAGGAGGATTCACCCAATTCTGCGGGTGCAGGCTCGAATTTAATGGAAGGCTCGAACAGGCTCGAAGAAAATATGTTTTTTCTTTTCCTTTTACTTTGGGATCATCTGCACAATTGTGTAAGTCACGTCTTAAAGGTTAATATTTGTTTTTAATAATTAATGTAATTTTTAATAAACTTGTTTTTATTCGAGTTGTTCTTTTATTAACGAAGACAAGTCAATTTGACAACGTAGCATTAACAATAAAATAAAATTATTAGTCTTATTATTTGATCTTCTTAGGTCATTTATGGAAATTTATATACGTTTCTGCAGTACAATTTAAAAATTAATTAAAATAAATAAACTGTGTCTTCATAAGTTTTAATTGACATTTTTTTTCATGTTTTATCAATCCTTTTATCATTCTTCTAATTTACTACAATTGACTTCTGTTAAGCTATTTTCTCCACCTTTCTCATTGAAGTCTACACACATTTAAATCACTAACTCTGAAAAAAGAAGTTCCATTCATCATTTTTTTAAGTTTTAACATAGATATCTTTCTTAATACCTTAAAAATTTAAGAGCTACGCATAGTGTTTTAAAGAAAAAGCACATTTATTAATATAAGTTTGAGAATTAGATAGAGGAAATGGGAAGATGAAATAAGAAAAAATCTAATGCAACATTGTTCAATAACTTATTTATAAATTACATTTTGCAGAGTAACCCTGTAAGAAATTATCAAAAAATATCTTCTCTGTACATTTCCGTTTCAAAAGTTTAGTTACCGCGTTTAAATTTAGATAATCAACATTACTCATACATTGTTTATCAACTCTTGCATTATAATCTTTTTATCACCTGCATTTTATTTCTAAAATTTCAACTTTAAGCCATTTATAGGAATTTACACACATTGCTGCTTTGCAGTTTAAGATTAAAAGAAAAGAGCAACAACAACAAAAAAAATAATAATATTCCTTTCAACACATATTTTAATTGAGAACATTTTCATGTATCATTAATCATTTTATTATTCTCGTTTTATTTTATTGACAAACACATCTTAAACTACTTTATAAATATTGCCAGAATAAAATTAGCATACTTTTAAGACACTGACTCTGGAACAAATAACTTCATTCAATAAACTTTTTAAAATTAATGCTCAATTTGCAAAACTTCGTTATTTGCTTTAATATCTTAAAAATGAAAGAGTTATGCGATGTTTTAGTGAAAGATCAAAGTGTTCATTAAGATCAATTTGAGAGGTTAATCAAATATTTAAACAACGTAGACGTAAAGAATATATATAAAATAATGTTGCAAGATTTCTCAATAAAGTACTTAGAAAAGAGATTAACGGGCTCTTTTAGCACAAAAGTATCATAAAGTATATTTTTTTGTGACTTTGCTAATTTTAGTAATTTATATTTATGATTTTAAATTTATGTTATGAAAATTACACATACATTATCAACTCTTATATTCTAAACCTTTTTATCAACTACAATTTAGGACATTTATAGTAATTTATATATAGACTACATTTACAAGCTGCATGCCTATAGTGCCTAACGTTTAAAGCGGCATCCTGGAATGATTGGTGATCTGTGGGATGCTAATTCCTTTGCACCATTAAGTCCGGTCTATTTTGTTCGTGAGAACGCAACTCTGCTACCATAAAGATACTCTAACGACCGGCAGAATGGAGGAGGCGTGGCTAAAAGCCAAGAGGAAAACTGAAGCGAACAGAACGAGGAGAGGTTTTGGAGAGGAAAGAATGTTATGTTGTTTGACGCCATGAACTAGAAGGCGGAGTGTGCTGCAGAATGTTTTAAAGAAACGTATAAAAAACGAAGTAATATGTTTGAACGACGATAAAGTAAAATTTAAGATGTATTAGTTTTTTGTAAATATGAACGTGTACATAGTTAGAATGTAACCACATAACCAGGAATGACGTATGTTTCGTGTGTTTAAAGTAGTATTTTTTATTGTGTCAGCGAAATCTTCTCTCTATATATACGAGTTTCATCTAGAAAGTAAGTTTCCACGGTGTGCAAAAAGAAACAAAACTTAATTGCCTGGGAAGATTTATTGCAAAAGATGCAGAATTGTTTCAGCTACTTCTCAACATAAGAACCTCAGGCATAACACTTGTCATTGCGTGGGATAAGTGTTTTAGTCAAGTGTCATAAAAATCTGCCGCCTGGGAAGTGATGGATGAAATGGGAGCCAGCTTTACACAGTTGTCAACCCATGTCTTATCACCTATAACGATTTTCGTTGTCCTCATCGTGGTATCGCTGCAGAAAAGTGCAGTACAGATTCGCAGTGAATTAAATCATCAAGAAACAACTGTTGTTTCGGAAATTGAACCCCAGGTGGTTGCCGAACAAACTTACACCTAAACACTAAACTAAATGCATGTGAGCCGTATTCACTTTTCTGCAGCAGTACCACGATAAACGCAAAGAGTTGCTCAACTGGATCGCTACGGGTGATGAGACATGGGTTCACAATTGCACAATATGGCTCCATTCCAATGCGGTAGGCTTGACGCTGGACTACAAATAGCTGAAAGTTTGCTGTATCTTTTGTAATAAATATCTCCAGGAAATTTTTTTTTTCTTTTTACAGGCCATGGGAAAATTTAAATCATCAATAAACAACAGTTGTTCCGGAAACTGTGCCCTAGGGGGTGCCGCAGAATTTTACACCTAAACGCAAAACTAAATGCATGTGAGCCGTATTCACTTTTCTGCAGCAGTACCACGATAAGCGCAACGAGTTGCTCAACTGGATCGCTACGGGTTATGAGACATGGGTTCACAATTGCACAATATGGCTCCCTTCCCATGCGGTAGGCTTGACACTGAACTACAAATAGCTCAAAGTTTACTGTACCTTTTGTAATAAATATCTCCTTGAAATTATGTTTTTTTTTTCTTTTTGCGGGCCATGGAAAAATTTAAATCATCAGTAAACAACTGTTGTTCCGGAAATTGCGCCCTAGGGGGTTGCCGAAGAACTTTACACCTAAACACAAAATCAAATGCATGGGAGTCGTATTCACTTTTCTGCAGCGGTACCACGAAGATCGCAACGAGTTCCTCAACTGGATCGTTATGGACGATGAGACATGAGTTCGCAATTGCACAATATGACTCCATTCCCAGGCGGTAGGCTTATATGACGCTGGACTACAAATACGCTCCTGTATCTATTGTAACAAATATTTCCAGGTAATTATGTTTTGTTTCTTTTATCGGGCCATGGGAAAATTACTTCCTGGATGGCCACCATGCTTTATCTGATGTACAACTTAAGAATTATTAAACCCAATAATACACAATATTTATGCCCTCTCATAAGTTATAAATGAACTATGTATCATGCAGTATTAATTATTTTGATATTTTTACTCGATTTTATGAACAATGGTGCATTATGCTACTTTGGTCACGGTGCATTAAGATTAAAATCTGCATTGTTTTTAAGACACACGCTCTGAATGAAATTGTTTAATCCATTACTCTGTTTAAATTAATGCATAGCTTGCAAAAATTACCTTTTTCCTAGAATATCTTAAAAATATAAAAATGACGGAACATGTTTTATAGAAAAGATCAAATAGTTGATCAAGATAAGTTTTAGATATAGATATAGTACTCAAATAATGTACAGTTTGAAGAATAAGGAAAAGCAGAGATTGTAAGAAGGGTGAATATATAATTGAAATATTTATAAAGGAATCTTTGTAAAGACTTTATAAATAAAGGCATCAAAAACTTTTAGTCATATCATATTTACCTTTGCAAAATTCTAGTTGTGTGCTAAAATTTATGCGGTTAAAGTTTGCGATATACCGATTCTTAATCCTGAGATTATAGTGTTATTATATCCGATATATTTGCAAACACACACAAAAAAAAAAAAAAAAAAATCTAAACTCTTTTACAGTTGTATTATATTGCATCTGCTTAACACACTTTCTGCTGTACAACTTAACAATTAACAGTGAAAAAATTATTGATATTTGTGCACTCTGATATATTAAAAATTACATATATTTCACAAACTATTAATCATTCTATTATTTTTATTTATTTTAATAACTAAGATTTGTCTTCAGCTAATTCGATCATATGACGTTACACTTTAAGCAGTACTCCGATAAAATATTATATCAAATTAAATATTTTATTCGTGATTATCAGTAAATTACTGCACATCTTGTAAAAATTGTATTTGTAGTTTTACCAACTGAAAAGTGTATGAATTACTCACAAGTTTTAGAGAAAAGTCAAATGTTATTAATGAAATACGTTTGAGAAGTAGATAAAATAGTTAAAGAATAGGGAGTCATTGAATAAGAAAGGAAACAAATGCAAAAATGTTCAATGCTTTGTTGAAAAACTTATTATTATAGATTTATCAAGTAGCTTTTGTAGAGTCAGTTTATGTGAATATACACTGTAAAAAAAAATCTGTAGTTCTACAGATGTAAAGTTACATGCTTACTAAACTTTCACCTGTAACTGTACGAAAAAAGCTGCAAATCTACAAAACTAGTTTTTGTAAAGATACAAAAATCTGTAACTTTACAAATGAATCTGCTAAAATTTCAGTAATCTTACTAAACTTTTATTTGTAACCCTGGCTGCAGTTACATGAAAAGTTCTCGGAATCCCAGTTTCCAAAAAAATTCTTAGTAACCTTACAGATTTTTTGATTTTCGGCGCAAAAGTGTGTCTGTTACATGAAATTTTGTTGTTGCCGTTACATGAAAAGTTCTAGGAATCCAAGTTTCCTAGAAAAACTTTAGTAACTTCACATATTTTTTTTTACAGTGTAGGATTCACTATCGTGTAAATTTTACTTTTCAGATGTTCAAGTGCTTTTTGAGAGCAAAATTTTCGACAGATTGATTAATAATATTTTTATATTAAGTTCGTTTTATCAGTATTATTATTTTAACTATCAAAAAATGCAATTATTATTCAGCTACATTATATTTATGTTAGTTAAAACATTTAAAGACATTTACTAATATTTTTAATTTCTATCTGCTAAGTTAATATAACAAAAATAAATAGTATATGTTTCCTGTGCCACATTTTAAAAATTATATAGGGTAACCCCACCAGCAGTTGATAACATTTTTGAAATATAGCGTCATTTCAGGGGGAAATGAGTTTTACACACAGCACTAGACATAATATTTTTGTTTGAATATTGGAACTTCTCTTGTCACATTGCTGTCAGCTGCCTGCAGTTAAGAGTAGCTATTTTATGAATTTTTTTACATTAGAAAATGTAAAAATTTAGTTTTTTATTTGTTGGACACAAACACAGTAAGTTCTAAAAAATCCACTCTAAAATTTTTTTCATTTAAAATAATAGTTTTATATGAATTATTGTTAACAACAACTCAAGCATGATATTTTAAAGATTAATTTTTGAATTTTCGACTGATTTCTTCGATTGATCAACAACTGGGAAAATGGAAATTAAAGAAACTATTTATTTATAATTTTGTTGCTATTTAATTTCGGCAGATTTCATTTTTGCCCATTATAGGACAATCATTTAGGTTTGTAGCAATCATTTTAATTTACTTCTCAAACTTAAAAGGAAGGAAATATAATTAAAAGCAAGTAGCAGTTACCTTAATTAATCCACTACTGGCAAGGTCCATTTCATATATTAATAAACATTCTATCATTTTTACTTAGTTTATTAAGAATCACTTCTCTTAAGATTCCTTATTCATGATGCATAAATATTAAAATTTGCCTTATTTAGAGAAATTCTCACTGAAAGTAATAATTTGTTACATGATTCTTTTAGGAAGATTTCTACCTACTACACTCTCTCCCTGTGTTGGAATTTCTGAAATTTGTTTGCAGATCTAGACCCATCATGACCGCTAGAGCCCCAAACCACCCCCAGTTCAAATCTTTATACTCTGTTAAAAAAATTTACGGGCAGAGGCCGGCAGCTGATATTCCAGTCATACCCCGAAAAAATAATCCATGCCCATCATTTTGTGTCACCGTGAACTCCCTAGCGGAGGAAAATGTATGGGGTCGTACCGAATTTTTGAAAACAGATGGGCTAGAACTGCAAGAATATATGGATTGCCCTTAATTTTCTAAGTATCTAAAAATATCCCTGTAAAATAACGGGCAGAGGCCGGTAGCAGAGATTCCAGTCATACGCTGTAAAAAAAAAAAAAAAAAAAAAAAAAAAAAACATGCCTATCATTTTGTGCAGCCCGTAATTTTACGGGGCAAAGATATAATGCACTTCAAAACACAATAACACTTTACTTACTGTTCCGTAGTACGTTAGATAATCATCACAGAATCGCTTTTTTGGCGGGATAAAAATTATGTTAAAGTCGCTGTTAAGTGACATTATTTTTCGAAACACGACTAAAATGAAGGGTTATACCCTAGTGGAGGAAAATGTATGGGGTCTTACCGTATTTTTTAGTGGATCAGACCGTTTTGTATCAAATAAGGCTGTTGCCCGTGAAAATTGAACAGCAAACGCTCATATAGTTACAGTTTTTTTCTGAGAGTTTATCTATCTATCTATCTATCTATATCACTTTCTTATGGACACAATAACTTCCATAATTCTCCACAAATCTCTTCCAAACTCATACTTAAAATCAAGGGGAAGAAAATCTCTGTCAAGTTCGTTAAAGGGCAAAATCGGACCAACAGAGTGGAAATAGGGAGGGGTTTTGTGAAAACAGAAAAAAAAAACCATATCTTCTTAATTAATACAGATCAAATCAGTTTAAAGTTATCATTCTTCTAGGAAAAGGGTAAAAAATGTATAACAGATTTTTAATATCATTAAAAAAGGGCTCAAGGGGCGAAAAATATAGTGTTCTAAGAAGAAAGAAATTCATAACCTCCGCAATTCAAAAGATATCAAATCCACTTTATTATTATTAATCATCCAATCATAGTCATTGTCATTTCATTTTATTACCAATGACTATATTTAAGATATTTCGGTCACGGTACTTTAAAATTAAAATCTACACATTTATAAGACACTCGCATTGAAAATAATTATTTAATTCATGATTCTTTTTAATTTAATGCATAGCGAAATATGCATATCCGAAATTTAGTTCTTTTTATTTTATATCTTAAAAATGTAACAGTTGCACAACATGTTTTTGTAAAAAGGTCAGTGATTTATTAATAAAAGTTTGAGTGGCAGATAAAGCATTAAAGTAATGAATAATAAAAGAGTAAGGAAAAAACCTTCTGTAAGCGCGTTAAATAATTTATTGAAATATTTATGACGTTAACTTTTGGTATACTTTTCGGTAATTTTGACATACAAGTTATTTTCACGCATCATTATATTATACACTTTATAAAAAAAATAGTTATTTATTTAAAATTAGGTAAATATTGTCATGTGTTTATGTAAATTATTTTCAAATTTTCCTCAGTAGTCCCTCAGTAGCCACTACATTCACTTCCTATGTAGTTTGAAATACTAATTTTTTTCTTATATTTTAAATAAAAACAATTTGATACACAGTTGTTTTTAGTAAAAGATTGCAATATATCTGATGTCAAACCTTTAAATAAATATATCATTCGTAATAAATAATTACGTTAATGATGAATAACGAAATTATATATTTCTGCGAAATATGTAATTGGCGTATTACATTTATAAAGAGGCTTCCTAAAGATAAAATAGAACCTCTCATTGAATAGTTTATGTAATGAAAATTAATAATTATTTAGTTTTTTTTTAACAAATATACTTGTGTAACTCGACGTATCATGCTTTAGAAGTGTAATACAGTGTTTCAAAATACAAATTATTTAATCAGTTTCGTAAGTTAAGAAATTCCGAAATATTGAATGAAATTAACTAGGTGAAAGTCAGACTAGTAGTAATATTGCCGAAGTTTATCGATAGATGGCGTTAGATGTTATAAATGACGCTATCGCTTAGAGAGCGCAGCAATGGCCACCACGATCACAAGATGTTTCACAGCTTGATTTCGTTGTATGGGGTTTTGTAAAGGATCAAGTGCACAAGTCGCCACTTCCTGCATCCATTCCTGAACTAAGATCAATAATACGCACTACAATTAATTTGATCGACGAAGCAGGCTGAAAAAGATGTCAAAAAACCGATGGGACATTTGCAGAGTAACGAAAGGAAGTCACATCGAACATTTCTGATAATGATAATCATGAACTATTTTTCTATTTTACAGTAATATGTACTTTAATTTTTTTAAAGTCAATTCCATTCAATAAATCATTCTTTTTGCCCAACTAATTTGTAGACTCCCTGTACTTGTATGAAGTTTTTCTTTTTTTTTTAAGTATAACATATCAAAATAATATAAAATAAATTTTTCATAGTATTCGTTATATATGTGCTTTACAGACATTTTTATATAACTTATTACTTTTGTATCTCCAAAATACAAATTTATAACACATACAATGAGTTTCATCTCACTTAGGCCTTTCAAACTAATCAAATTAACTGATATTAAATACATAAATAACATTTATCTTTAAGTATTTTTTAAAAAATTGTCGATAATATTATAAAGATATATATTATATTATATTATAGAGTATATTATATTAATGTGTTGATTATACTCGTATTGTAAGAAAATGATATCAACTGTAATATTTGTAGAATTTATAAATGATTTCCATAGCTTCTTTTCAACAGTAAAATAATTTGAGCCAAACTTACCGGGTATTTTAAGATCGTATCTATTTCTGGAACAGTCACAGAATATAGTACTACTAGGGGACTTAGCCCCAAGCTCGCTAACGCTCGCCAATTCCCGTGAATTCCAACGAAATTCACATTGGGACCGCTACGAGATCGAAGTTCGCTTCGCTCGCTCACCGCTATTACCGTCAACTCTAACCAGAACGAACATCATCTTAAATCGTCTTCACATATGAAATTTACAAATATTTTTAATGTATAAAAAGGTAATGGAAAACTTCGCTGAAAATGCAAATAAAAATGCATTTTTTTCTCCTATAATATTGCACAGCACGGCTTAAATAATTTTAACATATGAGATTCACAAATATTTTTAATGTATAAAAAAGTAACGGAAAATTTCGTTGAAAATGCAAATAAAAAAGGATTTTATCGCCTGTAATATTGTGCAGAACGGCGTTGATCCATTTAAAACTCTTTGAAAAACAGCATGGACACGCTGACGAAATGTAAACAGAGCGTTTTCTTCTGTGTCTAAAAGACGATCTTATCAGAAAGCTGATTCGCTGATCAAAGCCGCCTCAAGACTACAAGCCAAACACAAGGTTTCGTGACGTCACGACGCGGGGCTTAGATCAGCCGTGGAGAGCACATGCGTTATTAAAACATATTAATTCTTTCCTCTATATTTCACCTTATTATCACAGCATATGGGGAAAAAAATAAAAACTTATAATTTAAAGACGCTAATTAAGTGCTTTTTAATCAATTTCGATCACAAGAAACAATAATAATAACGATAACACAAAAACAATATTTATGAAATAATATCACTGTGTCAATGAAAATGTGCATCAGAATTAAAGTTACATTAAAGAAAATTCGTTCGTTAATGAAAAAAAAATCCCAAGTATTAAATTTATTTTAGTAGACAGTTTTTATTATTTATTCTATTTTGAAATTTAGAAACAATATCAATTATCTATTTGGTATATATTCAAAAACAAGACATTATACATTATTACATACATATATACATATATATATATATATATATATAAATTTGTAGTTTAAACACATAAATTGAATTATTTTGCTTTCAGTTATTTCAAAATAAATAAATAACAATAAGTGAGCCAATCAAAACCCACATTTAAAAATTAAATTAAAGTGGAAGAAAAATGAATGCTAAATGAAAACAAATTCAAGTTGTGTTCTATTTTTATTTTTAATCGGGCTTGAAATTATACAGTAAATATCCTATTAAATATTAAGTGATTTGAAACCTGCATATAATAAATAGTAAAATTAAAGTATACATGAAATTAAGTATTCTTATAAATAAATTTTCGTACTGTAAACTTTACTTATCAGAAATGGGTAATTTTCACATAAAATCCATTAAATTAAAAAACACAAAACTGTCATAATACTAAAACAACACAAGTTCATGAAACAGAAAATTATTATTTAGTTTTGTATTAGTTTGATATATTATGTAAGGTACAAGCAATAGATTTTTTAAAAAGTGTATTGACATCTGAAGAGAAAAATAAAAGAAAGAAAAAAAAAAGACTTTCATCAATTGGAATTAAAATATTCCTAATTTATGTTCATTTTCCTCGAATGTTTAAGTAATAGCTGATAAAAAAAAAAAAAAAAAAAAAAAAAAAAAAACATCGAAAAACACAAAAACCTTCCACGAAAATATTTCATTTCCAAAATAATGTTGTGTGGGTTCTTAAATGTTTGTTCACATCTTTTAAGCTTAAAATAATCAATTTTTATGAGATGAAAAGTATTTCCTGACTAGATCTAAAAGTAAATTTATAATTATAGAATAATAATTTTATTTATTGTTACTTTTAATTAAACATTAAAATGTATATGAAAACACATAGGATTTTTCCGAAGAAGGTGTGTGTGTGTGTGGGGGGGGGGGGCAACTACTGTTTTGCATAAGGGTACTAACAATCCCTCCTCTAGTCTTGTAAATAAATTGTTTACAGTTGTGGCAAAAATAGAGAGATTCAAAAACATTATCCCCATAGCTCTATTTACGCAGTACATAAGCATTTATAATTTAACAAAAAATTATAAAAAGAATTTTTATTAAGATAGCAAACGTTTAAGATTAAAAAACAACAATAAATTGATACATGTATATCGATCGGGGTTTGCTTTAAAAGAAGTAAACAAGATAAAAATGCTATGTATTCACAGCGACTTTTATGAAAATTTCTGAACAAATTAGAAAGAGAGGATGGTGTGACAAAATACAAATTAAATGATATAAGTCTTGACACGATTTAGGGATGTTTGCCATTTTAAATTATTGCTCTATGTGGAACGGAACAGAACTACAATAATATAGTTTCGTTTTGAGACACGGTATTATTGATAGAATCGTACTAGGATTTGCTAGTTAATTTATTTCAAAGAAATTAAAAATAAAAGATTTTGAACACAAGAAATAAAAATTGTGCTGATAGCATATAAATATAATTTGAAAATAAAACTTACCTTGAAAAGAATATGTTATCAGGGTGAGTAAAACACACGTGCACGTAAAATAGCAACATACAAAATTCAAATGTTCGGGGCTGGCGCGTTGGCTGTTAGCCAGCCCGGGGCTGTGACGTCACACGTGGGGAGATGAAGGGCGTGTCTGGCTTGTAGTCTTGAGGCGGCTTTACGCTGATGCATACGTCACAGTAAAACGAAACAATCGCAATGCTATTCTTATATCGATCAAACGAGCCTTCTTTAAAATCTTATTATCTCTGAATGTTGATTTGCTGCATGGGTCGGGTCATGTGAACGTAAATAAGCTACATAGGACAGTTGATACGGTTGCTTCCAAATGACAAGCTATACATTCAGCTTCATTTTGTCCGCATGTAAAAGAAATATAGATATAGATGTTTGGGCTATTTTTTATGGCTCCTTTAAGATGTGTTGCACAAATACTCATCAACAGGGAGTGGCGTTGCATAGCAACTGCGAAATTCATCAAAGCATCACCTGTTGACCTTTTGAAATCTTGCAGTTTAAAGAAAATGAATGAAAATTTTTAGAAACTGTCTCGTTGATAAATTATCGTCATTAAATTAAATCCATTTATTTAATTCTATCCTTGAAAAATTCTTCTCTGTGAGATGTAGATAAAATAACGATTTGTTTGTAATCATTAGTGTAAGCATTGTATAAAAACTTTGAAATAACTTTGAAATATTTAACTGTTAAAATTTGTAACTATCAAAATATCTAATTTAAGTTTGAAATGGTAGAATTATTGTATCTTAGTTAATTTAAATATTTAAAATATTATAGAATTTGAATGATATGAAACATAATAAGAGATTTTATTAAGCTTCGTCTATATTTCCAAGCTTTATTTTGCATTTTACGAAGTTTATATTAAGATTTTGCTGTCATACTCTATTATATGTAGGCCAATTTTATGTATCATAAATAAAATAATTTTAAATATTACCTACAATTGTGTTAAATATATTATTGAAATCAAACAATCCTTGCACCAGGTTTAATTTGATAAATAAAATTTTAAAAATTTCTAAACAAATAAATAATTTCTTTTAACGTAAACATATTTTTAAATATTGTTTTCCTTCAATTTGAGTTTGCATCATTTTTTAGAAAAGTCACAAAATAATAAATGGAACCGTATCTGTTTAAGGATAATGAATGACACTTATTCTTAAGCGGCTGTCACTTTGATAAATTATCAAATTCCATTTCCCTAATCCAGTCTGTGAGATATTATCTTCGGTGACATGTAGATATAATTTTGATTTGTCTGTAATCATTAGTGTAAGTATCCGAATATCAGAAAGTTTTTTCAAAGTTTCATATAACTGTTTAATATTTTTTTACCAGATTTCAAAAATAATATTCATTAACTAGAAGAAAAATCTTTGAATATTTTTTTTATGATTTTTCAATGTCATTTATCTTCGAATGTCATTAAAGTTTTAAATGATAGAACTCTGCATTGTTAGTTAAAAAAAGGTCGAATCATGAAACGTTAAGAATGTCAAACTTGAGACGGAATCGTTTTATGATTCAGATATCAATAATTTTCAGTTGTATCCCAATTTATTGTTCAGAAATATATGAATTTTTTAAATTATTTATATCCGTGCAAAATATATAATAAAACAAGTTTTGCACCAATTTTATTTGACAAGCAAAAGGAAAAACTGCGCGATAAAAAAATGGTACTTACATATTATCCGGGCTACATGAAAAATCTCCAAAAATGGTTGCCAATTGCGAATCTTGTTTATCGTTGCCAATCATGTTTAAAACAGTAATTTAACATTATTTAATATATAATATTGTTAAAAATGGTAAATAATGTCAAGTAAATAAATAAATAAATAAGATATAATAAATTAAACATAATAAATAAATAAATAAGATATAATAAATTAAACATAATAAATAAATAAATAATTATGAACCATAATAAAAAATAAACTATAAATTATAATAAATAAATAAACTATGTTACGTATTATTATTATAGTATACCATAAAGGTGCTAAAAAGTATGTGTTACTGTAATTAGTGTAGTTGGCACCATATGCTTGGTGCAGTTGAATCTAACATGGTCCGCATAATACGTAATTACTAAAAAACTACTTCATTTCCATAGAATCACAATTGTTTTCTCTTTTCAGTTTATGTTCATATATATGTATATTTAGATAAATCACATAATAACAGATGAAACCGCTATTTTTTAAGGAAAATGAATGACTCTTATTCTTAAGTAGCTCCCTCTTTGATGAATTATCAAATTCCATTTTCTTAATCCAGCTCATGAGAAATTATCTTTGGTAGATTCTAGGCAAAAATTTGATTTCCTGTTCAGTTAGGATAAATATTGTATAAGAAGATCAGAAACTCGTTTTGGGGATTCATTAAGTGGACATTACTTTGTGTAAGTACCTTCCTTTTCAAAAAAAATTATTATTATTTTAAGAAATATAGTTTAAATGGTGAACTCACTGCCTTTCAATGTTCAACTAAAAGTACATTTTGAAAAAAAAAAATCAACTGCTTATTTAAAAAAAAAAAAAAAAAAAAAAAAAAATTAAATATGTTTAAAAAAATCCTTACTAATTTTTTAAATATTTACATTTTTTTTTTAATGTGCATTACAAAAAACTTCGTATGATTTTTAGATACATCTTTCATCTAATATTACATTTAATATAATATTTTTACTGATATAAATAGTTTAAAACGATGAACTTCTTCATATACTTTTACAAAAAAAAAAAAAGGACAAGAAAAAAATTATGAAGGCTTATTCTATGCGTAGATTTGTCAGATATATAATAAAAAACATGTACAAAAAAGCTGCAGCCCTAGCATTTTTAAAACATGAAAGTGAGGAGTATTTTAACATGGAGAAAAAGGTTAAAAAAGACCATTTTTAACACTTAATATCTTAAAATGTTAATATTTTAAAACACAATTTTTATTGCGGATGAAAGGTATATTTATCTTCTTTCATTTCATGTATTTAAAAAATAGTAAGATGCAGAATTAGGATTTATAGGGAGCTCCTAAGTGTTAGACATTCGACGAGCAGAAAATTGGTATAAAAGCTTACGTTCAGGATTATAAATTAAATTTTGCCTCTAGAATGGACATTTTTTTCCTACTTATACACCAGACTGTAATAATTACCCTGATCCTAAATAAATTCGTATTTAAAACATTTTTATATTTTTAATAGAAAGTTGTGTTTTGGTAATACAAAATTTTTAAAATTTAAACTGTATATCACCAAAAAAAAAAAAAAGATTCCATTTATACAGACTAACATGAAACACATGTTTTGAAAATTTGATCAAAAAATATTCAGGAGTTTTAGAGATATCCTGCGCGTTATTTGCAAAAACACTATTTGGAGAAAAATGACTTCAAAGTTACGGAAACGCCACTTCAGCTATTGAGTGGGTGTAATTTTAAAAGCCATAACTTCTGTTCTAATGCGAATTTTAAGGAAACAGTTACATAAAAATGTTCAGAAAAGATAGAAGTTTAATATCTAAAGAAATTAAAATTTCGAAAATGTTGAAGCTTTAAGAGTCCTGAGACCCCTTAACAAAATCTACAATATCTTGCGATATGAGGTATCAAAATATTCACAATTAAACAGGCTTCCATTCAATATATATTTTTAAACAGAAACATCTTTTATGTGAACAGATGCACTCTTTACTTGAGATTCTAATCTCAAGACCGGAGAGTAAAAAATTTCCGTAATTTATGTTTTTTAGACGCATTTGTGTTGCCTTGAAAATAAAGTTAAAAAAATACCGATAGAGGGCTCTTTAGACTTTGGAGTAACGAACAACTATTTTTTACAGTTATTTTTTGTATCTCATTACATGCTTTCAAAAGCTTAGACTTAAACTTAAATTTTGAGCTCAAAATCTGAATCGTTAGGAGTGGTTAAGTAGCGCAAACTGAGCTGTGTTCAGGAGGGGTGTTCAAATTTCAAGTCATGAACAGTTCAGTTTGTGCTACTTAACCACTCCCAACGATTTAGATTTTGAGCTCAAAATTTAAGTCTAAGCTTTTGAAAGCATGTAATGAGATACAAAAAATAACGGTAAAAAATAGTTGCTCGTTACTCCAAAGTCTAAATCGCCCTCTATCGGTATTTGTTTTAAACTTTATCTTTAAAATTTATTTTGAAAACAATACTGACATAAAGAATAGTTTTAGTGAAAACCGCAACCGAATCGACCAATTTTTCCGTTTTTTAGAATCATTTGAAATTTTAACTCCTGAACACAGTTCAGTTTGTGCTACTTAACCACTCCCAACGATTCAGATTTTGAGCTCAAAGTTTAAGTTTAAGTCTGAGCTTTTGAAAGCATGTAATGATATACAAAAAATAACGGTAAAAAATAGTTGTTGGTTACTGCAAAGTCTAAATCGCCCTCTATCGGTATTTTTTAACTGTATCTTTAAAATTTGTTTTCAAGAAAATATTGACATAAAGAATAGTTTTAGTGAAAACCGCAAACGAATCGACCAATGTTTCCGTCTTTTATAATCATTTGAAATTTTAACTCCTGAACGCAGTTCCGTTTGCGCTACTTAACCACTCCTAACGATTCAGATTTTGAGCTCAAAATTTAAATTTAAGTCTAAGCTTTTGAAAGCATGTAATGAGATACAAAAAATAACGGTAAAAAATAGTTGCTCGTTACTCCAAAGTCTAAAGCGCCCTCTATCGGTATTTGTTTTAAACTTTATCTTTAAAATTTATTTTGAAGACAATACTGACATAAAGATTAGTTTTAGTGAAAACCGCAACCGAATCGACCAATTTTTCCGTTTTTTATAATCATTTGAAATTTTAACTCCTGAACACAGTTCAGTTTGTGCTACTTAACCACTCCCAACGATTCAGATTTTGAGCTCAAAGTTTAAGTTTAAGTCTAAGCTTTTGAAAGCATGTAATAATATACAAAAAATAACGGTAAAAAATAGTTGTTGGTTACTGCAAAGTCGAAAGCGCCCTCTATCGGTATTTTTTAACTGTATCTTTAAAATTTGTTTTCAAGAAAATCTTGACATAAAGAATAGTTTTAGTGAAAACCGCAAACGAATCGACCAATGTTTCCGTCTTTTATAATCATTTGAAATTTTAACTCCTGAACGCAGTTCCATTTGCGCTACTTAACCACTCCTAACGATTCAGATTTTGAGCTCAAAATTTAAATTTAAGTCTAAGCTTTTGAAAGCATGTAATGAGATACAAAAAATAACGGTAAAAAATAGTTGTTGGTTACTCCAAAGTCTAAAGCGCCCTCTATCGGCATTTTTTGAACTGTATCTTTAAAATTTATTTTCAAGAAAATACTGACATAAAGAATAGTTGTACTGAAAACCGCAAACGAATCGACCAATTTTTCCCTTTTTTATAATCATTTGAAATTTTGGACCCTAAACTTTAAAGCCGCCTATCTCCTTCGGAAGACGTTTGGGGCCCTTAGTTTCCTATTTAATATTGTTTGTCTTGATGTGTACTATCACCCTTTAAAGTTTTGCCCAAGAGTTTAGATACACCCTGTATATTGATTTGTTAACATACAGTCTATGAATTTAACTCAATCTTTCAAAATTATGACAAACTCTATTCATTATACATTTAAACGCTGCATTGGTACAAATTGAACATTTTTTAAATAACAAATAAACTTCTTGCTAATAGAAACTCTATTTTTATATATATTTTTAGAGCTCAATTATATAGATAGAAAAAATTCTTGTTCTAACGCAATACCTTTTTGTATACATACTATAAAGACCATTGAATGTTAAATGAGAACAAAAAAGTTTACATTTTCAAAATTGATAGCTAAGGTGTCGCAGCAGGTTAATTTGGGACAGTGAAATAAGCATAAAAAAAGAACGTCTTACGTCATTGAGTAACGTTTAATGGACATGTTTAACACAGTCATATTTTTTATTATTTACAATCTTTCTAATGCAAAACCGTTGTGTGAATGTAGATTGCAAATTTAATGCCCAAAATCAACCTGTTGATAAAACTGGAATGACGACCTGTGATTTTACCCCTGGTGACGAAAGTGTATACTACCTTTTATATAAAACGTTTTCCCCTTGATATACAAGGTGTCCAACAAAGGACTCCCTGATTTTAAAATTAAATTACTCAGAAACTATAATCGGTAGAAGAAGGAGACAAATGGTATGTTTACTTTGAAAGCCATAAAACATATAATAGTTTCAAAATTCGCTATAAATTTTGCAGACAGGTGGCGCTGCAGTCTCTGAGGAATCCCTAAACAAACTACTCTGAAGCACAAAGTGATCCATCTTCTTACTGAAGGAATGAAGTCATGTTGAAGTCATACGTGTTTTTCTGGTATTCGAATATCGCCGATTAATTTGCATTCCTGCGGCTAGAAGTCGCAGTTTTCAATCTCATTTTAAAGTTGCAAAATCTCCTGATAAGAAAACAATTTGCAAACTTTTCGAGATATTTGAGATGTCAGATATACAGAGTCGCTGATGACTGGAACGACTGCTCGCAACGGACAGTCTGCAGCCTATTTCCCCGACTCTGTTCAACGACTTCGCCGTACAGCGCCACCTGTCGGCAAACTTTTAAACTAATTTTGATACTGTTGAATCATACTTTTACGGCTTTCAAAATAAACTTATCATTTGTTTCTATCTTCTATCAATCTTAGTTTCCGATGATAAAAACCCTGTAAATAGTACGTATGGGATACTGGGTTGCGTTGTCCACATTACCTTTTTTATAATTCATCGCTAAACATATTCTTTAAATATGGTCGCCTATGGTATTGATCCTTTTAATTAATGTTTGCATCATTTTTTGTGTGTGAAATAGCATAATAATAAATGAAACCGTGTCTGTTTTATGAAAATAAAAGACACATCTTTACATTTGACGGATTATCAAATTCCATTTCCCTAATCCAGTCCGTGGGATATTATCTTCGCTATTTGAAAGTTGGAAATTCTTGTAGAAGTTTCAATTAACTGTTAAAACTTTAACATTTAGGGCATAGGGTGTTAAATGATGAAACACTTCTATGTTAAAGAAAAATTTGAAAAATCAAGAGACATTGATGATGTCTAAAATAAAAATAAATGACATTAAGATTTAGACTGTGAAAACATTTTGCATGAAGACAGTTTTTTAACAGTTTTTTTTTTATCAGAAATATAATTACTTTTAAGTCTTATCTATATTTGCTTAAAGGCATTATAAAATTAATTAAATATTTGTAGAAAAATTTAATTTATAAGCAAGAGATATAATTGTACAATTTGAAAATTTTATAAACAGGTAAATAACTTATTTTCAATAGAATCAGAAATATTTTATACATTTTTATTCTAAATTTATATTGGCATTACCTTTCATAGAACTCAAAGACTAATAAATAACCGGTGTCTTTTGATGGGAAATGAATGATAATTACTCTTAAGCTTGCGTCATTTTGATGAATTATCAAACTATATTTTCCTAATCTAGACTATGAGATATTAACTTCGGCGACATACAGATGAAATTTTGATTTGTTCGCAATCATTAGCGTATGTTCTGCCGAGGTAAAGAGTTTCATTTGACTATTAAAATTTTTGATAACTCTTCACTGATGAATCTGCACTATGTTAGTTAAAGTAATGATTTAGAAAATCATGAAATGTGAATGATGTGTAACATAAGAAGAAATCATAAGTTCGGTTATAATACTTTTTACATGGAAAATATTTTTATCAACTATGATAAATGTAATAATCAAGTGACAATAAAAATAATACTTCAATTATTATAAAAAATTGTGTGTGTACTTCATTCGACATTACATAAAATACTTATTTTATTTCCTACATTTGGGATTTTATTTATGAATTTTTAGCGGTCATTTTTAATTCTTTTTTCTTATAAATTTAGCACTCCTCAACTAAAACGTATATTTTTAAGAATATTCCAATATTGAACAGACCCCCTATATAACGTTCAACATATGAAAATTATTAACATGTGCCATTAAATATCGCATTAAAGATGGTCTTAACTTTTTGTATTTTCCTCACTCAAAAATGCCAATAGGTCAATCCATTTCAAGTGTTCCAGAAAATCCTTTATTCGTTGCTTGACCATTTTTAAAAAAATCTAAAAATATTTGTACAACAATCCTAAAATGATGGAAGTTCAAAATGACTATTATTTTAATTTTATTAATTTTTGTTTGTGCATGGCGGCCATCTTTGTTTCGTCGTCTGCAGCAATTTTCTCACATGAAGGGTTTACGGAATTGTAAATGATTCATCGTTTATTTCTCCAATTCAAATGCGGATTAAAGTAATTTGTACAGAATACATTGGGCTAAAAATTTGGTAATAAAGTAATTTCCGAAAATAAATCCTTATTGGTGAAATTTAAGCATAAAATTTCAGTTTTTCCAAAATTCGTCCGTTTACAAAAGGAAATTTTTCAAAAGCTGTTAAGAGAAAGCTGAAAGAGAAAAGCTGTTAATGTTAACATACTTGTTGAGAGATGATCAAACGTGTCAAAACACATTCCTGTTTGTTGGTATAAAAACCACAATTTGAATGCTGCTAGCCAGTCCCTGAAACTTGTTCCTACCATAAGTATGTTCCTGTAAATTAAACATTATACGATGTTACATGCATCTACCTCAAGTAATTTTCAGAAAGTAAAGAAATTCAAAGCCCTTTCAAAATTTATACTCTAGAAAAATTACATTTTTGCATAAGTAAGCTAGGAATTATTAATGAAGTGAGACTTGCACATAGTGATTTAAAAGTTTATTTCTATGAGCCAGCAGGACCAAGATCTTCAACCAAGTTATCAAGAGATGACAAATAAATTTTTCCGAAAGATCAAAATTGTGGTTTTTAAACAAACAAGCAAGAATGTGTTTTGATACGTTTGATCATGTCTCAACAAGTATGACAATATTAACAGCTTTTCTCTTTCCCTGTTCCGTTTTTGTCTCAGGTCTTGTACAAAAATATTTTTTTCTTTATGTAAAAGTGCTGAGGTTTCTTTTAGTTACTAAAATTACTTACCACAAACATTACTGAAACCATACAAAATATATGACCTTAGGCATAATTATTTTTTTAATTAATTGCTAAGCTTTGCAAAAGGACTTATTTTCTGCTACTATTATTTAAAGATAATAAAAAAAAATAAATTTAAATGACACTCTGAGAAAATACTTAGCTGTGACTACAACAAAACACTAGTTTGGCATTATTATTTTGACATGTTGCCCTTGCCATATCTCAGCTTGTGGTCAAATCTCCATCCTGAAATTTCTTGTGCATAACACTACTATACAATACTTTCAGAAACCAGAATTTCAGATTTTTATATCGTGCCCCACCGGAGATATCAAAGCCTCAAAAGTGCGATTTTTGACATTTTTGAAAAAATTGGGATTTTTTTTTAGCGAAGAGAAAGCAAATCCCAGATCTTGAACTTGGCGTGTGAGTACAAGTACTTTCGGCCTATTTGTAAAAAAAATTATGTCATGTTCACAGTTTTCCTTGCTAGAAAAATTTCCTTTTGTAAACGGACAAATTTTGAAAAAAAAAAAAAAAAAACTGAAACTTTATGCTTAAATTTAACCAATAAGCATTTAATTTCGAAAACTACTCTATTACGAAATTTTTAGCCCAATGTATGCTGTAAAAATTGCTTTAATCCGCACTTGAATTTGAGAAATAAACGGTGAATTATTTACAATTCCGTAAATACTTCATGTGAGAAAATTGCTGCAGACGATGAAACAAATATGGCCGCCATGCATAAACAAAAATTAATAAAATTAAAATAATAGTCATTTTGAACTTCCATCATGTTAGGGCTGTTGTGCAAAAAAATTCAGATTTTTTAAAAATGGACGAGCAACCATTGCTGGACCACTTGAAATGGATTGACCCCAAACTTTTTGGCACATTCACGAAGTCATTTTTATGCGGAAATGCTTGGAATATCCGGATAATACTATTCAAATGCAAATAAATGGCACTGCGGTTTCCATTTTCTTAAAAATTTAGCACACCTTCAATTGCAAGCAATTACTCGACTATGACAACCTTTGCATGACTGTAGTGCTTTAAAAATTGACAGAATATGCAATGCTTAATACCATTTTTCGAGAAGTTTTTTCTATTTAAAGAAAATCTGGAAACGCTATTCGATTTCTTACAATCGAAAAAGAATATTTGCAAATTCATATGCATTTGTGGATAAAAATAACCTCGTGGATATGGTGGATTATGGTTTGCCATTATACACTGATGTCCAAAGTTAAAACCAGTCACAAAATGCTAATTTTTAAGTAAGCGAATACTCAAAAGGAAATAATATAATTCAAATAATTACTATCTCTACTACACAGCTACTCCATATAGCATCTCATTCATGTCACACATTGTCACAAGTGTCACAGTCACTACAAATAGGAAATTCCACACATTTCAAATGATCACTATATGTGATTCCACTGAGACGTCAATGTGACTGCTGCTTTGTCACGAGTCACCAGGCGACTTTACAATGTAGTTACATTGTGACTCTCATGTGACTGTCATTTTTAAACTCAATTTCATGACCGTTGACTCATCATGAACGTTGCTTTAGGATAAGTCAACATATAATATCACATTATAGTCACATGGTGACTTTCCACAAAATGGCACAATGGTGACTTTGCAGTAGTCTCTCTGTCACCTGAAAGTCATCATGTCACTTTAATGTGACATTATTTGATAAGCTATCACAATGCAGCGTTCACGATGACTTTGAAATTGAGTCTACAGATGATAGTCACATGAGAGTCACAATGTCACTACATTGTAAAGTCACATGGTGACTCGTCACAAAGCAGAAGTGACAGTGACGACTCATCGGAGTCACATATAGTGATCATTTGAGACTCATAATGAGATGTATGGAATTTCCTATTTTTTTGCTTCACCGTAGTGACTGTGACACTTGTGACCATTTATGACATGAATGAGATGTTATATGGACTAGCTGTGCTGTAGAGTTATTAATTATTCGAATTATATTATTTCCTTTTGAGTATTCGCTTACTTGAAAATTAGCATTTTGTGATTGGTCCTTAATTTTGGACACCGGTGTAGTATGAAAACAAAATTTGCAAAAAATTTTATTTTACAAAAATAGGGAATAATTGTACAATTAAGAAAAAAATTGTAAAAGCAAGAAGAATTTCTTTCCAATAGAAACATTATTATTTATTTGTGACAAATCATTTGACATAATTTTTTTTAGATTTTTGTTCGTTTGAATTTTTAAAGAAGTCATATTAATAAATGTAACAGTATGTGTTTGAAGGAAATGAGAATGACAATTACTCTTAAACGTCCTTCCATTTGATGAATTATCAAGTTCCATTTCCCTAATCTGGTAAGTGAGATATTATCTTTGGTGACATGTAGATAAAATTTTGATATGTTCGTAATAATTAAAGTGAAGTATCCGAAGTTCGGAAACACTTTTTGCAGTTTCATTTCAATTATTAAAACATTTTAGTACCTCTTTAACATTTAGCGTTATGTAGGACTGAAAAAATAAAAATGAAGTATGCTAGTTGAAGAAACTATTTTAAACATCATGAAATATTAAAGATGTCAATCACAAGAAGGAATCATTTTGAGATTTAGATTAGTAATAGCTTTAAATGTAGAAAAAGTTTTATTGACAGAAATAATTTAACTTAAAAATGATTTTGAAAATTTTATACCTCGCTTTATTATCTGTCAATTTGCAATGTTCATTCAAAGTTTTTAAAAATAAAGATATCACTTTTACAGCTTTGGGATTATTAAAATTAAGATGCTTTTGAATACAGATTAATTGCACAAGCACGTAAAATTTGGATTGTGCCATATTGGTTAGCTTTTGATAATTGATTCTTACGTATTTTGTAACGCTGAATCCGAAAATGACCTTCATTTTTTACCACATGTCATGATTTTTTGTAAAATTTTTATTTTAACTTTGAAATTTACGATTAGCGAAAAATTCTCACATGATGGTTAAAAAGGAAGGTTATTTTCAAATTTAGTGCAAAAAATTACATAAAAATCAATTATCAAATGTATCCGAAGTTCGGAAACACTTTTTGCAGTTTCATTTTAACTATTAAAACCTTTTAGTTCCTCATTAACATTTAGCGTTATGCAGGATTGAAAAAATAAAAATGAAGCATATTAGTTGAAGAAACTATTTTAAAGATCAAGAAATATTAAAGATGTCAATCACAAGAAGAAATTCTTTTGAGAATTAGATGAGTAATAACTTTCATGTGGAAATATTTTTATTGACAAAAATAATTTAGCCTAAAAAAGGTTTTGAAAATTTCATACCTCAGGATTTAGTATCTGTCAATTTGCAATGTTCATTCAATATTATTAAAAATAAAGATATAAATTTTACAGCTTTGGGATTATTAAGGGTGTTCTCAAATCCAAAAGGGCAACTTTCTGACATAAGTCTTAATTTATTTTTTTTCGAAAATACATGAAACATTTTTGCAAACGCAATAGATCTTTCAGAAAATAATGTCAAAGTGGGTGTTTTGAACCAAATTTCCGGGCGAAAGAAGAAAGAGCACTCAAAAGCGGGCGAAAAACGAGTTTGTCACGTGATCCAAATATCTTAGAACTCAATGGGTAAATGATTGATCAAAAATTAGAAAAAACAGTCCAATTCCAAATTGCTTCCATGACCAGGCTTTCCATTTTTATATCTTTCCGTTAAAAAATGAATTCGTAAATGTGTCAAAACGTTTTGCGCTTGTTGAGCAAAGCAGTTAAGAACAGCCTTAAAATTAAGATACTTTTGAATACTAATTCCACAAGCCTGTAAAATTTGGGTTGTGTCATATTGCTTAACTTTTGATAATTGATTCGTAAGTAATTTGTACCGCTGGATTCGACAATGGTCTTCATTTTTTACCGTCACGTCAGAGTTTTTCGCAAATCGTAAATTTCAAAGTTATTTTCAGATTTAGTGCTAAAAAGTACATAGAAATCAATTATTAAGATTTAAAAAACACAACCATCTATTTTATAGTATCAGAATTTTGCTATTTTTTGACTTTGAAATTTACGATTTGTAAAAGATTTTGACTTGATGGTTAAAAATGAAGGTCATTTTCGAATTCTGCGCTAAAAAAAACACATAACAGTCAGTTATCAAAAGTTATGAAACGCGACCATTTCCTGTATCTTTCAGTATCAGATGTTGTCTATTTTTTTTACTTTTTACCAATAAAATGTACGATTTGCAAATAATTCTGACGTAATAGTTAAAAATGAAGATCATTTTCGGATTCAGCTCTGAAAAATACATAAAAAATCAATTATCAAAAGTTAAACAACACAACCATCGCAATCTTGTGTTTACGAGAATTCAATCCAGAAACAAAACTTAAGCCATCTGTAGATTTTTAACACGTTAATTTCGATTGAAATTTCAGTTCAAAAACTTACTATTTAGAAGAAACAATCCGGTGAACGTTTTTATCCTGCAGGTTTTTAAATGTTTGTATGTCTTACAAACTGTAAATAACTAAGTTGGACTTAAACACTTTTGAGAAAAATCAAAAATCGTTTTTGAAAAATTGCGTTTAAAAATTGTCAGAACACAATAAATATTAGTCGAATTAAAATTAAGATTCTTTTGAATATCTATATTTTTGTTTACTATTCTGTTAAAAAAAGATTTATTTATATTGTTTCAGGTACCGTATTTTCTAGGTTTAAAATGTCGCAACTTCTGATATAGTTTCCTGTCAACGAAAAATATTTGCTTGGGTTAAGGTGAATGAAATTTTTTGCCGATTTCAAAATTTATTTTCGAGTGGAGTCCATGTAACCTGATTACCATTGGACTATAAAGAGAGTCTATTCCGCTGGACGTTCAGCAATACAACGTTTAAAAATATTAGAAAATTGCAGCCCACGTTTCATGGGAAACCTGATTAGGTCAACATTGCAAGTTTGAATCACCTGTTGCTTTTACTCGAAAAAATTATTTTTAGACTTAAAATGTCTTGCAGAATATTTAAATGTTACTAAATATTCTGTAAACTAAAAGCTCTATTTTAAAATTTACTAGAGAAAGAAAATTTGTAAACGATGCGACAATTATGAGATAAAGTATACCACAAATAAAATACAAGGTATTATAACACATAAAAGTTATTGTTAAGTTTAAAACGAACAACAGAGTTTATGTTTCACATATAAAATCCTTTTAGCTACCATTTGTTTAAATATTTAGCAGCTATTAATTTTCTGACCCCGGACGTGGCTGTATTTCTTGTGGATGTGGTCTTTTTCCAATTAAACTACAAAAATACAAGTTTTATGTTTCAAGTTGAATCTGAGATTAAAATTACATATCACTGAGTTCAAATTATTTAATGAATTATAATAAACTATTTTAAATCAGCTGCATAGCCACAGTATATTGAAAACTGGGGCTGTATCAATCCAAAAATCTAGTTTCCCCATATTTTGTGGACACTATATTTCCATGATAAAGCAATATTTTTATTGTTTAATTTTCTACATATATCAACACACCCCACACTCCCATTATAACGTATTTTGAATTGTAATTTGCGTAAAATAAATATTTTCTGAACCCATTTTTGACGCATCTAGTTGAATAATGCACTGAGATAGATCGAACGTCCAGCATAGAAGATTGAATCACAGGAGACACAGAGAAAAGTGAATTTTCACTCCTCAAACCACAAGTTTATCAATTTTGGTTCCCCATCCACAGCGTCTGTGCTTCTCAAAAAGTTTCAGCTCAGCCTCGACAACGACTATCTGACAAATACTATAAGGTGAGTGGAAAAAAAATGATCACTATTTAAATCTAATTTTTTCAAGAAAAATTGAAAAAAAAAAAAAAAAAACAACCGACGTACAATCAAGAATATAGGTTGATTCTTTAGATACTGAGCAGACACTAAAACAAATATAGTTATTTTTTTCTGCAATTTTTGAAAATATTAGTACATCGCACTGGGAAAGCTTAGAAGATATTTAAAATTTAATATTCAATCAATCATATATATATGACGAATAATCTTTCAGATGAAAATCATGCTAATTGCATTATTGCGGTTAGAGAGGTCCCAAATTATAAAGCAGATTGCCCATTTCCTATTATTAGGTAGAGTAAAAAATTACGATGTCATTCACTACAACTAACGGTTACTCTTTGAGTACCTATATTTTCAAAGTTAATAAAAGTACGATAGTATATTTAGTTGTTTCTTTCACGTTAGTTTCATGTCAGTTGTCATTGGCTATTTTGCTGTGGAACTCCTTTTGTTTTGTTCTGCATTATAGATGGAAAAATAGAATTTGTAATTAAATATTTTTTTAAACTTTAGACAGCAAAAACCATGTGGAAATAATGAAAGATTCCTATTTAGGAGGATAAACGTTACACAAACTACGGGTACATTGTAAATCCATCAAAATTGATTAACAGCGAAAAATGCTCGAACAGAAGTATTAGTATAATGCATAGATAAAAAAACGTGCCGAAATACTGAACAACCTGGACGCCATATTTCAAAGTGACTTCAGGTATCACAATCATATGTGCTACATATTGTTTAAAAAAGGATTGGTTTGACAGAAGAGTAGAAGAAAGCAAAAGTTGAACAAAACCAAATGTTCATGAAGCTGCACGAATATTGCGAAATCATAGTTTCATATTAGAAGTTATGCCTCTTACAACCAAGATAATAAACATGCACACGCCGAGCGAGTTACTGATGTTGCCAAAGAAACAATGATCTTCCAACAATTCCAAAACGCATAGAAAGTGATAGTTAGGAACGTTGTCTCCCAAAGTCGTTTCCTCTTTTTTTCACATTTTTTACCTCATACATTAGCTCCTAGAATTTCCCTGATTATAGCTTGCAAAGAATTTCTTGCTTATTACCCAGATTTTTTTTTTCTTGTGCATTCTTTGTCTGCGGTTACATACTAAACAAAATCGGTAATACGCAAGATCTAACTATTGACGAATTTAAATTACAACTGCCTAACACACACGCAAAAAAATGTTTCACTGGTAGTTATCCTGAGTCACTCAGTAAATTATGATAAAATATTTCTTTGTTCTACAGTTTGAAAGATGCAAAATTAGACGATTGATAATACAAGTTTAATATCACCCTCAGAACTACCTTGTGATTATGCTAAATAATAATATAAGGTAAATAAGATTTTAGTACGCTGAACTGGATGATGTTTCGAGGATAAATGTAGTGAAGAACTATCTTTTTTATTTTGAAGTGCGCAGAAAGGAATAATTTTGAAGAATATTTAAAAACAAAATAACTTTCAAATTAAAACATAAAATCATTTATTTTAATCTCTTTAACGTATAAATAAATCTACAGTCTAATTTTTTTCCAATCGTATTTTTTGATAAGCTTCCTTATATTATAAATATTCCTTATACTATGTATATTCCTTATATTATGTATTTTTCTTATATTCCTTATATACTAGAAAACACATGTTTTCCAAATGGACAATTGCTAAGAAAGAAAACCTTTTACCTGGTAGCGGAAGAGTGTGATACATCCCTTGTCCGTAGACAGTGGTGCAAATAATCAAAGAGAAAATAAAAATCAAAGTTTGCGATAGAATGAAAAAAAAAAGTCAATTTTAAAAAGAGACAGACAACTTCTATTCAAAAATGAATGGAATAATAATAAATAAAAATGATAAAATTACAGAAAAAATAATAGCAAAAAGAATGAAATTAAATATACAGAAAATATTTTTCTACTCAGACAACTAAACATAAAGTAAAATTTCCAAGTCCCGAAAAAAATAAATACTTGCCATCTTAATGAAGAAAGTTACAACATCAAGAAATTTACTCATTTAGACATATAATGCAAACAAACATGCATTACAACTAATTAAATTAATGCAAATGAAAGTGCTGTAGAAAGATAGAGTTTAAATCTCAAAACTTTTGTACACAGTTGCTCTAAAATGTATTAATCTTGTAGCACTCCTTTCTCATAGATATGCCATGTAGTATGAGTACTCAAATAGCACGAATAATTTAATATACGCAATATTCACTTTTAGAGAATAAGGAATAATTAGGGTGTAGAAAAATTTCGTTTCACTTAGGTCGTTATTATATTGTTAAGATGCTTTTCTTTTAGGTTTCTACTCGACACCAAACTTCTATACATATACTTATGTGTATTTATTATTTTTATTGCTATCCGATATATAGAATCTATAGTTACTCTGCTTTAAATAAACAATATGTCTCTAAAAAATTGTGGAGAGACATCTGCAATATGTTTTTTTCTTCATTCTTATCGAAGCCAAGAAATCTTCCATACTTTATCCATTCACATATGAAGAAAGCAGTTTCCTATTTTACGTTTAGAGAGCCTATTCGAGAAGATGAACTGCGGACAACATAATCTTTAAATGATTACTGTACTTTATCTCAACCAATTCAAAGCCTTGCGCATGCTGAAAGACGACTGCACTAACTTCCTAGATTTCTCTGATTGAAATACTGTTATAGTCTTAAAAGAAACGCGGAAAACACTCTAAACAACTTCCAGTTAAGCATATTGCAGCGCATTTTGGGAACATTTCCAATTCTGTAATAGATTTTATGGCCTCTAAAGAACTATTTTCTATGATTTTGTGCCTTGTAAATGTTTCCTTAGAGACAGGAAAGAAACAATTGTCTACTCAAGAGTGATTGCTTTTATTCCGAACTGAATTGTCAATGTATTATTTGCGACAGGACTTTTATGCAGAAGGAAACGAACATTCAAAAATATTCAGGCTGCTGAAATTGTTATTGCTTTAGATTTATCGCACGCTTCTAAACATCTATGCCGGATTGTGATTTATGAACGCAATTTATTTTAGCTAGACACTAAAATGACATTTTTTCTCATTTTATAGTTAGTGTATTCAAATGCATTGCATAAAGCACGCACGTAAACAAACTGTAATGAGAAATGACTCGAAATAACTTTTTACTTGTTACAATTTTTAAAAGTTATAGAAAAAATGTGTTAAATATTAAAATGAAAAAGTAGATGTTTAAAATTTATTGTCATTCATTTGATAGTTGCACATTTAAAAGTTAAAAATGTCCAATTCTTTTCAAGAAAATCTATTTTTTTACATTTTTCTTTTAAATCATACAAATTATTTTTTTTTTATTCAGAGGGAAATATTCATGTTATTTTTAAATGTCGTTCATTTTAAATGAGTAAAATCAGAAAAAGAAAATCCTATTTGTACATTTTATATATTATCAGGATGGTTAAGATTATAATTTCCTTTTCTCCCAATTTATATGTACCACTTTTTAACGTATAGGAACATTTTTGCGATTAAGTATAGCTAATGCAGTCAAACTCGGTTAATACGAGAAGCAAGGGAATTATAAACATCCCCATAGTAACCGTTACTCGCAGTTAATAAAAATCTTAAAAATACGTACTGTTAGCGGTCTCTAATTGGTTTCTTGCAAGCTGAACTTCCCAGCTACTAAAGTGTAGTAGGAGTTGAGCGAAATACACTAATACAATCAGAAATCAGAAATTATAAGTGTAGAAAGCGTGTTTCACTGTTCAGAAAAGAATAAAACGACGTGAACGTGATTATGCAAATAAGCGTCTTTTTTTTTTTTTTTTTTTTTTTTTTTTTTTTTTTTTTTTTTGCTGGTGATTTCTTTTTCGGGGTTGGGCGTTGGGAGGGGGGGGGGGTCCCTGTTTTCCTTCTTGCAATAATAAAAAATAAAGATCGATTTGTGATATGAAAATTCAATTGTTTGCGCTCTGTGGATGTTACATTCACGTGGCGGGATTCCTTTTTTAATTCTACCGTATTTTTCGTCGAAATTCAAATTCAAATGAACGATGTTTTGCTCGTAATATACCGTAATAAGCGGGATATTCTTAATATAGTTCAAATAATTAACCTTTTTAAATGTTCAAATGGCTAGTTTTAAACGAGTCCTCCTATTAAACGAGCTCGACTGTATTTCTAGTATGAGTTACTGGTAACCAAATCTTGGTTGACTATGCGACTATTTTTGTAACGTTAGCACACGCGAGAAATAAATATCGCCACATTTTGTATCCCATTATATTTTTAGCTAAATACTTTTTAAAAACAAATCAAATGCTATATATTGCAAAATGCATCTGTACTACTTCTTTTTAGGGAAAAAATTATGCTTTTAATATTTATTTTCAGATTTTGTGGCCGTTTCTACGAAAATCACGTTTTTTTTTTTTTTTTTTTTTTTTTTTTACAATATTGGCAAGCGATTCGTTTTACACCTTAAAATATGAATTATTTCTTAAAATTGATATTAATTACATTTAATAGGTTTTCATCAATGCATACAAGTACCTTTTATATTACTCTTTCATTAAAATATTTTAGTGTGTGTTATCCCGTAAGAAATGAGCATAGAGAAATGAAACGTTTGTACACGACATGGATTATTTAATCCCAACAGGTATTTTTCTGCCCTCCTAGCGAACAACGAAAATGTATTCCTTTTCCCAACTTTTCTTGATGAAGTTTCTCTCGATGACCTTGAAAGTTGCAAAGCAGGTCAGAAGCTTCCTAAAAAATATGATTTGGGTGAGATCCAACGCGTGTGCTTACGGGTTAAGATTAATAAACATTATTAAGTTTTTTAATTGCCTTTATTTTCAAAGTTTTATATTTACATACATACTTTCTTTATATAAAAATATACGCTTGTAGAAATGCATCTTACATATTAACATACAACTTTTTTATTTATATAAATTTTAAACAATTATATAGATGTATATATTATTTTTATATCCAGTAAATTTAAATGCATAAAATAAAAATAACGAATTTGCATTTAAAATTCTAAAAAGCAGTGACTAATGAAGAATACTCTGTAATCTTAATTTACAACACAACAAACACCCTAAAACTATTTTCTTACGATCAAGGAGATTATTATAAATAATCTGGAAATATAAAATATTAAAGTTAATTTATCGCTTAATAATTAAAATAACATTACTTTTCGGAAATTACAATTTAGTAAATAGTTTTTATGTAATATATAAATAAATCTTTATCTAAAACTTTATTAAATAAGTAAGAATTTTTGTATCAATCGGTTTATCTTTGAAAACACATCATGAAGAATTTTAGTTTCAACGATAAGCTGATTTCTTATGCATTGTTATAGAAATATTTTATTTGGTTGAATATATTAGACTGAAGAAGCTTGTAAATCCCGTTTATCTTTTATTCACAAAGGTAACAAGGCTTTATACATAGAATATATTTTTAAATATAACGTTTAGCTTTTTCAGTTTTCAACATAGATATTGAAATTTCTAAACCTTAAAATTACCTGTTTCTATCAATTTTTCAAACTGACAAAAATGAGTTATTTTTCATGAGTCGAAATAAAATGTAATAAAATATATTCCAAAATTTTGTAAACTTAGATTTTCCGTCATTGAGTATATTTTAAACTTTGAAAAATCGAATTTAGATATCTAGAATTTTTTATTTTATACCTGGTTCAAGAAGCATATTTACTTATATCTTCAACTGTTACATAGTAAACTTTATAATATATTCCACTGAGGCACGGTATTTGTTTCAGTTCAGTTAATCTAAAATTCTATATTTTGAAGGAAAACGACTCCATAATATTTGAAACAAGAAATATTTTGCTAATAATAGGAAAAAGGAAACATATCTGAAATAAATTTTCGTTTAATACTCAGCCAAACGTGATATATAAATTCTTCCATGATGAAATCTGTGTGCATTATCTACGCAAATGCTTAAAATTTAAGAAATTGTAAAGCCTGATTTTTGTTTTGTTGCAGTTGCTGTTTATCTTATTATTTCTGTTTTATAAATAACCGCTCAAGTGTGAGTATTACTTGCGCACAGAGTGCTCCGTATAATAAAAATATGAATTAGTAACAAAGAATTGCATTACATATCAAAAATGTAAATATATCATTAAAAGTTGTTATCTAGGCATTTTAAATTCGATGGGCGCATAGAGTACGCCACCCATGTGTTTATGTATCTCCAAATCCTCCGTGTCTTTTAGGATTAATATCTCGGCTAATTACCGACGATTTTGTTTTCGAAAATCATTATCAACAATCATACTCCTGCGACGATAGGTACCTCAGCACTTCTAAACTCCTTTGCTGAACTCCCACAAATCGAAATTTGTGTGTAACAGAACAATGCGATTTTTGCACAATTATTACGATTTTTGCTATGTGACCTAGGTAATCGTTGTAGTTTTCCTGCAAGGTTCAAATTAACTTACCACTATTTTTTTTCATAATTTTAGTTTCAGTAAATGAGGAAATACACATGAGAGGGGGAACATATTTTTATTACAATTTAGACGATATCTCTAAAAATATAATACCTAAAATTAAAGAAATGTATTTTTGAGTTCTGCGTTACGAAATCTTTCACGCGATATCCCACACGATATACAAATAAAATATTTTTTTCAAAGTAACTTAAGTTAGCACTTCTATATTTTCCTAAATATATTTGGGAATGGTTAAGAGTCTATAAATAGGTGGGTCAATAGCATTTATTACTTTAGCCAATTTGAACTTTCCACGTTCCATATTTTACGAGTAAAATGGCTGTGACAGATAGAAAGACAGACAGACACAGGAGTGATCTTATAATGGTTCCGTTTTAACTTTTTATGTACGGAACCCTAAAAATAAGTTATTTTTCATCAGTTGATATAAACAAAATAAAATAACAAATCTTTGAAAATCCACATTTCCTATCTTCAAGTCCGTTTTATACATTGAGAAATCGAATTCAGACTGTCCTTGAATTGTTTGTTTTGTACTAGATTTAAAAGCCAATTTATTCAGATATTTAACTCAAGCAAAACGAAATTTTACCACATATTATTTTGAATTTCTTTGAAGTGTTTATTAAGACATGAATTTTTTTTTTTAAAGTGTTTATTAAGACATGATTTTGTTTTCTCTTAATTGTCATAATTTAGAATTTCTTGAAGAAAAACAGTCACTCCATAATATTTCTAATTATGAATATTAAATTACTATAGAAAAAGGGAAATTAAACGCATTATAACATTTTATTTTCTAATCTAAATGTGTGGAAAAAAATACACTAATTCTGACACACTAAAAAAATATAATACACTTGATGCTTATAGATTTACTGTATACGATTCTTTAAAATATATGTAGTTTGTTTTGGTTGATTTTTTTAATTGCGGCGAAACTGTTATTTTTAAATAGAATAAATTTATTTACTGAAAACTATTTGAAAGATTGCTTTACAAATGATAGAAAATAACCTATACATTTCATATAAAAATACAGAATAAAATTTAACAAATCCAAAACACATCTCAATTAGATCCTCTACTATCAACTCGAAGTCACTCGCAAGCTAATGGACCCAGTGGTGCTAATGTCCAGGTACTACTCAATAAGCTGGTAGATTGGAGATGCTGGTTTCGAACCCAATCGCGCCCGTCGGCCTAATCGTTCGAAGTTTTTTGTGGTTTTCTTCGGAGTTTGTATTTCCTTGCTTAAATACGGATTAGGTTCTCTTACAAAGACTCCCACGGAGGGCACGCCCCCCCCCCTTTCGGGCCCATATCCCTCGTGTAAATAATTGGCCGTCATAAATAACACACACTCGGAAGCTAATGATAAACAAGTGCAGAATTCTTGTGTCGAATTTCTAGTTTCCGTTTAAATACTTCTTAATGATTTTCTTTTTCTAATAGGAAATCCTAAGTTGACGTCAAACCGTATACTTTCGTACTTTTCCCATGTATCATACAGTTTTTCTTTTTATTTTCTATAGGAAACTTTTATTTTCATGACTGGTTTCGAATGGGAAAGTGAAAGAAAAAAAAACCGCAATCGAAATCAAAAAGGTACAAAAGTAACCTGATCCAACGAGGCAAACCTTTTCACATCCATGTGCCATTTTTTTCCAAAAATATATGTTTTGTGATTATGACGTGCCAACAATAAAACATTTTAATGGACCAAATAATAATGAATCAAAATTACTTTAAATTTTGTTTTTAGTGTTAAAAAAATATTGGTAATATTTGATGTTATACTTTAGAAATTTATTTAAAAAATATTATTGCTGTTGTCTCATATATCAAATAATATATGTCAGCTTCTTACTTATTTTTAAAAGAGTCCAAGTTGAATTGGAATCATTTGACAAGACTTTTTTACTTGAATTTTTACATTATTAAATTCCGTTCGGAAATAAATTTCGAAAAAAAATTGTTAAAATATCAATCGCTAGAATCTACAGCTCTTAGTGGAATTGAATTCCAAGTTGCTATAATTTTACCACGGGCATTATTGCTTATAATACCTTTTAATCTTCTTTTGCGATAATCTTCTAATTCTCTCTTATTCTAAAAATTTTGTCAGCCAATATTCATCTAGATAGAATTAGATTGTTATATTTCAGTTTCATCAATCTTTATGACAATGTCAACCAACCGAACTAATCCAGTTCCGATAAACAGAGACAATATCCATATTAATTCATGCAATTTGTGAAATTCTGCTATATTTTTATGTGGAACCTGAATCTATGTCGTGCCGAAAATATTCCGCAGTGTGCCATCTGTGGCACCCGTGACATAGATTCGCAGTTCTAATGATAGACATTGATCTCAGGTATCATACATAGATATAGTAAAAATAGCTAGATTAACCACTCAGTGTTATTCACCCATTACTTCTTGATTCCGCAGCGGTTCGGTTGTAACATCCATTAGAGTGGCAGAAAAAGAGTGGAACTTGTGATACTACAGTAGCAATACATAGAGGATATCCGAGAATTGCGATGTTTTCATTTTGAATGTTTTAAATAAATATTTGCATATGATTGTTTAGAATTGTCTGGAAAGACAGTGGAATACCCTATATGGATATTTACATGCATATTTGTAATTTGTTAGATACTTTTAAAACTATTTAGTACAACTTCGATGTAACGTTTAGTTCATTCAGTAAAAATGTTTCTTTTCTAGAATTTCTGTTTTTTATTAAAATGTCGAGCGCATACCAAATCCACATATCATTTTGGAAATATATATTGTTGTGAAAAGATATTCCGAAAATTATACGAAAAAGAAAAGTTAAGATTTGCTTAAAAGATTTTTTTTTTTCTAAAAAGAAGAAGAATTTAAGATATTTATTTTTAAGCATTTAAAGGATTTTACGTTTGTAAAAAACTTTAAAATTGTCATTTGCTAATAATTAGTCGTAAGCCCAGTTTAATAAATAAATATTTATTAAGAATAGTGACCTTGGTAATGTAGTTAATGTTTTCACCTACATTTGCTGAGTAATGCACGGCTAAAAAAAAAAAAAAAAAAAAAAAAAAAAAAATATTTTAAGAATGTGTATTATTAATGCAAGTATTTATTTTTATTTTTTTAGGAAAAAATTCTTGCTGCATAATTCAAGGAAACAATAAGTAAAAATTGATCGCATACTTACATATTTAAAAGCATGTAAAAAAAATATTAACAAATATCTAATTTTAAAGAAAGTTTTGAAAGTTAAATGCAAAAAAATATGTTCTTTTTTTAAGCTTACTAGAGAAGTTAAAATGAAGTTTTTTGCATTATTTCCACGTATTCCTCCTTTTTTGCGGGATGGGAGTCGGGGTAATTAATACCAATGATTCAAAATAACAAATAGATTACAATAATATAAAAATGTTGTAAATTCTAAAAATTTTAAACTTTTTTTTGTGGTTGGGGAGGGGGGGGGGGGTAAGTTTTACATTCACTTTTTCTACAACATAAGGCAGTTCTCAACTGCTTTGCTCAACAAGCGCAAAACGTTTTAACACATTTACAAATTTATTTTTTAACGGTAAGATATAAAATTGGAAGGCCTGACTAGGGAAGCGATTTGGAATCGAACTGCGTTTGCCAATTTTTGATAAAGAAATTACCTATTGAGTTATAAGCGATTTTCATCACTTTTCAAGACTTTTTAACCCTTCCTTGTGTGGTTATTCTTCTTTCGCGCGGAAATTTGGTTCAAAACGCCCACTTTGACACTATTTTCTGAAAGATCTATTGCGTTTGCAAAAAAAAAAAAAAAAAAAAAAAAAAGAAAAAAAAACAGTTCTGTTACATAGTTTCTGAACAACAACACCTGTCAGTTTCATGCATTTTCGAACAAAAAGGAATTAAAACTTATGTCATAAAGTTGCGCTTTTGGATTTGAGAATGCCTTAACAAATAGGGTTGAAAAAAATAATTTTAAATGTTTTAAGTTTTGTGGATGAGGAAAATTTTACATGATTATCGTTCTCATCATTTTGCACCCAGGTGTATACAAGCATCTGAAAAGGGCCCTCATCGTCTGCAGCCCCTTAAATCAGGATGCAAAATCTCTTAGTTCCAATTTCCATCACCAGGTGGTGCATTCTGTTCTAAACAAATCTATATTCAAACGAAATTGCCACTGCAAAGAAACGAATGGGCAGAAAAGAAAGAAAATCAAAAATGGTAAACTGCGTTCTTTTTTTTCTTTTTTTGAGGGGGTGGACCATAATATATTCACTTTTGCTACAACTTAACAATTTGGGAAATGATAATAATAATAATAAATGTTTTAAGTTCTGTAGGCAAGGAAAATATTATGATTATTTTTTGTCATTGCAAAGAAATGAATGTGCAAGGGAAAACAAATCTAAGATTTAAACTGCGTTCTTTTTTGGGGTGCGTTCTTTTTTTGCGTTCTTTTTAAGTTTTGTGGGTAAGAAACGTTTTATATAATTATTTTTGTTTCATCGCAAAGAAATTGATGGGCAGAAAGAAATTAAAAATTTTAAAATGAGTGTGGGGGTTAGGTGGGGGGCGGTAAAAAGAAGAAAACAGAAATTTTCGAGGGGGGGGGGATAGATGGAAGTTGGAAACCCGTGGAGGAATCTTACTTTATACTTTAATATAAGCTCTCCACCTCCCCGGAAAAAATTCATTTAAAAATGTGCATAACTTTTACTTTGGATAAAAAACAAATACTACTGAGGAAAATTGAAATTTCAGTTAAATACTGTTTAGATTCACTTCCATGTTGAAAAATATTTAAGTATAATTGAGAAAAAAATGACGGTTTTTGAAAGTGAATAATCTATTTTATTCATTTTTATCATAAAAATTACTTAACGACAAAAATTGCTAATTTGTGGTTAAAAATCATTGATATTATATACTTTGAAACATTTATCAAGGCTTAAACTTGTGTAAATGCAATTTAAGAACGCACAAGCTATTTCATTTTCTCCTTATATCGATGGATCACCGTCCATTTGCCACCCTAGTGGAGTAGTTTCACTCGCGTGCGCAGAATCAACTTTTCTCCCCGTATGCGTAATCTAGTTATTTTACTAGATCTATGGTATCATATGGAAAAAAAAGTGTTCATCATGAAGAAATTATGAATATAAAATCTTTAAGAAACATTGAAAAGTAAAACAGAAGGCAGCCATTTGCTTAACATTAACTTGTGAGTGTATTTGCGTTGAATTTATACGAGGGAGTATTTATAAGTTTTTGCCCTCGCATAGAAATAATTGTGTGAAATTTTTTAAACTGATACATTTTATGAGTTCTTTGAATGCAGTCAACGTACACAGTCAACACATTTCTGCAAACGGTATTGTGCCAAAATTTAGAAAATGCACGCCGGGCGAGTCAAACTGGGGGGGGGGCGACTTGGGAGGTGAACATAACATGAATGAATGTTTACAGGCCTTTCCAACACTATGCCACATGAAGGAGTCGGCAAAAGTTCCGCCTTTTGGGTCTACTATCGCGCTTCCTGGAATACAACCTCCCCCTTCTCTTTGAAGTACTGTTTACAGAAATGTGTTAGGCTGCGTACAGACGCGTATTTTGCCTACTTCTCCAGTTTTCTTGGAAAATCTTTTATTCTGCGCGGTTCTGCGGTTTATTCACAAAAGAATGAGGGCAATCAAGAATGGGTCAGGAGATAAGGAGCTCGATTCTACTTGAAGGAAAGGTTACTCTTTTGCCGGACGTCAGTCCCTTTCCTGCTAAAGTCGTTAAAATCAAAGACACCGCGTGGCCACAAAAAACGAAGCCGACACTGATAACAGTTAGAAGGGTGGTGCGTGCGCAACCTTACTGTGCACGATGACTATATAGAAAAAGACTAATAAAAAGTAGCAATTTCATAAACATCACTCGATTATTTCTATGTGTGAGCAAAAAGTTATTGATACCACCTCGTATTCGTCATGCCGATATTCAGTAGAAACTCTTTTATCCGGCACGTTTGAGACCACTGCCGTGCCGAATAAGGGTTAACAATCTTCAATATGTATTTCATGTGTTTATACTCTACGTCTTTTCAGTTCAGTTGCTGTAAATTATTAAATTTTGAAGAAAGCTTTAATATGAAATTATTTTTTTTTTTTTTAAGAAACTTAAATATACTTATAAACTTTCATAAAAATTTAAGTGAAATGTCGAATTTTTAATTTTTAAAAATTCATACTTTGTATAAATATTTCAAGCAGACAAATATCAGCTTTATATTTTGCGAGTTGAAATAATATTCATACATAAAATAATATTCTAAATCTATGTAAAAATACATTTTCTGTCAACGAGTTCTATTTTAAAATTTGACAAATCAAACTGAGACTTTTGACAATCCTTTTTTTTACCTTATCCAGAAAGCTGATTTAAGAAAATCTTCGCTTGAAATGTAGTAAAATTTGAACTTATGTTATGTTTATGTTGAGAAACGGTATTTTGTACGATTTGGTTGATTTACAGATAATATGTATATTTTAGAAAGTTGCCTTCGTAATATCTGAAACTGAGAATATTTAAGAAAATACATTTGTGTACATAAATGCATAAAATTTATTTATTTGAAAAAGTATCTGTAGAATTTTGTTTAATTTGTTTATGCGATGAAATCATTATCTCATTCCATAAATTTCCTTATGAAATGAAAAAAGGAATAATTATGTCGATTTATAAATTAGAGGAAATATTATATACACAAAACAACACAAAAAATATAAATTAAATGAACCACTATGTTTTAAAAATACCTTTAATAGTGATTTATCCAGAGATAGATAAAAATATATATTTGTTTTAACATTAGCAATAACGCAATGCATTTTAAAGAAATAGGCTAAGTAAACAAACATTTCTTAATGGTTAAATAAAATAAACCAAATGTAATCAATAGATGAAGACAGTATAACTAGGAGAAAGGGCTAAAAATATATATATATTATATTAATTTAATCGTGTACAATCTAGTATCATCCTTGTGTAGTTCGGATTTGTATCTATCAAGTTGTAACGAAAGTTTCCCGCCACAGCTAATACGGTTTGTGCAAACAGTTCGCGTTGACGTGTTTGCTCATATTTTGTCAAACAATTTTTGGTATTTGAAAGAAAAGGACTTGCTTTATAACACTGTGTTGTGAAATTTTTATAAAATATCGTTATCATTAAGTACAAGGTGTCTAAAATGGAACTATCATGCTACCAGATTAGAACCATCATTTACTTCCAGTTCTGTTGCAAAAAGTCAGCTACAGAATGTCACCGAATAAAGTGTGCAGCTTTAGGTACTTCTGATATATCATATGCCACTGTGAAGGTTTGGCGGGATGGTGGTTATATATAAAATTACAGTTAATTATATATATTATAAATAGCATTATGTGATGGGGTTTTGGCGGAAAACTTTCGTTACAACCTAATATATGTGGTATTTCACCTGATTCTACATCCTTACAATCATTGGATGCATAAAATATTGTCTTCGTTGACGTTCAAATGTGATAGTTTAATATATAAAATAAATACCGGAAAATTTCTGTAAAGCCGACACTGAACTTTACACAGAACAGGAGATCTCACCCCCTCGGCTGAATATACGTTTTTAGTCTTTTTTCATTATTTTGTAATTATCAACGGATGGTTATTCATCGCAAGTTGCTATTTTCTTTCTGCGCTAAATCAGTGTTGCCGCTGGGCTACTTTTTTTTAAATTCAGATTTCTTGATTGGCACCAGTTTTTTGAAACGGTAAAAGTACTTTTGTTTTCGTCTTAATTAATATGTCATTAAATAAGGTGTATTTTACCATTTCAAAAAAGTGGTGCCAATCAAGAATCTGAATTAAAAAAAAAATAGCCCATCTGACAACACAGCACTAAATGCTTCACCAAAAGTCTAAATCGCCAATTTAACTGGCCAGCGTTTTCTAAAAGCTCACTAATAGCCAGTGTTGCTAAATTGGGTACTTTTTTGTCCCCAGATCGTTGATTGCCACCGTTTTTTGAAATAGAAATATTCATCCTATTTAAAAATAGATTAAAAATGCCGAAATATAAGGCAAATTATACTATTTTAAAAACGTGGTGCAAGTCAAATAATCTGAATTAAAAAAGTCCCCAATCTGGAAACACTGCTAATATCTGCTTTGTTAAAGTATTTAATAATTACTCAAACAAACATTTTTTTTTCTTTTTTGTTTTTCTTTCTTATGTATAGTGCAATATATCCCTAAAATTTGAATTTACAAAGCTCGTTCAAACTAAATTGTGACACTATATTAACCTTGCAAGAGTCTTGGATGAGAAGATTTGATAAATAACATATCTTCGAAAATCCCAATAACACCACAGTCAACGGGGCTATATTTGCAGATATTAATAACCCCTTAATTATCGCTCCAGTGAAATTCACAGGCTGTGTCTTTCACTCAGATTGTTTGATTCCCACCAGTGGCTGAGAGGTTCTGCTCTCGAAACTGGTAGACGGGAAGTGCTGGGTTCGAACCCAATCGTGCCCGTCGGCCTAATCGTTCGGTATTTTTGTGGTTTTGTTCGAGCCATGGATTTCCATGCGTAAATACAGGTTAGGTTCCTTTAGAAAGACCCCCACGAAGGGCACTCCCCCCGGGCCTATATCCCTAGTGTAGATAATCTGCCGTCAAAAATCAATCAACCAATCAACCAACCCACCAGTTTTATAAAATAGTATAATTGGCTTTATTATGTTATAATTTTACTTGTCAATAAATAAGGTCAATATTTCGTTTTCAAAAAAGGGGTGCCAATGAGCAATTTGAATTTTTAAACCGTAATTTAATACGACCGTTAGGGGGTTAACGTGAGGACGTGAGTTTCAAATCGTTTTTTCTATCAATCTATTCTATTGATGAACCTGTGTCTACTAAACACTACAATCTGCATAGAAACTTGTCTTATCGTGTATTTATGGCATTGTAAAATCTTGCTTTAAAATGAAAACCAATGGGCGCAGTCGGAGGTTTTACGCGATTTCCCAATATTTGAGATTATCTGGATAAAGCAAGTTTTGAAACTCATGTCCTCATATGTATAATAAATTTCTTCTATTTCAATCATCGGAAGTAACATTAACATTAACTATTTTTTTAGCAAGAGTAAGACCAATTTGTCACTTTTTTTAAAAATCTGATGTACATAACAAAAGAAAATAACACCAACATTAACTATTGTTTTAGCAAAAGTAAGACCAATTTGTCACTTTTCTTCAAAATCTGATGTACATAACAAAAGAAAAAAAATAGCAATTTAACAAATTAGAACGACCATTTGGAAAATGATTTTTTCAAAGACTAAAATTAAAGACATAAAAAATCGCACGGAGTTCATCCTACATTACGTACGCCATGGATTAAACGATAACATTCCTGGACCCATCGTGAACAAATTTTAAAAGAAATTTCAGTTTTACAATTTTCGGTACTGTAAATTTTTAAACTTCTACGGAGCTGGTCATACATTACGTACGTCATGAATTAAACATTAATAGTGTTATTACATGTAAAAATTGCAAGATTTCCTGAAACTTGCATATTATCCAAGCATTTCATTGGCTGTTCGGGAAAAGGCTTTTCTATCATCAGATTTCCGAAAAATCTCACGACCAATTTTAAATAAAATTTCATTCTTAAACTTCTAAACATCCGACAATATTACTTTTTGTACCGTCGGATAGAGAAAGAAATGTACTTTTAAATGCAACTTGTTTGAAAACTGTATCTTTATTTGTTTCTGATTTATTAATTTTTTTTTTGTAGTTTTTATTACTTTTTTGTCACAGTGGCAACACTCTGTTGTCCCTTGTTGTTGAAACCAAAGGGAAATACAGATTACTGTATACACCAATCAGATAACGAATAAATTGCGGATTAAACCAATGAAAACGTTCAGATATGCTTTTGATTTCCTACCCTGACGAGAACAATAACCATTTTTCCAAATGGTTAAAAAAGCAAAACTTTTCCGTCTGACACGAAACAACACATTTTTACATTTATACTTTCCGTTAATAAAGGAATACAGTCATAAAAAAATTATATGAATTTTTACTTTCCTATTTTACTTCCCTATATCTTTTTTTTAGGAAACAACGTACTTGTAAAAATTCAAACCTTTCTAAAATACTTTTTTCTAGTCCCGTGCGATGCCGTCGAAGTATTTTGCTGTAACATTTGCAGATTTTACAAGTATCTTGGACCGTTTTGCAGCGTTCTCTAATCACATTAATGTTAATAAAAGTTCTTTAAACGATACTTAAAAAACAAAGGATAGAAATTCCGAATTCTTTTTCATATATTTTTATTTGATAATGATATTTAAAAAAGAAAATTACCTTCATGGAATTTAATAAAAATGAACGCGAGTTTTTTTTTTTTTTTCTAAACAAAAGGAAAGTTAATTTTACGCCCATTACATTAAAAGAACACATCATGAATGACAATTAACTTTGAGAGCAATTTTTATGATATTACTTTTTTTTTAAGATATCCAATGATTCATATTAATTAATTACAGAATTACATTTATGAGTAATTAATCACAATAATTAAATAATATTTTTTTCTTATCGGTTTCGTTTCTCTATCACTCCAACTCCTGCCAAACTAATCTAACAAAACTTTATCCAAGACTTGTTTTGGAGTGATAATTACTCTTGAAATCGGTGGAGCATCCGCAGCAATAGACTCATTTCCGATTCGATAATCGAAAATTGGTTTGTGAAATTTCGCATTTTATTCAGTTTGTTTTTATCCGATTAAGTTAGAAGATAAATGGAAATTATTCCTTTTGGAATTGAAGTCACGCATCAGTGAGTTCTGTGATATTTTATTGCCGAGTAACAAAATCCTTATTGTATTAGCGATTCAAAAGTTATTTCACGTGTCTTTGAACATCCGAATGAATGGAAAATTTAAATTTATTTTGCAGTCTAGAGTAGGATTATAATTTTATAATTTGTACAAATTCGCTTTTATTTTTTATGCCACGTTGTTGTTTTTTTTCTCTGTATTTTCTAGAGATTACTTTTTTGTTTGAGATTTATTTTTATGTTAATTTAATTTTTTATTTTTCCAGAAAATATATATGCATACAAACTTAAGCAAGCTCAAAAGCACGCATTCATACGCATTCATACGCATTCTCAAAGACTCTTTTCTCCGTCTTCGGAAATATATCCCGTATTTTAAATAATTTACCTGTTTGAAAACATTTCCAAAATGTTATCCATTAAAATTACTTATATTTTATCCATTAAAATTGCTTATATTTTATCCTAAAATAATTTTTCCTTACAATTTCCGTGTCATAAATCTGATGGTTTCTACGCATCGTAATTTTTTTCTTTAAAACCCGTTTCAAATACAATCGTTTGCATCTAATGATCTATTGTTTTAAAAGCCTAATTTTTTATTCCAATTTGTACTCTGAATATGTTTTAAATTAGTGCTTTAGCCCTTTTATACCTAAACTATGACTCCACCAAAACATTTCTAAAGGAGGTCTCTGATTGGTTTAGACTCTTTTGCTCACGACACTCTTGCTCGTACCATATATTGCTATGCGTTGTTTTTAAAAGCTCTCGAGCGGCTTACGGGCTCATATTTTTGTTATTTTGATTTTTTCAATAACCTACGCAACATAAGAAAGTCGTGAACCCTACTTATTAATATAGAAATAGTTTAAACTAATACCTTCGAAACTAATGCAAAAACGAAATGTTTTTTAACTTAGAAAGGGAATTTGTATGAAAATGTAATACCTTCTTACGAATTTTTAATTAGACCGGTGGACAGTATGGTATTAGTAGAAGTGTTCCTATTTTACGGAAGTAACTACAAAAATAAAAAGATTTGTATGAACGACTTTATTTTTGTGAAAATCCCTTTGGAAATTCGGTCTGTTCACAGTCAGTGACAAGATTTTGCTTTAAAATCGCGGAATACGACGTTAGTAAAGTACAGGGTCATCGAAAAATAATGCCTAGATTAAAAAAAAAATCATACATCGAAACCTTTTATGTTAAATAATTCTTTCACTACACGATAACTGGTGAACGCAAGTTTGGTTTTAGTTCACCAGAATTGGTTTGCGTGTCTGTGTTATGCGCAGATTAGTTGCGCAGTCGTCAAGGTCAGCCGACGTGCCAGACTGCAGCTGTTCACTACGATGTTGACCGTGCAACAAAAAGCACAGTACGACGTTGACCGTGCAACAAAAAGCACAGAGCGTGATTTGGTATGTGGAGTCAAAGTCAATAGTCAGTGTACAGCGGCTTTTTTGGAGAACTTATCCTGGTCAAACTGCTCCTGGTACTCACATTGCACACATTTGCTCCTGGTGCACAGCGAACGGTGCTCACATTGAAACATACTAAGGTATGAAAAAAAAATTGTTTTTTGCCGCACATTATAAGACTAAAACCGATAAATTACCTTTCATAGTTCTTTTGTGACAGTTATTTAAAATCTAGGCATTATTTTTAGATGATACTGTACTCTGCAGCTAGTAAACTTTTTCCTGCTGTCTGTTCTTGATATTACGCCTTTCTTATTACTTAATTGCTGACAATTCATTACTCAGTAGTCACTGTTACAACCAAAGTATTTCCGCATTTTAGATTATGTATTAAATTCCACAGTACACCTATGAATTATTAAGGTAGGAATAGGTCTAAGCAAGTATTTAAAAAATGCTACGTACATCTATAGAATAAGTCAGGTAAAAAATTATTAATCGCACAATCAGAAAGTTGCTTTCGTGACGCGAAGTCCCAAGAAGTTTCGAGAAAATCATTTAACAGTCAGCAGGATCTTATCCAATGCGTTTTTGAAGAAGACGAAATCAACAACACTAATAATTTAAGGAATTCAGTTAACACATTGTAATTATTTTTAACAAACACTTGTCAAACTCTAGTGAATTCGTAATATACCGTGACATACTTTTAAGAAATATGATAAAATAGTATTCTTTTTTTTTTTAATTATTTTTCGAATAAATGAAGACTAATCCGAAACTGATAATTTTCATTTATAATACAAATAGAAAACAAATATGCTTTTATATTTAACTATTTTGAAACTTTACTCCAATATTGAAATCTGCGTTTTAATATCAAGAATTAAAATTTTATGCTAAAACAGTATTTGTCGAAAATTGGAAAATACGTAGTAATAAATAAAACTATTATTCATATATGATTCCAATTTTGAAAATGCGCCACTGATATAACAGGTTTAATATTTATAATTAAACTTTTATTTTAAGATTTTTCATGCATTTAATAAAATGTATGGGTTTTTTATTTGTCCGTTTTCATTCACCATTTACAGAAATGTATTCCATTAAAATTATAAGCTTATATTCAAACTTAATTAGATTATTTGTTTCTACTAATATACTTTTAAAATGCCCAATCTGATTATATCTCATTTAATCAGGTTAACACTTGCTTACAAAGGTTTTACCTAATTTTTATTATGATGTTTAAATTAAATGCAGGCAAATCCACTTCTAGAAGTAGTTAATTTGCCTTGATTCCGATTTTGAATTGCGTTGCTAACCTCAGAGGTTTAATATTTATAATTAAAATTTTATTTTAAGATTTTGCATGCATTTAATTCATTTTACGTTTGCTGGTTTGTTTTTAATTGTCCGCATCTCTTCTTTCATAACAGTAATATATTCTATAGAAATAATAAACTTATCTTCATACTTAATTGGATTATTTGCTTCAACTAATATTCTTTAAAAAGTGCTCAATCTGATTAAATCTCATTTAATCATGTTAACACTGGTTTATGAAGATTTTACTGAATTTTTATTACGATGTTTAAATTAGATGTAGAGAAATCCACATCTAGGAATAGTTAACTTGCCTTAATAAATTATTCTCTTGAGTTGCATATCAGTGTATATTAGTGTTAGCCTTTTTAACTTTAAATTAACTATTCAAATATAAGTTAATTTAAAACGTTAAAATCTTAATATCGTATTTTATGAAATTATAGAAATGCTTTTAAAGACTATTTTTAGAAGTTGTAATTTTTATGGTTTGCTTTAGCAAGAAATATTTAATTATCATTATAAAATGTAGTTTTAAGCAATATTGGGTATTTTGGGAATCAGATGTATGTTTTGTACGGTAAATAAATTTAAAACATATGATTTTTTTAATAAGCTCTTACGTATTTGAGGAGTTGAAAGAAATTTTGTTTACTGTTACTTTAATTTCTAAAATTTTTATATTAGATTGCAAATTTTGTTAACACGGTTTTAGCATTTTCACAAAAAATATTAATACACATGCAAATATAAATTAATTTCTAAAATGAATGCTTGCTTATTAAATTTACTTACTCGATTATCCTTGATATCATTAATTTGAAAATCTGAAAAAAAGATAAATAAATTAAAATATGCACAAAGGCAAATATGCTTTTCGGCAAATTGCGAAAATCAATAAAATTATGGAATATCTTTTAAACTGTCTATTCCGAATCATTTTGTCAAGTCAACTATTGTTTAAGTACTCATGTCAAATTATTGAATGTTTAAATTTATTTAGTAGTTTTAAGCACTATTAACAGAATAAATAAGCTGGACGAATATAATATGTATTTTTTGTTCAATTAATTGGACTTAATTTACTCTTTTTAGTACAGGACATAAGATAAACTATCCAGTCATATCCCTTTCCAGTAACTTGATCACACTAGCTATTGGAAATTTCAGAAATTTTTTATTATCCTATGGCTAAGACATATTTACTTCAATCTTACTTAATATGCGCAAAATATTTAACGACTTAATTCCGATGTGATTATAAATAACTAACGTAACGGAAAAGTAATTTTAATTTATGTTAAATTAGATTTAAATTGGACATTTTTATACCAAGCATAGCAAACTGAAATTTACCACTTGGCTTATACGAATGAATGCATATAAAAAACGACAAAGGAAAACATTGAAAACAAAAACCTTAGGCACATTTTTTTTCAGAAATCCCTTTATGAAAAATCAATTTAACTTTCACAGTTATAGTAAATTATGGATATTAAATCGATTAAATGATATTGATAATATGGATAAAGATGATTACATATAATCTCATCTTATACGATACGATAACATCTTATCATAACATGTCAGATAAGATTAATATTTTATGTTAACTGAGTAAAGTATTAAGACGAAAACCAAACACATATTTTCTAATTCAAAAAGTTATTATCTAGGAATTGAATTAAAGGGGCGGTGGACGATGATTTTTTTTTTTTTTTTTTTTTTTTTTTTTTTTTGTAAATTTTCAGCATAGAAATATGAAGTTTAGTGGAAATATACATTTCACCATAAGTATATGGAACACCGTAAAAGAAATTTTCAATCTTATTATAATTTTAACATTTTTTTAATTAAATTTTAAAACGAAATTTTAAAATGTTGTATGCATCATAATTTATCAGATATTTCCTCAGTTTTGCATTGTAACCACTTAAATCTGTATTACAAACGAGTGTGTGTATTGATTTTTAATCTCCTGAATAGTTAATTTTTCAGAGCTTTTATCTGTGATCGCTATCAATTTCCATCAAAATTTTGTCTTTTAATAAGTAAAAAATCAAATTTAATTGTCTTAATGAAATCGAATTTTAGAATGCATACACAGTTTGTAAGCAATATCAAGATTCTTCCTTATCAATTTGAATTCTGATCAATTATGAATTTTGATCAAAATTTTATGACGCACGGAGCAGTTCATAAATCTAAAAACCTTGAAAAATCAGTTCTGAGAAAAACAGATTTAAAGTATAGATATTAAAGTGCCGAAAAATTGTTTGTGTACAAATTTAAAACGATTGCAACTCTTTGAAAAATAATCGCATATGCATGCGGTTTTTCGTCCATGGCTCAACGTTGATATGACTGATTATCTGGATATGACGTTTGCATATCATCACTGCCCACATGATCAGCTATATTAAAGGATTTCATCCCGTAAAATATATTTAAAACAAAAGTTAACACTAAAATGTATTTTGGAGTTAAATTTTTTTTTTTATGAAAGTATAGTTTCGGCTAATGAGAAAAAGTCAATTACTTGTAGCAATTTTAAATGGTTCGATGTAATAGGAAAATGCTTGTCTTCGCAATTTTAAGTTAAAGTTTTCATCTTCATTTAATTGAGCAACGAGATTAAATGTTATTTCAAATGTTAAGTTATTAAATGCAATGCAAAATAAATATAAATTAAATGCACTGTAAATTAAATTACATTACAAAATAATTGTAAATTAAATGTACAATACAATGTAATTACAATGTATACAACGTAATTATGCAATGTATACAATTTATACATTGTAATTACAATTAAATGTAAAATTAATGTAAATTACATTACAAAATTAATGTAAATTAAATTACATTAAAAGCAATGTAAATTAAATGCAATTGTATTATTATATGCAATTTTAAATATTATTTAATGCAATGTTATTTAAAATAATTTAAACATTCACGAAAGTTAATAATTTTTTTAAATTTTAATGTTAAAAAAAATTACTACAACAAACACAGAGAATTGAATAAAAAACTCCTAGTTTGAAATCTTTAAATCTTCATATCAGAATTTTGTTTAGCTTCGTCATCCATAAATATTCCAGTATTTCCCAGAGCAAGAAACTGTTCATTTAGCCTGCTCCTTTATAGTAAATATAGAATTTAAATGCAACAATATTAGTATCAATGCAGATCTTAAGACATTGACCAAGTCATAGAAAATATCATTCAAACTTAACAAAAATGAAAAGATAAAGACAGATTTAAGAAGAAATTTTTCATTTTAATATAATACGCTAAATGAAACAAATCACTGCAAGTAATGCAATTCCCTGTATTGGATAGAAAATTTAATTTTTGCAAGATAATAAATAGCTATTGATAAGTCTCTGGAGCGTAGATGTAAAAATGAGCTTTAGAAAAAAATTCTTTGCATAAAAATAACGCGATTATCTTCACGAAAACTGTTAATAACTATGGTTACATAATTAATTTTATTCCATTATTGATTACACAATGAAAAATATGATGTCTTGGATATTTTTAAGATAATGGTTATAGTGAGATTTTTTTCCGTATTATTTTTCGTAATCCAATCGATTCTGCATATGTAATCAAGCTTCTTAATGGTAAATCCCCTATGTATATATATATATATATATATATACAATAATAGAATATTATTTAAAATATTTGTTAATGTAATTGGTAAGCCTGATGTAAATGATGTTATTAAAATGTAAAACTTATTTGCTTGATTGAAAATTACCATCTAAATATCTATTGACCGTCGACACATCAGTAAATATGTATCGATATATTTTAATCTTTTAAAAAATAAACATCCAATGCATATTAATTGAAGATAAAAAGCTATAAAAAGCTTGTCTAAGAGAAAGAAAAATAAACAATTAAATTTAAAAAATCAAAAAACCCGACTGCGTAAAAAGCGAACTAATTAATTATTTATCATCATTGTGAAACTATTTTTTTTCAGTTCCTTCTATTAGCTCACACTCTCGCTATATATAACTTGTACAAATTTCCAATCGTTAATAAAATACTTATTATTCATCCAATCAACCTCAAATAATTTTTTTTAAACTTGTAGTGGATGACACTTGATGTTAATCCAGTTTTTTTCAAATATTAATTCATTAATTAAATTAAATTAATTAATTTTCAATAATCGAGAGAGTCCTCTTCTTGATCAAGGTATTTTAAGACCGAGGGAGACCTCTTCTTGATCAAGGCATTATAAGCGCCCCTCAAGAAGAAAGAAGAATGGGAGAAAAAAAATTATCTTATTGACCCAAGTAGGAATTGACTTAAAATATTTTTTTTTATATTACTTGTTTAAATTACTTACCTATTTTTTTTATTTACTTGTATTGATGACTTGTAAGTTGCGTTTAATTGTTAGTTCCTATCTATAAACACTGTTTTGATAAGGTCTATAGATGTCTATGACGGTTAGAGTTGCAGTGAAGCTAGGTATCCCAAATACACAACTTCCAGGTTGTATAATATTTTAATGGAGTTTCTGACTGTAAAATAGTTAATGAAACATCGTCTTCATTTTGAAAGACTTATCCAGTGATATATCATCAATAGGATGAGTAATTTTTTTTCGTCTCTACCGCCATTTTGTATTTTACGGCCGCCATTTTGAATTTATAAAAACAAAACCTAGCCTATAACCATAGGGCCGTTAAGACGAATCGATAGAGACCTTATTCATTAAAATCCATCCAGCCGTTGGGATGTTTCGAGGGTATAAAGAAATCCACATACACAGATACGCGTTAAACACATAACACTTCTTTTCAGCCGGGTAAAAAATAATAGTAAGGATGTAAGTTATGTAAAGACAGGGTACGCACGCTTTTAAGCCACGCCCAATTTTGTAAGGACTCTACCACCAGTATTATTTTAAAGATCATTTTCTTCACGATTCATTAGCTAGGAGATAGTTTTATGCCATTACTGGTGGTAGAGTCCTTACAAAATGGAGCGTGGTTTAATAGCGTACAATCCCTGAAAGATGCAGCTAGCAATTCAGTTATCCATCTTTTCCCTTTCAATTTATTTCCTTTGATACTAGTATTAAGTAATTTATATATGAGGAGGTGCGTTTCAAAACTCGCTTTACCCATAAAATCAAATTGTGGGAAATCGCTAAAAACCTCAGACTGCGTCCATTGGTTTTCAATGTAAACTAAGATCCTACAGCGATAAAACTAGTTTTTTTTTTTTTTTTTTTTTTTTTTTCTTTTTTTCAGATTGTAGTGTTTTTTCGATGCATGTTAACCATTAGAATAGATCCATAGCGAAATCTCGAATTTTTAAATTTTGTATAAGGCGACTTTTGAAACTCAAGTCTTCGTATGTATATGCCAGTCTGTCTTTATCTTTGTCTTCTTACTCTGAGTGGTATTATGTACATGTACAGTCGTGGAAAAAAAAACTTAAACACCCCCTGCTAACTCCTCATCAAATTATCGTAGAAGAAAGTTACTGGCACCGAAAGATTGGAAATAAAGTCTACTTTTAAATGATGTATATAAAATTAACATAGGAGGCCATCTACATATTAAAACTAACACAAACTTCATTTTTTTTCAATGACAATGATACCCAATTTTAACGGGATATTTCAAATCTTCGGTTCAAACTATGCCTAGACTCCGAATTTCAAGTCATTTGAATAATAAGGTTTTGAATTATAAACATTCAAAATTGAGTGCTTCTAATGTTAAATTACATTTTCATATTTTTATTTATATCTCCAAAAATTATGATCCCAATGTGCTAATTTTTTGTGTAGCAATACTAATATACCTAAATATACATACGCTGAATTTGCAATTTTTATAATTTTATGATATGAATTATGAAATTATTATTCGAAAAAATTATGAATTGCAACCTACCATTTTTTTATGGATTTAGATTTATTAAGTCATGCTTTATGGAAATCCAAAATTTCACATTTTTCTTCCAAGTAGTTTTCAAATTATGCTTAAAAAACGTCAAAATGATTGTATAAGGGGCCGTCTATAACAGATGTGACTAGATATTTTGATATTTCTTCTGATGTCCTGTAATCTAGCAGGCTTCATTGACTTCTTAAGGTGCCTTGATCAAGATGGGTGGCTCTCTTGGTTAACAATCGAGTTCCGAACTTCAATTTGGATACAGACCTTAAAAAACACTCGTTATAATATAATTAATTTCTCACCAACTTATGGTACGATTTGCATAAAAAATTCGTTTTTAGGCTAATTGAAGGGTGTAGAGTTCATTTATGCTATCAGAATTGTGTAGTGCTATTGAAAAAAACAATGTTATGGCTATATATAAAAAACATCGTTTTAATATGTAGATGGCCCCTTAAGCAAATTTTATCTATATCATTTAAAAGTAGACTTTATTTCCAATCGTTCGGTACCAGTTACTTTCTTCTACGATAATTTGTTGAGTAGTTAGTAGGGGGTGTTTACTTTTTTTTTCCACGACTGTACATATAGCATATGCATATGTGAAGGATATTTAAATCTTCGACTCACCGTGTCCCTTTTTGAAAAAAAGTCCTTCCGGCCAGTGCCAGGAGGAAGAGGTAGCTTTCATATTCCTTATTTTAAAAAAGCCAACTTATATTATTCAAACACACGAAGCTCAATTTAGTGGAAACCGAATATAGGAGATTCAATACTAATTTTTATCAATATAATGAATGAGAATTTCGCGAAATTAGTCAGCTTTATCCCAGCTGCTTTTCTTTAAAGTACCTTATATTTGGCTGCCAAATTTGGCGATTTCTTAAAGTGCCTGCCATTTTAAGACAACATGGTGGATGAGGCTAACCAGTGAACTTGGTCGAGACCTTAGTAATTGCTGTGCACATGCTCACTCACATCGGAATCAGTTGATATATACGAGTACTGTCGCAGGCAAAAAATCAGATTTTTCAAAATGTCACCCACATTAGAAATTGAAACTGCTATATCTGAGCCATTTTTTAAGATAAAGACAAACAAAAAATGCTCCTGAATCCTTATATCAAGGTCAAATACTTAAGAAAGAAACCTTTTTCAATTTCTAATTTTTTTGCACCTCACTTTAAATAAAATGTTTTTTTTTAAATTTAATGGCCGCCATTTTGAAACAATTGGCTGATGAAGCTGGCCAGCGAACTTGGCCGAGATATTGATGTATACTATCCACATGCCTTCTTACATCGAAATAGGCGAATACGTGTGTTATCGCGTGACAAATACAAGATCGTTTCAAAATGTTAGACATGCTAGAAATTCAAAGTGCTTTAATTCACCCATTTCTTAAGATATAAACAAAAGAAAAAAATTTCAGAAACAAAAACTGCTCCGGAATCTTTGTATCAAGGCCAAACACATAAAAAAAATCTTTCTCATTTTCCAATTTTTTAATACTTCATTTTAAATTTTAAATTTAATTTTTTTTAAATGGCAACCCTTTTGAAAAAAGATGGCGAATGAAGCTGGCCAACGAACTCGGTCGAGACATTGGTATGTACTATGTACAGACCAAGTTACATCCAAATCGGTTCATAAATACGCCTGTTATCGCGTGACAAAAATCAGGTCATTTAAAATGTCACCCACAATAGAAATTCAAAATGCTATAACTCAGCTATTTTTTTAGATATAGACGAAACAAAAACTGTTCTGGAATCTTTGTATTAAGGTCAAACACATACAAAAAAAGCCTTTTTCGTTTTCTAATTTTTTGGTATCACATTTTAAATTTAATTTTTTTTTAAATTTTTAAATGGCCGCCATTTTGAAACAAGATGGCAAATGAAGCTGGCCAACGAACTCGGTCGAGATATTTGTATGTACTATGTACACACCAAGGTACATCCATATCGGTTCATAAATACACCTGTTATCACGTGACAAAATCAGGACGTTTCAAAATGTCAGCCACGATAGAAATTCAAAATGCTATAGCTCAGCCATTTTTTAAGACGAAACAAAAACTGCTCCCGAAGCTTTTTATCAAGATATATAAAAAAAATATTTTTTCAATTTTCAATTTTTTGGTACACATTTCAAATTTAATTTAAAAAAAAATTAAATCGCCGCCATATTTAAACAAGATGGCGGATGAAGCAGGTCAACGAACTCGGTCGAGACATTGGTATGTACTATGTATAAACGAAGTTGGATCCAAATCGGTTTATATATACGCCGTTTATCGCGTGACAAAATTCAGGACGTTTGAAAATGTCAGCCACGCTAGAAATTCAAAATGCTATAACTCGGCCATTTTTTAAGATATAGACGAAACAAAAACTTCTCCGAAATTTTTGTATAAAGGTCAAATACATACGAAAAAAGTATTTTTCCATTTTCAATTTTCTGGTACCACATTTCAAATTAAAAATTTTTTTAAAAAAATTTAAATGGCCGCCATTTTGAAACAAAACGACGGATGAAGCTGGCCAACGAACTCGGTCGAGACATTGGTATGTACTATGTACACACCGAATTACATTGAAATCGGTTCATAAATACGAGAGTTACAGAATGACAAAGGTCAGATATATATATATATATATATATATATATATATATATATAATATATATTTATATATATATATATATAAAAATGTGGATGTATTGGAGAGTAAAGCTAGTGATTATGGTGAGATATGTGAGAAGAGGGGGAAAGGTCATGTATGCAATTTTTATAGTAAGCAGAGTTATATAGATGAGAGTTCGATAGATGATTGTTTAGTAATGAAGAAAAAATGTAAATTGTGTTATAAGTTAAATAAGGACAAGGGTGTTTATAGAGATACAGAAGTTGTTAGGTATCGGACAAGATATGTTTATAATACAAATTTAATGAATAAACATAAGAAAAACATAGATTGCATCGATATAGTGAAAAGGTATAAAACAAGATTGTTTTATAATAGGGGTATAAATATTGGAAGAAATATCAATGGAATAAACTTAATAAAATGTAGTGACAAAAGATGTAGAGTTTGTATTTGTGCCGATACTGATAATAGAGAGAAAGTGATTGAAGAAAAATCTTTAAAATTTTGTAAGGTATATAATTGTGTGTATTGTTTAAGATGTAATGTGTGCAATCAAATGTACATAGGAGAGACTTCTACTCCTTTAAATAAGAGATTCAATAATCACAAATCAGACATTAGAAATCTTAAGTATAAAAAAGAGGATCAAGAAATAGAAATTTCACATTTTTCAGAACATGGCATAGATAACATTAGGATTTCTATATTGTGTATTATACCTAATAAAATGGAAAGAAAGATTCGTGAAAAGGATATGATGATAAAGTTTGGTACGGTCTATCCATATGCACTTAATGTTATGTTTAACCACTGTAATATAATTAAAAACTTTAAAACTAACAATTTAGATGATACAATTTATGACAAAATTAATCATGACATTGGAAACGAGTTGATTAGAAATAGTAATCAATATACTAAGTTGAATAATTTAAAAAAATTAAATACTTGTACAGACATAGTAAATGAAATAATTAATTATAAAGGTGAGCGAAGAGTTAATGTGATTAAAGGTTTGATTTTCAACATTAAGAAGAAATTAATTCCCGTAACTTTAAGAACTTTACAGTCTAGGGTAGAAAATGGGAATGTTGACCTAGGTTTGGATTTGTTGAGATATAGAATCAAGACACAAAAATTACAAATTTATTGTAACATTGATTATGGCCATGTTAGTGCAATAAATAAAATCTATTTTATAATGGATTATTTGGGTGATAGCCATAGGGGTGTAAATTACAATAAAATGCTTAATAAATACAATGAATTACTACCAGTCGGTAAAATAAAAATAGTTAAGGCTTTTAAATATGATAAGCCTTTGGGGAGAACTATTTTTAATTATAATTTATTTGCTAAAGATCTAAAGAAAAGTATTGCAGGGAGTATCTGCCATTGCAATGATTCTGAATTTGTTAATTATAAGGACAAGTATTATGGACATGTTATTACTGGAGATCTAAAGATAGTAAAGGATGAGGAGTTGAGGAGGTTAATGGAGTACGGAACTAAATATCGTGTGAAACGTACTCTCACTAAAAGTGTTGCAATTAAACGTTTTACTATTAATATAGATATATTTATAAATAAACTAATGTATAGATACAATTTGCCATCCAGTGTTTTTGACGAGTGGAAGTATTATATATTAAGAGATTTTAAACGAGAATTTTCCAGAGATTTTGAAGGAGTTAATAGAGAGAAATACAACAAACTTACACATTCAATTAAAGAGATTCAGGAAAATTTTATAATCACCTATGTGGATAAAGCAAATACGAGTTATGCACTGATATGTAAGGTACTTTACGGTAAACTTTTGAATGATTGCTACAATAATAAAAATAGCTATTTACCATTGAATTCGAAAGCTGCAGTAATAGAAAATAGGATTAAAGCCATCTATAAAAAAGTTAAGCTGAAACAAATGAGTCAAAGTTTCCCTTATCTCATACTAGTTCCTAAATTCCATAAAACCCCTATCAAATTCAGGAGTGTGACCTGTGGATTTGGTTCATATATTGGTGCCGCTAGCAAGGCTTTGCTGGGGGTGCTGGAGGGGGTGTTTGACGGAGTGATGGGGGGAGAGACGACTTTTATTATCAAAAATAGCTATACACTATTAGATAATCTGAAAAAATTAAAAAATATTACTGGTTTATTCGCTTACGATTTTGCAGACCTCTATAATACAATTGATTTGACAGATTTAAAAGATAAAATAGTAGATTTTTATAATACAAATAGTACTTTGGATGTTCATTATGATTTTTTCATAAATTTATTTCAGTTAGTAGTACAAGAAAACTACCTTTACGAAGGAAATACAATATTTAAACAGATTCGGGGTATTCCAATGGGGGGGAGTTGCAGTTCCATTTTGGCAAACATTTACTTACATATATATGAAAGAAATAATAATTTAAACAGTAACACATTATCCTACAGATATATAGATGATGTTTTGATAGTTAAATTAAACAATGATATTGAAAATGTTGATTTTACATATTATCCTACGTCTCTGAATCTGGAACCCTCATCCCAGAATTGTAAAAATATTAATTTTCTAGATGTGAACCTGAGCATAGAAAGTGAAAATTTGATATCTAAGATATTTGACAAGCGAAATGATTTCAACTTTAATACCTTAAAGCTGATATATTTTGATTCCAATGTGCATGTTTCGATTAAAAGAAATGTACTTAGAAATGGATTAATACGAATCGAAAGACTGAGTACTAGAGTTACAGATATGTTTAGTGATATTTTAGAGTGGTGCCGCTTGGGATTCAAGCATGGTTATCCTCGCAATTTCATCAGGAGAATAACTTGTGATTTTATTAAGAGTAGCAGGTACGGAACTGAACTGAACTCAGTGATGGATGAGAATGGAGGTTTTGATGAGTTGATTGATCTAATGAGTTAGAGAGATATTTTGGTGGATGTTGCAGTTCTTTTTAGTTTTTCATAGTTTTTCATTTTTTCCATTTTGGTCTCGGCGAGTGAAGGGGGACGTAGCATGCGTAAAGTCTGACTTAACCCTGCAGTGTATGTCGTTAGCCATACCGCTCGCCTTCTGTTCTGTTCTGTTATGTCTTGCAATTATATATATTTTCTTTAGTTTGGTTATTCAGTTTGATTTTAAGAGTTAAGTTTATGTTGGTTATTATAATATTTTTGATGTGAGTTTCAATGCAGCTATGGTGAGTGATGGATTTTGATATTTTGTTTGTGGTTTTAAATATATTTTGTCACGTGTATTCGGTGGCAAGTCTACGTTTACATCGGGACATTCTTGTAATTTAATATTTGGTGTTTATGAGTCGCCTGGATTAGTATGGAGGACTACTGTAGGCTTGAGTCAGGTATGTCTTTTATGCTTTATAATAAAATTTCGGTATATGATCATGCTTACCTTATTATAGCTAATTGATGTACGGGTGGATGGAGTTGATGAGAATTGGTTGGTTTAGTTGATTTATTTGGATTTATTAGTTTTTTATTGATTTTGGCTAGTTTGTTGAAGTTTTTATGATTGTTTAATTTAAGAGTATTATTAGTTCTTTCGAGTTTATGTTATATGTTATATTGTTATAAGTTTATTTAACTTTCTTATAGTTGTACATTTTTTAGTACACATTTAAAATATTTGGAATTGCTTATATTGTATTTACATAGATTAATTAAACATTTAATATGAATAGACAAAATTATATTGTAAAAGGTACCGGCAAGATACGGAATTTTTATAAATTTCGTAGTGCTCGGTCGGCTCCAGAATCCATGGTGGGGAGCGGATCGTCAAAAAGTTACCATGGACCAAATGTATTTAAAAATGTGGATGTATTGGAGAGTAAAGCTAGTGATTATGGTGAGATATGTGAGAAGAGGGGGAAAGGTCATGTATGCAATTTTTATAGTAAGCAGAGTTATATAGATGAGAGTTCGATAGATGATTGTTTAGTAATGAAGAAAAAATGTAAATTGTGTTATAAGTTAAATAAGGACAAGGGTGTTTATAGAGATACAGAAGTTGTTAGGTATCGGACAAGATATGTTTATAATACAAATTTAATGAATAAACATAAGAAAAACATAGATTGCATCGATATAGTGAAAAGGTATAAAACAAGATTCTTTTATAATAGGGGTATAAATATTGGAAGAAATATCAATGGAATAAACTTAATAAAATGTAGTGACAAAAGATGTAGAGTTTGTATTTGTGCCGATACGGATAATAGAGACAAAGTGATTGAAGAAAAATCTTTAAAATTTTGTAAGGTATATAATTGTGTGTATTGTTTAAGATGTAATGTGTGCAATCAAATGTACATAGGAGAGACTTCTACTCCTTTAAATAAGAGATTCAATAATCACAAATCAGACATTAGAAATCTTAAGTATAAAAAAGAGGATCAAGAAATAGAAATTTCACATTTTTCAGAACATGGCATAGATAACATTAGGATTTCTATATTGTGTATTATACCTAATAAAATGGAAAGAAAGATTCGTGAAAAGGATATGATGATAAAGTTTGGTACGGTCTATCCATATGGACTTAATGTTATGTTTAACCACTGTAATATAATTAAAAACTTTAAAACTAACAATTTAGATGATACAATTTATGACAAAATTAATCATGACATTGGAAACGAGTTGATTAGAAATAGTAATCAATATACTAAGTTGAATAATTTAAAAAAATTAAATACTTGTACAGACATAGTAAATGAAATAATTAATTATAAAGGTGAGCGAAGAGTTAATGTGATTAAAGGTTTGATTTTCAACATTAAGAAGAAATTAATTCCCGTAACTTTAAGAACTTTACAGTCTAGGGTAGAAAATGGGAATGTTGACCTAGGTTTGGATTTGTTGAGATATAGAATCAAGACACAAAAATTACAAATGTATTGTAACATTGATTATGGCCATGTTAGTGCAATAAATAAAATCTATTTTATAATGGATTATTTGGGTGATAGCCATAGGGGTGTAAATTACAATAAAATGCTTAATAAATACAATGAATTACTACCAGTCGGTAAAATAAAAATAGTTAAGGCTTTTAAATATGATAAGCCTTTGGGGAGAACTATTTTTAATTATAATTTATTTGCTAAAGATCTAAAGAAAAGTATTGCAGGGAGTATCTGCCATTGCAATGATTCTGAATTTGTTAATTATAAGGACAAGTATTATGGACATGTTATTACTGGAGATCTAAAGATAGTAAAGGATGAGGAGTTGAGGAGGTTAATGGAGTACGGAACTAAATATCGTGTGAAACGTACTCTCACTAAAAGTGTTGCAATTAAACGTTTTACTATTAATATAGATATATTTATAAATAAACTAATGTATAGATACAATTTGCCATCCAGTGTTTTTGACGAGTGGAAGTATTATATATTAAGAGATTTTAAACGAGAATTTTCCAGAGATTTTGACGGAGTTAATAGAGAGAAATACAACAAACTTACACATTCAATTAAAGAGATTCAGGAAAATTTTATAATCACCTATGTGGATAAAGCAAATACGAGTTATACACTGATATGTAAGGTACTTTACGGTAAACTTTTGAATGATTGCTACAATAATAAAAATAGCTATTTACCATTGAATTCGAAAGCTGCAGTAATAGAAAATAGGATTAAAGCCATCTATAAAAAAGTTAAGCTGAAACAAATGAGTCAAAGTTTCCCTTATCTCATACTAGTTCCTAAATTCCATAAAACCCCTATCAAATTCAGGAGTGTGACCTGTGGATTTGGTTCATATATTGGTGCCGCTAGCAAGGCTTTGCTGGGGGTGCTGGAGGGGGTGTTTGACGGAGTGATGGGGGGAGAGACGACTTTTATTATCAAAAATAGCTATACACTATTAGATAATCTGAAAAAATTAAAAAATATTACTGGTTTATTCGCTTACGATTTTGCAGACCTCTATAATACAATTGATTTGACAGATTTAAAAGATAAAATAGTAGATTTTTATAATACAAATAGTACTTTGGATGTTCATTATGATTTTTTCATAAATTTATTACAGTTAGTAGTACAAGAAAACTACCTTTACGAAGGAAATACAATATTTAAACAGATTCGGGGTATTCCAATGGGGGGGAGTTGCAGTTTCATTTTGGCAAACATTTACTTACATATATATGAAAGAAATAATAATTTAAACAGTAACACATTATCCTACAGATATATAGATGATGTTTTGATAGTTAAATTAAACAATGATATTGAAAATGTTGATTTTACATATTATCCTACGTCTCTGAGTCTGGAACCCTCATCCCAGAATTGTAAAAAATATTAATTTTCTAGATGTGAACCTGAGCATAGAAAGTGAAAATTTGATATCTAAGATATTTGACAAGCGAAATGATTTCAACTTTAATACCTTAAAGCTGATATATTTTGATTCCAATGTGCATGTTTCGATTAAAAGAAATGTACTTAGAAATGGATTAATACGAATCGAAAGACTGAGTACTAGAGTTACAGATATGTTTAGTGATATTTTAGAGTGGTGCCGCTTGGGATTCAAGCATGGTTATCCTCGCAATTTCATCAGGAGAATAACTTGTGATTTTATTAAGAGTAGCAGGTACGGAACTGAACTGAACTCAGTGATGGATGAGAATGGAGGTTTTGATGAGTTGATTGATCTAATGAGTTAGAGAGATATTTTGGTGGATGTTGCAGTTCTTTTTAGTTTTTCATAGTTTTTCATTTTTTCCATTTTGGTCTCGGCGAGTGAAGGGGGACGTAGCATGCGTAAAGTCTGACTTAACCCTGCAGTGTATGTCGTTAGCCATACCGCTCGCCTTCTGTTCTGTTCTGTTATGTCTTGCAATTATATATATTTTCTTTAGTTTGGTTATTCAGTTTGATTTTAAGAGTTAAGTTTATGTTGGTTATTATAATATTTTTGATGTGAGTTTCAATGCAGCTATGGTGAGTGATGGATTTTGATATTTTGTTTGTGGTTTTATAAATATATATATATATATATATATATATATATATATATATATATATATCAATTTTGAAGGGAGGGTGGTTTCAGGGTCTGGGGGTCAACATCGATGAAAATATACCAAAATTTTTTTTTAATCGCTTTCCTCCGAACGGCTGCAATAGGTAGCTTTTTGTAATGAAATTTACCTAATATTTACAGGATACAACAGCCATTTTTAATATTTAAAATAATATTTCGCAAAGCAAAAAAAATTGCGATTGCATTGAAATTTTAGAGAAGTCTTTAGTAATGATGTAGTACGGTGTAATATGAAGCATTTTGCAAAAGATTAAGACCATGCGGACAGACAGATGGACAACAAAATCATTCACATATTCTAATAAATAATACATACTAAGACCAGGAAAATTAGGCTTTTTCTGAAATAAAAAAATGAAAACCATGAGAACCTATCCTTCATTCAAATATTATGGACACACTGGAATTACGTGGACTTAGTTTTAAAATGACTAAATACTTTCGCTGCAGTCTGCTAAAAATATGTCCTATTGGTCAGTTATTTAGAATACATAATAAGAGAAATGCATTGCGCTGATTTCCCGACTTAGTTCAGTTTCTTACGGATTTTCTTTAAAATTAATCGTTATATAAGAAATTCAGCCTAAGAACCTAAACAATACACGTAGATAATCTTATTTAAATTGAACGAGTTACCATGCTGTAAAATACTATTTAAAATGATATTAATGCATGTTCTGTCGCAATACTTAATGGTTATGATTATTTTTATGTCACACAAAAATAAAAATTCATTTCCCGGTTTCACAACTTCTTTTAAGGAAATGTTTAACATTACATGTATTTTGTTCAAGAACTTAGTATACATTACAGCATTCTTTCTAACTTATCAGTCCGCAGAAAAATGAGAGAAAATTGTCTTCGAACAATGGAACACATAAACTACTGTTTTAAAATATTGACATATGACATTCGATTCCACCAGTTTTCATAAAAAAATGTTTTAAATAAACAATCATCTTGGAAGCTTATACTTTATTTGAAAGCGAAAATGCATAATTTACGAGTTTCTTTAGTAGCAATACTACAACATACAAATTTAATGGAAATATATTATAAAATAAAAATAAAAGTATCTTGTTAAACTGATGGCATTGAGGTCACAGTCTATTAACACTCATTGTATATTATAGTCTTATTTCAAACAATAATGCCCCTCGAAAAATAAATTAAGGGAGGAATTAGCCCCCATTTTGCCATCCTTTATATTTAACTGGTGAACAACCACTCTAATCAGGAAGCACCTTATCAGAATAAACCTGTATATCAAATTTGAAGCAAATCGGATAATTATACATGAAAAACCCATTTATCTAAATTAAGGGAGGATTAGTCCACCGTTCCGCCTACCCTTTATACTTAACCAATGAACCTACAAATCTACTCAGGGAAACGCCTTATCAGAATAAACCTGTATACCAAGTTTGAAGCAAATCGCATAATTCTGCATGAAAAACACATTTATCTAAATTAAGAGGGGACTATCCACCGTCCCTTCCCCTTTATACTTAACCAATGAACCCCCAAATCTAATCAGTGAAGCGCCTTATCAGAAAGAACCTATATAACATATTTGAAGCAAAATCAGATATATATATATATCAACAATTATAGCACATTAGGCACATTAGCTACTGCAGGCACATTAGCTCTCAGGCTTGAGCTAAAATAAAACTAAACATTCAAAACTTTGATTGAAGTGTTAGACTTTTGATTGACTATTGTATTTAATTTAAAACTCTGTTTAAAAACCAGGATAATGCTCCACGTAGATATAATATATATATATATGTGCTGCGACTGTAAGACAATATTTTAATTTAATTTTTAAAAACTTAACTTATTTAAATAGAATAACAATGTATGAATTCGGATTCTAGATGAAAAAAAAAAATATATATATATGCATTTGTTTCCTTAGCTATAATACTGTATATACAGCCATAATCAGAATTTAATACAAATAAATTACAAACCATCGAATAACATTAGAGAAAAGCAATTTAGAAGTACCAGAGAGCAATTTAAACAAAAACCTGTAATCGTACGTACATTCAATCTAAAAAGAAATCCAAAGTTTGTTGAAAAGCTTGTTATAACAAATACATATATTACACGTATAGAAACTTACAATTTATTTTTATAATCTTTTGAAAGTCATTACTTTTTATCCAGAAAATTCCAAACAAACAATTGCACACGTTGTAATATCTGTAAGATGATATGTATAGGAGTAATTATTCTGTGCATAGAAAATTCCCAGGTGCACTTCGTACAAGATTCAGAGTTCAGCGGTTATGGAAATTAAACTGGAATTCTTGTGAAATGATGTATGCTTGATTTGAATGAAAATCGAAATTTTGAAAGGAAATGCGATCTTTTATGAGCAAATGAATAGAAAAGGTTTTCTGAATCTCAAAAATACTTTAAAATGTAAAATTTAGAAGAAACATTCTACAATGTCGTATTTAAATTTTTGTCAGATAATAATGTTTAGATGAGTGTGAAATATTCTCATTTGCGGAAGAAAAAAATATTTATACGCTCATTCTTTTTTAATTAAAACTGTTATGAATAAACTTGTCGTTTACTTTGTCACAATATGAATAATAACTTTACTATTTTATCATCAAATATAAAATTAAAATTTCAGATGATGCCAGAAATTTTAAGAAAATATCTTATATCATAACCCACCGTGTCCTTTTTTGAAAAATATTTATAGGATTCAACAGCCATTTTTACTTTCTTCTATCTTTACAAGAAGAAAGTGTTGGATTTGTGAAAATTTTCGACTTTCTGTTTTCGACGGATTTACAGGTTTTATGTGTCAGAGATTCCAAAAACATGTTTTTACAAAATGTCTGTCTGTATCTCTGTGAGTCTGTCTGTCTGTATGTGACACACATATTGTGGGCGCTCTATCTCAAGAACTAATGCACGGAATTTAATAAAAATTTATATTCATTTAGTCCCTGATATAAATTGGTGCTGATTAGTTTTTGTTGTAAATCGCTCAACAGGTGGCGCTGCTATGCAACATTAATCACGATTTCCTCAATAGCTCAATATCCAGAATTAATGCACGGATTTTCCGTCAAACTTCAGATTCAGTTAGTCCTTGACATGAGTTGACGTTTTATACATTTTGGTGTAAATCGCTTGACATGTAGTGCTGCTATGCTGCATTTTTTGTAATTTCCGCAATAGCTTTTCCTCAAGAACTAATGCTTAGATTTTGCACAAACCTCAGATTCATGTATACCTGCATATGAATTAGTGCTGTTTAGTTTTTGGTGTAAATCGATCAACAGGTGGCACTGCTATGCTACATTTTTCAGAATTTCCGCTATAGCTCTATTTCAAGAACTAATGCACAAATTTTCATCAAACTTCAAATTCAGACATACTTTGATAGGAATTGGCGCTAAATTGGTGTAATTTCTTGTACTATTTAAATGATTTAATTGACGTGATTTATATAGAAGAAAGTTTTGTGATGCCCACAACGTACTACTTAATATTTAAAATAATATTACACATAGTAACAAAAAGTTGCGATTGCATTGCAATTTTAGAGAAATATTTTGTAATGATGTAGTATGGTGCAGTATGGAGTAATTTTGCTGATGTGCTTTGGCTACTTTACTAATTTTTTAATTCGCAAGAAATTCTGCGAGATGAGACTTAAAATGATTTATTAATATACAGACTGATTTGGAATTCCTGATCAAAATTTTAAGGTGTGAGTATATACGCCTAGACAAGCTCAAAACACTTTTCAACACGTTGTTGTAACTCATGAAGTGAAGCGCTACAGGGCGAATTATGATTTTCGTAAGAACCATAATAAAAATGAAATTTTGGAAGGAAATGTGATCTTTTAAAAGCAAATGAATAGCAAAGGTTTGGTGAATCTCAAAAATGCTTTAAAATGTAAATTTAGAAGAAACATTTTAAGATTTCGTATTTAAATTGTGTCCGATAGTAATGTTTAGAAAAACGTGTAAGTTTTTCATTGAAGAAAGAAAAAATAATTTATTCACTCATTATTTTTTAATTAAAAGTGTTATGGATAAGTTCGTCGTTTACTTCATCGCATTCCGAAAAATTAACTTTGCTTTGTATCCTAAAATTTAAAAAGTTATTTATTTTCAGATGACTCCGGGAACTTTCAGAAAACCTGACAAACAAATATTTTTACTAGATTAGATTTACTAGATTTACATCTAATAAATATTTTTACTTATGTGATTTGCGTACGCTACTAATTTATTAATTCGGAGAAAAATCACCGAAATAATATTTAAAACGGTGTATTAATATACAGGTGATTTGGAACGCCTGTGCAAATTTTTAAGGTGTGAAAGAATACACCTAGATATGGTGAAAACATTAAACAACATATTGTTGTAACTAAAGTGTAAATAAAGTGTAGCGGCACAGGGCTCTTTCTAATTTTCGTAAGAAACATAATAAAAATCGAATTTTGAAAGGAAATGTGATCTTTTATGAGCAAATGAATAGCAAAGGTTTTGTGAATCTCAAAAATGCTTTAAAATGTAAAATTTAGAAGAAACATTTTAAGATTTCGTATTTAAACTTTGTCAGATAGCAATGTTTAGAAAAACGTGTAATTTTTTCATTGAAGAACGAAAAAATAATTTATTCACTCATTATTTTTTAATTAAAAGTGTTATGGATAAGCTCGTCGTTTACTTCATCGCATTCCGAAAAATTAACTTTGCTTTGTATAATAAAATTTAAACAGTTATTTATTTTCAGATGACTCCGGGAACTTTCAGAAAACCTGACAAATAAATATTTTTACTTATGTGATTTGCGTACGCTACTAATTTATTAATTCGGAGAAAAATCACTGAAATAATATTTAAAACGGTGTATTAATATACAGGGTGATTTGGAACATCTGGGCAAATTTTTAAGGTGTGAAAGAATACACCTAGATATGGTGAAAACATTAAACAACACATTGTTGTAACTAATAAAGTGTAGCGGCACAGGGCGCTTTCTAATTTTCGTAAGAACCATAATAAAAATCGAATTTTGAAAGGAAATGTGATCTTTTATGAGCAAATGAATAGCAAAGATTTTGTGAATCTCAAAAATGCTTTAAAATATAAAATTTAGAAGAAACATTTTAAGATTTCGTATTTAAATTTTGTCAGATAGTAATGTTTCTGAAAACGTGTAATTTTTTCATTGAAGAAAGAAAAAATAATTTATTCACTCATTATTTTTTAATTAAAAGTGTTATGAATAAGCTCGTCGTTTACTTCATCGCATTCCGAAAAATTAACTTTGCTTTGTATCCTAAAATTTAAACAGTTATTTATTTTCAGATGACTCCGGGAACTTTCAGAAAACCTGACAAACAAATATTTTTACTAGATTAGATTTACTAGATTTACATCTAATAAATATTTTTACTTATGTGATTTGCGTACGCTACTAATTTATTAATTCGGAGAAAAATAACCGAAATAATATTTAAAACAGTGTATTAATATACAGGTGATTTCGAATGCCTGTGCAAATTTTTAAGGTGTGAAAGAACACACCTAGATATGGTGAAAACATTAAACAACACATTGTTGTAACTAAAGTGTAAATAAAGTGTAGCGGCACAGGGCGCTTTCTAAGTTTCGTAAGAACCATAATAAAAATCGAATTTTGAAAGGAAATGTGATCTTTTATGAGCAAATGAATAGCAAAGGTTTTGTGAATCTCAAAAATGCTTTAAAATGTAAAATTTAGAAGAAACATTTTAAGATTTCGTATTTAAATTTTGTCAGATAGTAATGTTTAAAAGAACTTGTTTTTTCATTGAAGAAAGACAAACATAATTTTTCCACTCATTCTTTTTTAATTAAAAGTATTATCAATAAACTCTTCGTTTACTTCATCGCATGCCGAAAATTTAACTTTACTTTTTTATCCTAAAATTTAGACAGTTATTTATTTTCAGATGACTCCAGGAACTTTCAGAAAACCTGACAAACAAATATTTTTACTTATGTGATTTGCGTACGCTACAAATTTATTAATTCGGAGAAAAATCACTGAAATAATATTTAAAACGGTGTATTAATATACAGGGTGATTTGGAACACCTGGACAAATTTTTAAGGTGTGAAAGAATATACCTAGATAAGGTGAAAACACTATACAACACATTGTTGTAACTAATGAAGTGAAGCGGCACAGGGCGCTTTCTGATTTTCGTAAAAACTATAATAAAAATCGAATTTGAAAGGAAATGTGATCTTTTATGAGAAAATGAATAGCAAAGGTTTTATGAATCTCAAAAATGCTTTAAAATGTAAAATTTAGAAGAAACATTTTAAGATTTCGTTTTTAAATTTTGCCAGATAGTAATGTTTCTAAAAACGTGTAATTTTTTCATTGGAGAAAGAAAAAATAATTTATTCACTCATTATTTTTTAATTAAAAGTGTTATGGATAAGCTCGTCGTTTACTTCATCGCATTCCAAAAATTTAACTTTGCTTTGTATCCTGAAATTTAAACAGGTGTTTATTTTCAGATGATTCCAGTAACTTTCAGAAAACCTGAAAAACAAATATTTTTACTTATGTGATTTGCGTACGCTACTAATTTAGTATTTTGGCGACAAATCTGTTAAATAAGATTTAAAATGGTGCATTAATATACAGGGTGATTTGGAACACATGGATAAATCTTTCAGGGGTGAGAGAATACATCTAGATAAGGTCAAAACACTATATAGCGCATGGTTGTAACTCAATCAGTAAAGCTCTACAGGACACTTTCTGATTTTCGTAAGATTTCGTAAGAGTACACAGTAAAAACAAATTCTGTATTTTAAATCAAAAGTTGCAGGCATCCCGGCTGCCAACAAATTTTCTTTAAAATTTACAAGGTGCTGTCTTTAAGGGGTCAGGTAACCTTTGAACCAATAAAGAACATGGAAAAGTGACCTCTGTAAGAATTGCAGTCATTCTTTAACTAATTAACTTTTAATTGTAAAATTGAAAACACATGTTAGGAACGATTTATTTTATCAATCAAAGTTGTTAGGAAAGGTATACACATATTTAGTTTTTTTTTAAATTTATTTTTAAAGATAATACAATTTTTGCGAAAGAGTTATTTTTGCATTCATTGCGTGCATGATTTTTCCCATTTGAATGGCTGAAAAGAAGCCAATTTTTTTTTTAAATGAGTACAGATATCAAGTGTTTTCAAAATGACCTACAATGAAAAAAATAAAACTTGTAGATCCCGAGAAAATTTTTTTTTAGAGTAATTCGAAATATCGAGATTTTTTTTTAATACAAAAGTAGCCGTGCATTCTAAACTTCTTACTTGAGAAACATAATAATAGGTCATTTTGTGCTTTTGTACGTTTAATACATCCGCCAAAAATTTCGTAAAATTCTAGGCAACCGTTTTTCAGAAATCGTGCGCGCAATGATCAAAATCGTTGTTTTGAGAAAATTGGCTTTAAAGATTGAAAAACCCGTTGATCATATAGCAAAACCTCAAAGTGTTTTAAACATAACTTCTCTTCTGATGCTATTTTTTGTATGGGATTTGCTTTTAAATGTTCCCAAAGAATCATATTTAATTATAAGCGATTTTAAAAAAATCGATTTTTGGACTTGACAGAAAGAATTCGATTTTTACTTTTCTGTTGTTTTAATTTCGATTTCACAGCATTGGTGCTTGAAAAAGTATAACAAATAGTGCAGAAAGATCACAAATTTTTACTTTCTTCTATCTTTACAAGAAGAAAGTATTGGATTCGTGAAAATTTTCGACTCCCGGTTTTCAATAAATTTGCACGTTTTATGGGTCAGAGATCAACATATTTTTACAAAATGTCTGTCTGTGAGTCTGTGAGTCTGTCTGTCTCTCTGTAAGTATCTATGTGACACAAATTTTGTGGGCCCTCTGTCTAAAGAACTGATGCACGGAATTTAATAAAACTTCATATGCAAGTAGTCCCTAATATAAATTACTGCTGATTAGTTTTTGGTGTAAATCGCCAACAGGTGGTGCTACTTTGCTGCACTTTTCGCAATTTCTGCAATAGCTCTATCTCAAGAACTAATGCACGGATTTTCATCAAACTTCAGATTCAGTTAGTCCTTGATATGAATTGGTACTGATAATGTATTGGTGTGAATCACCCAACAGATGGCGCTGCTATGCTGCATTTTTCAAGATTTGCAAGGTTTCAGCAATAGCTCTATCTCAAGATCTAATGCACGGATTTTCATCGAAGTTCAGATTCTATCTTGGTAGGAATTCATGCTGATTACGTACTGGTTAAAATCGCCAAACAGGTGGCGCTGCTGTGCTCCATTTTTCACGATTCCTGCAATAGCTCTATCTAAAGATTAATGCATGGATTTTTACGTAACTTCAGATTTAGTTATACGTTAATACAAGTTGTTGCTGATTAAGTTTTGGTATAAATCGGCCAATAGGCGGTGCTGCTATGCTGCATTTTTCTGGATTTAAGCGATTTCAGCGATAGTCATATTTCAAGAACTAATGCATGGAATTTCATATCTTTAGAATCCTCTAAAGGGCATATATTGCCATTTAATTTTGATAGTGTCATAGCGAATTTTGAAGTATTAACATATATGAGATAGATCACAGTTTCGGGATTGGCACATCCGACTAGTTTATTATAGTGTAGTGTTTACAAACTAGGATGCTAACTTGTATGAGAATTAGAAGAAGAAATAAAGAAACTGCAAATCAAGTAGCTTAACCCTTAAATGCCTGATTTTTCAAAAAACATTGTAATAATGTTTTTCGGCTTTCATTTTTTAAATAAATCATGGGAAAATATTTAAAAAAAATCATATTTTATTTTAAGGATAGTTTACAGCTAAAAAACAGTTTGTTACTATTCGGCAATACTGGTGTTTAATTGAAAAAATAATTTCCCTTCATAAAATTCTATAATATTAAACACACAAGAATGTTAGGAACTATAATAAGAAATAAATTTTATTTGCTCACTGAAGGTCAAAATAGAGTATTTCGCCAGCTTCCAAGCAAAACAAAAAGAACAAGTAGCAACAATTGAAAAAATAAATTTATCTTTATTCTTAAACAGCACAATTGTTGCCATCTACATGTTGAAAATCGATTTAATAATATCTTCATAATGTATTTTATTGGTAACATTAGGCATTATAGCTTCAATATTATTCTAATAGTATTTTAGAGCCTAAATTAGGTATGTTGCCGAAAAGCAACACCAGGCATTTAAGGGTTAAGAGAGTGGGGAAGGGAGGAGTGTATCTTAAATCGGAGCAAATTTATTTAAGACAAATTGATGATAAGAACTAATGGACAAAACTTAAAAGGATTATAGAATATATTTAAACAGTTGTTTTCGCTGGACAATGCATTCAAGTATTGTAAGAGGTAAACAGCTAGATTAAACACACAAAGAGCTGTTTTATTACAACAATGCCATTTCTACCGTAGTTAGGAAGAAGGATGAGTAGTTTTACAAATCCAAAAAAAGTGGACAAGCATTTCAAGCATCATAAGGCAGTTGTAGTACTCTGGAAGTCCAAATTGTAGTAAACAATGTTCTCTCAGAAATTAGAAAGAGTTTTAAAGCGCTAAAATTGCTTGAGTCATGACCATGCATTATATGGTGCTTTCGACTTGAGTGTTGTATCACCCCTTAAGGTTTTGACCAGAAATTCCGACTGACCCAGAAATAAAATGTAAAATAAGCCTTAATTTTAAGCACCTATTTCAAAGTATACCACTTAGATTGCAATTTAATTACAACCAAGTATTATAACGCAGATCTTCTTATACACTGTTTTAAATCTCATTCCGCAGATTTTGCTGCAAATTAATAAAATTACTGGTGTAGCCAAAACACATAAATAAAAAATGTTTTTTTATAATATAAGGTATTTAATAAAAATATATAAAAGAAAATCTAAAAAATTTATGAACACTACATTTGTAATTATTGTAGTGTATTTCAACTTTATCGAACAAAAAAAAAAAATATTTAAATAAAATTGCAACATTTGAATCTAGATTCTGTAAAAAAATAAATAAATAAATAAATAAATAAATAAATAAATAAATAATATATATATATATATATATATATATATATATACCAAATAGTAAATTAAATGAATACATATATTCTATTTTTCGAAATTAAATTTATGAAGATGTCAAATCAGAAATCAAAAGGCAACACAAATAAAATGTCAGATAAGCGTTAATTTTAAGCACATATTTAAAAGCATACCAGTTAGATTGCAATTTAAACACAACTCAATATTCGAACGGTCTCCGATGTGAAAAATATATTCAAAGTTTGTTAACTAAATACCTTTTTTAAGAAATACACTTGTTGAAACTATAGAAATATAAAAAAAATATTTTTTAATTCTTTGAAGTTCATTACTTGTTATTCAAATGAGTTCAGAGCAAGGTCTCATATTATAAAGAATTTGAAAGATGATACATACAGGAGTAATTATTTCCTCGATAGAAAAGTCCCAGGTGCACTTTGTACATCTTTCTCAGCTAAGTGGGTATGGAAATTAATTTTGTATTCTTCTGAAATGATGCAGGATATGCCTCATTTGAATAAAAGTTGACATTTTAATACAACGGCAATTTTTTTGATAATCCAGGGAAATCAGATTTTATGAATCCTATAAATGCTGTAAGATTAATTTTTAGAAGAAAGTTAAACTTTCAAATCTGTCGAATTTAACTTTAGTCATATCTGGTTATTAAGAAAAAGAATATATACATTTATCGATGAAGAAACAAAATGTTCATCAAACTAAACGTATCCAATAAATTTTTAAATAAAAAGTATTATGAATAACTTCATAGATTTTTACGCATAGAGCCCATGAAAATACCCGCTCGCTAACCTTCATCCTATGGAAGGATTTTTTTTTTTAATGTATTGTTTGCATTTCAGTAATTTTTTTTTATTGCATTAGATAGCTGAAGTAGATTTCAAGATGATGTGAGTAGATGCTTTTTCCAAAGAAAAATTTTATAGGACCATACATTTTTACGTCGATTTCGTAAGAAATTCTACCTATTGCATTCTACCCTATATTGGAATTTCTGAAAATTTTTTGATGATTTACGTCGAACCCAAGCCATCGAAAACGCCTAGAAACCAAACGTCAACACATCGAAACCGTCTAGAATCCAAAACCACCGACTAGCTCAAAACTTTTTATATCTATCTATGTATCTTTTTATATATCTATCTATTTATCGATATCACTTTTTTATGAACACGATAACGTCCATAATTCTGCACTAATATCTTGCAAACTGATACATAAAATCAAGTTGCAGAAATTATCGGTGACGTTCGTTAATGGCAGTGCTGGAAAATTGGCGCAGAGGTGGAGCCTATGCACACCACAAAATTTTTATGGTATTATTCAGTTTAATAAAAAGGTCAGAAATTTGATCATTAGATAAGGGGCAAAATAGTACTATAATTTAGTGGTATCAATAGGCTCCACCTCTGTGCCAATTTTCCAGCACTGTTAATGGGCAAAATTGGACCAAGGGGGTGGAAAAAGGGAGGAGTTTTGTGAAAACAGAAAAAAACCATAACTTTTTAAATATAATACTTTTCAAATAAGTTTAAAGTTATTATTACTTCTAGGAAAAGGAGCATAAATTTATGTATAACAGATTTTTGATATCATTAAAAATGGGTTCAAGGAGCGAAAAAAATTGGGTTTTAAAAAGAAAAAAATTCACAACTACGTCAATTCACAAAGTATCAAATCCACTTAAATTTATTATAAATCTTCTTAATATTATCTACAACTTTTATACTGACAACATTTTGATAGACCAACACTTACAGAAAAAATAGGGCTGAAAAAAATATCGTATTAAAGCAGTTCTCAAATCCAAAAGGGCAACTTTAAGATATAATATTTAATTCATTTTTATTCAGAAACGCATGAAATTGGAATGTGTTGTTATACAGAAACTATGTAATTGAAGAACAATTTTGTAGAGTGAAAAAGAATTTTGTAAACACAATAGATGTTTCAGAAAATACATTCAAAGTTGGCATTTTGAACCGAATTTCCCGACAAAAGCAGAAAAACCAGTAAACGAAGAGAGAAAAATCGCCTTATGATAGGTCTGCTTATTTTATACCTATACCTTTAAAAATATGCACGTCATTGTATCAAAAATGTCATGCTTCTTGAGCAGTGCAGCTGAGAACAGACTTAACGTTATTCCAGATTACGTTTTTAAGATGTTACGATAATACCAGCTCATACAGAAAAATGAAATTAAAAACTCGTTAAAAGCGGTCAGATAGAAGTGTTAAACCGGGTTTATTTCTAATCTTGACTTCGTTTTTGTTGGTGAAATTTGTACTTAACTTAGAAATATACTTGTGCTCGTTGGTCGAGCCTGTTGGATGTTTTTTTTTTTTTTTTTTTTTTTTTTTAAGATATTAAGAAAATGTTGACGACAATGAAGAATTAAAAGAAAATATTTCACTATCAACAATTTAATGTCAAACAATGCTATCTGTCGGCTATTCGTCGATACCACTAATGTAAATCACATGAAACAATCCAAATTTTTGAGCTTGTCACTAACTGATAAAGTTTTGCCTTCTTTTCAGCTATTAGAACAGTAACAGATAACTTTAAATAGAATTCATTCATATAAGCATGTCAAATAGCTATTTATCTTGCTACGTTATTTATCTTGGGTGCTTACTCTTAATCGGTCGTACTGACATTAATTTGCATTTATTTTTAAATTAATTAATTATAGAAAACGTTATTTGAAAAAAAAAAGAAAAGACCCCCCCCCCCCCCCTAAATTCACCCAATTTTTGCGCAAATTACTATTTTTACACCATGCAAATGATTACATTGTTTAATGCGGACTTTATTGATTAAAGTGAATAATGTTTACAATGATTATTGCGTATAAAAATTTATGACACTTGTAAGTCCGCTTTAATGGAACTTAACTTTATATGATACATTCCTTTAACTATTTAATCATTAAATAAAAATATCTATAAATTTTTATTAAATAAATATATTTATTAAATTTCTAATGACACTAGATGCACTGTAAAAAAAAATAATGTCACATTTCCGGTATGAATCGGAAAAATAGTTGCCCTTATTGTACCGGAATAATTTTCAACCCAGCTCGGAATAAAATCCGTAAAATCGGAATAAAATCCGTAAAATACCGTTTTACTGACTATTTCCTTATTTTTATGGATTTTATTCCGAGCTGGGTCGAAAATTATTCCGGTACGATAAAGGCAACTATTTTTCCGATTCCTACCGGAAAACTGGCAGAATTTTTTTTACAGTGTGTTTTATGTACATATTTCGCAATTTAATGAAAATTTTACTTTTATGTTTTTCTTTCCTTCCGCTCTGGTTGTTTTACAAACTTTGTATATTGGGAGGAAAATCTGAAAGAGAAATTTTAGGTCACTGGATTAACGTATAATCAATCGTATTAGCATATATCGCAATCTGTGTAAAATTCTCTAAACTGTTAAAAAAATCTGACCAGTTTTCCTGTAGGAATCGGAAAAATAGGTGCCCTTATCGTACCGGAAAATTTTCCGACCCAGCTCGGAATAAAATCCGTAAAAAAAAGGAAATAGTCAATAAAACGGTATTTTACGGATTTTATTCCGAGTTGGGTTGGAAATTTTTCCGGTACGATAAGGGAAACTATTTTTCTGATTCCTACAGGAGAACTGGTCATATTTTTTTTTATTACAGTGTACAGTGCTTTATTGGTATGTAAATTAATTATGCGGAGAATTCTTGTAAGTCGGTAATTTCATTTTATTACAAAAACAACTTATGCTACGAAAATAACACATCTATCAGGAATCTGAATAACAAACTCTTAAACATTCAAGCTATACACAAAAAAAAAAAAAAAAAAAAAAAAAAAAAAAAAAAAAAAAAAAAAATAAAAAATCCGACCCGTTTTCCTGTAGTAATCGGTAAAATAGGTTACCCTTATCGTACCGGAATAATTTCCGACATAGCTCGGAATAAAACACGTAAAAAAAAAAAAGAAATAGTCAATAAAACGGTGTTTTACGAATTTTTTTTCCGATTTTACGGATTTTATTTCGAGCTGGGTCAGAATTTTTTTACGGTACGATAAGGGCAACTATTTTTCAGATTCCTACAGGAAAACTGGTCGTATTTTTTTTACAGTGTACCACCCTCATAGCATGCATGGTCACGGTGACGTCACTGTGACGCCACTGCAAGTCACTGTGGTCACGTCACATCTGTGACCGAAATGCCACCACTCAGTGATGTCACATTGTGACTGAAATGTGAACTTCTTAGAAAACTTTAAAAACTTACGAAAATTCTTCAAAACATGTTACTTTTACTAAAATTATATTTTTCTGGCAATTAAAAAAAATTGTGACGTCTCTGTTATGTCACTGCTATGTAACGTACGCCACGTCACATATGTGACAAAAAACCCAGCATATTGTAAGTCACAGTGTGACAAAAAATATGAACTTCAAAAATCTTTGAAAATGAAGAGAAATATTTTAAACAGCCGCGAGTTACAGCGGCATAAGGAATGAAAATATATTAGTGGATAGCAAATGGTAAATTCCGTCACTAAAGGGGAGGGAGGGGGGGGGGGGGGCATAATAAATAAAGTGCACGATACAAGCATTAATAAACTAAATTTTTAGGCTATATTTTATCAATTTGATATCTAAGACAGTGAATGTATACTTTTTCATGATTTCAATTTTATCTAGCATTTGATAATATATTTACAATTACGAATATTAAATTTATACACTTTACATATTTAGTTTGCTGGGAGGAAATTTCACTCTTTCTTTCTTTTTTTACCGACCAGAATTATTCGAAACACTTCTGTGGTTTCAAACTAAAAATTTTCTATTACAGTTAAATCTGCACCATTTAATGAGCATGTACAAAGAGTCTTCAGAGTTTAGTCATCTATGCATTTCTTGCTTTAGAATATTTTTATAATTTGTATTCAAGTCATAAATTCTACTTCTTTCAGACTTTTAAAATAAAATTAGCATTTTCCGAAAATAAAGGAAAATAAACTTTACTTTAAAAAAATAGAAAAAAAGGGGGGTGGGGGTGTCGTTAATACATTAAATTTATTTTTACACCTTTTAAAAATTTAAACAATGTTTTATCTAATAAACTCTAATTATGAATATTATTATTATAATTATTTAGAAAAAGGAACTTTACAATACATTTTAATTTGAATTATTTGGTACGGATAAAAAGAAAAGATTAAATACATTGGACATTTCTTCAAATACAAAATTTTAATGAATGATACTTTCAGAAAATTTTTGCGCGTTCAAATTCCATATTTCTTGTATACAAAAACAAACAATCTGTAACAAACCATCTGCTCGAAAATCGTCTGCCCACAAAAAAATAAATATGAGAATACGCGGGAAATAGTTCACTTGTTTTAGAACAACACGTCTACAACACTTTAAGATAAGGAAATGACCATTTTAGGATACACGGATATTAATGGAACGTGCATGTAAGTTTTATTTAATTTAAATATTTTATTCCTGGTTGTATATTATGAGTTAAATAGTTATATTTGTAAGAGACTGATCTTTAACTGTCAGAAGCGTTATTTTCCAATTTGATAACTGTGAAGAAAAATATTTTAATCTGCCATCGCTTGAAAAAAAAAAAAACTGCGCAGAGACATTCATGCCTACATTCATACTGGAATTAATATAAACATTAATTTACTCTTACTTGAGATTAAAAATGTATGGAACGACAATGATTTGAAATTATTTTATCGGCTTCTTACTATTTTTTGATTACTAACATTTATAGTTATTATTATTTTGAGGTTAAATATGATGTTCGATTATCATGAGATTACGAAACTGTTTCAGATTAGAAATTAACATTATACTGGGAAAATGTATTTTTAACATATTACAGTAGTGAAACAGTTGAAAGAATTTTCTTTTAGTGCTAATAATATTTTAAATTATCTTTTAAAATCCTAAATCTTCAAACCAATGTTTTCAGATTTAACATTTGACAAAATTATAAAATAATAGGAATTCCTTATACCATATGGAAATATTTTTGAGATATTGTTAAATCTAATAATGCATTTAATTTATCTATTGTAGTTTGCTGTTGTTTAAGAGTACAATTATAAATACTAATTATTATTTTTAGTGTTTTTCAAATTGTTATATTTATTTTTTTTAATTGTATGTAAACATTTTTTCTGTTTGTGATTTTAATCAAATATTTAATTATAGACATTCTGAATGGGTTATTAAATTTTCTTCTATTGTAAATTAATTTTCTACGAGTATGATTCGGGTAATTATTGGCACTAAAAAGTAAAATATTATATTTAAGCATTGAAATAAAGTATTTTTCATGCCTGATAGGAAGTTATAGATTAAACTGCTTTAGTATATATTTTTTAAAGTTCATATAATACAGGATACATAATGTAGGACACAAGTTGAAAAGTGCTTATGACTTCGGTTTGTCTCTCCGTCTGTCCGTCTAGCAGTCTGTGCGCAAAGTCTCGAAAATATACTCGGATTGCCCTGAAATTTTTGGATGGCATTGACGTTTACCATCGCACGGTACCTATTTGTAATGAAGTTTGTAGCATGCTTTGTTCATTTACAGGGACAGCCAAAAGTTTTCCGTTACATTACGGCCTATGGGAAAAAGTCGTTTCAAATGATTTTTTATGATTTTACGCACGCTTTCAAACAGAATAAAATTTATATGCATTTATGAAGTGCACTAAAATATGCATTCTGTTGATTATGCGATGCAAAGAATAGTTATTGTTCATTTACAGGACTAAAAAAGGAATTCAAATACATAATGATATAGAGGTGGAGGGAATTGTTTGCGGCATACTTTAATTATGTTAATATATTTCATATATAATGAAATTGATGTATGTCGCTGAGGTTTACATACTATAAATTATTTCATGTATAATAAGAATAATACGTATATAGCATTTACAGGGACACACAAAATCTTTCAGATACCATATTGTATCCGAAGTACTGTTCATTAGCGATGATTGCAGGAAATATATTTTTAATTATGATATGCACTTTTATGATTCACTATATTTATGCATAGTGTATGGTGTATATAAATGCTATAATTCCTATACAAGGCTACACAAAAGTATTCGTAAGGATTACTGGGTATGGGCGAAAATTGCATAAAGGTGGTTTTTAAATGAGATATGCTTTTTTTCGCTGAACTGCATTTAATTTACCAAGAAATATTTGTAGAATATAGATAAAATGATATACAGGGTCACGTAAAGAATTGGATACATGGCCGTCTATATATTATAATTTCTGGAAATGTGATTTCAGCAGTTTTAAGCGTGTCTTAGTTTGAATTAAATTTTAACTAAATAGTGGCGTGTAATAAAGATTTTAGGTAAACTACAGGGTTGTACAAAGGTATTCAAGTATGTTTCCATACATTAGTATAAATTGCTGAAAATGAATTTCAACCTGTTAGGCGTTTTCTTGCTAAACTAAATTTTCCCATTATATAGTATATATACACTTAAAAAAATGGGTACTCAAAATTGAGTAAAAAGTACTCAATTTTAAATGCGTCACATGCACAAAATAGCTCCGATCCAAATGTACTCAAAGTTGAGAAACACATGTACTCATTTTTTATTCCATGGCTGTGATCAAATATGAATCGTTATGTACTGCCCCCCCCCCCCCCAAAAAAAAAAAAAAACAAAAACAAAAAAACCCCCCTAAAATGTAAAGTAAAAATGTACTGACATTTATTTCCCGTCCAAAGTTCTTAACAAGAAATGTTTAATTGATTATTTATCAAGAAAAATAGCAAAATTCTTAACAAGATACTCAAATCGAATATTTTTATGACAAGAACATTATTTCCAAGCAATTATTTTAAAAATGCTGTGCATAATTTAATATTTACATTAATAAACATCATTTATGCCGCCATAAATGAAATGAACCATTACAGGGTACAAAACTATTTGTTTGTTTGGGTTTGATAACATGTGATGCTTCAAAATAGAGAAAGCATAGGTTCATTTTTGATCCAAAAATATTCAATTCAATATGAGTACGTCGGTTTGCTCATTTTTGAGTACTTCATTTTTTTCAGTGTATCAACCTACAGATCAAATAAGGGCTGTTTAAAAGAATTGGAAAACATATTTGGCTATGGACGGTAACTGCTGAAATCAGTTTTTCAAATGTTTTATGCGTTTTCTAAAATGTTTACTTAGTTATCTTAATTAAGTCATTTCCCTAAATTACGATGTCTTGTTAAAGCATTCAGAAAGTGTTGGAAAGTATATTTTAATCTATGCTTAACGCATGATTTTTCTTAATCGTTTTTTTTTTTTTCTATTTCCCAGATCAGTCTTTTCCTATAAAACATACCAAATCTATTTAGCTCATATTCACAAAGTACAATATACACGGGAATAAAAAATTTAAATAAATATCGCTTATCATGCCGCTCTATAAATAATAGTTGTATTAATATCCGTTAGTTTCCATGTTCGTATTTAATAAAGCAATGACAAATCAAAACAAATTAAAAAACTTACACATTCTAAATATCAAGCATAGAACTTAATAAAAAATATGTCAGTTGATAAGCATTGTTTTTTAAGTGGAAAAATGTAAAATGTTTTAGAAGAATAGGACTCCAAAGTAGCTAATAAAAAAGAAAAGTGCCCAGCTAAACTGATGGCATTGAGCTCACAGACTATTCACACTAATTGTATATTATACTCTTATTTTAAAGAATAATGCCACTCAAAAAAATAAGTGAAGGGGAATTAGCCCCCGTTTCCCCCTTTATACTTAACCAGTGAACCTCCAAATCTAATCAGGGAAGCTCCTTATCATAATAAACCGGTATACCAAATTTGGAGCAAATCGAATAATCTTGCAAAAAAAAAAAAAAAACATTTATCTAAATTAAGGGGATGGACTAACCCCCCTTTATCCTTAACCAATTAATCGCCAAAACGAATCAGGGAAGCTCCTTAACATAATAAACCGGTATACCAACTTCGGAGCAAATCGAATCATTCTGCATGAAAAACCCATTTATCTGAATTAAGGCGGGGTGGACTAACCCCGTTTTTCCCCCTTTATCCTTAACCAATGAACTCCCAAAACTAATCAGGGAAGTTCCTTAACATAATAAACCGGTATACCAAATTCGGAGCAAATCGAATCATTCTGCATGAAAAACACATTTAACTGAATTAAGGGGGGTGGACTAACCCCGTTTTTCCTCCTTTATCCTTAACCAATGAACCCCCAAAACTAATCAGGGAAGTTCCTTAACATAATAAATCGGTATACCAAATTCGGAGCAAATCGAATCATTCTGCATGAAAAACCCATATATCTGAATTAAGGCGGGGTGGACTAACCCCGTTTTTCCCCTTTTATCCTTAACCAATGAACTCCCAAAACTAATCATGGAAGTTCCTTAACATAATAAACTGGTATACCAAATTCGGAGAAAATCGAATCATTCTGCATGAAAAACCCATTTATCTGAATTAAGGCGGGGTGGACTAACCCCGTTTTTCCCCCTTTATCCTTAACCAATGAACTCCCAAAACTAATCAGGGAAGTTCCTTAACATAATAAACCGGTATACCAAATTCGGAGCAAAGCGATTCATTCTGCATGAAAAAAACATTTATCTGAATTAAGGGGGTGGACTAACCCCCCTTTTCCCCCTTTATCCTTAACCAATGAACCCCAAAACTAATCAGGAAAGTTCCTTAACATAATAAACCGGTATACCAAATTCGGAGCAAATTGAATGATTCTGCATGAAAAACCCATTTATCTGAATTAAGGGCGGTGGACTCCTTTATCCTTAACCAATGAACCCCCAAAACTAATCAGGGAAGTTCCTTAACATAATAAACCGGTATACCAAATTCGGAGCAAATCGAATCATTCTGCATGAAAAACACATTTATCTGAATTAAGGGGGGGGGGGGTGGACTAACCCCGTTTTTTCCCCTTTATCCTTAACCAATGAACTCCCAAAACTAATCAGGGAAGTTCCTTAACATAATAAACCGGTATACCAAATTCGGAGAAAATCGAATCATTCTGCATGAAAAACCCATTTATCTGAATTAAGGCGGGGTGGACTAACCTCGTTTTTCCCCCTTTATCCTTAACCAATGAACTCCCAAAACTAATCAGGGAAGTTCCTTAACATAATAAACCGGTATACCAAATTCGGAGCAAATCGAATCATTCTGCATGAAAAATACATTTATCTGAATTAAGGGGGTGGACTAAACCCCCTTTTCCCCCTTTATCCTTAACCAGGAACCGCCAAAACTAATCAGGAAAGTTCCTTAACATAATAAACCGGTATACCAAATTCGGAGCAAATTGAATGATTCTGCATGAAAAACCCATTTATCTGAATTAAGAGGGGTGGACTAACCCCGTTTTTCCCCCTTTACCCTTAACCAATGAACCCCCAAAACTAATCAGGGAAGTTCCTTAACATAATAAACCGGTATATCAAATTCGGAGCAAATCGAATCATTCTGCATGAAAAACCCATTTATCTGAATTAAGGGGGGGGGGGGTGTGGACTAACCCCGTTTTTCCCCTTTTATCCTTAACCAATGAACTCCAAAAACTAATCAGGGAAGCGCCTTATCACAGTGAACCTAGGAAAATATTTTGAAGCAAATCGGATGTTTCCATCAAGAGTTATCGCGTTACGTACATACGTACGTACATACATACATACATACAGAACGGGCGGGCACATTAGCTCTCAGGCTTTGATAGCCTGTGAGCTAAAAAGTACGGTAAAAAGATAAGATTTTATATTTACAGCAAAATTTTATTTTTAAATTCATCGCTGTATTATAACTTAGAAATTTTTCCAGAGAGAATCATTCGCCTTATATACAATATTTCAAATGAAAATCAAATGTCAAATTAATTGCTTAAAAGGCGCAAAGGCCAACATTGTGAAAAAGATTCCATGCCGGGACTCGAACCCGAGCCATCAGTGTAGCACACTGACATTCTACCGACTAAACCACATGGAACGACCCCCAGCCCGTAAAATTTTTCACTATTACATGTTCGCAAGGCTACAAACGCAGCATAAGATGGAATATTTATCGTGAGCCACCGACATGGGGTAAACACGAAACTTAATTAAATCCAGCATCGATTGAAACTATATTAATAATTGGAAATTTTTCCAGGGAGAAACATTCGCCCTGCATACAACATTTCAAATTAAATTTGCCTTTTAAGCAATTAATTTGAAATTTGACTTTCATTTGAAATATTGTATGCAAGGCGAATGGTTCTCTCTGGAAAAATTTCCAAGTATTAATATAATTTCAATCAATGCTGGATTTAATTAAGTTTCGTGTTTGCATCATGTGGGTGGTTCACGCTAAATATTCCATCTTTTGCTGCGTTTGTAGCCTTGCCAACATGTAATAGTGAGAAATTTTCCAGCCTGGGTATCGTTCCATGTGATTTAGTCGGTAGAGCGTCAGTGTGCTGTACTGATGGCCCGGGTTCGAGTCCCAGCATGGAATCTTTTTCATTATTTGCGTCTTTTAAGCAATTAATTTGAAATTTGATTTTCATTTGAAATCACAGTGTTTATGACAAGTTCGTCACAAATGACACATATTTCACAAATTGGTCACAATGTGACTTCAAAGCATTGTCACTTTCGTCACAGGTTCGTCACAAAGTTAATGCCAAAATAGTCACAAATGACACACTTTTCACAAATTTGTCACACCGTGACTTCACAGAGTGGTCACAATGTGACGTCACAAACGTCCTCTAAAACGGCCATAACGACCTCGCATTCTAGTCACTGTGACGTCACATCGACGGTCACAAAATCACAGTGTGACTTCACAACGACGTCGCCGTGACGTCACCATGCCTTACGGGCACACAGATAACAGTTTAAACAAAGCTATGTAATATTACTCAACAGATTGGGAGGAAAATCGGAAAAAACCCCCAAGACGATATAAGCGTTCTTCCGGTTTGTAAGGAGAAAAAGAAAGGACATCTTTCCTATTCCTCGGTTTAAAAAAATTAGCTAATTTTATTCGAAAACTCTAAACGGACATGAATTGAACTCAATTATAAAAGATTTAATCGAGTTTTCTTAAATACTGAATTTAAATGAAAATTTCGCTAAATTAGCCAGATTTCACCGCAATGTCTTCATTTTTGGTGACTTATTTTTGGTTGTCAAATTTACTGCTATTTTGTGAAATATTGCCTTTCTTGGTGATAATATGACTCTGGTGGACACTGTTACGTACGTGTAATCGCTCGTTTGCGCGCAAATATTTTATTAATACAATTATTTTTTCTTTTATATCCGACGTCATTTATAACATGACTACGTAGTTTGAAGCGTGTGAGAATTGCAATAATAATAATAGAATGAAAGTAAATTTCCAAGAAATCATGTTTGATAATTACCGACCTCTCATATCAGTTTGTGACCTACTTACTTACTTTTATTCGTAATTAAAATAATTTTTAATATTACCGATAACTGTGTTAAATATATTATTGAATTCAAACAATATTTGCACCAGGTTTTGCCAGGGTATATCTGTTTGGCACCTACTAACTTACTTTCCCTCATATATTTACATAGAAACCACACATATCAAGAAATACAGTAGAGCGCCGATTATCGGAACTCAAATTAACCGAACTTCTAATTATCCGAACAACCTATTTCTCTTTAAAAAACTTTTTAAACCGAACTTTCAGTTATCCGATCTCGCCAAAAAATTTTTAACCGAACTCCCAATTATCCATTGGCTTGGAATAAAATTTTAAATAAAGAAAAAAACTGATAGTGGATCAGAAAATAAGGAATGTAAAAACAATAAAGGTGATGGGGAGAATCCTAAGATGTCAACAAAATGAAATTAACGAGTGATTAAATAGTGAAATACATGACCCTGGATATCAGATTTTAAATGAGGATGAGATTGTGAATGAGATTCATGATGAAAAAGAATTTGAAGAAAATGAAAAGGAATGCTCTGAAAATAACCCAGGTCTATCACATAACATTCAACTAATGTATTTAAGAAGAATTAGAGATATATGGCAGCATTGAAAAGAATGTCTTCGTTAAACCAAGCAACAATCAAAAGCTTTATTATTATTATTATTATAATCACTATTTCAGAAAATGATAAAAAGAGAAAAAAAAATAATGATAAAAATGTAAACAACAACAAAAACCAATTTTTAAACATGCCAGCACTAACTGGTTCTGCCAGTCCTAAGCTTAGATAACGTGTGAAAGTTTTAGTATAGTCAGAAACATCTCTTAAATTGTCTGTCCATTTATCCGAACTTTTGCTTATCCGAACTAGGGTCGGTCCCGACTTGTTCGGATAATCGGCACTCTACTGTATATCAAAATTTTAATGAAGTATGGTTTGGTGTCTGGATGTCTTGATAGGCCAAAATGTAGTAACATTTTCATTATAGCTTTTTTCCGGTTGGGTGCAAATAGTATTGCCATGTGTCCCGCGCAAATTTGGTCTCCAAATGCTTTGGATACTAGTATTCGCCTTATCTAATGGCAGAATTATCTGCGATTAAATATGGCGAAATAAACTGTAATAAATTAGTTGTGCCCAGAGTATTTGGAGTACGATTTATGCCGGACACCTGACAACACTAGTTGCAAAATAAATAGCTTGTGACTTTTTGTAAAGGAAGCTACCTAAAAGTGCATTGACTACAGGGGACGCCAAGCAAATCATACTATTTCAAATTATTCATATTTCAAATCATACTATTAATTAATTTAAACACAGCTACGTATAACTCAGGAGTTTTAGTCTAAAAAGTAAATTAAAGTTTGTTGAATAGCTTGTTCTACGAATGTCAAATTTTACAGCTTTAGAGCTACAACTTTTTTTTTAAACTCATTTAAATTTCAGTACATGATATTCCAGAGAGCTCGGGCAAATAGTTACAGATATTTAATTCTTTAGTACATATGTATGGAAGAATTTATTATGTGCATAGAAAATCACAGATGCACGTCGTCGTAAATATTTCTCAGTTGAGTGGGTATCGAAATTAATCTGGAATTCTTGTGTGAAATAATGTATGCCTAATTTGAATGAAAATTGAAATGTTGTTCTAAAATTCGACCTTTTCTATAAAATGGAAAGCAATGTTGTCTTTTAATTTCAAATATGCAGCAAAATGTAACTGTTAGAAGAAGTTTAAACATTCGTAAATGTCGTATGTAAATTTAGTCGACCCAACGTTTTCAGAACAAAAATATGCAATTTTCTCTTTCTAGAAACGCATCAGACTAATCATATTCATTCAATTCTTTTAAAATTGAGACATGGAAATAGTAGTTTATTATTTAACATTTCTTGGATTTTTGTGAAACTGAAAGTGCAATATTTCAAAGGAAATATATTATACGTGGTTAACCTAAATGATTCACGGGGTTTCAAAACACCTCGTATTGAGATGTATACGACCTACAAAGACGGGTGAACAATGACAAAATACATGCACACACCAAGTTTAAAATATCGCATCGTGGCACGCGTGCAGGAACGCATTACTGCTGCTGTGAAGGGCATTGACAGAAATATGATGTGGAACGTATGGGCAGGATTAACGTTCGAATGTCTGCCGGGTGATACACATTGAACATTTATAGTACGTACTAGAAACTTGGTGAGTGTGTATATCTTTTCATGTATCGCCCGTTTTTGTACGTCGTAAACTTTTAAATAAACAGTCTCTTGAAACCCGACGAATCATTTAGTCTAAACCTGTATATTAAGATGATTCCAATTGTATAAAAATTAAAATACGTATGTTGTATATTGCTGTAAATGAAATACTCAATAGGGTCAAAACACTGTATTAATAAACTTGAGTCGTGAAGGAATTTTCACCTTGTTATTAACATAAACTTTAAAACATATTTATAATTACATAAAAGGTGACACAAACATATAAGGATATTATTTAATATAACACTGAGATCTTTCAAATGCACACGGGTTCATTTCCAATGAGAAAAGGTGAATGACAGAATAGGAAAAAAAAATACGCAAGCGCAAGCGAACTTCAGTACATTGCTCTAGAGAGGGGTGAAAAGATCTCAGTTCATATTTTCAGGAGTTCTTGAAATACTAAGGATACTATACCAAATCGCGGGAATATTATAAGAAAGGACTTACTTAGGAGTGATACTGTTTCTAACGATGTCCTTTCTTATAATATTATCGCTATTTGGTATAATGTCCTATGTATTTCATGAACTCCTCAAAATATGAACTAATCTTTTCATCCCTTTGTAGAGCAATCGACTGAACTTCGCTTGCGCATGCGTAGTATTTTGTTTTTGTTTTAACATTTGTTTTCTATTCAGCCAGTCATGTTTTTCCTTTTGAAAATGAACGCGTGTGCGTTTGAAAGATCTCAGGGTTATATTAAATAACATCTTTACATGTTTGTATCCCCTTTTAAGTAATTATAAGTATGTTTTAAAATTTATAAGTGAAATACTATTGACAAAAATTAATTTAAAGCTACAGATAAAGCAGTTTGAATAAAATAACTTAAAAATTATATATTTTTTTAACTTTCTATATGCTCCAAAGACTGAAAAAATTATAAATATTACATAATTTATTATTAATGTTCTGCGAAACGAAAATAAATATTAAAAATACCTCCATTATGTTTCACAGTATTTTTATGAAAAAGAAAAATTTATAACAAGAATTACGTTTATTAAATAGTAAAAAAATATGATATCTTGTAACAAAATAACTAAAAATCATTGACTACATATTTGCTAAATAAGTGTTATCCGTAAAAAGGGAAAAAATCTAAAAAACTTAAATGCATCATTTAAATTCTGCAAAATAATGAGTGAAATACAATGTTTTCATTCATTTTGCAAGGACAAAATATACATACCAAAATAAAACAAAAAACTCTTTTAATAACGAAATAAAAAAATAAAGTTGTACTGGAATTTTATTTTAAATCTAAAGTAAATTTAAAAAAAGTGGTTTAAATAACAATTTTTGGCGATTTTTCATATCCTCATTTTAATTTAACGAACACTAGACGGAAAAAAGATGCATTATTTTTAAAATAAAGTGCAAAGGCATGTATAAACCATATGCTACAATCCTTTTTTGAAAAGAAAAATAAATGAAAATTATTATTTCTTTCAGAAATTTGTTTCGAAAATTGTCATAAAAGATTTTTTTCCTCTGTTATGAGATTTTTTCAATAACAATTTTATTTTCAACTTATGAATTTTATTTATTTTGTAAAGTATGTATAAAAAGTTAATATTTTTGTTCAAATATAAAAATAAAATTGCTCAAAACTTTTCCAGTTCCCAGTTTTCTTTCTTCTAAATATAGCAGTTGATGAATCCACATTTCGTTTTTTAAATGTTTTTCCTTTTAATTTTTTCATTATCCTATGCATTTTATGCAATTTCTTTCCTTTATCTTTCTACTGTTGAAATATATAATGTTATTGAATATTGTTGCAACATCAGTTAATTTTCCGTTTTTTACTGTAGTGCTGAAGAAATAACATTTTAAATGGATGAAACTAAAATTCTATAGTATAATATGAGCAAAAATTCTGCGTGTATGTAAATTTTATCTTAAAAACGGCTCTAACGATGTTCACAAAATTTTGTATTTTATCATTTTCGGACACGAGAAGACCATTGGGCTAGGTCATGTGTTCGAGAAATTTCGATTAGTGAGTCGTATTTGGGCCACTATGAGTCAAGCCAATTTTATCTAAAAAACAGATCTAAGGGTTTTTACTAAATTTTGTAATCTACTCTTTTGGATTACGAGAAGACGAATGGGCTAAGTCACTAGAGAAAATTCTATTACATTTTTGGTGACATTTTTGGTCACAATGGGTCCGGGTTCAGCTAATTGTATAAAAAACGGCTCAAACGGTATTGACAAAATTTTGTATTATACCACTTTCGGGCACGAGAAGGTAATTGGGCTAGATCACATGTTCGAGAAATTTCGATTAATGGGTCATATTTGGGTCACTATGGGTCAAGCCAATTTTATCTAAAAAACGGTTCTAACGGTTTTGACAGAATTTTGTATGAGATCATTTTCGGTCTTGAGAAGACCACTAGGTTTAAGAAATGATGTGTGATGTTCAAGAAAATTAGAATAGTGGATCATTTTGGAGTCACTGCCGGTCAAGCTAATTTTATCTATAAAACGAATTAAATGATTTTGACTATATTTTGTATCCTATCGTTTTTGATTATCAGACCTTTGAGCTAAGTCATATGTTCCTGCAGATTTGATTAGTGCGTTTGATTAGTGATTTTTGGTCACTACGGGCCAGGGTCACAAAACCGCGAATTTGGCGAAATACTGGCGACATTTAGCCAAAAAATCGACTTTCAACATTACGAATGCCGAAATGCATACTCAGCACCAAATGCATGAATATCGCCAAATTTAGCTATATATGGCGAAAAAATAGGCATTTTGAATGTGAAAGAATTTTTAGAAATTCTTATTATGACTCGGGATACATGGTTAAACAGAGTTGAGCTAACATTGTAATTTGGATTGATGTCCTTTCGTTTTAAATGTGTAAATAATGTAAAATTTAGAAGCATGTACTACATAGTTTTCATATTTATTGTTTTTGTAAATAATACTTTTATAAAATAACATGCTTTATAGCGGTAATACAGAGAGAATGATACAGTTAGAATATTGTATTGAGTTGGACATAAAGCTAATTTTGACCGAGTTTTGGTTCGTCATACCCGCTTGTGATATATAATACCATGAAGTTCACATTTTTGACAGAATAATATTTAACTCTCAAAAAGTAATAATCTTCATAATAGGCATAGTGCATTTACTTGTGCATAATGTGCAACCTATTTTTTCTATATAAAAGAAAAAGAAAATTACATAAATGCCCACTACGCTATTATAACAATGGAAAATATTTTAGAATCACAAAAGAATATTCTGCACATATCTTGTTTCACAGTTATCCCCTAAAAATAAATTACCGTATTCACTGACGGATATTTCATGCCTTTATTAAAAAAAAAAAAAAAAAAAAAAAAAAAAAAAAAAAAAAAAAACATATAAAATTAACCCTTTGCACTCCGAGATTTTTTTCCATGGCGGAACTAGCAACTCCGTGACATTTTTAAAGAATAAAATACGGTATTATGTAGTCAAATTGAAAATAATTTTTTTATTTGAATGTTTTATATATTTTTACATGTTATAAATATAATATTTTAGTCTTATGCTCTATAGTTCTGTTGGTTGTGGTATTTTATAAAGCACTCACCAGGGTGCATTGCAGGCTTTTCTTGACAAGTGCCACAAAAGTATGTCGTTTGATGCCTCTTACCTTATCCTGTTCTGTGAGAGCAGACTCGACAATACTTGACTCTACCTGTTAGCATTACACGGAGCCCTCTATTTAATTGAACACTTGTGTGGATGTCATTGGATATTGAACCCCAGGGCTTTCTTGAAAATCTCCTGTCAATTCATTAATCAATAGTTTCACGTATTTTAAATGGCTGAGTGGACGCTAATTTCTCTGCTGTTTTACAAGTTTATACTCAACAAAGATAATTATTATCTATTAAAAAATATGTCTCCACGTGTTTTTTCTTCAAACAAAATTTATTAATTCATCAGTACGTTCTAATGCCAAGACAATATTATACTGATTGAGTACCAGTTTTATTTTTCTTATATTGTTGTAACATAACTTTGTCAAAAGAGAGCACATCGAATAACAGTGCCGTTTCTTATAACGCTTATGGCGAGGCCATATATTTGTATTAGATTTGTAGTCGAAATTAATCTGTTTTCAAAATTTATTTCCCCTTTTTTTCTGTTTAACGCTATCATTCAAAAATCATTTATCTTTATGTCTAATTTACGTGCAATCGTTATACCCACATAAATATCCTTTTATTGTTTCTGTTAAAAGCTATCATTCAGAAAAATGATTTGTTATTTCTATTTTAAGAACAATTCCTTCCCCGCATAGATATTCTTTATAGATATTTTATTTGTTAAACGCCGTTTTTTTACAAATCTGTTTACATAATATAAAGATCATATAGTTAATTTAAATTTGCTGGCGTCTCGTAAATGCATTAAAATACACATAAATTTCATTTTCACTTCGGCCGGTAAATAGATATTTGACATTAATTACCTTACCATTATACTCTATGTAAGAAATAATAGGTTTACTTTATTATTTCACTTATTAATTTGTTGCCGAATGTGGTTTCTGTCCTTGGCGTTTATCTAGTTCAAATTTTAATATATCTCCCAGTTTAACGGTTATTTTGTGATTGGAGTATTGGCTCAAGACAGATGTATTCTTGACGTATTAAATTACACAGATTGAAAGGGACTTTGCTCTCTGATCTTCGTACTGTAAACAGCTTAAAAATTTGCTGTGTTAGGAAGGCCACCACTGCTTTACATCTTATGCCCACTTCCGTAAAAATAAATTCTTTTTCCATGGAAACTGTTCTTCTGAATTATTGCCTGATGGATTTTTCTAGGAAACGGATCATCTCATCTGGGTTTGCATTTAGTAACATCGTCTTTGTACTCAACGATTGTGTTTACTATCACGACCGGAGTATTAAATAAAAATACTCCATATAAATTATGGTGCCATGAATCTAAATCTATCGGGTGATTAAGTATTTAATAATGAAAGAAGAGGGCTTGTGATGGTCTCCCAGTTAGTTACAGAATTTTCCTTTATTCTCCTATGTCCTGTAATTTCTTCAATTATTTTCTATGGATTCAGTAATGTATCGCTAGATTATTTACTGCACTTTTATTGCAAACATGTTGAATGCAAATTCTTATGTGCTGCATTACATTTTCCTCTCAAATGACTTTCTCTGAGTTTCAACGTCAACTGATGCAGTGACAGCTTAGCCGACATCGGAGTCTTAACTTTCTCCTCTCCTGGACTATGACAGCATTAACTCTCTATTAACAATTTCTCTGATGCAGTCATGGAGCTAACTGATGCCTGAGGATCCTCACTGATGTCGTCCGCCCCCCCCCCTTTTTTGCCATCGATAGTGCTGATCTCAGAATTCCCGTCTCGCTCTTCTCTGGTTCAAAAACATCGAAAACTGTATTTTTCGATGTATCGGTCTAAAAATTCTAGGAAGTGTCAGCGACTTTTTATCACCGCATCTTTGCTTCTTGGACTCCCCCCCCCTTCCTCCCTGTCCGACTTACAATCTGTGCTACTTGATGTCAGTGTGAAAATTCGTTTTAAAGTTTGTGATTTGTGTGCCCATCTGTCGAAATTTTATGCCTGTCTGCTGTGCAAACTTTGTGATAGTGAATATACGTGCAATACAGTGTGTTCTCCTCACCGGTGGATATAGTTTGTTGATCAAAAGTCATCCTATGTGTGAAAATTTCGTGGAAGGTTCCTAAGTGCCCATCGAAAAAAAAATTTGAAAATAAGACGAAAATTTTCTCTGTCTTGCAAGTGAAAACAACGTTCATATCGATCCAACATATGTCAAGTAAAATTTTCGTCCATTGCGCGCGAGTGGGTTTGTTATACGTTTCTAATGACCGCAAGAGAAGGCTACTTCGACACAATTAATATATGGATATGAGAAAGGTATCAAATGCATTTTTTTTATCATTTTGATTTAACTCAAATTAATATTTTGTAAATTAATTTTTGAATAAGTGCTTTGACAGTGCATTTTTGATTTTCTCATACCCATATATATGCATACAGTGTATATAGTTATATTTAATATATATGAGCATATTCTGATTTCTTTTAAGCAAAGTATTTTTATATAATGTGTTTGCATGCATGCACTTTTGATTTAAGATTCGAATGTTTATAAAATTTATAAATGTGATGTGATTAACTTTATATCGATAAATGTTTTTTTAGCTGTTCGGTGCTGGATAAAATATACATAACAGCGATGTGCATATTTCATTCATATTTTGTGTCATGCATGCATTCACAATGTTTTTTTTTATAAATATACTAATTTTGCATATAATTATATAAATGTTTTTGGTAATAGTTCGTTGATTTTGAGAAATATTTTAATTTTCGAATGTGGTCTCTAGATAATTTTGGGCAAGATAGAAATTTTTGCATTTGACACAGTTATTTTATAGATTTTAAATTTTGAATCATCTAGCTTTACGTAACAAAATATTGCGCAAAATTATGATATTTTGCTTCATTTTAGAAGACAATTTTGGCACAGGTAATTTTTTTCTAGTTACAATTATCAACCTGAATTAGTGTATATTTTTTAAGTTTGCATTCTTATTTTCATTTGTTCATTTTAATTTAGTCAGAGAAGTAGTGCGGATGATATTAATTGTTTAAAAATTAGTGTCATAAAAGGTGTTCTCTGGGTCATGCAGAATAAATTAAACAAATTTGCCCATGTTATTGCTGCGTTTATTTTTCTGGCAGCATGTTTCAGGCTTTCGTTTAATAAGAAAGAATGAAAAATATTTTTAAAGATATAAAGTGTTACTTTTAAATAATAAAATATGTACGTATAGGCATAGCTGCCAACTCTTCCGCTTTTTCAGACCACAAAATTTTAATAGAAATTTTTGCCTTATTTAATCGGCAGATTACGGCGATTTAAAAAGATAAAATTTTCTATAAAATTTTTGTGGTCTGAAAAAGCGTAAGATGTTGGCAGCTATGGTATAGGTACTATTAGTACTTATTATTATCTTTAAATGCAGATATTTTAGGGCAATTTGATTGGGACTGTCATGCGTCCATGTTCATTAAAAATAAGTATGTAAGTATTTGATACATTTCATACATTTTTGAATTGACAAACCTTTAAAATTTTTTGAGAAAATGTGGTATTTTACATAATTTTGGAATTTCATTGCCAGTCGAGTACACTGCTATTTAACATTCAGTACTTTTATTAATTTTTATTGCTAGTTATCTATTGTTGCTATCTCCTTACATTTTCACATGGAATTTCTCTGATTTTGTCATAGGATTCAGTCGGCGTGTTTGCTACGTATTTACATTTTTGGCATATTTTAACTCATATATTTGCATAGGCATTACATTTCATGTTAAAAAATTTTAATTTAAAGTTTAGGTATTCACTATGTCTAGGCGAACAATTTTCATTGTTCCGTGTGTAAGTGTTTCATTAATTAGGCTGTTTCTTAGGGCTGTTTCCTAGGTCCTGCTCGGTTATGTTGCGCACGTTTCTTGTCGGATGTAGATGAGGTTGGCCTCTTGTCTACACGAATAGGAGGCGTTGCCACTTTCACTCTTTCTGTTAGACATTGTTTTTTTATTTGAGCATTCACAAATATTTTTTTAAAAAATTTCTCTTAATACGAATTTTTGTTTAGGTTTTACTTCGCACATTGCTGGAATTTCACAGAGGCATTGTTTCAGGCTTTATGATTAATTTATTAAATAGTACACTTTCATTTCAATTTCTAGATTTCATTGTGGCATCCAACATAATATTTGAACACCTTGCATAGTCATATTTTTGCTAAATTTTTGTTACAATTGGATTTTTTTTTTGTAAGTCATGTGTACGTTTTGTTTTTGCATATGCTTTGTGGCTGGTCCATAGATGTCTAGGCTATGCGGATATAGATCGTACACTTATTATTTCTTGTGCATTTGCATTTTAATCCTGTTTTCCAATTTTATTAGTGTCATTCATTCAAAATGGCTTTTACCGGTTACACAAACACAATTATTCCATGAGAGGCTTTCTACGATTTTCCACGATTTGCACACGCCATATTTGAATATGTATGGATGATTGATATTTTTGGGACTACTCGGTTTTATGCTTTCTAAATTGTACAATTTTTTATTGTCATTTTATATTCTGTTATCCTTTAAAATTACCTTTTATTTTTGGTCCATTTATACCACCGGTTGCATCTGTTGGGTATTTTGCTGGTGCTTATATTACAACGCGTTAAACGTAAAAGTTTTTCTAGTTGAGCATTGGTGAATATTTTTCAGATTTTTTTTTCTTTTTGAGCAGTTTAGCTGGCAGTTACTTTTTACAATGGTTATTCTACAAAGGTTCAATACAAATATATAGAAAATGAATGTATTTTAGGCGTTGTATTAATTATAAGGTAGATTATTTTAAGGATTTTTTTTTTTTTTTTTTTTTTTTTTTTTAGATTTGATTGTTAGCTTTTGCATTTGAATTTTACACAGGCACATTATTATTTTTTTTTTCACACAAACATTTTTTTTCACTTGTAACAGGGAACAAGGAACACAGGGAAACATTAGAACACAAGGAAACATTAGAACACAAGGAAACATTAGAACACAAGGAAACATTACAAGGAATATTTATAGGAATATTACAATAATAAGGAGTATTACAATATTACAATATTTGTGTGTTATTTTGTGTGTTCCTGTAAATGAACTCTAAATGCTATGAATGCCCTATTCTATCATAATCATCTTGTAGTGAAAATCAGTGATTTATACCATTTTCAATACATTTCAAATAGCGTAATTTCATCGAAATACCCTACAAAAGATTTTTTGCCATATATCATAAAGCAATGGAATTCTTTTGGTGCCCCTATAAAAGAACTATTACTGCTACACACTTCATATACAATACCGAACATGCCATGAGAAGCATCATTAACATATTTTAATTGCATGAAAATTGGAGTATGTTTACGTGAGTTAGAGCTTGGACAGATGGGCAGACAAACAAAATTGATAAAACACTTTTGAAATTTGTTGAAAAATGTTATAAAGTGCAGCCATAATATAGAACCTCTTTTGCAATAAATTTCTCGGGAGAATTAACGCTATTTTATTGCGCAATAAATATCTCTCTAATTTAAGGGCAGTGAATCTGAAAATAACTTTTTCATGAAACTTGTAAAATTCTAAATTGTATCCATCTCTGTTGAAAGTAAAGGGAAATACAGATTACTGTATAGAGGCCAATCATAAAACGAATAAAATGCGGATTCAACCAATAAAACTCTTCAGATATGGTTTTGATTTCCTATCCTGACAGAGAAAAAAACCCATTTTTCCAAATGGTTAAAAACTTATGTTAAAGTCGCTGGTGCTACTAAAAAAGTGATTTCTTCCAAAAAATTCCAGAAACAATCTAAGGACCTCACTTTACCACCCGGCAATAAAAACTCTTTTGTGCCCAAGGCTCCACCTCCCACTCAGCAGCTTTATGAGTTGCAGGAATTTTCATGTTCTATCCCTACGATAGCTGAAATCCTAACTAAAATTAAAGAAGAACTAAATATAAGTTCATTTAACGAAATACCCACTAAACTCAACGGTGTCTTAGAAGAGATGCAATCTAAAAGAGATCCAATATCTAAACTTCTCGCCTTCAGCGAAATGATAACTAGTAATTTTAAACTCTCTAGTAGCGAGTCATAAGTTCGTTTATGACTCCTACCCTCATTTAACTTTTATCTCTCTTATTTTTGCAATTTAAATATATGGTCACTGAAAAGTGTCTTTTTTTTGTTAGGTTTTAGGCTTGGCTTGCGATCTTTTCGGCTTCATGAACTTTGAACATCTTTTTCTTATTCTATCCTTCGATTTTCTACTGCGGACTTCATGTAACATTGAAGCCCCGCCCACCTATTTTCGTATTGGCTGTCTGTTCCACTTACTTAAATAGACTTTCCTCTTTCTTTTTCTCTCATTCTGTCTTTGATTCTCAGCAGTGATGCTGGGAGTTATAGACACTCTCTATTACAGTAGTGTTTTCACTACACTTAGGCTAACAATTCCTGTTTTTTTTTTATGATGTGCAAAACAAAACTCATCGACAGAGTGGGGATTTGTTCTACAAATAGGTAGCCCCTGGAACTGTATCCTGTTCACTGATAATGAAAAATTATTGCATGGTAATGAAAATGTTCTATTCTTATTTAAATGTGTTTTACAATTTAAAAAAAAAATCATTTGTGCATCACACTGGCATTTTTATAAGTGCTTATGAATTTAGATTTTCATAATCCCAATAAATGCAAGATAAACAACATGCAATAAAATTAATTGTTCTTTCAGGGTAACGATTCTAATTTTGAAAATTTATAATCTTGAACAACCGCTGTTTTTATTGAGAACTTTTGAATTTATGCACTGCTCAAAGCAATTAGGGGGATACTGTGAGTTTGTTAGGAAACAACGAAATAAAAAAAAACAACACATTAAACAAAAATGAAAGAAAAGAATTTAAAAAGAAAAATGATAAAGATTGCAAAGTTCGGGATATGCAAATTTTGTCTATAACATAGAAAACAACGCGTTCTAGATCAGGAGTGAAAAACCACCTGCAACATTCCTTAATGGGCGTAAAAAGAATAGATAAAAAACAATTGACACGCGTTCAATGTTTTGTAACAGTGAATACGGTGTCTCAACAACATGCCTTAGCTGAATCGGTAGCTTGGAGGGTTGTCGGTCCTTTACAGACGGTTCAAAATAATCCGCTAAAGTGGAAGCATTCAAAGTTTCGCAGAGTGTCATTTCCAGTCTATGGAATTGGTTTTTGGAAACTGGAAATGTTAACCAATGAACAGAACAAGATTGTACGCGTGCAACAACACAATACGGGGGTCGGTATTTAATGTTAACTTCCACAAGAAATCGCAATAGGAACGCCACTGTATTACAACAGAGGCCCTCTGGTACCAGAGTTTCGACTCAAACTGTTCGAAACCGACTCCATCGTGTTGGTTTGTATGCTCAATAACCCATGGTTTGTGTTTCAGCAGACCACTGTGCTGACCGCAAAAGGTGGGAACAGGAGCATCTCAGATGTGGACGAGATATATGGTACAACGTGCCCTTCACGGACGAATCCCGCTTAACTGTTGTACATCGGATTACGATCCGGAGAGAACGTGAACTGGGAATAATCCTGAATTTGGGCACGAAATTATCCGATTTGACGGAAGCGGAGTGATGGTCTGGAAAGTCTATCAATAGCCGCGCCTACCTGTACATTATCAGGAATGGAGCACTGGCAGATCAGCAATATAGTAATGAGGTCGTCGTACCTATTGTGGTCCCTTATGCTACAGCAATCGGAGATGAATTCGTTTACATGGACGATAACTCCAGGATACATCGCGCTCGACTATTGGACAATTTCATTTACGATGAAGGAACCCTTCGAATGGATTGTTCAGCATATTTCCCAGGAATGAACCTTATAGAACATGTTTGGGACGTTCTAGGTAGAAGTTTTGCTGGTCTCTTATCACCACCACAAACAGTTGTTGGAACACAATTCAGCATTTGGAAGGCTCTCTCGACAGTAGTGGGAGAAAATACGTCAATGCCTCTTTAATAACCTGATTGATTCCATGCCTCGAAGGTTTGTGACTTTGCTTTCAATCTGGAGAAACCATTCCCCTATTTGTAACTGAATTGTATCTCATAAATTTCATATTTATGTCTTCATATGATATGCACAAATTGTACATTTTTTGTTTCCCGACAAATAGACATTTAATTATCCCAAGTACGCTGCTTAGTTTTCTTTTCACATTTTTAATTTCATATAACAGTCAACAAATCATTTCCTCAACCGCAGTTTGTATCCAAAATCATAATAACTCCCAATTGTTTTGAGCAATGTATAATAAATAACAAAAAGCTATTTCTTATATTACTTCATTCATTTTACCATCTGATTTTTAAAACACTATCAGTAAATGAAAACATTAATTGTACCAGAAGAAGAATTAATGTGGAAAAAATTTAAATTTATGTAATAACTATGATAACAATCAAATTACTATTATTTTTTAATGAAATATTTTTTACATTCTCTAACAAATTACTTGTGCATCGCACTGACATTTTTACATAAATACATATAAATTGAAATTTTACTAATCCAGAGAAAACACACAAAAAATGCATTAAAAATTCTTTTTCTTTCAAGGCTAGGTTTCTAATTTTAAAATCATTAATTGCTTGAATCTACGCATTTCAAAATGAATTCTATTTTTTATTCACATGAATAAAAACATTTTTTTTGAGCTTGGCAAATTAATGTAAAAAATATTCCATTCTTTTTGAAAGCGTTTAGAAAAAAAAAAAAAGCTTTTTTGAAAACTCGATATTTTGTCGGCAATTATTTTGAGCTTAAATGTAACTTACGCTTCCTGTATGTTTGATGCAACATATTTTCTATCTTCGATTTTCTGGGTTTTTATTTATTATCATTTTCGATTCATATTACTTGCGCCATATATTTATTTTATTTTTTAAACTTTAACGTCAAAAGAATAGGAGGCATTTATTGGAGTCTTCAGCTTTTCTTTCTGTTTTTTCCTTGTAATTTTGAAGACTGAGTACTTCTTGTAACACAAATTCTTTTTTTTAATATCGATTTTTTAAAGAATATATTAAAATTTCAATTATGTATTTAACCATGATAAAAATATTAGTTTCAGCAATGAAGCTCTATTGTATTATTTATTTCTTTTTGCCTGGAAAAAATATTCTGTAATACTTAAATGAAAAAATTCTGTTTATACATTATGTTGCAAATGATCCGAAAAACGGAATTTGAGTCCTGGATAGTATCGTTATTTTTCATGATTTGTTTTTAGTAATTTAAAATATGTAATTTTATCTTAGAACTTTTTTATTTAATTAATGATTTCATACAAAAATAAAATTACACGCTTCTGCATTTCTTTCATTATACTTTTTTAATTATATATATTTATTCAAAAAAAGTTTCAAAACCAGAAGCTTCGGCATTAAAAGTCGGCTAAAAATTGAACCAAAAATGCCAAACTAATAAAATAAGTATTAAAGTGATAATATTTATTAAACTTCAATTATTTTGAAATATCTGTATGGCCATAAGGACATTTTAATTTTATAGTAGAAAAGTTTGTTATATTATCATACTAGCTTTTTAATCTGTTCTATGCACGGGAGTTTATGAATTTAATTCTAAAACCAAAATTAAAAATAACTGTTCGATTTAGTAAAATATTTTTGTACTACTGCGCATTTTTGAATGAAATTTAATTTATTATGTTAGTATGGCAGCAGACGATAAAAATATATCCTTGAAATAAGGGAATAAATAGAACAAAAAGTTATGAATATATATATTTGAATGTGATAAAATATTTGTCTTCATTAAAAAAAAAAAAAAAATGTAATAATTAAACGCAATTAAATGTTGCATGTGAGGGAAAAGAATTATCGTAATACCTACTACAGGTTTTTAGTATTGCAGCGTGGCGTACGTAATATGCATATTTCACATTGGTTAAAGAACTCGCGCGATTACGGATTAAACATAAAAAAAAGGATTTTATTGTGAATTTTTAATTGTTGGCAGCTGCTATAACGAAAAATGTTTAAATTTAATATGAAATTGCTGTTAAATTGGTGGTTTTTTATTAATTAAAAGTTAAATATAAATTATTGCTACTGCGATTGCTAAAGTTGCCTCGACCGTGTTTTAATACACATGTGCCTAACATTTCGCAATTCTGCTTCCAAACTGTGGATTTGTATAGCATTACAGACAGACAGACAGACAGACAGACAAATTTTCATTTTTATGTATTAGGTTTAAAAATACAAATTTATTAAGAATAAAACATCCGGAAATTTTACTCAACCTTGATGAAAACATTTTATCGCCAGCATTTTTGTTTAAAACTGTTTATGGCATTTATTTAACCTAGTTTTCTGTGGATTTTATTCGATATAATTTATGAAGAAATTTCTGATTCGAATCGACACTTAATGATTTGGTCGAATCGAGTCTGATGAACATTCCAGCTTTAATATTATTAATTTTATATAACAACAATTAAATCTACATTTTTTACCGTCAAAAGCGATTTATTTAACGATATCTTATAGTAAACTGCCTTCTAGCTTATATTAAATTCGTTAAATACAGTAAAATATAATTAAAAGGGATAAAATAATAAATCTGCTAATGGATTAGCAAATACTGTTATCTTTGTTTTCCCTTTGAATCTATCTCTATAATCATAAGTACTACAGTTCTTTGTTAGAGCTCACAACTACTACATTTTAATTTTAAACTAGCGAAATTTGTTAATTATAGGAGTTAAAAATAAGAATATTAAAATAATAAAATTTATATTCTAAAAGAAATCCCTTAATTAAATCTGTATCTTGTGTACTACAGTGGAAGAAAAATGAATCAATCCCTATAGAATTTAGCTTACAATATCTACTATAAAAACTTAAAACAACATTAAAAATGACAATATAATAAAAGTTGAAATTAAGTAGAAAATTATTTCTAATCTTTGCGTTTATTTCACTGCATTTAATTTTTACACTACAAAAGCTTTCTAATTATTGTCGGAGTAAAAGGTAAAAAATATCATTATAGTATATTAATTTTACCCCCATTCAGAGACCATCCCAGTTAAACTCCCTTCATGAGCGACCAATTTCTTTGAAAAAGAAAACAAAAACAAATTCCTTTTTTTCCTGGTCTCTTGAAGGAGGTTTTGTTAGAAAAATAATCCCGGAGAGCGCATTATCAGTGCTGAACAGTGCTGAACAGTGAAGCAGCGTTGAGGGGTTATCTAGTTGGCAAGCAACTTAACACCCATTCTAATGATTGTGATGTCTTATATTTTAATTATGAGCCATTGGGAAAGGAAAAGGTGTAGTTGTTTAAAACTACTAAAAAATTAAGGATAAGTTAAAGATAGTTGCTAGCATATGAGCTTTTATAAGAAATAGAAAAATAAGATAAAGTTAAGTTTAAGTACTAGAAAAGCAATTTTAAATTATAATTTAATATAAGTATAGCTGTAGTTGAAAAACTACTATAAGGAGAGTAAAAAAGTAAAAATAAAAATTAAAAGTTAGCACTAGTTCAAGTTATCAGTCACCAAGCATGGACAGGAAAAGCGGAAAAGAAAGGCAGTAAGTCTTTCTACATAAAAAAGGGCACTAATTAGGGCGATATATATATATTTTCCCCTATATATTTATAATACATAGAGGTTTTTTTTAATTAAGAAAAAGTAAAAAAGGATGAGAATAAATTTAAAAATAGACAAGAGCAATCTGATATGCGGTGATCACAAAGCTCACGGGGAATCCATCATAGTGGAATATTTTGGGCGCTTTCGATGTTGGGGCTCTCCATCAAACTGCTAAACTAAGTTTAGTTTTTTATTATTATTTATTCTGGTAACTTTTAAATGTTTAAACCCCTTTGTGCCTTTCTAGACAATGAATTAAACTCTGGTGACAAATTAAAAATGACGGCCAATAAACTCTCTTGCCCTATTATGTTGGGAAACCCTCAAAGAAATAGATGAATTAATGAAATCGGCATTATTTGTACCCCCTCCCCCCCCTCCAAAAAATGCATTTATTTACTGAACTTCGAAAGGACTTGGAAATAAAAGTTATAAAATATAAAATCGTAAAATCAGAGCAAACGTCAATGTATTGATTTTTTAAATTCTGCAGTAATTAACTTACGTAATTATCTTTTGTTCTGATACTTAAATTTTTAGATTTTTTGCTAATGTGAAAAATAAATTTTAGTAAAATTAATTGTTACATTTTTTTTTTTCAAAAATTAAAATCTAGAGTTAAACATGACCTCCTTTAAGAGACCACCTCTCGGAGTGACCAATTTTTATTGGAATGAAACGTGGTCGCTTTAGCGAGGTATTACTGTATATGATGTAGCGTACAGTGATAAATGCTGTATCAAGAGATATAATTCTCTGGCCCCCATTTGTTATGAATATTTTTCTGAAATATGTTTTAATATAATAAGAATATTGCGGGTAAAAAAAAAAAAATCTGAAAACTTTTAAATATTTCTTTTAACTTAAATTTTAAAATTTTAACCATGTTTAATTTTTTATATAACTTTGGAAGTACTTACTCGAGTTACGAAATTTTTACACTTTTTGTGTACAGAAAATGTGTCATTTTAATTTGTCTTCAGGATTTCTTAAAATATTGATTATGAATTTTATAAAAAAAAATGTAAGTAAAAAAATGAAGTTTTTTTTATGAGTGAGTTTTGTATTAATTAGTATATTTTCACAATTATCACTTAAAATTAATAATCCCTAGGACCATTTGTTGGAAATATAGCTTAAAATCTCTGTTGAAAATTTCATAAATATATATTGCAAGGAACTTTAGATATTTTCTTTTAAAGTTGACAAATCATGAAAAAATAAATTCTGAGAAAAGTGAAGTTAAAGTTCTCGTCAGAGGGCCGCTGATGCATCGTTTCTCAAGGCAAAAGGCGTTATATCTCTGGATATAATGAAGATAAAAGAATGCGGTTTGCGGTATTTAGCGCTAAAAACTCAGTATCTTTTTAAGCCAATTAAAAAAAATTAAATTTTTTTTTAGAATTTTTAGCCCTGGACCCCCTTAAAGACAATACAATAGCGTTAATAATGACAAAATAATAAAACTTGAAATTAAACATTAATATTTGTTATCCTTGTTGTGTCTAACTCTCTATGCAAACATCACGATTACTGCATTTCCTTTTTATAGTAGAAAACTCCCTAATTATCGGAGTTAAAAATAAGAATGTATTAATAAAAAGCACAGATTTTTTTTTTCTAGCATTGGAGCAGAGAGGTTGGGTCACGTTTTGCTGTGAAAAAGTAGCCACATTTTCAAGATAAGTTATTTTTTTAGATTTTTTTTTTTTTTTTTTTTTTTTTTTTTTGTGTCGCCGTACTTCAGTATTCACTTAATATTACGTAATCAAAAAGTAAATTCTATTAACAGAAATATTTTTTTTTTTATCAAAAACAATATCCCAGTCTTTCTTCTTCTTAAATTTATTTTTATATATTTAAAATGATACGTTTGGCATACCATTCTAAAAACATCCTTAAAAGATATATATATATATTCTAAAAAAAATCAAATCTGCTTTCGGAAAAATTGTAGGGGAAAAAAAAGCCTACAGTAAAAAAAATCGGAGAAAAATATTCTTTCCATTTCTGTATAAATTTCAGCGGAGAAAATAAAATTTTGAAAATACTTTTTTTGAATAAAAAGTCAGGTTTACTCTTAAAAAAAGTGCTTTTATATCTGTATTATATTTTTAGTTTTATACTCTGTCTACAATTATTTTATATTTAAGTTTAACATAGTTATTTTTTCAACAATCTTTTCAATCTCAGATTTAATATTTTTATTGTCTGCCCTCTTATTTATACACCACGTTCCGATTTTTTTAATCGATTTTTTTCATTCTTTATGAAGAGCAAAATGTATGCATCAGTAAATTTAATGACATCTTATTCAGTTGCATTTTATCTTTCATTTTCATTTTTTGTTCCTTTGGAAGTAAGTAATTCGGTTCTTTTCTCCCTTTGTTGTATATTTTTTTTATCTGATATAATTTGGTTCTCCTTGCATTACTTTTTTGTTTTTTTTATTCTGTTTTATGTGAAACTAAGAGTCAAAAACGTTAAAAAAGAGAAATATCTGTCATCAAAAACTTTCTTCGTTGTTTTGAAAGTACTTGTCTTTATTCTTCCATTTTTTTTCTCCTTATTCATGCAGAATAGTTAAGAGATAAATGTACAAATTATTTTAATGCATAGTTAATGACGGCTGGAGAAATGTGATTTTAAATGGACTCGATAAGTATAAACTTTACAAAAGAAATTACAAAACTTTGAATTAATATGTACGTTTTGCCTTAAATTGTTGTTTGATTAGCAGAGCTTAGTGTCGCATCCCTTGTAATGCACTTTTTTCCAAAATTCAATTTTTTTTTTCCTTTTTGGTTTTTGTCTGGAAACAATTTCTCGACATATTTGTATAGCAGGTCATAGATACTGTAAATTACATAATGATCTATTTTTTAGGTGCACTCGTAATTATATAAATACGTAGTACCTATAGTCGTCGTCTTATCAGCCCGTCTGTCTGTCTGTCCTCATTTAGCATCGCAAAAACTACCCAAGCGAATGGATTGAAATTTAATATATATAATCGTTGCAGAATTTCGTCGAGTTATTTTAAAGTTTAGGAAATTAACCGGAGCAAAACTCAAAAATATATTAATAAAAGTTTTTTTTCATTCTATTAAATCCTATCATACGTAAATAATTCAATGATATCCCATGATAGGTAATAATTCTGGATTGCCATGATGATTACGTCCTATTTAAGATGAAGTCCTATTATTTTCCTATTGCTGAATTTAATATGTATAATCATAATATATTTTGTATTCATGCATTTTTGTATAATAGTGAAACAGCTATTGCATCAAGATCTAAATATTTATAAAACTAGTTATAGTACGAACTCACTTCATTTATCACGTTCGACGAACAATTTCCAACTTTTTTCACTTTAATATCAAATTTAACCATTTTCGATTTTTTCGGGATTTTATTGATGATAATTTAGTTTTAAAATATAGAAATTCATTATCTTCTATTTAAAGTACACATAAATGAAGCAATAAGGATAATATTTTATGTGTAAAAGCAATTTCCGCGAAATTGTTTTTTTATTATTATTCAGTAAATATTGCTAAAATTATGTTCACAGCACGTAATGTCTGCGTTTAAAATTTTAGTTCATTAACATTAACGTATTTTACAATTCGTGTTTTGATTGTGTTTGTTTAACAGCTGTTTTTTTTTTTAAATTTATTTAGTGATTCTAAATTTTATAGTATTAATATAGCTTAATTATTTCCTAGAATTCTAAAATTTAACAACATTAATACGATTTTTTATTTTACAGCTATGTATAAATGTAAATGAAAAATTACATTCAAAAGTTATGCGGACACACATACTTACTGACATTCTTACATATATGTAAATATACAGAGCTAGAGTTAAATGCTTTTATTTTATATTGGGCTCAGTGATTTCTTTTAAAATAATAAAAAATACTTAGAGAATAGTGTAACATTTAACAAACTAAATATATATATCTAAGTATCTTTAATACATCTCTCCTGAAAAATAATTAAAAAATACATTATTTTAATTATTTTTAGATCTCTTTGGGATCTGTTTTAAGTTGTTCAAGATTTTTATTTCACATACAAAGTTGCTACAGACACTATATTCCTAACAAGCTTTTTTAATTTGATGTTATACCTGTTTCTCAAAAATTTATTTACAGAGATTTGTACAAATTTTTATTTATAACTATTTATACAAATATTTATGCATTGTTATTCATTTCAAAAGTTTAAAATTTTGTTCTCTAATTTTAATATGTTTAAATACTAAAATCACTGAATATTGGAACTGCTGATTTTAGGTTAAGATTGACAAAAAACCACTTCTATTTAGGATTAAAGAAGAACGTTGAATGCTGTGTTAAAGTCACCGCCAATGCGGCTGATTTAAGATACAGTTTATTCTAAAAAAAATAGCGCAGCACGGAGGAGTAAAAAATGGCACGGCGGGGAATAAAATGGCATGGAGGAGATGATTTTTTTTTCGAAATACATATAAAAAGGGGATTCAAGAAAAAACAGTATAAATAATGCTGAAAAATAAGTTTGGTAAACATATTCATCTGAACAAAATTGTAAAAACGTAGTTAATCCCCCCCCACCCCCCCTCAAAAAAATTATCCTCGGAAAAACTAGGTACTCAACCTCATGCAGTACTTTACTTTTATGAGCACTTTTATAAAGTTCAAAGATGATTATAAATTAAAACTAAGAGCTCACAAACGTTTTTATGAAAAAAGAAAGAAAGAAAGCCGACCGGTGGAAAAATCCGCTTATCTGGTCCGATGCATGATTTTACTTTTATGTATTTTGATTAACTGAAGGGCAGTTAAAAGTTAAAACTTACCCGAGCCGGAACAGATCAGAAATTTGTGTCGTGTACGTTTTCGGGGTAATGCTTAATGTTTCATCTTCGGGTAAATTTTGAGTAAGGTTTATTCTTTATGTTTCACCTTCGGGTCGGTTTTGAGTAGAAAAAAAAAGGAGAAATTTCATAATATAATGTCAAAAATTAATACCCATCTTAAAGGCACATAATAAACATAGGTTACACATGAAAAACATTTCTCCGCAATATACTAATAAATACACATAATATGGAGTTTCGATCGCGTTGTGATGTCACTAAAGTCTTCTATAAGGTAAACGTCAGAAAGCCGTATTGCCATTTAACGCAGTACGTGTTTCGTCAACCATATTTTCTATGGAATGAATGTCTATACTACTCGGCGGTGTAGAATATAGTGCGATGGTAATGAAGTATCAATTTGTTTAGGTAATACAGTGCGGCGCAAAAGTTTATGCACAAGCTAAATATTTTTATAAAATGAAAAAATATACATCGGAATGCTTTAAAATTTTTACTGTATCTAAACAATTTGATTACAAATTCATGTTTCGAATTCGGAAGCAATTCATTGTAAGTAAAATAATAAATTATAAAAAATTGAAAATTGTGATGTCGCAAAAGTTTATGCACAAAAACGAAATATATGCATTTCACAAGGCACAAAATTCCTTTAGTAGTCTATGGTGCTTCCATTGAACCTGATGACATCGAATACTCGATTTTCCATTGATAACACGAGAGTATGGAAGGTTTCGGGAGCGAGTTTGTAGCACCCTTCCTCGATCGCTGATTTGAGCTTTTGCACTGGGTAATACTGCTTCTCATTCTTGTAGACGTCACGTGAAAGGATTCCCCAGATGTTCTTTATAGGATTGAGATCTGGCTGAGTGCTGGCCAGTTCATCACACTGGTATTCTGAGATCTAAGGCATTCTTTTGTGCAACGGGAAGAGGGTATTGATCCGTTGTCTTGCTGAAAGGTCCTGTTGGGACCACCTAGGAGTTCTCCAAACGGTCACAAATGCTCCATCAGAGTTTCCTGATACTTTTGTGAATTTTGTCTGCCATTTAGGAAGCAAAGAGACGTTTGTACATTACAGCCAAAAACGCCCCATACCATGAGTGAATCACCACGTTGTTGCCGCTTAATATGCTCTTCGGTTCTTTCCACAAGGCACGCCAAAAGAATGAGAAGCCATTTGGACCATCCAAATTCCATTTTTTTTTATCATAACAAATAACACTAACCTATTCGTCACGATAATACATGTGCTGTTTTTCCCATTCAAGTCTTGCTTGTTTGTGACACTGTTTCAGAAAAAGTTTATGAGATAATTTTTGTTTTTCGATTAATACCGATTCTGTTATTCGTCTGCATATGATGCCATATGATATTTTTGAGCCAAGTCGATTTTTTTTTTCTCATTAAGAGACAAATAGCTAGTTAAAGGCAATCTTTTAATTTTTCTGTCCTCACAAAATGTGATTTTACTCAATTTTTCTGAGCAATGTACAATTTTGAATAGTTTTTCACGTTGCAAAACACTATAAACACCACGTTTAGACCGATTTAAAATAAGCGAAATTTTCAAAAAAGATTTATCTTCAGCTTTCAGCTTCCAAACTTCTACAACTTTTTCAGGCGAGAGCGGCACAGATTTCGACATTTTGATAGAACTCGTAGATCGATCTCTACACTTTATACTCTAGGAAAAATGTCTCGCCGATCCTCCACCTATCATGTAAGGAGATATTTGGATAAAATCTCATTAGTGCATAAAGTTTTGCGACATCACAAAAAATGTTTTCTTGTAATTTCTGATTTTCGTAACGATGAATTTTTTCGAAACTTCAGATATATATTTATGATCATAGTATTCTCCTACAGTGTATATTTGAAAGCATTCCGTTGCATAATTTTATTTTTATTAAAATATTTACGTTGTGCTTAAACTTTTGCGCCTCACTGTATCAGAGGGAATGAGAAAAAATTGATATTGTTCACAAACATTCAGATGATGGCGATTTGGTAAATGTGTGATGATCATAAACGGTTAGATCCTTTTCCTCTTCTCATGGTACTTATGGCAAATGATAAAGATAACTTCTAGCATCATAAGTACTGTAACCAGTGATTATTATAGGTAACCACAGAGCGGTATGAGTAACGCAAAGTAATATGGCTAAATATATGTAAACCACATTAGTAAATATATTCACGAAGAATTTTTGATTCTGCATAGCACTAATGAATGCCCAATGAATCTCCATTTAAGGAGATGTTCCGGAACTCTATCTATTAATTTTTAAGCTTACTAGTTTCCCCTGTAATGAGACACAATGTATTTTAGACTAAAGAAACATTAATATGACTCCATTATATGTAACAAAACTTATTTTCATGAAATTTTTTGCCATACCACTTTTTACTGTTAGAGTTCGGGGATTTCTTGTACTGGCAATTGCAGAAATTTCTCAAGTTAATTATTGGCAATTTAAATAGTTGTTAAAAGAAAAAAACGAAGAAAGATAAAATTATATTTTACGGGAATTGATCGAATTCAAAATTCTGTTTTTCGTAGCTCTCTGTTATAAATCCAACAAGTAAGCAACATTATTTACAACTTTCATTCATCTTGAACATTAAGTGAACTCATAAAAATGTGTTTTCGGCGTAAATGCTTAAATTTTCTTGTTTACATGAAGGTGCAAATGCAACGAGATTTCTTATTTATTTAGAATTTATATTTCTTGAAATTTGACAAGAAAATGTTATACAATAAGAGAATCATTATGTAGAAGTACTTGATATAGAATAGCATTATGTAATTTAGATATATATTGGATTACGCATTTAATCGCTTAGTCAGAATGTTTACCATAGGGATTTTAATGACTAGTCGTATCCGTTGAAACGCTTGTTTTATAAAATATTGTTTATAATATAATAGCGTCTGGAAGAGATCAAAAGCACTTGTTTATGTATAACTGTGTCTAAAGACATTTAAATGCATAAGGTAGTTTTTTACTGTGGCAGGGTTACCCGAACTTTTAGAATTGTGCACCATTAAATTAAAGGTATAACATGCTGTATCAGCAACTTTCAAAGTTAATGTTGATATTTAAAACTACATGATTATTTTTGTTAAATTGTGCAAGTAATATTTTTTGCAGGCTTCAAATAAAGAAAAATATCATGTTTATGAAAATAAAATGCATACTGACATAATATTTTTTTTTTTAATTTGTAGGACGGAATGCAATATTAATAGGCAAACTATAAACTATATTATATCCTACTAATTTCAATATACTCGCTTAATTTGAATAGTTAAAAAAACAGTTTAATGTTTTGTTTTTTTTAGCTGCAATGATCCCACATTTAGTGTATTAATGTATCAGTTTTTATGCATACGAGCAGAGACAATTTTTTCTTCTAAGTCTTGCCAAGCTCAAGCAAAGACTCTCCCGCTTTAGGAGTCATAAGACGGATTACATATAGCATTTTCTTGGTAATCGAAAATTTGTTTATTCGCGAGCCTGAAATTTTTTTCAAGAGTTCCAGAACAAAAGACAACTTTATTTCTTTCGTTTTAATCTTTATTAAGGGCGACTGAGTATCTTCCACATAAAAATTATTTGTGAAAAATAATTCTACAGTTAACGGATTAAAAAAATATATTAATTGAAATGTAATATTACACTCCATCTACAGCGTGCCCCTAATGTACCATTAGCAGTGCAAAAAGTTATAATTAATGAAGTATTTGATACAGATTGTGGCAGAGCTTTTCTTAAATCTCCTGGAATATCTGACGTTTGTTTTTTGGAATGTGTAAAATGGAATGAAACTAAAAGGTGTCAAGTCCATAAGCACCACTAGGATATTTGCAAGAGAAATTTACCTCAAAGAAAAATAATCTAATCTTTAGTATGATTTAATAAAAAATATAGTCACTGGTCTTGCAACGTAATCAAAAGAAATTATAAATAATTTAAGTATGTTTAACTGCAGCTTACGGCTTTTATTTTTAGGTATTCGGATTACACACTTGACTTTCGCTGCGTGTAATTTTCTGAGAACGTTCGACCCATTAATTTCATTTTAGGATTTTTTTATTTGTTTTGTTTGCGCTGTTTGTACCAGCACCGAATGTTTTGCTTATTAATAGTCCTGTGGTATACAAGCTTATAAATTTTTAATAAACCTGGAACTACTGTTATAATTATTTTCCTTTACGGTAAAGCCAGGAGAGATCGCGCACAGAGAGATTCGACGGGAAGGAGTAGAGTGCGCGCGCAGTGACTCCAGGTAGTTGTACTGCAGCATTAGTGCAGTGTCTACATGAATGTGCACACTGATTGTTCCAAGCGTCTTGAATAAAGCATGGCTATTCTGTTTTGTTTTTCCAAAGTAAGTGCTTGAATTTTCATAAGTGTTCCTCAGAATTTTTATAGAATGTCAATAGTACAAAATATTTTGAACTTCAACGATTTCTTAGAAACTACTAACATAGACTAACCTTGATATGCGAACACCAACAATTCATTTTAGAAGTGACCATGTTTAAATAAAAGGCCGCGCAATCTCTCCTACCAAAATAGGAGAATTTGCGCATCTGCTACTTAGGAGAAATAGCGCATTTACCCATAAGTTTCAGTGTTAGGAGAGATTACGCAGTTTATTGGTAAATTTGCATGAATTGCAAATTACGTGTAAAACATATGAATGAATCACTTTTGAAAAAAAATCAGTAAAATATAAGTATCGAAACTAAATTTGGCAACAATTTAATTTGCAAAAAAATATTTTTGCAGACAAAAATTTTATTAATAAATTAATTTTAATTAATTTACAATTGCTATTAAATTAATTTTATGTAATTATTTTTGTAAATAAATGAATAATATATTTATTAATAAATTAATTAAATACTTATATATTTCTTTTAATTTATGAACAATTAATTTGCTAATAAATTATTTTTTTTAAATAAAATGAATTTTTTAATAACACCTACAATGTTTTGGAAAATCTTTCACCCGATCTAAGTAGTTTAATGCAGCGAAATCAAAAGGAATCAGAGTGAAACTAATGTTACTGATCTACAAAATATACATGAAAAAAAGATTTAAAAAGGATGCCGCTACAACCAAAAAAAAAAAAAAAAAAGAGCTGAAGATAAGATGCTTCCAGATACCAGGTAACAACTTCGACCACTAACTGGAGTCAATGTATTGCTTATGGCAGTTGAATGAACGAAAGCTACATGATTTACAACCGGAAGTGCATCGATTGTGGATGACGACAACTTCGTTTAGTAAACAAAATACATTGGAACTGTGGAAATGACAATTATGTAATTTTCAAGTTAAACATGTTATCAAATAGATTAATGCTATTTTGGAATCTTAGTAGGGCTTGCTTTTACTAATATTTAAATCTTCTTCTGCAATTAAATTTCTTTAACTGTTTGTTAAAATTCTTTCTTTTTTTATTGTTTAAACATCAGGTTGAAATATTCACTCCTAACACAATAATATTTATTCACAAAAACCTTACAACAATGTCAAATAAGCGTAATTATTATTGTTAACAATTTAATTGTAGTTATTATCAATAACAATCTCTTCTAACCATGTGCACAAACTTACCAACCCTGTAAGGAGAGATTGCGGAAAATAGTTTTCTTCGTTTTATTACTGCTGTTCTATTAAATTACAGCATAACAACAAAATAAAAATCGAAATGCATAAGAAACAAATGAAATCAAAATTATTCATGCATAGTTTAGTAAAAAATTAATATTTAAATTTTTTATTAATATTATTTTGAAATGTGCGCAGACTCTCCTAGATTTACCTCATCATTTTCAATACCTTAATTAACTTTTATGGTTTAAGCATCAGGGATTTTTAAAAATATGTGATGAAATTTGTATTTCAATGTGATTATAAGTGAGAGCATTGAATACACGTAGATTTAAAATGCAAGTATGTCAGCCTTTTCTATAATAAATATATAAACTGGTTGGATTTATATTTAAAAAGTCGAATTATTTGTTTTTCCTTTGCGTAGATTCTTTTTCTAACACTAAATATGTTCGTTATATATATATTTTTTTACAATTTAAGTTAATGTAAATCAAATAAAGATATAAAAGTACTTTTGCAGAACAAATTCTTTAAATAGCATATTTATATTATAGTATAAGAGCAAAGGGAGATTTTTCATATTTAAAATCTCCTTTTGGCTAAAACCTTATTAGAAAGTCTCATACAATAAAGGATTTTCTTTTAATATTATTGTGTTTTATTACTTGATATCAAAGGATGTTGAGATACGCATTGGAGTATACATTGAATATTTTTAAAATTTTACTTTAGGAATTGTACGTAATAATCTTATTCACCTAATGAAATATTCCTTTTAAAGGCTGTTACTCGTAATCTAATAAAGAATGTGCGCAAATGATCAAAAGAAAGCGTTTCTATTAAACTGCTTTAAGTAATGTAATTATTTTTCACAAACAAACAGAAATGCATTAATACATTTTCTATAACGACAATACCGATTTCTTTGAAAAATTAGCAAAGACTTCTTTTCTTTTTCTGATTAAATTTTCGGAATGCCTCTGGAAAATTAACAGAAATCTACTAATTTTAAGAGATTTTGTTCTTCTGTGTTCTCCTGTTATGACGAAATTGTAAATCATAAATTCTTCTTAAAATTTAGAATTCTCCGCAGTTATTATTTATCTGAAGACCTATTCCTGCAATCGTGCAACATTTTTTAAAAGTATCACATTTAGTAGCTGATCTTACTTAAAATAGTCGTAATGACACATTTTATAGATCAAAGAAATTTTGTTTTTGCAACAGGATGATAAACATTGTTTCTTCTTGCATGTATTATTGTTGATAAAATTTCACATACATATATGCAAAAATAAAATTGTGTACTGTCTGACATAGAGGTGAATTTTTCGTATCTTCTTTGATTCTGACTGTAAAGTACTTTCCCAATACTTATTGGGAGAAAAAGGATCATAAATTAAACAGACATAAAACATCCGCAATTCGTAGGAGCCGTATTCACAGATTGTTTTCGATTCCCTCTAATTAATTTACAAGATTTTCATGACAATAGAAAAAGTATTTCTCGAGGATGAATAAATGATGAAAGGTCAATCAGTTGCTAGAAACATCGATACCTCAACGATACTTTTAATATCATTAAAGTATGATAGTTATTGCTTGTATATTGTTTGCATATTCAGAGACAATCCTCTGAGCTTCTCCGTTCTAGATATTTGTATTAGACTGTTCCTATGTTTTTCGAATTGTGATGAGCACTCCGTGATTTTAAAATATTTTGTAGTTCGGTGTGATATTGAAAATTCAGTGATACTTTTATATCTTAAATGAAGAGGATCATTTTTAACATGTATTTGACACAGTTAAAGACAGAGATCCGACTTCTTGTGATTTGTGCTTTAGATATTACATTGTTTCTTGAATTTTATTATACGTCACCACGTCACGACTGTCAAATACTTTTAAGTTGGCTGCGATACTTGAACGAGAGCGTAACATCTCTATCATCAAAGTATAAATATCATTACTAAAAGAATGCTCACATATTTAGACAATGGTCTGAGCTTATAGTTTTTTCTTGGTCTGGGTATTTGTATTAATCCAGTTCTATTATATATGTTATCAGAATTGTGATCAGAAAATCGCAATTGATAAATATTTGATTAATAGAGAGCATTCTATAAAGATAATGAATTTGTATATTTAACGATTTCATTTCACAATATATGTAGATTAATATTTCAAACGATATTCTCCCATTGTTAGAAAATTTCTCATAAAGTCTGAGTAACGACTGATTTCTTCTTTATGAATGAAAGCTGAGCGATGCAAAGCTCTTACGTGTCAATCTTAATGGTATTTTTGTGACTGTACTTCATGTACCCTGTTCGGCCGATGACTGTCCCATTCAGCACAGTGACAGATGCCATGGGCATCTGGGTTCCTGTAAAAAAAAATGTCAAAAATCGTGTCCTTAAAGAATAATTATAAATTGTTGGGCATAGTAAAGAAATCGTCGTCTAATACATTCCGCCGAAAACTGTGTGATATACAGAACAGTGTAAGGTATCCAAATAAATTTGTGAATATGCAGCTACAAATTAAAATGTATAACTTTAGTATATCAGAGTACCAACATATGTCACCACATAACTGCACATAATTGATACTAAAATACTAAAATGCTTCAAAAATAAGTATCATCAAGTGTCACCATGTGGCAGCATCACGAAACTGAAATGACAGGATTGAACTTTAGCTAAGACAATGAAAGACTGTCTAATAAGCAGTTTTCCTTTGTAATTTATCAGAAACACATTCTAATATAAAACTTTTCAAGTACTTTTTTAAACCCCAGTTCAGTTGACTTACTGGTTATCAAACCAAGTACACGGTATAACTCTTGCCCAAATATTATAGGAAGCCAATTCGATCCTATATTAAATTATTTAACACATAAAATATTAATTGCGTATATGTATTAACGTATATATATTTAAGCCCAAATTTATAATCTAGAATAGTTTGTATCATTAGTAAAATTGTTTCAACATCTGTCTAATTAAAGTTCTAATCAAGATAGAAGAATGTTCAGTCACTGGTTTTAAATACACTTCATCTTCCTCCTTCAATTACAGCAATAAAAAATTATAATAAGTAAATAACATCCACTCTGGTTAAGTGCAGCAGCGAAGAAAGAAAATCAAATGTTTGCAATTATTCAGGTACGAAATGTCTCTTCTGAATTTTATAAGCATATATAAAAAAATAAAGGGTCTGAATAGACGTCGCTTCAAAAGTCACTATCTGGTCACTGGTTTTCAAATTACGTAATTTATATTAATATATAAATATAAGCATGTGTATATGTTCCTTATACTAAACTACAAGACTTGAACGATTTGCATGAAAGTTTTTATACATACATTTTAAAACTCGAGTAAAACTAACTACTTTACAAATTCTGTAAATGCAATATGATTTGTTGCATGTTTCGCAATTCTTGCCGTATAGTTAGATAAATTATAAATTGTTATGTTACAGGTTACAAAGAACGTGCATTATTTGTTAGATTTTAAATGTATGCATCTTTTAAAAATTTTCGTCTCTGTTTTCAAATATCTAATTTTCTTAAAAATCGATTAAAGACTTTTTCTTTTACCAAAAAATTGGTTTTTAAAAAGAAAAACAAAGATTTGCCAACGGCCCATTATTTAAATCTAGGAATTCCTCCACTAATTGCCTTTATTTTACTTGCAATATTTTGGATCGATTTTAAAATTTCAGATATTTGATAACGCATAAAATTTTTTATGAAAGAGAAGGAATACAATTTCGCTGAAGGGGTGAGAGCTGGAAATTTCTTTAAAGGCAGTACAGTTTTGCACATAAGAGTTTGTCCACTAATTATTATTTTATGTCCCTTTTTTTTTAACAAGTGAGATTTGATAACGCTTAACAATTTTAAAGAACGTGTAAAAGTTGAATTTCGAGGGAGGGAACGGGTGGAAAGCATTTTTCTTAAAACCGTCGCGTTTTCTGAAATAAGTATGTTTTGTTTTCTGACGGAGGCTTCCGATAAATATTATATATTAAATATAAAAATTTCAAAGAGGGGAATGGGTAAATTCCGGGTAGAAGATCTTCCTCTTTAAAAATTCCGACGGCCCTTTGAGGGGACTCACGGGGCGAAGGATAACCAAAGTTTTTCAGAAGGCCCCATACGACATATTATCGGAAAGCCCTCGGACCAGTTTTTAATATTATGAACCTTTCTTCACCATCACCCCAATCCCCCCCCCCCCCCCCCCACTTCCCAACAGGCAACTTTCTAATTCAGCTCCTAATTAAGCTACAGCGAGATTCGACCTCATTTGAAGGATTGAAGGAAGGTGAACCTCCTAACGGGTCTTCGATTGGTGGGGTTTATTTTGCCTCCAAACAATTAGGGGGCCCCTTGGGGGGAAGAAATGGATTTTTTCATGTGAAATATTGTTTTAAGGCATTTGGCCTGTACCTTTCTGAGCATCCACGTCCTTCCCTCTAAACTATTTTTTTCACCAATAGAGCATTTTAAACTTTTAATTTGTTAATTACTACCACGTATGATTTTCCAAAAATTATGAAAAAAATTTATATATCAAATCTCCACAATTATCGTCTTCTCCCCCCATCTTCACACAGTGATCGAGCACATATTTCAAAGAAAATCGAATTAAATACATAAAATCATACAAATTTACGATTCATATAAGAATATTATCACGGGCCCTGGCAACGCCGGGTGGGTCAGCTAGTTACCAAATAAAAGACACTATCTGGGAAAAGGAATTATAAAACAAATAACAACAACACATGATAATACAAATTAAAATAACAATGAAAATTTTTAGTTTGCATACTGTTGACCGTTATTTTTGACAGCCAAGAACTTTAACAGTGCTATTGCAGCGATATGCTAATGTTAATTTCGAATTTAAATTTTATCAATGTCTGCTTGGCGACAACAATTGAAGGTTTTCTCGCTCAGATCAATTATGTGCCATTTCTAAATGTTGTTCAGTAGTTTTACGTATATTTTCTTTCTAAAAAATAAAATTTAGTCTTTGGATTAAAAATACATTTAACTAAATATAATCTCCTTCAATAAAAAATCATATTTATGAAATATGGTGATTATAGTTAAATTAAACATCTACTGTAGGATTATCTTGTATAAAGCACTTAAAAATAAAAGAAAAATTAATCAATTATATATATATATATTGCAAGTGTCATTGTAATTAGCTATGAAATGATTTGAATGCTGTAAAATATATACGATATATTATTCGGAGTATTTTTTTTTTTCTTGCGCTTTAACTTGAGTTCGAATAATAAAAAAAAGCATTAAACAAATTACATCAAAGTTCATCTATCAATATTTTCAAAATATGTTTCACTCAAGTGTTCATTCGAAAATAGGTATCCAAAAATTTTCTAAATATATCATCGACTTAGAAATTTTCCCTCCCATCTGTATACTTTCTTAAAACGAGCAATCTAAAAGCAACTGCCTGAGAAAATATTTTGCAAGAATCATTTTATTCAGCTGCGTAAACCATTGTTTTTAGTGTTTTCAATCTCTTCTGGCAAACTCTAGTGATCGTAATTCACATATTTATGTTCGGCTTCGACATAGCAAATTTCCACGAGGTTCTCGTAGATCCCCATTATTTTCAAGGAGTCGGTTGAGAAACACTTGAAATAGGAACGAATTGGGTAGTCTTTTTTCTGAGTGAAAAAGAAAATGTTTTATTAAATCACTTTATAGATGCTTTTAGAAATATATTGATTTTGCGGCCAGATTTAGGGGAGTTTTAGCTTGTTTTTATGCGAATGATAGTGAAAAAAAAAATTCTACTTAAATAACTTTAAAGTAATATTTCATTTCTTCATATTATTATTATTATTATTATTATTATTAATGGAGAAAAATGTAAAAGTATTAATTTAGTAAAAATGCAAGAATCATTTTATTCATCTGCGTAAAACATTGTTTTTAGTGTTTTCAATCTCTTCTGGCAAACTCTAGTAATCGTAATTCACATATTTATGTTCGCCTTCGACATAGCAAATTTCCACGAAGTTCTCGTAGATCCCCATTGTTTTCAAGGAGTCGGTTGAGAAACTCTTGAAGTAAGAACGAATTGGGTAGTCTTTTTTCTGAGTGAAAAAGAAAATGTTTTATGAAATCACTTTGTAGGTGCTTTTAGAAATATATTGATTTTGCGGCCAAATTTAGAGGCGTTTTAACTTGTTTTATATGCAAATGATAGTGAAATAAAAAAAATCTACTTAAATACCTTTTAAATAACATTTCATTTCTTCATATTCTTATTATTATTATTATTATTATTATTATTAATGGAAGAAAATGTAAACGTATTAATTTAGTAAATAATGCAAATTTAATGAATTGCATGTTAAAAGAAATATTATACTTTCATTAATATATTGATTTTATGGTCAGATTTAGTCGGCCTGTATACTTTCTTAAAACGGGCAATGTAAAAGCAACTGCCTGAGAAAATATTTTGCAAGAATCATTTTATTCAGCTGCGTAAAAAATTGTTTTTAGTGCTTTCAATTTCTTCTGCTTTTTATGCGAATGATGGTGAAATAGAAAAATCTACTTAAATACCTTTTAAATAATATTTCATTTCTTCCTATTATTATTATTATTATTATTATTATTATTAATGGTGAAAAATGCAAAAGAATTAATTTAGTAAATAATGTAAATTAAATGAATTGTACGTTAAGGCATCTCAGGACTCTTAAAGCTTTAAAATTTTCGAAATTTTAAATTTTTTAGATGTTAAACTTCTATCTTATCTGAACACTGTGATATAATTGTTATCGTCAAATTCCCATTAGAACAGAAGTTATGGCTTTCAGAATTATATCCGCTCAATAGCTGAAGAAGCGTTTCCGAATCTTTGAAGTTATTTTCCTCCAAATGACGGTTTTGGGCATAACGCGCACGATATCTCAAATTCTTCTGAATATTTTTTCATGAAAGTTTCAAAATATATGTTTCATGTTAGTCTGTATAAACTGAACCTAAAATTTCTTTTTTATTGTAAAAATAAAATATTTTTTATGTGATTATATTGATGAGATTTTCTAAATTTTGAATGAGCTGAATGCAACTTTGTATTAAAAATATAAAAATGCTTTAAATACAAATTTATTTAGGCTCACTGTAATTATTATAATCTGAAATATAAGTAGGCACCAAAATTTTCATTCTAAATGCAAAATTTATTTTGTAATCATGCGCGTATGCTGTTATGCTGATTTTCTTATCTTTAAATATCTGACAGTTTCGAGCACTAATAATACAGTTTAGAGCACTAATGCTAATTCTTCATCTTGTAATTTTTTAAATATTTGAAATGAAAAAAACATACTTATATGTTTCATTCCCAATTAAAATTGCGTCTTAAAATCAAATACATTTTAAGTTATTAAATGTTGAAAATGGTCTTTTTTAAAAACATTTTTTCCAATTTTAAGAGTCCTGAGACCCTATCTATAATAGAATAAAAAGATATATTATACTTTTGTTCAGATATTGATTCTACGGACAGATTAATGAAGTTTTAACTTCTTTTTGTGCGATTGATAGTAGAGGGGAAAAAAAGTATTTCTGCGTAAATACTTCTTAACGGATATTTCCTTTTTTTCATATTATTATTATTATTACTATTATTATTATTATTATTAATGTTGAAAAAATGTATGCATTAATTTAGTAAATAATACAAATTTAATTAATTGTAATGTTAAAAGAAATAGTATGATTTGCAAATACATTGATTTTGGGACAGATTTTTAGTCGAGTTTTAACTTGTGTTTGTGTGAATCGTAGAGGAATAAAAACAAAACAAAAAAAAAAATCTCTGCGTAAATAGTACTACTTAATAACTGCGTAAATAGTACTGCGTAATAATAATATTATTATTATTATTATTAATGTTGAAAAGTGTAAAGTATTAATTTAGTAAACAAGGCAAATTTGGTTAATTGTATGATAAAAGAAATACATGCTTTTAGAAATATATTGATTTCGCGAAGCGATTAATCTATTTTTAATTCATTTTTGAGCGATTGATAGTAGACAAGAAAAAAAAACTTTTACTCAAATACTTTTAAATGGATATTTCCTTCGTCATATTATTATTATTATTATTATTATTATTATTATTAACGTTGAAAAAATGTAAAGTATTAATTTTGTAAATAATGAAAATTTGATGAATTGTATATTAAAAGAAATATTATGCCTTTAGAAATATATTAATTTCTGGTCAAATTTAGTTGAGTTTTAAATTTTTGATGTGTGAATGATGTTGGAATAAAAGCAAAAACAAAACAAAAAAATATTTCTGCGTAAATACTTCTTAAAGAATAGTTCCTTTCTTCATATTATTAATAATATTATTATTATTAGTGTTGAGGGAAATGTAAAGTATTAATTTAGTAAATAATGCAAATTTAATTGTTTGTTAAAAGAAATATTATGTCTCCGATTACCTAAATTATATCAAATCGAACATTTCATAACTATAAAAAAAGAAACATGCAGATGACAAAATAATGTAATCAATCGATTCCTTGAAATACCACGAGAAAAAAGAAAAAAAAACTTACCATAGAATCACTTGAAATAAGAACTAATTAGATGGCCTTTTGTCTGTGTAACAAACAAAATGTTTTATTAAATCACTTTATAGATACTTTTAGATATATGTTGATTTTGCGGACAGATTTGGTCGAGTTTTAACTTTTTTGTGTGAATGCTAGACGAGAAAAAAAAATATAACAATATAAAAAACAAAACATTATTTTGCGAAAATATTTTTCTCTTTTCCATATTATTATTATTTGGTGCATTCGTAGTTATATATACAACTAGCACCTATAGTCGTCGTCTGGTCATGTGTGTCTTTCCGTCTGTCCGCATTTAATACCGCAAAATCTACTCAACCGAATGGCTTGGAATTTAATATAGATATAATCGATTCAGAATTATGTCATGTCATTTCAAAATTTATGAAAATTGAACCAAAACTTAAAGAGATATGAATAAAAGTTTTCTTCATTCTATTAAACCCTATCATACGTAATTAATTCAGTTATATCCCATGATAGGTAATGGTTCTATGTTGTCATGGTAATTACGTCCTGTTTAAGTTGGAGTCATATTATTTCCCTACTACTGAATTTAATATATATAATCATAATAAATTTTGTATTCATACATTTTTACACTAGAGTGCAACAGCTAATGCACCAAGATTTGAATATTTATAAAACTAGTCATAATACGAACGCACTTCATTTGCCTCGTTTGATGTACAATTTCCGACTCGTTATTTTAAGTGTTAGTGCAAAGTCTTGTGTTAAGTACTTATAAATTACTTAATTTTAAATACTGAAATAGAATAAGATAACAAATGAAAAAGTGTAATATTGCAGCGTGAATTTTTTAATGCATTATGCTCATCGGTTAAGCAGTTCTAAATTATTTAATTTTAAATACTGAAGCAATATAAGATAACAAAGAAAAAAGTGTAATATTACAGTGAGAATTTTTTTAATATATTAAGTTCATCACCGATTTATGTTAATCAACAAACAGCAAATGTATTGATAAATCCACTCGTTCTAAATACGCAGTTGAGAACGTTTTATACATATAAGAAGAGCCATCGTGTCGAACGCATTATATGTAATTATATATACAAACAACGCATTATATATTTTAAAAACTCCTCTTTCTTGGTCAACCTAAGCTTTTATGGAGATATGTACTGCGTTTGGAATGAGATTTTTTTTCTTAATAGTTAGTTTCAGTGTCACTGATAAAATTAACGGCTAATGACTATTGAAAAAATGTAAATATTAATTTAGTAAATAATGCAAATTTAATGAATTGTATGTTTAAAGAAATATTATATCACTGATACAAACACCGATAACAAACGAAACATACACGCGGTATAATAGCATTAATAATCGATTTCTTGGAATGCCGCAATTCGAAAAATTTGTGTAAATAAATAAAAAAGTGTAATAGATAATAATATTGGTTTCACAATATCATCGGTAATGCAACCGAATGCATATAAAAAACAGTTATTTCGATATATTAATCGATACTCAGCACTACCAACTACTTCAAACGTTTTTCGATATTGATTTTGGTAATTCATCTTCGAAAACCCTTACAAATGTAACTGTAAAATCCGATTTAATATGTATTCTTTCGAAGTATTATTTGAATAGTTTACGTATAAATTTTGGAGTAAATATCAAAAAGTATAATAAATAATATAGTTATGAATTTTATTATATACAATTTTACTTAGAATAATTATTTATTTTCATGTATCATAACATACGTTAGGTTCTACTGCATTTGTTTCAAGAAATTTTGGAATAAATTAGAAATGGCTTAATAAAATGCAGATTGTCGTGAAAGTTTCAATGTTTTTTTTTTTTCTACAAAATTCTTTATTTTTATATATTTGCTGTGCGTGCATAGTTTTTTTTTCTTTTGTACATCAGGCTTGAAGTCTACGCGCAATAAAATGGTAACTTTAGTTAAAAATAAAGGCAAGCTATCGAGACTGGCGACTCTGCCATTATCTTCCTACTACAATCTGTTCACTTATCTAATATACCTAAGGATCGACCTCTTTTGACGACATACTTCACATCTTTTTCATAATAATTACCACTAAATTTTATCAATAATCCTGAAATTAATTACAAAAGGGTGTTAAGTTGCTTGACAACTGGAAAACCACTCAACTCTGCTCCACTGTTCGCTGATTCGGAACTCTATACATATATCGAGAAAAACTTTGAATGCTTTTGAAGTGATTTTTTTTTATATAATGCATTCAAGGGCTCATGGAACATAAAAATGGTTCAAATATCGAGTTTGTTATTATCCGCTTAAAAAAAATAGAGCTAAAAGATTATGGTGCTAAATTATTATGGACCAAAAAGATTATGGCGCTGAAAAGCTTTAAAATAATATATTTTAAGCACTGTGGTGTGTATATAGTTATTTGTATTTTTCTCGAAATGTGTTTTTTTTTACGCTTTGGTACATTTTTCAAAAATTACATTCTAGGTAAACATTTCAAACTCTCCAGAACTGTGCAACTAACTTGCTTCTTTAAAAATATCTAACATTATAGGTTTGAGTGAAATTTTTTTAAAAAATAATGAAAAATAGCTTCTTAAAAGTTCTAGGATTTTCAAAGTTTTTTTGTAAAATATTTCTTTTTTTCTTAAGCCAAAATCAAATTTTTTTCTTATTATTCTCAAATAGTATGTTTTCTGACACTACAACAAATGTTAAGGCGATATATTCAACAGTTTTTTAGAGAAGTGTACCGAATAGACGAATTGTTAAAGAAATTTTATAGAGCTATGTAAAAAGTTAATTAGTTCTTGAAACTAATTATGCGTGAAATAATTTTCTTATGATTTACATATAGTTCATAATATGTATAAAGTAAAATAAAAAATATCTATTTTTATTTTTAAATAAAATACATGATGTTAAATATTTCACAAAAAACTGATTCTTTGTACTTGTCGAGATGTTTTATGTGCCCTTAATACTATGGCTATAGCGCCTAGAATATATAGTGTGGAAATCGGCTATTCCTGTAATGCTTAAAAAAGCGCTAAAATATTCTATCCCTTAAATGTGCAATGATACTGCTCCAATATGCAGATCGCAGCGACATCTGCAGGATATTTTCTACAACTGCAAGAAATTGCTAGTCTATACAATGTAATACTAGTAATACGAAAATCCCGCAGATGTCGCTGCGATCGACACTTGAAATTTTAGCAATATCGTCGCACATTTAAGGGATACAAATTTTTAGCACTGTTTGGATAGCATATTTCCACTCTAGGTATTCTAGGCACTGTACTATGGCTACAGCGTCTAGAATACATAGTGTGGAAATATGCTATCCAAACAATGCTAAAAATTTTTATCTCTTAAATGTGCGACGATACTGCTGAAATCCAAAGTGTCGATCGCAGTGACATCTGCGGGATTTTCGTATTACATTGTATAGACTAGCAATACTCTTGCAGTTTTAGAAAATATACTGCAGATATAATATTTCAGTAGCATCGTTGCACATTTAATTGATACAATATTTTAACGCTTTTTTAAATATTACAGGGATAGCCGATTTCCACACTGTATATTCTAGTCGCTATACTATGGCTGTTGTTATATGAAAAGTGCAGATGATAAAGATGCTAAGTTACACAATTATCATTTTGAGAAAATGAAATGTAAAGTTCCAAATATCTAAACGCGTTTATTGTCACATGCCTCCTTTATCAATTAAAATCTCTTTGAGTATTAGGTTTTCTTAAGTAGTGATTTAACCGGTAGTAAAGCGCGATTGACTACCTTCAATCATATGATTACTCATTTTTTTGTAACATTTGTCATCTCAGCTGTTCATTTATAGTATCGGCAATTTAGCGAGTACCGCCAATTTCTTAAACAATTTTCAATAGTATGATAAAAAGTTTCCTATCTAAAAATTCGGGCTGTGAATATGTATGTAATATGATATATAAAGGTTCTTTAGCAGATACTATTATGTATATACTATTATGCAAGGTAGCAAAAATGAGTACATATAGATATCTGAAAAAAAAATCGAGAGAAAATGATAATCTCTCATGTAAGTAAATAACAGAAAACATTTAATTTCACAGCAAGCAACTTTTAAATTTTAAAAACTTCACTTGAAATTTCCCACTTTTTCAGATATTGAAAATATTCTTGTAAAGCAGATATTTAATATTTTTTTCCAATCTTTTATTTTTCCTTTCAGATAAATTTGCTTTGATGCCACCATCACTATCGTCTTCGAAGGTAAATAAATTAACATCGATTTTCTTTAATATCAATCACTCTTCCTGTCAGCATGTTTCACAATATTTGTTTCCTCTAATCTACCTGCATTTTTTTTTATTTTAACGTATCACGGAGACATACGGAGCAGAGAAGCATTGATATAGATGATATAATGCACTTAAGTTCTTTAGCTGCAAAAAGGAAATTCAATATATTGGTGTTTATTCGTTTTTGCGTGAAGGAAAAAGCTTTTAAAAAGATTCTGCTAGGCAAAATAAAACTGCTAGCTGTCAGAAAGTAGTTTTGCGAAAGGAAATCAATAGCACCCGGAAAAAAGATATGAAGATGGGTATCCAGTAATTCTAATAGAATTTCATGGAATGTTTTTTACTTTGATTGCGTTCAATATCATTTTTTTTTTTTACATTAGCAAGCTTTCCAAAATGTAACTATTAAAATCAGAGACTGGCTTGGGATAAAATATAAAATCATATTTTTAGTAATAGTTTGGTAAAATAATTTTTCAATAATTTGGATAAGCTTAAAATGTTTAAATAGCGTCATGTTTTAGGAAAACTTGATTCACGTTATTCTGAATGTTTCTCTAGATGCATGTCACCAAGCTTTTCAACGAACTGCACATATCCGTGACGATTAAAATAATTCTTTACTCATTTATCTTATTTGGCTTTATATTGTAGAGCACATAAAGAGCTAAAATATTTACGCTTCGTGACATGTATTAAAAATTAACTTTAGAAGTACTGCAGATGTGCCTGAAATAATTGACGATCTGAACGCATGGCACTCATTTAAACAGATTTATAATACTATGCACAGTATAAATTAATAGACTAGTCTCGACGTTCTTTCTTATGTACTACTGGGTACTATATGGCGACTTTGAGCTAACCGAAAATTCATAACATATTGAAAAATCCATTGTCTGTAGAGTACATAATTTTAGTTCTAAAATCATTTAATAATGATATTTTATTACTCCCTGGATTATAATCCATTCTATTTGATGTTCCTTTAAGCGTGAAGGAAAAAGCTTTTAAAATGATTCTGCATGAAAATACTTTAGTGAAACGAAATACAGGAAAACAATGTGAACATGATGCTCATTAATATTAATAAAATTTTATTGTTGTTTTGTACTTTTATTCTTTTTTGTGTTAAGGGGTCCCAGGACTCTCAAAGCTTTAAAATTTTCGAAATTTTAATTTTTTTAGATGTTAAATTCCTATCTTTTCTGAACATTTTGATATAATTGTTTCCTTGAAATTCCTATTAGAACTGAAGTTATGGCTTTTACATTTATACGCGTTCAATAGCTGAAGCGTCGTTTTGGAAACTTTAAGCCATTTTTTTTTCAAATGACGTTTTTGGGCATAACGCGCACGATATCTAAAAAACTTATGAATATTTTTTCATTGAATTTTCCAAACGTATGTTTCATGTTTGTCTGTATAAACTGAACCTAAAATTTCCTTTTTATTGTAAAAAAATATATATATATATATATATATATATGGGATTATACTGTTGAAATTGTCTTAATTTTGCATTAGCTAAATACAACTTTGTATTAAAAATATAAAAAAGCTTTAAATACAAATTTATTTAGGTTCAGGATAATTATTACACTCTGAAGTCTAAGTAAGTACCATAATTTTCATTCTAGTTGCAATACTTATTTTGTAATCGTGCGCGTAAACTGTTATGCCGATTTTTTTCTCATCAAATGTCTAAGAGTTTGGAGCTCCCTGTAAATGCAAATTCTGCATCTTATAATTTTTTAAATACATTAAATGAAAGAACATACTTATATATTTTATTCCAATTAAAATTGTGTCTTAAAATCAAATACATTTTAAGATATTGAATGTTAAAAATGGTCTTTTTTTTTCATTTTTTCCAATTTTAAGAGTCCTGAGACCCCTTAAACAGTTTTTACATCAGAAAGTTTCTCTAAATGGAAATTGTGAGAAAGGAATGTTAAAAATGAAATTCAACTTAGATGTAAAAGTTTTGGTTTAGAAAAATAACGTCTCAGCATTTTACACATGATTGAAAATGGGAGTAGCGCAGATGTGGATAAAATTCATCATTTGATAATGAAAAGAATTCCGGCTGAATTCCACTATAATTTTTATCAAACACCTCAACCAACTAAAAATTAATGTTTTTAATTGAAAACGTAGCGTATAAATCAAGTTTTTCTAAAATGCACATTATTTACTAACGAGAATAAATACTTAGACTTTATGGCTTGCATTTAAGGGGAAAAAGGGCTATTTTTAAATGTACTTTATATAATGGGTTAATGGGAAATTTTCATCCAAAATTTTGATCAAATTTGGAATCCGTATTCACTGGCTTATGCTCAAGACTATAGCAGACAGTTTGTTTCTACGTCTAAAACTTTTATTTTAGAGGAATGGCAATTTTTCAGAAGTTTTTCATTATTCAGAAAGAAAAAAATCTGAAACTAATTATTATTTTTTTTTTAAACTATCTGCCACATATAATTTTATATTTATATTCTACCACCAAGAATTTGTTTTTTCGAAATCGCTCGAGTACTTTAGGAGTTAAAGGTGTTTTTAGCTGAAAAGTACAATTTTTCAGAGAGTTAAAAATTATAGACACATCTAACTTGCGTTAAGTTCTTGCACAGTTTTATCAAACACATGAATTGAAGTATATATAAACACTTGGATAAAATTTAGTTACACATAATAAATGAGTATAAATTGTTAGAGTAAAGTTAATGCGAATGTGCGTGGCGTTCCAATCATGTCTTCCCTTAACGCACTTTAACCCTTAAATGCGCGTTCGAAATTATTATATATGATTCTCTGAAAGGTTTATTGCACAGGAAAAAAAAATGAAAAAAAAAATCAGCCATACATTTTTCCTATAATACGTCAATATTTTCTTCTGTTGCACATCTGCAATACAAGTAAAAACTACTGTCGCGTGTTCTGTTTTAAGCTAGAATATTGCAAATTAATAAATATTTTAAGAAGCATGTTTCCAAATACCTTAATTTATATAATTATTTATTTTAAAAAACTTAACCTTTTACCCTTTAATTCCCATGATAGAATACGTTCTAGAAATTACGTAGTTCAGAGAATCTGACGTTACACCAGAAAGTTTCAATGCTTAATTTCGCTTTATTTAAGTACGGAATATCTGTTATTAATTAAAGCAAATATTGCTATTTTAATTTCCTGGTGTGAATTAGGTATATACGAATAAAAATAATCTATTAAATTCAAAACAACGTTCTTTGCATATATGCAAAGCGGCGCACTAAAGGATAAAAAGGTACTCAGAAACGTTTCCAAAAATCACGGACATAAAAAAAATTAACTTTACTTTTATAAATCCTTCTCTAAATATCGAGAATATATCAGTTTCTGAAATTTCTAAAGATAAGTGATTGCTTTTCGGAATCTTTGTGATTCGAAAGACGGTATATTAAGTCTTTAATTCGTGATTATATTATTATATTTTTGTAAATTTCTATCTTTCTTTAAAGTGTTCATGCTACTGATACTTTTTAAAACCTATAGGATAAATGCAAATGTGTAGCGTATTCAAACTTCCGTTATAAGTATAGCATACGTACTTTCTGGTCTGAATTCACTTTAATAATGAACTAAAGTTTTTACTTTCAGGATTGAAAAATATTAGAGAATATATTGGTTTTTGCGTGAAGGAAAAAAGCTTTTTAAAAGATTCTGCTTTGCAAAGAAAAACTGCTTACTGTCAGAAAGTAGTTTTGCTAAGGGAAATCAATAGCACCCGAGAAAAAGATGTGAAAATGTGTATCCAGTTATTTTAATAAATGTACTCTTTTTTAGCATTAGCAAATTTAGCAAATGTACTTTTCAAATACAAGGCTATTACAAATGATGGGTCCGATTTAAAAAAATCATATTTTCGAAACTACTGCACATATTACAATAAGTGATTACATGAAGTTAAAAAGAAATATACCAAGTTTTTTTCAGTTACAAATGTTCGATGTGTGACCCTCTTGTTACATGGCATGCGTCCAATCTGTAATCCAGTTCGCCCCAAACATATATATACACATATAGCATCATTCCGTCAATGGTTCTGAATTCTTCACAAATGCTTTCTTTAAGTTCTGGTAGTGTCAAATACATTGTTTATGTACCACCAATGCCGAGAACAAAGTGTTCAGATCTTAAAGAACGCATTTCTGAAGCATTCAGAACAATTGACAGAGTGATGCTACAAAATGTTTGGGACGAACCGGATTACAGACTGGGCGTATGCCATGTAACAAGAGGTTCACACATCGAACATTTGTAACTGAAAAAAACTTGGTATATTTCTCTTTAACTTCATGTGTCACTTATTGTAATATTTGCAGTAGTTTCGTATTTTTTTTTTTTTTAAATCGGGTTCATCATTTGCAATAGCCATGTATACATTAAAAAATAATAGTAAAATTATGGTTGGAGAAAGAAAAAGTCTTAGCACTTAAAATTTATAAGATAATAATGGTCTTGTTTATTTCACTTTATGGAAAAAAAAAAAAAAAAACTTTTCAGTGTGCTTCTTACCATCTATTTCTTTGAACCTCACAAAAAAATCTCAAGTCCGTCGTTTTATACACTTGCACGTGAAACGTACTATACACAATTTATGACTTGATTCCATGTCACTAGATTAGGAATTTCAATGCTTACGCTTACGACGTTGAAATCATATAAATTTAAGAAACTGTTGAGGGATGTTTTCATATTTTATTGCGTATTGGATTTTTCCCCCTTTACCAAACCATTCAGCTAACCCTTAATCTGCTGTTTCTTATGCGTGGCATGCCTGAGAATACGCCACTAACACAGGACTTATAAACAAAAACAATATTTATACTTATATGTGACGCGTGCATAATTTTTTGGCAAGATTCTCCTTTACTTATAGTAAAGTTAAAACCTTAGATTTTATGGCCTTCATTTAAAAAATAACTTTTCAACTATTGAAGTTCTAAGAATACGTTTATTTTGTTATGGAGCGTATCCATATCTATAGCATATTCAAATATCCGTTTATAAAATCATAAAGTGAAGCATTCATAATTTTTTATCTGAGTTAATTTAATAAATAACCAAATTATTTCAACAGTACAACTTGGTTTCGATAGAAAAAAATGTAATTTTTCGAAATTCAGATGTGCTTAATCATTAACCTGTTTTTACAAAACGCCAAATTTTTCTAATTCTTTCTGCGATAACATACACACACACACAAGAAAAACGCATTTTATACTTTATACGCACCACTCCACAATTCCACTCCACAATTAAATTTTGTAGTTATTGGAATAGATACCTTAATTAATTGAATTTTTAAAACATTTGAAATTTTGAGAAAATAATAGCTGTTCAGATTCCTGTTGTGATAATTGCCTCTCTATTTATAGCAGAAAGAATTAGAGTAGAAAGTATTATTGAAATAATGTAATAATAAGCATTTAAATACTAATTGAATTAAAATACAACACCTATTATCAAACATTAAATAAGCATTTCACTGATGCTAAAATTATGCACAAATTTAATTAATCGTCCCTTTATAAAAAATCCCTTTATCTTTATAAATACTGCTGAAACTGTAAATGATGAACCTCTTCTATAATGCACTCCTATTTGCTTTAAGAGGACGGTTCAGCTTATTTTTCTTTTTCATAAAACACCATTATTAACAATTAGTTTTTTTTTATTTCTTTTTCTTCCTTCTTTGTTATGTTCTTCCCTTTAATCAGTTATTCCAGCGTGGGTCAGCTCTTTGTTTCTACCGACCCCTCTCTAATTTCCTTTGTTCTCATTTTTGCTATGGGTATTTAGAAATGCTATACCTTGACCTGCGGCGCTTTTGATGTTCCCACTGCTTTACTACCAGTGGGTTACGTGATCTTTCATTTTTGTTATCGTATTTTTTGATTAATAAATTATTTAACCGAAAGATTAGGAAATTCTTTAAAATTAATATTTCTAAATTTGTAGTAAGAAACAGATGGCCATTTTTATATTCCCCTATCGCCAAGATTTTATGATTTCTGATATAAGTTTTTTTTTTTTACAGATAAAATGTTAAAGCATATAATGTTTTGTTTTCCAAAAAGTTTTTCATGTGAGAAGAAATATCAAGTGTTAAACGTAAAACTGTCATATGTATAGAGAAGATACTGACGAATTGCAAATACTGAATTTGAGGTAGACATGTTACAATATCAATTTTATGGCAATATAAAATTTAAATTTGAAATAAAACAATAATCTGCAAATTTATCGAGAAAAGGAAAAACAAAACTATACAGAATGTCTAAAATTCTTTAACAGGACAAAGCTAGGCAAACAGTATTGACATAAGACTTAAGGGTTCTACTAACGCACTGCTCATGCCAAAGTAAAATCCAGATATTTTATGATTTACATTTATCTCGCTTAAATATTCAGTTATTATCAAGATTTTTTTCTGTGTACACACATATTCAAGATAAAATATAAATAAAAAAATATTATTTTAAATACAAACATCAAGTAACTCAATCCTGTAACAACCTAAAGCAAAACCCATGTTCTTAAATATATAAAAATGTTAAAAAGAAAAAAATATATTGCAATTTTTTTCCCTCATTTTCAGTATGTTTAAAACATTTCTTTACTCATGTATATTTTTATTCTAAAAGAGCTACATTATTATAATTAATTTACGAACTTATTTTTGCTTTAAACAAATTGCACTTTTTTCTTAGTCTCAATTAAACCACGTGCAATATTTTTAAAACCAAGATTATTTGTTGAAAAAAAAATGTACTGTGTTTATAAACAGTTCAGAATCATAATAATTCCCAGAAAAGCAAATGAAGAAAAAAACACGCATATGTTTTCACACAAACTACCGTAATTAGTCATAATTAGTGTTCTTATGATGTGCTGAAATTATAAATAATGGACTGAATGTTAAGTTCAAGTACAGGAAGACATGAGTTTAGAAACAAATCCGGCTGAAAAGCTTTTATTCATTTAATACCTGCTTAAGAATAGAGAAGTGTAATGATAAATTACTCAGTAGCAAAAGTATCATCTTTTTTGTTTTGTTCTCTAGAACATTACGTGGACTATTAAAGGGATATTAAAGACATTGTTTGAGAGGAGAAAAGACAAAGAAAAAGACTAGATTGTTGTTTGACAGGATGAACACGTTTTGTATGTCGCGTATTATTATTTTTTTTATCACATTTTTTTTTAAATTATTGACAATAATCCCTAAATATTAGGTATACTAAAAATGGATGTTTATTTTAAAAACTAAAATTGTTAAAATGAAAAATAAAACTATTACTAAAATTACTATATGTTATAATTCTTTAAAATATGTGATTTTTCCTCAAGGGTGCTATTAGGGATGGATGTCATTACCAGTTCTTCTGAAAGACTTCACAACGATTTTTGTTTGAAACATATGATGCCCTAGATAGATACCGAACCCCTGCCCTGGTGTAAAAAGACAAAAAATGGAAATTATAAATTAAAACTGTTTTGCAAATGCAGATAAAAATTCTGAAAATAAATAATAATATCGAATTATAGATTTTTTCAGTGTGTTGAAAACATTTCCTTATTCGGATAAAATTTGGTTTCTTCTAAAAAAATTACATTATTATAGTTAATTTAAAAACGTAATTTTTCCGCAAACAAATTACATTTTTTTATGATTTGAAACATTTACCTGTTTAAAACATTCCTTTTTTTTTGTGATTTTATACTAAAAGAGTTAATTCACTTTATTGTATTATTATATTATCATATTATATCACTTTATTATAATTAATTCACGAACTTGTTTTTGCCTTAAACTAATCGTGCTTTTCTCTGAATCTCAATTAAACTATGTGAAACCTTTTTAAAACCACAGAGATTAATTCTTGAAAAAAAAAAAAAAAAAAAAAAAAAAAAACTGTTGTGTCTATAAACAGTTCAGCTATAATAACTTATCAGTCATAATAACTCCATATATCAGTATATATATATATATATATATATATAATCTATATATATAATCAGTCATAATAACTCCAAGAAAAGTAAATGAAAAAAAAAAAACCGCATATGTTTTCAGACAAACTAACGTAATTAGTCATAATTAGTTTTCTTATGATTTGCTAAAATTATAAATAATGGACTATATGTTAAGACATGAGTTTTGAAACAAATCCGGCTGAAAAGCTTTTATTCGTTTAAGACCTGCTTGCGAATGGAGTCGTGTAATGATAAATGAATCTGTAGCAAAAGTATCAGTTTTTTGCTTTGTTCTCCTGAACATTACGTGGACAATTAAAGAGGTAATAAAAATATCGTTTGCACGGGGGGGAAATGCTAAGAAAAAGAATACATTTCAGTTTGAGAGGTTGCACACTTTTGCAATTCTCACAAAGTTATTGTTTTTTATATTACTATACTTTTAACATTATTGACAATAATCGCTAAATATTAAATAAAATATAAATGGGTGCTTATTTAAAAACTAAAATTGTTAAGATAAAAAGTAAAATATTACTAAAATGTACTATGTGCTATCATTCTTACAAATATGTGATTTCTACGCAACAGTGCTACTAGGGACTATTGTGATTACTAGTTTTTGTAAAAGACGCCATAAAGATTTTTATTTGAAACTGATGATGGCCAACATATTTACCAGCGGAAACTCTGCCCTGGTGCAGAAAGACAAAATATGGAAATTATAAATTAAAACTATTTTGCTAATGACAGAAAAAATTCTGAAAATAAATAATAATATTGCAGTATAGTGTTTTGTATATTTCAGTGTGTTGAAAACATTTCCTTATTCGGATAAAATTTTGTTTATTTAAAAAAAGTTACATTATTATAATTAATTCAAAACTTGTTTTTTCTTCAACATTCCACGCTTTTATTTTTATGTTTTATGTTTAAAACATTCCTTTTGTCGTGTATACTTTTATTCTAAAAGAGTTACCTTATAATAATTAATTCACGAACTTGTTTTTGCCTTAAACTAATTGGTATTTTTCCTGAATCTCAATTAAAATACGTGAAACATTTTTAAAACCACAGAGATTATACTTTTCTCTTTCTGTTGTGTTTATAAACAGTTCAGCATCATAATAACTCACAGAAAAGTAAATGTAAAATAAAATAAAAATAAATAAAATAAATAAAAAACGCATATGTTTTCACACAAACTATCGTAATTAGTCATAATTAGTTTTCTTATGATTTTCTAAAATTATAAATAATGGGCTAAATGTTAAGTTCATGTACAGGAAGACATGAGTTTTGAAACAACTCTGCTGAAAAGCTTTTATTCGTTTAAGACCTGCTTAAGAATGGAGACGTGTAATGATAAATGACTGTGTAGCATCTTTTTGTTTTGATCTGTGGAATATTACGTGGTCTATTAAAGAGGTATTATAAAGATTGTTTGAGTGGGGAGAAATGCTAAGAAAAAGAATATATTGCAGTTTGATAGGTTGCACACTCATAATATTATTGTTTTTTAAATTACTCTCTTTTTAACATTATTGACAATAATCGCTAAATATTAAATATAATATAAATGGATGGTTATTTAAAATCTAAAATTGTAAAGATGAAAAATAAAAGTATTACTAAACTGTACTATATGTTATCATTCTTACAAATTTGTGATTTCTCCTCAGGGGTGCTACTAGGGACTATTGTGAGTACTAGTTCTTCTAAAAGACTTCACAAAGATTTTTATTTGAAATTGATGATGGCCAAACTACTTACCAGTGGAAACCTTGCCCTGGTGCAAACAGACGAAAAATGGAAATTATAAATTAAAATTGTTTAATTTAAAACTGTTCTGCCATTGCAAATAAAAATTCTAAAATTAAATAATAGTATTGCAATATAGTTTTTTTTTGTATTTTTCAGTGTGTTGAAAACATTTCCTCTTTCGGATAAAATTTTGTTTAGTTTGAAAAAGTTATATTATTAAAATTAATTCAAAAGTTGTTTTTTCGTGAACAAATTCCATGTTTTTATGATTTAAAACTTTTTTATGTTTAAAACATTCCTTGTGTCGTGTATACTTTTATTCTAAAAGAGTTACCTTATTATAATTAATTCATGAACTTGTGTTTGCCTTAAACTAATTGCACTTTTCCCTGAATCTCAATTAAAATACGTGAAACATTTTTTAAACCACAGAGATTTTCTTCTTGAAAAAAAAAGGACTATTGTTTTTATAAACAGTTCAGCATCATAACTCCCAGAAAAGCAAATGAGAAAAAAAGTATGCATATGTTTTCACACAAACTACCGTAATTAGTCATAAATGGTGTTCTTATGATGTACTAAAACTATAAATAATGAACTAAATGTTAAGTTGAAGTACAGGAAAACATGAGTTTTGAAACAAATCCGGCTGAAAAAGTCTTATTTGTTTAAGACCTTGTTAAGAATAGAGACATGCTTGAATCTATACATAAATGACTCTATAGGAAAAGTATCATATTTTTGTCTTGTTCTCTGGAACATTACGCGGATTATTAAAGGGGTATTAAAATGATTGTTAGAGTGGGTAAAAAGACCAAGAAAAAGTCCTTCCGGCCAGTGCCGGGAGGAAGTGGTAGCTTTCATAATCCTTATTTTAAAAAAGCCAACATATATCATTCAAACACACGAAGCTCAATTTAGTGGAAACCGAATATAGGAGATTCAATACTAATTTTTATCAATACTAAATCATTATGAATGAGAATTTCGCGAAATTAGTCAGCTTTATCCAAGCTGCTTTTATTTAAAGTAACTTATATTTGGCTGCCAAATTCGGCAATTTCTTAAAGTGCCTGTCATTTTAAGACAACATGGTGGATGAGGCTAAGCAGCGAACTTGGTCGAGACCTTAGTAATTGCTGTGCACATGCTCACTCACATCGGAATCGGTTAATATATAGGAGTGCTGTCGCATGCAAAAAATCAGATTTTTCAAAATGTCACTCACAATAGAAATTGAAACTGCTATATCTGAGCCATTTTTTAAGGTAAAGACAAACAAAAAATGCTCCTGAATCCTTATATCAAGGTCAAATACTTAAGAGAGAAACATTTTTCAATTTCTAATTTTTTTGCACCTCACTTTAAATATATATATATTTTTTTTAATTTAATGGCCGCCAGTTTGAAACAAGGTGGCTCATGAATCTGGCCAGCGAACTTGGTCGAGGTGTTGATGTATGCTATCTACATGCCTTCTTACATCGAAATAGGTGAATACGTGTGTTATCGCGTGACAAATACAAAATCGTTTCAAAATGTTAGCCATGCTAGAAATTCAAAGTGCTATAAATCAACCATTTTTTAAGATATAAACAAAAGAACAAATTTTCAGAAGCAAAAACTGCTCCGGAATCTTTGTATCAAGGCCAAATACATAAAAAAAAAATCTTTTTCATTTTCCTATTTTTTAATACCTCATTTTGAATTTTAAATTTGATTTTTTTTAAATGGCAACCCTTTTGAAACAAGATGGCGAATGAAGATGGCCAACGAACTCGGTCGAGATATTTGTATGTACTATGTACACACCAAAGTACATCCAAGTCGGTTCATAAATACGCCTGTTATTACGTGAGAAAAATCAGGACGTTTCAAAATATCAGCCACGCTAGAAATTCAAAATGCTATAACTCAGCCATTTCTTAAGATATAGACGAAACAAAAACTGCTCCCGAATCTTTTTATCAAGGTCAAACACATAAGAAGAAAATATTTTTTCAATTTTCAATTTTTTGGTACCACATTTCAAATTTACATTTTTCTTAAAAATTTAAATGGCCGCCATTTTTAAACAAGATGGCGGATGAAGCTGGCCAACGAACCCAGTCGAGACATTGGTATGTACTATGTATAAACGAAGTTACATCCAAATCGGTTCATAAATACGCCTTTTATCGCGTGACAAAATTCAGGACGTTTCAAAATGTCACCCACGCTAGAAATTCAAAATTCTATAACTCAGCCATTTTTTAAGGTATTGACAAAACAAAAACTGCTCCGAAATCTTTGTATAAAGGTCAAATACATAAGAAAAAAATATTTTTCCATTTTCAATTTTTTGGTACCACATTTCAAATTTTAAATTTTTTTAAAAAAATTAAATGGCCGCCATTTTGAAACAAAATGGCGGATGAAGCTGGCCAACGAACTAGGTCGAGAGATTGATATGTACTATGTACACACCGAATTACATCCAAATCGGTTCATAAATACGCCTTTTATCGCGTGACAAATTTCAGGACGTTTCAAAATGTCAGCCACGCTAGAAATTCAAAATGCTATAACTCAGCCATTTTTTAAGATATAGACGAAACAAAAACTGCTCCGGAATCTTTGTATAAAGGTCAAATACATAAGAAAAAAATATCTTTCCATTTTTAATTTTTTGGTACCACATTTCAAGTTAAAATTTTTTTAAAAATTTTAAATGGCCGCCATTTTGAAACAAAACGGCAGATGAAGCTGGCCAACGATCTCGGTCGAGACATTGATATGTACTATGTACACACCGAATTACATCAAAATCTGTTCATAATTACGGGATATATATATATATATATATATCAATTTTGAACGGAGTGTGGTTTCGGGGTCTGGGGGTCATGATCGATGAAAATATACCAAAATTTTTTGAAATCGCTTTCCTCCGAACGGCTGCAATAGGTAGCTTTTTGTAAAGAAAGCTACCTAAAAGAATACACTGCAGTTTGGGTGGTTGCACAAGTTTTTACACGTTTCATTATATTATTATTTTTTCATGTTACTCTATTTTTAACATTATTGACACTAATGCATAAATAATAAGTATAATATAAATGGATGTTTATTTAAAAAACAAAATTCTTAAGATGAAAGACAAAAGTATTACTAAAATATACTATAGGTTACCTGTCTTTTAAATATGTGATTTCTCCTCAAGGGTGCTATTAGGGATTATTGTGGTTACCAGTACTTCTAAAAGACTTCACAAACATTTTTATTTGAAAATGATGATAGACAAAATATTTAGCGGTGGAAACCCTGCTCTGGTGCAGATGGACAAAAAATGGAAATTATAAATTAGAACTGTTTTACTAATGCAAATAAAAATACTGAAAATAAATAATACTATTGGATTATTGTTTTTTTTCAGTGTGTTTAAAACATTTCCTTATTTGGATAAAATTTGGTTTATTGTAAAAGGATCGCATTATTATTATTAATCCCAAAACTTATTTTTTTTCCGTTAACAAATTCCACATTTTTATGATTTGAAACATTTTTAGTTTTAAAACATTCCTTTTGTCGTGTATGCTTTTATTATAAAAGAGTTACATTATTATAATTAATTCACAAATGTGTTTTTGTCTTAGATTAATTGCTCTTTTTCCGGAATCACAATTAAATTACCTGAAATATTTTTAAAACCACAGTGGTTTTTTTCTTGAAAAATGAAACTGTTGTGTTTATAAACTGTTCAGCATCATAATAACTCCCAGAAAATGTAAACGAACAACAACAAAAAAATGTTTGTTCACACTAACTACCGTAATTACTCACAATTAGTATTCTTATGATATGCTAAAATTATAAATAGTGGTCTGAATGTTAAGTTAAAATACAGGAAGACATAAGTTTTCAAACAAATCCGACTGAAAAGCTTTTATTCGTTTAAGACTTGCTTAAGAATAGAGACGTGTAATGATAAATGACTCTGAAGCAAACATATCATCTTTTTGTTTCGTTCTGTGGAACATTACGTGGACTATTAAATGGATATTAAAAAGATTGTTTGAGCGGAGAAAGAAAAAACTAAACTAAGAAAAAGAATAAATTCATTGTTGTTTGAGAGGTTCTGCACGTATTGTATGTTTCATTATATTATTTTTTTATGTCACTTTATTTTACCATTATTGACAATAATCATTAAATATTAAGTATAATACAAATGGATGTTAATTTAAAAACTAAAATTGATAAGATGAATATTTAACCTTTTAGACGTCCAAACCGTGTTTTTCCATCACATGATCTTTGGATTCACGGGCAGATTTAGCACAAAATTGATATTAATGTTATTTTTTTTTTTTTTTTGCAGCGCATAAGATAAATAAATTTGTAAGGTAGTCGTAAACGCAATCCCCCATACAAATACTTTTCAGAGCTATTATTTTATGATACATTAAACGTAAATGAAAAATTTTGCAGGACGCTTAAATGGTTAAAGTATTACTAAAATATATTATATGTTATCATTCTTACAAAGTAAAATATGCGATTTCTCCGCAGGTTTATTACTAGGGAGTATTGTGGGTACCAGTTCTTCTAAAAGACTTCTAAAGGTTTTGTTTGAAAATCATGGTGGCCGTAGTATTTGATAGTGGCACCCTTGAACTGGAACAGAAAGACAAACTAGTCGGACGTGGCAATCCCAAAATTTTCTTCTTTCTCATACACGTTATTATTTCAAAAGGTTGTTACACATATTAATACTTCGGTGTCATTATTTAGAAATTACTACAGCTTTGATTTTCATCCAAAGTATTTTCTTTATTATAATACTAATCGCAGTAAAAACGAGCTAATCTCAACATTTAATAAAATCAATATTATTCGTTATTCTGCTGTACGTCAGCTGCTTGAGAATCACAACATTAGATGAATGTGAATTGCCCTTCACTGGATGAACAGCCGATGCACTATAGTACTAAGAAAAATCGAGAAAAATCACTCTTTCAGCGCTCCTTCCAATGGATTGTTACTAAATTATCATGGGATCTGCTGGCCATAGCCAAAAACATACACATGAAATTTGTACAGTTATATGCATAACTTCATACACTTTTCTATGGTACAATAATAATAATAGAAAAATACAATTTAACAAATTTCAACGACCATTTGGAAAATGATTTTTTCTAAGACTAAAGTTTAAGACATAAAAAATCGTACGGAGTTGATCATACATTACGTATGCCATGGATTACATTTTTCGGTACTGGAAATTTTTTAACTTCTACGGAGTTGGTCATACATTACGTACGTCATGGATTAAACATTAATATTCCTGGACCAATTTTAAATAAAATTTCATTCTTAAACTTTTAAACATCTCACAATATTACTTTTTACACAGTCGTATAGAGAAAAAAATGAACTTTTAAATGCAATTTGTTTGAAAGCTGTATCTCAATTTGTTTCTGAGTTATTATTTTTTTTTTTGTAGTTTTTATTACTTTTATGTCATAGTGGCAACAGAAGTATTCATCTCTGTTGAAAGTAAAGGGAAAATACAGATTACTGTATAGACTAATCAGAAAACGAATAAAATGCGGGTTCAACCAATAAAATGCTTCAGATATGTTTTTGATTTCCTACCCTGACAGAGGACAATAACCATTTTTCCAAATGGCTAATAACACAAAAATCGCTATTACAGCGCCCCCTTCCTGCGGAATATTTCCAAATACAATGAGGACCTGCTGTTCACAGCCAAAAACATACACAGAAATGTGATTCATTTCTATTCATAACTTAAGACATAATTCGATTATACGAAGAGGACACACGGACGGACAGACATACATTTTGTATAAACATTTTTTTCGGGATCTCTGACCCCTAGTGCATATAAATCCATCGAAAAAGTAAAAAAAAAATTTGGTTACAATAATTTTTCTTTAGAAATAAAAAAGTAAAAAGGGAAATTATAAATTAAAATTCTCGTTCCAATGCAAAAAAAAAAAAAAAAAAAAAAAAAAAAAAAAAAAAAAATGCTGAAAATAAATACTAATACCACATTGTGGGTTTTTTAAATTCTTCATTGTGTAAATTCTTCATTATTCGTGTAAAAATTTGTTTATTCTAAAATAGTTACTTTATTAAAATTAATTCGAAAACTGTTTTTTTTCCATGAACAAATCGTATGTTTTTATGAGTCTCAGTTGAACTATGTGAAACATTTTTTTTAAAATCACACGGATAAATAGATGTAAATATCAATTGTGTTTATGAACTGTTCAACATTATTATACCAAAATTTATCCAAAACAAAAACCAACGTTCATACATAGTTTGTTACCAATGTGTGTAAATATTTATATAGAGAAAAAAATAATTTGTCCAAGACGATAAGATAAACAACGTTTTGATCAGATAAACCTTAAAAACTGCAAAGTAATCATAAAACACCATTAGAAAATTTTAAATATCAAACAACATATTTATAAATAAAAAAATAAATGCTTTTGGTTATATTAACTATGTCGCTAATTTTTTGTAGTTTACACTTTAATCAAATATTTGCTAACATTATGTTTAGTTTCACAGTTTTTAGTGTACGTTTATTCATGCGCATTCCCAATTAAAAACTATTTATTAATTCATTAATCAAACAAGCTTTTATTTCTTCTTAAAAATTGACATTCTTTTTAAAATCTCAAAATGCGAGACACCTTTTTTAAAACAACACAGATTTTTCTTTAGAAAAAGAGAAAAATCTGAATATTTAGCGGTTTGCCATTGCAATATATACTTAAAAAAATGAATATACATTTATACATTTATTAGCTAGAAAACAACCGCAATTAGTCATAATTAGAGTTCTTATGATGTGTCTAAAACTAAAAATATTTGCTTAATGTTAAAATTAAAGCATAGAAGAGCATAAAAATCTGCGCAAATCTGACTGAAAAGCATTTATTCGTTTAAGACCTTCTTAAGTAACTTATTTTTAATTTTCTCTGGAACATTACGTGGAATATTAAAATGATTGCTTGTGTGGAGAAATTGTTTAGGAAAAATATTATTGCTTGAAAAGAAGCATGCGTTTTGCGTCTTTAACATTTTTTTGCCATATCATTCTATTTTTAACAACTTTCCACTTTAGTTGTTAACTCTTACAACAATGTTGAAGAGTGTTTATGAATTTGGTTTTTCTATTTACCTTCTGTACTTGCTCTAACTCTCGTAAATATGCTCGAAATACTATGTAATTAATACATCATATTGAAGTTTACTATGTATGATAGTTATGGAAAATGGATTATTTTTCACTTACAGTTCGCTTACAGAGCTACTCAAAAGAAACCTATTAAAATATGGTAAATGAGAAAAAAATTGTTTGCAGTCTATTTTAAATGAGTTTATACTCTTTCAAACGCAAAGAAATTTATATGCATTTTGAAGAACAATAAAACATGCCTTCTTTACAATTTGACGGGAAAAGCGTTTGTCATTCATTTACAAGGTCACACAAAAATTCATTTATATAATAGTTTATGAGGTAAAATAATTTCGACATGTTATGATGATGTTACATTGGTTCAAACATAATTTGAATTTATATACATTACTGAGATTCATTACAAGACGGTTTATGTAGAATATGGCGTGCACAACATGTTATTGTTCATTTCCAGGAACGCACACGGTATTTCGGTTACAGTACTGCCTATGAACATGAAAAGCTAGAGATGTTTATTCAGATGTTTATATTTGTTTTTATGTTTAACTGAACTTTTGCATACTACGTAGCGTGTATAAATTCTATAGATCATATACAGGGCTACGCAAAAAAATTCGTAAGCATTACTGTGTGAGCATGAATTGTATAAGTGTGTTTATTGCGTGCTTTATGTATTTTCCAGCCGAACTATATTTAGTATACCAAGAGATTTTTGTAGAATACAAATGAATTAATATACAGGTCTTTGAAAAGAGTCTTATGCCTTCCAGTGTATGGATGGTAACGTCTAAAATTGCGTTTTCAGTTGCGTGAATTGAAATTAGGTTAATAGAAATTGTCAGTGAATTAAAATTTGTTTAATATGAGAAGTGTAAAAAAAAATATGTTCAAAATTTACAGGGCTATACAAAATTATTCTAGACTTCCCGTCTATTGTTGGAAATTGCTGAAGATGAGATTTGTAACTAACCTGAATTGTAGCACACTATCTAGGGCTTATACAGATCCATAGATTATATACAGAGATGCCGAAAAGATTTCGAGTACTTTCCAGATATAGACGGCAGTTGCTTAAATCTGGTATCGTCGTTTTAAATGACGAATCTTTGCTGCAGTTTTATGGAAGCATTGGAAATATTTAAATAATCTATACTTAAAGGACGCTTTCTCTTTCTCGTAAGCATTACAGTATGAGCATGAATTGTATAAGTGTGTTTATTGCGTGCTTTATGTATTTTCCAGCCGAACTATATTTAGTATACCAAGAGATTTTTGTAGAATACAAATGAATTAATATACAGGTCTTTGAAAAGAGTCTTATGCCTTTCAGTGTATGGATGGTAACGTCTAAAATTGCGTTTTCAGTTGCGTGAATTGAAATTAGGTTAATAGAAATTGTCAGTGAATTAAAATTTGTTTAATATGAGAAGTGTAAAAAAAATATGTTCAAAATTTACAGGGCTATACAAAATTATTCTTGACTTCCCGTCTATTGTTGGAAATTGCTGAAGATGAGTTTTGTAACTAACCTGAATTGTAGCACACTATCTAGGGCTTATACAGATCCATAGATTATATACAGAGATGCCGAAAAGATTTCGAGTACTTTCCAGATATAGACGGCAGTTGTTTAAATCTGGTATCGTCGTTTTAAATGATGAAGTTTTGCTGCAGTTTTATGGAAGCGTTGTAAAGATTTAAATAATCTATACTTAAAGGACGCTTTCTCTTTCTTGTTGTATTAATAAGAGTCGATAATTTTTAAGAAGAGAATGAAAGTCTTTGAAACAAAAATTAAATGTGTTAAGATAAAAATAAAAAATAAAAACATAACAAAAACTTACAATCTATTAACAGTCTTACAATTAGGATGATGCGATTTCTTTTGTACAGAGTGACACATAAATACTGTGACGTGATGAGAATACCAATATATTTTAATGCTTTTCCCATTTTTGAGATATACTATTGTTTTATTCGTGTTCCTCGTACTTCTTTGTTGTGTAATTGCTATTTCAGCTGGTATTAATTCACTATTTTGAAGGAAATCGTATTGTGCAAAGAAGACTGGCCAGCGATCGCTCCCCACCAGAAGACGGGTATGCCGATTCCTGCGATCACCAAATTGCACGGGCATTAAGTTCATCGCACCGTCAAACGTTTTAAAGAGAACGGAAGGATCAAAGGCCGTTAACGAAGTGGAAGACCGCGGACAACAAGGGCCTCAGTGCCCTTAACATGGTCGAGAAGATGATCCAGCGAAATCCACAAAGAAACTTCCGAAAATTGACTAAGGAGCAAAACGTCGACCACGAATTCATGCGAAGGTATATCAAAAAAAACTTGCAACTCATCCCGTACAAACTGACAAAAGGACACATTCTCACGGACCAAATGAAGGCGTCAAGGATCGAAAAGTGCAAAAATATGAAGTCCCTGTGCCGCGACGATGCCTTGAATCGGATTTTCTTCACCGATTAAAATATTTTTATGCTCCAACCTTTGCGAAACTCGCAGATGCAACGCGAGTTGCTACTCAAAGGGGCTCCAATATCGTGAAGGTGGAAAAGGTTCTTTTCCTGAATTCTGTGTTGGTGTGGGCGGAGATTTTCGAATTGGAAAAGTCAAAACACGTCTTCGTCCTAAAAGGCGTCAAGAACAACGCAGAGGCGTATCAGGAGGTAACTTCGGAAGGCACCGTGATCCCCTGGGCCGAAAAGAAATTGAAGAACATCGACTGGAGGTTTCAGCAGGATTGGCCGACTACCCACGGAGCTAAGAAGACGCTGGAGGGGTGCGAAGCCAGTCTCTTGCGATTTTGGACAAAGAGAGTTTGGCCCTCAAACTCCCCTGATTTGAACACTATGGACTTCGCAATTTGGGGAATACTGGATCAAAATGCCTGCGCAATCAAGGACAAGTCCCTGGATTCTTTGAAACACGCTCTGGAAAAAGCCTGGGCCTCAATCACGCTGGAAACAGTCTCGGCCATCTTGAAGAATTTACAGAAGCGTCTAGACGCCTGAATCACCTCTACAGGAAACCATTACAAATCATCTTCATTTTTTCGCGTACAGAATTTTCTGCTCGTTCGAATGGTGAATAAAACTAATTGTTTTGTTCTTTCAGTGAAAAGTAATGGTGTTTTATTTGCGTCACAGTAGTTATGTGTCACCCTGTATACGAAAAACTTAAAAAAAAAACCCACAAAATATATAAATAAGAAAACCAGTATTATTACAATTCTTCATATTGTCATGCCGCTTTGTAATTAGAAACATTTTGTCTAAGAAGCCAAAATAAACCGCGTTTCGACCGGATGAACTCTTTAAATACACAAATTGGTCAAGGGCAATCTTTGTAAAATATAAATGGAAAATCAACCTAACATTAGCTATTAAAAAGCATAAATTTGTTTTAGTTATATTAACTATATTGCTAAAATTCGCTGTTACATTTTAAAAATTCATTCGCAATAATTTCAAAGTGCTTAGAAAAGTTTATTCATATACATTCTCATTATCTCTACAAAATATCAATAAAACATCAGCATAACATTATCCCTCAAAAAGTATAAATCTGAATTGGTTACAATAGCTATATTGCTATAATTTGCTATTATACTTTTTTAAAATATCTGATTTTATTTCACAATACTTAGAAAAGTTATTCATATATATTTTCATCACCTTTAGAAAATATAAATAAAATATTAACATGATATTATCCCAAGTAAAAGTATAAATTTTATTTGGCTATACTAGCTATATTGCTAAAATTTTCTATTATACTATAAACAAAATATCTGCTTTAATTTCACAGTGCTTAGAAAAGTTAATTCATATATATTTTCACAATCTTTAGAAAATATAAATAAAATATCAAAATTACATTAGAAAATGTAATGTTGTGGTGTAAATGTAATGTAAATGATAAATACATAAATAAATAAATGATATTTTATCACTTTATAGCATTATTTTACTTAATCTGTTTATAAGTGATCATTATACATGTTTTTATTACATTAGCCCTCAAACAGTATAAATTTGATTTGATTACACTATCTATAACCTTAAAATTTGCTAGTCTACTTTTAAAAAAATCCTCTTTATTTTCACAACTCTTAGAAAAGTTTATTCCTATGTATTCTCATTTTCAAAGTATTAAATTATTAATTAACAAAGAAAGAATTTCCTAATGACATAAAACACGCGGCACTTTTATATATTCAATTGAAACACATGAAACATTTTTAAATCCATAGAGACTTTTAAAAACAATTTGATGATATAGTATGTTTATATATAGTTCACCATCATATTAAGTCCCAGAAAAAACACATAAAAAAAAGCGCAATTAGTTATAATTAGTGTTGTTATGATGAGCTAAAATTATAAATGATGGACTGAATGTTAAGTTAAAGTACAGAAGACCATGAATTTTGACGCAAATCTGACTGTAATGTTTTCATTAGTTTAAGACCTGTTTAAGAATTATGACAAACTACTCAGTAGAAGACGTATATTTTCTCTTTTTTTCTGTGGAACATGACGTAGTATATCAAAGTCGATTATTTCTGTGGAGAAAAAAAAAGAAATAAAAAAGTTATTGCAATGCGAAAAGTCGCATAGATTTTATATTCTTCAGTATTAATTTTTCAGTATCACTCTCTTAGCAATTGTGTGAAGGATTTATTTCAAGATTAAAAAGTTGAATAAAAAAAAAAATATTTTATTTAAAAAATCTATATATTTACGAGAACTTATATTATATTACCATTCATAAAAATAAGAATAAGATACTTGCATAGAACAAGAATAAGAAAAAAATATATTAAATAAGAATTCCGAATTGTCGAATTTTTTCATATTACTCTATTTTCGCATAAATTAAGGATAATTCGATACGAATAAATTAAATGAATAAAATATGTCAAAGTCATTACTAGTACTTACAGCCTATTATCCTCCTTAAAAATAGGAATTTACTACTGGCATAGAACATAAAGAAGAAAATGATAGATTAAATAAAAACTGAGTATTAACGAATTCTTCCTTACCACTCTGTTTTAAAATGTTTTAAGAATGTGTTTCAATCTTAAACAATTGATTGAAATTTTTTTTTAAGGAAAAATATAAATCATTAGCAGTTACTATCTATTCCTATTCTTTATGAATACTATTTTCTTTATGTAGCAAAAATAAAAAATGTTGAATAATTAAGAATTGAATAAAAACTAGGAATCAACGAATGAGAGAACACCACTATTATTATATAATTTGCAATTAATATTCATATTTACAATTAACAAAGTTAAGAAAGAAATCTTTGGCAAACTCTAAAACTAAACAAAATATCGCATAAATCTTATAAAAACATTATTTTGGTTACACTAATTATCTTGTTAGATTTTGGTATTTCCCCCTTCCCCTGTCATTTTTCGACCTGGGAATTTCATTCGCTGCATTACTATAACCTCACTGTTTGCTAAACTTGCACATCTAATCCCACACTGATATTTTGCATTTTTGAACGTATTAATTTCTGTGACATCCGCTTTCTTTTGATTTCAATCCTTTCTGGTTGCTCGATTTTCCAGCAATTTGATTCGCCGCTCTTCTGCAACCTCATTGTCTGTTGAAGTTCGTCGACAATTTGGAGCTGGAATTTTCCATAATTTATCTTTTCTTTTAGTATTTTTCATTTTTTGGACTTTTTTATGAGTTTATTTTATTAAATTTAAGTTATTATTATTAAGAATTAAATTTATTTTTAAAAAATGTATGGTTCTTTTGTCTTTTTCTATTTTCCTCCAGTTTGCTCATTTTGCCTCAATTTGCCTCATTTTGCTTGGTTTATCATCCCAATATATAGGAGTTTTTTTTTTCTCAAATTCCACCTTTCTGCTGTAGCTCAATGCATCATGTCCCAGTAGATTGATCATCATGGACAGTTGGTTAATGAAAGCATAAGGTACAACGTAGGTACAACGTCTTTCCGCATTAGTACATTGCTGCAATGTTTTGCTTAAGAATATTTGCTTTAATCTGCCAGTTTTCAAAATATTTTTATTCTTGTATATTTATGTTTCAAAACTTTTAATTCCAATTAATTAAAAGAAATGAGCTTTTATGCTCATTAAACAAATTACTCTCTTTTTCTGATGCTCAATTAAAATATGTGTTTAAAATAATTTTTTTAAATTTACGAAAAATGAATTCTTCAACATATTAACTTACAGAATAACAACTAAAAAGTAATATGTATACGAAAATAGCAATTATCAGTATTGTTATAGATTTTCCCCAATGACATATATCTTTAAAACTGAAAAATATTTTGTTAATTCAGCTAAAATTAGCAGCGTTTTAACCATTAAATAAAAAGCTCATGTGTAACTGTAAAAAATCAAACAAAATGAACTTATAACTCATCTATAAAAGTTTAAAAATAATATGAATTTATTTTGGCGCAGTCATTGAATTCAGGTAATTTTTCTTTCTGTTAATAACTATTTGGTAAACATTTTAGTAACATCCATTTAAATTTCAGAGTTTTGCGTAGTGAAATAGTAATAAAATGAAATGGTAAAAATATAACTATAAACTTAAAACTTTCGAATTTGTTTTGGATAAAATAAAAGTAATGTTTTATTTAAGAAAGTAATACATCTTTATTTTAAATTATTTCATTTTTGTTCTTAAACAAAAGAAATAGTTTTTAAATTAATTAGAATAACGCTATGTTAAGAGTCATATCCATATTGTTTCAGTTATCTAGTTATAGTTTTATTTTGTCAGTATATACATGGATTTCGTTTACTGACTTAATTGTATGAATTATGAATTTCAAATTAATACACTGTTAACAATAGGCAACAGCCCAGTCATTCGACCGCTTTTATAGATAACGCTTCCTTAAGCGTAATTTTCTTCGCATATTTTAGCGTATATGACGATAATATGGTCAATAATATTGTCATGATACCTTCATCATCTGGTCAATTAACCATTATTGGCAAAAACTGTCAGATGGCTGGACAGTTTACTGTAGATTTTTAACAGTGTAACTTCAGTTGTTATCACTCATATATTTTAAATGAATTCACGCCTTATCTGCTGGTATTGCGCAATTTTTTGTCACACAATCTTCTTAAAACATGTACGTCCTACAGTTTAATAAGCATGCACATAACTAACGTAAAAGAGCCTTTAAATGGATAAGAAAAAGTTAATGCTTTTTAATGTTCAAATAACCTAACGAATGTTTCTTTTTAGTTCATTATATTAAATATTATAAAATATTTTACTTGTCGTATAAAATATGTTTTTCAGATGAAAACTTAGTACTAATACAAGAGTGCCACAAGCGAATATTTTTATATTCAGTTCGCATCTCTATTTTTAAAATATACATTTTGTAATATATTCCTCTTGCAAATGTTGTTAAAGCATATGTAAAATATTTTAGTTTTGTAAAAGTGGTGCGAAATAGAATTAAAAAAATAGTCGCCTGTGGCAGCCCTGCAATATGATATAGATTTAAAATATAATAATACTACAAGAACATTTATTTTCTCCGACTGGTAACAATTTTCTATTTCTGTAAATTAAAAAATACAATGTGTTTGATTCTTTCTACAAATATTGAACGAAATAACACCTACCTAGCCCATTTTAATATTGATAAAATATGTTATCCAGTAGAAAAAGTACTCTGTAATAATTCAGATATCTCTCTGACGTTTTTTAAATTTACAAAATAATAAAATTAGGTCTTTCATTTTCACCGAATATCTACTTTCAACTTGAATATCTCCTATACACCTTTTTTTCCAATATGCTCTATTCTTACAATGAAAATATTTGAAAACGGAAATGAAAACGAAAACTAATATTATCATATGAATCAATATTTGAATTGCAATGATATGACATAAGCTATATTTATTCCAATACTTCCATTTTATTCCCCCTTACCTACTTTCTACACTCCTAAGTATCTCTTTCATCCTCTTGGCAACATACCAAATGGCAAAGCAACGCGGTATATTCAATTCGGTGCAAGTCAATGCATAATGAAGTAGCGAGGAAATGGAAACATCTTTATATAACAGTATTACATAAGATAAATATATTGATTTGAAATCTGTCCTCGGCAGCTACGCATTTTATAGGAGAAATGTGAAGATGATTAAATCAGAGAATTATGCTTAATGTTAAATAAAATGTGGGGGATGCCTAATATGATTACACGATTATTAAATGCTGAAATGGTTAATGTCCTCTGAGGTGTTTAGCATTTTTACAAACTCCCCCCTTTTCTGTGAGTTCGGGTCATAAAGATTTGTAAAAGTATTAGCAATGCCATATGAATGTTTGGAAGTTAAAAACAGATGTGTAAATTTAATTATCTAAAGATAAATTTCGTTTTGTATGACTATTTAAACTTCTTTTACCTTTCTTGTCAAAGATGTGATCAATAAAGTTTTTTTAAAAATTGCAATTCAAATTTTCATGGCAGTCTAAGAGAATTACACGTTTTTTAAATGCTGAAATGTTTAATATCCTCTGACGTATTTTTGCATTTTTCAAACTCTTCTTTTCAGCGAGTTTAGTTCATAAAAAATTGTGTTGAAAACGGATGTGTAAATTTAATTTCCTAAAGATTAAGTTCGCTTTGCATTTCTATTTAAACTTCTTTAACCTTTTTTTAACACTGCCATAAAGAATGTTTGAAATTTGAACACAGATATATAAATTTCATTAACAAAAAATAAAGTTCGTTTTGCATGGCTATTTAAACTTCTCTAATCTTCTTTGTCAAAGATGTGAAGGAAAAATTTTTGTTTAATTGAAATTGAAACTTTTACAGAAGCTTATGCTAGTAAAATCTTATAGGAAAACGTTGAAAGATCATGGCAGTTAAAACATATTGGAAGAGCTGAAAAAAAGATGTTGATGGGGGTGGGACAAAAACTACTTCTGAAGGTTTTTGTTGTGACATTCGTTCAGGATAGACAGATAATCTCAAAATTTTTAATATTTCTTATCCAAGTATTCCAGACTTGCCCAATAAAGCGTTTTCTAAATGAAAATGATTTAGTTCTTCCACATATGGATGCAGAAAAAGGAATGTCTAATAAAGCTTCTAATTATATGTAATTTACTTGTACCTCTATATCTACTGCTGAACCCCGAAGTATCTGTTTCATCCTTCTATTAAGTTACCAAATAACAAAGTAACGTGGTATTTACAATTCCTTGTAGCTAGATAGATAACGTAATAGCGAGAAAACATCTTTATAAACAGTATTGCACAAGATAAATGATATGATTTGAAATATATCAGCAAAGCATTTTATAGGGGAAGCCAGATGGTAATTATTAAATCAAGGAATTATGTTTAATATTAATTAACAAGTGAAAGAATCCTATTATGATTGCTCTGTCATTAAAGACTGAAATGTTTAATGTACGCAGACCACTTAAATTAAAAATAAAATCTCTATTTATAGTAACAGGTGTTCAGCCCATATTAATATCGATTTCGATGTAGTGACAATGTAAGAGAGAAAGGGTGCAAGCTTAGATATACTGCTCACAAGTGAAGGTGAATCTTCGTAAATTTAAATTTTGAAAAGTATGATTGTTTATATTTATTTGACATTTACTATAAGTGAATAGACAATAAAGGTTTTTGAATGAATGTTACGGAATTTTCAAGAAAATTTACGTCGGTAATGAAATTAGTACATATAGATATACAAAAAAATTATTAAAATAATTAGAACAGTTTATCCGATTTACAGAATATTTTTCTGAGTAGATTCATACACTTTGCTAGTTATTCATTATTTAGATGCTGGATAGAACTGCAGTTGAACCATAAAATGTTTCAGTTGATTTTAGATAAAGATAAATGGATTTTATGTATTAACTATTTCTTTCCAAACATGTTAGGTACGTCCAATAAAATGTTTATTTTCTAAGTTGAATTAATTGATTCTATAGCTACATAGCCACGAGAGGGAATGACAAATAATGGGGTATATTCCATTTAGTGTAAATGATTTTAATGAATCGACAGAGATTGAAACATGATTATATTGTTCTATACGCGAGTTTAATAAATTGCACAGTAATCTGTGCTCGGTAACAACGCAATTTGTAAGAGAAACATGCTAAAAAATATCTTTAATATTAAATAAATTATGAGAAATATTGACAAGAGAGGTTTTTAAATGAGAGTTGGAAACATTCGCGCTCAATTAGCTTGTTGAAACATATAGCAATACAGTTTCAGGGGGTTGGAACCTGCATTAAGATCTCAAGATAACGTTTGGGAGTCTTATGCACTATTTGGGTGCCGGTAAAGACTAAAGCTGAGGCTGAATGTATTTTTTGTTGATTTAGTTCGCATAGTTGAATTGAAACTCTTAACTGCATTTATCAAATCATGTAGTATACATTACTAAATATGTCGTATAACACATTTATTATGTAAATTAAAATCAAATGTTTGATACTCCATTTCCATACAACGAAAGAAAACATCAAATAATTATGGTGTACACAATTAGTTGCAAGTCAATGGATCATGAAGTTGTGAAATAATTGGAACACAATTACAAAACTATATGATAGAAGACATTTCACAAACAATCAACATTACAATATTGATTTCAAATCTGCTCCAGATATCTACGTATTTTATAAAATAAATGAGAATATATTTATAAATTTGAAAAACTAGATTTATGAGTGCTATTTGTACAAAGCATTATGAGAGTAAGAGTTTATTAAATAGTGAAATATTTATTATTCTCAGAACTCTTTTAATTTTCGTTACAAAATCCGAATGTTCTGTTTCATCGCATTGTAAAAGTGGGATACATGTAATTCAGCATGCACACCAAGATAAGTCTTGCTTAAATTTATTTTGTTACCATCAAATTTCAAAATGTATGATCCTTCTTCGATTTCTAAATCCCGTAGAGTTACTTAATTGAACAAAGAATCTTTAGAACTAAAAGTACATACATTTTCATGAAAGTTTATGTTAGTATGAGTTACGTATAATAAAACAGTGATTTATTATTTGGTACTAAAACCTGCTAGAAGTACAGCAGACATCGATCTCTTTATAACCGTCCTATATAAGTCCAATAAAATATTATGCAAATTTCCATGGAAGTTTTTGTCTATATGATATGCTACGCATGAACTAAAACAATGATAAGAATAGGTGGATGTAACCTGTTGGTAGAACAGCAGAAAACCTACAGGAGTAGTTTGTTTATTTTGTTCAATACTCGAGCATAGTTTTTGGCTAAAACAAACCCTCCAGTTTTTATGGCCTCTTTTTAGTACAATTGGATGTTAAAGTCTTCGCTGCTTAAACCATTTCTATTTCAAATGAAAAGATTGTTCTCTGATTTACATATGTTTATTTAATCCTTTCCCTGTACGTCTGCCAACGACATAAGCAAATAAACTATTTCAGTTGTAAAAGAAGACAATTAATAAAAATAACATATTTACTTTTAACTTACGGAATTTTGGTTTTACTCTTTCGTAAGTATAAATAAGAGTAACTATCCAGTAACTATCAAGAAGTAAAGTGCAATTTATATAATTATAACCATTGATTTACCCCAAATAAAACCAGAGTTTAAAATTGAGAAAAATGTAGGTAATTTATAAAAATACAAACACAAACGGAAAAAATTATATAAATAGCTCGACTGAATATAAATATATTGAGAAACATTTTATTTAAAAAATAGATTATGTCTTGGACAATTTATAATAGATCTTAGCTTATTTTTATATGTGTGTGTATTTCTAATTGAAATAATAGCGTCATTATAAATATCACAATTAGAAAATGTTATTTCTCGAAAGCCACAATAAATCGCGTCATCGTCGTAATTCTTACATTATTCTTAGAAATCGGTTATTGTTATTAGAAGAAAGCACTAAAGACTTCAAAATGGCAGTTTATGAATATCTAAAAATCTTTTACATTCAACACAAAATGGAATAGAATTGTATAATAAAACTAACCTTTGTAGATTCTCTGGATGCACGAATTCAACGGAATCTAAAAATTAAAGAAAAATATTCATTATTAAAAAGTATATTGTAAATTTTAGCATGTATTAACAAAATTTCAGAAGGATAAGTTAAATCATTTTATATATATATATATATATATATATATCGATATCATACCTTCGTTAAGGCGTTAGTCCATTTAATTTATAATTCGAAATGATTTTTTAAATTTAAAAATGAGCTTACAAATTGAAGTTTGTAAATAGTAATACTATTGCAAAAAACTACGCATTATTATGTAACATCTAGGTGAAAAAAATATCAAAGTTTATGTAATATAATTATCTGTTTAAATTACATGGTAATTCACTTCTTTCAAATAGTAATTGTAAAAATAGACTAAATACATTAATCGAAATCAATAAAGAACGCAATGTTAAATTAACAAGTATTTTGAAAAGGATTCTGATTAGCAAGAAGTGCATTTCAAACTTACTCCCATAGTCCCATATGCTTCACGTTTCAAAGTTGTAGTTAGAAAAACCTTAGGTCGACAATATTTATGAAAAATAAAATGTGACTGCAACATCAGTCAACAATTAAATGCGCATTTTAATAAGATACCTTTTGAATAAAGCGTTAGCAACAGCAATGATTTGTTATCATGGCTTTAGATTTACACAAAAATCATTAAAAAATTTCCTGTACAAAAGTTAAAAAAATAGATATTTGATTAGAAAAATTATTGCCTGCCAAAGATTTGTTGTGTTTTTAACAGTTATAACTTGGTTGCTATAGCATTTGCAAAATTTTTCGTTTCTTCAACTTTTCTCGCATTATGTAATTTATGTTAGAATTTCTAACATCAATAGAAGTAATGTTTGACGAACATTCATTCCACAGGAAACTGAGTGAATGAAAACTAACTTTACATATATTAAAAACATTTATGTTTCTTCGTTTTCAGAAATGTCAAAGCAACGCTTGTTTTAAAATATAAAGATAAAGTTTTACCTCTATTAAAATCCATATATTTTTAAATAGATTCTAGAAACCGGCATTAAAAATGTCAATAAAATTTGCAGAAAACGGCTACAAGAATTGCACTTTCACTTTAACTTGAAAGAAAATTGTCAAGTGAATCTTCATCACCCATATGTTGATTGTAATTTTCGATAAACATTAATCACAGACATTGTACTGTTATATTATCAATTTCATAATTCTTGCCTTCTATTGGCCAGCCAGGTAGATGCATTATACTCTAATTAGAAGCTGTCGACTTGATTGAATCGTCATTCTTTCCAGCTACTGCAAGGCTTGAAAGCTGGTTCTCATATTCCGCATTTTTTATGTTATTTTATACCGAGATATAATGGGTTATTTGCCTAAGCCGTTGTCACGAATTTTCCAATAACACGAAGCCCCGACTTCGGAAGTATAACAAAATTCGATTCCTCCTGACAATCTTCATCTCAGAAAAGTTCTGAATCATCAATATTGCCCAACTCTTTTTCACATTCTAAGGCTTCATTTAATGTTAAACATTGCTGTTTAGAATTTAGGGATGTATTTTAAAATGGATATAGAATTTTAGGAAATTATCAATTAGCTTGCACAGTGTGATTTGTACTGACTTTGCATTTTTTTCAGTATTTTAAGTATAGCATATTTGCAATAGAAAATTTAAATATTATCGTTGACTTTCGTACCATTTCACTAAATACAGTTTAAGATAAGCCTTTCGTCATAAAAATATTCGATCGGAGTAATTATTAGAATCATTTGTAACCCGACATTTTCCTTTATGATATGCTTAATGGTAGTCGATTTTCTTTTAGATTTAAAGAGTTAAAAAAAAAATTAAAAAAAAATTAAAAGGTATAAATAAAATTTTACAGAAATGACACGCACATATTTTCTGAATGGATTGTACTATTGGATAAGCTATAACGTCACTTGTGACAATTTTAAGTCAATTTCAAAAAATTTACTTTTTAAAAAACATTACGATTATCAAAATTACGCTAATGATTAAGCGGAATTATTCGGTAAATAAACAAAACAGAAGTTTTTTAAGAATGAAAATGTGAATTGAGGCTTAAAGAAAGAGGTTTCTTCCTGCAACATTTGAGTTTCTGCTATAGTATTCGAAACATCATTTGTAATAATTTCAAGCCAATTTTCTTTTTTTTAAAACATGAGACTTATCAAAATGGAACAAATAGTTAAGCGGAATTATTCTGCAAATATACAACTACAGGAATTTTTTTGAATAAAAATCTCTCAAAGAAAGAGTTTTCTTCCTGAAACATTTGAATTTCTGCTACAGTATTCGAAACATCATTTGTACCATTTTCAAATCAATTTTATTTTTAAAAAACATGACACTTATCAAAAAGTAACAAATGATTAAACGGAATTATTCAGCAAATATACAACTACAGAGACTTTTTTTAAAATAAAAATTTGGATTGAGGCTCAAAGAAAGAGTTTTCTTGCTGAAACATTTGAGTTTCTGCTATAGTATTCGAAACATCATTTGTAATAATTTAAAGCCAATTTTCTTTTTTTAAAACATGACACTTATCAAAATGGAACAAATAGTTAAGCGGAATTATTCTGCAAATATACAACTACAGGACTTTTTTTGAATAAAAATCTCTCAAAGAAAGAGTTTTCTTCCTGAAACATTTGAATTTCTGCTACAGTATTCGAAACATCATTTGTATCAGTTTCAAGTCAATTTTCTTTTTAAAGAAACATGACACTTATCAAAAAGTAACAAATGATTAAACGGAATTATTCAGCAAATATACAACTACAGGACTTTTTTTTAAATAAAAATTTGGATTGAGGCTCAAAGAAAGAGTTTTCTTGCTGAAACATTTGAGTTTCTGCGACAGTATTCGAAACATCATTTCTGAAAGATTTAAGCCAATATTCTGCGGTTATCTGCAAATATACAAAAAAACCTTTTCTTTATTTATAAATTTGGATTGAGGCTCAGTGAAAGTGTTTTCACCCTGAAACAATTGAGTTTCTGCTACAATATTCAAAACATCATTTCTGAGAGATTTAAGCCAATTTTCTTTTTAAAAACATGACGGTTATCAAGATTACAGAAATGGTTAAGCGGAGTAATTCTGCAAATATACAAAAAAAAAAAAAATTTCTTCATTTATAAATTTGGATTGAGGTTCAGTGAAAGAGTTTATCCCTGAAACAATTGAGTTTCTGCTGCAATATTCGAATCATTTGTGATAGTTTAAAACCAATTTCAGTAATTTTACTTTTTTTAAAAAAACATGACGTTATAAAAATTAGACAATTGGTTAAGCGGAATTATTCTGCAAATGTAAAAAGAACCTTTTCTTTATTTAAAAATTTGGACTGAGGCTCAATGAAAGAGTTTTCTCCCTCAAACTTTTGAGTTTCTGCTACAGTATTCGAAACACCATTTGTGTCAGTTTTAAGACAATTTCAGTAATTTAATTCTTAAAAAACATAACGGTTATCAAATTTACACAAATAGTTAAGCGAAATTATTCTGCAGAGATACAAAAACATAACTTTTTTAAACAAAATTTTGGATTGAGGCTCAAAGAAAGAGTTCTCGCTGCAGCATATGAGTTTCTGCTATTGTATTCTAAACGTAAGTTGATGAAATATTTCCATGACAAGCTAAGGAAAAATCCTTCCCTAAATATATTTTTTCGGGTAAAAAAGACACCTTTTAAAAATTTAAACTTCACTTAAAAAATTTTGATTTCAATTTCATTGAATTTTACTCTTATGATGAGTTTTCCTTATCTTACTATCGCAGTATAATATGCTCTCATTCCAGTAATTTTGTGAGCGCTTTTCAAAAGAATGAAATTAAAAATTAATATATTTGTATAACTGAAAAGTATCCTAATTTTTGGGTACAACTATTTCCGAACAGTAATATTAATATCCGTCTAACTTAATCGCAAATGTCTCTCAATAAATAAAGAGAATATTACACCCATAAGACGGTATAAGATAATGATGGGTTCAGATCAATATTTCAGCTCATTTTATGAATTCAGTTTGCCCACATATTATACTATTATAATAAGAAATATAGATATATAATTGAACTGCTTGTTTTTGTTTTATTTTTCTTTTCATTGATTTGTATTGCATTAATTTAGAACAACTTCCCACTAAATGAATGCTTCCAAATGGCCAATAATAATACTGAATGATGAATGTTTTGTACTACATCGGCTGATGTAATGACAAGAAAAATATATAGCAACATTTTTTTAACCACTGAGAAATAATTTACTACTGTAGGGCTAGAGATATATGCAGTGTAGAAATATATTTTACCCCACACTGTTTATATGATATTTACAAATTCAAAAGTATTTAATTTTTACCCGACTGAGTTATATGTTTTAAGCGTATCTCGGTATGTGGATTTCTTTATACCCTCGAAACATCTCAACGGCTGGATGGATTTTAATGAATGAGGACTCTATCGATTACCTGAACCGTCCGATGGTTATAGGCTAGGTTTTGTTTTTATAAGTTCTAAATGTTGGCTGTAAAGTACAAAATGGTGGTAGGGACGAAAAAATTTACGCACCATATTGAGGGGCATATCATTGGATAGGTCTTTCAAAATGAAGACGATGTTTCATTGACTATTGTACAGTCAGAAGCTTCGTTTAAATATTACACAACCTGGAAGTTGTGTAGGTAGGATCTCTAGCTTTACTGCAACACTGAAAATTTACTTATAATCATTTAAAAACCATCATAGACATCTATAGGCCTCATCAAAACAGTGTTTATAGATAGGAACTAACAATTAAAAACAACTTAAAAGTCATCAATACAAGTAAATAAAGAAAATAGGTAAGTAATATAAAAAATAGGTTCACATTGATGAGAAATAATTAACTAGTTCGCTTTTTACGCAGTTGGGTTTTTTTATTTTTAATAGTGCTTTTATAAAAAATGGGGTATCATGCATCTGTGTGCTGCACTCATTAAACAGTCATAATATAGTGACTTAGAAAAGTTTAATTCAAATTTTAAAATACATTTATTATTGATTTGTAGAAAAAAAAACATGTTGTTTCACATTTTATTTTTTAAAAGAGTACTCTTGTGTTTAATAAAGATCCATTATGTTTCCAAGAACACATCTCATATACATATCTGTGCAAAAAAATCTTATGTTTATTTTTGGAATATCTTTAAAGTTAATTAAAAAATATCTATGTCATTTAAAACCATTAAAAATTCATAAAAAATCTATTCATCTTGATGGTTAATGCATCAAACGGCATTCTGCTTGCCGTTTTTGGAATAAAGTTTTCACCTTTTCTCCAAGGCATTTCGCAAGTTGTGTTCTTGTAAATTTATTGGATGTTAATTAAACACAAAAGTGCTGTTTTTACAAATAAAGTGTGAAATGACATGTTTTCCTACAAAACAATAATAAATGTATTTTTAAATATTGAATTAAAAGAACTCTAAATTACTATATTATAACTGTTTATCCAGTACAGCACAGGTATGCGTGGTATCACATTTTTTTGCGCAACTAATGCCTGATAAAAATCGGTATAAATATAAACTTATAATACAGGCAGTAACTAACCAACTTTGTTTATTATTATTTGTATCTATTTTTGTTTAATGTTTTTCTGCATATATATTTTTAATTAATGTATACATAAAACTAATACAGTAAGTTTAGCGTAAACGGAAATAAATAAAATATTCTTTTGATTTTTCTATTTAACGTTCTTTTTAAAAATGTATCAAGATTTTCTCTTAAATAAATTTCAAATAAACTGGTGATAGAATGCATACTTACTAAACAAAAGTTTAATTATGTTACAAAATTCTTTGTGTCGAATTTGTTAATATCCTACTTTTTCAAGGCAAATATTTACAAATACCTTAGAAAATATTTAACTAATTTAATTTTCTGCATTATTTGGATTTATGTAAACATGTCACCGCTGCTGAAAAATGTATTTAGAAAATAAGTTTATTCTGAAAGAATATCTTTTGAAAATATTTACTTATGCATTAATTTGCTTCCTGTTACACCACATTTCACGAAAATAGTAGCTAATATTGGAGAAAAAATATGTAACATCTTACAATGCGTTTAAATAAAGTATAAAAATAACTTGCAATTATTTTTTTTCCTTTTTCCTAATTTGTTCTATTTAAGATAATTTAAATTCACAGGATGACTTTACATTGTCTTTCAGGATGACTTTACATTGTCTTTCAAAAATGAAATGACAGTTTTGATGTTATAAACAGACAATATCTTACCTTATTAACCATGTATCTACTGACGATAAATATAAGTACCATTAAAATGACTTGGCATAAAATTTATTTAATGCATCGATTAGTAGTAATACAGTTTAGATGTATTGGTTTATCTTGTCCAAAAGCATTATTGGTTACAAAAAACAAAAATATTTTTAAAAGGGTGATTTCTTTTGCCTTTGCATCTTTTCAGCTTTCTTACCTTTAATGGAGGAGCGGGGGTATTTTTCAATTTGGAAATATTTCTATATTTATTTTGTAAGAAAATTATGTTTGTACATTTCCTAATTCTACAAAATACTAAGAAAAAGACTTTAAATAAAGGATTTCAGTAGGGTTATAAATATTGTACATAATCTCTATAGATTCAAATTTAATTAATTCTTCTAAATCCTTCAATAATTTTAAAATCCTTCTAAAATTTATTAAATGATTACGTAAATCTTCTAATGTAGCTTCAAAAATTACCGAAAAAAGCTTAATAAGATACAATTTTCATGAATTCATATTTCAGTACATAAAGAGTTAAAATATGAAAATGGTAAACAATATCTTATAAAATTGTGTTCGCAATTTTACTATTTTAGGGCATTTGGAAGTGCCGATACATTCCACTTTAAATTAAAGCATTACCTTTTCTCAGGAACTACCAGAAATAATCACTTGAAATTTTTTATATATATAATGTAAAACCTTCCTAACAAAGTATAGTCAACTTTATAAACAGATCTTCATTTATTTATTTTTTTTATTTAGAATAAAAACCACTTAAAAAAACTCTCATTTTTCCAAAAAAAATTATTAAAATTTTGTAGAAATGCGTGTAACTAAAGTTTACAAATTAGGTTAAAATAATGCTATAAAAAGTGATAGAATATCTTTATTAAGACTTACGATCGTTTCATCGCACAATCGGCGACATTTTCAAAATCAATCATAATAGAAAATATTTTCACATTACTTAAAAACAATTATAGTAAACAATGTCACGAGACATGAAGCATAATGAAAATATTGCAACCATAAAATAAAATAAAAATTAAATTAGCTATTTGCGAGCGTGGATTAATTTTTTTTCACATAATTTAAAAACAACAAGGTAAACAATGTCACGAGACATCAAGCATACTGAAAAACATTGCAAAACATAAAATAAAATAAAATTAACTTGGCTATTTGCGAGTGTGGATTAATTTTTACTATTGTTTCTACAATTACTTAGTATCTCTTTCCAAATTCTAGGTAAATCAAGGGACACAGAATCATTGCAAATATTTTCGTTGCGTAAAAATATTTCTATTGATTCTCGGACTATGGATGGAAAATAAAATCTTGATGGATAAATTAACTTGCTATTTTTAAATTCAATCTGTAAAGGTTCTTCACTGCATAATCTGGCGAAAGCTGTGGTTCTTCTATTGTACTTGATGTCTGCTATATGTTCTTTGATTCTAGTTTTAAGTTTTCTGCCTGTCATACCTATATAAAACTGCTTTGTTCCATCTTCTTTGGTGAAAGGTATTTCGTATACTCCTGCTAATTGGTTGGACTCAATTTGATCTATTTTCTTGCATACTATATTTTTTATTTTCATGGATGGTTTTGCGACTAGGAAGATATTGAATTTATTGAGTTTATATTTTAAGCGTTCGAAGAAACCAGGAAAATATTGTAAAGTGGATCACGTGGAATTTTGTGGCTTGAAATTTCTTTTCTTTTTGTTCTTCAAGCTCTTAATTAATTTTTCTATGGTGCTTTCTTTGTATCCATTAGCAGGAGTATACGAAATACCTTTCACCAAAGAAGATGGAACAAAGCAGTTTTATATAGGTATGACAAGCAGAAAACTTAAAACTAGAATCAAAGAACATATAGCAGACATCAAATACAATAGAAGAACCACAGCTTTGGCCAGATTATGCAGCGAAGAACCTTTACAGATTGAATTTAAAAATAGCAAGTTAATTTATCCATCAAGATTTTATTTTCCATCCATAGTCCGAGAATCAATAGAAATATTTTTACGCAACGAAAATATTTGCAATGATTCTGTGTCCCTTGATTTACCTAGAATTTGGAAAGAGATACTAAGTAATTGTAGAAACAATAGTAAAAATTAATCCACACTCGCAAATAGCCAAGTTAATTTTATTTTATTTTATGTTTTGCAATGTTTTTCAGTATGCTTGATGTCTCGTGACATTGTTTACCTTGTTGTTTTTAAATTATGTGAAAATTAATCCACGCTCGCAAATAGCTAATTTAATTTTTATTTTATTTTATGGTTGCAATATTTTCATTATGCTTCATGTCTCGTGACATTGTTTACTATATTATTGTTTTTAAGTAATGTGAAAATATTTTCTATTATGATTGATTTTGAAAATGTCACCGATTGTGCGATGAAACGATCGTAAGTCTTAATAAAGATATTCTATCACTTTTTATAGCATTATTTTAACCTAATTTGTTTATAAGTGATTATTATACATGTTCTTACTAAAGTTTACTTCAAGGGATATGTGTGAAATTTTCTGACAAGACCGCAAGCCGTAAAAACAATAAAAAACAGATAAAAACCTTTCTAAAAATGCATATATTCGTCTTATTTAAAATCAAAATTGATAAAAACAATTGAAAAAAGAAATAAAGAAAAGAAAAGACTAGAAAACAGGAATTCTGCTTTTTCAGAATTTAGTGTCTCTCCCTATGAAAAGAAATATATGCATATATATATATGTATAGATAGATAGAGAGAGAGAGAGAGAGAGAGAGAGATAGATAGATAGATAGTACAAAGCATAATTCAGTTTAAAGACATAACACAGGATTTTATTTTATATATAATGACGTCATTTGCATCCGCTGAAGAATACCATATTTACGATTCAGTGTTAAACAACATCTCTAAAAAAGTATGCATATGACGTCACTATCGGATAATAATACACAAATCCAGCAAAAAAGCAATGTCGTCATTCAAGAAACTTGACAAAAAAGAAGGATCTAATGATTCATGTGTTTGTAACATTAATATGGATACATAAAATTAAATATAGTTTATGATAGCTACATGTTTTATTAAAAATCATAAATTTATATTAATCAACATAACGCGTATTTTAATTACAATTTTTTTCAGTTGTTATGGGAAAATGGCAATAAAAAGGTGTAATAATCTACTATTTTCCAACTATTTTTCCTTTATTTTCTTCAGAAATGGAGTGTTTCAATTACCAACATTAAAAAATCCCACTAAAAAGTCTACAAAAAAATTAATATCTCAAAAATAAATTGAGATGCACTTTTCAAACAAAGTACTTTTTCCCCCTATACGACGGTATAAAAATTAATAATGTGGTATGCTTAGAAGTTTAAAAAATTGCAGTAGAGATCATCCCGTACAATGGTACATTTGCTTTGTTTTACGGATGGCTTATATAACGGAACGTTATTTTTTAGAGGCGACAGTTTAATAGCTGGCCTAATGAAATAGCGTATCGTGGCCTAATAATATATTGCACTTTCTTTAAAAAGATTAATCGAAGTTTAAAAATCAACATTTTGAGAAAATTCATTTTAAAATTTCCATATATAATGTTTACGTATGATATAAAGAAACTGAATTTCTTAATTTTTTTTTCTTGTAATCCTAGAAGCTAAACTTATATACAATTCGAAAGGAGGGAAATAAGGGATTAAATATATATATACAAAAAATGACTTTTTTCAGGAATTTGACTTTCAAATGCTCTTAATAAAAAATAATTTTTCTCTTTAAGGGATGAACCGGAATTAACATTTAGAACTTTAACAGTCTAGGATTCATAGTAACGGTATTATTCATCGATTTTAATTATTTTCTTTAAAATTTAATGACATTACAACAATTTCTGGAAGTGCGCAGTAATTCGGTCTGTTACACAGTCGTATCCTTTCTACTAAATTTCACGATGTTGAGTATCTGGATTAGTATTATTGTAATAATAATCGTAGCATCACAACTCTTATAAATCAATATAAACCTGTTAAAGAATCGATATATCTTTTCAAAATATAAAAAATACCAGTGAATAATCTGGATAAGATTGAAGGGAGGCGTTTTATACTTCTAACTAAGTAAGCGAGTTTGCAATCATATGTTTTCACATTATTGTTTTTTGTGTTTCTACATCTGGCTTGACACATATTTTAAAATAAAAATGTGTGCTGAAGAACACTAAGTATTTATTTAATGTTTATCACTCAGTATAAAAATGAATATACATTTTTCCCCCAAAAGATATTCAAGTCTTTTTTAATCATATCGGAATATTAGAATACAGTAAAATCTGTTAATAGTGAATCTGTCTGTAATATAAACCTGTCTTAAACGAATAATTTCCGTAATTTCCGCGAAAAAAAACAATACAGATGCAATTGACAAGATAGCCTTATAAGCCAGAAAGTTTTCTGAAGCGAAATTTTATCTCAAACTTTATTATTACATCTTACCAATGTTTACTTAATTTTGTGGAAACGATGCATTTTTAGTTTTAAGGGGACATGGAACTTTCAAACTCATTTATTTATTTATATTTTAAATTTCACTTAAAATACTATTCAGTGCACATTATGTGCATTATGGCATATATTTATCACACAGTAAATGAAAAAGAAAAATTGGAAGATAACTAATTTGCCTGAATATTTTAAGCGTTTCAAATCAAAATCAAATTTCAAAGTAGTTGCTTAAAAGGCGAAAAGGCCGACATAGTGAAAAAGATTCATACCGGGCTCGAACCCGGGCCATCAGTATAGCGGAATGACGTTCAACCGACTAAACCACATGGAACGATACCCAGCCTGGAAAATTTCTCACTATTATATGTTGGCAAGTCTACAAACGCAGCACAAGATGGAATATTTATCGTGAGCCAAGATGGAATATTTATCGTGGCGAACACGAAGCTTGATTAAATCCAGCATCGATAGAAACTATATTAATACATGGAAATTATTCCAGAGATAAACGTTCGCCTCGCATACAATATTAGTCGGTAGAACGTCAGTGCGCTATACTGATGGCTCGGGTTCGAGTCCCGACATGGAATCTTTTTCACTATGTTGTCCCTTTGCGCATCTTAAGCAATTACTTTGAAATCTGATTTTCATTCGAAATATTGCATGCAAGGCGAGTGTTTCTCTCTGGAATAATTTCCATGTATTAATATTTTAAGCGTTATGAAGAATTTTTCAAAATGCCCGTGCGCATTCCATATTAATTAAAATCCCAAATATTTTTTATGCAAGTTTGGTTTATATATACCAATATAACTGTGCATATTTTTTTAAAAGCAACAAGGGAACCACTTTTGGTGTTGCTCGCACCTAGCATCGATACCTGGTGCATTTTGTAGCCCTATACATAAAAATTAGAGAACCGATAAAATTTTCCTGTTAAAATCATATTTTATATACTTTTTTATACTTTTATTTTTTTTGTTATTACATTTTCATTTGTTTATTTCCCGCCAAAAGTGAGTTAAGTCACCAAATATTGTGCTACAATTTTTCCGCCCGTTTTATCCGGGGAGTGAATGTACAGTACATATTACAATTATATCAGTTTGCTATTTGTTTGATAATAATTGATAGCATAGGAAACAAGAATTTGGTTTTGTCCTTTTTTTCTATGCAGACGATAAATATATAAATAGTAAATATACTTCTATAAAAACTTTCAAGATCATTGAAAACTATTTTTTTAATGAAATACAAAATAAGCAAACTATTTTCTTTTGAAATCAAATGTAATAATGTTTCGAATGTTTAAAATGAATTGTTCCTGTATTAAATAATCCTCTGGTAAATGTAATCATAAAATAAATTAATATTTTTACATAAATTAAGAAATTTACTGTGGCTAATTTAGTCGGACATTACAATTTCTAGTGAAGTTCCTCTCCTCGCACAAGACAAACAGCTATGATATTTGGCTAGGGTTGCCGGAAGCTCTACGTTTGAAAAAAAAAGCGCCAATCGTTTCCTCGCCAAAAATGTGAATATAATGTTGCAATTTTTCGAAATCAAATTCGTGGGGTTTTGAAGAATTGTTAAACTTTTGTCAATATTTTATATTTATTATTAACTAATTTTTCATTTTTAAATAATTTTTTTTAAAAAACGTGTTGAAAACGTACTTTTTCAATGTTAATAGTTCGATAAGTGGGCTCGAAAATTGCATTTTCAGAAAGTTATGCTGCTGTAAAATCAAGAAATATTATTTTAACAGAAAAATTTTATCGATTCTCAAACTTCGTAATATAGGGCTTTAAAATGAACAAGGTCTCAATATTAGGTGCTGGCAGCACCGAAAGTGGTACCCTTGTAAGTGGTACCCTTGTAAGTGTAAATTGAAAAGTTAAATGTAGTTAACTGCTGAAATAAGATGCAAAAATGCTGAAAATTTCATAAAATCTAGAAATCTTTTCCTTACATTTATATTCAAATACAGAAAATTCGATGCACAGGTTTTTTTGTATATATAAACCAAAATCGCATAAAAACTATTGGGGATTTTAATTGACATGGAATGCGCTGGGGCATTTTGAAAAGTTCGTAACGCTTAAAATATTCAGGAAAATTACTTATTTTTATCGGGTTTTTTTTTGTGTCATACATACGTATCTAGTGTGCCCTGAATAGGATTTAAAGATAAATAAAAAAAATAAAAATTGAGTCTGAAGGTCCCTTATCTTTTAAAAAATATAGTAATTTGGAATGAAAAAATAGTTGTACTGATGCAAATATTTTTAACATGTAATTTTAAAATGAGTAAAAAAAAAAATCAATAACTACTTTTTGAAAAAAAAAATCACAAGAAAATGTAGCTTTACAGAAACAACTACGTTAACATAATTTTTCGTTGCAGAATTTCAGAAAATCATATTTATCTAAGACAAATATTTACGAATAAGATGAAAAATTCTGAACTTATTTATGAGATGAAATATGTTGATGCAAAGAACTTTAAAGCTATGCAGTATTTTCCCCTTATGTAAACATCATGTTTCTGCTGAAAAATGCGTTTAGAAAACTAAGTCTGTATACCATGATAAAATTCATTTTGAAAATATGTATAAATATGTTAATATGCTATCTTACTGGAAATGATAACATAAAAATTTTCAATTCATGAAACGCAAATTTTTGATGTGCTTGAATAAATTATAAAAGAATTAAATGAAAGTAAAATATTAGTTTTTATTTCTTTTACAAGTTTATTTTTTCTAAAACGATGTGGAACGCATCAAAATTTGACGAAAGACGAATATTTAAAAAAGAAACTCTTAGATTGTTTTTACAAGAAACCTACAAAAGTAATTACATCTAGAAAACAGGAATTAATCTTTTTTAGAAATTAGTGTCCCCCCGATGAAAGTGAAAAAATATATGTGTATAAATATAGACAGAACAAAACATATTTCAGTTTTAAGACTTAAAACACACGCTTTTATTTTATATAAAATGGCGTTATTCACATCTACTGATGAATTGCTCATTTACGATCCAGTCATAAACAACATCTGTGATGTCTGGAGTTGTCTGGATAACTTTTCTTTTAATTTCTGTCGGCGCCATTGTCACGTGATACGTGGGCGCGCGGAGAGGAAGGGGGAACACTGTTTTTCAGATTAGAAGAGGTTTTTGAGAAATGTAGACGTAGGCCGTGCATGATTGGCCGGCGAGAGTTTTAAGTATATAAAACGAAAGTGTCAGGTGCTACGAGCACCGGAATATTATAATTTTAGTAGTTAGTAATTTAATAATATAATGAGGTGGAGGTTTCGGAGTGTAGAATAAAGGTATTTTGCACTGGAAATTGAAATTTAGAATCTGTATATATAATAGTATATAGTGTGTTGTCATCGACGTCCTCATGTATTCTTATAAATAAATTTAAGTTAGTGTTGTGAAAAAGCTAGTGATGTATTACAAAGGAATACACACACCTTGATGATTAGCGGATTTCGAGCGTTCACACGCTCTATTTACGAGAACGACAGCTGTTATAAGAAGTAAGATGCATGTTTATTTATTTTTAATTGAAGATAATATTTGAAGATGATTCAGTAGATAAGGAAATAGAATGTAATTTATTATTATGAGATATGAGATTCACTTAAGCATATCAGAGGAAAGATGCCATTTTTATTATTACATTTATTGCTTGATTTATTTATTTAAGATGAGAGTATCTGTTACATGTAGAAGTTATTATAAAATTGTTCTAAAGTAAAAAGAAAAATGTTTAGCATTAAAGGGCTGAGAAAAGAGGATTTATTTGTAGATGCAACTGAATTAGACTTAAAAATTAGGGGCTGAGCACAGAATTATAGATTTGAAAACACTCATTGAGGGAAGCGACCAATATGCTAGGGATACTGAATTTGTAAATGAATTTTTAAACACTACGGTATCAGATAGAATAGAAAAAGAAAAACGTGAAGCCGAGTTACTCAAAATTAAAAAAGATAATGTAGAAACGGAACAAAACACTACACTAGATTTAGAACGCAGAAAATTAGAAGTCATAAAAGACCAGTTAAAAATGGCGAAGATTCAGTCTGATGATAAAAATTCTGACTCGGGGGGGGGGGGGATGGACAAAAATAATATACTAATTCTTTAGAATCTCTAATTAAAAGTGTTAGAACTCTGAGCATGCCAGTGTCGACTAAACCGGAAGCGTGGAATTTATTTTTTAGTTCGCTCTAAAAAGTATTCGAAATCAAAAATGTTGCGGAAGAGTTAAAAGTTGAAATTTTACTAAATTTAGTAGGTGAACGCGCGGCACATTTATTAGTTTATGTAAATACAAATGAAATGAAGAGTTACCCGAAGGTTAAGGCTTTAATTTTAAAAGAATTTCAACCTACTCCGGAAGCTTGTCTAGAAAATTTCCTTACGGCAAAAAGAATGACAAATGAAAACCATTTACAATTTGCAAGCAGAATCTGAGCTAATTGGGAATTTTATTGTGAGCTTAAGAGAGTAAATGATTTTGATACGCTTAATGAATTAATTGTCACTGATAGATTATGAAGTTCATTAGATTCAGAAACGCGGAGTTGTGTTAAAGTGAAGCAAATGGATGACTGGATAAAACCACGCGAAATCGCGGAATTATGCGATAATTGCCTTACTTCAAAGGGTAGAACTTTTCCAGAATTATATGATAGACCTATAAAATCCTTTCACAACTATGACGAACCCGGAAGTATGAATCATGGGAAATATATCCCACCTCATATCAAAAATAATGTTCTTTCTCGCGATAGAAAAACTAATGACATTTGTAGGCTGTGTAAACAAACAATTCATTTGCGTCTCTGTCCGAATAATAAATATAAAAATAAAATGGGGAATTTCCGCAATCAAACGAAAAAGGAATCGGGTATTCAAAAAAATAAACATGATGAAAAGTTAGTTGCTAAAGTGACAGCTTTTTGTTCTAAGAATGAGGCAATAAATACGCAAGGTTTGCAATGCGAGGATGTGTGGTTAGGGGGGGGCGGAAAGTGAATATACTAATTGATAATGCGGTCGAAATTCCAGTAATTAATTAAAACCAGATACCAGATTCATTTAGAAATAACGAAAATTCAAAAATCCAGTTGATGTTTGCTTTTGGAGAAAAAATAACCGCTGACCTTATAACTTTAACCATAGCTTTAGATTCCGGACAGTCAAATAGTGTAGTTAACAGCGTAGATGTTTTGTTTGCAGCAACAGATAAGTTATATCGGCTATGTATTACCACGCCAACGATTTATGAGTTATTACGATCAGCTCAGGGTGGAGGGGAAGAAAACAGATTAGGTGACGTATCTACGGCTAAGATGCAGTCAGAAAGGGGGGAAGAAATTAAATATCGAAAAGCAGGGGGTAGTGAAATGGGACAACAAAGTATGAATTATGAGAATTTATGTTTATTAAGTCAAAATGAAACTGCAGAAAAAGAGTTAATGATTAGCTATATTGAAAGGAAATATAATAGTGGAGATTTCAATGTGGGTCATCAATCAGATGCGCTGTACGGCGCAACAGAAAAGTTGTAAATCGTTACAGGGATCTTTCAAAGATGCAGAAAAAGAGAAAAACGGGTTTGTTATGGCAGACAATTTTGCTTTATCATAGGGAAAGAGTTTCGGGAAATCAAGTTATGCAATTAGTAGTACCAAATGTGAGGAGGGGGAAATTTTAAAAATTGCGCTCGAATCGATTTTCGCTAATCATCTCGACATGAAAAAAGCAAAAGAGAGAATTCGTTATTCATTTTTTTGGCCAGGTATGTCGCGGGACGTGGAAGAATATTGTACATCGTGTAAGGATTGCCAACTACGGAGCAGGGAGAGGGCCAAGAAATCAGATACCCATTGTCCCAATTGAGAGACTGGAACTTCCGATCGACGTTGTAAATATTGACATAATTGGAAAAATTGAACCTCCTTCAGCGCGTAGGCATCAATACGTACTTACTTTGGTAGACCAACATTCGAGGTGGCCAGAGGCAGTTCCGTTACGGACAATTACGGCTAAAGCCACGTGCGATGCGTTGTTACAGATATTTATGCGAACAGGAATACCCCGCGTAATAGCAAGTGATCAGGGCAGAAATATTTTATCAGGGTTAATACAAGAGTTTCATGCTAGGTTGGTGGCGGCTCCTAGATTTGCTACGCCGGGGCACCCACAGAGCTCGGGATTAGTTGAACGACATAATTAGGTATTGAAACGTATGTTACACCATATAATTCATAGTGACCTTAAAAATTGGGATAAACACATCCCCTATCTATTATTTTCGGACAGAGAAATTCCGAATAGCACTACGGGCGTATCGCCATACAAATTAATGTACGGAAGGGAGGCCAGAGGGCCACTGGCGGTATTGAAATCTATATGGGCAGGCGAAATCCCACTACCTATAAATCTGGGAAAGAGCACGACCGAATACCTTCAGGAGTTAAAAATTAATTTAGAAAGAGCGGCGGAACAAACGGCAATAGTATTGGAGGTTAAGCAAAGCTCGTATGCGAAGTACGCTAATCGAAGAGCGATTTACAAGAAATTTAGACCGGGGGACCAGGTATATTTATTAACCCCGTACTCTACGAAGAAACTTTATGCGAGGTGGAACGGGCCAGCCGAAATAGTGGCGCGCTGTAACCCTGATTCTTGCAAAGTGAAATTAATAAACAGGAATGTTAGAAATGTCCACGTAAATAAGATCAGAAAATTTACTGCTAGGGTACCGGCTGTGGGGTGATCTTCGAGAATGAGGAAGGATTAGGGGAGGTCCATCCACCCCCAGTATGAAAGATAACGCCGACCTTTCTTATATAGAGGAAGTTGTTCTAAGTCATTTAGGAAAGATGGAGAAAGAAAAATGTTAGATTTATTGTATAAATATAAAGAATTATTTTCTAGAAAAGTGCAAATAGCCAAGGTAGGAGAGCATAAAATACGAATAAATGACGCAGAAAAGAAAAAGCCGTACTTTTACAGAATCCCAGAGGCCTTAAAGCCTCAAGTAGACAAACAAATTGAGGAGCTATTGGAACTAGGTCTGATTGAAAAAAGTGAGGCAGAGGCGCCACACCCAGCAGTGTGAGTGATGAAGAAGTATGGGGCCTTGCGAATATGTGTAGATTTTCGAGCACTGAATGCTATTACGAAAACTGATGATTTTCCAATGGAAAATCCCACCGATCTGTTGTTCAGTATTGGTAGGGCCAATGTGATAACCACGATAGACTTATTGAAAGGTTATTGGGCCATACCATTAGAAGAAGAGAGTCAAAATTTCGCGCGCTTTAAAACTCATAGAGCTCAATATCGCTTTAAAGTAATGGCCTTCGGTCTCAAGAACGCAGCTGCGACTTTTCAAAGAGAAATGAACAATGCACTGTCCGATTACAAGAAGTTCGCCAGAGAATATATAGATGACATAGCCATCTTTTCTGAAACATTTTCTGAACACCTGATGCATCTAGAAAAGATATTTTCTAAGCTATCGCAGTTACGATTCTCAGTTAATTTGAAAAATGTGAATTCGCAAAACCTCAGATCAAGTACTTAGGACATATCATTGGGTCCGGTAGCCATCGGACCGACCCCGGAAAATTGGAGGCTATTCGAAGGTCAACAGTGCCTCAAACGAAAAAACAGTTGAAAAGTGTTCTTGGTCTTTGTAATTATTATAGAGGTTACATTCCCAAATATGCTGAAGTAGCATATCGTCTAACAGAACTGACGAAAAAGAACAGTTCAGAGCAGTTGTGTTGGTCAGAAGACCATGAGCAGGCATTTAATGAGTTGAAAAGAGGTCTTATCGAAGCACCTAGATACATACTCCCGTATAGGAGTGCCATTTGTCATCGAGTGCGACGCATCTGCAGTCGACATCGGCGCGTGTTTATCACAGCGAAAAGACGCAGTACTGTACCTGGTAAGCTATGCCAGTCAAAAGCTCACCAAAATTCAACAGGCTTGGCCGACGATTGAAAGGAAGGCCTATGCGGTCATCTGGAGTCTAAAACAGTTTGAAACGTGGATTTTTGGTTCACCTGTGGAGCTTATCACCGATCATAATCCATTAACATTCATCACCAAAAATGCCCCCACCCCCCCAATCTTCGAGGGGGTGGCCGGCGAGAGTTTTAAATATATAAAACGAAAGTTTCAGGTGCTACGAGCACCGAATATTATAATTTTAGTAGTTAGTAATTTAACAATATAGCGAAGTGGAGGTTTTGGAGTGTAGTATGAAAGTATTTTGCACTGGAAATTGAAATTTAGAATCTGTATATATAATTGCATATAGTGTGCTTTCATGCACGTCTTCATGTATTCTCATAAATAAACTTAATTTAGTGTTGTGAAAAAGCTAGTGATATGTTACAAAGGAATACACACACATTGATGATTAGCGGATTTCGGGCGTTCACTTAAAGTACGCATATGATATCACTATCTCTGAATAATAGACAAATCCAACAAAAGATGTAGCCATTCAAGCAACTCGATAAACAAAATCAGCTGATAATTCATATGCCTTCATTTGTTTGTAATATTAATATAGATACTTAAAATTAAGTATAGTTAATAGCAGGTCCATGTTTTATCAGAAATCATTCATTTATATTTTTTCAAAATAGCAATTATTTTAATTACCTTTTATTCAGTTGTTATGAGAAAATGCCGACAAAAAGATATAATTACTATTTTCCAACTATTTCTCCTTCACTTTCTATGAAAATGCAGCACTTAATTTGCCAAAATTAAACACATGGCGCTAAAAACTACAAAAATAAAATAATATCTCAAAAATAAATTGAGATGCAGTTTTCAAACAAATTGCATTTAAAAGTATTTTTTCCCCATACGACGGTATAAAAATTAAAACGTGCGATGCTTATAAGTTTAAAAAATTGCCTTAGAAATTACCCGTATTTACCCGTACAATGATACATCTGCTTTGTTTCGCGGCTGGCTTAGAGGAAAAGGTCCAAATACCAGCTACCACTTTTGTTTTCAATCTAGATCATACAATTTTCAAAATTAATAAAATAAAAAGTAACAGCAGGGTACCTTGACACGTCTTTCACCGGTTTAGAGAAGAAAAAACAGTTTAAAAGGTGTTTTCTGTTTATAAGAAGCAAAATTCCGAAAGTCTTCAAATTTTGAGTTTTTAAAATGGGGTCTAAATACCGGCTACCCAAGTTTTTTTTTGCCAGAAGATCACACAAATAGAGTTAAAGACAATTATTAAGCAATAAGAATATTATTTTAATAAATTGTATTAATTAATAACATTTCTTATGTACAGAAAATATACGCAATTTTTAATAAATAAGTATTCTTGTCAAATTTCTAAAATTCTTTACGACTATCTCTCACAGTCTTCTTCCCAGTATGTTTCTAATTTTGTTTTTTAACGTGTAAAAAAAAAAAAAAAAAAAAAAAAAAAAAAAAAAAAAAAAAAAAAGCTTGCTGATTGAAATGAGATTTATTTTATCTGAAAAAATCAAAAGCATAATATCACTCTCTGCGTCAGTATAGTCCGTATCAGCCCACATATCGCATTTTTAACATTGAACCCAGAATCCCCTCCCCCATTCCTGTCCACAGAGAAAGCACCCATGCAGAAGACACAAATTTATCATATTTCTCTGTTGGATATTTTCCTTTTTCACTATTTTAGCCCTCTCGCTGCGTAATTGTTTTATCAAAATAGCTTCAAAAATTGCATATTTAACCCCTTCGCGACGAGCGTCTTTTAAGAGTTTTTATTCTTTTGTCACCGGTTTTTTAAAACAAATTTTTTTTGTCTAATTTAACCGGGAAAATGCTACGATTAAATAAGGTATAATTTACAATGAAAAATAACTGGTGGGAATAATCAAGGAGGGTTAATTAGACGAGAAAAATGCATCCTCGAGGAAATCTCGGGTTGCGCAAATTTTGCTTATTTTACGATGCCCAAGGAAATCTCGGGTTGAGCAGAGAGAGGGTTAAAATCAAATTTCTGCCTCTTTTGCTTGGTTTACTCCGTCATTTTTTTCTTTCTCTTCTCATTTATTACAGGTAAATTTCTAGTGTCCAACAGCTCTTTTTTGGAAAGTGATCCGGTAACCAGTGTCGGTCCTGAAGAATTACGGCCATGGTTGCTTTTTTCATAATGCGAAATGGAACGGGTACTATTTCTGAACCATTTAAATTAATTTATTAATTATGGAACTATTTAAATTAATTTATTTTCCTCCCCTTCAAACAGAGCAAGCGAGAGAGTTCCAAATACCGGCTAGCCGGTATTTAGACCACTCTAGGTAGCCGGTATTCGGGCCACTGCTATGTTTAAGTTAAAACCGGTATTACTCACTCATATAATAAAATACCAATACTGCTCGCGCAGCAATTGAGAGCTAAATATGTCTAGAAAATAACTTAATCAACAATTCAAGTCAATATGCGATCAGTATATTTTTAAAAAATGAGAAAACATATCTAAAAATCTTTTGATGTACCAGATTGCGTAGATTCGACACTTTTGCATTTACTATTTGTAAATGACACAGACTTCAGCGACGTACTTTTCGTAACTTTTTTCTCTCATTTAGAGTTAAAAACTCTGCCTATCACCGCTAGGCTGCGCTGCGCTCAGTTCTCAGAACGCCTAGTAGCCGGTATTTGGACCTTCTCCTCTATATAACAGAACGCTATTTTTTAGAGACGACATTTTAATTACTGGCAAATGAAATAGCATATCGGGGGCTAAAAGGAACTGTTAGATTGGATTTATAACAAATCTACAAAAGTAATTACAATAAAAAATCATTTTTACATTGTCTAATCTGACTTATAAAACAAATATTATTTTTCACCATAGTTACATAAATGCTATTTTCATTACCGATCTCCCTTTTCAAATCATCGAAAAATTAGACTTTGTTAGTCATCATCATGTTTAACATCAGTAACATCAAATCAAGATAAGTTGTTATGATGAAGTTAGGTATGTAAATAATTAATTTGCCAATCCATATAACAGGTCCCCGTGAGTCTAGAAAGCTCAAATCTTTAATAAGGCGATCAGTATTTAAATCATAAATCTCGGCTTACAGAATAACCTTGTTGTGTTGAAAAGGAAATATGTTGTGCTTAGAGATTGATATCCGATCTTAAAACGCAAATTGCTTAATAACAATTTATAAAACAAGTAATTAATAAAATTCTTTACAAAAATTATCCTGGAAAAATGTAGCACACAACGTATTTAATCATGAAGCAACAAAAGTTGTATTATTGGTCTAATCTTTCATAAGCATGTACGTCGAAAAGCTTGGTGGAAAAGATAAGGCAATGCTTGGAGCAATGTAGCTTCAATGTTATAACCGTGCCAATAATGATTCTAAGAATAAACTTGAGGTTCATGCCAAATCAAGGTCGCTACTCAAATAAATGGTAGACTCGATTAGGAAAAAAATCCCTTGTTTTTTATATTCTACATCCCCTTTCACCCTTTAGGTGTAGAATATCGAAAATCGGTGAAACAAGTTTTTTTACTATATTCTAGTAGATTTGGTATGCTGTATAACAGACTCTTGCATAAAAATTATTCCACCACTAAGGTGAAATTATGTAAAACATTCATTACCTCCTAAAACCCCGTAAGAGTTGCATTTCGGAAACTTATTGCTTAGGAGATACTGATTTTGCGTTGAAAATGTATACCCAATTGTACAAGATTCTCAGGACAAAACTCTCATATCTGGAGATTTTAATGCGAAAAAAGTTTAAGATGCTAACCCTGATATCACATCAGCAGGGGAGTGGGGGGTGTAAGGTACGCAACTGTCGCACAAGGATTGTGCTTTATCTCAGAATTTTTCAATTCAGAAAAACTTCTATATTTCTATTGTAAGAAAATTTTATTTGTACATTTCCTATTCTACAAAATTCTAAGAAAATTATTTAAATTAAAATATTTGACTGGGATTATAAATATTACACAAAATCCCTATGAATTCAAATTTAATTAATCCTTTTAAATCCTTCTATCTTTCTAAAATCCTTCTAAAATTTATTAAATGATTATGTAAATCTTCTAATGTAGTTTCAAAAATTCGCTTTAGAAGATAAAATTTTCATGAATTCCTAATTCAGTACATAAAATGTTAAAAAAGTCCTTCAAGGATGAGTTTCTGAATGATTATTTTTAATGATTGTAGTAATAAATATATACTATATAGTTATATGAATTATATTTATGTTAATGTATGTAGAAAATAGCAACGGTTTAAACTCCTTAATAGTCAACTTTATTTATGGAACACTTTAATCCCAATACAGATATCATTTGTATGATTTTTCGGTGTAGCAGAGGACACTTACCACTAGTTTGCAAAATCCGTGATATATGTGCGTTCGATATTTACAGGTTTTTCTGTATTTTTTTTTTTTTAAGTCATGTTGACACAACCGAAATTTATCTGTTTAGTAAATAATCTAACATGGAAAACACGTATACAGCTATAACTGACGCATATAACGAAATAAAAGGATACACATGTTAATGAACATAGAACTTTTGTTTAAAAATTATCTTCTGCTTTTCACACATCCAAAATATTTAACACATGCATAACACCTGATTTGATTTGATTAAAACTTTTTTAATGAATTGATTTTTTAAATGAAATATGTTTTCTGAAATTATATAACAGATTGTTGAAAATGTAACGTATATGATCATATTAATTGTCAATGTAATGTAATCCGACTTAATTAATATCTTTTATTATCTAGATACTAATTAAATGTTTTCATAAAAAGAAGCATTAGAATACAGAGAAAATAAATAGATACATTTCACAAGTTCAATATTTAATAATTATAAAAGTGAAAGTTTTCCAAAATTAATTAAAACCACAATAGAATCTGAATATTTACTTTGCGAAAATTTCCAGGAAATGAAGTATATGCAATCAGAATATTTTGTACTACTTAATTATCCCGTTTCTCCAAATTAACCAAATCGTCAAGCTATTCGCCAAATTATACAAATTGACATAATTTTTATTTTAAATAATGAAAGAACAAATACATTAGTAAAACGTTAAATAAAATAGAAATAAAACATCGAATTAAAAGACACTTGATGATGCAACAAACAGTTGTACCGTGTTTAATGTCAAGTGTATGTGACATTTACGATCATCCATTACTCGCATTTAATCTTATATTTTAGCAATAATTCTTTGGTCGACGGGATAATCAAGTAGTACCCAATATTTTTTCAGTCTCATCAAATTATGTAGCGTTTCCGGCAAAAATGTAACACTGTGTTAATAATGTGATGTACAGTAAAAAATGGTAACATGTTGTTGTCTGTAATATTAAATCAATTTAAACTATTAATGAAATTCAGAAATATTATCTTATTAACTTTTTTCTCATATTTTTGCCAATCGAATGTTTTCTATAGAGATTAAATGAAATCTTTATACTTTAACTCGTTGTATAGAAAACGATAAGAAAAATCCAAAATAGTTAGAAAAACTACCAGTAACAAAAAATTGAAATTGCTTTTTCATTGAAATTTTCTAAGAGGCTTTTGTTTTGCATATTTCTTTGACACTTTGTTTCTAATTAGGTTTAAATATATATGTATATTATATATTTTTTAATATATAATATATTAATATATAATAATATAACATATTTTAACATAGTAGGTGGGCAAATATAATAATATTATACAATCAGATTTACAATCCATGAATCCGTATGATTGTTATCTTATTTTTTAACTAATTTTTACATTAAAAAAATCATCTATCTTTTTTTTTATTACAACTAACTTAATAAAATTTCTTCTCTCATGAGAAGCTAAATTTCATATTCTTCTAACTTGCTTCATACTTTTATAATCTAAAAATTAATTAAAAATATTTTGTAACAAGAATAACAAAATGCTTAGAATTAATAGCAACACTTCATAACTTCGAGATTTAATGTTTATAATCATGACGCGTTCGAAAAATTAATTAAATCCATAACGAATTTTGTAGGTATCTTGTGAATGTTTTCAGGATTTGAAAGATAGGAAATGAGGAATTTTTTATTTCACATATAAGTATTTGGCGGCTGCGACAAAAATAAATTATTATTACAATAATAATTATTATTACAAAAATAAATTGTTACTAAACTCGAAATTAATATAATTTGGTGCCTGGTATAAGCAAAAAAAATAATTCGGTCATGATATATTAGATTAACTAATATTTCAAGTTTGACTTGTTAATGGAACTTACAAATAATATCTAATGTATTAATGCCTAATAAAATTGTATCAGTGCTTATATCTCGCACAATTTATATAGACTTATATGAACCTTTTTTATATACATAGAAAGAAATAACTACATTTATGTAAGTCGACATCATAATATATATATCTGGTTTTTTGAAAACGTAATAAGATTGCTTAAATGAAATATTATTTTTCTTTATTACCATGCAAATCAAAAGAACGATGCTATCTTTAACAGAAAAGAAATAATTGTAAAAGTATCTTGAAACATTAACTTACAACATGGTTTTTCACTTTGCAACAATAAAAAGTCCTTCCGGCCAGTGCCGAGAGGAAGAGGTAGCTTTCCTATTCCTTATTTTTAAAAAGCAAGCTTATATTATTCAAACACACGAAGCTCAATTTAGTGGAAACCGATTATAGGAGATTCAATCCTAATCTTTATCAATATTAAATCATTATGAATGAGAATTTCGCGAAATTAGTCAGCTTTATCCAAGCTGCTTTTATTTAAAGTAACTTATATTTGGTTGCCAAATTCGGCGATATCTTGAAGTTCCTGCCATTTTAAGACAACATAGTGGATGAGGCTAACGAGTGAATTTGGTCGAGACCTTAGTAATTCCTGTGCACATGCTCACTCACATCGGAATCGGTTGATATATACAAGTTCTGTCGCAGGCAAAAAATCAGATTTTTCAAAATGTCACCCACATTAGAAATTCAAACTGCTATATCTGAGCCATTTTCTAAGATAAAGACAAAACAAAATATGCTCCGGAATCCTTATATCATGGTCAAATACTTAAGAAAGAAACCTTTTTCAATTTCTAATTCTTTTGCACCTTACTTTAAATATAATTTTTTATTTAATTTAATGGCCTCCATTTTGAAACAAGATGGCTGATGAAGCTGGCCAGCGAACTTGGTCGAGACATTACAATATACTATCCACATGCCTTCTTACATCGAAATAGGTTAATGAATACGCGTGTTATCACGTGTCAAATATCAGATCGTTTCAAAATGTCAGCCATGCTAGAAATTCAAAGTGCTATAATTCAACCATTTTTTAAGATATATACGAAACAAAATCTGCTCCGGAATCTTTGTATCAAGGTCAAACACATAAAAAAAATCTTTTTCATTTTTCAATTTTTTGATAACTCATTTTAAATTTAATTATTTTTTTTAAATGGCAGCCCTTTTGAAACAAGATGGCGAATGAAGCCGACCAACGAACTCGGTCGAGAAATTGGTACTTATTATGAATACACCAAGGTACATCCAAATCGATTCATAAATACGCCTGTTATCGTGTGACAAAAATCAGGTCGTTTCAAGATATCAGCTAAGCTTGAAAATCAAAGTGCTATAACTCAGCCATTTTTTAAGATATAGACAAAACGAAAAATGCTCCGGAATCTTTGTATCAAGGTCAAACACATAAGAAAAAAATATTTTTCAATTTTGAATTTTTTGGTACCACATTTCAAATTTTAAATTTTATAAAAATTTTTAAATGGCCGCCATTTTGAAAAAACATGGCGGATGAAGCTGGCCAACAAACTCGGTCGAGATATTTGTATGTACTATGTACACACCGAGTTTCATCCATATCGGTTCATAAATACGAGAGTTACAGTATGACAAAGATCAGATATATATATATATATATATATATATATATATATATATATCAACTTTTGAACGGAGGGTGGTTTCGGGGTCTGGGGGTCATGATCGATGAAAATATACCAAATTTTTTTGAAATCGCTTTCCTCAGAACGGCTGCAATAGGTAGCTTTTTGTAATGAAAGCTACCTAAAAGGTGAAGCTTTTTTAGTTGATTGAGAATTTATTTTATACAGATTCATAATGAAGAAAGCAATTTGTAAAATCTGCTGTTAAAAAAAAAAAAAATAAATAAAAAAAAATAAACTTTATTATAGACTAATTTAACTTTATTTGATATAAAAATGTGAGACAATTTCACAATAAATATTTTTGCACACGTTTTTAAACTGAAACATCATTTTTAATCGTATTGTTGATATAATTTACATTACTGTTATACACATTTTTCAGAAATCTATAAGCATAATATTCAATCAGAGTTATTATTCCATACTAAAGTTCTTTTATTTAAATTAATTATTAATTATCGAAAAATAATTAATATTTCTTGATACTTTATTTGAGCTAATATAAATGGTTTTTTTTTTTTTTTTTTTTTTTTTTTTTTTTTTTTTTTTTTTTTTAATTAGTTATAAATTTTCATAAAATCGACCTAACACATAACTTTTATAATCAGGAAGTTAATTAAATATTCTCTGTCTAAGAAATATAACAAAATGCATAGAATTAATAGAAACATTTCATAACTTCTATAATGCTTTCACAAAGTTAATTAAATTCATAATCAATTCGGATATAAACATTGTGCGAAATTTTCAAGAAATTGAATTACGCGCAGTGATGATTATTTTTTTCTTTTGCATGTTCATCTAATTCTTGTTTCTGACAAAAATGTAACAGTGTTAAGTATGGGATACATAGAAATGATATGCATGATAATACGTTGCTGCCAGTAACAATTTAAATCTATCATAGGATTTTAAATTAATGAATATTTCAGGTTTAATCTACTTATTGAATTGAGAAAGCATATATAATATATTTTTGTACGTTTAATATCAGGTTTAGATTATAACGTATTTCATTGAGATTAACTGAAATCTTTATGTTTTACATATTTTAAAAAAAGTTGGAATTTTTTATATTGAACTAGAAATGAGCAGTGTTAAAAATATTTAATAAGCTTGCTTGCACAAAGATGCAAAGTTTTCTTTATTGCGCTTCTATAATAAAAGAAAAAGAAATATATAAAAGATAAGCATAAACGGTCAAGTGCGAGTATTACTCCTGCTAAGAGGGTTCCGTACAATAAATATATGAATTGTTAACTGTATTGTTTAAAAGAAATAAGAGTTTGTAAAAAAATTAACAACGTAGGGTTGGGCATAGCTGCATATATAAGAAAAGTATGAATAGATATACCATAACAGTTCAAAGAAATATGGGTCCTAAAAAATATCAAATATTGCTATTATGAATAACTCTTTTTTTTTTAAATCTTATCTTAATCTGTTTATGGGGAACTTAATTCGGTACTGACAATAAAAGTACTGCATATTTAAAATTCATTTGGAATTTCATAAAACTAAATTCAGCGTAGTAATAATCTTTTATTTTTAAAGTGTAGCTAAAACAAAACCCTTGTTCAAAGTTTAAACTTGGCGTTGTACTGAGCGCGCTTCCAAAGGAGGTCGCAATGCTGTAACTCCGTCTTTTTCCAGATAGGTTTTTAATTAACTTTTAAAGAACGGGAGGCATATTGAGAGACCCACTCAATGCAAACTAGTCGCGAATACAATAGTATTTATCTGGTTAATTCTAATTAAACTGCTGTTTTTAACAATTTGACGTCTATTTATTTTATCCTATTTTGTTTTTATTGCTACTGATCATTGCAATAGACAAATATCTCATTAAAGTTGTGATCGAGGCTTTAAAAGCCGATGGTAGATAGAGTACGCCGCACCTGTCATTATGCATGTCCAAACAGTCCGTGTCTTTAAGTTTTAAGAGGTCGTCTAATTACCGACAATTGTTTTCAAAAATCATTATCAACTATGCTTTTTTACTTCTGATACAATACCAATAGCGCTCTTCGACATCTTTGCTGATTACCCGCAAATCTAAATTTGTGTGTAACAGAAAAATGCGCTTTTCTCAAAAACTATGTGACCTAAGGTTATCGCTGTAATTTTCCTGCAAGGTTTAAATTAACATCTACTACCTCTAATTTTTTCATAATTTTAGTTTCAGTAGATTCAGAAACAGATGGGGGGGGGGGCGGACATATTTTTGCACTACATTTTCGGCGATATCTCTAAAAATATGATACCTAAAATTAAAAGAAATGGATTTTTGAGTTCTGCGTTACAAAAGCTTTCTCGCGATAGCCCGCAGGATGTACAAAGAAAAGATTTTTTTTTCAACTAACTTAATAAGCCCCCTATATTTTTCCCTAAATATACTTGTGAATATTTAATAATCTGTAAATATGTGGGTCAATAATCTTTATTACATCCCACAATTTGAACTTTCCACCTTCCATAGTTTACGAGTAATATGGCTATGACAGGCGGGCAGAGAGACACAGGAGTGGTGTTATAATGGTTCCGTTTTTACTTTTTAAGTCCGAACCCTAAAATATTTCAAATCCTTACCTATAAGCTAATAATTTTATAGATAATAATCATAATAATAAAGCTATATTTACTTGATTGCGAAATTTATGACGGAATTATTGAAATAAAAAGCTTTCTCCCTTTTTTTTAATAGCTTTTTGAAGTCTCAAATGAATTAATTAATTTTTAATACTCATTAATCATTAATGAATCGCTTTATTTAAGCTAAATATTTAAGAACTTTTCATAAGAATCATTTTTGAATACTTTTCTCCTTGAAACAATGTTTTCATTTGCATTTTTTAACAATATTACACATTATTTTTTATCAATCACCAGAAAAAACATACAGAGAAAAATTGATAAGAAAAATTCCGTTTCGATATTACTGTAATAATCTTATTAGTACGTTAGTAATTACTCTATAATTATTTCGCATTATTCTATATTTTATTTTCCATAATTAACTTTTTTTATATACATAAAAATTCCCGCTTCATACTGTTCAACGTAATTTACAAGTTTATAATCTCGAAATTAATTAAATATTTTCTTTGTAAATATAAATAATAATAAAAATAACAAAATGCATAGAATTAATACAAACATTTCATAACTTCGATGTTCAATGATTATAATTTTGACACTTCTCTAAAATTAATTAAACTCAAAATGAATGGTGAAAGAAAAATACCAGGAGTTCAATAAATTGTGGTTAGGAACTTTTTTCTTCCTCATATAATACTTTATTACTTGAAACAAATACATAACACTGCGATAAATATTCGATATACACAAGTATGATATAAGATATTGCATATTTCAATAATTTAAAATATTTTAAATCTATCATCGCAATTTAGATTGATGTAGTTTTTATAAGAATTAGAAAATCATCTGTAATTTACTTTCTTTATTGCGTTTATTACCAATGAACCCTTTTCCACTGACTGTACTTATAAGTAACATTAAAATAACTTATTATAAAATTCATTTAATACATCGATTAGTTGTAATACAGTTCAAAATGAGTTATAGATATATTACTTGTTCCAAAAGCTTTATTTGTTGCACACACACACACACACACACACACACAAAAAAAAAAAAAAAAAAAAAAAAAAAAAAAAAAAAAAAAGATTTATTTTGCCTTTGCATCTTTTCAGCTTTCTTAATGTTGGGGGGGGGGGGGGGCGGAATTTTCCAATTTGGAAATATTTCTATGTTTCTATTGTAAGAACATTATATTTCTACATTTCCTAATTCTACAAAATACTAAGAAATATATTTAAATTAAAATATTTGAGTGAGGTTATATATATTGCACAAACTCTCTATAATTTCAAATTTAATTAATCCTTCTAAATCCTTCTAAATTTTATTAAATCATTATGTAAATCTTCTAATGTAGTTTAAACAAGCCACGAAAAATGCTTTAGAAGATAAAATGCTCATAAATACATAATTCAGTACAGAAAGCGTTAAAACTTAGACATTTTCTACCGATATATACTCCTTATAAAATATAGACGCAAAATTTTATTATTATATGTAGCTGTATATACCGGGTGTCCCAAAAAGGACTGACTGATTTTAAAATTCAATAACTTGCAAACGGTGACAGATATTAAAAAAATTCTTGCAGGAGGGTTATGCATAAGGTCAAAAGTTTTATTACAGTGATTTTCAATTTTAGTTCGATTTACAAACAATAGATGGCGCTGTAAGCAATAGTCGCTAAATTCAGGCTCGATTTTTGGTACTTCGTGGCCCGGATAATACATTTCCATCTCCTTTTTCTGCATGGAACAAGATAAAGAACCAAAAATCGAGCCTGTATTTAGCGACTATTGCTTACAGCGCCATCTATTGTTTGTAAATCGAACTAAAATTGAAAATCACTGTAATAAAACTTTTGACCTTATGCATAACCCTCCTGCAAGAATTTTTTTAATATCTGTCACCGTTTGCAAGTTATTGAATTTTAAAATCAGTCAGTCCTTTTTGGGACACCCGGTATATTACCAATATTAGAATATATTATTGCTATGTAAATCAAACTTCCATTGTATTATAAATCATAAATTTACTAATTTTTCTTGCACGAACTTTTTATTTGCTCTATAATTAAAGTACATTCAAAGAAAAATAATAATATCGTCAAGAGATTAGTAACAAACTACAAAACTCTTAAAGTTGTACCTGGAATTTCGACTTTTATTGTTTTAGAAAAATGTAAGCTATCGTTTCTTGAGCAGTATTGCCTAATTATAGATAAAAATGCATTTGGTCAAATAAATGGTATGGATCTGTATGTGTTTTTGTTAATTTAAGATGCACTTTTTATACGTTTGCAAAAAAAAAAAAAAAAAAAAAAAAAAAAAAAAAAAAGGAATATTTCAGAACATTTTTCTCACAATGTGCTTTGTGAAAACATAGTTTTCAATTGCATTCTTAGAAATTCGTCTCACATTTTTAAATACGTTCAAAAAATTAATAATGCATAGATAAACTAACATATAAGGAGAATTACTCTTATGTGCAAATTTAATTTTCTTTTAAATTTTAATTGTTAATTTAAAAAAATCACTTCTCTCGATGCTTTATTGAGAGAATTTAAATGCATTTTTAGGTGATTTCGTAATTATATAAAGACATAGTACCTATAGTCCTTGTCTGTCCGTCAGTCCGCAGATAACAGCGCAAAAACTACGAAACCGAATGGTTTGAAACTTAATATATATAATCGTTGCAGAATTTTATCGAGCGAATTTGAAATTTTATGAAAATCAAATCAAAACTTAAAAATATATTAGTAAAACATTCTGTTAAATCCCATCATACGTAATTAATTCAGTGATATCCCATGACAGGTAATTATTCTGGGTTGTGATGGTGATTACTACAAATTTAAGATGGAGTCCTATTATTTCTGTATTAATGAATTTAATATATGCAATTGTAATAAATTCTGCATAAGAGTACATATCTTTCTCCAAGACCTGAATATTTATAAAAACTAGTTATAGCACGGACTCTGCTATAATAATAAAAAAAAAAAATCAAATCTCAGAAATTGTACTTAACTCATATCTCTTACAAATCTAGAAAATAATTAAATATCACCTTTGTAAGGCGAATAACAGACTGTGTTGATTAAATTGAAAAAATCGTAACTTCAAGGTTTAATGTTGCTTACTATGACGTTTCCAGAAAATTAATTAAATTTATAATGAATTCTGCAAATTTACTGTCTCAAATGTTTAGTGAAATTGAATGGTTATTTGGGTTCCCCTAACCCTTATTTCTCACATCATTATTTGTTATTTGTGATACAAATATAACACTTGCTATGCTTGCTATATTTACAATAAGTATAAACAAATTGTCTACAATAAAATTAAATTAAATCTATTATGAAGTTTTAGATTAATGAATATTTAACACTTTTGTAAATTGATTTTTTAAATAATTAATTAGAAGTTATAGATTAATGAATATTTAACACTTTTTAGAAATTGATTTTTTAAATAATCTATAAATTATGTTGTTTTTTGCGTTTATTATTGATGTAAGCATCTTGAAAGTTTTCTGTTGCAAGTAATATAAGCTTTTCTGCTTAGTATATATATATATATATATAACTAAAATAAAACAGTATTATTTTTTTTAAATCAAACTCACAATGTATTATTTAAATCACTAATTTCATAAAGTTGCTTATCAGAATATGATACATTTTTAAAACATATTCAAAGAGGAAAAAATCGTAAAGGGATTAGAATAAAAGTATAAATCTATGTAAATTAATGTAAAGCAATAATATTTATACGTATATCTAATGCTAACATATATTATCGTTCTATAAATCAACTTAAAAATGTACTATTTATATCAACAGTTTAATAAAGTTACAATAGAGTGGTATATTTTCATGTTATGTTTATACATATATATATATATAAACATAACATAATGTAATATATTATATGTATACTAGGGGGCTCTGCAATCGCCTAATACGATCGCCAACACCCGTTTAGACTCCACATAATCTAAAAATACGCTAATCTGATGGGTTTTAAAAATATTAGAGAAGATTGAATTATACTGAAAAAAACTGTGCAGATCTCCCTGTAAACGGGTTTCCATTCAATTCCCTTTGATTGCAAAAATTTAAGGGCGAATCAGTTGCTGTTAAGACATCCAATGGTTGTTTTCGTTTTTCATTAAAGAGGATCAGTTAAACATTTGAAAAGAAGTTAAAACAAAATAAAATAAGTATACATAGTCTTTGTCTCCCGGTGTTGTAAAACAATCTCTATACCAATAGCCTAAGTCATGTGACTATCATCAACAGTTCCCGGCGGACCACTTCGCTTTTTATACTCTAGGTGCCATTTTGGTACTTTAATGTTAGCCAGGCACAGGTGATAATTGGCCAGATATTATTCTATCGCCAACATTTCATCTATATAATAATAGTTCAAGTCATCAACTGCCATAAACAAATACGGTCTGATCCCTTCACCGTTCATATGAAAGTTTCGAACAGATGTCATATCCGTCTCATATTGGCGCGATTTTTTAACGACGCCAATTTGGGGAACGCATCAACAGCATAAACAACAACATCCTGCTTACCATATCAAGCAAAATAACAATACTTTGGCGCCAGTTAAGCGCCCGTTCCGTATATGACATTGGCTTCAGAAAAAAATCGCGCCAATATTGGACCGTAAATTTTCCATTTTGATTTAAAAAAAAAAAAAAAAAAATCGAATAAAACTATATAAAATTTGCCATGGTTGTAAAGAATTCTTGGTACTGTTACGCTAGCCGGATGCAAATCTCGCTAATAGCTTTTTTTCAACTCGCCAGTCAGCATTTTTTTTTCACCAATACACCAATGCAGTAATTATTGAGTGCCTACTGAAGTCGTGGTGCTTCTGTTTATCTCATTCGAAGTTGTGGCAATATTTGGCCAGATGTCATATGCGCACAGCAGGTTTGGCGTGATTTTTTTTTTTTTTTTTTTTTTTTTTTTTTTTTTTTTTACGAAAATTTGGCGAAAACGTTGTTTTCAAATACCAGTTATGCATTTTTGGTATTACTGAGTTAACCCGTCGACCAAAAATCTATCGTCAAACTATAAGATTAAATGTCAATAATGGTTGATCGTAAATGTCACATTCACTTGGCTTTAAGCAAGTTACACGTGTTTACGTCATCAAGTGATTTTTATTTCGATTTTTTATTTGTATATTTATTAATGTTATACTAATTTAATTGTTCTTTCGTTATTTAAAATAAAAATTATGTCAATTTGTATAATTTGGCGAGTGTTTTGGCGATTTATATAATTTGGCGAAATTGGTCGCCGGAATAACTAAGTACTACCGTATTTTTTAATTATTTTCTATTATTTTCTAAAGGAAATATAAAAAAAATAATTAATAATTATAGAGCAAAATAATTTATATAATTTATAAAAAGAAATAAAAGTAAATAAACATTTATTTTCAAATAAACAATAATAGCCGGGTTACAAATGTCAACCTTTTCTGGAATATGAAAAAAAAATATCTGTTTGATTAAAATTTGAGTTGCCATCATTAGAAAAATGTATATAAAATTAGAAAAAAAATGTAATATTTCGAAAACTAATTCGAATTTAATAATTCTAATACCAGTTTTGAGATCTGCGGATCAATGCTGATTTTTGATGTTAATTTCATTGCAAAGTATTCCATATTTTAGGAGAAATCGTTTGAAACATAATCAGTTGTTTAATCAGACGATTCATATATCCGTTTCATAAGTTCGTTTCATATATCCGTTTCATAAATTCGTTTCATTAGGAATTTATATATACTAGGCAATCGAACCCGAGCTCCTCGGGTTACAGAGTATAGGTAAAAACAATTCTTTTTTTTTAAAACTCTAATTATTATTTTTTTACATGTAATATATATTTTCGATTGTCCACTAACATAAAAAAGAATTTTTATATGAAAAATATCAATTATGCAATCAAATAAAGTTTTAAAATTTATTAAAAGCGTTACTTTCACATGCCAGGAGTTCTTAGCCCAAGATTTTGCGACTTAAGGCAGTCTTTCCGATCATTTCAGTGCTTTAAGCGCGTGGTTCAATCCCATGTTTGCTAAATTTGTTTCTTATTTACATTATTTTATTTATTTTTCTATAGAGGAAGTTTTATTTTTGTTATGGGACATTAGACGGAAACAAATGCTGACATTTTTATATTGTTTTAAAGGCAAGCGCATTAATATTTCATAATTGAGCTACATGTGATAGAGATACATTTAAAAATAATTCATGCTTGAAAATCTCTCTCTATATATATTACGCTATCGCATGTGGCACAGAAATCTCAATTATTTGTTAATTGTTTAATGGCAACCCCCAAATGAAACGCATCTCATTGGTTATTGTGTAATAGTTTTCAAAAGGGAATAACAATAAATAAAAAAAGTTTAATTAATAATTATAGAAAAAACAATTTATATAATAAAAAAATAAAAGTAAATAAACAATTTATTAATAAATAAACAACAACATCCGGGTTACCATATCAAGCAAAATAACGACACCTTGGCGCCAGTTAAGTACCCCGGTGCGTATATGACATTGGCGTCAGAAAAAAAGTCGCGTCAACGTGGTGCGTATATGACATCTGTGCCGTCTTTTACTTATTTATTTATTTATTTATCGAACAACAAACATACGACTTCATCTCATTTAAAATACAATAAATAAATAAATAAAGGTACTTTTCCAGTATAGGTACTTGGCGAAATAGAGAAAAGGTCCATGGCGAGGAAAGAAATTTGGCAACGTACTTTCTGGCAACCTATTTAATCAAAATATTTTTTTCGAATAAAACTACATAAAAGTTGCCATGATCAGAAAGAGTTTGTACTTTAATGTTAGCTGGGCGCAATTCTCGCCAATGGCATTTTTTAACTCGCCAGCACATTTTTTTATTTTTCGAGGGGTATATTAAAACAATGCTTTGATGTTGAAATTAAATAGTTTATGGTTTTATTTATTCTTTTTCTTTTTTAAAGATTTTCTTTTTAAGTGAAAGTCATGAATTTTAGACGTTTAAGTTTTAAATTAAAGCTATCCATTTTAAATAACATGAGTGAAATGATTATATTTTAATCATGAAATATGAAAAACCGGTACAATGTTTGGCGATTTATCACCTGTGGCCGACTAACATAAAAATACCGAGTTCTTGATTTCTCTATCAGAATCTTCCTCTTTGGCGAAGGATCGAGCAAGTAAATTAAATTATGAATAAAAGTAACATGATACAATGGGATTACATGACATGATACCTAGGATACATTTAAGGGAGACCAAACTGGTCGCCACGGGCGGATAGTTATTTTCAAAACCATAATAACTCAGTCAATTAAGATACAATTTTCAAACAAATTGCATTTGAAAGTAGGTTTTTTTCTCTATTTGACGGCGTAAAAATTGAAAATGCGCGATATTTAGAAATTTAAAAAATCGCTGACATAGCAAGCATTTTAATTTAATTTTTTTTCAGGTTTTATGGGAAATGACAACAAAATATACAGTATCTCCTATTTTCGACTATTTTCCGTTTACTTTCAATGACTTTCAATAGAAATGGGGTTCTTTTGTTGCCACGATTAGAAAAATGATATTAAAAACTACAAAAAAATTAATATCTCAAAAATAAATTGAGATACAGCTTTCAAACAAATTGCATTTAAAAGAGCATTTTTTTCCTCATACAACGGTGTAAAAATTTAAAATGTACGACGGTTAGAAGTTTAAAAATTTGCAGTAAAGAAAATCGCAAAGTCAAAATTTTATTTTAAATTTCAAAATGTTGCCATTCGCAAAATGACGTATGCGTTACGCACAGATACGTTTGTCCTTTATAATATAGATAGGGTAGATTGTTATGTTTCTATATAATGGAATAATTAAAAAATGTAATAGGAAAAGTTACAAAAGGAATGTTAACACGTAACTAGAATAGGAATTAAAAATTATATTGTAGATATAGATATATATAAGATATTGTTGAATTTAATGTAAAACATTATTGATTATGCATATAATTAATATTAAAAGATATTGTTATTTTTTAAATGAAACTCCCAATGTATTATTTAAATCCCAAATGTAATAAAGCTTCATATAAGAAAGTTATATTGATATATATTACATTATTAGGAGATAATCATGGTATTAAATACAGTTTTAAAAAAGTTTTTTTTTTCTTTTTTTTTTTTTTTTTTTTTGTATTTTGAACAGATATTCAAGGAGTAATAAAATCGTTAAGAGATTAGAAAATAAGTTTAAAGCTATTGTTTAAATTAAAGTAAAGCTTTATTGTTTATATATATATAACAAATGTTTAAATATGTTATTGATTTGTAAATCAAAATCTCAATGTAATATTTAAATCACAAATTTAATAAAGTTGCTTACGAGCAAGTGATATATTTTATTATTATTATTGGGAGATCAAGGAACTGTACAATTTTTGATATTACACTGTATAAAACAAAAACGGAATAAAATACGGAAATTCTACTGGTAATTGAGACGACAGTACTATTTCCGTATTTCCCCGTAAATCACTGAAAATTTTCCGTTTTTCTGGAATTTACGCGGGGAAACTTCCATTAAAGTATGGAAATAATACTGACGTCTCGATTGCCAGTAGAATTTACTTAGTTTAGTCCTTTTTTTTTTCTTTTCACAGTGTAGAAAATAACGCAAAGCTATGTAAAAATTGTCATGAATATGTCGCCGTTTTATTGCTTTGGAATAATGAAAGAAAAGAAAACTATGCTTTTGAATTCAAAAGTATTGACACAACTATTGATATAAAACCCTTGTAAAATCGTTGAAATCAAGGATTCATTTGTTCCCATGTGAATTAAATACTTTTAAAATATTTTTTCAATATCTAAGACGCACTTTCTATAAGGTACTACGGACGAAGAATGTTTTCTAAAGGCAATTTTCCTGAGCTTTGCTTTGCTAAATCAATTTGTTTTAATCAGTTTGTGATAATTTTTTTACACACATTACTTCATCGAAAAACTTATCAATATATAAAAAAGGCATATAATCAGAGTGCAAATTTACCTTTCTTTTAATTAATTTCTAAAAGTGACACATCTTTCGAAACTTTATTGCGGCTAAAAGAAATGTATTTTTTTCATTTATTGAAGTCTGTTTAATTCGTAAGCTTTATAATTCCGTAAGTTAAGAAATGTTCTCTGTGTAAATCGAGTAATGAAAAATATATAATTGAAATACTTCCTTACTTCGAAATTTAATATTTTTAATAATAACGTTTTCGCAAAATTCATTATATTCATGATGTAATCTGGATATTTATTATGCAAAAATTCCTTGGATTTGAGTGATATGACGTTAAAACTTCTTCTTTCTCAAATAATTAATTATTCGGCACCGCTAGTAAATATTTACAGCACGTTAGGTATACAATATATAAAAATAAATATGAATAATTTGCTGTTACCATTGTTCAAATTTAGCGGTAAGAAAAAATCGTAAAAATTGACAGATATGATTATTGCAACTCATTTGCCGCGTTTGACATACAATTTCTTATTTGTTTTAAATTAGGGTGTATATTATACATATTTTGAGCATACTTCATAGTCAAACAGCTTCATGTTGTAAAATGTTTCATATTTTGCTTTTCAGACATTTTCTCGTGGCTTCAAAACCCTGTTCAAGAAAGTTATCAATTTTCACTATTTCTTTAGGCAGTGAGCTCTACCTATAACTCTAACAAGGAAGGTCTCCATACGAGCATATTCAGAAAAATCTGAAAAAATTACAGAGTGTGCGTCTCATGTGGATATATATGTTTATAAAAAAAATTTTGGCGGAACCCCCCGGTTCGTAAAAAAATAATGAAATTTTCGTTTATTTGGCGATTTATCATCGGTTGGCGATGAAATGAAATTTCGAAAAATACTTTTTCATGTCGAATACTCTTTAAGATAAAAATATTTCATGTTGAACTTGTTTAAATAAATTTAACTTAAATAACTGTAGTTTTGCCAGTTTTATTTTGATTTAGCTATAGTTTTGTCATATATGTATTTATAATGAAAGTTAAATATAAAATTTTATGAATTAAAACAAAATTAAAATTGTTTCAATATCTCAAAATTAAGTCCAATTGAGCGCTGTCGTTTCAATTTTGTTGCTATGGAAACGACGAATTCCTTGGTTTGAAATGAATAACTGCTAAATGAATCTTGCCTTTATTTTGGAATAAGCTTAAATATATGAAAGTATTTTTTATATATGAAATTGTTTTTAAAGTAATAAAATTAAGTAACAAGCAACGTAAATATGTAATACGAAAAAATGTATTTATTAAACTCTCTCATTTTTTAATTCATTAAATCCTTTTTACACGCATTCTAAAATTCAATTAACAAACAATTTTCAGATGCATTAAAATCGTTTGCTTTTGGCGAGGAAAAGTACTGCTCGCCAAATCGTGTGCCGCTTTCGTCTTTTCGCGCCAAATACTCGAAAGTATTTTATTTTTTTACAGACTTTCTACTGTAATTCCGCTGCTAAATTTCACTGATTACATACATAAGTAGTTTAAGTGGTATTTTTTTTTCAAAATATTCTGAGTATGCCCAGTATGGAGACCTTCCTTGTAAGTAAAATGCCTTTTTTTAGTTAAAAATAACATATTCATCTGTGCAAAATGTTTCATCTTCCAGCCATCTTTTTATATTTAATATAAATAAATTATTTTTTTTTTTATGCCAAGGTAGTAGAACCTCTTTATTAACTAAAGTAATATATCTTTTTTTTTTTTTTTTTTTTTTTTTTTTTTTTTTGCTAATTTTACAAATTTTTCCTCCGTTGTCCAATTAACATATGACAACTTTTTTAGGTCAATAAACTCAGAGAAGGAATTTTATTAAATAGTATTTCTTTGGATAATTTTCGTGAAGATACCTTATGAATTACGGCAGTTGTTGGGCTTTCTTACTAAGTATCTATTTGGTCTTTGATCATTCCCGACGGAATCCTTTTGTTACTCTTTCTCACATGTAATTTAAAAAGGCTTAGAATTTCTAGAGATACACTAGCATGTTAAAACTAAAGGTTCGGGGGGAAATATTTTGAATATTTTCAAAATACAAGTATGTGGAACACTATATCTCAAAATAATAATCAACATAATAGAAATATTACTGATATTTTTAAATGACATTAATCAGCATACAAAATGTTAAGAACCCAAGTAATTTATTATAAAAACTGAAGAAAAATTTGTTTTTGGAAGTTTTTAGCTATTTGAAAGGGTTTTATCTATATGACCGTATTATGTATGCATGTAATAGGATCTTTACTTAAATAAAAAACATTTGTAATTTTATATGCGCCTAAAGAGAAAGTTAAAGGAATTTTTTATTTTATATTAATTTAAAAAGGCTTAGAATTTCTAGAGATACACTAGCATGTTAAAACTAAAGGTTCGGGAGGAAATATTTTGAATATTTTCAAAATACAAGTATATGGAACACTATATCTCAAAATAATAATCAACATAATAGAAATATTACTGATATTTTTAAATGACATTAATCAGCATACAAAATGTTAAGAACCCAAGTAATTTATTATAAAAACTGAAGAAAAATTTGTTTTTGGAAGTTTTTAGCTATTTGAAAGTGTTTTATCTATATGACCGTATTATGTATGTATGTAACAGGATCTTTACTTAAATAAAAAACATTTGTAATTTTATATGCGCCTAAAGAGAAAGTTAAAGGAATTTTTTATTTTATATTAATTTAAAAAGGCTTAGAATTTCTAGAGATACACTAGCATGTTAAAACTAAAGGTTCGGGGGGAAATATTTTGAATATTTTCAAAATACAAGTATGTGGAACACTATATCTCAAAATAATAATCAACATAATAGAAATATTACTGATATTTTTAAATGACATTAATCAGCATACAAAATGTTAAGAACCCAAGTAATTTATTATAAAAACTGAAGAAAAATTTGTTTTTGGAAGTTTTTAGCTATTTGAAAGGGTTTTATCTATATGACCGTATTATGTATGTATGTAATAGGATCTTTACTTAAATAAAAAAAATTTGTAATTTTATATGCGCCTAAAGAGAAAGTTAAAGGAATTTTTTATTTTATATTAATTTAAAAAGGCTTAGAATTTCTAGAGATACACTAGCATGTTAAAACTAAAGATTCTGGGGAAAATATTTTGAATATTTTCAAAATACAAGTATGTGGAACACTATATCTCAAAATAATAATCAACATAATAGAAATATTACTGATATTTTTAAATGACATTAATCAGCATACAGAATGTTAAGAACCCAAGTAATTTATTATAAAAACTGAAGAAAAATTTTTTTTGGAAGTTTTTAGCTATTTGAAAGGGTTTTATCTATATGACCGTATTATGTATGTATGTAACAGGATCTTTACTTAAATAAAAAACATTTGTAATTTTATATGTGCCTAAAGAGAAAGTTAAAGGAATTTTTTTGGCTTGAAGAAAAGATTTTTATTAAATTATTTTTAAAATGTATTTGACTAATGCGATTAAAGATAATTGTATAAATGTGTACAAACTAAACTATTTGTTTCATATTTTTTATACCTCTTTTTAGTAGCTAAGCTTATAAAATCATTCATCTAGCACTCTCTAGCTATTAATTTTTTTGATCTTTTACAATTTTTAGTGGAGAAACTGTTCTTATGGAGATGTATGAAGTGGCTATTTTTTAATCTGAAAAATTAAATATTTAATTGAAATAGAAATCTGGCATCTAGATATTTAGCAAATATGTACCGACCGAATAAACTGTTTCAGTGATCCGGGGAACAAAATATCTTATTACATTTTTCTATGTCACTGATTACGAAGTATAATCTCTAACTGATAATTCATTATTCTGTAACTGCTTCTACAGTCGCTAAGACTTACTTTCTTTCTCCATTATTTTTTTTTCGTGCAGAAGATGCACATGAGATGCATTCACTAATATAGTTTATTCAGCCGAATAATGCGCTCAGCTGTATAACGCATAGCCAAAATTTCAGAATTGATTAAGGTCTATTCCTAATATGCGTCGTCCTTTAAGACACTCCTACTACTTTACCAAAAAAACCCTTCACCAGATGCATAGCAAAAACAAATTAATAAATAAATAAAGATTTTTGTAAAGTACTACATTACTTTTAAAGTAATCTGACTGTTATATTTCTTTATAAATTAATTGCAAGTTCATTAAATTATAAATTTTAATTCATAATCTTAAATTTTAATTCGTTTAATCTTAATTTTTTCCTAAGAAACCAATCAATGGGCCTGAACTAGCCTGAGGAAACCTTCTTAAAAAATACGGAACAAATAACTATGACCTCTCTGGTAGGTGCATTCGTAACTCCAAAATAGGGTCCACATATGTTTCCAATAGCAACAATTAAACATTGAAAAGTCCACTGAACAAAGGAAATTATGCTTATATTAGCGCAAATGTTTACTTTTTTATCCTTAATGATTTATATTCCATTGATTTGAGAAAAAGAAAAACTAAATTATAATAACCAGTTGCTATTTTGGAGTAACTGTACAACAATTTTGCTAAGAAACTCGCTATAAAAGCAAATTTTGATTAGATACCATTATCCACAAATATTTTTCAAAAATACCAACGTATGATTAGCCAGGGCTGCCAGTTTGGCCTCAATTTTTATTTCGAAATTTCAAATTCATTGCGGAAAATCTGAAAGAAGAGTCTTTACTTTAAGTAATTACATAATATATGTCATTAAATAAAGCAAAAAATACTATTTTTAATTTCTGTGCTAATTCAGATTTAAAAAAAAAAAAAAAATGAAGGCGAAACTGGAAACCCTGCGTATGGAGTTAGACTTGCCCGTGACGACGTTTTCAGGCAAACAATGGGTGCTCCTTGGTGTTTGGGTAAGAAACTTCCACATAATATCCACATATGCTTTCCAATATCGATAGTTAAGCACTTCTATTATCCAGTTTATTCTGATGATTTATATTCCATTGATTTGAAATAATCCCACTATTATAAATGTACTCAAAATACATTTTAGATTATTCAGAAATATGCCTGATATATGTGATAATGAATGCTATCTTGTTATTCCTAAAATTTAAATAGCTGGATATGTACTCAATAAAAATCACACTATTTCAGAAAAAGTTTTACGATGCTGCTTATATTACAAGCTCATTTCATTTTTCATTGACTAAGAGCAGACTGATAAAAAATATTATTTTTCTTTACTTCTTATCTTATCCCATCTATATGCAGCTTGAGCCGTCTTTTACAAAAAAGAGACTTGGAAATATGTTAATGTATTTTTCTGCAGTTTGATGTAATTTTACACGAATGCTTTTAAGCGAGTTTAAAGAAAAATTTAAAGACATAACTATTTATATGAGATGAACATGACATAAGACTAATATATATATATATATGTATGTATGTATGTATGTATATTTTATAGTTAGTAAGAAGAGTAGTTGAGTAAGAAACCTGCACAGAATATCCACATATGGTTTCCAGTATCGATAGTTAAGCATCGAAAATTCCAACAAATATCGGAAATAATGTTTTCAGTAGAAGCGATATTATCCAGTTTATTCTTAATGATTTATATCCCATTGATTTGAAATAATTCCACAATTATAAATGTACTCTAAAACATTAAATGCATTTTAGTTTATTGAGAAATATGTCTGATATATGTGATAATGAACGCTATCTTGGTATTCCTAAAATTTAAATAGCCGGATATGTATTCAATAAAAATCACACTATTTAAGAACAAGTTTTACGATGCTGATTACAAGATTATTTTATTACAAGATTATTTCATTTTTATTTTTTATTTTTTGCTAAGAGCAGACTGATAAAAATATTATTTTTCTTTACTTCTTATCTTATCCCATCTATATACAGCTTGAACCATCTTTTATAAAAAAGAGACTTGGAAATATGTTAATGTATTTTTCTGCAGTTTGATGTAATTTTACACGAATGCTTTTAAGCGAGTTTAAAGAAAATTTTAAAAACATAACTATTTATATGAGATGAACATGACATAAGACTAATATATTGGAAGGTTTTATAATGAGAGTTTTATGAATTTTTTTGGTAATGCATGTATCATAGGCTATTTAGTTTTTTATACTTTAGTTAATTATTTATTTTGCTTGATGTTTTATTGAAAAATGCGAAATACAAGGTGGCTATAATTAAACAGACAGTACTCAGAATGTTCTGCAGCTCCGTCTAATTGAGAGAATCAAGCCAAATTTTGTAAGAAGATTAAAGAAGACGGGAGATGAAGGATTCTGCGAAAAAAATTAGTTCCAAATGTCACCGCTAGAGGAATATGTGGCGCTGTGTAACAGAAAAGAGAGTTTAAAAAATACAGAATCAATATTGAAATAAAATTATCTTTTATTTAGCACCTTTATTGATTTTAGTATTTATTCTGCATTTTTAAAATTCTCTTTTCTTTTACACAGCGCCACATATTCTCCTAGCGTTGACTTTTGGAATTTTTTTTTCGTTGAATCCTTCGTCCCCCGTCTTGTTTAAACTTCTTACAAAATTTGACGTCATTTTCTCAATTAGATCGCGCTACAGAACACTCTGAGTACTGTCATTTTAACTATGACCACCTGGGCCTGAAATATAATCTGGGCCGCCAATTGTAATAGAATTCGGTTACAGTGCTGTCAAAGAGCGATAATTACTGGAAGTGCGTTTTCCATTATAGTATGCGTTTTTTCTAAGTAATATTTTGCATTTAACTTATTATGCAAAAGTGTTATATATCATAAACAGGACTGCAAAAAATAATACGAGTACTTATTGAGGGAAACTGCTGAAGGGGAATTCCCAACTATGTCATGCGTTTGCTAACTAAACTACATTTTTGCATACTGAGTAGCATATATGTTACGGTTGAGGGTGTATTCGAAAAAATATTTTTCCACCCTCAACAGCTCGAAATTTTCTGAGACATTTTCAGACTCATTTTTAAAAGTAAAAACGTGAAACTTGGTGAGGTCATTTCTGAAGAGATGTACAAGAGGCCGTGTGATTTCATTTTTCATTAGAATTTGATTTTTAAACAATTATTTTATCAGTATGACCATTTTTTTTTCATACCCAGATCTCCCGCTTCGGAAAATTTGGTTCAAAACGCCAACTTTGACGGCATTTTTTACCATATTTTCTGCATTTATCAAAAAATCGACAAGCACGGCACATTATGTACTTTCTAAATAAGAGAATTTGGCAGTTTGATGCGTTTAAGAGCAAAAGTGAATTTATAAATAAATCGCAAAATAAGCAGTTTGGATTGGAATACACCCTTAAAGCAAGAATTAAGAGTAAACTTAGGTTTAACCGGTTAAAGTGCGGGATTACCCAGGCCTTGCAGATAAAGCCCGAAGAGTTCCCAACGCTTCCATCTTTAACCGGTTAAAGCTAGGTCTAACCAATCGTGGTCGGTTAAAGCTCGAAATTATTTTAAAATATCTTTATAAAAACATATTAAAACCTTGTAATCAGACAACCCGAGATTTCCTCGGGGATGCATTTTTCCGTTTTATTAACTCTCCTTCATTATTCACCCTAGTTATTTTTTATTGTAAATTTTGCCTGGCATTTTTCCGATTAAATTATTTAAAATTTTTGTTTTGAAAAACCGGTGATAAAAGATTAAAAATTCTGTAAAAGACGCTCTTTCTGACAATGATTAAAATTTTCATTTCTCAACAACTTTCAGAATCATGCGTGATTTAATAATTTAAAGCACGTGCCTATATTAGAGTAAACATTGGCTAATTCATTTCTAATTTATGGAAGTATGAATTCTTCGGGTTCATAAAAAAAATATTTTATATCACTGAATACAGCAACCTAGTTCTTCAGCAATCTGAAAAACGCAGGAAACTCCTTAAAGCGGCAATAACTGAAAGTCGTATGAACGCTTACGCGTTCATTAGCCGAAACAAAAAAAAAACATCACTGGATTAAGCAGTTCTCGCTTTGTAGCAATCTCAAAATTCAGCAGTTCTCTCTGTGTAGCAATCTCAAAATGTACAAAATTCGTATGGTCAGCATATATGAAAACGCCGAAAATTCCAGTGATGGACACCCCACAAAAATAATAGATATAATTGATTTTATAACTGTATTTGATATCAGAATTTAATAATTTCGGGCTTTAACCGACAAAGATTGGTTAGACCTAGTTTTAACCGGTTAAAGATGGAAGCGTTGGGAACTCTTCGGGCTTTATCCGCAAGGCCTGGGTAATCCCGCACTTTAACCGGTTAAACCTAGGTTTATATATTTTAAAAGCAACGTTAAAAACGCCAGAACAAGCAAAACTTCTGCAGACTAGTTTCGGTAGCGTACCATCCTCAGTGCAAAGAATAACGGAAACTTGCTCATTTATATAGAGGAGAAGCGGATTCAACTGAGAAGTTCATTAACCAATGGGAAAACATGAAAACCTGGGTATCAGCCAATGGGAGACTAGTATAGGTAATGCCACCAGAAATTTAAAAAAAAAGGAAAAAAATAATAATGGTAGTGATTAAGCAAAAGAGGATTTTATGAAATATTTCCAGCCATCTGATAAAGGGGGAATAGCAAATTCACTATTAACAATATTGTCATAATTTTTGTAGATATGAAATGCTTCAAGAAAGTTAAGTTCGTGTACAGAAGTGGGTTTAGAAATGATTTTGGCTGAATTAAAATCAAAAGAGTGATTCATCTCCCAGCAATGTTTAGCAATTGAAGATTTATTGGTTTCCTGTTTTTGAATATATTTTTGGTGCTCTTTAATACGAAATTTTAAACCCCGTTTTGTCTGTCCAATGTAGGAAAGACCGCACTGGCATTTAATACTATAGATACCCTATGAGTTGTATAACTCAGTAGGATCTTTGAGATTCGAAAGGGTAAGCTTATTAGTAGGGGTAAAAATTATTCTGAAGTTATGCTGTCTAAGAATTTTGGCAATAGGAAAGCTGGATTTAGGAAAGAAAGGTAACACAATGCTGCTTTTTTTTTTTTTTTTTTTTTTTTTTTTTTTTTTTTTTTTTTTTTTTTTTTACATTTCTGGTGGCATTACCTATACTAGTCACCCATTGGCTGATACCCAGGTTTTCCTGTTTCCCGATGGGTTAATGAACTTCTCAGTTGAATCCGCTTCTCCTCTATATAAATGAGCAAGTTTCGGTTATTCTTTGCACTGAGAACGGTACGCTAAACGCTACCGAAACTAGTCTGCAGAAGTTTTGCTTGTTCTGGCGTTTTTAACGTTGCTTTTAAAATGTATATCATTCTGCGCCATGTAGCATCTTATTAATTATTATTTAAACCTAGGTTTACCCATGATTCTTGCTTTAGCCGTAACATATATACAAATCTATACAATATATACAAGACTACACAAAAGAATTCCTTTTTTTCAAATTTAGATAGTAATTGCTGAAATTGGGTTTTCAAATCTACTGTTCATTTTCCAATTTTTTTCGTTTGTAATTTTTCAACTTATTAAACGGTAAAGTTTTGTTACGGTATTCTAGATGTTTCAGTACGTATTGTGTATGGTTCATGCATGATTATTTTTCTTTTATAGTAAAGTATTAAGTCTACCAAAAAGTTCTGTACGATAATGCTCTTTCACGCCTACTTTTTTAAAATCCAGATTTCTTCATTAGCACCACTTTTTTGAAATGGTAAAATTTTCATTGTTTTCACATTTCACATTAAGGTGAAAACAATAGGAATTTTACTATTTCAAAAAAGTGGTGCCAATAAAGAAAGCTGAATTTTAAAGTAGTAGTCGTGAAATAACACTATTGGACAGAACATTACGGTAGACCGAATGTATCGTAGAAAAAGGATTATACAAAATACACAAAATTATTAGAAAGATGCAAACAATACAATATACAATGGGGATTAAAAATGACACAATATAATTTTACTCTTCCAGAAAATAATTTTATACAGATACTACCGAAATTTTTAAAATATTTTTAAAATTACCAAAACATTGTTTTTTGTAAAATCTTTCAATATAACAAATTTTATTTATTTTCCCAAAGAATAAGTATTTTTAAAGTATGAGTAAACTGAATACCAGTTTTTCAAATACATGTACCTTTAACATAAACATAAATTGGAATCGAAATGATATCTATTTTGGGGATCTAATGTACAAGTCTAATTTTTATTAAGTGATTATTATCATTTTAAAATAGCCATATTTAACCATCAAAGGTATACTTTTTAACAATTACAGTGAACCCAATTAATCTTCTAAGCTTAATCTTGAATTCATGACTAAAGTGCAACATCTTGTGTCGATGAAACTTAGAGATTTTACCGTACACGGTTGTAAAAAAAATCTCTTAAGAGAATTCCGATTTAATCTAGGAAAATAAAACATGGAAAAACAAATTTTACAATTAAATTCCATTGCTAAATTATTCCTCTCATTTAGAATAATAGGCAACTCCGATATGCATCGCTCCAATGCATAGCCCGATTACTCTACATAGGTAAGTCCAACAGTGAAGTGGCCAGCGCGTCTCCATACCTACAAGTCCACAATTCCATTCCGGATAGCGAACTCGACAAGGTTCACTGAAATTTTCAATGAATTGAACTTAGATGAACTTTGATGAAATCAATACCAAGCTTGCATGGTAACTAAACGCTGAGTGTCCCGCGTTTGACTGACCACCTAACCAGGTCTTATACTGTATAGCACTTAATGGCAAAGGTGTAAAAATATAGGGTTGGGAACTGTAGGAAGTCTTCGCTCTTGAATGGCGGTGGTGCATTTGAGCAAGACTTAATTTTAATGCCTAATGGCCACATTGGTACAACAATATTGGCAGTAGCCGAGAGGTTCTGCTTTCGAAGCTGGTAGACGGGAGGTGCTGGGTTCGATCCCAATCGCGCACGTCGGCCTAATCGTTCGGAGTTTTCGTGGTTTCCTTCGAGGCTTGGTTTTTAAAGCGTAAACACTGGTTAGGTTCCCTTAGAGAGACCCCCCACGGGAGGCACACCACCTCTTCGGGCCTAAATCTCTCGTGCTGATAATTGGCCGTCATAAACACAACCAACCAACCACAATATTGGAATGAAATATTTTCTTTTATTAAGTAAGTGAATAATAGCATAGACTGTTTTCTTATAGGCCGTTAAGTTGTAACATCCGAACTGTAGTATTTAAGTATAAAAATTATACTAGTATTTGTCAGATAAACAATGGACTAAACAGATTTTTTTCTTTTTTTAATTATTAATTTAATTTTTAATTATACATTTTTTTATTATTAAGACTTTGCATCATCGAAGTTATTTTGACCATTCAGACCTGTCTTTTTAGGTGCTATTAGAATATACTTTCTGTTATTAAGTAAATGAATAAGAACGTTGACTTTGTTCGTAATAGGCCGACAAGTTTGAATATCCGAATTGTAATATTTAACAATAAAAAGTATACTAGTACATTTGTCAGATAAACAATATACTAAACAGATATTTTCTTTTATTAAATACAATTTTTAAAATTTATTAAGGCTTTGGCCCAGAGAAGCTATTTTGTGCATTCAGACCTGTCTGTTTAGGCGCTATTAGAATATATTTGACCTGTGGTGTATCAGATATTGAATAATGTGTTTAAAAGAACATTTCCTCTTTAATTGCATTCACTTATCTTTTGTTTGAACTTTCATAGAATTAGATGGACTTGAGTTTATATTATTTAGTTATAAGTCATATGATAAAGTTGTAAATGTCTTTAAAACTTGTATAGCTTTTTTTTGTTTGATTATTAACCTTTATTAACCTACTAGCAAACCCCGCGGCTTTGCTCGCGTAATATTTGAAATATGCCAAGTGATATTTATATGTCTAATTTTTATTTTATTAAAAGGTAATATTTTATTTTATTAAAAGGTAATATTTTATTTTATTAAAAGGTACTTATTATTTTTAGGAATAATTTTAAAATATTACTATTTAAAACACAGTTTGATTAAACATCATTGTTACACTGCATAAGGCAAAAATGAGATTTAAATTAATAAAACGAAATAAAACGAAATAAATAATAATTTAGAAAATATTTTGAAACTTTTATGCTCAATTAATACACTCATTTCAGTATTCACTTGAAGTTTTGAATTTTTTAGAAACCATCTTCTTACATCTTAAAATTAACCATCATGTCAAATTCCAAGTCCTATCACCTCTCTCAACATAAAGGGCTATATTGAAATAGGAACTGTCACCATTAATTTGCCAACATTAATTTTGAAATTGGTTTTTTATTTCCTAATATTCCACAGAAACGTAATTTAGAAAGCTTTTAAAGACTTTTTTTAGAACGTTTGTTGTTCCTGTGAATCTCATGTGGTAGAATCATTGGCATAATATATAGCCTGTGTAGGATCAGAGACTGTTACCATTGATTCGCAACTATTACTATTATATTTGGTTTATATTTCCTGAAATAGCGTAGAAATCGTAATTTAGGACTTTTTTAGAATGCTTTTCGCACCTCCCCTTCACTTCACCCCTTTTTAATTCGAATTTATTTTCGACAGTCCTTCGAAGGCATTTATATTTTATAAGTAACTACCATGCCATATTTAAAGTTTCTAGTCTTTTCAGTATCACAGAAATCGCAATTTAGAAAGTTTTTAGCTACTGCAAACCTCTGGTGTTAGTGGCACAGATATAAAATATAGCTTATGTTTGAGCAGGTTCTATCACCAACAATTTGTTATCATTATTTTTTTAATCGGTTTGGTATTTGAAAAAATTACATAAAAATTGTAATTTATAACGCTTTTTGCCCACTTCATCTTTTTAAATTTGAAATTTTCTTTCGACAGTTCATAGAGAGCAGTTGCATCTTGTAAGTAAATAACATGCCATACTTCAAAGTGTTAGACCCTTCAGTTATGCAAAAAACGCAAATTAGAACATGTTTTGCTTTTGCAACCCTCAGATGGTAGTGACAGCAACATAAAATATAACCTATGTTATAGCAGGGACTGTCACCATTGATTTGCAACGATTACTTTTGAAATAGCTTTGGAATTTCCTGAGATTGAGTAGAAATCGCAATTTAGAACGTTTTTAGAACGCTTTTCGCCCATTTTCACCCTCATTTAAATTTCCAATTTTTTTCGAAACTGTTTTTAAAGATCATTTATATCTAATAAACATGTACCTTGCCTAATTTTAAGTTGCTAGCCCCTACCGATCACAAAAATCGAAATTTGGAACGCTTTTTTGCTCCTGCAACGTCTAGGTGATAGTGATACCCACTTAAAATAGCGTCTATGTTAGAGCAGAGGCTGTCAGCATCAATTTCTTAACATTACTTTTGAAATCAGTTTGATTCTTCCTGAGATATTTGTGACAAATCGGCATTTAGAACGTTTTTAGAACGCTTTTCGCACATTTTGCTACTGAATCTCATCTGGGTTAGTGGAAACATATATAAAATATAGCCTATCTTGGAGCAAGATCTGTCACCTTCATTTTAACACCATTATATTTGAAATCGGTTCAGTATTTCCTGAGATTGCATAGAAATTGCAATTTAGAACGTTTTTTACAACGCCCCCTTTAACCCCCCTTTTTGACCCCCCTTTTTTGACCCCCCCTTTTAAATTTCGATTTTTTTAGGAAATGTCCTTAGAGATCATTGATATCTTATAACTAACTACCATTCTAAATTTCACCATTCAAGGCCCTTCCGTCACGTAAAAACCGCAATTTAGAACGTATTTCTCCTGCACCCCCTTTGGGGTAGTGGCACCGACATAAAACATAGCCTATATTGGAGCAAGGATTTTCACCATCATTTTGACGCCATTATTTTTTAAATCGGTTTGGTATTTCCTGAGATTGTGTAGAAATTACCATTTAGAACGTTTTTTAGAACGCATTTTGTGCATTTTCACACTGTTTAAATTTCGAATTGTTTAAGAATTGTTCTTAGACACCATTTATATCTTATAAGTAACTAATATTCCAAATTTCATATTTCTAGGCCCTTCAGTAACGCAAAAATCGCATTTTTAGAACGTTTTTTGCTCCTGCACCCCTTTGGGGTAGTGGCACCGACATAAAACATAGCCTATCTTGGAGCAAGGATTTTCACCATCATTTTGACGCCATTATTTTTTAAATCGGTTTGGTATTTCCTGAGATTGTGTAGAAATTACCATTTAGAACGTTTTTTAGAACGCATTTTGTGCATTTTCACACTGTTTAAATTTCGAATTGTTTAAGAATTGTTCTTAGACACCATTTATATCTTATAAGTAACTAATATTCCAAATTTCATATTTCTAGGCCCTTCAGTAACGCAAAAATCGCATTTTTAGAACGTTTTTTGCTCCTGCACCCCCTTTGGGGTAGTGGCACCGACATAAAATGTAGCCTATGTTCTAAGTTGGACTAACACCATAATTTTGATACCTTTACTTTTGAAATCGGTTTGGTATTTCCTGAGATTATGTAGAAACTACCATTTAGAACGTTTTTTAGAACGCTTTTTGTGCATTTTCACACCTTTTAAATTTCGAATTGTTTAAGAATTGTTCTTAGACATCATTTATATCTTATAAGTAACTAATATTCCAAATTTCATATTTCTAGGCCCTTCAGTAACGCAAAAATTGGTATTTTTAGAACGTTTCTTGCTCCTGCACCCCATTTGGGGTAGTGGCACCGACATAAAATATAGCCTATGTTCTAAGATGGACTAACACCATCATTTTGATACCATTACTTTTGAAATCGGTTTGGTATTTCCTGAGATTATGTAGAAACTACCATTTAGAACGTTTTTTAGAACGCTTTTTGTGCATTTTCACCCCTTTTAAATTTCGAATTGTTTAAGAACTGTTCTTAGACGTCATTTATATCTTATAAGTAACTAATATTCCAAATTTGATATTTCTAGGCCCTTCAGTAACGCAAAAATCGCATTTTTAGAACGTTTTTTGCTCCTACACCCCCTTTGGGGTAGTGGCACCGACATAAAATATAGTCTATGTTCTAAGTTTTGCGAACACCATCATTTTGATACCATTACTTTTGGAATCGGTTCGGTAGTTCCTGAGCTTATCTCCGACAAATAAACAATTTTTTCCTTTTTATAATATGAGTATAGATTACCCATCTCAGACATATGTTATAGTAACATATAAAGTTCTCTAACACTGTATTGTATATGTATTGACGTAGGCACGTCAGTTGCTTGTAATTTCTTAAGTGTTTATTCTTAAGTGTAATTTCTTAAGTGTTTGTAATTTCTTAAGTGTCTGTTTTTCTTGGCTGGTTCGGTTGACTTTGGTGTCACTGGATGTAGGGGGACTTTTCTGCCAGAGCAGAACCTATGCCTGATTAGGTGAGTGCTCTGGCTGGTTGATCGAAGTATGCGAAAAAAAAACTTTTACAAAGTAAAAAAGTATAATACTTAATAGTACTTAAAAAAAGTAAATTTATTTAGTTGGCCTTAGAATTTCCACTACTAATTTTCCAGATGACAAAATAAATTTCGAAAATCGGAGCATAGATAAATGTGTGTTGTAAGTTACGTTGTAATTCAACGAGCAACTGTCGAGAAGTCGTGTTTATTACATGGTGAGATGCACTGTAAAACAATTATGTAACGTTACTCTATATAACTGATAGCAGCCTTGCTGCCTCCATTTTGTAGACTACTTTAACGAATACAACCGGTATTACGGTACAATAATGTGTAATATTACAGCTGTTATATCAGTTTAAATTACACCATTATATAAGTTAAATTACTCCATAAAATTGGAGGCAGCATGCTGCCACCAATTTTATCGAGTGGAGTTATATGGATTTTTACAGTGTACAACAAATTTATAAGAAGCATCAAACATTTAAAAAAAAAAAAAAAAAAAAAAAAAAAAAAAAACTTCTTGTTTTTTTCTTTTGAATTGGACCACTTTCAGAGTTTATTCATCCTAATCTATTTATGTTCTTTAAATTCTTAAATGAGTACGCAAAATATATGAGTATGATGATTAAGATCTTACTAGCAATAGGTTTTATTTCAGCTTGATTTATATTAAATAATGTGATCCCAAATATTGGGTGAGTGCATTAACTAAATGACTAATATTAAACAAATTTGAAATAGTTACGCAAGTGAAACTTTGATCCCAGTGTAGCAGCTGTGTCCCAAGACATTACACAAATGCGTCCGACATATCTCTCTATTGCTTGTTTGCTATCAAAGCTTATTTGAACAGTGGGATATTTATTTCGTAAAAAATCACACAATTTCAGCAGAAGTGTATGATGACACGTTTATATTATAAGAATGTTTGATTCCGTTTTCAAAATCAGTGTTCTTCTTTGCCAAAGTCTTGAAGATGAATAAATTATCAAAAAAAAAAAAAAAAAAAAAAAAGAGCATTTTTCTCTTATTTTTCAGTTGTATGCAACATTTAGTATTTTAAACACTATAAAAAACGGTTTGTGATTTTTCCTGCACTTTATGTTATAATTAGTTACCCACCGATGCTGTGAAACCAAATTCTAGGAACAATTGAAGTAAAAATTCAAATCTCGCATGTCACGTTGAATGTCACATATTTTCCTTTTTACTTTCTTATACCAGTACAATAAGAAATAATTGGATTCTTTAAAAATTGCGATTTCCGGTTTTTGACAGATTTATACAATTTAGATGGTCCTGAATACTATTTGACTATTTTTAGGAAATCTCTGCCTGTGAATCTGTCCGTCTGTATCTGTGTGACAAAATAATTGTCGGCGCTCTATTTCAAGAACTGATGCACGGAATTTAATAATACTTAAGTTTCAATTAGACCTAGATGTACATTGATGCTGATTAGTTTTTGGTGTAAATCACGCAACAGGCGGAACTGCTATGCTGCATTTATTTTTATTTCCGCAATAGCTGTATATCAAGAATTAATGTATGGATATTCATCAAAAACTAACCAGCACCAATTTATTTAGTGATAAATCAACACCAAAAATTTGTGAAAATGAAAATTTCTGTTTTAGATGCTATGTGGTAACTAAAGCGTTAAATATCTTTAAAAGTATGAAAAAACAAGGAATACGCAGTTTACGATGTCACTCTCAATATGTTTTTTTTCAGCCTGATTTATATTCAATGAATTTGAATTACTTACTCTGGCGAAAATTCGTTCCTAAAATAGCAGCTCTATCCAAAAAATATTCATAAGTGCATCTAAAATATCTGGATATTCAACATTTTCCTATCAAAACATATTTGAATAGCCGGATATTTATGTTGCAAAAAATCACGCCATTTCAGCATAAATTTATGGTGACTGCTTATTTTACCGAAGCATTTTTTTCTCTTATGGAATCATCGTTCTTCTTTGAAAAGTCGTGCTAGTGAATAAAGAACAAGTAGAATGGTGAAAATTTCATTTTTCCGTGTCTCCACTTTCTCATCTAGGTACAGCCATCTTTTATTTAAAGAGACTAGGAAATATGTTAATATATTTTTCTATATTACGATGCAATCTTGATAAAAATCTTCTATCAAAATCGTTTATAAAAGTCGATGTTTAAAAAATGATGTTTTTCACATAAGGTACTCAAAAAGACAACTTCTTTCAGAAAAGTACTTTATATATTTTTCTTTTTTTTCCCTTTTCAGTGATAGTTTTAGAAATATTGATATTATATATTTAATATTTAATATTTCAGATAACCCGTGTGTTTATCATTATTGCATATCTACGATAAAAGTATATAAATTGGCACAAACTCAAAATATTTATTTTAGTTATTTTTACATTCAAAACATATTTTAAAAATCAGATGAAACTTTTTCAACATGTTGTATAGTATTATTTCTTTTCAAGTGTTTCTGAATTTATGACTCATTTTTAATATCAGTGATATAACGTATGTATGATATGCGTGTGGACAGCACATATTCTAAAACTTGTAAAGATTCCTTTGTACAAAGTCAAAACTACAGTATCGAAAATGTAATAAAAATTGAATGTTATCTGCAAAGTAATTACTTATCTTCTGTGTGCTCTGAAAAGCAAACTTACGAAAATAAGGATTACTTCATTTTTTGCAAATTCTTAATAGGAACCTGCATTTGGACACTGTTAATCCATATATTTTGGTTTTGTGTCTTTAATTGATAGGCCGCAAATGCTATTCAATGTCAGCCGGCAACTATATCCAAATCGAACAACAATATTTTCATTAACGGAAACCTGACAAATAAAGAAAAAAAAAAAACGTTGACCCGAAATGACACCCGCAAAAAGAGAAAACTTTTTCGAAATTTAATTTAATTTTTCAAAACTACTCTATAATCATACGTCTAATATTACTTTTATCCTTTATGTTAATAATCAACATGTAAAGAGTTTTTAATATTCATATAGATACTTCTTTTTTATCTGAAATAATATTTTGGACTTTACTTTTTTAAAACGCATGAATACAAATCCGACCAGCACGAATACAAACTCAACCGGAAATGGGTCCGAACTGGAAACCATTACAGTCATTCAGTTCCGAATCCTAATCCCAGCGAGATAAATTAACGCCAATCCCGGATCAATCCGCGTTTTGAATTGGTTATGAGTAACATCAAGATACTCGACCCGATGCATCATTTAAAATTGTGGTGCGAGCAAAGTTTCTGTTTCATTTATCATAGCTATAATTCTTTTGTTATTGATCATAAATAGTGTAGTTGAACAATAAAAAACATTTAAGACATTGCGTGCTTTCATTCCAACCGCGTACGTCACGATATGAAGCTCACGCGATTTTTTTATTACCATTTCTACTCCATTTTATATTTTGTAAATGAGAGCTAGCTATCCTAGAATCTTTCTTCACTGTTGAAAACTAAAACTACATACATATAACGTAAGGTTTTACAATAAATAAATTTGAAGAGGGGCCTTAGGTTTCATTAAAAATTGTATTGTCAATTTCCTATATTTCATCCCACAAAATCATCTCTTTTGATTGATTCTAGCTGAGCAGTCTAGAGAAGCAATGAAAAAAGTTCCAAACAGTAGAATGCTCCTCAAACAATTTCATATTTATCCTGATGATGCCACACAAGAAGTGTCTTTATATATGATGGTCAATTTCAAGATTAAAATTTTCATTGCACATTCATATTCCACAACTGCAACTTTCTTTGGAATTCTTTTCACTATTGAACATATATTTGGATAATAGCTTCGTTGACACAAATAAAAACATCTTTGACCTCAGGAACCACAGACAGTTATTAATTAATTATACTTATATTGAATAAAACGTATTTACAGCAGCTCATAATATTTACAAAAGAAGATACTATTTACAAAATTCGATCACATCACGTCTTAAATGAGATCTACGCGTTGTTCCAACATCGTACATCGTTCATTCTGCAGCACACCTTTCATTCACTGCCAAAATATATTCCTCCGTCTTTCCACTCAGTTCTGCTTACTTCAGTTCTTGCTTTTTCTCCGCTCACAATGAGCGTCTGTCGCTCCGAAGTTAACTGTAGTGCGCATGCGTAGGGCGGAACTGCTGTCACCAGTCGCTACTGGGTGGCGCTTTGTAAGCTAAGCGCTGAAAGAACGCAGTGGCACCTTGGACAAAAGTGCTTGTAAATGGAATCCCACATATATGTTTTATATGCATATGATATTTTCATGATATATATATAAATGAAGTATATCTTCAAAGAGTACTTAATTTTCAAAGTTGAAAAAAAAAACCCAGCATTTTTCCAGTTAAGCTGCTTTTATTGAATATTCCAACAGCACGAATTGAGATGAGATTTTTATTATTAGGAACTAGATGCTTATAGACAGGAAATTATGATTAAAAATTAACTTTATTATCAGTCTGGATGAAGAAGAAAATAATTGAATTCCAACAACTATTCTGAATCACATAAAACAGGGTTCATACAGGTACGTTATTTTCAAGGCCAAATCAGTACTTATTTTTAGAAAAATAAATCTAGTTTAAACGGACGAAATTTCGCCTTATTTAAGGAGAGATTTTCCATAAGAAAATACCAGTACCGACGAATTTCTTATTCAGAAAATTCAAGGACTCGTACGAACCTTGATAAAAGATATAATGCAGGTTTACTAAGTAACCCAAGAAATTAAAAAAAAAAAGTAGATAGCCCTTTCATCTCTATTACTGTTTGTGAATAGGTGCGAACACTTTCAACGTATACATACAAATAATTTAACTTGAGATTATGAAACTAAGGACTCTAAACACTTTATCATGCATATACAAAGTAGGCTATATTTATTATTTTATAATTAGGCTGCAATAATTTTAGTATAAAGTTATTTTTTATTATCTTCGGCGTAAGCTTTTATGCAGAATTATACACAGTTAGGAAGAGTTAAAAATCTATCAAATATATTGTACACCATGGGGTTTAGAAATGGAACGAAGGGTGTATCTATACTACAGCGAAAATCTATAAAACTTGCTATTTGTATTTTTAAAAGTGCACCCTATTTTTATAGCATACCTAACTCTTCAAGAAATATGATTGAAACGCGGCACTATCAGGGTTCGTACGGGTCCTTGAATTTTCAGACTAAGAAATTCTTTGGTACCAGTATTTTCTTATAGAAAATCTCTGCTTAAATAAGGCGAAATTTCGCGCGTTTAAACTGGATTTATTATTCTATAAAAAAATACTGATATTCGGCCTTGAAAAAAACGGTACCCGTACGAACCCTGACTATGTTTAGTATCAAAAGGTTTCTTTGTTTTTTTTCAGGAGTCTGCAACCAACTATAATGAAAATATTTTATCCAAACATACTTAAAGAGCGCATCGTTACCCATCTTTTTCTATAAACTCGGGATATTCTTGATAAACAGACTAAATACATATTAATGCTCATTGCTCAAAAACAATATAATAGAAACTATTCTCAGAAAACTATATTAATCTATATAAATATATATTTTATACATATTTTACCATTTTTATTTGTAAAGATTCTATTCTAATTGTATTCTATTTGAAACTGTATATTAATTTTCATATTAAATCATTAAAATCCGTCTGATTTTTATAGCAAATTCTGGTATTTTCTGGAATGAAAACACAATAATTAAAATAAACATCATTAACCTCTATTTAAGGTAATTAACTAATGCAGTAATTATTCTCTTAATTTATGGAAATTTGTACTTTTTTACGTTCGTTCATAATTACATTGTCATAAAGTTGATACGACAGTGTAATTCTGTTACAGTGTGACATGTTTCTAAAACTTTCAAATTATTATTCAATGTCTTTAGCCATATTAAGAGCACTCATTTGTAGTTCCCAGAAATTATAATAGTTCTCTGCGATTAAATTATCTTAATTTACGTAAATTTGTCCTGTTTTTTAAATTCATTTAATTGTTAGAATGAAACTTTTATGCAGATAAATGCACACTCTAAATATACGCTTGATTTCCTTTTTTATTTAAACGTACTATTTATAGCTGTTAAAAGTAATGCAAAATTGTTAAAAGCCTTAAACACTTTCAGGAATATTTTAATCTTGTTTATTGTAACTGTAAATAACTAGCCTGTCCTTTAAATTTTAAAAGTATGAGAGAAACGAGCTATAAGCCTAGAAATATTTACGAGACGCTTCTGATAAAAAGTTTATAATCTAATATCCGAAAATAACATATTCTGTTAAGGACGTATTTTTCAAATACCGGGAAAATTGCTTTTAGAAATTAGTAAGAAGAATGTTTTCATAAAATAAAGGGTAAAAGATGATTGAATGACATAGTACGTTTAGTATTTGGTAATAATTTAAATTCTATATTCTTACTGCAAATTTCATTATACATGTCAGAAATTGGAAGTTATGAGTTATTATTGTTCATTTTATAACTCATTGAACTTTGGCGTATTACTAATAAGATATGTATTTACATTTACTGACACTATTTTATCATATAATTCATTTTGTTTGGTGTTTTGTTACAAACTGTATGAAGTAGCAATAGTACTTGCTTATACACTTACCATTATAATCACTATCTCTTCATTTATAATTCAATGATGAATAATAATACACAAATAAAGTTGGCTGAGACTTTAATTTCAAACATGCGTTTCATTTTTTCAATTAATAATTAGAGGCTACATATTGTTATAATTAATTTATGACAGAAAAGAACTCAGAAAGTTGTTATATGCAGATTTAATATATGTGACATTTTTCAAATACATTTAAATATTTATTCCGCGCCTTTAGTCATGTAATTTCAAACAATGTTTAATTTATTTTAGTAAATAGGTCTACTTATTTAATCGAATAATTTATGATAGAAATAAAACAGTGTGAAAAGTTTTTACGTCTATGTAATTTTATTGCATACCTTTAAAGAATTATTCAACGCCTTTAGCCATATTCATATTACGCATTTGTAGTTCCTAGAAATTTTAATAGTTCTTAGCAATTAAATTCTCTTAATTTTCGTACATGTGTATTTTTTTAAATATATTTCTTTTGTTAGAATTAAACTTTGATGCAGATTAAATCAAATTGTAAATATGCGCTTAATTTTCTCTTTATTTAAACATACTATGTATCGCTTTTATAAATAATGAATAATTGTTAAAAGCCTTAAACACTGTTAGCAATACTTTAATCTTGTTTATTATAAATGTAAATAACTGTCCTGTCCCATAACTTATACAAATATGAGGGAAGCGAGCTGTAAGCCTAGAAATATTTACGAGACGCTTCTGATAAAAAGTTTGACATCTAATATCCGAAAATAACATACTCTGTTAACAATGTGTATTTGAAATATAAGGATAATTGCTTTTAGAAATTAGTAAAAGGGATGTTTTAATAAAATTAGGTTACAAAATGGTGCAATGACATAGAATTTTTAGTATTTGGTAATCTATATTTTTAATGCAATTTTCCTTGCATAGACTCATGTTTGCGAAAATTGCAAGACCATGAAGGAATGACGAGATTGAGCGGAAAATTTCAAAGAATGCAAAGCATAGTGTGTTATGCGAGAGATTCTATTTTCAGAGTCAACACGCATGCGCGGGCTAAGCAGCACTCTGTAGACTGCTGCTGAAACCGTATGAATAGAAGGTTGAAGCGAGACGTTGAGAATTGCCTATGGTTATTTGCTAATGGTAAAAGTTAGGTGAGACACAACTATGCCTCTTCGACGAAAGAGGACAACATTTCAACAACTGACGAAGTTTGAATTTGTGAGAATCATCGGCCTCCTCCGTGTTGAAGGATTTTCCTATCGTCCAATAACAGCTCGTGTGCAGCGTAGCAGTAGCAGAGTGATGAGAATTTGGAAACAGTGGACAAACGAGGATCGGACAACTCGGAAATCTGCGAATGGACCGCGAACGATGACGCCCATGTTCGATGATAGACACATGGTGCGCATGGCGTTGACGGACCGTACAACTTCATTTATACAGTTAGCAACACATTGGTCAACGGCTACAGGTGTATCACTGTCTGCATCGTCAATTCGCCGACATATGCTGCACCGTGGACTGCGTGCAAGACCTCCTTTATACAGTATCCCCTCCCACAAAATCCTCTACGCTTGCGGCTACAATGTGCTCATTCACATAGAGACTGGCATGCAGATTGGCAACAAGTTGTTTTATTTGACGAATCCCGCTTTTATATGTGGTATCATCATGGCCGAATTCGTGTTAAACACTATGCCGGTGAACGCTACCTTCAGGAGTGTATTATCGAACGTCATATTGGACCAACACCTGGAGTTATGGTCTAGGATGCGATTTCGCATCATGGACGATCGCAGGTGCTACGAATTGTGGGTAATCTGAACAGCAACAGGTATATCAGTGGAGTGCAGGAGTCCGAAGTCGTACCTTTCCATCAAGGCATTCCTGGAGCTGTCTTTCAACAGGATATTGCCCGCCCACATGTTACAATGAATGTTTAAGACTTCTTGTCAGCAGAACACATACAGATTCTTCCGTGACCTACTTATTCGCCGGATATGTCGATCATTGAACATGCGGAGGATTTTGCTGATCGGTGTTTCGCTCGTTATCCTCCTCATATAGCTTCTACAGATGAACTTTTTATGTGTGCACAAAGAATATGGAATGCTCTTCCCCAGGCAGAAATTCAAAATCTGTTTAACTCCATGCCACGTCGTATAACAGCACTTATTGCTGCGCGTGGTGGCTAAACAAAATGCTTATTTAGGACACTTAATATTGCTTTTTTTTCTTTGAAAATTTAATCACTTTTGTTCGAATACCAATCGTTTATGTATTAATCGTTTATGCAATAAATTTCCTTTAATTCTGATGGTTCCTTAATGTGTTGCAATATTCACAAACATGAGTGTATCAACATATGTCATAACCTCCAAGTTAAGTGTTACTGTCGTTTATTTTTAAACTCTTTAAGATTTGGCGTCTTACTAATAAGACGTGTAATTACATTCATTAATATTTTATGTTTACAATTAATATTGTTTAGTATTTTTCTACAATATTGATATAACAATTGTTAATGCCTATACCCTTACGCTCATTATCTCTTCATTTTTAACTCAACATTGAGTCATAGAACACAAAGAAAGTCGACTGAGACTTTAATTTCAAAAATGTGTTTCATTTTTTTTCAATTAATAATTAGAGGTTCCTTATTGGTATCAAGAATTTATAATAGAATAAAAAACAATTGGAAAATATTTATGTCGATTTAATTTAATATAATATGACATTTTTCAAACCTCTTGAAATAATTATTCCACTCTTTTAGACACTTTAATTGCATATAGTACTATTTCCTATCATTTATAGTAGTTCTTATTAATTATATTAACTTGAATATTAAATACGTGATGTTTTCACATTGCTCACTATGCGTGAAACAAGAGTAAAAATTGTTCAAACCGGGAATTGAACCTAGATACCTGGCATAACACTCCAATGCAATGCTGTACCTTTGATCTACGAGCACATATCCAGCCTGGCTTCTCTCACTCACTTATGTCGCTAAATCTGCAACCAACGAACAAGATGTAAACTTTTTAAAGTTAATTAAAAAAATATTTTATCTATTATCATTTGAACATTGTTATAAGGTGCATTTGTTTTATATGAATGAGACTTTGATACAACACTTGATTTAAATTTTATTTAAAAACGCTATTTATTCCTTTTAAAAGTATTGCAAAATTATTAAACCCTTTTAACGCTTTTAGCAATATTTTATTCTTGTTTATTATAAATATCCGTACACTGCTTTTCTTTTAAAGTTTAAATATATGAGAGGAAAGAGTTTGGAAATATTTATGAGTCGCTTTTGACAAAAAGTTCATAATCTAATATCATAAAATTGGATATTCTGTTAACAATTTATCTTTCAAGCATAGAGAAAATTTTTCTTAGAAATTAATAACAATGACACAGCATTCTTGATATTTTCTAATAATGTAAATTTTACATTTTAAATATAATTTTCTTTACCGTACCATGCATGTTTCGAGTTAGTATCGTTTATCTTTAAAAAATGTTATGTCTGCCATCCTAATAATAAAAAGCATATTTACATTTACTATTATTTTATCTGTAGAATTATTTTTGTACAGTCTTCCGTTATAATATGTATGATGTATAATATACACTTCTATCCACTTACAATTACCATTAATATATATTCATTTATAATTTGACATTGTGTATTAAAAAACAAAGAAAGGTTGCTAAGACATTAATCTCAAACATATGTTTAATTTTTTTTTATATTTAATAAATGAGGGCTACTTATTTTGCCGAACAATTTATGACAGAAAAGAAAAAGGAATTGAAAGTTTTTATGTCGCTTTAATTCTGTTATAATATGGCATATTTCAAACACTTACAAAACATTTTCCCACGTTATTAGTCACATTAAGCCATTGTATACTGACGGCACTTATAAGTATCATTAAAATTTGTTATAAAATCGATTTAATACATCTATTAGTTGTAATACAGTTTAGAATGAGTTATAGATACATTATTTTATCTTGTTCCAAAAGAATGATTGGTTCAAAGAAAGAAAAATATTTTTAAAAGGATGATTTATTTTGCTTTTGCACCTTTTCACCTTCCTTGACGTTACGGGGGGGGGGGGGGGGGAAGGGGATTTTCAATTCGGAAATATTTCCATATTTCTATTCTAAGAACAAAATATTTGTACATTTCCTAATTCTACAAAATACTAAGAAAAATATTTGAATAGGGTTAAATATTGCACAAAATCCTTATAAATTAAATTTAATTAATTCTTCTAAATCCTTCAATCCTTCTAAAATCTATTAAATGATTATATAAATCTTCTAATGTAGTTTAAATAATTCAGGGAAAATGCTTTAGAAGATAAAATTTTCATGAATTCATAATTCAGTACATAAAGGATTAATAAGCACGCCGTTGTATTTCAAAGCAATACAATAGTTCTTAATAATTATATTCTTTTAATTTACGCAAATTTGTACTTTTTTATTAAGGGGATTCATACCTTTTAAAAATCTCCGTCGCCAGTGCAAAAGGGGTGTAATTTCAAGTTCTCATAACTTTCTAAATACTAATTGAAATTACATAAATCTCTGTAATATATTTAAGCCATATTTAAAGCTTTATAAAATGTAAAAATAAACACTTATAATCTTATATTATAATACGAGCAAAAAATGTGTGTATGTGTGTTTGTAAATTTTATCTTAAAACGGCTGTAACGATTTTGACTAAATTTTTACCCGACTGCGAAGAAGGCTTATGTGTTTCACGCATATCTGGTTATGTGGATTTCTTTATACCCTCGAAACATCCCAACGGCTGGATGGATTTTATTGAATTTGGTCTCTATCGATTCGTCTTATCCGTCCGATGGTTATAGGCTAAGTTTTGTTTTTATAAATTTAATATGGCGGCCGTAAATACAAAATGGCGGTAGATATGAAAAGCAATACGCACCATATTGAGTGGCATATCATTGGATAGGTCTTTCAAAATGAAGACGATGTTTCATTGACTATATTACAGACAGAAGCTCCGTTTAAATTTTACACAACATGGAAGTTGTGTAGGTAGGATCTCTAGATTTACCGCAACTCTAATCTTCATAGACATCTATAGGCCTCATGAAAACAGTGTTTATAGATAGGAACTAACAATTAAACACAACTTAAAAGTCATCAATACAAGTAAAGAAAAAATCGGTAAGTAATATAAAAAATAGTTTCACATTGATGAGAAATAATTAATTAGTTCGCTTTTTACGCATTTGGGTTTTTTGATTTTTCAAATTTAGTTTTTACTAATGCATATTATCAATTTCAGGCACGAGAAGACCATTGGGCTAGGTCATGTATTCGAGAAAAATCAATTAGTGGTCATAATGGATCATAATGGGTCGGGGGTAAGCTAATTATATCTTAAAAACGGCTCAGTCGATTTTGACTGAATTTTATATTTAACCGCTTTTGGGCTCGAGAAAAGTATTGGGTTTGGTCACATGTTCGAGAAATTTCTATTAATGGGTCATTTTTGGATGACTTCGGGTCAAGCTAATAGCTGTAACGATTTTAAGATTTTGACTAAATTTTGTAATCAACTGTTTTGGATTACGAGAAGACCAATGGGTTAAGTTACATCTTCGAGAAAATTCGATTAGTGGGCCAGTTTTGGGTCAGTGTAGGTCAGGCTAATTTTATCTAGTAAACGGTTCAATCGATTTTGACTAAATTTTGTATTTTACTGATTTCGGGCACGAGAAGACCATTGGGCTAGGTCATATGTTCGAGAAAAATCGATTAATGGGTCATAATGGGTCATAATGGGTCCGCGTCAAGCTAATTATAACTAAAAAAAGGCTCTGTCGATTTTTATTAAATTTAATATCCAACCGTTTCGGAGCACGAGAAAAGTATTGGGATACATCACATGTATGAGAAATTTCTATTAGTGGGTCATATTTGGGTCGATGCGGGTCAAGCTAATTTTATCTAAAAAAAAAAAAAAAAGCTCTGATGATTTTCACTAAACTCTATATCTATAGTTTTGGTTTACGAGAAGATCATTTGGCTAAACCACATGTTCCAGAACATTATAATAGTGGGTCATTTTTGCGTTACTGCGGGTCAAGCTAACTTTATCTAGAAAACGGTTCCAACGATTTTGACTAAATTTTGTATTCTATCGTTTTCGGGATCGAGAAGACAATTGGGCTTGGTCGCATGTTCAAGAAAATTCGATTAGTGGCTCATTTTGGGTCTCAATTGGTCAGAATCAAGCTTAACCCATTTGTGCCTAACGTCCCTTTTTGGGGGGAAGTTTCAAATTTTCATAAATAAGTATACTTTTCTTTTCCTTTATAACATGAAAATTGTATGAAATAATTGTTTATAAATGTTTTTATCTATTACCGAGAGATGGCAGCATAAGGTGGATATTTATTTGTTTAAATGAAGGATTTTTTCGGTGTTTATAAATTTTTAATTTTTCAAGATGGCGAAATGTAAAAAGTAAGTTTATTGGTATTTTTTCTATGAAGGATATAAAATCGCAAGTCATAATCTTAGCTTGTAGACCTTTTTTAAATACGTATTTTTTAAAATTGCGAAATTAAATGTTCAAGCCTATTTTTTATGCATTTTTTTAACGTCCAAAATATAGGGTTCTAGGCACAAATGGGCACATATTTTTGTTGGACATTTAGGAGACAGTTATTTATGTAATCTCCTTTTGAAGATATTTATGAAATAAATTGTTTTTAAGTCAGCAATACAATTATTCTTATTTTATTATTAATAATAGTTATAATGTTATTAGTCTCTGTAAATATTTAAATATATTCTTTTTGTAGTTCATAAAAATACTAATTATAGTACATAATACACAATTTAAAAATTTTTTAAAAATAAATATAGACAAAAGATACAATTATGCATATTATTCTACTAGAAATACTCATATGTAGTTTTTTTACATTTTATTAAATAAATACAAAAAAAAAATAAGTGTAATATTTTTTAGTATTTTTCCAGTTCATTTTGCAATATTTTAAAGTGATTTTACGAAAACATTTGAGAAAACCAAAATTCAGGCACAAATGGGTTAAAAACGGTTCAAAACATTTTGATAAAACTTTGTATTATACCGTTTCCGGGCATGTTAAAACCATTGGGCTTGATCGCATGCTCAAGGGAATTCAATCAGTGGGTCATTTTGGGTCCACATGTATCAGGATCAAGCTAACTATATCTAAAAATACGGCTCAAAGGATTTTGACAAAACTTTGTATTATACCGTTTCTGGGCACGAGAAAACCATTGGGCTAGGTTGCATGCTCAAGAAAATTCTATTAGTGGGTCATTTTGAGTCATAATTGGTCAGAGCAAGCTATCTGTATCTCAAAAATTTCAAACGATTTTGACAATTTTTTTTATTTACATATTCTATAAATTTCGTTTAGTGGTTCATTTTTGGATCAACGTGGGTGAATTTTATCTAGAAAACGACTAATGATTTTAACTCAATTTTATATTCCGTTTTCAAGCTCGAAAAGACCATTGGATTAGTTCGCATGTTCGAAAAAATTCGATTAATGGGTCATTTGGGTCACTTTTGTTCAAGGTAAAGTTAATTATATCGAAAACAGCAAGAATGATTCAGTGGGAGTAACATATCGAGGTAAACACAAATGTAATTTTGACCTGCTGGGTCATTCCTGCTAGTATAGCATAGTAAAATATACAGTTAAATAAATATTTATTTTTTCCTATTGTATGTCCCAATCCGCACAATAATTTAATTTATAATAGATATATAAACATATAACTTATGTTGAAATGAGCTCTTGCCTGTATTTTATAGAATGAATTAATTTGATTCAGATAAGTAAATAATTTCATTATTTTTTAATGATTAACTAATTTCTATAGTATTTATATATTATTATTTCATTCTATAAAGTATAATTTACAGTTCATTTTAACATAATATTTATGTTGATACATATATTCTATTTTAAGTTATCGTGCGGATTGTTACATACCATGGGAAATCTTTTTGCAATATTAATTGATCTGTATCGTTTACTATTTTGTACTATGTTTGTTTTTATATTTTATAAAGCCTTATATATAGCTTAAATATATTACAAAGTTTTATGTAATTCCAATAAATATTGAAAAAGTTATAAGAACTCGAAACCATACCACTGTTTTACTAGCGACGGATATTTTAAACGGTATGAGACCCTTAAGTACATTTATTTTGCTTTAATGAGACTTTGATACAGATAAATGAAAACCGTAAATATACCTTATATTTTTGTATATATAAGCTGAGAATTTTTGGACATTTTTTTGACTCGAATGTTGGGGTGTAGGCTTATACACGAGCCTAGGAAAATTCCCAAATTTGATAGTCTAAAATAAAAAGGATGGTGAATATAAAAAATAAAACATACCTACAATTTTCTAAAAATACTTTATTGCTGCATTCTTTTATAATGAAACATATCACGAAACATCTTTTACTAGTCAACTTATTATCAGAATTTCCAAGCAACTCCTAAAAATTGCTTTCTCTCATTGGTACATCAGGATGAATATCGACAGTATCTAATTCGTCATCATCGCCTCCTTCAAAAATGACATCCTTCTCAGTTCCATTACTGATGTAACATTTTTTGAAAGATAGTCGATCATTTCTTGAGGAAATTCGTCATTTCTTGTTCAAGCTTCTTTCACCAATTCAGATATAGTAACGATGTGATCTTTATTAAAAATACCGCTTTTTGTCACAGCTGCATCCCCAGATAGCATCCATTCATTTCACTTCGAATAGGGTCTCTCTTTAAATGACTCATTTAGAAAAACGGCTGATTGCTAACAACAGAATTAAGGCCAGCAGAAATCAACCGAAGACCTCTAGGAGGTATCAATAATTTTGAAAAGTGCATTTTTTTATATTAGCTGTGAGAAAAAAAAATGTGATAACTTTTCATTTGCTGAATTTTTCATCCCATTAGTTTAATTTCGGCTTATATACGGATTTCTGATTTTGGACGATTTTTCACTGAAAAGTCGGGTACTCGGCTTATACACGGAAATGTACGGTATGCTTGATTTCCCGTTTATTTAAACATACCTCTTATTCATTTTAAAAGTACTGCAAACTTTTAAAAGCCTTTAACTCTTTTAGCAATATTTTACTCTTCTTTATTATATATACAATATAAACTAATTTGTCTCTTAAAGTTAAAAATATGGGAGAAACGAGCTAAAAGTCTGGAAATATTTACGAGACGCTTTTGATATAAAAGTCTATAATATAATATCCTAAAATAACATATTCTGTTAACAATGTATCTATCTAGCGTACGAAAAATTCCTTTTAGAAATTAGTAAGCAGAAGAATCTTATAAAAATAAGGTTAAAATATAACGGAGGGACGCAGTATTCTTAAGATTTGGTAATAATATAAATTCTACATTTTTAAGTTAAAAATAAAGTACACTGTTAAAAATTTGCAGCATTCTGGCAGGTCATTTGACCATTTTTCCCGAAAACGGTTACACAACCGTAATTTTAGCACTATTCTGACCATATTATTGGCCATGTTATAGTCCGAATATAGTTAAATTATGGTTATTAAATCCTTTTTTCAAAAAACGGTCGAATGACCTACCAGAATGCTGCAAAATTTTTAACAGTGTACTATATTCACCTTGAGTTAGAGAATTAACCCTTAAATGCCTGGTGTTGCTTTTCGTCAAAATACCCAATTTAGGTTTCTAAAGTACTATTAGAATAATATTGAAGCTATAATGCCTAATGTTGCCAGTAAAATATATTCTGAAAATATTATTAAATCGATTTTCAACATATAGATGGCAACACTTGTGCTGTTTAAGAATAAAGATAGATTTATTTTTTCAATTGTTGCTACATGTTCTTTTTGTTTTGTTTGGAAGCTTGCGAAGTACCCTATTTTGTTGTGCACTGAGCAAGTAAAATTTATTTCTTATTATACTTCCTAAAAGTCTTGTATGTTTAATATCATAGAATTTTATCAAGGAAAATTATTTTTTCAATTAAAGACCAATATTGCCGATTAGCAACAAACGGTTTTTTAGCCGTAAACCATACTTAAAACAAAGTATGATTTTTTTAAGTATTTTTCCTATGAGTTATTTAAAAAATGAAAGCTAAAAAACATTATTACAATGATTTTTGAAAAATCAGACATTTAAAGGTTAAAATATACATATAAACAAGCACAAATAATTGTACAAAAATTACTCTCAGGTGCATACACATAATATAAAGATATTTAATATGCTTTAAGTATATCTTAAAGTACATTAGAAAAACCCAGAACGTTTACAGCCATTACAAAGCCATGGTACAAGTGGGATTGAAATTTTGTTATTATTTTCTTTGCGCTTATTCGAGAATTTTTCATAAGAAAATATTGTAATTTAAAGGTTGTACTTCAGATGAGATGCCAGATAAAGTTAATAAAATTTTCAACAAAACGCACTTTTTGCAGCAAATCTCTCCACACTCTATGATAGTGCACCTTCACAAGTTGTATCTTTATAATCAATTATTTCAATAGATTCTCTTAAAATGGCTTCCTGGTAATTATTTGCACGAAGGATAATTTTCAATTTATTAAAATCTACTTTTATATGTTGAGTTTGAGCTAATCTTGATAACGCAGTATGGAGTCTATTTAATCTACGATCTGTTTCATGCTACATTTTAAACCTAAATTTCATTATATGTGCCATAAAATTGAAGTTTAGACTTTATATCGTTTATTTTTTAATAATTTTGGGTCTCGCACGCTAACTATGGAACGTGCCTTTGCATTTACTTTTATTTAAATCTTACAATTAGTTCTGTATTGAGTTTTGTTACAATTTGCATGAAGTATTGACAGTACACCCTTACGCTCTAAAAAAGACAAATATTTCATAATTTAATGGTTGTGCTCGATACATTCGCAGGCGAATTTCACGTAAAATGAGAACGGCGCCGATTAAGGGGTTAATGTGCAAAAAAATTAATATTACAACGAACAAAAATATAATAAAACCTCTTAAAAGTTGCACACTACTTCTAAAAACATTAAAAACTTCACTTTTAAAAACCGAAGAAAAAATCATATTTTTGAGATTTAAAGATGCAATTATAAAAAGAAAGTTTATTTTGCTGCCACATATTTTTGGAGATGAGTAGTTTATGTAGTGCATTAATAACTTCATTCAAACTGTAATATTGGTTTTAGAAAATGCTATCAGTTCTCAGTTAAACATTTTAAGCTTCGCCAATGACATTACTTGCAAAAGTAACAAATTATATTAACTTTAAAGTTAATGTTGTTGCTTTTAATTGATCATGATTGTATGTAAAACATGATCGTTGAACATGAAAATGTTTAGTTAAAAATTGATAGCATCGTAAAAATCTCGGGTTGAGAAAACGGGTTAATAAACTAGAAAAAATATTCGGAAACTTTTTCAAAAATCACTAGAAGCGAAATAAACTTTGCTTGTATAATTTTTTTATATATATTATCGAAAATACATTGATTTCTGTGCTTTCTAAAGATAAAGAAGACTTTTCGGAATTGTTGGTAAATCAGAATAGGATATTTTATCTTTACGTTCGGGATTATATTATATTTGCATAGATTACGAATATATTTTTAAAGGATATACGCTCTCCATTACTTTCACAATCTCATCCAATTCAGCATTGAGTAACTAGATACACAGAAATTTCGTTTACCCTTAGGGGTTACCCCTTAAGGGTTAAATTACTTTAACCCTTTGTAACTCAACAACTCCGATTGGAAAAATTCTTGCACAGATATTGAAATGCATCATTTTAAGCATGGAAAAATAATTTTTAAAAAATCCAGAACAGAAAAATAAAATTTTATTTAAAAAATGGGTTTGTTGCATATCTGCAACATCTTGCCAAGTGGCACAACAACTGAACATATTTAAAATTTTAATTTACCTGGAAAATTTTGAAACAATTGTTAGTTTTGTTGTAGCAAAGTTATGAACACCACATTTCGCACAATAAGTTTGAGTACAGCCTTTGCAATCGGGGTATTTACAACGTATTATTATTTCTGCCCAATATGGCAAGTCCCCAATTTCGTCTAGACGCACTTGTTTTGGTGGAATATGTTGCGTAGGCGCTCTGTGCTTTTACTGTTTAATTATTTTTTCTACAAGACCTTTCCCTTATTTCCTAGCTTTGGACTTGGTATTAATTTTACAGAAGGGGTGGGGTAAGAGAACCCTAACTTACCCTATAGCAATTAAATAATATAGAAACAATTTCCCCTTTTCAATAATTTTGCTCTTCTGAAAGAAATGCAACTTAAATAACCATTAGAAGAAATATTCGATGCTCTTTCGATAGTTTAAAAAAAATCCATTGCAAGGGAAGACATGGCGCGTTGTTACAGATCTGCAACAAACAAAAGTTTACGTTTATCTTATAAATATTGTAAATTTCCTAGCCCGAAAATGCTCTTTAAATGAAGAATTTTAACTTACCTTTGTAAACAATACACTTGTAGACGTCTGCAGACTTTTTTAACTCCGCTATTTCAAAGCTTAATTCAGCAAAAACCACGTGTTTTCAATCAAGCGACAAATCAAACGTTGGCGCGAAAAAATAAATCAGTATCGCCATCTGTTGCGGATTTAATGTAATAATTATGTTAATAGTAGTGTAATAGAATAACAACAATCAACAAAATCGTCTTTTAAAATTTACTCTTGAAACAATAATGAAGTTTTGCGTATGTTGCAGATCTGCAACACGGTGATACAAAGGGTTAATATCAAACATGTATTTCATTCCCGCAATTAATAGTAAGTAAAGGATACTTATTCAAACCAATAATTTATGTTAGAAATCAAAATAAAGTAGTTACGTTGATGTTATAATTTGTCCTTTTTGAAATACTTTTAAAATTGTCTTTCATCGCTTTCTGCCATATTATGAGATGTAAAATAACTATGTTCATCAGGTTTCAGTAAAACTTATTTTTTTGTTATTTGGATAGCTGCTTTTAAATTTTTGTAATTAAAAGTAAATTTTGAAAAAAATTAAAGCAATTATGGCTCGAAAGCAATTTTAATATAGTTATCATTAAGTGTAATGAAAATTTAGAGGAATGATTTACTTTTTTGAAATTAAGAAATTCTTGAAATGTTGATATTTGTCGAGAAATATATTTCAGAGATATAAGCACTGCATCTGAATTTACATAATTATTCAGTCAGTGCTGTCCGAGAATTGTGACTCCTTCATGGTTGAAATTGGTGATCAATGCCAAGTGTTTATTTGCTGATTCAGAGCATATGTAGTGTTTTCGACTGGCTAGTTAGCTGTTGATTTGACGTATCTCTCTCATATGAAGTGTCAGCGAGGAAGAAGTACTTGATGCATCATATGCATCTGTAATATATAGTAATAAGCGGCACACGTATATTCCACATTTCCTGATTAAATCTACCTATGCATGCATGCATAAATACACGTATATATACGTGGTGACATCTAAAAGATCTGGGAATGCATATAACCATATTTAGAACCCGAAATTATATTTAATGAAATTAACTTCTTCATTTGTGGTACATATGCGACCTCAAATACTAAGCATAATTACTAGGTTAAGTTAAAATAGGTTTATTTGATTCAGAGATTATAGTAAATGCAATCTGGAATATTTTGGATCTCACCATGTATGCATATGTACGAGATGTACGATACGATATGTATACACATACACAAATGTACGAATGTGGTTAAATGCGCATGTATAAGGATATGGAAACTTAATGCAAAACAGAAAACAGAACTCGAAAATATAATTTTTTTAAGACCAGTGATGAGAATTGCTCAAAATAATAAGAATAGTCCTTTACATAGAAAAAGCGGAACATTGTACTTTGTGTCAATATATTAAAAAGAGAGAACCAACGTTAAAAACACAAATATAAGTAAGTTTAAAACGCATATAGCTATTTCGAAGCCTCTAAGTCTTCATCATCAGTGCTTAAAAGTTAAAGATAAAATGAAATTAATACTGTGGTATAAAAGAGGGGGGAGACAGAGCCAGAGAGGCGTATCTCACATTTCGACCGTCAACGGCAAATTGAAACTCACTGTTGACAAACAACAACGGGGTTGGTCTCACGTGCACACAGGGAGATCAATCAAAATTGCCCAGAAGTTCCAGGAGAGTTCAAACAAAGAGGAGAAAAAAAAGGGGGGGGGGAGAGGAAGAGTTAAAAAAATTGCAACCATATCTTTGGAATATTGGGCTTTCTGGACAACTCGTTTACTAAGCTGTTTGAATTTTTCCATATGTGATAGGCTTCCCAAAAGTCAATGTCGTGTTTTTGATTGGCATCCCTGTGTGCGCGTGAGACCGACTCCGTGGTTGTTTGTCAACAGTGAATTTCATGTTTCCGCTGACGGTCGAAATGCGAGGTACGCCTCTCTGGCTCTGTCTAACCCTTCTTTTATTCCACAGTTTTAATTTCCACTTATCTTTAATTTTTAAGCACTGATGAAGCCTTAGAGTCTTCGAAATAGCTATATGCGTTTTAAACTTATTTATGTTTGTGTTTTGTAACGTTGGTTCTCTCTTTTTAATGGTCCTTTACTTCATTTAATTTTTTTTCAAAGAAATCTTACATAGAATTTGTTGCGTTATAGATTTCCGATTACATCTTATATATCTATTTCCTTTGATAAAGGAATTATTTTTTAACATTTACACAAGAGCTCGGACAGTATCTATCCGGGTTTGCATGTATTCTCGGGCATATTCTGTCCGAGCCGTCATGTAAAGGTTAAAAAATTAATGTTCCACCGCATTATATACAAGAAGCAGAATGTGTTCTAGCATAATTAAACGTCCCGTAGAGATCATTATCCTTTTTCTAAAATATGCTTTTTGGGTTTGAAATAATATGAAACGTTTTCAATAAAGTTGCCTACTACATAAACCCTTAAGGACAGTTGGAATCCTTATACCTGCCATGCTAAATAAATGTACCTTTTATAATAAACTACTTAAGATATGGACTTGAAATTTTTTCATGCATAAAATAAACAATTCTTAATAATCTGAAGTTAAATTTATAATTAAATAAAGCTTAAATATATATTTTTTTTAAATCTGGAGTAGAAACATGCATTCAAATTTAAAAAAACATGCAATTTTTTCAAAGATAATGATAATAATAAAAAAAGTTTCTTTTATGAGTTTAAACAATTCATCTCAGGGTAAACAGGGATAGGTATAAAATGTTCAAGCAAAATTTCAAAGCATAATGTATAATTTTTTCAAAAAGTTACATCGAAGTTTAAAAAAGAACATTTTGAGAAAATCGGGGTAAAGTAAATAAACGCACTAGCAGTAAAGTAGATAAACAAACTGAATTACAAAAATTTTCCACCTTTCTGGTTGTCGTAGAAACAAAAGTAATATATCAGTAGAAAGAGAAGAAATGGCAGATTGAAAATATTAAAAAATCGAAAATTCGATATATTTTAGGTTTTGACCTTCCAACTGCCCTTAATTTATAATGTCGTAAAATATTGTATATAATAGTAATCTTAAATAACTAATTTTAAAGCAATGTCTAATTTTAGTTTTGCGATACCTAATAGTATGAGTCGTCAATCGTATTTTTATAATTGGGAAATTTCATATTCAGATCTCGACATGCACTCCCTGTTTTTAGAATTCCCACTTCCATACTTTACGGTTGTTCCTTGAATATTGTTAGTAAGACTTGTATCCAAGATTTTCTTCCATACTAATTTTAAGCCGTGGCCATTGAGTTCACTTTCATTGGAAAATATGTTATTTCTACGAAAGCTTAAGTTAGTATTTGTGTATAATTTTACGAAAGCCAGGCTTTTTTTAATGCTTATTTCGGATGCAAATTGGTAACCTTTTTTTAATTCAAAACTGATTTAATTTAGCTCTCTTTGACGTACATACTTTCACCATAACAAAATAATGTTTTAGGCGTACATAAATTCTTATTAAGCTAATTGAATAACCTTTATGGGCAGTACTTTTGATGAATTTGTTTTCAGAAGATACAATTTTAAGAGTCCTGGTTTTAACCCTCTCGCTGCGCAACACGAGAGTTTCTCGGGCAACGTAAAAGTAGCAAAATTTGCGCAACCCGAGATTTTATCAGGGATGCATTTTCTCCGTCTAATTAACCCGCCTTGATCATTCCCACCAGTTACTTTTTTTTGTAAATTTTGCCTTATCTAATAGGAGCATTTTCCCTATTAAGTCAGATGAAAATTTTTGTTTTGAAAAACTGGTGGCAAAAGAATAAAATTTCTTAAAATAAGCTCCTCGCGAAGAAATTAAGTACCCAAATTTTGAAGCTATTTTGATAAAACAATTATGCAGCGAGAGGGTTAAGAGGTCTGACTTAAGTGAAGTACACGTTGAAATGATCCAATTAAAAGTTTTCTATTTCACCATACGATTTGTCGTTAATCTTTTGCAGATAAAACGATTTTTCTTTTAGATAAAAAAAATACTTTATTATCAAGGATATTAATAATTTTGCTATTTATTTTACCTGGATAAGCTATAAATTATACTTGCTCGGCAGAAAATTCTTCCTGAAAAAGATAAAGGTTGAACCCTACAGTTTTCCGCTCACTAAATAAAAATATTTTGATATAATTACTGTATCATGTACCCTTTTTTAGTTTGAATTGTTTTTAAAATTAAGGAATTTCATATCTTACTAAAACATGATTTAAAATTGCATAAACAAAAATATGTATATGTTAATATGTAAATAACCTATAAAGAATGTAAATAAACATTAGAAAGATACTGTGGCAAAAGGAAATAAAATACGTTAGTTGTTACTGTTGGACACAAAAGAAGGGAGCCACCAATAAAAAACAATGTGCGAAACAAATAGAAATAAAATATGTTTTCATGATATATTTACTATTGTAACAGCTAAATCAACTTTTCTGTGCCTCAAAAATTTATCCAACATTGTAAATTAATATAATAATCCTTCATTATTTACTGTTATTTAGAAACTCATTACATGAAACATTGTCCGTGTTGAAGAGATTTGTATGTTCTTATAAGATTGCATTCTACAAAAAGATCTTTAAGTTTAAGTTTTGGTATGCACTTGGAAAGTCAAGATTCTCGTGTTTTTTACATCCGTCAGAAAGACTTTTTTGATATTCTAGACTAATATAAATTAGCTAACTTTATTTAACATTTTAGAAATAGCTACTATACTTACACTCAATATGAAATGATTATTCAGACGTACAGAAATTGTTCTTATGCTGCCTGAAGAATCTTTAAAGAATATATATATATATATATATATATATATATATATAAAAATATATATATATATATATATATATAAATATATATATATATATATATATATATATATATATATATATATATACACATATATATATATATATATATGTATATATGTATAAATATAATAAAATAGCTATATATATATATATACATATATACATGTCGCAAGTGAATATAATTTATACATGCGGCCTGTCTCCATTGATTTAATTTCTGCTGGTTTTAGTTATTGAATAATATTTAAAGTTTGCTGTTTTTAAAGTACGTTGTTTTTGAAGTTAGTTGTTTTTAGTTATTTTGGGTGTTGTCATTTGGTTTAGTTTATTTATCTTCGGATCAGTGCTTTGGTTTTGAATTTTTGGTTTAGTTTTTGGATATATATATATAAGTATGATGATTGCTTTAAATTTAGAAGCTGCAATTTTAGAAACACTTATTTTGTGCCGCTTCATTTATGGTCACCTATATCTGCTGCAGGTGTTATCTTAATAGGCTTTTTTACACAGTAGGATACGTTCGCTGATAAGATTCGTTCGTAAGATTCGTTCATTAAAGATGGAACAATTTCTTTTCAACTACAGAAGAATTATTTGGTTGTGCGAATTTTTATCTCATTACTTATTTCTTCTGAATAATCTGAAAAAGTGCATTCTGCTACAATATTCTTCTTCATGAGTTTTTATTTTCATAATAAAAGTCAGGCTTTTCTTGTTGCTTACTTCCGACACAAGCTCTTCACTGGAATGCAAGATTAGTACAAGATAGATATCAATCTTTAATAAGTATGGAATTGATGGTACTGAATTCAGAAGCAAACAATTTTAGGATGTCTGGTTTTGTGTCGCTTCATTTAAATTTCGGCGTACAATTTGCATTGCTGCAGGTAATATCTTAGTAGGCTTTTCTAATTCACAATAAAAAAATTTATCGACCTTTTAGAGATTAAGTAATTTTTCTTTCAAATAGAAAATAATTATTTAATTAACGATTTATTTTCTTCCTAATAATCCGAAAATTATTTTCTGCAGAATAAAGTACATTTTAATGCCTTTTAATGCATATTCTTTTTAATGCATTTTTATTTTCATAATAAAAGTCAGGATTTCCTCTTTGCTTACATCCGATATATACTCTTTATTTGAATGCAAGATTAATACAAGTTAGATATCTTTATTTTAGGTTTTAGAAACAGTTGCCTTTTAGATATTATATAATTTATCGTTACTTTAGGTTTTAGATATTGTTACTCTGCTTACATGCATGATGAAATAATTAATCTGGTGTGCAGAAATTGTTCTTAAGCTAGCTGAAGAATCTTTAAAAACGAAAGTATTGATGGCTTTGAATTCAGAAGCTACAATTTTCAATGTCAGGTTTTGTGTCACTAATATTATATGTTGACGAACACTTTGCATTGCTGTAGGTTATCTCTTAATAGGGTTTCCTAATTGAAAGTAGGATTATTTTGTTTATATTTTAGAGATGAAGTAAATTATCATTACTTTAGGTTTTAGAATCAGTTATTCTGCTTACATGTATGATGAAATAATTATTCAGATACGCAGAAATTGTTCTTAAGCTATCTGAAGAATCATTAATAACTACATGATTGATACCATTGAATTCAGAAGCTACAATTCTAAGATGTCTGTTTTTGTGTCACTTTATTTAAATGTCGTCGTACACTTTGCATTGCCGCAGGTGATCCTTATGCTGCCTGGAGTATCTTTAAAGAATATATATATATATATATTCTATACGCCCGAATTATTTTCCTCAATAAAATTTAAATTTTGGATTTCCCGCTACTTTTAAAAGGAGAGTAATTTCTATGTTATTTTATCAAGGAATTTGTCTCGTGAAAGGAAGTATATATTTATCTTCATATTTACTGATGTGAAAAGCGATTTCTTGCCACTAAGTCTAGCTATAAAAAAATATGCCACTGGGCGTTAATGGGTGGTTAACCCTTTCAGGCGTGGAGTAAGTCTGTTTGTAAAATGATCAAATGACGGACTGACACCAGAATTTACAAACGAATTTATTAGAAAATAAAAACTTACTTATTTTTCCGTAATTTATAAAAGGAAGATTTTAATTAAATATTCTTGGTGCCGTTTGTGAGTTTTGAAATAAAAGTTAAGTGTCTTTTTTGTGGACACCACCCTATAAATGTTTAACCTTCTCGCTGCGCAGCCCGAGATATTCTCGGTCATGCATTTTTTTCCGTCAAGTTAACACTATTTGGTGATTCCCACGAGTTATTTTTTAGCGAAAACTTTGTCTGATTTAATCAGGACAATTTCTCCGATTATGATAGTAAAAAAATTGTGCTTTAAAGAGCCGGTGATGAACGATTAAAAATTCTGTAAAAGACGCTCATCGCGAAGCATTACTTACGCAGCGAGTGGGTTAATAGCCTTTTCTAATCCAGTTTCAATTAAGATTTTTTTTTGTTGATCTTCTAGAGATAGAATAATTTATCTTTCATGAAGGAAAAATTGTTTAATTGGCGATTTTTAATTTTATTACTTCGAATAAGCTATAAATTAATTTCTGCAGAATACCATACACTCTGCAAAAATATTGTTAAGCTTAATGTTTATTTTCATAAGAAAATCAGGTCCTTTCGTCGCTGCTCACTTACTACTATTCTTTCGCCGACACAAGTTCTTTATACGAAAGCAAGACTGGTAGAAGTTAGTTAACTCTCTTTGACGTTTTGAAAACAGTTACTCTGCTAACATTCATGATAAAGTGATTATTTTATCCATACATAATTTATTATTAAGCTGACTGAAGAATCTTTAAAAGCCGTATGTTTGATGATATTGAATTCAGAAGCTATAATTTTAGAATGTCTGATCTAGAGCGGTTTACTTAAATGTCGCAGATTACTTTGGATTGCTGTCGGATATCTTTTAATAGGATTTTCTATTGTGTTAATATTTTTCCTTGATCTTTTACAGGTGAAAAAATTTCTGTTTCATCTAAAAAGAATTCTTTATCTGTGACATTATTAATTTAACAACTAATTTCTTCCGATAAAGCTATAAATTATTTTCTCTAGTATTTCTCTTTTTTAAAAAACACTGTCAAGCATAATTTTTTATTTGTAGAAAGAATGCAAGCTTTTCACGTTGTTTACGTCCGAGAGACTTTTTTGTTAGAATGAAATACTGATACAAGCTAGCTTTCTTTAACGTTTTATAAATACAAATAAAAACATACATTTATTTTACTTAAATAGGTGTCACAAATAAAAATCAAAATTTGTGACACCTATTTAAGTAAAATAAATGTATGCTTTTATTTATATGATAAGAAAGGGTGAAGTAACATTTGTTTGAGTTTTTACTAAAACTTACAACGGTTTTTGACATTGTTTTATAAACAGTTGCTCCATTTCATTTTACAATGATACGGTTTTTGAAGAGCAAATGATTTGCTCTTATGCTAGCAAAATAATCTTTAGATTTGATTACTTTGTTTCCAGAATCTGTAATTTTAAGAGATACGGCTTTGTAATCGCTTTTTTAAGTGTATGAGAACACTTTTAAAGATGTTGAAACAGGTAGTTTTGATAAATGAAAACTAAAATATTGACTGATTATAAAGATATTGACTGATTTAACTTTTCGTAATTCGAGCTACTAATATGTAATAAGAGTTTTTATTGAAAGCAAGTTTATAGAAGTTCAAATATAAAGAGGCTTTTGAAAAAATCTCTATTAAAAAAAGTGGACTGTAATGCTTATTGCTTAAGGGGTCTCAGGACTCTTAAAGCTTTAAAATTTTCGAAATTTTAATTTTTTTAGATGTTTAACTCCTATTATTTCTGAACATTTTGATATAATTATTTCCTTGAAATTCCTATTAGAACTGGAGTTATGGCTTTTGAATTTATACACGTTCAATAGCTGAAGCGTCGTTTCGGAAACTTTGAAGCCATTTTTCTCCGAATGACGTTTTTGGGCATAACGCGCACGATATCTCAAAAACGTATGAATATTTTTTCATGAAATTTTCAAAACTTATGTTTCATGTTAGTCTGTATAACCTGAACCTAAAATTTCCTTTTTATTGTTCAAAACAATATTTTTTTAGGTGATTATACTGTTGAAATTTTCTTAATTTTGCATTAGCTAAATACAACTTTGTATTAAAAATCTAAAAAAGCTTCAAATACAAATCTATTTAGGTTCAGGGTAATTATTATAATATGAAGTATAAGTAGGTACCAAAATTTTCATTCTAGTTGCAACACTTATTTTGTAATCGTGCGCGTAAGCTGTTATGCCGATTTTTTGCTCGATAAATGTCTAACAGTTTGGAGCCCTCTGTAAATGCTAATTCTGCATCTTATAATTTTTTTAATACGTGAAATGAAAGAACATACTTATATATTTTATTCCAATTAAAATTGTGTCTTAAAATCAAATACATTTTAAGATATTAAATGTTGAGAATGGTCTTCTTTTTTTTTCATTTTTTCCAATTTTAAGAGTCCTGAGACCCCTTAAGATGTATAGATATAACACATGTAACACAACTTTAATATATGTTAAATTTATAGGTAGTAAAACTAATTTATGTAACCTAGGCTCCTAAAAATCGCAATAAGGACAAAAATACATCAAATTTAAAGCGTACAATATTTTCACATTTTGAATACCAGATAACCTACATATTTGAAACATGAGATTTTAAATATACGCATCGGTTATTTAAGCATGAACATTAGAATATCCCGTGCTTTACATTATATTTGTTTTATTTCTAAGCTTAAGACTAACATACAGCATATTCCAATTTAAGAAGAAAATTATTGTGTTTTTCAATATTTTAATAGTTCTAGCAGACTAGTTGTACTCACTAATTGAAAAAATAAGCGAACTGTATCAAAAGTAACTATACATCACAATGTATTCATATAAAATTTGACATTAAAGATAGCTTCATAAAATCTGACCATAAATAGTACACGGAAATATTTTACGAATTGGGAAAAGTTGCAGCAAATCCATGAAATTCTAATCTTCCATCATTTCAGAAAAATTGACTTACATTATCTTTAAACGCCCAACTCATTGTTTAATTACAAGTTTTTCAAAAAATGCGATATAAAATTATATTTTGTGTCGCATTTAGAGTCAGCTTAATCTATCGCTCTTGTCGAAACAAATTTTTGTGTTTTGACTTTTGAGTGTCACGGTGTAAGCAAATACGTAGAATGGATATATTTCTGCTACACTCTCAGAAATAGAATTCTCACTTTTGACGATTCAGCAATCCTCAAGCTGTATTTCGTCGTTTTTGACGATCATTTCCTATCACCATCACGTGACTTTTAAGGAAAGGTAAACTCTTAGATATTTGACGAAAGTTTTTCCTCAATCACGGTCAGACTCAGTGCATTTTAAGGAAACCGTTGCTGTACCTCCTGAAATCCTGCGATTTTAGCAAGCAGATATTTGCTTGTTTGTATTAGTCCTGTAATAATTTATTTTTAAAACAGCACTTTTTAGTGCTTTTCAGAAAATACTGAAATATAGGTAGTTATTGTTTCTTCATAAGTTATTTTTTTAGCTGTTAAAATTTTTAGGAATACTTATTATTATTATTATTATTACTTATGTTGTTGTTCGTTATGTTTTAATTCGAAAAGAATATATTTCTTGCATTCAAAAACATCCAAAAAGAAAATTTGGTCAATAAAATTTCAAAGATCCGGGATATCTTTTTTTAAAATTTATTTAAGAAGTGTATTCTGTTTTCAATCAGATTAAAAATAAACATAATTGATTCCTGTCCCTTTTATAAACAGTAAAGTGTTAAAATCTTATCCACCTACTCAAAGTGATAAAATCTCACGCAATATGTACTTCACAATTCGTTATTTTTGTGCAACAAATTAACCAGACCATATTATAACCATTCATTGAGCAAAGAAAATTTCAATAATAAATGATTTAATCAAGCCATATTATAATTATTCATTGACCATGGGAAAAACATAATAATAAATTAGCCTTCTTTAAACTTTCAGCACCGATAAAATTACAATCTATCTTATAAAAATATAAACACGCGGCAGCTTTCATTACATCAGTCTAAAAGTACATTCATACAAGTCCCCAATAGTCTGGTCGGTAGAGCAAGTGTCTCACACCCCAAAGACCGCGGGTTCAAATCACGCCGAGGAAAACGAGAAGTGAATTTTTTCTTTCCTTGGTACAGGGGCTTCCAAACTGTTCAATAGATGGCGCCACTAGCCCTTTTTTGACGAAACTTTTGAGGAAATTTATATCGTCAAACAAGTGAAGAAAGTAATTTCATCAATTTGACGAAATATTCGCTCGGAGCATATTCCATGAAACCGTTTCGTCAAAAACAAAGAAAATTTCGTGAAATCTGAGTATTCATTTCTGAGTGTGTATGTGCTGTCATCAAACTATTGACAATGAACTATCTATTCATGAGTCGTTTGGAAACTTCATTACTTTTAATAGAAAATAATAATTATATACGTTTTAATTTTTATAACCACATTTTCATTAAATCTTTAAAAAATAATTTTCAATATTTATAACTTTCTCAAAAATATTTTAATATAAATATAGCGTTGCTTTTTTGAAATGAAAATTTATATTTAGATTAAATGAAACATAATTAAATTTTGAAGAACATAAATATAGGAATAATTCCACTGAAATGTAGGAAATCTAAAGAAATTTTAGTGCTAAGCTAATACAAATATGCCACAAAATAGAAAACACACTTTATGCTGGGTCCTCTGTTTCGAAAAGACTTGCAGGTATCTGATTTAAGTACTATATACATATTGTTTATAAATGTATTTAATAACAATAATCACCATAAATCATTTTAAAAATGCAACTCATAATATACTTGAAACAAAAATATTTGCAATTTTCATAAATCCGAGAACAAATTTGTGTAACTCTAGCTAAATAAATTGTGTTTTCATTTTTTTTTTCTGGGAACGAATCACAAATTTTCACTAATAAAGTTCATTTTTCCTTTTACTCTGTCTTACCCATTACACTTTAAATATGTTCTAAGTAACTAGCATTACTAAATTAACCTAAAAGACATACTTATTTGGAGCCCATTAATTACAGCAAACTTTCTCACGTAGAATTCAACGAAATTTCGCCGTGTTTAGGATTAAATGCTTATGCTGTTACCATGAATCATAATTAAAAATTCTCAGTACTCTGCATAAAAGAAATGGCTGAGAATGCTTAATAACTTTTGCAAGCAGAGCGTGAAGCAGAACATTAATCTGTTGCTAAATCTTTTGTTTTTAGTGAGAGCTGCCTAAATGATGCGGCGCTATGATAGATGACTAGATAAATGCGATGAACTACGCATCAAAGCTCTTAGAAAAAGTAAACAGCAGGAGATGCTAACAGAAGTACGCTTAATAGCGTAAAGAATTATTACAGCAAATTATCCTGTAATGTAAGCGATATTTATTTTGTTTGGCTTTTGAAATGTTTATGTGCCTATGAAAACAGAATGTGTACTTAAGTTCTACTTTTATCCCATAACGATAGATTATTATGTATCACATTACTTTTCTGTCGTTGATACAAGAGATGTATTTAGAAATACCTTATTAAAAGACGGCGCAATATGTTATAGGAAAGGCAAACACTTTTGCGACACGATGTTATTTGATGCTAATGATATCAGTGATTCATTAATTGCAGCCCCATTCTTTCTTCATTATATATAACAAAACACGGTGTATTCGTTAAACGCTGGATATAAACAATATGTCTACGTTACATTATATTAAACAAAACTAAAGGAGCACTTTAAAATTCTTTAAAACTTCATTTCATAAACAAAGTTCTTGTTTTTAATATATTTTACTAACCTTACCATTGCTATAAAATATTAGCAAACCACTATAGTAACACTATATTTCATATTAGTAAATTAAATCAACGTTTATTGAGAGAACTTGAAATGTAATAAGTTGCACAACAAAACATTTATTGTTGCAACAATAATATAAATCACTATATAAATGCATTATGCTGCACGTCACAACGCCTAGAGAAAGTAAAGAGAGATACATGCTAACAGAAATATAACCTACATCACTGTTATGTAGAATTAATGCAGAAACTATGTTTTCATTTTTTAACTTGCAACGAAACGCAAGTTATATTTTCTAAAATAAAATTTCCACTAATACAGTTCTTTTTTTTTATTTTACTCTATCTTACCCATTACACTTTAACTATGTTCTAAGTAACTAGCATTACTAAATTAACCAAAAAGACATACTTATTTGGAGCCCATTAATTACAATAAACTTTCTCACGTAGAATTCAACAAAATTTCACCGTGTTTTAGGATTAAATGCTTATGCTGTTACCATGAATCATAATTAAAAATTCTGAGAACTCTGCATAAAAGAAATGACTGAGAATGCATTATAACTTTTACAAGCAGAGCGTAAAGCAGAACATTAATCTGTTGCTAAATCTTTTGTTTTTAGTGAGAGCTGCCTAAATGATGCGGCGCTTTGATAAATGAGTAGATAAATGAGATGAACTACGCATCAAAGCACTTAGAAAAAGTAAACAGCAGGAGATGCTAACAGAAGTACGTTTAATAGGGTTAAGAATTATTACAGCAAATTATTCTGTAATGTAAGCGATATTTATTTTGTTTGACTTTTGAAATGTTTATGTGCCTATGAAAACAGAGAGTGTACTTAAATTCTATTTTTATCCTATAATGATAGATTATTATGTACAACATTACTTTTCTGCCGTTGATACAAGAGATATATTTAGAAATACCTTATTAAAAGATGGCGCAATATGTTATAGGAAAGGCAAACCCTTTTGCGAGACGATGTTATTTGATGCTAAAGTATTTAGAGCTTTATTAACTGTAGCCCCATTTTTTCTTCATCATACAGGGTGTTTTGTCTCAACGATGTCCAATGGCTAATTCCTAAACCGTTAGTCATAGACATATAGTTCCAATTACAAAAATGTTTAAAATCAGGTAAAGAAATATTTTAAAAGCGATTTGGGTCAATAAAAATATTTCTTAAATAATTACGAAATTTAAATTTTTATACGACCCCCCGGTCCTATAAGTTATATTTAGTAACATTTTCCTTTTACACTGACAAATAATACACACAAAGTCCTGTTATTCTACGATTAAAATTGACCGAATAATCGCTGTTTAAAGTTAGAGCATATTTTTTGCTGCAAATTGTGGTCATAAATATGTGTGGTCATAAGTGTGTGGGTCATAATGTGGGTCATAAGTCGAAATATAATTTCATCAGATATATTAAATAATGGTTGAGAGTAAAATTAACTTTGCAATATAAAACTGAAATATTTAATCATTCTGACATATTAATGCAAAATATACAATTTGTAATAAACATTTATGAAAAAAAGAAAAATATAATTTTTGTTAAACAAAATGATGCTAAATTAACAGCCTCAATTCTTTACAAAATCATACGTATTTAAAAATATTATTAGATTACACTAGTTTGCAAAAGTTGAGTTATGTCATGTTTTTTAGCTTTTGATAATTGATTCGTATGTATTCTGTACCGCTGAATCTGAAATTGACCATGTTTAACCATCACATAAGGATTTTTCGCAAATTTCAAAGTTAAAAAGTTCAAAGTTAAAATTGAATTCCCCCCCCCCTCCCCTCATCTCATCGGACCACTTAGCTATTTAGCTGTAAGAATCCCAGAGTAAGCAAATATATCCAATAAATTATTAAATAAAATAAAATAAAATAAAGTAAAATAAAACAAAAAAAGTTTTACATGTGATTTATAGCATGAGATTTTCGCTATATTTTAATTACACATTTACGATTTGCAAAAAAATTCTAAACTGATAGTTAAAAATTAAGGTCATTTTCAGATTCAGTGCTAAAAAGTACGTAAAAATCAATTATCAAAAGTTAAAAAACACAACCATCTCCTCTACTTTATAGTATCCGATTTTTGTTATTCTTTAAATTTGACAATTTATGATTTGCGAAATATCCTGACATGATGGTTAAAGATTAGTGTAATTTTCGGATTCAGTGCTAAAGAATACATAAAAGTTAAAAAAAACAACAATCACAGTCCTGTATTATCTAATCTAAAACTTTTTCTTAAACTTCTTAGCGGTACTCTTTCCGAAATTTTTTGTGTTATCCTGTAAAATAAGTATAAATGGTAACCACCGAAAATCATAATAATATTAGATTGTTATTGGATTTGCGATATTATGGAAATGTAATCTCGATCGGATATTTAAAAGTGAGTTAAAGTTCGAGTACAAATTTTGAGCTTGAAAAACATACATACGATCGTTGAAGTAACATAAAAACTTATAAAAGTAACATAATTTTTGTTAAAAGAAATCATAAAAGAAACAGTCTCAAATCCTGACAAAATAAAACATATGTCATTTTAGCCAATCTGAAACTTAATAAATGTTAACTTAATTGTAATACTTGTGCGATTATTTTCAAAGCGCAGATACACATGAAAGAAGATCTTAGAATAAGCACTTGGTATGTGACCCCTCAAAGCCGAACTCATTTGTTTTCAGAGCAGAAAAGTGGCATAAGTCATGCATTTTTAAAGTGTCATAAGTCGCTCAATTTCAGTGTTACATGAATGGGACTTATTTTGTCTTACTTGTGAGCGTAATAGGTAATTTTACTAAATATAACTTATAGGACCGGGGACCGTATAAAAATTTTAATTTCGTACTTTTTTAAGAAATGTTTTTATTGTCCCAAATCGCTTTAAAACATTTCTTTACCTGATTTAAAACATTTTTGTAATTGGAACTATATGTCTATGACTAACGGTTTAGGAATTAGCCATTGGACACCGTTGAGACCGGACACCATGTATAATACAAAGTATGGTGTATTCGTTAACCCTCTCGCTGGGCAACCCGAGATTTCCTCTGCCAACGTAAAAGTAGCAAAATTTGCTCAGTCCGAGATTTTCTCGGGGATTCATTTCTTTCCACAAGCGACTATTTTTTAATTCAACTCGTACAACTTTTTAAATACAAAAAATTCCATATAGACTTTAACAACAGCTACAAGAGAAATATACTACAAAATTAATTTTCTTAAAATAGTGGTGCGAGAATATAAAAATAGTCTACAGTGACAGCCCTGATTTATCCTGATTTAAATGTAATTTTCGCAATTTTTGAAAATTTGATAAAACAAAAATACGCAGCGAGAGGGTTAAACGTTGTGCATCAGCACTATGTCTACATTGCATTATCTTAAACGAAATTTAAGGAGTATTTTAAAAGCCTTTAAAACTTCATTTCATAAACGAAACACTTATTCTTAAGATATTTCACCAATCTTACGATTGCTACAAAATATTACCAAACCGGTAATTTGTTTGATGTTAGTAAATTGAATCAGTGTTTATTGAGAGAACAAAAAATGTAATAAATTGCACCGCAAAATTTTTATTGATGCTGCGATATGATAAATCCTTGTATAAATGCATTTTTTGCGTCATAGCTCCTAGAAAACGTAAATAAAAAGAGATGGTAACAGAAATATAATCTACATTGTTCTTATAACGTTCTAATAAACCACTTTAGTAATAAGTGAGATATTAGATCAAACGGAACCAATGTTTTAAGAGAAAACAATAAATGTAATAATTGGCCCCATCCAAGCTTCTTTTATTTATGAGAAAACAATAAATGTAATAGGCTGTCTATCAAAAGTTTTATTTATGCGCTTCTATGATAATGACTACATAGATGCTGCGAATCAAAGCTGTTAGAAAAGTAAATGAAAAACGATGCTAACTGTAGTATAACCTAGTTCATTGATATAAAACATCAATAATTGACTTTAGTAATAAGTGGTGATATTAGCGCAAACTTCACAAATCATTTTTCAGAAAACAATACATGTAATACGCTGCGTATCTAAACTTTTATTTACGCAACTCTATGATAAATACTAGATAAATGCAATCTGCTATATGAGGGGTACACAACCATATTAGACAACGTCCATTTCGAAATAAAAATGTGATAGTCCATTTAGAAAGTGCATAAAATATGCTTAACCATTTCTACAGTAAACTAAATCTGTAAACATATACATATGTGAGATAGTGTGTGTAAACAGACTTGGTTTACTGCGGGAGTGGATAAAACAGATTTTATGCACCATCTAAATGGACTATCTAATTTTTTTTTAATGGATATGGTCTACTATGGTTGTGAATCCCTCATATATAAAATACACAAAAAAAAACTTTAAAGAAATACATGCCAACCGAAGTACAGTTAACAGGTTTAAGATTTATTTCAGCGAATTATCCTAAAATGTAAGCGATATTTATTTTATTTGACTTTTGAAATATTTATGAAAACAGATGGAACAGAAAATGTACACTGTAAAAAAAAAAAAATCTGTGAAGTTACTAAAGTTTTTCTAGGAAACTAGGATTCCTAGAACTTTTCATGTAACGGCAACAACAAAATTTCATGTAACAGACACACTTTTGCGCCGAAAATCAAAAAATCTGTAAGGTTACTAAGAATTTTTTTGGAAACTGGGATTCCGAGAACTTTTCATGTAACTGCAGCCAGGGTTACAAATAAAAGTTTAGTGAGATTACTGAAATTTTAGCAGATTCATTTGTAAAGTTACAGATTTTTGTAGCTTTACAAAAACTAGTTTTGTAGATTTGCAGCTTTTTTCGTACAGTTACAGGTGAAAGTTTAGTAAGCATGTAACTTTACATCTGTAGAACTACAGATTTATTTTTACAGTGTACTTAAATTAAAACTGTATCACATAATGACAGATAATTATGTGCCAAATTACTTTTCTGCCGTTAATGCAAGAGATATATTTAGAACTAGCATACACGATATGCCGCAATATATGTTATATATAGGACAAAGAAAATTGCTATACTATGTCATTTGATACTATTGCTGTTAGTAATTTCATAAAGTCGCACCCTTTCTTTTCTTCTTCATAAAACAAGAAATATGGTATATTCATCAACATTTATGTATAAATACAGTTTCTATAATGTGTTATTTCAAATATTAACGCAAGACTCATTTCAAAATTATTTAAAGCTTTTCTTCATAAACAGAACACTTGGGGCTTAGACACTTCAGTTGCTAGGACGCTTCAATAACCTATACTATTGCTATGAAATATTAACAAGCACTTTAGTAGTAAGTGTTATAATAGAAAAATAAATAAACCTTTATTACGAAAACAATAAATGTAATAGTTTGACCAACAAAGCTTTTATTGGTGTAGCGTTATTATGAATGACTAGATAAGTGCAATGTGCTACTCATCAAATCTTATAAAAAAGAAACAGAAAAAGATGCCAAAAGAAATACAAACCATTTCATTGTTATAATGTATTACTAAACCATTGTGGTAACAAGAATAATATTAGAGCTAACTGTATCATCGTTTTATGAGAAAACAATAAATGTAATAGGTTAACTATCAAAGCTTTTATTATTTGTGAGAAAACAATAAATCTAATAGGCTGCCTTTCAAATGTTTTATTGGTGAGCTTCTATGATAATGACTAAATGAATGCAATATCAGTACGGTAACAAAAAATATTACCGCAAAGTATCCTATATTAGTATAACAGATATTTGTCTTCTTGGACTTTTGAAATATTGATGTTTTTATAAAAACACAAAATGTGCTTAAATTCTATTTTTATCATGTAACGATGGATAATTATGTCATGTCTGTTATCAAAGCTCTAAGAAAAGTAAGTGAAAGCGATGCTAACAGAAGTATAACCTATATCATTGTTATAAAACACTGATAATTGACTTTAGTAATAATTGTCATATTAGCGCAAACTTAATCCTTTAATTCCCATAATAGAATACGTTCTAGAAATTACGCAGTTTCGAGAATCTGACTTTAAACCCAAAGGTTTTAATGATTAATTTCGCTTTATTAAATACGGAATGTCTGTTTTTTTTTAATTAAACCAACTATTGCTATTTTAATTTTCTAGTGTGAAATAGTTATAGGCGAATAAAAAAATCTATTAAATTCAAAACAAGGCTGTTTGCATATAAGCAAAAATGCGCACTAAAGGGTTAAAGAATCATTTTTGAGAAAGCAATAAATGTAATAGGCTGCGTATCTGAACTTTTATTTATGCAGCACTACGATAACTACTAGACAAAGGCAATCTCCTCCATATGAAAGCCTTTAGAAAAAGTATGAAGAAATACACTATATGGCCATTAATAACCAGCAACTTTCAATTTTAGACATTTTGTCGAATATTTAGAAATATACTTGACAGATTCTTCTGGAATTTCAGGATGAAAAAGAACAGGAATGATATCATATTTAGGGGGCCAACAAAAATATCAAAGATAAAAAATAACACTTGGGATCACCCTGTAAAATAAAATGCACGAAATGATCTATCGCTACCGAATATAAATATAAAGACATTGTTAAATATGTGTATTCTTTTGTGTAAGAATAGCACGTATATTAATAGAGATATAGCGATTCATTTAAAAAAAATTAAAAAATTCTTGCATGTTTTTTGCTTATAACGTGGAGGGTTTTCAACCAAATTTAACTCCGGTTTCAGAAAAATTTGCAAAATATAGTAGAAACAATCTAGTGCAATTGGAATATAAATATATTAAATATTTTAGGAAATATGAGCAGTTGTATAAAATAATTTTTATCTGCGCATGCGCGAACGATAACAAAGATCATTTTACATAATTTAATAGTCAACTGTATGGAGCAACTTATTAAAAAAAATCTAGTCAAATATCGTAAAGTTTCAGAAAGATATCGGCGTTAGAGGGAGCAAATTTTTAGTTGTTCTCTAAAATCAGCTGAATGATAAACGATTTTCCGCAAATTGTCATTTTTAATTTTAAATTTTTTTAAATTTGCATTTTTTATTGATGCTTTAGTTCTTCTTGGATAACCACCCGAACGAGTCTATACCGTGATCAAAAGAAGTATCAAAATCGAAGCATTTGTTCCAAATCTACTCGTTAATAGTCACTAAATACTAACTTTTTACTGAAAGCCAGTTAATAAAAAATGACAATTTGTGTAAAATCCCCTTCAGCTGCTTTTAGAGAACAACTAAAAATTTGTTCACTCTAACGTCGATATCTTTCTGAAATTTTACGATATTTGACTAGATTTGTTTAATAAGTTGCTCCATAGAGTTGACTATTAAATTATGTAAAATGATCCTTATTATCGTTCGCGCATGCGCAGATAAAAATTATTTCATACAACTGCTCATACTTCCTAAAATATTTAATATATTTATATTCCAATTACACTATATTGTTTCTACTATATTTTGTCAATTTTTCTGAAACCAGCGTTAAATTTGGTTGAAAACCCTGTATGTTATAGGCAAAAAACATGCAAGATTTTTTTTAATTTTTTTAAATAAATCGCTATATCTCTATTAATATACATGCTATTCTTACACAAAAAATGCACATATTGCACAATGTCTATTTATATTCGGTACTGTTAGATCGTTTCGTTCATTTTATTTTACAGGGTGATCCCAAGTAGTATTTTTTTCTTTGAATTTTTGTTGGTCCCCTAATTGCCCCGCTTAACAAATCGATATTGCTAAATATGAGGACATACCTTTTCTTTTTAACTCTGAAATTCGAGAAGAATCTGTCAAGTATATTTCTAAATATTCGACAAAATGTCTAAAATTGAAAGTTGCCGGTCTTTAATGGCCATATAGTGTATATGCCAATAGAGAAGTACATTTAATATGTTTAGGGCTTGTTTCAAGAAATTATCAAAAAATGTAACGGATGTTTATTTTGTTTGGCTTTTGAAACATTTATTAGTCTATGAAAACAGAAAATGTACTTAAAGTTTAATTATATCGCATACTGATAGATAACACTGGGCTACAAACAAAATTGTCCTTTAAATAAACGATATATTTTTATACAAATTTGTGGTCACAGAACATAAATTGACCATTAAAATTTTAATGTTAGCTGTCAGTGTAAAAACACAGACGCACAAAGTTAGTATTTTCCTTAAAAATATGTATTTTTATATTAATACTTAAACATTATAGGAAATTTAACCTATAATGTTTTTAACAAAAAATTGGTTTCGAGAAACTTTATATATGTGAATCTAAAATTACACCTCATTCCAAAAGTACTCACTCCAAATAGTTTTAAGATATATTTAAAAATTTAAACAAAATTAACACGTTCGGAACCATATATTACATGAATTTTATTCGGGTACCACTACTTTTATTTACCATCACTTTTATTTGTATTTTAACAATATTTTCAAGAAAATTAAATTAAAATATATATTTTTTTAATTTATAGTGGTACAAAACTTATATTTAAATAGTCGTCAGTGGCAGCCCTGCTAAAGTAGCTTCCAATAAGTGTTAATAACAAAGTTTCACATTATATTTGGAATCTTCAGTAATTAGGTATCAAACAGGAAATCATTTGGTGAAGTAATTTGGATTTACACAGATGTAACATTTGAAACTCCTAATATTAAATGCCTTTTTAATATCGTTCCAAAACAAACTACAATGTGGGTAATTTTTTAAACATAACTTAACCCTTCACTGCAATGCGTGCCATATCGGGCACATGCCTAAAAATATTATGTTATTAATTATATGCCATGAATTTAGCGGGCATGATCGCTGTCGCTGATCAGGAACAATCCAAATTATGGAATAATACTTATTTTGTCCAGGTTATATGTGTACAAGGACAACTTCGGAAACAAAAGAAATTTCGATCAGGCTGTTAACGGTAAAATTTGCTTTCATTATTTTTACTGAATATTTAAAAATATTAATATAAAAGAAGATACAGAGTGTTAGACATATAAAATTGATTAATTTAATCCCATTTATATACAAAATATCGCATTATAATATTTTAAAACCGTAATTTTGTATGTATGGCACACATCATAAAATATCAAATTTTAGCTAAAAATTAAAATTTAATTTTTTTCTTTTTTTTCCGCATTATTAGGCCGATATATAGATTCAAATAATTTTTTTCATAAAGATAGAAAAATTCCTTCAGTGAAGGGTTAAAAATAACTTGATGGAATGAGCAGCAATTTTAGATTCACATCTTTGAAGCTACCAGAAATTGATTTTTGTTAAAAAGTCCTTCCGGCCAGTGCCGGGAGGAAGAGGTAGCTTTCAAAATCCTTATTTTAAAAAAGCCAACTTATATCATGCAAACACACGAAGCTCAATTTAGTGGAAACCGAATATAGGAGATTCAATACTAATTTTTATCAATATAATGAATGAGAATTTCGAGAAATTAGTCAGCTTTATCCAAGCTGATTTTCTTTAAAGTAACTTATATTTGGCTGTCAAATTCGGCAATTTATTAAAGTGCCTGTCATTTTAAGACAACATGGTGGATGAGGCTAAGCAGTGAACTTGGTCGAGACCTTAGTAATTGCTGTGCACATACTCACTCACACCGGAATCGGTTAATATATAGGAGTGCTGTCGCATGCAAAAAATCAGATTTTTCAAAATGTCACCCACAATAGAAATTGAAACTGCTATATCTGAGCCATTTTTTAAGGTAAAGACAAACAAAAAATGCTCCTGAATCGTTATATCAAGATCAAATGCTTAAGAAAGAAACCTTTTTTCAATTTCTAATTTTTTTGCACCTCACTTTAAATATATATATATTTTTTAATTTAATGGCCGCCATTTTGAAACAAGATTGCTGATGAATCTGGCCAGCGAACATGGTCGAGGTGTTGATGTATACTATCCACATGCCTTCTTACATCGAAATAGGCGAATACGTGTGTTATCGCGTGACAAATACAAGATCGTTTCAAAATGTTAGCCATGCTAGAAATTCAAAGTGCTATAAATCAACCATTTTTTAAGATATCAACAAAAGAACAAATTTTCAGAAACAAAAACTGCTCCGGAATCTTTGTATCAACGCCAAACACATAAAAAAAATCTTTTTCATTTTCCAATTTTTTAATACCTCATTTTGAATTTTAAATTTAATTTTTTTTAAATGGCAACCCTTTTGAAACAAGATGGCGAATGAAGCTGGCCAACGAACTCGGTCGAGACATTGGTATGTACTATGTACAGACCAAGTTACATCCAAATAGGTTCATAAATACGCCTGTTATCGCGTGACAAAAATCAGGTCGTTTTAAAATGTCAGCCACAAGAGAAATTCAAAATGCTATTACTCAGCCATTTTTTTTTAGATATAGATGAAAGAAAAACTGTTCCGGAATCTTTGTATTAAGGTCAAACACATACAAAAAAAATCTTTTTCATTTTCCAATTTTTTGGTATCTCATTTAATTTTTTTTATTTTTTAATTTTTTTAAATGGCCGCCATTTTGAAACAAGATGGCGGATGAAGCTGGCCAACGAACTCGGTCGAGATATTTGTATGTACTATGTACACACCAAGGTACATCCAAATCGGTTCATAAATACGCCTGTTATTACGTGAGAAAAATCAGGACGTTTCAAAATGTCAGCCACGCTAGAAATTCAAAATGCTATAACTCAGCCATTTCTTAAGATATAGACGAAACAAAAACTGCTCCCGAATCTTTTTATCAAGGTCAAACACATAAGAAGAAAATATTTTTTCAATTTTCAATTTTTGGTACCACATTTCAAATTTAAATTTTTCTTAAAAATTTAAATGGCCGCCATTTTTAAACAAGATGGCGGATGAAGCTGGCCAACGAACCCGGTCGAGACATTGGTATGTACTATGTATAAACGAAGTTACATCCAAATCGGTTCATAAATACGCCTTTTATCGCGTGACAAAATTCAGGACATTTCAAAATGTCAGCCACGCTAGAAATTCAAAATGCTATAACTCAGCCATTTTTTAAGATATAGACGAAACAAAAACTGCTCCGAAATCTTTGTATAAAGGTCAAATACATAAGAAAAAAATATTTTTCCATTTTCAATTTTTTGGTACCACATTTCAAATTTAAAATTTTTAAATTTTTTTTAAATGGCCGCCATTTTGAAACAAAATGGCGGATGAAGCTGACCAACGAACTCGGTCGAGAGATAGGTATGTACTATGTACACACCGAATTCCATCCAAATCGGTTCATAAATACGCCTTTTATGGCGTGACAAAATTCAGGACGTTTCAAAATGTCAGCCACGCTAGAAATTCAAAATGCTATAACTCAGCCATTTTTTAAGATATAGACGAAACAAAAACTGCTCCGGAATCTTTGTATAAAGGTCAAATACATAAGAAAAAAATATTTTTCCATTTTTAATTTTTTGGTACCACATTTCAAGTTTAAAATTTTTTTTAAAATTTTAAATGGCCGCCATTTTGAAACAAAAAGGCGGATGAAGCTGGCCAACGAACTCGGTCGAGACATTGGTATGTACTATGTACACACCGAATTACATCGAAATCGGTTCATAATTACGGGAGTTACAGTATGACATAGGTCAGATATATATATATATATATATATATATATATATATATATATATATATATATATATATATATATATATATTGATATATATATATATATATATATATCAATTTTGAACGGAGGGTGGTTTCGGGGTCTGGGGGTCATGATCGATGAAAATATACCAAAATTTTTTGAAATCGCTTTCCTCCGAACGGCTGCAATAGGTAGCTTTTTTGTAAAGAAAGCTACCTAAAAATTATAGGTTACGTTTCTTATTTTTTTTTAATATTAATTTAAAAATACCTATTTTTGGAGAGAAAAAAAATCTTAATTTTGTGCATCTGCATTTCTAAAACTAGATCTAATGAAGGTTTTTAATAGTGCGATTCGAGTTCGGTGGGTTAATTTCATACAGAATTGCTCACGTTTAATTCAAAGACAATTTCACTGTTGGCAAGTGTAATTATACGTCAAATTACTTTCCTGCCACTAATACAAGATATATATTTAAAACTAGCATAAACAATATGCCGCATTATGTTATATATAAGAGAAAAACAATTGCGATACCAAGTTATTTGATGCTATTTTTATTAGTATTTTCAAAAAGACGCACCTTTTTATTGCTTCTTCATAAAACAAGAAATATAGTATGCTAGCCAACAGTTATGTATAAATACATTTTAAATATTGCCTTATTATAAAAAATAACTCGAGAGCAGGGGTGTAAAAATCTAGGCGCCAGCGGGCAGTCTCCCACCACTAAATTTTATAAGTTTTCTTCGCTTAAACTTTATTAGCATTCTTACAAAAAATTTAGTCGAAATATTAGAGGAAAAATAACAACTAAAATTTAGCTGCGAGAGAATGCCCGCTGGCGCTTGTATTTTTACATCCTTGCTTGAGAGGCATTTTAAAATAATTTAAAGACTTTCTTCATAAACAGAACATTTGTTGGTAAGATGCTTCAATAACCTATGTAAGTGTTATTAAATATTATAGAAGCACTTAGGTAATAAGCGTGATAGTAGCAAACTAAACCAACGTTTATAACAAAAACAATAAATGAAATAGGCTGCCAAACAAAAGTTTTATTGGTGCACCGTTATTATAAATGACGAGATAAAGGCAATATGCTGCGCATCAAAGCTTTAGAAAAAAGAAACAAAAATATTCTACTATAAATACAACCCATATCATTGATATAATGAATGAATAAACAACTTTTGTAAGATTAGTAATATTAGAGCAAACTAAAGCAACGTTTTATGAGAAAATATTAAATGTAATGCTGTGTCTGTCAAAGGTTTTACTGATGCTGCTGTAGGATAATTGCAAAATAAATGCTATCAATGTTCTGCGCATCAGCGATCTTGGAAACATTAAACGGAACGAAGTATAATTTATGTATAGCTTTACTATAACTTATAAATGATCGACTTTTTTAATAAGTGAGATGTTAGAGAAAACTGAATCAACGTTTTATGAGAAAACAATAAATGTCTCAAGGGCAGCCTATGAAATTTTTGATAGTTTTATAAGAAAACAATAATGGTAACGGGCTGTCTATCAGAAGTTTTTTTCTAATTCTGCTCGATGATAACTGTTAAACAAATGCAATCAATGTTATGCACATCTTCGCTCTTGGAAAACGTAAATGAAAGAAGTATAACCTATCTATATAATTGCTATACTATATAAATAATTGATATTGGTAATAAGTGTTATATTAGGTAAAACTGAGCCATCATTTTTTCAGAAAACAATAAATGTAACAGGTTACCAATTAAACATTTTTATACTTGCGGAGCTATGGTAATGATCAGATAAACGGAATTTGCTGTGCTTCAAAGTCCTTCGAAAAGGTAAACAGAAAGATATGTTAACATAAGTTCCATTAATATAGTAAAAAAATTATTAAAGCTAATAATCCCCTAATTTAAGCAATGTAAGAAATATTTTTTTCGGCTTTTAAAATAGTTACTTGTCTATAAATCAGAACGTGTATTTAAAATATTTTCTATTACATAACGCTAGATAATGATGTACAAATTTATGATTTCTCTTGGTATAACATCTATTTAGAAATGTCATGATAAAAATTGACTCTCTATGTTATAATCTTTGAGTAAAAGGAATAATTTTTAAAAATATACTGTTTTACATTATTTAATTTCTAATATAGTTTTATTATATTATGAAAACATTTTCGACCTCCCTAAATCTGTATGGCGTATTTGTTCAAATATAAAATCCAAGCGGAATGCAATTTTCTATTGTATTGCGTTACCAAATAGTTTAAGATGTTAGTTTCTTATTATTATTTAAAGTTATAAAACAAGTTATACTTATAAACTAATAATACATGTTGTTGCAAAAAGGGATACACTTCATAATTAGGGTGGAGCGAAAAAACTGTTTTTTTTTGTTTGTTTGTTATTTCATATGAAAATCAAATTTCAAATTTCAAAGTAAATGCTCAAATGTAAGTAAAAAAGTAAGTTTCAAAGTAAATGTTTCTCTCTGGAAAAATTTCCATGTATTAATGTTTTTTTTGTTGTTGTTTTTTTACGAAAAATGGGTAGGTGCCAAAAGTTGCATTTATACTAGTACATGAAATGCGTGCAATTTCAGGGCTGAAAGAAAAAAAAAAGGCTTGGGTCTGCGCTTTTGATCCAAAGTCGAAATTTTGGGTAAAATTTGACATTTAAAAAAAATAAATAAAATTGCTATAGAGCTGGTAATTATTTAAAAGTTTTATTCAGCCTTTAGTATTAAATACTTAACATATTTAAACGATAAAAGAATATCCTCATTTTATGTAACTGGAGCAAAACTGACAATTTTCAGTAAAAAAAACGGCTTTGCCATGGGACTTGGGGCGTACAACGAATCGTTGTTTTGAAAAAGCTCTTACCTAGTTGCTTTCAAAACCACCCAGGACATCATACCACGTGGAGGTGCCTGCATTTCCTGTCCCAACAACCCGGCCATCTTGGGACATTGCTCTATTTATACACTGAATTGTGATTTTTTATCAGACTGACATAAGTTTCATATGTATCAACCTAGTGCATCTCTTCTTTCTATCCGGAGACTTAGGATGCTGCTGCTGTTGTCTCCTTCAGAGGGAATGTTATTAATAGAATCGATTCAGCCGTCTATTATCTTCACCAAAATTGCATCCAATTAATGCATGAAGATTTGGAGTTCTATTACCACATTTTTTTTTCAATCAATTAGATTTTTAATATAATGATCTCCTTCAATGTTGATTGTAGGAATTTGAGCTTTAAGTATGCCATCATTTACCCTTCCACTTGCATTTATTATTTGCTGAGAAGCTAGCTTTTAATGTAATGAACGATCGTCAAAGATCATTGCAATCAGAATTTGCTCTCTGTCTGCCAAGCAACCATTGTTATAAATAATTTTTTTAGTATATATTTTACGTCGTTTTCTGTGTTGTTTAGTAGTCGAGTAATTTCCATGAGTTTTTAGAGCCATTTTTTATATGTGTATTACATTTGGCGTAAACCATCCTGGGGCATAAACTTGGATTACATCTTATGTGAGTGAACCTGCAGACTCTGATGATTAATTAGTGCTTATATAAAGGCGGAAAATTTTATTTGCCTTTGTAAGCTAGCGTTGTGAAACACGTTTTCTGTGTTCCTATTCGATAGTTCTTTTAAGAAATAGCTTTCCTGATGAAATATCTTTGTAAATGTGCAGCAGGTATTTCTGATTAGTGCTGTGTACTTTTTTCTTAATTGGAGGAAGTAATTTTTCAATAATACTCTCTGTATGTTAAAAAAGTAAGTGCAATAGTAAGTGAATGGAGCGAGGACTAATATTTTTCAATTGGTCGGGCGAATTCATGGGGTAAAATTCTTCCATCGACTTTATCTAATAAATGACGCAGAGGGCATTCACTGGAGTAGAGTTATGATGCATATGATCCATTGCAATGGTCCATTCTACATTTGTAAAACGCAAAATGGCTCACAACGGCAAGTAGAATTGTCTACTTTTAAATGGGCACTCATTGCGTATCAGAGTCTCTACATTCACTAACAAACCATGTACATCACGTTTGTGCCCCAGGATAGTTATCCATCAAATGTAATCCACATCTAAAGAAGGGATAAATTAATGGGAAATTACACAGCTACTAAACAAAACATAAAACAGCAGGAAATAAATACTAAAAAAAGTTATTTAGGACAATGGTTGTTTTGTACATTCAGAGTAAATTTTGATGACAATGCTGTCTCAAGACCGCCATCACATTAAACAGCTAGCTTCCCAATATAAAATAAATGCAAGAGGTAGAGCAAATGGTGGCATTCGCTAAGTTTAAATACCTACAATCAACTTTGAAGCAGAGTATTATGTAAAAAAAAATATTGATTGAAAAGATGTTGTGGTAGCAGAACTCACAAACAATATCCATTAAATGGATACAATTTTGGTGAGGATAATAGACGGCTGAGTAAATTATATTAATAACATTCCCTCTGCATTACTTCGATTGCCTTATCTTACAGAAGCAGTAGAAATATACGTGAAGGAGGTCACAGCAGCAGCATCATATGTCTCTGGATACAAAGAAGAGATGGACTAGGTTGATACATAGAAAACGTATGCCAATCTTTGATAAAAAAAAAAAAATTCCAATTCAATGTATAAATAAAACACTGTCCCCAGATGGTCTGGTGGTTGGGACAGAGGAGACATGAAATGCAGCCGCCTTCACGTGGTATGTCCTGGATAGTTTTCAAAGCAACTATGTAAGAGCTGTATTCAAAACAACAATTCGTTGTAGGCCGCAATACAGTGGCAACGCTGTTTTTTTTAACCGAAAGTTGTCAATTTTGCTCCAGTTATACAGAATAAAGATATCATTTAAACTTTTAAATATGTTAAGTATTTAATATTAAAGGATTAAATAATATCTTTAAATAATTACCAGCTGTACATTATTTAATTTATTTTATTTATTTTTAAATATCAAAGTTTATGCAAAATTTCAACATTTGGGCCAAAAGAGCTGACTCAAGCCATTTTTTCAGTGGTAAAATTGCACGCAGTTGATGTACTAGCATAAAGGCAACTTTTGGCACCTACTAATGTTTTGTAAAAAAATAATAAATAAATAAATAATATATTTTTTTTGCCCCACCCTACGTACGTATGTATTGTAAAATATAAATAAATAATGTTGATTAGTGCAAACTAAATTTCGTCTTTCATTCTGAAAAATACTAAATGTAATATTCTGGGGATTAAAGTTTCAATGCTGCGATGCCATGACCAACAACGGTATAAATGCAAAGCCATTAAAAAAATAGAAAGAAAGAAATAGAACGATATGCTAACAGAAATACCCTTGATACGCTAACAAAAAATATTACCTCAAATTATTCTAAAGTATAACAGATATTTGTCTTGCTTCGCTTTTGAAATATTGATTAGTTAATATAAACACAAAATGATTTTAAATTCTATTTTTATCCTATAACGATGAATAATTATATGTTTTCTGCTGCTTTTGCAAGAAAAATATTTTGGAATGTCGTAATAAAAGATGAGGCTTTATGTTCCAGACTATGAGAAAACAAACAATTTTGCGATAACAGATTGTTTGATATTATTTATAGCTATTGTTTTTATAATAACAGCTCTTTTTTCTTTGATCATAAAATTAGAGATATGGCGTATTTTTTAAAAGTTATTTATAAGTAGAGTTACTCTGTTGTTATATCTTACATGATTTTTGACAATTTTCTTTGTTTGTTTGTATTTAACCCTTTCAAACATACTTGAAGTGTGTTTATGGATTGGGTTTGTCCGTCCGTTTGCATGTCTGTCCTTCTATATGGCGGTCTGCCTGTCTGTCTGTCTGTCCGAGCTTTAACGAGCGTAAACATACTTGGATTACTATGTAAATGATAAACGTTATTTTGTTGCAGTTGTTTTATGAAATTGATTTAAAGATAGCGGATTAATCCTTTATGTACTGCCGGTACTTATAAGTACCATTAAAATAACTTGTTATAAAATTCGTTTAATACATCGATTATTAGTAAATACTGTTTAGAATGAATTGTAGATACATTACTTTATCTTGTTCAAAAAGCATTATTGCTTACACAAAACAATTCTTTTTTTTTAAACGGATGATTTCTTTTGCCTCAGCATCTTTTTAGCTTTCTTGGCGTTGGAGGGGGGAGGAGGCAATTCGAAAATATTTCTATATTTCTATTGTAAGAACATTATATTTCTATATTTCCTAATTCTTCAAAATACTAAGAAAAATATTTAAAATAAAAGATTTGAGTGGTGGTTATAAATATTGCACAAAATCCTTATATTTTCCAATTTAATTAATCCTTCTAAATCCTTCAATCCTGCTAAAATCCTTCTAAAATTTATGAAATGATTATGTAAATCTTCTAATGTAGTTTAAAACATTCACGAAAAATGCTTTAGAAGATAACATTTTCACGAATTCATAATTCAGTACATGAAGGATTAATTTTTTTTATACGCCATCAGAAATAGAACACAAAAAATTGCACCGGAGAATTTGATGGTCTATCCATTAGCGTTTTTATAGTACTAACTGTATCTTTTTTTCGTCCATTATAAGGGTAGAAATATGGAGTGTTGTTGAAAAAATGTACATGTATCAGCAAATCAATCCTGTGAAATGCACATAAATTACATTACTTTATTTGAGATTCATTTTTCAAAAAATAAAGGAAAGTGTAAAATAATGCTTTATTTTTTATTTCGTTAGCATGTTAAAGTTAGCTAAGTGTTTACATACTTTAGATGCAGCGATAACATTTTCAAATATTTATATTATATAGAAAACGAAAGATAGCAGATGTACTTTTAGAGATGGTGCTTTATCTTTAAAAAAGGGACTTTGTGACTAACGTCAAGAGTCAATGCTCTAGAAAATGACGTCATTGTCAGATTAATACTGCATTATTAGTAAAAACATATATATATATATATATATTAAATATTATTTTATAATCAGTCAATAATACAAAATCAGTATTTCAGTATTTCCCAGTTATAAGAAATAACATTTCACTAAATGGTTACATTTTCTGGATTGATTTAAAGTATTCTTAACGAAATTGTATTTTCTGTTACATCCGCAAAAGAAAGTTGCCTTCTTATGTATAAATCTGAAGAATTGTACTATGATTACGTCAAAGCATCGTTATTATTTCTGATTTTAGTTTGAACGACTTATGGGTACAAATCCACACAGCTCCGTAATTACGATCATCGCATTTTTAAGTTATTGCATTTCAATTTATTTTAAGCAACATATCTTCATTGTTAACAGGGTCGAAGGGAGGTGGGTCTGCTCTTCAGTAATATAGGAATAAATATCTTTAAGGGTTCTCAGAACTCTTAAAGCTTCAAAATGTTCGAAATTTTTATTTTTTTAGATGTTAAACTTTTATCTTTTCTGACGATTTTGATATAATTATTTTCCTGACATTCCCACTAGAGCAGAAGTTATGGCTTTTAGTATTATACCTGATCAATAGCTGAAGCGACCTTTCAGAAACTTTGAAGTCATTTTTCTCCAAATTACATTTTTGGGCATATCTCGCACGATATCTCATTAACTTCTGAATATTTTCTCATGAAATTTTCAAAACATATGTTTCGTGTTAGTCTGCATAAATTGAACCTAAAATTTCCTTTTTATTGTTAAAAAAAATATATTTTTTAGGTGATTATACTGTTGAAATTTTCAAAATTTTGTATTAACTAAATACAACTTTGTATTAAAAATATAAATATGCTTTAAATACAAATTTATTTAGGTTCAGTGTAAGTATTGCAGTCTGAAGTATAAGTAGGCAACAAACTTTTCATTCAACTTTCAAGATTTATTTTGTAATCCTGCGCGTAAACTACTATACCAATTTTCTGCTCGTGAAATGTATGACATTTTGGAGCCCCCTATAAATGCTAATTCTGAATCTTGCTATTTTTTAAATACATGAAATAAAAGAACATCTTTAAATCTCCAGTAAAAATTGTGTTTTAAAGTTATATACATTTTTGAAAATGGTGTTTTTTTATCATTTTTTCCAATTTTAAGAAACCTGAGATTCCTTAAATTGTTAAATTAGATATTGCGGATAATAAAGTCGCATATTTCCCTTTAATTAAAAGTTATTCTTGGAACTTAATCATAATTTGAATAATAAAAGTTTTTTCCCATAATAAAACCTAAAATTCACATTTTTTTTAATTAACAGACATAAAGATTTAAAAAAAAATGCCATTTTTACTTGATCGATGTATTATTATGAAATAAATGTAAATTAAATTGTGAAATAAATTTACTACGAATTTAAGAAAGTCCATAACTTCTTAAAATAATAATATCATTGATCAGCGCGAATACATAATTTTTAAAGGTTTAATTTCCAAATATTTTCTTATCGTTATAGCTGTGTAAGTTTAAGATAAAATAAAATTTATAGTATTTACAGGGATCGTACGGCTACCGTTATTTTCAAGGCAAAATATCAGTATTTTTGACAGAAAAAATTAATCTAGTTTAAACGCGTGAAATTTCACCTTATTTAAGGAGAGGTTTTCTATCAGAAAATATTGGTAACGAAGAATTTCTTACTCTGAAAATTCAAGACCACGTATGAACACTGATTTATAAAATGTTATATAAATCACAATAATAATTTAAAATTATTTATGAAGTATGCATTACATTATTAAAATATATTTTTAAATTTTTCAAATGACGTTATTTTTTATTATATTACTAACAAATATGTTAAAGTAGAAATTTAAATTAATCTTTAAATACAGTAGAATCTCTTTACAGTGAATATCTAGGGAGCGCTGATTAAATTCGCTATACTGAAAAAATTATTAACGTGAATATTTTTTATACTGAAATAGGCAATATGATTTTTGACTATGCAAATTATATTCGTTAAATTGAAAAATTCATTAAACGGACTTTCGTTGTAACGAGGTCTACTGTATTATTGTAATTAATAAAATTTAAAGCATTTGAAAATTCCAGACAAAGAAATAAATACTTGCTATAGTATTTTAAAATATCGTTGTAACTTAATAAAATATTTTAACCTTTTAGTGCGCAACTTTGCATATATGCAAACAACAGTATTTTCAATTTAATAGATTTTCTTTTTATGTGCCTAATTTACACCAGAAAATTAAAATAGCTATATATGACTTATTTAATAAGAGACATTCGAATTTTTAATAAAGCGAAATTAACCACTAAAACTTTCTGGTGTAAAGTCAGATTCTCTGAGCTACGTAATTTCTAGAACGTTTTCCATCATGAGAATTTAAAGGTTAGAGTTTAAGCTTTATAAAATAAATAATTATCGTATATACTCGCGTATAAGTCGACCCTTAACTTTCGAATGCAAGTTCTACAAAAAATCAAAAACCCGCGTATATGTCGACCCCTAACTTTTTACTTCAATTTTGTGCAAAATCAAACCAAAGATTTCACTTGCTAGTTCGAAAAAGTATAAGTAAACAAAAACAAATCAATGAATAATTTTTTAAAGAATAAATTATTATTATTTGTATAATTTATATAATATTTTATTATCCATACACATAAAAAACCAGAATTTTGCAGTAATCGAAATTTCTTTTTCTTTTTTAATTGACTCGCGTATAAGTCGACCCCCCCAATTTGCTTGCCGAAAATTGTCAGAAATTCCTCGACTTATACGCGAGTATATACGGTACATAAATTAAAGTATTTGGAGACATATTTATTAAAATATTTACTAATTTGAAATATTTTAGCGTAAAACAGCCACACAACAGTAATTTTTACTTGTACTTCAGATGTGCAACAGAAGAAAAGATGGACGTATTAGATGAAAAATATATCTCTGATTTTTTTCATTATTTTTCCTGTGTAACAAATCTTTCAGAGAATCATATATAATTTTCTCGAAACAAAATAAAAAATCGCGCATTTAAGGGTTAAATTTTATTTTGCTTTCTTAATAGAGCATCAAGGTCACATTTTCTAATAAAGACGCAAACAGATTGGGGAAAAAAATCATCGATATTTGGTCTTGACCAAGCTATTGTTCATTTTGAGTGGTAGTATATTGAATATCAGTCAAAAGGCGGATGTGCTCAATCAATGAAAATGCCGATTTCGTGAGCTATGGATTATGCAGCTGTTCAGATTAGAGGTAGAAAATTGGCTATCCGATTCCACGAAAATGCCGATGAAGCAAAAGATAAATTATATGCTTGTTGAGATTGGCTGAAAAACTATTCCAGGTTTATGATGAGTCATAATTAAAATGAGTCATGTAATAACGTGAGTTTCCTCAAGTAATGCAAATTTGGAACAATCTCTTAAATAAAAAATAATTCCGTTGAATAATTATGATTATGATTTTAATAATTATGATTTTAATGGAAAAAAATAACAAAACAAACCATTAAAATTGTTTCAGAAAATAATTTAAAATAACATAGAAATCCATACTATGTCAGATTTAGAGGTAAAGTAATTCATTTTGAAAAAAAAAATAATTTCCTTATTTTTAAGGCGTCATGTACCCTTAGAACTAACAAAATACATTAAAAATTGACCTCTATAAGAATTATAATCACTCTAAAACTAATTGGCATTTAATTATAAAATTTAAAACACATATTAAGAAAGATTTATTTTATCAAGTAAAATTCTCAAAAATTATGCACATATATAAAGTGGTTTAATTTATTTTTTTAAATAATACAGTCGTGGAAAAAAAGTAAACACCCCTTACTAACTCTGCAAAAATTATCGTAGAACAAAATTACTGGTACCAGACGATTGGTAATAAAGTCTACTTTTAAATGATGTATATAAAATTTGTTTAGGGAGCCATCTACATATCAAAACGAAACATAACTTTGTTTTTTTTTTTCAATAGCAGTGCATAATTTTGACAGCATAAACAAACTCTACAACCTTCAATTAGCCTAACAAATTTTTATGCAATTCGTATGATAAGCGTATTTTAGGGGATGTGCCCAAATTGAAGTTCGACCCTTAATTGATGACCGAGAGGGCCCCCTTCTTGATCAAGGCATCTTAAGCGTCACTCAAGCAGTCATTGAAGACTGCTAGATTACAGGATAGCCTAAGAAATTTAAAAATATCTAGTCACTTCTATCATAGACGGCCCCTTAAACCATCATTTTGCAATTTTTTAAGCATAATTTGAAAAATACTTGGATTAAAAATGTAAAATTTTGGATTTCCATAAAGCAGGACTTAATAAATCTAAATCCATCAAAAAAATTGTAGGTTGAAATTCATAATTTTTTCGAATACTAATTTCATAACTTATAATCATTTCATAAAATTATAAAAACTGCAAATTCAACATATTTATGTTTGGGTACTTTAGTACTGTTGCTGAACAACAAATTAGCACGAGCATAATTTCAGGAGATATTAATAAAAATACGAAAATGTAATTTAACATTAGAAGCACTAAATTTTGAATGTTTATAATTCAAAAACTTATCATTCAAATGACTTGAAATTTGGTACCTAGGCATAGTGTGAAACGAAGATTTGAAATATAATTTGCTAAAATTGGGTAATGGCATAGAAAAAAAGAAGTTTGGGTTCGTTTTAATATATAGATGCCCCCCCCCCCCCTCTAAGCAAATTTTTTATACATCATTTAAAATTAGACATTATTTCCAATCGTTCGGTACCAGTAACTTTCTTCTACGATAATTTGTTAAAGAGTTAGTAGGAGGTGTTTACTTTTTTTTTTTTTTTTCTTTCTTTTTTTTTTTTTTTTTTTTTTTTCACGACTGTACAATTTTTAAGAAAGAATGATTCTTGAATGCATTACCCGCATACATTTTAACATTTTCATGGTTGAAAAAAACAAGATTTTTTTTATGTGTACAGGTATAATGTGTTTTCAAGGTAACCTAAAATGAAAAAAATAAAGCTTGTAGATCCCGATATAAATATTAAATTTGTTGGATGTGTCAGTCCCAAAACTTTCTTCTACCTAATACTATCTATATCTAATCTAATCTGTGAATATTTCAAAACGTAGTTACAAATGTCAATACTTTAATATTATTACTTCAATGCTATACATTTAATCTCGATCGTGATATTTATTAAAATCAATAGTTTTCCATCATTCTATTGTACATCAGCTGTTCGCGAATTGGCGGCTTATCATGATGCGAAATTCCCATCACTTTATGAGCAACCGAAGAACACAAAAACTACGAAAAAATAAAAAATTAATTACAAAAAGTGCTATTATAGTGCCCCCTTTCGGCGGAATATTTCCAAATTCAAGGAGGACCTTTTTGCCATGACCAAAAACATACACAAAAAATTTGGTTCAATTCTATCCGTAACATCATACACTTTTCGATGGTAGAATAATAAAAATGGCACACAAATTGCTATTACGGCGCCCACTTTCTTCGGAATTTTCACACATTAAGCGAGGACCTAACTGCTATAACAAAAAATATTAATAATTGTAATTTAATAGATTACAACGACCATTTGGAGTTTATTTTGTCCACCAAATTCCGTCGCATCCTCTTCAACAACTGATCGCAAAGATCAAACTTCAGACGACCAAAACCTTCATCGATAAATTCTCCAAGTCCCGTTTCGAGAAGAAAAATAGTTTACAAATCAAAAGCAGTTCCATCGAATCATCCACAGATGGAGACAAATTACCTACGTTCAGCTCAATTTTTACCGGTTAGAATCGAGCGATTGTAAAACGCCGTGGCTAGTGGATTGGAGTCCCTCGAGACATGGGATTTTACTATCAATCGATTAAACATTAGATTGTTTCATTTTTCGCGTTCGTCTTTTATTCTGTAATCGATATTCATGGGCTACATAATCAGTTGAAGACTTCGATTTTCATGGCCTACATAATGGGTTGAAGACCTCAATTTTTGCTTTGCAAGGCGATTTTCATTTCGGCGTCGCGCTTTGGCTTTGGATTTTTCACATCTGATAATTTCCGCCTACCCATTTTGTAACATTTTCAATTTTTAACGATTTTATGCCTTTCTATTACCTATTCAAATAAAAATTCTTCTAAAAGTAAAGAACATCGTTGAATTTCGTTAAAAAAAAGTAAAATGCGAGCATCATTTGGCCCCATCCTCGACTGAAAACAACAACCATTTCCAAATGGTTAAAAAATGATACAATTACGCGCATAACTTCATACACTTTTCGATTGTACGATGGCCATATACGGACACACAGACATTTCTGTGAACATGTTTTTCGGCATCTCTGACCCCTAAAAAGTGTAAATTCGTCTAAAAACCGAAAGTCCAAAAATTTTTTTATTACAAAACTTTCTTCTATTGAAGATAGAACAAAGTAAAAAAAGAAACTTGAAATATCGAGGTGATTTTTATACAAAAGTAGCCGTGAAATCTAAACTTCTTATTTGAGAAACATAATAATGGGTCATTTTGTGCCTTGATAGGTTTAATACATTCAGTAATAATTTCTTAAAATTCTAGGCAAAATTTTTTTGCGAAATCGTGCACGTAGTAATCGAAATTACGTTTTCAGAAAGTTCACTTTACACATAAATTCACCTTTTGATCATATAATAAAAACTCAAAGTGTTTTAGATGTAACTTCTCTTGTAATGGGAATTTTTGAATGCAGTTTATTTTTAATTTTTTTTAAAGAATCATATTTAATAAGCTAATATTTTAATAGATTTTTGGACATTTTGAAAGATACCCGAACTATTAAGAATACATTTTAAATTTAATAAATCCAAACATTTTTTTAAATAATTATTGTAATTTAGCAGAATGCAGAGATGGAAGTTCATTTCCCAAATTGATCAGGTTATCCATAGATTTGTTTTAAATATGATTCAGATTGGAGTCTGAAAATTAGCTACACGATTTCACGGAAAATGGTGATGATGCAAAGGATAAATTATGCGCATTTTGAGGTTGGTTAATAAACTATTTCAGGCTTATGATGATTCTATTAAAATGAGCCTAAAACAGTTTGAACAATTTGCGTTTTCTCAAATAATGCAAATTTGACAGAAATTTTAAACGGTAATTAATTTCATTTAACAATAAAACTGTTCGTTATAGTTTCCAATAAAATGTCATAACATTAAAATTATTTTGCTTAAATATTTTTAATAGCATAAATGTTACATTCATCGTCAGATTTATTTTTAAAATAATTTATTTTTAAAACAAATTAGGGTCTTAAATTTAAGAATATATTTAAAATTTAATGCACCATATATTTTTATAAATATCTAAATTCGGTTGAATGCGTGCATTGAAGTTTTTTTTTTTTTTTCATATTCCATAGATTTGTTTATAATACCCATTAGATGATAAATATTGCCTATCCAATTCCCCAGAAATACCGATGGTGCAAATAATGAAATATTCGCTCGTTGAGATTGGCAGATAAACCATTTCAGATTTATTTCAGGTCTTTTTTAAAAAGTATCATACAATAACTTGAGTTGTCTTAATTAACGCAAATTTTGACAGAGTTTTTAAAGGATTAATATAAATGAATAATAAATCTATCTTTCCTATTTTCATGTTTCAAGCAGACATTTTTACTCAATCGGCATTTTTGAAAATGTCGGCATTTTTGAATTTTGCAGTCTGGGAAACCGTTAAGCATGGAAATTTCTTTTGGACAAATAACCTAAAACTAAGTTTATGTTTTTAATGATATGCATTTTACAGATTCATAAAGATGACAGAATGAATAAATAACATTTAATATTGTTAAATAATAAATTTATTCTCCATACCTTTCGCTTTTTAAAATATATAATTAAAAGTCAAAAATTGTTTATCGGATTGCACTAAAAGGGTGATAAATCAAGGGTATAAATTATATTTTTATTGAGATTGACTGAAAAATATTTCTTTCCCGTGTATGATGAATCATAATAATAAGCAGTCCTGTAATAACTTGTACTACCTCACGTTATGTAAATTTAGCGATATTTTATATGAGAAATATTTTTAGAGTAATAATTCTGTTCTTTATGATTGCAATAAAATAATTTTAATTATACAAATTCATTCTATATCAATTTTTTTTTCATGTGAAAAAAACAAAAGAATATATATACATGGGATTATAAATATTAGCAAAAATGCAATTTGACTGACTCAATGGTTTAATTAATCGATATACAATGTTATGTGAAATAAAAAGCACAACACAAAAAGGGTGAAAAAAGCACAAGATATGAGGCAACTGCTCGTATGGAAAAGAAAAATAATAAAAATACCAAGAGAGATGGTTGGAGTTCCATAGTTTTATATCAACAATAAAAATTGAAAATCTGTCCATAACCGAGAAAAAGGTTTAAGTAAGAAGCCTAGTTCCCTTTTTGTATTTATGTATTAGGAATGTGCAAATTGTGTACTATATTGTTAATGTTATGGAATTGCTATGATCTACATTGGTAAAATATGTATATGTATATGTATATGTATATATATATATATATATATATATATGTATATATATATATTTATACATGTATGTACATATATAAAATATACATTTTGTATATGTATATATATTGTATATGTATCTACATGTATTTATAAATAAATAAATAAATAAATATATATATATATATATATATATATATATGTACATACATATACATATTTTAATGTATATATATTAAAAAAAATATTTTTCTGCAATCAAAATTTTAAAGGTAGTCTTACTTTAAGGTTAGAAAATGTTAAAGAAATCTACACACATACACACACACACACACACATATATATATATATATATATATATATACTATATATATAGACAGAGAGAGACTTCTTTAACATTTTCTAATCTTAAAGTAAGACTATCTTTAGAATTTTAATTGCAGAAGAATATTTTTTTAATTCTAGAAATTCATTTTCATATCAAATTTTGCGCTATAGGAAAAAAAATAATAAAGCGAATGAAAAATATACGATTTTTTTAAAATTTATTCTTTTAAACAAAGAATAACTTTAAAACTAGAAAACAAGAATTCTGCTTTTTCAGAATTTAGTGTCGCCCCCGATGAAAAAAAAATATATGTATATATAAATAGTACAAAACATATTTCAATTTTAAGACTTAAAACACAAACTTTTATTTTATGTAAAATGACGTTATTCGTGTCCGCATAAGAATTACACATTTACGATCCAAACTTAAGGATCTGGAGTAAAGCATGCATAGGTTGTCACTATCTCAAAATAATACACAAATGCAGCAAAAAGATGCCGTCATTAAAGAAACTGGACAAAAAAAAAAAAAAAAAAAAAAAAAAAAAAAAAAAAAAAAAAAAAAAACCGGCTATCTAATGATTCATAGGCATTCATTTGTTTGTAACATTAATATAGACGGTTTCCGTCGTGACATCAGTCAAGGCGTCTTCGTTGAAAACTTACTCCAAACAAACGGTTGCTATGTTGTGTTTTCTATTTTGATTGTGTGTTGCAGCTATATCTTATATCTATATCTCACATCTAAGTGTATTAATACCTGATATGTACTGATAACATTCTCCATGCTTTATATTTAAAAAGAAATGACGCATAGCAACCGTTTGTTTGGAGTTAGTTTCCAACCCAAACGTCATGACTGATGTCACACTGAAAGGGTCTGCGGATGCTTAAAATTATATATAGTTTATAATAGCTCCATGTTTTATTATTCGTAGAAATTATTCGTTAATATTTTTTTTTCAAAATAGCACGTATTTTAATTACATTTTCTTTCGGTTGTTATGAGAAAATTACAACAAAAAGATATAATTGCTATTTTTCAACTATTTTCCCTCTACTTTCTATATAAATGGAATACTTGAGTTACCAAAATTAAACAAATGGTGCTAAAAACTACAAAAAAATTAACATTTCAAAAATAAATGGAGATACAGTTTTCTAACAAATTGCATTTAAAAGTACTTTTTTCCCCCCAATACAACGGTATAAACATTAACCATTAAATGCCTGGTGTTGCTTTTCGGCAACATACCCAATTTAGGCTCTAAAATACTATTAGAATAATATTGAAGCTATAATGCCTAATGTTACCAATAAAATACATTCTGAAAATATTATTAAATCGATTTTCAACATGTAGATGGCAAGACTTGTGCTGTTTAAGAATAAAGATATATTTATTTTTTCAATTGTTGTTACTTGTTCTTTTTGTTTTGTTTGGAAGCTTGCGAAATACCCTATTTTGACCTGCAGTGAGCAAGTAAAATTTATTTCTTATTACAGTTCCTACAATTCTTGTGTGTTTAATATTATGGAATTTTATCAAGGGAAATTATTTTTTCAATTAAACACAAGTATTGCCGATTAGTAACAAACTGTTTTTTAGCCGTAAACTATACTTAAAACAAAATATGATTTTTTTAAGTATTTTTCCCATGATTTGTCTAAAAAATGAAAGCATTAAATGAAAAACATTATTACATTGATTTTTGAAAACTCAGGCATTTAAGGGTTAAAAATGTGCGATGCTTAGAAATTTAAAAAATTGCTATAGAGCATTTAATTGTACAATAATACATCTGCTTTGTTTATTGCTAGCGTCTGTAAGGTAACGTTATTTTTTAGAGACAAAATAAGCTGGGAGAAAGAAATAGCATACCGTTACGGGGGCTAATTAAATAATCTTTATTATCTATTTAAAACAATTACATACTTTACAAATGACAGTTCGTGTTTTGAAGCTTTAAATTAATCCTTAGTGGACATATACTTGTATACAGAAAATGAATCCTAATCATGTTTTCGATAAAGTAAATAAAATACGTTTCTTGTGATTCGATGTTAAATTGTCCTGAGTTATAATAGATCATTAAAATGAGTCATAAACTAACTCTGTTTTTTGGGGGTTCTGCAGATTTTACACCTATCTTTTATTCGGCTGATTTTTTTATTTAGAATCATTGAATTCACACCACAAAAGTTTTAATAGTATTTTTTTTTATTTCTTATTATTATTACTATTATTTTTTGTGGAATATATCCTTATCCTTATAATCCTTATTATATTATAAATGTCAATGTGTGTCCGAAAGTTTGAATCGACTCTACGTCTAAACGGATGAATTAATGCTTTTGTATTTTTGGATATAGATGGATTACAACCCGGAAATGAACATAGGCTATGTTTGATTTATTTTATTCAAATATTTTGCTTAATAATCCAAAATGTCATTATTTTTCATTTACAATGAATTGACATTTTTCCGATAAAATTTAACCATTTTCCTATTTTCGTTGCCACAAAATAAAAACCCAGAATAATAATTTAATTTCCAATTGAGAGATTAAAACGGAAATTTTCAAGTATTTTTAATAATACAAGGTGCATGAATTTTGAGTAAGTGCGGAATGAAGGCAAATGTGACGTCATATATGCCAAATAAAACAGATATACTTTGATGTTGGAATAAAATGAGATTGTGCTATTGTATTAATTCTTATTATTTAAAGAAAATTGTTATCAATACTTACGGTTTATCGTCTGCGCACGGTTAACATAAAGATTTAAATTTTAATTTAACATAAGAAAAAACTTTTGAAGAGTAAATGGATTGCAAATGTCAATAATACGCACAGTAAAATTATCAATGTCGATAGTGACGTAATGATTAGCAGGAAATATGTATTTTTATTCTTAAAAAGTTAAAACTTAACTAGATAGAAAGGTTATGTTCTATAATCGGGTTCGTAGTCAATTTGCTTTTTTTAGAGAAAGAAATTTGGTGCAAAAATAAATACATTGTTGCAAACAGGTTTGTTTTTTGTGTGGTAAAGACTTAATAATATTCTAGATGATCATTTCTTCTCCCACCTTTGATGCCAAGTATGATTGTAAAACATATAAAAAAGTTTCATCCGATAATTTTCTTGCCACAGATGCCATATACGCACCTGGTTTGGCGCGATCTGTTTTTGACGCCAATTTGGCAAAAACATTGTTTTTGAATACCAGTTACATGTATATTTTTAAATTATGTTCTATTACTTAAAAAAGGAAATAACAATAAATAAATAAAAAGTTTCATTAATTTATATAATTTTAAAAGAAAATTAAAGTATATAAACAATTTATCAATAAATAAACAACAATAGCTGGGTTACCATGTAAAGCAAAATAACCTATTTTGGCAACAATTAGGTACCCCGGTGCGTATATGACATCTGTGACATTTTCTTATTACTTCATGATATAAACAGACATCCTGGTTTAGCGTATAAACCTGAGTTATGCCAATGATCCTATAATAAACAAATACCTTAAATTACTCATACTAGATGCCCTTATTGACCAGTTTGGTCTCCCTTAAGATTTATGTTTGGGAAAGCATGCTAAGCGTTGCATCATGTTACTTTTATTCATAATTTAATTTGCTTGGACTCCCTTAACACTCTCGCTGCCCAATCCGAGATTTCCTCGGGAAACGTAAAATAGCAAAATTTGCGCAATCCGAGATTTCCTCGGTGATTCATTTTTTCCACTGGCGACTATTTTTTTATTCAACTGCGACCACTTTTTAAATACTAAAATTCCATATAGACTTTAACAATATCTACAAGATAACTATACTACAGAATTGATTTTTTTACAATAGAGGTACGAGACTATAAAAATAGTCTCCAGTGACAATCCTGATTTCGCCTAATTTCTAATATCCTATCCCATCTAAGATCATGAACTCTTTTACAAAAAATGTTTACATATTTAAACTCTAAGCTTCTAAGCTATATATTGATTTTACACATGTAATAAAAAGATGTGCAATTTTTGAACCTATTTTGATGTAAAAAAAAAAAAAAAACGCAGCGAGAGAGTTAAATATAATTAATATAATCCCTTAAGCTAATATTAGTTTTTGTTGCATTAAAATATCTCAATTTGTTGATTTTCTGCAAGCAAGTAAACCCTATTGGTTTACAATGAAAGTCTATGGGAATTTGGCGAAATATTAGAGATATCGCCAAGTTGGCGTCACTTTTGGTGACAAACTTGGCTGTATTTCGCAACAGAACAGCATGCCGTATGGTAGCCCCCTTATAGGTATGGAGATGCATTACATGCTGTTCAATATCTAATGAAATGCGCTTCATTTTGGCGTTGGCATTAAACAATTAACAAATAATTGAGCTTTCTGTGCCACGTACGATAGCGTAATATATATAGAGAGATTGTCTCCTATAAAATGTGATAAAGAATTGGTTTATTATATGTGTTTTTAATTATCGGAAGGGAAATGCTTTGCTTAATTAATTCATTTCTTCTTTTTATGTTACGTGAACGCCGTCACGGGTAACAGCTAGTTATATTATAAAGCAAAAATAACTACTAAAATTTCCTGATGAGAATTCGGAATAGCTAAATAAAAAATCAGCCATAAGGGTAACATTATTTATCTGTCCCTGCTCTACAACATATTTTTAATATTATAGAAACTATGTCAGATATCTCTTCTAACAAAAATTATAAGAAAGCTGTTGGTTTCTTTCAGTATTTATTCCTTTAAGCAGAGTTTCGCTTGAAACAACTTGCAATATTTATTATAAATTTACCAAATGTACACAATTTCTAAATGATAGTTGATTTCTTAAAATAGTAAAATTATCTTTGCTGCATTCTGTATCTATATATAGAAAATGAACTGAAACCCTATGTTCGAAGAAATAAAGGACAAGTTAAATGCTTGTTGAGACAGGTTGAAAAAATATTATGTAGCTTTTATTGCAAAAAGCTACCTGTTGCAGCCGTTCGGAGGAAAGCGATTTCAAAAAATTTTGGTATATTTTCTTCGATCATGACCACCAGACCCCGAAACCACCTTCCGTTCAAATGTTGATACTTATATATATATATATATATATATATACATATCTGATCCTTGTCACATGGTAACCGTCGTATTTATGAACCGATTTCGATGTAACTTCGTGTATACTTAGTACATACCAATGTCTCGACCGAGTTCGTTGGCCAGGTTCATCCGGCATCTTGTTTCAAAATGGCGGCCATTTATTTTTTTTTTAATTTAAAATTTGAAATGTGGTACCAAAAATTTAAAAATTAAAAAATATTTTTTTTCTTATGTGTTTGACCTTGACACAAAGATTCCGGATCAGTTTTTGTTTCGTTTATATCTTAAAAAATGGCTGAGTTATAGGACTTTGAATTTCTAGCGTGGCTGACATTTTGAATCGACCTGATTTTTGTCACGCGATAACAGGCGTATTTATGAACCGATATGGATGTACCTTGGTGCATACATAGTATATACCAATGTCTCGACCGAGTTCGTTCGCAAGATTCATCCGCCATCTTGTTTCAAAATGGCGGCCATTTAAAAAAATTAAAATTTTTTAAATTTAAAATGAGGTACCAAGAAATTGGAAAATGAAAAAGATTTTTTTGTATGTGCTTGACTTTAATACAAAGATTCCGGAACAGTTTTTGTTTCGTCTATATCTAAAAAAATGGCTGAGTTATAGCATTTTGAATTTCTATTGTGACTGACATTTTGAAACGACCTGATTTTTGTCACGCCCTAACAGGCGTATTTATGAACCGATTTGGATGTAACTTGGTGTGTACATACACTGGTTATCAAAAATTAAGGAAAAGTCACAAAATGCTAATTTTTAAATACGCGAATTCTCAAAAGGAAGTAATATAATTTGAATAATTACTACCTCTGCAGAACAGCTAGTCCATATAACATCTCATTCAGGTCACACATGGTCACAAGAGTCACAGTCACTACTGCGAAACAAAAAATAGGAAATTCCATAAGTGATTATGGTCATGAGTCTCAAATGACTACTATATGTGACTCCACTGACATGTCACTGCGACTGCTGCTTTGTGACGAGTCACCAGGTGACTTTTCAATGTCGTTTCATTGAGACTCTCTTATGACTCTCATCTGGAGATTCAATTTCAAAGTCATTGTGCAAGGTTGCATTATGATAAATCACCAAATAATGTCACATTAAAGTCACATGGTGACTTTCTGTCACATGACTTTGTCAAATGGTGACATAGACCCTACTGTAAAGTCACCACTGTGAAAAGTGGTGAAAAGTCACCATGTGACTTTAATTTGACATTATTTGGTGATTTATCATAATGCAACGTTCACAATGATTTTGAAATTGAGTCTCCAGATGAGAGTCAGACGAGAGTCTCAATGAAATGACATTGTAACGTCATCTGGTGACTCGACACAAAGCAGCAGTTACAGTGACCTGTCAGTGTAGTCACATATAGTAGTCATTTGAGACTCATAAAAGAGACGTATGGAATTTCTTATTTTTTGTTTCGCCTTAGTGACTGTGACTCTTGTGACCATGTGTGACCTGAATGAGATGTTATATGGACTAGCTGTTCTGCAGGAATAGTAATTATTCGAATTATATTACTTCCTTTTGAGTATTCCCGTATTTAAAAATTCGCATTTTGTGATTTTCCTTAATTAATAACCAGTGTAGTACATACCAAAGTCTCGATCGAGTTCGTTGGCCAGCTTCATTCGCCATCTTGTTTCAAAAGGGCTGCCATTTAAAAAAAAAATAATTTAAAATTTAAAATGGTGTATCAAAAAATTGGAAAATGAAAAATATTTTCTTTTTATGTGTTTGACCTTGATACAAAGATTCCGGAGCAGTTTTTCTTTCCTCTATAACTTAAAAAATGGTTGAGTTATAGCATTTTGAATTCTATTGTGGCTGACATTTTGAAACGACCTGATTTTTGTCACGCGATAACACGCGTATTTATTAACCTATTTCGATGTAAGAAGGCATGTGGATAGTACACAGCAATGTCTTGCCCAAATTTGCTGGCCAGTTTTATCAGCTATCTTGTTTCAAAATGGCGGCCAGTAAATAAAAAGAAATTACATTTAAGGTAATGGGCAAAAAAATTAGAAATTGAAAAAGGTTTCTTTTTTAAATATTTGACCTTGATATAAGGATTCCGGAGCATTTTTTGTTTTGTTTTTATCTTAAGAAATGGCTCAGTTATAGCCGTTTGAATTTCTAATGTGCGTGACATTTTGAAAAATCTGATTTTTTGCCTACGACAGCACCGGTATATATCAACCAATTCCGATGTGAGTGAGCATATGCACAGAAAGTTCTAAGGTCTCGACCAAGTTCACTGGTTAGCCTCATCCCCCATGTTGTCTTAAAATGGCAGGCACTTCAAGATATCGCCGAATTTAGCAACGAAATATAAGTTACTTTAAATAGAAGCAGCTTGGTTAAAGCTGACTAATTTCGCGAAATTCTCATTCATAATGATTTAGTATTAATAAAAATTACTATTGAATCTCCTTTAATCGGTTTCCACTAAATTGAGCTTTGTGTGTTTGAATAATATAAGCTGGCTTTTTAAAAATGAGGAATATGAAAGCTACCTCTTCCTCCCTGCACTGGCCGGAAGGACTTCTTAAGATTTTCTAATGAGTCATAAAATAACTTAAATTTTCCTTATTAATGTTAGCACAGATGAGGTTAAAATGATTTGACAGAATTGAAAAATTATTATTTTCGTCAAATAATACATCTCTTCATTATGGATACATATTTTACGCAGACAATTCCAATAGCAGTGAAATTAACTCTATATCGAATTTTGCGTCATAAAAAAATTGAGGTAAACTTGAAAATGATAGTAAATGTCCTTCAAACTCTATAATACGATGAGCTTAATGATCTCATAATAACCTAATGTTTTTATAAAGGAGATTAGTTTTAAAATTAAATAATTATTAAACATTTGAAACGCTTATGCATTTTTAATATGAAATAATAAATGACAAACTAATTTTAGATTATATTAACATTTTGTATGGTAATTTTATAGCCAGGTTTCTTACACATCAAGGAATTCAGAGGATTTTAGGTGTTTTAGTACCAGAGATTTCGTAAAGTACTGGTCAATATATCTGAAGATAGATCTTTTTCATTAAATAAGGCAAATATTGCTTTACAGAAATTCTGATAAAAGTTCTTGAAAGTCCTTGAAGCGTACGAATACTGGATATAAAATGATTAATAAGATGATACTTGACGCAATATAAGTAGAAAAAACAATATCAATAGCTCCAGAACTTTAAATTTTAAATCACACTAGTTTCTGTAGTATTAAGCGTATCGTCCTCAATGTACAGATTGACGGAAATTTGCCGAATATATAGGAGAGAAGCGAATTCAAGTGAAAGGTTTGTTGACAAATAGAAAAAAACAGGAGATTAAGGGTCCTAATGCTATTTCCCTATTGGTTGTTAGCCGTAATCTTCTGTTTTCCTATTGGTCAAAAAACCTTTCACTTGAATCTGATCCTCTCCTACATATTCGAGCAAATTTCCCCCATTCTTTGTACTGATTTTTGTTTCTTGTTTATCCATATGATTCTATATCTATTTATTCTTAATTGTATACTGTATTTTTTATATATGTATTATAAATGTATGGCGCCTTTAAATGGCCTTTTGGTTTTGGAATCCGGCTTCCTCCCTCCCCCGTGTTTCTCAAGTTTGGTCTGTCAGACTTAGGCTATGACTTGAATTTATCTACGCTACATTTCTCTACTATAGGTGAGGAGTAGACGCTCTAGGTACTCTGCAAAACATTTTAGTCCAAGTTCAAAGTTCTTTGTACTGTGGACAGTATGCTTAATGCTACCGAAGCTAGCATGTTTTAAAATTTAAAGTTCTGGTTCTATTAATGTTGTTTTTTTCTATTTATAATAATGTCATAGATTGTTATGGGCATGTTTGTTTTTATGTCGTGGAGAAACAACACCTTTCAAAACATTTTTCTTAAAAATACTTCGCTGAAGTTTTAATAAAATGTAATTTTCATCAAATAACATTTGAATTAAATATATTTTATTAAAAAAGCAATAACTTTTAGTTTCCTGAGAATCTAAAAAAAAAGCTTACTTTCGTTGCAAAATAAATACTTTTCAGATTTGTTTTACAATAAATGATTATAATATAAATCTACATTAAAAATTTAAAAAAAAATCTTCATAAACTATTGTAATAATCTGGAAAATGTATTGTTACAAACTTTAATTAAAAGTATCTTTCGAAAGAGATTTCTCCTATTTAAAATTATGCTGTTACAAAATGACTTTCTATTAGTATGCTATTCAGTTAAAACATATTCAACTAGAAGAAGAAAATTACAAATTTTTTTCGTCGTGAGTCAAAATAGGCGTATGGTAAAATATTAATTAGAATAGAATATTGCAGTTTCTTAATAATTCATGTGTGTATTATTTTTTATTTAAAACATAATTATATGCAGAGAAATACGTGCGGGATATTTTTTAATCACTCTATACACTGAAGTATAGAGATATTCGCATGTGCGGAAGCATCATACATTCACTGAGTTTATTACGCGTTTTTTAAATAAGTGAACGATATAAGAACAGTTACCGGTCCTTATTGTTTTATGTTCACTCCCACACATGCATATATATAATGGATCGTTACATATTGATAATATGCACCATAGTTGAAAGTTTAATCTTCATTTTTATTTCGAAATTTTGAAATTCATATCGAAAATTTTGAAATTAGTATCGTTACTTTATGTAACCACAATTTTTTTGTCAATAAGTAAAGCAAAAAGTACTGTTTTTCATTTCTGGTACAAATTCTGATTTTCTGAATAAAAATGGAGGCGAAATTGGCATCCATAATATGGACTCTTTCTTTAGTTTAATATGTAATTCAGTTTTCGTAAATTAAAATGGTAATAATAAGACCAATGTCAGACATGCGTCTTTTTTGCTTGCGTATTATCCATTCACAATGCTATAGAATTGTGAATGGATAATACATAAGCAAAAAAGCAGTAAAAAAGACGCCCTAGCATTGTGAATGGATAATATGCAAGCAAAAAAGACGCCCGTCTGACATTGGTCTAAATCCTGACTTATCCTGAACATGGCAGACTGAAATCGAAGTTCAGAGCATCCTTGCTATATGTATTAAATATTTTTAATGGAACATAATAATGAGGCACCTGATAGTTATACAATCTGCTTTAGCTTTATATACATGGTAAAACTGTGTATAAATTTACTTTATGTTGAAGAAAACAACATGGTACAAAAGAAATTAATAAACATGGAATATTCAAAGGATGCCCATATTAATAAAAAAGCAAAAATACAAGACTTTTGGCGAAGTAACTCCAAGATCTACGAACATTTCAAATATTTAACACAACTTTGTTCATATTTTTTTTCTAAAAATATTGTAAATACTACGTAAAAAATGAACATCGATAGAGAGGTGTAAAAGGAAATCTTTACAGTAAATAGAAAAAAGAGAGAAAGAGATTGAACTTGTCAAAACATTTACCAATAATACCAGTAACCTTAAAGAAATCAAGTCTTATACAGTTGACTGCTCATTATTCTGTTGTTTATGATGAGTTGAATCTAAAATTTGCGATACAGTGTTTCTTTCGTATATCCTTCTTCATTTGAGTAAATTTCAAGGATTAATCTTTTCAACATTCGATGCTTCCTTTATCTCATGCAAGATCGCTGAATTACTAGTCTCATGTTAAGTATAATCATATTTAGCAATCTCAGTTGTCCGAATTGTAAACTTGTAATCGTTTTTAGCGTCTTTGTTTATAAGTGCAAAATCTGATAAAATCTTACACCAATAATAACAAATAGGATTACATTGAAATGTATTTGAGCCAATGTTTTTGAAATAAAATCCTTAAGTGTGTATTTCTTGTTAATAAATAATATGAATATGTATTGCATGATTTTGAAAATGATTTGAATCAAAGACTTTTGAAAATTCTATTGAGTTCTATTCTATTCTTTACAGTAAATAGACAAAAAGAGAGAGAGATTGAACTTGTCAAAACATTTACCAATAATACCAGTAACCACTAACCTTAAAGAAATCAAGTCTTATACAGTTGACTGCTCATTATTCTGTAGATTATGATGAGTTGAATGTAAAATTTTCGATACAGTTTTACTTTCATATATCCTTCTTCACTTGAGTATATTTCAAGGATTAATCTTTTCAACATTCGATGCTTCCTTTATCTGATGCAAGATCGCTGAACTAATCAGACCCATGTTAAATATAATCGTATTTAGCAATCTTAGTTGTCTGAATTGTAAACTTGTAATCGTTTTTAGCGCCTTTGTTTATAAGTGCAAAATCTGATAAAATCTTACACCAATAATAACAAATAAGATTAACTTTGAAGGTATTTGTGCCAATGTTTTTTAAATATAATCCTTAAGTGTGTATTTCTTATTAAGAAATCATATGAATATATATTGCATGATTTTGAAAATGATTTGAATCAAAGACTTTTGAAAATTCTATTGAATTCTATTTTATTCTTAACAGTAAATAGAAAAAAAGAGAGAGAGATAATCAAACTTCTTATGCAGTTGACTACATGTTCTTCTGTAGTTTATGATGCGTTGAATCTAAAATTTGCAATAAAGTTTTACTTTCACATATCCTTCTTCACTTGATTAATCTTTTCAACATTCGATGCTTCCTTTATCTCATGAAAGATCGCTGAACTAATCAGACTCATTTTAAATGTAATCATATTTATCAATGTCATATTTCTCAATTGCAGTCTTGTAATCTTTTTTTTTAGCGTCGGTGTTCATAAGTGCAAAACCTGATAAAATCTTACAGCAAGAATAACAAATAAGATTATGTTTGAAGGTGTTTGAGCCCAATGTTTTTTTCTAATAAAATCCGTAAGAGTTGTATTTATTATTGAGAAATAATGCAAATATGTATTGTATGATGACGAAAATGATTTGAATCAGGGACTTTTGTAAGTTCTATTTTTAGCTTCTAATTGTGGTGCTAAAAAATTCAACAACCTATCTGAAATTTGCATGGAAACATTGATTTAACTAAAGAAAAAAAAAAGAAGAAAAAGGGAAAAAATTTTAAACGCTTTTCCCACGCAATTTGAAGAACTATCCAGATAATAGGCAAACGCTTTGACTGTGTACTGCAATAACAAAAATAACGCTATATTTGTAAATATTTACCAATAATACCAGTAACTTTATTGAAATCAAACTTCTAATACAGTTACTGCTCATCATTCAGTAGTTTATAATGAGCTGAATCTAAACATTTTTATAGAGTTTTACATTCATATCTAATATAACAGAAACAACGTTACATTTGTTAATATTATGCATGTTAAATATAACTACGTCAGGAAGCAAAAAAGCAATTTTGTAAAAAATAAAATAAAATAAAACAAAATTGAATATTTTTACTATAAGTAGTCGGTAAAGGAATAGTTGAATGTAAATTTAACGAGAGATTATGATGTAGTAATCATTAGTAGTAATTTCTAAAGTTCATAAGCTTCATTTTCGAAAATATAACGGTCTATGTAGGTATTAATATAATATCTATATTTCAGACGCCCTAGTAATATACGGTGCACTCTGTTGTAGAGTTTTTAACTTCATATATGTAATTAATGCAGTTGACAGTTTTAAAAAGTATCTGACGATAACTAAATAAATTAAAATTTAATACGTTTTCACAATTACATTTTTTTATGAAATGAGGCATTATGTTCAAAAACTTCATTGCTTTGAATATGCCATTGAAATGTAATTAGTACAATTATCACATTGAATTTCTTCATAATGCATATACTGCAATTTACTTTTTTTAGATATTATTATTTTTTTAAATCACAATAATAAATATATTTTTTGACTTCAATCTTAGCTGAAATTTTATCCTTTATTTCACATACATTACAGGTATAACAAAAAGTAGGAAATATACAGTTCTCAGAAATTTTGTCTGCCCTAACACAAGTCGCTCAAATATTATATGATGTCCAGATGCAAGCAATATGTAATTTGTATTGAAGTCACGAAAGGGATCAAAAATGACAAAAGAATGTCACATCGCCATCATTGCAAATTGACATTCATGCCACGCAACGTTGCAAAATCACATTGTGACATGCTGGGGAATATTTAAATTTTGAAATGTGTAAGACGGCTCAATGTCACTTTATATATATGCGTGTGTGTGCATATATATAAAAATATGCATATGTTTACATCTAAATAGATTTGAAATAAATAACAGTGTCACAATGTATTGTCATATTTTATCAGTTGCAGTACGTAAAATATATACAGGGAATATTATAAGACGTTTCACTTACAAAAAAAAAAAAAAAAAAAAAAAAAAAAAAAAAAAAAAAAAAAAAAAGTTAAAAATTTATTTAACGGTTCCCGATGAGTTTTACTTTTTCATTAAAGATGCAATTTAGCATCAAGTCACGTTTATTTTCATTTCTGATTTCTTATAAAACACAAGTACATAAACTTTTTATTACGGACAGCCCAGTATATGTTATATGTCACATAATTATCTTAATATATTACAAGTGATGTTTTACTTTTTTTTAAGTGCTTAATTTTGATCTATAAAAAGTTAAAATTGTTTTTGACATGCCTCCAGTACGCGCGACAATAAAGCAGAGCCTTTGGATCTAGAATATTAAATAGTATTTATAACATCATAATCAATATTATTGGAGACTCCAGATCTCCAATAGTTCTGCTATAGAATCGCTAACAGTGGGGGGGAATAAAAAAAAACAGTTTTAATATTTTTTATGTAAAACTTAAACATATAAAAAAATGTAGAATATCAGAATTAGAATATTGTAATAACTATATATTAAGTTGTCACTAGTAAACATTTTATGCATTTCCATTTTAAAGGCAGTAAGAAATAAAATTAAATTTGACATCACGCTGAATTGCAACCTTAGTTAAAAGGGGAATTTTCTGTGGAAATAACAAAAAGTTTAAAGAGATCCAAAATTTAATTTACATTTCAGAAATTCGCGGAAATTTAACACAGAGTCGTACTGGCGTTCAATATACTCAGTGAGGTATGACAAAAACTACAACTCTTCAAGAGAATATAAAAAAGTGAGTAAGTGTGATCGAAGATACCACAGAGTGTTTCTTTAAACATTCCTTCCAAAATCCTTTATCATTTAATTAATTAATTCAAATCGGAAATTTAACAAAGAGTCATATTGACATGCAATATAATCCATGAGGTTTGAAAAAACTACAACTGGTCACGAGAAAATAAACTAATGAGTAAGTGTGATAGAAAATCCCAGAGTGTTTCGTTAAATATTCCTTCCAAAATGCTTTACTATTTAATTAATTAATCCAATTGAATAATTTATAGTTATTAAATCCTTAACTTTTCATATAAGAACGTAGATGGCAGCACCATTTAAATTTAGTTTAAAAATAATTACAATTCGAAGATATTTTTTAAATCAAATTACAAATATTCAAGAACTGCTTTTCAGACAATTGTAAAGTCATATGTGTGTATATCTGAAAAGCATATTTAATTACATTTTTTATTTTAGCTACAGGAAAAAAGAAAACACTTAAAATGAAAAAAAAAAAAATTCGTTAAATTACGAGGAAATCATTCGGACAATGAAATGTAGTTAATTTAAAATTCTACAAAAAAAATATATATATATATATATTTATTTATAAATAAATAAAATTTATTTATATTTACATATTTATAATATTTATTTATAAATAAATAAAAGGTGATTTTTAAATTTAAAAAAATAATTGATAAAATATTTTACAATAAAATATGGTCTTAAAATTGAAAAAAAAAATACAAAAATTCTTTAAAAGTGAATCTATTAAATAATGAAATATATTTTGGGGGAAGAATTTCAAACTCCGACGACGAGCATCTATCCAGGAACCTTTTGATTAGGAGGCAAATACGTTACCATGGGGCAATCTAGTCTTCACAGAAAACACTGAAATTAACGTTCTATTTTGAAATATAAATTGCAAAAATAGTCTGATATCATTAAATTAATTCTTTTAATTATAATAATATGAGACTTTTTCAAACATTTATGATTTGTCGTGTGATCGGATATGTTCAACTTTGTGTATGCAAAATTTCAAATCTCTAAATTTTACAGTTTATGAGAATGAACTCTGTGACAAACAGACATAGAGAGGAGTGAGACGAAACGGGTTTCGTCAGGTGAGCGAAACCCTAAACGAAGTTCAAGGAATCAGATAAGTTCATTCCCATTTCAAATTCTCATAAACAGTGAGAATATTATAATATCATATTGCAGTTTGTACCATACGAAGTGGCAAATGGTCAGAAATGTAATTCAAAATAACTAAAAAACATTTAGAAATATCTGTTGCTTTTCTCCAAAATATACGACGCTTCGTCAAATTAACTACACACCGACAGAGAAATTTATATCTTTAAAAAAAAAATTATTTTAATACGAAAGAAGTTATGAGACTCCCTGTATATATCGAACGGTTGCTTACAAAAGGCGTTTAAAGAAATAAAAAAAACCTTCTAAAAACGGATTGTGAAATTAAAAATTCCTAAAAACATCTCTTCTTTTATAAAACGTCTAATAATGATACAATTTTTTTTTTATTTTATTTATAGGATAAGTCGAACGTAGTGCAATGATCTAATAATTTTCAATTTATTTACATTTTAAAATGTAAATGTCAAATAACACATTTTATAACCGTTAAAGCCTATATAATCACCAAAAACTGAAGTTATGTGAAATTTCTGAAAGTTTTTTTTTTTTTTTTTTTTGTAGAATTTGCTTTAAGAAATACATGCACATAATGAATAATATATTAACAATATATATATACAACATAAAAAATTCGTAAATTTATGTTAAGAATTATATTTTTGCTTTAAAAAGCTTATTAATTGTCCTCGACAATCTATTGTTCTCTTCCAAACGATAACGCATTGAGAATTGGATTGTCAGAATGCTGAATCAATGGAAATGTCGATTAAATGCGCAATGAAATATGCATCGATACGAATTGATGCTAGTAAAAATGTCTATCCGATAAAAAAAAAAAAAAAAAAAAAATGTCGAATAAGCTTGAAGTAAAGGATTTGTTAGAAATAATTGCATTAAAAAATATTTCAGTACATTTCTTTAAGAATCACAATGGTTTAAGAAGTCAGATATCTTTAAATCGACAAAAAATCGATTTTCTTATGCACTCGGATAAAATAAATTTAATGTGTTACGTTTAAATATCGCTAATTGATCCGCCAATATAACTGCAAGTTTCGAAACACAGATTTAAATGAAACAAAATTACTAGATTCTTACTGAGCTTTCTAAAAACTCAATATACATAAATAAATATGATCTTATTGTCCATTTGCATTTGGTACTGTTAAAAAGTACATATTACAGCTTCATTTGGAACTTTTTAATAAAAATTTGATAATTATATGACTATCCATTAAAATTAATGTGTGATCTTACTCATTAGTTAGAATAAAGAAACATTAAAAAGTTCATTTTTAAGTTCAGTTCCGCATAATAGAGTTTGACGCACCATTAGTCACGTTTTTTTTTTGTCTGATTTTTATTTCATTTTCTTAATAATTTCATGTTGTTTATCTAACAAAATGGGATCACTAATTTTCTGATTTGTGTATTCATCAAAAGTTTCCCAGCACTAATCGAGGGATCATATGAACAAAAAAATGGCGGCATTAACCGAAAATCACACTATTTAAGCAGGAAAATCTCTAAAATAACTTTCAATACAAAAGTCACAACATTCAATTTAATTTTAATCCCAGCACTTTAAACATTTTGCTCACCTTGACTTCATACGTGGTTAAAAATTTAAATCATAAATATGAGTTTTTAAAGTGAAATGTTGACAAATTTTATTTTCAGTATATATCCTAAAAATCCAAGTCTCATATGTGGCGTAAATCTTTCTAATTGTAATTTTGGTATGCATTTTATTTGGACCAATTCAGAGAAAGATTCATGAAAAAAAAGGGTATACTAATTTGGGTAAGGTTAAAAAATTAGTAAATGTATGTTATGAAATATATTTTTGCATAAAAAACTTATTAATTGTCCTGAACCATGTATCGTTTTTTTTTTCACAGTTATATTCTATTAAGAATTAGAATTCTGAATCAATGTAACTATCGATTAAATATCCATTGAAAAATCAATCGATACCAATTTATTCTAGAAAAGTGTCCAGATTATAAAAAAACTTGGTGGTTGCTAATTTAAATGATAAAAAAAAGTGTTTAAAACTAAATTTTGACTAAGTTTTATTTTGTGTAATATATCCTAAATATCCAGGTATCATATGTGATGTAAATATTTTCCTGTAACCTTTGAATGCATTTTAATTTTGTGAATTTAAAAAACAATTCACGGAAAACAAAAAAACAAAAAAAAAACTCATGAGTTGTGGTGTAAATGATCAAAATACTTACATGCTGTTCAAATTTCATTCTGAGCAAATAAGATACAATTAATGCCTATACTTCAAAGTGATTTATATATAATATGTTTTACTTATAAAAGTTTACAGAAAAACCTTAGCATGATGTTGGCTTTGTAAAAAAAAAAAAAATTAAGATAAGAGCTTCGTTTATATGTGCTGTTTTTTAAGCAAAATGGCGAATGAAAAGGGAACTTTGACATGTAGTGATTGGGGGTACCCACGCCCCTAGCACATTCAGGAAAGGGGAAATTTTCCTATATAACGCATTTTCCAGTATTTTTTCCTTACGGAACGTGATCTTATATGGAGCGTGTAATGTATTTCGCCATGAGGGCTCTTAAACGGTAGTTTGAAAGACGAAAAACATTACACAACACCGATATTATCTTTCTGTAACTGCTACTTGTAATTATAACATTTGTTGCCATTTCATTGTCAATTTTGTTGCATTAACAGTTTTTAATTACGCATTATTCTTGAAGAGATTTCACTTGAATTATAATCAAATATGTGTTTTTGCCAGAAGCCATTTACAGCATTTGTGTGTCTTATCATCAAACACGTACTTTCGAAAAAGGAAGTTGATAATATCAATTTTAACCATTTGACTTTTTTGCCCTGTAAGAGTATTCGTCGAGTGTAAGAGAAAAAGTACTTTTGAGTATATTTTTTACTTTTTACCATCTTTTTGAATAATGGATGTGGATGATATCTGAAATGAACAGACATACTTTTTGCTCTGTAAGATAATTTTCTCAGTGCCAGAGGAAAATAAGTTTGCTGAATAAAGAAAAATGTTGGTTAAACGTGATACCGGGGAAGAAAGTCATAGGAAAACAAGTTATAAGAAAAAAAACAGAATTTTTGTTTAATCACGATGTGAATCTGGTGCCAAAGGTCTTGCATTTTTTGGAGAATGAAGGACAGAGATAGATTATCACCTATGAAAAATGTTATATGAGCTTGATGTAAATGGAAATTTATAATGATAGTGTATTTTATATGGAATTTTATTCTTATTGTTAATGACTATTTTTTTTTAAAAGTAGCATTACTCTCAAAAACTTGTCACTATCTTCGATTTAAAGATAGATTGTATTATATTTTTATACCATGATCTTATGGTCTGTTTTATATATTTTGTCACAATATAGTAAACTTAAACTTACACTATGTGCAAATATTACTTAAAAGATGACACAGTATTTAAAAATGTTAAATTATTTTAATACCTTAGAACTTTCAACTATAAAAAACATAGTCTTCTTCAGAGGAATATAAGAAATACAACAGTTATTGACGCCTAATTTTCAAAATCCACGTAGATGGTGACGAAAGGAGTGAAAGTGGAAAGTTATTTATAGATCCGGAAACATAATATTAAGTAATATTTGCACATAGTGTAAGTTTAAGTTTAACTTTTAAAGATGAATTAAGCACTTCTATTTATTTATTTACAATATAGTAAGTTTGAAGCTCGTCTAATTATCATTGGTTAAAAATGCTGCACTATCTTGATTATGAAATAAAGCTAATTTTTATTAATGATAGGGTATTGTCTACCGAAGGTCTTACATTTTAAAGGATTATAGGGTCGTGACACAATTATGTGGGAAAAGAAAAGTCTTATGTCAGTGCCATGTTAATAGAAATTTACGACAATATCGATTTAATATCAAATTTGATTTTTTATGGCGATATTTGAATACGGGAATATGAAACTTCTCATTACGACATATTTTTGCTTTAATGGTAGACTGCGCGATACATAGATACACAGGTGTGTCAAAGAAATATTAAACTTATAAAATATACGATGAACTGTCGTCGTAGTGCATCCTGTTCTTATTCATTTATAGAGTATGTGCAAATATACATCGTTTTAAAATCATTAAAAGTTCATTTTAATATATATATAATGAAACATAAATTTCAATACATTTTCTTTTTTTATTTACTTTTTCTGTATATGCGAGTATATCTTAAATATTTTGAAACGCTGAACAATTAATACAAATATACATAACTTATTTATGCACACGTTTATTTTTTAATGCCTTTATATAAAAGTAAACTTACTTATACCCTATTTCGGCACATAGATGTGTAATTACAAAAATTACTTACACCACAGTGCGTAATCCATGCGACAGACAATCGGAAAGATTTCTTACCTACAAGAAGAAAGAAATTAATTATTTGTATACATCTACATATATAAACAATAAATTAAAAAAAAACATTGCTAAACTCTATGTAAATGTGGAGATGTCTACTCCGAATGTTTTTTTGTATATATGTTACGGTCAATTTGATTAATCGGTTATTATAAATAATTACCAAATAATTTCGAAATAAACCAGTTACCATGATTAATTAGTGATAATGTGTTAAATTAACCGGTTATTATTAATAATTACCAATCAAGTTCGGCCAATGTAATAAATATCATATCTTTTATCTTGAGATTTTCATTACGTATGCGTATATTTATTACGTGTTAGTCTTTCATTATTGTGTAATCGTATAACAGCTTTTGTGAGAAGGCAAGTTTGCTTTTTTCTGTTGGGAACAACTTGACGACATCAGTTGATTGTTTATTTTAGGTGCATCTTTTAGGACAGTCACTGATACTTATTTTTATCCAGCTTCGATTGTTTTTCGAGCCAAGCAGTTTCAATTCGATGTTATTTTTGTTATGATTTCGAAATTTATTCAATTAAGAGCGATAAAAACAAGACGAGCTGAGAAAGTTGCTCACCACCTTATAGATGTGTTCACAATATTTGGAATACCGTGCACCTTGCACAGTGATAATGGCCGAGAATTTGCTAATAAAATTATTGAAGAAGTTTGTGGAATGTGGAATTTAATCAAAAAGTTTCTTGGAAAACCAAGACACAGCCAATCGCCGCAAAGCTCAGTTGTAAGAGCAAACCAAAACATTGAAAAGATGTTATCCACTTGGCTTGAAACTAACAATACAACAAAGTTGTCAGAAGGAATAAAATTCATCCAGTTTATGAAAAATAGAGCACATTACTCTGGAATAAATCGCAGTCCATATGAAGCGTTATTTGATTATAAAGCGATTGTAGGTTTAATAATCTATTTGCCAGTCAATACTTTGTAAGGGTGAAGAATATCTTGTTGTATAAGAAATCAGTCTACTAATGGTATCCAACTTCAGACAGTTATCTGAACCGAGGTTGATGATTTAGGTGCAATTAATGATGATAATATGAACGTGGAACTGGATCATTTGAACAAAGCTAAGAAGGAACTGCTCCGGGTTCAGTCAAAAACGGTAATAAGAGAGTTGGCGAAATTGAAGGGAAACAACATAATTTTGTAATAGCAAAGAGATAAATAAGTTTCGGTGACGTTGAAATGGAAGATTTCGAAGAAAACAAGGAAAATTCTACTTTTTCTCTAGATGAAGCCTCGAAAAATATTCAAGAAACTCAACGCTCTGCTAAACAGTCTCTAAATATTCAAGCGAAAAAATGTTACGGCTTTCGAAATTAAAAATTCTAAGTAAAAATTTAGAAGAACCCGTCCGATTAAGAATGCCAGAGGTACATATGAGTGAGGCTAATAGCCGACATATTATAGCTGTTATAATTTCTGAGAAAAACGAAAACTTATATATACTTACTACAAAACATGCCATTTTAATCACCGGTACACAAGGAACACATTTACTGTCTGCAAGGAGACTTTAATTTCACTTAATGAAGTTCTAGAGAAGGAAATAAATCTAAGAGAATGTTCTCGTAAGAATTCCAACCTAGATGGTCAAGGATTTCAATTGCTGCAAATATAAAAAATCAAAAACCCTTTATAACTTAAATGCCACCATAGTTCTTCCTGCTAAAACAAATAATTTGTTATTAGAAATGTAATAATATTGTATTTATAATATAATTTGTTTGTAATTTATTGTTTGCAGTAAAAAATAATAATATTATATTTGAAACCCCCAGTCTATCTTTCGTATTGACAAAAATCATTTTCTTCGACTCTTCGATAGCCATCTAATTGGGCACTTCTGGGCGGGTGAGGGACATATGACCTACCTCTTTTTCATCTTTTTTTCTTCTATTGGATTGGTGTAGGAATTGTCTCACTCCGACCGGAACGTCTCTTAATATATTTGCTGTATGTTAAAATTAGTTTAATAGAAGTGTAAATTTAAAACTTTCTATGTATGAACATTTTTCTTAATATTCATTGCTAAAAGTATGCAATTTAAACTAAATTATTTATTCTTTCATTATTTCAGTGTTTAGAATTTTCACTTAATTGATTCAGTAACTATAAAATAATTATCTTTAACGCCTTAGACCTTGGCGTCCTATTAAAAGACACATTTTTGATTGAGTATTATTGCCTCTTAACAATTAATTTTGTTATTATCTTCCTAAAGATACGATAGTACCAGTATAGATGTTCCAGGGAAAGACATATTCGTTGCTAAGCTTAATTAATTATATTGACCAAACTTCGTTAGTAATTATTAACAACAACTGGTAAATATTATTAATATGCAATATTTATCAAATTCACCAAAAGACGCAAATTTACCAAACTGACCGTAACATTTTTACCTATGCATAAAAATTATATTTTATTAAGTGTTTGTACACCAGAATATTCTAGGACAAAACATCAAAATTTAGATATCAAGAAACATGCCAAATGGTTTAAGCTCCATAAATTATAAAAGGTTATAATGCATTATGTGGCCAAAAGTCACCAGAAACGTTCGATTTTAAACTTTTTTCCGAATATCTATAAAGATACTGGAAAATACTCTCAAAGTGGGCGTTTAAAATGAATTTAGTGCGCGGCAGCCCGAGAAAGGGAAAAACATGTTGTCACTTGAAAATTATCATTTAAAACTCGATAATGTATTTATAAAACAATGGAAAACGCCATTCGATTTCAAATTTCTTCAATAATCAGACATGCCAATTTAATGGCTTTACATTTAAAAATGAGTCAGAAAACATGTCAGAAAATACCACTTTGTTGATCAAGTAATTCTAGAAACAACTTTAAGAAAATTTGTAACGAATGTATGCTTACGAACAAAATTTTGAACAATTATTGTAAATGTGTGTTTTTAAATAATAACAAAATTTATTTTTCTTACGGATTATTCAAATATTTAAAAAAAATGATACCGTACGATATTATGATACATAATTTTTAGCAATAATTTTTCATTCTATCACAGACATTGTATTATCCCCACTCCAAATGAAATTTTATGACTGTTATATACATTTTTCTTTCGAAAATATTTTTTTATCCTTAGTTTATACCCATGACACAAATACTTTATTACTCTTAGGAGTACTTTTAGAAATTTATTTGAAGGCATTATACTAGATTACAATACAAATATAATATTTTTTAGGAATATATAAGTTTTCTTCTTTTAATGCAACATTCTGACGTTAGTTTAATGTACTAGATTACGTTTCAATGAAAAACATATAAAGATTTAAAATAGAAATGATTTTTTCGCAAACAGTTTTGTTTCTTAAACAGTCTTTTCACTTTAAAATGTAAGAAATAATTAATTATATATTTTTTTATTTATACTGTATAGATACCATTTTTCTTTCCAATAGTTATTTGTTTTTTCTCTATAGTTTTATTATCAGAGAACAAATAATTTATTACCCATTGGAGTGTTTTCAAGGGTCAGATTGTAAAATAGATGACATTATAGGGGATTCTAATTCAAACATGGTAGAATTGAACATTTTATTAGCTTTATTTAAATGCAATATTTTTATTGTTATTAAATTTCCATGAAAATTACATAATAGTACTAAAATAAAAATGTCAACATAGGAAGCGATGAATGTTTTAGAAAAATACTTCAAAATATTTATTTGACAAAATTAAGTAAGCAAATATATAAAACAATAATAAATCAAAAGATTATTATTATTATCATTATTATTATTAAAATTTGTAACACAACAATAAACATAAATTTTAAATACAGTAGAACTTCTTTTATCTGAAACTCTTTTAACCGAAGCTCTCGGTTAACCTAAATCCAAAGCCTTTTTTTTTCTTTTTAACTATCACATTTCTTGTGTGCAAAATCCATTTTGAAAGATTTTTTTTTTAAACTATCATTCTTTATCATAATCCATGAGTGCAAGTGGTCCTTTCCGAACCACGAGTGCATATAAATATTTTTGATCCGCCTTCTTAGAATTCCTTTGAATTTAACCTGAGTTCCCTTAAGCTGCGGAATGGAACGAACAAATTAGCAATTCTGAAGCTTCTGAATGTTTTGCAAAACGTTTGGCATGGTTGTAGCAGCAGAAAGACTGTGATACTGGTAAACTGATGTTATTAAAAAACTTCGTGATAGAGCTTCAAAGCAAAGGCAATCGAAACTGCGACAAACAAAACATTGTTTCAAACCTTTGGGAAATATGTAAAATATACTTAATTTCAAAATTAAAATTCAGATAATTTATTCTTATTCCTATTTTGCTATTGCTTTATTTTTTTAAGCACTTGTTGTCATAATAAGAAATAGCGCATATATTTCACCTTAATCTTAAAATTGAAGCATTTCTCTATTAATCGAATATTACGATTTTCCGACAGATGGTTAGTCCCAATTACTTCGGATAATCGAGGTTCTGCTGTAATGTCAAAATAAGTTCATATATTGTTAATTCAAAACGTAAAATGACTCAATTTTTAAAGATATTGTTAATTTAAAAGATTTAAGATTTATTTAAATGCAACATTTTGGCACTCCGTTTAATGTACCAGAACATTTTAATTTAAATAGCCACAACAAATATAAAGAAAATATTGTATCACAACATATATGACACTTTTAAATGCATATATCTAAATAATATCAAGATTTTGTTCGGTTTATTCGAAATATTAAATGATATTTCAGACAGAGTGTGACAAAATGAGATTTTATGGTGTATAATTTTTATCTATAAATTTCTACTCTAAAACAGCCAATGGATTGGCCCAAGTACTAATGAAGGTTTATGACTTTAATACACATTTTTCTTTCATTATTTTTTTTTATTATTTAGTATAATCTCATGAAGCAAATAATTTATAACCCTTAGGGTTAGTTTTATTCAGCTATTTGAGTTCTTGAATATATTCTTAGGCGTCCATTGCGACGTCTGTAAATGGTATGGGTTTTTTGAAACTTCACGGTAAAATAAATAAATAAATAAATAAATAAATAAAAATAAACAAGTGTTTCTAAACCCGTAAACACATGCGCAAGCGTAGATTCCTCAACCACAATTTTTCTTCGAAAAAAGAGTTAAATTTTATGAATACACTTCTGACCTGCCTTGTACCTTTCAACGTCAAGGTCGAGAAGGGTTGGTGAAGAAATGCCTTTTCTTTGTTCGCTAGGAGGGTAGAAAAATGTATTACCCCTTGTGAATGAATAATCTAACGCGTATACAAAAGTTTCATTTCAATAGGTTCCTTTATTACTGGATAATAAATAAATTCTGCACTAAAATAAATTTAATGAAAGTATAACATAAAAGCTACTTGTATACATCGACAACAGGGTATTAAATGTAATTAGTTTCAATTTTGTGAAATAATTAGTGGCTTAAGAACTGCTACAAAATCTGTAAATAAATATAAAAAGCACGATTTATTTCCTTAAACAGCCGTGAACTGGTTTATTTTACAATATGCAGCAGTAGATTTGTTTTTGATATGTATTTAGACAATATTATAATGGGAGATAAAATAAGGTAAGATTTACCCACGCGTAAGCTAACGTGAAAAAAAAAATAAATAAGAGCGTGTGCGTACGGGATAATCTACAAAAATATATTATAACCATGAACGAAGATATGCAATACTCTCTTCCGAGTTACCAATTATTTGGAAAAGCGTAGGTTATCCATGAAAACCTCTGAAATCATTATATATTTAAAGAAGGATTTATTCAAAACCATATTTTTGACTTTCGAAAGCATTTCTGAGTACTTCTAATAGTGTATTAATTAATTTTCTAAAACTGGTTTTTAGGATGTTATTATTTCTCAATTGAACATTTTCAGCTGACTAACTGAATTTATACCTGCATGAGTATCAAAGTAATATTAACTTAAATGCTATTAATTTATCATATTTCTCTGAAAAACATGTCTGCTGAACATGAAAATGTTTACATGAAAATCGGTAGCATCTTACAAATCTGTATTTCGGGTTCAGAAAATTGATTAATATACAATAAGAACTACTTCGAAACGTTTTCGGAAATTGGTGAAATCAAAAATAACTCTGTTTTATAAATGCTTCTTTAAATCTCAAAAATATACTTGTTTGTAAAGATAAAGAAATCGTTTCGGAGTTGTAAGTCACTCGGAAGAGGTTACTGTTCAGTTTCGTTGGTGGCTATATTATATGTTGCTACATTTTGAAACATTTGTCTTTTTTACGGAGTTCATAAAATAATAATAATAATAATAATAATAATAAACCCGGAAAATATACTAGCAGCAAATTGCCGTCTACACTCCATTTTCTCAAAAAACATCCGTTTTTGTATACCGTATTTTCAAAATGGAAAATTTTCCGAATTCATACCGGAAATTTTCTGTTTTTAGGAATAAATGTGAGCAATGGCGCAATATTAAAAAAAAAAAATCTTATTATAAAAAATCGCCAATTTATGCGACGTTGCAATGTCGAAAGCTTAGCGTGAGAATTTAATATTGCGGGTGCACAAAAGAAAGCAATGTATTTAGTGTGGTATTTCCAAACATAATCCGTCATCAACACACAACGTTGTTTCGGGAGTACTTACAGGAAAAATACTTTTCATAAATTTGATAAATTTTAGTATTAATTATTATTCGATTATAATCGCTATTTGGTTAATAACATTTTAAATTGCAACTTTAAGCATATGCCTATTTGTTTGTGTTATTAAAAAAATTGAGTTTTACTTTTCAAATATGTAATAATATTTTTCATCAGGCTCTTAAATATAAAAATTATGGGGTGAGGAATTCCAGACGATAATTTACGAAGACACCGTATACTTTTGATTTAAATGAAACATTTACGCATCATATTTATTGTGCCAGGTTAAAAATTAACTTGAAACACGTAACACCTGAAAAATAAATGATTAATCTAAACATATGCTGCTTATTGTCCAAAACACATTTCAAATTATTCATTCTGTCACAACTCTTATGAAACAACATCCGAAATTATATTAAAATTCATTCAGTGTACTCGAAATTTGAAATGATATTCCTGACAAAGAAACAGAACAAGATTTTATGACACACAATTTTAAGCAAAAAGTTCCCACACTAACACAGCCACTGTATTAAACAGAGTACTAATGAAAGTTTATAACTTCAGTACACATTTTTCTTTTATAAAATTCTTTTTTATCCATTAGTCTAACCTCTATGACACAGGTACATTATTACCTTCAGAAGTACTTTCAAGCAGCTATTTGAAAAACAAAACGCATTATACTAATTTTCATTACAAATATATTATTATTTAGAAATTACTAGCTTTATTTAAATGTAAACTTTTGCTCGTAATTTCACTGTACCAGACTAAAATACAATATACCCTACATAATACCTTTAAAATATAAACGTTAGTATCAGAAGATTATTTTCGAAAATCATTTTATAGTTATGCACTTTTAGATATACGGCACACATCCAACCTAAAGTCCAGTTCTTTCCACACTTCGATAAGAAGTCCAGAGTAATGGATGCAATAGCCTCTTCAATTCTGCGTGTTTTTTCCACATGGGGGATTTCAATTAAACTATAAATGAAACGCACGTTGAACTGAAATTACAAATTCCCTCTTAGCAAATTGTTGTACACAAAACGCTTTACGCTCAAGAGTCGACATTTTACGTATGTGGCACTGCAAGTGAGTCAAGAACAAAGCCTTACTCGCTCGCGCACTTATCTAAAACTGTTTTAGTTACTCTATATTTCTGACCTTCAACCAACGCTCTACAACGCTTACAGTTGATGCCATTAAAATTTATATCTGGGGCATTCTTTCATGGGCAACTTGTATATAGATCCTAAACATATGCTGCTAGTTTTCTAAAAATCATTTTCAAATATTTATTTCACAACAACTGTCATAAACGGACATTCCTAAATGATATTAAAATTAATTCCGTTTATTCGAAACTTCAAATGATATTCCTGACAAAGTGACAGAAGAAGATTTTATGACGTATAATTTTAAGCAAAAGTTTCCACTCTAACACGGCCATTGCATTACACCGAGTACTAATGAAAGTTTATGACTTTAATACACATTTTTCTTTCATAAAAATCTTTTATTCCTATTGCGTCTAAGCTCATGACACAAATAGTTTATTAACCTTATAAGTACTTACAATCAAACATAGTTGTAAAATCTTCCGCCTTTTTTATACCGCAAAAAGGCAATAGAAATTTTTGCTTTATTTAATCAGCAGATTACAGATATTTAAAAATTTAAAATTTACTATAACATTTTTGTGGTACAAAAAAGCGTAAGATTTGGCAACTATAAGCATAGCATACTTTTTGAAAAAGCTGAATACATTATACTTATTCCTAATAAAAGCATTGTATTATTTAGAAATTATAATATTTTATTAACCGTAAACTTTTGACGTTAATGTTACCGCACAAGTCTAAACTACAATAAAATTTACTTAATGTATTTAAAATATAAATGTTAGTAGCAGTTGAACCAAACGGTTTTACTGAATTTACATTTATAAACGTGTCCATTTTAATGATATCAAAATTAATCGTTTTATTGCATTTCTTAAAAGCTTAAAAGGCAAAATTTTAAAAGATATTATAATTAAGAATATATAATTTTTCTTAAGTACAACATTTCAACATGAGATTTACTGCACCAAATTATATTTAATTTAAAATACATAACAAATGAAAATTATATGCTGCTTATTTTCTCAAAAAACATTTCAGATATTTATTTTCCAACAATTCTTATAAACAGACATTCCTAAATTATATTAAAATTAATTCCGTTTATTCCAAACTTGAAATGATATTCCTGACGAAGTGACGGAACAAGATTTTATGATGTATAATTTTAAGCAATAAGTTTCCACTCTAACACGGCCATTGCATTACACTGAGTACTAATGAAAGTTTATGACTTTAATACACATTTTTCTTTCATAAAAATCTTTTTTTCCTCTTTAGTTTAAGCTCATGACACAAATAATTTATTACCCCGAGGAGTACTTTCAAGCAGCTATTTGAAAAACAGAAGACATTATACTAGATTAATGTTCGCTTTCACGCTTTGCCGCATGTAGTTATTATCCATTCGTTGTCTCTTCTTCAGTTTTGGGGGGTGAGAGATTTTAATTATAAATTAGTCTGCAACATATTTGATTTATAATTTTACCACATTAAGCGTATCTTTACGCAGGGATGTTAAAAGCGTGGTTTTCCAAAGAAAGTAAAAATTGTAAATTTCGTTCTCTTTTTAAAAAGGTTTCAGATACTAATTTATAGAACATGTAATTGCGGGGTAACGATTAAACATTAATTATTAACGTCACGAAAGTTTTTAATGAAATACGTTTAATCTAAATGTACAAAGTTACTCTTTTGATGTGATTTTAATTTTTACCACTATTACTTATCTTTAGGTATGAATGTGAATGTTGAAACGTAATTTTACAAATAAAATAAAAATTATCCGTTAGTAAATTTCGTTCTTTTTAAAATTATCTTTCACATTATAAGTTATTATACACGAAATTATGAATTGATGAGTTAATATAAATATTTTTTTTTTGTTCGGAAATGGTTTTAATGAAATTATTTTAATCTGCATGTATCTATAAATATTCTTCTGCGTTAGAAATATTAAATGTGTTACACCAAATATATCAGAAGTTTTTCACTATCAGAAATTTAGATATTTTGTTGTAACTTTCATACTATATGCAGTATTCCACAAAAGTGATGCTACAGGAAGTATTTTTCGGAAAATATGCAAAATTAACCATGATGAGCGCAAAAAAATGGAATTAACAATTCAGAATTATTTAATAACAGCTTTTGCTATATTATACAAGAAAAAATTAATAATAATTTCTTTTAGAAACTTCAAAAATAAAAATACATAAAATATAAGTTCAAAAATGCTTCCACAAAAGTCATGGTACAAGTGGAAATTTTTAAAAATTATTAAAGAAAATCCTTGTCTAATATTTAGTTGCATATCCTTTCATTTTCAGGATTGCTTTAATTCCGTTTACCATTGATTTTACCAGATTCTCTGTAATATTTTATTTAATTTTTTTAACAATTGATATAAAAAATTTTCTTTTAACGAATGAAAGTAGAAATCACTAATGAACGATCTTTTGTAATCCTAGATAATAACACAATAATTGCCACATTCTAACAATATATTTTTGGGTTCCGTACTTAAAGAGTAAAACCGGAACCATTATAAGATAACTCCTGTGTTTGTCTGCCTATCATAGCCGTTTTACTAGTAAACTAATACTTACTCGTAAAGTAATAGAGACTATTGACCCACATAATTACAGATCATTAAACATTCACAAATATAGTATTACGAAAAATGTAGAGAGACTAAATACGTTAAATTGAAAAAAATATTTTCTTTGTATATCGTGTGAAAGCATTTGCAACGCTGAACTCAAAAATACATTTCTTTTAATTTTAGGTACTATATTTTCAGAGATATCGTCGAAAATGTAGTGCAAAAATATCTTTCTTCCATCTATTTCCGAATCTACTGAAACTAAAATTATGAAAAAATTAGAGGTAGTAGACATTCATTTAAACCTTACAGGGAAATTATAGCGGTTACCCTAGGTCACATAGTTTTTGAGAAAATAGCATTTTTCTGTTACACACAAATTTCGATTTTCCGGCATTCAGCAAAGGTGTTGAGGAGCGCTGGAGTTACCGATCGTAGCAGATATACAAATTCATGGTTGATAATGATTTTCGAAAAAATCGTTGGTCATTAGCCGCGATATTAACCCTTAAAGACACAGACAGTTTGGACATACATAATGACAGGGTGTCGCACTCTATATACCATCCGATTTTAAAGCCTATATAGCAACTTTTAATGATGTGTTTTTGTAATGCAATGCCCAGTATCAGTATAAAAGAAATAACGTCAAATTGTTAAAAACAGACTAATTTAATTAGAATTAATCGCATAAATACTATGGGATTCTCGACTAGTTTTCATTTAGTGGATCTCTCAATACACCTCCGGTGTATATAAATGTTAATTAAAAACCCATCTGGAAAAACACGGCACTGACCAAGGCGGCGTTGTAACTTTGCGACCCCCATTCGAAGCGCGCTTATCACAATGCCAATTTAAACTTTGAACAAGTGTTTTGTTTTAGCTACACTGTAAAAAGAAAAGATTATGACTGCGCTGAATTTAGTTTTATGAAATGCCAAATGATGTTTAAATATGTGCTAAAAGTATTGTCAGTGTCGAATTAAGTTCATCATAAACAGAATGTGTTAAGATTAAAAACAGAGTTATACAGATTAGCAATATTTGATATTACTTAGGCTTCATATATCTTTGAAATTTTATGGTATACCCATTCATACTTTTGCAGTATATACCCAAACTAACGTTGTATATATATATATATATATATATATATATATTTTCCTTCTACAAAGTGTTATTATTATTTCAGCAACGATTTTTTTTTTAATAATACACTTCATAATTCCTATATTTATTCTACGGAACCCTATGACCGCTAGTAATACTCGCGCTTGACCATTTATTTTATAATACAAAGTATTTTTATCACACATGGCGCGAATTTGGCCAAGGATTTACACTAATACTCAAATCTGTCGCTTAAATGTATCCCCAACACACACGGGTGATCATAATTTACGACAAAAGTGATATTTTTAAAACTGCGATTAAACACCGTATTGAAACTGATTAAAGATTATTGCTATTTCCCAATTGAACTTTCTCCTACTGGTTAAAGCTGGTTTCATCGATTTGCCACTGCAATTTCGTAGGTCTTTGATAAATTTGATTCGGGTAGCCCTATAGCAAGTAGATATATCAATTAATTAGTTCGTGTTTTAAAGGTATATTTCTGCAGTAATGTAACTGATATATTTTATGATGAGTTAATTTGTTTTATTTATACTGTCGGAATTTTCATTTTTATATAATTTTACCAAAACTGGGAAAATTAGTAAAATATTCTGTCTACAAATAATTCCCAAAGAAAGTTTCCCGTTAAAGCAATTTATTTTTTATTCTTGTTGTTTCTATTTCTTGAAACATTATACAATTAATAAAAACGTTTTAAACTTGCGTTATTAGCCCCCGGAATGCTATCTCTTTTTCCCAGCTTATTTTGTCTCCAATAAATATCGTTACCTTGTGTACGCTAGCCGTGAAACAAAAGCCGATGTTTCATTGTGCGATTAAGTACTCTACAGCATTTCTTAAATCTTCTAAGCATCGCACATTTTCAATGCTTATACCGTCGTATTGGAAAAAACAGTACTTTTTAATGCAATTTGTTTGAAAACTGCATCTCCATTTTTTTTTGAAATATTAATTTTTTTGTAGTTTTTAGCGACATTTATTTCATTTTGGAACTCAGGTTCTCCATTTCTGTAGAAAGTAAAGAAAAAATTGTTAAGAAATAGCAGTTATATCTTTTTGTTGCCATTTTCTCATAAAAATTGAAAAAAAAATTAAATACGTGCTATTTTGAGAAAAATATAAATGAAGGATTTATGATAAAACATGAAGCTATTAAAAACTATATTTAATTTTAAGTATCTATATTAACGCAAATGACGTCATTTTACATAAAATAAAAGCGTGTGCTTTAAGTCTTAAAATTGAAATATGTTTTGCAGTAGAGTCCCGATTATCCGAGTCCCGCTTAACCGAGATATTTCCTTCTGATGGACTGGTGGTTTCTATTATTATGAAACAGCCATTATAAATGAAAAGAAATTATGGCCATTTTTTTCCCCATTTTGAACAGAATATCAGAGTTCTAACTTTTTACCGCTGTTCTTTCATCTTCACCTAACGCTTCATTTATAATGGCTGTTTCATAATAATTAGAAACCACCAGTCCACCAGAAGGAAATGAAGTAATGGAAATGCCGGGAGCGACACTAAATTCTGAAATAGCAGAATTCCTGTTCTCTAGTTTTATTCCCTTTTATCTGTAAAGTAAGAAAAACGGTCATAAAAATAACTCAATTTAATTGTTAGAATATTTCTTTTCTTTGTTTTTTATTGTTGATATTTATAATTTCTCATATTTTATTAATATTATAAAATATCTGATATTTGCAACAGCGTAACACAGGGGGACAATCGAATAATAAAAAGTACGACGCGGTACCAAACAACCACTGAACATCTAAATAAATTAAGACAAAACCCTATTTCAAAGAAAAAACATGATACAAATAATTTCTAATGCAACTTTTCCATTAAACGTTTTATATTTTAACATCACTGTTCCTATTTCTTGAAATATTATATAATTAATGAAGACGTTTTAAAATTACGTTTTTTTTTAACGGTCATAAAAATAATTAAATTTTTAACTTTGATTTTTTGTCAAATGTATTTTTAATTCCTTAATATGCCATCAAGTCACGTTTATTTACTTTGCACAATTACAAAAGCTAATGAGATTTCAAAAGATTTTTAGATTTAATTTCTTAATGTACATCCAATTAAATAAATTATATTTTCTGTCTCATTTTTCGAAATAAGTATCTATACGAAAAATTAGAGTCATTTAACATTCTGGAATAAAATATGTTTATATTTGAAGAAAGGATTTTTATTTTCTGTAAATTTGGCTGTCTGAAGCTCTATATATGAAGGGTTTTTTTTATGATTCCCTGAAGTATATATGTATCTAAACATGGTATTAACTTTCACTTCATTAACATTTGCATTAATATAGTGAGATATACAAATAAGATTGCATGATTTCTCAATTTTAGTAATAGACATGGATTTATTATTTAAAACTAATTTATTATTATTGCTATTAATTGTTTTTTATTAACAACATACTTAATAACTATTTTCATTAAATGTCTTAAACATTACTGACATTTAACAGTATGCAATGAATTATTTGTTTAAATTAAAAAAGATATATATATATTTCGCTACTGAAATTTGTTTGTTTATATGTCTTGGGCTACGAGTGTAATAATTGTATAATTTCCAGGAATATGTTTAATTTTTTTAATGAAAATAGATTTGTTAAAAATTTAACTTCCACTTCATTTGCACTTGCTTTAACGCAATCAAATATTTACATGATAAAGCATAATAGTTTTAGAACTACATTTATTTTATTTTTATTTCTTGTAATTTGCTTATATTAAACGAGTGAATTTTTAATTATTTTCATCAGACGAATGTAAAACTACTGTCATATAACGTTCTTTAACAAAATATTTGTTTATAGTTTATATTTTTAACTTTTTTTTCGTTATTAGTTTATGACTCAATGGCTACGTGGGTAATTCCCAGGCTGCTTTAATAAAAGATTCCAAATAATGTATCACGAGTGGGAATTTTATTTGAAGAATAAAAGTTGAAGTGACTTTTAATATGTAGCAAAACCCTATTCACAAAATAAATCGGATGCAATCATAGTGAATATTATACAAATGAAAACGGTACTTTTATTTTATTTTTAAATAGATTAGAATTGAAAGTACAAATGTTTTGAAATAAAGCACTTGTGCAGTCGTGAAGAAAATAAGTAAACACCCCTACTACTCTGCAACAAATTTTTGTAAAAGAAAGTTACAGGTACCAAACGATTGGAAATAAAATCTTCTTTTAAATGATGTAGGGGAGACCGGAGCAAGATGACTATGTTAACAATTTTTGTTGTTTATTAATTTATTTTTAAGTATGGTAAAATTAATTTTACATGAACTGATAAAGTATTCCTTTGTACTATTAAAGATATTACCATTTAATTTTTCAAATAAAAAAAATAAAGGATAGTATTTTTTTTCACAACATTAACAAATCGTCATCTTGCCCCAGTACTGGGGCAAGATGACTTCGGCCTTGGGACAAGAAGACAACACTGCAAAAGTTGAACATATTTTATCTTTTGAACATGTTACATGGTTTAACAAATGATAATTGTGTTTTTACATCTTACAAAGTATTAAACTAAGCATAACGCATTGTAACGTAATATTGAAGTGTGCAGCTAACAACAGTTACAAATAAAAATGACATTTTCATAATTGGAACATTCCTCATGCCACCACTCTTGGCATTTTCAGCACCGGATCCATTCTTCTGTTGGTGGGTCACAATATTCCTCGTCATAAGTAGGCCATCTGAAAACACCATCCTTTGCAGTTGATGCAACTGCAATTGTTTGGCCTGGATTTAATAGACGTATGCCTACAGGAACTTAGTTTGAGTTTTTTTACTCCATTTTAAACTCCACGAGCTTCTTTTCTCTGTTTTTTAAACGTTCCTGTTCTTCCTTCTGCTTTTACCTTTGTTCTAACATTTCTTTGATGGGTGTGCTTGTAAGAATGCTTGAGCTCAGTGTTTTGCTTTTTTTCTCTCACATTGTGTTGCTTTAGGCAATGGTTAAAAAAAAAAAAAAAAAAAAAAAAAAAAAAAAAAAAAAAAAAAAAACACTAACATGCTTCATTGGTGCATTGGAATGGGCATTTGCTATACATTCTGCTTCTTCTGGAGAGTTTATACGTTGGTTTTCTACTACCAGGGTCCGATGATGACGAGCCATCTTGCCCGGACTGCCTGTTTAAAAATATTCCTTTTCATTGCCATGAAGGAAGGCGATTAATTGACCTTTATTCATGGTAATAGGTAGTATTTAAACTAAGTTACTCATAAATATTAAAGATAAACGATATATATTACCTGTATCTGTAGCAGAGCTTATTTACACATGCATAAAAGTTATAACGTGACAGCGGTAAACAATCAAAGCTTCACAACTAACACAAAAATGGCTAGAGTCATGAACGTTCATGGTTAGAGTATACGTTGTAGCTTTATTTGAGAAACAAAGGGCATATGGTTTTCCTTAATAGAATCCAGAAGCTATACGGTGTGTACCTCCGTATTACACTCCTATTTATAATTATTATCCCGGCCCTGGCCACCAGCTGGTGGTCATCCAGTATGCATATATATTTATAAAACTTCAGAATAAAAAACATCAATCATATTATTGAAAAAATAAATATTTGGAATGTGGATTTTTTAGAAAGGGTTACTCCTAAATGTAAACTTAAAAACAATTACTACCTTTTTTATTGTATTTTCTGAAAGTATAATTAAAAAATAACATTCAATTACATTTTCTAATTGATGTGATAAAAATTAAGGAAATTGCACTGCGTTAATCTACTTTGTTCTATCGTACATAAATCATAATTTGAATCTTGAAACCTGATTATTTCAGAATGATGTTTTTAAATTCGATGATCACGATAATTCGAACAAATCTGAACCTATCCAAATTAAATTTTGCCCATTTTTTAACAATGATATTATGGATTAAGTAATTTTTCATTTTGAACGATCTGTCGATTTTATCTATTTGTTATAATCAAACGTAATGTTCTTGTGAAAATCGGTACCTTAACTTTGAATGGCCACCATTATGTATTCGGCTTTTTGCTTTATGTAATTTCAGATAATATTTAACAGAATTACGTTGATTACCGTTCCAGTGTTGCCAAATCTGACGAAGTTTTTTATTCAGAAATTTCAAATTCGCACCACAAAATTTTTAATACTAATTCGTTTTCAGTTTATTGACATATCTATCGTTATGATAACCAAAAATGGCTATTTAAACTTTCTGGGGGAATTTAGAAATCCTGAATCAGTGTTGCCAGATTAGGGATTTTGTCCTCATATTGCGGAATTTTTTGGGGACAAGCAGTTCATGGGGAAATTTTTGGGGGGAAAACTTGGGGAATTCTTTGCACTATCCCACTTAAAGTTTACTTTTAGTCATCTGACAACACTGAGTCAAACTCGATTTTGTTTTAGAAATTGAAAGTAAATTTCAGAAAACAGAGATATCAATCCTTGTGATCGTGCTCGTCGTTTACAACATGACAGTTTACACGTATCACAAATGTATCACGACCTGCCTTGGACAATCCCCACCTGAATTTCCAGATGTGTACTTCAGTGTGACAGATTTTCCTAATCATCACAGACACACATACACATTTCTTTTATTTGTATAGATGTATACCAGAAATCAGGAACTCCCTTGCAGTATAATAGCATGCATGCAAAATTCTCCCGGATTTAAATGTTTATTTTTTTATAAATGGTTTTTTTTTTTTTTTTTAAGGTTTGTTTGGGGGAAAATTTTTAGTTTAAATTAGTTAAACATTTTTTATAGTGGCAAATTGGAAATTAAAAATTTACTTTTTTTGTGCAGAAACTAAGTTGGGGATTTTTTCGGAAAAAAAAAACCTCCATTTGGGGAAATTTTCACAAATTTTGGAGAAATTGACTTTTGACTATTTGGCAACATTGTTGAATAAAAAAGCGTCAAATGCGGCAACACTGCCATTAACGACTATCAAAACAACACCATATCCGATGAGCGGTTCTGCTGAGTTCATCCAGCTTTATTTCGTCACTATAAAAATAAATTTCTTTAAAATGTAATAAAGAAAATACAGAAAGAGTTTTTCTACTATTTTCTTTCATTTTCATAAAAAATACACGTTTTTTTCTGTTTACCTCGAATGTAGGTCATAATAAATCTACTCCTAATAAGCCCTTAATACATCTGCTTGCTACGGTACTCTTCCACGAAACAAATTTATGAAAGACTGAAAAAATTCCATTGGGAAAATCGTGAAACTTATTTTAACCTGAAGGGGAAAGTTCAATTGAAGAATAACAATAATTTTTACACAGTTTCTTTACGGCATTTGATACTGGTTTTAAAAATATATCTTATCGTAAAAAACGCCGATCCTGGGCTGTTTCTTTGACATTGTAAGTGCTCTTATAACTCAGTCCAATAAAGTAAGTTATGTTTTATTTCAGAAAGAAAAGTTATAGATCATGTTTTTTTTTTTTTTTTTTTGCTTCATTATAATTAGGTAAAATTTATTGTCATCAATATTTTTTAATTAGTGATTTTTCATTTAAAATTAAAAATTTAGAAATTGAAAAATGATATACAATTTTTCGTATATCTTTTATTACAACTGATATATTTAAGCTAATACAAAAGAAAAAAAAATAGGATTATATATTTAAAAAAAAACCTTAAATAAGGGGACTCTGGTGCATCTATCGGTACTGTAACGCAGTTAAATGTTTATATTAGAAAAACTAATAAAATTTTAACATCAAAATTTCTGTATTTGCAAAATTTTAATGTAAAAGAAAACTTGCGGAAAAAAAAATTCCAGAGGAAATGTTCTGGAGTGTGTATTCGTGTAATGACAATTAATATACAATCTTTTACCAGGTTGGTTATAAATGATTTTTTTTGTCTATTGCTAACAAATATCTTGTAAAATTGTCTAACATTTTAATGACGTTAAAAAACTTTTTTTTTTCTCTGGAATCTTTACTTTGTTTATCTTCAAGTTTTAACTGGTACTATTTTGTATTGTTTAAAATATGAAGAAAATGCTTTTTTTTCCCCCTCATAATATTTTTACGTATTAAATTTCATATAATGAATATGCTTTTGAACGTTTGAAATTTGAATTTTGAACATTTTGAATTTCATATTCTCGATATACGTTCTTATTCAACGCAATATACTAAAATCTTTTTTTTTTTTTTTTTTTTTTAGTTGAGTTTAAGTGCAAAATGATTTATCATTTCCGAAATCACTTTCGCTGCATCCATAAAAAAAGCAGCTATTACGCCTAAATTAATGATATATTTTCCGCTTTGCAGTTTCCAGATTAGTTGTATTCTTTATTACTTCTTTAGTTTTTATCTGGATGAGAGATATTAATTATGAATCTTAGTTGCGGCGATTTCCTTGATCAAGGCATTCCATTCAGCTTTCCTTTTCTAAAATATTGCAATCCCTTGAATTTAAATAAAAAAAAAACTGAGTTATGCTATTTTAATATATTTTCTTTATATATTTTAACTTAATTCTATTTTCAAAGTATTTTGAAACAGTCAGAGGTTTTCATTTATTTATTATTTTAATATTTTTTACTATTATTATTTTTTTGGTAATTTGCTGTTAAAAAGGAAGCGTTAAAAAAATTCTCAATTGAAATGTGGGGAAAACATTATTATTTTATATGGAGATGGTTGCTTATACAGATAAATGTTAGAGAAAAAATTTCGAAATTTAATAAAAAAATAATGTAATATCTTTTGAGATATCCGTGAATCAAAGAGTATTAATTTATTTTCCGCACCCTCAGAAACAAGTAGATTTCCGACATTTAAACAAGCGTTTCAGAAAAAACGTTTCTTTTGCTGTCCGTAAATTTGGGAAATGGTTCCGAATGCATTTTACTGAATATTAATCACTTTTCTCAATATGATTTATCAGTTTTCTAATGCTCTATATTTTCAATTAAACTTTTTCAGCTGCAATATATATATATATATATTTTTCTTGAGTAAGAAAAATATTTCAATGCTAATTTGGATCTCAATGCTGTTAATTTAGCATAATTGTCAGTTAAATATGTATGTTGAACATACAAAGGTTTACTTGAGAAATGATATCCGAAAAACCAATATTTCGTATCGAAAAAACACGGTACAAACAACTTGAAAACATTTACAAAAATTAAAGTGCAGCAAAAAAAATATTTCCTTTAAGGAATTCTTCTTCAAATCGTGTAAACCATTGATTTCTGAGGTTTCAGAAGATAAAGAAACGTTTTTTCCGATTCGTGGGTAACTAAGTAGAGGTTATATTTTCATAAATCAATATCTAACAATATCTAATCATATCTACGTAACAATTTCGGAAACATTTGCCTTTTTATGGAGAGGGTTCTGTAGTCTCTGGCTAAATAGTTACACGCTTCCCTAGTTCAAAAAAAGTTTATATTAAAGAAAAAGAAAAAACAACATTTAAAATGCACAAATAATATATGTTAAGCAGCAAACAGCTGTTACGAATCTACTAGCGAGATTCTTCTTGAGTGCAAGATAGGGAAAAAGGAACAGCGTGCTAGAAAAAGCAAGGCTGAGCAAAATGATAGACATTTACGCGCGGGCTTATCATGGAAGACGGTAGTATTCCGAGTGACGCAGCCTTAAGCCTAAAATCGTATCGTATCGTAGAATTCGTAGATGGCGGAACTCTATATATACAGCTAACTTGAGATCAAAGAAAACGCGAAAAGCCGCCTTTTAATAACTCAGCAGATATAGGCCCTATTGTTCTGAATTTTCTAGAACAGTCTTATATCTGCAGTCTAATCGTATACTGAAATTTTTACATTTCTACGTGCAGTATATTTTGAGATTTAAATAGCCATTTTTAAAGTGAAAACGTTGGTATGATTATCGAGGAAGTTCCTAATATGAAAATCTCGAAAACGCTTCTAACGATTTTCTTCAAATTGATATTATAATATAAATCTGATTAATACGAGGTGAATAACACTTTTCTTTTTTCTGGGAAAACTCGTTTTATTTTAAAAATCGTTATTTTAAAAAATCGCTTTTTTTACTTTTCTCGTCTGTGATTGGTGAATAGGTTTGACGTCACTTCGTATGTAGGAGGAGTCTTAATCCATCTGCTGTGAGTATAAAATATAAAATCAGAAGATTTGCAAAGTCATTTTAGGTATTCTAAGTTGAGTTAACAATCTGAATGTAGGCAGTAAATCTTTTTTTTTTTTTTTAAATATTAAAATTTTAAATGTTAATTATTATGTGTTTTAAAATATTAAATATATTAAATGAAATTTCGATTGATATTATCTTTCTCTTTTGTTATGAAGAAATTATTATTCCATATTACTGCTTTTTGTCGAAAAAATATTTAGATTCATTTTTAAAAAAGGAGAATTTTATTTTTAATTATATGTATTCAATATAATTGTTATTTATCATTCTTTTTCAATTTTCAAAAAAAATTATTTTTAATTTTTTGTTTATGATCGTGACTCGAGGTTTTCGACTTGTGACTCAACTTAACCATTGCTATTTCTCATTGCTTTGCATAAATAATTATTGGATTACACTTTATTAGGTATTTTGTTAATTTATTATTTGTTTTTAAATCTGATTTACGATTCCATTTTTAACTTTTCTTTTGATTTACTTAGATTTAATGTGTCCTTTTTTATTTTCTGCCGATTTAACCTAACCACGCTATCGTTTTGTAGATATTACGAACCTTTTATTTTCTCTTGAAATATCTATTAATGTTTTAATATCCAGCATCAATAATTATTTTTATAATACCTTATGGCTTCATAGTTGAATAGCTTCTTCTGAAAAGAGCAACAGAAATTTCTGAAAACTTTTGTTTACATATCGATTACGATAGGAATGTTTTAATATCCAGCAGTAACTTAAACTTTCGTTTTGATTACATATCGAGTAACAAAAAATATGTTCTTGACTCTTTAGAAAATGTAACTAAAATGATAATTTTAACAATTGAATCATTAATAAAAAATTATATGTTAAATTAAGCCTGAAAATTTTAATACTTGGAAAGGCTGAGACAAATATAAATTTTTAAAGCAGATATCTTACAATGAATGTTTAATCACAATGTTTTAACTAAAATATCTTTAAATATTAACAAATTTAAACAAAATGAAGTTCTTAATTTTGCCGATTGATTTTTCGCGAAAAAAGGTACTAAAAAAACTTAAAACTATTTAGCTAGAACAGATTATAATGTTTCTGATGGGAACAAATAAATGGATTTTTCAATGCTTTCACTAAAGTAAATTTAAAATTCAAAGTCAGAATTACAAATTAATTAAATTGTTTATTGTGGGATCCCCATAACTCAAAAAATATTTTAAACTAAGTTATCATTGTTTTTTCAATGTTTGTTGACAGACGGTTGCGATTTGTGTTAAAAACCACCAAAGTGACATTCTCTATGCCCTATCATATGATGCATACCAATAGATTTCTAAACAGCTTCCACTTGAAAATCTGAAGACCATTAAGATTACTAAATCAAAAGAAAAGTTCACGATTAATTCCCAAAAAGTCAGAATAAATAAATTTCAAAATACATAATATGTGTAATCCTATTTTAAAAAGCTTTTTTCCAAAGTAAGAATTCATTCACATACACTGACAATAAAATTATGAGTGTTTTGGTTGGTGGGAAAACATTTAATGTATTTTATCAGCGCTGTCCAACATGGCATGATTTCCGGGGGGGGGGGGATTATTTTTTTGCCAATGATTTTCTGAGAACATCACTTTTATTTTCAAGAGCAAGGGGTGATTCTGTTCTGAAATTTCAACCATTCAGTTATGAAAAAGAAAAAAAAATCATTCCTTCTTAACCTAAAAACCTCATAATGGATATTAATTATGAATGAATCGTATGTTTTCTCCTACCGATTGGCAATTTTTGTGTGTTTTTTATGTGACCACTTGACAAATTTTATGATTTTTCCCCTAACAACCGACTGTCGATTTTTCTTTTTCATCTGTGACTGATTGATGAATTTTGTGATTTTTTAAGCAGTAGATGGGCAAATTAATCGATTTTTTTTTTCTTCATGACTAACTGAAGAATTTCTTGTAACCAACTTGTGAATTTTTTGATTTTCTTTTCCTTCACAAGAGCGATTTAGAAATTTCTCTACATACATTTATAATCTACAGTGATGATAGACAAAATTCATGCATTCATAAGATTCCTGTGGTAAGATTCGTCAAATGGTCGCAGAAAAAGACTAATTTTGTCAAAGGATCGCAGAATAAATGAAAATTTCCTCAAAATGTTACGGAAAATTTCGAATTTCGTAAAAAGTCTGTGAGGCTGTGAAAGTTCAGCTTTTTTTTTTTTTTTTTGCTGAGCCTGTACCATGTCTGATTTTAAGTCAATACGACCCGAACCTGCAAAAATAATTTTCAAAATATGAAAAATATTATCAATATTTTGTTTTTGATACACACAAAAACCACATCTATCATATTTTTGATAGTTTATGTACACATGTTACATGTGTTTAAATTGAGAGGTGCCTGTTATTCAAACTTATATAAAAGTTCAAATATATAAAGTTTAGGAATTAAAAAGTGTTTGTTAAATAGAAATGTCTGCCTTTTGAAAGAAAAGCCATTATGGAGGTCTTATTGTACATAGACAGGGGTAGGGAAATGCATCATTTTACTCGCCATTGGCGAGTGAATTTTCTAACAGGGCGAGTGAATTTTTAGGTAGTTTTTGAAAACTGCAAACTATAGAGATATACCGAAAACTTTTTTTTTATTAGTTAGCTATATTTTTCAACTTTCCTAATTATTGCGATGTAAACATGGTACTAAGTTCTATTTTATATTAAACTTTAATCTCTTGTTTATTTTTTTTAAATTTATAGGGAAGAAAAATATGAGAATGCATTATAGTAATAGTAACCAACTATTTTTGAGTTGCATAATTTTGTCATAAAAATTTTCAACTGTAGATTGCATTTTACTGGCTGGTGAAATAAATCCTTGGCTGGTAAGATTTTCTAGAAATTCCCCACCCCTGTACATAGATCTTCAACCTGAAAAAATACTTTGGATATCATTTGAAATTCAGGTCGACCAATTAGAGTCAAAACCCAAACCGAAACAATGAAAGTGAACCCGGCCTGCAACAAAAAATCTACTATTGATCCGATCCGAACCAAGAGTCGGTTCGGGTAAAAGCAAGTAACCCGATCTGATGCAGGACTCTAATGCAGATATCTTTCAGTTAGTGTAGTAAATTGTTTTACATGCTTCCTCAATTAGTGTGTGAAGCACAAAACTGGTTACACTATTTTTTTCCCAGCAAGATGGTGATCATTATTCAGCAATTGGTAAGTTTTCTATTAAATAAATTAACCAGTTTGTAGGTTTGTAGCAATTAAACTGTAATGCAAAACATTTTAATCAAGTCGTGTATTTAAAAAAGTACTCTATGATAAGTAAGCTAACATAATTAAAGAACTGTTGTAATGCAGATTAAAAATTAAGAGACTTTGTACTGTTTCTTGACTGATTGTTTATATTTTTAAAATGTGTACATTAATATGCAAGTGCACATATGTGTGCACCAGTGATTTTTTTTTTTTTTTTTTTTTTTTTGTTTTTTGTGTATTTGCAGAGTGCGTGACATCTGGCCGAAAAAGTAGCAAGCAAAACTAAACACTGTATGTACTGTATAAACAAGAAAATTAATCGACACTGTTTGTTTTTAAGCATTTTGCATATTACAGGTCATCACTTTAATCATTGTTTATATCAGTGTTGAATTCAGACACTTTTCTCCAGGAGGAATTGCACTTTTTGACCATTGAAAACACAAAATCTCAAATCTTCTGGGGGGGGGGGGGTGAAATCAACACTGATTTATATTTAAAAAATTTATACTTTAATATGCGAGTGCATTTATGTGTGCACAAGTTTTTTTTTTTTTTTTTTTTTTTTTAATTCGGTATTTGCACAGTTCATGACACCTGGCCGAAACAGTACTCAGTACAATATTACTCAGAAATAAATTAAGATATATTTTAACTCTCTGAGCGGTTTGAGCATATTTTTCTGTTTCCCAAAAACAACTTTAATCTGTTGTAGACAAAAATATTTTCAGCAGAATTGTATTTCAAGATGTCTATCAAATAAAGGAGCATGAAGTGTATTTTAGAAACAAACAGGAAAAGAAAATTTTAATTAAAATTATTTTTATAAGCATTTTTATGAAAATGCCGGAATGCCTTCAAGATGCTCGGAGGGTTTAAAATATATATATATATTCCAATCAACCCAGTAGCAGAAACAGTGCAGCACGGAAGCGGGCGCTGCAGATTATTTTAAACCTTGCAGATTAATCCACCAACTTAAAAATAAATGCTGGGCTTAAAAAATAGCTGAAATTTGCTTTAAGTCTATAGATTTATGGTATTTGTTGTATCCTTATATTATATATATTCTTTATAAATGGAAATTTTGCTTACTTTAAGTGTTTCTGTTATTTCTTATGATAGTAGGCTTATTGGGTCATAGATAAATTTTTGTTTGCTGCAGACTGACGCAGAAAATTCTGCTTCTGGGCCAATGTATTTATATATTTATGCATGTAAGCATTCGCTGTTTTCTGTGGTAAAAATCTGTATGTACTTTAATGCAAATAACTTAAAAGTAGAGCTGGGCGATATATTGATAAAATTGATATAAAATGGTAATTGTGATAACGATATTAAAAAACCTTACAAAACGGTATATCATGAATATCATAATCGTGATGTAAACCGTGATTATCGTGGTTCTTCATTAAACCGCAACATTAAGCAGCACTTCTTCAGATTCGACCCAGTCTAAACCGTGGTATTAAATACTGAATCGTCTGTTCCGATTATTATGATACTAATGGAGTGTCTCCTCTCAAGTCTAAACCGTGGTATTAAAAATACCAATTCCTCGGTTTCAGTATTCTTGATATTAACGGTGCGACTTCTGCCAGTCTAAATTGTGATATTAAATACCGACTCCTCGGGTTCCATGTTCATGATACTAATGGTATGTGATTTCGTTTTGGTGGGTGATAAGTATCGTACATGCAGTTTTCTGTGTGATCACTGACATCAGATGATACATATATATATATATATATATGGTATTGACGGTATAAGCTGAATCTCTGAGCATATGCGTTTTATGCTTCAGACACCATGTCTTTCATTTCATTATGGTATTTAGATTTCAGCGATGTTGATGAATATTTGCTCTTTGTTATCGAACAATGTGTGAATCAGGACGATAAAGAAATGAAATATAACATTTTATTTGCAACAGTGGATTTAATTAGACAAATGAAATAATAATTATATAGCTGGGTCCTCAGGGCCACTTTTCTAACTTTGGCCGAGACGCCTCATGTGGCATATCATTGGAAAGGCCTGTGACCACTTATTCATGTTATGCACCTCCGGTGACCACCCCCCACTTCCACGTCTGGGGGGCACTTTTCTAAATTTTACCGAGACCCCTCATGTGACATATCATTGGAATGGCCTGTTGCCGCTTATTCATTTTATGCCCCTCCAGCATCCCTATCCCCCCCCATGGGAGGGCCTTTTCTAAATTTTGCCCCCCCCCTTATGTGACGTATCTTGCAAAGACCTGTGACCGCTTGATCATTTTATGCATTTCCGGTGCTCCGCCCACCACTTTGCCCCCCAAGGTGGCACTTTCCTAAATTTTGCCGACACTCATCATGTGACCATTTATTCATGTTATGCACCTTCAGCATTCCTCTCCCCACTTGTCCCCCCCTTGCGGGAGGGCTTTTTTCTAAGTTTTACCGTCACCCCTCATGTGACATATCGTTGCAAAGGCCAGTGACCGCTTAATCATTTTATGGCCTTCCGGTGCATCGCCCACCACTTGGACACCCCTGGGGGGGCACTTTTCTAAATTTTGCTGACACCCATCATGTGACATCATTGGAAAGGCCTGTGACTGCTTATTCATGTTATGCACCATCAGGGTCCCTCTCCCCACTTGTCCCTCCCCCCCCCCTCCGAGGGAGGGTCTTTTTGTATATTTTGCCATCACCCCTCATAAGACATATCGTTGCAAAGGCCTGTGACCGCTTAATCATTTTATGGCCCTCCGGTGCACCGCTCACCACTTTTCCCCCATGGGGGGCACTTTCCTAAATTTTGCCGACACCCGTTATGTGACATATCGTTGGAAAGGCCTGTGACTGCTTAATCATTTTATGCACTTCCAGTGCTCCGCCCACCACTTTGCTCCCCTCCCCTCCCCGGGGGGCACTTTCCTAAATCGATATATCGGAATATGATATAAAGATGCTGATTTATCATGATATTTAATTCTAGACATTGCCCATCCCTACTTAAAAGTGCTTTGCCATCGATCAGCATGATACCGATATCTATGTACCGATAATATTGTACCGATGTAATGATACCGATAATATTGTACAATACATTTTCGTCATTATCTAACATTAGTGCACACAAAATGCATTTGTATGCACTACATAGTTTATTATCTACCGATTCTAATAAGGATTTTATGATCGTAGTAGATATGAATGTATTTTATATGAAATTAGTACCAAATAATGAGAGATTTATTGATGTTGTTATGTCAGTAAATAACATTTTAAAGAGTTAGACTTTTTTGTTTGGTGCTATCAAGTTTTGACGGGTTCCATCTAGTGAATCTTTAAGACTTTTTTACTGTTGCTATAGAAATATTTTAGATTATTAATAATTTGTCTCGAATGAGTCATAAAAGGCCAACCCTGCCGCATGGCAATTAAAAAATATTATCTATCGCCAAATAAAATACAGCTTTTTCATCTCTAGTTACGTTTAGCTTTTTATTTTTTTAAATGGTGCAAGGACACGGTATCTAAAATGTCACTAATAATATGTGCATCCATTGTCTGCAATTTTCTATAATCTACGTTGCTTAGCAAAAGTAAATATCACAAATTTCACCTATCTGTTTCTGAAAATTATTGTGAACTTCAACCATTGATGGCCAATTTGTGCTGAAGTGGAAAAGACCATCACATCAAAAATACCTTTTGTCACAATTTTTGTTGCTGGCAAAAATTATACTAGTATTTTAAAACAGGGTTTTAAGGATTTTATTTTAACTACATGAGGCAAGAATGAAGAGATACTGATACTTAAAGCATATGGTTGCTCTACTCATTGGTTAAATCTTCTAGGTGACAATATAACTCCACAAACAATTACAAAACATGTCATTGAAATACAAAAGTACTTTCACAATTACCATGCTGTATATGCTTGGTTAAAAGAATGCAATGATCATTTTACACTACTCTTACCTTGCAACTTTTACTAGAACAGTCAGATAACTTGTTTTGAAACTTTTATCAATAACCACAGCCATTATACTAAAATTATTAATACACTATTAACATTTCTTTGAAATTATCAGACTATAATCTTTATAATGTTAAAGATCTTCTTTTGCAATTATAACCAGTTGAAAACACTTTAAATAGTCAGGAATGGGAAATATATCATTTTGCTTGCCACTGGCGAGTACCTTTCCTCGCAGGGCGAGTGGATTTTTAGGCAATCTTTGAAAATACTGCAGGCTATATAAGGTCTGGCAAAAACATTTTTTTAATAGTTGGTTATATTTTTCAAATTTACTTCGATAGTGCTAAGTTCTATCTTATACTAAACTTTCCTCTGTTGTATATATTTTTTAATAACAATTAATAATTTCTTAGTTACAGTGACTACTATAGTAACAATTTCTTAGTAACAGTGTAAACTATTTTTGCTGTGTGTTTTCTCATTGTTTTTGAACTGTACGTTGTATCTTGTTGGCTCATAAAATAAATCTTTGTTTGGTAAGATTTTCTGAAAATTCCCCATCCCTGTAAGTAGTAGTATCAATACAAAAACCCTTAATGGGTTAAAAGTTAGTGATGCAGCACTTTATCTTATTCTCTAAGAATTTTAAATATGGAACTTAAAAATAATGATATCAAATTTTGAGTGACGCTATGCTATTAATTAGGGATTGACCGAAGCAGCAATTTTGCCGAATACCGAATACCGAAGCTTCGGTCGAAGTGTACGCCGAATATTCGGTATTCGGCGACCGAATACTTGAAAATTTTTAATACGCATTTTTGCATATACTAGCTTTTTTAATAAACTTTAATTGAAATGAAATTCTCAATAATTTAATTCAGTTACATTTTTATTCTTAAATCTAATTAATAAAAAATTTAATGACTTTCTACTCACAAATTTATTAACCCATCACTTTTTATTATTTTATCACTAGTCAATACCCAAAAATAACCTATGAAAGTATTAAACTATGCAGGCTATTATTAAGGATAAGGACTACCAGAATAACAAAAGTTCATTCAAATAAAAAGAAACAATGTTGTTAATAAGCTGATTTACTGACTGTCTAATTATAAACATATTGAATAGGAATGTTCTCAAAATACAAAAAGTATCATATCAATTTGTACATTTAACTATTTTCTATCAAATTATTGATAGATATTTATATTTTGATTAATATTTTAACACTGTGGTGATGAAGATTACAAATTTGAACGATTTTGATATAACGGTTATAAAAGCTATAGGATAAGCATTGGAGTATACTTATTGGATGTGTGTATTTTCTTTAATAACCTTAGATATACAGATATGAACTCTAATATACTTATTTGATGTGTATATTAAAGAAAATACATATTAAATAAATTTAAATTTAAAAAAAAAACTAATGTAGAAGTAATTAAAATTAAATAAGGGATGCATCTTCCTTACTTTTTTCTTCTTCTCTAGTTGGCAGTTGTTTTGATTTCACCCCTATGTAGACTATTTTAGGAAGGAAAAAGTTTTTTTGAAATAAAAAATGGCCTTTGACTTGTTTTTTGCAGTGCAAGCTGAATTCTGAACTCATGCACATAATATTAAACCTCATTGTTTAGCCTATTCTACTGCTAAGTAAAAGACAATTCTTCTAATTCTAAAAAAATACTTATCTGCAATTATTCGGCCGAATACTTAAAAGTATTCGGCCGGAGCCGAATATTCAGTTTACATGCCGAACCACCGAATACCGAATCAACTATTCGGTATTCGGTCAATCCCTACTATTAATTATAATCTCTGTATATATTTCATCATTTTATTTTTTTATAATCGCATGTGCAAAAATTATGTTCAATTTAAAAAGATGTATAAAAGTTTAATCATTGATGCTTTATCATTCATATCTCTCATAAATTCAAAGTATGAGTTTAAAAAGATATGGGAACTACTTGCGAATTCACCCGGAGTCCGCTATCTTGTTTCTTTGTTGGTCATTTATAATCACTTTATGCTTAATTTAATAACATAACAACAACAAACATAATATAAACAACAGCAAACATAACATAAAATAAATAAATCCAAATAAATAAATTTAACATCGGCGATGATCAACAAAGAAACAAGGCGGACTCCGGGCGAATCCGCAAGTAGTACCAAGATATGAATTAAAAGTATTCTATTTTTCATGCACTTTTTCTAAAATTTTGGTATTTCATTAAGTTTATTTTGTTTCTAGGAAAATTTAATCCAATTTTATCTATGAAGGTGTACTTTTTTAATCTTTTGATCCTAAACCTCAAAAAAGTAATGATATCAATACAAAAACCCTTAACGGGTTAAAAGTTTGACGCAGCACTTTACTTTATGGCTATATGAATCTGAAATATGGGTCTTAAAAATTCTGATATCAAGTTTTAAGTGACGCTGTGCTATTAAAATGAATTTATATATATTTAATTTTTCATTTTGTTGTATTTATTTTTAATCAGTGATACTTTTTCATTCAAGATATGAGTTTTAAAAGATATGATATCAAAATTAAAGTGACGCTGTGATCTGACTTAGATTAGTTAAAAAATTACTTTACACATACTTGTGTTTTGTCTTCTGAAATATATTTAGAAATTGAAACATTTTTTTTTTCAATACACTATCAAATATGTCATACATTTTCTCAGCTGATGTTATGTATTAAATGTATTTAATTCAATAAATTTATTTATCTTTTGCGTCACGATATCCAGAACCATCGGTAAAATTTGTGTAAATGTTTTCTTTGCATCACACTATCTATTTGCATACTATTTACTTAGTTTAGATACTATGACGCAAAATAAACGTTTACACAAGTTTTACGGATGGTTCTGGATATCGTGACGCAAAAGATAAATAAATTTATTGAATTAAATACATTTAATACATAACATCAGCTGAGAAAATGTATGACATATTTGATAGTGTATTGAAAAAAAAAAATGTTTCAATTTCTAAATATATTTCAGAAGACAAAACACAAGTATGTGTAAAGTAATTTTTTAACTAATCTAAGTCAGATCACAGCGTCACTTTAATTTTGATATCATATCTTTTAAAACTCATATCTTGAATGAAAAAGTATCACTGATTAAAAATAAATACAACAAAATGAAAAATTAAATATATATAAATTCATTTTAATAGCACAGCGTCACTTAAAACTTGATATCAGAATTTTTAAGACCCATATTTCAGATTCATATAGCCATAAAGTAAAGTGCTGCGTCAAACTTTTAACCCGTTAAGGGTTTTTGTATTGATATATCCTATACGGGCAGTGAAAGCGCTAAAACAACCAATGAGAGAGAAGCAGTGGAAACGACTGGGTGGACAAGTAGCGACATCTACCGGAGAAGGAGAGAAAAAGAAAACAAAAAACGGGGAAATTTAAATTAATCTTTTCCAAATACTTGGAAAATCAGGAGTACTAGATAAGTCAACAGCTGTTTGCTTCTTTTCATATATTATTTGTGCATTTTTAACGTTGTTTTTCCTGCTTTTTAATATTGTTGCACAAAGGCTTTATTTGCTATTTTTATTAAAGTTTATATGTTTTTATAAAAATGTTTCATTTATATGCATATCAAAAACAAAATTTTACAAAGAGTATTTTAACCTTGAACAATCATTTTATATTATCTATCCTCCGTTTAAAGTGATATAAATATTTAATAGGGATCGCAAAGGAAACGAACCAAAAAGAGATCGAATTAATATTTAATCAATTCTGATTCTTAGAATTTAAGTGTTACAAGATATAGGATTTAATGAAATTTTTTTATGAGTGCATTATGGTTTCATGAACGTAGTGATCATGCATGCGTTGCTTCTGACTGAATATAATCAGTTTCAATTTTAATGCATTGAGATATTTTGCACATGGATAGAATTTTTTCGTATGTATTCATTTTTTAATTAGAAAGTACAGTAAACCCTGTCTAAGGCTTAATCGATCGCGACCGATGAAATTTTACGTCGTAGACAATATTCCGCCTTATGTAAAATACCTCCAAAATATAAATAAATGAGTAAAATTATAAAAATGCACAAGTTGTATATTTTTTTACTTTGGTACCGTTCTTTAAATTTAAATTTTTAATGAAATTAAACTTTTTAATTAATTTATAGTCTTTAATAATATTGAAAAACATTATTCGAACACTGAAATAAGTAGTATTGATTAGAAATTGCTTCAATTCTGAAATTTAATGCATGATATTCACTTTAACAAATGCAATCATATATTTCATCTTTAACATAGTTTCTCACGAGACGGAAAATAATATTTTATCGATGCTCTATTTTACTTCTATTTTAAGAAGCATTCTTCAGTAACATATTATGAGTCACATTCTGTTACTCCTTTTTATGGTTAAAAATTACCATATATAACCATAAAGTTAAATATGATTCGTTTGAATTAAATTTATTAATCTATTAAGAAATTTAATTAAAATGCTTGAAACTATCATGTATATAATCATATCTTTTAAAGTTTCATGAATGAAATGCATTTCAATTTTTCCGCCTTATGCAAAATTTTCGGTTCGGTGGGACGTTAAAAACCTTTCCGTTTCCGCGTTAGACAGATTCCGGCTTAGACAGCATGAATTAAAGTTATTTGCTTTGCGTTCGCCGAAACTTTGAAAAATTTCCGCGTTAGACAGACTTCTAGATTACACAGAGTCTGCCTTAGGCAGAATTTATTAAACTGTTTTTCCTGAACTTTTTTCAATTTGATTGCATAAACACACTTTCTTATTTATTGTAATCATTTTTAACACTTTTCAACATGATTAAAAAAAGTTAATAAATTCACTTTTTCTATCTATGCTCTAACTCTCGTAAATGCACGTGGATTGCCCCATAATTTTTATGTAATTTTGTAGTTTACAATAACATACCCAGTACTAAAAATGAAGTATGCAGCCTGTTTACAGGGGAGGGGGGGGGGGGGGGGCTCATAATATTTCGTTTCATTGCGGCCTATTGGGAAAAATAGTTTTAGGCGCATTTTATTGGTGTTACGTTAATTTTTTCAAACATAATTATATTGTTATGCATCACCGATGTGAATTACTGCTTGCTTTCACAGGGGTATAGAACAAGTAAGATTTATAGTTGTTTTATAGGGACACACAAAAGATCCCATTACATTATGGAATATGAGGAAAATACGTATGTGAAGCATTTTAAGAATGTTTTGATACTTTAAACATAAATAAATTTAAAATGATAACTAGCCTGCAATAAAATAAATTTTCTATAAATTATGGAGCCTTTAGCACATGTCACATGTCACATGTGACACAGGGAAGAGTTCCTTTTAATGACTGACTATCTAATTATTAAAATAAACTTGCCCGATCGTAACTCTGAGGTCATTTTGATGGTGGCAACATCAGACGGTTAAACTTTACTTTAACTGCAATGTTTAAACTTCTAAGGCTAATGCCAGACGAACGTCTATTTTCACGCATCTTCTTTCAACAAGAAAAAGAAACCTCTGCTATCGAAGGAGTTTCTTTTCATGTTGAAACAAAAAGTATGCAAACAGACGTTCGTCTGACATTAGCCTAAGTATCGCACATTTTTAATATTTACACCGCCGAAACGGGAAAAATTGTACCTTCCAATGCATTTTGTTTGAAAACTGCATCACAATTTCTTTGAAAACTGCATCGCTATTTACTCATTTTTTATTTATTTTTTAATATTTATCAAGCATGAATTTTTAAAAACTTATTTCTACTGCGTGCAGACGATTACAAAATATACCTCCGTTTGCGTATAAATTATTCCAGCTTATATTCCATTACGTAAATTAAACATTAATCAACAAATAAATAAAACAGAAATTTAAGACATGGAATCGAACTACGCCCTTGAGCAACTGAAATGAATAACATCAAAAACACTAATTATAAATAGTAATCTTAGGCGATTTCATTACGTTATTAGCTCCTGGCACGAGTTCAATACGAAAGCACCGTTTTAATAAATTTATATTTTTTCAACGAAATATTGCTATTTTTCAAATAAATATGATTTTTAATATTGTTAGTGCACATTAAAATACATATATATGAAATGTAAAAAGATATTAGAGTTATCAATTTTAAAGAAATCATTTTCATCGTTATTCTATTACCCTAAATGCCAAGGTTTATATCCTTATGATCGATAATTGCCAAGAGAGCGATTCACGCTGTAGTTTGCATTTGTAAATTTATCTAATTGCTGAACAGCACCGAATAGACTCAGCTAAACATAAATTAAAAACTAGTCAACATAGGAAAAGCAACGAACGAAACATGAAGCTCTGCCGCCACGACCGCCCGGAAGCCTGTCTAGTAGATCTCTGCCATGCAGTGATCAGGCAAATGTTCCTTCGTTGCCAGGCTTCAATCATTTCATGTGGACATATAAAAATCTCCAGCTGTCTGAAAGAAAAACTTCCCTAATTTTAGTGTATTACGTTCTGTATATAAATTCTATAGGTTATATGCAGGGCTGCATGAAAATTCGGGAACATTACTGGGATATAGACTGCAGTTGCTGAAAATGAATTATCATTGAAGTTATGTGTTTTTTTAAATGAAACATATTTAAATATCTTATTTCGTTGTATGAAAACGAGACATTGCTTAATAACATTCTCTTAGTGTTGGAAACTCTTTCCAATCTATCCTAGATGCATGATTTTTAAAAATAAATTTAAGTGAAGAATGATTTATTTTTCAAGAATATCTTTCGTGCATCCACTTAAAAAAAAACGAAGCTATTACGTCTAAATTAATGTTCTCGTTTCCGCTTCGCAGTTTTCAGTTGAGTTGCATTTTTTATTCCTTCTTTTGTTTTTAGTCTGTTGAGAGAGACATTAATTATGAATCCCAGTTGTAGAGATTTTGTTAATATACGCATTTATCCCATTTAAGATTTCGCTTCGCAAAATTCCTACGCATTTAGATAGAGAATAAAGAGTTATGCTGTTTAATTTTCTTTTGTCTCTTTAATTCTATTTACAAAGTATTTTAAACAATCAGGAAGTGAAGTTTTGTAATTTGCAATTGGTAGACAGGCAATTAAAATAAGAGCATTTAAAATAATAAAAAAATATACATAAATATATAAATATGAAAAGAAGAACTGTGATTATTTAGAAAGTGTTTTATTTCTTCTGTCTGGTATTTTACAGCTAAATGTTTATCTATTAACTCACAAAAGAAAGCTTTTATGCACTTGTAGAAATGTATTTCATTCACATAGGTGCAAAAGATGGAAATGTAGCATAACTATATTTACACATTGAAAGATAAATAAATTCTAATCTGGTTTTTTGTGTGTGTTTGCGTGACATACAAATACATAAATTTAACATTATATGAAATTAGACAGACAAGAATCTATATAAACTTTAAATTTGTGTTAAGTTTTTTTTCCCTTTTATCCGATTTGAAAATAATTAAGCTGTTATTTAAGCCATTATACATCATATTACAGTTAAAATTGTACTTTATAGATGGATAAGAATATATTAGAATGTATTACATAATTATAGAATACTGTATTACATTGTTTACCAAAGCTCGTTTAAGATACAGAGTGGTTAAAATTAAACTGGCGGTACTCAGAGGCTCATAGCTCCGGTTCTACTGAACGGATCCGAATTAAACTTCAGATATATGTTATGTATATTATGCTGCCAAGGTTTTCGTAAATAAAGTTCGAAAATACGCCATCAGATGGCACTGCACTGCTAAAATCCTATGCAAATGAGTAGCTAGTGCAATTTCGCTATAAAAGCGGCACTTCTGGCTTCAAACAAATCATTCGTCCGCAGTGAACATGCCGCTGAACAAGAAGGAAAGCGCCTTGATCGTAAAACTTTTTTATCAGAAAGAGAGCAATGCTTCGGCCTCACTCCTTGTTTATCGACGGATAAAAAACTTAAGGAGAGGACCCATGTCCGCAAATGCAGTTAAATGCATGATTTGTACGTTTGAAAAAACTGTTCCTCTGGATGTTCTACCATGAAGAGGATGACGGACATGCAACTGAGCCAGCAATCGTGGAGGAAGTTGCTATTATAACAGCTGAAGCATCTGAAAATTCTTCAAATGCTACAGTAAGTGGCCGCTCAATAGCACGATCATTGGACATTCTTTGGGATACCATGACCATGATTTTACTTATAAAGCTCTCTGAAGCTCTACCCTTAAGAGATGCATATCGTGCTACAGTTGAAACCGTCTTGCGATCATGCAAGTGGATGAGGACTGGCCATCGCATATATTATGGACAGCCTATGCTCATTTTCGCTTAGATAGTGCTGTTTGTTAACACACACAACTGCCGCATATGGAGTTCCACAAATCCTCATGCAGTGCAGCAATAGCCGCTACATTTCCCATACGTCACGGCAGTGGCGTAGCTACATATTCAGCGCCCTGGAGCAAGTAAAGTTTGTGCGCCTTCTTGTCACTCAAAAACGTTCTGCGTAGTTTTGATTTGAAGTTACATATATATATATATATATATATATATATATATATATATGTGTGTGTGTGTGTGTGTAACTAGCTGACCTGCCCGGCGTTGCCCGGGCCCGTTATAATAACGTAAACAAAACTCAAGTTTGTATGATTTTATATATTCCGAAAGTAGTTCAAATGAACCCGGTCTTAGGGATGGCCCACTGCCTTCGGTAGTGTCTAGTGTGTTCCCGACAAGTCTCTTTCTGAACTAACCTGTGGCCTGGGTCCCGCTACCAAAGGCAGTGTTCTGTACGCTCCGGAGACAATGAAAAACCAAGTTGAATGAGTCAAACCCCGTAGTAATCGAGCTCATAGAACCCGAGATAAGAATGCGAATCCTGGCGGTGAATCTATAATCTTTAAAACAGTCGTAAGCTAAGTTGAATGGACCAATTTAGGTTGAAATAGGGCCCATAATAACCGAGAAAAGAATGCGCCGTTAATGTTCAAAAATGGTGGTAGCAGAAGTCTAATACAAACTTTATAATACAGAAAGTAGCTGAATCGTAATCTAGGTTGAATGAACCAATTCCCGTTGAAATCGAGCCCCTAAGAACACGAGGACAGAATGCGCCCCCAAGCAGTGGATGGTGTTTGTGGCCCCCACCCCCTGTAAATTTAAGAAATTACCTTTAACAAAAAACGCGATATTTAATTCACGGCTGCAGTGAGTAAACGTAAGTTGATGCCGAAAAAGAAGATTAATATTCGAAAAAGTTGGTAGCTGAAGTATAAGAAAATTTTTTAGTCGTTTATAAGTAGCCGGAGGACCCTCGAACTATGCTAAAGAAAATTGCAAGACAATCGGATAATTTTTAAAGAAACTGCATCAAGGACCCTAAGAAGGCGATTAATAGTCAAAATTGCTGGTGGCTGAAGTGAGAGTAATTTTTATTTTGTTATTCTTGTAGTAGCTGGGGGACGTAAGAATTTGTTAGGAAAAAAATCTCAGTGAATCGGACCATTTTTAGGGGAGCTATAATAGGGGGACCAAAAGGGGCCAACTGATAATTGAGAGCAAGGCCTAAGGTGAAAACATGTTAAAACGTCCTAGTACTTAGCGCTTTAGATTTTCAGTTAGGCGAAATTAAGTATAGGGTATAAGTACTAATCAAGTACTAAACTTTAGAAATTTTTTTCAAGGAAATGCTTAAAGAGCCCTAGGGTCCCAATAAAAATATGAAGGTGTTGTCTCGGAGAGAGAAGTCTCCGACTCAATTTTGAAGTTATGCAATGATAGTGTGACACAATTAGGGGTAAAAAAAGCATAGCGCACAAACAGTTACCCTAGAGGGCCAGTATCTTAACTGAAATGTAGAAGTGGAAAAAAAAAAAAACTAAATGAAAAAAGAGCTCCGAAAACGAAGCTCAGATTAAAAGGAGGCAATTTATTAACAATTTAGGAACTTTAGGAACACAAAAACTTCAAGTGGCTCTGTACCAAGCCCCAGGGGTCCAGGGTCACAACTGGAATGTTGCTGGGCAAAAGGAATTTTTTTTAGTATTTTATATAGTAGTCAAAGGACGCTAGAACAAGGTCAAAGAAAATTACAAGATAATCGGATCATTTTTAAAGAAGCTGCACCAAGGGCCCCAAGAAGGCGATTAATATTCAAATTTTGTGGTAGCTGAAGTGTAAAAACATTTTTTGTCGTTGATATAGTAGCTGGGTTTCGTAAGATGTTGTTTCAAAAAAAAGTTATTGAATCAGACCATTTTTAAGGGAGATATAATTGGAGGTCCAAAAGGGGGCAAATGATAGTTGAGAGCGGGGCCTTAAGATGAAAATATGTTAAAAGGTTCTAGTACTTGGCGCTTTAGATATCAATAAGTCGAAATTAAGCATGGGGTATGTATTAATCATTCGAATAAAATTTTAAAGAAACGCGAAAAAAAGTGGGGAAAATTCTTTAAAAAGGGCACTAGGTGCCCAATAAAAGTGTGAGGGTGCTGGCCCGGGGAGAGGAGTCCAACTCTCAATTTTAAAGTTATGTATTGAGAGGTTGACAATATTAGGGGGGGGGGGAATGCATGGCGCACAAAAATTTCAAGGGGCCCAGGGTCTTAACTGGAATATAGAAACGGAGAATAACTAAATTGGGAAAAGGGTCCCCAAAACAAAGAAGATCGGGGCAAGTTATGAGCAATTCAGGGTATAAAAACTGAAAGGTGCTCTGGGGAACCGGTCATAAACAATTAAAAATCTGAGCTCCAGGCGCATCAGGACCTGTCTTGGACTACCCTCACCAAAATTTTCAGACTTCTACGTGCAATAGATTTCGTTGGCCACCACACACAGAGCGAAACTTTCTTTTATTAGTATAGACTAGCTGACCCACCCGGTGTTGCCCAGGTCCATGATAATATTCTTAAATAACCTTGAAATTTGTAGGATTTTATTTCTTAAGGCTGTTCTTAAATCCAAAGGTGCAACTTTATGACATACGTTTTAATTAATTTTTGCTCGAGAACGCATGAAACTAGCAGATGTTGTTATTCAGAAACTTTGTAATCGAAAGATGTTTTCCATATTTTTTGTAAACACAATAGGTCTTACAGAAAACACTATCAAAGTTGGTATTTTCAATGGAATTTCCCGAAGAAAGCAGAAAAGCCAGTCAACGAAGGGAGAAAAACGTCTTGTCATATATCTTTAACACGACTTTGTGTGAAATGCGCGCTCCAAAAATCGGTTAAAAAAACAGCCCTGAAGCAGTACAAAGCGCAAAAATCAGTATAATAAAATTTATTATAGAGGAAATTACATTGTACGAATACACGAAGCCTATACACATTTCAAACAAATACTTAATAAATGATTTTACAAATAACTAAATAAAATAAAATACGTATATATATATAAAGAGAGGCCACGCTCTTTGGTACAAGACAGACTGAAAATTCTTGAGGCAGGCCATGTCCAAACTGGTCATAGAAAAAATTCCAGACTATATACGTTAGTGTTTAAAAGATTTAAATGGTCCTTTCTTTCAAGAAAGAAACTTTCAAGAAAAAAAATCAATTCTTCTGCCTTGCAAAGAGAAATAAAAATCATTAATAAAAAATAAAAGTCTTCAAAAAAGTGATTTAAAAAAAAATTAAATGATTTAAGATTTTTCATATCTAATGCTTATAGTAAATTTTAAAACTATTAGTTTCAGCTGATGGAGGAAGCAGCTTTACCTGGTTTAGGGCGCACCGTCCCGCAGGTCGGTTGCCCGGCGGGCCAGTCTGAGCCTGCCAGAATGTGACTTAATTTAGTAAAATTCTATTTTTTTTATTATAATTGTTTATAGGCCTTGTTTCGGCATTGGCGGAATGAAAATTTATTGAAAATTATGTCTTTAAAAAAATGTTTAAGCTTTATGAATGAAAGTGCACGTTTTCTTTAAAACACGACGTCTTTATCACTAGTGGAAATATTTCGCCTCTGTATAAAATTAGGAACTAAGTTTTTATTCATTCTTATACTGTTTTGAACAAACAATATATCTGTAAACTGTTCAGAAAGTTGAATGAAGTAACTCCAAACATTTTCTTCCTTTTTTTTTAATCGAAAATTCATCGACTACTAATATGTGCTATCAGATGGTGGTGGAATGTGCGTGTGTGTCGAGGGAGTAGACACAGCCTGATTATGGCCTAAGCAAACTCACATTACTATGTTCGAAAAATATGTTTTGCCTTATTTAATCCTAAAATTCTGCGATTAAATAAGGTTTAATGTGGAAAACTACTGTTAGAAAAAGTGGTGTCATTTTGCATAGGCTATAATCAGGCCCTAAGGAACACTTAATTTGGTACTTAACTTTTCTCTGTTTTTGAAGCTTATCGATTTTGCATTTGACATTTGCAATATTTTCAAAATCTCAAAAACAATACGCACAAAATTTAAGTTGCTGTTTCCCCCTCAACCGCCCCCATCTAAATTTTGTCACCGTGGGCTGATGTAGAATATGTTTAAATCCGGCTCTTATTATTGTTTTGTAATCTGTATTGATGCATGTTTAGTTTCCACAAAACAAACAAAAAGAAAAAAGCTTCAAAATTTTCATTTATTGGTTTATAAAATGGTCAATAATTTTCTTCAACTTGTCACGCTATATTTTTTCCCAAATCGTAAAAAAATTTTCGTAAATTACTACTGTTACATCGTACATATAGGTTTCTCAGCGGTGAACTCTTTGGCTACCATTATTTCCGTACAGTAATCATCATGATAAACGTCGAAAACATTTCTAATAGAAATGTACCAGAAAGATTACTGTTTGGAAATAGTAGTAGCCAGTAAAGTGACCGATGTTAAATAAGTTTTGATTACTTTAAGATCTGAAAATCTTCAACAATCGTCTACGGAAAAGTTACAGAAAAAAGTCAGGCATGCTGAAACGGTGTTGGAGAAGTTACTCGAGGCTGCAATATGGTATGAATTAAAATTAAAACTTGATGAATAGAAGTCATTTCTTTCAACTGCGTATGAAAACATGTTTTAAATCGAAATAGTTGAGGTTGAACACAAGGTAAAATATCATAGAAATACGCTGATTGTAACAAGATTCATCTATAATGTCTGATTAATAATGAAAAAAGATACAAATATTTTAAGAAATCGCTATTTCGCTTTTTCTAATTTTGCGCCCTTAGGATTCGTGCGCCTGGAGCAGTTTGCTCCAACTGCTCCACGGTAGCTACGCCCCTGCGTCACGGCTTGGTGTAGATTAACTGCGGATTTTGTTTTGGGTCCGTATTTTTTCGAGGAAGTCACAACGGCTTTAATAGGAGTACAGGTGACCGATATGGAAGACTCTGGAAAATCATATTGTCCCGGCGTTAAGACAAACAGGCTGTTTGACTATCACAATATTCATGCAATATGAAACAACTGCTCATACAGCGAGATATGGAAAGAATGTGTTTCAAGCCAACTTCTCGGATAAAAGTGTCATCTCGCGTACTTTCCCAATTTTCTGGCCAGCAAGGCCACCAGCTCTGAACCCTTGTGACTTCTGGCTGTGGGATTTTCTCAAAGACCATGTTTATCAAGGACGTATAACTAATTTAGCGGACTTGAAAGCGAGAATCGTACGCCTTGTCTCTCTCGTTCCTACTGATATGTTGCGTGTGCCCGTTGATAGCGCGGTGGTACGCTTTCAGCATATTGTTGACCGACAAAGGATGCACATAGAGCATGTGTATGTGTAAATAAATATATATATTTTTAATGAAAACCTCGACCGCATGATCTACATAACTGACGTTTCATCCGGAGTTATGAGCATCTAAGTACCGTCAGTTTAGTTTTAACCACTCTGTATATTCACAGTTGGAGTATCACAGTCGATATTTATTACAATAGAGCAAAATATGTCCAGAACAGGAATCGAACCTTGATACCTTGGCTTTCCGAGACAATGCTCTAATATTTGACTTATCCGGTGTTCGTGTTGGTGTTGCATATGACTGCCGATTATCTACACGTGGGATATTAGACCCGAATGTGGAGTGCCTTATGGGGGGGGAGGGGCTCTTTCTAATGGAATCTAACCCCTACGCAAGGATATCGAAGATTCGAAGAAAACTACGGAAAACTCATAATGATTAGGCCGGCGGGCGCTATCAGTTTCGAACCCTGCAACTCCCGTATACCATCGTTGAGAGCAGAACCTCTCTGCCACCTTTTGAGCTATCCGCAATACCTGGCAGCCGTACCTGGCTGACATAGTTGACTCTTATTTATTGGACATGGCTGCGAACTAAAGTGGTAGCTTCATTCATCCGAGCTGTAAATAGAGCACTTGCATTAGGAAATTTTATGGTAATACGGAAACTCTTGTATACAATGTATTCCGTGTTATCTCAAAAATTTCATCATGTAATCTCATAGTTATAGCTTGGAGGAAGGAAACTAGCGCTGCAGTTCACAGCCATATCCAATAAATAAGAGCGAACTATGTTAGCCCAATACCGCCCGGCTACCTCAAAATGTAGAGCACGGTTGTTGGCACGGCAAGCCAAGATATCCAGATTCAAATCCTGGTCTGGACATTTTTCACTCTGTTGAAATAAACATTGACTGTGATACTCCAACCATGAATATGATTTATCAATTGAAAATTTAAAAAATCCCTTTTCTTCATTGGAACCCCGTTTAAAATATTAAAATAATAAAACCTACTCGTTCAAGAACTTAGTTACGGATCTGTTTATATTTGGTTGGTTAACCAGAATTCACTTATGAGCTTATTCGGAATCACAATTTAATGTTAAAGGTATCTTTCAACACATACCCATTGGAATGTACTAAAACTTTTTAAAGCAGAGTTTGGGAGCAAAATAATTTATCATTCCCTAAATCTCTTTCACTCACTTGAACATTTTAAGCTTTATTATGTCTAATGTTCGTTTTTCGGCAATGCAGTTTTCAGTTTCAGAGTGAGACTTTTAGGTAGCTTTCATTACAAAAAGCTACCTATTGCAGCCGTTCGGAGGAAAGCGATTTCAAAAAATTTTGGTATATTTTCATCGATCATGACCCCCAGACACCGAAACCACCCTCCGTTCAAAAGTTGATATATATATATATATATATATATATATATATATATATATATATATATATATATATATATATATATATATATATATATATATATATATATCCATATATATATATATATATATATCTGACCTTTGTCATACTGTAACTCTCAAATTTGTGAACCGATTTGGATGAAATTCGGTATGTACATAGTACATACCAATGTCTCGACCGAGTTCGTTGGCCAGCTTCATCCGCCATTTTGTTTCAAAATGGCGGCCATTTAAAAAAATTTAAAAAATTTTTAATTTGAAATGTGGTACCAAAGAATTGAAAATGGAAAAATATTGTTTTCTTATGTATTTGACCTTTATACAAAGATTACGGAGCAGTTTTTGTTTCGTCTATATCTTAAAAAATGGCTGAGTTATAGCATTTTGAATTTCTAGCGTGGCTGACATTTTGAAACGTCCTGAAATTTGTCACGCGATAAAAGGCGTATTTATGAACCGATTTGGATGTAACTTCGTTTGTACATAGTACATACCAATGTCTGGACCAAGTTCGTTGGCCAGCTTCATCCGCCATCTTGTTTAAAAATGGCAGCCATTTAAATTTTTAAGAAAAATTTAAATTTGAAATGTGGTACCAAAAAATTGAAAAGTGACAAAATATTTTTTTCTTATTTATTTGACCTTGATACAAAGATTCGGGAGCAGTTTTTGTTTCATCTATATCTTAAAAAATGGCTGAGTTATAGCATTTTAGGTAGCTTTCTTTACAAAAAAGCTACCTATTGCAGCCGTTCTGAGGAAAGCGATTTCAAAAAATTTTGGTATATTTTCATCGATCATGACCCCCAGACCCCGAAACCACCCTCCGTTCAAAATTGATATATATATATATATATATATATATATATATATATATCTGACCTATGTCACACTGTAACTCCCGTAATTATGAACCGATTTCGATGTAATTCGGTGTGTACATAGTACATACCAATGTCTCGACCGAGTTCGTTGGCCAGCTTCATCCGCCGTTTTGTTTCAAAATGGCGGCCATTTAAAATTTTTAAAAAATTTTAAAACTTGAAATGTGGTACCAAAAAATTAAAAATGGAAAAATATTTTTTTCTTACGTATTTGACCTTTATACAAAGATTCCGGAGCAGTTTTTGTTTCGTCTATATCTTAAAAAATGGTTGAGTTATAGCATTTTGAATTTCTAGCGTGGCTGACATTTTGAAACGTCCTGAATTTTGCCACGCGATAAAAGGCGTATTTATGAACCGATTTGGATGTAACTTCGTTTATACATAGTACATACCAATGTCTCGACCGGGTTCGTTGGTCAGCTTCATCCGCCATCTTGTTTAAAAATGGTGGCCATTTAAATTTTTAAGAAAAATTTAAATTTGAAATGTGGTACCAAAAAATTAAAAATTGAAAAAATATTTTCTTCTTATGTATTTGACCTTGATAAAAAGATTCGGGAGCAGTTTTTGTTTCGTCTATATCTTAAGAAATGGCTGAGTTATAGCATTTTGAATTTCTAGCGTGGCTGACATTTTGAAACTTCCTGATTTTTCTCACGTAATAACAGGCGTATTTATGAACCGACTTGGATGTACCTTGGTGTGTACATAGTACATACAAATATCTCGACCGAGTTCGTTGGCCGGCTTCATCCGCCATCTTGTTTCAAAATGTCGGCCATTTAAAAAAATTAAAAAATAAAAAAATTTAAATGAGATACCAAAAAATTGGAAAGTGAAAAAGATTTTTTTTGTATGTGTTTGACCTTAATACAAAGATTCCGGAACAGTTTTTCTTTCGTCTATATCTAAAAAAAATGGCTGAGTAATAGCATTTTGATTTTCTCTTGTGGCTGACATTTTAAAACGACTTGATTTTTGTCACGCGATAACAGGCGTAATTATGAACCTATTTGGATGTAACTTGGTCTGTACATAGTACATACCAATGTCTCAACCGAGTTCGTTGGCGAGCTTCTTTCGCCATCTTGTTTCAAAAGGGTTGCCATTTAAAAAAAATTAAATTTAAAATTTAAAATGAGGTATTAAAAAATTGGAAAATGAAAAAGATTTTTTTATGTGTTTGGCCTTGATACAAAGATTCCGGAGCAGTTTTTGTTTCTGAAAATTTGTTCTTTTGTTTATATCTTAAAAAATGGTTGATTTCTAGCACTTTGAATTTCTAGCATGGCGAACATTTTGAAACGATCTTGTATTTGTCACGCGATAACACACGTATTCGCCTATTTCGATGTAAGAAGGCATGTGGATAGTATACATCAACACCTCGACCAAGTTCGCTGGCCAGATTCATCAGCCATCTTGTTTCAAAATGGCGACCATTAAATTAAAAAATATATATATATTTAAAGTGAGGTGCAAAAAATTAGAAATTGAAAAAGGTTTCTTTCTTAAGTATTTGACCTTGATAAAAGGATTCAGGAGCACTTTTTTGTTTGTCTTTACCTTAAAAAATGGCTCAGATATAGCAGTTTCAATTTCTATTGTGGGTGACATTTTGAAAAATCTGATTTTTTGCATGCGACAGCACTCCTATATATTAACCGATTCCGATGTGAGTGAGCATGTGTACAGCAATTACTAAGGTCTCGACCAAGTTCACTGCTTAGCCTCATCCACCATGTTGTCTTAAAATGACAGGCACTTTAAGAAATTGCCGAATTTGGCAGCCAAATATATGTTACTTTAAAGAAAAGCAGCTTAGATAAAGCTGACTAATTTCGCGAAATTCTCATTCATTATATTGATAAAAATTAGTATTGAATCTCCTATATTCGGTTTCCACTAAATTGAGCTTCGTGTGTTTGTATGATATAATTTGGCTTTTTTAAAATAAGGATTATGAAAGCTACCTCTTCCTCCCGGCACTGGCCGGAAGGACTTTTTAATTTTTATCCGCCCTCTTCTTCTATGTTTCATTTTTGGACTTTTATTTGGCTGAGAGATATTAATTATGGATCTTAGTTGTGAATATATTGTAATGTATTAAAACGTTTTTTTTTATTTTGTTTATCCGAAAAAAAAAATATCATTGCTTGAATTGCATTCACGAGTTCTTAAAATAAATAAATACTTAAATAGAAGCTATTACTTCTAAATAAATGTTCTCTTTTCTGCTTACAGTGTTCAGTATTGGCGCATACTTTATTTTTCTATAATGTTTAGTTGTCTACAAGATATAAACTATGAATCTTAGATGTGGAGATTTCACTTTTATATATTCATTCCAGTAAGTTTTCGTTTCTCTGAATCCCGTAAACGGAAGAAAATAAATGAAAACAAAAAAGTTATACTGTTTAAAACTCTATTATTTTATTTTCTCACATAATTATGATCAAAAAGTGTTTGAAAGCAGTTACATATTTTGAATCAAGTAAAAGGTTTTTATTTTGCAGTTGTTAAGGAAGCAATTAAAATAAATACATTTTAAATGCAGAAAAAATATTGGAATGGTGGGTATCTGCAGAAAGCTCTTTGCTTACCTGGCTCTTTGCTACATTTTTTGATTCAAAATTTGCTTATAAATTCATAAAAGAAGTTTCAATAAAATAAATTACTTTCAATTCAATAAAAGAAAGTAATTATATGATATACTATAAATTCTGAACGAAAACGTTTTTCCCATAGCACATTTATGTTACTCTTTGCTTTACCATATTGTACATATTTTTTATCTCAACAGTACATTTATGCTGTTTTTGGCTTTATCACTATTGTACATATTTATATGCATTTAAAGACGCAGAATGTTCTTTTTTTTTATTGAGTTTATGTCAAACAATATTCATCATGTGTCGAATTACTTAGACGTACTAAAGGGAAAAAGCAGAAGCTATTACGCCTAAATTATTGTTCTCTTTTTCAATTCGGAGTTTTCAGTTGAGTTCCATTTTTTATTTCTCCAGTAAATTTTAGCTGGCTGAAAGATATCAATTAGTTGTGGAGTTTTTATTTATATATTTATTGCATTGCATTAAGCTTTTGTTTCTAGCATTCCATTGAATTTAAATACTGAGAAAAATTTACGTTGATTAAACCTGTTTTTTCCCCTTGTTTCTGTTAAATGTATTTACGAGAAATTTTAAACAGTCAGACGAAGGTATTCTGTAATTGTCAAATGCAAAAGAGACACTTAAAATAAACTCATTTGCTATGCTGAAAATATTTTGAAAATATAATTAAATAAAAAGTGTGTCGTATTTTCTGTTTTGCATTGTATGGTTAAATATTCATCTATGAGTCTTGGTTGTAGAGTTTTCGTTTATATATTTGTCGCATTAATCTTTTGTTTCTCCAATTTCGATGAATTTAAATAAAGACAAAATTTACGTTGTTAAACCACATTATTTTCACTTGTTTATATGACTTTTAAATATGATTTAAAATATTTTAAACAGTAAGACGAAGAAGTTTTGTAACTGTCAATTGTTAGAGAGAAAATTAATAAAACCTCCTTTGCTATTCTGAAAATATTTCAAAAATATAATTGTATAAAAAGAGTGTTGTATTTTCTGTTTTGCTATTTTTATTTGAATATTTATCTATTAAATGGCGAAAGAAAACGTTCTATAAGAGCAGCTTTAAAATTCATATTTTTAATAATTATAGAAAAAATAATATAATTTTAATTGCTGCGTATGTCACAACAATTAAGAAAATTGTAAAACTTGAAGAGTTTTTAGAAGTTATTTTTTTCTTATAAATATTTCGACTTATATATACATTTAAGGGGACGAGGGACCTTAAAAATAAATTTTTTATTTTTTGTAAATTTCACCTTAAATATTACTCAAAGATACATTATATGCATTATGGCATGCATTTTTTACAAAAAAAAAAAAAAAAAAAAAAAAAAAAAAATTAAGTCATTTTTGAGAAAAAAGTGGAATTTTACGCGTTGTTTTAGAAATCTCGGAAATGCCCCATGCGCGTTCCATATCAATGAAAATCCCCAATATTTTTTTATAAAAGTTTGGTTTATATATATAAAAAAATCTGTGCATCGAATTTTATATATTTGAATATAAAGGTTAAAAAAAATTTTTGAAATTTTTCGAAAAAATTTCAAAATTTCAGAATTTTTTATTTTTTTTCATTTTTTTTGCAAATTTAACTTTAAATATTACTAAAGGGTACATTATATGCATTACAGCATGCATTTATCACAAAAAAATTAAAAAAAAAATATTTTTGAGAAAAAAATGGCATTTTACGTGTCGTCGTAGAAATCTTCGAAATGCCCCCTGCGCATTCCATATCAATAAAAATCACCAATATTTTTTATAAACGTTTGGTTTATATATATAATTAAAACTGTGCATCGAATTTTATGTATTTGAATATAAAGGTAAAAAAAAAAAAAAAAAAAAAAAAAATTGAAAAATTTCGAAAAAATTTCAAAATTTCAGAATTTTTCATTTTTTTTTCATTTTTTTTTTGCAAATTTAACTTTAAATATTACTAAAGGGTACATTATATGCATTACGGCATGCATTTATCACAAAAAAATTTAAAAAAATTTATTTTTGAGAAAAAAATGGCATTTTACGCGTCGTCATAGAAATCTTCGAAATGCCCCCTGAAATGCCCCCTTCGAAATTCCATATCAATGAAAATCCCCAATATTTTTTATAAAAGTTTGGATTATATATATAAATAATTATCTGCATCGAATTTTATATATTTGAATATGAAGGTGTAAAAAAAAAAAAAAAAAAAATCAAATTTTTTGAAATTTTTTCGAAAAAATTTTGAAAATTTTATTATTTTTTTTTTACCTTTATATTCAAATATATAAAATTTGATGCACAGTTTTATTTATATATATAAACCCAAACTTTTATAAAAAAATATTGGGGATTTTCATTGATTTGGAATGCGCATGGGGCATATCGAAGATTTCTAAGACGACGCGTAAACTCCATTTTTTTCTCAAAAATAATTTTAAAAAAGTTTTTTTTTTATAAAGGCTTGTCATAATGCATATAATGTACCCCTGAATAATATTTAAAGTTAAAATTTCAAAAAATAAAGAATTGATTTTTAAGGTTTTTTAAGGTCCCTCGTCCCCTTAAGATAAAAAAAATTAAATTGTATACTTCAGAAATTGATGGAAATATTTTTTTTATACTCTACGTAATTTTATCGTTTTAGTACACATGCCAGTTATTAGCAATATTCAGAAAAGTTTTTAATTTTGTGTTTCGGATATTAATGGACATTGATAATTGATGGACACAAATGTTGTATTTATGTTTATCTGTAGAAAAGTTGCATGTTCTTTTCTGTATTTTTTCAATAAAAATTTGCCCATGAATTCGTAAAGGAAAATTCAATAAAATAATTTTTAATTTCAATTCAATAAAAGAAAATAATTATATGACTTACTATACATTCTGAACGATTTCCCCCCCAATATCACATTCAGGCTACTCTTTGCAATAACTTTATCGTTACTGTACATATATTTCTGCATGTAAAGATGCAAATCTTTTTTTAAGTTGAGTTTATGAGAAAGAAGATTTATCATGCCGCGAATCGTTTTTACGCATTCTTCAAAGAAAGAAAAGCAGAAGCTATTCTGTCTAAATTAATGTTCTCTTTCGCAATATGCAACTTTCAGTAGAGTTCTATTTTTTATTTTTTCTCTAAATTTAAGCTGACTAAAGGATATCAATTATGAATCCTAGATGTGAAGATTTCGTTTATAAGTTTATTGCATTTTATTTTATTTATCTATTTACTATTTTATTTTTATTATTTACTAATGAATTTAGATAAAGAGAAAAATTTAGATGGTTTAAACATGTTTTCTTTCAGTTGTTTCTATTAGTAAAATTTACAAAATATTTTAAACACTAGGCCGAAAAAATTTTGTAATTTTAAATTAGGAGGAAAATTTATTAAACTCGTTTGAGATGCTTAAAAATTATCTAAATTATAATTGTATAAAAAGTTGTATATTTTCACTTTTTATTGCCTAGTTAAATATATTTGAATTGATGATAGAAAGCATTATATGATAGCAGCTTTGAAAACAATATTTTTAATACTTATAGTAAACCTATAATTTTAATAGTGATGTATAGCACAGTTAATTGAGAAAACCCGATAATTTAAAGAGCATTTAGATTTATGTTTTATTATAAATTTGTCGAATTATACATACATTGAAGAAAAGAAATAAAATGATATACTACGAAAATTGATAGATATTAGTAATTGAAGGACAGAAATATACAAATTATGTTTATCTAGAGCAAATGCTGCTGGTTCTTTTCTCTATTTTATGGATAAAAATTTGCCCATGAATTTATAAATGTACTCTTAATAAAATAATTGTTACTTTCATTTCAATAAATGAAAGGAATTAAATCATGTACTATAAATTCTGAACGAAAACTTTTTTTCTCCCCACAGTACATTTATGTTACGCTTTGCAATAACTTTATCATTACTGTAGATATTTTCATGCATTTAAAGATGTAAAATCTTTTGTAAGTATAGTTTATGGGAAACAAAATTTATCATTCCCCGAATCATTTTAACGCATTCTTCAAAGAAAAAAAAGCAGAAGCTATTACGCCTAAATTAATGTTCTCTTTTGCGATATGCAGTTTTCTGTTGTTCCATTTTTTATTTCTTCTCTAAATTTTAGCTGACTGAAAGATATTATTTATGAATCCTAGTTGTGAGGATTTTGCTTATAAGTTTATCGTATTAAGCTTTTATTCTATTTTATTTTATTTTATTTCATTTTATTTTGCTTTTATTTATTTATTTATTTATTTATTTATACGTTGAATTATCCAAATTTTTAATTGCAGGTTACAATCAATTGCTCCTAATTTTTTAACACTGTAATTTTCAATTACACTGTAAAAAAAAATAAGATGTGAATCTGCGAAACTAGTTTTTGTAAAGCTACAGAAACCTTTATGCTTAAAAATTTTCATCTGTAATATATATATATATATATATATATATAAAGGATGTAAGTCTACATAACTAATTATATATATATATATATATATATATATAATTTACAGAAATCTGTATAATTAATAAAATTTTATCGTTAACCCGGAATAATTACATGAATTTTTTTTGTTGCCGTTACATAAAAAATTCTAGGCATCCCAGTTTCCTGGAATATTCGTAGTAACTTTACAGATTTATTATTTATTTATTAAGTTATATTACAGTACAAACATTAATCTGCAACATGATTTGTTTTTGTTGTACTTGCATAAAACATTCTCGGCAACCGAGTTTCCTAGAAAAATCTTACTTGATATATATATATATATATATTACAGTGTACGAGGAAAATAAAATAAATTCGATTTAGATGCTGAAAATTATCAAAATTATAATTGTATAAAAATTGTGATATAATTTCCACTTTTCATTGTCTAATTAAATATTTTTCTGTGAATTGGTGAAAGAAAATATTATATGGAAGTGGCTTTAAAAACCATGTGTTTGATTCTTATAGAAAAACTCATACAATTTTAATAGCTACGTACAGCACAATTAAATGAGAGGATTCCAAAACGTGAAATCTTTAGAAATTATGTTTTGTTATAAATTTTTCGACTTATGCATACTGTTAAAAAGAGAAATTAAATTATATACTACAGAAATTTATGGACACAAATATTGCAAGAATCTTTATCCATAGAAAACGTTGGTGGTTCTTTTCCGAATTTTCTGAATAAAATTTTGCCAAAGAATTTGTAAAAGAACTTTCAATAAAATAATTGTTACTTTCAAATCAATAAAAGAAAGTTATTATATGGGGTGCTATAAATTCCGATCGAATTTGTTTTCTCCCTATAGCACATTTATGCAACTCTTTACAATGACTTTATGCATTTAAAGATGCAAAATCTTTATTAAGTTGAGCTTATGGGGAAAAAAAGATTTATAATGTCCTGAATCGTTTTAACGCATTCTTTAAAGAAAAAGAAACTGAAGCCATTACACCTAAATTAATGTTCTCTTTCTGACGATATGCAGTTTTCAGTTCAGTTCGATTTTTTTATATCTTCTCTAAATTTTAGCCTACTGAAAGATATCATTTATGAATCCTAGTTGTGGAGATTTTGTTTATAACTTTATCGCATTAAGCTTTCATTTTATTTATTTATTTATTATTTTATTTTAGTTTTTTTTTCTTAGTTTTTTTGCAAAATTTTACAATTTGATGAATTTAGATAAAGCGAAAATTTCACATGGTTGAAACTTCTTTAATTTCACATGTTCCTGTTAATTATATTTGAAGTCAGCCGAAAACGTCTAGCAACTTTAAGTTAGGCGGAAAATAAAATGAACTCGTTTGAGCTGCAGAAAATTAACGAAATTATAATTGTATAATAAGAGTATGATATTTTCCACTTTTCATTCTCTTGTTAAAATCTATCTATTAGTTAATGAAAGAAAATATTATTTGGATGCAGCTTTAAATATCATATTTTTAATACTGTTATAAAACCTTATATGATTTTAATAGACATAGCACATTTAATTGAGAAAATCTGAAACCTCGAAAAGTCTTTAAAAATTACGTTTTATAACAAATTTATCGACTGATGCATAAATTTAAAAATCAAATTAAATTATATACTACGGAAATCGGTAGACATTGAAAATTGATGGACACAAATTTTTAAATTATGTTTATCTAGAGGAAATTTTGCTGGTTCTTTTATCAATGTTCTTAATTAACTTTGCCCATGAAATCGTAAAAAAAAACTTTCCGTTGCTTTCTGCGATAACTTTACCACTACTATACATATTTGTGCATTTAAATATACAGATGCCTTTTTTACGTTAAGTTCATTGTTGAATTCAGGGGGTAGCATGGGGGAAACATTCCCCAAGGAGCATTTGAAATTTTGTTCTTTTTAATAGATAAAAGTGCAATATCCCCAACGGATCTCTAAAATATCAATCCCGGAGCCACAGAAAAATCTCCCGGAGAAAAACCACTGAATTCAACACTGTTTCAGTTTATGTGAAAAAAGCTTTATCATGTCCTTAATCACTCTAACGTATTATTTAAAAGGGAAAAAACGAAACTAATACGCCTACGATAATGTTCTCTTTTGCTATTTTCAGTATTCAGTTGATTTCCGTTTTTTATTTCTCCTCGAAATTTTAGCCGGCTGAAAGACATTAATTATGAATCACAATGAATTGAGGAGGTTTCGTTAATATATATATATATCACATTAAGCTTTTGTTTTGCAAAATCTTGGAATTCAATGAATTTAAATAAAGACAGACAATTATGTTGTTTAAACTGCTTTCGCTTGTTTCCATCCATTATAATCACGAAGTATTTTAAACAGTCAGACGAATCTAATATATTATATCGATTGACAAACCCTTTTTTTAATGCATCTACAAAACGCAGGACAATGAATGAGATATAATTCGAAAGGTTTTTAAAATAGGTCCCGCTATAGTATGCTCACATTTCTTTAACGAGTGTTTTTATTAAAAATTGCAGTTAATTGAATCAGCATTGTTTACTTAAATGTTATGAAATGTTTTTCTCAAATCAGTGTTGCAAAAAAAAAAAAAAAAAAAAAAAAAAAAAAAACACCGCATAATATCCTGCTCAAAAATGATTATAAAAATTAAATATTAGAAATAAATATGAACTGTAATGTCTCTGCACTGGTTTATTTTAAATTTATTATTGCAAAATTGAATTGCTTATAAGAATAGATACTATATATATACAGAACCAGTGGTATGTCTCGTGTAGCTTAACACTTTATCTACTAACGGTAAATGCTTCAAAGAAATATAAATATGCAATACACATTAATAATAGCAATGTTTTACAAGTGTCACCAGACATCATTTCAAACAATTTAATTGCGGAATATCTCTTCGTATTCAAACATAATTATATTTATATAACATTTGCTTCTTCCATTTAAACCTTTATCTACTGACTGCACTTATAAGTACCATTAAAATAACTTTTTATAAAATTCATTTAATACATCGATTAGTAGTGATACAGTTTAAAATGATTTATAGATGCATTACTTTATCTTGTTCCAAAAGCATTATTGGTTATACAAAACAAAAATATTTTTAAATGGATGATTACTTTTGCCATTGCATCTTTTCTGCTTTCTTGGTGTTGGGGGGGGGGGGGATTTTTCAATTGTGGAATATTTCTATATTTCTATTGTAAGAACATTATAGTTGTAGATTTTCTAATTTTACAAAATACTAAGAAAAATATTTAAAATAAAAGATTTGTGTGGGGTTATAAATATTGCACAATATCACTATAAATTCAAATTTAATTAATATTTCTAAATCCTGCAATTTTTCTGAATTCGTTCAAAAATTTATTAAAGGGTTATGTAAATCTTCTAATGTAGTTTCAAAAATGTACGAAAAATGATTCAGAAGATAAAGTTTTCATGAATTGATAATTCAGTACATAAAGGGTTAAAAGATGTGCTTTTGTTATGTTAGGTTAAATTGTTTTCTATATGTATTCAGTTAATTTTACTTTGTCCGGTATTTTTCCCATTGCAATGACATCATTCTTTAATGCATTTAAAATGTGATTTTTATTTTTATTTCCAGTTCGTGCCTTTTGGTATCGTGTACCATTTTTACTATCATTTTTATGAAATAAATGAGAAGATTTCTAAGAATAAAAGACTTGACTAATGTTAGTAGGTAGTTTTAACCTTATTTTTATTTTAATTGCAACTTAATTTGCATCTAAGAATGTTAGATATTTCTAAAACATATCGGACTAAAGTGAGAACTATGAGAATGATACATCGATAGACAGGGTAAGTACAAATGATAGACCCGACTCGAAACTACTGCACATACTACAATAAGTGATACAATCCATTTGTGCCTGAATTTTTGTTTGCCTGAATTTGTTGTTAAAATAAATTTAAAATGTTGCAAAATGCACTGGAAAAAGACTAAAAAAAAATTACGCTACACTTTAAAAAAATATTTATTTGGTAAAATGTAAACGTACTAAATATGGAAATATGCTTAATATTTGTAATAATCTAACATGCATAATTTTATGTTTTGTCTATATTTATATAAAATAAGCTTTTAAATTGTATATTATGCTATACACTTTAATTAGTATTTTTATGAATTACTAAAAATATATATTTATTTCTTTGTAGAGACTAATAGCATTGTAAGTATTAGTAATAATAAACTAAGAATAATCGTATTTGGGGCTTAAAAACAATTTGTTTCATAATCATCTTGAAACAGACTTTACATAAATAACTGTCTTCCCAATGGCTAATAAAAATATGTACCAGTTCTTACCTAGCGTCCTATATTTTGTTCGTTACAAAAATATATGGAAAATAGGCTTGAACATATAATTTCACAATTTAAAAAAATACGCATTTCAAAGAAGTCTACAAGCTATGATTATGATTTATTTATTTAGATCCTTGGTCAAAAAAAAAAAAAAAAAAAAAAAAAAAAAAACACAAATAAACTTTCTTTTTACGTTTCGCCACCTTGAAAAATGAAAAATCTATCAACCCCGAAAACAGCCTTCATTTAAGCAAATAATTGTCCTTCTTATGGTACCATCTTTTGGTAACAGATAAAGACATTTATAGATAATTATTTCATACAATTTTCACGTTATAAAGAAGAAGAAAATTATACATATTTATTAGAATTTGAAGCGTCCCAAAAATGGGACGCTAGGCATAAATGGCTTAAAGAGATTTTTTAGTTAGTAATGTTCGATGTGTGACCCCTTTGAAACACGGCATACGTCTAATCTATAATCCAGTGCGTTCCAAACATTTTGTAGCATCACTCTTTCAATGGTTATGAATGCTGCACAAATGCGTTCTTTAAGTTCTGGCAGTATTTTCGGCGACATAAAGAATGTCTTTGACACTGCCAGAACTTAACTTCAAGGGTTAACTTCCCTTTATCAAGGAACATAGAAAAAAACACAGCAATGAGTGGACATAGGTCATAAGTTTTCATATTTTTCTTTACACAATAAACACAGAATTCTATAACAACATGTATAATAATCACTTATAAACAGATTCAGTTAAATAAGGCTATAAAAAGTGATAAAATATCTTTATTAAGATTGACGAACGTTTCATCACACAAACGGTTACATTTTCAAAATCATTCATGATAGAAAATATTTTCCCATTAAAAATATCACACCCATGTGAAAATATTTTCTATCATGAATTATTTTGGAACTGTCGCCGTTTGTGCGATGAAACGTTCGCCAATCTTAATAAAGATATTTTATCACTTTTTATAGCATTATTTAAATTAACCACACAAATTTCGTTAAACACATTGCTTGATGAAACACTGAACTTATTTAAAAATTAATTTAAATATATTCAGCAACAAATTTCAAAAATTACACTTTGAAAACGTCATACGGGTCCCTTGGTTAATTTTATCATTTTCAATTGCTAAGGAAGAAATCTAGATAAACTAGTTTGAGATACTGAAATTTCTTTTTAATGTAATTGTATACTAGTTGGATGTGCTAATCCCAAAACTTTCTTCTATCTCATGTATCTTAATATTTCAAAATGTGGTTACAAATACCAATAACACCAAAAATTTTATTAGTTTTATTAGTATTTTTATTAGAATTATGCATAAATTTTCGACGGTACAATACTGAAAGTTGCACAAAAATTGCTATTACAGCGTTCCCCTCCGGTGGAATTTTCAATATTCAAGGAGAACCTTCTTGCCATGGTCAAAAGCATACACAAAAATTGATTCAATTCTGTGCATAACTTCATACACTTTTCAATGGTACAATATTGAAAATGGCCCCAAAATCGCTATTACAGTGCCCCTTTTCGGCGGATTTTTTTCCAAATTAATGGAGGACCTGCTTGCTATAGCCACAAACTAAAAAAAAAAAATTGGTTCAATTCTATGCACAACTTCATACACTTTTCGATGGTACAATATTCAAATGCCACAAAAATCGCACAAAAATCAATTTTACAGCGCCCCCTACTTGCGGATTTTTTTCCGAATTAATGGAGGACCTGCTTGCATTAGCCACAAACTTAAAATAAAAATTTGGTTCAATTCTATGCATAACTTCATACAATTTTTGATGGTACACTGGCGACATACAGACACACGGACAGACCGACATTTTCTATAAACATTTTTTTGGAATCTGTCACCCCTAAAACGTGTAAATCCGTCGGAAACCGGAAGTCGAAAAAAATTTCAATTACAATACTCTCTTCTATTGACGATAGAAGAAAGTAAAAAAAAAGGTATCGCATTTCCTATTTAACCTTGTCTAATTAAATATTTATCTATGAATTTATCAGCGGAAATATGATATTAACGCAGCGCTAAAATTCATATTTTTAATATATATAGAAAATCAAATGTAATTTTAATAGCATCGTATGTAACAATTAACTGAGAAAATCTGAAAATATAAAGTGTCTTTAGAAATGCTTTTAAATTATAAATTTAGAGACGTATCCATACATAAGACAAGAAATTAAATTATATACGACTGAAATTGATTGGAAATTTTTATACAAAATTTTTTGCACTCTACGGTAATTTTATCATTTTAGTACACATGCCAGTTCCTTGCAGTATAAAAAAACGTTTTTCATTTTGAGTTTCTGTGGAAATATAAATTATGACCTGAATCAATTTAATGTTGTATAATATTATATATATATATATATATATAAATCAGAAGTTATTATGCCTAAATAAATGTTATATATTCCGTTTTGCAGTGTGCAGATGAGTAATATACTTTATTTTAGTTTTTATTTTATGTTAGCTGAAAGATATTAATTATGAATTAAAGAGTTGGGAATTTTATTTTTTAATTTATTCCGTTACGATTTCGTTTCGCAAAATCTCGAATGCAGATGAAATTAAATGAAAACAAACAAGTTATGCTGATTAAAGTTTTTCATATACTTTTTCGTATTATTCTGTTTACAAAATATTTTATAACAGTCATTTATTTTGAAAAAAAAAAGGAAAATTTATAATTTATAGTTGGTTATATAGCAATTAAAATAAACATAATTTAGATGTTCAAAAAATACAGAAATTATGATTTTCTTCGTAAAGTGTTATTTGTTCTTTTCTGAATAAATATTTGTCTATGAATTAGTAAAATAATTTATTTATACATTTCTGTAGGGAAAATATTTATATGATATTTTATGAATTGTGGATAAAAATATTTTTTCTGGTAGCAAATTTATTTTACTCTTAATGATAAGTTTATTTTTATTGCACGCATTCTCAATCTATGTAATATGCAACAACCCTTTTAAATTACGTTTAGGTAAGAAAAAAGATATATCATTACCTGAATGACATTCACGCATTCTTAGAATATAACAAAAATGGAAGCTACTACGCCTAAATTAATGTTTTCTTTTTGCTTTACAATTTTCAGTTGAATCTCTCATAATTTTTCTCCCCTTTTATTTTTTATCTCGTTGAGATATATTAATTATGAATTCTAGTTAAGGAGATTTTGCTTATGTGTTTATCCCATTAAATTTATGCTGCGCAAAACCTCGCGAACGGATAAAATTAAGAGAAAACAAAAGAGATAGGCTGTTTAAACTTCTTCTCTTTTTCTTTTTCTTTTTTTTTTTTTTTTACATAATTGTATTTACAAAAAAATCTAAAGCAATCACTTATTTTGCATCAACTAGACGTTTTGTAATTGCAGGGAATAAGGAAGCGATTAAGGAAAGTAAATTTTAAAAAGTTGAAAAATATTAAAAATGTGATTATTTTTAAAAGAGCTTGATTGTTTTTTTATATTTCGAGTAAATATTTTGTCCATGTGTTTATGAAATAAAAAGGTTTATTTGTTTGCATAAAAGTGTTTTATTTACGCAATATATCATAATGTATACAAAGCAATTATACTTTTACCATAAAGCATTGAAATTATTCTTAAATCTGTAAGCCCATAAGTGGTATTATTTAAAACACTGAAAATACTAACTCTGTCTAAATATACAGTGTGCATCGTCAATTATACGGCACCCATTCAAACTAAAGTCCAATTCTCCCCATACTTCAATTAACAAGTCCAAATTAATAGAAGCAATACACTTTTCAATTCTGTGTCTCAACTCTGGAAAGTCATTATGTAACGGCAGAACGTAGACACGATATTTCACAAGACTCCTCACGAAAAAGAAAAAAACGCATGGCGTGCGCCGGTAGTATACGCTTTTAAATCTTCAGCACAGCAATAACACTTTACGCTCAGGAGTTACCATTGTGTATATGGCTCAGCAATGGAGTAAATAACAAAGCAGTACTCGCGCATGCGCTTACCTAAAACTGTTTGACTTACTCTTTATTTGTGACCTTGAACTGACACTCTACAACGCTTACAGTTGATACTATTAAAATTTATAACTGGGACGTACTTCTATGTATACCTTATATATGTATAAATTATCAATATACATAAAAGCTCTAATTTCGCGATCAGTATTCTTCTAACTATACTTCAGAGGTTTATACTAACAGTTATTTAGTTTAATTTAATTACAAAACTATTTTTAATGTGACTATTGTAAAATAATTACACATAAATTCGACATACGTTATTATATTGTGCTCACTTTACTGCAGTAAAATACAAACAATCAAGGCTTTAACCAATTTCAAAATAAAATAAATTATTTACATTTGAAAACAGATTTGTTTTGAAATTGGAGAATGTTACAGGAACATTTATTCTAATTGTAAAAATAATGAGACAATTCCTGTAAACATACACATACATTCAATAGCTGGATTTACATCTCAGAGTATTTAGCATAAATTTATAAACATGAAAATCTGCATTATTTTAAACTAAACATTCACGAAACAAATTTTTGAGTAAACAAATAAAATATCACCGAATAAACATTTTGTCATCAACAAATTGTAGAAAATATTCTAATTAAAATTAGTTAAATTAAATAAACATGAGCCAAGGCTCTTCTATGAACCGATGCTTTGTTCACTGTATTAAGGTAAAACTAATCAATGCTTAATCATTTCCTCCATAAACATAATGCTAATTTAATAAGGTTTGGTTTTGAATAAGATACTACATATTCCTTATAATTGTATAATTAATTGGTAATACTATACATACGGGAATAAAAAGAAAAAAATAGTACGATCCCTTCCTGACCCTGCTGCACATCATCGTATAAAATGTGACAAGTAACAATCGATTAATTATAATATCTAGTAATTAATACTGTAAATAAATTTTTCTTGGGGGGGGGGGGGGTACATATAGAAAGCGTACCAAACGTGATATTTTACAGTGCTAACACCTAATTTCATATATTTATATTTATTTGTGGCAACGGTGGCACAGTTGGCAAAGCATCGAACTCGTAGACGAAAGGTCACGCGTTTAAGGCTCCTCAACAACTAAACCCGCCATGAATGCTAATAGCGCCTGGTGCACGCAAAATCCTTCTTGGGTGCAAAGTCCTCCTAGTTCCAAATTATACCTCCTGAGGTGCCTAGTCTGGTAAAGATCTCGTCGCCTGATCAAGGTTCTAAATTACGAGATCTACTCGAGTAGCGACAGCCGCCTCCGGATGCTACAAAACAAATGGCCAATTTTTCCGCCTTGTGGTGAATGCAAAGTACTCGCCGTAAAATGTATATATGTATATACATTACAGCATTAAATATATCAATATCTTTAACCTTCTCATATCAAGTGTAAAGTCCAGTCAAGTATAGTTTATGAATTATGAAGGTTTAGGTTTAAGGTTAATTTCAGTCGTTAAAGTTGTCATATTACTGTAAAAAAAAAAAAAAAAAAAAAAAAAAATGTAAAGTTACTAAAACTTTCAAGGAAACTGGGATTCGTAGAACATTTTATGTAATGGCAACAAAAGAAATTCATGTAACAGATACACTTGTGCACTGTAAATCAAAAAATATGTAAGGTTACTAAGCATTTTTTTAGAAAACTGGGATGCCTAGAACTTTTTATGCAACTGGAAACCATGTTACAGATAAAATTTTAGTAAGATTACTGTAATATTAGTAGGTTCTTCTGTAAAGCTTCAGAAATCTGTAGCTTTACAAAAACTAGTTTTGTAGATTTACATCGTTTTTTGCACAGTGTATAGATAAAATTTTAGTAAGCATACATATTTCTGTAACTTTACACATGTAGAATTACAGATTTTTTTTTTCTTTTTACACAGTACAGATTGTAATGTGGATATTTTTAAGCATAACTAAAAAACTACTTGATAAAATGATCAGTAATTTTAGAGTTCTATGTTCGAACCACATACAAATTCATTGATCACAGTTTATATTTTTCTCGTAAATATATATTTTATGAAAATAATTTACGAAAAAAGTATAAATTATATCCTATGATTTTTTTTTTTAACATAAATTAATTTTGAGAGAGATCGAACGTAAAACTTAAATACAAATCAAACAAAAGTACAGTAATTTCCAAAGTCCAGTGCCAAAATGTCTTTGAATTAAGTTTAAAACATTACTCGCAATGTAATTACATTTGCAACGATTAAATGGATTAATCATTAAGAGTTACTAATTTTAAACCTGTATGATTTCTAAATTACTTCACGAAAATTCACGTTTGGTATTAAAAAATAATAATACCGAAGAACTTCAGATATCGGAAGAACATAATAATTTGCGGCAGAGCTACACATACAAACTACAACGACAGAGGGGCTAGAACAGTTGTACACTGTAAAAAAAAAAATGTAAAGTTACTAAAATTTTTCTAGGAAACTGGGATTCCAGGAACTTTTTATGTAACGGCAACATGAAAAAATCCTGTAACAGATGCTGTTACAGAAATTTTTGCTGTTGCCGTTACATAAAAAGTTCCTGGAATCCCAGTTTCCTAGAAATATTTTAGTAACTTTACAGATTTTTTTTTACAGTGTACATCCACATTTCTAAAAAAAGTAATATTGTATTTCAGAAACATCTATGATAAGCTTTCAGCATAAAGATATTGTGTTATTTTCAATTCAAAAATATTTTTTTTTTCAAACGAATAATAATAGTTGATATGTAAGCGATTTTCTTTCAGCGAGTTAGGGAAAAAAAGGTTTAAATGAACATACATATACATAGGTTACTGTTTTAAATTACAATTATTAACTACCATTGTTTATCGAATTACATTAATAGGCAAGTTATAAAAGCTGAGAAAACTTAATTCATAAATATAATCGATTTCAAATTAGACAAAATTTCCCATTTCTAATGTGATGGGGGGGGGGGGGGGGTAACTGAATATACATATGTTGAGGTTTTTAATTACAATTTTTAACTACGATTGTCTACCGAATTACATTAATAGGCGAATTATAAATGTTCAAACAAATTAATTCATAAAACTATTATATAATTGAAAATATTTGCTTTGAAATAAGAGAACATTTGTTATATGTATTTTAATTGTATAAACTTTTGGAGAAGTTAGATGTAGAAATTATACATATATCGCATTTATCCAGTAGATAATCTTGTGTTTGAGAATATTTTAGTACTAGCTTGTTGGACTGCCTGTTATTTTCGTTTAGAAATGCACAGTTAAGAATAACAAACACTGCTTTTCCAAAGTTACGCTTTTAATATTTATAACTTTCAAATATGCAAATGTTACTGTATGCAATTACTCCGAAAGTGCATTATTTAAGCACTTCGTGCGTTATGTTTCAAACAAACGTTCGTCATTCCGTTAAAAGAACGTTTCGAATACTATGTAAACAATAGTTTTCATGGGATTAATATTACCAGCGCTCAACAGTTAAAATGTTATTTTACGGATAAAACATATTTCCCCTTTTACGAAATTCTTTATTCCTGAAAACAATTACAGAAGCAGATGTAAATGTAAAAGTTTATATATTTTCGTCTCATGCGTTATTTTTGCCAAAAGGATATTTTTAATTCCCTTAAAAGAGCAAAAAAGAGCTAAGCTCACAAACTGTTGAAATTTATTATACTTTGAATAAATAGTTTCTTTTGATAATAGTATTATTGCATTAATAGTGCAATGCAAAAAAAAAAAATATATATATATATAATTTGCAGTTCTACAGATGTAAAGTTATATGCTTACCAAACTTTCATCTGTAACTGTACAAAAAAAGCTGCAAATTTACAAAACTAGTTTTTGTAAAGCTACAGAAATCTGTAACTTTACAAATGAATCTGCTAAAATTAGAGTAACCTTACTAAAATTTTATCTGTAGCCCTAGTTGCAGTTACATGAAAAGTTCTAGGCATCCCAGTTTCCTAAAAAATTTTTAGTAGCCTTACAGATTTTTTGATTTTCGTCGTAAAAGTGTGTCTGTTACAGGAATTTTTCTTGTTGTCGTTACATAAAAAGTTCTAGGAATCCCAGTTTCCTAGAAAAACTTTAGTAACTTTGCAGATTTTTTTTTTTTTACAGTGTACCAGACTAAAATACAATATACGTTACATAATATCTTTAAAATATAAACGTTAGTATCAGAAGATTATTTTCGAAAATCATTTTATAGTACAGGATTTAAAAATACCAAAAGATTTCTTTTGTAATTCGATTTGAAATACACAATGTGAAAAATTCAAATATTCAACCTAAACTTTAAAGATTTTTTTTTTTTTTTTTTTTTTTTTTTTACAGTGTATGTCACTGCTATGAAATATTAACCAAAAGTAAAAGTAAAAATTGTTTTTTTCTGAAAAACACTTGTATAAGCATCCAATTTTTATCTTAAAAAGCACGCTTAATTTCATGATTGAAATAAATTTAAGTAGTTCAAAAAAAAAAAAAAAAAAAAAATGTAAATTTATCCTGGCCCCCGATTAGTTTAAATTGACCGATTTCATTTACATTTAATAAAAGCGCAAAGTATGTTCATTAAAGAAATTAAATTTCTTGCTCTGTTTATTTATTTATTTTTTATGTGTCACAACAGAAATGACAAAAGCATAATTTAAACTATTTAATCAGGTTTTCTAAATTGTTTTCCCTACTTATAGCAATTAATTAATATTAAACTATTAAATGATAAAAGGGCATTTTTTTAAATATATTACACATTTTTTTTATTACTCCCGGTATGCTATTTCTTTCTCTCAAATTATTTTGTGTCGTCTCCAAAAAACAACGTTTCGTTGTATAAGCCAGCAGTAAAACAAAGCAGTTGCATCATTGAGCGATTAAATACTCTAGAACAATTTTTTTTAAAACTTCTAAGCATCGCACATTTTCAATTTTATACCGTCGTATTGGGAAAAAAAGTACTTTTTAATCCAATTTGTTTGAAAACTGCATCTCCGTTTATTTTTGAGATATATATATATATATATATATATATATATATATATATATATATTTTTTTTTTTTCAATGTTGAAAACTAAAGTACTCCATTTCTGTAGCAAGTAAAGGAAAAATAGTTGTAAAATAGTAATTATATCTTTTTGTTGCCATTTTGTCATAGCAACCAAAAAAATGTAATTAAAATACATTTTTGAAAAAATATAAGGGAATGTTCTCTGATAAAACATGGAGATATTATAAACTATTTTACATATTAAGTATCTATATTAATGTTACAAAGAAATGAAGGCATATGAATCATGATATAGCCTTTTTTGTCAAGTTTCTTGAATGACGGCATCTCTTTGCTTCATTTGTGTATCATTTCGCGATAGTGACGTCCTATGCATAATTTACTGTAGCTGCTTAAAAGTGGATCGTAAATGTAAAATTCTTAAGCGGATGCGAATGACATAATTTTACATAAAATAAGTGTGCTTCAAGTCTTAAAATGGAAATATGTTTTGTATTATTTATATCTACTTTTTTTCCATCAGGGGCGACACTAAATTCTGAAAAAGCGGAATTCCTGTTTTCTAGTTTATATTCTATTCTTCTTCGTATTTAAAATATTCCGTTGTTGCTGTTTCAAATACATTTGGAATTTCAGCTAGCATGCTTTGCTGCACAATTAACTGAATTGTTGTTGTAACTCGTAAAGAACTGCCACCATAATGAATATTCGATGATTTGTCACTTGAAAATACCTTAAAATAACTTTTTTTATAAATAAGAATGTATTCGTTAAAAACACAAAACCTTGCTCATTGGTACATAAAAAACAAGAACTTTAATATGAACTTGTGCAATTAAAAATAAAATGTAAAATCAATGTTTCGATCTGTTTCTGCCGCCGTCCTTAGGATAAAATATGATAGTAAAATAACTGAAAGTTCTCTTCTTGTTCACTCTTCTTGTTCGAGAGACAATTTGACGAGCTTCCACCAATGACATGATTGGAAAAATGCAGTGGTGCCATCTAGTGAGTACCCAGAATATTTTTAATGAAATAAGTTCGAAATGAAACAAATGTTTGATTAAAGAACAATGAGTGTCGCCATCTATGCATGAGGAAAAAAAAAACACAATCAAACAAGTTCTCCCCCCCCCCCCCTATCCAAGAAAAAAAAATCTTGCCAAACACGATTCAAGTTTGAACTGAAATATTGCAAACAAATACAGAATTAAGACTTTATGGTATTATTCCAGATTTTGGGTACATTATATGATAAATTATCGTGACAGGCTTTATTCTCATGTGCAATGATTAATTTTTTAATTTAAAATTTAGTTTTTAAAATATTAAATAATTGTATTATCATAGGAAACACATGTGTGTGCATAGTTTTACTAATTATAGCAGATCAAGAAGTGAGCGAAAGAAAGGTTTTTAAAATCCATCTTTAGATACAAAAACTAAGTTCAGTTAAACTATATAGTGTAAAAATGATGATTTATGATCTTTATAAAAGAAGGATACCGGTGTAATTAAAGAAAAAAAATCGGTATTTTAGTTTTTAATTAAAAAATTTCGACATTTCTGTCTGCTTCGAAATCCACTTTGTTTAGCGTTCAATTAAAATAAACCCACGCAACTATAAGGGATATGTTTCTGCCTTCTGCCGAAGCATGATAAAAATTTTCTAGACTTTTACATGCGTTTTTCCTAGAAATTATCTTAATTGAGCTAGTTGGCTTTATAGGAAATTAATTAATTAAGCTTTAGCCTTCAAATGTCAAAATGAATCTGCTTGACGCATATACTTACATGTAGTATCGATAATTTTTCTTAACATTTTTTTGTAATCAAATGCAGATTTTAACCCTCTACTTCCCGGGGTAGAATGCTTTCGAGAAATTGCGAAATTTAGAGAATTGGAATTCATACCAGAAAATCTAATAGTAACTTTCGGTTTAGTTAATAACGAAATGTCTGCTATTGCAGTATGACTTCAAAAATGCGGCATTCAGAAATCCGGCAACTTCAAAAATCCGATATCAAAAACAAATTTTCCCTTCCTTTTTCTTTTACGCTTTCAAGTTATGGGAGAAGAAAAATAGCAATTCCTTGTGAATAAAACACTTTAATATCGAAAGTAAAAATCCAAAAGAAAAAGAATATTTGACCCTTTTTTTTTTTTTTTTTTTTTCATTTGTTAGAGGCGATTATTTTCTGAATAAATTTTCTGGGAGCTGCACTGTTCATTTGCAACGGGAACAACTTTTAGGAGAACTTTGGCGAATGCATGGCACAATATATAACCGGAACCAATATTCGGCAACGGTGACATCAATGATGAGAAAGAATTTTCAGGCATTCAAATTTTTCGTGAAAAGACTGCAATTTATGATTGTATAAAATAAAAAAAAGATTGTTAAAGAAGGGCCAAGAAAACTGAAGCAAACAAAGTTGACATTGATGTTTCCAAATTTACAAGAGAAGAAATAATTTCACTCTTTATTAGACTTTTTTTCTGTAACACAGAAAATATCAATTAAAGAAATCTTTTAATATTTAATTTTCTCTTTTTCTTACACAATTAGCACTTATTAAGGAATTAAATTATAGCTAAATGCACCATTAAGGATATAGAACTACTTTTGATATCCCTAGTTACTATTTCGGATATTCCTTCAAAAATCCGGCATAGTCTCAGTCCCGATGATGCCGGATTTTTGAAGTTATACTGTAACTAAATTAAAAATTTATTTTCTAAATACCTATTTTAGATTTCTGGTGCGAATGCGGAATATCTGAATAAAAAAATCCACTAAATCGTGAACAATGATGGTAGTAAATATGCTACCATGGGCAGTAGAGGGTTAAAGAAATAATTTAAGTTTTTGAGATGTTTCATATAAAAATTAAAATAATAATAATGATATAATTTTAATGTGAAAATGAATGTTTTTCAGATATCTGCATTCAATTTAAAATGTTTAAGAAATCTTTAACATGTGTCAGACGCACCGTTATCACCAGCAGTGTCAACCGACCAGAAGGACCATTTTATACAGACGCCGTGTTCGGAGCATTCTGGAGATCAAATTATTTTTTTTCTTATCGAAATTTTTGTTTAAGGATTGTCTAGCATTATGATAGTTTTCGTTGAAAAATAAAATGAGAATTATTTTTCATTTTTATTTTTTAAGCAGCATTATTACTTTGATTATTTTTAAAAATGGTAAAAACAGAGCAAAATCGTTAAATTGTGAGATATCTGCATTCCGTTGAAAATGTTTAAAGCTTTTATAATTTGTTTAAAAACCAACGTTACCAGTAGACGTGTCCACCAATCAGAAGGACCATATGATATAGAAAGACGAAAGAGTGTTCGCAGCTTCCTGGCGATCAAATATTTTGTTTCTTCTTATCGAATTTGTTGTTTAATGATTGTTTATATTCATGATAGTTTTCGTTCGAAAATAAATTGAGAAATATTTTTCATTTTTATTCTTTTTGCTGATTTATTACTTTGATTTAAAAAACAAAAATGGTAAAAACAGAGCCAAATCGTTATATCGTCAGATATCTACATTCATTTAAAAATGTTTAAAGCTTCTTTAACTTGTTTAAGAACCATTGTTACCAAAGTGTCCACCAATCAGAAGGACCATATGATATACAATGATTATTTAGTGTTCGGAGCTTACTGGAAATAAAAAAATATTTTATTCTTATCGAATTTCTTATTTAAGGATTGTATAGATTAATGATAGTTTTTGTTCGAAAAAGAGTTGAGAATCATATTTTATTTTTATTTTTTTAGATTTTTTATTATTTTGATTAAAAAATAACTAAAAGGAAAAACAGAGAAAAATCCTTATAATTAAAAAAGAGCTGTCCGACTACCTAAAAACAACTGTAACTAAAGGAAATAAATTTTAAAGACGTATAATTCAAAGAATCGGAATTTGATTTTAATATAGCAGAAAAAAAAATCAAACGAAACCACTAGAAAAAAATTACGGGTGCAGGTATAGGATAGTCAAATGAAAATAAAAACAAACTAGTAAAGTTGAAAGCCTCTTTATTGAGTACTCACTTATACATTGGATTCAATATGTTGCTCTTGAAAGCTTTTTTTTTTTTTACATTTTCTTATCAACGACTAGGCATACTAAATGATATGATATCAGTAACAGCTTTGACTCTGGTAATCAGATTGGGATTGCTTTTGTTGGATCAAGATCTGGTTCTTTGAATCGTATGGAAAACAAACTAGATTCCAATACTAAAATAGATTTGCAGTAATCTTACTTAAACACTCAAATCCCTTACTTGCATCTATTTGGTTTTTAGATCAAAAGTAATTTTTTCTTTATTTATGAAGGGTGCTAGCAACTTGAAATTTGGCATGGTAATTACTTATGAGATGTAAAAGCTCTCTGAGAAGAGTTCCTTAAAAATTTGAAATTTAACCATTTATCTACGGCATTATGATCTACTGCAATTTTTGTATGTAGTATGAATTAAAATTTTTATTTCTTTGGATTCTGTTAAAACTTTATTTATGAATTTGTGAATGCACATGTTTTGGTAAACCTTATTATTATTTTTTTATAACATCAAAACTACTTGTAACATAATGCAGTGATTTCATATTGTCGTTTATTGTATACCTGGAAAAAAATGTCTGTGTTTCATGTGTTTTGTCTTGTATATTTGGTACGATAATGGTGATCAAAGAATAATTTCTATGCGTAACTTATTTTATATTTTTAAACATTTATATATATATATATATATATATATATATATATATACATACGATATCATTTTACTGAAAAAAATATTAAACAGATATATAGTTTTTTAAACTGCCAATACTTGTGAATGAAGATTAAGTAACAATAAGCTAAATAAAGGTGTTATTAGCACTAGATATACGTTTATGTTTAATAAAATAAAATTGATATTTTATATGTTTTAATTGTTGTTTCTTTTTATCAATAAAAAAATTAATTAAAGCTGAATATCCTGTTGGATCAAGATCTGGTTCTTTGAATCGTATGGAAAACAAACTAGATTCCAATACTAAAATAGATTTGCAGTAATCTTACTTAAACAATCAAATCCCTTACTTGCGTCTATTTGGTTTTTAGATCAAAAGTTATTTTTTCTTTATTTATGAAGGGATATAGTATGACTTAAAATCTATATTTCTTTGGATTCTGTTAAAACTCTGTTTTATTTATGAATTTGTGAATTCACATGTTTTGGTAAACCATATATTATTTATTTAAAACATCAAAACTACTTGTAACATAATGCAGTAATTTCATATTTTCGTTTATTGTATACCTGGAAAAAAATGACTGTGTTTCATGTGTTTTGTCTTGTATATTTGGTACGATAATGGTGATCAAAGAATAATTTCTATGCGTAACTTATTTTTTATTTTTAAACATTTTTGTATATATATACGATATCATTTTACTGAAAAAAATATTAAACAGATATATAGTTTTTTAAACTGCCAATACTTGTGAATGAAGATTAAGTAACAATAAGCTAAATAAAGCTGTTATTAGCACTAGATATACGTTTATGTTTAATAAAATAAAATTGATATTTTATATGTTTTAATTGTTGTTTCTTTTTATCAATAAAAAATTAATTAAAGCGGAATATCCTCACTCCCTCCATAGACAACTGATTTCATATGCATAGTATAAATGTTTTATTGCAGAGTAGTAATTGCTATATGATTCTTTTTGTTTTGATGAAAAAAAGCGTACATTTTTTTAAAGGAACTGAACCATTCTTTCTGTACAAAAATTTATTAAGCAGGTAGTTGCTTCTAGTTTTAATCGGAGAATAATTTCAATTTTCATAACATGAGATTTAGATTTACTTTCTCTTTTTGTAATTTCTAATAGTGTCAAACAATTTTCAAAAATAAAATTTTTCAGTTAAAATTTTCTATAAACTGTGAAATTTAAACAAATCAGAAAAAAATAGAAACAAGTAAACAAATTAAAATAACACGAAAAGCAAGTTATTGAAAATGATTTTTTTTAAATATTAAATGATTATTGTATGATTATTTGTCGAACTTATTTAGGCAGGTTTCAGGCATTTATTAAGATAATATAAAATTTAAATTGTTCTTTCAGCTTCAATCATGTCTTTTCTCACACCTTAACTTGCCAAGGGAAAGCAAACACCTGTGAATAGCAACTTGGTTTGGAAAAGATCCAAGCTACACGAAACAATATTTAGAAATTTCTTTGGATATTTTCCAACATTAATGTGGAAAATCGCACGTGACACTCATCACTCAAAATCCTGTCTATTTACAACGTTAATACGAAATTGTAAGGAAAATGCTTTAAATGAAATATACTTTATATAAAAAATGGTTTAAAAGATAAGATCAGTGTACTTAAAAGTTATTTTCTATTTTATTTCAAATATATATTACTTTGGACAGATGAAATATTGAAGACAGAATGTAAGCGTATTTGATGCTTTGAAATTTCTGGGTAATACTGTTGAATTTATGTATATAATAATAAGAAACTAAAGACTAAATGTCTTTAAAAATAAGAATGATCGTTTCATAAAACGATTAAGAATCATTAAAGTTTAAATCATATAACATGCATCTGTTATTACACGCATAAAATATTCATTAAAGTTGATGGACGTATACACGTAACATTAACCTTACAGGTTATGACGTTAATTGCCAAGTTTATTTCGTGCTTTAAAACAAAATTCTAAAAAAAAGAGTCTTGAATTTTTTTGCGCACTTTTGATACAAGATAATAGATCAAAATTTTCAGTTGCACATTATGTACCTGATACAGTAATGAAATAATAAAACTAAAATAAATATTAGATAATACTAGTTGTTATTTCTATATTAATGAACATGATATTTATTTACAGTGTACTATGTTTACACTATGTGTTTACATTGTTTACACTATGTATTTACATTATGTTCTATGTAATTGTTATACTTTTTTAACGTTCTTTATTTTATTTTCAGACTTCGTAACTCATGTGATTTTTTTTTTCGTAATATGCAAATTTGCTTGAAAATAAAAAATACAGTTCAAAATTTTAAATTCTTGTTATACACTGGAAAACATTATAGGTCGAAATAACATGGCAATTACTTTAGAAAATTAAGATTTAAGCCATTCAAAGCGATTCAGATTCCTGAAGCTTTAATTATATAAAAAACTTTTATCATTCATACATACAATTTTTACTTTCTTCTATCTTCAATAGAAGAAAGTATTGTAATCGAAATTTTTTTCGACTTCCGGTTTTCGACGGATTTGCATGTTTTAGGGATCAGAGATTCCAAAAAACATGTTTATAGAAAATGTCTGTCTGTCTGTGTGTCCGTCTGTCCGTCTGTCCGTCTGTCCGTCCGTCCGTCTGTTCGTCTGTCCGTCTGTCCGTCTGTCTGTCGCCATTGTACCATCAAAAAGTGTATGAAGTTATGTATAGAATTAAACCAAAATTTTATTATAAGTTTTTGGCTATGGCAAGCAGGTCCTCCCGGAATTTGGAAAAAATTCGCCGGTAGGGGGCGCTGATATAAAAATTTTTGTGCGATTTTGAATATTGTACCATCCAAAAGTGTATGGAGTTATGCATAGAATTGAACCAAACTTTTAGTTTAAGTTTTTGGATATGACAAGCAGGTCCTCCCTGAATTTGGAAAAAATTCGCCGGTAGGGGGCGCTGTAAATGCGTTTTTTGTGCGATTTTGAATATTGTACCATCGAAAAGTGTATGAAGTTATGCATAGAATTGAACCAAATTTTTATTTTAAGTTTTTGGCTATGGCAATCAGGTCCTCCCTGAATTTGGAAAAAATTCGCCGGTAGGGGGCGCTGTAATAGCGATTTTTGTGCGATTTTGAATATTGTACCGTCCAAAAGTGTATGAAATTATGCATAGAATTAAACCAAATTTTTATTTTAAGTTTTTGGCTATGGCAAGCAGGTCCTCCCGGAATTTGGAAAAAATTCGCCGGTAGGGGGCTCTGTAATAGCGATTTTTGTGCGATTTTGAATATTGTACCGTCCAAAAGTGTATGAAGTTATGCATAGAATTAAACCAAATTTTTATTTTAAGTTTTTGGATATAGCAAGCAGGTCCTCCATGAATTTGCAAAAAATTCGCCATTAGGGGGCGCTGTAATAGCGATTTTTGTGCGATTTTGAATATTGCACCATCGAAAAGTGTATGAAGTTATGCATAGAATTGAACCAAAAAAAATTTTAAGTTCTTGGCTATGGCAAGGTTGTCCTCCCTTAATTTGTAAAAAAATCGCTCGTAGAGGGCGCTGTAATAGCGATTTTTGTACAATTTTTGTGCCATTTTAAATATTGTACCGCCGAAAAGTGTATGAAGTTATGCATAGAATTGAACCAAATTTTATGTGTTTATTTGTGGTCATGTCACGAAGGTCCTCCCTGAATTTGGAAAAATTCTGCCGGAAGGGGGCACTATAATTGCGATGTCTGTACCATTTTCATTATTGTACCATCGAAAAGTGTATGAAGTTATCCATATAATTGAACCAAATTTTTTGTGCATGTTTCTGGCTATGGCAAACAAGTCCTCCCTGAACTTGAAAAAATTCCGAAAGAAGGGGGCGGTATAATTCCGATCTCTGTGCCATTTTCATTATTGTACCATCGAACAGCGTATAAAATTATGCATACAATTGAACCAAAATGTTTGTGCTTGTTTTTGGCTTTGGCCAACAGGTTCTCCTTGAATTTGAAATTATTGCGCGGTAAAGGGGCTCCGTGCTAGCGATTTTTGTATACTTTTCTTAATTTTTCGTAGTTCTATTGTGCATCGGCGGCTCATGCAGCGGCGGGAACTCGCTTCCTGCTATGCCGGCTATTCGCAAACAGCTGATAACGACAGAATAAGGAAAAATTAATAATTTTAACAAATATCATGATATAGATTAACTCGTTTTTAGTCCGTTTAATTGACGAGCAGAAATTTAAGATGAAAATCAAAGTTGGTATAGTATTGAACTAATAATATTGAAGTATTAACATGTGTAACTAGGTTTTGAAATATTAAGATGTATGAGATAGAAGAAAGTTTTGGGATTGGCACATCCAACTAGTTTAAGTTGCATGAGCGTATAATCTTACACATCATGGATTACATTGCTAAGCAGCATTTTATACAAAACATTATTTAAAAAATTATCGCAATATATTTTCGAAAGTAGTACGTGATGCTCATCATTCTTATAATATTATGTTATATGTCACTCAAGTTACATTTTTATCACACGGGTTATTACATGATAGTAACTTACGCATTACCTTACACATTATGAGGTTAGTTAAGTATCGTCAAAATTGTAGTATTCTTGAAGTTATCATACAGAAACTAAGGCGTGGATCACAATTTAAACTGCCCTGTTTCAGAATTTAAATGTTTCTTTTTACAATAATTATCATTTTGATATTATTATTTCTGTCTTTTTCTTTTTTCCTTTTTAGACTGCTATATTGTCAATCAGACTGTCAATTATCTTTATCGAAAAAAACACCAATAATATTAAAATTCAGTTATTTGTATATTATTAGCTTCATTTCAGAAATAGTAATCGATTTCTTAAAATGAAAAGAAAAACTTTTATAAAGTAAAAATTATCATGCTAATATTATTTGTTCCCCAAATATAATCAAGTAACACCATTTCAGTGGTATAACGATAACCTCATTTAATTTTATCAACATTTGATAAAAGCTATGCTATGCAATCAGGAATATTTAATACGTGACCTATCATAACTATACATTCTAATAATCAAAGCACCATTCAGGAATCTTTCTAATTATAAAATGTAATAAACTGTGATGAATGTCAGTGAATATTGATTAATGAAAAAATAAATTTCTTTTATATAATTTCTTTTATCGTGTTTTTCCATTTTAACAAAAAATCATACCTACAACTTAAAGATTCTTTAAACTTTTAATAGATTTTAGAGAATTAGATTTATCTTTTAGTTTTAAAACATCTATCTCATTCATTGATCGTACTTTGTTACGATTAATAACTTAAGCTTTAAATATATAATTACATGATAAATTTAACTGTTTAACATTATTTAAGTAAAAAACATGATAACAACTATCACAAATATTTTAAAGCACTCAAGATTAATTATTTTTAATAACAAATGTCATTTTCAAAAAAAAAAATATATATATATATATATAATGTATAATATGTAAGATAATCACTTAAACTTCGCAATAATTCTAGAGATACTATTACGAACAAAATCTGTAAATATATATATATATATATATATATATATATATTAAAATACAGAGTAAATCTTATATAATACGAAAAATTCTAAATAGGTTATTAGAATTAATAATAATAATAATAATAATTCAGTTTTGATCGTATTACATAACATCAAAATTGTACACAAAATATGCCTCATCGATCAGATATAAAACTGATTACTAACTGCTTCAATTTTTAGCTTTGATTTGTCAGATATTCATAACGAAATCAATTCTGGTTTAGAAAATGAATAGAATAATAAAATATTATAAATAAAAATCAGAAATTTATCACCATGTAATCAAAAGACATGGTTTAACCATGAAATTATTAGAATAGAATAGGCTTCTGTAAATAGCAGAATCTTTGGCGACTTCTTTGGATATGCAGCTTCACCATGCGATATGCCGCACCACAACTTTTAATACAGCAAACCTTTTTTCGTACAATTTTTTAATGCCATTGTTTTAATTTCTTTTATCTTCAATTGAAGAAAGTACTGAAATCGAAATTGTTTTCGACAGATTTACACGCTTTAGGGGTCAGATATCCCAAAACCTTGTTTATACGAAATGCTTGTCTGTCCGACTATCCGTGTGTCGCCATTGTACCATCGAAAAGTATATGAAGTTATCAATAGAATTGAACCAACATTTTTGTGTATGTTTTTGGCTATGGCCAGCAGGTCCTCATTCATATTGAAAATATTCCGACGGAAGAGGATGCTGTAATAGCGATTTTGTGCCATTTCCATTATTGTACCAATCAAAAGTGTATGAAGTTATGAATGAAATTGAACCACATTTTGTTGTATTTTTTTTTTTTTTTTTTTTTTTTTTTGTTATGGCCAGCAGGTTCTCCTAGAATTAGGAAATATGTCGCCGGAAGGAGGAGCTGTAATTGCTATTATTCTGCCATTTTCATTGCATAAATTAAATAATGCAAGCTAGGTTACAGGGTTTTGTCACTGAAGCATTTTTTAAAGATTAATAAAGATAGAATTTTTAAATAGTCAACTCTAGTATCTTAAAATAACGAAAGCGATTTTGAATAAGTCCATCAGAAAAAGAATAAGAAAATGCGCGTATTTGACAACAAGGAGTAAAATTAAAATGTACATGTTGAAGTTTTTTGCATGTCTAAAATAAGTAAATAAAAAGTTTTCAAATGTTAACATGTGTAGATGATTTTGTTATAAAAAACAATTATTAATTATATCATGAGGCTTTGGCATACATTGTTAAAAACATAATATGGTGAAATCTTGCTTTATTGTTTGAAGCTATTGTACAATCGTTCCTAATGTTAGAACGGGATTTGACTGCCTTATAGCTATAGCTATTGCAGCCCCAAAACTTTGTTCTGGTTAGTTGAAAATTTTAACAATATATTTTCTACGATTCGTTAAATACTTCCTTTGATCATAAGGATTGGAGAATGACTTTTGCGCTAACGCTTTCTACATTAGGAGTTATTTAATGCTACTTTAAGCTCTTTCAAGGTTAATCATCCTTTCCGATTAAACATTTTTTAAGCTAAAAAAATCAATAAATCTGTGTCGCTTTTATAATTAGGCAGAGTAATCAAAAATATTTCTTTAAAAAAGACAATAAACTCAATAAATGTTTTTTAAACAATATGCAATTAGTTTTTCATTTGTTCGTTTTGTTTCTTAATAAGTTAAAACACTGAAAGCAGTTTGCTAGAGAACTTGATAAAACGTTATTTGAAATGCTATATTTATTTATACATATATTACAAATGTATGTCGTGCAATTTTTGTACCCAAAATTTTATTAAAAATAAGCATGAAAAAAGTTAGATATTTAAAAATTAGATAACTAAAATTTAAAAGTTACACATGAGATATTTTTATTGGGTCCCTATCTAATAGATAACAACAACAAATTAAATAAATAAATGTTGCGAGAATTTATTTATTATAGCAAATTATGAAAATTTGGAATTTATTTTGCGCGTTTGTTTTTTACTTTATTTTATAATTTTATTTCCTATGCTGTCCTTATCGGCCACACAAAGACAAGTTAGAATGTAATTTACTTAGAGAAAATATATATATTTAAGAAATAATAGGAGAAATGTATTTGATTTCAAATATATATTACTCTATTACATTTTAACAATTATAATGTATATTGTGTATTTATTCTTTTATAAAATACTTTTTAATGCTTTCGTATACTGAAGTTGTAAACAGTCGTCCAAAATCATATATGCATAGATCCATGTTGAAGTAAAAATATGGAAGGCTTTGCTGATAAACCAAAATCCAATGGTACCAAGTATTAGGAAAATAAAAATTTTAAATAACAATTACATATTTTTTTGTTGTTGCATTATCAGAAAAATTCGACTTTATAGACTAAATTATTCGTCATTTTTAAATAAACAATTTCCGTACTCCTTTACGCGTTAATTCTTTCCGAAAGCCTGAAAAGAGAAGAAAATTCCGTTTATTCCTTCAACGCATAAGTATTGGCTGTATTAATGCCGAAGCTATAGTTTACTTTTAATTGAAAAACCGAAAATTCAATAAATTAAAATTTCTAATTTACTTAAAAATAAACAAACAAAATAATGCTTTCGAATTTAATAAAGTAGCAATTTTCTCATTCATTTATACTGATTCGCAATTTATTACTTAGAGTACAAAAAAAAATATTCGCAGGTACAATATATTCTAAACGAACGCATTTAAAAAATATATTCAATAATATTCAATAAAGATTAAAAAATCGATTTTATTCAAAAAAGAAAACATTTCTTCTCGAATTTAATTCAAAATATAATATTCACATTTTATATCCAACAATCAAGTTATGTCTTATTAAAAATACATCTAATATATATTAATTTTTATCCTATATTATTATATAAGTGTTAAAACGCCAACCATTATTTCGTATCGACGAAGTGTCCCTGCAATTAAGTTTAAATTTCCGAGCTTTCTGAACGAGAAATTTAACAAGCCTTACATTTGTGCTTAGTCTGCGCTATATAACGCGTTTATGCAGAGTTAACTCACTTGACTAGGATATTTCTCAAACTAGGAGAAGAATAGCCGAGATAGCCTATATTTAGGCTAAATAGACTATATCTCGGCTAGATAGGCATTTTAAACTCTAAATTGAACAACTGTGCTTAGTCTGCACTATATAACGCGTTTATGCAGAGTTACATCACTTGAATAGGCTTTTTGACAAACTAACAGAATATACAGAATAAACTAACAGAAATAGCCTAGATAGCCTATATTTAGGATAAATAGACTATATCTAGACTATATCCCCCATTAAAAAAAAAAAAAAAAAAAAAAAAAAAAAAAACGTATGTTCATTTTAAACTCGCCTTCTACTAATTGCTCTCTGACCGAGTGGTTCACCCTTAAATGCCTGATTTTTCAAAAATCATTGTAATAATGTTTTTCGGCTTTCATTTTTTAAATAAATCATGGGAAAAATACTTAAAAAAATCATATTTTGTTTTAAGTATGGTTTAAGGCTAAAACACAGTTTGTTACTAATCGGCAATACTGGTCTTTAATTGAAAAAATAATTTTCCTTGATAAAATTCTATAACATTAAACACACAAGAATTTTGAGAAATATAATAAGAAATAAATTTTACTTGCTCCCTGCAGAACAAAACAGGGTATTTCGCAAACTTCCAAACAAAACAAAAAGAACAAGTAGCAACAATTGAAAAAATAAATCTATCTTTATTCATAAACAGCACAAGTGTTGCCATCTACATGTTCAAAATCGATTTAATAATATTTTCAGAATGTATTTAATGGCAACATTAGGCATAATAGCGTCAATATTATTCTAATAGTATTTTAGAGCCTAAATTGGGTATGTTGCCAAAAAGCAACACCCGGCATTTAAGGGTTAAGGTGCTCGATTCGAAACACGCGGCCCAAGGTTTAAAATCAAGTATATCAACGGAAGAATGAGATACGTCACTCTTTTTTTCAGATTACGGAAATTTTCTGTCCTAGAGCGAAAAAAAGAACTGAAATTTCTTCAATCCCCGGACATATACCGTCAGAAGTGCTGCCAGGAATATTTCCGTGAATTGAAAAAAGTATTTCTGAGAATTTGTCTAAGAATTTGACTTAATTCAGCGCAGCAGATCACAGAGCCTTCGCTGAGAGCCGTTGAAATTTTGTTCCGAATGTAGCAGCAGTGCTGAAATATCAAATCATTGTGTATCACGGACACGTTTAATTTTTTAATGTGTTTTTGGTATAAAAACAGCACCGCATACACTAATAAAGATAGTATTTTAAATAAACTGTTGCCAAAGTCTTTAATAAATACCTTTAACAGATTCAAATTTTAAAAAGATGATTTTTTATATATTTTTTTAATTACATAAATTTCATATGGTCTGTAAATTTATATCGAGTTTTTTGGTACGTACGTATAATCTGGGCCAGATTATATATACTGCGTCAACAATGGCGCTAAAAATATTAATTACAGTAACCCTTATTTATTCATTTATGTATATATGTATATATATATATATATGTGTGTGTGTGTGTGTGTGTGTGTGTTCAGTCATCGCAGAATCTAAAAGCACGCTAATTTGATCGGTTCTAAAAAGATTAGAGAAGATTGAATTATAATTAAAAAAAAAACCTGTAGCGATCTCCCTGTAAACGGGTTTCCATTCAATTCCCTTTGGTTGCAAAAATGTAAGGCCAAATTAGTTGCTTTTAAGACATCCAATGGTTGTTTTCGTGTTTGATTAAAGATTAGTTAAACATTTGAAAAGAAGCTAGAATAAAATGAATTAAGTAAACAGAGTCTTTGCCTCCCAGTATTTTTAACAGCTTTATAAAACGATTGACATAATAAAATTTACTAAAATTACTGCAATTTATACTTTAACCCCTTCAACGGCGGTGGTTCCTTTTCGGACCAATTAATTTTAATTCTTAAATGCCATATTGGCACCAGAATATTGGAATGGAAATTTTCCATTTGTTAAGTAAATGAACAGAAAAAAATGTCCTTCCGCCATTGCGTGTGTTTGACGTGTTTTTGTGAGCTCCTGATATTACAAGTTTTAAGTTGGTAAATATTCATTATTTTGACTCAGTATTACATGCATAGTTTTCCTGTGCTTCCTCTTATTATAATTATATACTAATTTTGTATTTTAGCTGCATTTTTCTATGTTTTCTGGAACTTTGAAATTTTTGAAGTTCTGAGAACATGTGCTTTAGTTATTAGGCCTTGCCGTTCTGCATTTATGTTATTTTTACTTTAATTTATGCATTTTTATTACATTTATTTATACTAATTAATTAACTGGTATCTTCCCTTGCTTTTCGCTTTCATTTGAGACTTCTGTGGCTTAATTTAATGCAGTTTTAGTTAGTTTATCCATTTTCTTGATGTCGGTGTTTCCGTGACTGTCTTCTATTTACGTCGCCATCTTGACGCCTTGTTGTGTTGAGTTGTTTTGTGCTTCTGATCTGTTTGGAAATTATTTTTGATTTGGAGATTTATTTTGGTGGAGCGGCCTTATGGTGTGTTGTATTTTATGACTTATATTTGATTTGGAGATTTGGTTTGGTGGAGCGGTCTTGTAGTGTGCTGTATTTTGTGACTTATTTTTGATTTGGAGATTTATTTTGGTGGAGCGGTCTTCTGGTGTACTGTATTTTGTGAATTATTTTTGATTTGGAGATTTATTTTGGTGGAGCGGTTCTGTGGTGTACTATATTTCTGCGATTTATGTTTGATTTGGAGATTTGTTTTGGTGGATCGGTCTTGTGGTGTACTGCAGTTTTTCGGGTTTTTTGAGTTTTTGGTTATTTTTGATTATTTATAACTTAGTGCCGTGTGTTGCATTTAATGTCGAGGAAAGCTAATGTGACGGAGGCTTCTATGCAGTCTGTATTTCAGGAAGCAGAGGATTTGGAATTTCCGGAAGTTGTGAATAAGGTGCATGCTTTTTTATATGGTGTTTTCGAGGGTCAGCGAAACAAGGGTGCAAATTCACTGCGGAGATTATGTCAACAACAAGAAAATGTTTTGACCATATAGGTTTAAGCCTTGTTCGTGCTCATCGTGATTATGTGGCTAGCGAGGCCAAATTAAAGACTCTGGTTTCGAATTCTAAGGCATATGAAGCTCTTGCAGAGAGATTTTCTCGCTCGCCAGGCCATTCTGCGTTTCCCCAGCGTGTTCCTGTTCAGATAGCGGAACCACCAGCTGAGCCGAGCTTCTCCGTTGTGATCTCGTCTTCTGGAGAGAAACAAATTGAAGAAATAAAGAGGGAAATTAAAAATGCATGTCGTTCTGGAGTACAGATGCCTCTTCTGGAGGATGTGGTTGCGACGAAGGAAGGGCGGCTCATATTCAAAGTTAAAACTAAGGCCGACACGCAAAGATTCAAGGAGACCTTAGATAAAATGGACACTTTAAAGGAAGAAATAAAGGTCACCGTGCCCAGGCGAAGACTTGACCGGGTCCTAGTTCTTAGTGTGGAGCCTGACGTTGATGAAGATGCTGTTCGTGCTTCTCTTCACAGAACGTTCGTTGAGGGACGTGCCGGCGGAGACGGAGATGATGATGGAATTGAAATTGTCAAGAAAATACAGACTCGTTCGGGGAAGGTTAATTGGTTAGTTGGCGTCAAAAGGGGTGAGTGCGAAATTTTGGTCAAGAAGCGTCGTATCTGTATAGATATGGAGAGATACAGGGTCGTAAGTTTTATTCCTATAGTTCGTTGCTTCAATTGTCAATCTTTCGGATACACCGCAGCCAAATGTGAGAATGATATAAAATGTGTTAAGTGTGCAGGACATCATTCTATTAAGGACTGTACGGTTTCGGAGATAGCTTGTGCTAACTGTCTTTTTGCGGAGGATACTGACACTGATGCTGGTCATAGAGCCGATAGCACGGATTGTCCCACTTTTAAATCTTATCGAGCGGAGACTCTTAGCAAACGGTTGTGATAGTTGTTACTGAGTCTTTTGTCAATAGCTCTGGTTTACGTTTTGTTCAAATTAATTTACACCATTGTTCTGATGCCTCTAATGCTCTTTTCCATTATATGGACGATTTCAATATAACCTTTGCTCTTTGCCAAGATCCTTACATCTATGACGGTTCCCTGGTTGGTCTCCCCACAGGCTGGATCTGCTTCCTCTCTTTAACTGGTTCTGCTGCTATTATTTGTACTTCGGACGACTATGCATGTGTAAACACTCTGAGTTTAAACAATAGTGTCTTTATTAATATAACTATAGATCAAGGTTCTTTAATCATCGGATCGGTGTATGCTGCACCTTCTAAACCAATAGAGAATGACCTCAGAGACTGGTGTTACTACTTCCCAGACTTTTCTAAAATCATCGTTGGAGGAGACTTCAATGTACCTATTATTTCTCTCGGGTATACCAGAGAAAGCGAAAGGACGGAAATTTTCCAAGAATATTTGATGATCACTAACCTATCCATAGTTAACTCACCGGACTCGCATCACACCTTTGTTCAAGACGGGAGACGTGGTCGTCCTGACCTCACTTTGATCGGACATGATCTTTTACCTTTTTTACAAGATTGGAAAGTTGATATAGATCATTACTCGCATAGTGATCATCGATATATCTGTTTTACCCTGAGTCTGTCTCCAGTCCAACATTTCTATACAAGATTTAAGACTAAGAATAAAAAGATGTGTAAATTCAATGCTTTGTTCTCACAACACTTGCTTCGTCTAAATGCTACTCTGGACGGATTTCCTAATGAAAGTGCATTAGATACTTGGACTGAGGAGTTTTCCGCTTTACTACAGGATATCATGAGTCAGTGTTTTCGTAGAGGTCGCCTACGTCATTGTCCAACTATTACTTGGTACGATGAAGATCTTCGAAGGGAACGAAACAGAGTCAGTGCCTTGCATAAGAGATATTTAAAAAACTTAGATGTTATTACGTATAAAGAAAGCTATAACATAGCTCGACGTGAGTATAAGAAGAACCTTCGCAAGGCGAAGCGAAATGCTTGGCTTAAGTTCTGCGATTCAACAAATAATGCATACGGATCCTTATATAAATTTATTTCTAAGAAGAAATTGTCATATGAAGATTTAATATTTACTACTTTAGAAAATTCTCATGTGTTTGCGAGCTATGACGACGTGGCCGAAGACCTAATGAATCATCACTTTGATGCTAATGCTAATTTTACAGATCCGCATGAATTTACCAGTACAAATTATTATACTAATCAGGAGGATTTCCATCCCATTACAAAAAGAGAATTGTTTTATGTTATGCGCCAGCAGGGTAACAATAAGGCTCCAGGATTTGATGAGATAGATGCATTGGTAGTAAAAAATCTTTGTAAAAGTTTCACGCCTTTTGTTCTTAAGCTTTTTAATACTTGTCTTCGTTTTGCTCATTTCCCAATGTGTTGGAAAAAGGGTCTTGTTTTGTTTTTTCGTAAGCGCAACCGACCACCTGAGTTGCCTAAGTCTTACCGACCAATTACATTGCTGCCGATTATTGCCAAGATTTTGGAGAGAATAGTGAAAATGCGAATAATTACAGTTCTGGAATCTTCTGCATATCTGGACGACGGTCAACATGGATTTAAAGAGTCTAAGAGCACTATAACGGCAATGGCTGCTGTAAAGAATTTTGTTAGGGAGACTTTGAATGATTTTAAATATTGTGCATTAATTAGTTTCGATATCGTTAGTGCTTTCGACGTAATCGATTGGCGAATGCTTGCTAGTATTATAGATGACCTTCCTATACAGGATTATTTAAAATAGATCTTGTAGAACTACATAAGTCATAGATTGATAGGATTCAAGTTTATGAGAGGGATTCGCTGGTTTCATGCTTTTCGAGGTTGTCCACAGGGGTCCTGTTTGGGTCCCTTGTTGTGGACTCTGGTTGCTGATAAAATATTAAAATATTATAAGCGTCGTTTTAGAAAAATCATTTCATACGCTGATGATTCAGCTATTGTGGAAGGGGCCGATACTCGTGCAGCGCTGGAAGATAGGGTTAACAGATGTATCGAATATTTTATGAACGCATGTGAAGAGTTTGGCTTGACAATCAGCGCTCAGAAATCATCAGCAATGCTTTTCGGTAAATATACTTTGAACAAACGCCGTCCGATTTTTAAGCTTAGGAATACCAGCATTTCGGTCAAGGACAATGTACTATACCTGGGATTTTTTCTGGATAGCCGTTTCCGTTGGCTTGAGCATTTGGATCTTGTTCGTGACAAAGTTATAGACTTTTCGTGCTCCATGCGCAAAACCCGTATTAGAGATAAGGGTCTTCCCTTGGACTACATGAAAACTTGGTATCATTCGGTAATTAAGAAGCAGATATCATATGGATATGAAATTTGGTACCGGGACTTGAGATACCATGGAATTAGACGCTTGTCTTCATGCCAGCGTCTTTGTTTATTATCAATATTCAGCGTTTACAGATCTGTATCTACGGAAGCTCTTTGCGTAATTTCGGTTATACCTCCCCTGGAGCTGGAGTTGGAACAGATGTCTGGTCACTATAACACGGTGCATCATGAAGATCTAGTATGGATAAAGGATATTTGTGTAATTAAGGAAAATATTATGCCACATTTACATACATTTGATTATCCTTATTTTGTGTCAACTCATCATATACAGTTTGTAAAGTCAGTCACTTCTGTAGTACCTATTTTTAACCACCCTGTAATTTACACAGACGGCTCCAAGATGAACAACACAGTTGGTTCCGCTTTTGTTGTTTATAATGATGGAAAGATCATTTTAGAAAACCGTTTTAAACTTTACGCTTATAATACTGTTTATCAGGCTGAATTATCAGCAATTGACAAGGCAATCGACTGGTGTTGCAGGGCTGATTTCAGAGAATTCCACATCTACACTGATAGTTTTTCTTCAATACAAGCCTTGCAGAACTTATTTCCGACTGATAAGATTTTGTATAACATATATTCTAACTTGAGACTGTTGAGTGGTAAAATTATTTTTATGGGTTGGATTAAATCTCATATTGGCCTTGCTGGTAACGAAAGGGCTGACTATCTGACAAAGTCTGTTATTTTGGATGATGAGTTTGATGAGAGGTTGGATATTCCAATGCCTGTTTCCTTCGTCAAACGTTTTTATAAGAGTAACATTATCACGAGGTGGACTAATGATTGGAAAATTAGTGAAAAGGGTAGGGATACCTTCCTCATCTTGCGTTCACCGGACGTTTCTTATTTGTGTTATTCAAGGGTAGTAGCCTATTTCATTTCTTCGCATGGTGCTTTTGCAGTGTATTTATTTAAGATTGGCAAGCGACCAACAGATAAGTGTGATTGCGGTAACGTCGGTGACGTTAAGCATTTTATTTTCGGCAAGTGTCCTCTGATGCTTCTGTTCTTTAACTTTGTGCGAAATAGAACTCTGTCTTGGAATTTGCAAAATGTTCTCTTGCTGAGATCGAATTATTATAAACTGGCTGTTATTTATAATGAACTGAATAAATTGTATTCATTCATAAAGTACAAATTTTGATTATTTTGGTGTAATTAAAGAATTTTTGGTGGACTTTTGCCGGACTGTTAGCCACATAGTGCTTTGCTAATCTTTCTGCCTTCACGCATTTTTGAGTTGTTTCTGGACTTTCAGGATTTGATGGTCTTTTGTAACTTGAATTGACCTAAAATGTGTTATTGGCTTAATGTTTTATCTTGTCTTGATTATTAGTGTAAATCGTACTTTTATACAGTCATTTGTAACTGAAAATAACTTAAAATTTTGTTTTTCAGTTTCACCCAGTCTTAGTTTTAGTTTTAGCTTTATTTTTATTTTATAGTAACTAGGGTTACAGTCATATGTTAAAACTTGTACATGACTTTAATTTTTGTATTTTATTTTCTAGGCAGAGTGTGCTATATTTTTGTGATTTTTTAGTTTTATTATTTGTCGCTGTTTCCGGGTCTGTTTCGGCGGCTGGAGTTGAGTTAGATGATGGAGGACGTTTTTCTGCCAGGGATTCAGGGCCTTTGCCATTATTTGGTTGGCTCCCTGGTAGAGTGATCAAGTAAGTGAACAGAAGCATTTTTGTATTTCGAAATTTGTTTGTAATTCTTGCGCCATTCACTTATTCCAACATTTTACGAATAGAAGTACCTTCCTCAAGAAAGGGCTAAACGCATATTAATGTATTTATTATTTTAAAGTTTCCTTTCTCTTTAAACATTCATGTGTAAATACAATTTTTAAGACATAATTTTCAATATTTTCCTGCTTTTCACACGTACTCATTTAATAGTAATTTTAAAGTTTTTTTTCTGTTTTAAATAGTCACACGTAAATAAATTTTTAATCGTTACGAAATATTATTCTTTGCTATGTTTTTCGAATTGAAAACAATCTCTATAATAATAGTCTAAGTCATGTGACCATCACCATCCGTTCCTGGTGGATCCCTTAGCTTTTTATATTCCAGGTGGCCATTTTGGTACTTTAATGTTAGCCAGCCACAGGTAGTAAGTCGCCAAATAGTATTCTATCGCCATCATTTCACTTATATTATAATACTCCAAGTCTTATAACTGCCGTAAACAATAAGGGCTGATCCCTTCGCTTTTTATAATAAAGGTTTCCATTTTGATTAAAGAATCAAAATTATTTTTCCAAATAAAACTACATAAAAGTTGCGATCATCGCAAAGAATTCTTGGTACTTTTATGTTATCTCGTCAATAGCTTTTTTTTTTTTTTTTTTTAACTTGCCAGTTAGCATTTTTTTATTTTTCGAGTGGTAAATTAAAACGGTATTATAATACTTTTTTATCCCATGGATAAAAATCTATCGTCAAACTATAAGATTAAATGCCAATAATGGTTGATCGTAAATGTCACATTCACTTGACTTTGAGGAAGTTACACGTATTTACGCCATCAAGTGATTTTTATTTTGACGTTTTATTTGTATTCTTATTAATGGTGTACTAATTTATTTGTCCTTTCGTTATTTAAAATAAAAATTATCTCAATTGGTATAATTTGGCGAAATTGGCCGACGGGATAACTAAGTAGTACCATTAAAACATTGCTTTGAAGTTGAAATTAAATGTCATGATTTGTCGCGTCGGGTTTGGCGTGATTTTATATTTACGACAATTTGGCGAAAACCTCGTTTCGCCAAAACCTCGTCTAGTTACATATGCATTTTTAAATTATTTTCTATTAATTTTAAAATGAAATATCAATAAATAAAAAAAGTGTAATTAATAACTATGGAACAAAGCAATTTATAATTTTTTTTAAATAAAAAAAATAAATGTAAATAAACATTTATTAATAAATAAGCAACAATAGCCGGGTTACCATGTCAGGCAAAATAACGCCATTTTTGCGCCTATTAGGTACCCCGGTGCGTATATGACATCTGTACCTAATATTTTTCGCTTCGTTTTGTTTAAAAAAAGAGAAAGAAGTGAAAGCCATTAATTTTAAATGTTTCAGTTTTAAATGAAAGTTTTGTATTAAATAAAAAGATAATGAAAAAAAAATGCATTGTTCTTAGCATGCATTTTAAGGGAGGCCAAACTGGTCGACAAATTAGTTTAAAATAATAAACTTTTCTAAAATATGAAAAAAAAATATATGTTATGATTAAAATTTGAGTTGCATCCTTAGAGAAAAGTATTTAAAATTAGAAAAAAAATAATATTTCAAAAACTAATTCGAATTTAAGATTTCTAATACCAGTTTTGAGATCTGCAGATCAATACGGATTTTTGTTGTGAATTACATCGTAAAATATTCCATATTTTAGGAGCAATCGCCGTGAAACATAATCAGTTGTTTATTCAGTCTCTTCATGAAATCGTTTCATAAATTCGTTTCATTAGGATTTTATATATATAGGGTAGATTTATTCTGATGAGCATAACAAACCGCTAAAAATCAATCTACCATTATTAATATCGTTTATTGCTAAAAGCAGTTAATTTGATGTTATGTACTTAATAAATGTATACAAAATTCCTGTTTTGTATTACTTTAGCCTCCTTTTATTAACCATTTGGAAAAATGGTTATTGTTCTTATTCAGGGTAGGAAATCAAAAGCATATCTGAACGTTTTTATCGGTTTAATCCGCAGTTTATTCGAGTTCTGATTGATCTATACAGTAATCTGTATTTCCCTTTAATTTCAACAGAAATGGATATCTTATGTTGCCACTATGACAAAACAGTAATAAAAACAACAAAAAAATTAATAACTCAGAAACAAATTGGGATACAGCTTTCAAACAAATTGCATTTAAAAGTACATTTTTCCTCTATCCGACGGTGTAAAAAGTAATATTGTCGGATGTTTAGAAGTTTAAGAATGAAATTTCATTTAAAATTGGTAGTCAGATTTCTTTGAAATCTGACGATGGAAAAGACAATTCTCGAACAGCCAATGAAAGGCTTGGATAACACGTAAGTTTCAGGTGGGATAATAACTAATGAAAATGAAAGAAAATGAATAACAATTTCTGCCAAAGAGTTAATTTTAATTTGTAAGATTTTCAAGTGCAAAAGAAAAATGGAATAAGCCAATTAAAAAAAAAAAAAAAAAAAAAAAAAAAAAAAAAAAAAGATAAATAGGACAGGAATGAATAATAAATGTTTCACACCAAATACGAGTCGCAGGCAATTTTTGTCGCTTGGAAGTTTTACGTGTAATAACACTATTAATGTTAATTCATGGCTAATCCATGGCGTACGTAATGTATGATCAACTCCGTGCGATTTTTTATGTCTTAAATTTTAGTCTTTGAAAAAATCATTTTCCAAATTGTCGTTGTAATTTGTTAAATTGCTTTTTTTTTATTATTATTTATCCTTTTTAACAATTTAATGTATTTATTAAATTTACGCTAAATTACCATTTTTTATATGACTGACATCTGACAATGATAAACAAAATTGGCGATATAAAATCTGATTGGCGATCTATTTGCCTGACCCGGATAATACATAAGTACCAGTTTCTCATGAAATATTTTTCTTATTTTTCCTAATTATAAAAATGTCACCAATTTAATGTTTTTATTTTTTATTTTTTAACTGAAATAGAAGTCTAATTGGAAACGCTGATTAATCTTGAAAGAGCTTAAAGTGGCATTAAATACTCTCTAATGTAGGAAGAGTTAGCGCAAAACCTTTTTCAAATGCTTCTGATGAGATGTACAAAAAAGTAGAAATTTAAGATAGACTATAAAAAAATAAAAGAAGACGCAAGCAGAAAAGAGGCAACAAAATAACTCAGGATAGAGAAAAAATACAATCAAATCAAACTTGCTTTCCCTTGGGAAACAAATGACGGCTAGACATAGCACTAGATGGCGCAAGATTCTCCTGTCACGTGTCATGGGAATAATGACGTCATTTATCTTAGAACATTTCAACGGCCGGTAATGGAAAGTTTCTTTTTATTTTTCTTTCATTTTCTACATGTTACCTATTTTTTTTTCTTCTTCATAGAATTGGTTTATTCTGCTCTCATGGTGGTAATAAATCAGAAAATCTCACGTTTGGAAAATAAATAATGAAAAAAATATATTAACAGAAGAACATTAATTAGTAATTGTCTACAATATTTAAATTAACTTCTTTGAGAAAAATTCTAGTAAGATGGATTGGTAGTGCGGAGCGTCAAAAAATAAAAGATTACAGTATTAAGTTTTGCAAAAGTAAAACGTTAACGGAAAAAGTAAGGCTGTATGATTGATTGCTTTATTTTAAGTTTCTTTTCCAGGTAAAATTGAAATGAATCCTATAAAGTTCTAAGAACTGCTTTCGGTATAGTGAAGTTATTTAAATTTTTAATAGAAAATTCAACTGCATACAGCAACATTGTTATACATTTGATATGCATTTTAACTAAGTTAACACACATATACTTTTTAGTTTGAAACAATACATAAACGATGGTACAATACGAGGTTTTATTTTTGATTTATTTTATTTTATTATTTATTTTAAGTATATCTATATATTTTTTTCATTTATCTTAAATGTCCCTCTGGTCGAATTTTGCATCTGATATTCTTATAAAATTAAAATATTTCCTTACATATCTATGTATTATAATTTTCTAAATTAAAGATGATTTTTAATGTTACATAAATTTTCTTAAAGCTATTTCTTTAAACATAATGTATATTTTACAATCTAAGTAGTATAATAAATTATGTTAAGACACATAATTTTGATTGACATATTAATTTTCAGATTTCATAAAAAAAAAAAAATAAATAAATAAATGCAGAATCAATACTAAAATCGTTAAATGCGCTGAGTAAAAGGTAATTTTACTTCACTATTAATTCTGCATTTTTTAAAACTCTCTTTTCTGTTACATAGTTCCACATATTCTCCCTAGACGTGACTTTCGCAACTAATTTTTTTTCGCGGAATCCTTCGTCCCCCGTCTTGTTTAATCTTCTTACAATATTTGGCGTCATTCTCTCAACTAGATCTCTCTACAGAACACTCTGGGTACTGCCAGATTAATTATGGCCTTGTACTTAGAGAAACATTAATTAGCAGTTGTCTGCAATATTTAAATTTACTTATTAATATCAGTTTAGTAAAACACATTAGTGGTGACGTATGTTAAGGAACGTTTGTTAGAGTATTTTATTTTGGAATAGTAAAACTCTACGGTAAAAAGCAAGATGGTATAACTGATTTCAATAGCCCTTTTTTTTTTCTTGTCAAATTAAAAGGAATCTTGAAAACTAAAAGTCCTTCCGGCCAGTGCCGGGAGGAAGAGGTAGCTTTCATATTCCTTATTTTAAAAAAGCCAATTTATATTATTCAAACACACGAAGCTCAATTAAGTGGAAAACGAATGTAGGAGATTCAATACTAATTTTTATCAATACTAAATCATTATGAATGAGAAATTCGCGAAATTAGTCAGCTTTATCCAAGCTGCTTTTATTTAAAGTAACTTATATTTGGCTGCCAAATTCGTCGATTTCTTAAAGTGCCTGCCATTTTAAGACAACATGGTGGATGAGGCTAACCAGTGAACTTGGTCGAGACCTTAGTAATTGCTGTGCACATGCTCACTCACATCGGAATCGGTTGATATATACGAGTGCTGTCGCAGGCAAAAAAGCAGATTTTTCAAAATGTCACCCACGTTAGAAATTGAAACTGCTATATCTGAGACATTTTTTAAGATAAAGACAAACAAAAAATGCTCCTGAATCTTTATATCAAGGTCAAATACTTAAGAAAGAAACCTTTTTCAATTTAGAAATTTTTTTGCACCTCACTTTAAATATATATATATTTTAATTTAATGGCCGCCATTTTGAAACAAGATGGCTGATGAAGCTGGCCAGCGAATTTGGTCGAGATATTGATGTATACTATCCACATGCCTTCTTCCATCGAAATAGGCGAATACGTGTGGTATCGCGAGACAAATACAAGATCGTTTCAAAGTGTTAGCCATGATAGAAATTCAAAGTGCTATAATTCAACCACTTTTTAAGATATAAACAAAAGAACAAATTTTCAGAAACAAAAACTGCTCCAGAATCTTTGTATCAAGGCCAAACACATAAAAAAAATCTTTTTTCATTTTCCAATTTTTTAATACCTCATTTTAAATTTTAAATTACATTTAAAAAAAAAAATGGCAACCCTTTTGAAACAAGATGGCGAATGAAGCTGGCCAACGAACTCGGTCGAGACATTGGTATGTACTATGTACAGACCAAGTTACATTCAAATCGGTTCATAAATACGCCTGTTATCGCGTGACAAATATCAGGTCGTTTTAAAATGTCAGCCACAATAGAAATTCAAAATATTATAACTCAGCCATTTTTTTAGATATAGACGAAACAAAACCTGTTCCGGAATTTTTGTATTAAGGTCAAACACATACGAAAAAACTCTTTTTCATTTTCCAATTTTTTGGTATCTCCTTTTAAATTTAATTTTTTTTAAATGGCCGCCATTTTGAAACAAGATGGCGGATGAAGCTGGCCAACGAACTCGGTTGAGTTATTTGTATGTACTATGTACACACCAAGGTACATCCAAATCGGTTCATAAATACGTCTGTTATCACGTGGCAAAAATCAGGGCGTTTCAAAATGTCAGCCACACTAGAAATTCAAAATGCTATAACTCAGCCATTTTTTAAGGTATAGACGAAACAAAAACTGCTCCCGAATCTTTTTATTGAGGACAAACACATAAGAAAAAAAATATTTTTTCAATTTTAAATTTTTTGGTACCACATTTCAAATTTAAATTTTTCTTAAAATTTTAAATGGCCGCCGTTTTTAAACAAAATGGCGGATGAAGCTGGCCAACGAACTCGGTCGAGACATTGGTCTGTACTATGTATAAACGAAGTTACATCCAAATCGGTTCATAAATACGCCTTCTATCGCGTGACAAAATTCAGGACGTTTCAAAATGTTAGCTTCGCTAGAAATTCAAAATGCTATAACTCAGCCATTTTTTAAGATATAGACAAAACAAAAACTGCTGCGGAGTCTTTGTATAAAGGTCAAATACATAAGAAAAAAATATTTTTCCATTTTCAATTTTTTGGTGCCACATTTCAAATTTTAAATTTTTTTAAAATTTTTAAATGGCCGCCATTTTGAAACAAAATGGCGGATGAAGCTGGCCAACGAACTCGGTCGAGACATTGGTATGTACTATGTACACACCGAATTACATCCAAATCGGTTCATAAATACGAGAGTTACAGTGTGACATAGGTCAGATATATATATATATATATATATATATATATATATATATATATATATATATATATATATATATATATATCAATTTTGAACGGAGGGTGGTTTCGGGGTCTGGGGGTCATGATCGATGAAAATATACCAAAATTTTTTGAAATCGCTTTCCTCCGAACGGCTGCAATAGGTAGCTTTTTGTAAAGAAAGCTACCTAATAATGTACTTTCCAAAATATTGCAGCTATTTTGATATTTTTATTATACAACTGAAGGATATTTTAATATATTCCATATATAACTCTACTGAATAAAACATTGAAATATTTAGCTCGAAATAACACAATGCTATAAAGGGCTGGTGGTAGTTGTAATAATATATTTTAAATTAAGTAGATACATTAAACGTAAATGCTCCGCTGATCATAAAACTATTCATTTATTTTTCCTTAAAGAGTATAAAATTTCCAAAAACAATTATTATTAAGAATTTGCAAATTACAACCGCTTTAAAATGCTGCACTAAAATTCGATATTCTATACGGAATTCGTAACAAATAAAGTATCTTGTTAAAACAGAAACACTGTTTTAACGCGCAGTTTTAATTGAAATATTAGGTTTTTTTTTTTTTTTTTTTTTTTTTTTTTTTTGCGACGAAAAGGTTTTAAATACAGAGAAAATCATTATTTATTAAATTTAAAAAATAGCAAACTTATCAGAGAAATATTCTAGTGAGCTTAACTGGAGGCGCCGAATATAAAAATATATAATTTATGCTATTGAGTTTTACAATAAGTAAAACTCTATTGGGAAAAATAAAAACAGATGTATAATTAACCCATTAACGACGGCTATTATTTACGCTTCTTTTAATACCTAGATACCAGCTCACACTAGTTTTTCCATATTGTAATTTTAACTAAACTAATCTCTCAAAGTCTGAGATTAGATAATAGGAAAAAATCCATACTAAAATACTGAATTTCAAAATTAAAGTTTTCGTAGTACTTAAATGGTAACTTTTCCTGCCAACATGAGTTAATATGATTGATTCATTCTTCTTTTTAGGCTTTCGTTCATATTCCGAAACCCTATTCACTTACTTCCTTTGTATGTCTGTCACAGAGTTCATTCTCAGAAACTGTTTAAATTCTAGACTTGAAATTAAGCATACTTATAGCTGAATACCTCAATCACACGGCAAATCGAGCAAATTTAGCAAGGAGATAACGCGTCTAATCATTTTTTGGCTTTTGGGTTAGGATTTGTAGCTGCAGCCTTCTTGAGGTCAATTTCTTCAGAATGTACTCTCTTCTTTTTGTTTCCTATATTTTTAACATTTTTTGCTGTCACGGGTGTTTTTCTTCCAGACAGTTTGCATGTGTCTTTTTCAACATTTTCAACATTAAAAAAGTGTTTAAAAATATCCTCTATTGAAAAATACGCTACGAATAATGAAACGTAAATATTATATATTCAAACAGTGTTTAATTCGCCCCCTCACCCCCGGAGCTTTAAAATAACCACTCCCTCCGGAAGGTATGAGATTTTATGCGTTTTAATGGCAAAAAAGCTTAATTCCACCCTCCAGAACTGTAAAAAGTCTGCCATCGCAAATATCCTCCAGGGAGAAAATGTTTGAATTCAACTCTGTAATCCAAATCGGCCGTATGAATAAGGAATTCGAAGAAAATAAATACAAATACATACATGATAAAAGAAATTGCAAACAGAATTTATTGCATAAACATGTAAAAATATTTTTATGTATATATTGGCCTAAACTGCATAAAAATTTAATCCAGATATAAAAAAAGACTTTCATGGAGATAGTTATTCATTATAACATATATATATATATATATATATATTAAAAGTTTACATAGCGTACCGTCCTAGAAATTCTTTATTTACATTTCAAATTTATGATCGCATATTTGGTCCAAATTAAGCAACTTAAATTGGCCCAATTACGGCAACTGCGCCTTTTTTTTAAAACAGATAATCTCAAGACAAAGAACAAAACCGAAATCAAAGAAATCGGCGTGAAAAATATACGCAATAAACTGATGAATTCATATATGCATATGAAAACATAACAACTTACCTTAGTTTTAAAGTATTCACTTAGTAAGAAAAAATTAGATCAAAACAGCTTACTTTAGGTTTTCTTAAATTGTCTAAAAACAGCACGCGGTAGGCTGTTTCTTCTTCTAACCATGAGTGACATCTTTCTGATGAGTAGGATTTCAGTGGTAGATGGCCTCTCTTCCCGTAATTTACGACAGAATATCAACGATCCAATTAAAACGGAGGTCCAAATATGGCTACTCTCCCCTATAAACATATGCTGTTATAATTGTCTAAAAACAGCTCTTGAATATTTCAAATTGTAATAATTTCAAATTTAATTCTGCCATCTATGTTCTTATTGAAACAGTTAAGGATTTAATTGATAGATTAACGATTTGGATTTATTAATTAAAAATAACGTAGAGAATAGTTTTGAAGGGAATATTAAACGAAACATTCTGTGTGATCTTCGATAACACTTCCCCGCTTTTTTTTTTTTTGCTTAAATATAAATGGACTAATTTAAAATCAAAACACCTTCGTAGCTTTGCAGTTTTAAAAGGTTGTTTTGAAAGTAGATACAAATGCTTCTTTTCATGCTAAAGACCTCTGATTAGCGTCGTAATCCAATTTCATCCGAACCGGAACCCAAGTTTTGTTCGGCTCTTGTTGATAGTAATTTTTTCATTACATGTCTCGTTTGGATTGGCTTGATTTTAATTATTTGGTGTTCTGGTCTGGGTAGAAATAGCCGATTTTCCAAAGATAGTCACAATTTCTTATAATAATAATAATAATAATAATAATAAGTATATATAATTACCTTTTCACGCTAAAGACTGTCTGATTAACGTCCTAGATAGTGTTACGTAATCCGATTTCATCCAAACCGGAATCGATCTACGATTTTGGTCGGCTCTGGTTGACACTAAATTTGTCATTGCTGGATTGGTTTGATTTTAATTGTTTGGTGTTCTGGTCTAGGGCGAATTGATCGATTTTTCAAATACGGTCACAATTTCTTATAATAAAAAAATGAACTACATATGTTTGAATATTAATAAATATATATATTCCTTTTTATACAAAAAACATAAAATCGATATTACAGACATCATTGTGCTATCATCTTTGCCATACTTGTATTAAAATATAGATTAATTTTCTTCATCTTCGGTGTTGGTGCTGGTTACGACGGCCAATTAACTGCACGAGGGATATGTGCCCGAAAAGGGGGTGATTTCCCTCCTGGGTGCTTTCTAAGGGAACTTAACCCATATTTAAACAAGAAAAACCAAGGTTCGAAGAAAACCACGGAAAACTCCAAATGATTATGGCGAAGGGTGCAGTTGGGTTCGAACTCAGCACCTCCCGTTTACCAGCTTTGAGAACAGAACCTCTTGGCCACTGGTGGGGCTTCGTCATCTTCGAATTCATGGAGATTTCGAGTTAACGAAAACTTTTTTGCCCAGTTTCCGATTGAATTTGGAATTTTAGGTTTCGGGTTGGGTAAAACACGACGTTTTCGGCTGTTTCATTTTAGATGGATTTTAGATTATAAAATTAGTAAAGCACTATTTGCTCATCTATGTACTAAAGTGTTTAAAATAATACTGAAAATAGTCAAAATTACAATTTAAAAATATTTAGAAACGGGATTTTGTAAAATTCTATTTCAAAATATCTTGTAATAGTGCATTTTTAAAAAATCTTTTAATATATTATTTTACCATTTGTTTAAAAAAAAATGGTATATTTTAAATGAAGATATTCGGAATAAATAATGAAATATTTAATCTTCAGTATGGTTGACTAATAGTACAATTTACTTTACTACTTAGAATGAAATATATGACAGAAGAAAATATATTTAGAATATAAACAACAAAGGTTTAAAATTAAAATATAAAAAGCTTGAAAAAGATTTTTTTAAAAATCGTAAGAAATTTAATTAATGAAAACTTGAAACATAAATATGAAAATTTGAAATATTTATTTTTATATTAAAGATATGACCTATTTATATAGGAAAAAAAAATTAAAACGTATGATAGACTGTAAAATTTTGAGAAAAAAAGATAAAAATATGCGTTACATTTCACCTCAAAAAGCTACATTTTACAGTGTATTTTTAACTAAACACACACACACAGATTTAATAATTCACAGCTTAAAAAATCTCCAAGAAATTTACAACCAAAATTTTTTCCCGTTAATGCTGAATTCAGCCATAAAATATATCGGCTTCCTTTAATGTTTTGATTTATTACTTTTCTATTAATTACAGTGTTTTCTTTATAGCATTCTTTTTATGTTGTATTCTCTGATATTACGTGCAATAGCTTTACTTCATTTTTCAAAGTTTAAACGTAAGACCATAAAACGAAACGATACTACGGACATTTATTCGTGTTTTATTTACATTTTGCCTGCAGTAAAAAAAAAAATCCAGTTTAACATAAATTTAAAGTTTTGATGCATAAAACGACAGTTGTTAGCATATGTCCGGCGTGCAAATAAAAGAAAAACCATTTAAATGCCACATGAATTATTCAGCACGACTCTAATGCCGTTCAATATTTATGTCAAATATTTCGGAATTATTTATGGCCAACGTAAGGAGAGAAAATGGTGTTTGTATTTTAATGAACGTATTTGAATGTAATGTCTTGTTATGTGATTGCCTAATGAAGTTTAAATGTCCAAGTTAAGGTTTAATAGGAAAATAAGATATGCACCAATATTTTTTAAGAGATTTTGTTTTTATTTTTAAGAATAAAGTGTGCTTTCAAACTACTAATTATTTCTTAATAATCTTGTTGTTTTCAGCACTAAAATTTTTATGAGAGTGAAATTTCATACTGGAAAATGTTTTTAGTAACTGCTAATTATTTAATTCATTAAACAAAAATAATTAACTAAATTGAGATACGTGTTGTTCGTGAACTGGTAAATTAAACAGAGAGTTAAATTTCAATAAATGTATAAGCTTTCTAACAGCATTTTTAAAATGCCATTTCTTTTCTAATACTTTCAATATCTATTTATACTTTGATAATTATTTTTTAATAAGGTTTTGAAATTTTTAAAATTTAATGATGTGAGGAGGAAAGAAATTCAAAGAAGTTTCTATGGAAAATGTTTTGTAATTAATAATTACTGTTTAGTTTTTTTTTAATGTAACGCATAAAATACAAGATTAAAAACAGCTATTTCCGACAAGAAAATATCTACGCAGGCAGTTGCTAATTAAATATTTGTTATTTATTTTTTATAATTCAGTTTAATATTTCATTCAGCCGGTACTAAGTAAAATTTACGTATGCACGAAAAACTTTAATATGAAAACAAAATCTGTGTCATTGAATTTTTTAAGTAATTTTATGTTTATCTTTAAAATGAAGATTTGTTCGAACTGTTTAGTAACTTGTGGAATTTTTGTGCAGTTTTAAAACTTTTGAGACTAGAATATTTTTTTATAATGATTTAATAAATATTATTAAATATTTAAAAAAATTAATTGGCCATATTCACCTACGATTTAATACAAAATGTATCACACGCTACAGTAAACGAAAATGACTTATTTTACTTATCAACGTCAAACTCTTTGAACAGTTGCACTCAATTATTACATCGTACTAACATGTTCAGTGGTACATTAAATATATCTAAATGATCTAAAACTAGTTTACTGATCTCTTCCATTGAAGAACAGTGTCGTCGTGTTTAATACCCTGTAGTACGAGCTCCTAACGTTAGCCTAATGGGCGCAGTGGACATTCAAAATCACAAAATTCGATTAAGAACTCGATTTTTTTTATTTAGTAAATTATATAACTAAATGCTGAAATGTTCCTGATGCTAAAAGATTTTTTTTTTAATTCTGGCGCGTTTTTGCGGAGATATTAGGATTTATATTTGTAAAAACCTGATATGTGTATACATTTTTTTAAACATAAAACGTTGATTTCACAAAATTGAAATTTTCGCACTCTTCTAAAGTCCGAAGCGTTCCATGAGTATTCCTAATTATCAGATTGATTTGAAATTTATACTGTATATCCTCTACGTAATATTAAATAAACGTTAGCAGAAAAGTTTGCATTTCAGAAGTATTTTGGTATTTATATTTATATGCATATTAAAATATATAGCTACTTTTTTAGAAAACAAGTGGGCAAGTGTGATCACAGATCGCACAGAGGGTTTCGTTTAATATTCCTTTCAAAACACTTTATCCTTTTGAAATATCTGTTAGTTCCACATTTCACAACCAGGGGGGTGCACTTGATTCTAAACAAACCTGTATCCGAACGAAAATCCGTTTTACATACTATCCATAGATATATTAATCGAGGGATTGGGCCCATAGCACCCGAGATAAGTAGGCGCACCTGGCGGAAAAAAATGGAACTAAAATATATAAGGCTATGGTGCATAATATGAAAGAATGGTCAAAGGGGTGTCGGCAAAAGTTGGAAAATTTTTCCCCGGGTTAAAAGGGCGGAGGTTAGAAAAATTGCTTAAAATACACAAGTTAGAGCCCAGAGGGGTAAATAATAAAAGACTTTTTGAAAATTTTATGATTTGTCGTGTGGTCTGAGGCATTCAGCTATACATATGCAAAATTTTATGTCACCAACTTAATTAGGAAAGAATTATCTCTTAGAAAGAATTGCTTCAAATACATATGTGGTAGCTCAAAGGGTTAAACGTAAGACTTTTCCAAGATTTTATGATTTGTCGCCTGGCCTCAGGTGTTCTGCAATAAGTATGCAAAATTCCAAATCTCCAATTTAATTAGGGGCTCAGTTAGAAAGAATGGCTTAAAATACACAAGCTGGAGTTGAAAGGGTTAAACATAAAACTTTTTCAAAATTTATTATTTGACGTGAGATCAGAGGTGTTGAGCTATAAGTATGGAAAATTTCACGCCTCCAACCTAAATAGGGGCTCACTTAGAAAGAATTGTTTAAAATGCACATGTGGGAGCACAAAGGGTTAAATGTACGACATTTTCAAAATTTTATGATTTGTCGTTTGATGTGAGTTGTTCAGCTATAAGAATGCAAAATTGCACGTCTCCAAACTAATTGGGAGCTCACTTAGAAATAATTGTTTAAAATACACATGCCGGAGCCCAAAGGGTTAAATGTACGACTTTTTCAAAATTTTATCATTTGTCGTATGATGTGACGTGTTCAGCTATAAGTTCCCAAAATGTCATGTCTCCAACATAATTAGGGACTCACTTAGAAAGAATTGTTTAAAATGCACATGTGGGACCCCAAAGGGTTAAACTTACGACATTTTTAAAATTTTATGATTTGTCGTTTGATGTGAGGTGTTCAGCTATAAGTACCCAGAATTTCATGTCTCCAACATGTATAGTTTCTGAGAACGGGCTCTGTGACGGACAGACAGAGGAGCGAGACGAATAGGGTTTCGTCAGATGAACGAAACCCTAAAAAGCGTAATTATAAAAATACTTCTTTTTTGTTTATACATACAACGAACTTTTAGAATTCATGTAAAATTCCATTATAATGTATAATATGTATTCCACAAATAAATATTGTCATATTTTATGCAAAAGAATGGCACCTGTTATATTTTAAAACATAAAAATTATTCGTTATTTTTTAAATTTAAATAGTGAATAATTGTAAAACTTTATATTACATTTATACCAAATTTTGAATACAACTATTTAAGAATGCCATTGACAAGTCTTCCAGTTTTAAAATTAATCCATTGAAATTGAAGGATTTGATTTTTAATGCCCATTGTCCTTTTAAGGAGTTTGTGTAAACATAGTCCACTAGCAGTTCATTAACCACGTCATTGTGACCCGACCAAAGTTATGACCCTAAAAGAACAAAGTGGAGAAAGACCTTGATAATAAAAAAAAATTGAAGTTCCAGAATGCTTATTTTTGCGGTTATGCATTGTCAAAGCACTTGCTCAGAAGCTTATAAAATTCTTTACTCTTATTACAAAATTGGCTAAAGTTTCAATAAATAAAATCTTTAACAATGCCAAGAAATTCAATACATTAAAAAATGTGCTTACAGTCTAAATATTTTGAAAATATTCTATAGGTGTGAAAAATACTACGCAAGCTGCGATTTGTTTTAATAAGAAAATAATCTTAAGTACCCAGGTCAAAATTCTTGCTAGTACCAGCATAAAAAATATGCTAGTTATTGCTAGGTATTGCTTTGTCTTCTAGATTTTCATGCTAGTATATGCTTTACAATGCTAGCCAGCATCACATGCTATATAGCTAGCTTACACAGCAATAGCATGACAAGCTATACACAAGCCTTTTATGCTTGTTTGCTGTTCAAGCTTCTTCCAAAGCATGGAGAAGTAGCTACCTTAACATGCTATTATATGCTTTTTTATGCTTGCCAGCATAATATGCTATGCAGCCAGCTTAGGGAGAAATAGCATGGCAAGCTATGTACAAGCATTTTATGCTTGTTTGTTGTTTAAGCTTTTTCCAAAGCACGGGAAGGTAGGTACCTTAACGTGCTATTATATGCTTTTTATGCTTGCCAGCTTTGGTAGAAATAGCATGGCAAGCGATGTACAAGCATTGTATGCTTGTTTACTGTTCAAGCTTCTTCCAAAGCATAGGAAGCTAGGTATCTTAATGTGCTATTATATGCTTTCTTATGCTTGGCAGCATAATATGCTATGCAGCCAGCTTATTGATCCGGTGAGAGATTATAGCTCTCTTCCACCTCCCCCCCCCCCCCCCCCAACAGAAAATTCTTAATTTCTCTTTTATTGTAAGCTAAGAGAAAAGATTGAATTTCAATTTGTTTATCAAAATCGGAGAAAAAAATTAGTTAAATTTACAATTGAGGGAGGCTTAATGGATCACCTAAGCGTCTTCCCTTAACGGAATATTCAGAGTTTGCGTTATGGAGGTTTCACTGTACATTGCAATTTTGCAAGATGTAAAATTTAACTTCTATTTTTTTAATTAACTTCTATGGTGGTGGGTTAAATTCTGTGAGGGAAAACTTGTATGAGAGTCTTCTAGGGGAGACCTCCCCCCCCCCCCTCTCCACAGCCTATAAAGAAATTCTTTTTATTCCGTTTCTTAGAATTTAAATATTCTAACTTACTCGAAAAAATGCAGTATGCCTTTAAAAAACGGTGAAAAAGGAAATTGTGTTCATTAAAATCTAAAATCCGTGCTAGCCCTCTCCTGAATTCAATACTGTCTTAAACCACCCATTTGAGATTAGTTTTTAACATCTAAATATCAAAAGAAACAGAACTAAAAATTAATTACCAAAGCGGATATAGAAGAGTAACTCCTCCCCCCCCCCCCAACGGAAAAATTTAAACTGATCTTCCTCTTGCTGTTAAATTATTTTAGGTTACCTGCAAATTATAAATTTTTTATATCTTTAAAAAAGGGAGAAAAATAAAATTTTGTTTATTAATTTCAAAATATAGGAGGGGGGGAGGGCTGTGTCACCGCCACCTGAATTAAACACCGCCCCTTGAACACGTTTGAGATAATTTTTTAACACATAAACTTACAAAAATTATCAAATAAATTCAATGGTAGACAACCCCCCCCCCCCCCGCCCCGAATAGGAAGAAAATTCATAGCTGCACTTTCTCTTATTATTTAGTTCTTTTAAGTTTATCAAAACAATTAAATTTACTGTGTTTATTAAAATCAGAGGAAAAATATTAGTTTGTTAAATTTCAAAATCCAGGAGCGGTAGATTTCCTTTTCGAATCACTACAACGTAAATTCAATACTGCGCACGACCACCCGTTTTAGATAAAATTTAAACACATAAATCTAAAAAAAACTTAAAATTAATTTCTATAAAGGATGTATTGGGAAAAGGCGCCCCCCCCCCCCCGCGGTTTAGATAAAATTTTAACACATAAATATTAAAACAAAAACGAAAAATAATGCTTCCCCTGCACTTCCCCATCGTAAAATTCGTAGCTGTTCATTCTCTTAGTGTTTAATTATTTAATTACACACACACAAAAAAAAAATAATCCGTGCTTTTTAAAAACAGAATTTAGTCAGTTAAATCTCAAAATTCAAGGAGCACTGTTTCATTTAAGAAATAAGTTCATAAAAATCGAATTGAAAATGTGTATAATTGACCCGACCCCCTCCCCCAGAATTAAGAAATCCTGTATATTTCTTTGCCAGTCGTGAAAGGTTATGTATTTTATGGTCTCAAAACTGGTGTTACGTTTGAAGCATTGAAAGATTTTTAATCAGTTCTATCTCCGTTAAGCATGGTTTAAAAGTCTACATTTAGAAAGAAAATATGCAATGATATATTTGGCAAAACTAAAGTACAATCTAGTGAAGTAAATGATGTATAAGTAGTACAACAAATATAAATTATAAATACAACATACTGATCTACATAAGCCAAATAATTATAAATAAAATAAATTGTAATCAGAAAAATTTATTTATTTATTTAAAAATGCCTAATCACAATGTAAAGAATGTAATGGCTTTTTGGGTACTTTTACGTTAATCGGGCGACAATAATCACCATTTTTTTTTTTTTTTTACTCTCGCCAACACTGTTTTTCTCTCCATTGTTTCAAAAATAGCCAATAGAAAATAGTCAATATTTTAGCATTGCAAGGACAGATATAGCTCTCTGTGAATCAATGAAATAATTTAAATATTTTGAGAAAAATAATTAAAATTAGATATAAAAAGTTTGGAAACTTGTATTATAAAATCTCAAAAAACCTAGCATAAAACAGCTTAAAAATAATCGTTATATAATACGTAAACACAAAATATCAATACGAATAACACAATCTCTCGTAATCAAGTCGATTAATGATTAGATTCAGTCAATAACAAAAATGTTTAAATAAGAGATAACATAAATTAAAAACATTTTATACGATAATGAGAGCATCTAGATAATTTTATATATACAGAAATAAAAGCTTGCGTTATTTAAAGTCTATTTTTTTTTTTTTTTTTTTTTTTTTTTTACATTTTATTCATAATTTAAAATAAAATTGGATCGTTAGTTCCTCTTCTCCGCAAGCATTCAGCCAAATGTGATTTTAAGTGATGACGCGCTGTACCACAATGTTTCTTATTACTCCATTCTGAAATACAAATTAAGAAACTTAATCGAGATGATTCAAATCTCTTCATTGCTGAATGCACTTTTTACTGCGACAAGTACAAAAGTTGCATGTTCATCGAATGCTATGGCTAAAATACAATTTAATTTCAAGTCCTTTCAACAAAATACAATTCTTGGCAAAATATCCTTTTCTTGAAAGAAACGTGCAACTAATTCTTCCGACGTCGCGCACAGTGAATGACGGGAAATAGTTGCAATTCAAATGATGCTAATTGAATCACGAATTGGCGAGTTATCCCTAGCGTGCGGCTAACATAAAAGCACCCTTTTTTGTTTATTTGGCTTTTAAAATTTAAACATATTTCCGTTTTTTTCCATTAAGGCATAAAAGATAAATTGATCATGAATTTAAAAAACTGTTTTTATAAAAAACGAAATTCACAAATAATAATAAAGTTAATTTATATGTTATATATATATATATATATTAATGCTTTGTGAGATTTGTTGCAATTGTTAAATTATTAAAATATGTATGTATTAGTTTTAAATACATAGATAAAATAATTTATTTTTATTATTACATTTGGATATTAAAAAAAAAAATTGCTTGTTTTCAAAAATTTTTATATTTTATTCACTAATATTTAACATTGTAGAAAAATAGCTCTTTTAATAAAAAGAATTACAAACTAAACATTATACATTACTATACATTAAAAAGATTATACAATAGATTTATTTTTTTACCCGAAACTTCAATTTGATAACGCTTAATCTTTAAACATTTTAAATTAAATAAAAATATATTTTTAAGTAGAAAACGTCCAAGCAATTTCTAAAATTAAAGTTTGATATAAAAACTTTTTCGTCTAATACAATATACAGTGTTCTAGAGACATATGTTTATTACTTCTGGAAGATACTTTTTTTAACTTACTTTCTAGTTATTTCCTTATAATATCTGTATCTCATTTGGGAAAGCAAACATCTGTCTCTTTTTTCTCGACCTCCTCAATCATTTGCCGCTTTCTTACCGAGTCCGTAATTCAGTTTTGTTTTAGGCTAAGATAACATAATATTTTCCAGATAAATTCCGGATCTTTACTTTTCAGAAGAGAAAATGTACGGTTATAAAAGAAATTCTTCCTTTCATACATTAAAACTTCTTTACTGACTTCCTTTCTTTCATTTCATTTCCGAGCACGGTATGTTGTTCACATCTACCTAGAGATGATTGAAGAAATTTTTTGAATTTTAGGGGGAAATGAATTTAGAAAGTTAAAGCTCTTAGAATCTGGACTACTTTTATTGGAGAAAATAAAATTTTTCACTTCAGAATAAGGTTTTATTAAAATTTTGGTTCAGAATGGAATTCTATGTGTAAATGCAAACGAATATCGGGACAATTTTGTATTATATCCCTAAATATCGGTCCAATTCCGATCCTGGCCTGGGCTTTTTTCACCGATTTGGAAATTCAAAACTGATATGTTTTATGTACTAGTTGAATAATTGTGTTAGAAATTAAATGATTCATGTCAGCTTCCGAAAATTCATCACTTTTTCTTCATATAGGCAAAAAAAATAAAACTAAAAAAAAAGGTCAAAACTTTCTTAAAATCTAGTACATCAGGAAGTTGGGTAAAAATTAAATACAACATTCCATCTTTACATACATGGATTAATTATGTTGAATAAAAGAATATGTATATCACAGAAAATCTCATAAGGCCTTCTTTTTAGGTATTAGAGTATAATTTCTTTTATTTTTATTCGCATTTCTTATTTGTAATAGAAAATCGTTTATTTACCTTCCAGTTATTTCTTAATAACTTATATCTTTATGTGGGAAAACAAACATTAACGTTCTTTTTCCTCAGCCAACGTAATCGTTCTTACAAACAGCGTAAATTACTTTTCTTTTGGGTCAAGGTGAGGTCATTTTTTATACAGACATTCTCGATCTCTTTATAAAGGGAAAAAAAGTAATAATAAAAGTTTTGTGTATAATACATCTTACATGAAGATTTTGTGACATCCTTTTATTCATGTTTGTTTTCAAACATTCATTGCATTCCACACTGTAAAAAAAAAAAAAAAAAAAAAAAAAAAAACTTGACTAAAATACGGAAATACTACTGGCAATCCAGACGCCAGTACTATTTCCGTATTTTAACGGAACTTTTACCCGGTAAATTACAGAAAATTATCCGTTTTTTGGAATTTAACAGAAAATTTTCTGTAATTTACCGGGAAAAAGTTCCCTTAAAATACGGAAATAGTACTGGCGTCCGGATTGCCTGTAGTATTTCCGTATTTTAGTGCTTTTTTTTTTTTACAGTTCATGTTTAAATACTAATAATCTGTAGTGCAATTTTTAAAACTTCTAAGCAACGAAATTTCAATTGTTACACCATCGTATAGGCAAAAAAGTACTTTTAACTGCAATTTGTTTGAAAGATGCAGCTCAATTTATTTTTGAGATATTATTATTATTTTTTTTTTGTAGTTTTTAATCCCATTTCTGCAACGTTGGCATCTGAAGTACTTAATTTCTGTAGAAAGTAAAAGGGAAATAGTGGATTCGTATATCTTTTGTTGCCATTTTCTCAAAAAAGATTGAATAAAATTGTAATAAAAATACGTGTTAATTAAAAAATATATAAATAAATGATATCTCATAAAACATGGAGCTATTGTAAACTATATTTATTTTTAAGTATCCATATTAATGTTACAAACAAATGAAGGCATATGAATCATTAGGTAAACGATATTTTTTTGTCGAGTTTACTACACCGCATTTTGCTGGTTTGTGTATTATACCGCGATAGCTACGTCTTACGGGTACTTTTCAATAGATGTTGTTTAAGACTGGATCGTAAATGGGAAATTCTTCAGCGGATGCAAATGACGTCATTTTAATAAAATAAAAGCATGTATTGTATGTCTTAAAACTAAAATAAGTTTTGTAGAAGTGCATCATTTTCACTCCAGCGGCTTTAAAATTCTTCAAAGGTGGAAAAGCCTCTCTTTTGAAAATAACGCGATTGAAATCACACACATTTATAAAAATCTAGAGTGTTTTTATAGAAGTGCAGTGACCTTTACGTTAAAATAATATTTTTTTTGAGAGTTAGACTAACAAATATAAGATGCATTTTTATTGTAACTAATTTTGTAGGTTTAATAGAAATTAATTAAACAGATCCTTTTGAAACATTTTCTTTCCATCACATAATAGTATCAACAATTTTTTCTTTTACTCGTCGGTGGCAACACTAAATTCCGAAAAAGCAGAATCCCTGCTTCATGCTTGTAATGCTTAACATTTTTTAATACTTACTTTTTCTAATAAAACACTTCAATGTAGTTTCTGATATATATCTTTATCTTATTTGGGAAAACAAACATCTGTCAATTCTTTACTCTGCTTAATCATTTGCCACTTTTTTTACTAACTGAGTAATTTAGTTTTATTTTACGTTAAGATAACGTATATATTCAGAGATGTGTCCTGGGTCTCTTTTAAATAAGAAATGCGTACATATATATATATATATATATATATATTTAATTCTTGCAGATCAATTTTGGCCGACATGTATCTAGATACATATGAAAATAAAAGTGAATTACATAAAGGCATAATCAGTTTCAGGTATATGGACGACGTTTTTTGTTGAGCTGAAAATGGAATGAAGACTAACCATGAATTTAACTATTATCCAAAAAATTTAGAATTGAAACTTTCCGGTAGTCAAAATAGTTATAATACAAATTATTTGGATGTAAATCTAAAATTAGAAAACAGAAATTTAATTACATCGGTTTATGATAAAAGAGAAAACTTTAACTTTAAAACAATTGCAATATTGAATTTCAAATCAAATGTCCATATATCGGTATTCAAAAACATTTATATTAATAGTTTAAACAGATTAAACCGATTGACATCAGATAGAGACGTCTTGAAAGAGGATATGCTTAAATGGTACGTCATAGCTGTGAAACAGGGTTATCCTGTGAGTCTGGTTAAAAATATGACGTATAAATATGTAAGAACTTACAAGAACAGATCGAAATATAGATACAAGAACAGATAGTGGAAACAGATCGCTTTTGATGTTGATTGATTTCGGTCGGTCGGTCGGTTTCATTTAGTTTTAATCTTTTTTCTTTCGTTTTTTCAGTATGGGTCTCGACAGGTAAATCTGGGGAATGTTGCATGTTAAAAACAGTTTTAACCCTGCATTAGCGTGTCATAAGCCACGCAGCCTGTCTCTATGTTTAGTTAGTTATTTGTCTTGTTTCTTATGGTTGATTTTGTTTAAGTTAAAGTTGGTTATGTTGTGTTTCTTAGAGATTGTTTATTAAGTTAAAATATAGTTCTTATTTGGTATGGTTCAGTTAATTTTGTACTTCAATTAAAGTTTACAGTTTGTGGTAATGTTTGAAATTACTACTGGGATTTTTTAACTATAATTATATATATTACACCATTTTAATATTCATTATTTAAAAACAAAACACTTTAATATACTTTCTGTACAAACCTAAATATATATTTTTCTTTTCTTTTCTTTTCTTTTTTTTTCTTTTTTTTTTTTTTTTTTTTTTTTTTTTTTTTTTTTTTTTGTAAAAACAAACATATCTCTTTTTTCATTACTCTCTTCAATCATTTACCAATTTCTTACCAAATGAGTAATTCAGGTTTCTTTTCAGTTAATCTAACTAAAATTATTTTAGAGGGTGCTCTGGATTATTTAAAAAAAAAAAAAAATGCGTAGTTTTAAAAAGTGCTTCATTGAAACTTTTTTGGTAACTTCTCTTTCGGTTTCCAGAAATAAATACCTCTAGCTTTTCATTGGCAAAATCTATGAAATTTAACAAGGAAAAAAATTATAGAAATACATTAAGGTTTTTAAAATCTAAAAACTTTTTTTTAATTGAATGACTTTTGCGCATATTAAAAGTTTCTAATATTTTAAAAAGAAAGACTTACATTTAATTCTGGTTATTTCGTTACACACTGCTATGTTATTACAGAAACCAAACATCAGTCTCTCTTTCCTTAACATGACTGACACTGAAGCGCTGAAAATTTACAATGTTTAAAGAAAATTTTAAGAAAGTATAATCCTGTAATAAACAAAAGGTAGGTAAATTTTAAATATTTGTTCAGTATTTATTTAAAACAGTGTATATTTCTTCAGTTTTCTATCATATTTTAGACGTCAGCCATCGGTGAAGGACGCGTTTTAAACGGAAAGTTCGCTTTCAGACACCGGTGGCTGACGTTGGGGTTAAAGTGTTAACCGTCACCGCCTTCTCAATCACTAGCCGATTTCTCTCACAATAAGTAATTCAGTTTTGAATTAGGTTAAGATAACGTAAATATTTAGAGATTATATTTAAGAAAAAAGGGTTATTCTGAATCTGTTTTAAGTATTAGTTGCGTATTTATAAAAGTTTTATGTATAATACGCGTTACATTCAAACTTTCGCACTAACTTCATTTTATTTATTTCTTTTTCCAATAATTATTGCTATTCCTCTTCATCGACAAAAAAAAAATAGATTAGATATAAAAAACGGTTACAAAGAAGCACACAAGGCCTTTCCTTCATCTATTAGAATACATTATTTTATGCATACAAATATTTGTTTTTTCTAAAAGGAAAACTTTTACTTTTAAGTTATTTCTGATAACGTTTACCTCTTATTTGGAGAAACAAACATCTTTTTTCTCGTCCTACTTAATCATTTTTTGTTTCTTACCAATAGCGTAAATTATATCTTTTAATGTGTAGATAACGTCATTTTTTTTGTAGAGACACTTTTAGAGCGACAAAAATAGTTATAATAAGAGTTTTGTGTAATACATGATGCATCAAACTTTTGTGTGTACTCATTTCGTTAATGTCAGTTTTCAAAAATGAAATTCTTTCTTTTCGTATACCAAAATCTATGAAAATAAAGTCAAAGGAATGCGTAAAAGGTATTTAAACATCTAAAAAAAGACTTCTTTTTTAACGCACAAAATTTTGTAACACTTTTTTATTGCTTATTATTTCTAATAAAACTATTTTATTTCCTTTCTAGTTTTTTTGTTATGTATATTTATCTTACTTGAGAAAACAAACATCTGGAATTTTTTCTACTCTCTGCTCAATCATTTGCCACTTTCTTACTAATTGAGTAATATTAGCTTCCTTTTAAGATAAGAAAACTAACTTTTCTGAAAGTTCTTCTATGTATTAAAAAAACACTATAATCTGTTTTCTGATTACATCAATAAATATTTTTCTTATTTTAAGGGGACACTGTACCTTATAAACTACTTTTTCGATCTTGAACAATACTGTAATATACTTAAATATAATGTCACTACAGTTATTAGGTACTATAAAGCAAATATAATTTTATATAATTTAAAAAAAATCTTGTAGAACAGTCTATTTAACTAAAATTTAAATTCTAAAAAACTAAAATTTTTTTTTTTAAATCCCTACTACTTTTTTAAATATGAATATTTTTGCTTAAAAATTTTTTTTACATATTCCTTAGATTATACTACATAAAACTGTGCATGGATTTAACATTCAAGGTTATAGTTATTTTTTTTTTAAGAATTTCAGTTATTTTTCCTTGATTTTTTACTATACAAAAGAGAAAAACATTGATATTAAATGTAATATGCCATACATCTAAAAATCCATGCACATTTTTATGTAGTATAATCTAAGGAATATGTAAAAAAAATGGAAGAAAAAATATTCATATTTAAAAAAGTAGTAGGGATTTTTAAAAAAATATTCGTATTTTTTTTTTAATTTAAATTTTAGTTAAATAGGCTGTTGTACAAGATTTTTTTTTTTTAAATTATATGAAATTATATTTGCTTTATAGTACCTAATATAAGTAGTGACATTATATTTAAGTATATTACAGTATTGTTCAAAATCGAAAAAGTAGTTTAAAAGGTACTGTGTTCCCTTAAAAAACAAACATTTGTCAGTTTTTCTATATTCTTCTCAGTCATTTGCCACTTTCTTACTGAGTAATTTAGTTTTCTTTTATATTTGGGTAACGTAAATTTTCTGAGAGATGTTCTGGGTCTTTAAATAGTAAATGAGTATTTTTTTTTACACTTTTTAATATTCATTATTTCTAAAATACACTTAATATACCTTTATCTTAATTGAGAAAACAAACATCTGTCACATTTTTTCATTCGCCACTATCATTTGCCACTTCCTTACTGACAAAGTAATTCAGGTTTCTTTTCAGTTAAGTCAATGTAAATTTTCTTAGAGGTGTTCTGGATCTCTTTTAATGTATAAACGCGTATAAATTTCTTTTACACTTTTTAATAATTTACTATTTATAATAAAACTCTTTAATTTCCTTTCTAGTTATTTCATTATATATATATTTATCTTACCTGAGAAAACAAACATCTGGTCCTTTTTCTAGTTTCTCCTCAATCAATTGCTACTTTCTTACTAACTGAGTAATTTAGTTTTCTTTTAAGTTAAGAAAGCGCAATTTTTCTGAGAGGTCTTCTATTATCTGTTAAAAAGCTAAATGCGTAAATAAATATATACATTTCACTTTTCAATACTTATTATATCCAAAAAACGCTTTAATCTACTTTCTGTTTACATCTTAATAGATATTTTTCTTTTTTTTGAAAAAACAAAAATTTATAGCTGTCTTACACTATCCTAAATCATTTACCACTTTGTTAGTTTTCTTTTTATATTATGTAATGTAAATTATCTTATATATTTTCTGGGTTTAAATAATAAATGAGTATTTTTTTGTACTTTTTAATATTTATTATTTCTAAAAAACACCTTAATCTATTTTCCGGCTACATCTTAATATAATGTACTTTTCTTATTTGTGAAAACAAACATCTCTCTCTCTCTTTTTTTTTTTTTTTTTTTTTTTTTTTTTACTCTACTCAATCATTTGCCACATTCTTACCAACAGAGCCATTCAGTAGACTTTGAAGTTAACCTAACATACATTTTTTATAGGTGTTCTGGATCTAGTTTAAAGAATAAATGCATGTAATTAATTTTTTTTTACATTTAAAAAAAAATTATTTTTAAAAATACTTTAATCTATTTACCGGTTACATTTCAATATAATATATTTTTCTTATTTGTGAAAACAAACATCTGTCTCCTTTTCTCTGTTCTCACTAATCATTCGCCACTTTCTTATGAAATAGCAGTAACTCAGTTTTCTGTCTGGTTAAGGTGACTTTTTTCCCCCCCTTTACTTCAGTTTTTAGAATCTCTTTTAAAGGATAGACGCATATTTTTAATATTTATTAATTTTAATAGCCTTTAATGTACTTTTTGGTTACATTGTATTACATCTTTATTATATTTTAAGAAACAAAAATCTTCCTATTTTTTGTTAACACTCCTCAATCATTTCCACTTTCTTACCAACTCAGAAAAAAATTTGTTTTAAGTTAAGCTAACGTAGATTTTCTAAGAGGTGATCTGGATACCTTTTAAAGGAATAAATGGATAGTTATAAAATGACTTTTATGTATAATATATGTTACATTAAAAGATTTTTGTTGTCTTCTTCTGATACATCTCAGTTTCCAGAAATGAATACCTTTTACGTTTCATTTGCGCAAAATCGGTAAAATAATAATAATAATGATAAATAAAGTAAATTAGAAATTAGAAACCAAAAAAGTCCCCTTTCATTCCTAAATTTAAATAAAAAATGCTTTTAATGATTAATGCTTTATTGATGCTTTAATTAAATGTACTTAATTTTTTTTTTTAATTAAAACGCTTTTTTTTTTTTTTTTTGCTTTTTTTGCTGACATTAGTTTTTTGCATTTGAAAAATATATATTTGCATTTACGTTTTCTAGTTATCACTTCTAGTTATCATATCTAGTTATTCATTCTAGTTATCATACCTAGTTATACTTTCTAGGTATCTAGTTTCATTTACTTTCTATATACTTTAATCTTATTGGAGAAAAGGAAGAGTCTCTTTTTCCTCCCCCTCTCCTTTGCTTCTCAGTCCTTTTTTCGCTGACTAGGTGATTCAGTTCTGAATTACGTTAAGATAACATAATTTTTCTTACAGTTATTCCGAAACTTTGTTAAAGAAAAAAATGCCTAGCTATAAAAAAAGTTTATGCATAATACTCGTACATGTTACATTAAAACTTTCTCGTTGACTTCATTTCATTTATTTCTATTTTCGGAAATAAATTGCCGTTCCTCTTCATATAAACGAAATCTACGAGATTTAAAAAACAATTACAGAAAAGCAAACGAGGTCTTTTCTTAATATATTAAAATATATTATCTTACGAATTGAAGCATTTATTATTTCGAAAAGAAATACATTTACTTTCAAGTTATTTCTTATAACGTTTATATCTTATTTGGGAAAACAAGCATCTGTTTCTTTTTCCTCACTATCCTCAGTCATTAGCCTTTTTCTTATGAACTATGTAATTCAGCTTTCTCTTAGTTTAAGCGTAGTAACGTGATTTTTCTTGGAGATTTTTGTGATCACTTTTAAAAGGAAAAATGCGTAATTATAAAGTAATTTCTACGCATAATACATGCCATACTTAATTTTCCTCTCTATATTTCCTGTCATTCATTTTTAGTTTTCCAAAAATTAATTGATGTTTCTCTTCATCAACGACAATGAAATTAATTAAAGCTAGTTTCACAACTCCTTATTTTCTAACTAATATAATATATTTTGTACGTGCACTACCATTTATTTTCCCTAATATAAATAAATCCCTTTACGTAAGTTCTATTTATTATAAATATTTTTATGCCTTTTTTTGAAGGAAAAAAGAACTTATCTTTCTCTTTCTTCGCCCTCCTGTATTATTTGCCGTTTTCTTAACAACAAATTATTTTAGTTTTACTTTATATTTTAATAACAGTTATTTTACGGACATTTTTTTTTATCTCTTTAAAAAAAAGATTTATATACAGGGTGCAATATGTTATCTATCGCCGAACTTTAATTTCTCAACCCTTGGTCCTAGACATATAGTTGCAGTTGCAAAAACGTTTCAAATGAGTTAAATATTCATGTTGTTGCATTATTTAAAGTAAAAAAAAAAAAAAAAAAAAAACAATTTAATAAGAATTACGAAATCTAACTTTTAATACGGTCTCCCAGTCCTTATAGTTATATTTAGTAAAAGTTTACACATATCATAACAGATATATCATAAAAAGTTTGATATCTGTACTACAAAAATTGACACAGTTATTAAATTTCAAAGTTTGAGATTTTTGCACATGATTTTGTCTTTCAATAAAGGATCAGTTAAAAGATGAATTACAGTAATTCGAGATCAAAATCAGGGTGCAATGTCCTTTTTACGGCAGAACCACCTTTAGCCGGTATCACCAAAGGGGGTTATTTCATTTAAAATTTTCAGCTTACTTTTAGGGGTCGGATACAAAGCGAAGAATAAAATATTGAAATTAAACAGAAAAATAAATATAAATATATTATAAATCAGAAAACGGTCTACTATAAAAAAGGAATATATCAAACGCCGGAATCTACTAGAGATACTTCTCAAAGTGTTCCCCATTGGTGGCAATGCACAACTGAATGCGTGAAAGTAGTACTGAGTCCTGGACACATTCGAGCATACCAGGCGTGTAAATTGTGCGACAATTAAGGATGAGGCTCTTCTTCAAATAAACCAGAGAGGAGGTCTCAATCACATAGACCTACGTCTTGATGTAACACCAGAGGTCCATGGGAGTCAAATCCGGCGAACGCGGTGGCCACTCTACCGGACCACCATATTCAAGGATCTGATGACCGAATTTCGTGGCCAGATACGCCCGGACGTTTGATGTTTTATGCGGAGAGGGCCCCAGCATGTTGAAACCACAACGTTAATGGATGTCGGAGAGGCAACTCTTCATAACAGTCACGTACCCTGTTTTGTAGCACATGCAGGTAACGATCTCCTGTTAAGGTTTATCGTAGAAGATGGGTCCAAAAATCTTGTTCTCCATATACCGACCACACGTGTCGTAATGTGCGGACAATGTAGAGGTTTTCCAGAGAGCAGTAATGCACATTGTGCACGTTCATAATGTCACCCCATATAAACATTGACTCATCTGTCACACAGAATGTCACAAAGGAACGACGGATTTTCCTCTAAGGTGTTGAGCATTAAATTACAATAATCAAATCGTCGTGCGTGGTAACCGAGCATCAATGCACGCATCAGTATCGGATGGTATGGATGCGCATCATGTGCATGTAACAAATGCCAGACATGCTGACCACATGCCTCGCTTATTTCAGCCGTGCTCAGTTGTGGAATTAAAAGGGCGAATCTGATATTTACATCTGATATGATTTGTTTACCAATTAGAATAATTGTGTTAAAATTAATCTAGTGTAATTACGTATCTAGATATTTCTGGAGTTCCTGACCCGAGATTTATTCTGTTGAGCTGAACCAGGTTTCAGGCCAGATGCTATAATAATTAAGGTTAGCTGAGTGTAAAAGTTACACTAGATTCGTCCGGGATATCTCAGATGGCTGGCTTCTTCAGCCAGGAGATCCCTGGTTCGAATCCTGGGTCGGACATTTTTCGCCCAGTTGGAAATTTACATTTAATATGATTTATTTACCAATTAGAATAATTGTATTAAAATTAATCTAGTCATTTATAGTTTTATTTTAGGTTAGTCGCTTGTATTACCGCGTTGCATATCTACAACATACCCAAAAATCAATGTTACTTATTTACAGTAAGCTTTATAAAAGGATTTTATTTATTGCTACTATCACCAAACATAGAATTTTATATAAATCTTTTGTAGAATTCTTAACAGACGTCGATACTGTGCTAACGTTTCATGTGAAAGTGTTATCATTTGAACAGTTTTGCATTGTTATTGCTAAAATGCACTTTGGAAATTTGAAAAAAATTAAAATATTAGTGACGTCTAAAAAAGATTGTTAAGAATGGTAAGTTCGTAAACGTTACAATTTTGTATTAGAATATTGATGATATTTATGAAATGTGTGTAATTTTCTATTTATTGTAGATGTGAAAAAGTATATTTTTAGTCCTTTTTATGTTATAATTTTTTTTTTTTTATTATTTTTTGCATGCTTAAAATGATGTATTCTAACATCTGAGTGAATATTTTTCAAAATGGAGTTAATGAGTTACTAAGGGTTTATTAAAAGTATTTATTTTAGAGCTGTTTAACATCTCTTTTAAAGGAAAGAAAATTGCATTGTTATAAAAGAAGTTTCATTTATAATATATGTTATATAAAAACTCTATCGTTGATTTGATTTCATTTATTTCTGCTTTTAAATGTGAATTGCTCTTCGATTTCATTCAGACCAAATCCATAAATTTTTGAATATCACAGAAACTGAAACAGAATTCTCCTTTCCATGTTTCTAATACATACTTGTACGAATATTAACATTTTTGTTCCTAAAAGAAATGCATTTTTTTACATTTGAGTTATTCTCAGTATATTTACATCTTTATTTGAGAAAACAAACATCTGTTTGTTTTTCTTTGCCCTCCTCAATCATTTACTCTTTTCTTAGAGATTTCGTAATTGAGTTTTCTTTTAGATTAAAATAACACACTTTTTCTTCCGATTTCTTTTGCAGGACAAAATGATAACAAGGTATTTCAAGATCCAAAACAGATAAATTGTTCATATAATTCTCTATTCATATAAATTGTTCATATAATTCTCAACAGACGTCGATACTCAGTTATTTTTTCATGCCAAAGTCTTATCATCCGAGCGATTTTGTACCGTTATTGCTAAAATAAACTTCGTAAAGTTTGATTTAAATTAAAATAATTGGGGACGCCCAAAAAGTATTAATTACAATGGTAAATTCGTACACGTTGCAATTTTGTATTAGAATACTGACAATATTTATGAAATGTACGCATATGTAATTTTCTATTTATTGCGGATGTAAAAAAGCACCCTTTTGGTCAATATTTTTTTTTTATGCAATTACTATTTTAATTATTTTTTACACGCTTCTAATGATACATTCTAACAAATTAATGAATATCTTTCAAATAGGAGTTGTTGAGTCGCAAAGTATTAAGTAAACGTATTTATTTTAAAGCTAATCAAGATCTATCTTAAAGGGAAAAAATGTGATGTTATAAAGGAAGTTTCACTTATAATATATGTTATAATTAAACTCACCCATTGATGTCCTATCATTCATTTCTGTTTTCAAAACTGAATTACTGTTCGTTTTCAGCACTGAAGCCAAATTCAGAAGATTTAAGAATATCACAGAAAAGCAAACAATTTTTCCTTTCCCATGTTTCTAGTATATTCTTGTACGGATATTAACATCTATTGTTTCTAAAAAAATACATTTACTTACTTTTGGGTTATTCTTAACATATTTACATCGTATTTGGAAAACAAACATCTGTTATTTTTTTGTTTGTTTTTTTACTGTACTCCTCAATCATTTAACGTTTTCTTAGAGATTTCGTAATGCAGTCTTCTTTTAGATTAAAATAACATATTTTTTCTTAGATAAACTTCGGATTTCTTTTGCAGGACAAAATGATAATAATGTTTTTTAAGATCCAAAACAGGCCTTTGTTTACGAATTCAAAATTTTTACCTTCTTTCAGACTTATTATTATTATTATTATTATTATTTATTTTTAAAACCAAAAAATGATCATTTCATTATTTAATTTTTAGTTATTTCTTCATTCTCTATTTTGTAAAACAAACATCTATTTTTTTCCGCCATGTGCAATCATTTGCAGTTTTATTTTAGATTAACCCTTGATATCACTGCGCTTCATATCTGTAACATATACAAAAATTAATGTTACTTATACACTGAGCTTTAAAAAATGACTTTATTTTTTGCTTCTACCACACAACACAATATTTAATATAAATTGCTCAAATAATTTTCAACAGACGTAGATACTGAGCTAATTGTTATGAAAAAGTCTTATCATTTGAGCGCTTTTGTATCGTTATTGCTAAAATAAACTTCGTAAATTTTGAAAAATTAAAAAGATTGTTGACGTCCATTAAAATGGTAAGTTCGTATACGTTACAATTTTGTATAAGAATATTCATAATATTTGGGGCATTCTCACAATCTTTTGACTTTCATGTCACTGAATAATAATTTTTATTTTAATACACTTTTTTGTGGGTTTTTTTTATTTCATATACTGAAGAACATCCCATTGCATGATTGCACAACAATATTAATGAGATAAATAAGTTTTGGACGATGTTGGGAGTCCAAAGACCTGGAAAACTCCTATACCGTATCGTTTCCCTGATGCCGATTTTTAAGTTTGGACCTGTCTGGATAAAATTGTTTCAATAAAAATAATTCGATGTAATTTTTTTCTGAAACTGGAACTATAGTTTTATATAAATATGTAGCGCTAAAAATTAATCTGCATACACTTTTAGGGTTGTTATTATTTTTTAAACTCTGTCCCTGGGTTTTAGATTCCTTACCATCCCTCTTCTAAAATTATACAGAAAATCATTTCAGATGCAGCCACAGAATTTTTTTTAAATTTTTTCTCATGCAGAAGTATGCTAGAGAAATAATGTCTAAAATTCTTTGGCAGGAAATTTACTATAGAATTTAAATCAACATTTAAATATCAATTTCAAGCATAATCGTGACTTTATTGGTAGTCTCACCGTCCCCAAGGTTTATTCCTGCACTTTTCGAGGAAAATTAAGAAAATAATAATAATATAATCCAATTTTAACAACTGATTCTAAAAATCAATGAACATTGTCTTAACATGATTTTCCTAAAAATAGGTGGCAATTTTCCTTACCGTTCCATCCTTACCGACCCTTTTAGGTAGATTTCGTATGAAATACTACCTATTGGGATCGTTCCTATGTTGGAATTTCTGAAAGAATTTTGCAGATCTACACCTATCATGACCCCTAGAACCCAAAACCACCCTCAGTAAAAAACTTTATCTATCTATCTATCTATTTCTCTCTCTCTCTCTCTCTCTCTATATATATATATATCACTTTCTTCTGGACACGATAACTTTCGTAATTCTGCACCAATCTCTTCCAAACTGATACATAAAATCAATGGGCATAAAATCTCGGTCAAGTTCGTTAAGGGGCAAAATCGGACCAAGGGGATGAAAATAGGGAGGGGTTTTGTGAAAACAGAAAACCCCCCATAACTTCTTAATTTTTGTACATATCAAATCAGTTTAAAGTTTTTATTACTTCTAAAAATAGGGCCAAAAATTTATGTATCACAGATTTTTGATAAAGTTAAAAATGGGCTCAAGAGGCACAAAAAATAGGGGTTTTGGGAGAAAAAAATTCATAACATCGTCAATTCTCAAGATATCAAATCCAATTAATTTTATTATAAATCTCTTTAACATTATCTACAACTTTTATATTCACAAGTTTTTGATAGGACCAATTCGTACCGCAAAAAAAATAAAAATAAAAAATAAAAACGAAAACAAAAAGGGGGGTTGAAGAAGAAAAAATCCATAACTCCGTCAATTCAAAAGATATAAAATCCCCATGAATTTATCATATATCTTCTTAATATTGTCTAACACATATACATAGGCAAGTTTTGGATAGGACCAATTCTTACAGCAAAAAAAAAAAAAATAAATAAATAAATAAAAAATACATAGCGGTTGAAGAATAAAATCATCTTAGTAAGAGTGTATTCAAACCCAAAATGCTTATTTTCTGACTCATTTTACAATTCATTTTTGCTCTCAAAGGCTGCCAATTGGTACGTTTCCTTACTCAGAAACTATATAATGTACCGTATTGGTCGATCTTTGATAGAGGCAGAATACATTTTTAAAAATGCTGTTAAAAAGGGCATTTTGAACCGAATTTACCGAAGCAGATTGTGTTGGAAAAATCATTGTATTACGGATGCACTCAAATCCAAACTGCCTATTTTCTGGCTCATTTTTAAATTCATTTTTGCTCTCAAACGCATTTAATTGGTAGATTCGCTTATTCAGAAACTATAAAATGTACCGTAATGATCGATTTTTTGATAGAAGCAGAATATATTTCGAAAAATGATGTTAAAGTGGGCATTTTGAACGGAATTTCCCGAAGCGATTGTGTTAGAAACGAAAAATATTGTCCTTCTGAGAAAATAATTGTTTATATATCAAGTTTTAATTAATTGAACAAAAAATAAAAACACAGGTCCCTTATAAATCTCTTCAAAAATCACGTCAGCAAAATTCATATTTTTTTTTTATTAAAAATGAATCTGGAATTTTGCCAGAAAATTTCAAGTTGTTGAACATGGAAAAGTATTTCTTTGAATAATGATTCTGATAAAACCAGCTATTATATAAAAATGAAGTAAAAACTCGTCTAAAGCGGCCAGATAAAATTGTTAAAGTGGATTTATCTCTAATCATGGTTTAGTTTTTGTTTGTGAAATTAGTATATTTGACTTCGAAATCTACCTCTGCCTGTAAGCCGGGCCGGCAGGTTTTTTTTTTTTTTTTTTTTTTTTTTTTTTTTTTTTTTTTTTTTACCATTTCGCTCCTTTTTACCAATACCGTCTGTTTTTTTTTTACCTTACCGTCCCTTCTTTAACACCTCTTTAAGACAATGTTATACAAAAATTCTGTATTAAAAGTACTACATTGTTATTATTTCTTATTTGAATGTCCTGTGAGTACTATGCAAATTCATTATAAATAAAAATTTAGAAGAAAATAATAAGTTATAGGAGTAAAATGGTAAGGAAAATTAAACTCGCAAGATTAACTTAAACCTCAGTTAAATACAAAACAATTTTCGTTGCTGACCATTTTTTCTTTATTTTGAATCTTTAAGGCATTCGTCTATCAGATTAAAATGTTATTTTAGCAAGTTTAATTTTTTCAGATTTTTTTCCCAAAAGTCAAAAGATTGTGAGAATGCCCCATTTATGAAATGCACGCGTATGTAATTTTCTGTTTATTGCAGATGCGAAAAAGTACCTTTTTAGTCAATATTTTTTAATTTTTATGTTATATATATATATATATTTTTTTTTTTACATGCTTAGAATAATATATTCTGAACAAATTAATGAATATTTTTCAGTTTGAAGTTGCTGAGTCGCAAACTGTTAAGGGGCCTTGTACCTTTTAAACGCGACAAAATTTAACGAAAAACTTCAAAGTTTGAATTAGTCTTATCTTCAAAACGTTTTATGTATAAACATGAAATTTTGGACATTGATTGAACAGATTGTGTTTTATAATATGCTACCATTAGAAATTTATTAGCCTTTTACAGAATTTGTGTATTGTTGAAATCAAAATAGCTCTTTTTTTAACTCCATAAGTCATTGAGCGCATGATATCTTGCGAAAGTATGTATGGATTATCATGGAATTTGGTAAAGATACTAAACAAATATGTGTGTTTAAAATGAACTACTTTTAAGTATTTACAATGGTAATATTTTTAGTTATGACTATTTTTATTCATTAAAAATATAATTTTTGAAATTTTTTTTACAAGAATATTTTTTTTTAACATGGTTAATGAAATAATTTTGGCCTAATTGCAATTCATTTTAAACCCACATATATGTTTAATATCTTTACCAAATTTCATTACAATCCATACATACTTTCTCAAGATATCATGCGCGCAATGACTTATGGAGTTAAAAAAAGAGCTATTTTGATTTCAACAATACACAAATTCTGTAAAAGGCTAATAAATTTCTAAGGACAGCTTATTACAAAGCACAATTTGTTTAATCAATATCCAAAATTTCATGTTTATACATAAAAAGGTTTTGAAGATATACTAATTCAAACTTTGAATTTTTTCGTTAAATTTCGTCGCGTGTATCAGATACAAGACCCCTTAAGTTAATGTATTTATTTTATAGCTAATCAAGATCAATTTTTAAAGGAAAAAAATGCGTTGTTATAAAGGAAGTTTCACTTATAATATAGGTTAAAATTAAACTCACTCGCTGATGTCCTTCCATTCATTTACGTTTTCAAAAGTGAATTGTTGTTCATCTTCAGCACTGAAACCAAATTCAGAGGATTTAAGAATATCACAGAAGCGCAAACAAATTTTCCCTTTCCATGTTAATAATAGATTCTTATACGAATATTAACATTTATTTTTCTAAAATAAATACTTTTATTTACTTTCGAGTTATTCTTAATATATTTACATCTTATTTTAGAAAACAAACATCTGTTTCTTTTTTTCTTTTGTCCTCCTCAATCATTTACGTTTTCTTAGAGATTTCGTAATTCAGTTTTCTTTTAGATTAAAACAACGTATTTTTTCTTAGATATACCTCGTATTTCTTTTACAGGGAAAAATGATAACAAAGTATTTTAAGATCCAAACAGGCGTTTGTTTACAAATTCAAAATTTGTACATTATTTTAGACTTATTAATAATAGTTATTTTTAAAACCAAAAAAAAATATCATTTCATTACCTAATTTCTAGTTATTTCTTAACACCCTATTTTGGTAAACAAACATCTATTTTTTTTTTCGCCATGTTTAATCATTTGCAGTTTTATTATAGATTAAACCTTGGTATCATCGCGTTTCATATCTGCAACATATCCAAAAATCAATGTTACTGATACAGTGAGCAGCAAAAAACGATTATATTTATCGCTGCATATCACCCAACACAGTATTTAATACAAATTGTTCATAGAATTCTATACAGGCGTCGATACTGAGTGAGATTTTTCATGCCAAAATCTTATTATTTGAACGATTTTGTATCGTTATTGCTAAAATAAACTTCGTAAATTTTGAAAAAATAAAAAGATTGGGGACGTCCATCACAATGGTAAGTTCGTATACGTTACTATTTTGTATTAGAATATTGACAATATTTATGAAATTTACGAGTTTGTAATTTTCTGTTTATTGCAGAAGTGAAAAAGTACCTTTTTATTCAGTTTTTTTTTTTATGTTTTTTTTTTTTTTTTTTTTTTTTTTTTTACATGCTTAGAAGGAAAATTCTGAATTTTCTAAAATTCTGAACAAATTAATGAATATTTTTCAATTTGAAGTTGCGGAGTCGCAAACTGTTAGGTTAATGTATTTATTTTGAAGCTGATCAAGATAAGGGGGAAAAGGGTGGAAATGCGTTGTTATAAAGAAAGTTTCACTTATAATAAAGGTTAAAATTAAACTCACTCGTTGATATCCTTTCATTCATTTCTGTTTTCAAAGGTGAATTGTTGTTCGTCTTGGGTATAGAAACCAACTTCAGAAGATTTAAGAATATCGCAGAAAGAAAAACAAATTTTCCCTTTTCATATTTGCAACACATTCTTGTACGCATATTAACATTTATTGTTTCTAGAAGAAATACTTCTATTTATTTTGGAGTTATTCTCAATATATTTACATCTTATTTGAGAAAACAAACATTTGTTTCATTTCTCCTTGTCCTCCTCAATCATTTACCGTTTTCTTAGAGACTACGTATTTCAGTTTTCTTTCCTATTTGAAAAAAAAAAAAAAAAAAAAAAAAAAAAAGTATTCTCCCTTAGATAAACCTCGGATTTCTTTTGCAGGACAAAATGCCCAGATATGAAATATATTTGTTCTGATAAACGTTTCATTGACGTTGTTTGGAGACATCCTTCATTTATTTCAATTTCCTGAAATTTTTTAATACAGGATAGCTCAAAAAAGTTCAATTAGCCTTTTAATAGACGATGTAATAAATAAGTTATCTGAAAGGCAATGAAATTATACCAGTACAATTTACAGATAAATTTAAAGAAATCCAAGACAGCATTAAAAATGGTATCCAGGTTCGATCTCTGGTGTGGACATTTTTCTCTATGTTGGAAAAAAACACCAACAGTGTTACTCCAACCACGAATATGATTTATCCAGTTGAAAAAAAAATCCTTTCTCTTTATTATAACCTAATTACATTGTATAAACAGGGTTCTTACGGATCCTTAAATTTCCAGACTAAGAAATTCTTCGGTACCAGTATTTTTTTATGGAAAATCTATTCTTAAATAAGGCGAAATTTCGTCCGTTTAAAATAGATTTATTTTTCTATAAAAAAAATACTGATATTTGGCCTTGAAAATAACGATATCCGTACGAAACCTGTTACATCAGTTTCCATGTTATTAGACTCTCTCACCATGTAAATGCTATATATGTAGTAATAGTCCAGATGAATGAATATAGCACTGCAGGTAGCAGCCATGTTCTACAATAAGTGTGAATGATATCAGCCAGGTATCGTATTGAGACGGCAAGACAAGGCATCCAGTTTCTATACCTTGCCTGGACATCAACTATGCTACTCCAACCACGAATATGAATAGAATAAAATTTCCTCCGTAGTTATTTAAATTATCTTAATCCAATTCTAATGAGAACGAGGTAATATGACATTTGAAGTAATTTTGAAAGAAATTACGTCAATTTATTTCTGAATACTCCCATTTCATAGGTAAGACGCGAAAAAATTGCCCTAACAGTTTATAATTACGATGTGTTAGAGCTAGGGAAACTTCCTCTATCTAAATATAATATAATCATCGTTTTTTGTATGAGGTTCGTTCATCATTTTTAATAATACAGCTAAAATGATTAATATTTATGTTGGAATATGAGAATTAAAAAAAAATTCGAAAACAGCTTTTTTAGTGAAAAATTATTATATTAATTTTTACTAAAGAATTACTTTTAAATTTTTAAATGGGTACTTGGAAATGAAAACAATCTTAAATTTGTTTTGTACTTTCAATGGCTTGATACACAAGTCTTTATTAACATTTATGAATTCGGTTGGTATGTTTGTATGTCTTTTTGTCCGCCTGTCTGTCTCTACAAGCTCTAACTTGCGTAAATATACTCGGCTTATTATGCAATTGTTATATGTTAAGAATGTTTACACTGGCATGTTCGTATTGAACGCTTATTGTGTTCCGTTACATTATATTCAGTGGGGGAAAATCTGTTGCAGAGTATTTTAATGACATTACGCATTTCAAGTGTATTAAAATTGATATAAATTACTGAATTTCACTACAAGATGATTATTATGGAATAGTGCATTCACAGCATTTGTGCTTCATTTAAATGGACACAAAAAATAAATCGGTACAACACTGTCCTTGAGCAATAATTTCTGGAAGTGCATTTTCACTTTCGGTATGTGCTTTGAAATTTAACAAATTTTTTGCGTCACTCGTTGTGTATAGATTCTATACGTCGTATACAGGGCTGCACAAACGATTCACGTAACATTCTCCTTATTAGGGGAAGTTGGTGAAGGGGGATTTTTATCTAAGATATTTCTTATCTGAACTAAATATTTGCATGCATGTAGTTAATATATATATATATATGTGTGTGTGTGTGTGTGTGTTGCATTATTAGATCTAATTCCGCGATTTCCGTATTTTAATCTAAATTACTACTTTATATTCACTAAATCCTTATTCTTAAACAATCTCTATCATTAACTCTGTTAAATTCCTTTTAATTTAATGCCTCACTTATCTAAATTGCTTAAATATTACGCTTTTAGTATTCTTAAATTAAATGTTCCATTTCCACGCTTTTTTCTTTCTAGAATGTTCTTTTAACAACCGTTTTATTTTCTCTACCGAACTTTCTTTCCCGCGCATTTCAGAGATTATCTTTTTTCTTTCAAATTCATCCGCTCGCTCTGTCCGCACTATTTCCATGGCGTGGTTTCTTAATTGTTCATTGTTTGAGAGCGTGATCAACGTCATATTTGTATTCCTACAATTCCTACATTTGAACAAAAAGCCGATGCTCGCTGTGTTTCAGCAGATTTGAGCCGTATTTCTATTTTTCATACCACCCCCTGGTCACCGTCCATTTATTCGGTTATCTACAGCTTTGTTTAGCCCTAATTACTACTATGGAGAGATGGCTAATATTTTTGGGGGAAACTGCGTCGCCGAAAGATGTTTTAATAAATTACTGAACTGATATTACGTTTTGTCTCAATTATTTCTGGAGAAACTTTCACGGAAAAATGTATTCCAAAACCTTCACTCGTCGACTGCTACAGCTTCCAATCATCATCTAATCTTCGTTATACTAATACAACAGGATCGAATTACCTGATCTGACAACTTATATTACGCTATTACTGCTGGATGTGATTCACTACTGCTATCGAGACAGCCAGTAACTTCATTTTCAACTATAGAAATATTCCAATGGTGCTATTAATGCAACATTTAGTCGACAGGATAAAGAATGAGGGTTGTAATATAACATTTTTAGCCGATAGGATTTACGACTTGTACGCCACTCCAAACATGTAGCCAGATTTGTGGATTTTAAACATGAACGCCATACTTAACATCTAGCCAGCAAGAATTCGAAACAACATCGAAAGTCAACAAAAATGACCAAACAGTCTCACTTCACTCAAAGACGGTCACCAGGAAGAAGAAAAGTTTAGATGATCCTCTAACATCATTAAAGAAAAAAATTTTGTTACTGCCCAAATAAACACACCATTACGTAAGTCATTAAAAAAAAATGATCTCTGTTTTGTGTTGAAAAATTTTATGTTTATCCATTGTTATTGCATCAACCTTTTGATTTTAATTTATTTGATTATTAAGTCGAAATAAGTTGTGTTTATTTTTACTGGCAAAGTATACGAGCATTTAGTCGGCAGGGTAAAGAATCAGTGCTGTAATATAACACACACACATATATATATATATATATATCATATACAGGGCTGCTCAAAGAATTCGAATGACTTTCATACTTTAAATGGGAATTGGTAAAACTGGGATTTCAAATGTGCTCTGTGTTTCCAAATGGCTCAATTAGACATACTGTTTCAACTTAATAAATGGTGAAGTTTTGTTACATTATCCAGAATGTGTTGGAAAGTGTTTCATAATCTATGCTTGACTCCTGATTTTACTTTCTTGTTTTTACATTATAAAAATGGCCTGAGTATCGAAAACATCATATTACTTCATTTCAGAACTCTGCACATTAAATTCTAAGAAAAAGGGAATGTATGAATTTCACTAAATATTTCATTTTTCCTAAGAGATAAAATACTTATAATTTTAATTAATTTTTAGCAGTGAATTGTGATAAATCACGTATTAAATATTCGGATAAAATTCTTTTCATGAAATTCATGCATGATAACTAATGTTGACAGAAGTCCGGAGTAAATCGGGGCGCCAATGCTCTGTAGAGCATTATTTTTAATTAATTTTCTTTGCTTTATCTAATGGCAGAATTATCTGCGATTAAAAATGGTGAAATAAACTGTCAGAAATTAGTGGAGTCCAGAGTCTTCGGAGACGTAATGTACGTTGGTAAGATGGCAACGCTAGTGATAACAATCCTAGTATTTCAAGAATTTTTCTCAACTAATCAATACATAATTAATAATACTGAAGTAAAAAAAAATGTTTAAATTTAAACTTAATTCTTGGATATTTTTTCTGGAAATACAGACATTATTCTTTGCGTATATACTTAAAAACTGTATCTGCAATTTTTATTCATAAAATTTTTTCTAATAAAAAATTAAACTAAAAAAAATAAAAAAAAACCCGACTGCGTAAAAATCTAACTAAAAAGAGGGAAACAAGATGACGTCGGAAAATAGTAGTGTGTGTAATGGAAATCTTTTTTTTTAACTTAAGTAATTGCAGTCGGAGGCATCTGATTCATGTTTAGCTATGTACTGCGGCTTTTATGTTACTTACCTATTTTTTTCATTTACTTGTATTGATGACTTTTAAGTTGTGTTTAATTGTTAGTTCCTATCTATAAACACTGTTTTGATGAGGCCTATATATGTCTATGAATGTTAGAGCTAGAGTTAAGCTAGAGATCCTACCTACACAACTTTGAAGTTGTGTAATACTTAAACAGAGCTTCTGACTGTAAAATAGTAAAGAAACATTGTCTTCATTTTGAAAGACCTATCCAATGATGCGCAAAATTTGTCTTTCGGTCTCTACCGCCATTTTGAATTTGTGAAAACAAAACCTACCCCATAACCATCGGACGGTTCAGACGAATAGACGATAGAGAAAGACCTCATTCATTAAAATCCGTCCAGCCGTTGTGATGTTTCGAGTGTATAAAAAAATTCACATACCCAAATACGCGTCAAACACATAACCCTTCTTGGCAGTCGGGTAAAAAGGCAATAAATTCTTTAAAAAGCAGAAAGATGTTTTTAAGCAGAAGATGTTTGTTTTTGTAACCGATGAATATCACGACTCCGATTTTAATATCCGATGATTATCAGGAATAACTTTTTTTTTTCATTTATTCTTCTTCTGGGTAGCTCATTCTTCATTCTGAATTAAACGTTTGAGCATGTAACATTTAGGTTTTGTATTGGCATAATTCATAGTGTGAAAAAATGAACTTTATTCTGAAGTAGCACCAGATAATGTTATTTGCTATTTAAAAAAAAAAAAAAAAGAAAGGAGCTGTTCTCGAGTCAATATTTGGTAATTCTAATCCATTTTCAATTTAACAAGATATTGAAATGAACTAGACAGTAGTATATATTATATTTGAAAGATCTTTTAAAAATACTAATTTGCAGAGATTTATACTCATGTATAAAATTTTATTGTTGATAATGTTATTCAGATTTTTTAAATACAGATCTTCCAAAGTTAAACGACCCTATTTTAAAGGTGTCTATAGAAGAAACAATTTTTCAGAATGTTGTGAAATTTTGTGGAGGACATAATAAAGGTATGGGAATTTGTTTGAGCGAAAAAAAAAATTGGAGACGTTTTTAACGAATTACACACTTAGCATAATTTTACGATAGTTTAGCAAATTGTGTTTTAACCAATTCTGTTCCGCATGACGAATATCATTTTCAGATACCATATGGAATCTCAAGATAGCATGTTCCACAGTTGAGACCCCAGTATGTTCTGCGAAATGCTAGGAACATGCCGTGAAATGCTGTCTTTAGAATCAGGTTTTAATAAATAAAATTTCTAAACTATCGTACTGCTAAATGTGTAATTTATACCAAATCAATCTCTGGTGGCACAATTTAAACCATTTTTTTTTTCTTAAATGAATTCCCGTCCCTTTATTATGTCTCACACCAAGTCTCACAACTTTGTGAACAGTAGTTTCGACTGTAGACTACTTTAAAGTAGGGTCGTTTAATTATGGACACTCTGTATTATTTCAAAACTTCTTTATAACGTCGAACTGCATTTACAGAATGGAGTAACATTTCTTTTGTAAGAAGGAATGGATTTTCTTTTTGGTTTAAAGAGATTAAAAAAAAAATTCTCTAAAGAGAAAAAATAATTTTTATTATAGAAATGTGATAGATATATTTTCGAAGTTTATGAATGCATGGTACTAGATAGTTAGCTGCAACGTATTTAATTTAATTTCAGTTTTTATTTTATGGCATCGGATGACGAACCGTGCTCGTCAAATGATGCCAATGAATAATATAGGCTAGCAAACAACAAATCTCAATTTATCATAATGTAAAAAGTTTGAAATTAATTTTGTAAAAGCGGATGCCTATGAGTTTCGTTTAATATTGATTAAATTGGGTATAATTATGATGGAACTGGTTCACGTTACTCCATCTATTTATATTTATTGTTTTGTAGAAAGCTCATTCATCATTTGTCAACAATAGGGCTAACGCTTTTAACGTTTATGTAGAAGCGGAAGTATGCAAGCAATTTGAAAAATATTTTCATTAAGCAGCTTGTATTTTTTGAAGAAAAAAAATGGTCTTTGTTCGATAATTGACGCCTGGAATTAAAATGCTTTGAATATATTTCAATATAACGTATTAATATATTAATAATAAAGTTCCAGAAAGAACAAATATATGTGTCATTTAAGGTAATACTCCACTTTAACACCAGCATTTTAATACATGAAAATTCTGACAAATGAATTATGAATTTATAAATCGATGTTTTTCCTTTAACAAAATCCATTTTTTTTATCTGATACATGGGAATATATTATTCTCAGAAATTTCTTTAATATCTTATTACTTTAATCATAATATCTAGCTATGAATTCCTGTTTGCTACTAAGGCCAAACTCTCAAAAATGATTTTTGAAAATAGGGCGTGTGTGTAATGACATTATAAAAATATTTATTAAAAAAAGCATAAGTAAGTTGTGTTTTATTACTTTTATTCATTATTTTTTTTTTGTTTTTGTGTTTTGGAAAAAATCATTCATTATTTTGCAGATTGCACATAAAAAAACTCCATATTTGAATAGCACTTCAGAAAAAAAAAAAAACCCTCTCGAAATTATTTTATTGCAGTATCTATTCAGTACGTTTTCCGTGAAATAAAATCGCTTTCTATACAAACTCTTCATTAAAGACTATTAGCCAACATACTTTTGTGATATTTGAATCCGTTGTTAAAAAATATATATATTTCTCTAAAAAATCCCGAGATTGTTTAATAACCTCAAATTAAAACCTGAAGAAATGACTCAAATAATATAAACTGAATATTTTTCTAGAAACATTTATTCCACACTGAATAATAATATAGGATTACACAGTCAGTAGATGATCAACTAAGATCAATGCTACGAAGTTTTGCTATATGTTTCTCCTTTTAAGTTTTAGAAGTAAACTAACATAATTAGTATTTTTCTTAATGAATGTCCTATAATGGGCAAAAAGGAAATTAAAGAACAACAAAATTATAAAACAATAGTTTCTTTAATTGTCATTTTCCCAGTGGTTGACAAATCAAAGAAATCAGTCGAAATTTCAAAATTTAATCTTTAAAATAGGGGGTGGGGGGTGGGTAGTACACAGGGAGACGAAAATTATTATTACTTAACGAATACCGACGATTTTTATTCTTTTGAAAAAAAAATTGCTACATCTTTAAGCTACACAAATACGCTACACATTAATGTATAAATGGTTTTAAAAAGGTTATTTATAAAAGCACAGAAGCAGCATAACGGAGTATTGTGTGTGTACCACAAGTGGTACACAGTGAGAAAATGTATATATTTTTATAAATCATACATTTTTACACTCTATCAATAATTTCAGCAGTTTATGATTTCTAATTAATATTTCTAGATTTTCTAAATGTTAAAAATAAAAGCCTCGGTTGGACAATGGCAAACCTTGGGCTACCTTCATGCAAATTTTCAGACTCTTGCGTTTAGTAGAATTCCCTAAACATCGCATTCCTACACACACACACACAGAAAAAGAGAGAGAGAGAAACCTTCTTTTATTAATAAATAAATTTTTTAAAACATCAGAACCACATAGTAGGTGCATAATGAGACACGCCTCACTGTGTACCACAACTGTGTGTCTCACTGTGTGCTTTCGTTACGTTGTAACAAAATGGATGCCACATCTGTTACATCAATTTCATCGCTTTAAAAAGTTCAGCGAGTTTTGTCGAAACAGTCTATTATTAGATATAGCTAGGTTTGGTTAAATAAATATATGTCATATTGAAGGAAATAAACTCTAAAATAGACGTTTATGTAGCTTTAACCACTAAAAAATAAAGAATTATTTACTATTTTGTCGGACGAGTAACTGAAGTGCCGAAACTACATCCAAGTGTTGCATAAGATGAGGTCGTTATGTGTGTGTGAAAGCTGGGAGAAAAAGTTACAACTATCTGTCAAAGTGGCTGCTGTCTCACTGTGTACCACGTCTCAGTGTGTACTACTCTTTCCTATCATGCTTGGAGTGTGATTAACAATAATTCTTAAAAAGACTATTATTTGAAATAAGCAAGATGGCAGTGTATTATTTTAACTTACTTTAATTGTCTCCAACTAATCGAAAACTAAATTTTTACATTTTCTAATTAAGAAAAATCATAAAATGCGTTCTCTTATAGCAGGCAGCTGCCAACAATGTGGCAACAGATTCACCAACATTCAAACAAAAATATTATGTCTAGTGTCACGTGTTCCATACCCTCGCAATGTTTCAAAAATTTGATCAACTACTGGAAGGGTATCAACTATTGGTGGGCTCACACTATAACTTGAAATTAAAAATAATCTTCCTGGTAATATCTAAAACCCTTAATAAAAAAATGTAATATACAATAAATATCGATTTATTTTAATGCAAAATTTGGAAAGATAATTTCTAAAAAATGATGATACCTGAAACTTTCTTTGGAAAAGGTTTTAAAAGGACAAAATTATAATTTAATGTTTCATTCTATGTCTTACATTTAATATTATTATAATTATTTTTGGAATTCCCATTCACCTTTTTAAAATTCGAAAACTATCTTGTTCTTCTTCTTTTTTTTTACACCAGTGAATGAATATCCCCCCTTTTTTATAAACTCATTCTTGATTATCTGTCAGCCTATTTTACGCTATTAAAGATTTAGTTAAAAACGAATCTCAATTTTTTTAATTAAAAAAAAAGGATTAATTAATACCAGAAAAATGATGCAAATAATTTATATTGAATATTTTCCTGAAGCCAAACGAAAAAAAAAAAAATCATGTTTTTAATATAATATTAAAAGATGGCTCATTTACGATATATTAACCCTTTAATAATAATATCTATGTCAGAAGAAATCTCGATATATTTTAAAGCAAAATCCTAAAAATTAATTTATGAAAAAGGAGGATACCTATGACTTTCACTGAGTATTGATTAAAAAGAACATAATTAAGATTTGATGGGGTTGGTGCCCTGTCCTCAATCTTTAAAGTGGCAACAAAGTTTAATTGTATGCCTGGCATCAGAGAAATCATTTTTGAGTTATAGTTACATTGTGTGAGCTTCCTTAAATCAATAATTTTAAGAGGGGAAATTTTCCTTCTGTAGTGATATTGATTAGAGAGGAATACTTTTATAAAGGCTGTGATTTATTTTCATACGAGCGACAATCTTTATAGCTTATGCAAATATCTACTCCCGGGATCAAAATATAAATCAAGATATCCATACCTGCTGTAAGTTATTATCGATAAAAGGATATTTATTACACAGTATTATAGCTCTTTTATTTCCTTTCAAAGTACATATTTGAAGTATGGAGGTTAATTTTAAACTGAATAAAACTCCAGTTTGTTGCAGTATCTTTACTGCTGTTCATGGCGTCAGATAAACAATAATTCTTAGCGAATATTTACTACTTTATTTCTCGAATGTTTGGTTGCTTGAAACATACCTTAAAGGAAATTACGAAATATCTTGTATTATATAATTGTAGAACGGAAAACATTTGAAATTCATTAAAGTAATAAAATATATTCAGATTAATAAATCACAAAATTTATCTAAGTACTGGATGGCTATAAGTGATTAAATTTTGACATATGCAGATAGATTAGTTGTATTTAAGGTACACTGAAAAAATGATGTTAGGGTATCAAAACGCATTTGAAATAAAAATATTATAAAAGTACAATAATTTATGAGAACTCGATGAAAAGATTTTTTATTTCTGTGGTTATAGTTTAATATTTTCATCGTTTTTATACAAAGTTTTGTACCTCAATTAAAAAAGCAGATTATTTAATATTTTTAATTAATTTTAATACATTTTTTCTATGCTGAGCTTTGTCCTTGTAATGTAATATGTACTGTCACTCATACTTTAAAATTTAATATTAGTACGAATTATTTAATTATTATTATCATTAGAATTTAAAACGGTAGGTTTATAATGATCATTTCATTTTTTAAAACATACATAATATATATATTTTTTTAAGTTTGTCTTTTTAATTATTATTACTGTTATAGCATCGAGTTTATAATTTGGGTGATTTTTTAATTTAAAAATGTTATATTAAGGCACATAATTCCATCCGCAACGATGAAATTTTGCTAAAATTTTTATTTGACGAAACAATGAAAAAGGAAAAGCAGATTTTTTTTTCGTTACAGGACAGTTTATTGGATAAAAGTGCGTAATGGGGCTATAAAAGGGGTGGGGCAGAGAGAGAGATCGCCCCATATATTATAATCACCAAATTGTCACACAGAAAGAACGGGAATAACCATTCGACAGGTATTTATGTCTTCATTCTATTTATGTTTTAAAAATAAGATTAGTGGACTGTCTTCATACTAAGATTGTACAGTTCTGAAATGTTCAGTCCGAACACTTATTTTGACATTATATTTGTTTTTTTTTTTCGGTAAACTTTACCTTATAGTCCAGGCAAGAGGGGTTTTTACCTGGCAAAATTAGTAGTAGTTCTGGAAATCGGCTTACTTTCTGTTTTTGGGTCGCTGAATTTGAATTTGTAACTTCCCATCAAAATTTCCCCCGGCAACCCCCAAAAATTTTGGCAAAATGCCCCCCAAAACAGGTTTTTATTAAAAAAATCTATTTCTTTTTTATTGTTTTAGGGGAAAAGTATCTCGAAATTCAGAAAGTAGACAAAATTTGCAACAAATAAGATTTATGACATTATGACGTATGATGAATGGGGATGGGGGGATCAGCCTCGGAACATGGGCCTCGGTGCTGGGTGGACTAAGTTGCGCAATTTCACTTAACCACTCACATCGTTTACATGAGCCCTCCCGTCTCCTCTCCGAAATTTCCCTATAAGGTTTATTTTAAGTTTTTTGGGTCGCTGAATCCGAATTTTTAACTTTCTCCCAAAATTCCCCCACCCGCAATCCCCCCCCCCCTAAAAAAAATAGTTGTTTTTAAATTATTTTTTTTTGTTTGTTTTAAAGAAAAAGAATGTAGAAATTCAGAAAGTAGACAAAATTTGTAACAAATAGGATATATGACATTATCACGTAGGATAAACGGGGAGAGGGGGGCTGCCTCGGAACATTGCCCGCGCGCTGTTCTCACAAACCAAATTTTCTCAAAATTTCAATTTTTTTTTTTTTGGGGGGGGGGGGTGGGTGGGTGGGGGTTGCCGGGACATTTTGGTGGGAAGTTACAAATTCGGATTCAGCGACCCAAAAGACATAAAGTGAGTCGAAATTCAGAACTAGTATTACTTTTGTTTACTTTCTGAATTTTTACATACGTTTTCTTTAAAACAATAAAAAAATTTAATTTAAAAACAACTATTTTGGGGGAGTTGCGGTGGCCGAATTTTGGGGCAAGTTAAAATGTCGGATTCAGAAACTCAAAAAACTTAAAGTAAACCTTATAGGGAAAGTTCGGAGGGGAGACGGGAGGGCGAATGTAAACGATGTGAGTGATTAAGTGAAACTGCGCAACTTAGTTCACGCAGTACCGCGCGCATGTTCCAAGGCAGATCCCCCATTCCCCTTCATCCTAAGTCATAATGTCATATATCTAATTTGTTGCAAATTTTGTCTACTTTCTGAATTTCTAGATACTTTTCCCCTAAAACAATTAAAAAAAATTAATATTGATGATAATTGATTTTTTTAATAAAAACATTTTTTGGGGGGCTTTTTACCAAACTTTGGGGGGGGGTTGCCGGGGGAAATTTTGGTGGGAAGTTAAAAATTTGGGTTCAGCGATCCAAAAACATATAGTAAGCCTTTTTCCAGAGCTACCATGAATTTTGCTAGGTAGAGTCCCTATACGGTCTCTATTGACTGGACTATTAAGATATAAAACTGAAAGTCATTGAGTCAAGTGGTTTAGGAAATCTAAAGTATTAGTTTAGCAAGGTTAAATGTTTGTACTTCTTTATGTTAAATTCATATGTAATCGTTGCAAAAGAGATTGCAATGGCGCTGATTTTCTCAAGCAAAACTCAAAAACAAGTTTGCAGAATATACTGTGATTGAATTAGAATATTTTATGTTTTTATAAATTGATTTTTCTTTATAAAAACTTTATTAGAATTATTAAAATTGTCGAACACTAATTAAAAAGGAATATTTTTTTTTTTTTTTTTTGAAAAACAATATGTGAATTTTAACCTTTACATTTTTTAACAGAAATCAATTTTTAAATAAGGGAATCCAAAATTACAGCTCATCCGCTATGTAGTTCTTGAGTTTTGATTAAAAAACTACCCGTATTTCGAAATGCTTTCCAATGATTACAAATGAATTTAACATTAGGTGTTCAAACCTTCAAATCTTCATAATTTCTGAACTACTGGACAGAAAGATTTACCGTTTGATATTCGAAGGTAACATTTACCACAAAAGCCAAATATGATGTCAAAATTAGGTTACCGTAGAGAATTTCTCGGCTTTTGGTACAATTTAACCATGGAGATGATCCCATAAGCTTCTTTTTTTGTTGTTGTTAAAGATATATTGAAAGAAGACATTATTTCCAGTCGAATTGCTATTTTCAATGGTTTTTCTGGAACAATTTGGCTATAAAAATTACTGTTTACTGTTTATTGGTTTTGATGACTATGTACAGTTTCTGTATAAGATAAATTAAATGAAATTTTGTTACCATTCTTTTGAGTTTTAAATTCAAGATTAATCACGAGACATAATATTTTATCTTTCACTTCAAATATAGGTATAATCATGTCAAGAATACAGAAGACTTTCCTACTTTACAAAATAAACATGACTATATACACTATTGAATAGTACTAGAGGATGATGTAATTGAAACTGATAATGCTGTGTCAGGTCTTGATTCACAAGCAACATCTCTAGAACTTAAAAACACGACGATCTGTTCAAGCAATGGCATGAAGCTCTCACAAGCGTTTCTCCGTTGTAATGTAGGAAATAACTGAAGAATATTGTGCGCATACGCTGCAACGATCGTGATTCTGGTACCATTTGTATTAAAAAAGCAAAACGTTGACATACTGTTCACTATAATGTAGTTAATAACCAAAGTTAAGTAAAATAGATACTATTAAAAATGTTATTTAGATGCTATTAAAATTACCAAAATAACTTAATTAAAAAACAATATGTGAAAAACAAATCTCATCGCATTTATAAAAATAGCTTGTAGTCGGAAAATGTACCAACTATATGACTTTTTATATAATTCCATAAGAAATTCATACAGAAGGTAATTAATCGTACTCAAAAATTGGTACGATAAGTTTCGATAAGACAACACTTAATATTTCTTATATTAATACGTGTATGATATAGATAATATATATAAAAAGGCGCAGTTGTTGTAGGTACACAGAAACTATAAACACAATAATCAGTCATATTTTTTTAATTAAAAAAAAACATTTTCTTGTCATTTCAAAAATATGGTAGCCAAATTCTTAAAACAGTTTTAATACAAATAAAGCATTTCTATAGAGATTATATTTCTTTGAAAACAATTTCTTCCATTATTTTATAAAAACTCTAAACTATAAAAGAGAACGAAAATTTTCTATATCTCCCTAAAGGGGTATAAATTTCTCCATAAGAATAAATATGCCTCACATATAGAAAATATTATTTTGGTACTGTAGGAAATGAATAAACATATAATTATGTGAAATAAAATATTACATAAAAGTAGGTTTATATTAAAATTCATTTTTATATATAAAGTTATTAAAATATTGTTAATTTGTCTTATCAACAATTTTGTTGGTAAATATCACTTAACATTTATATTTGGGTGTAAATAACACTATAGTGTTATTCCATGTCAACTCTGTTAGTTTCTCCTGCTCCCCCCCCCTTCCCTTTCAGTTTAGATGTAATCCTACAAAACAACATTTAAGTCTGAATTGGAGATCTCAAAAATGTCAGTGCGAGAAGTAGTATAGTTGGGGCACCAGTGGTACTTCTGAAAAATTCGCTATTTCACTGCAGCAGAACGATAAACTCACGAAGTCCGTGATCTTAGTGCTCATGTTAGAAGAAGTCTTATATGTTATCTTGCATAACTTTTTGTGTTGAAAAAATATAATTGACGTCTTAAAGATCAGAACTCAATACATTCATGAGCACTTTGAGTCAAATTAGGTGTCAAATAAATTTGTATTATTTTGCTCATCTTTGAAATTTCCTCAAGAATTAAATTCCTAAATTCAAGCCGTTTTCAGAAGCCTCTATATGAAAATGCACAATTTTTCTTTCATTATTGATACTACCACTGCCAAGAACACACAGTAATTTACAAAATATTTCTTTCATTTTGGACCTATTTCTTATATGGTATAAAAAACAAGGGTTAAAGCACTTACTTTGCGTGAGAATTACAACTATATAAATCTGCAAAGTTAAGTCCCTTTACATTAAAAAATATTTTTGATAAAGCAACTATTGTGGAACAATTATCTATCTATAGTAAAACGACTATGCATCACTGTGGCTGCGGTACCTACTTGTGTGAATATTCGTAAGTTACTGACATATGTAGGTAAATACGAGAAATAATAAAAACAAATCATTTACAGAGGTGTAGGTCATAATCAAATTTGCATGAAATGACATCTTATATGCAAAAAGAACTTTATAGAATCTCTGAAATGATATTTTTTCATAACTGACAATTGGTTTAAACACGACACTAATCACTTCTAGAAGTGTCGAACTATAAGGGAGATGTATATATATATATTTTTTATTATTTTTATTTTTTTATTTTTTGTAAAAGTAACACATGTAGTCAATGTATAGTTTATTTGAATAAGAAATTCTAGTTATGTATGCTAAATAGCGCAACCATCAGCTGCAATACATATGCACTAACATGCATTTAGACGCACAGATGCATGTGCAGATTGCGTACATAAAGCATGCTTTACTCGAATTTCTTAATCAATAAATTCCACCTTAATTACATTTGTTAGTTTTGTCAGGAAATATACATCTGCCTTATAACGCCAGATTTTATAAACGTGACGTCTTTAATTCGATGATAAGTTATCAATTAATTAATATTTGGGATCTTCTTATAATTTTAATTTCCGTGTAATTTATACTAAATCAAAAAGACTCTACAATTATAAAATTAATATTTCTTTTCGCTTTCTTTCAATAATTTCTAAATTTCACCACTAGGGGCAATGAAATCACTCAATATAAATATCACATACTTGTTTCAGAGCAGGTATAGCTACATGTTTCACAATTCTAGCTTTATCTTTTAAAGAGATAATTTAAGTGTATCCGGATATTTTTTCCATCCACACATAGTGGTGAATCTAATGCAAGATATGGGTTTTGCATCTTGCATTTTTACGTTATACAGAAGATGTCAAAATGAAAATAAAGTTTTTTTTTTATTAGTTATGGTATGAACTTTACAGTGGTATTATCAGTAAACCAATCACAAGTAATTGTTTGATATATAGGCTTCTGAATAAGGGGTTGAATTTATGAATTTAATTTTTGAAGAGATTTGGAACATGAACAAATTAACAAATAGACATGTGCATGGATAATTAATTAGTTGGAAACTCCTAAAATAATGTGTTTAGTAGTTACAATTTATTAAAGAAAGACCCAAACTGGCTGTGACATGCTGTGTGGCCTAGTTTGAAACCGACTGGTGATGAATATATTGAATTCTGATCTTTAATATGCAATTATGTTTTTTAACTGAAAAGTTATATTTAATCACATATTTATAACATTTAAGGTTTTCTTTGCGTCATGAGCAATAGGGTAAAAAACTTGGTGATCTAATCTTTTGTATTTTCCTGCGACAGTGGTATAGCGAATTTAAGCCACCCTGATGACCCAACTATATTACTTTTGACTGCGAATGTTTCAGATGTCTATGTTAGACGTTTATGTACAACTTTTTGCATTGATGAGACATTTAATAGGTCTAGCAGGCACCATTTCCAAAATTAGACAATTTGATATGGAATACACTAAAGTGTTTAGGTATGAACAAAGATGACGAGATGTTTAAGGATTCTGAAAAGTAATAGTTATTTCATGTTCTGAATTAGTTACAATTATATTAAGTTTTCTTGTACTTTTAAATAATTAATTATTGGTTCATAATTAAAACTTTTGTTACAAGGAATTTTTTAGCATTGCTGAAACATAAGCTAAATGCACGTAAAAAATAATTGGACGTGCCAATCCCAAAACTTTCTTCTATATCATACATCTAAATACTTCAAATATTAGTTACGAATGTTAATATTTCAATATTATTAATTGAATACTATACCAACTTTGATTTTCATCTTAAATTTCTGCTTTCGTCAATTAATCAGAGTAAAAACGAGTTAATCTCGATCATGACATTTATTAAAATCAATAGTTTTCCATTATTTTGTTGCGCATCAGCTATTTGCGAATAGCCAGCTTAGCAGGATGCGAAGTTTACGTCGCTGAACGATGCACATTATAACTACGAAAAATCTACAAAAATCTACAAAAATCGCTATTAAAGCGCCCCCTTCCGGCGAAATTTATTTTTAATTCAGGGAGGACCTACTTTCTATGGCCAAAGACATACATAAAAAATTTAGTTCAATTCTATGCATAACTTCATACATTTTTCGATGGTATAATAATGAAAATGGTACAAAAATTGTTATTACAGCAGCCCCTTCTAGCAGAATTTTTCGAAATACAGGGAAGACCTGCTTGCCATTGTCAAAAACATAGACAAAAAAATTGGTTCTATTATATGCATAACGTCATGCAGAAAATGGTACAAAATTTGCTATTACAGTGAATTTCCCAGAGGAAATTTTCCAAATTCTGGGAAGAGATGCTTGCCATAGTCAAAAACATGCACAAAAAATTGGTTTAATTCTGTGAATAGCTTCATACGATTTTCGATGGTATGATAATGAAAATGGTACAAAATTTGCTATTACAGCGGTCTTTTCCTGCGGAATTTTTCGAAATTCAGGGACGACCTGCTTGCCATAGTCAAAATCGTACGCAAAAAAATGGTTCAATTCTACGCATAACTCCATGCACTTTTCGATTTCACAACACACGGACACACACATGGACGGACAGACATTTTTTATTAACATGTTTTGGGGACCTCTGGCCCCTAAAACTAGTAAATCTGTCTAAAACTAGAAGTCGACTTTTTTTCGATTACAATATTTTCTTTACTGAAAATAAAAGAAAATAATAATGATATGTGTCATTCAAGTGATTTGCAGCATATAAGCAACGTGCTATTTTCGTTTCTGAATTAAAAAATTAATTTAAATCTAACCATTTCTCACCATTGTAATTATATATTTAAATACATGTTCTTTCTTTATAGTATGGTTTTGTAGTACATTTTACGAAGAAATTATACATGCGTGGCAAAATAATATTAAGTCAGTTTATGACCTTATTGCAGCCAATATTCGCATGAAATGTAGGCTTAACATATTTTAGGAAGCACATGCGATGAATGCAAGATTGGTAAAAAATAATGTTCTAATATAAACAATAAAACCATACAGGGATGTCATTTATTTCTTTTGATTAAAATATATATATACGCTTTCCATAAAATGGAAAAATATTGTACAGATGTATAAAAAATCAGGAATGTCACCAATATTGATAAGGAGAGTTTTACTCATTTATTACCAGTAATTTCAATACAAAGACAACGTTTCTGATTTAGTGTTATCTCATCGCAAATAACTCAGATAGCCATTATTTAAACAATATTGGTATTTTATAGGAAGAACTTGAGATGAATGCAAGATTGACACAATATAATGTCTTAATATAAAAAATAAAACCAATATTATCTCCCTACACGGATCTTATTTATTTATTTTGATTAAAAGAAATAGACGCTTTCAATAAAATGGAAAAAATGCTGTACAGTTATATAAAAAGATAGGTACGAACACCTAGGAAAAGCCTTTCAGCTGAGTTTGAAACATATATCTAAATTTAAAAGGAAAGTTCTTTTGAAATAATTTCTGGAAAAAAATAAATAAAAAGGGTTACGAACAGTTTAAATTTCAACAAACTGTCTTAAATAAAAGGTTATAAAACGAAATTTTTTATTTTCTTAAATATAAATAGCTTACAAGGCCAAAATTTTATCTTTCTAAATTCACTTTTTTTTGTAAATTCTCAAAATCTCTTCGATAACGCCTGCGTGGAGGTGAACAATATACCATGTCCGGAAATTGAAATGAATGAAACGAAGTCAGCAAAGAGGGCGAAAAGTTTTAATGTAACATGTATAAAAGACCAGAGTTCTTTTTATAAATGTACAGAGGTTTTTTTTTCCTTTCCGAAAGGTAAAGATCAAGATGTTATCTGAGAAAGATTATTTTTCACGAACGAAAAAGAAACTGAATTAAAAACACAGTAAAATGAAAAAAATGATAACTGATTGAGGAGTGCTGGTGGAAAAAAGGTATAGATGTTTGTTTTCCCTGAAAAAAGGGATAGATGTTTGTTTTCCCTGAAAAAAGGGAAAAAAAGATTGATATACGTATTATAATGAAATGTCTAGGAAGTAAAATCAAAATACTAATTTAAAAAAGAAATAATATAAGTTTGTTCCTATTAAAGAGCATATTTTATTAAATCCAAAATTAAATTTTATTGTTTTATATTTCTCAATAATTCCAATTGATGAGATACAGGGGGATCTAAATTACACATGCGTTTTACATCTCTAGCAACTGAACTGAATCACCAAAATACTTATTTCTGTATGATACATATATACAGGGTGTATCTGAAAAAGTGGGCAAACCTTTACAGGGTGATAGAACGCAGCTCTACGAGTAAATTTCTTCATAGAATGTGTGGTCGGAACGCAAGCGGTGAGAAGTTAAAAGGTAATTTTCCACTGTCTCTGGGCGATGGATTGGTCGAGGTGGTCCCATAGCTTCGCCACCAAGATCGCCAGATCTCTCGTGTTTGGACTTTTTCCTGTGGGGCCATATGAAAAGCCTAATCTACGAGTGCCCCGTCGAAACCGATATGGATCTAGTCGCCAGGATTGCCTTTGTTGTCGACGATATTCGGGAAATGCCTAGTGTCTTCCCAAATTTGGTGCGTCAGTCCCTATCCCGCAGGTGTGAAGTGTGCATTACAGCTGGCGAAAGATCTTTTGAACAATTTCTTTGAGCATGTACATTAATTACATTCATGTTAATAAAATGATTTCTGAAGTATCTCCTCTCATTTTTGTGTTGAATCTTTAACTTCGACAGTAGAAAACTACCTTTTAACTTCTCACCGCTTGCATTCCGACCATACTTCTATGATGAAATTTGCTCATATAGCTGCGTTCTATCACACCGTAATATTTTGCATCCTTCATCAGACACACTCTATATATATATATACCAACCACCGAAGTCAAAATCATGGTTCTTCTTAACTCACGACTGTATAAAACCTCGCTATATGTAGTACCGACTTTGCTGAAGTTTTAAGATACTGTCACTAGGCAAGAGTTATAAACACTCATAAGCTAGACATTTAAAGCATACATCTTTATGTTATGTGTAAGACATTCAGAAACCTTTTCTGACCCGAAATATTAACCATATGAAATGAAATCAATCATGAAATTTCCTGCGTTTTGAAATAAATACAGTGTTAGCCTAAATGAATCATTGGGTTTAAAAAAAAAACAGTTTATTTAGAAGTATAAATCGTATAAAGATAGGTGATACATCAAACGATAAATACTCTCACCAAGTTTATGTTACATACTACAAATTTTCAATGTGTGCGCCCTCAGTCACCAGCACACATCCAGTAGAATGGTAATCCAGTTCCGTATTTTGTCATGCATCCACCGTCTTTGTAGGTAGTATACCTTTCAATACACAGTGTTTTGAAACCTGATGAATCCTTTAGGATAACCTTGTATTATATTGAATATGATATTCAATACACGGAGATGTATGAAAAATATACTTTTCTAGAAAGATAGCCCGTCAAAAATGACGGAAAATTAGATATCAAGATATATACAGTTTTATCTATTTCGCCAAGGCCGCCATACTGGAAATTACTGAGAATTTAATTTCTATATTGTCTATGTAAAGCACATTAAAATCGGGAAGTTAGGAGATCAGACAGTGCAACGCTTTCTAGTGGGGGTTATTAGTAGTGTCGGTTTGAAAATGTAAAGAAGTACATTTTCGTACATTTCACTTTAAATTCTGACCCATAGATTATGAAAAAAAATATGCACGGAGTTTAAATTAAATTTCGGTGAGCTCGATTATGAAAAAGTAGTGGGTTTGAATGGGAATTTCGCAAATTAGTCAGCTATCGCCACGTTAGGGTCATTCATGGCAACTTATTTTTGTCGCCAAATTTGGCGATATCTTGCCAAGTTGGTCAAAATTTGGCTCTATTGTGTTAACCTATTGTGGCTGATATTAGTACTTTTCAACAATTACTCATTGATGAAGCTCATACCGATTTCTCCATAGGAATCTTAATATGGCCGCGATGAATGAGGCATTCCAACCGGAACTGTGAGGGACACACAGAGACTTGTATTTTATATAAATATTCAAAACTAAGATATTCAAAACTAAGGTTTCCAAATTTTGAAATAATTATAATAACTTCATTATTTGAAAAAAAAAATGGAATATTTGATATCCATAGTAACGAATATTTCTTAAAAAATAGGGAATTTTAAAAATTATATTTTATCATATTGAAAAAAAAAGTGAATCTTTTCAGATGTATAAAAAAGAGCTTTTTAAATTTACTCTCTCGAAATTTTAAAAAATCTCTTCAATTCTTGCTTCGTAAAATGTAACATTAAACCTCGCCTAAAAATGTAAATAATTAACAGTCAAACCCGTTTAAAATACACATATTTAAGAAAATCACTCTTACATAATTGCATTTTCCATTTATTGCCATAGAGTAAACATCCAGAGTGGTTCCAATACAGATAACATATCATAAACTAAAACAAAACCGAATTAAGAGCTCCGTACAAAACAGCAAATGATTGATGAAGGAGGGAAAAAAGAGGTAATTGTTTGTTTTCCCAAATGAGATATAGATGTTTTAAATAGAAAATCCAAAAGAAAACTTAAAAAAAATTAAGAAATAATAAATGTAAGTGTGGTAAATTCTTTATTTTATCAAACGAAAAGATACGAGTTTTAAATTTTTTTGTACCATTTCTATAGAATTCGGAGCTTTTTTTTATAAATGTTGGTCATTACTTTGATCATGACTTCGTGGAAGTGAATAACAAATCAAGCTTGAAAGTTTAAATAAATGAAAAGCAAACACGTTCTAAAGCAACATGCATTAAAGGAGATACGTCTTATAAAACTGTACACTTTTTTTTAACCAAATAGTAAACACTCAGTGTTTATCTAAAACAGATTACGTTATCTTAGCTCAAAAGAAAACCGAATAAAGCAATCCATAAGAAAACGGCAAATGATTGATGAAGTTGAGTAAAAAAAGAAACAATTGCTTGTTTTCGCAAATGAGATAAAGCTGGTGTATAGAAAAAACTAAAAAGTAAAATAAAATAATTAGAAAAGGTAATTTTTATCGTGGCAAAAGCGTTTATTTTATTAAGTTAAAAGGTATGACTTATAACTTTGCTTTAGTATTTTAAACTATCGAATGTTTTTATTTTCTTTTTTCAAGGAAATTTTTAGATTTATTATTATTATTATTTTGCCTCCACGGGGATGTAGAGCAAATTATGTCTAAAAAATAAAATTTATGAAATGAAATCAGCATGAAACTTTTATTCCATTATCGACATAGCTTCATTTAGAGTTACTATTTTTGTTATTTTTCAAATTAACTTATTCCATTCCAACATAAACATTAAAAACGTTAGTTGTGTTATTGGAAAATGATATTTATTATTAGTAGTAGTAGTAGTTTTTGCAAATTAACCTTTTGCTTCTATGACGTACCCTAGGTGCATCATGCTATTTTGGTTATTTCCGACAATGATGTACGCAATGGCGTCATGATATCTGGCTGTTTTTTTAATTAGACATTCCGAATTCCCACCAGAAAGTTTTAACTATTGTTTTTGCTTTACAAGATGATTGGTTATCCATAAATAAAGTAAAATAAAACTACCAATTAAATTTTTGTGGTGTCAATTCAGCATATCTAAAAAAAAAAGAAAGAAAGAAAGAAAGAAATTGCCAGATGCGGCAGCACTGGTGACTAGTGACATACATCCGCTAACAGCGCTTCAGCGAAAAAGACTAAGATGATCATACGCAGACAGAGGAATTTTCATCCCATCTATCACAATCTAATAATGGTCTTTTTGATAAATGTTTGGTGAAATATGCCCATTTTTCAGAAATAAAGTTGCTGTTTTGCCTCAAATATGGTGATTATTTCTTGTTACTTCGTCCTCATTATTATTGGATTAAGAAAATATAAATAAGTATAAAGAATAATTTATGTTTAAAATGTTTTTAAACATAAAAATGTAATAAAAAAATTTAAATATTTAAAATGTTTAAATGTATTAAATGTTTAAAAATGTTTTTCGCAGTTTTTAAAATTTTTCCATTCCGACGTAAATGGTGCATGTTCTTTAGCTATATTATAAAAAAAATGGTGTATAACCTTTTACAAAAAACAATGAATATTATCCAGATATATGGGGTTCAGCAGCTCTATTACATATATGATTTTATCCATCAATATTCTCAGAAAGGCTTCCTATCCAAGTTTTCAGAAATGTATTTCCATAATTCTGATTCAAAATAACTGGAAATGTCTTGTTACCTCATACTCATTATAATGTTTTAAGATAATGTAATTAAATATCCGGAATTGTTATTTTTTTATATTTAAATTCTTCCTTGCCCACTTAAATATTTAAACAATTTAGCTGTATTATAGAAAAAGTTGAATGAGAACAGCACATATATGCAGATTGAGGAGGATTAACTAGTTCTAACATATTTTTGATATGGTCTTTTTCATAGATATTCATTGAATAATATATGCGAACCCCATTTCAGAAAATAAAATTACAGTTTTCCCATAAAAATACTCGAAGTGTCTATTTATCTCGTCCTCATTTTTAACGTGTTATGATATTGTAAATAAGTGTAATTTTTACTAATAATTTCAAGTAATAAAAAACATGTACTGCATTTACTTTTATTCTACTTATATTTGCAGTCTTTATTGTAATAAGATAATTGACAATCATAATGAATATTTTGGAAAAAAAATCAACTAATAAAATTGATTTAATAAAGGGAAATAATGTTAGTTATGCCTTTCTAAGAAATATCTTTTCTTGTTATATCTGAGAGCAACAACTTTTAAAATTTTCCACATACTCATCTATAATTTATGTGAAGTACTAAAATAATACAATGCATTAAATGGATTTACAACGCATAAATTGAATGCGAATTAATGTTACAACATATGGCCATGTAATACAACATATGAAATGATGTGAGCCAAGTGTGTGAATATATAAATTGTGTCACAAATTTAACAAATTTTCTTTACAATATCTAGTAGAATTTTCGAATAGTAATTTGTGCTTTAGTTAGTTTTAGAGTGTCTGTCAGTAAATGAAACAAGGATTACTATTTAAAAGTTTTGGTATATATTTTGAATAAACACCACGCTATCTAGTACACAGTGAGACGTGTCTCACTGGTTCTTAGAGAATTGGTTCTTAGACAATTCTTCTCACGACGTTGAATCATTTAGGTTTCAGGAACTAGAACGAGAGCCTGTCGTTCGTGATTATGTTCTAGTGCAGTTTCTAAATAGTGTGTTCTATGTAGAAAAAATCTTAACCTGTAAGGATGAAGATTGTGATTTTTAAGTGATCTATCTTCGAAAAGTGTGAAAGTGGCAGGTTTCGTGCGTCATGTTCCAGATATGGTGTCTGTTAATGAATCAGACATTTCAATGCTACCACCAGAACTACAGTTTATGATAACAAAGCAATTATCAGGATGTCACTGGTGTCCGATTTCCCTCGGAAATTTGGATGTACATTGAGCTACACACTGCCATTGTTTAGACATACTCTTAAGCCTTTATTTAAGGGGGATAACTTTAGTTTAATTACCGCAATCCACCATACGTGTTCAGTTAAGCCCAAAATGTGGTTGAATTGTTAATAATATGTGTACCTGTAACAATTGAAATTTTCTTTGAATTATTACTTTTACTCTATCAAGACTACTCGACCCCAAAAATGTCAGATTAAAGTCTAAGTGATAAAAACAATTTCAGGCAATAGTTAAGACATTATTACACTGAAAAAAGTATGGATAGTGTGTAAAAATGTATTATTCATGAAAATATATACATTGTCTCACCGTGTACCACATGTGGTACACAGTGGGGCAATTTACAATACTCCAGTAATCATGCTTCAATGCTTTTATAAATAACTTTTTTAAAACCATTTCTACATTAATGTGCAGCATATTTGTGCTGCTTTAAGATGTAGCACATCTTACCTCTATTTTTTTTCAAAAGAATAAAAATAGTTGCCATATGTTAAGATATAATATTTTTCATCTCACTATGTACTACCCTCCCCTTCTTCTTTATCTCAATTATTTCCAAAATTCATTTACTTTTAAAGATGTGCTTAGCTTAAGATTGTAGCATCAGTTCAGAGTTATATTTCAAACATGATTACTACAGCACACACACACACACACACACACAAAATAGATACAACCCATCTATCTTACTTTATATATTCTAAGTTAATTTTCCTAGCAATATATAACAAGAGTTCAATATATACATTCTTTGTAGAAAAGTATCCAGGATTTTTAAATAAAACACAGAGAAATTAATTAATTATCAAAATTTATTTTGTCGCCTTCAAAGTATGACCTACAGAGTATAATAAAACTATACAGCGTGTGATTCACCCCTTCCATTAATTTTTAGTAGTGTCATTGAGGTATGGCATCCAACCCCCTCAGCGAATTGTTTTGTATGGCCTCAATTGACTCAAAACGCCTTCCGTCAAGTGGTAATTTTAGCTTCGAGAACAGGCAAAAGTCGCACAGCGAGTACGATGCTTGGTCGATGATATTCGCTGAAACTTTGACCAAAAACTCACGCCAACAATAAAGGAGGATGGTGATAAGGGTTATTTTTTGCCCATCATGCACGAGAAAAATAAAGTTTCGGTTTCCGAAAATTTTTCAATTTCTTTGTATACTTAAAGATATTTGTTTTTTTATAATATAAGATTTTTGCGATAAATAAAATAGTAAGTCATAGAAATTATAGCCCGAAAATAGAGTGTTTCGGCTTTTTCGTACATTTTTGTCGCTTTTTTAATCTTTGAATTATTATTTTTTTAAGAAGCGTTCCATGAGCCAAATTAATTTTGACTTGTAATGATACTACTCTTTATAAGCTTTTATCTGAGAATTATTTTATTTTGGTTCAGTGTGCGCTTATACCTATTAGAGAATAACATATCTTGTGCGAGTATCATAGATTTCTCAAGGCGAGTATCAGCTGCACTGCTATCGCAGCGTGTTGAAATTTTTGTCGCACTCAATAAGTATTGACGTAGTTCATATGTCAATGCTGTGTTCTAGAACAGTTTTTGTAAATATTTATTAAAGAATTTAATAATAAATAATACCTGGAAATCAGCGTGATTGTTGTAAAGCCTGGCGAAAAACAAATAGTGAGTTTCGTATCTTTTCTAACACAAAAATTATATCGATTCGTAAAAGTTCTAAAAACTGCGGTCTACAGAGCGGTTCTAAGTTGTCCTCTAAATGCAAATATTCCGTCTTCTTTGGGCTGAAAATACTCCTATTTCTTCTTCTGTGGTAAGATTAAGAGATCGTGCGTGAATGAGTACTGCCGGCAACACCACAAATAAGAAACCTAATATACATTTATCAATAAATCGTTGTCATAACATCAACACATTCTGTATACTATGTAATTGTAAGAATTTTCTCCTGACTGTACCAAAAACAGCTTAAACTCAAGCCTTTATAGAAACTGGAATCCATATTTCGTCGGAAAAACTATGCTGTAAAACTCATATTACGGGATTGAAATTAAGTGAGTTAGCTCTGCAAGCTTTACGCCCGGTAAGTGATGATACATCAATGTACAAAAACGATATTTAAAGCCTTTTAAACAATATCAAAAAGGTAGCAAAGAAGGGAGTGTCTCGATTTTGACACACTGGGACATCTTTCCGAGTCTGATTATTATACTCTCATGGGTATATCCATGTCTGATTTTAACTATATTTTTGAACTAGTAAAATCCAAAATGCGTTCCTCAAAAAGAGTTCATCTCAACTTGCTTGTCAGTGTTACTTGACTAACTACCCCTTACTAACTACCCCTCTCTCATAATTCAATATAAGAAAAATATTAATAACTCCTTTTGTACAATGTACAGGCAAAAGGCAGTCTGGACTAACTGATACATATTTTCAAGATTTTCCGCATCCAACTTGGGATGAGCTGCGGAAATTAACTCTTGGAATATACCAACTTAAACAAAGCCACGAGATCACTTAAATGATGAAGATGTTTCCTCTTTTTACATACATCGTGAAGATGAGTCTGTTCTTCGAGTTCTGTTACTATAACGACACACAAGTGCTAAAAACTATAATATTTGGATAAAAGCAGAGCGAATCAACATCACACAATGGTACTGTCAGTGTAAAGCAGGCACAATGGTTGTGGGGTGCTGAGTGCGTGTTGCTTCCGTATTATGGCTTCTATCTTACTGGCGCCACAAGTAAACCGAAGTTAAAAAAACAAGCCTTGAATATGCTCATATAGTACCAGACGCTGCCGCTGGAAGGTCCAGTAGTAATTCGGGTGCAAAAAGAAAGCAGGAAGACTAATCTAAAACACATTGCCAAAAGTGTCTGAAACTGTATGATTATTTTCGGTTATTGGTTTTTTCCGGTATTTCACATATTGAAATAGTAGACGTAACATGTTCCATTCATCTTAATTTTGCATTTAGTGTTCTACTTACTGTTGATTATATTGATTAAAACTACTAATGACAATAGTGTTTATGTTCATTAATATACATAATATGTAATTAATTATATTTTTCCCATTAATTATAGAACTTTCATTAAAAATATTTATTTCTTATTTGTTACGAGATATTCTAGTGAAAAAAAATGTATGATGGCCCTTATCAATCCACCTCCTTTGTGCGATTGTGCATTATCGTGATGCAAAAGCCACGCGAAAATTCTGTGATTTTTCAAATGTTCGGTGCATGAAATTTCATTAAAAAAAAAATAAATAAGCAATGTCTTTGTTCAACTAATTTTTCCACTGTCAAAAATCTTTAAGTATTCAAAAGTAATAACTAAAAAAAAAAAAAAAAAAAAAAAAAAAAAAAAAAAAAAAAAACAGATGCTGTCAACATACTAAGCCACAATCGGCACTCAAAATCTCCTTTATAACTCTGTATAGAGATACCTGCTTACAGAAAAAAAAAAATGCCGTGATATCTTTTACTGGAGTCCTTTAAACGATAAATATTTTTACACACAATGTATATACTTTAACAAATTTTACTTATTACTTTTAAAAAATAAGTGCATTTAAAAAGCATGATAGATTTATATAAGACCATAATACGGTATTAAATCACAAACATACTTACAATTAAAAAAGAAAGCAAAATAGCTTTTTTCACTGATTTGTATTTTTCTAACAATGTAATATCATAAGGGATTATGCCGAAACTTTCGCCCCTTAAAAACATTTAGCTGTTCTTTCATTCAATTTTGCTAGTATAGATGCTTTCTTTTGAAGCAGAATGCCTTAATCTTGCAGTGAATCTAAACCATCTCCATTCCTTTGAAAACTAAAAGATTACTACAAGTAATCTTTTCTAGGGAATTTCTTCTTTCAGTGTGTTCAACTTTCTTTAGGTATCGGCATCCTTTGTTTCTCATTCTTTGCTTAAGGGTTCTGAGATTTCTTTTACTTTAGCGTTGGCATTAGAATGAGAAATATAATAATTAAACGTTTATTTTTTTCTATACTCAATAGAATTTTTAAGGAAATGTAATTTTTTCCGTTAAGTTTTGATTTAAGTACACTTTAAAATGAAAATATATACTATGCTGGATATTACAGAAAAAATTTACATTTCTATAGTGTGTAAATATTTAGATTAAAGCTTTAATAAAACGTTGGTACAGTTTACAATGCTTAAATTGAAGGAGATATTTTTCAAAGCGCCTGTAGTCTACAACGCATATAAGTTTTTAGAAATTTATTTCCATAAAAGCTCTCTGGTAATAATCTCGTAAATTAAAATTTTTACCATTTAATACGTTCATTAAGTTACAAATCACTTTTAATTTATTAAAAATGAAAACAGAAATTCCATTTTTCCATAATGTATGTGTTTAAAGCGACAAAAAAGACAAGCGCAAGAATTATGATCACATTTAAAAATGTAACTTTGTCATTTTATTATTACTGCAATATTCAGAAGGTAGGAATATAATTACAGTTAATTTTTATTGAGGAATATTTTTATTGATTTATCAGATAAAATAAAATACGGGTATACTCTAAATAAACCGATGATTAATAAATCTAGCAATATATAATAAAACCACGAGCTACAATATACACTACTGTGCAAATTAATGTGAACACGAAACATTTTTTTTTTACATTCTTACATGTTTTCGCAGTTGGAAACACGTTTATGTCAAAAAAACTGCCAGTATGTTTTATTATTTTGATATTTAGTGAATAACAACGTATTACAAGTTACAGAGGCGTTATTTTTCATATTAGTAAGGATTATCGTGCTTTTTCAATTGTTTTACTATAAGGCTGTATCCAAACTGCTCTAATCTTTCTTTTATTCTTATTTTAGAAGACGAATGTTTTTCCCAAGAAGCGTACAAAAATCGTTACTTTAAGTGAACACACATCAATGACTCAAAAAGATACAATCAATGAATGTGGTGGTAATTTTGAGCAGTAAACAAGAATTTGAAGTAAAAAAGGGACGCCGAGACTGACGATTTAGGTGAACAGAAAAGGGAAAAGTGGAAGGAAAAGGGAGACAATAAAAAGATATGAAGCTTTTGCAATAAGGGAAAGTAAATTATATCCTTGAAAAACAAGCTAGGGACTACAATAAGACTTAGCACAGGCTGGAGTTATTATTCACAACCCCACGTTCGAAAACGACATATCGTATGTGGAAGAAAAACAGTTAGACCTCAGAAAAAACAATTATTGATTGCTGCCATTAATAAAAAAGATATAGCTGGGGAGGGGAGTATATGTGATATGGACTGTTGAAGATGTGAATAAACGTGTTTTTCTCAGCCGAAAGCCCTTTTTTGGTACAAAGACAAATATCGCGGTTTTTTTTTTTTAGAAAACGTGACAACGAAAAACTTACGGCAGCTCATATTGATCAAACAATTAAACATCCGTTAAAGCACATGTTTTGGGGCTGTTTTTCATACAAAGGTACCGGATCTCTTGCCCGGCATCATGAACCTTCAAAAATGCAGAGACTGGGTCGAACAAAAACCTGAAACTGAAATTAGAAAAGTTTATGTCAATGATCGGGTAGTTTTCGAATAAGATTCGGCTCTTTTCACGAGTTGAAGGTCATGAAAAAATATTTCAAAGGCAAAAGTTGGCCTTGATTGGCCAGGGATCACATCCGATCTAAACCCCATAGAAAATTTGTGGGCTATTGTAAAAGCTAGACTTCGTCAAATGGATTGTACAAAAAATAAATATAATAAATAAATAAGTAAACTAATTGAGGCTGCAATTTAGATATGGCTCCGAGACAAGCGAATTTTAGAAAACTGTAAAAACCTTATTGACTCGATGCCAAAACATGTCGAAAACCTTAAAAAGGATTAGGAAGGACTTATTTCTTATTAAGAAATATCTAAATGTAATCATTTTCTCCTTTTTATGGTTTGTAACTAATAAATGATTTCTTAAAATTATCCCCAGACCACATGTAAAAAAAAAAAAAAAAAAAAAAAAAAAAAAAAAAAAAAAAAAAAACAGGGGTGGATTCTGTAAGCCATGATAGTTAATGTATTGCAGCACCACAGGTTTAGTTTTAATTTACATACTTAAATAGAATTCATAACTATTGTTAAAAATTGCATTGATTCATTTAAAGGAAAATACATTGCTTAAATTTTGTCGTGAAATCAAACAGGAATCTGACGAAATTCAACCTTTTATCTTCATTTTAAAATTCACCTTAATAAATTACACTGTTGTCGATTCCTGAATAACAGAACGTATAAGGATTAAGGTTCATTTCAAAAATGCATTATTAGTATGTTTAAATTAGCAGCATATAAATTGAAAATGAAAGTTATTTATAGTTTTACCGCTTCATTCAATTTAAGAATTAAAACTCAGGACAATCTAAAATTATTATTTGTACAAGAGAACGTGCAGGATTATGTTTCTAAAGTATAACATTTATTATTATGCTGAAATCTCGAGAACAAATTTAATGAAGGAAAATATTCTAATGCTTGTAATTCTCTTATACGTATAATAACGTACAAAGTGGCAACTACGCCTAATGATGTTTATTTTTGTAATAAATGAATTTGATTTAATGATGTTTAAATATTGTAGTACCGCTCACGTCGCATAAATGAACACATATAATTTTTCTAAAATATTACTAATAAAGTAATTAGTTTTATTTTAAAAAACTTCTATTTATAGTTTCATTAAATGTAGCAAATTAATCATTAGAAGTATTTGTTCTTGTTATTTTATGATCGAAATGTACCAAATAATGTATTATTCTTAGAACTAATTCCCCATTATGATGAGACAAGGACCAAATTAATAGCATGGATCTATTTTACTTTATTTTATTAAATTTAGAACTCTTTAATGTAAAATCTTACAAGGAGAGGGCCAACCTTGTTAATCACAGATTTTGATTACTTTAATATATGTTGTAGGGTAGAGACCCCTTAGTGTGAGGTTCAACGGATTTTATCCAACGCTCCTTAGTTCTTGAGAAATCGGGGGGGGGGGGGGTCTAATAATAATACACAACTTAAATATTTAGATTCCAACCGCAATGATAGGTTGGTCGTAGCTCAGTTGGTACGGCGTTCGCTGTTTGATTTGCGGGCCCGGGTTCGGTACCCGAACTCGCTACATTTGTTTTTCTTATTTTTTATTTTATAAATACACTTGTAATTATAATTTAATAATTTCAATTACAAATTTTAATATCATACATTAATTATAATATTAACAAACTTAAATTTATCATTTTTTTTATTTTTAAACTATTATTTCTCATCCTTTAAAGAGGTTTAATAAGAAATTGGATCTATTATTGAATGTTAAAATTTCTAAATCGTGAAAAAATCTGTTGTGGTGCCATCAAGTTATCATAAAATAAAAAAAATATATTCAAATAAAATAAAAATAAAGCAGAAAGAAGATAAAGGTGAAAGCAAAATAATTGAAGCATACGTATTACAAATTTAAAAATCTTTAATATGCAAAAAATCGGTTGTAATTTAATTATGATGCTAATTTTTAATATAATTATGCTTAAGTTACTTTTAAAAGTTACTTTAAAAACAGAATAATAGTATTCTCACATTGACTTCTTTTGTTAAAGCAATGCGTAAATGATGTTTCTTTAAAATCACGAATTGACACAATTGCTCAATATTATTGCATCGATAAAGAATATATGAAATACATTTTAAAAGTGATTTTTAAAAAATTAACAGTTTTATGATTTTTTATACAACTATTTAGTTGAAAGTAAAAAATTAAATAGGTTAAAATTATAATTGATATACAATATTATAAATTTTAATTGACAATTAGATTATTAATTATACTTAAAAGTATATTTATAAGACAAAAAAAAAAAGAGAAAACAAATATACCGCACTCAGGTATCGAACCCGGGCCCGCGTATCAGCCGGCAAATGCCATATCAACTGAGCTACGACCAACCTACCATTGCGGTTGCAAAGTAAGTACTTAAGTTGTGTACTATTATTAGACCCTCCCCCCCGGTTTCTCAAGAAATAAGAAGCGTTGGATAAAATCCGTTGAACCTGACACTAAGGGGTCTCTACCCTACAACATATATTAAAATAGTCAAAATCTGTGATTAACAAGGTTGGCCCTCTCCTTGTTAGTAATAATTATTGAAAGATTTCCCTCTAATAAATAACTTTTTATTCGTTTTGCGCTCTAAAGATGTAAAAATGAAAGAAGAAACCAATTTGTAGGAATCAGATTAAAAAGTTTTTGGGTAAATGTGTAGAATTTATAAAATTATTATTTTAAACACACTTAATTTAAAAAAAATTATGTTTCTCATTAGTATCGCAAGACTTATGCATTGTGTTTCTAGCAAGAAGTGATTACTTCAGTAAATGAAAAATCAAACCCACCAGTCCACCATGTAATGCAAAGTAAGCAGTGTGATAAAAAAAAAAAAAGTTTTAGATAAATTTCATTGATTACAATGAATATATAAATTTATCTCCTTCATGAATCCGATTTTAAAAACTTGTAACTCAAATTAATATTGAAAGACGTGCATAATTGCGTTTTAGAGCAAAAAGAGTAAATTTGAAATTAGTATTCATTGACAAATTTGAAATTAGTCTGAATACGCATGCTCCACGTACAGAATAATGGGTCATAATATTCACTTCCAGTGTGGATGTTTTGCACTACAGTTATGATTGCTGCACTACAATCCCAATATTTTGTTCGTTTTTTTTAAAACTTAGGTTAAATAAAGGATAAATAAATAATTGAATTAAATTTCAACTCTGATAAAAAAGGATTTTTTTAGATCATTCCATAAAAAATTGTATTATGCTAAATAAGAGTGTTTTTAATGTAGTTCACTCTGAGGATAACTGTCCTGCTAGTGCCAATGTGTGTCATGTTACAAGAAATCCATTACGGTCTATGGGAGTGGATATTTTGGTATTTTGTGGTCCTACCCACAATGTAGGCCTACATTAAGAACACGTCAATTAAATGTAGATAAGCAAAATAAGTTTATTCTTCCATTTCATTGATGAAACTGAATTTTAAGAACGATAATCCTTATTAATATTGGAGGAATTGGAGGATAGTGTTGAGTTTTAAAATGACTTAATTTGTAAATTTAACATAAGAAATATATTAAAATCAAGGGAAAGTTTTTTCTACTTAAAAAGCCTCTATCTGCGTTACAAACGACAAAAATAGCTACTCATGTTAATAATATTACACATAATATACTAAATAAATTTTATTTATTGAGATAGAATCAACTACTCTACCACTCTCGCTACATGAATGCACAGGTTTTACTTGTATCAGACAAAGCTAAAAATCTGTATATACAGAGTCTATCAGGAATAATAGTTCATATTTGGTGGTGAGGAAGAAAATAGCAAAAGAAGACAGTTTCACGTAAGGAAGTACGAGCGCATAGGAACGCATGAAGTTGTAGAGGGCACTGAGTACCTAATTTTTTTGCTCACGTGCAAATCCCTCTGACCAGTCCAGCCAGTCGTCAAGATGACTGTGGAGAAGTAACATGAGTCATTATATGTTAAATGAATATACAGATATGCATCGATGTTACGGTGCATTAGAGTAAAGTTGTAGAAGAGCTGCGCAATTGTATGCAGAACAATACTCCAACTGGGGCAAGCGTCAGGATCAAATGCTTGCAAATGTCCATCAACAACTGTGCGAAAATGGAGCGCGCTGCTCACTTTGCGCTTGAGCAGGAATTGTGGATGCACTGTGCCCTCTATAACGTCATGTGTTCTTTTGCCCCATGTGAAGTTGTCTTTTTTTGCGCCCATACTTTTATATGCGAAATTGTCTTCTTTTGCTATTTTCTACATCCCCAACAAATTTGAACCATCACTCAAGATACGCCCTGTATTTAAATTTAACACGTTAATCCTTCGGAGTCCGGCATCTCCCAGTATGCTATTTCTTTCTCCCAGCTTATTTTGTGTCGTCTCCTAAAAATTTTGTTACGTTGTATAAGACAGCCGTAAAACAGAGCAGATGTATCATTGTACGATTAAATACATTATAGCAATTTTTTAAACTTCTAAGTATTGCACATTTTCAATTTTTATACCGTCGTATTGAGAAGAAAAGTACTTTTAAATGCAATTTTTTTAACTGTTTTTTGAAATATTAATTTTTTTGTAGTTTTTAGAACCATTTGCTTAATATTAGCAACGAAAGTACTACATTTCTGTAGAAAGAAAAATAATTCTAAAATAGTAATTATATATTTTTGTTGCCATTTTCTCAGAACAATCGAAAGAAAATGCAATTAAAATAAGTGCTATTTTGATAAAATATAAACCAATGATTTCTTTTAAAACATGGAGCTATTATAAACTATATGTAATTTTAAGTATCTATATTAATGTTGCAAACAAATGAAGGCCTGTAAATTATTAGATAGCCGTTTTCTTTGTCGAGTTTCTTTAATGGTGGCATCTTTTTGTTGCATTTGTGTATTATTTTGCGATTGTGACGTCCTATGCATGCTTTACTGTAGATGTTTAAGAGTGGATCCTAAATGTGAAATTCTTAAGCGGATGCGAATGACGTCATTTTACATAAAATAAAAGCGTGTGCTTTAAGTCTTAAAATTGAAATATGTTTTGTACTATTTATATATACATATTTTTTCTTCACCGTGGGCGACACTAAATTCTGAAAAAAAAAAAAAAAAACAGAATTCCTGTTTTTTTTTTGTTTTTTTTTTTTGTTTTTTTTTTGTTTTTTTAGTATTTATTTGAACAAAGTGGTATTCTTAGTGGTATTCCAACCATACCAAACAATTAACATGATTCTTTTTAAATTCAAAATCGCTTTTTTTTCATACTTTTTACTTCTATATTTTAAAATTTGAAATTTCTAAAGTACTTGCATAATAAGAAGTATTCAAATATTTCTAACTAATAAATACATTTTTCTCCCATTTGCGAGAAAAAAATGCAAAAAAAAAAAAAAAATCAAGTACATGTAAGTCCTGAAAAATAATGTATTTGATAGATTTGTTATAGAAATTTTATAAATTTATATTTGCAATCAAAATAATTAAAAAATTAAAGCAAGTAAGTAAAAACATATTAAGTTTTACTAACCCTAGAAGTCTTGTAAAATTGTGTTTATGTTTAATTTTTCATTAGTAAAGTTTTAAACAAGATTATATTAATTGCAAAATAAATTTTTCTAGTACTTCTAAACCATTTATGTGCATTGCAAATGACGCAAATGACATTTCTCGCTAATAGTATTCCATTTCTTATTAAACAATTTTGATTTAATAAGCGACAATCAGAGTTCTATCGCGCTTGTTATATAATTCCAGACGTTTTGCTTGTCTCAAACAATACTAATTAGTTTGAGCTGTATATATTTATATTTAACTCTAACAAATGGATCTATAGCAGTATTTGTTCTTATTTATTTCATCCCGGTATTCCATGGAATAAATTGACATTCACCAAACAAATTCCTAACTGTAATAAGACACGTAACAGCCGTGACAAATTATTAGCATAAAATATTATTTATATTTGAAATCGAATTTGACTATTCCATATATAATTTTCCTCTGTTTTATTAAATATGGAATTTTCTAAAGCGATTCTTTATTCAAAATCATATAAAAGTTTCTCGAATAAGGGGGACCGGGGAGATTGCCACGTTAGTGGGTTGCTAAAAAACGCATTTTGACCCCCTAAAAGTTGTTATCAACTCATAAATTGATTATCACATGCATTTATTGTATGCAGTTCAATATATTAGTTTTAAACAGGCTATTTTTGATTAGTTTAACTTCTATGCTTAAGAAATGTTGTTCTCTGTCTTCTTCTTATTATTATTATACCTTGATTCTTTCCCTGTTTTAAGTAAGTATTGTTTTTCGTTTAAATTTTGTTTACATATTCTAATCAAAAAACGTTTTTGATAACGATATAAAAATTAAAAAGAATTTTGAAGGGACCCCACTCGGCTTTCCAAATACCAGTTTACTTATCTAAAAAGTACCACAAATAAAATAAATAGATTTCGGAGACAATGGAATAGGCTGGACTCGAACGCTGGTCCTCCCGCTTTGAAACTGCAGTCGTTACCTCTACGCTACGAATTTTGCATCCTTGAATATTTATCACTTATTCCCTGTCACATTTTCTTGGTTATTTTTCCAGTAGAATGAATTGCAAAAACTGTTTGAAAATGGTGAAAAAACAGTATAAATAAAAACGGACTCATCAACCAATTTGGATGAAAATCTAGACCTTTCTTGCGATAGTGGTTTATAACATATTTACAAGTTGTAACTCAAACGGAAGTACTGTTTTGAAGCTAGCATGAACACTCACACATACACACACGAATCATGATTAAAATGCTATCGTTACACTATCGTTCATATCGTTTATAATAATAGGAGCGTTACGGTTCTATAAGATTGCATTTTGTTTCATCAGGATCTCTCGGTTATATGCTCTCTCCGATGTGGTCAAGCTTCTGAAGCGTATCTACATGTCACAATTCAGCGATTTATATCCCTAACATGTTTACCACCACCTCATTTGTTTGTTGAGACACACATTTCTTTTGCTGATGACCTCAGAATCTCTGGAAACGAAAGTCCAGGGGAATAGTTTATGATTTTTTGTTGCGGATTGCGGAAAATTCGGTACAAATGCAGCCTTATACATATGTCACAATATAATAATTTGTCTCACATGACAACCAAATCCGGTCGCAAAAAACACCTATGAGAAACTAACCTGTTAATAATCGCTTATTCAGGAAGTAAATTATTCCTGTAAGGCTCCTCATCAGTCAGGCTGGAAATTCCCCTCTCTAATGCTAAGACTATGGGCTTGAAATGTATCCGTATTTTTCAAATTTCTCCACAAAAAAAATCATTTTTTTTTTATGTTCTTCATGAAGAAGTATTTTTCTTTTTTATTGGACAAAATATTTTTAAAATGTGTTGTTAATTTTATTTAAAGTGTTAAGATCTTACTTACAACTCGCCTGCTTCACTTAGATTTTTAACACTTAAAATATAACATTAAATTTTTATTTTAGAAACATTTTGGAAAATGAAAAAGAAAGAAACATTCTCCAAGAAGAGCATACAGAAAACACAAGGTAAAAGTGAAGAAGAATTAGCAAAATAAGGAGCATTCCAAGCCCATATCTATAGCATTAGAGAGGAGAAAATACGTCCTGACTGATAACAAACCTTTAAGTAGTGATTAATTCTTTTTCAAAGTACTTCTAGAGAGGATATAACGGCGGTACCTCTATTAGGATTCGTGAACAACCCCACTTTTAGGTGCGTTCGTAATTATATAAATACGTAGTACCTATAGTCGTCGTTCTGTCCGTCTGTACGTCCGTCTGTTCGTCCGCATATAACAGAGCAAAAACTACCCTATCGAATAGTCTGAAAATTTAAATATATAATTGTTGCAAAATTTTGTCGAGTCACTTTAAATTTTATGAAAATCGGGTGTATAGTTTAATTACAGGGTCAGTGAAAATTTTTCGGTTACATTACGGTCAATGGGGGAAAAAAATTATTCCGAATTGTCTGAAATTTTAAATATATTATTGTTGTAAAATTTTGTTGAGTCCTCTCAAATTTTATGAAAATCGGATATATAGTTTAATTACAGGGACAATCAAAATTTTCCGTTATACTACGGCCAATCGGAAAAAAATATTGCAAGCGTATTTTAATGTGTTACAGCCTTCCGAATGGTCTGAAATTTTATATATATAATTGTTGTAAAATTTTGTAGTCAGTTCAAATTTTATGAAAATCGGATGTATAGTTTAATTACAGGGACAGTCAAATTTTTTCGTTTCATTACGGCCAATGGGAAAAAATTATTTCAAGTGCATTGTAATGATGTTACAGCCTTTCGAACAGAATGAAATGGTTAAGCACTTATGAAGTGCACTAAAATATACATTCAGTACAATATGCGGTGCAAAGAATATTTATAAAACTAGTTATAGTACGAAAGCACCCCATTTGCCACGTTTGACCAGCAATTTCCAATTTGTTTTAGTATCAGTTATCTCACGTTAACTAGATATATGTTAAAAATGAACCTAAATGGCATTGTTGACGTTGTATCAATACTTATAATGTATGTGAAAAATCGAAAATGAGCTTATAAATAAATTATTTATTTATTCCATGAAACACTTATTTTGCTTTCAGTACAAAAAAATGCTAGCAAAGTTGGAATGTACAGTACGAGAAGGAAAAAACTGAACATGTCTCAAAAGTAAATATCCAAGAAAATTTTATTTCTCAGATGAACTATTATGACTAATCAATTTAATTTGGTTAAAGTATTTTTATCAAAACTTTCGGAAATTAAATAATAATTATACACTGTAATTAAAAAAAAAAATAAAAATCTGTAAAGTTACTAAGGTTTTTCAAGGAAAATGGGATTCCAAGAACATGTTATGTAACGGCCACAACAAAAATTCATGTAATAAATACACTACTGCACCGAAAATCAAAACATCTGTAAGGTTACTAGAATTTTTTAGGAAACTGGGATGCCTAGAACTTTTCATGTAACTGCAACCAGGGTTACAGATAAAATTTTAATAATATTACTGTAATTTTAGCAGATTCATTTGTTAAGCTATAGGTTTAAACTTTTAACTATTTTGTCTTTCTAAATACTTGTTTACTATTTACATGTAATAATGATAGCATATGACAATACATTAAATATTATAATTTAATACTTTTCAAGATTTAGTAATAAAATAAAAGGAAATGTTCGCTTAGAGCTCTGCACACCATTACTGGGAATTTTATTTTAAACATCAGTTTCATTTTTTTTAAAGGGACTGCTCGTCCGAATAAACAATTTATGATAAAACAAGATAAGAAAAGAAGCATCAAGCATAGATTATGAAACACATTCCAACAATACGAAAATACTGTAACAGAACTTCACTGTTTAATTATGTGAAAGAAGAAATTTTAATAAACTATTTAGAAAATCCACAACTGAAAACGTACAACCAGCAATATGCATCCTAGACAGTAATGTATATAGTTCTTTGCGTAGCCCTGTACATGAATTTACTTATATTCTACAAACATATCTTAATTTTCTAATTATAGTCGATATAGGAAAAGCACAACTCAATTAAACAACACTCTTGAGGAATTCACTCTCATACACAGTAATGTTTACGAATTCTTTTGTGTAGCTCTGTATATGACCAACAGAATTTATACACACAGTGTAGTGCGAAAAAAATTCATTACACATGAAAATAGATACCAAAACTAAATACGTAATTCCTGCATCTTTTGCTTCTGTATCCAAATTATTTTATGTAACCCTGCAAATCAATGATAAATATTTTGCACAGCATCATCTATATAACACCATGTTTTAGTGCACTTAAGAAATGCATATGAATTTCACCATGCTTGAAAATCATTAAAATATACCGCAAACGATTTTTCATAGACGATAATGCAATGGGGATTTTTTTTTTTACTGTGTCTCTAGACGAACTAAAAACGATACACACTTCATTTTCAATAGCAAACATGCCATAATGGACGTAACTTTCATAGATGAATTACATCAAGATCCGAGTATATTTACAAGAGTTAAAGAAGAACACAAACAGGCAGACAAACCGAAATTATAATCATTTTTCAATTATGTTCAAGAGTATTAAAAAAGAAACAATACTGGAAAGTTTCGTATCTATTTAATAGTATTGTAATACGATATTTTCTTTAAACATCTTAAAAAAAAAAAAATCCGTATCTTATTGTCATACAAGCAGTAATAAAATGACTTGGTTTCACAGAATAAAAAATTCGTTACATTTCAGTAAAACTTACTTTTATTCATTTGGCACAGTTTGAACTAATACGATGCTTTGTCACTAGTATACTCGAATAGTAATATTGGCAACATTTGATTGCAGAATTATGGGATTAAATAAGTTAAAAATTTCTATTCACAAATACAGTTGTAAATAAAAAGCACATAGCGGCTATATTTTTCGATAAGTACTTGTAATGTTTTTAAACGTAAATCTAATTCTTCCCCAAAATTTGAAATACATTTGTGCCCGAAAACAACTTTTTTGTTTTTCAATGCACTTTTACGACTGCATATCTACTTTTGTTGTATGATGTGAAATAATAATATTTTTATATTACACTTTCTTTTATCAAAGTGCGTATTTTGATCTTCCCAGATGAAATTTACGACAACAAACGCCACACATTAGGACAACCAACCCGTGGACTCGGTTCAAAATTTCATAAATTTGTCAAAATTTTCAAAATTAAAGGAAGTAGCAACTAAGTAGAAACTAAGTAAGATTTAGCAGAATCTAAATTTTTGACAATTTGTTAAATTAAAAATGCGCACTAAATCTAAATCCGAGAAGTGTAATCTGTTTTCAGAAAGGGGTATACATTTTTTTGAAAATTTTAAAGTTTAATTTTTATGACCACAAGGCTCGGTCTTCCCTAAGTACATTTTTTAAACATTTACATTAGAAAAGTCCTTCCGGCATGTAACTGCAGGAAATGTAGCTTCCCTATGCCTTGGTTTTAAGATTTTAAATAATTTTATTCGAAAACACGGAGCTAAAATGCGAAGAAACCGATTAGATAATATTTATTTAAAGTTTTCTTCAATATTGATTTTCAATTATATTTCCCTAAATTAGTCAGAAACATAGCAATATTATCTTCATTTATGGAGATTTATTTTTGGTGACAAAATTTGGCGAAGTTCTGCCAAGTTTTTCCAAGCTTGTCGTGCATTTGATGCTAGCAGGTGTGAATATATGATTTTTTATGCGTATGATTAAAAAATAAAGTTTACCGCAATGAAAGATAATTTACAACAAACCACTTCGCTAAAACTCATGACATTCTTTAATCTGTCGTCTTGTTTCAAAATGTCAGCCACCCTAGAATTTCTATATCTCAGCGTAGTCGCCAACCTTGCGATTTTTTTAATACCAATACTGTTATGCATAAATACTTGATTCGTACAAAGACGCAATTCCTGCAATTAAATAAAGTGAACATTTTTGTAAGAATTTACTAGTATTCAAAAAATCGTTGGGTTCAAAACAATACCTTGGCCTTTTTTAAAGTTAGGGGCAAAGCAAAAAAGGCTTAGGAATCCTCGTATTAAGGCTTAACACTTCAGTAAAAAATAAACTTAGATTCGTAATTTTTTGTATACATGTTTTGAGTTTTAAATCTTTAAATGACCTTCATTTTGAAACAGGGTAGTCTATCATATTTAACTTGGTCTATATCGTGCGAAACCTTATGCACATGATTAGTTATATCCAAATCGGTGTATAAATACGAGTCATATCGCATGACAAATATAGGATATATAACAGCATTTGAAAGGAGGGTGGTTTTGGTGTCTGCGGTCATAATTGGTGGGAAAATATCGACAATTTCTGGAATTGGTTTCCTCCGAACTGTTTGAATAGGTAGCGTCTGACTTTTTTTTAATACAAGAGACACAAAGTAGAAAAAGACCTTTACATGTAGGATCCAGAATAGGAATAGTTTTAGTTAGATTTAGGTCAGCAGCATAAATTTTCATATTTGTCTGTTTAATCAAAAATGATTTTAGGAAATCTAATTGCCATTAATATTTTTAATTGTACAGGATTGAACCTCTACTCGGCAGTACCTTCAATGGTAAACTTGAAATCAGCATTTTTCACCAAAACAATGGTGTCCTATTCAGTATATAAAGGACATAACATAATAATGCTTTAGTCAAATATACATGCAGATTAAATTTATGTTTATTTTTTTTTTTTATCAAATTGAACAGAGAAAATGCATCGAATTCTCATTAAAATCGGAAAAATCACAGGATGATAGTGTATATTTCATTTGTAAATTTATAATCAGCATGATATTAACTCCAAATAAAAATTGATTACTTTAAAACATTTCAAACGACAAAAAAGGCAAGTCTAAATAATAATCCGTTATTATCTAATAAACTAGATATAACGAGATATAATCAGAACTTTACCATTCTTTTTACATTAATGCACACATTTTGACTTATCTCAAACAATACTAATGAGTTTCAGCTGTATACATTTGTACTTATATTTAACTCTAACAAATGAATCCTTCGGAGTATTTGTTCTTATTTATCTTCCCCCCGTTTTCTATGGAATAAATTGGCATTCTCGGAACTAATTCCTTACTGTAATAACAGAAGTTGCAACCGTACCAAACTACTAGCATAAAATAAGATTTATATTTGAAGTCGAAATTGATTGTCCCTCATATTATTTTTCGTCTGCTTTATTAAATTTGGAATTCTCTAAAGCACTCGTATAATAAGAATTACTTGAAAACTTCTCTCTAATAAGGACCTTATTACATTCTTTTGAAGAACAATGCTTTTCAGTTGAAGATCCTTAGAGGTTTTGAAAAAGACGGAATTTCTAAATTATTTTTAAGATAATGACATTTAATCTGCAGTTCAATTTAATAACATCACCAGTTTATTGTTCAACCATATAAGAGCGTTTGCTAGAAACATAACAGCGCAGCGTTTCCGTTTTAATAAAAACTGTAGAACCGAAAACTAGAACTTATTATTAATATAAATCCGCATGAATATAAAACGAAAATGTTTGAGATGCAAGCTAAATTGCATGCGAAATGAAAAGAAACCAAACTGGGAACGTGAGATAATTTTTTTTTTTTTTTTTTTTTTTTTTTTTTTTTGTTCTTTGCGAGAAAAAATTTCAATCTAAACAAAGGATTTATATCTAGTCAACTAAAAATAGCTTTATTTTTCGTTTATTATTATTATTTACTTCATCATCTTTTTTCAGTTTTAATAATTTTTTAGTCTGTTATTGTATACATTATTATATCTTGTAGCTTATCCAGCAAACTTAATATTATATTTCTTAGTATTAAAAAAAAAAGTAATAATATAACTCTTAAAAAAAAATCAGATTCCAAAGATTTATTTTCTGTCTTGCATTATACTTAAAAAATGCATTTTCAACGAAAATTTTTAAATTAAAATCATCTGCTTCTTTTTAAAAGCTTTCGAATAAACTATTTGATAAAGTTAGATTAGAATCCATTATTATAATATTAGGTAACAATTTTTCGTAAAAGAGGCCAGAATAATCTAACTTTAATAAAACTCCCTCATAAACTTACTAAGAAGATAATTTCAGTTTTAATCTACACATGAAATCTCTTATAATCGTTAGAAATGCATCTAGAGTTTTGAGTTAATCATTTCTTAGTGTTTAGTTTTTCGATCAGTCTAGAAAATTAAAAATAGCTTTGATTTTCCTTTATTTATCTTTATTTATTTTATCATTTCTTTATTTATTAAGATATTTAACATGTTATTTTATTTAATCATTTATAGAACAGTTTTATCTTCGAACTTAAAACACAAAACATTTTTTTTTTTTTTTTTAACAATATATGCTTATATAAACATACATTGAAAACAAGATATGTAATAATTTTAAGGGGGAAGGGACAACAAACAAACATAGACATATAGTTAACAAAATTATTAATGCTAGAGTAAATACATGTGGATTTCAAGTGAATATGATAGCAATAATGGCACTTAATGTACAAGATGAAAACAAATTGGAGACTAATGTGAAAAAAATATACATATAAACAATATATACGATACCATTAATAATAAGAAAAATAGTTCAAAAACATTTTTTGACATTCAGAATGAAATGATACCTAAATATATCAAAATAGACTTGCATCCATAATTAATCATTGTTGACTTATTTAATGACAGATGGCAACACTTTATTGATTCATTGGTTAATACATTGGATTCATGTTTAAATGTACTAGAGACGGCAGCACTATATCTTCATCAATAGAAATATTGTTTTTTTTTTTTTTTTTTTAATTATTATTAGTAGTATACCTGCTTATACTCTACATTATTATTCCCTGGTCCTACTCATATTTCGAAAAGAAAATTGGCAACATGTGGAAATCATTTCTTACACTTTTTCTTGCTTTATCAATTAACACCAGGAAGAATCTTCAAATGGTAATATGCTTTTCTCTTTTCAATCCATGCTTTTTTTTATCTTAAATTATATTTGTTTTTATATTTTCTGGATTTAATATGTACGGTAAACCTGTTTTCGCATTCTTTAGCTTTTTATGGCTTATGCAAAGGTGAAACCCTATAATGGTTCATGCATCATTTTAAATTTGATTAAGCTCCTTTATTATTTAAACATTCACAATAGTTGCTGAGACTTTGTATTGGTCTATAATAGTTATATATATAATTCATAAAAATTATTGTAAATTAAAGAAATATTTAATGTCTTACATAATTTTTTAAATGCTTTTTGAAAACAAAAATGAAAAAAAAAAAGTTATTTGCATCAGCGTGTTTGCGAGATCTCATATAAGTTTAAATCATTAATGTAAGATGTAAGTAATAATTTTGCTTTAAAAGATTAAAGTATAATTTAAATTTAATGAAGGTATGGCTCAAAAGTGTTGTTTTTAATCTATAAATCATATACGTGATTAATTTGGAATTAGATTTTTTGTGTTTAGTTTTCAGAACAATAAACAAAAAAAAAAAAAGTTTTAATTTATTATTAATGTTATTTTTTTAACATTACTATTTTTAGTTTTTAAATATTTTTAATTTGTTATTTTATGTGTTATATTATCTATTAATTTCATCTGCAAACTTAAATTCTAAAATATTTTAAATAATAATGATAATAATATGTTTCAAAGATTGTTTCGATTAATATAAAAGAAATATTTAATATATTACATTAAAAAAAAAAAAAAAAAGATAATGATATTTTTTCAAAGACAATGTCAATTAATTTCAAGGAAATATTTCATGTCTTATATTTTATTTGGAAAAATACTGTTTGAAAAAAAAAATGTTTCAACGGAAGTTATCTGCATCAGCTTGTTCGAAAGCTGTTATATAAACAATTTAATAAAGTTAATTTAGAGTCATTATTGTAAGATTATGTAACATTTTTGCATAAAAGTTACAAGAATAATCGGAATTTAATGAAGCTTCCGAATAAAATTCATAAGAAGGTAATTTCCGCTTAAATATCTTATAAGCTGAATGAAATCTCTTGCATGCCAGGTTTTTGTATTGATCATCATCTACAAACATAAAACTCAAAGCTATGTTTTTAGTGTAATAATTTTTTTTTCTTTTTAAAATATAGGTATGATTAAAAAAATATTACTTACATTATATTTTTTAAATGGTTTTTGTAGCAAAGAGAAAAAAAAAAAAAGCCTCTTTAAATTATGTAACCTGCATTACTGTTTTTGAAAGCTCTCATACAAATAATTTTATAAAGTTAGGTTAGAGTCATTATTGCAAGATGAAGTAAAATTTTGACGAAAATATTCATGAATAACATAAATTAAATTACTCTAAATGTAAAGAAAGCACTGCATAAGCTCGCTAAGAAGATAGTTTTGCTTTAAATCTCTATATGGAATACACAAGGAGTTTTGAAGTAATTTGTTAGTGAGTAGCTTTTCAGAACAGTTTATTGAACATAAATTACTTTTCATTTTTTGTTTAGTAGTATTGTTTTAATATAGCTTTTAAATATTTTAAAGATTTTTAGTCCGTTATTTTATTTATGGTATTATCTATTAATGTCACCTGCAAACTGAAAATCTAAAAAAAAAAAAAAAAAAAATAATTATCGTATTTTTCTCAGAGATTAATTTGATTAATTTCAAAGAAATATTTTGCGTCATACATTTTATTACCCGACTGCCAAGAAGGATTATGTGTTTCACCCGTATCTGTGTATGTGGATTTCTCTGTACGCTCGAAACATCTGAATGGCTGGATGGATTTTAATGAATGAGGTCTCTATCGATTCATCTTAATTGTCCGATGGTTATAGGCTTGGTTTTGTTTTTTATAAATTCAAAATGGTGGTAGAGACGAAAACGCACCCTATTGAGTGGCATATCATTGGATAGCTCTTTCAAAATGAAGACGATGTTTTATCGACTATTTTACAGTCAGAAGCACCGTTTAAATATTACACAACCAGGAATTTGTGTAGGTAGGATCTCTAGTTTTACTGCAACTCTAACCATCATAGACATCTATAGGCCTCATCAAAACAGTGTTTATACATCAAAACAGTTAGATAGGAACTAACAATTAAACAAAACTTAAAAGTCATCATTATAAGTAAATAAAAGAATAGGTAAGTAATATAAAAAATAGTTTCACATTGATAAGAAATAATTAGTTCGATTTTTACGCAGTCGGGTTTTTTGATTTTTTAAATTTAATTTTTAAAAATACTATTTTTAACAAAAATGAAAAAAAAATTTAATTTAATAATAAAAAAATAAATTAAGTTAAAGTTATATGCATCGGTGTGTTAAAAAGCACTCTTATAAACTGTTTAATAAAGTGAGGTTAGAGTCAAAATTGCAAAATTAGGTGACAATTTTCCGTAAAACATTCAAAATAATCTAAATTTAATGAATAAACTAAATTTAATGAATGTATTGCATTAGCATAAGGTAGAATCGGCTTTAATCTACATATGAAATGCATCAGGAGTTTTGAATTATTTTTTATGAGTAGTTTTTCTGAACAACCATATGAAAGAAAGAATTTTACTCTGTTAGTATATTACACCTAGTAAAGTGTTAGTATATTATTACCCAACTGCCAAGAAGGGTTATGTGTTTCACGCGTATCTGGATATGTGGATTTCTTTATACCCTCGAAACATCCCAACGGCTGGATGGATTTTAATGAATGAAGTCTTTATCGATCCGTATTAACCGTCCAATGGTTAAAGTCTAAGTTTTAACTTATAAATTCAAAATGGCGGCCGTAAAATACAAAATGGCGGTAGAGACGAAAAAACATTTTTACGCACGGAATTTGTGTAGGTAGGATCTCTAGCTTTACTATAACTCTAACCTTCATAGACATCTATAGGCCTCATCAAAACAGTGTTTATAGATAGGAACTAACAATTAAACAGAACTTAAAAGTCATCAATACAAGTAAATAAAAAAAAAACAGGCAAGTAATATAAAAAATAGTTTCACATTGATGAGAAATAATTAGTTCGCTTTTTACGCAGTCGGGTTTAACGATTTTTTAAATTTAAATACATCTATTAGTTTCATAATCCAAACTTAAAATTTTAAATATTTTTATTAAAAGTATTAATAATTTTCTTACCTAAAAATATTTGCAATTCAAAGAAATATTTTTCGTCTTAGGATGTATTTAAAATATAATGTTTGTACAGAATAATACTAATACTAATAATAATAATCTCTATTTAAACTAAAGTCATTTGCATCAGTTTAAGAGTATTCATATAAACTGATTCATAAAGATAGATTAAAGTCATTTTTAAAAGATTAGGTAACATTTTTGCATAAAAGATTCCGTAATAATCTAAATTTAATGAAGCTACTGCATTAACTCCTAAAAAGGCGATGTCGGTTTTAATCGATATATGAAATTTCCTATAATCTTTGGAGATACATCAAGTTTTTTTGAATTGGTCCCTTCTGGGTGTATACTTCGAAAGCATTTTCCTCTAAATTAAAAAATAATCATAACAATTAATATACCTAGAAACTACGTTTGGATAAAGGGATGTAATAAATAACAAATATCAATCAATAGACACTGATAGTTTGTGATACAGACGACGAGAAGAAATTTTTATTTTCAAAATTATATGAGAATGGATAAAAAAAAGGGGGGGTTTCAAGAGTAATAAATAATTATTTATTAACAGTAGATAGAATATACAAAGGGAATTAAGAGGCATACTTGCCCTACATTAGCGCCAAATTTTGAAAAATTTTTGGTGATCTCAAAAATTTTTGAGTAAAATACCACATATATTTTTTCCCTTTAATGTGAATGAGTGTGGGGAGAGAGGTGAGGAACGAATGACTAAAGATAATTCGAAATTAATTTGTTTTTCCTGAGAAAATTTTAAATTATTATAATTTAATTATAATTTTATAAAATTATATTCTCATTCCTTATAAATATATTAATATTTGTTTTAAATAACATTGGAATTGCTAAATATTGAAAGTGCAAAAACCTAAATGTGAAGAAAAACGTACATTTTAGTCACCTAAGTGCTTTATCAATACAAGGCATCAATATAGATGGCAAAATAGGCAGGAAATATGTTTTCGTAAGAAATCTCCACTGAAGGGGTTTTCCGTGCTCTGGTAATTCTAATTTATGTCCTTACTATTTTTCAAACAAAACTATTTTGAGAACGTTAATAAAACCAAATTTCCTTTCAGCAATTAAATAATTAAAGAAATAATTTACGAATTAAATCAATTGAATTTTATTGGACGGAGAGATCAAATTATTGGGTGGGCTCGCGCCCCATAAGCCCTTATATGTTGACGCCACTGCTTGTCGATCACTTTTCCTCTTAACCATCAACTAAATTAAGGCATTCATCTGAATGCATGACCAACTAGCTCCACTCGAAGTGGTAGAAATAACGTCCCTGCCAATTGAGTTCTTGGCAGCTTTTTACACATCACTGTCTGAAGAGATCCTTGTTTAAGTTAAGTTTTTCTTCAATTTCTAAAAAAAATGAAATAATCACTGGGTGCCAAATCTAAACTGTGAGGAAATTGTTTTATACATCATAATTGAACTTTTGCAGCAATAATTTAGTTTAATGGTGTGAAGCCTGGCATTGCCATACAGGTTTGGTTTGGTTTGTGTTTATGACGGCCAATTATCAACACGTGAGATATAGGCCTTGCGGGGGGGTGGAGTGCTCTTTGTGGGGGCATTTTTAAGGGAACCTAACCCGTATTTACGCATGGGAATCCACGGTTTCGAAGAAAACTACGAAAACTCCGAAACGATTAGGCCGACGGGAGCGATTGGGTTCGAACCCAGCACCTCCCGTCTACCAGCTTCGAGAGCAGAACCTCTCAGCCACTGGTGGGGCTGCCATACAGGAGGATGAGACCCTCACTCACAAGCCAGGACGTTTGCGTCTAATGGCTTCAACACTGTAAAAAAAAATCTGTGAAGTTACTAAAGTTTTTCTAGGATACTGGGATTCCTAGAACTTTTCATGTAACGCAACAACAAAATTTCATGTAACAGACACACTTTTGCGCCAAAAATCAAAAAATCTGTAAGGTTACTAAGAATTTTTTTGGAAACTGGGATTCCGAGAACATTTCATGTAACTGCAGCCAGGATTACAAATAAAAGTTTAGTAAGATTACTGAAATTTTAGCAGATTCATTTGTAATGTTACAGATTTTTGTAGCTTTACAAAAACTAGTTTTGTAGATTTGCAGCTTTTTTCGTACAGTTACAGGTGAAAGTTTAGTAAGCATGTAACTTTACATCTGTAGAACTACAGTTTTTTTTTTTACAGTGAAGTAACCGTGTCAGTGTGGCACGAGCGAAACAACTTTTTTCTAAACTTCTTGCCATTTCAATCGTTCTGACGTGTCTGCAAACTTACATAATCTACACGCACAACCACTCTAAAACAATTAGCGTGATATGTCTACAATCTGGGTTAGAAATATTCCCTTAGCAATAATTACTTCTGCGGCTTGTAATCTTTTTGGATCCAACCTCGTAGGTTTTTATTTTAAATAAGTAATTTCGAGGGTCTCTTTAGTTCTCTTTAAATATATTTTGTTATACTGGTGTAATTATGTAATAAAATTTAACGCGCACATATCACCAGTTTCTAATATTAATTAAAGATTCCTTATAATGTCGGATTTTAACTTTTTAAAACTAATTATTACCTTCTTTGGTGCTTTAATTTTTCAGCTCGCAAAACTTGATAATAGTATTTTTTATCTATACTCCGTACCAACTTTTTTCCCCCGAGTATGTAAATCAGAAACAATGGTTTGTTACTGAAATAAAACATTTTGGTTTATGGTATTTCTTCTTCTTATTTTTTTTTTATATTTTAAATGAAATGAGGGTAACTCATTGAACATTTTAAGATATATATTTTAAATGAGTATAATGTATGTATTTAAAATGAAAAGGGTAAAATATTTATATTTTACAGAAAAAAATTATGCGATACGAATGATCGTGAGGGGGAAAAATATTTGGCGATTTATCACCTGCGTCCGATTAATTATAAATTTCATTTTTTGTATTACATCTTTGTGGATTCTAAATGTGTGTATTTAAAAATTTAAATGCATGAATGGATTATATTTCACATGAAAAAAAAATAAATACGAATAATGGTGATGTGAACATTTGGCTACTTATAACATGCGCCCGGTTAACATAAAAATCCCTTATTTTTCTTTATTGAAATATTTTATATATACAAAAAGACTGTATTCGTTCAGGAACCTTATGTGTAGAACCAATGAGATGTGAATTACACATATTAAGTATTAATTTGGGGGGGGGGGGATTGAACGATTAATTAAAATCTCTAAACAATAAATGGTTTTAAAAAAATCATAAAAAATCATCGCTTAAGTCTAAATATATGTGTGAAATTAATATGAAAGGGCGACTGCAATAATTCTATTTCCTACCATATGAAAATTATTTAAGTTAATTATAAAAATGTACAGATTAATTCCATTTCGTCTGAAATTAATCTTTTATTTTAGCATCTATTCAAGGGATGTTTCCATGTTTGTCTACATTTCCTGAATTCAAAAATGTTAGTTTAATTATAGAAATATGGAAATAATGAAATTTCCGAGAAACTGAAAACGGCATTTTGATTAAACATGGAAATAAAAATATTTCTACCGCCTGTGTAAATCATGACTTAAATTTATGATACATATGTTATTGAAGTCAAAATATAAAGGAATAACCTGTTATAACGATGATCCCTTTTATTGAAATAATCATTCAATAGAGGTAAGATAAACCTCAAAATAAAGCCATACTGACTGAATATACAGTGTATATATCCTCCCATAACTGTCCAAAAGCAAATTCCAAAACCATTAGTTTTAGAAGTATAGTTTCAATTGCAAAAAAAAAAAAAATTCAAAAGTTGTTTTTCATCATGTGAAAAGCATTTCGCATCAAGATAGGATTTTTCATAAATGTTAACTATTTGTAAGTTTTATATGGTTACTGTGTCGTAAGTTCAATATTTTCCCCCATTGTTATGAATAATTTGAACATGATTGTACATGACGGAACATGAAAACAGCTTACGTGCATGGAAAGTCAGACTGCAAAACTAAAAACTGAATGTCTGAAGCATATCTTGTGTTATGCTGGGATCTATCTACAGTTTTGTACATAAATGATCATTTTTCAAGAATATAAAAACAGTTACCTGTGCTAATCTTAGTATGATCTCCAAATACCATATCTACCAGTGGTGTTAAGATTTTTGTGGCCGATATACGTGCATGTTAAAAATGTTGTAGCAAATCTTAAATAGTAAATGAAGTACAGTTACCTAAAAAAGATAAATAAAAGTCAATTAACCTTATTCCATAGTAACCAATATTGAAATGTTCGTTTTACTGTCATATTAAACATGGCAGAAAATAATTTAAATAGACTAAAATTATTTAGCATATTATAAGCAGTGAAAGTGTTTTGTAGCTTGAATTTCGAAAATGGTAAATATTCACACACTGTTAAAAAAAAAAAAAAAAAAAAAAAAAAAAAAAAAAAAAAAAAAAAAAAAAAAGGTAACGTTACTCTATAAAATTAGTGGCAACATTCTGCCTCCAATTATATGGAGTAATTTAACTTATATAATGGTGTAATTTAAACTGATATAACTGGTGTAATATTACAAATTAGTGTAACGCAACACCAGTTATAACGGTTTAATTACTCATTAAAATAGAGGCATTGAGGCTGCCACCAATTTTACGGAATAAAGTTACACAATTTTTTTTTGCAGTGTATGTAAGAGCACGTTTGAATATAATAACACATTGACCAGGGTTCATTGATATATATCAATGGATATATATCATGATAGATATCTTGATATATATCCGATATTTATTTTTAAAATATCAAGATTTTGATATTTTTGATATTTTCAAATTTCTGATATTTTTATTTTACAAAATATCAAAATGTTTGATATTTTGTATATTTGATATTCTTATGTTATAATACGAGCAAAAACTGCGTGTATATGTGTATAAATTTTATCTTAAAAATGGCACTAACGATTTTGACTAAATTTTGCATTTTACCATTTTCGGGCAGGAGAAAACCATTGGGCTTGGGTCATGTGTTGGAAAAAATTCGATTAGTGGGTCATTTTTTTGTCATAATGGGTCAGGATCAAGCTAATTATATCTAAAAAACGACTGAATGGATTTTGACTAAATTTTATATCCAACCGTTTTGAGGTATGAGAAAACTATTGGGCTAGGACACATTTTCGAGAAATTTTGATTAGTGGGTCATTTTTGGGTCACTTCAGGTCAAGCTAATTTTATCTAAAAAAAAGCTCTAACGATTTTGACTAAATTTTGTAATCTACTGTTTTGGATTACGAGAAGACCAATGGGCTAAGTCAAGTGTTAGAGAAAATTCGATTAGTGGGACATTTTGCGGTTAATGGGGGTCAAGCTAAGTTTATCTAGAAAACAGACTATTTTGACGAAATTTTGTATTCTATCGTTTTCGGGCGGCACGAGAATACCATTGGGCTAGATTGCATGTTCAAGAAAATTCGATTAGAGAGTCATTTTGGGTCAAAATGGGTCAGGTGTCAAGATAATTGAATCTAAAAAAAAGGCTCAAAACATTTTCGCAAAATTTTGTAATATTCCGCTTCTGTGCATGAGATGATCATTGGGCTGAGTCAGACATTCGAGAAAAATCCATTAGTGGGTCATTCTGGATCACTATGGGTCAAGCTAATTGTATCTAAAAACCAATCAAACGATTTTGACAAAATTTTGTATTTTATCGTTTCTGGGCATGAGAAGACCATTGGGCTAAGTCACATTTTCGAAAAAATTCGATTTATCGGTCAAGCTAATTGTATCTAAAAAAGGCTCACACAATTTTGACCGAATTTTGTATTTTACCGCTTCATGGCATGAGAAGACAATTGGGCTGAGTCACATGCTCGAGAAAATTCGATTAGTGGGTCATTTTGGGTCACAATGTATCAGGATCATGCTAACTGAATTTAAAAAGACGCTCAAAACATTTTGACCAAATTTTGTAATATACCGTTTCTTGGTATGAGAAGACCATTGGGCTAAGTCACATGTTCGAGAAAATTCGATTAGTGGATCATTTTTGGGTCACCTTGGGTCTAGATAATTGTATCTAAAAAACGACTCAAACGATTTTGACAAAAAATTGCATTATACTGTTTCTAAGCATGGGAAGACCATTGGGCTAAGTCGCATGTTCGAGAAAATTTGATTAGTGGGCCATTTTTCGGTTACCGTGGGTCAAGCTAATTTTATCTATAAAACGAATTTAACGATTTTGATTAAATTTTGTATTCTATCGTTTTCGGGTTCAAGAAAAGCATTGGTTCGGTCACATGTTCTAAAAATTCGGTTAGTGTGTCATTTTGGGTCACTATGTCTCAGGATCATGCCAATTGTATCTAAACAGCAAGAATGATACAGTGAGAATAAAATATCGAATTGAACACAAGACTAATTTTGACAGAGCTTATCTCAGTTATACCTGCTAGTTATTTTTTAAAAATCTATGTGCAAGATAATTTTGATATTTTCTTCAGTCAAAACAAGTGTAAATGAAATTTTTAACTGTTATTGACTGTACCATTCTGTAGATAAAAGAACTTTTCTCTCTGGCAGTGACTTTTTTTAGGCAAGGAAGAAAACAAATATCTTTTCCAACCGTTAAGTTTGAAGCTTTTATTTTTAAATGTAGAACTAATAATTAATTGAGGCAATTAATTCAGAAACAGCCGTTGAAAGATAAACTATTATTAAGATAATGATTTAGATTCAGCATTATTAGAAAAGAATCTTTTAATTTTGGTTTAATTGAGTCTAACTGTACTACAGGTTAGGAAATAAAAAATAAGACAAGCTTACATTTATGTTAAAACTCTTAATATAAATAAAAAGCTATTTTTTATTTAAAATTTTATTTATAAAATATAAAACTTTCTTGATTATTGGTATATATCCTATAGTTTATATACATGTACAGGTCTATAAAGTACATTGTATTTTTCAATTAGTATATCTTCAATTTTGTTCTAAGAAAGAAAAAAAAAAGGAAAAGAGAAATGCATTTTAGAATATTTATGAATATTTTTATGTTAATTGCAATATGAATTAATTTTTTATTTATATTATGCTTGAAAATATCGGATATATATCAAAATATCGGATATTTTAGGTACTTTCGAAAATATCATCATATTTACGAACCCTGATATTGACTGACTAGAAAATTCTTCAAAGTTCTCGGTACGTTTAGTTTTCGTGTACAAAAGATGATCCCAACATCTCAAGCTATATATTTAATAAGAAAAACCGCAAAATGAGAGCAATGTAAAAAAGAGATAACCAAATCTAATTTTTACACTGAAAAGTAACGATGTTCAATTTACATCAATTTATTCTTAAGATAATTAATTAATTAATTAATTATAAAAATTATTATAACGGCATACAAAAACATTTCAGTCAAATGATATTCCGAGTTATTTTTAAAACACTAATCATATTCGAAAAACGCTCATAATTTTTGTACATATTCTTTCGATTCTTAATGTCATGTGAATGTCAATCCAAAGAAATTAATGTTTCAAAAACAAAATACAACTAGAAGACTTCAGCTTTCCTTTTTCCTCAGGGAGACAAACGACGAGCAGCTAGGTCACTAGATGGCGTTAAGCGGAAATGACAAGTTCCTTACGTCACGCGTCACGGAACTAATGACGTTATTCATCTTCAGGCGTTTCAGCGCCCGGTAATGGTGCCTTTTATTTTGTTTACTCGCATTTCTTTATAGTGGTGAATTTAAAAGTTTATTTACTTTTTCATTTTGCTTTTTTATATAAAAAAAGAAACAGCAGATTTTTAGTGTATGGCTTGAAATGAAAAATATTTCTAATATTTCAGTAGCGGAGAAATGGAAGTTACTATATTTTCTCTGGGGAAAAGTTTAAGTAAAATCTTTTTAAAAAGTAATTTTCCTTCCTCAAATTTATAAACTTAAAATTGAAGTAAACGGTTATGTAAAATTCACTCGGTATAAATTGACGTTAGTTTGAGATAGGACATTTTTTCAATGACACGGAGAAATAAAAATGAAATTATTCTTGAAGAAAATTGTAAAGCTTGAAAATATAGTTTTAGAAATAAGGAAAATGTCAGTTTAAAAACTGGCATGCTTGTTTTTACATTTCTTCCTAACATATAGAATATCTAATTAATAATCTTAATGTAAAATAGATTGTTAATAATAATTGCAGTAGACACTCCTTAATTAGAAATTCACTTATATTAGCATTGAATAATCACTTCTAATTTGTTTATTAAAAATGGTGTGTGATTCAAACATGAGAGTAAAAAACGAAAGCTTTATTGTAAACGAACCTTTATTGTAAAAAACGAAAAAAAAAATCAAATGAGAATAGATTTTTGAACTACATCTTCAACGACAAAACCACTTAATATGACGTCACTAGTTTACCATCGAGGATAACGAAAAAGATAGGTTACCGCAGTGCATTCCACGTATCCCTTTTTTACAGACCGCTGGAGTCACGTGATGCTGGAATGCACCAATGCAGGTGTACGAGAAGAACATCAGGTCATTCTAGTGGTCTGTAAAAAAAGACCGCGATAGCCTGTCATTTTCGTTAGCCTCGCTTACCATAGCGTGACTTCTATCAATCATAACATTGTAACTCTGAGGTAATGGTCATATCGTAACTGCACTATGAAATCACAGTGAGTTTTTAGTCATTTGTAACTTATAGCAAATAGGATATACTGGCTTTACAGTAGGTGGACCAATTTAGTATATCGTAGTTTTAGCTTTAAAATTTATACATTTTAAATCAATGATTTTCTCATCATGTTATTTTGCAATAACTATTTACAATAAATAGAACATTGAGGGATGTTAAATTTTGTGAAATTGACTCACCGTACTATACAATGACTTAGATTCGATTAATTTTCGTTTTCCACGTTATGTGATGAGAATGGCGATAAAAATTATATTCGTCACAGTGCACTCACATTTTGGTCGCGGTACTTTAGATGCCATTCGGATGTTTGAGGAACTGGATTTTAAATGCCCCGCTTACTTGCTGCACATTCCATTGTTTATACTTAACCATCTCGCTGCGTAATTGTTTTATCAAAAAGCTTCAAAAATTGCGTATTTAAACCCTTCGCGACGAGCGTCTTTGAAGAATTTATATTCTTTTGCTTCGGTTTTTCAACGCGAAAACGTTTATCTAATTTAGTCGGGAAAATTCTCTGATTAAATTAGGCAAAATTTACAATAAAAAATAACTGGTGAGAATAATCAAGGAGGGTTAATTAGACGGAAAAAATGCATCCCCGAGGAAATCTCGGGTTTTGCAAATTTTGCTACTTTTACGTTCCCCGAGGAAATCTCGGGTTGTGCAAATTTTGCTACTTTTACGTTCCCCGAGGAAATCTCAGGTTGCGCAGCGAGAGAGTTAAAAGATTGGAAACAGAAGAACATTGTTTTAATTAATGTTTAGTTGTCTCGAGGCTCGTTGCAAAAACTCTTTGATTGATTGTTAATAAATTACTATACTATATTTTAAGCAATGTCAAAAGTAAAGATTTTTACTATTTTCTTAAAATAATTCAAAATATTTAAAGTTCTTGTCCTTTTCCATGGTATGATAAATTTTAGAATTTCGTATAATTCATTCTATTTTAAAACACATAAAACTTTGTAATATTGACGATAAATATTTACCCTACGTTAAAGGATTTGTTTGACAGTATTCTGCTTTTTACGCCAGTGGTTTACAGTATTCTGCTGTTTTTTTTTTTTTTTTTTTTTTTTTTTTTTTTTGTTTACTTCCCAAATACATAATATAACGAAAGTGTTATAGCCAAGATCCGAGTGTGTTTGAAGTGTGAAGATGGTGATATTAAATGGTACATCCGATTGAGCTCCCTTTTGGCGAATATTCTATAAGTCACTGTCACAAAAATGTATAGACATTCGTATACACACTGTAAAGAATTTACGCAACGTTACTTCACAAAATTGCTGGCAGCATGCTGCCTCCAGTTTTATTGTAACAAATTAATTTATATAATTATGAAATTTAAACTGATATAACTCGTGTAATAATACACATTAGTGTAACATAAAACCAGTTATATCGGTGAATTATTCAACAAAATGGAGGCAGCAGGGCTGCCACCAATTTTATGGGGTAACGTTACATTTTTTTACAATGCACTGACCGAAAGATTAAGTATTTAAAACATTTTTAAACAAATTTCAAACCATTTTAGAACCTAATAAAAATCACCAAGGGAAGGTGACATAGTATACGTTATTAATACTGCAACGATGTAATTAAGCATTAGAAACGCAGAGGTAATCTCTTCAGTTTCAATGTGTGAGGTCCAAAGTTCGTCCATTCACATCCATTGTTTGTACAATGTACACATGCATGAAATCGGTAGTCTAAAAATATTAACTAATGGAGCTTTTCTAAATGGTAAATTTCTAATCCGACGGTAATGCTCATCTACAGAACCTTCCGGATTCTACCAACTATTTCCGAATAGTGATATTTTCCTTACACAATTAAAATGCAAATATTCCTCTTCGGAAAGACTAGTATTCAAAAACTGGAAGGATTCCAGGTATGGTAAAAAAAAAAAAAAAAAAAAAAAAAAAAAAAAAAAAAAAAAAAAAATCATAAAGGAAATTTGTGATGCTAAGTAATCTTATTCAAGTATAAACACGCTGCAACTCTAAGGCAATTTATGTGAGATTTCCTTACAAGAAATCTCGTTTTTGAATGCTATAAGATAAAAAAGAAATGCTTTTGAAAAGAGGGTTGTGATTTGCTTCTAAATATGTATTTGTTATTCTAATATTCACTTATATCGATACATAACACTTAGAGTGCATGATATTTTTTCACTTATTAACCCTCTCGCTGCGCAATTTGAGATTTTCTTGGGCATGCATTTTTTTTCGTCTAATTAACCCTCATTGGTTATTCCCACCAGTTACTTTTTTATTGTAAATTTTGCCTTATTTAATCGGAGCATTTTCCCGATTAGACAAAAAATTTTGTTTTGAAAAACCGATGACAAAAGAATAAAAATTGTTAGAAGGCGCTCGTTGCGAAGGGGATTTGATAAAACAATTACACAGCGAGAGGGTTAATGTTTGACATTATAAATAATATATTGGTGAAAATATTAAAATGTGAAATAATATGAAATCAATAGTTTTTAAAATTAGCCTAAAGTAACCCCTTAAGATAACATTATTGGGAAATAGTTTTTTTTAATTTAATATTCCCTTTTACATTTGGGAAAAGTGCTCTTTAAAAATATCTGTTATTATTATTATTATTATTATTATTATTATTATCATCATTGAATTAAAAATTTAAAAGAAAGCTACTTTGGCATACTATAGTAAATTATGCGTAAATATTTTTCAGGAACTTTTGAAATATGTTTATTTTATATAATATGATATTTTAAACATTTTTATTTGCTTATAATATCTAATATTACGTTAAGATTTTTTCAATCGAGTATATATATAATAGGGGATCTACAGATATATACTTTATGAGTAAATTGACGAATACAAAATAAAAATTAATATTATTAATATAACATAAAAAAATAAATAAATTATGAACTTTTGAAATGTGTTTATTTTATGTAATAGTATTTTTATAAACATTTTTATTTGCTTACAATATCTAATATTAAATTAAGATTTTTTCATACGAATATATATAAAATAGGGGATCTGCAGCTATATAATATATAAGTAAATTGGCGTTTTACACTTCCACAGTACTAATCAAATTTACAACTTATTTCCCCAATTTAATTAAACACATAAGAGTGCCTTTATTTTCATATTTTTTAAACATTCTCAATGACGCAATGATAAATAAAAAACTTACTGATTAAGCATATTAACTCAGTATAAATACCTATTTCGATATATTTATCTTCTTTCAAATAAGAATTTAAAAGAAAAATATGTATTTTTATTATATGCACTTAATTAGGCGTACATTCATATAGGTTATCAGAGGAGCAATATTAACAAAATTATTTCCATATTTTAAATTATAATATATGTAAGTATAATTATATTCAAATGCAAATATTCATTTAAAATTCGAGATGTTTATTTCATATGTATTAATTTGGATCTGCATGCATACTTTCAAAATAACAATATTAAGAAAAATATTGCTTTTTCTATATTTTATCAATATATATGGAAGTATTTAGACCAAAATATATTTGTACTAGCCGCCCTTGGCAACCAGTTTGGTCCCCTTTAAAATTTATGTTTGGGAACGCATGCTAAGCATTGTATCATGTTACTTTTATTCATAATTTAATTTACTTGGACTCCCTTAAATATAATTAATATAATCCCTTAAGCTAATATTAGTTTTTATTGCATTAAAGTATTTCAATTTGTTGATTTTCTGTAAGCAAGTAAACCCTTTTGGTTTACAATGAAAGTCTATGAGAATTTGGGGAAAAATTAGAGATATCGCTACTTTGGCGTCACTTTTGGCGACTAATTTATGTCGACAAATTTGGCAATATATCGCCAAGTTGGCGATGAACTTGGCGGCATTTGACGACAGAACAGGGTCCCCCTTATGGTAACCCCCCTTATAGATATTGAGATCAATTAAATGGTGTTCAATAACCAATGAAATGCGTTTCATTTGGGCGTTGCCATTAAACAATTAACAAATAATCGCGATTTCTGTGCCACGTACGATAGCGTAATATATATATAGATTTTCAGCGGTATAATATTGAAAAAAAAAATCCCTAATTTACATTAAAATATATGTAAGTTATTACACTCCGTTGTATAACGCGCAATCTTGTTTTGAGAGATTGTATTTTTCGATGTATAGTTGTATTCGCCCCATTATAAGCACTTACTTTTTTTAAAGAAGTCTTCACGATATACTTAGCATAAAAATGTAATATCCTTAAAAAATGTAAAAACAATACGAACATGAAGAAAATATCAGCATATAAAGTCCGTCTGTCTACCTGAATCTCACAAAGCATTTAGAGCCATCAACTAACAACGTATTTTTAGCTCACAAGGCTATCAAAGCCCGATAGCTAATATGCCCGCAGGTTCTGTATATGTATGTATGTATCAGAGTTGCCAGATAGTCAAAAGTCAATTTCCCCAAAATTTCTGAAATTTTCCCCAAATCAGTGTTTTTTTCGGCAAAATTCCCTAACTCAATTTTTACTCAAAAAGGGAATTTTTAAATTTTCAATTTATCACTATAAAAAATATTTAAGTAATTTGAGCTCAAAAATTTTCCCCAAATCAAGCCTTTTTTTGAAAAAATTCCCCATTTACAAAAAACAAACTTTTAAACCGGGCTGAATGCATATTCTGTAGCTACATTAAGAGAATGAGAGATATATTTTACAGTGACAAGTTATTTTACGTTTATTTTTAAAAGTATTGTCTAACAATGTTGGACTATTGTTACATTAGCTCCATAGCTTTAGACAATCTCTTATCAGTTGGGATTTGAATGAATCCGAGATGGTACGCTGTTTTAATTATTTTTGCCCTCCCTATACTGAAGTACATAATCATAATGCAAAGTAGTGATGGGCGATTTCGATTTTTTTAATCGATTTAATCGATACTATGGCCAACTCGATTTAATCGATACTATAAATTTTTTAATCGATGTCTCTAAAGGTCATATCATTTTCATTTTCCTTCAAGAATTTAAGGTCAAGTAGTTGGATGCCCAATCCCAAAACTTTCTTCTGTCTCATAAATGTTAAAACTTCAAAATTCGCTATCACAGTGTCAAATTTAAATAACCTATACCCATCATGACGATCCAAAAGTATAGGTTCGTTGAAATATGTGTAGTTAAAAAATATATATAAGAATCCCATTTTCCTAACAAATCATTGAATTTCGGCCCGCACCCTCTTAGATGTCCGCAACGGAAAATCCCAGTTCAAAGGGCATAAAAGCGACACCTGTTGGGTAGTATACACCCAAGACTAATAAGGATCTATTTATACGACAGTGTAACAGAATATGAAGTTTGATTAAATTCCGTGCATTAGTTGTGAGATATGGCTATCATGAATATCATGAAAAAAGCAGCATAGCAACGCAGCCTATTACATGATTAACACGAAAGACTCAGAAACAACTTACGTCAATGACTAACAGAATATTAAGTTTGATGAAATTCCGTTCATTACTTCTTGAGATGTTATCGCAAACATTGTGTAAACCCTGAAAAACAGTGCTGAATTCAGGGGCTGGTACGGGTGGAGCCCCCCCCCTCCCCGGAACATTGAAATGTCCCCTAGGGAGATTTGAGATTTTATGCTTAATGGACGAAAGTCCAATCCCCCACCCCCCCCTCGTAACTCTAGAATGTTCCTCGCCAGAACCATAGAAATCCCCCCCCGGAGAAAAATGTCTGAATTCAACACTGTTGATAAAAGCAGCATGGCAGCACAATTTGTTATATCATTTACACAAAAACCTAATCATGGATAACTTATGGCATTGTCTAACAGAATATTAAGTTTGATGAAATTTCGTTCATTAGTTCTTGAGATATTATCCCTAAAATTGTTTAAATCCTGAAAAACGTGTTAAATTCAGGGGGTGGCCCGGCAGGGTAACATCGCCCCTCCCCCCCCCCCGCAACATTCAAATGCCCCCCAGAAAGTTTGAGATTTTATGCTTTTTGTACATTAAAATGCACAAAAGTCCAATCCCCTCCCCCTCTGAACTGTCCCTCCCGGAGAAAAATGTCTGAATTCAACTCTGCTGATAAAATCAGCATAGCAACGCCCCCTGTTGGGTGATTTACACCGAAACCTAATAAGCAGCAATTTATGCCAACGTCTAACTGAATGTGGTTTTATGAAAATCCGGGTATTAGTACTTCAGATAGAGCTATTGCGAAAATCGGGAAAAATGCAACATAGCAGCGCCACCTGCCGGTAGATTTACATCAAAACCTAATCCTCAACAACTTATGTCAACGTCAAACTGAATCTGAAGTTTGGTGAATATTCGTGCATTAGTTCTTGAGATAGCAATCTTGCGGAAATCATGAAAAATGCAGCATAGCAGCGCCACCTGTTGAGCGATTTTCACCAAAAAGTAATCAGCACCAATTTATATGAAGGTCTAACTGAATCTAAAGTTTCAACAGATTCCATGCATTAGTTCTGGAAATAGACTGCTCACAATTTTTTTGTCAGAGACAAACAAATAGACAGACTGACAGACAAAAAATTTATAAAAATAGTCAAATCGTATTCCAGACAAGAAGTTTTAAAACTATAAATCCTTAGAAACCAGAAGTCGAAAATTTTCACGAAAACAACACTTTATTTTTCTAAAGACAAAAGAAAGCAAGAAAAGATGAACGCATCGATTCTGCCCTTGGATCAGAAACGGTGAATCGATTCAGTTCAGATTCGATGCCGATGTCGATCTTCAGATGCGATCTTCAGAATCGTTATTTTTTTGATTTACTTCAATTCTTTAGATGCAATGTCGAATCGCTATGTTTTGATTTACTTCAATTCAAATCGCATCACGGTCGATCCACGATTCGGGTTGAATCAATTCTTCCAATTTTGCTGTTTTAGTGCCAGAATTGCTGTAAAATTTTGTATAAGAGCCTTTTTTTTTTTTACTTTCTAGGTTGTTAAATCAGTGTTGAATGCAGGTATTTTTCTCAGGGAGGGATTTATGCGACTCCGGTCGGTATTGAGGGGGGGGGGGGGGGGGGGAAGGCCGCTAGAATTTTTTTTTTTTAAACCTTAGCGTTCCTTACCGTTTTAGGTGGAGTTTTTTGACGGAGTCCTGAGATAAATGCTACTTATTAAATATAAAAAAGTCAAAAGTTTAGTTACCACTATTAAATGTTATTTTCTAGGTAAATTATTTTCAAACAGGTTTTACTCGTATACCGTTGGTCCTAGACCCCCACATGTTTAACATGTATAGTTCAGTTATCAGATGGTCCGTCAGATGGTTATGGTCCCCTGGTGACGGGGTGCACCAGGGGGGCCCCGGGGGGGGGGCAACGGTGGTTCGTCATGGGGGGTAGGCATGTGACATATCGTTGGAAAGGTCTTGACCTCTACTTTCCATCTTCAGTATCCTTTTCATTCTACAGTTTGATTTTCAGCCTCCAGGGGGCGTTTTTTAGAGATTTTCAAATTTTGCTCGCAACCCCTCGAGGTACATATCATTCTTCTTATCATGGCCTACCCTTCTCACATCCATTCTCATCCAAGCTCTAACTCTATTTTGGCTGCTTGAGGACGCTATTACTTCAAGTTGTTAGTTGCTACTCTAACAAATACTCATCTCTGCTACAGGATAGTCCTTCATTTCACCTAACCATGCTTTTCCTTCCAGGCAAGCGCAGCGGGACTTATGAGCCGGGTAAGTGCAAAACCATTCTTTTACTTTTTAATTATCACTATACATTATCCTTTCCAAATTTCATTTAGTACTCTTCAGATATATCTGTGTGGTCATCCTCCGCCCGGCCGCATTGGACAGCAACAGTCAGGCTTATTTATTTCTTCTTTATCCTTACCATTGGGAATCATACTTATCTCTGTATATAAATATTATAATTAATTTGCTACTGAATTTATCTGAAATCAAAAGTATTAACTGTGCTGTAACATACTGTAAATAATAATTTATTAGTGAAGCATTAAGCTGAACATAATGGTAAAATTACTAAGAGTGGAACTGTAAATACTGAGTGTCATAGACAAACATTTTTAAGAACTAATACGTGCACATCAACAACAATAACATGTTGATAGTACAATGGACTTTATTGGAATTGATTTTGTCGAAATTGATTTTGTTGTGTATGGTCATGGTGTCACGAGAAGCATATACACATACTATCCCCCCCTTTTTTTTTATTATTTTGGCATTAATCTTTAACTATCATTTTATTTAATTTTATTTGTTTCATTTATTTTTCAAAAATCTCCCCTTTTTATTTGGCTTAATTTTTTATCACAGTCATTTTCGGTAGTTTCGACTATCGGTTTTTGCTTTTTACTTTCCTATATACCTTTCCTTCAAAGACGTGTGATGCGGGCCTGGTGATGCCCCGTCCAATTCTAATCTAAAATTAATTATAAAATTAATTATAAAAGTATACATATTTCAAATATTATAATCTTCGAGAATCTTATTACTCTTGAAAGAAAAATTATTCATAAAACAGCATAAAAATGCAAAATAGCTCCAAGACACAGGGGCAAAGTTCTTCGATAAGTGAGCAGTCTATAGAAATGAGTAGCTCAGAACAGACACTCCAACAAACATTTGAAAAATTTTGTACGATTCATAAGAAAGCGAATGGAAAACGACGCAAAAAAGAACAGGAACTTTACCCAAAATACAAAGAGATAATAGAAAATGTAATAAAAAATTATGAAAACAATGAACAGAAATTGGGAGAGAAAGAGCGGGAGATACTGGAACTGAGAGAATTGTTGGAAAATAAAGAAGAACAGATAAAACAATTAAACAAGAAGATAGAAGATTTAGAGATCCAACCAACAAATAAGCAGGCAAAACCAAAGCCACAGAGGGTCAAGGAACTACAAGAGGAAGGAATTGGAGAAAGATCAACAATTACAAGAGAATCCTTTCAATCCAATATAACAATACAATCTACTCCAAAAGTGAAACAAAAAGAAATAACGAAATCAAATAAAAATGAACATCCAGCAACGGCTGAAAAAGCAGCTCAAGTGTTGGTCTCAGATGAAATAAATCAGAGTAACCTGAACCTAGATGCGGAACCGAGGGAAGACGAGAATATATTGGAATTTAGAGAATTAGCAGTCCAAAAGATGCAAATGTCTCAAATAATTGAAAAATACAACAGTCTCACCAGGAGAAGACGTCCGGGGGATTGCGCAGAAGCTCAAAAATACCTAGAAGTAATAGTTAATAAAGCCGGAGAAATGACGAAAATACTTTCCGAATAGTAATTTCGGCAAATAGCTTAAATTTTTGATCAAGATTGCCACACTCTTGAGTAATATATCTACTGATAGGTTGTTTAACGGAGTTTCGTTCACAGTTTTGTTAGGAATAGAGTGCGCACCCTGGTGGTGGAATCTGGAACTAACATAACGCGATTTTGTTAAAATTAGGAAATCTAACAATGCGATCTGTTTTGAACTTTAAGATTGTTTATAACACATGATAAAAAATTATAAAAAAGAATGGCGCGTCACATTTCGGGGGGGGGATAGAGGGGAGGGGCAGAACAAAATTAGAAAATATAACAGAGCGATTTGTTTGAAATTTTAAGATAGTTTATAACACATAATAAAAAATTTTTAAATGATGAATGTCAAAAATTGGGGGGGGGGGGGGGTGAGGTGAGTGCGTTTTTCCGACCCGGTGGGCAAAGTTTGGGGGGGTACACCTATACGGTGCTGTAGGCAGCGGGAACCCGGTTCGCGGTTCGTTCGCTTCGAGATTTCATATTGGGGGAACCCGCTAGTTACTAGCTATAATGTAAAGATTTCCAAGCAATATACATGTGCGTCCACTATCCTTCTAAGACAGTAAAATTAATTGATTTTTATTTCTTCTGAGAAAACTAAATTTTCACGTCTTGCAGCGACGATTTTTTTTTTTTTTTTTTTTTTTTTTTTTTTTAAATAAAAGAACTTTAATAAACTTTGCTAGTTACATTATTAAACTCAAATTGTAAGAATACTAAATCGGTTCTTATGGCAACGTGAATTATGTCCCTGAAAATTTTAATTTTAATTCAGGCTGGAAGAAAATCACAGTGATTTACATATGATTATGATACAGGGACAGTCAAAAGTTTTCCGTTACATTACGGCCAATGGAAAAAATTATTTCAAGTGCATTTTAAGGATGTTACAGACTTTCGAACAGAATGAAATTGATATGCACTTATGAAGTGCACTGTTATAGTACGAGCGCACCACATTTGCCACGTTTGACGCGCAATTTCCAACTTGTATTTAACCGAGACCTTTCTTAAAAAAGAAATTTAAATAAAATCTAAAATACAATATTAGTAAAATTACATCTTAAAACTAATAATTTAAAAGTTAAAAACTTTATTATTTGAGATTTGACTCAAAAGTCTGTAATAGCTTACGACTGGGCCCCTGACTTTGTCCACCCTTTAAATGTGAGGTATGGGAGGTGGTCGCTACGGCTCTGTTGATTCGCTAAGTTTTGAAATTAATATTTTTGAGCTTATCTGTGCGAATCTGTGACTATCGAAATATCGATTCAAGTATCGATTCTAGAATTTGGGAATCGATTCTTATTGTGATCGATTCAGTTTTATACGATGTCGATTTTAATCGATTCCTGAATTTTCCAGAATCGCCCATCACTAATGCAAAGTATTTTCGCTGTATCAATAGATGTGCTTTTATGTATCATAAGAGAAAAATATCTACTTTCCACATATTTAAATTAATTTTTTTTTAAAGTACGGTGAAGAAATTTTTCGTTAGTCCTGCAGGTTTAAGCTGCTTAAGGCTTTAGAGTCTCATGCATCTGTAATATGTGTAAACTGTAATGTAACATAATAAACAACGAACACGACCACATCCAAGAGAATAATGATTGATATTTTCGATTTCTGATTGTATTTTCGTTTTTCAAATTAAAATTGAGTTCGAGACAGATCCAGTTTTTCTACAGGACCAAAAAGAAATCTTTACGGAAAATAGTAAAAAAACGAAATCCCCAGGTTTTTCCCCTAAATTTTTTTAGTCCCCAAAAATTTCTCCACGAACTTCTTGTCCCCAAAAAATTCCCCTAGAGGTTCAAAATTCCCCAAAATGGGGACAAAATCCCCAATCTGGCAACACTGGTATGTATGTATGTACGTAAAGAGATAACTCTTAATAGAAATAACCGATTTGCTTCATTTTTTTTTCTACACTGTAAAGAAAAAATAATGTCAGTTTTCCGGTAGGAATCGGAAAAATAGTTGCCCTTATCGTACCGGAATAATTTCCAACCCAGCTCGGAATAAAATCCTTAAAAACGGAATAAAATCCGTAAAATGCCGTTTTACTGACTATTTCCTTATTTTTACGAATTTTATTCCGAGCTGGGTTGTAAATTATTCCGGTACTATCTCCGGTACTAAGGGCAACTATTTTTCCGATTCCTACCGGAAAACTGGCAGTATTTTTTTACAGTGTAGGTTCATTCTGATAAGGTACTTCCTTGATTAGTTTTGAGGGTCCATTGGTTAAGTATAAAGGGGGGTGGCGGCAGATAATCCCCCTTTAACTTATATAAATGGGTTTTTCATACAGAATTATCACATTTACTTCAAATTTTGTATATCGGTTAATTATGATACACTGTAAAATAAATCCGACCAATTTTCCTGTACAAATCGGAAAAATAGTTACCCTTATCGTACCGGAAAATTTTCGGACCCAGCTCGGAATAAAATCCGTAAAAAAAAGGAAATAGTCAATAAAACGGTATTTTACGGATTTTTTTCCGAACTGGGTCGGAAATTTTTCCGGTACGATAAGGGCAACTATTTTTCCGATTCCTACAGGAAAACTGGTCGTATTTTTTTTTTATAGTGTAAGGCATTTCCCTGATTAGTTTTTGGGGCGCATTAGTTAAGTATAAAGACCGGAGCAGCGGGCTATCCCCCCCCCCTTAACTTAGAAAATGGGGTTTTCATGCAGAATTATCAGACTTACTTCAAATTTAGTATACCGTTAATTCTGATAAGGCGCTTCCGTGATTAGATTTTGTGGTTCATTGTTTAAGTATAAAGAGGGGGGGGGGCGGTCATAACCCCCTTAATTTAAATAGATGGGTTTTTCTACCCGATCTGCTTCAAATTGGCATACCAGTTTATTCTGATAAGGCGCTTCCAAAATAATATTTGGAGATTCATAGGTTAAGTATAAAGAGGAGAGAGAGGGGTAATCCCCCACTTTAATTTATTTTTGGAAGGGCTTTATTCTTTGAAATAATAGTATAATACACAATTAGTGTGATTAGCCCGTGAGTTCAAAGCCATCAGTTTAAATGGGCACTTTTCTTTTTTTTTTTTTTTTTTTTTTTTTTTTCTTCTTTATTAGTGTCGATTTATAAACTCTTTTCTCACTTGTTAATATTTAATTTTTATGTTTAATTTTAATCAATTTTCATGTTTCAAAAGTAACATGCAATATTTCGGAACATAGTGTAAATATCTTTATATTGAAGGCGCTATTTAAAATTCGTGATATTGTGTAGCGTATATATTTTTTGCAAATATTTGCGAATGTCTAACATCACACAATGAGTAGAAAAAAATTCAGAGAAGCGATCGCAATACACGAAATAATACTAATAGCACCACTCTAATGTCACAAATGATTATTAACGGTAAATAATTATCCACTAAGATAAAAAAAAATATTATATGTATATATTCATATCTATAATGACCATTCTTTATAACGATCCGCCAAATAACTTGAGGGCATGGCATATGATAATATAGATAGGTAAACAGCATTCTCATACATGCTCTACTCGTTTTTTTTCCCTCTTCATTCTGATTATTAAGATTATCTCGCTGTTTATCTCTAGTAAGGTAGAGACATTAATGCAAAGACATTTCAAAACTCAGGGGGTTCGATAACAGTTTAAAAAGACCGACACTCGACACGCCTTGATGTGATCTCGGCTACTCTCTTTCTCCTGTCCCTCCTTGACTTTATATAAACGCATGAATGCATCAAGGCTGCATGTCGTGAGGTACGGATCATTCCGGTTGCTTGCGTCAACATACTTATATACCTTAAAAAAAAAAAAAAAAACATTGATCTGCCCGCTTTTACTCATATGGAAGGAATGGAATCTCTATGAAGCAACACGCTTATAATAAAAGTAAATATAAATATCAATCTTTTATTTATTTATCTGTTTGTCTTTATTTATTTTTATACAAGAAAAAAAGATACAAAGTTCATTATATACTTATTTTATATAAAATTCCCAACATGTTTAAAACGTTCCAGAATGCAGTTTTTTTTACAAATTTACAAATTAAAAATACCTACAAGAGGCTCCGAGGGCGTGAAGGTGTTTCGTAAATAGCTTTACAATTATTTCCTACAAATATATACTTTATGTTCTTATAGCTGTAGTCTGAGCTAGAGTCCTGCATCGGGGTGGGCGATACGATTTTACACTCACCCGACCCGACCCGCGGTTCCGTTCGCATTAATCCAATCCGATCTAGAATCTTGTTGACACTAATATTTTTCGTTTGGGGTCGGGTTCAGCTGACTTTAAATGTTTCAGATTCGTGTCGGTTTCTGATTAGGTTTTGGCTCTTATGATTAAACATCTTTTTTGGCCTAAAATGCACGGCATAATTTTGGCCTAAAATTGGTCTACTTTTTGGGGATAAAATTCGTGTGATTTTTAGGTTTTTTTTTCCGTTACATATAAAATAGATATGATTTTCAGGTTCGGTTTGACCCGATTTTATAGAAGATAGTTCTATCTATTTTTCAAAAGAAGAAAAACTTTATATTTGAATATTGAGAAGAATATATATATTTATTTTTATAGAAGAAGTGATAAAATTAATAATAGCGATATAATTCAAGACTATTGTTCCATAACGGTGTTAAAATACGGGTTAATTTCTTTCAGTTGGGTTTCGGGTTTACATATTTGGAATGCTGGTCGAATTCGTGTTGCAATGTATCAGGGTTCGTACGGGTCCTTGAATTTCCTGACTAAGAAATTCTCCGGTACCAACATTTTCTTTTAGAAAATCTCTCCTTCAGTAAGGCGAAATTTTGCGCGTTTAAACTAGATTTATTTTTCTATAAAAAAAATTACTGATATTTGGTCTTGAAAATAATGGTACCTATACGAACCCTGTGTATCGGGTTTTGTAGACGATTTTTTTTCCTTGCCAGGTTTCGGGTTGACTTCAAGCAGTACCTTCGGATTCGATTCGATGCGGGTTTCAGATCGACTTTATGTAGAACATTCTTTTTCAGGTTACGTGCAGCCCGATTCGAGCAGGACTGTATTTTAACATACAGTTTAAAAAAAAAAAAATCCAGAAATGTCCCGGAGAAATAATGAGCAAGTAGTAGTTCAAAATTTTCAAGGGAACCTTCCTATAAAACATCGGAAATATTCAGGATTCCACATACGGCTCTAGAACAGTTAATCAGAAATGTTTCAAAATAGAAAACCAGAATTTTCAGGAAAATTGGTTTTAGTTAAACAGCTGCCACCTTTGTTTTTAAAATTTTAAAGGTTTATTAGTTTTTCTATAATTTAAATTCAAGACATGTATTTTTATAATAGTGTATTTGCCCTTTTATACTAACAGATTTCTTTGGATATTATTATAAAAAATGTTCTTTTTTATTTTTAAAATTTAGTACAATATTTTGCTGAACATACCACATAAAAACGTAAAAAAATAATTCTCCCCGTCGACATGTACAAATTATCGAAAATATTTTAAAATAACATAAAGTTAATGAACAAACTTTCATTTTTATATCTTAAAATCTTTCATTTAAGCTCATATGTATATATATATATATATATATATACATATTCAACACATTAATTTAATATATACATATATATATGGAAGAGAATAAACTGGAGATGCTAAAGAATTAATTTTATTGTTTCGAAATTGAAATTTTGGCTCCAGATGAATTTTAATTTACTTTATATAAAATGTTATTAAAAAAATATGAAGATAGATTGCATTTTTAGTTATCCAGTTAAAATTATAATGCTGATAAATTATTCATAATTAATTAATTTTCTATACATAACGGTGACGTTTTTCGAGTATATACGCTATTCAAATAAATAAGTAATTTATTATAATAAATATAAAACATAATATAATGAATTATATAATGAATATAATAAATAATATAATGAATATAATAAATTAGTATAAAAAATTATATTATCCAAACAAATATTTTAGTTTAATATTTGTGTTTTATTTATAAAGATTCGATAGATATTTTAAAGTCATTTATTTATACATTTATTAAGAAATAAAAAGAAAAGCATTCTTTAAAAGGATTTATACATTTATTATACAGATAAGCTGAAAATTATTTTCATTTAATACATATTGGTCTGAGTTTAATCTTATATTGCTCAGAACTTCTTGCTTTATTGCGCTACAAATAATAATAATGAACAAATAAAAATAAAAACAATCTCGAATCAATGTTATAAAAAAATGGAACTTAGAAATCCATTTTTCAGATCTTAAAATCATTTTGAGAATGGGTTATATTTAAAAATATACTTAAAAAATATATATGAAAGAAAGTACTTATGCAGGCAATAACATATATTTTTAAAATGTAAAGTCTTTTGAAATATTTAAATTGTCATTTTAAAAAATTGTGATATTGTGTAAAAGAATAAAGCCCTTAGTGTCGAGCATTAAAATTCAAAACACATAATCCACTATAAAGAAAACCTAGCGCATATGAAATAGCTCACATTTTGAGTGATTTATCACCAGCACGTCTAAAACAGAAGATAGGGCTTGATATGTTTTCTAGCCGTCATAGATCAACAACTTTCAAACAGTGGCGTGGAATCAATACGGAACTGCAGTTCGTCTTCCATTTTTTATTTAAGACTAGAAAAGGGTAGCTCCACCAGGGGTAATCCCAGAGGGTTTAGGTAGATTAGTCATTTGACGAAGCTTAAAAAGCCAACTTCATTAAAATAAAATAAAAACTGGGATTTAAATGCTTTTAAAGTACGGTAATTGGGGGTAGATGATGTCATCACGTATCATAAAAGCATTCAGAAGTATGACTTTGAAAAAATGCAAATCGGGGAATAAAGGATTTAAAATTATACGGGAAAATTTATTCGTGTCTTTTGAAGTAGAAACTTTTGAAAAAGGTTTTTATGAAAAGATGAATGGAATTTTGAAGTAATACAGATAATTCAAAAAAAAAATTCAGTTATCACTGCTTCATTAAGTATCATAAAATCAATAAATTTATTTTATTTATAATAAATTATTGTACGATTTAAAAAAGAACCTGAAAATGTTACAATATATTTTCTATTTTTTTTTTTTTTCATAGGGTGCATGAAAGCATTTTCGATCAGTAAAATTAATTGTAATATGGTGTGCAATATTCTAAAGCAGAGACAGTGATACACAATTGAAGAGATGAGTGGATGAACATGTTATGCTACATTTTCTAAAAAAAAAAAATTATATTCTGGATGAAAGCGTTATGAGGTATCCTATGACATGGTGAAGCTAAAATACTAAGATTCCATTTAGTCTTGAAGATTTAAGACATTATTCATTAATATTTAATATTTTAGTATTTAATAATGTCAATAATATTAATAATTTTTAATATTTGAAAATTAAGTATGAATAAGTTTTTCTGAGAGAGTTTAGTACCATACCTGTTAATATTTTAAACACATGGTATCAAATAGAAAATAAATTATTAAAATTTACAGCAAAAACTTTCACTTCAAATTTCTTCAAATGTAATTTTTGCTACTTAACATGTTCTTCCACTTAGCTCTTCAATTATCAAAGATGGAACCAATGACTATAAATTTTTATCTACTTTAATTGAATATTAAACGATATTCTAATATAATTTTAATTATCTTTAGTTACTATCGCTACATTAACTATCTTTAAATCAATAAATTTAGTTTATTTATAATAAAATATTATACGCTTTGCTAAAACTAAAATAGTTGCATTTTTTTTTTTTTCATAGGACGCGGACGGGTGAAAACATTTTTAACCAGTAAAATTAAACGTACAATATTCTAAACCAGAAACACTGATGCGCCACTTATCTAAAATGTAACCAATAATTTTGAAATTCTATAGGTTGGAATCAAATAGTAATCGATATTTTAATCCAACAGAAAAAATACAAGTATTTTCAATTATTATTGCTTCATTATGCATAATAGAATCAAAAAAATTATATCATTTATCATAAAATATTGTTTGTTTTACGAAAGCTGAAATTGTTACAATATTTTATTTATAATATTAATAAAAGCATTTTCACTTTGTAGACTTAATTTTAATAAAAGTTACAATATTTTAAGTCAGATACAGTGATGCGCCACATATCTAACATGAAACCAATAATTTTGAATTTTCATAGATCGAAATCTAATGGTAATTGATATTCCAATTGAAAAAGAAATCAAATATCTTCAGTTATTTATTGCTTCATTATGTATAGTAGAGTTACAAAAATTATTTTATTTATCTTAAAATATTGCACGTTTTACGAAAGCTGAAATTGTTACAATATTTTATTCATAATATTAAGGGGTCTCAGGACTATTAAAGCTTTAAAATTTTCGAAATTTTAATTTTTTTAGATGTTAAACTCCTATCTTTTCTGAACATTTTGACATAATTGTTTCCTTGAAATTCCTATTAGAACTGAAGTTTTGGCTTTTACATTTATACACGTTCAATAGCTGAAGCGTCGTTTCGGAAACTTTGAAGCCATTTTTCTCCAAATGACGTTTTTGGGCATAACGCGCACGATATCTCAAAAACTTATGAATGTTTTTTCATGAAATTTTCAAAACACATGTTTCACGTTAGTCTGTATAAACTGAACCTAAAATTCCTTTTTTATTGTTCAAAACAATATTTTTTTAAGTGATTATACTGTTGAAATTTTCATTATTTTGCATTAGCTAAATACAACTTTGTATTAAATATATAAAAAAGCTTTAAATACAAATTTATTTAGGTTCAGGGTAATTATTACAATCTAAAGTATAAATAGGCATCAAAATTTTCATTCTAGTTGCAATACTTATTTTGTAATCGTGCGCGTAATGTGTTATGACGATTTTTTGCTCGTCAAATGTCTAACAGTTTGGAGCCCCCTGTAAAAACTAATTCTGCATCTTATAATTTTTTAAATACATGAAATGAAAGAACATACTTATATATTTTATTCCAATTAAAATTGTCTCTTAAAATCAAATACATTTTAAGATATTAAATGTTGAAAATGGTCTTTTTTTTTTCTTTTTTTCCAATTTTAAGAGTCCTGAGACCCCTTAATAAAAGCATTTTCACTTTGTAGAATTAATTTTAATAAAAGTTACAATATTTTAAGTCAGACACAGTGATGCGCCACTTATCTAACATGAAACCAATAATTTTGAATTTTCATAGATCGAAATTTAATGGTAATTGATATTCCAATTGAAAAAGAAATCAAATATCTTCAGTTATTTATTGCTTCATTATGTAACATAGAATCTTTCAAATTATTTTATTTATCATAAAATATTTTATGTTTTACGCGAACTGAAACGTTTTACAATATTTTTTTCAAAGTATGAATATGAGCATTTTCAATTTGTAAAATTAATTTAATATAAATTACAATATTTTAAGTCAGACACAGTGATGCACTGCTTACAAAAAATGGAGCTAATAATTGAAATTTTTTATAGAATGGAATAGTACAGTAATCGATATTTTAATTCAATAAAATTAATTAAAATTATCTTTAGTTATGATTGGTTCACTATGTATCACAGAATGAATAAATTTAGCTTATTTATTATAATATATTGTATGCTTTATTACAACTAAAATTATTACAATGGTTTTTTGATAGCGTAAAATTAATATTATTAAATACTAATTAAAATTTTAATTAAAATAATTATCAATACAATTCTTAATAGTTTTACTGGATGTCCTTACAAACAACGCAGATATCTATGTTTCTTGTCTAAAAAACACAATCTTTGGTTAGGGGGTGGGGGTTTAGATGGATGAAATCATCAATTCTGTAGTGGATGCAAAACAAAAATTCCAACTCTAGTATTTTCTATAGACACCGTCGTTATTAACGAGATTTTAAGAAGGAAATGTGTTTACAATATACGCGAGTCGGATTTTCTCTTCAGTATTAGGGAACGGCGGTATAATATTATTTTTTCTAGTACAACGTGTTTAATAGCAACTTAGAAATGTTTATTTAACAAACAGGTAACAAACGGTAAATAAGAAAAGTGATACAGATAATTCAAACCACAAACGTATTAAGGGGGGCAATGAAAACCATTTATGATATCTTCCTACAATAAAAGGACCATTTTCTTGAAAATTTTCATATTTTTTTTATTGTTTTATTTGAAAGAGCAATCATTTTTGATTCGATATCTGTTTTAATTTATTTCTATGATTACCAGAAGATGAGTTATGGCCAAATTAATAAACGGAAGTAATCAGTCAAATGGCGGAAGAGAGCACGAAGATCAGGAGAAATGTAAGCAATGTGTCTATGCTTGGTTTTCTTACTTTTTTCATAAAAACACTCATAAACCTTAATTGAATCATATGGATTAATTTTGTATGTATATGAAAAATATAAAAGAAAACTTTAAATGAGATTTCTGGAAACACAATTTTTCCATTATTTCCATGTTCTATAAACTTAATTACATAAAATCTTTTAAACATAATTCAGTGAAATTTTCTCAGAATGCTTTCCATATTACTCACTTTTCACCCGACTGCCAAGAAGGGTTATGTGTTTCACGCGTATCTGTGTATGTGGATTTCTTTATACCCTCGACACTTCCCAACAGCTGGATGGATTTTAATGAATGAGGTCTCTATCGATTCGTCTTAACAGCCCGATGGTTATAGGATAGGATTTGTTTTTATAAATTCAAAATGGCCACCGTAAAATACAAAATGTCGCTAGACACGAAATTTTTTTTTCGCGCACCCTATTAAGTGGCATATCATTCGATAGGTCTTTCAAAATGAAGACGATGTTTCATTGACTATTTTACAGTCAGAAGCCCCGTTTAAATATTACACAACCTGGAAGTTGTGTAGGTAGGATCTCTAGCTTTACTGCAACTCTAACCATCATTGACATCTATAGGCCTCTTCAAAACAGTGTTTATAGATAGGAACTAACAATTAAACAAAACTTAAAAGTCATCAATATAAGTAAATAAAAGAATAGTTAAGTAATATAAAAAATAGTTTCACATTGATAAGAAATAATTAATTTGTTCGCTTTTTACGCAGTACGGTTTTTTGATTTTTTAAATTTAATTATAAAATATATTTATAATTAAGAAAATCATTTAATTTATCTGAACTAGATTTTAAGCGCAAAGATATTATAAAACTCCTAGTTGAGTGCATAGGTAAGTGTGATAGTAGTATGTTGTACAAAGTAAATTAAAATTTATTTCGTTGAATTGAGATTATACTATCTGGCGTAAGCATGGAAATTTGCTAAAAAAAAATGACAAAAAAACCCGATTTTTTAAAATATTATGAAAATATTGCTAAAATTTTATGTTTTTTCATCATTCCGTATTAAAATTGAAATAAAAATATCCATATGCATTTGACATTATACATTTGTTTTTAAACGCTCCAAACGTATAGGTAGATATCTGAACAAAAACATATTTTTTTTATTACCGTAAACAGGAGAGCTAACAGCTTAGGGGTTAGATTTAAAGTAGATGATTTGTATTAGGCTTAATTTAAGAAAAACTGAGAGGGTGGAATTCCTTTTCCGAAACTCACTTTACTCCTCTTCTAAACTACCAACGTTCTCTATAGAGTAACCTATTTTTAGAATACACAATAACTATTAAAAAAAAATCCCATAGACTATTCATTTAGAGAAGAAAAATCAACTTAAAAAATAATTCCTAAAACTCACAACAGATTACTTTATCCAAACCGCTAGTTAAATCTACTTGAAGTTAACACGTGGATCAGTCTGTACAAGAGAATTAATAAATCGGGGGACGAAATGTGTTCCAAATCCATTGATTCCATTTACTGCAGCACTATTTATTTCTACCGCAGTTAACTAATATGTCATTGCACGTATAACTGTGATAACCAGATTACCGGAGATATATACTTTTTTGTGAAACTAAAAGAAATGACAGAATAAGTCTCATTCACAAACAAATTTTAGGTTTCAGGACACCACGATCGCACGGAAAAATCTCAAAACTGACTCATCCACTACAGTACCTTTATAAAAGCGTAGCTTGGCACTCTGCTACAACCCCTTTGCACAGAATGTTTTCATTTTCTTTTCTCTCCCCCATCCCCCACCCCTATTTTCCTTTTCTTTATTATTATTATTATTATTATTCTTTTTTTTTTTACTTAACCGCTGGAATTTCCTGATTAACCCTCCAGCCGCTGACGACTTTTTCAGTGAATTACTTCTTTTTTAAATTAAGGTTGTTTTATTACTACCAATTTTTTGAAGTAGAAATAGTCACTTTATTTAATTACAGATTAAATAATGTGATACTAAGCCAAATTATACGCTTTTAAAAAAGTGGTGGGAATCAATCAATCTGAATTTTTAAAAAGTAGCCCCCTGGAACGCAAAAATTGCGTTTCCTGCGGCTGGTGGGTTAAAGAAGCGAAATTTTTTCTATTAAAATCTGTTGTCGAAATTGCATATACCTGTACACCTTATCTTATAAAGCCTGTATACCTGCTGCTCGTCGCGAAGGTGTAAAAAAAAATATAACTCATAAGTAAATTTAACTACAGTAAAAACTCTTTAAAAAATAACATTATCCCAATCTCAGCATAAAATAAAATTTTACAAGTTATACGAGAACGCAGATATGGATACTTGCCACAAGTTTCAAGCCGACTATTATTATTATTATTATTATCATTAATTTGTCCGGAAACATAAAAATTAATATATTGAAAGCGCAAAATGTTCAGCAATTTTTATATACTACTTCCCATCTTAAAATTAAATATATTAATATTTTTATATATTGACAAATATACTGCGCCTTTATTGCATTATGAATGTTTTGAAACACGATATTATATATATAAAGATAAAATTTTAAATCATAGTATCTTATATCGACGAACATATATCTTGGAATCATTTTTCTTTTTTGAAAAAAAGAAAAAAAAAATCTGAAAATATCTAATGCATATTAAGCATTGCAAATGTTTTACTTTTCTCAAAAACGTGCATTAAAAGAATGTTATTCTTAATGTGATTATAGATAATAGCTAATTAAACTCTAGTAATAACTCTTTAATAAGGGACATTTCACAGTTTACCTCAATCTCATTATAAAGTTGAGTCTTAATTTTAGAATTTGTACGAAAACCCTGATCCAGACTCTTGGCATAAATTTAAAGCCCATTAAATTTTTTTCAGCCCTACCGAGAAACTTAAAAAGTAATATATTCTCTGCGCAAACTTTTAAATGGTTTCTACTCCCGTACGATCCATCTTAAATTTAAATAAATGATAAATTTTATAGGCTGATAAACATTTTAATACTACGCTTCAACGTAAAGTGAGATATGCATAACTTTATTCTCACAATCTAGGGAACAGAATGTTCTTTAAAATATCTTTCATTAGTATTCCTGAATTAAGGTTAAAAAATTATCATTTTCTCGTTTGCAAAGCAACTGTTTCACGGTGCATATTAATGAACTGAATTTGCAAAATCATCCGCCAAATTGGCAAAGCTACCAAGAGCCACCCCCGTAACGCCAATTTAACTTTCACCCTGATTAGGTACAGGCCTTTAGTTCCACACATCAAAGGAGCGGTAAAAGCCGTACCCCTTTCTAATCTTTCTCCTTCTTTATCTCACCAGAGAGAGTAACGGCTGTCAATTCAATTAAACTGTTCCATAAATTTGAAACTATCTCAGGAAAGTATTTCGGAAGCAGAGTTACAGGTTTATCGTCGTGCAAAATGTGAAATATTCTAACGAAATATTTGGAATAATTTTCTTTTAATAGAGGCTTTACGTAAGATTGGTTAAGTAATCTTAAATGCATATTTCTGAACTTTGACGTTTACAGCACAAATATTTGAAGATTCTTAAAATACTTAAATGCATAAATGTAATGAAAAGAAATAAGTTTTGCGCCTTAAAATTAGACTTCTGGGTTTATTATATACTTGTGTCATTTAATATTGTTACAAGGAGATGTTTTATAAATATAAAGTACATTTTGTGGTAACATGAATGTCATAATTCTCAAAAATTTATTTTATATTTTATATAGTTTACTAACAGAAAAATCTGCTTTTTGTAATAACTGTTTTATAATTTTATGTTAAGCCCCTTACGGACAAGTCCGTGTTAATACGTTCATTAAGCTCCAGGTTTCACTGAAATACAAGCAATATTTAAAGTAATATATTTATATTGATTTAATGTATTTTTAATACATTGAACAATGATTGACTTCACGTAAGTACAGCGCATAGAAGATACAGTGTGGAAAACGGCTATTCCTATAATGCTTTAAAAAGTGCTAAAAACTTGTATCCCATAAATCTCCAACAATGCTCAGCGGCAATATGCTGATACGAGCGCCATCTCGTAATTCTTTTCAATATAAACACTGTGTTTTCAAAAATTATAGAATGCTAAATATCGGAAACTATAAATATAAGATATTTTGGTCTGTTATAAGCTAATTTAATTAAGGAATTACGTGAAATAGGTTAAAGAGTCTCTTTTAGAATGACTATCGTTTTTAAATCACTACGATGGCGCTACGATCGACATCTTGTTATTCAGCATCATTGTACATTTATGGGATTAAATTTTTTAGCACTATTTTGTAGCTGTTTTCCACACTGTATCTTCTAGGCGCTGTAACGTAAGATTGGTTATGAAACCTTAAATGCATATTTCTGAACTTTAATGTTTACAGCACAAATAATTGAAGATTCTTAAAATACTTAAATGCTTAAATGTCATGAAAAGAAATAAATTGTCTGCTTAAATTCAGACTTCTGGGTTTATATATAGATGTTTCATTTGATATTACAGTAAAACTTCGATTAATAGAGGTTTCTGTTAACTGAGCCAATAACAATGTCTGATTTTTTTTTCTTTTTTTTGTGAATGAGCCTTGAAAAAGATCATAATTTTTAGTTCACTGTCCGTGCTACAGGCTCTTCTGTCCCCAAAAGCATTCAATTTCCAAGAAACATTGCACCCTGAGAAGCCAACAGCGAGCAATGCTTTATTTCCAGTGGCCGTGTTGCCCTGTTGTAGGCCAGTTGCAAAGTGTTATCTGACAATTACACTCCCTAACTGTGAAAGATAACTTTATATATGTTTATTTTTATCATTTAAAAAATGTTTTATTGCTTTTTTTATTATTATTATTACTCTAAAAGATGTTAAATTCGCGAGCACGGCGAGATTTTACACTCAATTTCTATTCACCGAGATTTCCCATATGTGAGTTACTAGCACTCCCAATTAGCTCGAATAATCGAGGTTGAACTGTATTATGAAGTAAATACAGAACTTGTGTGGAAATATAAATTATTTAAAAACAACGTTTAAACATACAATAAAATAAGTTGATTTGATCATACGTATACGTTTCGTGAGTACTAGGACTCACATCCTCAGTGTAAAAAACTTTGAAAACAATATCCTCCCAACTACATGAACGGTGAAAACCCAAATGTCAAAACAAACTACCAAAAGACCATCAAGTTCTAACAGCCAATAAAATTAATGCGGAAGTGAAGTGTCACGACACAACAAATTCACCCAGAAAGTTGAGATGTATGGTGTACTAGATAAATCATTAACCAAGGAGTCTTTAAATTTATGGATATGAAAAGCTTCAAAAAAGTCTAAATCCAGAGGAGTAATGCATTTCTTGATAATAGTAGCTGATTCAAAATTAAAATTATGTCCCTTTCCCCAGCAATGAGAGGCGATAGAGGAGTTCTGTAATTATTTTTTCTTTACATAGTTTCTGTGTTCATTGACTCTGTAACGGAGTTTTCGTTTAGTTTCTCCAATGTAGGACAAACCACATTGGCATTGAACGTTTTAAACTCCCCAATAATTATGAGGAGGAATTTGGCCCTTAAGTTGCGAAAAAGTTAATTTATTAACCGGTTTAAAAACCACATTAACCATTTTATAATAGCATTAGCTTTAAGCGTTTTACCATTTTATAATAGCATTTTACCATTTTATAATAGCATTAGCTTTAAGATGGCTAATATCTTGAGACATTATGATTTTAATGTGGTTTTTAAACCAGTTAATAAATTAACTTTTTCGCAACTTAAGGACCAAATTCCTCCTCATAATTATTGGGGAGTTTACAACATTCAATGCCAATGTGGTTTATCCTACAATGGACAAACTAAACGAAAACTCCGTTACAGAGTCAATGAACACAGAAACTATGTAAAGAAAAAAGAATTACAGAAATCCTCTATCGCCTCTCATTGCTGGGGTAGGGACATAATTTTAATTTTGACTCAGCTACCATTATCAAGAAATGCATTACTCCTCTGGATTTAGACTTTTTTGAGGCTCTTCATATCCATAAATTCAATGACTCCTTGGTTAAGATTTATCTAGTACACCATACATCTCAACTTCCTGGGTGGATTTGTTGTGTCACGACACTTCACTTCCGCATTAATTTTATTGGCTGTTAGAACTTGATGGTCTTTTGGTATTTTGTTTTGACATTTGGGTTTTCACCGTTCATGTAGTTGGGGAATATTGTTTTTAAAGTTTTTTACACTGAGGATGTGAGTTCTAGTACTCACGAAACGTATACGTATGATCAAATCAACTTATTTTATTGTGTGTTTAAACGTTGTTTTTAAATAATTTGTATTATTAAGTGATGTTTTGTAAGTATAAAGTATAATTTTTGGGAATATAAAAGCTGTAATTCTCAAGAATTTATTATATACTAGGACATTTTTAAACCGTTATTTGCTTAAGCTATTATTTCCCATATAACGACAATTTCTAAATTATTAGTGAAAGATGTGGTATATGGTTAAGACAAATTCTAATAAACCGTTTCTTGATAAATTCATGTACTTCTTAAACGTCATTTTTTGGCAAAATATTATTCATTTTTTATAAACGAAATCTGTTGAAATTAAGTTTTTTTTTTTTTTTTTTTTTTTTTTTTTTTTTTTTAACTATACTTTTAAATAAGGTCACTTGTGAATTCGACTTTGAATATAGTGTTCAGTGCAATAGAGCTCAAAAATACGAAATCTAAGAAAATTGGTTCACGTTTTTTTCGACGACCATAGAGAATCTCTCATAATTATTTCTACTTTCCTCTTATAATTTTTCATTCTTCAATAAACAAAAACTGAGCAATATAGCTTTTTTTAGAGCAGATTTACTTTGAAATTTGTTCACTTGCGAATTTGAATTTGAATCTAGAGTGTACCACACAAAGCATCACCACGGGATCAAGTCTATGGAAACTGGTTTAGACTGATTAGGACCGCTCTAGATTTTCGAAAATTAGTTCTCATCATTTTTACTTGAAAATTGCATGCTGGCAATGTAAAAAGTAAAATAAGATATCTCAATTTAAAGAAAAAGGACGAATTTAAAATGAGTAATTTGCTAAAACATAGTTTGAAAAAAAAAAATGAGGTTAAATAATTATCTTCGATTAAGGAAATTTGGTAACCTCACACGATCGTGACATATGGATTATACTCTTGGTTAAGAGCAACCATCGTTCATCAAGCGTCATCTTAACTGTTCAGTGTCGTGTAGGTACAGAGGTTTTCTCCTAGAGAATCCGAACTTGTTATGCAACTTTAGGAATTTTGGCAAATGTATGTCTTACCATCCTACTCCTTGGCATGTTTTAGGCGTTTTCAGTTCTGATTTAATTTTATAATTTTTTTAAAAGACTTTAATACAGAGACCGAGAGGGACATCTATGCTCTACAGATTTGACTTCCTACCCTGGGCAGTCATTCCTAGGCATTTAAAATAAAAATCAACTAGACGCAGAAACTGCACAAATCGTTTTTTTTTTTACGATGAAAAAAACGAAATTCCATTTATCTATTATTCCTTTGTGTTTGCGATCATAGAATTTGCCTGCTTCATCAAGCTTGATCGTGAAGGACAAGATCCTTCAAATTGCTTAAGAATCGTTAAGTGGAAAATATGAGGCCAATAATAGATATACTGAAAGCTTTAAAGTACAATACAGTTCATTTTGTGAAAATAATTAGTATGAATCAGTGGACATTAACCGCGTAGTCTCCGTAAATTAAAAAGTTGAAATATTGAAAACTTCTTTCGGGAAATTAAATCTCTTTTTTTATTAAACTTGGATAGATAGGGGCTGTTACATTATTTATATCTTAAATAAATCTATTGCATTAGGGACTAATATCTGACATTATAGAAAATGTTGACTGAAAATACTGCATTGGGTTGAACATGGGAGATATTCAGGCTTCCCATGTAAAATCATAATTCATGAAATATGAAACATTCCAAAATCTTAGATAATTGCTACAATATGCGAGAGAAAATAGATGGCTGTATCTATATTTTGCAATATATTTATATTTTACGATGCAATGATTGTCGATATCAAGATTGTAATCGACAAAGGTCAAATTTTTAAATCATAACATGGAAGGCCGTAGTAATTGATGAAATTTGATGACCTCATTACATGGGCCAAACCCCTCTGTGAATGCTCTGAAATGTGCTTTATAAAACAACACTGAAAGGCTGATCGCATTTATGGATATATAGATTTAAACTAATGAGCCCCGATACTTATTTTTTTCTTGAAGGACCAAAACAGCCACAAAAGCTCAAAATATTCATAGAAAAATCATAACATTAACTTTCTTGTATTTTTTAAACGCATATATGTATGTATTTTCAGTAAAGTAAAGGGCTGTTAACGGCACGTTATTTTTTTTTTTCGGAAAATTGTATCTAACTATAAAAAATATTAAGTATGCTTTTTTTTTCATTTGTTACACGAGTTGTAATTTTTCTAACTGAAACTATGTCTAGGATAGAAGACGAACCCAAAATATTTGTTGCACTGCCAATACTCTATCATTTGAGCATCTGCGCGCCAAACAAACCGTCACAATTCGCTCAGCCAACGTTTTAGGCGATGCTTGGGTCTGTTCCTGTAACAGCTCCACAGAATAAATCGCAGCTAAAGGAACACTAATAAACAAGGAATTCGCAATTACACTGTATTAACATAACTATTTCTGAATGCAATATCGCAGCTTGATTATGATGGAAATAATAAAGTGTATTTTTTTTTTCACTTAATCTGTAAATGACTGAATTATAGTGAAGAATGAAAGTTAAAGAAGCAAATATTTTACAAAGTAGATAAAATAATATATCGCACACCCGTAAAAAAAATGGAGAAAATCGCATAAATTTATTTTGCGTTTTATTCCACTAGTAGGTTTGTGATAGGTGCTACAAGAAAGGTCTTGCAACAAGAAAAATTTCATAAGTGTAGTTATTCATAAAATCGCTTTTTTATGCTATATGACCATTAGTGTCCACAAAAAGTGGGGGAATTATATGGGGAGGTTAAATTACTCAATCCTCCAAACCTCATCTACTTCTCTTTCCTTGCAGGATGTCCAGCAGTTTCCTTGTAAAGCCTTAAAGATGAAAAAACCTCGTGACCACAAGAAAAGATGCAGACACTGAAAGTAGTTCAATGACACGTCTATCTGGTCTTTGTCATACTACAGTAAAAATAAGCGAATCTTTTTTTGCCTCTCGTGTGAAATTTACTTTCGTCGAAATGTTTCATTTATCTTTCTGATAAGCCATATACAGGGTGTCCGAGCTGAAGTTATTGAAAAGTTATGGCTTATTATTACAGAACTATCCATTAGAATATAATAGACTGATCCTTTGTTGATTGGAAACCCCTCCGAGATTTTTTGGGACTCTGCCATTCTATCACAGATATGTTACCGTGTTTTTGAATATGACATTTCCTGGAAGTTGGATTGGAAAACGGGGCCCAATTGCCTGGACAACAAGGTCTCTGGTTTTCACTTCATTAGACTTTTTTGCTTGGGTATTCATTAAATCCCTTGTGTATAAACAAAAAAATTACTGTAGATGAGTTGAAGAAGTGCATCATTCAAGCAATTCGTCTAATAACTCCTGATATGCTACGAAACACTTGGAGAGAACTGGATTACTGTTTAGACGTTAGTTATTCTACAAAAGATACACATATCGAAATCTATTGATATTAACCCTTAAATGCCTGGTATTGTTTTCGGTAACATACCCAATTTAGGCTCTAAAATACTATTAGAATAATATTGAAGCTATAATGCGTAATGTTGCCAATAAAATACATCCTGGATATATTATTAAATCGATTTTCAACATGTAGATGACAACACTTGTTCTTTTTAAGAATAAAGAAATTATTTTTTCAATTGTTGCTACTTGTTCTTTTTGTTTTGTTAGGGAGCTTGCAAAATACCCTATTTTGACCTGCAGTGAGCAAGTACAATTTATTTCTTATTATAGTTCCTAAAATTCTTGTGTGGTTTAATATTATAGAATTTTATCAAGGGAAATTATTTTTTCCATTAAACACCGGTATTGCCGATTAGTAACAAACTGTTTTTTAGCCGTAAACTATACTTAAAACAAAATATGATTTTTTAAAGTATTTTTCTCATGATTTATTTAAGAAATGAAAGCCGAAAAACATTATTACAATGATTTTTGAAAAATCGGGCATTTAAGGGTTAAAGCTTGGTGAGATGTTCTTCTTATTTAAATATATATATATTTTAATTCGAATGGGTCGTTCCGTAAAAATAAGCCATAAGTTTTGGATACTTTTAGCCCGGACACCCTATATATCATATTGACTTAAATTCATTGAATAGCAACAAAAATAATGTATACAAAAAATACTTTTTCACTTTAGCTTTGAAATATTTATTTGCGAATTTATTGACGTTATTATATTAACAATTACTTTAAAAGCCTAAAGAAAGCTTTTTAAAAAGCTAATATAAAAGAGTTAAAAAACATTGTTCTGATTTAAAATGAATATTCTTCGTATATAAAAATGAAACCAACGACACTGGTATTTAATCAATGATATATAACATTCTTAAGAGACATGTATTAAGTTAAAGAATGTTAGAACTCTTTTATATTTTCTCAGCGAATTTTCAAACCTTTTGTCCCATTACATCAATGAATAAATCTTTCTAAATATTTAATTGCAAAGGCGATTTCTAATCTGTATCTAATGTAATATGAATTGATTTCTTCTTTGTTTAATGACAAAATAATTTTTTAATTTAATTTATACTTTCTACCTTAGGATTTATTTGAAAATTTCGTACATTATGTTTTTTAAGCATCGAACTAAATTCGATCGGAAGCTGAATTAAGCTTATGGTATTTACCTTGGTTGAAATTGTAAATTTAATTAGTGAAAACGCTTTTTCGATGAAATTCAAATTAAGAAAAACACAAATGTGAAATAAATCGACATTTGGAAATGTCCCCATTTTAATGTCTGATTATTTAATGGTGAATGTTATAGTTGAAAGACATTAAAGTTCCCATCAAACGTTAATGAAAATTATAAATTAAAAACCATTTTCAATATAAGATGGAAATATTTATTCTTTGAAATTTTGCATAAATTACAATATTTTTAAGTAAAATTTCAACGAAGTATTAAAACTTAATAAAACAAAATTAATTAAAATAATATATCATAAAGTATAATGAAATATTCATATGAAAGTCATAAACACAAGCTTGTGCTCTGAATTTGTTATTCTGTTTCAAGAAATGTTAAAATCTAATTTATCAATCTTACACCCAAAACATTTTGAGACAAAATAATCAAATATGAAGAATTTATCATAAATAATTAGTTTCTAGTGCATTAAAAATATTCAGTATTTATATATTTTCTAATTATAAATACTATTGATTCTATTTTTAGGCCTTTTCCTAATGTTTGTATTTTTAAATCAGTTTGAATATTTAATTACAAACAATCTTGCTTTTAAGAAAAAATAATCATCATTTTGCACAATTTTTTTTTTTTATTAACTGAACTAAATTCGACCAACCTCTGAATTAATCTTATGATATATATACCATGGTTGAATCTGTAAATTTAATTAGTGGAAATGCTGTTTCAATGAAATTCAAATTAAGAATCGTACAAATGTGAAATAAATTGACATTTGATAATGGCCTGATTTTAATGCATGCATTTTAATTATGTTCGCTATAGCATATATATTCTACATGGTACCACAGATGTTATAAAGTTATCAATATAAAGAATAAAAAAGCATTACGATACAAAATATGAACTTTTATTCTTAAAAAAAAATCATAAATTACAATAAAATCGTTTAAAATAAAATTATTCGGAAGTAATATTTTGTTTAAAGAAAAATCATAAGTAATGTTCCAAAAATTCAATAAAACCATCAGTTTGTACCTCATAAACATGTGCTATATGGGATATACACCACACTTTAACAGAGGAAAGGGTAGTCACAAAGTGTGATGCAACATGTTTTATAATCACCTAAAATCTGAAAACAGATAGGTAGGCATTATTTGCCAGCTGCATAATATGTATTTTAATCAAGTAGGGTTTATCATTTTTTAATTCAAACATTTTGAAGTAAAATCAAGTAAAATCTTGGCTGTTTTATGGTAGTGATGAAAAACATCAAAAAAGGGTGTGAAGGTCCATGAGCTCTGTACGATAAATATGTTATAACTTATGAAAACACTTGAATTTACTCACATGGAATTTATCCACATATTCTACAGATTTAAAGAAATAAAAAATAATAATTTCAGTGTTGTTTGTGTAAAACCTAGCTCCAAATTAATAAATGAATCAAACCACAACAAAAAAATTACGTCACGTGAGAGTAAGGAGTAGACACGAATATAACAACCTGTGGCATAGAGGATGAGAGTGGGGGGGGGGGGGGGGTAAAAAAACACGAAACTTGTATGTCGTAAATAGCAGATGAAGTCTACGCTTTGAAGCTTGAATTGCATTTCCACATGGATGAAATGAAAGTTAACAATCCGACTTTGAAGAATTATTCAATTAGGAGAACAATGAACTAATAAAGGTCACTAAAAAATCAATTTCGTCCCACCAATTTTGTTAAAAGTGATTGTAAAATAAAGCTTCGCCAATTTTGGTCATGTATGTTTGTTCATGCCAAACAGAAATCTGTAATAGTACCGAGTTTCGTTAATGGGTAGTTCATGGCCAAAACGATGTTGTTTTGCCGTCATCAATTTTGTGTAATAGTTATTTTTACATTTATGTAATCAAGGTGAGTTCCAAATTATAATGGAATAATGTTGGTTTATTGTGGGACATTATAATTTATATCCATTATAAAAAAGTGTTATATTAGCTTGGCTGCGTACACTTCTCAACTATGCATTTTCTATCAAAAAGTAATATTTTTTCCGCACAAAAATATTTGGTATACAAAATAATATTTAACAGCTAAATATATATCATACAAACTTCAAATTATGTATTTATTGATAAATAGACATACTTTCCAATTTGTACGGTTTTTGTTAGAATTAAAATTTAATAAAAAAAAGTTTGCCCTGTTTAATGGTAAAACTTTGTAACTTTCAAAGACTACATTAAACAAAAATTATATAAATTTTAGTAGTAACAATAAACAGTACCACTTTGCAGCTATACATAGATGCCCCTATTTAAAATTAATTACTACGGTTCTAACATATTCCGTTTGTACAATATGCAATATTTTATCCTGAAAAAATGGTAATATAATTTTATTCCTCTCTGCATGCGTTTCTATTCCTCAGTGCATGCGTTATAATTAAATGATAATATAATTCTATTCCTCTCTGCATGCTTTTCTATTCCTCGATGCATGCGTTATAATTAACAATAAATATTATTGGATTTTTTAAATACATTTTTTGTTATTTACAACATTTAAAATCATACACTATTACCTTGAATGGAAATATTTTCGTTACCATAATTTATTTATGCAAATGGGTAAAATAAACGCAAACTTTATAAACGCAAAAAGTAATGTGCAGTAAAAATTCAATATGAAGATATTTTTTCCATGAACTTTAATTTTTTAAATAACATTTTTTATTTGATAAAGTTTTTAACAATGATGTACGAAAATTTTGTTTAACTCTTTGAAAGGCTATAGGATATTTATTATGGAATTTACTTTTCGTTAAGGGTTTTACTGGAATTATTGAACAAAATTTTACTTTTATAACGTTGGTGAACTAAAAAATTGTAAATAATTATTTATTTTCAAATATTTTTTTATAAACTCTTGTGTAAATAATCATTACAGAAACGCAATTGCTTATCTCTGATAGTGTTAAATAAAATTGGATTGTATACTGTCTGATTTGTTTAAATCATTTCAGTTTTGCTATGAATTTATACTTGAAAAACGTAATTATTTGAACACTCCACATTTTGAAATCTGAAACGCTTTAACATGCATTCTATGCAATATGGACTACCTCATTACAAATATTTTAAACGCATAAAATGCGATTAAATGAGAAGTGTGAATGAATGTTTAACTTTAAAAAACTGTAGGCTGAACATTTCAATATTCAGCGACTTTTGACCTCGTTCACCTTCCCATTTTCCTATTTTTCGATAGCTACCACTACGGGAGCTTCAAGATAGTGAATCAAACAATAATTTTAAAGCGCGCAGGTTCCTTTAATTTTCCAACCATCATATTTTAAGCACTAATTCAAGAACAAAGCAAGCACCTGATGGATCTTGTTATATCGTTGATGAAAAAAGTTTAAAAAACTTATTTATTTTTAAAATACAATTTTTTAATGTTGTGGTGTGAATTCACTATCACATAAATACTGTTAACTGCCTGTGATAGTATTAAATTGAATTAGATTGATTTCATCTGTTTTATTTTAATCATTTCAGTTTTGCTGTATTTTTATATTTTAAAACTGAAATAATTTGCCAAGCATTCTGTACGTTACCGTTTCTCTTACAACATCGATTTAAAACGCATCAAATACGATTAGAGGCAAAGTGCGAAAAGAATGTTCAGCTTAAAAAAACTGTCAACTGAACATTTCACTTTTCATCTGCTTTTGACCTGATATATGTTCCCATATTCATATTTTTCAATAGCTACCACTACGGGAGATTCAAGATAGTGAATAATGCAATAATTTGAAAGCGGGGAGGATCCTTTGATTTTCTAAACATCCTATTTGCAGCAATAATTCAAGGACAATGCGGGCAACTGATGTGTCCAGTTGAAGATGGAGAAATTTACTGTTACATCTGCTATAAAAAATGTCGCACATTATTTTTTTATAATACTTTTTTGTTTAAGTTCTGGTGTGAATTCATCATTTACAGATATACAATTACTTGCCTCTGACAGTGTTAAATAAAACTGGATTCCATTTTGTCTGACTTGTTTTAATCACTTCAGTTTTGCTGAAGATTTATAAAACGCAATTATTTTAATCTTTCTGGTTGATACTTCTAAAACGATTTCCTTACATTCTATGCAATATCGTTTATCTTACAACATCAATTTAAAACACATCAAATGCGATTAAATCCAATGTGTGAAAAGAATGTTTAACTTTTAAAAACTGTAGACTGAACATTTCACTTTTCATCGGCTTTTGACCTCATTTACGTTCATACTTTTCAATAGCTACCACTCCGGGAGCTTCAAGATAGTGAATCAAACAATAATTTGAAAAAGGGGAGGTTCCTTTGATTTTCCAACCATCCTATTTTCAGCAGTAATTCAAGGACAATGCGGGCACCTGATGGGTCTTGTTGAAAGGGAAATGTGAATAGCAATAGAAGTAAACGGATAGTTGGGGGTCCCCTATCTCTTCATAAAAATCAAGAGTTAGCAATGGGGGTACGTGAAAGTTCAAGTACTATTAAGAGGGTGCAAGTAGTTGAATGACTTTAGAGAATTCACTTAAACTGGATGAAATAGCTTGATTTCTTATATATTCAAGTTTCACAAATGTCACAAATACAAATGTCAGTTACGATATCTTATTCAAACGTCTGTTAATGGTTCATAGAAATTATTTCAATTTAGGTGAGCGATTATCTGTTTTTGCTGTTTTTTAGTGGGGATAAAGAAATAAATAAAATGAGTGGAATTTACTTTATGAAAAGTGTGAAAAACCATTTTTTCCCAATCTACGTTGGGTGTAGATGTATTTAAGTTTTTGAAATTCAAAGATTTTTGGATTTACGTTATTTATTTTTTGGAGAGTTTCCTTTTTTCCGCAATTATTATATTTTGAAGCTTTTCAAATGCCATAAATACATATCTTGAAGTACGTTAACTGATTCAGACTTTTTTTTATAAGGTATCTTACAATTTGCATGAATGTAGATAGAGATGGGATGCTTTTCTTGTTTATGAAATGCGAATACTGAATAAAATAAAATAAATAGTAATACAATAACTCTTGTAAAATGTATGATAAAGATTTTTTATATGCATATTCTATCGTGAACGAGTAAATTGGTGTCGATTTATTTAAGGTTTAATGGTTGAAGGAGATTTGAATTTGCAGTATTTTGTGGAGTTTTTATAATTAAGGATTACTTTTTTTTAAGCTCTTATATTTTGAAGCTTTATAAATGCCATAAATACACATCTTAAGTATGCTAACTGATTCAATTGTCATTCAGTGTAATATAGAATCGGTCCCAATATAACCCGTGTTGAATTGCTCTTCTTCCTTTATGATGTGAAGATAATAAAATTAATAATAGTACAATTATCCCTAGTAAATTATGAAAACTAATTTTTTTTTCATATGCAAGCAAGAAATGTTATCATTTTATAGGAAAAGAAAATTTAATATAGCTTTTCTTAAAACGATAAAAAAAAAAGATGCAACGAATTAAATAAAAATAAATAAATGCTTCGTTTTTAAATATTTTTCTTTTTTGGATGAAATGTATCATCAATCATTTGGGAGACAACCGAAATAAAGTTTCTCTCTAATTGAAAAAGTAATATTTTTTTGTTTCAATGATTACAAATAGTACTTACTTTTTTTTTTTCTTTTTAGATATTTCTAGCGATGATTTTTAGTACTTCAATAAAAAAAAAAAGAAAAAAATGTGTTTATATATATAAATGAAAATAAATAAATTTACAGTTTTAGCATTTAATCAGCTAGAAAATATATATTTAATTTTAAAAGCAATTTATTTTATCAAACAAATTTTAAATAGTGCTTAGTTCTCTGAACATTTATTTGTACATTTTATTAAAATTTGTTCTGTTAAATGTGTATTTGCCTTAAAATTTACTTACAAATAAAACTTCATAGTTAGAAACAACCCATTATGTGCAGGTACATAGCCAGAAAACGATAGACTAATTTCTCCAAATGTTTTCAAATTACTGTTATAACTCACCGAAGTGTTTGCTTTATCTCTTAGATAAAGCATAATAAGAAGGAATCGTTTCCACTGCCAAATAATAATCTATAAGTCATGGAATTAAACTGTTTCAGTAAGCATAACACTTTATGTTTTCGTTTTACTTATGTAACAAAAGTAAATTTGCTTATAAACTGCAATGGTACATTGCATGCTCAACTAAATGAATCTTAAAATCAATTTTTAGAATATTTTCTGTGATCAAAACCAAAACACACTCATAATATTTTGGTTAATCATTGTACGAAACTTTTTATTTTTCTGAGTTATAAATAAAAAACTGCAAAACTAATTCTTCTCAGCCATAAAATTTAGACGGATGCATTTTGAGAAAACTTATCTTAACAAGTCCAAAATTGTACGTCAAACATGGCAAATGAGGTGCGTTCATACTGTAACTAGTTTTATAAATATTCAGATCTTGGTGCAATAGCTGTTGCACTCTTATTGAAAAATGCATAAATACAAAACTTATTACGATTATAGATATTAAATTCAGTAAAACGGAACTAATATGACTCTATCTTAAATAAGGCGTAATCACCATGGAAACTTAGAATCATTGCCTATCACGGGATATCATTGAATTAATTACATATGATGGGATTTAATAGAAGGAAAAAACTTTTATTAATATCCTTTTAAGTTATCATCCGATTTTCGTAAAATTTAAAATGACTCGGCAAATTCTACAACGGTTTTATATATTAAATTTCAAACTTTTCGGTTGTGTAGCTTTTGCTCTGTTATATTCGGACAAACTGACGGACCACACAATAACTATAGGTGCGACGTATTTATAAAATTACGAGAGCATCTAAAAAGAGTAAAGGTGTTTCACAAAAGGTCTCACGCTTGATTTCTTTTTTAAATATTACGCAATGGGATACAAAACATTTTGGATTGAAATTTTAAAACAACTCATAATAAATTAACCAAACAACATATTTTGATATGCCATATAGCTATTTCAAGCCCTAACATCATTCAAAATCAAAATTTACATAAGATTATTTTACAATTTAAAACGTTGAGGAAAATATTTCATTTTTGAAATATTTTAGAAACTCATTTACGAAGTGGTTTAGAAACTACGCTATAACTAAAATGGAAACTGAAGATTTAAAAACTAAATAAGCTTTTATTAATTCGTAAATAAATAGATAAAAAATTCTTAAGAATTTTTAAATATGTTATTACTATACGATGTTTTATATTTAGTTACAAAGAATATTTTTCGTAAAATATTTGAAAAGTTACTGAAAAGTTTTCACTTAGCTACTAGTAATTTTATTAAGATATTTGGGAAAAGTTATAACATAAATAAGTCTTTTGTCAGACTTAAGTGCTGCTGAAAATAAGATTTACTGCCTACACTTCTTTTATTTATGCCTCAATTTTGCATCAGTGGCAAGATGGTAACACTGAGTTAAGTACAGCTAGATTTAAATTTTGTACCGGATTAAAATTTATGATCTCATAAATTAGCTTTGAAGTAGGAAAAGTAGGTCTTTAAGTTTCTTCTTTTGCCCGAACTCTAGATCATTTGATCAATATTCAAGGCAATATATTTAATTAAAAAGACTTGAAGTCTGTAAAATATTCCCTTATTTAAATTTTAATCATTACATGCAGTATGTGTTTTATTACTTCCGAGATGTATGTTATGTAAATTTCCTTTTTTTCATTATGAGATATCAAAGAACTCATTTTCTTTCAAGCAATCTATTTCTAATAATTTATGAATCAGTTATTCATAGTTTAATATTAAGTGATTTTTGATACCACATATTTGGAAACCATTCAAAAATGATGTATGATATTTCGAGACTATTTTTATAGTGTTTTTGCATTAATGCGAGGAAATAAGAATATTCAAATATTTCAAGAGTGCATGATGAGGTACGGTGTACAAAGAATAGAAGAAATAATCTTTTAAATTCCTAATCTCAGTAGATTTTTTTTCTTTGCGTCAAATTTTATTTTAATTTCAAATGCAAATCTCTTTTGTGTTCGTATAAAATCTTTTATTGTAATTTTAATTTTCTTTTATAGAAATAAGACTTTTAAATGAATTCTTTTAAATGAATTGTATTTTTTTTCATACGGTAAAGTAACTTTTATGCAAAGGTAAACGGCAGTTAACTTAAGACTATAAGTTGAATATCAACACTTTTATCTTATTATAAATATATTAATAGCATTTTACTATTTACAACACACTCACACACATTTATATATATATATATGCATATATAATGTATAATATGCATATGTATATAATATATATGTGATATGCTTTCAATAGAAACATATCGGTATTAAGCCGCAACAGTACACTCGTGATATATTTCCAACTGAGAAACAAAGTTTTCAGTCGTGAAATCAGGGTCAGAGAGGAAGATCATGTCTACATCCTATGGTAATTTTCCCAGAAATAATAACTGAACCCGTTAGATTCATCAATTATTTATTAGATTACCACAAAGTGTATCAATTCCACTAGCAATCGTGCTACCCATGTTCGGGTCGTTGTTACGTCGTAGACTTAAACCTCTAGATGTTAAACATTAGAACAGCTTGACGAAAATACAGGAAAAGTAGATCTCCAGGTGACAACGGGTTTTTTCAGCAATACAATAATCGTAAAATCTAGCTCTCCAAGAGAATGTAAAGGGTTAAATATTAAAAAAAAAAAGACTCGAACGGTTACACTACATAGCAATTAACCAATTCCTTGGAAAGACGGAGGAACTTGACAGAAGAACTCGCATAGCGATAGGATAAGACCTATAAATGAAGCGGAGACGCATGACGTACATGATCGAACCTAATACCTACCAGCGGCAGCTTTATAACGTAATCAGGATGCTTGTGGCAACTTTCAAGGAATTATGGGATATGGAACAAATAGAACAAATGATATTAAATACATTCGAAAGAAGAAAGAATTTAGTCTCAGAATAAAATGAAAGAAATAAAGTAATTTAGTGGGTCTTATAAGAATTATAGCTACGAACGGATTAAGGTTTTTAGAATAATACATAAATACACTGGATTAAAAGCATATAAAAAGATAAAAGATATTTAAGATATTATTAAAGCAAAGTAAAAAAAGGTAGATATTATAGTAATTTGGAATAGTTTAACTAAGATAAAAGGTCGAAATTTTTTATTATTACATATGTATGTATAACTATAGAGAGAGTGAGATATATAATACATTACGGTTTTTATGGTATCAATAATAATGTTAAAAATCGTTGTTTGATTTCTGTTTGATCGTTGTTCAATATTCTTACTATTTGAAATGTTTTAACAAATACTGAATACAATAGAACAACAACAACAAAAAAGGTAAGAGTTCTTTTTCTCCATTTCTGGTTCTATACGTAACTCCATTTGAGGTCAAGATGACATAATGTATTATCGGATTCACTTCTCCTTCATTTTTCCTCTCCTATCTCTGTATATCTCAATATATGAAACGTATACGACATGTATAATGATAACATATACAGTATAACTTCAAAAATCCGACATCATCAGGACCGAGACTATGCCGGATTTTTGAAAATTCCGGATTTTTGAAGGAATATCAAAAGAGTAACTAGGAATATCAAAAGTAGTACTATATTCTTAATGGAGCCTTTAGCCATAATTTAATTAATTATTAATTGATAATTATGCAAGAAACCGGGAAAATTAAATATAAAAAAACTTGCTTTAATTGATATTTTCTAAGTTACAGAAATAAAATCTAATAAAGAGTGAAATTCTTTCCTCTTTTGTAATTTCGGAAACATCAATGTCAACTTTGTTTGCTTCAATTTTTTTGGCTGTTCTCAAGTTTTTTTTTTCTTTTTTTGGTTTTCTTTAGTTTATATTTTATACAAATGAAGAATGTCTATTTCGGAAGTACAGTCTTGTTTCTCTACAGCAGATAATAATTCTCCAGTCAAAGTCATGCATTTTTCTAGTGACACCTTTTCTTATGCCCGTTGTTCATCCTCGTCTTCTGAGCTGCTACTAGCATTATCAACAATTCTATTTAGCACAACGTCAGCGATCTCGCTGTCCGTTAAATTGTTCGTCGTTGATGCGTTTTCGTCAATTCCTAGCTAACCATCTATATCTTTTTTTTCGACAATTAATGCATTTTCAGATTTTGCGTGTTCAATTAGCTCATAAATTGCGATCTTTTCCCGGGTAATGTGAAAGATAAAAAAAAATGTTACTCATCATTGATATCGCCGTTGCCGAAAATTCGTTCCGGCCATATGTTGTGCCTTACATTCGCGAAAGTTGTCTCCAAAGTTGTTCCCTTGCTAAGCAACTGTGCAGCTCCCAGAAAATTTCTTCAGAAAATAATCGCCTCTGACAAATGAAGAAAAAAAAGTCAAATATTATTTTTCTTTTTTTTTTTTTTACTTCCAATCTTTAAGTTTTTAATTCATAAAGAACTGCCATTTTTCTTCTTCCATAACTCGAAGGTGCAAAAGAAAAAGGAAGGGGAAAGATAGTTTTGATACCGAATTTTTGAAGTTGCCGGATTTTTTGAAGTCACACTGTATATGCATTTATATTTTGTAATGTATTTCTTGTAAATAAAAATTCTTTTACGACTCACACTACAGTGAAAAAAAAAATGATTTAAATGAATTGTCCGATAATGTGAGCAAAATCAACCAACCCTATTACTAATTCCGAATATCTGTAACCCTTTAGTGCGCAGCTTTGCATAAATGCAAACAACGTTTTGAATTTAATAGATTTTATTATTCGCATATACCTAATTCAAACCAGAAAATTAAAATAGCAATGTTTGCTTTAATTGATAACAGACATTCCCTATATATATTTTTCTCTTATAACTTTATATATATATATATATATATATAAATCTCTATACATACTATAGAGACCATAAAAATTGTAAAACTTATAAAAATAAAATGTATGGCCCTGATTAGTCCCTTTTTTTGAAGGATTATGTGGTCTTTGCTACCCTAGCTTTTCTTGCCCATGCTTGGTGAGAGTTTCTCTGAACAGTACTAACTTTAACTTTCTAAATTCCTTATAGTAGTTCTACAACTACAGTTTGACTTTATATATTTTTTAGATTCTTGTATTTTATTAAGTTTTTTCGTTAACTTTCTTTTATCTTAAGTTTAAACTTTAAAATTGAATTTTATTCCTTTCTTTCTTAAACTTCTTTAAATTCTCTTGTAACTTTTTTACTCTTCTAGTAGCTTTGCTACAGTTTAACTTTATCCCAATGGCTCATTAATACATAAGACATTTCAATTTCCTAGTCTGGGTGTTAAGCTGCTATCAGCTAGGAAACCCCTCAATGCTCATTACCTGTTCAGTACCTATTTAAATAAAGCAAAATGAACCATTAAAACTTTCTGATGAAAAGTCAGATTCTCTGAGAACGTAATTTTTTGATCGTATTCTATCATGGGAATTAAGGGTTACAGGTTAAGTTTTATAAAATAAATAGTCATATAAAATAAGATATTTGGAGACATATTACAATATTTTCTAATTTGCAATATTTTAGCGTAAAACAGCCACATGACAGTAGTTTTTACATGTATTGCACATGTGCAACAGAAGAAAAGATTGATGTATTCTATGAAAAATGTATCTCTGATTTTTTTTTCATTATTTTTCCTATGTAATAAACCTTTCAGAGAATCACATATAATTTTTTCAAAAGAAAATAAAAAATCGCACATTTAAGGTTTAACATTGCGACTGTCTTAAGAAATACAGAGCACTGTGGATCTAAATTAAACGACTAAAGTGTTTTTTTCTTCAGTTCAGGATGCAAATCTGACTCTATTTGAGATCAAGATGACATAATTTATTATCGTTTTCAGTTTTCTGCTTCTCTCGTTTCCTACCTGTCTATCTTTAAACATATACTATGTACAGTCGTGGAAAAAAAGTAAACACCCCGCACTAACTCTGCAACTAATTATTATGGAAGAAAGTTACTGGTACCAATCTATTGGGAACAAAGTATACTTTTAAATGATGTATATAAAATTGGTTTAGGGAGCCATCTACAAATCAAAACCAGACCAAACTTTTTTTTTTCAGCAACACTCAATTTTGACAATATATTTTAAAACTTCGGATGAAAATATACCTAGGAATGAAATTTTAAGTCATTTGGATGATCAGTTTTTGAATTATAAACATTCAAAATTCAGAGCTTCTAATGTTAAATTACATTTTCTTATTTTTATTAATATCTCCTGAAATTATAATCCTAATGTGATAATTTTTTCTGTGGTCTATAATACTAAAACCCCCAAATATAAATACATTGAATTTGTAATAAAAAAAATTACAATATGAATTATAAATTATTAAATTAATATTCGAAAGAAATATGAATTGCAACCTACAATTTTTTGATAGATTTATATTTATTATTAAATTTTATTTCTCATAAAAAATTAGTTTCAACACATTGTACTACAACTTATAATGTATTACTTGTGTCATACATAGTAAAAATTATTTCTGAGTTGTACGAGTTTGACTGATAAAGGGATGAAACTCAGCTCTCTATGCTACTAATTCTGAATATATTTTTCTTTCAGACTGCCTTGACAAAGACTGACTACTGTATATGTACAATAAAAACGACCTTCGTTTCTAATTTCAAATCAAACTCCATTTCAGGTCAAGATGACAGTATCTATTATCACTTTAGCATTCCCTCTCCTTTTCTACAAATATTTCAATATGTACTTATAGTCCTAACATTCATATATGCTTTATAATTTATTTCTTATAAAAAATTACTTTCAACAACTCGTACTGCAAATTATAATGCATTAGTTGTTTAATACATAGTAAAAATTATTCCTTAGTTATATGAATTTGACTGATAAAGGGATGAAACTCAGCTCTCTATGTTACTAATTGTGAGTATACTCTCCTTTCAAATTGTCTTAACAAAGACTGACTACTGCATATGTAGAATAAAAACGACCAAGCATCTTTCCTTCGTTTCTAATTTCAAATCTAACTCCCATTCAAGTTAAGATGACAGAATCTATTATCACTTTAACGTCCTCTCTCCTTTATTACTAATCTTTCAATATGTATTTATAATGCTAACATTCATATATACATATGTTTTGTAATTTATTTCTCATAAAAAAATTGCTTTCAACAACTTATACTGCAAATTACGATGCAATTACAATACAAATTACAATACAAAAATTACTTTCAACAACTTATAGTGCAAATTACAATGCAAATTACAATGCAATTTCAGGTCAAGATGACAAAATCTTATTATCACTTTTACGTCCTCTCTCCTTTTCTACTAATCTTTCACTATGTATTTATAATGCTAACATTCATATATACATGTGTTTTTGTGACTTATTTCTTATAAAAAATTGCTTTCAGCAACTTATACTGCAAATTACATTGCATTACTTGTCTAATACATAGTAAAATTTATTTCTGAGCTATACGAGTTTGACTGTTATTGTGAGAAAACTCAGCTCTACACTGTAAAAAAAAATCTGTAAAGTTACTAAAATATTTCTAGGAAACTGGGATTCCAGGAACTTTTTATGTAACGGCAACAGCAAAAATTTCTGTAACAGCATCTGTTACAGGAATTTTTCTTGTTGCCGTTACATAAAAAGTTCCTGGAATCCCAGATTCCTAGAAAAATTTTAGTAACTTTACAAATTTTTTTTTTTACAGTGTATGTCACTAATTCTAAATATCTTTTCCTTTCCAATTCTCGTAACAAAGACTGGCAAGGAAAGTCTCCTTACTGGGCATACTCAGAAAATTTTGAAAAAATACCAATTAAACTACTTATGTATGTAATAAAAGATCACTCAAATTTAGCGGCGAATTACAGCAGAAAGTCCGTAAAAAAATAAAATACTTTGGAGTATTAGGCGCGAAAAGGCGAAATCGTAACGCCATTTGGCGAGCAGCACTTTTCCTCGCCAAAAGCAAACGATTTTAATGCACCTGAAAATTGTTTGTTAATTGATTTTTAGAATGCGTGTAAAAAGTATTTAATGAATTTAAACATAAACAAAGAGAGAGAGTTTAATAAATACATTTTTTTATTACATATTTATGTTGCTTTTTATTTAATTTTATTACTTTAAAAACAATTTCATACATAAAAAATACTTTCATATATTTAAGCGTATTCCTAAATAAAGTCAAGATTCATTTACCAGTTATTCATTTCAATATCGAAGAATTCCTCGTTCCCATAGCAACAAAATTGAATCGACTCGACAGTGCTCAATTGGACTTAATTTTGAGATATTGAAACAATTTTAATTTATTTTAATTTTGTTTTAATTCATAAAATTTGATATTTAACTTTCATTATAAATATATATATATATATATACATGAAAAAACTATAGTTAAATCAAACTAAAACTGTCAGGACTAAAGTTATTTACATTAAATTTATTTAAACAAGTTCAATATGAAACATTTTTATCTTAAAGAGTATTCGACATAAAAAAGCATTTTTCGAAATTTCATTTCATCGCCAACCGATGATAAATCGCCAAATAAACAAAATTTTCATTATTTTTTTACGAACGTTCTGTCGAGGTTCCGCGAAATTTTTTTTATAAACATATATATCTACATGAGAAGAACACTCCGTATTTTTTTCGGATTTTTCTGAATATGCCCATACGGAGACCTTCCTTGTGAGTACTGTTTATCTAGAAAAAACTCCCAAAATACTCTTTGTTCATTTCTGTTTCCGAATCTAACTCCATGTGAGGTCAAGATGGCATAATCTATTATCACCTTCTCTCATTTTCTACCTCTCTATTTCTAAATATATATGTGTAACAATAACATATTGCACGTATATTTTGTAATTAATTTTTTTTTTATAAATGAAGACCTTTTCCTAGGTGCCCGGGACGTATGTCCCACATCCCCGGAAACTGAACATGTAAAACAAGTTGGAAATCGCACATCAAACGTGGCAATTGAGGTGCGTTCGTACTATAACTAGTTTTATAAATATTTTTTGCACCGCATATTGTACTGAATGTATATTTTAGTGCACTTCATAAGTGCATATCCAATTCATTCTGTTCGAAAGTCTGTAACATCATTAAAATGCACTTGAAATATTTTTTTCCCCATTGACCGTAATGTAACGGAAAAATTTGACTGTCCCTGTCATTAAACTATACATTTGATGTTCATAAAATTTGAAATGACTCGACAAAATTTTGTAAGAATTATATATTTAAAATTTCAAACCATTCGGTTGGGTAGTTTTTTTCTCTGTTATATGCGGACGGCCGGGCAGACAGACAGACAGACAGACGAACCGGACGACAGCTATGGGTGCTACGTATTGATATAATTACGAACGCACCTAAAAATTACTCTTTAACTCAACTAAAAATTACTTTCTAAGACACCAGAAAATTTATATTTTATTTTTTCTGGGATCTATAGTAAAAATTATTTCTGAATTGGAGAAGTTTGACCTATAATGTGATCAAACTGGGTCCTCTATGTTACTAATTCTGAATATCTTTTCCTTTCCGATAGTCTTAACAAAGACTGAGTACTGTATATCTAAAGAAAACGACCAAAGTGCTCTTTCTTCATTTCTGTTTCCAAATCTGATTCCATTTGGGGTTAAGATGACATAATCTGCTCCGAAAGCTTACCCTGGATATTCGTCTTTGTAAGACCGAAGGGACATAGTACTTAATCTCTTGTCTGACGAAGCTCATTCAGCGGAGTTTTTCTCTTCTATGTTGGATCGTCTTTCGCTCTTTTTTTTTTCTATTAGTTTTCTATCGTCTGTTAAGATAAACACTCAAGGGAAAAAAGACTTTTATTTCGCAAGGTATTCTAGGAAGAATATTATGATAGCAGAAAAAAGTAAAAATAGTAGATAGTTGGGAAGTTTCGGAAATACTACATTTCCATACTTTTATTCAATTTAACACTAGAAGCGCCGGAAATTTCGCTTAACTTTTATATAAAAAAAAACTTACACCAGGATTTCTATTTAAAGCTTTTTAACTTATTTATTTAACTTATTTTTGAGTAATATATATATTAAGCTCTTTTTAACACTTTCCAACAAAGTTGAAAAGTGTTTATGCATTCGGTTTGTCTGCCCTTCTGTTCACCTGTCCACGCTCTAACTCACGTAAATGTACTCGGATTTTCATGCAATTGATAAACTTTATTTAGGGTCACCATGGTATGTTTGGTATTGTTCAATGAAGTGTGTGGGATTAATAGTTCATTTACAGGGGCACTCAAAAGTATTCCATTACATTATGGTTTATGGGATAAATCTTTTGCAGAGAATAATTGCTGGAAGTGCGTTTTCAACTTCGGCATGCGCTTTTAAATTTAACTATTTTTTGGAATTTTACTCGTTGTATATAAATTCTATACTTCATATACAGAGCTGCAGAAAATAATTTATGTACCGTCCTCCTTACTAGCGGATATTGTTGAAGGCGAATTTTTCAACTGTGGCATGTATGTCATCACTGAACTAAATTTTTCCGTGCATGTAGTTTATAGGTAGAAATAGCTATGTCATATACAGGGCTGCTCAAAGAATTCGGATAATTTTCCGACTGTACACGGGAGTTGCTGAAATTGAGTTTTCAAATGTGTTATGCGTTTCAAAATGGTTCAATTAGATATCATATTTCAACTTATTAATTTTGTTACATGATTCTAAATGTGCTGGAAAGTGTTTCATAATCTGTGCTTCACGCAGGGTTTTTTCTATCTTGTTTAAAGAAATTTCTGGTTCAAGTCAAATTATACGTATTAGGTAGCAATGAAATTGACTCCTCTTGGCGTTTCTAGTTTTAACGTAAGCTGGATCTTGTATGTAAAGATGAAATAATCTAATAACTTCACTTAATAGATTTATAAAAAATTATGTATTTCCGATGACAGTGCAACATGTCACTATTTTTTTAACTTAATTATTAATTAATAAATGCATTTTAAGCCATTATCAAATTAGCAGGGCGCAGGTGATAAATTTCCAAATATGCTTTATGCTTACAACTGTATATGAGCTAGAACAGCAAACATGAGCTATATTATACTGCAAACCATGCTCGCGAAAATGTAATTATCGTGTAATATTTAAAAAATAGGCTTTTTTTCAATTAGTAGTTTAATATTAATTAATTTATGATTATAAGATTAGAAAACAAGTAAGAATCTTGACAGAAAGATTAAATAATGCTTTTTTTCTTTCCTGTTTGCATATTTTAACAATGAAACAGATCAAAAGTTATTTTTAAGATTATTTCACTAGTTCACTCATTCTACCAATCTTAAATCAAAGGGGTGAATTTTCTTAAATCGGAACCACAGCAAATTAATGTAACATATTCCGTAACATATTCGTAACACTTCCGAATTTCAATATTCATGGCGTGCAGAGTAAATCTATTTAAATAATTGCATTCTTGATAAATACATTAAAAAAATCACAATGATTTAAAAATTATGTTAAACCCTTGTGCTTTAATCCCTCGTGTTATTGCTCATTCTTAAGAATAAAATAATAAAAACCAAAAATTGCACTTTTAAGATTGTTCATTACAAATGTTAAAGGAATCTACAATTGCTCGACAGAAACAAGTTTTTATGAGCGAAACCAGAATTCTGATATTTTCCTAGTTTCAAACGAAGCGAAGCTGTCTTAAAAAATTAACGTAATTTATGCATACATATATGCATATACATAATTATTAATTAATTATAAGCATAAAGAAACACATTTTTAACACACACACATACATATGAGTACGTGAGTTTCAAAACGCGCTATATTCAAAAAATCAAATTTTGGGAATCCGCGAAAAACCTCTGACTGCATCCATTGGTTTTCATTGTAAACCAAGATTTTCCAATGTCAGAAATACACGGTAAAACTAGTTTTCTTGCAGATTGTAGTGTTTTTTCGATGCACATTCAATAATAAAATAGATTGATAGAGAAAACTGTATTTTTTAAAGTTTCTATAAAGAGACTTTTGAAACTCACATCCTCATGTATATTGGTGCACTTCTTTGGAAATTACATATTAAAGTTTATTTTCAGTGTCTCTGACCAAAACAACTATTTCTATCGTATAAAATTTTAGGATTGATGAGAACTAGCTCTTAAAATGTGTTTGGGTGAATCAATCACGAATGTGATTCGTGGTAATTATGATATATCTTGTAAATCAATCCCGAACATGACACTTGATTAACACACAAGGGATGGGGTTAAATAATCATTCTAAGTGCATAATATAAAGGAATAAAACCATAGGAAACTAAATTAGTTTCGGGTCAAAAATAAAATTGATAAGATATATCGAAACTTCAGTGAAATAGAGAAAGTTTGAAGTTTCAGGGTTTTTTTTTTTTTTTTTTTACCAAGGTTTCCAAAACCATTTAAAAAATATAATTTATTCAAAGATTTATTTTTGTAAAGGTTTTTCCTCCAATTAAAAAAAGTTTCGTTTACGTAAAAAAAATAAGACGATAACTTGAACGGTAAGCGTGAAATTTTACAGCAATTCAAGAGAAAAAATGTGGTGCAAGGAAATAGTTTTTATAGTTTATCTTCCTTTTGTCAGCTTTGACACCGATCCGTTAAACTGATTGCCACGACTTAACAATATACAGTTTGGAAGAGCATGCAAGACTATTTAAAAGTTCAAAAGTACAAAATGTATTTTTTTTTTTTTATTATTTATTTTTTATTATTATTATTTTTTTTTTTTTTTGTATATTGAGAACATTTGAAAAATTATTCTTTAAGGTATAAAAATTTAATTTCTATTTCTTAATAAGATTTTTAAATCAGATATTTACAAATAATATTTATATTTAAATAAATATTTTTTTTAGAATTGTTAATTAAATGCAAAAAATAAAAAAATAAAATTTTATTATTATGGCAAATTTTAATTTACGATACGTGATTTATCACATTGCTAACGAAGCGTAGAATCAACAATGTCAGGGCTCCCACTGGTCCGCTTTTTGAAAACCAGAAAAAATTCAGAAAAAAAAATCATCGTAGGTTTCTGTAACAATTGAATGAAAAATGCCGTTCTACGTAAGTTTCTAAGAAATTTACAAAGAAAATGTTTCCTTGAATAATAAAGGTATTCAAAAAACGGACCCTGCAATGTGAAAAATATCCAACCCGGGAATCGAACACGTAAACCTTGGAATAGCGCTCCAAGTGCTCTACCATTTAAGCTACGAGGACGGTGCCCAGCTTAGCATTTCTCACATATGTTGGTAAGGCTGCAAATGCAGCACAAGATGGAACAGTCTTCATGAGCACGCAATCTTGCGACGAAACATGAGACGCAAACAAACCCAGCGCCGGTGAACACATATACAATTTTAATTAATTTTTCAATTAATTTTCAGCAGTGAAATTACGCTCGAAATTATTGAATATATAATACGTGATTTATCACATTGCTAACGAAGCGTAGAACCAACATAGTGAAAAATGTCCAAGCCGGGAACCGAACCCGGGCCCCTTGGAATAGCGCTCCAAGTGCTCTACCATTTAAACGACGAGGACGATGCGCAGCCAGTATTTCTCACATATGCTGGTAAGGCTGCAACTGCAGCACCAGTGGAACAGTCTTCACGAGTACGCAATCCTGCGGCGAAACATGAGACGCAAACAAACCCACCGCACGTGAACACATATACAATTTCAACTAGTAAATCTGCAGATCAGGAGCCTCAACGTCAGCTCTGCAAGTCATTGTTTTTAGACACACTTTAGTAATATTCAGTTTCCTGCAAACCGCAGTTTAAAGTTTTCAAATTATGTAATTATTTATAAGAATAAAAAATACGAAGTTTTCAGACATTAGAAGCATTAAATTAAAAACGTTATGGAAGGATATTTCGAAATTTTCATGAGCTGTTAATTCTGGTATATTTTTTAAATAATAAAGTAGATTTCTTCAGGGGGTTCCGCCCCCCCTGAACCCCCCGTGGTCTTATTAATTTACATACGTAACTTTTTATTGATTGCGCTAATGGTTAGCGCAAATCTTAGATTTCTTTTTACACTTCCGAGCCTTATTTTTCAATACTGGTAACACAGAAAATGATTTACATTGACGCAATTATATTAAACGTTTAGGTTCTATGAATGAAAATGTAATTTCCTTTAAAAGTAAAATAATTTTCATTCATATTTTCTGAAATGAGGCGGCATTAAGAAGTAACACCCGTCATAAAACATTTTTTCAGGCAATCTAGTTAATGCTTGGTTTTTAAGGATGAAAATATTTATTTCCAGATACAATGACGTCATTTTCGACAGTGATAATTTTGCGGTGCATAATTTTGATATTTACTATATATTTGCTTTTCAAAAGTTTTTTTTCTTTTTTTCTCATTGGAATTTTCGATTAAGAATTAACATTTCTGTTAGCTGTGTGCAGACGATAAACCATGAGATATTAGTAACATTTTTTTTTTTTTTTTTTATAATAAGAATTAATATCATAACACAAGCCCTTTTTATTTCAACCTCAAAGCGTATTGGTTTTATTTTTGATGTATGAGATCAAATTCACCTTCTTTTCGTATTTTCACTTTATTTCTAATATGAAGGCGTATTCATGTCTATTTTTTATTTCATTTTCCTCTCGCACATAAAAATCTTTCAAATCAAAAGTAACTGTTTAGGATAAATTTTTATTCCGGGATTGAATTTTCGTGGCAATGGCCAAAAAAAAAAAAAAAAAAAAAAAAATGATTGTTAAATTTTATAGCAAAATGTCGATTTATTCTTTATGAAAATAATGAACTTTTTAATTTAAAAGAAAAATATTTGAACAAAATCAATAGAACATAGTCTTTCTTTATTTCTGTGGTAAATTCCATCTATATGTAAAGACACAAAGCCATTAATTCGTCCCTTTTGACTTTGATTTAACTTCAAACAATTACACATACTTTCACATTTACGATATTTTTAGGTGTAGTTCGCTGCTAGGTAACAGTTAAAAGATAATACACTATGACGCAAAAGTTTAGACAATGAAGAAATTCTTACATACTTTGAAAAATATTTATTCAATTTTCAAATCACTGCTTGAAATTAATGTGCTGTACATATAAACAATATTTATAACAAAGAAAAGTGGAATTGTGCATATTGCAATAAATTAAATGGTAACAAAAATAAACTGCTGTCTCAAAAGTTTAGACACAAATTAAATAAAATCGAAATAAACAATTTTTAAAACCTGGTTGCGCATCCATGCTTATGTATTACGTCATATACACGAGATTGCATGGAAGAAACTAAATCTTGCATAGTTTGTGGATCGATATCGTACCATGCATTCTCAATAGATGTCTTAAGTTCCTTTTCAGAAGAGTATTGTCTAGCGTTGCTATAAACTTTGCGACACATGATGCTCCAAAGGTTTTCTATAGAGTTAAGATCTGGGCTACATGCTGGCCAGTCGAGAACTCTTATATTATGGGAATTAAACCAAGATTTTGAATGTTTTGCAGTGTGAATTGAAGCATTGTCTTGCTGAAATTCCCACTGAGGACCCTCTAGAAGCTCAGCAAATGGCAGTAGGTTTTCTTCTAATGTCTGTGTATAATGCTGTGAAGTTTGACGACCACTGGTGAAGGTCAGAGATACTTGTCCATTATAGCAAAAGGCTGCCCAAACCATCACCAAGCCCCCTCCTTGTCTGCGACTAAAAAAACGTCGAGGTTCCTTCCGCAAGTCATGCCAATACGATAAACAACCATCTGGACCATCCAGATTCCACTTTTTTTCATCGCTAAATATGACTGACTGCCATTTCTCTCCATATGACATATGCTTTCGAGCCCACATAAGTCTTTGCAACTTATGATGTGGTTTCAGAGCTGGTTTCTTCTGCATTTTGCTATAAACGATTGTTCCTTTTTCCAAAATTCGTCTACGAATCGTATCCTTTGATACAGAGAGTCCCGATGAGCTTTGAACTCCACGTACGCTCATTTGTTGAGTACTCGCTAGTCTTTGTATCAGGCGATCCTCTCGTACATTTGTCACACGTGGCCTCCCAGACCGACATTTTGCTTTATATTCGGAACCACTCGATAAAACTCGATAAATAGATTTTTTTGACCTATTAATAATAGCAGAAATTTCAGAAACGCTCTTCCCTTCACCTTTCAACTGCCAAATCCTTGAAACCTCATTCACTTGAATTTCTTTAGCTCTCGGCAGCTCGACTATGAAGCGCAATTGTTTGCAGAACTTAAGTACTCCAAATTTGTGACATCATCGATTCTAAATTTGCATATGCCAGCGAATATTCAAAGAAATTTAGAATAGTGTCTAAACTTTTGCGACAAGCACATTTCAATTTTTATGAAAAAAAATTAGTATTATAGCAAATAAAACGACTGTCTTTTGTACATAGCATTTTAAATCAGTTTTTGAATATATTTACAGGTTTTTGTAATTCTGACGTCATAATTCTACATTTTAAAGCTGAATGACGTCATTGTCTAAACTTTTGCGTCATAGTGTAAAAACAATTACATATGTGCTTAAAAAGAAAATTTCTATTAAAACAAAATATTTTATATTATTGAAACACATATATAAAATCCCTCCATAAAAGTTATACACCGAATTTAAAAACTCTGACAATGTATACACAAAATTTCAAACTAATATGAATAATGTATGGTTCTAATTAGGAAATTTCATCATCCTTAATTTAGCATTTAAATCCTTCAATCATATGAGCCATTTCTTTTCAACAAATAAAAATGGAAAAATCGTCTGAAGTGCTATAGGAAAGCATTAAGTCGCAAAATAAAATGTTCTATATATTCCGAACGAATGAACCAAATTTAACCAAAAACTATACAGCTAAATCCGGGGATATCACCAACATGCATCCTTAATTTTAAGATAATCGGATGCTTTTTACAGCAGTTATCGCGGAACAGACAGACAGACTAACAGACAGACAGACTAACAGAAACCAAAACTTTTCGTGTCTCCACAGTAAGCCTTCACTGACGTTTCGGCAACTAGTAAATCTGCAGATCAGGAGCCTCAACGTCAGCTCTGCAAGTCACTGTTTTTAGACACACTTTGGTAATATTCAATTTCATGCAAACCGCAATTTAAAGTTTTCAAATTATGTAATTATTTATAAGAATAAAAAATACGAAGTTTTCAGACATTAGAAGCATTATATTAAAAACGTTGTTATGGAAGGATATTTTGAAATAATTTTCATGAGCTACTAATTCTGATATTTTTTTAAATAATAAAACAGATTTCTTCAGGGGGGGGGGGGGGGGCTCCGCCTCCTGAACTCCCCGTGGTTTCATTAATTTACATATGTAACTTTTTATTTATTGCGCTAATGGTTATCGCAAATCTTAAATTTCTTTTTATACTTCCGAGCCTTAATTTTCAATACTGGTGGACAGAAAATGATTCACATTGACGCAATTATATTAAAAGTTTAGGTTTTATGAATGAAAATATAATTTCCTTTTAAAAATAAAATAATTTTCATCCATATTTTCTTTAATGAGACGGCATTAAGAAGTAACACTCGTCATAAAATATTTTTTTAGGTAATCTAGTTAATGCTTGGTTTTTAAGAATGAGAATATTTATTTCCCAATACAATGACGTCATTTTCGACAGCGATAATTTTGCGGTGTAAAATTTTGACATTTACTATATATTTGATTTTCAAAAGTTTTTTTTTTTTTTCTCATTGAGATTTTCGATTAAAAATTAACATTTCTGTTAGCTGTGTGCAGACGATAAACCATGAGATATTAGTAACATTTCTTTTAATAATAAGAATTAATATCATAACACAAGCCCTTTTTATTTCAACCTCAAAGCATATTAGTTTTATTTTTGATATATGAGATCAAATTCACCTTCTTTTCGTATTTTAGTTTTATTTCCAATATGAAGACGTATTCATGTCTATTTTTTATCTCATTTTCCTCTTGCACATGAAAATCTTTCAAATCAAAATTAACTGTTTAGGATAAATTATTATTCTGGGATAGGATTTTCTTGGCAACGGTAAAAAAATAAAAAAAAAAATAAAAATAAATAAATGATTGTTAAATTTATAGCAAAATGTCAATTTATTCCTTATGAAAATAATGAACTTCTTAATTTAAAAGAAAAAATATTTGAACAAAATAAGCAGAACATAGTCTTTCTTTATTTCTGGGGTAAATTTCATCTATATGTAAAGTCACAAAGGCATTAATTCGTCCCTTTTGACTTTGATTGACTTCAAACAATTACAAATACTTTCACATTTACGATATTTTTAGGTGTAGTTCCGTCGCTAGGCAACAGTTAAAAGAAAATAAAACAATGAAATATGTGCTTTGAAAAAAAGTAAATTTATAAAAAGATATATTATTGGAACACAAATATAAAATACCTCCATAAGTTAAACACCGAATTTAAAAACTCTGACAAATGTATACACAAAATTTCAAACTAATATGAATAATGTATGGTTCTAATTAGAAATTACATCATCATAATTTACTATTTAAATCCTTCAATCATATGAGCCATTTCCTTTCAACAAATAAAAATGGAAAAATCGTCTGAATTGCTATAGGAAAGCATTAAGTCGCAAAATAAAATGTTCTATATATTCCGAACGCATGGAACAAATTTAACCAAAAACTATACAGCTAAATCCGGTGATTTTACCAACATGCATACTTAATTTTAAGCTAATCGGATGCTTTTTACGGCAGTTATCGCGGAACAGACGGACAGACAGACAGACAAACGGAAACCAAAACTTTTCGTGTCTCCACAGTAAGCCTTCACTGACGTTTCGGCAATTAATTTTTTAATTAATTTTTAATTTACATTTATTTTTTATTTACTCAGAAGTTACTGATCAATTACTATGTGTATTGTATTCAGTTAAATTCCTATAATTCAGTGCAATATTTAAACTTTTGTTGTACTATTAGGTATTTATTTGAAAAGGAAAAAGAAAAAGAAATAAATAAAATGATACATATGGTGGTGTAGAATAACTGAAGGAAGTAAATAAAACATGTAAAAAGAAAATACTGAAAATTATGAAACGGTGGTAGAAAAATACTCCAGTATCATATCTCAAAGTTATTTTTTTTTAACCGATTGGAAGAAAATAACTTACCTTAGGTAAATAAATCCTTTTCTGATAACAAATTCAAAATTGGCTGCATATCTTGGCACAATATTGGAATTCTTCTAATTAACAAATGTACAGCTGATATTTTCGGCAATTTTTTTTTTTTTTTTTTTTGGAATATTGGTAAAAATAAAGCTCCTCCTGAAATCTTGAAGTTTGGAGGATAAATATTTTTCTTCGAAAGCAGATATAAGAATTAAAATAACGATAATTTAAAATTAAAAAGTTTTTATTTTTATTAATCACTCAGGCGCTGAAATAAGATCTTCTAAAATGTAGTTTTCTATATTCTTGTTTGTATTTTTTTTCTTTCAAGTCAGTGGTTATTTCGAATATAAATTGACCACAACATTATCATCTTACATTACTTTTCTGTTCTCCAAATACCCTCTACCTAAATCCAATTTTACTCCAATAACAATAATAATAATAATAATAAAAACATGATCAGACCTAAGACTGTGTCTCTAATGCTATCTTTGCAGTAATTCCTAAAATGGAGAACTTAATCTTCCACTAAAAACAAAGAAATAGCAAGAAATTTGTATTCTTTCCTCGTAAGGTTAAAACTTCCATATTTTCCTTTATTCTACCGTTTTATAAAGTCAGAAGCTAGCAACATCGAATGGTATCTAAATATAATTTTTATATGAGAATTTATTTGATATATTTTTTGCGACAGAATTAAATGAAATTAATATTTATATTTAAAAAAAATCGAAATTTATTTTTTCACTGTAAAAGATGAAAAAATATATATATATATGGTAAAAACTTAAAACTTGCATTACAAATGAGTTTATATTACAAATTTAAAAAGTATTTTGCTTTTAATTAAAAAGTAAGAATTATTATTATTATATATATATATATATATTGAATTTACTTTATTCATTTTCGAATCTGCATAATATAGGAAATAGTATTAGACAAAATTCACGTACTTAATTTTTTTATTAAACTCAAAATCAGTAATTCTATTTCCATTATATGTATAACAAGTTGGAAATTGCTCGTCAAACGTGGCAAATGAGGTGCGTTCGTACTATAACTAGTTTTATAATTATTTTTTGCACCCCATATTGTACTGAATGTATAATTTTTTGCACTTCATAAAGCGCATAGTCTGATACATCATTAAAATGCACTTCCAATATTTTTTTCCCATTCCCCGTAATGTAACGGAACACTTTTGACTGTCCCTATAATTAAACTATACATCCGATTTTCCTAAAATTTGAAATAGCTCCACAAAATTTTGCAACAATTATATCTTTAAAATTTCAGACCATTCGGAAGGCTGTAATATCATTAAAATGCACTTGCAATAATTTTTCCCATTGGCCGTAATGTAAGGAAAAACTTTTGACTGTCCCTGTAATTAAACTATACATCCGATTTTCCTAAAATTTGAAAGGGCTCGACAAAATTTTGCAACAGTTATATCTTTAAAATTTCAGATCATTCGGAAGGCTGTAATATCATTAAAATGCACTTGCAATAATTTTTCCCATTGGCCGTAATGTAAAGAAAAACTTTTGACTGTCCCTGTAATTAAACTATACATCCGATTTTCATAAAATTTGAAATGGCTCGACAAAATTTTGCAACAATCATATATTTGAAATTTCAGACCATTCGGTTGGGTAGTTTTTGCTCTGTTACATGCGGACAGACGGACGGACGGACGGACAGACGGACAGACGGACGGACAGACGGACAGACGGACGGACAGACGGACGGACTGAACGACGACTATAGGTGCTACGTATTTATATAATTACGAACGCACCTAAAAACGGTTCTTAGCTTTTGTGTAAATATAAATGCATCGGATTTAAAATGTATTTTTAAAACCTGAATACAAAGAAAAGAAACAGAAAATATGGAAGATTTTTGATAAGCTGAAGACATCAGTTTTCAGTTGAAATGGTTTTTAAGTGAGCTAATTGAACACTATAAACATTTTTACTTTTGTAATATGTAGTATAAGTTAAATAAAGTAAAATTTCCTGACAGATTATTCAAAATATAAATGACCACATCATTATCATTATTTTTCCTTTGTCCAAATCTTCTTTATCTAAATCCAATTACAATAAAGTTAAGAAAACATGGCCAGGTCTAGGTATATGTTTATCCTTCTATTCTTGTCGTAATACCTAAAAGAAAGAATTTAATCTCTTACTAAGAAAAAAAAATGAGAGAAGTTTTTTTTAAGTTTTGGCTTATGAGGTCCGAATTTTCATATTTTTTTATGATTCTTTTATTTGATTAAAATACAACCTAAAAGCATCAGATGATATTTAAAAGTAATTTTTCTTTGAGCAAATTATTCAATTTTTTTCCCTTATGGTAGAATCAAATTCATTTTTTTCTTTTTATCTTAATAAAAATCTGGATTATTTTTATCCTCCTACGTGATAAAAATAAGCTAAAAAGCTTAGACGTGTTTTTATATTACAAATTAGAAATGTGTTGCATTTAAACTAAATATGATTATTTAATCTTTTCAGATCGTGGATATATTTTCTTCATGTTAACGCTTTAAAGCGCCTAATGTAAAAAAAGTTGCATTCCAAAATGCAACTATTTTAGTTTTTTATTAAGTTCAAAATTGCTAAATAGGTTTCCTTATTTACAGTGTGTAAATTTTAATTTTTAACGGTTCATACCTTCTATATGTATGTAAATGTAAGCGATTTGAAACTTGCATTTGCAAAAGCCATATAAAAAGAGCAAAGAGAGAATATTAATAATTTATGATAGTTTAGACGGAAATTTTTAACTAATAAGTTGTTAAAGGACTGATGAACTTTAATATCATAACCTATTTTCAATTCTTTACGCAAGATTTTGAATTTAAGTACATTAAAAAGCATCTCAAAATCCACGCAAATCTCTCTGTATATATACAGGGTGCAATATGTTATCTATCGCCGACCTTTAATTTCTCAGACATATGTCGTAGACTTATAGTTCCAATTACAAAAACGCTTCAAATTAAGTAAATATTCACGTTGTGGCATGCTTTAAAGTAAAAAGTCAATTTTATAAGACTTACGAAATCTAAAATTTTATACCGTCCCCCAATCCTTATAGTTAAATTTAGTAAACGTTTGCACATATCATGCTACAAAAATTGACACAGTTATTAAATTTCAAAGTTTGAGATTTTTGCACATGATTTTGTCTTTCATTGACGGATCAGTTATAAGATGAATTAAAGTAATTCGAGATCAAAATCAGGGTACTATGTGCTTTTTACAGCGAAACCACTTTTAGCCGGTATCGCCAAATCGGTGTATCACCAATGAGGGTTATTTCATGTAAAAATTTGAGCCTACTTTTAGGGGTTATATACAAAGCGAAGAATAAAATATTGAAATTAAACAGAAAAATAAAAATAATTTTTTTATAATATCAGAAAACAGTCTACAATAAAAAATGAATACATAAAGCGCCAGAAACTACTAGAGATACTGCTCAAAGTGTTCTCCATTGACGGAAATGCACAATTGAATGTGTGACAGTACTAAGTCCTGGACACGTTAGAGCATAACAGGTGTGCAAACTGTGCGACAATCAAGGATGATCCGCTGCTTCAGATAAACCATAGATGTAGTCTCAGTCACATAGACTTATGCCTTGATGTAATCCCAGAGGTAGAAGTCCATGGGAGTCAAGTCCCGTGAACGCGGTGGCCACCCTACCGGACCACCATATCCAAGGACCTATAGACCGAATTCGGTGGCCACATACGCCCGGACGTTTGATGTTTTATGCGAAGAGGGCCCCATCATGTTGAAAGCACACCCAGTATGCATGTCGGAGAGGCAGCTCTTCATACCAGTCACGCACCGTGTTTTGTAGCACATGCCGGTAACGATCGCCCGTTTAGGTCCCATCGTAGAAGATGGGTCCAACAATCTAGGTTCACTACATACAGCGCCACATGTGTCGCAGTGTCCGGGCGATGTGGAGGTTTCTATGTCTCATCATCCTTTTGATTGTTGCACAGTTTGCACACCTGCTATGCTCTAACGTGTCCAGGACTCAGCACTGTCATATATTCAATTGTGCATTGCCACCAATGGAGAACACTTTGAGCAGTATCTCTCGTAGATTCCGGAATTTTATGTATTCATTTTTTATACTAGATCGTTTTCTGATACTATAATAAATTGATATTTATTTTTCTGTTTAATTTCAATATTTCATTCTTCGCTTTCTATACCACCCCTTAAAGTCAGCTCAAATGTTTACATGAAATAACCCTCTTTGGTGATACCCCGGGTAAAAAGGCGGTTATGCCGTAAAAAGGACTTAGTAGCCTGATTTTGATCTCGAATTACTTTAATTCATCTTTTAACTGATCCCTCAATGAAAGACAAAATCATGTGCAAAAAAAATCAAACTATAAATTTAATAACTGTGTCAATTTTTGTGGTACAGATGTCAAACTTCTTGTGATATATGGCTTATGATAGGTGCAAACTTTTACTAAAGCTAACTATAGGGACTGAGGGACCGTATAAAAAGTTAGATTTCGTAATTTTTATAAAATTGATTTTTTACTTTAAATAATGCCACAACATGAATATTTACGTCATTTGAAACGTTTTTGTAATTGGAACTAAATGTCTACGACCAACGGTTGAGAAATTAAAGGTCGGCGATAGATAACATATTGCACCCTGTATATATTATATTTTTTGTCTTTAGATGAGTTTCTGTTTCTTACTTCGTGTGTAATCTTTAAAAAATATCAATCTGTAGTATTATTAGAATAATATTATATCATTAATTCATATTAACATTGTAAATATGCAAATGTTTTTTCATATAAATTGCAATTTGATAATATGTTCAGATAGTCCAAGGAGGTGTACTGTAGATATAAAGAACTGTTTATTAAAACTTTGTAAAAAGAAAAGGAAAAATGTCAAGTATGAGTTTATAGTTTTTTCTTATGTTTTGTTTTTACAGAAATTGAAATCTAGTGTAAATTCTAACAAATAAACTATTTTAAACATAGAAAATTTATGCATGAGAGAATAAGAAAAATGAACCTTTAGCGAAATGTCTCGATTAAGATTATTTTAAGAATATTCTAAAAAGTTAGAACAGACATTTTAACTATTTATAGCACTAATGAAATTGCTGATAAACACGAAGATCATGGATAATATTTTGCATTAAAAAATTGAGTTTTGGAAGATACACATAAGACTGAGGTAAAGGCAATGGATATGGGATTATAATATAACCACCAAATAAATGAAAAGTTATTAATGCTTTTAGAAGTTGTTGAGAAATAAAATTATGATTTTTTAGTTTCTATGGAATTTGTAATGAAAGCCTTGAATATTTTCGAGGCAATCCACAGATTAAAGCATACTTCCACCGTTCATTTGGATCAATGTCTAAAATATGTTGGGCAGATTTTTCTTGTCATAAAATGCGAAACATTTTTAGTAGTATAGTAAATGCATGAAGAATTAAATTAATATAAATTAAAAAAAGAGTGTAAGTTGTTTTTAAGACTAAGGTCGTATTTAATAAATCAACCATTAAACCTATTTAAGCCAGAGCTTTTTGACTCTCTTTCATAAAAAAAGTTTTAATGAATTTAACTAAAATTAAAGTTTTCAATTATAAATAAATAAAAAATTGCTTATAGCTGAAATATATTTTGTGATATTATCATTTCGTATATTTTTAACTTTTTATCATAATTCAATTACCAATACTTTTTATTTGAACTAATGCTTATACATATATTATTTTCTTATTCATCATATATTTCGCAGTTGAAAAAATTATCTCATTTACACACTTATATTTTACATTTAATATAGTTTTATCTTTTGTAGTTAGAAAGAAATAACTCCCGTAACTAGTATAATTGACCATTAAGTTTTTATTTCAAATTCTTTTCCAGAATCTTATTTCATCTAAGAAAAGTTGGCATAGACTCTTTAGAAAATATGCCACATTATTATTCTATCCCATAATAGTGGAAGGAGTATACAGGCTAATCTTTTGGCAACAAAGGCTTCATTGAAAGATCTCTAGACTTACTGGTTCAATTTTTCTATATCAGTAAATATTATTTATATATACGATCAAACGTATAAAAACGAGTTCTTCAAACAGAATAAAACTATAAACGTTATTATATAAATACAAATTCTTTAAAAAAAATTAGTTATTATTTTTTTTTCTTCTTATATTAAAAATCACCTTTCTAAAATGTACATGTGGCTTTATTTCATTATCTTCTTTCTTGCATACTCTGCCTAAGGATGTGTGTATAAATGTGTGTATGAAAGGTTCACAAATGACTTTATTAAAAGTGCATTTTAGAAAAATGCTATTTTTGTCTTTTTAATTTTAAACTTTTTATATAAATTCTTACAGAAACCTCAATTCAATAATAAATAAATATTCTAAAAAGTACTGCAGTAAATTACAGGTCTTCCAGTTTTGACTATACAAAATATTATTTTAAATATGGCTACAATAAACATTGTGAATAACAATATTTATAAATTAAATATTTTTTATTACCAATTTTCACCACTTAAATACATGCATACAATACCGTCGTTTATAAATGTGAACTTATATTGTTTAGACTTTTAAAGAATATTTTATTACTTCTGAGTGTATTTCAGTGTATTAAATATTTTTTTTTCCAAAATTTTACCATTATAATATTTCTATTTAAAAAAATGTAGGAAAATTTTAAATCTACAATTTTTCATTTACAAATTCTAAAACATTTAATTAATTTATAAACGCAGTGAACTGTTTTGCTTTCAAAATGCTTAAAGATGAATTTTTCTGGAAAATTAAATTAGTTTTGATTAAAGAGTAAAAATTTGACCTGCAGAATCGTAATATTATATAACGACATCGCAATCCAAAATTATAGTTTAGACTGGTTATAAATTTCAGTATTTCTCTTGTAGTTCAGCGTTCTGAGAATAAAAAAACATAAAAAAAAACTATGCTTATTGCAAGAAAATCTTTCATTTCGGTATCCAGACATTTACTTCAAGTACAACCGCGTATCTTTATTGACCCCTTCGCGACGGGAGACTTTTACGAAATGTTTATTACTTTGCTACCGGTTTTAAAAAACAGAAGTTTGTGCCTATTCAAATCGGGAAAATGCTCGTATTAAATAAGGCAAATTTTACAGTAAAATTTTACTGGTGAGGATAAACGACGATCCTTAGGCCTATTTCCGGCACGTATACGTGTCGCTCGTCCCCAAAGGGTTAAGACATTTAATATCATTTTTTAGTTTCTATTTCTAAAACAAAATATTATGGCAAAACTTCATTAATAATATCGCCTTAAACTAACAAACTTTTTAACTGATTAACGGTATTTTAATTTAAATTATGAATTTTCACAGAAAATACCACATAAAAAAAAGAAAAAAAAATAGACACTAGAATTAAACATCAGTAGAGTATTTGCCAATACAATATCAATAAAAAACATCTAAAAATATCTAAAAATCATGTTTAAATATCTATGCCTTGTTACAAAAATTTCATGTGTAGTATTTCAAATTTCACGTATATTATTAATTAGATTTTTTATCAGATAAAGTACATGGAGAATATTCGATTCCTGAAAGACCACGGAAGGGGTTCTTGATCAAACCTCCTTCCTCAAAATCATATTTCATTGAATTAAGACGGCATAATCTATGATGAAACCGTGACCCTTCGTGTGTCTTTCTTAGTATGGAAGAGGTAGCGTGCTTAATCTCTCGGCGGACGTAAATTCTTTTGTGAAAAGCTTTATTCGGTCCTTTAGTACTTGCTCTTTTGGTCCGAACCTCTTGCTATTGTTTATATGGAATTTCCTTTTTAACCTTTATATTGAGGGTTAAATGGAATTTTGGGAACTTTACTCTTGTTTCCCGCTAGTTTTATTTCTTTTTTCGTTAAAGTGGACATGTCAGCAATTTGGCGGAAAACTGGGATATACCCTTTCAAAATTCATTAAAACTTATCTTTTTTTTCTAACATTCCTTTTGTTTCCATAAACTTTTAGTGGCGATAAAAGGATATTAAGTTAATACCTTTTTAGTGAAGAATTATAAGTTATTTTTAAACGTGGTTTCTATAAAAATGACAGATTAAAGTGAGGTTTATTTGTTTTTCACATACATATACACATATGACTTTTTTTACTTATTTACAGAAAATGCTTAGAAATAAATTATTTTTCCTTTTTATTGATGGAAATACTACGTGTAATTTTTGATGAAAGTATTTTGACAAATTAAATAATCCATTATCGTAGCGATTATTGTGTTATGGAAGAATACAATCTGAACGTACTCTGATTAGTCAATCAAGTAAATGAATGAATTAGTGAATTAATAGATATTCATCTAATTCCTTTTTAATATGCTATTAATCTGAAACAAATATTTTAATCATTGTGGCAAGTAAATAAAATATACTAGTATAGTAGTTTTTTTTTTTAATCTTAAGTTTATTTTTTTTTAGAAAAGGGTATTTCTAGCCTTTTAGCCTTTCTCCCACCCTTCGAAGCTCTGGAGAATCCATATCCGCAGAATGTCTGGCGGTCCTGGGCGAAACCCGCGTGATGCCTCTATGACACCTCTGCTATTGGCCAATATATGCCACTGCCCAAGACACGTCAGTCAGCCTGATCCCCATGTACCATTTAACTTCTGGTCTCCATCAACAATAAAACTACCTCCATCAACACTAAAAGGACCTCATAGTACAGATGGAATTCGTTGTCAACGAATGAAAACCTCCTCCATGAGACCATAGGCAGTCCCATACTAAGGCAGCGTGCTACTGTGGGTCTCGCATTTGAGCCTCGACACCCGCATTTCGAAGCCGAGTGACCTAAACCCCGACATCGGACCTGACTACTTCAGGGATACTGAGTTCCGTGCACCGAAGTACCCCTCTCCGTGCAATGTGTCCCGTAGGTGGAAACTATGTATAGTAGCCACTAGCGATTCCAGAGGGCCGTGGAACTCTCGCTGCTCGAACCCCGTAGCCGAAAGCCTGCTAATAATATCTTCGGGCACAGAGAGCTCCGTCTATGTATGGAAACAGACTAGTTGTCGTCACGGAGATCAGAATTTGATTCGAACGCTACAACATTTTCTGGCGAGCCTCTGTCGCCGTTCCCCGTTGCCGATGGTGAGGGGTGGGCAGACCACCATTCCTAGGAAGACTAGTGCATCATGTGTTCGCTAGTCCCTGCATCACGCAATGACCACCGCTTGGTTTGAGTTGGGAGTATATGAAAATAACTTGAAAAACAATTCCTTTATGATTAAACTTCTTTAAAAAGTATACATCCTTAAAAAAACTGTACTTTTTTTTTTATCAATCCTTTTACTTCGAATTTTTTTGTGATCGTAGAAACGCGACATAATGTATCACAAAGTACAAGTAACAACAACTTAACGAAAAACAAGAGAATTGAACATTCCGACATTTGTTGCAAAACGATTTTCCAAGATTAAGTAGTACTCTGCCTAGTCTATATATTGCGAATGGAACAAAATGATGTTTTTGCCTCTCAATATCGCGTTCTGTTTGTAATAGGAACTATTTTGTTTGCAATGAGGCATGTCAACTGACGAAGTAACGTTAGAAAAGAAAGTCGGTGTACGACGAATCAATTTCTAATAAATGCGTTTTTATAAATGCACCTTTTCAAATTTTAAATAAATTCTGCTCATATTCAACCCAAATCTTCCAACAAGGCTACAGAAATATATATTTTACGCGGTTTGCTGCACTTTAATCATTTTCATAACGAGTTAGAACTTTTTTAGTTTAATGTGAAGATAATATTTTTTTCTTTTATATTATTTTAACGTTTTTTATTTCTACACTTAAACAGAACTACAGTCGACAACGTAATCATTCCGATATATCAAATACATTACAATCTATGGATATTTATTGAGTGAAATATGTTTTAAAGACATTTTTACATTTCAATCTTTGCAAAAATGTATTTTATTACTTGAAAAGTAAAGAAGTAAATAATATATAAGTCTGATAGTATGCATTCCGTCTTAGGCTTCAATGGATTTAAACATGCTTTCTTAAAAATATAATATTTTAGTAATAGCTATTAGATATAAATTCAGGACGGAATTAAATAAAATTGCATTAAGTACGAAATATCAATTATTATTAATGGGAAAAACGCAGTCAGTAATCTTTGAGGGATGTTCCATGCGTGTTCGAGGGGATCCCGAATATGAAAGAGTGTGAATATATGAAAGAATGCCTTTTGACCCCGACTATGGAATACCTACAGAAGCAATAATATTCAAATGAGTTTAAATGTGGGATTCTCAGTGGTCCTTTAATTAAGAAGAGTTCAATAGTACGAACTCTCCACAGTACGAACAAGGAACCAGATGATAACCATTGGGACGAATAGCAGAAGTACGGACGTGTAGCAAGACATATATAGTCCATTTTTAACCGTATGGTGGAAAAGGATAAAAGTATGTAAGTAGCCATTCAATTATTATTCTTTACGTTCTTAGGTATAGTAAGTGATGTTATGAAAATCCTCCATGCTATCACTGAGACTCAATGGCTTTGTACAAATCAGAATTGGTAAGCTGTGTCTCTGGCTTCATATTAATGGCTGTATATTCTTTGATTGTCATTGAAATTATGCAATTAGAATCGATACACATATAATATGTTAGCCTCTCCTAACTGCCAATGGTCAATTCCTATTTTTTCAGGCACATGCAAGAAATTAAGAGGAGTGTAGTACATTTACTGGTAGTACATTTCGGTTCTTGAAGCATATGTGGGGAATTAAGCGATGTAAAATATGTTTACTCACTAACCGACTAGATCCAATATTTAGTTTGGTAGTCGCTTGAGCAAAACTTTACGGTCGTTGGCTGCAGTTATGATACGGCTGAATCTTCGAAGATAAAGATCAGTCATGCAGCTGGGTATGTGAGGTTTAGACCAATATAACTTATGGCATGTTATAACTTTTAAAAAAAATGTTCCTAAAATGTTCCTATTTTTTAGCGCAGTTATACAGTAATAATAATGTGTTTTTTTTGTTTTTTTTTTGCGAATAAAAGAGCATATCTTGAAGTTTACAAAAAAAATTTATTTTGAAATTTCTTGAGAAATGGTCCTCTGTCGGCCTTTGATAGCGGGGCGGACAAAAAGTGAAGCGTTCCCCGGTATTAGATGAACCTCGGAATATCGTTATCTGTAACAACAAACAAACAAAAAAAACCCTTAAAATTTACGATTTTTGGGTCCTCCTTGGATGCGTTTATCAATTTTTCGATCCTGAAAAAAATTGCAGCGGTTCAAATTTTAAGATGTCGATTTTAGACAAAAATTTTCTGTATTAAATCGCGCAAAAGAATATTTACAATTCAAATATTGAAAAACGAGCACACGAGGGACTAAAATGTAGTATATACCAGAAAAACATGAAAATTTCAAGCAAATCGGTCAATCCAACCTCGAGTTCTACATGTAACCGAATTGTAAAACAGAGTTTAGAGAAAAAACAGGTTTAGAGTTTTGCGAAATTTTAAACTTAGATAAGTGACAATTTTAAACTTGCTTAAAATCATGTAAGCAGATGTCATTAAGCAGAGCTTTTATTTTCATAAAATTCCAAAAATGACCCTGTTCACTGCAACACCAAAAAGCAGATAACTGTTGTAAGAATTTCGAAGAAAAAACTGCTTTTCGCAAATTTTTTGAGGGTTTAACACTTGCCGGGGGGGGGGGGGAGCAATTCTGTTTATAAACTGATCAAATAATGGACTGACACCGCTATTTATAAATGAATTTATTAGAAAATACGAACTTGCGTATTTTCATGTACATTATAATAGGGAAATTTTAGTTAAATATTCTTGGTGCCGGTTGTCAGTTTTGGAATTAAAATTAGGTGTCCTTTTTTAAAGACACAGCGCCGGAAAGGGTTAAGGAGTGAAAATACCTCCAAAAATTTTTCGATTTTTCTGCCAAAAAATGTTTTAACACAACTCAATTTCCAGCTGGCCGTGTAGTCGTGCAATACTCTTCGTACCGTGAAACGAAAAAATTGCAATTTTCGAAGTGTTTCTAAAACTCAAAGCCCGAAGCATCAAGCACCTATTATTTGTCCTCGATGGAAGTCGTATAAATTGTGAGTTTTACGTAAAATGTAACTTTTAACAGTGACGGGGATATGCTTCCAGCTCTATATTATCTACGATAGCATCTACACACACAAAAATATCCCTGTAAAATTACGGGCAGATGCCGGCAGCAGAGCAGTCATACCCCGTAAAAAAAAAAAAAAAAACAAAAAAAACAAAAAAAAAAAAAAAAAAAAAAAAAAAACATATTCAATTGCTATTCCGTATTTTTGCTAACAGATGGTCTAGAACTGTAAAAATATATGGATTGCCCTTATTTTTCTAAGTATCTAAGGGATATGACCGCTTACTTAATGGATCAGACAGTTTTTCATCAAATAAGGGTGTTGTCCGTGAATAGTGAAGGGCAAACGCTCATAAATTTAGAGATTTTTCTGATAGTGTATAGATGAAAATTAGGAAAGTATGCATAAATTATCAATCCCTAATTCAATGACGTCAGTTTATTATGTAATAATGAAGAACGTTAACTTAGAGAAAGCAATTTTTTCATTTAATTAGCGATTTTTCATATATCTCACAACAACACATTTTAAAAATGATGTAAGTATTTGAAAAGATAGCATTTTCGTAGCGTAAACTTTGAAGCATAGACCTTCAAATATACGCAAACCAAAATTTTAAAATATAAATTACAAAGAAGTTACTGTTGTGGAGTTTAAAAATTCATAAGAATATTTTTAACAATACAGATATATATTTAACCTATTTTTTCTAAAAAGTAACTTCTAGCCGAAGAAAAAAGAATTTTGATGTTATGTGATAATAATGAACTTTAATTTCTTCATAAAGTTACCGAAATGTTCTATTTCTAGCCTCTTTGATTAAATCCTATTTCAAAAAGGATAAGATGACATAATCTCTTAGAAACTCGTGACCCTCCTGTTTTATCTAATTCTGAAGAACAACATTTCTTAATCTCTTAGCCAAAAAGAAATTCTTCTCGTAGGAACTCTCTTATGCCGTATTTCGTAGTTCCAAACATTCTTGTCTTTGTCAAGATGAGTTTTCTTTATAAAATAAATTCCTTGAAATAAACTATAGATCAAACAATAAAGGGCTTATGATATATTTTTTAAACATCATATTTTTAAACGTTGTGTAACATGAAATAGATTTAATTTCTTTTTTTTTTTTAATATTCATGTATTTTATCGCATTTATCAAATATTTCATTTCACTTCTAACTATTTTTTAAAGAAATGGACACCTTTATTTTTTATGAGCATTTTGTTTTTGTATAATTTAATGTTTTGAATAAAGCAACGATCTTCCTTTTAAGCGATTTTTTTATAAAATAAAGCAATGAATTTTATTCTGAATTACCCCATTTATACGTTACTTTTTGTATAAACATTTATATATGTTACATTATTAGATCTTCCTTCGCGATTTCCCTGTTTTACTCTAAATTACTACCATATTCACTAATTTCTTATTCTTAAATAATCTCTATCCTTAATTCTGTTAAATTCTCCTTAATTTAATATCTAAATTGTCCAAATTACTTAACTATTAACCTTTTAGTTATTCTTAAATTCCATCACGATCTTCGATCATTTCTGGGTTTTCGAATGTTCTTTTTAGTAGCCATTTTTACCCTTCCAGGAGTTTCATTTCCCGCCTTCAGTTTCTTTTTACTGTTTTATCCATCCTCTCCAAATTGACCAGATGCCTTTCTAGTTCTTTCCCATTCGTCCGTGACGTAGGATGGCACGTTATCTTTAATTCTTAATTGGTTCAGAGCGCGTGCTACGTCATACATTGTATTACTACGCAAAGCGGATACACGCGATTCTTCCTCAGATTTCGATAGTTTTTTCTAATGTGAACATTCTCCTAGTCGCCGTATGACGTCTTCTTATATCGCCATACCCTATTTAATTGATATGTAGTGATGGCACGACTACATCTGATGGGTGGAAACTGCACCACCGAAACTTACTTCAATCAACTATTGAGTCGGCCTATGCCTTGTCTCACTTATTTACGGAGAAACCTACACTAGATAGATTTATTTGCCTGGCCGACCATTCGATGACTGTAACATTCGAATTCTTATGCTTTGAAGTATCACTCTTCATTATTATTATCTGACATCGTACACTCTTATGGCTTACTCTACTTTAGATCGATGTTTAGATCAACGATCGTATACTACGACTGCATTTCTTCCTATTTGTTCTTGCATCTACAATTTCAGCTTTCACTACTGCATTACTACCTGATATGATCACACTACTGGTATTTTTTACAGTTAGTAACTTCAATTCACTATTTGAATCTTCCAATGTTATGTAAATCATAATATATATATATTCGCAAATTTTACAGCATCTTAACATACTATTTCGTACTAATAATAATCCAATTAAGATTTTTTTTTTTTTTTTTTTTTTTTTTTTTTTTATTAGTGAAGTTCTGAAATCTCTTTTGCTACTTAGATATGCCACTTAAGAATAATTTTACATTTCATTTAGGTTTTTTTAATTTCGTTATATAGAATAAAACTTAAAATTAAAGGGAAATAGATTAAATATCCTGCTAAATTCATATATGAAACCTGACTTTATGATAATTTAAATGTTTAATTTTTCAGGCTAAATTTTAAGAAATCCAGGTCATTTCCACAACAAAAAAAAGTTTGAAATTTAAAAAATAATAAACATATATATAAATAGTATATATAATTTAATATTGAATAAAATGTATTTCACATTATTTAGTTAGGTTAATTTTTCTACATTTTTATAGTCGAAAATTGTAAGAATTAACATATACATAAAATAAAATTCGATTTCAGTTATTTCACATTCCGAGACATTCAACAATTTGCCAAACACGAACTTTAGTCAAATTTAATGGACACTCCTATTGCGAATAATTTATGAAATAAAAAATTCGAAATACACATGCTGCGCAGAGTCTTTAAAAAACAATGTTAATATATCAAATTTTATTGCAATACAAGCAGTAAAACTACACTTCTTTTTTTTCCCCATATTTTAAGACCAGATTCTGTTCTGTAACAACTTAAGTGTAAAATAAATTTATTATTTTTCTGGTGTTTGCGTGCTTAAACCACTTACCCAAAATCAAGAAGTAGCGTAGTACTAAAACTCACGTAAATATTTTGGTAAATAAGTGAATTAAACTTTTGAAAGAAGGTATGCGCCTTCTATAAATTTACCTTAATGTATGAAAATTTTCTGCGGTATCTATTTTTAAGTATGTCGTTAAAAGGTTATCAGATGCTAGCTTTTAAAAATTATATAACTTTATTCAGTTGGAAAGTGCGATTTTTAAAAATAGCTGAAAGCGAATCATTATGTTTGAGAGTTTAAAATTAAATTTCGTAATGTTTAAATTTTATATTAACCTTCTAAAGCCCATGAATAAACTTATATAAATACATAGCTGTTTCAATTTCATAGTTTGAATTGTAATGTTTTCACTAAAAAACAGAAATATAACATATTTTATCGAAAGGTTGATTTATGAATAAGTGGGACACAAATCAAACAATATTGTTTAAATTTCAAATTCGAAAATCTACAAATGTAGTTCATCCTTTAACTTAAATATTAGTGATATATATATATATATATATATATATATATATATATATATATATGTGCGAGCTACACAGGCCAACCCCGGTTCAGACTTTAAAAACATGGTAATGTACCTTGTTTTAAAATATTAGCCGGTTATGGAAGATTAAACGATATTATAAAAAACAAAGACTATTTTCTGTAATCGGGCAGCCATGCTTTTCCGTTTAAATTGAGCATTTTTCTATTACTATCTACTCATTCTCCGCTGTCGCTACAGCTCACGGTAACTTTTGGAAGTGATAAATAAAATCAGTTATACATTTGAAAATTCGCTTCTATAAAATGGTTAGTTTTAAAATGTCGCTGCTTCTTTACTTTTCTAATGCTATGGACAATATTCTTTCTTTTTTTCGAGGATTTAAAAAAAAAAAATCGTCTGCTTGGTGATAACATTCAGAACCTCGGAAATGCACTGTGTTTTGAAATTTTTCGCTTATACACTGCTCAAAACAATTAAAGGATATTGCAGTTTTAGGTAAATTTTGTATCTGGTAAACTGTTTAGCTGATTGATGCATGGTCGACAGATATAGTATGTTATATGAGAATAAATTACACATGTTTGGCAGAAAAAAATGCATTTTATTGCGCATTTGTGTACTAAAGGAAAAAAACACAATTTGTGCATATGAGAAAAAAAGAATAAGAAAAGGTGTTTTTTTCAAAGAAAATCATTTTCAGTAGGGGGTATGGTTTCCACGGGCGGCCAGCAACGTTGAACACCTTTGAGGCATGGACTCAATGAGGCTATTAATGACGAGTTGGGGTATTCTGCCCCACTCTTCCAGAAGAGCTCTTTCCATTTCTTGGAGAGTTTGTGGGGGTTGTTGGCGGCCAGAAACTCGTCTTCCTAGAGCGTCCCAAACGTGCTCGATTGGATTCATGTCTGGAGAACACGCTGGCCACTCCATTCGAACGATTCCTTCCTCGAAAAGGAAATCCTCCACCAGGTTTGCACGATGTGGCCTGCAGTTATCGTCCATTAAAATGAAGTTACCTCCAATTGCTGCAGCGTAAGGGACTACAGTAGGTCCGAGGATCTCATCCCTATATCGGCGACCAGTCAGAGCTCCATCTCGAATGATGTAGAGGTCAGTGCGCCCGTCAATGGAGATGCCACCATACACCAACACTCCTCCACCGCCAAATCTGACACTTTCGTGCACGAACGCAGGATTATTCCTACTGCCACGGTCCCTCCAGATGAAAATACGCCTATTATCCGGATGCACAGAAAAACGGGACTCGTCAGAAAACAGAATATTGCTCCATTCATTTCTCCTCCAGTTGACATGCTCGGTTGCCCACTCCCTGCGGTCGCGACGATACCTTGATGTTAATCTAACACATACCGTCGGTCGGCGAGCATACAGACCTACAGCATGGAGCCGGTTTCGGACAGTCTGAGTTGAAATCGTGGTGCCTGTAGCCGAGCGAAGGTGTTGTTGGAGAAGAGTAGCGTTCATGGTTCGGTGTCTCCCAGCTGTTAACGCTAAATACCGATCTTCATTGGGCGTTGTTGCCCGTCTACGACCTTGCCCTGGTCTTCGGCCTGCACATCCACTCCCCAAAAAACGGTTCCAGATCCTGGAAATGACACTTTGTGACACTCCAATGGCTTGCAATTGACACTCCAATGGCTCCAATTCGGCTTGAGTTTGGCCCCCTTCTAACCTACCAACAATTCTCAAAGCTTCTGAATCTGTGAAATGACTTTGCTGAGACATCGTACTCATCGAAACAAAGCAATCACTGAATGCCGATCATCCTTGTCTTCATTCTCTTTTATCCAGTTGAAAGTCAAATTTCATTCGCTGCCGCTGAAGCGACGTTTTTGACGTCGAACTCAAAATTTGCATACTCCACAGTTTGAAAACCAGAAAAGTTTGCATTTGTGATTCTCTTCTTCTATTTTCGGCAAAAAAAAATTTCGTTTATATCTTTATTTTATATAAAACTTCAAATATCCTTTAATTGTTTTGAGCAGTGTATTTTATGTTTTGGTTGATTTTTAGATATCTAAAGTAACAAGTTATAATTCTTTTTATATTTTAATGCACCATCTCTGATATTTCTAGTTTATTTTTTAAATGTAAATTGTTTATTTTCTTTAATAAATTATATAATAGTTTTCTAATAAGTATTTATTTAACGCATTACTCGCTGCTGTTGCGTTCGCACAACGGTCAAAATAGATGCGCATATGTTATTTACATACCCATCACTATTTTTGAATTTAAAAATTGGCCTTACTTAATGACATAAAATTTTAAGATCATATACAAAGCGAAAATTACCTTTCAGATTTTGTGGTGGCAAACGACGTTCAGCTAAAAAGTTGAAAATTTCAACCTTATAGTTTTGGCTGTTAATGAGTTAATAATAATTCGTACAAAATAAATTGAAATCGAAAATATTTTGTGCAGGCATTTACCTGCATTTATGCTGCGTCCAGGGAAGAAATACTTAAACAAATCTGATAGTTACGCTACTTTTATTCTACGAGATTCCCAATGTGACGTCACATGTATATTGTCCGAGGCTAACGAAAAGACAGGCTACCGCGGTGGGTCCGATTCTTCTTTTTTTACAGACCGCTGGAGTCACGTGATGCTCGAATGCACCAATGAAGGTGAGTGAAAAGAGCATCACGTGACTCCAGCGGTCTGTAAAAAAAGAAGAATCGGACCCACCGTGGTAGCCTGTCTTTTTCGTTAGCCTCGATATTGTCCATAAGATAAGTAAATAAGATAAGAGTTATTCCCAATCATTTCAAATGTATAGTTTTAATATTTGACGTAATTTTCACCTCAAATTTGTTTCGCGTGTAATAATTTACTTTAAAGTTTTTTTTTTCTACTGTTTGAGATTTACGTGTAAATATGTAATTCATTATGTGTAAATGAATAATATAATTCAACAATAATGCTATTGAAATATCAATTTGTTTTAAAAATTAATAGTATTTCTTTAATAGAATGCAACATTCTTTCTTCTTGCTGTGAATGAAAGAGATTAAAAGAGTAAATGATATCATTTTCGTATTATTGATGTCATTTACTCCTTAAATTTAAAAGAAAACCAAGTGGCAAAATTTTATTCTCTTTGCATTCAGTTGGGCAATTATTATTTCACATATTCGTTTCAGATATCCGGATGGTTCTAAAGGTCTCATAATAGCTCTTAAAATTTCGAAATGTAAAATATTAAAAAAGGAATATTATTGAAATACTAACTTCTTTTAAATTTTAATGACATTTCACTAAAACCTACAACAAAAATTTTTTATTGCTGTTGATGAGAGACAAAAAAAGGTAAATGATGCAATTTTCTCATTTTCCATTTCAAACTGAATACAAAACAAAGCAGGCAATGTTATCCTCCTTGTATTCAGCTGAACAATTATTTTCATATATTCTTTTCACATATCCGAATTAGTGTTTTTATGAATTTGTTTCATTAATATTTAAAAAATAATTACAATAAGATATCAATAAATAACAATCCCAGATAATTTCGTCTTCACTTTCATTAAGCGTTTACATAAATGACGTCATTTGGACGAATTTGCTCACAATATTCCAGCTTATGAATTAAAATAAATACTTAGAAAATTGTATTTTTCTCTCTAAGCCATTTCGGCTTTCAGTCTCTTTGTGAACCACCTGAAAAAAGGCTATGTTGGAATTATTATTATTTTTTTAAGTCATTGGAGTTTATACCAAGGAGGAAAATTACAGACGATTTTTTTATTTCTAAAATAAAATAATCCCCCAAGATCGAATATAAGAAAATAAGTTTTTATTTCTTTAAATATTCTTGTAAAACAAATTTAATCACAATATTGATATCACTATCGATTGAAATAAAAGATAATTTAAATTAGAAAAGAACAAAAAGATGAAATCTAATAATCCCTATATTTCCCCTTCTTCTCCCTATTTCCACAAAAATGATTTAGTTGCCATAATATTTTTGAATCTGGAAACGTCATTAAAAAATTAATATTTCGAAAACTAATTCGAATTTTAGAATACCATTTTTGACATCTGTGAATCAATACGGATAATTGTTGTTAATTTCACAGCCAAACATTCCATATTTTAGGAAAAATAGCTGTAAAACTAAATCAGACGTTTAATCAATCGTTTCATAAAATCGTTGCATAAGGTCGTTCCATAAATTCGTTTCATTAGGATTATATATATATATATATATATATATATATATATATATATATAGGGTAGACATATGTGCGATATTTACTGCTTTTTTGACATTTTAATGCCAAAATGGAAGTCAGTACGACTTTTTGGAGGAGGTACAAAATTTTTGAAGTTTATTATATCATATCATAAAATCCGAGAGATATAGGAATGTTTTTCTATGATGAACACCATGCAGTATTCGCTGACGCATTTATCAATCCATCGTTAAGAAATTTTCAATTCTCCCCAGGAAGTTTTAATACTTATTTTTAGTTATTTCTTTGATATATATTTCGTGAATAAAATAAAATAAAATTATTCTTAAAATTTTTTTGGTTCGAACTAAAAATTTCTGAATCGAAAAACTTATACATTTGGCTACACGTTTCACAATAAATAAAAATAGACTTAAAATTCAGCATCCCATAATGTATTTAATGCATTTAGTGACATTTTTTAATAATATCACGAAGTCATACCGGATGTGTGGCTGACATTTTCGTCTTTTTTATTTATTTTTATTCTAATAGATAATTTATAAATTTACAAATATGTATAAATGCATTGCTCCTCCAAAAAAAATGAATGAAATTCTCGTTATATAAACCTGGGTATTATGTACTAAACATTTTATATGAATTAAAAAATACATTAAAATAATTTTGAATAAACCGCCCGAATTTATTCAAAAGCAGATACTTATTTTTTGTATAGAACATGGATCTTTTTGTGTTGTTATTGCACCTTTCATTTGCTGTAATGAATAATTTAACCGCAAGAAATTCAAGCAATCGAATATTTAGAGAAAATAATTTAACACAAACTTGATATAAAAAATATTCTCTTGCAGAATGAGCCTTTATTTGAATGAAATGTTTCGTAAAGACTCTCCGAATAAAGAAAATGTGTTGCAGGCTTTTGTACATTTTAACCGACGAAATAAACAATGAAATTTAATCACTTTTTATCACTAGTTTCTTTAAACTTCTACCTTTTCGGAGAAGAAAACGTTTTTCGTTAATATTTAACGCTGAAGAAAAGGAAAAACTAAACTTTTAACTGCTCTTCCGTAACCAAATATGTATACTTAGATTTTTTTACGATTTTCGAGATAGATGCTGTTTGGCGATCCTTATGAAACCTGCCAATTCTTTAAATTGCCTTATTTGTTTTTTTCTTATTTAAACTAGTGGATTATTATTATTATAATTTTATTTTATTTTTTGCTTTAATATGTTCATATGATAAGAAATAAATTTCAGCGCAATTATTTTCAGAAAATAGATGGATGTATAATTTATACAAATTAGAAAAATATTTTTCTAGATTTTTACAAGTCAGATTTGACACTGAAAAATATTTAATTTATTTTTTATTTTTGCCTTGTTTCATGCGCACTTTACTATGCAGAAGACGTACTTAATTGTAACGTTTATATTTCCTTGTAAATGACAAGAAAGTCCATGTTTAAAAAAGATGCTCTATAATCATGCTGATACATTTAATCACTGATGATTCTGAAACAAATATTATATGAAATGGTTGGTCTTCTCTTGAAGGGGCAATTTTAGGGGGACACTAAATTACTTTAACTTTGTATGCCACGACGGACTTTTAAGTCCTATTAAAGAAAGTGCAATATAAATTGTCCACTAGGTGGAGCAAAAAGTTCTGGGAAATTTGTGAAAGTTGCATTGTTATGCGCAAATTAACCCTTTCAGGGGCAAGGTATACGTAAAATGTTGAAATAATTGCGAGACACCAGTATTTACAAGAGAATTTATTTGTAAACATGTAAAGGTATATTTTCGCATGCTTAATAAAAGTGGGATTTTCATTAAAAAATTCCGGTGTCAATGTGACAATTAGGGATTAAAATTATGTAATGCCATAGCGGCATCACTGCCTTTCAAGGGGTTAACTGCAAAAGCAACAAGGAGTATTCTTCAAAGTAGAGATCATCATATTCCATGATTTTCTGCCATCGTTCTGCCAGATTCCGAATTTGCTGAAAGTACCATGACAGCTCCTTCGAATCGAAAAACTCTTGGCATTCTTCTTCAACTTCATCAACACTAGAACCACAATAGCGGTCATTTTGACCGCTAAAAAATGAAAATATTTCCATTCTAACGAGATTTTTTTTTAAAGAAGTTTAATACATACCACGGAGAAATATGTTAAATATATATGTTAAATAGTTTTAAATAAAAATTCAGGTGTAAAATATTTTTAAAACACTTGAGTAAATTTTCCGGCTGTTCTAGTGTTAAAGGATTCAAAATTAAAGGCCCTTGAAAAAAGTGTTGCATTGATCGAAAGAAGACAGAATTGGATGGAGCCATGTCTAGACTGTACCACTAGTACTCCTGTATACGATAAAAATTCTGGTGACTATTAGATTAAAAATTTCCCAGAAGTTTTAGCTCAACCTAATAATTCGTCTAGCACTAATAAAAGTATATGGTACTTTTCATACATAATACTTTGCTGGATCACGTTCAGTAAGCACAGCGAAACAGTCGAAGATAAATATTTTTAATGTGTTTATTTTCTCAACATGGATTTAGCTTTTCTCCTATTAAAAATGTTTTACGAAAAATTTGAAACTATAAAATACTTTTCAGTTACAGATACCGGGTGTCCCAAAAATGACTGATGGATTTTAAAATTCAATAACTTGTAAACGGTGACAGTTATTATTATTTTTTGCAGGAAGGTTATGTAAGATGTTAGGAGTTTTTTTATGCTGCGATTCCCAGTTTTAGTTACAAATAGAACCGATAGATGGCGCTGCAAGCAATAAGCGCTAAATCCAGGCTCTATTTTTCGACCTCTCTCTTCTCCCATGCGAAAGAAGGATATTAAAACGATTCGAATGGATCCCGAAGTACCAAAAATCGGGTCTGTCACCTATTTCTCGCAGCACCATCTGTTGCTTGTAATTCGAACTAAAATCAAGAATCACAGTAAAATAACTCATGACATCATACGTAACCCTCCTGAAAGAATTTTTCAAATATCTGTCACCGTTTGCAAGTTATAAGACTTTAAAATTCATCAGTCATTTTTATGACGGATCACAATATATTTATTTGCATTGTTTTTGCACGAATTGTGCGGTTTCCATAACAGTATTTTTAGTTAACTAACCGAATTATTCTTGTAAATATTTTACAAAAAAAAAACTGTAACTAGCGATTTGTTAAATCATTTCCATTGAAAAATCTATCTAAAAATCAAATTGTTATTATATAAGTTTTCTTGGATATCTTCGGACATTAACGAAGAGAAATATTTAAGAGGAGCAAATTTCTGATTTTTAATTCGGGACATAAATGGTTAAAAAACACACACAAAAAAATTGTATTTTAGTCACATGAGTCAACCATGAGCCAAGTGCGAAGAACACTTTTTCGGATACTTAATGTTTTATTTCATATGAAAAAAAAAAAAAAAATCTTGCGCTGGGGTTGGGGGTGGGGATGTTCTAAAGTATAGGGCACAGATACATATTATTCATAGCATCTTCCTTATTGCCAGCTCTGTTATTAGATGTCGATCCTCTAATTATTGTTTGTATTTAGAACGAGAAAAAGTTTAATGTTTTAAAAATACACTAAAGCTATGTGCATTATATATGTGTGATAAATATGAATGTATGGTTCGATTAGGATGTTCATTCATTTAAATCGGTTAATCAGATCTTTACAACTGATCTTGGATGACACAAAAAAATTTGCATAACAATATACTTTAATATATTTTATTCTAGTTCACTCTGATATATATAAACAAAAGTAACAATAAGTTATTCCTAAAATGAACTAAAAATAAAATTATCTAAACAGTCCAAACAACAACTACTTCTAAGAAGATATTAATATTTAAAATGAGTCTCTGAATAGTTATTAGTTATTAGTCTCTAAATAATATTGAAAAAATGAAAATTTAATTTCATACCACTAAAAGTATATAAAAAGTTATTAATAAATAAATGGAAAATTAATGCATTGCAGCCGACCCTTAATAATCATATCACACTTCTAAAATACATTATAATTTTGAAATATAACGTTTAGACACAAAAATTAGGAAGCAATTAATGATTCGAAAATTACAGAACTGAAATCTGTCTAAAAACTCAAAAATCATCTGTTAATACACCCTGCAAATGAATTATATGCAAAAAATAAAATCTGAAACGTTGCACAAGTGTAAAATGTATGATTTTAAAGTCTATTTAAATGTTCTGCATTTACTGTAACATTCTACAATTTCTTTTTACTGTAAATATATAGATATATAGTATATTACATGAAATCCCTTAGTGAAAATTGTTCATTAATTTAGAAATCTTAGCTCTTTTAATTTTTTTCTTTTATCTTTCATTTTTTTTAATAACTTGTATGTGACATGCACTTTTAACTTTCGATCAATTTTCTTTCATCAAAAATATGCATTACACGCCGGAATATACGATATATGTTTTATACGAAAACTAATATCTGCAATATTTGCATGAGATAATTTAGCAAACAAAACTTATACTATACTCCTGAGGAGTATCAGTTTTTATCTAAATAAAAATTTTCGTAAAAGCTACACAAATTATATAACGTGTTGCACGCTTATATCCTCTTTTTGATATTTTTAGCCGACGAAGTAAACAATCAAATTTAATCACTTTTGATCTTTGCTTTCTTTTAACATACACTTTTCTGGGAAGCGCGTATACATCATCGCAATTTATTTTTCTCTTTAAATCTTCTTCGGCATTTCCCCCTATTATCATCAAAGAGAAAATTCTTTTGATCACCCGATGTATAGGTAATAAGATTTAAGATAACGCTTTATTACTTTTTTATAGGAAACTTTACAAAGCGAGTATATGTATGTGTATCTATATTAATATTCTTCTTTTAGAAAAAAAAAAAAAAGAGAGAGAGAAAGAAACATAGAAAACTCGATGATAAAAATATATATCATATTTTGCTCGAAATCGCTTCCTATTGTATCCTATTCCGACGTAAATAATGCGATCTTGTCTTGATTCGAAAGAAAATATAGACAAGGTGCATTTTTGTCATATATTTTCCCCCGTCTTTTATAAAAGAAATATAATCTCTTATTTTTCAAAAGGAGATTTATGAGGAAAAGAAATTCTAAAGTAGACAGCAGTTGAAAAACAGTCTTTTGAAGTAAACGACAACAATAATTGGGCTTATAGAATTGCCTTTTTTTTCTCTTTATTTTTTTATTAGTGGCTTGTGGTTGGTATTATAGCGTTATTGATTATATAAATATATAGTTATTATAAGGACTGATGCTTATCGATTTTAAACATAGAGAAAAGAACGTTAAATAATAGAACCAAACCTCCATTTTTACGTTAAATATGGCTCTTCTTTAAAAAATGTAATAACAACTTAGTTTAAGGCTCTGTAATTCGAAAATAACATCAAATATTGCGTTATTTATATCAATTAATTGCATTTATTATTTTATGTTCTAAATAAATATTACAGTAGTTTCGAAAATTACGAAATCCGATATACTTATTAATTTGTTTTCTGAAAATATTTTCCGGTTGCTGCAATTTATTTAAACAGTCTAAAGAATTTAAATAAGCAAGTGATACTTTTTACTATTTAGGGGCAAAATCATTTATTTATTTTTACTATATACTCCATAATTCCGTTCAGTAGTCGCGCAATCCTCATTAGACAAATTTTGGGATTATCTATCTTCAACCTCGTATAACTTTCCTATGCATATAGTGTTAATGAAATATAGCGCATGATTTCTGTAGGAAATTCAATGATGAATCGAACTATTTTTATTACAAAACTTATTTATGACTACATTAATGAAAGGAGATTCTTTCGTGTGTCGCTGTAGACGAACTACAAGTGTTACACAATCCCTTTTAGTACGGTACAACCTAAAGTAAACACAACATGTAAACTGAAAGAAAATTATGTATATGTATATAACTTAAAATTTGAACTAGCTGGCGAACTGTAGTCATAAATCAAACAAACTTTAAAACAGAATGCTTATTTTTTAGTGTTGACACTGTACAATTTTAAATCAGCATCATAAATCCTTTGTTAGTATATGCTCTATATATTTGAAAAATTACAAAACCAGTTGTTTGCAGGAAATTCAAAATACTTTTAGCCCCTTGAATCACAGGAATTTGCATTGGATTTGTGCCAAATGATAATTGGGATGGTCATCAAAGTCAGCAATCCCGGTTTTCTAAAACGCTATAATTTATTTAATCAGACTAATTATTCACCAGATTTATCCATCAGAAAAATGTATGATGATACATTTTGTAAGCACGTGGCTGATGATATCGGAAACAAATTGAAATTATTGCCATTTGAATGGCTATACTGTAGACAACTGATGTCGCTAAATGGAAATCAATCCGATACATATCTAACCACTGGCAAAACACTGTAAAAAGAAGATTTTTTTATGACTGACAGACTGTCGTTCATGATTGTCTGCGTAACATGTGGTCTGACGGTGAATTAGAATTTTTTGTGATATTATCTTCATACAGTTTCCACTCCATAATCTAGATAAGTAATTGGTTTCGGGGACATATTTCATTTATAATCTTATCTTTATATCTCTAAAAAATATGATAATTTGTAAACATCCAATGAAAATTATTTTTGTGTAAAAAAATATTTTTTGGGGAGTTTTATCTAATGCGATTCGACATTGTGATATTAATACGAGTAAATCCAATGAGATGTACCTAACATGACTTAGTGAACAGTAATTCAATAGGACGCTAGTTTTTTGTTTATTTTGCTGAAAATACGCTTTGATAAACATATTTGGTACATTTAAGACAACGACACGAATACACTGGAGAAGTAAAATTGGTACATTTCAACGGAACTTCTAAAAGTCAGATCTAATTAAATTCCAGAAATAAACGAGTTTTACTGACATTTAGAAAAAATTAATACTAATGAAGGAGTTTAGATTTCTTATCTTGCTAGATTCATTTAAAAACATAGTCGGAAACAGTAAAAAAAAAAAAAAAAAAAAAACAGTGAAAACCAGTCCTATAAAATAGACAGTGCGGATTTTTTTTATTTTAATTACAACACTTCTACTAGACATAAAGTGTTCTTCAAAGCAAGAAGAGTGCTTTTCCATGGCAAGAAGAATTTTTTTAATTCACAAGACTTTATTCTACTTTGAAAAAGGAGCATTTTCCCTGTTAACAGATAATTGGGGCTCAATTTTAATTGGAAAATGCAGGTAGATTGTTATTTAATTCCCCATTTATCTAGATCGAAAGATCGAACGCTGTATATTATTATGTGTCTACACAATGTGCACTTACATAATTATTGCATTTTACGCATCTTTTGTATAAATCTTTAAAATGAAAGATTTCTTTTAATATTATTCTTTCTCATATATAGAAACATCGACACTTAACTTGTACCAAATTTATCAAAATGAAATACCTATGAGTTTTCTGACATAAAAATGAAAAAAATATTCAAACGATGGTTCTCTTATTAAATAAACTCTCATAGGATAATTTATATTATTATTGTTTTGTTAATTTAACTTAACACTTTATATTTTTATTCACACTTTACTTTGTTTTCTTGTATGTATCTTTTAATTATTTTTATTTCATTAGTACTTTAATTAAAATTGTGTAAACAGAAGGAAATCCCATTAACAATAAAAATAAAACATCTTCATGTATGGAATATATAAAATGAAAATGTAAAATTTTATTCTTAGAAAATTTTCCATTTAAATTTTTTTTCTGATATAATTCTTCTGAAATTAGCTAATCTTTCTTGTTCACAAGTCGCAAAAAAGTTTTGTTTGTTCCTTTCTGTATGAAAAATAACATGCAGCATTTGTTTCTCTTAAGTAAGAGTCACGTAAAGCTGAATATTAATAATTATACTAATTAGGAATGGAAAGCCAGTCATGCCATTTTTTATGAAGAATTTAGTAAAAAATGGTGGTTACGCGATGTCTTACTTAAAACGAAGTCATTCAAAATCGCTCTGTTATATGTCGCTATATGTGAGCTAAAAAAAAAAAAAAAATGATGAAATTTAGAAAGCTCGGAAATATTCCAGATGGATCTTTGCAGTCAAACTAAATGCACGACAAAAATTAAATTGCCCCAATTTAGAGTACAGAGGAGATGTAAAACAAATTCACGCTAATGGATTGTAATTCAATTTAGAAATTAGTCTACTAATACTTCATTTGATACAATAAATACCAAACAATATTCAATATATTTTTTAATTGTTCTAAAGGATTAATCGAATAAAAAATATAAAATATTATGCATACAGCTCTCTCTAGTATTACACCTTAACATGATATGTATATACAACTTTTAAAATCTATAATTGTTGAAAATTAATCTACATAATTATCGATCATAAAAAAAAATACATAAAGTAAACTTTTCTTTATTACAAAACACAGACACTTCAGAAAGGGTTTTTTAAGCTTAGGTAACTTCCATTTAAAAAATATCTTTAATTAATTTTGGTCGGAGTTTTCGATTGCATTTATGCGTAGAATTCACATCTGTCATGAAAACGATTTGTATATTTTAAAAACCTCATTCTTTTCGAGTTATGCGCTCCCTCACCCTACAAAAAAGGAAATATTAATGAAATTTCTAGGGTAATAATTATTGTAATAATAAAAACATCTATATTTCTCTGCTATGCAGATAAGGATATTTTTTATAGAAAGAAAAGTATAATTATATAATTATAAAACTATATAGGGTAATTTGCTTAGTTATTTTTTAGCTATTTCAAAAACTATCGAGACATATTTGGTTATTTTTATCATAGCTTACTCATAATTTCGTGTTAAAGGAATTGAGAAGATATATACACGAAAGATATAAATTAATTTCTGGAAAGAGACTGGTTTTGAGAAATAAGGATTGATTTACCCCAGTAAATGTGATATAAAGAACTTCCAAGAGCTTACATATTTAATAATCGAATACTAGACACAAATGAGTTAAATTTACTTAGAATTCTTAGAAAACTGCAGAAAAAATCATAAAAATTAATACTCGCCAAACACCAACGTTTATTTTTAAATTAACAATATACCGTTAAAAAAATTTTTTTAAACCATTTAATGGTGTAAAATAATCAGTTGAACTACAATTTAAATCTTCTTAACTTCAGAAACATCTTCATTGTTCAGGCAAAAGTATATTGAAGAAGGGCAAAAAATCATACATCATGCACAGATTAGGAAACGCTTTCCAACATTAATATAATATTATTACGAAATTTTATTTCCTTAATACAATGAAACGAGATATGTTAATAAGCAATTTATAGAGACGAAAAAGTTGGTAAATATCCATTTCTAGCAATACCTGTCCATATTTGTTCATGTGTTAGAATTCTTTTGTGCAGCCCTGTATATGATCGATAAAATTTATATATACAATACACAAAAATGAGATACATAGCACAATGAAAAATGCGCTTGCAGCAATTATCGATCATAGTCAGATCATAGTCAAAATCGAATAATTTTGTGTGTCGCTGTAAATCAACCATAAATTCTACGCACTCCTCAATATATATAAAACATGTTGTAGTGCACCAAACATAGCCTTTTTTAACTTTATTATGTTTGAAGTATAGTAACATCAAAAAAATTCACAGAAAATTGTTTTATCTATACATCATAATGTTATAGAATTAATTAAGGGTTCTATAAACGAACTATAAATTCTAATTTTTATATATTTTTGGGAAAGCAAGTTGTAGTCAATTTCAGTAACACATGTCAATCTCATTATGTTTTAAAAATCATAACATCAATAAACGCAGCGCAAACGATTTTTCCTCATAAAAGATAACGGAAAGGTAACTCATCTTGTAACGGAAATCTTTTGTATGCCCATGGAATTGAACTATAAATGCTACATGTTTTATTTTCTATAACGATCATTCTATAATAAAAATCAGTAACATATAAAAAGTATATAGTAATCCGAGTATGCTTACAAGAGTTAGAACATGACAGATGGAGAGTTAGACAGGCCAGCTGAATTTATAAACACTTTTCAACTACGTCAGAAAAATGTAAAAGTTCCAAATAAGTGAACTTTTTATACCGAATCAAATAGATGTGTAGACTCTCAATAAGCTGGAGAGGCGTGTCTTCCTGGTGCACGCTTCAGTATTTTAGTTTGTCGGGTTCACTTTTAATAAGGTGTTGGGTCTGATTATCACTTGTTTTGTAAAGACTAACCTTAGATGCTTTATGGATCAGTACTATATGAATTTAAGCTTAAATGTTTTACTAATTTTTTATTCAAAATTTTAATAATATTTGTTATTAAAAGTAGATAAGTTTATATGTCAGCCTAAAAACAATTTATGATTCAATTCCTTACCATTTCATGGTTTCTATTAATGAATCATAGTACAATTTTTTTTTTTCACATTTTAAGGTTGAAACTACTACAAGACAAAAAAATTGGTTCAGCCTACAATACAATTTTCGACAGTGAAAATAATCCAAATATAAAGTGAATCAAAAAGGAAAACTATTTTAAAATTCCCTATTCGTTTTTATTTGCAGTAGCTTAAGTACAGAATCTTTCAAAATGGTAAGCTAGCGGAACAAAGTGATGAAACATTTATTACTTTAGCTGGAAAATTACGGTGAAGGAAATTGAAAATGATATATATTTTACATATTCTCAAAATTCTTAGATCATAAACTGTAAAACTGCGTCAAACACACAATAATGACAAAAAAAAAAAACTAATAATAAAGCAAAACAACGCCAAAAGCAAAAGGAGAACTGGATGATATATTGAATACAAGAAGGGAACAAGACAGAGATAAATTGAAAAATTCATGGATAAAGAAGGAAAAGTAGTTCATCTTAAAAAGAAGAAAGCTATCAAATTGTCATCTAATATGCCGTAAATATATTTAGAAGCTTTGTAAGCTTAACTCTATGTATAAGAATATCCCCAAGGCTTGAAAAATATCTCCAAATGCGTTTTAAATGACTACAGCACAACAAAATACAAAGATGAAAAAGCATCGATTTTTTAATTTATTTTCAGTTGCGAAATGTTTCTTTTACATACAGAAGTATTAAAATGCATGGAAATTTTTTTTGAAGATAAATAATTCTTCTTCTTCAACAATAAAAAATACACTACCTTAAAAAAAAAAAAAAAAAAAAAAAAAAAAAAAAAAAATCTTATGCTTTCCATTTTAATCTGAAATTTACCATTATAATAATTGTGAATGTTGTATACTAATAATGGAGCGGATTTTTCAATATTTTTTAATCGAATTTCGTTTTTAAGGCAGGAAATTCTTTCAGTATTGTTAAAAAGTTTCATATTATTGAAAAAATGAAATGGAAGAATAAATAACTTGTATTTTTTTTTAAACTTCATCAGCAAATCATGCTAAGTTACAGAATATATTTGGAAATAATAGTATTATCTGCAGAAATTAATTTCTATGTACTAAAAATGAAACATTTATCTCCTAAACGCGCACGACCTGAAAGCACCAGAATTTATATAAACTTTCACAACATAAATTAAATAAATACAGTAATAATACAGGTATTTCATTTGAAGTACACATAAAAATGCGTGTGACTAAATATAAAAAGGCGCAAATAAAATTTCGAATAGTAGAATAAAGCAAAAGTAAAGGGAAAATGTTAGCTTCACATATATTACTGCAAATCCTTATTACTCCTTATGGTCAGCTTAAAATGCCTATAATTAGGACAATTTAATCATAAAAATGCAGATTGGTGAAAAACATGTATAAAATTCAAAGGAATGTGTCAAAGAAGATTGCAATAACGAATAAATATGTGTGATACTTTGTTGTTGTTGTTGTTACATTTAACTACACAAAACTGCCGCATATAATGAGAAAAATCCACGATGAATGATTGTTGGCATGATATTTGTAAAAACACAACTACATTCACAAGCAACAAATAGCGAACCAAATGTTTTTCGTGTATTTTCGCACGAAACAGTAAACAACCAGGTAGATCTGTAGCAGATTTTAACTTCACAAAACTGTTGCATATAGTCAGACGAATCCAGAATGAATGGTTGTTGAAAGTACATTTATAAAGAACACAAATATATGATCAAGCAAGGAATAGCGAACTAAATATTTTTCTAATAATTCAAACGAAACCATAAACAGTCAGGTAAACCCGGAGCAGATTTGTCGGCTTTTTCCAGTTGATTGATCACTGACTTATCGCGGAAATATTGATACGATGAAGGGAAAAGTAAAAAAAATAATGTCCGTATCATGCATTTCATTTTCTTTCTTTTTTTAAATACGCTCTCTCGTCATACTGCTCGTTCAGTAATATCGCTCGCTTTACTCGTCTCCGGAAAAATAAAAATTCTCGTACCTTAGAACAAACTTTTATTGTATGTGGATTACAGCAAATTGATTTTTTTAAAGTTTATAACTAATAGCAACGTACGTATAGACTAATATTATGGAGTTTAAAATAAAAAGATCACCAGTCGATTATCATATGTAGGGGAAGGTGGCCAAAAATAATCCTAGCGGTCAAAACGATCCACATAGGTTTTCTTCCAGACAGGTTGCGCTATCTAAAGGGTAACACATAAACTAGTTGTGCCAAGTGAAGAAGAAGCAATGGCGGTATTCAAGCGATCGCAGTATTACGCGTCTGAAAAGAATTCTTTGTAAAAGTGGTTTTTATTACATCTCTTATAAGATAAGCACTAACTTTTATATTTATTTAGATATGCAGTTTTTCATATACAGAAATATGACTTGGTTTATTTAATAGAGTGTGTTTTTAGATGTGAATTGCACTTGCCATGTTTGTTATGTTTATCGGCGTCATCCAGTTATATGACCTAAAATAGACGGTCATGTTGCTGGGTAGAAAGATCCATTATGTGGATTGTTTTACTACCATTTCCTTTTCTCAAGAAAATCCGGTGCCGCATCCTAGCCATGATGGGAGCCAAATGTGTGACCATCCCAAACCTTTCTCTCTAACTCCATGTGTTATGCTACGATCATAATTTTCAAATATTTCATTTTATTGTTTTTTCAAAATTGTTTGTGACACTTTTTTATTTAATAATTTACATAAAATAAATTATGTTTGTTATTTGATTGTAAAACTTATTTTATTTCATTATGTATTGTCATAATTACTTTTATATCCTTTATTTTGCCGATGGAAAACAATTTGCAATTATTTTTAAATGAAGGATCATTTTGCCCTTGGGTGAGGGTAAAATGATCCTTTGAAAACTTTTTCAAAAATCTATCTTTTTCATTACTCAATTTGGGTTTAAAATAATATTAAAATATGTTTATAATGCAAAAAAAATATAGTGTAAAACATATTAGCTCTGCGAAAGTTTCATTTAAACAGTTATGTTATTTTACACAAGCTTTTTTCTTAAGGGGATCATTTTAGTCGATCTTCCCCTATTTATGTTTGGCATTTGCAATTACTGTCTTCGTTTATTATCGGTTCTTTTAACGTGTCGCTTAAAATATAACAATTGTAATAAAACACTCATACTATAATATATATATATAATTGTATAATACTTATATATAACTTTAACTGTTGAATGCAGGCGCTATTTATGTGTGTATGTGTGTTTTATTATATATTGTAGTATGAGTGTTTTATTATAATTATCGTAGATCGATGTAATAGTAAAATCTATTCATCGTTGTCCTGTCATCCAAGGCTGTCGTATAGATGGCTGGTGACTTCCCCAACATGGTTTATTAGTGAGAAATTGCAGACTCAGGCATCGGCCGGAGTAGCTCAGTGGTTAGAGCAGCAGTCTTGTATACTGTGGTCCGGGGTTCGATTCCTGGCTCTGGTTAATTTTTCACTCCAGTTGGGTTTATTGTATTTATTGTATGTATGTCTGTATAATATTTATATATAACTATAACAATTGTACTTTAACCGCATTAATTGACATCTGTTACAATAAGTGCAATTTTTATCGTAATTTGTACAAAGAATTGTAATACGCATAATAAACTAACACGTTAGATAAAAATATAAAACACTTGCTTGTTGTTTATAATGTGTGTAGTAAGTCATGCTTTGGCTATCTCGCGCTTTCTTTTATCAATATGCTCGATATAACAAGGTTTATAATATTATGTCTTTGAATGTCCAATATTTTATCATTGTACATCTTGGTCAAGAAAAAAAAAATGCTTTTTTTTCAGCACTATTGTCTCATCTCAGCTTTAAAGGTATTTCAAGTTAAATTGAAATACGTGAATTTTTATTCACATTGCTAACAAGACGTAAAACCAACAGATTGAAAAGTATCCAGGTCAGGGTTCGAACCTGGGTCTTTGGTTCGAGCCCAAGCCTGGATACTTTTAACTCCGTTGGTTTTACGTCTTGTTAGCAATGTGAATAAAAATTCACGTAATTCAATTTAGATTTCTTGATCGCAAGTCATCTTTTAAAAATTATTATATAGGTATTTCAAGTTATTTCTTTTCTAGGGACTTGAATTTATCAATATGCAGGGAGAAAGAACATCTATTTAAAACCAAATATTAACGGCGAAGCTATTGTAATATCCTACATTTATAATATTTGCACTCTCTGAGAAAAAAACACAATTGTCCAAAAAGTAAAATATACAGTCATCAAGTTGCCAGTACACACCTGTGATTTGAAGAGATTTTTTGTGCTGTTTCATGAAATTTCCGTATTTTACTGGGACAATCTTGAACTTAACTTTAGAAAATTCTATTTTTTGAAGGGAAAAGGGTATACGTAAAAATTCCGTTTCTGATACAATAAAAGTACTAATCAACATGGTTGCCGGAACAACCTCGTGGTTTGTCTAAAAGACCACTTTATATTGTACGATTTTGGTTAATTTGTATGTGAAATTAGGGGGAACGTTAGGGGATTTTGTGTTTTAACGAAATATAGTCAAAGGAAAAATACGTTCCATCATGGATTTTTTTTAAAGTACAGTAGCGTCCCTGTTAACCGGATCTCCGCTTTAACCGGCCGACTTTTCAGCCAAAATTCAGGGATGACGACCTCGGGAACTCAGCTGATGCTTTCGAGTTGAAGTGCAATCCCGAGGAGAAAGAGACAAAATTCAGAAAGGAGAACGTCGGTTCTAAAAGGATATGCTTTGACATTTACCAGTGTTGAATTCAGGGAGGGGCCTGCAGGGAAGGGGGGCAATCTCCTTAGGAACAATGGGATCTCCCCTTCCCCCGGAAGATTTGAGATTTTGTGTTTTTAATCGTGAAAAGTAAAATCTCTCCTCCCCCTCCCCGGAACTCTATAATGTCTGATCTATCTGCCAACTGTTTTGTACAAACATTTAAAAAGCTTGAGGGATGCGAACAGATCACCGTAGAAAATGTATAAGAGTTATTTGAGTCTGATAACGATCTCAAGCATGAAGCATTATTTGACGAGGATATAATCATGACTGTAACTGATGTTGTTCAATACGAAGACGATCCTGATGATAGCTCAGTTGAAGTTGGCACTGCTAAAATTCCTCATACGGAAGGGATAAAAGCATTAGAGTTGGCACTATGCTACGTTGAGCAGAGGCAAACAACTTCTCGGTTAAGCGTATGATGCTAAAGATATGGAGATATTATGCTGCAAAATGTCGGAGATTTTATTTTCAACAGAAGAAGGTCACTAATTTCTTTATGGTTGATTAACTTAAATATACATAATGTAGAACAATTCCAACTTCTTATAAAGGTGTGTGACACGATTTTCAACAATTTAGTTTGTGCCAAATATTTTTCATTATTTGTTATCAGTGATAATTTTTCTTTCAATTCAGTTAAATATAACTAGTATTCATTTCACAAAATATAGAAAATATGTACTTTTTTAACACTACACAAATTGAAAAACTAAATTCATCGTATGGGTTTAATTAATTAAATTACGCAGATATTTATTTAATATTTTTTTTATTTCTTCGCTTTAACCGGTTTTTCTCTTAACCGGTTAACCCTCGGTCCCGTTTAGGCCGGTTAAGAGGGAGGCTACTGTATATATAATATATAGTATGTGATTTAAGTCGGCAACATCCCATTTTGTATGCACACACAAAACACACAGAGATGAATGAGACATCATTCGAAGGATTTTGTTACTGGATTATGTCATATTAATGTCACCTTTTGTTAACCCTTTTCGGCAGACTGTGCCCGTGTCGGGATACGTAATTTTAATTCCAAACTTATGAACGGCACCAAGAAGATTTTAGTAAAATTTTGCTTTTACAATGAACATTATGGAACAATGGAACAATAAAGCAGGTGTATGGATTCCCTAGTTGCGTGGCAACTTTACATCCAGGCGAAGAATATATCGTGTTACAATGCAATGGGAACCTTAGAAAAAAGAGCGTTTAAACGCGGCTAGTAGCCACGAAAAAGAGAAATTAAAAGCTAAGAAGATAGACAATTTTTAAAAGAAAAAATTGTTAGTATAACTAGTAGAAAAAAAAAATGTTCCATATGATCTACATAAATGTCCAGGACAGGCGAAAAAGCTACCAAAGGAAGCCCCTTAAAAAAAAAGACTCAGTTTAGAGACCATACATTTAATATAACTTGATAAGTAAAAGTAGCAAGTTTTTAATTTCTAAAAAAGTCGTTTTAAAATTCCGGTGTCAGTCAATCATTTCATCATTTTAATCAAAAATTGCCTGTGCCGGAAAGGGTTAAAGTATGTTTTCGATAAAAATTTTCGAGTAATTTTTACGTGAGATTAGGGAATTTTGCGTATTTTGGAGTAAAATAGGCAAACCAATGAGGACATTTTTATGATTTATCGAAATATAATCATCGGAAAAATTGATTCCATTCATCGATTTTTTGAGAATACATATAATATAGATGATTTCTGTTGCCAGCATACCATTTTAATAGATATACGAAACGCACAACGATGAATTAATTGCCATTCGAAGGGCTTTGTAATAGAATTATGTCATAGTAATGCCGCATTTCATTAAAATATGTTTTGTGATTAAAAATTGAAGTTAATTAAATATTCTTATAAATAAATCGGTAACATAAAAATTCCAAATCGTTCAGTCACAACCAATAGCATCTATTTTCTGAAATGATGTCATAGAATCAGTAATTAAGCAAAATATCAATATTACTGAATTAGTAATTTTTCTAGTTTCTGTATAAGTGGATTATAACAAAAAATACATTTGCTGCTTTTTATCCAATTAAATCAGTAGATTTATATTCAATTCAAAATTTTGTTATTTAAATGCAGAATAATTTGTCTTTCATACAAATTGGATTTTTAAAATATGTTTTTTTCAATATCTTATAAAGAGAATAGGCAAATAAAAAAAGGGTTTTCATAATTTTTCAGTTATTAATATTAATAGTGTTTAAATACAAAAGTAACGACATATTTATCTGTAAAGCGTTCTTAGTTTTTTTTAAATATTAAAACTATATGTGATTTAAATAAAGGAAATTTAATAATATTATCACGATGTAATTAAATTTACGTAATTTCCACTCAATTTCTGTTTCACAATCGCCAAATTAACCTATTGTCCACTAAAGATATTATTTTTTTAGAAAATACATTTATTTTTTATTTTATTGTAACCTTAGTTTAAAAAAAATAATAATAGTAAGTATCGCAATAGTACACATACACATGTCCAAAATTAAGGTTACAAACATAAAATCTGTGAAAACTGATGATCTATTCACTGTGTTGCCACGAAATTTGACACAGAGGTATACTATAATGGGAGAAAAAAATATAGCAATACTAGGAAACAGGAATTCTGCTTTTTCAGAATTAGTGCCGCCCCCTATGAAAAGAAAATATATATATATAAATGTAGATAGTACAAAGTATAATTCAGTTTGAAGACATAACACACACTTTTATTTTTTATAAAATGACGTCATTCGCATTCGCTGAAGAATTCCATATTTACGTTCGAGTCTTAAACAGCGTCTAGAGAAAAGCATGCCTATGACGTCACTATCGGAGAATAATACACAAATCCATCAAAAAGGCGATGTCGTCATTCAAGAAACTCGACCAAAAAAAGAAAAAAATAATCTAATGATTCATATGTCTGTAACATTAATATGGATAAAATATGCATAAAAAATATATATATTATTTAAAATAACTGTATGTTTCATCAGAAATCAGAAATTTATATTTTTTCAATACAGAACGTATTTTAATTTAAAAAAATTCAGTTGTTATGGGAAAAAGGCAACCAAAACATATAATTATCTACTATTTTTCCTTTATTTTCGACAGAAATGGTGTACTTCAGTTGCCAAAATTATAAAAAATAGGCGCTAAAAACTACAAAAAAATTAATATGTCAAAAATAAATTGAGATGCAGTTTTACAAACTGCATTTAAAAGCACTTTTTTTCCGATACAACGGTATAAAAATTGACAATGTGCGATGCTCGGAAGTTTAAAAAATTTCAATACAGATTATCAGTATTTAACAGTACAATGATACATCTGCTTTATTTTACGGCTGGCTTCTGTAACGGAACGTTACCTTTTAGAGACAACACTTTAATTGCTGGTCAAAAGAAATAGCATATCGGGGCTAATAAAATAAAAAATCTATAGTCACCCCACTCGCCTTTTCGAAACACTTCTGGAATAGAAAAGGATTCAGAAAAGTTTGTGACTCGATGGAGGCAGCTAGATTTGAAAACTGGAAATGTTACTTCTGAGTCACTAATGGTTGAGCAGTTCTCCGCAATATTTATGACTTATGCTTTGTCACATTTTCTTTGTGATTTTACCGGTCAGAAATTTTTTTGAAATCGATTTAAAAATTACTTTAACATCTAATTCGTGAATCTCTTCAAGCGAAAGTCTATACAGTTCTTCCGAAAGCGCTACATGGCATATTTGCCAAATGGGAATTCAATAGAAATATCTTCTTGAAGCTATCGTGTTCATTTACTCAAACGCATTCAAATATCACAATTACAAAATTTTCCGTAGGCTATGTGTTCGGAAAGGAAAACTGGGAACATTATCATCGAAAGTGCAAATTTAAAACTGAATAATTAAGGAGTCCTTTAGTGAAATTTTCATATGTTTTATTTTTGATGTCAACAACCATTTTTTATGCACGTAAACCAAAAATGATGAGGTATTATTCGAAATGTTTTAAAATAAGCTTGTGAAGTAGTACGCTCACTTTATGTTAAAATACGCCGTTTCATTAAAAAATGCAGTTATTTAAAAATAAATGTAAAAACATATCTGCAAATAATGTCAAAGATTACAAAGCAAAAGCTGCACGCTTGCATACTGGTAAAATTGAATTTTGTAGATATGTGCTTTGTGCATGTATGGTACATGTTAGATTTGTGCTTTATTACGCGAAATATCATGGATATATTATAAAGTATGTTTAATTTTAAGTATCCATATTAATATTACAAATAAATGAGGCAAAAGTATCGTTAGTTAGCCGATTTTTTTTGTCGAGATTACATCACTTTTTACTGGGTTTGTGTATTATTCCTCGATAGTCACGTCATATACGTACTTCTCTATAGATGTTATTTAAGACTGTTTCATAAATGTAGATTCTTCAGCGGATGAAAGTGACGTCTTTTTGTATAAAATAAAAGCGTATACTTTAAGTGCTAAAACTAAAATGTGTTTTGTAGAAATGCATCATTTTCACTCCAGCGGCTTTGAAATTCTTCACAGGTGGAAATATTTCATCTTTGAAAATAACGCAATTGAAATCACACACTAATAAAACGCAAAGTTTTACAAAAAATTGGAGTGTCTTTATAGAAGAGCAGTGACCTTTAGGTTAAAAGAACCTTTGTTTGAGGGTTAGACTAACCAATATAAGATGCATTGTAACTAATTTTGTAGGTTTACTATTAATTAATGAAACAGTTCTTTCTTAAACATATTCTTTTGTCGAAATTCGACGGTTTTCTCCTCGTAATAATAATAATATAATTTTTTTCCTCATCTGGGGTGACACTAAATTCTGAAAAAGCAGAATTCCTGCTTATTTTATTATTTTATTCTATTATATCCTTGTTTTCTGTTCCTAAAGTTTTAGTTGCCTACCTTTTAAACAATTTTTTTATATACTTTACTATACTTGGAAATTTAGTTTTAGATGAAATTGTACTGGTTTTAATCTAATTAAATTTACTTTTAAATTACTGGAAAGAAGGATAAAGTTTTGTTGTGTTATAAAGAATAAAAATTATTGCGGCCAAATATGTTTATAAAATAAGTAAAATGTACTAGCGTTTTAATAAACTTGTTAAAACTATTTCCGAGGATTTTTATAGAACAATGAGATTAAATAGACTTCATTTAGTGTCAGAATAATTGATATTTTATTTAAAACATTTTGTAAGGTATGTAGATACTATTTAACTGTTGCAGTTTGATCATTAAATTAGTTTTGATTCTCGGAATTGTAAATCCCTCCAAAACATTAAAATTGTAACAAATATTTTTGAACAGCTTTATATTTACTTTTAAAATGTATTTTTACTTTTAATCTTGTTAAATCTACTTTTAAATTATTGGAAAAGAGCTTAACAGATACTGAGTAAATAGGTTTTTTTTTTAAAAACGCTGCTAACGGTGAGATTATATTCTATATACGGAGTAATTAATTATTATAGAAGAAAATTCAAGTGTTTGTAAACAATGAATGCTTATCAATAAACATTAATAATATAATACAAATTAGAATGAAATGTTTTATAAATTATTTATGTATATGTTACCGTTAAAGTGTAAAATTCAGTTATTTCATAAAATACCTAGTTATGTCATGAAATAACTAGCCAAGTCCGTTAAAGTGTGTAAAATTATTGGATTCTATGGATTCTATTGGATTCTATTAAATATTCTATAAAATTATTGGATTAACCAGTTATTTTATAGAATAACGATTGCCTAACCGTTAAAGTGTAAAATAATTATTATGACATTAAAACAAATCTGTTATTTTATAAATTAACTGATGATAAATAGTTAAAGTCACTCGAAAACTACATTTCAAATTATTAATAAATGAATCTATAAGTAATATATCAAAACAGAATATATAATATAATATTAGTTTTATATTAGTAAAACAGTAATACAACATAATAGAATGCAGTGTGGCAATAGTTATATTTAAATTTTTATAAATCCTAATTACGTAATTACTAGGTATTTTGCTTTATCGGCAAAAACATTTACACTTTTTCAAACATATTACTAATAATTTTAAATATTATTAAAAAATGACACGTTGGCAGGAATAATTATGTTATTTAATAGCAACACTTCATAAACTTCTTTAAAAATTCATAATGCAAGAGCATTTTAATTTAAAATTTATGAAATACCTTCATTTTATTTTCCATTATTTATAAGAACAAGGATCGCTGTGATGACACTTAGATTTGCATTGCATATTACTTTTGATATAGGCACAATTTTTATTATCTATCGTTATCACACAATGCTATTACAATTATCACTTCTGCAATCGAATTTAATATTTTTTTCACGAGTAAGTATAGCAGCGTTTTCCTTTGTTTCACGCTTTTTTAACAAGGATTTCTACCGCTCTTGCATTAAGTTTTTATTATTTGCCGATTGATCTTTCATACCCGTAGAACTCATTCCTTAAAAAAAAAAGATTGAAAAATCTTTGAGAATAATCCCAAATGAAAAACGCTAACATAAATACACCGCTTACAAATTTATGCAAGTTCAATACACATATCGACAAAACATGCACTCCGAAAGACATTTAGCAATGAAGAAGAGGTCTAAGAAATTCAACATGACTGCGAAACAGCCATAACCGATTCAAAACTGACTTAAACCAGCTATAATCGGTTCAAACGGCTTTCGTGTGCCATCTTTAGTACTTTAACGGTTAGAAAATCGTTATTCTATAAAATAACTAGTTAAATCCTAAAATTCAGCAATTTTATACACTTTAATGGACCTGGTTAGTTATTTCATATAATAACTAGGTATTTTATGAAATAACGAATTATACGCCGGTAATATATATATTTTAACTGTTTTACTTTTATAATTTAATTTTCATTGATTAGCTTAAATGTTAATCCCTTTAAATGAAATACGCATAAATTAAACTGGATTGTAATTTTCTTTTAAATAATTCCTTCTAAGTCTAAAATTAAAATTTCTCTATAGAAAATATTTTATAATTTCGAAGAAGATAACTTTAAATTAAAATAATATTCGCTGAAAATGTCATTTATCATGTGTAAGGTACACTGTTAAAAATTTTGCAGCATTCTGGCAGGTCATTCAACCATTTTTTGAAAAAACGGTTTCATAACATTAATTTAACTATATTCTGACCATAAAATGGCCAATAATATGGTCAGAATAGTGTTAAATTACGGTTGTGTAATCGTTTTCGGAAAAAACGGCCAAATGACCTGCCAGAATGCTGCAAATTTTTAACAGTGTACGTTATTCAGAAAAAAAATCATTTTTTTATTATATTTATTTTTGAAAAAGCACAACATACTTTGAAAATCAAAATGGCAGAATCAGTGTATTTTTTAAATTTATATACTTCACAATTTTAAATACTATTACTATCGGATTAAAAAAAAAATGTGCACACATTCACAAAAATTCTATTTTTCAATAATGTTCGGTTAAAACATAAATAAACATTTAAATAAAATATAGTTCATTCATCGTGTGAAAATAAAGATTTAAAAAACACAATTAATAAAAGGAAAGTTCGCTGATTTCTATAAACGATGTTTTATGTATTTTATATAACTAAAACAGATATCTCATATGTTTTCCATGAAGCATATAAAAATATAAGATTAAATATACTTGAATTGCAACCAACTGAAAAACTGTCCCCGTACATAAATAACTAATACTCAGCTAAACATGACACAAGTAGCAAAAGAAATATTGCGCCAGACAACTTATACAAAAATTCAACCATATTTCAACATTTTCTAGGAAATAGTCTTTGTAAATTTAAGATAGAAATTTTTAAAGAAACATATTTTTCACCATTTCAGAAAAAAAGGATGTCGAAACTCATTTTAAAGTGATAGAATTAAATAAAATTTAAGGCAAATCAAGAATATTTTGTAGAAGCATTATTTTAAATCAAATGTTTAACGAAACTCATGCGGGTTTTTATTTTCCAACATTGTTGTTTACAATAAAAAACACACCAAACCTAACGTGTTTACGATAGGCAAACAAATTTTTATTTCTGTAATAAAAATAGTGATCTGAAACGTATTTTTAAATGGCAGAAAATGAAAATATTATTTAAACCAGCACGGCATATAATTTATTTGTACATTATACAGGTTTTTGCATGGCATTCGAATTAAAATTTTAAAATATAGTTTTATGGATCATCATAATTTTTAAATTTTAATAACAGAGCTTTGTGATATATATATATATATATAACTGAATTTCTGCTTGGATAAATTAAAACCCAAGATCACCTTTTACAAATGCTGACGAAGAATTTTTTAATACGTTCAATACAAGTAACAAAGACTGTATTCCTATATACAATAAAACTTTACATGGGTGGAGCAAGATTGGTCAATTACCGAAACATATACACACAAGAAGATATAATATATACACAGAGAGAGAGATGGAAATAAATATGTATGTATACTCATTTATATACAATCTATCTGAAAAGATTAGGCCCAACCTAAAATTCGATAACAAACTTGGAAGGAGGAGTATATGGAATATTTTCATGGTAAATATTCAAAATGCAATGGAAAAGAAACACCGTAGAATTATTACAATGTTTACATCACCACTATTTATTTAAAAATGACGACTTTTGACATTTTTGTTAAAAGATCACCGTCTCAAAACTTTAGGCACTTCTGCCAGAGTCTGAAAATGCTGGATTGGTTTCAACTAAAAAACTGGTTTCTCTGAAATATAGAATTACCAATTTCCATTGGCTATTTAAAAAAAAACTAAGTCAAAAAAGTGGTCACAAAATCTAAGGACTAAGACAGAAGTCTACGGATTCACAAAAAAAGAAAAAAAAAAAAAAAAAAAGAAAAAGAAATTTTAAATTATCTTTTAATTTTAAATCGGAAGGTAAACCCTTTATTGAAACTTTTAGAACAATGAGACTTTAAAAGCGACGAATATATTACGAACGTGCTACAAATAACAATTTTGACCGAATAGTTTCTGGATACATATAAGAAGTGTTCGGACTGATTGAAAAATTGGAAGATCGGTATCAAAATAAAATATGTCCATAAAATAAATTAAAAATAAATATAGGTTTCAATGTTTTTAAGAGCATAATGCATAGATGCATAAGATAATTCAAGGAATTTGTAAAAAAAAAAAAAAAAAAAAAAAAAAAAAAAAAAAAAAAACGCACATTTCGGACTGGGACGTGTTTCTCAATTTATTATTCAGTAACGCAAAAAAAATGTAAACATGAAGGTTCCTGAGGGTTGAATTTGATACTGGGAAACCACAGGAAACAGTCACTTACTATCTTCAGTAGGTCATAAGGGGTAAGGGAGCGAGTGGATTTAATGGTCGTACCTCCCTAGCCTTTCTCCACGGGGCACAAAATGTCACAAAGTTACAAGAGACACTTGAGCAACACATACTTTCGTTTGCCTACATCTTACGAAGTTTAAAGTGGAGATTTAAGCACAACAAGGGAATCAACAACTCACATAATACAAAACAATAGCTTTGGGCATAAAATATTTTCTTTTTAATTAAGCCAGAGGTTTAAGTCCAGACACTATCTTGATTGAGAGCATTTGGGCTATTCTAACCCGTGAAGTATACAAAAATGCAAAGCAATATTACTCAATCTAAAAGAGTTCTTTAAAAAAAAGTATAGAATTATTTGTGATCAATATCATTTAAAAAATTAATTCATACAAGAAAAACACAATTATTTGAAGTTATCCAAACCAAGGAACAGCTATAAACAAATAGCATCATGTAAAACTGGTATATGACCTTTTTTTCATTCTGACTAAATTTTTGAGACACTGAATAGTTATATTTTTTATGCGTTTTTACTGAAAGTTAAGAAAATTTACCAATTCATTCATTTTGATATGATTTCTCTGAATAATTTTACAGAATCTAATAAGTAAACAACATATTTTTGTTTAATTTTGTATTGTTATTTGATAAAGGACATTTTTATATTGTGCCTTCACTTTTGACTTTTATCTGTGCTGTATATTCCGGCGAACAACGTGCAAAATTGAAAGATAAAAAATATGAAAATTATATTGCACTCGGGTTAAAAATCTGAGATTAACCATTTTACTATTATTTGGAATATATATTGTCTCAGTGGACTTATTTTTATGCAATTCTTACCACTTTTGAAAAATTATCTCTGTTATAAACTTATATACAGTGATATTTTCAATAGAAGTGTAGCACAAAAAAAAATATTTTTAATTTTAGTGTGATAGAATATATGAATAATAGCATGCTATAAACGTAATAAAATCATTAAACTATGACCATAAGCGTTGATATTTCTACATTAATGGGTGTCGATGGGAAAAAGATGAATAATGTTCACTATCAAGTTACGACAAAGGATTTTTTTATTATATTTTTAATTGTCCTGTATAATAATTTTTGCCATATATTAGATAAGTTTCCTTTTGGAAAGGAACCCCGGCAAGTAAAATGTTGAATACACTTTAAAATTGAAAAAGATAGACGGATATTCAATGTGTGCATTTAGCACGAGACCGTATAATTTTTTAACATATTTTTCTCATTCATTTTTTTTTTTTTGGTATCTTTTACTTTTTGTATCTTCATTTTTTAGTTACAATTAGTGAAATATATTGACAGTGTTCAATTAATTTAGCTATTTTCCTGTCTATTATATGAAATAACGCATTTTTTGCAACATGTAGTTGTTTTTGACGACTGAACATTAAACAATCACGAGTCACGTTTTTTTTTTTCCATTTACAATAATATAAGTTCTATATTACTGTGCCAATTTATTATTAAATCCCTTTTTTATTTATTGTTCGGTATCATCTACTTTTAAAATATGTTTATAATTCTTGACATAATGAGATTTTTTAGTAGGTTCCATTTATTGTTTTTTTTTTTTTTTTTTTTTTTTTTTTTTTTTTTTTATACCATTGCAATTATTGAAAGGTTTTACAAGCCTTCTTTAAATGAGAGATGCAGTCATTTTCGTTATATATATATATAATAACTATTTTGACATACAATAAAAAAAAAACCCTACAAATATTCATTTTTTTCCTTTTCCACCCATAAATGTGCTTGAATTTTATGCAATTCAACTTATGTCTCCAGCTATGTTAAAGTTTTTTCTCATACATGAATAACTAATGCTTAGCGACACCTGTCGCAAGTAATAAAGACTTGAAGAAATATTTCTTTCGTAACATAAACTAAGAGAAAATTCAACTATTAAGCTACTCTTCCTAAATAAAATTTTTTGTAAATTTGGTATTAAAATGTATGTGCGGAGCAGATTTTCACAGTCTTCCGTAACAACAACTATGGAGTTGGGATTTTGAGAACGCACTTCTAAATAGAAAATTTATAAACATTTAACAAAAGGTTTTTGTGAAAAAATTAATTTAATAGGTAATAATACGTATTGGTCGAATAAGAATTTGAAAAGCAAACAGTAGAAATAAGTGTGACAAAAAATATTCGTACTTTGTTTTCATTAACAATATCTAATAAAATATAAATATTTAATATTTAAGGAAGTTGTAGTTAATATTTTTTTCTTTTGAAAATAATCATAACATTTTTAGTTAATTATTCCAATACACCATTACCACACATGAAGAAGTGAATCACTTTTTTTGTTTTTTAAATTTTATCATGTAACAAATTACATAATGTGTCCACTATTTATTGAAAGTAATCTTCGTCTTAGTTTGTTTTACGTCATTAAATAAACTGTAAAAAAATCTGTAAAAATTACTAAAATTTTTCTAGGAAACTGGGATTCCTAGAACTTTTTATGTAACATTAACAACAACAACAAAAAATGCATGTAACAGATACACTTTTGCACCGTAAATCAAAAAATCTGTAACGTTACTAAGAATTTTTTAGGAAACTGAAATGCCTGGAACATTTTATGTAACTGTAACCAGTGTTATAGATAAAAAATTTGTAAGATTACTGTAATTTTAGTAGATTCATTTGTAAAGCTACTGATTTCTGTAGCTTTACAAAAACTAGTTTTGTAGAATTACTTCTTTTTGGTCAGTGTACAGATAAAATTTTAGCAAACATATAACTTTACATCTATAGAATTTCAGATTTTTTTTTCTTTTTTTTTTTACAGTGTATACCTAATATTTCTATTCCTAAATAGTGGTACACAAAATAGCATGATTCGGACATATGTTGAGACCAAATGATAACTATAAATCAAAGAATGTCAATATCTATACTTCTTCACATAAAAATTAGTTACTGACCTAAACATATTCAGCTTTTTTAAAGAAATTTGAAATCGTGCACCATTTTCTATTTCATGTTTTAATAACATTACATATACTATAATATGCACTGTTTTAAATACTATTTGTATAACTCTGAACTACGAAAATCTAAAAAAAAATATTTAATTGTAATTAAAAAATAATAATAATAATAGTTTTTAGAAATGAAGTAAAATTGAATAAATTTCAACATGTAATCAAACATTTATATGTGATTTAAAAATAGTTCATTTTCTGCAGAAAAATATTTTTGATATACTCAAACAGGGTGCTGATATAGATATATATATACATATTAATATAGGGTTTAGTTAGTAGAATCGAAAAACATTCCGATCATAAGGTCTTCCAAAATTCAATATTTTTCGACGAATTTCTATATTTTTACATTACGAAATAGTGTTTTTGCAAAGTTACTACGAAAGTTTCTGCATGGAGCAGATTTTCTCAGATTTCAGCGACAACAATATGAAAATAGAAATTCCAGAACACATTTCACATAGAAAATTCAATAAAACTCTCAGAAAATAAGGAACGTTGGAAGAAACGCCATTTTATAAAATGTGAAATACATTATTCGAAAAACAATTCGAGCACAAAACTGTGTTGCAAAGGTTATGAATGTACATAAAATTGTAGAAAAAGCGCATTTCGTTTTCTTTTAAATATAATGTGTAATACATCAGTACTAAAAAATGCGTAACGTTTTAACCATTTATCTACTGACGGTATTTATAGGTACCATTAAAATAACTTGTTTAAAAATTCATTTAATACACCAATTAGTTATAATGCAATTTAGAATGAGTTATATATACTTTACTTTATCTTGTTCTAAAATCATTATTGGTTACACACACACACAAAATAAATAAATAAATAATAATAAAAAAGCAATTTAACAAATTACAACAACCATTTGGAAAATGATTTTTTCGAAGACTAAAATTTAAGACATAAAAAATCGCACGGAGATGATCATACATTACGTACGCCATGAATTAAACATTAATAGTGTTATTACACGTAAAAATTGCAAGCGACAAAAACCGCATGCGACCCGTCAGATTTCTTAAAACTTACGTATTATCCACCTGAAACTGACGTATTATCCACCTGAAACTTACGTATTATCCAAGCATTTCATTGGCTGTTCGGGAAAAGGACGACGGAATGACAATGGAATGACGAATTTTAAATGAAATTTCATTCTTAAACTTCTAAACATACCACAATATTACTTTTTACATCGTCGTATAGAGAAAAAAAATGTACTTTTAAATGCAATTTGTTTGAAAGCTGTACCTCAATTTGTTTCTGAGTTATTACTTTTTTTCTGTAGTTTTTATTACTTTTTGGCCATAGGGGCAACAGAAGTATCCATCTCTGTTGAAAGTAAAGGGAAATACAGATTACTCTATAGACCAACCAGAAAACGAATAAAATGCGGATTAAACCAATAAAAAGCTTCAGATATGCTTTTGATTTCCTACCCTGACGAGGACAATAACCTTTTTGCCAAATGGTTAAAAATTAAAAGGATGATTTCTTTTGCCTTTGCATCCTTTCAGCATTCTTGGCGTTGGATGAGGGGGGATTTTTCAATTCTCTATTTCAATTGTAAGAAGATCATATTTGTACATTTCCTAGTTTTACAAAATATAAGAAAAACATTTAAAATAAAGATTTGAGTGGGGTTATAAATATTGCAAAAAATTCCTTAAATTCAAATTTATTTAAACCTTCTAAGTCCTTCAATATTTTTAAAACCCTTCTAAAATTTATTACATGATTATGTAAATTTTCTAAAATAGTTTAAAAAATTCACGAAAAATTCTTTAGAAAATAAAATTTTCATGAATTGATAATTCATTATATAAAGGATTAATGTGATAAAATCAATCATAAAAAGAATATATTTAAGCGATAATAAAAATGCATAAAGCGATATGCTAACGAAATAGGTAGGTTGAGGTACTGCTTTACACAATAGTATATTTTCGGACGGTTCAAGTCACGTGATGAACTTTTCATGATGCAGGTGGAGGGAAAACAAGAATACAGGTGCACGAAAAGAGCACCACGTGACTCTTGCAGTCCGAAAGAAGACGAACGCCAAACATAGGGCAGCAGCCTGTTTTCTTCCCCTACCTATTTCGTTAGCATATCGCTTTATGCATTTTTCTTATCGCTTAAATATATTCTCTTTATGATTGATTTTATCACATTAATCCTTTATATACTGAATTATCAATTCATGAAAATTGTATTTTCTAAAGCATTTTTCGTGAATATTTTAAACTATTTTAGAAAATTTACATCATTAGAATAAACCATTTAATACGAAATATATCGCATTAAATATCATTTTGACAACTTTTATCTAAAGCGTTTTCTCAGTTTGAAGTGTTAATTAATCCCAGTTATAAATATATAAAATAAATAAATAATATAAAAAAAATATGTATGGAAAAGGTATTTTTAACAGTTTCGTTGCACACCATAATAATAAAGTTTTTATGTGTGTAATCATATTTGTTACTGTAAATTTCAATAATATACGTACCAAAAATGCATTTTTTCTAAATAACTATGAAATTCTCACTTATATAAAATAGAGCTGATTTTTAAGAAAGCAAGGTTCGGTTATTTAAAAAGCTAGAAACGTATACGAAATTAGAAATAGAATAATACACTTCATATAGCCAATACAATAAAATTCATAGAAAAACAGTAACGTTGGAAGAGGCTATTGTTATCATGTCACACATACTATTTGAAAATAGATGAAAGAACAAAACATTATTTTGAATGAAGAACATGGAAATGGTATGAATGTACATAAAATTATTTAAAAAATGCGTTATTGCATTTTGTTTGGAGTAAAAATGGATTAATAAATTAACTCTAAAAAGAAATAATTTACATATACGAAGAAGACATTAACAATGAAAATACTTTTATAGCTTTTAAAAATATTTTAACGAGATTTTTAATGCACCCAATTTCTAAGTTTTTATTTGAAAATTTAGCAAACATAGTTTTACATAGCAAAACTAATTTTATTACATAAAACTTTTACTATACTAAAAAATAGTTTTTTTTTTTCTGTAAAATTTAAATCTGAACTTCTACATGGAGCATATTCCCTCACATTTCGGACAAAACAATATCGAAATAGAAATGCCAGAACAGATTCAGAATTCAGATGGAAAATTCAATAACATACACAAAAAATAAGAAACGCAAAGAAGAAGCATTATTTTATAATATGTAAAACGCATTATTCAAAAAGGAATGCTAGGGCTAAAGTGTATTGCAATAGTTATGAATGTACATAAAATTATAAAAAATGCTTTATTGCATTTTGTTCAGTGTAAAAATTAATAAATAAATCAACACTAAAAAGAAATAATTTATATATATGAAGAAGACATTAACAATGAAAATACTTTTATAGCTTTTTAAAATATTTTAACGAGATTTTTAATAAACTTTATAATATACTTATAACTACTTAAAATTATTTAATGCACCCAATAATGAACCAAGTTTTTATTTGAAATTTTAGCAAAACATATTTTTTACATAGCAAAACTACAAAAATATTTTATTACAGAAACTGTAAAATAGTTTAATACTTTTAGTATACTAAAAAATAGTTTTTTGTGTGTTTGTTTGTAAAATTTCAATCTGTACTTCTACATGGAGCATATTTCCTAAGATTTTGGGTAAAACAATATCGAAATAGAAATGCCAGAAAACATTTCAGATAGAAAATTCAATAACATACACAAAAAATAAGAAACGTTGGAAGAAGCATTATTTTATAATATGTAAAACGCATTATTCGAAAAGGAATGCCGGAGCTAAACAGTGTTACAACAGTTATGAATGTACATAAAATTGTAGAGAAAGCGAATTTCATTTTGTCTGCACTAAAGAATTCGCAAAATGTAAACACTGAAAGAAATTATAATGTGTTTATTTGAGGAAAACACTCATAACGAAAACATTTTTGAGTAATACGAAACAGAAAGTATGAAAAGGGAAGAAAATTATGTTACTTCTTTTTTTAAAAAAATAAGTTACGACTGAGAGTTGTTCCTTTTTCTTTAATGAAATAAGTTATTTTGTAAAATTGTCTTAGTGTGTACGTAAAAAGCATTAATTTTAAAATACGAAATAGAAAAATCACTTCTACCGTTTACAATATTAAACTTTTAGATAAAACATTTAAAGTACTATCTTTTCGCAGTGTTGCCAGATTGGGGATTTTGTCCCCATTTTGGGGAATTTTGAACCTCTAGGGGAATTTTTTGGGGACAAGTAGTTCGTGGGGAAATTTTTGGGGACTACAAATAATTTGGGGGTAAAACTTGGGGATTTTTTTTTCTATTTCCGTAAAGATTTCTTTTAGTCCTGTAGAAAAACTGGATCTGTCTCGAACTCAATTTTGATTTGAAAAACGAAAATACAATCCAGAAATCGGAAATATTAATCATGGATGTGGTCGTTTTCGTTGTTTACTACATTACAGTTTACACGTATTACAGATGCACCAGACTCTAAAGTCTTAAGCAGCTTAAACCTGCACGTGACTAAATCTGCAGGACTTATAGGAAAAATTATTTCGCCGCACTTTTAAAGAAATTTAATTTAAATATGTGGAAAGCAGATATTTTTCTCTTATGATATACAAAAGCACATCGATTGATACAGCGAAAATACTTTGCATTAGGATTATGTACTTCAGTATAGGGATGACAAAAAAATTAAAACAGCGTACCATCTCGGATTCATTCAAATCCCAACTGATGAGATATTGTCTAAGGCTATAGTGCTAATGTAACAAAAGTCCAATATTGTCAGACAATACTTTAAAAAAAAACGTAATATAACTTGTCACTGCAAAATATATCTCTCATTCTCTTAATGTAGCCACAGAATATGCATTCAGCCCAGTTTAAAAGTTTGTTTTTTGTAAATGGGGAATTTTTTCAAAAAAAGGCTTGATTTGGGGGAAAATTTCGAGCTTAAATTACTTAAATAATTTTTATAGTGATAAAATGAAAATTTATTTTTGAGTAAAAACTGAGTTGGGGACATTTGTCAAAAAACACCGATTTGGGGAAAATTTCAGAAATTTTGTGGAAATTGACTTTTCACTATCTGTCAACACTGTTTTTTTCGCTAAGAAAAATAAGTTGGAAACTGTACATGAGGTGCGTTCGTACTGTAATTAGTTTTTATAAATATTCAGATCTTGATGTAATAGCTGCTGCAATAGCTGTTGCAAATAATATGACTCCATCTTAAACATGACGTAATCACCATGGCAACCTAGAATAATTAGCTATCATAGGCTATCACTGAATTAATTACGTATGATAAGATTTAACAGAATGAAGAAAATCTTTATTAATATCTTTTTAAGTTTTCACTCTATTTACATAAAATTTGAAATAACTTGACAAAATTCTGCAAAGATTATATATATTATATTTCAAACCATTCGGTTGAGTAGTTTCTGTGCTGTTATATGCGAACAGACGGACAGACAGACTGAAGATCCAGACGACGACTACATATTTATATCATTACGGACGCACCTAAGAAATGCTAGTAAATATTTCGTAATGTATAACAATGTCAGTTGCCAATATTTTAATAATAGTACCAGTTGATAACATTTTAAAATTATTTAATTAATTAGCAAGAGTAATTTATAGATTATTTTAGGCATAAAAAATATTCAGTAGAATTTTCTACTTATGTAACCATATGATTAAGATTTATTTTGCTTGTAAGACACATAAATAAACTAACAACTGAAAAAATACTTCTTTTTTTATAAACAGGAAATTTGTATTTTCCTGTATTCAAGAAGTAAAACCTTATTCCAAAATAGTTAAAAAAATATGGATAAATATAATTGACCACACCATTACACACATGCAGAAACTTAATGACAATATTTAACTTTAACCATTACCTGAAAGATTAAGTGCATTTTACTCTTGCAAAATAGTTCTTAAAAAAGTCTGCTTAAAGGCATTTCCAATGAATGTGGCACACTCAAAGATTTATAGATTTTTTTCTTGCAAGTCATATAAATAGGCTAACTAAAAAAACCTCGATCCCTTTTTATATTAAACACTAAGTATTTGTAACGATTCAAACTCTCTGAGTTGCACATTATTTAGAAAACGCTCACAAATATAACTAACTATAAAGCAGCAAACCATTACATTGATGTGGAAGCGTGGAAATTTACTTTGCTAGATCACTTGCAAAAAGTTAATTACATCTAAATACTAAAAAATACTGCTTTGGAATGATAAGTAAAAAATTAATCTGCATAAAGTATATTTCTCTAGATGTTACACTCTCTAATATTTAAAGTATTTTTCTTGTAAGTGATATAAATAGACTAACGAAAAAATATAGACTAATTTACATTAAACGGTAAATATATCTAAGACTTGAAAGTTTGAAAGTTGCAGATTATTTAACAAATATTCAAAAAACGACTAACTATAATTAAGCAAACCATTGCATAAGTGTATAAGCTTACATAGCTAGACATATTTTTTAAGATCATTTACTAAAAGTTAATTTTATCTTAATTCTAAAAAAAAAAAAAAACCTTCTTTGTAAAGATAAGTAAAAAATAATCTACTTAAAGTAGAGAAATTAAAAAAAAACTAACAAAAGAAATATAGACCCCTTTGTAGATTAAACAGTAAGTTTTCTAAAAATTCAATGACTGCGATTTTCATATCACTTAGAAAAGTTTACAAACATGGCTACCTGTAATTTGAAAGCCATTACGTAGGTGCAGAAGTTTGCAAACAAATTTGTTAGATTGTTTGCAAATTTTACTAGATCATTTACGAAAATTTAATTATATCTTAACGTTGAAAAATATTTCTTTGAAAAGATAAGTAAAAAGTAATGCGTATAAAGTAGATTCTTTTAAATGTAGCCCACTTTAACATTTAAAGTGTTTATACTCCTAAGCCATATAAATAGACTAATGAAATGAAAATAGACGGCTTTTTTTACATTACACAGTTAGTATTTCTAGGAATAAGTCTGTGATTTTCAAAACATATTTTGCTAGATCATTTACGAAAATGTAATCATATCTTAATACTAAAATACACTTTGTAAAGATAGATAAAAAAATAAATATGCATAAAATAGATTTCTTCAGATGTAACCTACACTAATATTTAAAGTTTCCCCCCTAAATCATATAAATAAACTAACAAAAAAAACCCATATGTATTTTTGCATTAAACAGTACGTCTTTCTAAGATTTCAATTCCTCGAAATTGCATATTATTTACGAAAATATCACAAACAGGAATGATTCAGCAAACCATTATTCAGGTGTGAAAGGTTGTAAACTTATTTTGTTTGTGAACTTAAGCAAAAGTTTAACTATAATTTAGCATTTGAAATTTTACTATATATAGGCAAATATTATTTTTTTCAGAATAAAGCACATTTCTTTATATTTCATTGAAATAAACTGTAAAAGCCAAAGCAGGAGAACACATTTTATACAAAAATTTCAGTTACAACCATTGAAAATATCGAAATATATTCTATGAAACATAAAATCTCCGAAATAACTGAACAAAACTATCACAATAAAGTAACAAAGCCATACATATGTTTCAATGGTTATGGCTAACTGTACAATTGCACGCTCGTAACAATGCATTTTGTTTACGCGGAAGTTTCCGCATAAAATACTTTATTTTCGCGGTTATAATGCGAATATAGTTCATAAGGTAAAGAAAAAAAAAATAATTTAATTTTCCATAAATCAAAACATACACTTTTCAAACAAAATCGTCAATATACGTAAAGAGTACACACAGACAGCTGCCGGAACACCCCTGTTATTGTACGAGATTTATCTGCCATTTGAAGAAATTTCCGTCATTTCAATGACGAATTTCAAGAAATTTTGATCTTTGGTTCGCGTATTTTTCGTGTTTTGTGAAGAAAAGGACATATGTAAAAATTCCGTTTCTCACTCAAAAAATAACACGAACACAGTTCTCGGAATACCCTTGTGATTTGCCGAAAGTGCAACTTTAGATTGTATTATTTCAAGTTCTTTTTTTTTTTTAGATAGATGAATTTTCTGTATTTTGGAATCATGTGGGGCATAAAAGCGGAAATTTTTGTGTTTTAAAGGGAAAAATCATTCACTTCACGGATATTTATGAGAGTGTACTAATTTAAGGGCAGAAAATAGAGCAATTTGAAAATTAAAATTTAAACAAATCTTGATACACAAGAATAACTTCTCTGTAATTTCTAAGTTAGTGTATTTACTCCGATATACTGCGAACCTTTAATAAAATACTGTAAAAATAGATTCGCTGTAATGCCTACAATATTAACAGAATTTTCATATCTTGTATCAAAATTTTATAAATGATATCTCATAATATCGAACAAGAAGAGCGATATGGGCTTTAACATAATGTACAAATTAGAGCATATAAAAATGCAATTGCTTCACTTATTTGTTACTTTTGTATTCGTAAAACGTGTCGTAAAATCTTCGTGTTCATTGCAGTGGCTTTTGAAAGCATGCGTAAAAAGGCGTGAAAGTCTGAATTGTGTATGAGTAATTACTGAAACTCAAGTCAGTATTACAACGTACAAAGACAAAAGTAGAATAAAAAAAAACGAGAAAACTGCTTTGCAAGATCTTTAGACAGTGTAATTTCGAATGAATAGACATTCTTTTACTTGTTGAGGTTTTGGTTTAATCTTGTATGGTTTTTTTGTTGTTTACATAAACGAAATTGCACTTGCAATACAAAACCAATTTAGATAAAGTTTATAAATAATTAAAAAATAACAATAAATTTTTAATATGCAATAATACACCAACAATAATGGTTTATGTATAAAAAAAGGTCACATTGTGCAACATTTTTCCCTATACATAGTGCACTCATATTTTATTAAAATGTTGTTTTAATTATCCAACATTGCGTATAAAAAGAGGGTAATGTTATTTTAGATCGTGGGCTATGTTTGATGCTTTATTTGCAGATAAAATAAGAACGGATTTAATAAAAATGGTACCAAAATGTTTGACTTCGTTCTCGGAATGCCACAGGCTATCCTTATATAACGTATGTTTACTAGAATAAGCGAATATCTCAAAATTTCTTTAAAAATATACACCAATTCAAAAGTATGTATTGAAGTTATGTGACAATTTTTAAATTATTCGTCCCAACTTTTTTAGAAATTTAATAAACAAATAATAGAGAGAAAAAAATAAGAGCTATAAATTATATTAATTCATGTGATTCTAGGTATTTAAATATTTTGTAATAATAAATAAGGACTTTACGTTGTATACTCAATTGTGAAAGCAATTCAATAAGTTGCAATCCGGCATGCACTTTATTCCCAGATTTTAAACAAAGATGTAAAACTAAAATCACAAAAATAAAAATTATACTCGACATTTCGGTTTATCTTTAAAACAACCATCAGGAGTTAAATTACTCAAACACAAAATAACCAGAAAAATATTTACATGTTGCATTATTGAAGCTATATTGAAATATAACGTGTTGTATAGCAACTTATTGTTTTGTTTTTAGATTTAAATACTTTGTTTATATCTTAAGAATTAAATCATTGTGATTTTCTTTTTCTTATGCTTTTTTTTTCCTTTTTTGTTGTTGTTGATCGCTTTGAAGTACTTGATGTAATACTATGTGTTATCTTTTAAGTTATCAAAAGTGTGAAACGTTTATATACTAGATTAAATGTACATCACATCAAATTAATTAAATTACTCTTGAGGATATAATTGTTAAAAATACATTTTGGTTTTAAATCATTTTTGCAAAACATTACTTTTACTGTTGTTACAATAAGTATTTAGAAGCTACGTTTGCATTAAAAAAATAATTATTTCTGTTTTATTTATTGTTTGTCATGCATACAGATAGAAAAAAAAAACACAAAATATCTATGAATCTTTTACAAGAAATAACGTGTTACATTGCTTCGAAATTCAATGTATGAAAATCACGACTGACTTAAAATGTTTCACATACATAAATAACTAATACTCAGCAAAACATGACGCAAATAGGAAAAGGTGGGAGAGATATTTTGTAGAATAACCTATGCAAAAATTCAATAATTTTTCGACTCTAAGGAATATTTCTTTGTAAAGTAAAAATCAAAACTTCTACATGGAAGAGAATTTTTTAGGTTTCGGAGAAAACGCCTATGAAATAAAAATGTCAGAAGATATTTTCTATAGGAATTTCAGTAAAGTTGATCGAATAAAAAGAAAGTTTGGAGAAAATAACATGTAACACACATTACTCAAAAAAAGAATACACTTAAAAAAAAAAAAAAAATGTTTATTAATCTACGAAAATATAAATTAGAAAGCTCCAGAACCAATTTTTCTCCCGATATATTAAGAAATATTTACACATCCCTCACCTATGCTCCCCGTTAGAGATCGAATATTAAAAATAAATATCCAATTCATCTATTGCCCTCAAGAATGGGTGAAAAATGAATCATAATATTTTGCTACAACACACAAACATAAATGTAAGTTAAAAGAAAGCATTTAAAAAACGACAAAAAAAAAAAAAAAAAAAAAAAAAAAAACCGACTGCTGCAAAACAGCAGATATCTTAATACATAAAATTAAACAAAAAATTAGGAATGCAACGATTTTTTTTGCTAGCAATTTTCTTGTAATTTACTGCTTTCCCAGCTGATTTATGCGCAATTCTCTAAAATCAGCCAGTGAAAAGGATTTCGCAAAACATTCTATTTAAAATAATAATAATAATAATAATAATAATAATAATAATAATAATAATAATAATAAAATAAAATCTACAAATTCCTCTGGGATTACCATAAAACATTTGGAAGATTTCGCGGAGATTATTTTATTATTTAAATAACAAAGTTCCTGACTTTTAAGTCTTTTTAAATCATGATAAAGTTCGATTGAAGAATATATAGTTTATGTGACAACGTCTATCTAATTTCTTCAAACTTATTACTGCATTATTATTTTTACAGTATTCTGGTCTGAATATATATACCACAATTATATTATAACGATATATTTTAAGGAAATTAATAAATCCTTAACATCACAACTAGTTGTAACTTTGATCATCAAGAGTAGCCTAAGTCGCTGCCTCATTTTATTACCCTTACAATATCTGACACAAGACGCTGTTTCTCTTACGTTGTAAGTGTTTGAGAAAAGCTATAGTCACACTAAAGTTTAATACTAGCTATAGTTTGTCTCACACGTTCAAGATTTTGGATATAGATAATATTTTGCCTGAAAATCTGACATAAGTTCCGCTGAAGTTTACAAAACCGTTCTAAAAATGGTACCAATTAATTTACTGAAAATCTTCAAAATGTATAATATTTAAAACACAAATTTTTGTTAAGAAATAATACTTAAAATAAATTATAAAAACGACTAAACACATTGGTACTAGCTATTTATTAGTGTAAAAAGGAAGTGATTTTTCTATTTTAAATATTGCGTTTTCTTAGATGAAACAAAAAATAAGAAACATTAGCAGAGTAAAACATTAGCCACAGCATTAGTGAAAATGAAAATGTTTATTAAAAAAATCTTTATTTTAACATTTTAATATATAAGCAGCGGGAACATAGTTTCGTTAGATATTCACATTTTTCAAAATGTTATATTTATTTTCGAAATTAGGAATTTTTGTTTTTTCATCTACGTGAATTCTTTAATAAAAATGTTTTTTTCAGGTAATTTTTTGCTTTTAATAAAGCTGATTAGCGTATGTGAAAAAGGAAGTATCCTTTTTATTAACGTGTCTATGCGAGCTTACATGTATCTTATTTCTCAAAAAACGTAACAAAAAGAATTTATTAATTTAGCTACTGAATTTGTCAAAGACATCATAAGAAAAATAAAAAAGTGATGCATTATTTATGCATTAAACTTTTAATGATTTTTTTCTGTTCATTATTATGAAGAAGTTGTTTATTTTAACGTATGATGATTTTCTCGTGTATTATTAATATAAAGATTATGGAAAAGACATAACCTAAAAAATAGAATCTAGTAAATATTTAAAATGCACATAGAAGTGAATTTCAGAAAGCTAATCATTATTTGAATGCTATATTATTACGCACATAGAATAAAAATGTGCAAATTCTAAGAACGCAATTAATATGAAATGTAATGTGTTCGAGAAAAGAAATATTTTCGCTCCTGATTTATCTAGCAATTTTTTTTCGGACTAATTACAAATAGGAGATTGTTTACAGCATTTTAAATATAACAAATATGTTTCTAGAGAAATCTGGCAGAAGTTGCACTGTAGCTTGCAGAATGTTTCCAAAATTGGCTGCCAACTGCATTACTTTATATATTGAAATTAACAAAATTTCCATTATAGAAATTTTTATAAAAAAAAAAAAATTAAATGAAGTGTGAAATGTATTTATATAAAAATACATTATATTGCCATTAATGACCGCCAACTTTCAATTTTAGACATTTTGTCGAATATTTAGGAATATACTTGACAGATTCTTCTGGGATTTCAGGATTAAAAAGAACAGGTATGACCTCGTATTAGGAATTTCGATTTGATAAGGGGGACAATTAGGGGGCCAACAAAAAATCAAAGAAAAAATAATGCTTGGGATCATCCTGTAAAATAAAATGCACGAAATGTTCTATCGCTAACCAATATAAATAAACAGACATTGTTCAATATGTGTATTCTTTTGTGTAAGAATAGCACGTATATTAATAGCGATATAGCGATTTATTTAAAAAATTAAAAAAATATTGCATGTTTTTTACTTATAACATGCAGGGTGTTCAACCAAATTCAACTTCGGTTTCAGAAAAATTGACACAATATAGTAGAAACAATATAGTGCAATTGGAATATAAATATATTAAATATTTTAGGAAGTATGAGCAGTTGTATGAAATGATTTTTATCTGCGCATGCGCGAACGATAACAATTATCATTTTACATAACTTCATAGTCAACTCTATGCAGTAACTTATTGAAAAAAATCTAGTCAAATATCGTAAAAATTCAGAAAGATATCGGCGTTAGAGAGAGCAAATTTTTAGCTGTCCTCTAAAAGCAGCTGAATGATAAGGGATTTTCCACAAATTGACATTTTTAATTTTTATTTTTTTTTTATTTTAATTTTTTATTGATGATTTAGTTCTTCTTGGATAACCAGCAGAACGAGCCAATACCATGATCAAAATAAGTATCAAAATCGAAGTATTTTTTCCAAATCTACTATTTGATACTCACTAAATACTAACGTTTTCTGAAAGTCAGTTAATAAAAAATAACAATTTGTGTAAAATCCCTTATCATTCAGCTGCTTTTAGAGAACAACTAAAATTTGCTCACTCTAACGCCGATATCTTTCTGAATTTTTACGATATTTGAATAATTTTTTTAATAAGTTGCGCCGTAAAGTTGACTATTAAATTATGTAAAATAATCCTTGTTATCGTTCGCTCATGCGCAGATAAAAATTATTTCCTACAACTGCTCATATTTCCTAAAATATTTAATATGTTTATATTCCAATTGCACTACATTGTTTCTACTATATTTTGTCAATTTTTCTGAAACCGGGGTTAAATTTAGTTGAAAACCCTGCAGGTTATAAGCAAAAAACATGCAAGAATTTTTAAATTTTTTTAAATAAATCGCTATATCTCTATTAATATACGTGCTATTCTTACACAAAAGAATACACATATTGCACAATGTCTGTTTATTTAATTTAGTAGCGGTAGATCATTTCGTGCATTTTATTTTACAGGGTGATCCCAAGTATTATTTTTTTCTTTGATTTTTTGTTGGCCCCCCAATTGCCCCCCTCAACAAATTGACATTGATAAATATGAGGTCATACTGTTCTTTTTAATCCTGAAATTCCAGAAGAATCTGACAAGTATATTTCTAAATATACAACAAAATGTCTAAATTTGAATGTTGCCAGTCATTAATGGCCATATAGTGTAGATTGCTCTGTGAATAGTTACATGAGAAATATGATATATGGTTTTTTTCGTAAAGAATACTAAATTCTTTAATAAAAAAAAAGAACGGGATGTAAACGTTATCATCATAAAAACAGATGCAGTATTAGTTAAAATAAAAACTTTATAATATAATCGACACTTTAAAGGTAATACTTACGACATATCTACCAATTTTCTTTAGGATTTAAAAATTTAAAAATTATTAAATTAATTTGTTAAATTTTGATTTTTTTTTTCTATTTTTACCTTGGGAAATTTTCAAATGTTTGAAAAAAAAAAAAAAAATCTGAAATTATTTTTCTTTTAAGCAGACTGATTATTGCATTCTGAAGAAAAAAAAAAAAAGATTTTTTTCGTGTTTGCGTAAGCTTCCACACATCTGATTTCATTAATAAAACATAACAAGTAAGCTTTATTAATTTTGCTAATGAATTTGTCAAAATATTTTAATCAACATAACAACAACAACAACAACAAAATGTAACGTATTATATATTCATTAAAAATATAATGATTTTTTTTTCTGTTCATGTTTAAGAAACAAGTTCTTTATTCGAAATAAACAAAGTCTTTTTTTGTGTGTGCGTTATTAGTATAGAGATTAAAGAAAAGAAATAAGTTTAAAAAATGATGGAATTTATTGAATATTTAAAATATACAGCCGGTCAGGAAAGGAAAATAAATTGGATTGCTGCACCACTTATTTTATCGCAAAATAGACTAAAAAAGGGCATTTGGTAGTGAATTGTGCCTTCTTTTGAATGTGTGTTAAAAAAAATAAGTTTAAGGGTCTTCACAATAAAACTACGTAAATATAAAAATTACGTAAAATTTTTCTTACGTAAATATTTAAATTAAGTTTGTATTATTTAATAAAGTTTATTAAGTAAAATCATTTTGTATAAATTACACCTAGTTTTGACATTTCCCGGACTATTTGAATTTCTCGGAAATTTTATTCTGGAATACCAAATATGAAGAAATTTTGTGATGTATATTAGGAATGACGCCGGCTTAAAAATTTGAACTTCTAATGTTAAATTCATTTTTAATAATTCTTAAACACACTGAACTGCGGGTAGATTTTTAAGCATAACTCAAAACTACATTGCGGATTAAGATGTAACTCTTTAACTCTTTGTTTACAAATTCGGAGAATCTACAAAAAGATTTCTGTTAAAATACTTATATATTACAATTCATATTTTGTTCGAAAATTGATTTCAAATATTTATCTTTCCTAATCTTATTTCAGAGAAAACTATAAATTGTAGTCGCTGATTTTTTAAAAACATAAATCAGTTTTTAGAAGATTCAAATCGTTTCATCGCGAATCTAAAATTATATTCGCTTTTGCCAAGTAGTTTTTTAGCCAAGTTTCGTAAAACTGGCTTCATTGTAGCATATTTTGCAACTCAAGAGATTAAATTTAAAATTAGAAATTCAAAACTTTAAATTTCACATTTGCTTACTTTTAAAATTTCTTTCACGAATGAATATTCGTTCGGCATCACAATGTAAAATTTGTCGTAAGTGCTAAATGCGGTATAAAAATAAGATGTCCGTATTAAAAATTTCAATAATTGATATGAAAACGACCTTCTAAGTTTATTTTTTAACATATATTTATAGAAGGCATAATTACATATCGAATGGATATTCGTGCTTTTCCCTATGGCTATTTAGCGGTTTAGAAAAAAAAAAACTTTTAGTTTTTTGACCAATTGTACTACAAATTACGATTTAAAATTGAACGGATTAAGGGGACCGGGAAAGCAAAATTCAAATCACAAAACGATTTTTATTTTATATCATTAAATAGTTTAAACATTTATCTTTCTAACGATGTGTCACAGATGTTTATACATAAAAAAAATAAGTGTTGAAATTAATCATTCTTTCTACGAGTACTTCACAGTTTAATGGCCATTTGAATCTTTAACCCCTTAACCTACGATTTAGTCTCAACAGCTCCACGGTTTGGCAAATCCACAGCTACCACTAAAATTTAATAGAGATTTTCGTATTGTTTAATCATGGAATTTCGACGATTAAATTAACCTATATTTACTGTGAAATTTTAGCGGTAAGAAAAATTTACATTTGGCTCGATCATCGTACGCGGGCTATGCCCGTCGTTGTAGGTTAAGGGGTTAATTGACTTTTTCTGAAAACTCGAATTTTTCTGGTTTATGTTCCTTTTCTTCAATATCTATTCAACCTAAGAGCTCAGATTTTTATTTAATACTTATATTATGATATATTGTATACTTTAACACAGGGATTTAATGATTTGTTCAGAATTATTTATTTTAGGCAGTGAAATCTTACCAAAATGCTAATTTAAAAATGTCTTTCAATAAATATTTAATAATTAATTTTGAGTTTCACTTAGAAAAAAAATGGTCCGTTAAAATACGTAAATCATGTTATTTTAAGTACTCTAAAAAATCTAGACCATTATCTTTCACCATTTCTGAGAAAAAGCTACACAAAGTTTTTATAAATTTAACATGGCGGAGATAGGGCTTTCCAGGTCCCCTTAAAGAGAATTCGTCTTTCACATCTAAACTAACTATTATGGATATAAAAGTTAAAAAATGCGTAAATTTAAATGTTTAATAAATATAAAATATTTGTATTTCTTTGTTTAATTATTTGAAACATATATTACTAATTTCGGCAACTATAAGCATTATTTAAGAATGAAAGATGGTGGAAACTGAATAAATATCATATGATGTGCCTTCACCAAAATTTTTTATTCATCAAATTGATAACTGAATTCCTCCAAAATCATTACATAATTAATTATTTGAAATATATTTTTTTTATAAAAGTCGTTTAAAAGATAAGAGGAAATGCTATTTTTTATTTAAAAAATTCAATTAATGTTTTTAATTGTATTTATGTTTCCGTCGAAAGCTATTAATTTAAATTAACAAAATGTTTGAAATAAATATTCTACTAATCACATAAAGGTATGTAAATTAACAAAATAGTTATTTCAGATCGCAAAAAATATGTAATATTCCCTCGAAACAAATCGAAATGAAACTAAATATCTCATTAACAAGATAAGTTTTCATTTTGTAATGTGAATTTACATTTTTTCTACTTGTTCACTAAAAACAAAATTGTAACCATAATTTCCTTTTAAACATTTAATTGTTGATCTTTACAATTCTTTGTTGGAAAAAAAGATATTTCGGGTAAATTATCAAACTAAATACAGATACTTAACTAAAGTTATAGATAATATACACATAAACAATTAGTATGCGTCGTTATGAAAATATTTAAAAAACTTCACAGTTTCAAACGTTGCTTCAAACTTATAAATAAAGTTTTTACAAAAAATAACTGCATGAGTATATCCAGAATAAAACTGGCCTGAATAGATTTCACCATTTTTGATATTTTTGTAACTATCTTGAGATATGCGTATATTTCATGATGGTATGAAATAAATTTTCTTCGAAATTGATCATTTGTAAACAATTATTTCCAGAAACAAAATGCCTTCTTCCAGTTCCAATATTATTTTGCAATATTACGTTAATCGTAATCATTGTCTTTTGCCGTTAAATATATTGCAAAAATGTTATATGAAACTCTTCTGCATTCCTAAATTAAATAATTCGTGAATAATATTCATCTTTTTATATTTTATACAATAATGTTTTCTAATACAGAAGATAAATAAATGTGATTATTAAATTTTATAGTCATGCAATATTTCTTTATATATTTCAGCTATATAGCACTTAAACACTAAAGTAAAACATTTGAATCTAAAACAAATTAATAGTTATTTTCCTTTCTAAACATTCATTTAGAAACACTTCTTAGATCACAAATATTGTAATATCAAAATGTGACAAATTATATTGTTAACATCATTTACAAACGCCTCTTAGATCACAAATATTGTAATATCAAAATATGGCAAATATGTATAAATTTATTATACATACATTTAACTCATCTGCTACATTAAAATTATTTTCACAGTCACTATTGCATCAATAAATATCAACTGACTATAATATGAGAAATAATACTCAATATAGTATATTAAAAATAAAATTGATTTAAACATTATGTATATATTTCTTTTCAAATTCCAAATTCGGTGTGGAAATTTTACTCAAAATAAAATGCAGTTGGAAATTATTAAAGGAATGCACGAAATTTCCTGAAAATCGGTTGCGTACATTTTGAATTTATAAAAAAAAAAAAAAAAAAATCACTGCAATGTTTTTCTTTATCAAACCTAAAAAAACAGCTATTATAAATAGTGTTTAAAAAGCTTCAACCATACTTGTTTTGAAAATATATCGATTTATATATTTATATATATATATATTTAACTCCAAATTCCCAAACTGAATGTTGAAATTTTGGATAGAAAGAACTTTAGTTAAAAATTAAATGTCTAAAATAGTCGGAAATTTACGGCAAAAATTAACATTTACTTTGTATATATCATTACATGTTTGTTTTTCCTTGCTACATTTAAAGTGCATAAACAGTGTAAACAAAAGATTTGAAAAAATTTTCAAACATATTTGTTTGGAAAAGATATCAAAATAAATATTTATTTATCATTTCTAAATTCCCAAAATGAATGTTGTAATTTTACGAAGGAAAAATGCAACTTAAAGCTTTAAAAAGAAATCCATGAAATGTTCTGAACATAGATTTCGTAAATTTTACACTTAAGTTATTTCCTATTAAAAATATTATTTACTGTTTTTAATTTCTTCTTCACTAACTTCCCTACGAACGAAAGCATTTTGATTAGGTTTTATAAGGCTTCAAATATACGAAATTGGGAAGAAAATCTAGGTATATAAATTTAACAAGTTTTAAATTTACAAAGTGAATATGGAAAAATTACAAATAAAAAACTATAGTTTCAAAGAATAAGAAATGCGCAAAATTGCTGGAAGACTTTTTTGTATATTTACAATTAATTTAAAAATATTATTTCACTAAATTTATATTTTATTTTATAACACCTAACATATGAAAGCATTTTAGATAAAAGTTGAGAAATTAAAAAAAAAAAAAAAAAAAAAAAAAAAAAAGATTAAAAAAGTGCACATTTTATTCGCATTTTTGTTTAACACACCTTACATTCCTAATCATACTACATAGAGAGTCTTTTAAAAGCTTTTATCCAATAATTAAATAGATTCAAACTGAATATCTGAAAATTTAGTTGTAAAAATTCGAAAATATTTAAAGCATATTTTATGTTTCTTTTAAAAACAATTGTTAAAACGACGCGCTATATAGTATGAAAAAGATTCGGATAAAAATATGATAAAATTTATTACATTAATGATTTTACATCTCTGATAAGAATGAAAGTTTTTAAAAAGTTCATTATTTAAAATACAATTTTTAAAGTCGTTTAATTTCGATATTCAGAAAGATTTAAAATTAAAAATTAAAAAAGCTTGAAAGAAATTTTGAAAAAAGTTTATTATGTTTCGTTTCTGTATAATGTATATTATATTTTACATAAAATTTTAAAGATAAGAGATCATATCATTTAATCTAAAAATATTGCATCAATTAGATTGAGTTAAATATATGGTAAAAAATAATTGTACAATTTATTGCAACGCGGATTAGAATAATAGAAAAAAAATCTGATTTCAAATAAAATTTTATAAATCGTTTAATTTCAATATTAAGAAAATATAAGAGAATTTAAATAGAGACATATGTAGTAGAAGCTTCATAGAAATGTCGAAAAAAAATTGCACATATCTTTTCTTGTTGGCGTATAATATGTAAAATAATACAAAAAAGTATATAATTTCAAATATAATTTTATAAATCGTTGAATTTTGATATTTAAAAATATTCGAGAAATTAAATAGAAAAATGTGTAGCAGAAACCTGATAGAAATGTCGACAAAAATATTTTTCTTGATGTCATATATTTCCCATGCAATATTAATATTGGGATAAATATATAGTTTAATCTAAAACAATTAAATTAAAAGGTTCAGTTTAAAAAAAGGACAAATATTTATATTACATTTAGGATTTAAAAAAATCTTTTAAACAGAAAAGAAAAAAAGACTACGGCTTCAAAAAAAAAAAAAAAAAAAAAAAAAAAACAAACAAACAAACAAACAAAAAAAAAACGTGTAGTTCGAAGCTCAGAAAGTATCGAGATACTAAATCTAAATATATTAATATATCTAAAATATATAAATATATATATCTATATATCTAAATATATCTAAATAAAGCTTGGAACAAATTTTGAAAAACCACTGAAAACTACATGTCTTTTTTTTTTTTTTTTTTTTGGATGAGGATACAAAACATACAGCCTAATCTAAAACTGTTAAAAGTAATTTCAATACCATGCGACATTGACGCAAACTGTTTTAAAATGATTCCAATTTTAACATGAATGTTGGCATTGTCCAAGGAAAAATAATAATTGTGAAGTTCCTGCAGTGAAAAAAACTAACTGTACGACATAATTTAGAGAAAGTTCTTTTCTCTTTTTCTTATTTCCCTTTAATTCTGTAAATATTTTACTGACTACTGTGTAATATGTTTTTTAAATAGGGGAGACCGGGGTAAGTAGGCGCAGTTTTTAGTAATTGACTTTTATTATTTTTTTGTTTAAGTTTCTTTATGAAACTTTAACTGTACTTTTAAAGAACAGGCATTGGGCTATAAATACCCGGAGTTTTGAGTTTGTAGCTTTTGTAGTTTATGTTTAGCGGAAGCCTAAATTAAAAGGAAAATTGTGCGCCAACCTACCCCGTCACGGGGCACGTTGCCTATACCTATCGGGTAAGTTGGCACACGCTTTATAAAAATTTAAATGAAGCTCAAATAAGACACGCAGTTAAGCGAAATCAATTTAATTACTGCAAGTAAGTTTAAACGAAGGCGTTCCGTACAATGTAAATTCTAAATTATACAGACATAAAAATAATGAATAAAACATTAACATTGAGCAACTTCTATCCTACTCTATATCATCATCAGAGTTACAGTTGTCACAAACAAAAAATCGAGTGTCTTCGTTTGGGCAAGTATGGTGTGCCCAAAATCTTACATTGCAACCACTTTTCTCGTTGTTTGCTGTTTTTTAAGCTACCAGCACACACCAAACACCGAGTTAACTTCCCCCGTGTTCAATGCGCCTACTGGCCCCATAATAAATTTCTTCACAAAAGGGACACATAATCCTCTAAGCATAAATAATTCAAGTAAATCACATGTGGGGTAGGTACAGTTAATCATACACTAAGAAAAACTGCACAAGTTAAATTGCAATTATTAAGATAAGTATTAGAAATTAGAAAAAGAATGAAGCAACAAAAAATTACTCATGAGTGCAAAAAACAGAAAAATCGTAATAAACGTCCACTGCACGTAGGTAACGCTGCAAAACTACAATGAGGATTGTAAAAAGCAATAAGAAAGGCAATCTGTGACTGGCTGCGCAATCTATCCACAAACAGGCAATTTATGAGGACTGCGCCTACTTACCCCCGTAGCCAACTAGCCCGGTCTCCCCTATTTGTAGTGATTCAAACTATGAACTACCAATGCTCTATTTTTTTTTTTTTTTTTTTTTTTTTTTTTTTTTTACAAAGTGACTGTTAAGAAATGATATTATCAAGACAAGGATAAGTAACAAGGGTTATTTTCAAAGCATCTTTCCTAACAAAAGTTCATTTTATGACACTCCGTGTATCACCAAATTTAACGAGAATAAAAAAAGAGACTTTAAAGAAAGCTTCTGAATTATAGCAGTGACTATAGACAAAAGAAAATAAATAGATTTTCTAGAGAAATGTTTACGGAAAATTCTTGGTTAGGATACAGGAAATATTCAAATACTTGTTCGAAAGATTTAAAATTTTAGGAAGTATCAATTATGTATATTTTGTTTTCCACATATACTGACAAATTTCAGACATAAAAAATACTTCGGAATTTAATTCGGTAAATTGTTTAATATTAAAATCCTATAATAATTATTATGGAATGTAATATAATTATTATTTTTAATAGAGAGTTAGAAACTAAAATCAATCAAAGCAATTGTATTACTATTGTAAAATATTGTAACAACGTATGTAAAGACCTATACGCAAATAGTCATATTAAATTCGAAAAGAATATAACTTTTTGACAAAGAAAATTATCGGTTAAGGTATTGGAAAATAACGAAATACTAATTCAAAAGTTATGGCGATGTAGAAAGCACCTTGTTTTCTATAACTATTTACACATATTAGAAATTTAAAAACTCTTTGGAAGCTGACTTTGTGAAATATTTGAGTTAAAATCTTCTTTTTAATGAAGCAATTTCGTTAACTCACGGTTTAAAAACAAAAGCAAGCTTGATTTGTGACGTAACAACGTATGTAAATGCAACAATAAAACGTTTGGGCATTAATATTATTGCGTGGAAATTTACAATAAATTTAAAAACTTAAAATGGCGTGTTTAAATAGAACCATTTTTAGTTTTTTCAAGTAACATGAATTATTTAATTTAAAGGTAATTTAGGGTAATCATAAAAATTTAGGATATTTTTAGAGTTTGTAAATGTCTATATTTATGATTGAAGAATACGCAAATACACATGAATCAAAATTGTACATCATCATAGTGCACTTCACTGTTTTTTTAAAAAAATAATAATAAATACAAAATTTAAAATAAATAAATAAATAATAAGTAATTTTGTTTAATTAAATAAATAAATAATAAGTCATTTATTTAATTGAATAAATAAATAATAATTGATAAAATTAGTTCACTGCATTTTAGTAATATTTGTCCAGATTGTGTAAACACTTTTTTCATTCCATACCGTTAGTATTCTGTTCATATTAATATCAGATACAAAAAAAAAAAAAAAAAACAGAATGTAAATAATTAGAATTTTAAATTTGAGATTGAAATTGAAATTGAAATTTAGACATATCGTTAATGTTAATAATTTATTTATATTATTTCAAATCGTTTCCGTTTATTTCTCCTCTTTGGTTATGGATTGTTTCGAAGATTTTAAAATAATGTTTTATTGATGCTGAGAATGTTAATAACATGTAATTTAAACGAATTTTGTTAATTCAAGCCACAATTATATTCTACTTTTTTTGCATGATTTTATAAGGTAATCCCAAAACCTGAACATATTTCAAATCCTTATGAAACGAAAGATAATTCATAAAGTATATGTTTGATGAGTGCTTATTTACCGTTGATAATTATTAAATTATAGTGCATTTTTAAGCATAAATCCAGAAATGAACTTTGTGAACTAAGTACGCCTTCATAATAAAAAAAATCTTAGTATAAGAATTTGACAAGACAAAAAAGTGTGCATTAATATTTTAGGAAGACAAATAAAAAGAGATTATTTTATATTTTTTCGAAATTCATTACTTATCAGTAAATTTTCGTCCTTATATAAATTACACATTCTCAAATTCCAATAATAAGTATGGAAGAAACAGATTTTTAACTAAAAATTTATTAAAAGCTTTATAAATTATTTAAAAAATTCTTTATATATTTTTCCACAATAAAATTATTTTCGTAGTTTTTAATTGAAAAGTGCGAACTCGTAGCAACTGAGAGTTCAGGTTTCATCTTCGTGAGATAGATCCAATGTTCACGAAATTATAAACGCTCTTGGTACTTCATTCTTGAAATATACTGGTATTTCAGGTACGAATCATTTATTTCAAAATTATCAATTATTTATGCTGAAAGCAGCCAATATTTAGATTGTTTTTATTTTATTATTTATAGTTTTTTTTTTTTTCTTGAGCTTATTTTTTTTCTGTAATTTTACGTTCATTTTATAAAATTGAATTTGTTAATTAAGTTTTTAATTCAATAGGGGGGGGGGGGGATTTTGTTATTGTTTGTATTTGAAGTACTAAAACTCGAAAATTTATTTAATAATTTAGTTCACATTTTTATATCTAAATACTTGATGTTTTCAAATAACGGCAATCCATTCTCCTTTAATTGAGTAAATAATCACATTCATAATAGTGTGAAATTCAATTTGCAGAAAGAAGAGTTTAATTGATCATTAAGTAATTGCTATATCCTTTTAAGATACGTTGATAATTTTACGAATTTTTATTTTATAAAATTCATTTCATTAATTTAATTTATAAATCGAATTAAAATGAAAATTGTTGTTGTATTTGTTGCTAAATTATCATAATAATTAATATTTCAGTTCATCACATGTATAGGTATTCATGAAGCTTTTCGATCACAGTATTCTATTCTTCTTTAATTGAGAAAGTCACAGTATTAATAATAGAGCGAGATCTAATTCCTATAAAGATTTTTGTATTATCATGAAGTAATTAATAAATGTTTTGATTGTTTTATCACTTTGTAATTTTATATAATCTGACTTATAAATAGAATGAAAATAATGATTTTTTTGTTTTATTGCAACGATATGATAATAATAGTTAATTATTCAGTTTATCAGCTTATTATTCATCGAAATTTATATAATGTTTACAGAAAAAAAAAACATAAGTTTAAATTTGTTTCATGATAGAAAAGAACGAAAAATAAAACAGGCATCATGAATTCAGAAGAAAAATCCATCCAGATTCTTTGAATTCACTACAACATTATAGCCTGCCATTATATCCTCCAATAAAAAAATCCAGTTTAATTTAACTTACCTGATAAGTATCAATAGAGAATAATGTTTATTCATGAAAAATCGTCTGCAAATGAGACACTCAACGTTAGAAAAACGTTGAAATTTCACAGTGTTAAACTGTCACACCATTTAGAGAGCAAAATGCTGCAGAGGATTAACATAATGAAAATCCAGATATACACTTAGAGTTTAAATCTCATTTTAGTTTTGTAGTTCTATCCACAAGATTTTTTTTTTCATACACGTGCAATCCCCTGTTAATCACAGGAGCAAAAGTGTTAGGAACCTGCGCGTTCAGCGCCGGAGACACTTATAAATCCGGGAGTCCGGTAAGAAGCGGAGGAGGCCGGAGATGAGAAAAAAAAATCTGTCGCCAACGACTTCGCCAAGAAGGGCGAGTGAGAGAGAAAATAGGCTTCTCTACTCCTGAAAGAGTATCTCCAGTTGCAGAAGGGAGTTTGTCAGATCTGATGTAAAGGAAATATGGGAATTTTATACAACTAGATTTTATTTTGTATAAACTGCGGTTGTTCTGATTTAGGATTGAGAAACTAGATCAGTCGTAAGTTTATTTCCTCGTTATTTTCTTTCGAAACATATATTTCATATTTTTGCTGCGTTTATTGCTTCATTCAGTTGTTTGTTCCGATGAAAAAGAGCAAAGACTGTGGAATTGTTCTCTCATTAAAAGTTTTGTTATTTAGTGAAAACAATAAACTTAAGTAGGATAAATGGATAAGATTTTATATTTTAATACAAATATTTGAAGTTATATAATATAATTAGTGAAGTCAAATAAAAGTAACATACATATGGATTTAAATAGTATTAATTCAGAAAATATTTTTATATTGAGCAATATCTAGATACTTAATATTTTTTGCTGATTTGATGCTCAGTTCATTTGTTTATTTGAATGAAAAAACCAAAGATAGGGAAATTGTTCTCTCATTAAATTTTTTTATAATTATTGGAAACGATAAACTTGAGTAATAATAATAAATGTATAAATAAATGAATAAATGGAGGATATTTTATATATTAATACAAATATTTGAAGTTGGAAAATATAGTAAATTAAGTCAGATAAAACTAACCTATATATGTTAGCATACACAGTGAATTAAACATATATACCTTATACTATACTATTAATTCAGAAAATACTTATATATAAAGCAATATATAGATATTAAATATTTTTCATGTCTTTCCTGATCAATTAATATTTTATTTGAATGAAAAAAAAAGCAATGACGGCATACATTATATCTCATTACAAGGTTTGTAATTTAGTGAAAACAATAAACTTAACTGTGATAAATGGAAGAGATTTTAATTTTAATACAAATATTTGTATTTGTGTAGTATAACTAGATAAGTCATATAAAACTAACATAGATATGTTTACGTAGGTAATGAATTGAAAAAAAAATGTGTCATACTTTAGTACAAACTCGTAAAATATTTACATATTAAGAAACATATCGATAACATTTTTGTGTGTTTGATGTTCCATTCAGTTGTTTATTCGGATGAAAAATGTAAATACGGCAGAATAGACTTGTCATGAAAAGTTTTGTTATTTAGAGAAAGCAGTATATTTAAGTATGGTAAATGGAGGAGATGTTATATTTTAATACAAATATTTGAAGTTGTATAATGTTATAAGAGAAGCCATATAAAACTAAAATAGATACGTTTACCAAAAATAATGAATTTAAAAAAGAAATAAGTTATATTGTAATACTAATTCCTAAAATATTTACATATTAAGCAGTACATAGATTATATTTTTGCTGTGTTTGCTGCTCCATTCAGTTGTGTATTTGAATGAAAAATTTTTTTGAAAAATGAAATGTTTTTTAGAAAAAAACATTAAACTTAAGTATGATAATCGAAGTACATTTTACGTTTTAATGCAAATACTTGACGTTACATAATATAATTATGAAGTTATAAAAAAAGTTTTACAAATATGTTTAGTGTAGATAAAGTATTATAAAAAATACGTTATACTGTGGTACTAATTCAGAAATTATTTATATATCATGCAATACATTATTGATTAATATTTTTTGCTGCATTTGCTGTTTCATTCAGTTGTTTAATCGAATGAAAAAATGCAAAAACAGCGAAAATTTTCTCTCATTAAAAGATTTGTTATTTAGAAAAACAAGTTGGAAATTGCTCGTCAAACGTGGCAAATGAGGTGCGTTCGTACTATAACTAGTTTTATAATTATTTTTTGCACCCCACATTGTACTGAATGTATATTTTTTTTGCGCTTCATAAGTGCATAGTCTGTAACATCATTAAAATGCACTTACAATAATTTTTTCCCCATTCCCCGTAATGTAACGGAAAACTTTTGACTGTCCCTGTAATTAAACTATACATTCGATTTTCATAAAATTTGAAATGGCTCGACAAAATTTTGCAGCAATTATATATTTAAAATTTCAGACCATTCGGAAGGCTGTAAAATCATTAAAATGCATTTGCAATAATTTTTTCCCATTGGCCATAATGTAACGGAAAACTTTTGGGTGTCCCTGTAATTAAACTATACATCCGATTTTCATAAAATTGGAAATGGCTCAACAAAATTTTGCAACAATTATATATTAAAAATTTCAGACCATTCGGAAGGCTGTAAAATCATTAAAATGCATTTGCTATAATTTTTTCCCATTGGCCGTAATGTAACGGAAAGCTTTTGGGTGTCCCAGTAATTAAACTATACATCCGATTTTCATAAAATTGGAAATGGCTCGACAAAACTTTGCAGCAATTATATATTAAAAATTTCAGACCATTCGGAAGTCTGTAACATCATTAAAATTCACTTGCAATAATTTTTCCCATTGGCCGTAATGTAAAGAAAAACTTTTGACTGTCCCTGTAATTAAACTATACATCCGATTTTCATAAGATTGGAAATGGCTCGACAAAATTTTGCAGCAATTATATATTTAAAATTTCAGATCATTCGGTCGGGTAGTCTTTGCTCTGTTATATGCGGACGGACAGACAGACGGACTGAACGACGACTATAGGTGCTACGTATTTATATAATTACGAACGCACCTAATAAGTGCATAGTCTGTAACATCATTAAAATGCACTTACAATAATTTTTTCCCCATTCCCCGTAATGTAACGGAAAACTTTTGACTGTCTCTGTAATTAAACTATACATTCGATTTTCATAAAATTTGAAATGGCTCGACAAAATTTTGCAGCAATTATATATTTAAAATTTCAGACCATTCGGAAGGCTGTAAAATCATTAAAATGCATTTGCAATAATTTTTTCCCGTTGGCCATAATGTAACGGAAAACTTTTGGGTGTCCCTGTAATTAAATTATGCATCCGATTTTCATAAAATTGGAAATGGCTCAACAAAATTTTGCAACAATTATATATTAAAAATTTCAGACCATTCGGAAGGCTGTAAAATCATTAAAATGCATTTGCTATAATTTTTTCCCATTGGCCGTAATGTAACGGAACACTTTTGGGTGTCCCTGTAATTAAACTATACATCCGATTTTCATAAAATTGGAAATGGCTCGACAAAACTTTGCAGCAATTATATATTAAAAATTTCAGACCATTCGGAAGTCTGTAACATCATTAAAATTCACTTGCAATAATTTTTCCCATTGGCCGTAATGTAAAGAAAAACTTTTGACTGTCCCTGTAATTAAACTATACATCCGATTTTCATAAGATTGGAAATGGCTCGACAAAATTTTGCAGCAATTATATATTAAAAATTTCAGATCATTCGGTCGGGTAGTTTTTGCTCTGTTATATGCGGACGGACAGACAGACGGACGGACAGACGGACGGACAGACGGACGGACAGACGGACGGACAGACGGACGGACAGACGGACGGACAGACAGACGGACTGAACGACGACTATAGGTGCTACGTATTTATATAATTACGAACGCACCTAAAAAACAATAAACTTAATTATGATAATGTATTTAATTTTTAAATAAAAATATCTGAAGTTACATAAAATAATTAGTGAAGATATATGAAAGTAGGATGTTTATCCTGGATAATAAACTCATAAAAATACCTTATAGTGTAACACTAATTCAGGAAATATATACATATTAAGCAATATATAGTCATGTAATATTATATGGTGTTTGTTGTTCCATACAGTCATTTATTCGAATGAAAAGAGAAAAGATAGTGACATTTTCCTGTCACTAAAAATTTTATTATTTAGAGAAAACAGTAAACTTATAAATGGAGAAGATTTTATGTTTTAATGCACATATTTGAAAATGTATAATATAATTAGTGATGGTATATAAAAGAGAAATAAAATTTTTTACTGTAGATAATTAATTTTAAAAAATGCGTTATTCTGTAGTGCTAATTCAGAAAATATTTATGTATAATGCAATACATTGAAAGCTAATATTTTTTATGCGTTTACTGTTTCATTCAGTTCTTTATTCAAATGAACTGTGCCAAAACAGTAGAATTGTTATGTTGTGAAAACTATAAACTTAAGTATGTTAAATGGGCGAGATTTTATGTTTTAATGTAAATATTAGAAGTTATATAAAACTAGTATATATAAGTTTATCTTAGATAATGAATTTAAAAAAAAAATACGTTATTCTGTTTTGCTAATTCATAAAATATGTTTATATTATGGAATACATTGATACTTAACATTTGTGTATTGCTTTTTTTTTTTTTTTTTTTTTTTTGCTTATTTGTATGAAATGATCAAAGAATTGTTCTTTTAACGAAAATTTTCTTATTTGAAGATAACAACGAACTTATCTATGATAAATATAGGACAATTTTTGTTGTAAAAGAAATAATCGACTTTATATAATCAAAGGAATTTTAGAGAAAGAGATTTTTTAAAATAGCGCAGATATCTTTGAAAGGGATAATGAATTGAATAAGTTCGTTATGCTGTAGTACTATTCCAAAAATAAATATATTTTATACAAGACGCTGTTACTTCACATTTTTGCAGCATTTTTTGTTTTATAGGCTTATTTGTTGGAGTAAAAGAACAAAGACAGCGAAATTCTTTTGTCATACAAATTTTGTTATTTGGAGAAAACAATTTAAACTCAACTATGATAAATGGAGGTATTGCAATATAAAAAAAATGGCTAGTTACATAATATAGTTATTGAAATTTATGAAAACAATACATTTAAAAATAGTAACCATAGATAGCATAAGATTTTAGCAAAGATACTGAATTATAAACAGTTCTTTGCGATGTAGTAATGTTTAAAAAATATATATATTTATATGCTATGCAATATTTCTCATTTTTTATTCGTGTATTGCTTCATTCGTTTCATGTCATAAGAGCTACGACTATGGAATTGTTTTCTTGTTTTTGGAGATGAGAATTAACGTAAGTATAATAAATGTTGATGGAGTGTCTACGATACAGGGTATCTAGGAATTAGTTGGGCAGTTTCGTCAGTTAAGAACTTCCGAAATATTAAATGAAATTAACTAGTTGAAAGTCCGAATAGTAGAAAAATTGCCGAGGTTTATTCATAGATAGCGTTACACTGTAAAAAAAAAAGAGTTAAAAAACGGAGATTCTACTGGCAATCTAGACGCCAGTACTATTACCGTTTTTTTATGGAAAAATTTTCCCATAAATTACAGAACAATTTCCGTTTTTCTGATTAAAAACGGAAAATTTTCTGTAATTTATGGGAAAAAATTTCCGTAAAAGAAAACGGTAATAGAACTAGCGTCTAGATTGCCAGTAGAAACTCCGTTTTTTAGTCCCCCTTTTTTTTTTTTCAGTGTAGGTGTCATAACTGACGCTATCGCCTAGCGAGTTATATTCAATGGCCACCAAGATCGCAAAACCTTTCTCTGCTTGATTCCGGCGTATGAAGATTTGTAAAGGATCAAGAATACAAGCCGACACTTCCTGCATCCATTCCTGAACTAAAATCAAGAATCTGCTCTGCAATTAATTTGATCGACGGAAACATGCTGACAAATATGTGGTAAGGATTAATTTACCGATGGGATATTTGCAGAGTCACGAAGGAAATCACATCGAACATTTGCGATAATGATAAACTTGAACTATTTTTCTATCTTACAAAAATATGCACTTTAGTTTTTTCCTGTCAATTCCATTCAATAAATCATTCTTTTTGCCCAACTAATTTGTAGACACCCTATATTTTAATAGAAATGTTTCATATGTGTTACATAATTTGAGTTACATAATTTAAAAGCTGCAATATTAGTAAAATATCTTTTACCTATTTAATACAGGGTCATCGAAAAATAATGCCTAGATTTTAAAAAATCATAACATCGAAACCTTTTACGTTAAATGAGTAATTCTTTCATTACACGATAACTGGTGAACGCAAGTTTGGTTTTAGTTCACCAGAAATCGTTTGCTTGTCTGTGTTATGCGCGGATTAGTTGCGCAGTCGTCAAGGTCAGCCGGCGCGCCAGACTGCAGCTGCTCAGTACGATGTTGACCGTGCAACAAAAAGCACAGTGCGTGATTTGGTATGCGGGTTATTTCATAACAAATTTATTGGACCTTTCTTTTTCATAGAAAAAAACATGCATTGACCAGCTGCAGCCTGGCGCGTCGGCTGACCTTGACGACTGCGCAACTAATCCACGCATAACATAGACATGCAAATGAATTCTGGTGAACTAAAACCAAACTTGGGTTCACCAGTTATCGTGTAGTGAAAGAATTAATCATTTAACATAAAATGTTTCAATGTTATGATATTTTTAAATCTAGGCATTATTTTTCGATGACCCTGACAATTGAATAATAAACTAGAAAACAGGAATTCTGCTTTTTCAGAATTTAGTGTTGCCCCCGATGAAAAAAAAATGTATGTATATATAAATAGTACAAAAAATATTTCAATTTTAAGACTTAAACCACAAACTTTTATTTTATCTAAAATGACGTCATTCGCATCCGCTTAAGAATTTCACATTAACGATCCACTCTTAAACATCTATAGTAAAGCAGGATGTCGCTATCGCAAAATAATATACAAATGGAGAAAAAAGATGCCGTCATTAAAGAAACTCAACAAACAAACAAACAAAAAAGAAACACGGCTATCTAATGATTCATAGGCCTTCATTTGTTTGTAACATTTTATAATAGCTCCATGTTTTAACAGAAATTATTCGTTTATATTTTTTTTTTCAAAATAGCACGTATTTTAATTACATTTTCTTTCAATTGTTATGAGGAAATGGCAGCAAAAATATATAATTGCTATTTTTCAACTATTTTCCCTTTACTTTCTACGTAAATGGAGTACTTGAGTTGCCAAAATTAAATAAATGGTGCTGAAAACTACAAAAAAAAAAATTTATATTTCAAAATTAAATGTAGATACAGTTTTCAAACAAATTGCATTTAAAAGTACTTTTTTTTTCCAATACGGCGGTATAAAAATTGAAAATGTGTGATGCTTAGAAATTAATAGAATTGCTATAGAGCATTTAATCGCACAATGATACATCCGCTTTGTTTATTACTGGCTTCTATAAGGTAACGTTATTTTTTGACGACATAAAATAAGCTGGGAGAAAGAAATAGCTTACCGTACCGGGGGCTAAAAAATAGTCATAGTCTTATTTATACTAATAGTTATATAATGGGAAATAAAATGGCCGTTACTAATTACCTAAGCTATGATAAACCTTAAGAAATGATTTTTCAAATATTTCTTATAAAAATTGAGCTAAAGAAGTACGAGGAATTATATTACTTAATACGTTTGTTGTAAATTAGAAATAAGAAACTAGATTGATTGAAAATGTATTTTCACGTTATTTTCTTTAGAAATATATGTAATATTTTTGTTGCGTTTATTGCTTTAATTCTTTTCGATTGCAAAGGGTAGTGGCAGTTGGACTGCTCTCTCTTTAAAAGATTTGTTGTAAGACGTAAACAAACATATATATGAGTATATTATATGTAGGGAGTTTATATTTTGGTTGAAATATTTGAAAAATTACTATAGTTATTGTACTATAACTAGTACAATATAAACTATGCGTACTTTGCAAAAATTACATTTGTTTGCCATCTATATTTATTAAATGCAGCTAAAAATCGTTATACCGCTGTAATATTTAAGAATATTATGTTTATATATTATGCAATTCACTACATTTTTCTATTTATGCTGTGTTTATTCTTTTTTTTTTCAGTTTTTTCAACTAAAAAGGACAATGACTCGCTCATTAAAAAACTTTCTCTCATTATAAGAATTATTTCATGAAGGAAAAATAATATATAAAAAAAACGTTAATATAGGAATTTTTATTTTTTTCCGAAAATAATTTGTAATATATTTTTGAATATTCTGCACTGATATTTCTAATAACCGTGTAATTAGAATTGAAAATTGTAGCAATAATAATTGAAATATTTTTCATCATTAAAAGATACTATTTAATGGGAAATGCTTGTTGCGAGTTTTGCAACTGTTTTCACACGCTTATGTTTCAATTTAATATTTTTATCTCATTTTCAATTTATTTTAATTTAATATTTTATATTATAATTCGCGGCTATTAAAAATTTAATATTGATAAGTTGGTATTTCAAAATAAACTAAGCAATCTTTACATACACAACTCATCTATGCATTATTTTAAACACTTATTGACTTAAAAAATAATTTTAAAAAATCTTCTATAAATAAAATTACGTTCTAGATCTTGTATGATGTTGCTTCTTTTATTTATAGTGACATTAATCTAAATCTTCTTCCATACTTTATTTTATTTAAATGTCTTACTTGAAAGTTTGTATTATCTAAATATTACTTCAATTGTACTAAAAGTTAGACCATTTTTTATATAAGTCCTCGGTTTTATAACCGATCCACACTCTCAAAAATAATAATAATACATATTCTGTAAAAAAATATACAATATAGATAAACTGTATGTAAAAAGAAAATGCAATGTAAAATGTAATATGAAAACACATATAATTAAGAGTTGGACAAAAATTACACTAAAACGATTTTTTAAAAACATGTTGGTGCAAATGTATGCATTTTCTTTAATGCCTAACTTAACACTGCGAAAAAACTTGTTAACGATGTACAATTGGTTTATATTTTTAGATGTACAACGGAATGCTCAACTTTCACCTATAGTTCTATGACTAAGCAACGGAAAACAATATGTTATGCACTAAAACCTTCCCTGAAAAACTAATAGTGCATGGAAATACGTTCTGAAGAATTCAAGTTATATGCACCCGGAACGAAATTCCCATTTGCATTTTATATACTTATTAGATTATTTTGAGTAGTTTGATTTGATATCTGTTAAATTCGTGTTTATTTCATTTTATTTTTGGTGTTTTAATTTCGTTTGCCAATTTAGTTATTGAACATTACACGAAAACAAATAAATTCTGAATTATTTACAATGTTTTTGATCAATTGAGTTAATATTTTGTAATTGGGCTAAAAGCATATTTTAAAAATATTCATGCTTGAGAATTACTTTAAAATCCATAAAAATCTGTAAATTGAGATAAACATTACAAACAAATATTGCTGAAAGTGCTGTTGTTTTCTATAAGACGTTGGAACAATCGAATGTGCGATGTTTAGAGGTTAAGTTGCACTAAAAAGGAAATTTATTGTTGTGTTAGGTTGTTGCCGCCGAAAATATGATACCAGCGTTACTCATAGACATGGCTTTTCTTTATACTATTCCATTAAGAGCAAACGGGTTCATCTTTCGTAATCGGGTTGCTCGCACCTTTAAAAATATCCATGCTTCAAAATTACTTTAAAATCCATTAAAATCTGAAAATTAAGATACAATTTTCAAACAAATTTCATTTGAAAGAACTTTTTTCTTTTCGACATTGTAAAAAATGAAATTGTGTGAAGTTTAGAAATTAGAAAAATTGTAGTAAAGGCACAATTTATGGGTTACAATTTATGGGGCACAACTTATGGACACTGACGTATTGTTTTTACTTTATAATGTAGATTATACTGTACAAACGAGAATTTCACTAAATGCCGCGCGATTTGGTGCATGTTTTTTTTTTTCGTATTCTCAGGAAAATCACATATTTTTCTCTTACATCCGCCAAATAAGAGAACGCGCATTCTGTTATTAAATCTCAGGGATTTTACTATGGTTGCGAGACAATAACGTCATGTTTTCTGATTGTCTTTTTAAAGATTTGTGGATGGGAATGCACAAATTTCAGTTATTTGTGATTGACACCTTATATTGACACGGGCGAAGCCGGGTAGTTCTGCTAGTTTAATATAAAACCAAATAATTGTCGAACGAGAGTTCTGTTTGGTCTAAAATACTTGTCGCAATGAAACATTTCTTTGAGGGGTTTAAGGCTGTTCTCAAATCCAAAAGGACAACTTTCTGACATAAGTTTTAATTTATTTTTGTTCGGAATTGCATGAAACTAGCAAGTGTTGTTGTTCAGAAACTATGTCATCCAGCTGTTTTTTCAGTTTTTTTGCAAACACAATAGATCTTCCAGAAAATAGTGTCAAAGTGGGCGTTTTGATCCGAATTTCCGCGCGAAACAAGAATAAGCCCTCAAGAAAGATTGAGAAACGTGCTCGTCACTTGATCAAAACCCCTTGTAACTTAATAGGTCATTTAATGATGGAAAAATGGAAAACATAGTTCGAGCCTAAATCGTTTCCACGGTCAGGCTTTCCCTTTTTATATCTTTCCGTTAAAAGAATGAACTGGTAAATGTGTCAAAACGTTTTGCGCTTGTTGAGCAGAGCAGTTAAGAACAGCCTTATAGAAAAAAAGAAAAAAATCCAGACTTCGCCCAGAGATGGTGCTGTACCTTAAATTATCAGAAAAAAGCATCAAAAACTCAAGAGAATCAGTTACAGAGCATTTATTTTGAGAAACCCATTAACATATTTCAATGTTTAATTCTTTGTAGATCGAGAAAATTAAATGCTCTATAACTGCTTGTTTCAAAATAAATTATCTGGGACTGGTTGTTGTTAAGTTTTTAAAGCTTCTTTCTGACCATTTAAGGTACAGCGTCATCTATGGCCTAAGTTTCGAATTTCTTTTCTTATTCTCTTCAAGGAAATTTTTCATCACGAGAAGAATTTTAGTCCAAATCGCAACTCTCGTAAGACAATGATTTAATTTTATAATACTTTTTTTTTATTTGTCAGGGATTTTTGAGCAGCCTGTAATGTGATATACTGAGTGTCCTAAAACGGACTGACTGATTTTAAAATTCAATAACTTGCGAACGGTGACAGATATTTAAAAAATTCTTGCAGGAGCGTTATACATGAGGTCAGAAGTTTTTTTACAGTGATTTTCGATTTTAGTTCGAATTACAAACAATAGATGGCGCTGCGATCAATAGACGCGAAATTCAGGCTCAATTTTTGGTCCTTCGGGACCCACTCAATACATTTTAATCTCCTTTTTCCGCATGGCAGAAGAGATCGGCTAAAAAATCGAGCCTGTAATTAGCGCCTAATGCTTACAGCGCCATCTATTTTTTGTAATTCGAACTAAAATCAAAAATCAGTATAAAAATACATTTCACCTCATGCATAACCCTCCTGCAAGAATATTTTAAATATCTGTCACCGTTTGCAAGTTATTGAATTTTAAAATCAGTCAGTCCTTTTTAGGACACCCGGTACATTCTGAAGAGTAGGTAAAAGGCATCTGGCTTTCCCTCAATTTCTTTTGAGATTTATAAAATTTAAGGTATCCAATCCGGACTTCCCACGTTTCATAGCAAACGAGAAAACTTTTTTTTTTAAATTTAGGTTAAGGTTATTACATTAATTATATTGTTTTAGATTGAACACAAAAAATCCCAAAAAGCATTTTTATATGAAAAATAATGTGTTCACATAAAGTTTTGAAATTTATTAAAAGCGAAAGTTTCGTATTAGCCGAGTGTCACGAGTTAATAGCGAAAAAATCATCAAAAATTTCAATAATTAAAAGAAAATTTTTGATTATGATAAATTTAATGGTTTAAGCGCGTTATTAGATTACATGTCTGTTAAAATTGGGTTTAAGATGTATCCCTTTATTTATTTAGTTTTACTTCTGTTCTAGATTTTTAGACAGAAACTAATGCTGAACTTTTAAAAATGTTTTAAAGATGAAAGGGGTTCATTTTTCGTTATCGGGATGCATGAGATAGAGATAGATATAAAAAAATAAGGTTTTTTAATTATTTTTAAACGTGTAAAAATATCAAAAAATTAAGAAACAGTTTTCAAACAAAATGCATGTGAAAGAAAATATCTATGTAATTTTTTATTAGAAGGTGTAAAAGTTGAAATAGTGTGATGTAGACGGGAAAAAATGCTTAACTCTTTATATAGTTTTAAGACTAAAAGGGGTGAATCTTTTGTATTATGACTGCACATGAGAGAGAATGATTTAAAGAGGAAATCGGATTTGAAAATATTTTTTAAAACCATAAAAAATCCGCAAATTAAGAAACAGTTTTATAAAAAAAAAAAAAAAAAAATTGCATTTTAAAGAATATATCTATTTTTTTTTCAATGACGCGGTGTAAAATTTAAATTTTAAAATAGTGTGTTGCTTATAAGTTAAAAAATTGTTGTAGAAGCAAAATTTATTTGCCAGGTGTCGTCACTTTCAGCATAACATCAGTGGTACCCACGAACTTGTTTTTGATTTATCACTGTTATTTTAAATGCATATGCACTCTCTGTTGCAGCTGAAATCAAAAGTAATAAAATAATTTTCATCAGAATTATTATTTTTGTTATACAGGCTTTTAAAATAATAAATTAAGGCAAGTTTTTTAAGATAATAAATTATATCCTGTTTCTTAAGAAACAAAGCTGTTTATTGCCTTTATTGCTTGAAATTCAGATTATTATTATTTTGTTTTATATGCTTATTGTTGTATTTTGTAGAAGTATTTTTTATTATTTATTTCTGAATTTTATCGATTTCAAATAAAAACTGTATGGCAATATATTTTATATCATTCAAAAAGATTTAAAATATAGTTGAATGAAGATTACAGAAAATTCCTTGTTATTCTATATTAGCTTTTTTTATGTTGAAAATATGACTGTTACAAATATTGCATGGTTTGAAAATGGTTGTATGTAAGTATGCATATGATGCACGATATATGTAATTATATAAGATGGAGCTGTAAAAAGATTTGAGATGCATCCACATAATCTTATAAATAAAGAAACGATAGATATGTGGGAATTATTTATTAAGTACTATGATATATTCAGATGAAAAAATAATTTAAAAATATTTATTAACCATTTGGAAAAATGTTTATTGTCCTCGTCATAGGGTAGGAAATCAAAAGCATATCTGAAGCTTTTTATTGGTTTAATCCACATTTTATTCGTGTTCTGATTGGTCTATACAGTAATCTGTATTTCCCTTTACTTTCAACAGGGATGGATTACTTCTGTTGCCACTATAACAAAAAAGTAATAAAAACTACAAAAAAAATTAATAACTCAAAAACAAATTGAGATACGGCTTTCAAACAAATTGCATTTAAAAGTACATTTTTTTCTATATACGACGGTGTGAAAAGTAATATTGTGGGATGTTTAGAAGTTTAAGAATGAAATTTCATTTGAAATGGGTCTTCAGATTTCTTGGACGACGGAAAAACCTTTTCCCGAACACCCAATGAAATACTTGTATAATACGTAAGTTTCCGGTGGATAATACGTAAGTTTTAAGAAATCTGACGGGTCGCAGGCGATTTTTGTCGCTTGCAATTTTTACGTGTAATAACACTATTAATGTTTAATTCATGGCGTACGTAATGTAGGATCAACTCCGTGCGATTTTTTATGTCTTAAATTTTAGTCTACGAAAAAAATCATTTTCCAAATGGTCGTTGTAATTTGTTAAATTGCTTTTTTTTCATATATTGTACTATTAGCACATTATATATATATATATATATATTTTATGTTAATCTGATAAATTCTGCCATATAAAGAATTTTTCTGTTTTGTCTTATCATGATATTTATTTTTATATTTATATAATTTTTGTTTTCCTTTGTATGTTTCTTTTAGCCAGATAATAGAAGAAGATACAGTAGATCGATCCGGTAATGAAAATCTGCTGGAGGAAAAAATTGAGAACTGGATGTAGCGGGATATATGAAAGATCTCATGTTATTATACTTCAAAACTCCAAAAGAAGATTCCGCTATTGTGAACCTCCCCACCGATGATGGACATTTATACGTGCCGAACGTGCACAAATTTCTCCCCAGCTACCGTTGATGATAGAAGGGGAAAACAAAGAGAAAATAATCCTCCTTCTGGTTACCCCTGAAACTGGTAATAATAAATCTGAGGCGGCTACTGGGGAGTATTATAGGAAGATATATCATTATATCTGAAAATAGCCCATGCCTAATAATGTTTTAGAAAAATTTCAATTATATAAAATATATAAATATGAACTTTAAAATTTTCAATGTTTTACTTAAAAGGCGATTAATATAATGAAATACATGTTAAAAGTTAAAATTATACATTTTATTTAACCCTTAAATGCCTGATTTTTCAAAAATCATTGTAATGATGTTTTTCGGCTTTCATTTTTTAAATAAATCAGGGGAAAAATACTTTAAGAATCATATTTTGCTTTAAGTATGATTTACGGCTAAAAAACAGTTTGTTACTAATCGGCAATACTGGTATTTAATTGAAAAAATAATTTTCCTTTATAAAATTCTATAATATTAAACATACAAGATTTTTAGGAACTATAATAAGAAATAAATTTTACTTGCTCACTGCCGAACAAAATAGGGTATTTCGCAGGCTTCCAAACAATACAAAACAAGTAGCAACAATTGAAAAAATAAATCTATCTTTATTCTTAAACAGCACAAAAGTTGCCATCTGCATGTTGAAAATCGATTTAATAATATTTTCAGAATGTATTTTTTTGGCAACATTAAGCATTATAGCTTCAATATTATTCTAATAGTATTTTAGGGCCTAAATTGGGTATGTTGCCGAAAAGCAACACACGGCATTTAAGGGTTAAAATTTCTTAGTACTTTCAAGCTTTTCCAATGAAATCAATTCAATTAACCTCTGATAAAGAGCCTGGAAAAAGCTTAAAAGTACTAAGAAGTTTTAAATAAAATGTAAATTTTTAACTTGTAACATCTCTTTCATCGTTTTAAGGGGTCTCGGGACTCTTAAAATTGGAAAAAATTGAAAAACAAAGACCATTTAAAAAATTTAATATCTTAAAATGTATATAATTTTAAAATACAATTTTTATTGGGAATGAAAGATTTAAGTATGTTTGTTCAGTTCATGTATTTTAAAAATGGCAATATGCAGAATTAGCATTTACAGAGGGCTCCAAACTGTCAAACATCTGACGAGCAGAACATTGGTATGGCAGCTTACGCGCAGGATTACAAAATAAATTTTACAACTAGAATGAAAATTTCGGTGTCTACTTACACTTAAAATTGCAGTAATTACTCTGAACCTAAATAAATTTGTATTTAAAGCAATTTTATATTTTTAATACGAAGTTGTATTAAACAAATGCAAAATTTTGAAAATTTAAACAGTATAATCACCTAAAAAAATTTTTTTTTGAACAATAAAAAGGAAATTTTAGATTCAGTTTATACACGTTAACATAAAACATATGTTTTTGAAAATTTCATAAAAAAAATACTCAGAAGTTTCTGAGATATCGTGCGCGTTATGCCCAAAAACGCCATTTGGAGAAAAATATCTTCAAAGTTTCGGAAATGCCGCTTCAGCTATTGAGCGGGTCTAATTCTAAAAGTCATAACTTCTGTTCTAAGGGAAATTTCAAGTAAACAGTTATATCAAAATCTTAAGAAATGATAGTAGTTTAATATCTAATTAAAAAAATATAAATAAAATTTCAAACATTTTGAAGCTTTAAAAGTCCTGAGACCCCTTAATCGCCTTTTAAGTAAAACAGTGAAGTGTTTTTTAAGTTCATATTATACATTTTATATTTGAATCAAGGTGAAATAATTGCGTTTCGTCTTATAATTTTATTTACTTCAATTATAGTTAATTCTCTTAGTTCATTAACTAGAACCTTATTGATAATAGTAGTTTTGAAAAGTAAAATCACAGTTAAGTCTTTTACTTTATCAGAGAGTACTTTATTTCTAATAGTACTTTTAAAATTGCGAAATCAATCTTAAATCTCACAGTTTTAAAAATATCGATATTCTAATAATGGTATAATCAATCACTAGGCGCGTATGTTTCTATATGCGAAATCAGAGTTAATTAAATTAGTTTAGTTTTTGAAAAAATAAAATTTCATTTCTCTTATTTTACCAGAGAGTAATTTATTACAATAATATTTTATATAAAAAAACCAAGTAATTTTGGAAGTATATTGTACAATAATTTTTTGTTAAAATTTTTAGAAAAATCGCAGCTATTTATATTATTTTATAGCAATAACTCGTTGCTAATAATGTTTAAAAAATTTGTAAAGTCACATTTAGACTTTCGTGGTCTTAGTTATACCTTATTTTTAACGTGAAGTCATGTTTATAGAATTTGTCAAGCTAATCCAATAAATTGTGACTTCATCATACTTTAGTCTATAATATTTTCCATATATCTTTTGATTCCTTCTTTTGATTCTGTTTTGGGAACTATTACAGACTAATCGAATAAACCATGAAATTCTATAGTATATTCTTGATTTGTTACATTTATTGAAGATCAAAGAGGAAAACAAAGATAAACTAATCCTCCTGTCAGTTTACCACGCATACTGTAATGATAAATCTGAGGCTGCTAATAATAAGCAATGTTAGAAAGGCATTTAAGTATATGTGAAAATAACGATGTGCTAATAATGATTTAGAAAAACTAAAAATTATATTTAGTTATGTTAATTTATCACGTAGTAATTTATTACTGATAATATATTAGAAAATTTAATACCAAGTTAAACCATTAATCCAAGTTAAATAAAATAAATTCATATTTAGACTTTCCTGGTCTTAGTTTAACAGAGGTCTTAGTTACACTTTATTTTTTAATGTGAAGTTATTGTTTATAGAATTAATCAGACTAATCCAATAAACTGTGACTGGATCATATTTTAGTTATATTCCCAATAAATGATTCGATCCCTACATTTGGTTGAGTTTGGGAAATATTACAGGCTAATACAATGAACCGTGAAATTCAATAGTATATTCTTGATTTGTTATATTTGTTGATGATCGAAGAGGAAAACAAAGAGAAACTAATCCTCCTGTCAGTTTACCCTGCATACGGTAATGATGAATCTGAAGCTGCTAATAGAAAGCAGTGTTATAGAAAAGCATTAAAGTATATGTGAAAATAACGATTTGCTAATAATGTTTCAGAAAAACTATAAATTATATTTAGTTATCTTAATTTATCTTAATTTATCACGCAGACATTTTTTACTGATAATATTTTAGAAAATGTAATTCCAAATTAAATCTTTTCGTGAATTAGATTATTTATGTAATTAGTACTATTTTTTTAGGAGAAGTCAGGTTTAATTAACTTAGTTTATAAAAACATATTATTAATAATAATTTAGGAATGAATAAATCTGAATTTTTTCTGTTAAATTAGTTTATCAGATAATAACTCATAGTATATCCTTTTTTAGAAACATTAAAACTACAGATTATCCTTCATTTGTCAGATAGCAGTATATTGCTAATTATACTTTACAGAACAATGGGACTCTGCTTCCTACGAGCTACGCTCGCCAACCCCCGTTCAGACTCTAAAAATCCATTAATTTGATCGGCTTTTAAAAGATTTCGGAAGATTGAATTATAATTAAAAACAAATGACGATCTCCCTGTAAACGGGTTCCCATTCATTTCCCTTTTGTTGAGAGATTTTAGGCCGAATCTGCTTCTGTTTTTGTGCATGGTTAAATAAGGCTAATTACATTTAAGAATAAGCTAATATAAAATAAATTAAGTTATACGAGTCTTTGCTTCTCGGTATTTTTTAATAACGATACAAGGAAATGGTTTTAAATAAGAGATTTTAAATTTAACGTTTTAAATGTGACGTAATTTTCACCACAATTTTCATTCTGTTTCTAATATTCGCCTGAAAATAATTTTATTGTTAGAAAGGAAATATTATTATTTGCGCTGTCTTAGAATTGGCAATAATAGTTAAAAGGATAATCTTGAAATATGAAATAAATCTATCGTGTACGTGTAAATATATTTTTTAATTTAAACTATTTGGCAATGTTATTATTTGTCCGTTTCAAATAGTCTATTTTACATATTTTCCACCATTTACTGTTTTTCACGCATATTAGATAGTCCATTAGTTTATAGTTTTCTTTCTTTTTCAATATCCATGTATAAAAACAAATGTTATGACGTGATTTTCAGTATTTCCTGCTTTTAACACGTAATCGTTTAATTCTAATCCGAAAGTTTTTTTTTTCTGTTTATAATGTTAATTGAAAGGAAATATTATTCTTTTCGCTGTTTTTACAATTGGCAACAATTTAAAATAATCACCTTTTCTGGAATATGTAAGAAATATCTCTGGAAGTGCTGAAAATTTGAATTTAAAATAGAAATAATCTGTCAAAAGATTAGTCAAATAAAAAAAATAAATGCAGTCTACACACCACGAGTTTCTAATGTATGTCCTTAGAAAACATGATTAAATTTCTACTTATAGTTTTTGTTCCTAAAAAACTTTTTTAATGGAACGATTTTGACCAAATTTAACAATAAATACCTCTAAAAGAATTCTTCTATTTAAAAACTGTCATCTTCATCCTGTTTATCAAACATTTCTCTATAGTACTACCCATTATCATATTTTTCTATGCAGTAGTTATCTTAATATTAGCGAAGAAAGACCTCCTGTCACACACAAAAAAAAAAAAATATTTACTGCGGCAGTGAGAGGTTATTGACTTTTTTTTTTTTTTAGAATAGAAAGATGCGTAATCAAAGTTTTTAATAACGTTTGAGAAAAAATAAATTTAAGTTATCTGGGTATATTAATACGATTTAGATAATAATGTGGAATCAATGATAATACTTTTAATTAATTAAAACAACCGAATGTTAATAATGTTTTAAAAATGTGTAAATTACGACTAATTCTCTTAGTTTATCAGATAGTAACTTACTTCTAATTCTATTTTAGAAATTTTGAAAGCGGAAGTAATTATTCTAATTTGTTATTGCTACTTGAGTTTTAGATGAAAGGAAAATTACAATTAATTCTTTTAGTTCATCGGATAGCAATTGTTGCTGATAATACTTTAGAATATGTGAAATCAGATTTAATTATCCTTATTTATTAGAATAATTTACTGATAATAATGTTTCACAAAAACTGCAGTTAATTCTCATAGTTCAATTCTCATGATTATTTTTTGGTAATCATTTTTTTAAAAATGTGAATACAAAGTTAATTATCTTTGTTTAATAAATTTATCAATTGCTAATAATCCTATAGAAGATAGTAAAATACAGTTAATTATCTTAATTTGTGCGATAGTAATTCTTTCAAAACAATGTTTTAGAAACGCGTAATTCAAATTTAATTATCCTGGATTATTGGATACTAACCCGTTCCAATATACTTAAGATAAAAATATAGTTAGTTATCTTAGTTTATGACAAACATTTTTTATTAATATTTTAGGAAACCAGAATACATAAAATTTTGCTGTAATTTATCAGATAATACCTAATTTGACATCACATTTTTATTATAATTATATGTAAATGAAATCACAGTCAATTTGCTTAATCTAATATATATAAACAGCAGTACAACGCATCCGGGGTCGTAACCATCGATCTTACCAGTCTCCGATAAGATGGAGCCACTTTAGGCTTAATTACGATTTGAGATGTGCTTAGAGAGATGTGTGTGAGAGAAAACTTATCTGTCTAAATACAAATCTTTTCTACCTGAAATCCTTTCTGTTCAACATAATTTATTCAAAACTAACAAAATTTGAATGATTTGCGCAGTTGAAAAACAATTTCAGAACTCGAGTTAAAAGCATACGTTAGCGCAAAACGTCAACAAACAGTAGCGAGTCATTCACTTGATTCATTGAAAAAAAAATTAAACCATGGAGGTATACTTCTCGCAGCGCAAACAACTTCTGTAAACAAATTAACTATGTTCTCCCGATCTGGGAGAAGAACAAATCCGCGCTCCCTCCCGCACTAGAGAAACACTGTTCTCAACAAGGTCGAAACGGTTGCAAAACTTCCGTTCTTTGGCGGTCGTTTTCAAAGTGAAAATGGCAAAAAGCTTCGTTGAAAGGAATGAAAAAGGATACCCATTGCTATTTTTATTCACATGTATGTTTTATGAATGCTTTTCACTCTTCCCTAAAAATCTTAATTTTTCAGATATGTATGTAGTTTTTAAGTGTTGTAATGCAAAGAAGAAAAAAATGTTAATGCCTGTTTTTAATTGTAGTGACTTTAACATGTGTCTGCCTAAAGTTTAGCTCAATATTCCGAGAATTGTTCGTTATTTATTTATTTACTAAAATAATTAGTTGTGCTATACTTAAGAATAAGATAGTCAGTCAGAAGTGTGTAAACAAAAATAATAAGATGATCGACTTCGCTTTCTAAATTTTTCATCGATTTCTGATACCAAAACAAACAAAGGAGGCGGGGGGTTGGGAGTTTACAATATCAGAAGAATGTCTTACGTGTATTTAAAAATAATTTAATGTGAAAGCATGAAATTTAAATAAATAACCATGAATATTATTTTAAATATTTATTTTAGCATAAAAATTATTTATTTATATATTGCATTTAGACTATTATTTTTATTTATATTTTTCATATAATAAAGAAACATTTATATGACTGATAAAACTAAAGTTTCAAAAGATATATATTTAAAGACATTTAGTCAAATTCATTTAACACTAGAATTACCGTGATTCTTGTATACCTAGAAACCGCGGTGGGTCATAACTGACCCAGGCTTTCAGTGACGTTTTTCTTGTTTAACAGGTGAGATAGAGACACGCAATAAGGTTTGATGAGTAATAAAATGATTTTAATAAATGATTAAGCAATGTAGCTTCTAGAATATTACATAATATGAAATTTTGTGAATAAATACAACCAAAGAAATTTTCAATTTCTAATTTCAGATTAAATATTTTGAGATTTTAACGGCTGTTTCAAATAACAAATATATACTAATTATCAATTTAAATTATGTAATAATGATTCTACAGATTAATAAGATATTAATGTACAATAAATTTAATTTTTTTGTTCCGTGATTTTTTTTCCTTTCATTGTACTATTTTGCATCCAATCAATTCATAAATAAATATATTAAATTTAAAAAATCAAAAAACCCGACTGCGTAAAAAGCGAACTAATGAATTATTTCTCCTCAATATTAAACTATTTTTTATATTACTTATTTTTTTTTTATTTACTTGTACTGATGACTTTTAAGTTGTGTTTAATTATTAGTTCCTATCTACAAACACTGTTTTGATGAGGCCTATAGATGTCTGTTATGAAGGTTAGAGTTACAGAAAAGGTAGAGATCCGAAGCACACAACTTCCAGGTTGCGTAATATTTAAACAGAGCTTCTGACTGGAAAATGTTCAATGAAATATCGTCTTCATTTTGAAAGATCTATCCAATGATATACCACTCAATAGGGTACGTAGAAAACATCTTTCGTCTCTACCGCCATTTTGCAGTTTACGGGCTCCATTTTGAATTTATAAAAACAAAACATATCCTATAACCATCGGAAGGTTAAGACGAATCGATAGAGTTGAGTTGAGTTGATTGTTGACGGCCAATTATCTACACGAGGGATATAGGCCCTAGGGGGAGTGCCTTCCGTGGAGGTCTTTCTAAGGGAACCTAATCCGTATTAACGCATGGAAATCCACGGCTCGAAGAAAACCACGAAAACTCCGAACGATTAGGCCGACGGGCGCGATTGGGTTCGAACCCAGCACCTCCCGTCTACCAGCTTCGAGAGCAGAACCTCTCAGCCACTGGTGGGGCCGAATCGATAGAGATCTCATTCATTAAAATACATCCAGACGTTGGGATGTTTCGAGGGTATAAAGAAATCCACATACACAGATACGCGTGAAACACATAGCCCTTCTTTTCAGTCGGGTAAAAAGGCTATGGTCTTTGTTTCTTTTTTCTTTCTATTTTTTTTGGCTGTACACAATCACATAAAAATTATAAACAGTTTCAACACACGCATTAATTTATTGTCTTAGCCTTACTTTATCTGGCAAAGTTTTCATTTGTTTCAAACTTCTAAAGTAGTCAGTTCACGAATAACTTCACGGTAATAACATGGTATTTCAGGTTCCTTTGCAATATATTTCTCTCCGAGCACATCTTTACAATATATATTCTTCTGTAAATATTAGTACTTGTTAAATGTTTAAAAACTACCCAAGCGTTTATGACTGTTAGAACTGCTAGATTTGGGATAGGTTATCTACCAAAAGGTATTCAGCACTAACGTACTATCTTCTATATATTAAAAAGCAGCTTTATTTGCTATTTTTATATCTTCTATATAGTTCAATCTTTCGCTTCTTTCAAATTACCTTGAAGGGTAGTTTATTTTGTATCGTTATCATTTTTTTTCTTCCTTTATTTTTAATTTTCCTCAAAACATTTGCGATTTATTGGTCTTTCATGACTTCCTCCACAGCATTTACTTCGCTCTTTTTATTCAGCTCATTGTCATTTGAACTGAATTCGGACGATGATATTTTATGGGCATTTTCACCAAAATTTGTTTCGACATTTATTTCAAAATTGTCATCATTTTCAGATGTAATTCCATCTCTACAATCATTTTCTGAAAGTTCGCTTCTCTATTTTAAAATTTTCCCATGCTAAAGACTTCCGTCGCGATGTCATATTTGTAAATGTGCGAAACTGGAGTACCACTAACAGACTACTTGTTTTTCCCGTGCGGTTTACAACAGGCAAAATATTTTTTTGTTTTTTACTTAGTTCCTAATGTACAACACAGATAATAATATTCTATAACTATCCAACTATAGCTTGAAATCAGATAAAATCTCACACATTTGCTCTGCAGCCGCATGACAGATGTGTAATCACGTCCCCCGCATTTCCCCCTTTTCGTAAAAAGCAAATCCAATACATCTCCTTACATGATTCTTCTGTTATTTAAAAATACAGAGTCGAAAACCGTATCGATATAAAAGAAAATTCCATTATTTTGATCGGGTCTAAAATGACCCAGCATGGTAATTCTAGGTATACTGACCTGTAGATAAAAAAAGTTTTAGTTGGATTTCAACTAAATTCGAGTTAAGGCATTGTACTGACTATTTAGGAAAATTCAAAAAGTTTCAAAGTTGTATTTTGAAAAACAAGGGTTCAGCGAAAAATCACGTCTTGGGTCATAGATGACTCGCCTCGGTAATTCTAGTGTTAAATAAGTTGAAAAGGGAGCAGCTAATTTTAGTTTGAATATTTTTTAATGTAACATATTTTTCGAGTAAAAAACATTTTGTACAGTTATTAAAAATAGGCATTAACCATGTTTGATTCTATTTTGTATTACAAAAATTTAAAAACTACATAGATATATAAAAAAAAATTAAGGTTACGAAACACTAAAAGGCATTTATAAAACTTATCCTTGAATAAAAATAGGTTTCGTCTTTTGCTTACAAGTTTTATTGGCAGCACACTGAGAATTTTATTTCTTTAAAATTTAATTTTTTTGGAGGGACGGGGGGGGGGGGGCGATAAAAATACAGTTTCAAAGTGTTATTTAAAAATATATTAATTATTATTAGTATTATTTCAATAGTTGCAGCATAGGAGACTTTTTTTCAAACTCATATTTTTATTGCATATTTCTTAATTTTTCGTTTTATTAAGGAATCTTAATTTTGTTATGGTATAATAGCCGGAAAGCCTGGTTTACTCAGAAGTATTGTAAATGCTAATAGTGTGTTTATTAGAACACAAACTAGCGGAGCTTTGCTCATCTGAACGCTTCCATATTGTCAATTATTTTTATCATTTTTTTTTTTCAAATTTTAAGTGAAAAACACAATTTTTACCCACCGTCCTAGGACGGGCATTTACACTAGTTTATAATACTTATGAGATTAATCAGGTGCTTGGCACTCCTTATCTAATTTTTATTTCAATCTATACTAATAAAACAACAAATCGCTCTGTGTGTGTGTGTGTGTGTGTGTCTGTCGGCGGTGACTAGCAAAATCCACGGCACGTACGAAGTCATGAACGCTCATGCCCAGCACGCATCCCTATGTGATTGAATGTAAATTTCGAGTATTTTCACAAGTCGTCTTGGCCCGTTCAGTAAAGCGTCAGCCTGCCAGAGTGAAGGCCCCTTGTTCGATACTCGGTAGGACCAAAGATAAAATTTTCTGTTTATAGATAAAAGAAATTTCTTTTTTTCTGAAAATTTATGAATTTCATTTATATACAAGCTCATTTTTATATATAAGAAATCTTCTGAAAGTATTGTGTAAATTTCTTATAACAATAACAGTAACTATGTATATTTTAAGTTTTTAAACACTTTTATTTGTGTTCGAAGAAATTTAAAATGATTTAAAAATTTAAAATACAATTTTTTTGATCTACCACAAAAATTAATCTAAATTAAGTAAATTAAACAAAATTAAAACTAATTCAATTTAATACTAATATAAACTAAAAATTAAATTTGACTAAATAAAATAGAAAAATATTTATGATGAAATATAAAATTTAAAATAAACAAAAAGAAATTACAATCTTCATGAAGAAACAACATGCGAAAGATTTAACAATTCGTATTGCTGTCATCCAGCGGCGAGTTAGAAATACAAAGTTCTCCTCGGGCGATGTCCCTAAAAAAGGACACCAAGGAAATGTCGTCTTAGATAGTTCAAAGAATGACTTTAGATTTTATGCGAAATTATGAATTAATAGCACAAGGATATTGGAAAAAAATGGCCCCATCATTTTTCGAAAATCGTAATTTTTAAGAACTCAACAAAATTCAATATTTAAGTCTAGAAATAGAGCAATTTAAAATATAAGATTAATACTAGAATTAAAACTTTAATGCTTAGTGTTGCGATCTATAATGGTAAAAGGAAACTAATTGCAACTTTTCCTGGAGTTTTTGGAATTTTACTATGTTTTTTTTTTTTTTTGAAAATTTTGAATTTGGTGTCCCTTTTTAGGGACACCGCGCCGAAAAGGGTTTTAAAGGGTTATTCATCAGGGCCCGGGCATCGGTGGGCTTATCAGCTAGTATATAAATAATTTAATATTCAAAATATGCAGTTATTGTGGATAAAATAAAAAAAATATATATAATTACTTTATTCTGCATTATGAACTTCAAGAAAATATTAAAAGCGTAGGAAATATTAATCATAAAATACAAAAATAAAGGTTGAATAAACAATAAAAGCATTGAACTGTAAAACTTGTTTATTTTTCAGTCATATATTCAATTTTTTCACTTCCCAATTGTTTACCTCATGATAAACACAAAACAAATTCACAGTAATTTACTTTTTACAACTTTTGCCATTCTTCCAGTTTAGTGGTTTATATGACAGAAGACATAAATTATAAAAATAATAACATATAAAATTTGAAATTTTCCTGTGTAGAATTTCCTATAGGATAGGAAAGTCTATATAGGAAAAATCCTATAATTTAAGAATCCTATATTCCTATATTTCTATATAGAATCCTATATTCCTGTATAGATTAAAAAATAGATTTTTTTTTCTGAAACTGTTTAAACTATTAAAATACTTTAGATGACAGTTGATTGCTGCTGATTCTTTTAAAAAACTACTTAAAATTAATCTAGTTTTATAAAGTAAAAAACAAAATTATTTAAAGGAGATATATCCAAAGTTCTATAACTTAGGGCAAGCAAGAACCTTCAATTAAACTTTCACGGCAACCTTAAATTGTGTTAATAAGGATGAAAAAATAAAAATGCATAGCCATTGTTTTGTTTGTTTATACAAAGTTTACACACATTTAATGTAGCATCAAAACAAAATATTACGACAAATAAATATACTGATTTCTAATAAAAACATAACAATTGATAACTTTTTAAACTCATTTATTTTTATGTTTATTATTTTTTCTTGGGAAATAGCTAAGCTTTACATTATATAAAAAAATTACTTTCTGCCCTGAAGTACTCATATATTTGGTACAGAAAAAGTTATTATTAAATTTTTTACAAGGATAGGATCCCATATGAGATAGATTTTTGTTTTTAACAGTCTTTCATACAGGAAATTTCGTTTAACACAATTATTACATATTAAATGAAGGTAATATAATTATTAATTAGTATTATTTTAAGTTTTTCGTGGCATACCCTAAAATCTTTTGCGGCATACGAACGTGATCCGGCAGAGTCTTAGAAAATCTCTGTTTTATACTGAGAAGCATCTAAGTTTTTTCTTTAATAAAAGAAATAACATGGAATTTACTCAAAATGCTGATAGGTTGTTTAACGTAAATTAACATTTTCTGCTAATAGTAGCGAGACATGCATTATCACAGTTTATTTATGTAACCTATACACATAATGTCATTTTGATAGATTTACATAATTTGCTTTCTAGACGACTCCTGTAAGCATTACATTACACGTGTTTTTATAAAACAACCGTATGATTTTAAAATACTGTTAATGTATCTTGAAAATCATAAGATGAATTTAGCTTTCTGTTTCTTGAAAATTTTAAGTATATTCTATTCATTGTAATATAACATGGAGAACAAATATTAGTTGTATTTCATGTTTAAATAAGAGGTAAAACTCAGTAGGAACGAGTAGAATCTTTAAACATTAAATGAAATTTGAGAAAAATAAAGTTTATATTTAAATATGATTGATTTTGGTATTTTGGCAATTTATTCACCATGCAACAGAGCAATTTCAAAGGAGTTCACAAATCATCATACTAACTCCATATACTAGAAATATTCAATGGTTCTAAAGAAAAAAAAATGGAAATTTTAAAAGTATTACATTTCTACATATGAAATTTTAAGGACTAAACAAATTAATCATTTTTTATAAATATGGTGGATGCTTGAAAATGAACAAAATTGGACAACGAAGTTTAAAAAATTACAAACCGAATATACTATCATACAAAGCTATAAAGATGAACCTAAATATTGGTGTTATTAAATCAAGAAAAAAACTTAATTGTGCTGAAGGAAAATGTTATTACCCTACCAAAGGTACCACCGTTTGGAAGTACAGGGTAAGTAAAATCAATCGCATTTGATTTTTGAAACTAAAAAGTTTTTATTATCTGATGGAAAGTTTTTATTTTTTATTTATTTATATATATTTTTTAAGATTTAAGTTTATTATACATTAAGTGAAAAAGAAACTAAGTGTTTTTCTTCAAGGGAGCTCTGATTCTGAATCCCCAGAGGAAGGCATTTTTACTTCCGCATTTCTTTTTAGATCCATGTGTTGAAAATTATCTTAAACGGGGGTTTCAGGTGGTAGAGTTCTTCTTGTGAAAACAAAATAAGACACTGTTTCAGTTTTTCAATCGATAAAAAATCGGGAGATCATTATTTGATTTTTATGAGTCTTATTCGCTAATTTCTGGTTATTTTATGTTAACATATTTTAAAATTTTCCTGCTCTTGAAATTATGAAAGGAAGTATTATTTTAGTGTGTTGCATGCATTGTATATATTATCCATTAAACAGATCTCAACAAAAAATGCAGCCATGCTCAAGAAGATCGAGCAGAGAGCATCCACCACACTTCTCAAAGAGAAACCCAACTATTTACTATTCACTTTTAGTATCACGATGACCATACCAATTTCCAAGCAATTTATAAATCATCTAAGCGTTTTCAATCAATCTGGCGGACTATTGAAAAGAAAATGACTGAGAAACTGTAAAAAGGTAAGAACTCAGTGTAATATTGTACAAAACTATAAAGATTAACCGCAATAATGATGTTATATATATATATATACAGTAGAACCTCTTTTAACCGAAATTCTCGGTTGACCAAAATACATTTTTAAAGCCTTTTGCTTTTTATTTTTTTTTGCACTATCACATTTTTTGTGTGCAAAATCCACTTTGAAAGCTTTTTTTTTTTTTTTTTTTTTTTTTTTTTTTTTGTAAAATATCATATCCCTTGTGTACAAGCGGTCTTTTCCAAACTACGGGTACAGATAAATATTTTCGATCCTCTTTCTTAAAGTTTCTTTGAATTGAACTTGAGCTCTCGAAAGCTGCGAAGTGGAATGAAGAAAACTAACATATTAGCAATTCTGAAGCTTTTGAATGTTTTCCAAAAGGTTTGGCATGGCTGGAGCAGCAGAAAAATTGTGACAATCACTGGTGTAGCCGTAAAAAAAACAGAGGGTATAGGCTCAAGGCAGAGCGTATACCCTAGAGTGTATATACTATAGCTTTCTTGAGAAACAGAGGGCATACGGTGTGCATTCAAAAAACCCAGAAGGTATACGGCGTATACCATCGTACACCCTCTACTACATCCCTGGTGACACTGGAAAAGTAATAATATTAAAAAACTACGTGATAGAGCTGCAAAGGTAATTTTAACTGCGACAAACAAAAAAAATTTCAAACCCTTGTGATATATGTAAAAGGTATTTAATTTCAAAATTAAACTTTATTTAATCTATTCTTGTTTCTATTTTGCTATTGCTTTATTTTTGTTAAGCACTTGTAACCATAATAAGAAATATTGCATATATTTCTCCTTAATCTTAAAATGGAAGTTTTCTCGTTTATCCGAAAATTTCGATTTCCCGAAAGAGGGTCGGCCCCAATTACTTCGGATAATCGAGGTTCTACTGTATATATATATATATATAGTTGACTACATTCAAGGAAAAATTTCATATCCTATCTACGAACGCTACTTAATGTGCCTTATACGGAGCGACTGGAAAGAAAAAATTTCCCTCAGCCGATTTTAAAACCTAAGTTTTTTTTTTTCTCTAGTGATTAAAAAAAGGCTTTTGAAAAGATTTAAATCAATTAAACATTAAAAGAAAATCAAGCTAATGAATATTTTCGTCTCGGGGTTTCTCCCTCCATGAATCTCCTGTGGGAGTCAATTTTTACTGCTTCTTTTATATTTTGCATTCACGTTTTGAAAATTATCTGAAACTTTGGTTTCAAAAGGGGCGAAACGTTCTTTATGAAAACAAATAAGAAATTGAATTTTTAATCACGTGAATTGTTTATTCATATTGCTAACAAGACGTAAATAGAGTGAAAAGCTATCCGTGGCAGGGTTTCAACCTGTATCTTTGGTTCAGAGCACCAACGCTGTGCAAACTAAGCCACGTGGAACGCAACATCTAGCGTGGAACTCTTCACTTATCGAAATGTAGAATTTACCCCCCCCCCCCCCCTCTCTCATTCCCGAGGCTCAAGAAGAGAGAGCATACATAGAACTTCGCAAAGTGGAACCTAATTATTAAAAAAACATTTTTCTGAAATCAAAAAGTTATCTCAATCTTTTTAAATAATGAGAATAATACTATCATCCTGGCTACGTGTGGAGTTCCGGGTGGCTTAAGGGAACCTTCTACATTAGGAGACCAAAAAAAAAAAAAAAAAAAAAAAAAAAAAAAAAGCACTAATTTATATATATATATATATTTTTTTTTCTTTTTTTTTTTTTTTTCTTTTTTTTTTTTTTTTCTTTGCAAGAAAACTGCATGATGGATCTTTTTGAAATTTTAACATTTTATTGTAAATATCTTAAGATATACACGAGATTTTTTTATTATTATTTTATTTTTGCTTCTACTCTAAGTTATAAACAAATATGTCAACTGCTTTGGAAAATTTCGTGGAAAATTTCGTTGGAAAATTGGACGGTGGACATGATAGCGCCTTGTAGAATTATCTGAGACACAAAGATAATTTTTTTTCTTAAACTTCGTTAGTATAGATTCTAGTTAAATTAAAGGAAACCATAAATTTATTATAAAGAGTTATGTAATGGCTGATAAAAAAAAATGAAAAAGTTTTTTGTTGAAAAAGTTCGTTCTTATTTGTTAATAACTTTTTTTTAACAATTTTAGTAAAAGCGTTAATTCATATCGAAGGCAGTTAAATAAGCTTAATAAAAAAAATCAAGATGATCCATTGAGTAGTTTTTTAAAATCTTGCCCACCGTGTGAACCACATTTTTTGACACGGTGGGCAAGATAAAACTACTTAATGGATCATCTTGATTTTTTTTTAATTAAAGCTTATTTAAATGCCTTCGATGTGAATTAAAGCTTTTACTAAAATTATTAAAAAAATGTTATTAATAAATAAGAATGATTTTTTTAACAATATTTTTTTTGTTTTAAATCAGCCGTTTCATAACTTTTTTTAAATAAATTTATGGGTTCCTTTAATTTCACTAGGAGCTATACTCACGAAGTTAGGAAAAAAAATTATTTTTGTGTTTCAGATAATTCTAGGCGCTATCATGTCCACCGTCCAGACGAAATTTTCCAAAGCAGTTGAACATATTTGTTTATAACTTAGAGTAGAAGCATCAAAATCTAATTAAAAAACTCTCATGTACACCTTAAGATATGTACAATAAACAGTTAAAATTTCAAAAAGATCCATCATGCAGTTTTCTTACAAAAAAATGATTAAAAAATGCATTTTTTGGTCCCCTAATGTAGAAGGTTCCCTTAATTGCAAAGCGTTGGTGCACTGAACCAAAGACCCAAATTCAAACCCTTACCTGGATACATTTTATCTCTGTTAGTTTTACACCTTGTTAGCAATGTTAATATAATATACATATAATTAAAAGTTCAGATTTACTATTTCTTGGCGTTTTTCATCAATTTAATTATTATAAATAAGAAACAATTTAAATTTTTTGTTTCGGAAAACGTTGAGAAGCTCAATTTTGGATTTTAATTTGTCTTATTTTGTTAAACTTCCGATTTTTTAAAAAAATCTTTATATGTTTAAAAATTGAATCGCACTTAGCTTAATGGCAAAAGTTTTAGTTTAGAATTTTCATGTTTGCATTATCCATTTAAAAAGTCCATGCTTAACAAGAAATGCGCCCATGCTCAAGAAAAGAGAGCAGATTGCATATATAACTCTTTTCGAAGTGAAACCTAATTATTAAAAATATGATTTACTGAAATAATAATGCAAAAAAAAAACGATATATTTTAAGATAGTACCTAAACATAAATTTCTAATATGTGAAATTTTATGTGTTTATTATAGATTGACTTGGTAAATTTCTTCACAATGAACATACCGATTTCGAAGGAATTTATAATGTATCCAAGTAATTTCGGTTATTTAAAATACTTTATAGCTCAAAGAATATGAGAGTCTTAAACCTGTTTCATTTCGGTATGTAAAAATTTTATAAAGTAATTAATCTATGTCAACCAATCTCTTGAATTCTATAGATTGGAAAATAACAAAGAAATTGTTATCAGTTAATAACTATTTTATAACAGGTATTCAAAAATGCAAACACGAAGCTTAATAATGGTGTTGTTTAAAAAAAAGGAAAGAAAAATTCTGTTTCATTACATTCAACGAAAATTGCAACTATCAAACTACTCCACTTGCTTGGAGTAAGATCGATACGGCGAACTAATCCCCCCCCCCCCCCACTTTCATTTCCGAAGCTCAAGGAAAGAGAGCATGCGTAGAACTTCGCATAGTGGAACCTAATTATTAAAAAAATATTTTCCTGAAATCAAAAGTTATCTCAATCTTTTTAAATAGTGAGAATAATCCGAATTTCTAAAGGGTAAACTTATCTTGTTTATTTTCTTAATGTTGATTATTTCGGTAGTTTACGTCGACATGAATAAACAAATTATAATGAAATTCTAACAACTTAAAATATATAAAAGTGCGAATTTCAAATACGGTTTGTTTGGCAAAAGACAGTTTATAAACTAAGTAAATTAATTTGTATCCATCAGTCTGGTGGAGAAAAATTACATCGAAGTTATTATTAGGAAAATATTGGTGTTAATGTTATACAAAAACGTAGAGTATAACTACAATAGTATTGATGTTTAAAAATATTACGTTACAATATACTCAAAGAAAAACAGTAATATTCTTTTAAATATACTGTCCAATTACTTCACTTTCTTCGTGTAAATTTAATAACAAACTTATTTTTCATGAAGTGTCCTCAATTTAAAATAGAATAAATGATGTTTCAATCCTCTCAAAGACTTAACTGTAACCCCACTGGACTAATACAATGTCTACTTAGTCGGAAATTATTTAAATTTTTGAAGACTTGAATGCATGTATATCCATTATAGATTTTTTGTTATATATATGGGAGTGTGTGTGTGTTCTAATATTTTATAACGCTTCCTAACATAAATTTATGGATTCAGTTTGTCTGATTGTAATCTAACTCGCATAAGTATACTCTAATTGTCATGTAATTGCTGTATGTTATTGATGTTTACTTAGTAACGTTTAGTAGTGAAAATGAAGTCCGTGTCATATGCAGGATTCGCATAAGTATTAGAATAGTTTTCCGAGTATAAATTGCATTTGCTAAAAATTGTGTTTTCAAATGAGTTATGTATTTTTAATGATATAAATTTATATCTTATTAAACAGAAATTTGGGTTGGCAAAAAACCAGGTTTAAAGAAAAAACGGTTCATTTGTTTTAAAAAGAGTTTTTTATTTTAAACCGGTTTTTTTAAATATATTTTCTCATTACATATATATGCATATTTATTGGTAAAAATAGATATTGTTGGATATATAAGTAGCATAAATTCCTTTGAAAATAATTTAAATTAAATAATTACAATAAATTTATGCAGAAAATTGAAAAAATTCATATTTTAATTTAAACAGTATCAGTAAACGGTTAGGTTCAAAGAACAAACTGCTCTACAAAGTTAAACATTGATACCCTCATAATCTTTATAAGCAATCTTTTGATTACTAGTAATACACATTTGATGTACTTTGGTGAATATAATATTCTTTTTCACAGTTATTCAAAAAATAAATTTCAAACACTTTTTTAGGTTGACAATTTGAGTGACAATTCGGAGTCAACATTTTTGGTCATAAGATTCAGCAGATAACAGAATATATATATATATATAGATTAGTATTAAAATGCTATAACTAGAACGAAATTTTTGAATACTCCCTTATTCCACTTCATTAACAGCGCTGCAGGGAATTTAATCTAAAAATATACAGGCACTCTATTCCTAAAATCCCCCGTTTCGTCTGAATTTCACTGTATTGACTGTTTGTTTAATAATTATTTAGAATTAAATGCTTCAAGTTATTCATTTTTATTTTTTACATATAATAATCTGGCAGAACCTTTAAAAATGTTTATTAACAATAAAACCTAAATTTATACTTTTGTTTTATTTTTTAAATCTCTACTACTCAGACTTACATGAAAAAAATGTGCTATTTGAGTAAAATCACATAATCAGTCTATAAATAACATGTTTTCGCATTTTTATATTTTTTAGTATGTTGGAAAATTGGAAGTGGCACGCATATTTTTTTTTCTTCAGATAGTGGCACTCTTCCCAAAAAGGTTGGCCACCCCTGGTTTAAACCGTGCAGATAACCATGGTTAAAACCGATTGGTTTAAACCGTGCTAACCCTGACAGGAAAGTTTTGTCAAGATATCTGAATGTGTTGGAAAAAGTTTTATAATCTATTCATTACGCATGATTCTTCTTCCTTGATTTAGAAAAAAATACTGGTGGAGCACAGATGCTATAAACTTCATAGTTTGTCACATCTACTTTCTCTGACTTTGACTCTGGAAGATCGATACAGCGAATTAAACATCTGCTATGCTAAAGAAAAAAGAACTTGCGTACCTCTTGAGAAAGTAAAACCCAATTAGCGTAGAAAATTTCTTGCTGCAATAAGAAAATGAATCATTTAAATCATTCATCATTTCTAATTTTTTCAAAAGGGTTAAGAAAATTACCAAAACCAAGAAAAGCATTTAAAATAACTATACATAATTTTTTATCGAAATCAAAAAATAATCTACATCACTTTAAGATATGTACAGTCGTGGGAAAAGAAAAGTAAACACCCCTACTAACTCCTCAACAAATTATCATAGAAGAAAGTTACTGGTACCGAACGATTGGAAATAAAGTCTACTTTTAAATGATGTATATAAAATTTGCTTAGGGGCCATCTACAGATTAAAACGAACCATAACTTTGTTTTTTTTACAATAGAAGTACACGATTCTGACAGCATAAATGAACTTTAAACCCTTCAATTAGTCTAAAAAGAAATTTTTATGCAATTCGTACCATAAGTTTCCGAGAAATTAATTATTTTAAAACAAACGTATTTTCGGCTCTGTATCAAAATTGAAGTTCGGTATTCGATTGTTAACCGAGAGAGCTCCCTTCTTGATCAAGGCATCTGAAGCAGCCAATTAAGCCTTTTAGATTATACGATAGCATAAGAAATTTCAAAATATTAAATCACTTCCATCATAGACCGCCCCTTAAGCCATCATTTTGCCGTTTTTTAAGCATAATTTGAAAATTACCTGAAAGAAAAATGTGAAATTTTGGATTTCCATAAAGCAGGACTTAATAAATCTGAATCCATCAGAAAAATTGTAGGTTGCAATTCATAATTTTTCAATATTAATTTCATAATTCATAATTCATATCAGAAAATTACAAAAATTGCAAATTCAACGTATTTATGTTTGGGTATTATTATTGCTACACAAAAAAATAAAACATTAGGATCATAATTTCAAAAGTTATAAATAAAAATATGAAAATGTAATTTAACATTAGAAGCACTAAATTTTGAATGTTTATAATTTAAAAACTTATCATTCAAATGACTTGAAATTTGGTGTCTAGGTATAGTTTGAACCAAAGATTTGAAATATCTCGTTAAAATTGGGTATTGCCATTGAAAAAAAAATGAAGTTTGGATTCGTTTTAATATGTAGATGGCAACTGAGCAAATTTTATATACGTCATTTTAAAGTAGACTTTATTTCCAATCGTTCGGTACCAGTAACTTTCGTCTACGATTATTTGTTGAATAGTTAGTAGGGGGTGTTTACTTTTTTTTCCAGCACTGTACCTACCCCCAAAGCGCTGTTTTTGCGAAAAATTTAGATTTTTTTTATTATTAATTTAAATTAAAGTTCAGACATTTAGGATTCCAAAAATGACTTACTTTTGGTTCAGCGATAATTAGAAGCATAGTTATAGATCAAAATAAAAACCGGAAATGAACTTTCTGAAACCGGAAGTGCCTGTTTAAAGAGCCACGGAAAAATAAACAATACATTTTAATACACAAATATATAATATGTAATATATACAAAAATATATAAACACCTACATATATGGTGGATTTTAAAGTTGTAAATTGTATACATAATATTTTCTGCTATATCAAAATCTTAATTTTCTTTTTCTGGAAAACTGCGTATTCCATTGCGTACGTTTACGAGAAACATCATTTCTTAAAAAAAGTTTTTATGATATTGAAATAAAATGTTGTAACAAGGTTCTGCACATCTATTAGTATGTTATGAAGCAAAAAATAGCTTGTAAGTTTGTATACATTAATTTAAGTGCTATTTTTATTGAAAAATACACATTTGTTTAAAAACAAATCATGTTTTTCATACAAAATTCGGTATATGTTAATAAATGTAAGAAGTATTGCAAACATTTTACTTTATAACACAGGTAAGTTGTTTCCTAATATATTGTTGAAAAAGAAGTGAAATATATTGAATAGATTTCGTTATAGAGAATGCTTAGCATAAACGCAATTCTTTACAAATATTTGAATAAATATGGTCTAAATTTGAAAAGTTAATTGAAATTTGATTAAAAATTTATATGAATTCATAGTTTTATTTCCTCTTTTAATTTAAAACATGTATATTTGATAAAAATTTTATAAATTTTTGAAAAAAAGGCATCAAGAATATTATTTTCTTCTCTGTACGAGAAAAGAAATTGTGATGATATATAATTTAATAGCTACAATAAACAAGCCAGAATCAAGAAGTGGCAATATAATGTTTGAGAAACGGTAACTGTTTTTTAGTACAACTTCTGTTCATTGTTTTAAATCTATCTGAAAAAATAAATTACCAGAGAAAATAGCCAGGAAATACAAAAATATATGTTTTGATATGAAAACAACTTGATAAAAAATTATGACACAAGAGAAAAAGATTGAATATTTAACCCATTCACTACCAAAACTATAAAGTAAGAATTTTTAAATTTCTTGTTGAATGTCGTTTGCCACAACAAATTTAGAAAGGTAAATTTCGCTGTACTAATACAGCGATATTTCTGCCAACAAATAAGATAATTTTTTTAAAATTAATAGTGGTGACAAAATAATTAATAATTAAAAGCCACGAGTATACTCGTGGTTAACAGCGAATGGGTTAATCAACAACTTTTCAAATTAAATTGTGTTATAATTATTTAGAAATATGAGATTTGGATCTAAAACAGTTTTAATTTTATTGAAATATTCAGAATTTTAGCATAATATTGATTATTATTTTTATTTTTAGCTTTAAAAATAAATTACTTGTTACAGAAGAACAAAATTTTGCAGATTAAATTTTTAGTTTAGATAAATGAGTATTAGTGTGAGATACTAACCCTGCTGCGTCAAATAATAATAATGATGATGATAACAATAACAATAAAATTTTTAATTAAAAAATTCAGTATTCCAGTTTAAAACGGTTTATTCAAAATTATTGTTTAACTCTTTTTTAAAGATAATTATATAGTATATGTTGCCTAAATAAAACATATTAAAAGAAAGTTAAAAATTGCACGAAGTTATCATATTTTGTTTGAAAGTATATAAACAAGACATACCTAATCATCTATGAATAAAATCTCAAGAAAATAATTAGGATAGTACTAAGTGATAGAGGCTGGACATTTGTTTTAATTATTGTCATTAAAACACATGAATTACGTACATATATATTAAATAAATCAATATTCGGTATCTCTTCGGAACTAAAATTCAGTTAGTATAGTAGTTCAGATATCAGTTCAGATAGTATTCTAAAATACTATCCAACAATACTATCGTTTTAACTGAGTCGCCGAAACTCATAAATTCAAATGTCCACTATATTTTACTATACACATAAAATTAACTTCATACCAAATTTGATACGTTTAACCAAAGATCGAACAATATTCGTTTTTTTCTTTCAATAAACAATCAAATATCAAATGTAATTTTTCCGTATTAATTTAATTATTTTTTTAAGTACAAAAACGCGTTTTTTAACATAAAAGTATAAATAACACTAATAATGTCTTGAAGTTAATTATTAAATAATATATTTACAAAAATCCTATTGCTTTTAAAGGGGTTAGTTCCTGAAAACCACAAAAAGTAATACAAATCCTTTTATAAAAAGCATTCATATTACAATAGCAATTAAATTACCAGAACTTATTTCTTGGCTGACAACTGTCATCTAAGTTGAGGGGTCCGGGGCACAAAAATCTCCAAATTTTCTAAAAAAAAAAAAAAACTTTTATTTCATTAAAAATTTCTCTTAGTTTTTCTGTTTAATATGACATTTAAATCATGTTTCTATCTTAATTAGAACAGGAAATATTAAATTTTTCGTTTTGGTTTGTTTTCAAAATATCAATGGTTGTCACGAAAACGATTTCTTGTGAAATGCATTTTTCTTCATGATGGTTTTTTCACCATTTCGCGTATTTAAATCGTTATAAGTCATGAACCGTTAAAGATAAATGGTTCAAATTTGGAACATGTCTTTTTTAATTGTTTTAACTTAATTTTGATTCATCAAATTAAAAAAAAAAAATATTTACTTTTGAAAATATGATTTTTTTTTTTTTTTTAAGTTACACCATTTTTTTTATTTAACTTTTACTTTAAATATTTTTAAAAATTCTAAATCTAAATTAAAACTTATTATATATGTACTAGTATGCTGTGGGCATCACAAAACTTTCTTCTATATCATCTAATATATTAATGTACAATGATATCACTGATTATGAATGAAGACCATAGTGTATTTCTTCGAATTTCAGACGGAGCTACAGTGATCAGTGAATTAAAAAAATAACATAACAGAAGCAACCCTATTGGATATTGAAAACTCAAATTAGATCATTATATTCATACTAGGGGGGTCTGCCCCCTGCAAGCTACGCTCGCCAACCCGCGTTCAGACACTGTAGAATCTAAAAGCACGCTAATCTGATCGGTTTTAAAAAGATTACAGAAGATTGAATTATACTGAAAAAACCTGTAGCGATCTCCCTGTAAACGGGTTTCCATTCAATTCCCTTTGATTGCAAAAATTTAAGGTATAATCAGTTGCTGTTAAGACATCCAATGGTTGTTTTCGTGTTTGGTTAAAGAAGATCAGTTCAACATTTGAAAAGAAGCTAAAATAAAATGAATTAAGTAAACAGAGTCTTTGCCTCTCGGTATTTTCTAAGAGCGTTATAAAACGATTGACATAATACAATTACTAAAATTTGCTGCTTTAACCCCTTCAAAGGCGGTGGTTCATTTTTGGAACACTTAATTTTAATTCTTAAATGCCACATTAGCATCAGAATATTGGGATGGAAATTTCCCTTTTATTAAGTAAGTGAACAAAAGCATTTATGTATTTCATAATTTGTTTGTAAATTCTGGTGCCATTCACTGATTTCAAGATTTTACGAATAGGAGTGCCTTGTCCGTGAAAGGGTTAAACGCATATCAATGTATTTATTATTTTAAAGTTTCCTTTCCATTTTAATATTCAAGTGAAAATACAATTTTTAGGACATAATTTTCAATATTTTCCTGCCTTTAAACACGTACTCATTTAATAGTAATTTTAAAGTTTTTTTTTTGTTTTTTTTTTAGTTTTTAATAGTCACGTGAAAATAAATTTTTAATCGTTAGGAAATATTATTCTTTGCGCTGTTTTTAAAATTGAAAACAATCTCTATAATAATAGCCTAAGTCATATGACTATCATCAACAGCTACAGGCGTATCCCTTCGCTTTTTATATTCCTGGCGGCCATTTTGGTACTTTAATGTTAGCCGGCCACAGGTGTGATAAGTCGCCGAATATTATTCTATCCCCATTATTTCGTTTATATTATAATAGTCCAAGTCATGTAACTGCCATAAACAACGGGCTGATTTCTTCGCTTTTCATAAGAAAGGTTTCCATTTTGATTAAAGAATCAAAATTATTTTTTCGAATAAAACTACATAAAAGTTGCCATGATCACAAAGAATTCTTGGTACTTTTATGTTAGCCAGGTGAAAATCTCGCCAATAGCTTTTTTTTAACTCGCCAGTTAGCATTTTTTTATTTTTCGAGTGGTAAATTAAAACGGAACTACTTGGTTATCCCATCGACCAAAAATCTGTCACCAAACTATAAGATTAAATGCCAATAACGGTTGATCGTAAATGTCACATTCACTTGACTTTAAGGAAGTTACACATGTTCACGCCATCAAGTGATTTTTATTTCGACGTTTTATTTGCATTTTTATTAATGTTATACTAATTTATTTGTTCTTTTGTTATTTAAAATAAAAAAAATATGTCAATTTGTATAATTTGGCGAAATTGGTAGATGGGAGAAGTAATAACATTAAAACGTTGCTTTGAAGTGTAAATTAAATCTCATGATTTGTTGCATTGTCACATACGGGGTTTGGCGTAATTTTTTTTTTACGACAATTTGGCCAGAACCTCGTTTTCGAATACCTGTTACATATGTATTTTTAAATTATTTTCTGTTATTTTTAAAATGAAATAACAATAAATAAAAAAAAATGAATTAATAACTATAGAACAAAACAATTTATAACAATTTTTGTAAATAAAAAGAAAATAAATTCAAATAAACATTTATTAATAAATAAGCAACAATAGCCGGGTTACAATGTCAGGCAAAATAACGCCATTTTGGTGCCAATTAGGTACCCCGTTGCGTATATGACTTCTGTGTCTAATACTTTCTCTTTTCGTTTCGTTTAAAAAAAAGAATGAAGTAAAAGCACTTTATTTTAAAGGTTTCAATTTTAAATGAAAGTTTTGTATTAAATAAAATGATAATGAAATACAAATTGTATTCTGAATAAAAGTAACATGATGCATTTCTTAGCATACATTTAAGGGAGGCCAAACTCGTCGCAAAATTAATTTAAAATAACCTTTTCTAAAATATGAAAAAAAAATATCTGTTATGATTAAAATTTGAGTTGTCATCATTAGAAAAAAATATTTAAAATTAAAAAAAATAATAATATTTCGAAAACTAATTCTAATTTTAAAAATTCTAATACCAGTTTTGAGATCTGTGGATCAATATTTATTTTTGGTGTTAATTTCATCGCAAAGTATTCCATATTTTAGGAGAAATCGCCGTGAAACTTAATCAGTTGTTTAATCAGTCGTTTCATAGAATCGTTACATAAATTCGTTTCAATTCGATTCATTAGGATTTTATATATATATAGGGTAGATATATATTATTTAAATGAAAAAAAAAATGAAATTCTACAAAAAATATTTCGACTTATAATGATTTTAAATTACCCCACTATTTTAATGAATTTTAAATTATTTTTTTTTTTCAAAAACAAATGAAAAGTTTTATCATGTGATTTTGTGTATAATAATAACATAGTTAATCATCACAAAAAATTCAAAATTTTAACTCAATAAATAAAAATTATTTTAAATTGTATCCCGGACCCCCTTAAGCAAGCATTTAATCCCTTATCATAAAACTAAATTGTACTTCAGCCCTTCAGGTCGCTATAATTTAACGAAATTTAAACTTTTAATGCCTTTAATTTCGTATAGCACATTTTTTTTTTCATTTTTCCACACCAATTTTTTTCCTAAGTACTCTATGATTAAGCAAGACAGTGCTTACTGACTAGAATTTTCGGTTACTAAACAAATAAAACCCATATGGGACATACAGGTGTACATCAAAACTTTCACGAGAAAAAAAAAAAAAAGGTTTGTTTACTTCGTTATTTTAAATCTATATTAAAACCCAAATAGTCTTTTTTTTCTTAAAATATTTATAAAGTTCTTATTAAACTAGGATTTAAAAAAATCATATTGAAGCATGCATGCATATTTGAAGGAGATATGGACTTTAAAAGAAGAGCCTTAATTTCAAACTTCTGAGTTGTAGCAGACGTCCCAGTTCCCTAAAAAAAAAAAAAAAAAAAAAAAAAAAAAACTAAGATGCAAATCCATTCTCTCCTATTATGTTACCGTTACTACATTAACACGTTGACTGCCACGGTGACTGACACTGAAGATGAAAAATTTGCAATATTTTAAGTAATTTTTAAGAAAGTATATCCCGTAATAAATAAAAGGTAAGTAAATTTTAAATAAATTTACAGTAATTACTTAAAACAATATATATTTTTTTATTTTTATGTCATATTTTAGACCGTCAGTCATTGGTGAGTGACGTGTTCAAAACGGAAAGTTCAGTGTCAGTCACCAGTGACTGACGTGGCGCTTCACGTGTTAATCACACACCACTTTTCCATCAATACATCTTACTCATACCGAACCAAGCTCTCTGTATGAGTGAAAATTCACCTTGTCCCAGAAATCTCTATCCTAATAAAAATATGCTAGAAATTGGGAAGAACCTTTTGAACTGTTTGTTATTTTATCTCTATTATTAATTGGCCAATACATCTTACCATACCAAATCCCATACCATACCCATCCATAAATTACCATACCCATCTTACCAGTCAAAACCATATTTCGACTTCTTTTCGCTTCAGTATGACAGAAAAATGTTATATCACCAGCCTCACTGCTGCAGTTTCTCACGATACGTGAATCAGTTATATTAATTGAAAAGATAATACAGTAAACTCTGTCTAAGGCGGAATCGATCGGGACCGAGAAAATTTTTCGTAGTAGACAATATTCCGCCTTAGACAAATTTTACTCTATGTCTATGGATTCGCTGGGACTTAAAAATCTTTCCGAGTTAGACAGATTTTCGCCTTACACAGAGTCCGCCTTACGCAGAGTTTACTGTATTGTGTTAAAAGCTGTGTAAAAGCTGGTGATTTAAGACATAATATTCTGGAATTGGAGAGAATTTCTAAATAAGTGGAAGAGGCAAATATGCGTTTTAATTTCCAGTGGCGCTTTTACGTTTTAGAATCTCTGGAGATATCACGGCATTTGGGCTTCATAGGAGAATGGATTGCGTTTCGGTGTTAGTCAATATAGAGTGATATTGACAGTGATATAGAGAGAATATTTATTTCCCTTTCGCATTCGTTTTGAATATTTACAAAGAAATAGTTTTCCCCATATGGTATCAGCTAGAGCTATTTCTTTATTTTTATTTTTTACTTTTTATCAATATTCCTGTCATTGGATACGACAGGTTGAAAACATTTTTTCGTTATAAATCTATTTTATAGAGAGAGAAAAAAACGGGATCGTCTGGTTTGTGTCATTTAAAAACATTTAAGATTGTTGGAAGTACTTCGTAAAAAAGAAAAGCAAGTTGGAAATTGTTCGTCAAACTTGGCAAATATGGTGCCTTCGTACTATAGCTAGTTTTATAAAGATTTTTTGCACCGCATATTATACTGAATGTATATTTTAGTGCGCTTCAATAAGTGCGTATCAATTTCATTCTGTTCGAAAGGCTGTAACATCATTAAAATCTACTTAAAATAATTTTTTCGCATTGGCCGTAATGTAACGGAAAATTTTTTACTGTCCCTGTAAATAAACTATACATCCGATTTTCATAAAATTGAAATGATTCGACAAAATATTACAACAATTTTAAAATTTCAGAGGATTCGGTTGGGTAGTTTTTGCTCTATTATACAGTGTGTCCACGTATAACCTGAACGACCTTTATTTTCGCAACCGTTGGTCCTAGATGCATACTTCCAATTACAAAACTGGTTTAAATAAGGTAAGGAATTATTTTTAAAGCAATTTGGGTCAAGAAAAACATTTATTAAAAAAATACGAGCTTAAAATTTTTATACGGTCCCCCGATCCTATAAGTGATACTTAATAAAAATGTATTATGACACTAACAAGTAAGACAAAAAAAGTCCCATTCATCTAACATTAAAATTGACCGAGTTATGAAACTTTCAAATGCATGATTTATACCACTTTTTTGCATATCAAAAAAGATGATTTCGACCATGCTTTCAGGGGTCGTGTATAAAGTGCTTAAACTTATTTCAAGGTATCTGCGCTTTGAAAGAAATCGTACAAATATTACGATTAACTTTTATTAGTTAAGTTTCAGATTAGTGAAAATAATTATATTTTAACATATGTTTTATTTTGAGGCTATGATTTCTTTTAACTAAAATTATGTTATTTTCATAAGGTTTTATTTTATTGCAATGATCGTCTTTCCAGTTTAAAATTTGTAATCGAACTTTAACTTTCAAATGTCCGATCGAAGTTAAATTTTACACACTGACTTAAATCCGATGACAATGCAATATTATTATGATTTTCGACTCTTACCATCTTATACATACTTATATTAGAGGATAACACAAAAAAATTCGGATAGATTACCGTCAAGAAGTTTAAGAAAGAGTTTTAGATTAGATTACATAAACCTGCGATGGTTGTGTTTTTTAACTTTTATAATTACATTTTATGTATTTTTTGACGCTGAATCAAAAATTACCTTCACTTTTAACAATCATGTCAATATGTTTCGGAAATCGTAAATTTCAAGGTTAAAAAATAGCGAAAAATCTGATACTATAAAATACATGTAAGACGTTTTTATTCAGTTTACTTTTATTTAATTCAATAATTTATTAGATTTTTTGGCTTATATTGGGTTTCTTACAGCTAAAGAGCTCGGGGGTCCGATAAGGTTGCAAGGGGAGGGGGGATCAATTTTAATTTTTAGCTTTTTAACTTTGAAATTTGCGATTTCAGAAAATTCCTGGCGTGACAGTTTAAAATGAAGGTCATTTTCGGATTCAGTGCTAAAAAATACATAAGAATCAATTTTCAAAAGCTAAAAAACATGCCTAAATCCAAAATTTGAAAGACAGTGTAATCTAACAGCATTTTAAAATATGTATCATTTTGTAAAGAATTGAGGCTATTGTTTTTCATCCTTTTATTTTACAAAAAATCTGTTATTTTTATCCTCTTATAATGCTCAGTACAAATTGTAGATTTTGCAGTAATATGTCAGAATGGTTAAAAATTTTAAATTTATATTGCAATGCTAATTTTACTCTCAAACATTTCTTTAATATATCTGACGAAATTATATTTCTATTAAATTTGTGAATGACCCCTAATATGCAGCAAAAAATATACTCCAACTTTAAACAGCTATTACTCGGTCAATTTTAATCGTAGAATAACAGACTTTTTTTGCCTTACTCGCTAGTGTAACAGGGAAATTTTACTAAATATAACTTATAGGACCAGGTGACTGTATAAAAATTAGGATTCTGTAATTCTTCACTAAATTGTTTTTTCGCTTCAAACTTTCTTTTATCTTAACCCTGCACCTAATTTTGACCATTTTTGTAATTGGAAGTATGCATCTAGGACCAACGGTTGCGAAAATAAAGGTCGGTCAGGTTATACGTCGACACACTGTATGCGGACGGACAGACGGACTGAACGACGACTATAGGTGCTACGTATTTATATAATTACGAACGCACCTACAAAAGACATCAGATGATGGTAATTTTTAATGCAAACATAAATGTCAAAAATGAAAGGGTCGATTTTCTTACCTATTTATTACAATAATTAAAGGAGAAAATTTTAACAAAAGATTTTGTACTATACAGCTAAAACCGTTAGAAAGATTTTATTGCTGCATGCAAAATCACTTTTAATATTTTCTGTTACTAAATTATGTTGAGTTTTTTTTATAAAACGACACTTATTTAATTAACAACAAGTTATTTTAAAATACAGGGTGACCATAAAAAAAATGTATCAACTGTAAGCGTTTAAAGTGTTGGTTCAAGGTCACAAATAAAGAGTAACTGAAACAGTTTTAGATAAGCGCTTGCGTGAGTACTGCTTTGTTATTGACTAGCTTGCAATGCCACATACACAAAATGACGACTCCTGAGCGTAAAGCGTTATTTTTCGGCTGAAGATTTAAAAGCCGTTGGAGGGATGCAATTTTCTCCTTTGGGACTTTATGAAAGATCGTGTCTACTTTCCACTGCTAACTAATGATTCACCAGATTTGAGACGCAGAATTGAATATGCTATTGTTTCCATTACTCCGGACTTGTTAACCGAAGTGTAAGAAGAATTGGACTTCAGACTGGATGTGTGCCTTATAACTAAAGGTGGACATAATGAACATTTGTAAGAAAAACTAGGCTAGTTTACCTTCAATTTAATGTCTGATTTGTTATAAATAGTTTAAAATAAACTGTTATAATATGGGAGATTCTCAAAAGGTGGGATCATTAAACGTTAACTATATGTAATTTTTAAAATTTTCAAATTTAAGGCCAAATTTTTTAATAGTATAGTATTTTGTCTATAAATATATTATATAAATATTTTAATAGTATGTCTACAAAATTATACACAAACATTAAAAGACAGCAACTATTCTGGAAAATTAATGATTAAAGCATTTAATTAGCAGTTGTGTATGTTACAAATTTTGGACGTTGCTCTTAGTATTTAAAAAATTCTTAAGACTAAGAATGTAGTAAATGTGTCTGTATACATTATATATGTATAATTAACTTTTTGTTATCCAGTAATAATAATAATAAAATCAAATGCTTTGTTACGTACGTTACTTTCGGACATAACAAAATACAGAAAAATGCTTTATAGAAAAGTCCTTCTATCTTCAAAAAAGCAATAAATCAGCCTGCCATCTCTTAACGAAATTATCAAAAAATCATCCGTTTACTTTATGCATTCGTTGTTTACCATTAGAACCACCTGGAAAAAAAATTAAAACTCTTTTTCTTGGTGGTACATTGGAGCAGTTAACGTTATGAATGTCCGAAATTGGCCTCTTTAGCATAAAATAATAAAATATTAAGATATTTATACAAAGCTTTTACAATAAATTATGTCATTTTCTATCTCTGAATAGAATTAAAAACTCAGTGTCAAAAAAAAAAAAAAAATAAAAATAAAGTCAATGATAATTAAAGTTATGTTTGAAAGGCTTAAAGTTATGACTTGTGTCCAGTGCCTACCTTTTGAGAATCGCCCATATACCATCGAAACAGGGACATTCTTCTTTTATGGGCGCTTTATACAATGTTGACTGTACTCTGCACGCTTATTTGTTGAGTGATACTGCAAATAAAGTTTTTCAGAAGGTGTGAAAAATGTTTTTTATCCAGAAAACATTTTTTTTTTGTTATTTAAAATGGATTGCAAAACAATATGAAATTTTTTCAGCTAGAGTGAAACATTGAATATTTATTTCCCCATGATTGACATTATATTCAGTTACCTGAAAATTTGTACAGTAAGAATGTTTAGTGTCATAAGCGAAAAATTATTTAACAGCGTTTATGTCATTTTAAAGATATTTTTAACGTCCTTTTAATAACAAATATGGAAGTATATTTGTGATTCACCGATGTTAATCTTCCAAAATTACGCGCTTTTGTTAGTTGTGCTCTTTACGAGTAAGTATGTGATATCCAGTTAAGGAAAAAAATAGATGCGTAAATTTATGTTAGTACTTAAGTCGCTTGAATATGGGAATTTTCAAACTAAAAAATAAAAAGGCTATCTGTAGTAAGCACGCGTTATTTGATCTGGTTATTTTTAATTACAAATAATTCTGAATGATAGATACTAAAATAGAAAAATATTTTGTTCTGTTCCATTGTCTATAGATAGTTTTAGATATTTGTATATCTGAACTCGTAAATGGAGTAGGGTCTTTTTTTTTTTTTATCATGCTTAAAACTCCCTGCAATCCTACGACTTGGGATTACGAGTTAATGCAGCGTAAGCGAGCGTTGGGTGGGGTGTGGGGATATAAGAATAGGTTAACTTTGTTTGTGTAATCTGGAAACTTTCTCTATTTTAAGAAAATTATGATAAAGTTCAGAGGTAGGATTATGATAAAGTTTTTAAATATATTGCCCATTAAAAATATCTTAATCAAATGGATAATTAACATGAAATTAGATATCATCAGATTTATTTTTTCGTTTTCAACTTAATTTATAATTTTTATTCTACAAAATACTCAATTTTGTCCAAAATTCCCATCCCCCCCCCCAAAAAAAGCATAAAAAATATTCATAAAAAAATTCTCTGAAAGCGATTTGGATTTATTTATCAAAATTCATAAAAAGGAAAAGAATTTGCAAATTTCGAGAATTTGGTAAGAAGTTACTAAAGTTATGTTATATTGTAACATATGACCCGGATTTTGGTTGAACGATGTAATATCATACATAAAATGACTAATTTGTGAGAGAAATCTTGACAAAGGTGAGAAATTCATGTTAAGGGGTTTTAAATATAGGTGCAATAATTTTATAGACATACTTAAATGCTTCACATAAACGTAAATTTGCAATGCACATTAGTAATACTAATCTTTTACAAGTGTTGACAGACCTCATTTCAACCAATTTAAATGCAGAATATCTCTTCGTAATGAAACACAATTAGATCTATACAATATTTGCTTCTTCTTTTTAAAAAATAAGACAACGTCTTTTATCTTTAAATAAACAGTTAAATATACAATTTACTGTTTAATAGTACTCTTCTTCGATTTTGTAGAAGTTAGTTAGCTAGTTCCCTGTTTGTGTTAAGTAGGGATTGTAAAAGTTAGAGGAATGGTTTTATATGCATACTTAACTGTAGCAAATTAAATTAAAATAATGTAAATGAACAAATTTGCTATAATAACTAGTAATAGTAATATTTTTACATGTGTTGTCAGACCTCATTTCAAGCAATTTAAATGCGCAATATCTCTTCGTATTCAAACACAATTGGATTTATACAACATTTACTCCTTCTATTTAAAGTTAATGCGTTCATTTTCCCTTTAAATAGACAGTAAGTATGCAATTTTCTGTTTTTATAATATTCTTCTTCGATTTTACAGAAGTTAGTTAGCAACGCAAGCAGGGATTACAAAAGTTAGGGTAATTGCTTTGTGTGCATACGTAAATGCTGCAAATTAAAATAAAAAAAGGAAATAAAAAATAATGCAAATAAACAAATTTGCTATAATAACTAGCAATGGTAATATTTTACCTGTTTCGCCAGAACTCATTTCGGGCAATTCAAATGCGCAATGCCACTTCATATTCAAACGCAATTAGAGTCATACAATATCTAATTCTTCTAACTAAAGATAGAAAAACGTTTATTTTCTCTTTGATTAGACTGTTATGCATAGAATTTATTCTTTTTATATTAATCTGCTCATATTTGGAAGAAGGGACTTTGCAGCACATGTAAGGGGAATCATTTTATATTAATAATAAAAGGCAGCAAATAAATTAATAATGCAAATAAACACAAATTTGCAATTCTAACTGACAATACTGATACTTTAGTTGTGCGCCATAACCATATTTTGAGTAATTTAAACGTGCAATATATTTTCGTATTCAAACGCAATTACATCTGTACAATATTTAACAATATTTAATAAGTAAACATAGACCAACGTTCATTTTCTCATTCAATAGGCAGTTAAATGCTCAATTTATTGCTTGTATATTGTTCTGATTATATTTAATCGAAGGAATTTAAGAACACAAATAAGGTGGTTTAAAATTTAAAGGGAATAGTTATATATGCATACTTGAAAGTAACAAATAAACAAATAATGCAATTAAACACAAATTTGCAGTACTAATTAACAATACGTTTACATATTGTATTTTTAATTGTTTTTAAGTATATTCTTTATAAATTTTATTTTGTAACTGTGCTAAAGTCTGTCTTAGTTTATTTTATTTGGTGTTTTAATGGTTTTTAAATTCAGACGTTAAATGTATATGTACGGTAAACAATACGTTTGTCGACAGAACTCACTTTGAGCAATTCAGACGTATGAAATCTTTTCGTACTTAAACGCAATTAGATTTATACAATATCTGATTCTTCTAACTAAAGCTACAATAATGTTTATTTTCCCTTTTAATAGACAGTTAAATATACAATTTATTATTTTTAAATTATTCTGCTTATATTGGGAAGATAGGGCTTAACAACACAAGTATAAGAAATAATTTTATATGCATACTAAATTGCAGCAAATAACGCAATTAAGCCAAACTTGTAGTACTAACTGAATCGCTCCTTGTAAAAAGGGCTTCAGTCACCAAATTTGCAAAATTGAGTTAACCACGGATTTTTGTTCTTATAGGTTAGACACATGTTTCTATGCAACAAGTTGGAAATTGCACGTCAGAAGAGGCAAATGAAGTGCGTTCCTACTATGACTAGTTTTATAAACGTTTTTTGGACCGCATATTGTACTGAATGTATATTTTAGTGCACTTCATAAGTGCAAGTGCATATCAATTTCATTCTGTTCGAAAGGCTGTAACAGCATTAAAATGCACTTGAAATAATTTTTTCCCAATTGCCGTAATATAACGGAAAACTTTTAACGTCCCTGTAATTAAACGGTACTTTCGATTTTCATAACATTTGAAATGGCTCGACAAAATTTTGCAACAATTATATATTTAAAATTTCATATCATCCGGTTGGATAGTTATTGCTCTGTTATATGCGGACGGACGGACAGACAGACAGGCAGATAGACGGACCGAACGCTGACTATAGGTGCTATGTATTGATATAATCACGAACGCACCTAAGGGCTTCAGTTTCACTGCCAGGGAGTGTCTAAACACAACTCAATTTTTAATATTCTATACAGAAAGGGCTTAAAACAGCAATGATTTTTCCATTTTTCTCCAAACTAGGTTTTGTTGACTGAATACCTTTTTGCATGGAGTCATTCAACTAGCAATACTAATATTTTATCTGTGACATCAGAATTCATTTCGAACAATTCAGACGAATAATAGCTTTCGCTATTCAAACGCAATTAGATTTACACAATATTTGATTCTTCTAACAAAAGATAGAGCAACGTTCATTTCGACTATACAGTTAAATATCAAATTAATTGTCTTTATATTATTCTGCTTATGTTTGATAGAACAAAATTAGCAGCACAAGTAAGGGGATTTAAAAACCAGGGGGATGCTTTTATATGCATAGTACGTAACTTTAGCAAATAAATAAATATTTCAAATAAACACAAATTGCCAATACAAACTAACAATACTTATCCTATACCTATGTTGCCCTGACACACTTGAGACAACTCAAAAGTGCAAGGAGTTTGACTTCTCAAATACAGTTGGATTTATGCAATATTTGATTATTTTTAAAGAAAATAAAACAAAGATTGTTTAGAATAAAGGTTTAAATATGCATTTACCGTTTCAGAATTATTTTTACTATACTTGTTAGAGCGAACTTAGCAATATAGGTAAAGGTGTTTAAGGGGTCTCAGGACATTTGAAGCTTCAAAATTTTCGATTTTTTTTTTTTTTTTTTTTTTTTTTTTTTTTTTTTTTTAGATGTTAAACTCCTACCTTTTCTGAACATTTTGATCTAATGTTTCCATGAAGGTCTCTTTAGAACATAAGTTATGGCTTTTAGAATTATACCCGCTCAATAGCTGAAGCGGCGTTTCCGAAACTTTGAAGTATTTTTTCTCCAAATGCCATTTTTGGGCATAACGCGCGTGATATCTCAAAAACTTCTGTATATTTTTTCATGATATTTTCAAATTATATTTTTCATGTTAGCTTGTATAAATTGAGCCTAAAATTTCGGTTTTATTGTTCAAAGAAATATTTGTTTAATGTGATTATACTGTTAAAGTTTTCAAGATTTTGTATTAGCTAACTACAACTTTGTATTAAAAATATAAAAATGCTTTAAATACAAATTTATTTAGGTTCAGGGTAATTATTACAATCTGAAAAATAAGTAGGAGTCAAAATTTTTATTCTAATTGCAATATTTATTTTGTAATCTTGGGCGTAAGCTGTTATACCAATTTTCTGCGAGTCAAATGTCTGACAGTTTGGAGCTCCCTGTAAATGCTAATTCTGCATCTTGAAATTTTTGAAATGCATGAAATGAAAGAACATACTTATATCTTTCATTCCAAAAAATTGTGTTTTAAAACCGTATATATTTTAAGATATTAAATATTGAAAATTGTCTTTTTTTTTCTTCTTTTTTTCCTATTTTAAGAGTTCGGAGACCCCTGAAATGCTAGGGCAGGGGAAGATGCATTTTTATTCATAGCTAAATTCAGAGCTTTGTTTACCTGATAAACCAGTAACAATAAACACAAAATAAACACAAATTTCAAGTGAATATTTCGAGGGTCACCGATAAAATAAAAGGCGAGCTTGAAACTTAATATTGATTTATTTCAAACTTAAAATTTATGTTTTCAGTTTGCTTATTAGCTACATAACAAGATCTCTCAAAGGAATCATTAAAAATATTTTACCTTTTGTTAATTTCAGTTAGCATCCTTTTTAAAATAACAGGTCATGTTATTCTTTCGGCCTATATTCTTGATCGAAATCCCATGAAGAATGTATTATAGTATGCAATATCTAACAAATAAATGTTCAAATGGTCCAGTGTAACTCAAAAGCAGAATTCAAATCTGATATTTGTGGGACATGGCAGAACTTTTTTCAACTTTTTGATAGGTTCGAAGCCTTGTAAACTCAGGAAATAATCACAATTGAGATGTAATATTTCGATAATTTAGAGAAATTTGTCCGTTTCTTATCATGTTGCTCCGATTTCCAGTGAAAATGCTAATTTTTAGGTACGTTCGTAATTATATAAATACGTAACACCTACAGTCGTCGTTCAGTCTGTCTGTCTGTCCATCCGTTCACATATAATAGAGCAAAAACTACCCAACCGAATGGTCTTAAATTTTAAATATATAATTGCGGCAAAATTTTGTCGTGTCATTTAAAATTTTATGAAAATCGGACGTATAGTTTAATTACACGGACAGTCAAAAGTTTTCCGTTCATTACGGCCAATGGGAAAAAAAAAAATATTTCAAGTGCAATTTAATGATGCTACAGAATTCGAACAGAATGAAATTGATATTCACTTAGGAAGTGTACTAAAATATACATTCAGTACAATATGCGGTACAAAAAATATTTATAAAACTAGTTATAGTACAAACGCAACTCATATGCCACGTTTGATGTGACGTGCAATTTCTAACTTCTTTTTATATTTTAATAATAACAATTGTTTTTCGTGTTTTTCATTAGTTTATATTCCCTTTTTAATTTGTTAAAATCAATTTATATGATTTATATGTGCATCTTATAAGTGAATTTATTATTTAGTCCAGTAAATGATCATTTCTATCATTTCGCAGTCCGGTGTATACTGAGAGCAGAACTTAGCATCGTAGGTAAAAGGGTTTAAATGCTAGGGAAGATATACTCACCTCCCTTCAATGGTTTTGTTGACCAATTAAATCAGAATATTTAATACGAGGAAATTTTCACCTTGCTAACTAAACGTGACGAAGTAAAGCCCGGCATAGGTGCACATATATAAATACAGTCGGACTTCTATTTAACGAAGTAGTTAAATCCCGAAAAAAAGTTCGTTATATGGAAAACTCGTTAAATAGAGAGTCACTTTTTAAAATACTTTAAACTACATAAAACGTAATTTAAGTTCATAAACACTAAATATAATTTAAAAAAGTAATTAGTTACACTTTTTTTATAAATTATATCTATTTGTTTTATTTATTTTACCCATCAAAAAGAAAACTGCAAGGGAAATAAGAATGAAACAAAACATTGTCTGGAAATACATTGTATTTTCAGTTAAAAAAATAATTTTACATTAAAATCACGATTTTTTATTGTGGTTAATAAGTTGCTTGGAGGAATACCAAATTTTAAAGCAGTATTCTTTTTCTTCACGCTTTATCCACCTCATCAAGAATATTTTTTTTTCTTTGATGCTCAAGAACTTTCGCTTTGACATTTTTAAGCTACAAGAACCGAAATTATCAACATGATTGATCATGATCAACAATCTAGAAAACGGGAAACTATAGTTTAAGTCATGTGGGGCAGCTCTATTGAGGGTTAAAAGGGAATATTGAAAGTTTGCACTTCTTTGATGGAAAGCAAAGAATCACTGCAATTTTACTGCTCTCGGTGAGTTAGGTGCCCGGTAAGATCTGTGTCCTGATTCTGCCCTTCTCGGAACGGGTTACTTTCTCGTAATGCGCCAACGAAGTGATATTTTCCAATTCTGCCCCTAACGTGTTGGAATTATTTCCCATTCACTGGGGTTGCTTCGTCGTAATTCATCCCGACTGCAATCAGCAGCCGGAAAGCATTACTTGGGTCGGTTTAAGATGGCGTCTCTGTATATCAAGATATATGCATCTCTTGTAAATGAGGATAGATAGACCTAATTTTTGTTAAATGTATATTCGCATTGTACTATTGTTACTATTAGTATTCAGTTTTGTTAGGTTCATTACTAGAAATAGTTTTACCTTAAATTAAATGTAAATTAATTGTGGGAGAAGCATAGTTTTTCAATTATTTGCCTAATACAGCTTGTATTTTAAAACTTATATTTAAAAAAAAAAAAAAAAAAATTATCTTTATGCTAAAATATATTTTTGAGGTTAAAACTTATTGCACTAATCCAAAAGTGCAATTACAAATAATTTTTGCTTAAATAATCCCTTGATTTTGATCTAAACAATAAAAAATATATAATAATGTATATATACATAATGTATAATATATAATGTTATAATATATAATGTAACATAATTATGAGTGAAACTTAATTTTCCAATTATTTGGCTGACAGAGCTTGTCTTTTAAAGCTTGTATTCAAAATAATAATAATAATAATAATCCTAAATAATGCATTTGAGAAGATTAAAACTTATTGTACTAATCCAAAAATGTAATTATAAATATTTTTTGTATAAATAATTTCTTGATTTTACTCTAAATAATAATAAATATTATATCATTGTAAATGTAAGATAATCACGACTGAAGCATAATTTTTGAATTATATTTGACTGATATAGCTGGTATTTTAAAGCTCGTATTAAAAAAAAAAAAAAAAAAAAAAAAAAAAAAAAAAAAAAAAAACCTTCATGCTGAAATATATTTTTGAGAAGATTAAAACTTGATGTAATCCAAAAGTATAATTACAAATAGTTTTGCTTAAATCCGTTTATTTTATTCTAATAATAAAAATTAAAATATAAATGTAAAATAATTATGAGAAAGCATAAAGTTTCAATTAATTGGCCTAGAGATTTACCATAGCTTGTATTTTAAAACTTGTATACATAAAAAAAAGCTTGTATTAAAAAAGTTAGTATAATAAAGTGTAATTACATTAAAAAAAAAAAAAAAAAAAAAAAAAAAAAAAAAAAAACCTGCATGGTAAAATATATTTTTGAGAAGATTAAAACTTGCTGTAATAATTCAAGAGAGTATTTACAAATAGTTTTTGTTTAAATAATTCCTTGATTTTACTTTAAATAGCAATAAAAAATTATGTACCGTATTTTATGGAAGAAACGCCGCACTCCTCAAATTGGCCTGAATACGCTTAAAAATATCGTAAACGCCGCACCCGTTGTAAACGCCGCATCCATCGGAACGCAACTTTTGTCGACAGCCTCACATTGACCTAATTTTAATCAAAGCTTTCTGAGCAGTGTAGGATGCCTCGTTCTTAATATCTTAAGATGTGTATAGTTTTATTTAAAATATTTCAATCCGATTTTAAGTATTTTTATGAATTTTTAAATTAAGGAAACTCAGTTGGTATTTAAAGAACATCGTAAACGCAGCACTTAGAAAAAAATTAACTTTTAATCTCGTAAACGCCGCGGCGTTTCTTCCATAAAATACGGTAATTGTAAAATAATTATGAGTATGCATTATTTTTCAATTATTTGGCTGATACAGCTTGTATTTTAAAACTTGTAAAAAAAAAAAAAAAAAAAAAAAAAAAGAAAAAGAAAAAGAAAGCTTGTATTGAAAAAATTAGTTTAATAAAGCGTACTCACATAAAAAAAAGACTTTATGATAAATTTATATTTGAATTAATACAGTAAGTTTTAATCTTCACAAAAGAGTAATTACAAATAGTTTTTGTTTAAATAATCCCTCGATTTTAATCTAAATATTAATAAAAAATTATATACCGTATATACTCGCGCATAAGTCGACCCCCCCCCCCCTCCTCCCAATTCTTAAGCAAAATTTTGAAAAAAATTGAATTTTCGTGTATAAGTCGAACCACATTTCTGGTAGCATGTTGAAAAATAATTTGTAATCGAGGATAGAAAAATTTAAAAAAATTTTCATTAAATTAGTAATTTTTTTACGTTTCTAATCAGATTTTTTTTTAATTCAACGTTTTAAACCTGTATAATTATATATAACCGAAGAAGCTTAAACTATTTTGAAACCTATTCACATCAATTCAATTATACTTAAAAAGATAAAATTCTTTCAAAAATCCATTCAGGCATTATTTACAAGGGTAAACAACTTCTTAGACTGCTAAAATATAGTACTTCTTTGTATTATAGGAATTTTAACCTTTAACTGATGGACTAAAATTTGTCACACAACTGATGTGATCCGGTCTCTCAGACCCCTCGAATAAAATGAATAAAAAAAAATAACTCAAATGGTTGAATTAATTAAATTTTGTCCTAACAATATCGTTGTACTTCTCTTAGGAGCATATGAATTAAATTGCATCCAAAAAGTATTTTATTCATATTTAACTTCCGTACAGAAAAGTAAAAAGCTGTAAAAGTGTTTACAGCTGGGAGTCGCGGGGTCTGGGAGACCGAGTGACATCAGTTAAAGATTAAGAAAGATATCTAGAAGCATTCTAAAGTTGGATTCTTTTTAAAAAGGGGATTAAAATGCTGAAAGGAATATATTGAAGGGTTTTTTCTCCCACGAGAAAATGGGTGGAAAACAATTACAGGGACATTGAGCTTTGTTTGTCAGTCACTTGGAAATGACCATTGTCCGCTTTTATCTCTCATGTAATTACTTAAAAGACTGAAAAAAAAAACAATCGCAGTAGTCTGTGATTTTTTTTTTTTTACTTTCTCGTGTATAAGTCGATCCCCCATTTTCAACGCCCAAATTTTGTCTAAAATTCTTCGACTTATACACGAGTATATAAAGTAATTGTGAATGTAAAATAATTATTATGCGTGAAACATAAATTTTCAATTATTTGGCTGATATAACTTGTATTTTAAAGCTTATATTGAAAAAAAAAAAAAAAAAAAACTTCATGCTAAAATATAATTTTATAATTTTTAGAAGATTAAAAATTGTACTAATTTAAAAGTGTAATTGCAAAAAGCTTTTGTTTAAATAATCCCTTAATTTTACTCTAAGTAATATTAAAAATTATATAATTATATCAAAACTTCGTAAAGATTATTTATAACTTACCACCTATTAAAACTTTACACACTGTTTATAGCGATATTATATAATTCACTTTATATTAATCTATAAAAAATCAATATATAATCATAGTGCCAATTAAAGGTCTCTTTTTAAAGGGGTAGCACGTAAACACACATGTTCGTGTTTCAGATAAAGAGACCACACGTGTCCTTGGAAGCGATTGGTCGAAATTCTAGTCGAAACTCGTTGACCTTGTAATTGAGAGGTCAAACGCTGCTCCCCTATTCCGTTTGGGGCAGAATTGGAAATTGTTGAACATCGGTATGGATTACGTGAATCGGAGGTTTCCTACTCGGCTTGTTCCGTTAAGGGCAGAATCAGGACACTGTTCATGATCATTGATCATCATAATATGCGTTACGAGAAAGAATAAGTTTGAAAAGTCCAGTAATATTTTAAAAAATAGGGAGAAGAAAAAATTACATCCCAAGGAAAAGTTCGTTAAATAGAGAATCCACTTCACTATTTGGAGGTTATTTTATGAAGGAATTTGCAAAATGTTCTTGGTTCTAAGTAAAAGTTCGCAAAATAGAGAAATTCGCAAAATAGAGGTTTGTTAAATAGAGGTCCGACTGTATAAATAATTTTTTAATTAATTATAGAGCAGTGAAATTACGCCCGAAGTTAATGAATATTAAATACGTGATTTTTTTTTTTTTTTTTTTTTTTTTTTTTTTTTTTTTTTTTTTTACATCGCATAAACCGGGAATCGAACCCGGATCTTCGATTCCCGGCTTGGACATTTTTCACTCTGTTGATTTGCACTTAGTTATGAATATGTGAAAAAATCCACGTATTTAATATTCAATAATTTCTGGCATAATTTCGCTAAAGTTATTTTACCTTTTATAAATTTCAATAAGCATTTCTTGTAAAATAATAGGCTATGCTATTTTTTATTGTCCAAATAGTCTTGACCTAAAACCCATGGAGAACGTAATATAGTTTGCGATATCTACCAATTTTTTTTTCAAATGATCCAGTATAACGCGAAAGCAGAATTAAAATCTTCCATTTGTGTGGGATCACCTCGCAAGTTCGAAATGTTCTGAAAACCACACCACAACGCTAAGAAGATGTTATTAAACAGAAAAGAAGTATAACTGACATGTAATATTTCTATAATTTAGAAAAATATGTTCATATCATATCATTTTATCCTAATCAGTAAAAATGCAATTTTAGGTAGATTTCGCAAGAAATATTACCTATTGCAGTCGTTATTAGGTAGATTTCGTAAGAAATACTACCTATTGCAGTCGTTACCATGGTGCGACTTTTGAAAAAATCCTTCATAACTTTTCATTATAGGACCCCAGGAACCCAAAACCACCCCCACCTAAAAAGTTTATATATATATATATATATATATATATATATATATATATATGTGTGTACTAAATTTTGTCCGCACGATAAAAATCGCAATGATGCACGTATTGTCCTCAAATTCGCCAACAACTTTGATATCGCTAATATCTCGGCGGGGATTGAAAATGGGCGAAATCGGCCCAAGAGGGTGGAAAGGGGGAGGGTTCAAAATTTTGAATACTGTCTTAACATGATTCTGATAAAAACCAGCTCTTACACAACAATGGCAGGAAAAAAATAAAAGTTTTTCGTTATAGCAGTTGCCAACAATAAAAAAAATAAATAAATAAAATTCTCACCACAACAATTAATTTTCTATTGAAAAATTTTCACGTGTAAAATTAAATAGTTTAACAAATTGAATATTACGTCATAAGTTTTTTAGAGCAAGATTTCAGCATGAAAACTCAAAATAAAATAAATAGTTTGACGAATTAAAAAAATATGTATATTGCGTCATATTGGAAATATAATGGACCTCAGCAGGTGAATATGTAACGCCATGTGAGTTTGAAGAAACGTATTAAAACATAATAAAACCCGACTATGGAAATATTAACATATTTCTACACATTAAAGTAAACATAAGGAATAAAATTAACGAATTTTAATGACATTATCGTATTTATTATTATTATAAAAAATAATTTTAACCATACATTAACATATGCGTCCTTAAATTTAATTTCTGAAAAACTCTGTTAATTTTGCCTGAGTCTTTTATTTAAAAAAGTGCTTTCTCTCATAATACGTCTCGCATCTTTGCAATGCACCAAAAACTCTTCATGCGTATTTTCTTCTAACTATAATTCGCGTCGGATTGTTTCAAATGATTTTAGCATTTCAGAATACGAAGTTTTGTTAATTCCCGCATAATGACCATTTCCATCACCATCATATTCGTCTTCATCGCAATTCATTGCTGTATTGTTTTTATTTTTCACACTGTCGAAAATATCCAATTCGGATAGTGTTTCCGAGGTCCCAATTTCAGAATTAAGTGAAATAGAATCATCAATCAGCTCATCATGGTTAATTTCTTCTTTTTTTCTCATCTTTATCCACATTTTTTAAAGTTACTCTAAGAGATTATCGTCTTCGTCCTCCGTACTTACCGAATTCTCACTGCTGACAAAGAAGGCGCCTGGTAAAACCAGTTCAAGGCCATTGAACATCATAAAATGTGTTTAAAGAAAGAATAAGTTTGAAATGTCCAGAAATATTTTGAGAAATGGGGAGAAAAAATTTTTTGATCACAAAAAAAAGTTCGTTAAATAGAGAATGCACTTAGCTATTTGGAGGTCATTTTACGAAGAAATTCGCAAAATGTTCTTGGTTCCAAGGAAAAGTTCGCAAAATAGAGGTTCGTTAAATAGAGGTTCGACTGTATTTTTCTATTTATTTTCTTAATTCATTCCCTTAACTAATTTGATAAAATCAATTTATATATTTATATGTGGATTCATATAATTATAATTTCATTTAGTCAAGTAAATGATCATTCTTATAATTTTGCACCATGGTGTGTACTTGTTAGGGAGAATTAGCAAAGTAGATAAAAGTAGTATAAATACTGGGGGAGGGGCATACCTAAATGTAGAGCTTTGTTGACCAATTAAATCAGTAACAATAAACACAAAATAAACGCAAACTTAAGGTGAATATTTCGAGAGTCATCGATAAAACAAAAGGCAAGCTTGTAACTTAAAATCGATGTGTTTCAAATACAAAATAATCTATCAGTTCGCTCATTAGCGACATAACAAGACCTTTGAAATGAATCATTAAAAATATTTTACCTTTTATTAATTTCAATTAGCATCCCTTTTAAAATAACAGTGTATGGTATTTTTTCAAACTTCTTCGTTTTCTATTTATTATCCTAGGAACGCTTCTCCCCGGGAACCTAATGAGACAAAAATGGTTCAATTAAAAGGCATAATGGTGTCATTTATAACAATTAGCAATCAATTAGCAATTTATAATAAAATTTTTAAAAAACATCAAATTAAAGAGTAATATTTACTGTTCAATTAACTAGACTGAAATCATTAAAATCTTATGCAAAAAAGCGGGCAGCAGCATTTCCAGAACATATCGATATTTTAAAGAGAATGTTTTACACCCTATACAAAACATTTAATCAAGATCATTATTTATGTAAAATTTTGAAAATAATTAGTCATTATTTGCAATAAACTTTAATTAGACGTTGTAAGTTCGAGCTCATTAGAATAAATCTCAGCACATGCGATAAAATTAAATATGTGGGCCAAAAAATAATTAAAATTATTATAAAGTGATTATATTATTTTGACATATAATTAAAAAGCATTGTAGAGCGAATACTATAAGCAATATTTTATAATTAATTAGCAGTTTCTAAACTTATTAAAAATCACTGCGTATTATAGTTTTGAAATACTTTCCTGAGTTTCTCAGATAATTGTAGCAAAATAATTAATTTACTCATTTTTATTATGGTATCTTAAATAGTATTTAGTAGAGGAAAACACGAAAACTTTAATACACATGCGTAAATAGCTAATTAAAGATAATTGATATTTTTAGTTCGTCTGCGGAAATTTTAGTTTTCTGGTCGGATTAAAATATTTAATTGAAAAAGACTCTACTATAAAGCAGTTGAAAATTAATAGAAAAATTCTTTAGCCTATTTTAATGAAATATCGAAATGCGAAAACCATTTTTTGAGGGAAAGCTATTATTAATAAAGCTTTCGTTTTATTTAAACTCGGTAAAATTTCCTAGAAGTTTCCGTTAACTTTTTCAGCATATTACATATTCTGAAATATAAGAATAGTTTGAAATATGTAAAATTAGAAAAATATAATTATTATACGTTAAATGTGTGCAATTAAATTTTGTTACATTTAGCTTTTAATATAAAATAAGTCTCAAAATATTACTTATAACCAAGCGTCAAGATTTTTTGTTTCAAAATTTAAATGAAAGTGAGAGGAAAATAATTATTGCGATTGTAGATAACAACAAAGAGAATTATATTAGATATTTAATACTAGTCTGTATTAATAAACAAGCAGGCTTCGCCCGTTGCGCTGGACAGTTTCTCCAAACGTACCTTTGATGGAACAAAATGTATTGGTGAATTTGATCTTGTTTTAAAAATAAATATATACTTTTACCTGGAATGTCCTGCCGAATTGCTGAAAGCGATACGAACGCCATTGCCAATATTTTCCAATGCGGTGCGCAAAATTTAGGCTATTAAGAACTCTTTTATTTGATCATTTAGATTAGGCTTTGGTAAAGAACTATGCAACTACTCGCAATATACTGAAACCATTCCTGAAAATGATCTAATTAACAATGCAAGTCTCATCAAAATCCGTGCAGTAAAAGTTCTTAAAAGACTAATCCTTCAAAATCGAGATCAGTTGATTAAAAAACATTCCCCCATGATTCTATAACTAAGAAACGTAGAACGATAAGTTATATATTGAAACCTTCCTAAAAAAATATCTAACTAATAATTCAAAGCCCCTACGAAATACGCCTAGTAGATTTTTTTAAAAGGTTAATTCATCTTAACCGGGTTCATCTGATAACAGAACTTTCCCCCATAACTCTGTAACTAAGCAAAATAAAACAACATGCCATAAACTGAAACTATAGGAATTTAATATTTCCAGCTGAGCGAAAAAATGCCCAGTCTGGGAATCGAACCCAGATCCTTGGCTTACAAGGCCAATGCTTTACCGTTTAAGCTAACTAGGCCGACAACCAGCCAGCATATTTCGATAAGAGAACCTTATTGGTAATGACATCTGGTCTGTCATGTAGAAAGCTCAACAGAATAAACCGCAGGTATACCAATCAGTTTGATTGTGTTAAAATAATAGTTCCTCTACGTATCCATCGTTTATATGAAGTCCCTTTACCTGCAGTTTATTCTGTTGAGCTATATATATGACAGATCAGATATGTCACTAACAATAAGCGAAATATGCAGTCTGGTTGTCGGTCTAGTTAGCTTAAACGGTCAAACATTGGCCTTGTAAGCCAAGAATCTGGGTTCGATTCTCAGCCTGGGCATTTTTTAGCTTAGTTGGAAATATTCAATTCGTATGATAATTTTGCCAGTCAGTTTGATCGTGTTAAAATAATTGTTCATCTACGTTTCCATCGTTTATATGGATTTCCTTTACCAGTGGTTTATTCTGTTGAGCTTTTTACATGACAGACCAGATGTCACTACCAATAAGGTTCTCTGAGAAAAACATGATGGCTGGTTGTCGGCCCAGTTAGTTTAAACGGTAAAGCATTGGCCTTGTAAGCCAAGGATCTGGGTCCGATTCCCAGCCTGTGCATTTTTTCGCTCAGTTGAAAATATTCAATTCGTATGATAACTTTAACAATCAGTTTGATTGTGTTAAAATAATAACTGAAGATATCCTGAAAAATTATCTAATTAACAATGCAAGTCTCATGAAAATCCGTCCAGTAGAATATTTTAACGGCTAATCATTCATAATCGAGTTCAACTGATTACAGAACATTCAACCATGATTCTAAATTCGTAGAACAATAAGCATTATACTAAAACGTTCCCTGAAAGAATATTTAAATAACAGAGTAAGTCACATGAAAATCCGTTTGGTAGAACTCAAGTTATAAGAAGCTGGAACAAAATACTCATATACATTATATATATATATAGGGATCCAACCCAAACCTCTCTGGCTAGAGAACGGAAAGCCATTTTTTATATTAATATATATATGGAGCTAGTCCAATATATTGAAGTTTGTACCTGACTATACTGCGCATTATTACTCCTTGGTCCATTATCTTTAAAAAAAAACTTTTTTTGGTAACAGTTGCTTATAATCTTACCCTTATTTTTCTTCTTTTTTTGATACATTGTTGCTGGTTACAGCGAATCTCAAAATGGCAATATGTTTTTTTCTTTTTCAATACATTTACATCCGTTTTTATTTTTTCGTTTAATTGTTTTTCGTGTTTGTGTGTTGGCAGCCCTAAATACGTATTATTTAGCTTTTTTATTGCTAATACGAAGATGAAACCACACACACTTTATTTATAGTGCCATGGTATTTAGGACCTGAGGACTCTACCTAGGTTCTACAAATTTCCATTATATTGAGATTCAGTTCTATTTTTTACTATGTTTCTTTGTGGTAATTTTTAAATGTTTTAATGGTTATATATATATATATATATATATATATATATATATATATATATTAACAAAAGTATATACATTACAAATCCAGTAAAAGTGTTTTAAATCCCTTAAAAATTATAAAAACATCCTGATCGTTTTATTTATAATGTAGATAATTTAATACATAATTTGAATTATTATGTTTCCCACTATTACATGTGCTACAATTTAATGTTTTATTTATTACTTTAATGCAAAAATAAACGGTCAAGTGCGAGCATTACTCGTGCACAGAGGGTTCCGTAGAATAAATATATGAATTTGTAACTGTATTATTAAAAAAAAAAAAAAAAGAAAAACGTTGCTAAAAGAATACTAAGGCTTTGTGAAAAGCTATACAACGTAGGGTTGCGTATAACTGTATATATTAGAAAAGTGTAATCGGCTATACCATGAAAGTTCAAAGAGATATGGAACCTAAATAATATCAAATATAGCTATTCGTATAAATCATTTTTTAATATTATCCTAATCTGTTTATGATGAACTTAATTCGGTACTGACAATAAAAGCAGTGCATAGTTAAACTTCATTTGGCATTTCATGAAACTAAATTCAGCGTAGTAATAACCTTTATTTCTACAGTGTAGCTAAAACAAAACCTTTGTTGAAAGTTTAAATTTGGCATTGTGCTAAGCGCGCTTCGAATTGAGGTCTCAAAGTTGCAACGCCGCCTTGGTCAGTACCGCGTTTTTCCTGATAGGTGTTTAATTAACTTTTAAAGTCACTCGAGGCGTATTGAGAGATACAATCAATGCAAACTATCGCAAATCCCACAGTATTTATGCGATTCTTTCTAATTAAATCTTTCGAGGGCGATTCCCTTAAAAAACGGACGCCTAATTTTAATTCCAAAACAGACAAACGGCACCAAGAATATTTAATTAAAATTTTCCTTTTATCATGTAACTGAAAGTAAGCAAGTTTGCATTTTCTAATAAATTCGTTTATAAATTCTTGTGTCTGTTCATTATTTCATGAGTTTATAAATAGAATTACTCCGTACAGAAAAGGATTAAGTGGCTGCAGGACTCTTAAAGCTTCAAAAATTTAAGAATTTTTTATTTTTTTACATGTTAAACTCCTATCTTTTCTGAATATTTTGATATAATTGTTTCCTTGAAATTCCCATTAGAACAGAAGTTTTGGCTTTTAGAATTATACCAGCTCAATAGTTAAAGCGGCGTTTCCGAAACTTTAAAGTAATTATTTTCCAAATGGCGTTTTTTTTTTTTTTGCATAACGCGCGGGATACCTCAAAAACTTCTGAATATTTTTTCATGAAATTTTCAAAGCATATATTTCATGTTAAAGTGTATAAACTGAACATAAAATTTCCTTTTTATTGCTCAAAAAATATTTTTTTAGGTTTTTTTACTGTTGAAAATTTCATAATTTTGTATTAGCTAAATGCAACATTGCATTAAAAATATAGAAATGCTTTACATACAAATTTATTTAAGTTCAGGGAAATTATTACAATTTGAAGTATAAGTAAGCACCAAAGTTTTCATTCTAGTTGCAATATTTATTTTGTAATCCTGCGCGTAAACTGCCAATTTTTTGTTCGACAAATGTCTAACAGTTTCGAGCCCCCTATAAATACTAATTCTGTATCTTGCATTTTTTTAAATACATGAAACGAAAGAACATACTTATATCTTTCATCCCAATTAAAATTGTGTTTTAAAATCATATACATTTTAAGACATGAAATGTTGAAAATGGTCTTTTTTTTTTTCATTTTTCCCACTTTTTAGAGACCCGAGACCCCTTAAATTAGTATGTTTTAACAATTTGACATTTATTGCTTTTATACTGTTATTGGACATTACATTACACACATATATCATTAAAAGTTGTTAACTAGGCATAGAGTACGCCGCCCCTGTCCTTGTGTGTGCCCAAACTGACCGTGCTTTTAAGGGTTAATATCTCGGCTAAATACTGATGATTTTTTAAAAAAATCATTATCAACAATGCTTTTATTCTTCTGTAACGATAGGTAAATTCAGCGATGCTCAACAATTTTTCTGAATGCCCGTAAATCGAAATTTGTGTCTAACAGAAAAATGCTAATTACTCCAAATCTATGTGACATAGGGTAATCGCTATAATTTTCCGGCAAGGTCTATATTAACGTCTACTACCTCTAATTTTTTCATAATTTTAGTTTCAGTAGATTCGGAATTAGATGGGGGGGGGGACATATTTTTGCTCCTACATTTTCAGCAATATCTTTCAAAGTATAATACCTAAATTTAAAAGGAATGTATTTTTGAGTTCAGCGTTTCAAAAGCTTTCACATGATACCCCACATGATATACAGAGAAAAGATGTTTTTTTTTTCAAGTAGCATAATTAGCCCCTCTACTTTTTTACTAAATATATTTATGAATGTTTATTAATCTGAAAATATGTGGGTCAACGGTCTTTATTACTTCCCCGAATTTGAACTTTCCCCGTTCCATAGTTTGCCAGTAAAATGGCTGTCACAGAGAGGCAGACACAGGAGTGATCTTATAATGGTTCCGTTTTTATTTTTTAAGTTCGGAACCCTAAAAAACAAAAAGAAAAAAAGAAACCTCGAAAATATTTTTTTAAATGCACATCAATTACAAATGCAGCAAAGTTTTAAAAAAAATCTCAAAATTTAGTTTGAGTTCTTATCTAGAAAATTTAATGTGTTATTTGGACTTTTATAAACAACCAATTTTACAAATATTCGTAAAGTTTTCATTTTTGACAAATTTAATATGTGTTTTGTGTTATTATGTTTACCATTATTATACACACTGCAATTAAATGTTTGATTCATTACGTCTATTAAAACTAGGACTTTTTTAAGTGTGTATAAAATGCAAATACAAGAAAAGTGTTAAAAAACATCTAAATGTAATAAAATGCCTAATGTTTTTCATTCCTGGTGTAAAGAACATAACTTAATAATTTACAAAGAAAAGAAAATGGAAAATCTTTGAAAATAAATTCTATTGTATTTAACAAAAACCTTTCAGATTCTCTGTACTTTAGTCATGCATCTTTCTTTAAAAATGTAAAATCTGTGATATTACGGAATTAAAAATAACACATAAAATAGCAAATAACAAAGTAGAAAATACATTCAAAGGGTACTTTATCAGAATGAAAAACGTAAAATAATCATAAAAAATTAAACTACAAGTAAAATTACTTTCTCTTTAATTCTAATTCTTATTTTACTTAAAAAGCGAAGTGCCTTTTGTATTATTTACATTTTACTAATTAAACCTTTCTTTAAAAATGTAAAATTTTTGGCTGTACAGAATTAAAGGATTAAAATAAAACAGGAAACCAAGTTAAAAATATTAACAGTCGAGTGGATTTAGAGCATACAGAAACCTAAAAGAATGCTTTTCTAAATATTTGAACTGTAAGTAATATCATTTCTTCTTAATACTGTCATATTTTGTGTTTAAAAAAATTAATTCGGACTTAATAGTCGTTGCATTTTTTCACTGCATTTTTGTTTTAAATATTTTAAATGTAAACATAGCATTCTGGAAAATTAAACCATGTACTGTCGTGGGGGAAAAAAAAAAATGTAAACTCCCCATACTAACTCAGCAACAAATTGTTGTAGAAGAAAGTTTCTGGTACCAAACGATTGGAAATAAAGTCTACTTTTAAATGATGTATATAAAATTTGCTTAAGAACCATCTACATATGAAAACGATCCCAAACTTTGTTTTTTCAATAGCGATAACAACGTTTGACATAAATTAAATAAATTCTACACTCTTCAATTAGCCTAAATCTGTATTTACATGATATTTGCATGATTAATTTTCGAGAAATTAATTATTTTAAAATGAGCCCATTTTAGGGGCTGTATCTAAATTGCTGTTTGGTACTCGATTGTTGAAATGTTACAGATTGACTATGTCACTTCTATTAATATACTTTTTCTTGCCAATATGAACATTTTACTCGCTCAATATGTTTTGACGATTGCTATTCCAAATGTTTCAATAAAATGAGTAAAAAATATATTTTTTTTTCTAATTATGTTTTCTGGACATCATAGACCACCATCATAGACTTAAACCATCATTTTAACGTTTTTCACTCATTACTCGAAAACTACATGGAAGAAAATTTTGAAATTGATAATTTGCATAAAGCAGGACATAATAAATATAAATCTATCAAAACAAAATTGTAGGTTGGAATTCATATTTTTTCGAGCATTATTTTCATAATTCAAAATTCATATTATAAAATTTTTAAAATTACAAATTATATGTATTCATGTTTGGGTTTTTTAGTATTATAAACGAACAAAAAAATATCACATTAGGATTATAACTTCAGGAGATATGAGAATATCTCCTGAATTTCACTCTATTATTTATACAAGAATTTCAGGAGATAGTTTCATAAAAATCTGGAAATGTTCTTTAACATTGGAAACTCTAACTTTTGAATGTTTATAATTCAAAAAGATACCGTCCAAATGACTTGAAATTTTGTTTCTAAATACAATTTGAACAGAAAATTTAAAATATATTGCCAAAATTGGGTGATGCCGTTGAAAAAAAAAACAAAGTTTGGTCTGTTTTGGTTTGTAGATGGCCCACTAAGCAGATTTTATATATGTCATTTAAAAGTAGACTTTACTTCCAATCGTTTGGTATCAGTAACTTTCTTCTATTGTAATTAGTTGCAGGGTTAGTAGGGATGTTTACATTTTTTTCCCACCACTATACATAACAGAGAAGAAAATCAAGATTGAAAATACATTCAAATGGAGGGATTTAACATTTTTATTACTATTACAACGGCAGTCTCTTATACATTATATCACTTCATCTGAAACCTGTTTTCAAATAATAAGTGCATTATATATTTATTTACATTAATACAATTAACGGGTTTAGATGCATTTGAGGTATGTACTTTTGTACTCTCTCACTGGTAATTTCTTTTCTTTATATATACATAAGGAAATAAAAATACATAAAGCTTATAAATATATACATGTATACATATAATAACACTTTTTGTAATTAATATATCTATTATTTAATAAGATAATCGAGACAGTATAAATCACCCAAAAATAAGAATAAAAATAAGATAGAAAATGTACGCACCTAGTTAAATAAACAATAAAGAAATAAATAATATAACAGCGAAAGGAAATTTTATTTATTTAAAATACATAAAAAAATTATACCTCTATCATAATAATACATATACTAAAGTGAAAAGATAATGATAGATTTTATTATATTGGTTACTTCCCAGTCAAATAGAAATAACCAAATTGCTGCAAGGAATTTAAGAGCATAAAATATGTGCGTTAATAAATTGAAAAAATTACGAAATTTCAAATATTTTATTCAGTAGTAAACATTAAAAAGAATAAGTGAGAAAAAAGCAACAATTGTATTCAAACAAATATTATTACGATAATAAAAATCGGTAAAAATTAATACACAACTAAATGCGCATGTTGCAGGATTCAAATTACGTACTACAGTGCAATCTCGATTATCCGAGATAATTGCGACCGTTAGTACCTTGGATATCGGAAATCTCGGTTAATAGAAACTGTATGTAAAAACACGCCGTGCTTGCGAATTTAACATCTCTTAGAAAAAAAAAAAAATAGAACGTTTTTAAATAATAAAAATAAATATATGTAAAGTTATGTTTCAGAGCTTAACAAATTGAAAAAGGAAATCAACTACTAGTAGTAAATTTTAAAAAGCAGATTGAAATATTTACGAAAGTTCACGCGGCTACTGAAAACAAAGCATTGTTCGCTGTTGACTTCTCAGAGTCCAATGTTTCTTGGTAGTTGAGTGCTTTTGGGGGCAGAAAAGCATGTATAGCCCGGACAGTAAACTAAAAAGTGTGGTATTTTTCAAGGCTCATTCACACACACATACACACACACACACACACACCAAAAAAAAAAAAAAAAAAATCAGACTTCGTTATCGACTCGGTTAACAGAAGCCTCGATTAATCGAAGCTCGGTTAATCGAGGTTATACTATATTTTATACTTAAGGGGTCTCTTAAACTCGCTGAATATTAACTCTCTGAAAATCAACAAAAACATTCAAAGTTTTAATTTGTGTATCTTCAAAGCCTTTTTATGTATAGACATGAAGTTTTGACTACTGATTAAACAGATTTTGCTTTTTTATATACTATCATAAGAAACTGACAAGAATTTCACGGAGGTTATGTATTGTTGAAATTAAAATGGCTTTTTTTTCTCTCCGTAAGTCATTGCGCGCATGATATCTTCAGAACGTATGTATGGATCGTTATGAAATTTGATAAAGTTAATAAAAACATATGCATTTTTAAAATGATCTACTCTTAGGTCAAAATTATTTTATTAACAATGAAAAAAAAATATTTTTGTGTTAAAAAGTCAAAACATTTTATTTTTAATGAATACAAATAGTCATAACTAAAATACCTACCATTGTAAATACTTAAAAGTAGATCATTTTAAACGCTCAAATATGATATCATCTATTTCAAATTTTATAAAATCCATACACAGGTTTTCAAGATATCATTCGCGCAATGACTTACAGAGTAATAAAAGGGGCCATTATAGCTTCAATAATCCATAAATTCCGTAAAAGTCTAGTCAGTTTCTAATGGTAGGATATTAAAAAATCTAATCTGAATTTATCGATAGTAAAAATTTCATGTTTATGCATAAAAAAGTTTTGAAGATACACCAATTCTAACTTTGAAAGTTTTTGCTGATTTTCGTCGCGTTTAAAAGGTACAAGAACCCTCCTTATAAGTGAACTTTATATAGATGATAAAAAGGTGTATCAATTGCATAATGTATTTAGATACGAAAACGATTTCTTGTATATATTATAATAAAATATTGAAAAGTATTTCAGTTTAAACTTAAAAGGAATTTTTTTATATAAAAGTACAAATTATAAACCTAGAAGAAGTTGTTCATAAAGGTCGGAAGTTATTAAAATTTATAAAGATTTAATTCCTGGAGTAAAATACTTACTACTATGTTCAAATTACAAATAAATAAAAATGAACGTGCTTGTAAAATAAAGGTGTAAAGTGTTTTTAAAAAAGCAAAATGTAAACTAAAATACAAAAAACGAAAATACGAAGTTCATTGCACATTATTTTATTTATTAAAATTAAATAAATCGTAATCATAACTGCACATTGTTTTCTTTTTTCGCTGTACTTTGCTTAAGTAGGTAAAATGTAAAACATACGTTTGAATAATATTCAAGACACAGAAAAATAAATGTTGAAAATCTATTTAAAAATGTAGATTTGTAGTATAAAATACAATAAAATATTGAATAGTATTTCATTTAGAAGTCTAAAGGAATGTGTTTAAATACAATTGAGAACTTCCAGAAAAAAAGTGTTTAATAAAGATTGAAAGTTGTTCAAATCCTTAAAGATTTTATTCATTTTGTAAACATGTAAAGTGTTTCATCAAAAAATTACAAATAAACAAAAAGCAAAAGGTGTGCCAAATAAAAATATTAAGGGTTTTAAAAAAACAACACACAACTGCTTTGAAAAACGAAAATACAAAGTTCATAGTACGTCATTTTATTTGAAAACTAAAAAAATGTTTTCATACTTGTATTTTTTTATCACTATTATTTTCTTAAGTATGTAAAATGTAAAACATACGTACATTATTCAAGAATTTACATACGACAGGAAAACATTTTAAAGATCTATACGAAAAGGTAGATTTATAGGCATAAAATAAAATAAAATGACATCCCCTTTACATTTCATTATTATACAGGAAGCTTATGGATAATATTTCACATATGGAGTGCATTATATACCTACTTGACCTTAATCCCATTGACGGGTTTAGAAGCACTTGTGGTATGCGCATTTCTGCTCTCACATTTCTCCCTTTGAAGCCTTCAAGGATTTCGATTGCCTTTGATCCTTTCAAATCTTATTAATCAATACAAAAAAAATTCCATATCATACATTTTTTTTCTGTCGGTATTTTCTCTCATCCATTTTCCTACGCTTTCGAATTTTTGAAGAATCACTCAATTTATTAGCATATACACAGTGATTATTATTCGCTGACGCATTTGGAAATAAATAGAAAGAACTTTTAATTAACCCATTTGTTATTAAGTCATTTTTTAAAGATTCACTCAATTTCAATTAATTAAACATATTACATCAAAACCAGAATTTAAAATTAAAAAGACATTACAAATCAGAAATTTAATAAAGTAAAAAACAAATTATTATTACAAAATAAAATAAATTTCAGTAGACGTTTCAAGTTCTGTACAAGCCGCTCATTACTACCAAAGTGTACAGTTAATAAGCATAAATGAGACTCGCCTAAACGAAGCATGTACAATTGTACCAGAATACGTTGTCTTACTCTGACGTATAATACTAAATGAGTATTTATTATTTCAAATGTATATTTTCAGCGTGAACATAAGTAAACAATAGTTCTGGTTTTCGATTGACAATTGTACGTATTAGTAGCTTGTATAAAGCTTGAAACGTCTATTGTAATTTAAATTATTTTGTAATGTTAATGTATTTTTAGTTTATTAAATGTCTGATTTTTATAGCTTTTTATACAATTCAAATCATCCGATTTAATAGCATATGCAAGTGATTATCATCCACTCACGTATTTGAAAAGAAATAGAAAACTTACTTTTAATTAAACCATTTGTTATTAAGGCATTTTTTGTGGAATGACTCAGTTTCAAATTACTGAACGTATTACGTCTGAATCAGTATTTATTTTCAGCATTTCAAACCAGGCATTTAATAAAGTAAAAAACATAGTGATATTGCAAAATAAAATAAATTATAGTAGACGTTTCAAGCTATATACAACCTTCTCATGAGTAGAAATTAGTACAGATTACAAGATTAAAGAAAGCTCCCCCAAATGAAGCACGTACAATTCCACCAGAATATGTGGTTCTACTATGACGTATACCAATCCACGGGGGTATATTATCTCAAATGTATATTTTCAGAGATACATATGTAAATAATAGCTTTGGTTTTTGGTTGATATTTGTACTGATTAGCAGTTTGTATAAAGTTTGAAACATTTATTGCAATCGAAATGATTTTGAAATATTAATGTGTTTTCCTTTTATTAAATGTCCGATTTTAAACGCCTTTTTAAAAATTTAAATCACGCCATTTATTAGCATACGCAGGGATTAACATTCGCTGACTCATTTGAAAAGAAATAGAAAGCGTATTTTAAATCAAACCATTATTATTAAGCCATTTGTTTTTTAGAATAACTCAATTTCAAACAACTAAACATATTACGTCTGAATCAGAATTTAGAATAAAAGAAAAAAAGCATTTAAAATCAGATATTTAATAAAGTAAAAAACACATTAATATTACAAAATAAAATAAATTACAATTTACGTTGAAAATTTTATACAACACGTCATCATTACAAGATTACAGAAAAATCTCCTAAACAAAGCATGTAGAATTCCACCCAGAATATATCGCTCACCTGCAAGAAAAGTGACACATATCACAAAAAATACATTTTGCGTTTTATTTCACTAATAGGTATATCATAGGTGGGTCTTGCTACGCAAAAAGTTTCACTAGTGTAATTATACGAAAAATCACTTCATTACGGTATATGTCCATTGGTGACCACGGAAGAGAAGTATGTTGTGTGGGGAGGTAAAATTACCCAACTCTCCAAAAGTCACCCTACGTCTTCATTCTTAATGGGTTTTACACTTTTTTGCACGTTTTTATTCCTGCATGCAGCCCTAATTGGTATGATTTAAGTATGATTACAATTGTTAAGTATGATTACAATTAATTGGTATGATTACAGTAAAATCATGCAAATTTTCTTTTGGCTCTCTTGTGAAATTGACTTTTGTCGAGATGCGTCACTTTTCTTGGGGATGAGCGATACGGTCATAGTATGACATATACCAATTCATGGTGATTCATTATTTCAAATGCATATTCTGAACGTGAAAATGTGTAAACAATAGCTTTGGGTTTGATTGACATTTGTTATGGTAAGTACCTTGTATATAGTATACTATAATTTATATTATTTTGTAATATTAATGTTTATCAAATGTTTGGTTTTGGATGCCTTTCCAAATTTTACATCACTTAATTTATTAGCTTATATGATTAGTATCCGTTGACGTATTTGAAAAAAAAAATGGAAAACGTTCTTTTAATTAATCGATTTGTATCATTAGCGTATATATGCGTATGTTTCAGGAATTTCTTAAAAATTCAGAAATTCTTAATTCTTGTCAGCCATTTTGAAAAGTAAATTTTTCTTAATTTAATGGCAGAAAATTCGTGATTATGTAAAGAAAAATCTCTTTTTGAAAGTTTTGCGATGGATTCAAAATTCTTGTATAAAAAAAAAAAAAAAAAAAAAAAAAAACCTGAAATGCGCACATATATGCGCTGACGGTGCAAATGTTTTAAATAACAGTTATTCTAGAGAAAGTTAATAGAAGGCTCTTTTTATAAATAACCGGAAAAGTTACTGTTGTGGTTACTTAGAACCACTGCCATATTTTTATTTAATTTCATTTAAAAAAAGATTTTTATTAATCTATAATTCATTTAATTTTGTTATTCGCATTCTAAAATTATTTTAATTCCCTTTTTTTTCAACCTTCCCCTGTAAGTTTTTCTTTCTGGCATAGCATTTCATTCATTTTAAAATCATAAACGTCATTTTTGAAATCTGTACTTCCGGTAAAAGAATTATCTGGAAAGTTCCATATCTTTCTATTTGTGAAATCATTTCCTTTTGTAGCTCCGCCCCTTAGCCAATAATATTTAAATCAGTTTAATTCGTAATTTCAAAATTCGTAACTCTTTACTACTGTTTGGCATCTTATCTCTGTGAAATCTATCAAATTTCCTTTTTTAAAGCAGTTTTTTTATATACTTTAGCATTGCATTTTATGCCAATGCAGGGCGCCTGTATGTCCGTTCTGCCAAAGTTGGCGTGTTTCAAGTATTATAGCAACCCCCCTTTACTCCTCTTTTCGGAGAGCTCGTGCGCGTTCAGTTGAGTTGGGACTTCAATGCAGAATGGCTGCCCTTTTGCCGTTCTGTGAAGAATTATGTCCGCACCTGCATGAATGTTCTTTCAACGAACGCAGAGAATGGGTGGATGCCTCTTCCCCTTCTACAAAAAAATAATAAACGGATTTCGTATCTACAGTAAGAAATATTAAAAGTGCAAGAATATTTCTTCAAGATTGTGTAATCGGCTGCATAGTTTCGTATTTTTTTTCTTTTTGTGGCTAGATTCTTTGATCAGTTACTTCTGATTTCTTCAGTAAGATGTGGATAAAAATTCTGTTGACGGCATTATTATTATTTTTATTCAAATGGTGCTTTTATTTCGAGTCGCAGAATTGTGATGCTAAAAAATCATCTAAATGCCTGTGCCTCCACACTCCCCAAAGGAAAAAATTATTTTATTTTCTTTAGTAAGAACGTAGATTGTATGTGCCCATCATAAAAAAAACGGTACATCTAAAAGAATAAGAGGTGTACTCTACGATAATGCTCTATGTTCTGCAAGAAAAATTGCTTCATAAATAAAAATTTTTCAAGGAAGATTTGTCATCTGTTTATTTTCTTTCTGAAAATGTCGCCATCATTTTCTATTCTTTCGGGTCAATGCAGGTAATGCTTTTACCTTTCATTTTGTTGTTCTCAATTACCAAATGTATGATAAGTAAATTCAGATTTTTTATTATTCGCATTCTAAAATTAAATGAATAATAGATTAATAAAAATATTTTTAAATGAAATTAAATAAAAATATGGCAGTGGTTCTAAGTAACCACAACAGTTACAGAAAAATATAACTATATTAACAATTGAAAAACAAAAGTTTATTTGGAAAAAAAAAAAAAAAAGAAACAAACCTTAAAAGGAGGCCATTTATTACGAATGCGGTTTTTGTCTTCATCGTCTTCATCTTTTCTCGTTTTGTTTTTCAAACTAAGGCACACATTATTTTTTAAATTATCTTTATAAATGTAGTCTTCATTACATTACTTAAATTTTATTTTAAAAACAAATGCAGATTAAATTATTATTTAACCTTTTTAATGACTTTTAAATTTTACTTACCATAGGTAATGCCATAGTTTTTTAGCTCACAGGCTATCAGCGCTAAAGAGCTTATGTGCCTGCCGGTTCTGTATGTACGTACATAACGCGATAACTCTTGATAGAAATATCCGATTTGCTTCAAAAAAATTTTCTAGGTACAATCTGATAATGCGCTTCCCTGATTAGTTTTGGGGGTTCATTGTTTAAGGATAAAGGGTGGAAAAGGGGGATACCCCCCTTCAATTAATTTAGATAAATGGGTTTTTCATGTAGAAATATTCGATTTGCTCCAAATTTGATATACCGATTTATTATGTTAAGTAGCTCCCCCGATTAGATTTGGAAGTTCGTTACTTAAGTATAAAGGGAGGAAAGGGGGGCAACCCCCCTTAAATTAGGAAAATGGGTTTTTCATGCAGAATTATTCGATTTACTCCAAATTTGGTATACCGGTTTATTATGTCAAGTAGTTTCCCTGATTAGATTTGGAGGTTCATTAGTTAAGTATAAAGAAAGAAAGAGGGGGCTAGATCCCCCCCCTTAATTTAGATAAATGGGTTTTTCATGCAAAGTTATTCAATTTGCTCCAAATTTGGTATACCAGTTTATTATGCTAAGGAGATACCTTCATTATATTTAGAGGTTTATTGGTTAAGTATAAAGGGCCTTAAATTAGAGAAATGGGTTTTTCATGCAGAATTAATCGATTTGCTTCAAATTTGATATACCAGTTTATTCCGATATTTCGCTTCCTTCATTTGATTTGGAAGTTCATTGGTTAAGTCCCCTCCCCTTAATTTAGATAAATGGGTTTTCATGCAGAATTGTCCAATTTACTTTAATTTTTTTTTTTTCTATTTTCATTCTGATATGTAGCTTTTCTGATTAGATTTGAAGGTTCATTGGTTCAGCATAAAGGGAGAAATAGGGGGAGCGAATACCCCCTTAATTTAGCGAAATGGTTTTTTCATGCAGAATTATCTGATTTGCTTCAATTTGGTATACCAGTTTATTATGTTAAGGAGCTTCGCTGATTAGATAAGGTTGTTCATTGGTTAAGTATAAAGGGAGGAAACGTGGGCTAATCCCGAATGACACATTTGCAAGAGGCGATATACTATAATTAGTAATAACAAAAAAATCTTATGTCCTTTTGAATTCTGAAAATGTTTTTATAGATACATATGTGTTATCTAAATTAACACACTGTCAAAATAAAATTTCAATTACTAACTTCATATATAAGGAACTTCAATACTTACTAGTTGTAATTTCTTTTACGTTTTTAAAATTATTACGGAATACAATAATTTTCTAAAGCGTAAATGCATAAAATGTGTTAAAGGCAACTGTTAACTTAATATTCGCACACAGCTTGCTTATTATTAAAAACTAGACTGGTCTTGCAGGGGATATGTATTAAATTTTTGAAAAAGCAAAAGCAGTATCACTATATATTTTACAAAACACTAAATCTGGTATGGATGCACGAAGATGTTTAATTTCGAACTGTCTTTTTCCTTAAAAAAATATGATGGATATTTTTTAACACAAAATTTATAGTACTTAAAAAACTTTTCGCAATAAATATGCTTTAAATATCAACTTATGTTAAATTATCTGAAAAAAAAAAAAAAAAAAAAATTAAAACGCATTTGTAACGTTAGTTTTACTGCCTCATTATTTAAAGAGAAAGAGAAAAAAAAAACCACTAGAATAACTCGAAACACAACTATGTTTGACATTTGTTTTAATTTTAACAGAGTGTATTAAAAACAAATCGTAACTAATAGGGGAATTATTGGTCCTGCTATTTGAGTAAACATTTTCTTCCGAATATATGTATATAAACTTCGAGACTTTCAAAATTTTAAGATGCCTTAAAAAGGACGTTTTAATTATTCCTATTACACATCACAGTAACCATTAACTAGTTCATATTTTGTAGATTCAATATATTCATCATATTGTAGATTCAATAAATTTATTGATAATAATTCCTATTAAAAATTAATTGGGTACTGAATAAATTACAAATATAAAATATATAAAATATTTTCTTGCTACGATTGTGTTTTTATCAATATCTGTGTTTTTTTAATTAATTACATGTCTTGTTGAAATACAATTCTATTGATATTATGAATGAAGATTTTAATTTGAGACAAAATAACAAAGATGCATTTGAAAAAGTGATTACCACAGATAAAAAAATAAAGCAGGACAAATTTAACATTCTAAAAACTTTAAATAACTAGCAAAAAAGCTATTTTTAATAAATTAAGATTGTAGCAATAAAAAGAGTAAAACATATGATAAAAATAGAAATACATTGATAGGCTATTTTTTTACAATTACATTGAAGCTGACACGGAAATAATTAAAATTTTGCATTGCACTTACTTTGTCGTCCGAGATATTTTTTAATCTTTTAAATTCCATGTACGGAAAATATTAGAAATTAATTTAACTGCTCCGTTTCTTTGCTAGGTTCTAAAAATTAATTTTTGATTCAACCAAAACCCCCATTTTTATTAAAACTAATATTAGAACCATCATAACTTATCATTTATTTGACGCTTATAATATAAAATTAAAAAGAACTTTGAAAAATATGAACAAAAATTGCATTATTTCCCATTTTATAATGACTTTTCTAAGTTACTTACGTTCAATATTAATAACTCTTCTTTATTCTGCGCTATGAAAACACTCAAAGACATTTAAAGTTTTACAGATGCTTAAATTGATTGATTACTCTATCAAGGATATCTTCCTAAGTGAAGTGGAAAATAAAACATAAAAGAGGAAGCATTTTTCGCTGCTTTTATTTTGAGACTTAGATGAAAGCGTTTAATGATTTATAGGCAAAAATTACAGTTTTTGTTATAAAAATTCTACATATGACTTTTATTAATGCATACAATTAATAAAAAAGTGGGATATTATCTAATTGGAATGGTTAAAGCTATTGTCGTATCAAAGCAAAAACAAAGAAAATTTATTAATGGATTTTCATAAGTACATTTTTCTTTTTAAGCAAACTGGGAAATTATCTTTTATACAATTTTTTATAGTAAAAAAAGGCCATTTAATTACAGTAAAAAATAAATTAAATATCAAGTGCTTTTCCCAGAATTTTATTGTAAGTACATAAAGTTTTACATAGAAATACAATAGAATTTTTTTTTTATTAATTTTAAAAGCATATTCAAGAAGTTAAAAAAAATGCTGTCAAAACCAGTCCAAAATTGATAATTTAATCTACATCTTAAACAATTCGGTATAAATGTAATTTTCAATAAATAAAACTTTTAGCAATAAAAACAGGGGTATTTTCCAAAGTAAACTGGAAAATAAAATATAAAAGAAGAAGCAGTAGTTTTCTATGCTTTTATTCTGAGGCTTAGGGGAAAGCGTTTAATGATTTATAGGTAAAAAATTTATTTTTTGCAATAAAAGTTCTACATATAACTTTTTTAATACATATAATATTTTAAAAAGTGCTATATTATATCCTTACAATGGCTGAAGCTATTGTCGTATCAAGGCAAAAACAAAGAAAAATTATTAATGGATTTTCATAAATATATTTTTCTTTTTCGGCAAATATGGAAATTCTCGTTTATACAATTTTCTGTGATTAAAAAATGCGATTTAATTAACAGTAAAGAATAAATTAAATAGCAATTGTTTTCCGCAATGTTACAGTAAGTACAGTCGTGGAACAAAAAAAAAAAAAAAGTAAACACCCCCTACTAACTCCTCAACAAATCATCATAGAAGAAAGTTACTGGTACCGAACGATTGGAAATAAAGTCTACTTTTAAATAATGTATATAAAATGTTCTTAGGTGGTCATCTACATATTAAAACGAATCCTAACTTCATTTTTTTTCAATGGCAATACCCAATTTTAACGAGATATTTCAAATCTTCGGTTCAAACTATGCCTAGACACCAAATTTCAAGTCATTTGAAAGATATGTTTTTAATTATAAACATTCAAAATTTAGTGCTTCTAATGTTAAATTATATTATCATATTTTTATTTATATCTCCCGAAATTATGCTCCTAATGTGCTAATTTTTTTGTGGTAATAATACTAATATACCCAAACATAAATAAGCTGAATTTGCAATTTTTATAATTTTATGATATGAATTATGAATTATGAAATTAATATTCGAAAAAATTATGAATTGCAACCTACAATTTTTTTGATGGATTTAGATTTATTAAGTCCTGCTTTATGGAAATTCAAAAATTTCACATTTTTCTTCCAAGTAGTTTTCAAATTATGCTTAAAAAACGGCAAAATGATGGTTTAAGGGGCCTTCTATGATGGAATTGAGTAGACGTTTTGAAATTTATTCTGCCGTACTGTAATCTAACACGCTTCATTGACTCCTTGAGTGGCGCTTAAGGTGCCTTGATCAAGGAAGCGGCTCTTTCAGTTAACAATCCAGTACGGAACTTAAATTTGGATACAGCCCTTAAAATACGCTCGTTTTAAAATAATTAATTTCTCGGAAACTTATGGTACGAATTGCATAAAAATTCGTTTTTAGGCTAATTGAAGAGTGTAGAGATCATTTATGCTGTCAGAATTGGGTACTGCTATTGAAAAAAACCAAGTTATGGTTCCTTTTAATATGTAGATGGCCCCTTAAACAAATTTTATATACATCATTTAAAAGTAGACTTTATTTCCAATCGTTCGGCACCAGTAACTTTCTTCTACGATAATTTGTTGAGGAGTTAGTAGGGGGTGTGGTGTTTACTTTTTTTTCCCACGACTGTACATATACAAGGGCATATACAATTTTTTTTTCTCGTATTTCTAACAACTGTCAAAAAGTTACGGGATTTCGTTGTAACACTTCAGTGTTTCAATATAATTAATATATTTGTTTACTGGCACTTTTTCTTTACTACCGGAATTTATAACAGGCAGTGTGACGGCAATGTAGCTAAAGGTAAGAGTGTGTGGTTATCAGTTGGGGCGATGTGGAAGTTCGAGCTAAGAGCAAACATCAAGTTCATGTGCAGATTGGTATAATCTGCTTCAGAGACTTTGTTAGTCTTACAAACATAAAGCAAATGAATACACTAACAAGGAAGGCCTCCATACGGGCATATTCAGAAAAATCTGAAAAAAATTACAGAGTGTTCTTCTTATGTGGATATATATGTTTATAAAATTTTTTTGCTGGAACCTCGATAGAACGTTCGTAAAAAAATAATGAAAATTTCGTTTATTTGGCGATTTATCATCGGTTGGCGATGAAATGAAATTTCGAAAAATGCTTTTTTATGTCGAATACTCTTTAAGATAAAAATGTTTCATATTGAACTTGTTTAAATAAATTTAATGTAAATAGCTTTAGTTTTGTCAGTTTTAGTTTGATTTAACTATAGTTTTGTCATGTATATATAGATTTTTATAATGAGAGTTAAATATTAAATTTTATGAATTAAAAGAAAATTAAAATAAATTAAAATTGTTTCAATGTCACAAAATTAAGTCCAATTGAGCACTGTCGAGTCGATTCAATTTTGTTGCTATGGAAACGACGAATTCTTTGATATTGAAATGGATAACTGGTAAATGAATCTTGCCTTTATTTTGGAATACGCTTAAATATATAAAAGTATTTTTTATATATGAAATTGTTTGTAAAGTAATAAAATTAAATAACAAGCAACATAAATATGTAATACGAAAAAATGTATTTATTAAACTCTCTCATTGTTTATGTTTAAATTCATTAAATACTTTTTACACGCATTCTAAAAATCAATTAAAAAACAATTTTCAGGTGCATTAAAATCGTTTGCTTTTGGTGAAAAAAAGTACTGCTTGCAAAATCGCGTGAAGTTTTCGTCTTTTCGCGCCAAATACCCGGAAGTATTTTATTTTTTACAGACTTTCTAGTGTAATTCCGCCGCTAAATTTGACTGATCCTTTATTACATATATAAGTAGTTTAATTGGTATTTTTTTTTTCAAAATATTCTGTATATGCCCAGTAAGGAGACCTTCCTTGTAAGCATGACGATTTCTGGCTTTTCCCCAAGATCAAAATGTGCTTTCAAAGGTTACCTTTCAAAACCAACGCGACGACTGAACTTGGGAAGATAGCAAAATAGGACTTTCATTGTTGTTTCCAGCAATGTAAAGTGTGGTGGAGAAAATGTGTGTGTTCTGACAGAACCTACTTTGAAGGTGATTAAGTACATGTGTACCTATATTGTGTTAATAAAGAGATACAACGAAATTCCGGGAACTTTGTGACTGCCTCTCGTAATTTTACATAGAAATACAAGATAAAAAAAAAATTTAATATTAAAAGCATATTCAAGAAGTTAAAATAATTGCTGTCAAAACCAGTCCGAAATTTATAATTTGAAATACTTCATAAAGTATTAGGTATAAAGGTTAGTTTCATTAAATAAAATTTGTGTCAATACATAGTTAAATACATAACAAAATTATAAATTAATGATAGAGCGATAGGATATTTGTTTGCTCCATAACATCAGAACTGATATAGAAATAAATGAATATTTCCGATGTAATAATATATATCATGTAATATTTTTTTCATTCCAAATCCATTAGTAATGGATATTTAATTTTGCATCTTTTTATAATCTACGAAAAAATATTTTTTGTTTCCCCAGATTTTCTTTTATTAAAAGAAGCTTAGAGGCGTTTTACCATTTGATCATATCATTAATGTGACACTAAATGATGGAACATCAAAGAGGAAATTGTATATATGAACTCAAACTTGCATCTTATCCAGATTTATAATGACTTTTTTCTTGTTACAAGGATTCAGAATTAAACTCGCTCTTCCATTTAATTTCTTTGAAAACACTCAAAGACATTTAAAGTTTTGCAGATGTTAAAATTGATTGATTACTTCAATAGGGGCGTTTTCCAAAGAAAAAAAGAAAAGAAAATGTAAATGAAGAGACATTTTCCAATGAATTAAACTTGGAACATGGTTAAAAACACTAAATGATTTCTATTTTTTTTTTCTTTCTGCTTTTGTTATGTCAAAGCTCTGCAACTAACATTTATGAATGCTTTCAATTAAAATAAATTGTGCATTAATTTAACCCGTTCGGATCTGGCGTACTATTAATAGCATGTGTATTTGCATTGAGTATTATTTTGTCTTAACAATTACTTTTGTTACTATCTACATGTAGTAATGGTAGTATATGTTTATGCATTTCTTATTATGACATCATTTATATTTGGCATTTAGTAATAATAATACAGGCATCCTTGACTTACGTAATACTCGACTTACGTAAATTTGCACTTGCGTAAAAAATTCCGAAAATTACATATGAACATACTAGTGCGTTTGATACGCATTTGCATACTTTTGATTATTGTTGTATAAATAAAATATGCAGATAAAAGCCACAACAATAATATAGTTTGATATATTAGATATACTTATGTTTTTATTAGGATATACAATCAAATCTTTAACAAAACAAACACAAATCTGTTTAAAATGAGCCAAGAAAAAAAAACAAAAAAAAAAACTCCGTTTAGCCGTTACAATTTTGTCAGCTGAATTAAAACCATAAAGAAACCTAATTTTCAAGTTTCGGTGAAGAGGAACAAGTATATTTTATCTTCCAGCTCCAGAGCAGTTCGTTTGATGTAGATTCAAAATTGATATAAATTAATTCATCAATATAAATTTATAAATCCCATATTTCATAGGATACTTTTTATTTGAAAAGTGTTCTTTCAGTTAGTTTTTATATTTTTTGATATTTTATAGTTTATATCCAAGTAAATACTGCTGCATGCTACTTTATTTATAAAATAATACTGTGTAAATAATGTATATATTATATCTATATATAATAAATATTGCAGTTTCTGACGAAATTTTACCTAACGAGTCCTAACGAAGGCCTAAGGAATTTAAAAATTCGAGTTACGTAAAATTCGACTTAAGCAAAAGTTTACTAAACGCATTACTTACGTAAGTCGGGGGATGCCTGTAATAATAAAAAATTGCTTAAGTCTCTTTTTACCGTTGGCGATTCTTTTATTTTAAACATATATTTATCTTTATCATTTTAAAATATGGTGTTACTATTATAAAGAAGACATGTGTGATAAACCGCAAAAAATATTAGAAAGTTGTACTATCTGTTAAAATCCTGTTGTAATACGATATTTTCCAAACGTCTCCAAAAACTCTTCCTTAGCCTATTATCAAATGAATATCGATTGAATAGTTAGCAAAGTCACTACATTCGATAAATGTCAGAAAATATCATATTCATTAAAATTCAGCAAATTTATTTAGATTGTTAATATTAACACTATTAATGTAAAAGCAATTTTTTTCTCAAAATAGAAAAAAAAAGATCGGACCCGAAAGGGTTAAGAATATAATTCAAGCGATTCCAATTATAGTGAAAATATAAATAAAACGTTAAACTTTTTAGTACATTATAGTTAATACATTGCCTTCTTTTCGTATATAAGAAAAACATAGCTTATTATAAATTGAATGTTTGAAAACAAAATCAATTTAACAAGAAAAATAAAAAGAAAAGTGCCCAGTTAAACTGATGGCATTGAGCTCACAGGCTAGTCACATTAATTGTGTATTGTACTCTTGTTTCAAAGAATAATGCCCCTAAAAAATTTATGAAGGGGTATTAGCTTCCCCCTTTATACTTAAATACCTATATTGTACAGTATATTATGTACCTGTATATTGTATTCTTATTTCAAAGAATAATGCCCCTCAACAAATATATGAAGGGGGTGTTGCTTCCCTCCTTTATACTTAAATACAATGAACCTCCAAATATAATCAAGGAGGCTATTTAACATAATAAACCGGAATACCAAATTTGAAGCAAATCAGATAATTCTGCAAGAAAAAACCATTTCGCTAACTTGATTGGGGGATCTTACCCCTCCTTTATACTCAACTAATGAATCTCCCACTCTAATAAAGGTAGCTCCTTAACATAATAAACCGGTATACCAAATTTGGAGCAAATCGAATAATTTTGCATGAAAAACCCATTTATCTAAATTAAGGGGGTAGTCCCTATTATTATTACATAATTATTATTATTAGCCTATTATTACTACCCAAAAAATTAGCTTATTAGGAGCATAATTTCGGGAGATATAAATAGATATTTGAAAATGTAATTTAACATTAGAAACACTAAATTTTGAATGTTTATAATTCAAAAACTTATCATTCAAATGACTTGAAATTTGGTTTCTAGGCATAGTTTGAACAGAAGTACTGAAATATCTCGTTAAAAGTGGGTATTGCCATTGAAAAAAATGAGATTTATATTCGTTTTAATATGTAGATGGCCCCCTAAGCAAATTTGATATACATCATTTAAAAGTAGACTTTATTTCCAATCGTTCGGTACCAGTAACTTCCGTCTACAATAATTTGTTGAAGAGTTAGTAGGGGTGTTGACTTTTTTTTTCCACGATTGTACATCCTTACATATATACAGAACCAGCGGGCACATTAGCTCACAGACTTTGATAGCCTGTAGGCTATAAAGGGATGAAAAGAGTGAACTGTATAGTATTTTTTCACCAAAAGGTTAGTATAAATGCTTTAAATTTTTCGTAGAGGAGCAAGAAAAATTGGATGAAAGATTAAACATTAAAGATATAATTCAGGCGTTCCTAGTTGCAGGGAAATTTAAGAAGGTAAATTTGTTAATTTTAAATTAATCGTTTATCTTTAAAATGTTTAAGGTAATCGACGTTTATTTTAATTTTAAGCTTAAAAGAACATAGTTTAACAAAACAAGAGCACTATATTCTCTCAAAAAATGTTACTCTAAATACATAAATTTATATAGGGGTTTTAGGAAAATTACCAAGAGATTACACGTTATTTTACTGGTAGAATTCAAAGATTTCTGATTATCGTGAAAATAAAAGTGAATTTCTTATATATATTAATTAAATCCTTTTTCGTCTTATGTAGTTAAGAAAAACGTCGTTTAGTTTAATTTTTTGCTTAAAAAACGTGATTAAACAAAACAAGAGCAGTATATTCTCTCAAAGATGTCACTGTAAATATATGTAATTTAGGCAGGGGTTAAAAAAAAATTAATCAAGTGATTACATATTATTTTACTGATAGAAGGGTTTTTAGTTATCGTGAAAATAAAAATGAATTTGTTATATAATTTAAATAATCTTTTTTCGCCTTATGTATTTAAGAAAGATATCGTTTTTTATAATTTTAAGGTCTTAAAAAAAGCAGTTTAACAATTAATAAACTGTCAAGTGCGAGTATTACTCGAGCACAGAGGGTTTCGTAGAATAAATATATGAATTTGGTAATTGTATTATTTTTAAAAAAACTTTGCTAAGACTTTGTAAAAAAACTATACAGCGTATTGTTGGGTATAATTGTATATACTAGAAAAGAGTATATATTTTCAAGTTTTCCAATCTCATCATCAGAGAATATTTTAATAACTAATTGTTGTTTATTTATACAAATACGTCACTTTGTTTTGAAAATGAGAGCCAATAATTACTAGAGTTGAAAGTAGCAGTAGCAGTCTCTTGGATTTAATTTAATTAGAGGAAATATACATTATTATTAATTGCAGTTCCATTTATTTTTATGACATAACTCTCTTCTCATACATCACTTTTCATGGATTATTAAAAGTTATTTAAAGTACGACAGTTAAATATTTCCTTTTACCCATGGAAAGTGACGTATGAGAACAGAGTGATGAACAGATGATGACTATTTTCCTACGTCATCTTGTTTCCTTCTATTTAGTTCGCTTTTTACGCAGTCGAGTTCTTTCCTTTTTACTTTCTTCTATCTTTACAAGAAGAAAGTATTGGATTCATGAAAATTTTCGAATTCCGGTTTTCGACGGATTTACACGTTTTAGGGGTCAGAGATTCCAAAAAACATGTTTTTACAAAATGTCTGTCTGTGACTCTGTGAGTCTGTCTGTCTGTCTGTCTGTGTGTATGTGACACAAATTTTGTGGGCGCTCTATCTCAAGAACTAATGCACAGAATTTAATAAAAATTGATATTCAGTTAGTGCCTAATACAAATTGATGCTGATTAGTTTTTGGTGTAAATCGCTCAACAGGTGGCGCTGCAATGCTGCATTTTTCACGATTTTTGCAATAGCTCTATCTCAAGAACTAATGCACGGATTTTGATCAAACTTCAGATTTTGTTAGTCCTTGATATGAATTGATGATGATTATGTTTTGGTGTAAATCGCCTAACAGGTGGCGCTGTTATGATGAATTTTGCAGGATTTACACGATTTCCCCAATAGCTCTATCTTAAGAACTAACGCACGGATTTTCATCAAACTTCAGATTAAGTTAGTCCTTGATATGACTTGCTACTGATTAGGTGTTGGTGTAAATCGCCCAACAGGTGGCGCTTTTCTGCTGCCTTTTCCACGATTCCCTCAATAGCTCTATCAATAGAACTAATGGACCAATTTTCATCTAACTTCAGATTTAGTTGTATGTTGACACAAGTTGTTGTTAAATAGGTTTTGGTGTTAATCACCCAATAGGTGGCGCTGCTATGCAGAAATTTTCACGATTTTCGCTATTGCTCTATCTCAAAAACTAATGTACGGATTTTCTCCAAACTTCAGATTCAGTCAGACGTTGACATAAATTGTTGCTGATTAGGATTTGGTATAAATCACCCAATAGGTGGCACTGCTAGGCAGCATTTTGCTGAATTTAGACGATTTCAGCGATAGTGATATCTCAAGAACTAATGCACGGAATTTCATATCGTTAGAACCCTCGTGAGATGCATAGATTGCCATTTAATTTTGGCAGTGTGATAGCGAATTTTGAAGTATTAACATGTATGAGATAGAAGAAAGTTTTGGGATTGGTACATCCGACTAGTTTTAATTTAATTTTTTATTTAGCATTTTTTCCGGAACAGGAATGAAGATTTTTAGCTCTGGGTTTTTTGCGTGCTATTTATTATCGTTTGAAGAACATTTATTTCTATTTACAATAAAAAACTAGTCGGATGTATCAATCCCAAAACTTTCTTCTATCTCATACATGTTAATACTTCAAAATTCGCTATCATACTGCCAAATATAAATGGCAATCTATGCATCTCATGAGGATTCTAACGATATGAAATTCCGTGCATTAGTTCTTGAGATATGACTATCGCTGAAATCGTCTAAATTCAACAAAATGCTGCCTAGCAGCGCCACTTATTGGGTGATTTATACCAAATCCTAATCAGCAACAATTTATGTCAACGTCTGACTGAATCTGAAGTTTGGAGAAAATCCGTACATTAGTTTTTGGGATAGAGCAATAGCGAAAATCGTGAAAATTCCTGCATAGCAGCACCACCTATTGGGTGATTAACACCAAAACATAATTAACAAAAACTTGTGTCAACATACATCTATATCTGAAGTTAGATGAAAATTCGTCCATTAGTTCTATTGATAGAGCTATTGAGGCAATCGTGAAAAAGGCAGCAGAGAAGCGCCACCTGTTGGGCGATTTACATCAACACCTAATCAGTAGCAAGTCATATCAAGGACTAACTGAATCTGAAGTTTTATGAAAATCCGTGCGTTAGTTCTTAAGATAGAGCTTTCTGGGAAATCGTGTAAATCCTACAAAATTCATCATAACAGCGCCACCTATTGGGCGATTTACACCAAAACGTAGCCATCATCAATTCACATCAAGGACTAACTAAATCTGAAGTTTGATCAAAATCCGTGCATTAGTTCTTGAGATAGAGCTATTGTGAAAATCGTGAAAAATGCAGCATTGCAGCGCCACCTGTTGAGCGATTTACACCAAAAACTAATCAGCATCAATTTGTATTAGGGACTAACAGAATATCAATTTTTATTAAATTCCGTGCATTAGTTCTTGAGATAGAGCGCCCACAAAATTTGTGTCACATACACACAGACAGACAGACAGACAGACAGATAGACAGACAGACTCACAGAGTCACAGACAGACATTTTGTAAAAACATGTTTTTTGGAATCTCTGACCCCTAAAACGTGTAAATCCGTCGAAAACCGGAATTCGAAAATTTTCATGAATCCAATACTTTCTTCTTGTAAAGATAGAAGAAAGTAAAAATTGATTATTTAGCTCGATTTGCTTTGTTTGATGTACACTGATGTCCAAAATTAAGGACCGATAACAAAAGGCTAATTTTCAAGTACGCGATTACTCAAAAGGAAATAATATAATTCGAATAATTACTATCTCTACAGCGCAGATAGTTCATATAACATCTCATTCACGTCACACGTGGTCATAACTGGCACAGTCACTGCGGTGAAGCAAAAAAAAAAAAAAAAAGAAGGAAATTCCAAACATCTCATTATGAGTCTCAAATGATTACTATACGTAACTCTACTGAGACGCAACTGTGACTGCTGCTTTGTGGCGAGTCACCTTGTGACTTTATAATGTAGTTACATTGTGACTGTCATCTGCAGACTCAATTTCAAAGTCATCGTGAACGCTGCATTGTGATAAGTTACCGAATAATGTCACACTAAAGTCACATGATGACTTTCAGGTGACATAGAGACTACTGTGAAGTCACCATTGTGTTCTTTTGTGAAAGTCACCATGTGACTATAATGTGACGTTATTTGATGATTTATCATGATGCAACGTTCGTGATGACTTTAAAATTGAGTCTAAAAATGACAGTCATATGAGAGTCACAATGTACCTACATTGTAAATCACCTGGTGACTCGTCACAAAGCAGCAGTCACATTGCCGTCTCAGTGGAGTCACATATATTGATCATTTGTGACTTATAATGAGACGTGTGGAATTTCCTATTTTTTTTGTTTCACCGTAGTGACTGTGACACTTGTGGCCATGTGTGACATGAATGAGATGCTATATGGACTAGTTCTGCTGTAAGGATAGTATTTATTTGAATTATATTACTTCCTATTGAGTATTCGCTTACTTAAAAATTAGCATTTTGTGACTGGTCCTTAATTTTGGACACCAGTGTACTAGCGTGCCATGCACTTGCAATGTGGCGGGATGTGATAGATTTCTAGGTCCATTTACAATCAATTTTTGTTCAGGGGCTACTTTAGTCAAGCGAAAAGACCCGCTCGCTAATGCTGATCTTCAGGAAGAAATTTATAATGATATTTCGTTTGTATTTCAATATTTTTAAATATTTTTTTTTCATTGGATTGCTGAAGACGATCATTACAAAGGCCCTTTTTAGATGCGTTCGTAATTATACAAATACGTAGCACCTATAGTCGTCGTTCAGTCCGTCTGTCTGTCCTTCCGCATATAACAGCGCAAAAAACTACCCAAACGAATCGTTTGAAATTTAAAATATATAATTGTTGCTTAATTTTGTCGAGTCATTTCAAATTTTATGAAAGTAGGATGTATAGTTTAATTACAGGGGCAGTCCAAAATTTTCCGTTACACTACGGCCAATGGGAACAAATTATTGCAAGTGCATTTTAATGATGTTACAGTCTTCCGAATGGTCTGAAATTGTAAATATGTAATTGTTGCAAAATTTTGTGGAGTTGTTTCAAACTTTATGAAAATCGGATGTATAGTTTAATTACAGGGACAATCAAAATTTTCCTTTACATTACGGTCATTGCGAAAAAATTATTTCAATTGCATTTTAATGATGTTAAAACCTTTCGAACAGAATGAAATTGATAGGCACTTATGAAGTACACTAAAATACACATTCAGTGCAATATGCTGTGCAATAAAATTTATAAAACTAGTTATAGTACGAACACACCTCATTTGCTCCGTTTGACGAGCAATTTGTAACTTGTTTTACTTTTCCGATTTCGAAAAATCATTTAAAAATATTGAAAAGCTAACGAGATATCTTTATAAATTTCTTCCATAAGATTAGCATTAGCGATTGGGTCTTTTTGCTTGACTGAAGTAGTCTCTTGAAAGTAGACACCATTGTCTAGAGCATAAAGCACTTTCAGATTAAAAAAAAATTTAACCCTCTGAGTGGTTTGCCCGTATTTATCCGTTTCCCCAAAACAACTTTAATTTGTTGTAGACAAAAATATTTCAAACAGAATTGTTTTTCAAGATGTATATATATAAAAAAAAAAAAAAAACGGCATGAAGTGTGCTTTAGGAACAAACAGGGAAAGAAAATTCTAATTAAGATTATTTTTATAAGCATTTTTATATAAAAATAATTTAGGAAAGCCCTCAAGACGTTCGGAGGGGTAAAACCAACAAAGCGGCCCCATTGGAAACAAGTTGGAAATTGCTCGTCAAACGAGGCAAATGAGGTGCATTCGTACTATAACTAGTTTTATAAGTATTTTTTGGCCGCATATTTTACTGAATGTATATTTTAGTGCACGTCAATAAATGCACATCCATTTGATTCTGTTTCGGAAGGCTGTAACATCCTTAAAATGCACTTGAAATATTTTTTTTCACATTGGCCGTCATGTAACGGAAAACTTTTGACTGTCCCTGTCACTAAACTATACATCCTATTTTGATAAAATTTGAAATTACTCGACACAATTTTGCAACAATTATATATTTAAAATTTCAGACCATACGGAAGGCTGTAACATCATTAAAATGCACTTGTAATAATTTATTCCTATTGCTCGTAATGTAACGGAAAACTTTTGACTGTCCCTGTAACTAAACTATAAATCCGATTTTCATAAAATTTGAAATGACTCGACAAAATTTTGTAACAATTATATATTTTAAATTTCAGACCATTCGGAAGGCTGTAACATCATTAAAATGCACTTTCAATAATTTATTCCCATTGGCCGTAATGTAACGGAAAAATTTCGACTGTCCCTGTAATTAAACTATACATCCAATTTTCATAAAATTTGAAATGACTCGACAAAATTTTACAAAAATTATATATTTAAAATTTCAGACTATTCGGTCGGGTAGTTTTTGCTCTGTTATATGCGGACAGACGGATAGACAGACAGACGGACTGAAAGACGACTATAGGTGCTACATATTTAAATAATTACGAACGCACCTAAAAAAAGGTCTATTAATGACCCCTTTTCTCGCACATTGTCGTGCTTCTAAAAAAGTTTTTTTTTTTTTTTTTTTTTTTTTTTTTTTTTTTTTTTTTTTAAGTGACTGAAAGTGGTATAACCTCCAATAAATTATGTTACCTTTAATAATAAAAAAACATGCATGATCGATTTGATAGATTTTGCATTCTGACCCCACCCAGTTTGAAAAAAGTCATTTTGTGGTAAAAAGTGATTATACTGCTCCAAATTATTGTATGTTACGAACACGTTGCGGCAAATCCCTAAATAACTACCAAAAGACTTCGAATTTGTCAAATCGTTTTACAGGGATAATATATAGACTATAGGGACTAGAAAAATGTAAAACAAAAAATGTATATATATTTTTTTAATCCGAAAAAAATCAAATATCCGCTTAACAAAAAAAGTTATACGTTAAATAATAAAATAAAATAAAAAATAAATAAATAAATAAAATTAACTCGGAAATCGATGGCACAACGAAGTACATCTTTCAACTCCATAACATTAAAACTGACATCAAATTAATTAAAAAGTTTCCCTGGAAAAAAAGAAAAAAAAAAAAAAAAAAAAAAAAAAAACATTTATCGTATAGGATATTTATTGTTCTTCTAAAGGGATCAGAAACGCTTGAAATTGCGGAAAATTGACTGAAGCTCGATCTTGTATTAGGACTCCTGTAATTAAATTGGTCTGTTACTTTTTTGCGTTTATTTATACTTTGTACAAATAATAAATATTCGTTAAATAAAAAAAAGTATATATATGGTTTAGAAGATTTAGTTATAGTGGCAAAACTGCCGTAAAGCATCATTTAGCTGTTTATCTTTGCAAGTGAGGGCGGTCTGCGAGGTTGAATGTTTGTAGTTTTTACAAGCGCAGTTTTAGGGATTTTCATATCTTACTAACTGTACGGCAGTCGTAAAGGTTTAAAAGTTATAAATAATAATAATAATATCAATAATAATAATAAATACATTTTTCAGTCATTTCAAACTGTTCCCATTCTTATATCATTCTTATCTTATACATTATTCTCAGTATCCTCTTACTTTCTCATATAGAATCTCTAAGTTTTACATTTAATTTTGCTTTTTTATTAAAGTTTCGCTTTATCTGTGTGTATGTGTCTGTCTGTCTGCGATGGCTAGCAAAATCTACGGCACATATAAAATTGCAAATTTGTGTGAGGTTTGTCCAAGGACTCTCCTGGTGCACCCGAGACTCAGAATTTTAAATGTCTAATAATTAGTTTATTTACTAATTAAAAATTACAAAAAAACACTCATTAGAAACTCATCTCTGCCCTCCCGAGAGGTAACAGCCGGTCGCGCATGCGCAGATGCATTATTTAAACATTGAGAGGAAATGAAGACGGGAAAGGAGCAATTTTAGAGTATATTTGGTCATTATTTATTAGCTTCGATCGGCTTAATCGCTTACTAAAATTAAAAACGGAAGAGATGTTCTGAAATATCGCAGTCTTACGTCTCAAATGTCGCAATCAAATAAAAAACATTTTGAACAGAAATCAAATAGGGTCGTTTTTCCCCTTATGGCAATGCCTCTCCAGGGCAAAATTCTAGAGGTAACGACAAACCAAAAATATTTTCTTTAAGCAGAAACCTTCGTCTAATAGATGGTGTAACCAGTTTGAAAGAATATACATATTAACCCTTTCAAATGCACTGTCGAACACATGTCACTTCGCGCCTCACGGAGACGATATATTTTTTAAAACTCTAAACTACTCTACTCTAAACTGCAAATAATCGTCGTATTCTAACACTGTATTTTTAGAGTATGTCATTAGTTCAGATTTACATCACCTACAAACATTTTGAAACGTTCGGACGGGTATAAAATTTTCTACACAATCATTTATGTGAAAATTTTGACGAAATCAGTAAAATGCTGAGTGTTACGTTGCTGTTTTAATCGCTTTCGATACAGATAGACTACAAAAATTAAATTACGCAGAAAATAAAACATCAAATAGCATATACATTGAATTCAATATTTTTTCGATATTTTTTCATTTAAAAATCTAAATTCAGATAAAATGGAGCTAAAGATATAAAATAATATACAATTAAGGTTCATTTAAGGTTCTTTTCAATGACCTGGGCCACGCCGGGCGGGTCAGATAGTTATTCACAAAAATAATTGTTTGCTTCATCTGAAAAAAACCTTTTTTTAATTAAAAATAGATGCGCCATTTATACGTTGTAGCTTTTAACTTATCTGAAGCTAATGATAAGATATTCAAAAGATAGTTCATTTATCCGAGAAATTTTTTTTATATTCTCGATTTCAAAAAATCCTGTTTATTTTTGCTATTAAAATTGGTATATTATAGTCTCAAGAATTACCGGAAGAAGCGATTGTTTGTGGGTAAAGATCTTTCTGCCTTAAAATGTATTAATGTGAGAGCATTAGTCCAGCGCAGCGCACGGAGAGTGAAACCAGTTTGTGACTGACAATGCCAAACAACGTTTAGATAGCTACAAAACACATCTATAGGATTTATTTGATGGCAATTTCCTTTAAATATTTCGGGGGGAAATATAATAAACAAAAATACACGCTACACAGAAACGCACAATACCCTACAACACAAACGCACAACACACAAGAAAAGAATGAAAGTTTGAATTCATCAATTTTTAACACAGGCTCCGGAACACATTCCTTGAGATAAAGCTATTATCTAAATATCTACTTTTATTATCTGTGTATATCCGACGACTTATTTTTCATTATATTACATATTATGAATATAATTTCTGTTAGATAGACTCGACCCTAACGAGAAAGACAAGCTACCGCGGTGCATTCCACATATTTTTTTTTTTTTACAGACCGCTTTAGTCACGTGATGCTCGAATACACCAATGTAGGTGTGCGAAAAGAACAGCACATCACTGTAGCTGTCTCTACAGAAAGACACGTCGGATGCATCTCGATAGTCTTTTTCTTTAGCCTCGAGATATACTTATATGACGTACTGCCAAAATCGCAATGAGGACTGCTTACATAACTCAGAGCAGCGTATGGGTCATGACGCAAATGACTTCAGAATTGCTTTCCTATAAGAAAATACATTGCCGAATGCCGTGTTCGAGGAAGAAGAATATTTTTTATGGCACCTCATTCTTTGACAGATTGTACATTGTTAAAAATTTGCAGTCGTGCTCAGTCATTAGACAATTTTTATAGAAAATTGTTACGTAAAACTATATTAACGCTATTCTGTCCATATTATTGCTCATGTTATGATCAGAATCAAAGTTTATACATATATATATATATATATATATATATATATATATATATATATAGTCAATAGTTTTCTGTTAAAACGGTCGAATGACTGGACTGTTTGCTGCAAAGTTTTAACAATATATGTTTTAAAAAACTGAATGTTTTCTTGTGAAAACAGAAAAGAAACTTTAAACACTTTATACTTGAAACAACAACAAAAAAAAATTTATCTTGTCCCAAGGTTTTCGAAAAATGTATGCGGTCGATCTAAATGAAATTTTTACATTGTTCTGTATACATGAACTGTTGAAACTTTGCAGCAAACTGTCAATTCATTCCACCAATTTTACAGAAAAGGGTTTCATAGCCGCAATTTGATTCTGGTCTGACCACAGTATAGTCAGTAATATAGCCAGTTACACTTAATAATATGCGCTCTAAAAAAAGAAAAAAAAAGTGAATTTAAGTTTTTCTTTTATTGTTCTTTTTTCGTTAAAACACGAAAAATTCCACATGGATCTTCCCTCAAAATATGCATATCTTACCGATCGAAAGTAAAATTAACGTGAAACCCTGCAATTTAATCTGCATTTTCGATAAATTACAGGGATGTTCTAGAAACTGCGCTGCCAGCCATTTGGAACTAGGTCGAGGTTAAACATAGGATCTCATCACGTCATATGGTTCGGAATAACTTTTATATCCTATGCTCATAGAGCTATGTCGCGGCTGTGCTAACCACTCTATCCCAACCGCTTTGACGTCGTCATCTTCGCTCTACCGCTGACGGCCAAGCTGCTTCTTTAATTGCAGGAACAAGTGGCAGTCACTTGAAGCTAGGTGAGGGTTAAGCGCAGAATTTCATCACCTCATATACAGTAAAACCTCCTTACCTCTCTCTTAAACCTCATCTTAAAGCGATCACGTTCCGTTGCAATAAAAATTGATCGCTTCGAGAGGTGATGTCTTAATGGAGATCCTGTTTAAACCTAGATTTTAATAGTTGAAAAAATGTAACAATTAATGCTATTAAAATTTATTTTCACATTAGGAAAAAATATAAAAATTTACGTATCGAAACAAAAGTTAATTACATAAGTTAATTACTGCAGAGTTTAAAAAATGAATATATTGACGTTTGCTTTGATTTTACGGGTGTATTTTACGGTAAGTCCTTTCAAAGTTCAGTAAATAAATGCATTTTTTTTTTTTTTTTTTTTTTTTTGACGGGAACAAATAATGACGAATTCATTAATTTATTTATTTATTTGAGAGTTTCTGAATAGAGCAGGGGAGTTCATTGACCGTCATTCTTAACTCGTCTTCAGAGTTGAATTCATTACCTAAAAAAGCACAAAGAGTTTTAAATACTTAAAAGTTGCCGGAATACAAAAAAAAATCTAGACTTAGTTTAAACGATTGATGAATAATGCCTGCTCCGGAATTATTTTTCTAGTAAAACCTTCATTAAGTGACAAGGAAAACACAAAATTTTGTTTCATTTTCTTCAAAGAAATTGGTCGCTCACGGAGGGAGTTCAACTGGGATGGTCTCTGAATGGAGGTAAAATTAGTATTGAGCCTATGGAAATCAATTTCGTTATATGAAAAATGATCGTTGAAGTAGGTGGTCACTTAATGAAGATAGTCGCACAGGGAGGTTTCACTGTAGTTCGGAAAAAGCTTCACCCACCGTATAGCTCTGACACAGTGCCAAATGTTCCAGCATTTAAAAAAAAAAAGCCTCTTTGCCGTCAGCGCTACAACAGGGATGAACAAGTCAAAACAGCGTTGATGCAATGTTTAGCACAGCAGGCAACAGGTTTAATTTATATGAGGATAAGATATAAAGTTTGTTGTAAGATACAATAAGTGCCTTAATGTATTTGGAAATTATGTTGATATGTAGATTAAAATCCAGTCTTTCATATAAAAACAAGTAATATAAAAAATTTGTTTTTAAAGTCAATTCCTACTTAGGCCATCAAAGAAAAATTTAATATAATCAAGCTAATATGAGTTTTTGTTGCAATAAAATATCTCAATTTGTTGATTTTCTATAAGCAAGTAGGTTTACAATGGAACTCTATGGGAATTTGGCGAAATATTACAGATATCGCCAAGTTGGCGTCACTTTTGACGACTCATTTTGACCGCCAAATTTGGCGATATATCGCCAAGTTGGCGACAAACTTGGCGGTATTTGGCGACAGAACAGGTCCCCCCCTACGGTAACCCTTTTTGAAAATACTTTAATTGAAATTCAATAACCAATGGCGGCCATTTTGTTTCCCATGCAAAACTAAAATTAATTAATTAAAATTTAATTAATTAATTAATATTTGAAAAAACTTTATTAACATCAATTGTCATCCAGTACAAGTTAAAAAAAAATTATTTCAACCTGATAGGATGAATAATGAGTATTTTATTAACGATTGAAAATTTGTACAAGATAAATATATAAATATAAAAATAAATATAGGGAGAGTGTGAGCTAATAGTAGGAATTGAATAAAATTGTTAAAAAAACATCGTGTTTTTTTTTTTTTTAATATGAAAATGGTATTTAATTAAAACAGAACCCCGTATATATGTTTATTATGAACTTTTTAAAGTTTCTTACATTAAAAATTAATATTTGTATTTTATTTTCATTATTTTTCTTTGAAAATAATCAAAATGTTACAGATTCTTAAATCGATTGATTACTTTACCAGTCTTATAATCCAAAGTATGTGGAAAATAAAATGCAAGGAAAGAAGTATTTTTCGATGAATTTATCCTGGGACATGGTTGAAAATATTTAATGATTTATAGAAAAATTTTCACGTTTTTTCTGTAAAAGTTCTACATCTGATTTTTATGAATACGTTAAATAAATAAAAAAGAAGAATATTATCTCATTTAAATGCTGCAAGCGTTACCCATTATCATAATAATGCAGTAAAAAGATAAAAATGTTAATGCAGTTTAATTAATACTTTCTCTGGTAAATGGGGAAAACATTGTTTGCTTTCTTTTAATGCTTAGCAAATGCGATATTCTTAATAGAAAGAAAAAAATTAAACATTTGTGTAATAGATTCCCTTTAAAAAGTTACTATAGATATCTAAAATTTATTTAGAAATATACGAGAAATGCCAATTAGCTAATAAGAATAAATACTGCAGTAAAAATAATAATTTTATCTTTTTTTTTATTTGTATCCATGATTAAAAGAAGTTGTTGATGAATGTGATATCAATTTTTTTCCTCATTATTGTTAAACCTTATGGGCGTGTGATGCATTCGTATTTTTAAAATATCTAATCTCGAAATTAATATTTTTACTTCCTTTTTCTGTGTACTCTTCTTGAAAGATTATGCGTTTACTTTTTCAGTTGTCAAAATATTTCTAAAAGATATGCTTCATTTTATTTAAAATGATAACATGTTTCTCAGAGTTGTCTGAAGTTTATCACATGAAATTATAAATTAAATATATATTTGAGAAATATTTAGACAACTACAAAAAAAGAGGACGTTAATTTGCTTAGGAACTGTTTTAAAAATACTAAAGCTCGCTGATCAACAGCCTTATGCATGGCTAATAATCACTGAACTTATTGACTTCTGATGATATATTTTAATGAAATCTTGGCGGCTGAAAAAATTATCTTATCCAATACTGACTATCTTGTTATGTTAGGTTAGATAAACAGATGAATTTTTTGCAGAAATTAACAGGGACAACAAAACTATACTTTTTTTTTTTTTTTTTTTTTTTTTTTTTTTTTTTTTTTAAGATTATTTTATTTAAAAGGGAGGATTTTTTTTTAAATATCACATCATACCTTTAAATTTAGCAAAGTTCTTGTTGATATCAAGGATATCATACTCGATTTCGTCACATATACAGTCTTATAAAATGCAGTTTTGCAACTTTAGCAGATTCTGATCGATGTCGTAGGGTGCAGAATTTATAAAATATTTTGGTGTATGTGGTTTGGCCGTTAAATTTTTGTGTTTATATTTTTTTCATTAAACATAAATACGAGATAAATTTCTCGAGATATTTGCCAAGTAATTTCTTATTGTGTATAACAATTACACAATTGTAATTAAAGCAGCTAGTAATACAACTAATTACTCTGAGTTAATTTTTTAATTAAAAAATATTTTTAATAAATTTTCGAAATATGTACAAAACAAACTACCATTGTACAACAAAATAAACAAATAAATAAATAAAAAATAAATAAAGTAGCATAAAAAAAATTTGATGTTGGACTAAGTATGAACTGTTTCTTACCACTTCATTTGAAATAAGAAGTTTGAGTATGAGAAAAGAAAAAGAAATAATGTCAGTGGATTTGATCATAGTACAGCCAGTATAGACCAGCCTGTAAATATGAAGATAATAAAAATTTGGTATGTTTTAGGTAGATTTCGTATGAAATACTACCTATTGGAATCGTTCCTATGTTGGAATTTCTGAAAATGTTTTGCAGATCTACACCGATCATAACCCCTAGAACCCAAAACCACCCTCAGTAAAAAACTTTATATATATATATATATATATATATCACTTTCTTCTGGACACGATAACTTTCGTAATTCTGCACCAATCTCTTCCAAACTGATACATAAAATCAATGGGCATAAAATCTCGGTCATGTTCGTTAATGGGCAAAATCGGACCAAGGGGATGGAAATACGGAGGGGTTTTGTGAAAACAGAAAACCCCCATAACTTCTTAATTTTTGTACATATCAAATCAGTTTAAAGTTTTTATTACTTCTAAAAATAGGGCCAAAAATTTATGTATCACAGATTTTGGATAAAGTTAAAAACGGGCTAAAGAGGCGCAAAAAATAGGGATTTTGAGGGAAAAAAAATCATAACTTCGTTAATTCTGAAGATATCAAATCCAATTAATTTTATTATAAATCTCCTTAACATTATCTACAACTTTTATATTCACAAGTTTTTGATAGGACCAATTCGTACCGCAAAAAAAATTTAAAAACCAAAACAAAAAGGGGGTTTGAAGAAGAAAAAAATCCATAACTCCGTCAATTCAAAAGATATAAAATCCCCATGAATTTATCATATATCTTCTTAATATTGTCTACAACATCTATATAGACAAGTTTTGGATAGGACCAATTCTTACAGCAAAAACAAATTAAAAATACATAGCGGTTGAAGAAAAAAATCATCTTAGTAAGTGTGTATTCAAATCCAAACTGCTTATTTTCTGACTCATTTTACAATTCATTTTTGATCTCAAAGGCTTCCAATTGGTACGTTTTCTTACTCAGAAACTATATAATGTACCGTAATGGTAGATTTCTTGATAGAGGCAGAATATATTTTTTAAAATGCTGTTAAAAATGGCATTTTGAACTGAATTTATTGAAGCGGATTGTGTTGGATAAATCATTGTATTAAGGATGCACTCAAATCCAAACTGCTTATTTTCTGACTCATTTTTAAATTCATTTTTGCTTTCAAACGAATTTAATTGGTAGATTCGCTTATTCAGAAACTATATAATGTACTGTAATGATCGATTATTTGATAGAGGCAGAATATATTTCAAAAAATGATGTCAAAGTGGGCATTTTGAACGGAATTTCCCGAAGCGATTGTGTTAGAAACGAAAAATATTGTCCTTCTGAGAAAATACTTGTTTATACATCAAGTTTTAATTAATTGAACAAAAAATAAAAACACAGGTCGCTTATAAATCTCTTCAAATATCACGTCAGCAAGTTTCATATCTTTTTTTAATTATGAATCTGGAAATATGCCAGAAAATTTCGAGTTGTTGAGCATGGAAAAGCATTTTTTTGAATACCGCCCTAACATGATTCTGATAAAACCAGCTATTATATAAAAATGAAATAAAAACTCGTCAAAAGCGGCCAGATAAAATTGTTAAAGTGGATTTATCTCTAATCATGATTTAGTTTTCGTTTGCGAAATTAGTATATTTGACTTCGATATCTACCTCTGCCTGTAGGCCGTGCCGGCAGGGATTTTTAGGTAGCTTTCTTTACAAAAAAGCTACCTATTGCAGCCGTTCGGAGGAAAGCGATTTCAAAAAATTTTGGTATATTTTCATCGATCATGACCCCCAGACCCCGAAACCACCCTCCGTTCAAAATTGATACATATATATATATATATATATATATATATATATATATATATATATATTAGGTAGCTTTCTTTACAAAAAAGCTACCTATTGCAGCCGTTCGGAGGAAAGCGATTTCAAAAAATTTTGGTATATTTTCATCGATCATGACCCCCAGACCCCGAAACCACCCTCCGTTCAAAATTGATATATATATATATATATATATATATATATATATATATATATATATCTGACCTATGTCACACTGTAACTCCCGTAATTATGAACCGATTTCGATGTAATTCGGTGTGTACATAGTACATACCAATGTCTCGACCGAGTTCGTTGGCCAGCTTCATCCGACGTTTTGTTTCAAAATGGCGGCCATTTAAAATTTTTAAAAAAATTTAAAACTTGAAATGTTGTACCAAAAAATTAAAAATGGAAAAATATTTTTTTCTTATGTATTTGACCTTTATACAAAGATTCCAGAGCAGTTTTTGTTTCGTCTATATCTTAAAAAATGGCTGAGTTATAGCATTTTGAATTTCTAGCGTGGCTGACATTTTGAAACGTCCTGAATTTTGTCACGCGATAAAAGGCGTATTTATGAACCGATTTGGATGTAATTCGGTATGTACATAGTACATACCAATCTCTCGACCGAGTTCGTTGGCCAGCTTCATACGCCATTTTGTTTCAAAATGGCGGCCATTTAAAAAAATTTTAAAAATTTAAAATTTGAAATGTGGTACCAAAAATTTGAAAATGGAAAAATATTTTTTTCTTATGTATTTGACCTTTATACAAAGATTTCGGAGCAGTTTTTGTTTCGTCTATATCTTAAAAAATGGCTGAGTTATAGCATATTGAATTTCTAGCGTGGCTGACATTTTGAAACGTCCTGAATTTTGTCACGCGATAAAAGGCGTATTTATGAACCGATTTGCATGTAACTTCGTTTATACATAGTACATACCAATGTCTCGACCGGGTTCGTTGGCCAGCTTCACCCGCCATCTTGTTTAAAAATGGCGGCCATTTAAATTTTTAAGAAAAATTTAAATTTGAAATGTGGTACCAAAAATTGAAAATTGAAAAAATATTTTCTTCTTATGTGTTTGACCTTGATAAAAAGATTCGGGAGCAGTTTTTGTTTCGTCTATATCTTAAGAAATGGCTGAGTTATAGCATTTTGAATTTCTAACGTGGCTGACATTTTGAAACGTCCTGATTTTTCTCACGTAATAACAGGCGTATTTATGAACCGACTTGGATGTACCTTGGTGTGTACATAGTACATACAAATATCTCGACGGTGTTCGTTGGCCAGCTTCATCCGCCATCTTGTTTCAAAATGGCGGCCATTTAAAAAAATAAAAAAATAAAATTTAAATGAGATACCAAAAATTTGGAAAATGAAAAAGATTTTTTTGTATGTGTTTGACCTTAATACAAAGATTCCGGAACAGTTTTTCTTTCGTCTATATCTAAAAAAAAATGGCCGAGTAATAGCATTTTGAATTTCTCTTGTGGCTGACATTTTAAAACGACCTGAATTTTGTCACGCGATAACAGGCGTATTCGTCTATTTCGATGTAAGAAGGCATGTGGATAGTATACATCAACACCTCGACCAAGTTCGCTGGCCAGATTCATCAGCCATCTTGTTTCAAAATGGCGGCCATTAAATTAAAAAATATAAAAATATTTAAAGTGAGGTGCAAAAAAATTAGAAATTGAAAAAGGTTTCTTTCTTAAGTATTTGATCTTGATATAAGTATTGAGGAGCATTTTTTGTTTGTCTTTACCTTAAAAAATGGCTCAGATATAGCAGTTTCAATTTCTATTGTGGGTGACATTTTGAAAAATCTGATTTTTTGCATGCGACAGCACTCCTATATATTAACCGATTCCGATGTGAGTGAGCATGTGCACAGCAATTACTAAGGTCTCGACCAAGTTCACTGCTTAGTCTCATCCACCATGTTGTCTTAAAATGGCAGGCACTTTAAGAAATTGCCGAATTTGGCAGCCAAATATAAGTTACTTTAAAGAAAAGGAGCTTGGATAAAGCTGACTAATTTCGCGAAATTCTCATTCATTATATTGATAAAAATTAGTATTGAATCTCCTATATTCGGTCTCCACTAAATCGAGCTTCGTGTGTTTGCATGATATAAGTTGGCTTTTTTAAAATAAGGATTATGAAAGCTACCTCTTCCTCCCGGCACTGGCCGGAAGGACTTTATATATATATATATATATATATATATATCTGACCTATGTCACACTGTAACTCCCGTAATTATGAACCGATTTCGATGTAATTCGGTGTGTACATAGTACATACCAATGTCTCGACCGAGTTCGTTGGCCAGCTTCATCCGCCGTTTTGTTTCAAAATGGCGGCCATTTAAAAATTTTAAAAAATTTTAAAACTTGAAATGTGGTACCAAAAAATTAAAAATGGAAAAATATTTTCTTCTTATGTATTTGACCTTTATACAAAGATTCCGGAGCAGTTTTTGTTTCGTCTATATCTTAAAAAATGGCTGAGTTATAGCATTTTGAATTTCTAGCGTGGCTGACATTTTGAAACGTCCTGAATTTTGTCACGCGATAAAAGGCGTATTTATGAACCGATTTGGATGTAATTCAGTGTGTACATAGTACATACCAATCTCTCGACCGAGTTCGTTTTCCAGCTTCATCCGCCATTTTGTTTCAAAATGGCGGCCATTTAAATTGTTTTTAAAAATTTTAAATTTGAAATGTGGTACCAAAAAATTGAACATGGAAAAATATTTTTCCTTGTGTATTTGACCTTTATACAAAGATTTTGGAGCAGTTTTTGTTTCGTCTATATCTTAAAAAATGGCTGAGTTATAGCATTTTGAATTTCTAGCGTGGCTGACATTTTGAAACGTCCTGAAATTTGTCACGCGATAAAAGGCGTATTTATGAACCGATTTGGATGTAACTTCGTTTATACATAGTATATACCAATGTCTCGACCGGGTTCGTTGGCCAGCTTCATCCGCCATCTTGTTTAAAAATGGTGGCCATTTAAATTTTTAAGACAAATTTAAATTTGAAATGTGGTACCAAAAAATTAAAAATTGAAAAACTATTTTCTTCTTATGTGTTTGACCTTGATAAAAAGATTCGGAAGCAGTTTTTGTTTCGTCTATATCTTAAGAAATGGCTGAGTTATAGCATTTTGAATTTCTAGCGTGGCTGACATTTTGAAACGTCCTGATTTTTCTCACGTAATAACAGGCGTATTTATGAACCGACTTGGATGTACCTTGGTGTGTACATAGTACATACAAATATCTCGACCGAGTTCGTTGGCCGGCTTCATCCGCCATCTTTTTCAATATGGCGGCCATTTAAAAAAATTTAAAAATAAAAAAATTTAAATGAGATACCAAAAAATTGGAAAGTGAAAAAGATTTTTTTTTGTATGTGTTTGACCTTAATACAAAGATTCCGGAACAGTTTTTCTTTCGTCTATATCTAAAAAAAATGGCTGAATAATAGCATTTTGAATTTCTCTTGTGGCTGACATTTTAAAACGACCTGATTTTTGTCACGCGATGACAGGCGTATTTATGAACCTATTTGGATGTAACTTGGTCTGTACATAGTACATACCAATGTCTCGACCGAGCTCGTTGGCCAGCTTCATTCGCCATCTTGTTTCAAAAGGGTTGCCATTAAAAAAAATTAAATTTAAAATTCAAAATGAGGTATTAAACAATTCGAAAATGAAAAAGATTTTTTTATGTGTTTGGCCTTGATACAAAGATTCCTGAGCAGTTTTTGTTTCTGAAAATTTGTTCTTTTGTTTATATCTTAAAAAAATGGTTGAGTTATAGCACTTTGAATTTCTAGCATGGCTAACATTTTGAAACGATCTTGTATTTGTCACGCGATAACACACGTATTCGCCTATTTCGATGTAAGAAGGCATGTGGATAGTATACATCAACACCTCGACCAAGTTCGCTGGCCAGATTCATCAGCCATCTTGTTTCAAAATGGCGACCATTAAATTAAAAAATATATATATATTTAAAGTGAGGTGCAAAAAAATTAGAAATTGAAAAAGGTTTCTTTCTTAAGTATTTGACCTTGATATAAGGATTCAGGAGCATTTTTTGTTTGTCTTTACCTTAAAAAATGGCTCAGATAAAGCAGTTTCAATTTCTATTGTGGGTGACATTTTGAAAAATCTGATTTTTTGCATGCGACAGCACTCCTATATATTAACCGATTCCGATGTGAGTGAGCATGTGCACAGCAATTACTAAGGTCTCGACCAAGTTCACTGCTTAGCCTCATCCACCATGTTGTCTTAAAATGACAGACACTTTAAGAAATTGCCGAATTTGGCAGCCAAATATATGTTACTTTAAAGAAAAGGAGCTTGGATAAAGCTGACTAATTTCGCGAAATTCTCATTCATTATATTGATAAAAATTAGTATTGAATCTCCTATATTCGGTTTCCACTAAATTGAGCTTCGTGTGTTTGAATGATATAATTTGGCTTTTTTAAAATAAGGATTATGAAAGCTACCTCTTCCTCCCGGCACTGGCCGGAAGGACTTTTAGGTAGCTTTCTTTACAAAAAAGCTACCTATTGCAGCCGTTCGGAGGAAAGCGATTTCAAAAAATTTTGGTATATTTTCATCGATCATGACCCCCAGACCCCGAAACCACCCTCCGTTCAAAATTGATATATATATATATATATATATATATATATATATATATATATCTATATATATATATATATATATATATATCTGACCTATGTCACACTGTAACTCCCGTAATTATGAACCGATTTCGATGTAATTCGGTGTGTACATAGTACATACCAATGTCTCGACCGAGTTCGTTGGCCAGCTTCATCCGACGTTTTGTTTCAAAATGGCGGCCATTTAAAATTTTTAAAAAAATTTAAAACTTGAAATGTTGTACCAAAAAATTAAAAATGGAAAAATATTTTTTTCTTATGTATTTGACCTTTATACAAAGATTCCAGAGCAGTTTTTGTTTCGTCTATATCTTAAAAAATGGCTGAGTTATAGCATTTTGAATTTCTAGCGTGGCTGACATTTTGAAACGTCCTGAATTTTGTCACGCGATAAAAGGCGTATTTATGAACCGATTTGGATGTAATTCGGTATGTACATAGTACATACCAATCTCTCGACCGAGTTCGTTGGCCAGCTTCATACGCCATTTTGTTTCAAAATGGCGGCCATTTAAAAAATTTTTAAAAATTTAAAATTTGAAATGTGGTACCAAAAATTTGAAAATGGAAAAATATTTTTTTCTTATGTATTTGACCTTTATACAAAGATTTCGGAGCAGTTTTTGTTTCGTCTATATCTTAAAAAATGGCTGAGTTATAGCATATTGAATTTCTAGCGTGGCTGACATTTTGAAACGTCCTGAATTTTGTCACGCGATAAAAGGCGTATTTATGAACCGATTTGCATGTAACTTCGTTTATACATAGTACATACCAATGTCTCGACCGGGTTCGTTGGCCAGCTTCACCCGCCATCTTGTTTAAAAATGGCGGCCATTTAAATTTTTAAGAAAAATTTAAATTTGAAATGTGGTACCAAAAATTGAAAATTGAAAAAATATTTTCTTCTTATGTGTTTGACCTTGATAAAAAGATTCGGGAGCAGTTTTTGTTTCGTCTATATCTTAAGAAATGGCTGAGTTATAGCATTTTGAATTTTAGGTAGCTTTCTTTACAAAAAAGCTACCTATTGCAGCCGTTCGGAGGAAAGCGATTTCAAAAAATTTTGGTATATTTTCATCGATCATGACCCCCAGACCCCGAAACCACCCTCCGTTCAAAATTGATATATATATATATATATATATCTGACCTATGTCACACTGTAACTCCCGTAATTATGAACCGATTTCGATGTAATTCGGTGTGTACATAGTACATACCAATGTCTCGACCGAGTTCGTTGGCCAGCTTCATCCGCTGTTTTGTTTCAAAATGGCGGCCATTTAAAATTTTTAAAAAAATTTAAAACTTGAAATGTGGTACCAAAAAATTAAAAATGGAAAAATATTTTTTTCTTATGTATTTGACCTTTATACAAAGATTCCGGACCAGTTTTTGTTTCGTCTATATCTTAAAAAATGGCTGAGTTATAGCATTTTGAATTTCTAGCGTGGCTGACATTTTGAAACGTCCTGAATTTTGTCACGCGATAAAAGGCGTATTTATGAACCGATTTGGATGTAATTCGGTGTGTACATAGTACATACCAATCTCTCGACCGAGTTCGTTGGCCAGCTTCATCCGCCATTTTGTTTCAAAATGGCGGCCATTTAAAATTTTTAAAAAAATTTAAAATTTGAAATGTGGTACCAAAAAATTGAAAATGGAAAAATATTTTTTTCTTATGTATTTGACCTTTATACAAAGATTTCGGAGCAGTTTTGTTTCGTCTATATCTTAAAAAATGGCTGAGTTACAGCATTTTGAATTTCTAGCGTGGCTGACATTTTGAAACGTCCTGAATTTTGTCACGCGATTAAAGGCGTATTTATGAACCGATTTGGATGTAACTTTGTTTATACATAGTACATACCAATGTCTCAACCGGGTTCGTTGGCCAGCTTCACCCGCCATCTTGTTTAAAAATGGCGGCCATTTAAATTTTTAAGAAAAATTTAAATTTGAAATGTGGTACCAAAAATTGAAAATTGAAAAAATATTTTCTTCTTATGTGTTTGACCTTGATAAAAAGATTCGGGAGCAGTTTTTGTTTCGTCTATATCTTAAGAAATGGCTGAGTTATATCATTTTGAATTTCTAGCTTGGCTGACATTTTGAAACGACCTGATTTTTCTCACGTAATAACAGGCGTATTTATGAACCGACTTGGATGTACCTTGGTGTGTACATAGTACATACAAATATCTCGACCGAGTTCGTTGGCCAGCTTCATCCGCCATCTTGTTTCAAAATGGCGGCCATTTAAAAAAATTAAAAAACAAAAAAAATTAAATGAGATACCAAAAAATTGGAAAATGAAAAAGATTTTTTTTGTATGTGTTTGACCTTAATACAAAGATTCCGGAACAGTTTTTCTTTCGTCTATATCTAAAAAAAAATGGCTGAGTAATACCATTTTGAATTTCTCTTGTGGCTGACATTTTAAAACGACCTGATTTTTGTCACGCGATAACAGGCGCATTTATGAACCTATTTGGATGTAACTTGGTCTGTACATAGTACATACCAATGTCTCGACCGAGTTCGTTGGCCAGCTTCATTCGCCATCTTGTTTCAAAAGGGTTGCCATTTAAAAAAAATTAAATTTAAAATTCAAAATGAGGTATTAAAAAATTGGAAAATGAAAAAGATTTCTTTTATGTGTTTGGCCTTGATACAAAGATTCCGGAGCAGTTTTTGTTTCTGAAAATTTGTTCTTTTGTTGATATCTTAAAAAATGGTTGATTTATAGCACTTTGAATTTCTAGCATGGCTAACATTTTGAAACGATCTTGTATTTGTCACGCGATAACACACGTATTCGCCTATTTCGATGTACGAAGGCATGTGGATAGTATACATCAACACCTCGACCAAGTTCGCTGACCAGATTCATCAGCCATCTTGTTTCAAAATGGCGGCCATTAAATTGAAATATATATATATATATTTAAAGTGAGGTGCAAAAAAATTAGATATTGAAAAAGGTTTCTTTAAGTATTTGATCTTGATATAAGGATTCAGGAGCATTTTTTGTTTGTCTTTACCTTAAAAAATAGCTCAGATATAGCAGTTTCAATTTCTATTGTGGGTGACATTTTGAAAAATCTGATTTTTTGCATGCGACAGCACTCCTATATATTAACCGATTCCGATGTGAGTGAGCATGTGCACAGCAATTACTAAGGTCTCGACCAAGTTCACTGCTTAGCCTCATCCACCATGTTGTCTTAAAATGACAGGCACTTTAAGAAATTGCCGAATTTGGCAGCCAAATATAAGTTACTTTAAAGAAAAGCAGCTTGGATAAAGCTGACTAATTTCGCGAAATTCTCATTCATTATATTGATAAAAATTAGTATTGAATCTCCTAAATTCGGTTTCCACTAAATTGAGCTTCGTGTGTTTGCATGATATAAGTTGGCTTTTTTTAAATAAGGGTTATGAAAGCTACCTCTTCCTCCCGGCACTGGCCGGAAGGACTTTCTAACGTGGCTGACATTTTGAAACGTCCTGATTTTTCTCACGTAATAACAGGCGTATTTATGAACCGACTTGGATGTACCTAGGTGTGTACATAGTACATACAAATATCTCGACGGTGTTCGTTGGCCAGCTTCATCCGCCATCTTGTTTCAAAATGGCGGCCATTTAAAAAAATAAAAAAATAAAATTTAAATGAGATACCAAAAATTTGGAAAATGAAAAAGATTTTTTTGTATGTGTTTGACCTTAATACAAAGATTCCGGAACAGTTTTTCTTTCGTCTATATCTAAAAAAAAATGGCCGAGTAATAGCATTTTGAATTTCTCTTGTGGCTGACATTTTAAAACGACCTGAATTTTGTCACGCGATAACAGGCGTATTCGTCTATTTCGATGTAAGAAGGCATGTGGATAGTATACATCAACACCTCGACCAAGTTCGCTGGCCAGATTCATCAGCCATCTTGCTTCAAAATGGCGGCCATTAAATTAAAAAATATAAAAATATTTAAAGTGAGGTGCAAAAAAATTAGAAATTGAAAAAGGTTTCTTTCTTAAGTATTTGATCTTGATATAAGTATTGAGGAGCATTTTTTGTTTGTCTTTACCTTAAAAAATGGCTCAGATATAGCAGTTTCAATTTCTATTGTGGGTGACATTTTGAAAAATCTGATTTTTTGCATGCGACAGCACTCCTATATATTAACCGATTCCGATGTGAGTGAGCATGTGCACAGCAATTACTAAGGTCTCGACCAAGTTCACTGCTTAGTCTCATCCACCATGTTGTCTTAAAATGGCAGGCACTTTAAGAAATTGCCGAATTTGGCAGCCAAATATAAGTTACTTTAAAGAAAAGGAGCTTGGATAAAGCTGACTAATTTCGCGAAATTCTCATTCATTATATTGATAAAAATTAGTATTGAATCTCCTATATTCGGTCTCCACTAAATCGAGCTTCGTGTGTTTGCATGATATAAGTTGGCTTTTTTAAAATAAGGATTATGAAAGCTACCTCTTCCTCCCGGCACTGGCCGGAAGGACTTTATATATATATATATATATATATATATATCTGACCTATGTCACACTGTAACTCCCGTAATTATGAACCGATTTCGATGTAATTCGGTGTGTACATAGTACATACCAATGTCTCGACCGAGTTCGTTGGCCAGCTTCATCCGCCGTTTTGTTTCAAAATGGCGGCCATTTAAACATTTTAAAAAATTTTAAAACTTGAAATGTGGTACCAAAAAATTAAAAATGGAAAAATAATTTTTTCTTATGTATTTGACCTTTATACAAAGATTCCGGAGCAGTTTTTGTTTCGTCTATATCTTAAAAAATGGCTGAGTTATAGCATTTTGAATTTCTAGCGTGGCTGACATTTTGAAACGTCCTGAATTTTGTCACGCGATAAAAGGCGTATTTATGAACCGATTTGGATGTAATTCAGTGTGTACATAGTACATACCAATCTCTCGACCGAGTTCGTTTTCCAGCTTCATCCGCCATTTTGTTTCAAAATGGCGGCCATTTAAATTGTTTTTAAAAATTTTAAACTTGAAATGTGGTACCAAAAAATTGAACATGGAAAAATATTTTTCCTTGTGTATTTGACCTTTATACAAAGATTTTGGAGCAGTTTTTGTTTCGTCTATATCTTAAAAAATGGCTGAGTTATAGCATTTTGAATTTCTAGCGTGGCTGACATTTTGAAACGTCCTGAAATTTGTCACGCGATAAAAGGCGTATTTATGAACCGATTTGGATGTAACTTCGTTTATACATAGTATATACCATTGTCTCGACCGGGTTCGTTGGCCAGCTTCATCCGCCATCTTGTTTAAAAATGGTGGCCATTTAAATTTTTAAGAAAAATTTAAATTTGAAATGTGGTACCAAAAAATTAAAAATTGAAAAACTATTTTCTTCTTATGTGTTTGACCTTGATAAAAAGATTCGGAAGCAGTTTTTGTTTCGTCTATATCTTAAGAAATGGCTGAGTTATAGCATTTTGAATTTCTAGCGTGGCTGACATTTTGAAACGTCCTGATTTTTCTCACGTAATAACAGGCGTATTTATGAACCGACTTGGATGTACCTTGGTGTGTACATAGTACATACAAATATCTCGACCGAGTTCGTTGGCCGGCTTCATCCGCCATCTTTTTCAATATGGCGGCCATTTAAAAAAATTTAAAAATAAAAAAATTTAAATGAGATACCAAAAAATTGGAAAGTGAAAAAGATTTTTTTTTGTATGTGTTTGACCTTAATACAAAGATTCCGGAACAGTTTTTCTTTCGTCTATATCTAAAAAAAATGGCTGAATAATAGCATTTTGAATTTCTCTTGTGGCTGACATTTTAAAACGACCTGATTTTTGTCACGCGATGACAGGCGTATTTATGAACCTATTTGGATGTAACTTGGTCTGTACATAGTACATACCAATGTCTCGACCGAGCTCGTTGGCCAGCTTCATTCGCCATCTTGTTTCAAAAGGGTTGCCATTAAAAAAAATTAAATTTAAAATTCAAAATGAGGTATTAAACAATTCGAAAATGAAAAAGATTTTTTTATGTGTTTGGCCTTGATACAAAGATTCCTGAGCAGTTTTTGTTTCTGAAAATTTGTTCTTTTGTTTATATCTTAAAAAATGGTTGATTTATAGCACTTTGAATTTCTAGCATGGCTAACATTTTGAAACGATCTTGTATTTGTCACGCGATAACACACGTATTCGCCTATTTCGATGTAAGAAGGCATGTGGATAGTATACATCAACACCTCGACCAAGTTCGCTGGCCAGATTCATCAGCCATCTTGTTTCAAAATGGCGACCATTAAATTAAAAAATATATATATATTTAAAGTGAGGTGCAAAAAAATTAGAAATTGAAAAAGGTTTCTTTCTTAAGTATTTGACCTTGATATAAGGATTCAGGAGCATTTTTTGTTTGTCTTTACCTTAAAAAATGGCTCAGATAAAGCAGTTTCAATTTCTATTGTGGGTGACATTTTGAAAAATCTGATTTTTTGCATGCGACAGCACTCCTATATATTAACCGATTCCGATGTGAGTGAGCATGTGCACAGCAATTACTAAGGTCTCGACCAAGTTCACTGCTTAGCCTCCTCCACCATGTTGTCTTAAAATGACAGACACTTTAAGAAATTGCCGAATTTGGCAGCCAAATATATGTTACTTTAAAGAAAAGGAGCTTGGATAAAGCTGACTAATTTCGCGAAATTCTCATTCATTATATTGATAAAAATTAGTATTGAATCTCCTATATTCGGTTTCCACTAAATTGAGCTTCGTGTGTTTGAATGATATAATTTGGCTTTTTTAAAATAAGGATTATGAAAGCTACCTCTTCCTCTCGGCACTGGCCGGAAGGACTTTTTTTTTTCATTTTATGTTTTTCATTTTGTCTTTATGAAGCTAAACATTAATTTTCGAACAAACAAAAATATTAAAATACTTGTTCATATATGGATTAGGTTAACTGGAAATAAAAGTCTAAATTAGGTTTTTCTAAAGAAAATGCTGAATTTATTTGAAACATACACCGTAAAAAAATAAAAATATATAAAATATATAAAAAAAACCCAGCCTATTTCTCTTAAACATTTTTTTAACCAAACAGATAAAAATAATCCTAAGCTATGAAGAAAATTAAATTAACGAGTGGTTAAATAGCGACGTACATTATATCATATTTTAAATGATGATGAGATTCTGGATGAGATTCAAGATGAAATAGAAATTGAAGAAAATGAATACGAATACGAGGTCGATCACATATCGAAGAGTTTGAATGTTTCGAAACAGCTATGAAATGGCTCGAGCGACAGAAGAACGCTGATCCTTTTAAACTGACGTATTTAAGAAGAATTCAAGATACGGTATTGAAAGAATGTATTCTTTGAAGCAAGCAAGAACCGAAAGTTTTTTTTTTTTTTTTGCTTCGATGATAATGATTGAAAAGTATACAGCAACAACAAAAAAATTAAAAAGATAAAAATAAAATAAAATAAATATACACGCCAACACTAACTGGTACTACCAGTCCTAAGCCTGTATAAAATGTGAAGGTTTTAGGTTAGTCAGGAGCATTCCATAAATTGTCTGTCCATTTATCCGAACTTTTGCTTATCCAAACTAGGGTTGGTCCTGACTCGTTCGGATAATCTGCGCTCTGCTGTAATATGGTTACGAATGAATATTATATAATATCTTACCTACCATTTCGAGAAGACTTTTTTTAGAATCCTCAGAAACCGAAAAGTTTTTTCTGCAGCTCGTAATATTCAGAAGCGTTTCATAACTGTGTATTAAATGGTTTTCTCGACTGGGAACATTGTTTCTTTGGAGGCTAAAGATTTTTAAGTAAATATTTTCATGTTCAAAAAACATTTGTAACAGGCAAAAATGATAAACCAACAGCATTAATAATAATATTAAAATTAATATTTTTTTGCAATTCTCCCATGTGTAAATTTACGCAACTAAAAATTTTCATTTGATAATTATTATTAGCGTTTGAAAAAAAAATAAAATGCTGCAAAAGTTGCTTTGAAACGTTTCCGAAAGTTGGGGCCATGCGTTTAATTATTACGAAAACAAAAAAAAAAAAATTGTTTTTATAAACGCTTCTTTAAATGTGAAATACCTATATGTTTCTGTGATTTCTACTGATAAGGAAATCCTTTTTTTCTAGCTTCAAAACAAAAATAAATTATATTTCTAGCTTCAAAACAAAAATAAATTATATTTCTGTCCGAGATTATATTTTATTTTCAATGATAAAGAAACTTTTTTCTATACGATCTATGACTATTGCTTCTGCAACTTCATCAAGTTTCATTCTCCTCCCTAAATTAAATCAAACTTGATTCACTTAGCATTTGAACATCAGGTAGCGTTAATTAAATCTGACTTAATAATTTATGTCGAAAAAAATCCAAATATTATTTATTATATACTTTTTTGTTTATCTATTTATAAATCAGAATCAGTGCACCGTTTTTCCTACAGTTGTGATTAGTAATAAAGTTAAGGAAGTTACTAAGCGAAATTTATTTTATTTTATGAAAAAAATCAAACTAAAAAAGTGTAAGCTGCTTACTTAGTATAAACGAACATTTTAAAAACAACTCCAATCAATGACATTATGAAAAACAATATTTTAAATTTTGTGATCTTTGATCTGCATAAAAATCGTAAAAAATCAGGATAATTAATCTCCAAAGCTTATTTACTTTCTTTTATTTTATATAATATTTTTTTTAGTGTTCATTGCTTTATACCACAATGAACGTTAAAGTTTTACTTAAAATAATAATAATAATTTTAATATACCCATTTATAATTTTTTTCTTCAAAAACTGAAGTTAACGATACGAATAGTATCGAAGTAATAATATCGAAGTATAGTTATCGATTAAACAAAAATAATGTCAAATACTCATTTCCTTTAATATTTTTACATTTGATTTTTCTCCCGGATTAAGCATTTTATGTTTAATTTTTTTTCTACTTATCTATAATTGCAAATGAACAATGTTTATTGTTCTAATTATATAATATTATAGCATTTTTTTAAAAAAGAAAATAGCTAAATTAATTATTAAAGGTACATTTTTAAAATGCGCTAATGAAACATTTCTGAATTTATTGGTTATTTAAAAAATACACTATTCAATTACATACAGAAAATAGAGACACTTATACAAAGGCCGTCAGGTACCGTAAAGAATTATCTATCATTCCGTTTGCCGGGAGAGAGTCCCAGGTGCGTTGAGAAAAATTAAATTATTTCAGCGGTTTTAATAGGGTTTGTGCTAATGTACTTGTATCATTTATATTTGATATTTTTTTCCACTGACCAAACTGCAGATAAAAATAAGGAAATTTTAGAACGGTTTCAAAAAAAAAAAAAAGTCGGAAATTATTTTCGATATTAAAATTTGCCTTTTTAAGTTCCAAAATTTCTCTAAACTGTTCATTACAAATAGACTTTCATGAATGGAAAAAAAAAAAAAAAAAAAAGCCTAATTTCTGCGTAACTGGAATTTACAGTTCGTAGTTTTTTTTTTTTTTTTTTTAATTCATCTTCGAATAAGGTAATTTTGTGAACAAGAATAGAACGCAACTGAAATATTAGGATTAATTAATTTTTTGATAAATAACATTGTTGTTTACCTATTTTTAATATTTGTCACACTAACTTCTTCCTAAGCAAAAAGCAAGAAACAAAAACAATTGGAAATAATGTTCAATCAAACAAGAAAACGTAATCATAGATCAAGCATATAGATTATTCAATTACTTGCATAAGATGGAGATAATACTTATAGGAATTTCGTTAATTACCGTAAGGAAGTATCTACCATTCCATGTGCTCAGAGAGAGACTCAACTGAGTTTTGAAATATTAAATTGTTTCAGGCATTTTAATAGAGTATGTGCAAATGTACTATTTATACTTTATCTTTCTTTTTTTTTTTACCTAAAAAACTGCAGATTAAAATAAGCATACTTAATAAAAATAAAATAAACAAAAAATGAGAAAAGACGAAAATTATTTTATATACAGAAAGCTTCCTATGTAAGCTCCAAAATTTTGACATTCTGCAATTCCTAATTCTGCAGTTACTTCAACACTTAATTCAAAATTTAATTGAACAATTAGTTAAACAATTAACATTTTAAATTTTCTGTTCCTTAGTAAAAAAGCTTTCATTAATGGGCGAAAAAAGGGAGTCAAAGAATAAGTTCTGAGTAACAATGATGTACAGTAAGTTGTTCAGTTATTCTTAGAACAAAGTAATTGTGTGAACAAGTATAGAGCGCAACTGAAATTTTAGAATTCATTCTTTTTTTTTTTTAATAAAATTGTTGTTTACCTGTTTATAGTATTTGACAGCCTAAATTCTTCCGAAAAAAAAAAAAAATGACAAAGAATTTTTATTGAAACAAGAAAAAAAAATCATGGGTCAAGCATAAAGATTATGAACACCTTTAGAATACGGTAATAAAACCGCTCAGTTGGGTCAAAGATGATATCTATGTAGAGAATTTGGAAAAGGCATAATACACTTAAAGAACCGATTTCACCAATTACCATCAGTAATCATTTAAAGTAATTATAAAACTCTGTTTATGACCTACAGATTTGTATATTCAATGGATAGCATGCTAATATTTAGCTCTTTTAGAAACAAAACATTTGAAATTACCCTTCAGCAATTATCGTCAATGAAAGAAAATATACCTAAAATATTTTGTGATCCATGTATATGATTTATATGAGGGAAAGTCTGTATGTAGGTGATAAAGTGATATGAGAGGTAAGAAGTTAATAGTAAATTGTTTCCAAATATGGCAATAGGTGGCAGCATAATCCAACTATAAGATGTTAATTTCGAATTTATGAGACAGCAGTTGTACAGGATGAGCAGGGTCGTTCAAATGTTATTGACGAAGTGCGAAGTGGTCGTTCAGTTGAGATTGTGACAGAAGAATCTGAGCGGAAGGTTCAGGAAATGATTGTTATGCTGTCTATTGTTGTTCGCATGTCAGGTCTAACCATTTCCTCAACATTCCGCAATGATTCTTCTGTCGCAATCTCAACTGGACGACCACTTCGCACTTCGTCAACAACTTTTGAACGACCTTGCTCATCTTGTACAACTGCTGTCTTATAAATTCGAAATTAACATCTTATAGTTGGATTATGCTGCCACCTATTGGCATATTTGGAAAAAAATTACTACTAATTTCTTACCTCTCATATCACTTTGTGACCTACTTACTGTCTTTCCCTCGTAAAATTAATACACGCTGAGTTATATGCGAAAATTTAAATTTAAAAACGCATATCACAACTGAGAAGGAACTTGTAGCAATTATAGCTCATAGGCAGTGCAGTAAGCGAATTATTTTGTGTGCCCCTGAAAATGAAAATAAAATGTTATGCACAACATATTTTACAGCAAGAATCTCTTAGTGCATTTCAGTTCTGTATATCAATTTCAATATATTTGAAATAGTGTAACATCGTTAAACTGTATTAAACGATATTTTCCCTTAGACCATAATGTTGCGGAATTGTTTTGCGGGATTGTTTTGAGTGCTGTTGTAAACGAGCTACAAATGCTACACGCTTCATTTTCAATATCGAACATCCCATTGTAAGCCTCAAAAACACATCTCATTGACATGACAATCGATGTATATTTACACGAATTAGATCAAAGTCAGACAGACAGACCGATGTCATAAACATTTTTCAACTATGATGAAAATTGCGAAAAATAATGGTGTATCGTCGAAATCTTTTTAAGTTCAGATTAAGTCTCTTACATAAAACAAGTTGGAAATTGCACTCCAAACGTGGCAAATGAGGTGCGTTCGTACAATAACTAGTTTTATAAATATTTTTTGCACCACATATTGTACTGAATGTATATTTTAGTGCACTTTATAAGTGCAAATCATTTCATTCTGTTCGAAAGGCTGTAACATCATCAAAATGCACTTGAAATATATTTTTTTTCACATTGGCCGTAATGTAACGGAAAATTTTTGACTTTCCTTTTAATTAAACTATACATTCGATTTTCATAAAATTTGAAATGACTCGACGAAATTTTGAAAAAAAAATTATATATTTAAAATTCGGTTGAGTAGTTTTTGCTCTGTTATATGCGGACGGACGGACAGACAGACGGACCGAACGACGACTATAGGTGCTGCGTATTTATACAATTATGAACGCACCTAATAACCCAGCGTTTTACGCTGATAGTTAAGATTGTCTTTTTCATGATTTTCACTCGTTTTTATTAAAATAAAATCTAATTTTTTTTGTAAACGGAATGATTAATAAAGTTTATTTATTAATGTTATATTTAAATGTATTTATACTGACATACGTACATTTTCTATAAATTCTAATTCAGATATACAGAACGACTAAAAAATTACTTTGTGGTTTTTAAATTAATTAATATTAGCCTTAATTATTTAGCTTTCTTTCAGATTGCAAATGCAGAGATTTTTCGTTCCAGTGGTTTCCTTACAAGCTTTGATCACCAATTCACGTCTGGACTCCTAAAAACACGCTAATTTGGTCCGTTTTAAAATATTACCCAAATATGGAAGATTAAATGATATCATAAAAACCAGTGAAGTCAGTGGTGGTTATCTGTAATAGGATTGCCATTCCTTTTTCCTTTGACTCGGTTACACAAGATTGTATCCACTGCTGTCGCGACAGTTGGCGGCTGTTTTTCCTGATTAATTAAGGAAGTTCAATTACACATTTGAAAATCCGCTTTTATAAAATGGTTAAGTAAACAATGTCGCTGCCTGAAGGACTTTTATAACTTTGCACACACAGGATTTTTTTGTTTGAAAGAAAAGTTTTTATTTAGATACTATAAGGATATTGTTTTAAATTTGACGAATTTTCACCATAAAATGTGCAAGTAATAATTAAATTAGTTTCAAATCTTCCGTCTTTTCCAATGTTCACATGTAAATAAATGTTACAAATAAAAATACAGTCTGCGGAAATGGTTTTTATAAATTGTTTTAAAAATTCCGTTTTAAATATGACGTATTTTCCATCATTAAATGCTTTTTATAAGTAATAGCTTAATGATTTTGAAGTTTTCTTTCTTTTTCAAATTCACTTCTAGTTATATTTTCCAATTGAAAAGTATTTGTTAATATTTTAGCTTAGGATTTTTAAAACTTAGCAACAATAAATAAAAATGATTTATCAAACTATGAATTAAATCTGTATTCGGGTAAAAAAAAAAATAATAATAATAATAAAACAACCTATTGAATAAAAAAATTGAAAAAGATAAAAAATAATTAGACAAACTAAAGAAATTGTTGCACACTGCATACCACAATCTAAAGTTGGAAATTAAAGATTATTTTGCAAAATATTCTTTAATTGCTATGCTTAGTGTTTGATCCTATAACACTTTTTTAAGTGAATTATTTTAACGAGTTTTAATACTAAATTGCACTTACAATAATTAATTTGTTTAAACACTGTCTGTTACAGCTTGTTTATGATACATTAATTCGTAAAAATACCAGTTTTTATGTTTATATATTTAATATTTTTTTATTATGAGCCGAGAAAATCAAAGGGTTATAATAAATTCAATTACATCTGCAGTGGAAACAGCAATAATTAATTATTTTTTTAGAGTAGAGAAATTCCATTTCCAGAAGCTTCATATATGAGAATACAAAATGGCTCATTCCACTAAATAGGTCTTTGTTTATGGTTAAAAAACTAATGGATTTAATATTAGGAGTTCGAAACTTTAGTATCTTAAGGTAAAATTTACAAAATAATCAAAATATGATCTTAAAAGTGTTAGTATTTAAAACTCAAAAATGTTTGATACAATGTTAATATTTGGACGACCTTGTAAGTAAAATTTAAGTATAGTTATTATTCGTTGACGCTAAAACTAATCAATTTTGTATCGGCCTCATTTTCATACAATGATTTGAGATAGAATTTGTAGGGGAATCTCTATCTCTATCTCTGTCTCTCATTCTTTTCTTTTTCCTTTTGACGAATGTACGTTTTGTATGTAAATTTTCCTTTTAACACCTTTTAAAGTTTGATACAATTCTAATAGTTAGACGACCTCTTAAGTTAAAATTAAGTACGCTAATTATTCGTTGACGTTATAACTAATCAATTGGTACCAGTAACGTTTTTATGCGATGGATTGAGAAATAATTAGTAGAGGGTGCTCTGTTTCTCTATCTCTCTGTCTCTTTCTTTTTTTCTTATTGACGAATGTACATTTTGGGTATAAATTTTCCGTTTAAAACTTTATAAAATTTGATTCAATTTTAATATTTCGGACACCACTTAAGTAAAATTTAGTATAGTAATAATTCGTTGACGTATAACTAATCAATTTGTATCAATCTCATTTTTATTCGATAATTTGAGATATAATTTGTAGGAGTGTTCTCTACCTCTATCTCTGTATCTCCTTCTCTTTTTTTCTTTTTGACGAAAGTACGTTTTGTACATAAATTTTCCTTTTAAAACTTTATGAAGTTTGATACAATTGTAATATTTGGACGACCTCTTAAGTTAAAATTAAGTATAGTAATTATTAGTTGACGTTATAACAAATCAATTTGGTACCAGTCACGTTTCTATGCAATGATTTGAGAAAGAATTAGTAGAGGGTGTTCTATCTCTCTATCTCTCTCTCTCTCTCTCTTTTTTTTTTGTTTGACCAATGTACATTTTGTATATAAATTTTTCTTTTCAAACTCTTTAAAGTTTGATGCACTTTCAATATTTGGACGACCCCTTATGTAAAATATAAGTTTAGTAATTGTTCGTTGACATTACTAACGTTACTAACTGACTAGCGTTATGACAATTTGTACAAGTCTCTTTTTTTACGACGATTTGATATATAATCAGTCGGAATGTTCTATATCTCTGTCTCTCTCTCATCTTTTTTTCTTTCTCACAAATGTACATTTTGTATATAATTGGTCTTTGACGTTATAACTGATCAACTGGTACCGATCACGCTTTATGCGATGATTTGAGGAAGAATTAGTAGAGGGTGTTCTGTCTCTCTATCTCTCTCTCTTTTTTTTCTTTTTGACGAAAGTACATTTTGTAAATAAATTCTCCTTTTAAAACTTTTTTAAGTTTGATGCAATTTTAATATTTGGACGACCTCTTAAGTTAAAATTAAGTACAGTAATTATACTTTGACGCTATAACAAATAAATTAGTACCAGTCACGTTTTTATGCGAAGATTTGCGAAAGAATTAGTAGAGAGTGTTCTATTTGTCTATCTGTCTCTCTCTTTTTGCTTCTTTTCGACGAATGTACATTTTGTATATAAATTTGTCTTTAAAAATTTCTAAAGTTTAAAGCAATTTTAATATTTTGGCCGACCCCTTATGTAAAATTTAAGTATAGTAATTGTTCGTCGACATTATAAATAATCAATTTGTACTACACTGTTAAAAATCTGTAACTTTTGCTGCATAGTCACTCCACCGCTTTTATAGAAAACGATTACTTGACGATATTATGGAGCATTCTCATTGGCCAGAATAGAGTTATTGTATAAAAGCGGTGAAGTGACTATATGCAGCAAAAGTTGCAGATTTTTTACAGTGTAGTCTCATTTTTTACGATAATTTGAGATAGAATCAATAGGAATGTTCTATATCTCTGTCTCTCTCTCATCTTTTTTTTTTTTTTTCTTTTTCACGAATGTACATGTTGTATATAATTTGCATTTGACTTTGAAGAATTTAAATGTTTTTCACGTACCCTAATTTTTATGGTGGATGCAGGGGAAATGGGGACGTCACACAGCAGGTAATGATACGTGCTTTAATAAAAGAGTATGACGCATATGCAAGGGAATGAGAGCAGTCATGCATGAAGGGAAATAGAAAAAGTGAGAACCTTCAGAGCATCAGGCGTAATAGATGTATGAATTTTTTTGTTCTTTTTTGACATTTTAATATATCACAATAAATCTTCGTTTAATATACTGAAAGTTAATTTGAATAGTACATGCAGAAAAAAGCGTATACTTTAAAACAACACTTATTTAGACTACATTTCTTCTGATCTGTATTAAGAGATAAAATATTATGTTTGAAGAAAATGCCTTTCTGAAAAGAATTTTAACGTTCGTTTATTGCCGTATATACTCATGTATAAGCCGAGTCGTGTATAAGTCCATCCCCCAACCGCCAATTCGTATGCAAAAAAAGAAAAAAAAAATGAAATTCTGTGTGTAAGTGGAACCACATTTCTGGTAGTAACTTAAAACTGATTTGGGTACTTTTCGGTTAGCCGGGCGCCAGTGTTATAAATACATATTTATATACATACATATATGTAAATATACATATATATACATGTACACATATTGTATATATATACACACATATATATATGTAAATATATATGTATATATACATATATGTATGTATATAAATATGTATATATAACACTGGCGCCCGGCTAACCGAAAAGTACCCTGATTTGTAATCGAGGATAAAAAAATATATATATACATAGTAAATTTCCATTAAATTAGTAATCTTTTTTTTTTTTTTTTTATGTTTCTAATCTTTTTTTTTTTTTTTTTTTTTTTTTTTTTTTAGTATTTAACGTATTAAAACTGTATAATTATGTAAAACTGCAGATGCTTAAACTATTTTCAAACCTATTCACATGAATTTAATAATACTTAAAAAGAAAAAAAATCTTTGAAAAATCTATTGAAACCTTATTTACAAGGGTATGCAACTTCTCAGACTGCTAACAGATAGTACTTCTTTGTATAGTAGGACTTTTAGGAGAGAAATCTGGAAGCATTCTGAAGTTGAACTCTTTTTAAAAAGGGAAATAAAATGTTGAAAGAAATAACCCTGTATTGAAGGGAATTCTATTCCAAGAGAAAATGGGCGCAGATCAATTACAGGGACATCGTTGTTCTGCTATTTTTATCAATTACAGGGAAATGGCTATTGTCCGCTTTTGTATTTCTCTCAAACTTAAACCCATATGTGGTTATTTATAAGTCATCGTACTTAAACTTGCCCATTCGCCGATTAGCTGCGAAACAAATATGACTCCATTATTTCACTCCCCTAATTTCACACTTCTTTCAGAGTTTTTTTTTTTTTTTTTTTTTTTTTTTTTTTTCCCTTACTAACTCGTATATAAGTCGTCCCCCCATTTTTAACTCCCGAATTTTGTCTTACTACGGTAATAATATAACTAATTTGAAATTTCAATTTAAACCAATACCAACATTTATATTTAAAATATGCCTCTACATATAAATAGCTCATTTGGGGCAAATATTACACTGTTGTTTTATTATTTTATTTGAAAGCTGTACAATTAGCTACCCAAAACAGTATTTTTTCTTCGTATGTTCATTAGACTTGTAGTTATGGCTGTTTTTGTTTCGTCTCTGAAATCTTCCTAGACTGAAGTGTAAAGGTTTTCATCGGATGTCTTTAGATCACCGGTGAACGTCGGTGACATGTCCATCTCCGTCTGTTTCTTTTGTTGAAACTCCCCTTTCGTTTATTGATGTTCAGAGAACGGTTGTAAAGCAAGCCCAATTGACATATTTATGACTTTCGTAGGAGAAGTTTGGAAAAAAGCACTACACGCAGTCTTGCAGATGTATCAATATTTTTGTTAATTTTTTGGTATTATATCAGGCTAAATCGTCGCCTGATACATTCGAAACTGATTTTTTATAGGACATGCAAAAATTAGCGTATACATTAAATTTCAAATTATTTCCACTCAATTTCTCCTGATTGATAACAAATAAAGATTTCGATTAAAAAAAACAAAAAAAAAGTACCATTCTGAAAAGAAAAAAAATAATTTTTTAAAAGGGGTTGTACATATATATCGTTATCAAATTAGGGGGGGGGGGGAGGGGTGTGGCACCTGATATAGTAATATATCTCCGGTGGACGTGGGTTGTCTTTTGATATCGTTATCATTTTTGATCCAACAGAAATTTTCTTTTTTTGGTAAATATTTTTTACTTCAATATACTCTGTTATTATTATTATTTTTTTTAGTCTGTTATCTATTTTTTAATGAAAATAAAAAGTTATTATTAAAACCATTAAATGATTATAAAATCATTTCATTCCAAATTATTTAACATCGTAGCGTTCACCATTCCTGTTCTTCTGCCATATGCGCAGCGTTGTTAGAGAAATCAGCTTCGAGATGATACTTTTCATGTTTACTAGTAAAAAAGGGGGGAAGAACGCTGTCCTCCTGTTCTGTTTATGTAGGTCTGCTTAGTTCATTCAGGGGCAAGTGTAATAAGACAATAATACCGGTAAATGCACTATGTAACAAAAAGCTATTATTAAATACTTTTAAATAACAGGTATTTTTTTTTAAAGTGTTATGTGATATAAAGTTATTTAATATATTATAGTGATATTTTATTAACATCTTCTCATCAATTAAATCAGTGAAGTATGCAAACAATAAAAGTATAATCATACCAGGGTTCGTACGGATACCGTTATTTTCAAGGCCCAATATCAGAATTTTTTTATAGAAAAATAAATCTAGTTTATTCAGGTGAAACTTCGCCTTATTTTCGGAGAGATTTTTCATAAGAAAATACTGGTACCGAAGAATTTCTTAGTCATGAAATACAAGCACCCGTACGAACCCTGCCATGCCTGTATATTACTGCAAACGTATAAAGAGATAAAGAAAGAAAATTAATGTAAAAATAAAAAGAATTTTTAGACACTAAATTTAAGACACTAATTTTAAACACTAAATTTTAGACATTAACACATTAGAAGAGGGGAGTTCACGGAATGATAATGATTGATATCGTAAGGAGGGGAGAGGGGTCCAAAATTGCTAAAAAGCTGATAACGCTATATATGTACAGCTTCAAAATATAATTTATTTGAAATTCCTATTTAAATCAATGCCAACATTTTTATTTAAGGTATCCCGCTACAAATATATAGCAAACCTTGTAATAATAGACTTCTTTTAATTGATTAACCCTTTATGTACTAGATTATGAATTCATGAAAATTTTATCTTCTAAAGTATTTTTCGTGAAGTGTTTAAACTGCATTAGAAGATTTACATAATCATTTAATAAATTTTAGAAGGATTTTAGAAGGATTGAGGATTTAGAAGAATTTATTAAATTTGAATTTATAGGGATTTTGTGCAATGCTTATAACCCCACTTATATCTTTTATTTTAAATATTTTTCTTGGTATTTTCTAGAATTAGGAAAGTACAAATATAATATTGTTACAATAGAAATATAAAAATACTTCCGAATTAAAAAATAACCCCCCCCCCCACATTCCAACGCCAAGAAAGCTGGAAAGATGCAAAGGCAAAAGAAATCATACTTTTAAAAATATTTTTGTTTTGTGTAACCAAAAATGCTTTTGGAACAAGATAAAATAATGTATCTATAACTCATTCTAAACTGTATTACAACTAATCGATGCATTAAATGAATTTTATAACAAGTTATTTTAATAGTACTTATATGTATCGTCAGTAGATAAATGGTTAAAAAGTTTAATATGAAAACTTTCCAAACAGTAAAAATAGTTTTATTAGACTCTTTATATCTTTTGACTCTATCCGAGTAATTTTCAAAGCAAATAAATAAGAATATTCTAAAATTACATGGTCTATGATGTACTATGTATACGTGATCTGGCAGAGTACTTGAAAAATTTAATGATGGCGTTTTAGTTCATTGCATCATAGATCGTGCAATTTTGGAATATTCTTATTTATTGGTTTTGAGAATGACTCGGATACTGCCGAGTCATATGAACAGTCTAATAAAACTATTTTTACTGTTTTTAAAATTTTCCTCTTACACCTTTTAACAATTAAAAGAAGTATTTCAACTTACGTTTAAAAAGTCGATTTTGGACAAATATTATAATTGTTATATTATTTTACCTTCCAGTAAAAAGCTTTATTTCCCGTTTAGTACCGCATTTGATTTTGCTAAATATTTTAATAAGAAAAATAACTTTTATTTTTTTTTCTTCTTCTGCATTTCTAAATTCTTTTGTTCATTAACTCAACTTTGTTTTGGTATGTAAATATAGAATTTTGTGCCCGTTTTTTGGTATGCTAGAGTTATACAAGTTATGTACAAAGGTATGTTGCCGATGACAATACGATGTTTCAATATTTTTTCAACTTAATTATAAATAAATAAATTAATTTTAGAGCATTTTCCCGTTAAATATGCACAGGTGATAATCTCAAGATATTCAATTTTGTTACAATTACCGTGATTTCCGGCGTATAATCCTCGGATCAAACAATAGTGTTAGGCAAATATTTACCGCGATCTTATAAGTTACACTTCATTTTTAAAAGTTTTTGGGTCAAAAATGATTGTTTGAAATGCGGATTATACGCCGGAAATTACGGTACATATGAATTACAACAACAGAAGATTTTACTAAGCGCCAAAAATGGCAGGCGAACTGTGAATATTCAGCAACCAAATATTTTGATAATTAAAAATAAAAACACGGAAATTAAAAATTAAACAGTGTAATTTTTAAAAAAATACATAGACTATAATAAATAAACAGCTTGTAATAATTTACTAATTTTAATTGCTAAAAGTTATAAATTGAAACTTTAAAAAAAGTAAAAATATGTTTATTGAGCAGTTTACATGTTTTGACGCTATCCCAGATATTTTCAAAAGAAAGAAATACAAATATTCTAAATTTGCAAGATCTATGAAACGGCCTCATTTCATTTCTCAGGTATACTCTTTCATATTATGCACATTATTTATTGATTTTTTGTTTTACTTATACAGCATCCCCCGACTTACGTAAGTAATGCGTTCCGTAAAGTTTTACGTAACTTGAATTTTACGTAAGTCGAATTTGTAAGTTGCTTAGGTAATTTTTGTAAGAAACTGCAATATTTTATAAATAAAACGTCATGCGGCAGTATTTAGTGGTATATAAATGTATGAAAAAATATAAAAATAAACTTAACGAAAACTTTTTGAAATATCTTGAGGAATACGGGATTTATAATTCTAACATTGATGAATTGATTCATAACAATTTTGAAACTACATCAAAGGACTATAAAAACAAGAAATAGTTAAAGAAGACTAATATAACCTATTCTCCATGAATTTCTCATGGCAAGTCTTACGAATAGCACTCACAAAATAAAATAATTCTTGATAAGCATAAACTGTATTTATTATGAATTAGGTTACTACTGTGAATAACTAATAATAAAGATTCAGTTGTTTTGCTATAGATTTGATTGTATCTATCAATAAAAATATAACTCTATCTAATATATAAACTATAGTTTATATATTAGATAGAGTTATATTTTTATTATATTTAGTTTTATTTTATTTAGTTATATTTTTACCGTGATATAGCTATATTACGATTGTGGTTTATATCTATATATTTTATTTATAAAAAAATATCAAAATTATGCAATTGCGTATCAAACGCGCAAACAATTGTAATTTTCGGGATGTATTACATAACTTCGAATTTAGGTAAGTCACGTATTACGTAAGTCGGGGGATGCCTGTATATTTACTTTTATTTTCACAACCACTGGGTAACTCGAGCCAAAGTGTTGGAAAGTTAAATGACGATGCATCGTTACATATTGAATTTTTGCGTTTTAAAATCTGTATGGTTACTCTTATAATTGATGGTTAATATAGACTGGGGGGAAAACTAATCTTACTTTCATTGAAATTTATTGGGGTGGTTTCTTCTTGATATAATCTTGCTAGGGCTGTGGTTTTTCGATTATATTTAATATCAGCTATATGCTAATTTTTTCTATACTTAAATTTCCTACTAGTCATACCAATATTGTAATTCTCTGATACGTCTGCCCTAATAAATAGTATTTCATATACTTCTGAGTAATACTCAAAATTAATTAAGTCTATTTTAGAGAAAATGATTTTTTAATTAATTTTAAATAAAAAAAAATAATTATTTTTACTAAAAGTGATCCAATAAGTTTTAAGAATTACTACCATTTGTTTGAGCCATTTATGAAAATACCATTTATTAGAGTAAAGGATCAAAGAATTACAATATTGGTATGACAAGCAGGAAACTTAAGTATAGAAAAAAAGAGCATGCAGTTGATATTAAATATAATACCAAAACAGCAGCCCTAGTATGATTATATCAAGAAGAAACCATCCCAATAAATTTTAAAGAAAGCAAATTTGTTTTTCCCTCCAGTCTTCTATCCATCAATTCTAAAAGAAACCACAGAGATTGCAATTGCAAAAATTTAATATAAAGCGATGCAAAATCATTTAACTTAGGAAAACGATGGTTCGAGTTACTCATTGGTTACGAAAATAAAAATAAATATCTAAGTAAAAATAAATAAATAATCATGTTTAGTATGAAAGAGTATGTGAAAAATTTAATGATGGCGTTTCATAGACCGTGCTATTTTAGAATATCTTAATTTATTTGTTTTGAAAATGACTGGGTTAGAGTCGAAACATGTAAACAGTTAAATAAAGCTGTTTTTACTGATTTTAAAGTTTTTAAAGTTTTAATTTACACATTTTAGCAATTAAAATTAATAAATAGATAGTCTTTTAACATTTAATAGTTTAGTGTTAATTAAATTATAATTATACGCTGGAAAAACAATTTAGAATTTCTGGATTGATAATTTGTATAATACTTTCTTTTCCTGTTGCCATATCTTAAAAATAAAACATAGCAAAAACTATATTTTTTTTTTAAATACATTCATTATTTCGAGCTTTCTCTCAAACATAGAACAAGAAAATTAAAATAAATAATAAAAAAAATAATAATAAAAATTGGGAAGCCAAAATTTCACTGTTATAGTAGAAAAGAAGAAAAAGTTGAAACACAGATAGGGAATTCTTCCACATATAAAATATATTATTGTTTTTATTTCATAACAAAATTACAAATAATAAAGTAAATTCAAACAATAAAAATCAAACTTCGAGTTCAATCCACAATGTTAGATTAATACAAAGAAGCGCTTAGAATATCTAATAAAATAATAATTTTAAAAAATTGCTTAAATGGTTTGCATTTAGTCAAAATTGCTATCTTAAATAAAATGTGCTCGCAAAACTTATAGTTTAATTACACAGACATTAGAAATCATTTTATTATACTTTTAAATTAAATACTGGATTCTGGTCTTAACTCTACTTTCTTAACCTTTATAAAGATTAAAAATAAAAATTTATATAAAATAGTTTATTTAAAAATATCTTATTGGTTTTAGATTCACAACTCTAAACCTTCCACCGTTTCATGACGATTATTCATCTATTTTTACAGCTTTAATCTAACAAAACTTTTGAAGCTTTGTTTAATCAGCGGAGATCAATGCCACAAATCCTGTCAATAGATGGCGCCTCAAGCAATTTAAATCACCTCATTCTCACTTCAGAAGCTTTTCCACGATTTTTTCTCTAACAAACTTGCATAAAATCGTACTCTTTGTGAAAGTGGGTTATGTCAGAACAAAACTTCAGCGAAGAAAATCCAAGTATTCAGCGGTGAGCATTGTTTGTCAAGAAAAGTTTAGAAACTTTGCAAAATTAGGAAAGTGTTTTCAAAAGTTAGGGAAGAAAGTTTTAATTCTTCCGTTTGTTGCATAATTAAAATATTTAATTGAATGAGATAGAGTACTTTGGAACTGTTTAATTCGTTTCCAGAGAACAATCTATTTTCACGCCATTTTGTTTGGAAGAAAAGTTAAGATTCTTACGATTAATCAGTCACTGAATCTACATACTTTGTCCGAATGAAACTTTTATTACATGTAATAAAATGTGCCTCTGTTATAACAAAGACTAGTTAGTTTAAATGCTAATTATTTTTAATATTAAGTAAAACTTTTGCGTCAAGTTTACGAAGTAAAAATAATTACTAAACTATAGATTAAAAGTCATGCGTCAAGCGTAGATTATGTAACACTTTCTAATACATTCAGAATAATGCAACAAAACCGCACCTTTTAAGGGGAGAGTAAACATTAAAAATCAAATCTTTCAATTTTCAATGGATTCATTTGAAAATTGGAGGACTTGTTAATGACAAGCTCAAATAGTTATATTCTAAATTTTATGTTAAAATAATCAAAAGCTTTTAAATTATTCAATATTTATTTTTTTAAATAACGAATAACTGGCAGATTTTAAAATGTGACGAAACATATTATTTCTGATGTCAAAAGCCCATGTTCTATGTTATATGGAGAAGGCAACACATCGATAAATGGGTTATTATATGAAAGGTTTTTGAATAGGCTTTTCACATGGTGCACTTATATTTCGTTAAAACAAGTTGTTTGATTAAAATAATTGCAATTAATTATAAATTAATGAAAAATGTATCAGGAATAAAGTCAAAGATCTCAGAGCGAGAGTTTCGCACTTGACTACGGTATATTCTGCAATTCTTGCACACAAGTTCTTAACAAATATATTTTACTTTTCTATAGCATTTAATGTAATACATTTTTCTAGTAATATTTTTTCCATTTTTTTTTTTTTTTTTTTCGTATCAGTCTCATTATTTGCTTTTTCCCAATCTACTGTTTAGTTTTTCGTGAAAAGATCCTTTATTGTATTCTAGGATTGGGAATTTTCGCATTCATATAATTGTATTGTTCGATACTGTGAGTTCAATAACATCACGTTAATCAAATTCCTTATAAATTGAACCTGTTCAAAGATCTCCCTGTTTAAGAGGTCTCTTCACTCACTTGAAAATACCTGCTTTGTAATGTTAAACCTATGGGCAGGTTGTTTTCGAATTTCTCGTTTGAATTTGATTATTTTTAAATAATTTTTTTGCATATGATAGCTGAGCTCAATCTTTAATATGACTGTTTTTTACTTTTTCGACTTTGGTTGTAGATTTTTTTTTTAAAGGTACTTTCAGTTTCGAAACCGGTTCAGAAAGTGAAAGTACCGTTATTAAAAAAACCTAAAACCGCAATCGAAAAAGTAAAAAAATAACCACATTAAAGATGCATAAAATTTTTCTTTAAATAACCAAATTTAAACGAGAAATTGCAAAACAACCTACCCATTAGTTTAACATTACGCAGCGACTGTTTCCATGTGAGTGAAGAGTTCCCTTAATTCCATGTTCTTTAATTCCATGTCAATTCAACCAAATTTTTTATGGTTTGTAACCCGACCGACGGGGATTTGGTTGAAACTCGGTGTATATACTAATTCTATCATGATATGAATACATCAGACAATTTCCCTTCCTAGACCTTATAGTTTGTGAGATATGGGGGGTTCAATTATTGGATTTTTCTCAAATCGCACATTTCTGAGTCTGTATTTTTAGACTGCAGTTCCATTTTGAAAAAATTGTTTCTCTGGATCTAAAATGAGAATCATCTTTAAAATATCACCGTAAGTACATCAAAAGATGCAGATTTTAATAAAAAAATATTAAAAAAATTAATTTTAAATATTTAGGGCCAAAAAATTAAACCAAAGTTGAAAGTTATGGTTATTTTTCCAAATTTTTGTGACTTTACGAAAAAGGCTCTACACAAAAAGGCAAATGAAATTTCCAATTTCTTAATGTTGTAAATAAAAGTTTACACTTTGGGCTTTCTAGTTATGAAATAAAAATGATGTCTTTATCATGACTTATGCAAAATTTTGGCCTGTTTTGGGAAACTACATCAATCAGGAAGAAAAAAATCTCTGCCTAATTTTAGCTGTGGTAACTAAATAATTACTGTGGTTCCTATAACGGCTTTACCGTTATATATTCATTATTCCTCCTTTCCCCTCAAAAAAATCAACTTTTAACTTTACTGGTTTAGTATAAATTGTCATTATTCTCCCCCCCCCCCTTCAAATAAAATATTTAGTTTAAGTTTGACATTTTAGAGTTAATTTCATATGTCTTTAGTCATTCTTCCCCCCCCCCCCTTCTCATTACTGTAAGTTTCGCTTTTACTTTTTAAAGTTCTTTTCAAATGCAGACATCATTTATCTCGGTTCCTTTTTCTGTCTTTCAAAGTCACACGATAGAAAAAGATCTTAACCGCAGTTATTTTCCATTGAAATAAAGTAAAAGAATAAAATACAAATGAATCTCTTTTCGCTTTGCAGCCAACGTTATCTAATGCATATTTTCCCAGCCTCTGGGCTTGCATTAGTATTCAATTCTCACCCTTGTACTCTGTCGGATACAAACCATATGCCCATTGCTGACTAATTTGCAGCTGTAGAGATCTGTAACGTGCATCTAAAAATCACGTGTTCCTATTTCTCTAACCACTTTCCCTTACCACAAGAATGTTAGGACACGTGTAACCATAAATAGCTCGCCATGGCGTAAGTTTGAATTCTATGTAATACTTCGAGATGCCTCTGATTCCTTTGTCCACGCCACCAATATTCATCGCCAATACAGTACAGATGTTGCTATTCATCTCGCCAATGAGTGAGTGATTGTAATGAATATTTTACCACTACTGCCTCTGATCTTGAGTGGGACAGACCTCGGCTCTCTGCCCTTCGGGGATGCCCCGTCGGGCAGTCTCGTTTGACTTCTCCCGTCCCATTGTACCATCATGGCCCTTCTCTTAAAAGGTTTCATAATAAAGAAGTAAGTCCTCGAAATCCTCGTGTTGGAGTTTTTTTTCATTCATTCACGAACCTGGACTCTCTAATAATAAATCTCCTCTATACAAATTGGCGCCGTTGCCCAGATTTTTTTTTTCTCCAACAGTAATAAAAAAAAAAAAAAAAAAATACGAGGAGAAGTATCGTTCCTTCCGTATCATCCTTTACCTACGACGCGAAAAGCTGTCAGACCTTTTTCCCCACGGGAGTTCCGGCTGCCCTACTCTGTGCGTTCGCCGATGTCAACTTCAGGGGATTTCCCTTTCTCGCTACCCCAACGGATTTGGAGAGTGCCTTTTTCTCCCGACTTTACACTAGCCTGACGAGAAGCAAGATGTACACTGCGGTGCTCCAACGGGGTCATCGAACGAAGTCGCCTCCTCCAGCAGTTCCTTTTTCTACGAAATATCGCACCGGCATCACTTGTTTCCCTGCGTGAAGTTGTGGCTTCGTCAAACAAAAATCAAGACAGTTTCTGTTTTTTTGTGCGTGATCTTCAACCTTCAAGCAAACGTGTTCGTGCTACCAGTGTGAGTGAAAATAGTTTTAGTGTGAAATGTTTTGTGAAAAAGTCTTCACCTAGCTGTGGTATGAATTATCCGCACAAGTAACACAAATTTTAAACAAAGTTCTCAGTGCAACAAGTCCAAGAAATGTGCGCCGTTTCGCTTTGTTTGTGATCTTGTGATTTATGTTTACAGTGCAAAGTGTCCAGGAATCCCACAGATTTGGTGACAAAATAATGAAATATGCTGAAAAGATATATAATTTCGTGAAAGTGTCATCTTGTGTTAATATAACAAATTGTGTCAGGAGCAATAGTCAAAAAAATTCGATTTACTTTGTGCTTCGTTGTGGTGATACCTTCATTTTTTCTAAAAAATATATAGAATGCACTAAGCGTGCCATGAGTTCGAGGAAAAATGTTTTCCTCCTTTTAGTGGTGTGTTTCAGCAATATAAAAAAAAAAGAAAATTACCCTACTGATGACCATGCTTCAGTTTAAAAAAAAAAAAAGAAACCACTCTGCATTAAAAAAAAAAGAGTGTACTAAATCACACATCACATCTTGTGTCATCTATCATTCAACATTTTTATAGCATTCAGAGTACGAAAAAAGGACGTTAATGATATTTTGTTTTAATTCCTTTTCCGTTGCAAATTGTCACTAAAATCTTTTATTTTACTTTTTTTTCTTAAAAAAACAAGCGTTGTTTTCTCATCGCTCTGTTTTTTTACTCCAAATGAATGATCTCTACAAAAAAATGACATACTAGTGCAACGAATTTAATGAAAACACTTGTATCACAATACTTTAGACAAAAAGAAACACAGTTTGCATGTAAGTATGAACAGGGAATACTTTTACATTAAATTATTTACTCTAAATTGTTATAACCTTTTTTTTTCTCTCTTTCCTTTCAATATCAGTAAATATTATCAGTTTCTATCCATGTTATGGTTCCCTATTCATACTTGTACTTTTACCATTTGGATTTTCATAAGTTTGTTGATTTGTCAGCTTGAAAGGAGAAATCATTTCTGAACTATTTTTTATAATATTTTTAACGGTGATAGCATATTTGCTCCTTATTACCTTCTTCCAAGCTGCGTTTGTTTGTTTGTTTGTTTTTTTTAAGTACTTTTGCAGTTAAAATGATAAAAATTATTATACTTTTATTAATATTTCACTTATAATGTTTTTATGGTTTAATCATGACAAACTTCTCATATTTTTTTCTCTTACGTGAATTTACATAAACATGCTATGTTTCCTTTTTCGTAAAAATGATTTTTATGCATTCAAAAATCTAGAGTTTAACCCTTTAGCCCCACTGGCATACTTTGAAAGTACACTTATTCCGCCCATAGGCAACAAAGAAGTTCTCTGCTCCAAGTTTTGCAGTATTGGATATTTTTATATAAATATGTGCATATTTCGCCCACAACATTTGCACATTTTCATTTGTGTGTGACATTTGCACAATTACTCTCAAAATATGTTGCTCGACTCTGACCTTGTTTGTTTTTTTTTTTTGTATTTTAAACCTGAATTACAATTTAATTACCTGATTTTTTTATTTTATTGAATTTCGGAAACTTTAATCCAACTGGATGTTGACAGAAATTTAACTTTCAGAAATGTTGTGATTGATACACTCATATTTTTTTTACACCTCCCCCCCCCCTTCATTTTTCTTTTGTGTATAATTTATTTATGCAACTGATTGTGTTTTATTTTATGTGCATGCATTTCATTTCTGATAACTAGAGTTTTTTCATACATACACCTTTTTGAAATAATAGTATTATTTATTTTGCATTATTTGTGTTGCTCTCTCAAAAAAAAAAAAAAAAGAATTCCTCCTTTTTCCATTTTGGCTGTCAAAAAAAAGTAAACAACAGAAGTTAAATAAACACTAGAAAATAAAAAAAAGGATTTTGCAGATAACAGACACTTCACCAGGCTAATTTTAAAATATGGCAGCTAATGATGAAAATGCTATTTGTGACTTTAATCACCCCATTTCTGTATCTCCATGGGTAGATTATTTTGAGGAGATATTAGTCAGATATTCGGATTCCATTAATATGGAAGCCACATCTATTCAAAATTTACTTAAGACCGAAAATGCTGCACCCATGTCTGAAAATATTACAGATTTCCTTCAGATCATTAAATTCAATTTTCATGTGCTTAAACTAAACTTTAATGTTCTAAAGGATGATTATTCCAAATTAAAACAGGATAAAGATAATTTATTTCTTGTCAATCAGAAACTTATTGAGAGATTACATGAAATCACAGCCAAACAGAAATGTAAGAAGAAGCTTACTAAATGTAGTAAGACTATGGTTGATCAGGTGGTAGATGTCAACAACAAACTCCCTCCATCTGCCCTAGATAAATCTACACAAACTATCCCCTCTTATATGTGTAAACAAGAAAAGTTACCACAACTGGAAAATGATAAAGACACATATCTTAGCTCCGACCTGCACACTCAAGATAAGCACAATGAAAAATTTACAGATATTAGCGATTCCTCTCTAAAGTCCTTATCCCCTGCTAAACTTAATGTACCTAAGCCTATTCGTGTTATTATTTTTAACCTCCCTGAAAATTTAAATATTCCTGATATCTTGTTTGGTATCTCAGATTTAATCCATATACCTGAACCTGATTTTCACTTTGTTAAAAAGTACAAGCTCCTACATATTAAGTCCTTTAATTGGATCTTTGAGCTTGCACCACAGGATGCTAGGCAATTATTAATGCATAATGAAATTATCATACAATCAAAACCGTACCCTGTTAAACCATATATAAATGTTAAACGTTGTTTTAAGTGCCAGGTATACAATGATCATATTGCAATTTCGTGTCATAATGACATTAGATGCTCGGTGTGTGCTTTGCCACACATTGACCCTCAGTGTAGAAATCCTCCAAAATGCATTAATTGCATTAGAAATAATGATAGCAATAACACCAACTTTGACATTTTCCACAGTGCTTTTGCACCTTATTGTCCATCATTAAAAAAATTCATCAAGCAAATGCGAGAAAAAGTATACAACTGCAATACATTCCCATAAACATCTCATACAGCTTCTTTTTTAAGAAACAAAAAAAAACAAAAACAATGTAACATACATTTTACATTTTTCGTTTTTTATTTAATACACATTACTGTGAAGGAGTTACTATTTACAGCATTCCTTTTAAAATTTTTATTTTCCTATACATTTACATACATATGTCAGTTTTTGACAGCATTATTCATACTGATTTGATGTTTAAAATTAACTTAATTCTTTCAAGATTTTTTTTATAAACACAAGTGTACAGTAGGTTGCTTTTTCATTTGATTATTTAGCCGGCAAATAGTTAAATGAATCTCGAAATGGATCATTTGTGAAAATTTTTCTGATGCGGGTCATCAGACATTGGGATTTTCACATTTGAGGTAGATGTTACTGAAAGAGTACACATTAATTCAACTTTAAAAAATTCATCATTACACTAGTTAAATTTGTAGATTTATTTTTTTTAGAAATTTGGATATAATTTCACTTGTTAATCTTAGTTAAGTTTATTTAGTTACATTTCATCACACAAGTAGCGTTTCCTGGTTACATTTTATCCTTTTTCACTTTCCTTTACTTAAATGCACAATTTTTTTTGGTTTGTTTGTTTTAACTTTAGGCGATGCGTTTTTGTACTTGTGATACAATGCTCTTGGTTCCATATGTACACACTGAGTTTGTGTTCATAGGTCATACAACTGAGTTCATAGGTTTTACAACTGAGTTCATAGTTCACTGAGTTCATAGAAAATACACTTTACACGAGTTCATAGATAAAACACTTTACACGAGTTCATAGTTCATTGAGTTCATAGAAAAAACACTTTTACACGAGTTCATAGCATTGTCAATTCTTTGTGTACTTCAGGGACCAATTGCACTATCATTTTTGTTTCATGACAATACTTAGTTCATAGAATATTTCCTTACACATATTAGTTCATAGTTTGTTTTCTTTCTTGTGATTTGTTTTGCAGATCAGTTCATACCAATTTTTGTTTTGGTAGACACTTCAGTTCATTGGAATATTTTTTTTTTTTTTTTTTGGTTAGACACATGAGTTCATTGTAAGTTTTTTTTTCTCACACATTTGAGTTCATCGTATTACTTTTACACTTTAAGTCAGTGAAATACTTGCTCATAATTTGTTCATTGAGGTACTTAGACTGCTGTGTTCACAAACATACATCTAAGTCGTTGAAAATTTCTTTTTTTTCACTGACATACACTGTTTTAGTTCATAGTGAAATACTTTTTCTTTGATTCATTCATTGAAATACACATTTTTCTTTGGTTCATACAGATACACTTACAACTTAGTTCATTGTTATTACAATTGAGTTCATTGATTTTTTTGGTTTGGTAAAAAAAAAAAAAAAACACATTATACACAATTGAAAATATTTTGTTTCTAGGTTTTTACGTTACACATTAAGATATTTTCTTTTTTGTTTTCATTATACCAGGAACTACTTTTGACCTCACATGATATGCACAAATTAAACATGTATTAAAAGGTTAAGTTTTAACACATTCTTAATTTTTCCATTTTTATTATATTTCTTTTATGCCATGACATTCCATGTCACCATCACTTTGTTTCACAACAAAGAATGCCCAGTTTACAGGATGCTACCCCTTCACATGCATTTTCTTTACATTTCAAACCTATGATGTTTTTATTGTTTTCATCACACTTGTTTTGGCTTTCTACATGTACATAATTACACGTTTTCTTTTAAATTTTGAGATTAAATAAAATCTCTGGTTAAGCTTCACTTAGACAAGACACACGTCTAAGATATTATGTCGTGCTTGTAATAACATAACTTCACAATAACAAAAAAAAAAGTTTTTCTTTTTCGTTTTTAGCATTAGTAACCTAGTGCAGCTACACTAAATGTTTAAAACATTAGTTAAGGTCATACAATACACATACAGTTCAGATCCTACTCGATACATTGTAAGGAATACAAAGTTAGAATTTACTTAAAAAAAAAAAATTGTGGTTGTTATACTTACCCGATCATGTCACCAGTCTCTCCACACACTCGGATTGTCCTTTTACCTTTGATATGTGAGATATTTATCTCAGTTTTTTTTTTATTATTTTTAATTTATCCCCTCTGAAGTTTTGTTCCCGTTCAAAATTTTTGCCCTAAGGGTCCAAACTTCATTGTGTAGAGAGACAAAACCCTTGAATTGTTGTTTCAATTCAATAAACAAAACTTTTTATATGATACATTGACGCATGCTCCTTTGAAGATCAATGTGATCTTTGGGGAGCAGGGACCTAGGTATCACTTGGTGTCTGGGTCTCATAACTCCCTCTCCCCCTAGGGCTGATGTTCTAAACTGACGCCATCACACTTGTTTATTAACAAGATTAAGGGCTACACCCATTCACAGGCATGCTATATGCATCCCGTTCTTTTATAGTCCTGTGCGGTGTGCACGAAAACCAATTTTCTACTCTTTTTATTTTTTTATATTTTTTTCATTTAGCTTCTATTCACAGACATGCAATGTCATTTATTTTCTATTTCATTTTAAAGTAGTAACTGTGTATTTTGTTGCTTGCATTTATATTATATTATTTTTATTTTGAGAAGTTATTATAACAAGTTACTAAAAGAAAAAAAATATTTACTTCTCTTATTTTGGTCATGAAAAATGCTGGTACCAGCCTCTTAATCAAATACTAAAAAGATATTTAAAAAAGGATCCTGTTAAATCAAAAAATATTATTTGCAATTTCTTGGTGACTGACTAATGAATACCAAGATAAGAATAAAATAAAAAGGCGCCATTTATCATGACCTGAAAAGTTTTGCTTTATGCAAACATTTAAAGAATTGCAAGCACACAGTTATATGTTATATATATATATATATATATATGGAGGCTTATCTTTCTTATTATGTTATATCTGTTTTAAATACTTATATGTATGGAGTGGACAAAGTAATCTTCAAATAAAAAAAAAAAAAAAAAAAAAACTGTTCTTCAAGATTCACAGTTTTTTTTTTTTCTGGTGGTAATGGGTGATATATATAACGGCTTTACCGTTATATATTCATTATTCCTCCTTTCCCCTCAAAAAAATCAACTTTTAACTTTACTGGTTTAGTATAAATTGTCATTATTCTCCCCCCCCCCCCTTCAAATAAAATATTTAGTTTAAGTTTGACATTTTAGAGTTAATTTCATATGTCTTTAGTCATTCTTCCCCCCCCCCCCCCTTCTCACTACTGTAAGTTTCGCTTTTACTTTTTAAAGTTCTTTTCAAATGCAGACATCATTTATCTCGGTTCCTTTTTCTGTCTTTCAAAGTCACACGATAGAAAAAGATCTTAACCGCAGTTATTTTCCATTGAAATAAAGTAAAAGAATAAAATACAAATGAATCTCTTTTCGCTTTGCAGCCAACGTTATCTAATGCATATTTTCCCAGCCTCTGGGCTTGCATTAGTATTCAATTCTCACCCTTGTACTCTGTCGGATACAAACCATATGCCCATTGCTGACTAATTTGCAGCTGTAGAGATCTGTAACGTGCATCTAAAAATCACGTGTTCCTATTTCTCTAACCACTTTCCCTTACCACAAGAATGTTAGGACACGTGTAACCATAAATAGCTCGCCATGGCGTAAGTTTGAATTCTATGTAATACTTCGAGATGCCTCTGATTCCTTTGTCCACGCCACCAATATTCATCGCCAATACAGTACAGATGTTGCTATTCATCTCGCCAATGAGTGAGTGATTGTAATGAATATTTTACCACTACTGCCTCTGATCTTGAGTGGGACAGACCTCGGCTCTCTGCCCTTCGGGGCTGCCCCGTCGGGCAGTCTCGTTTGACTTCTCCCGTCCCATTGTACCATCATGGCCCTTCTCTTAAAAGGTTTCATAATAAAGAAGTAAGTCCTCGAAATCCTCGTGTTGGAGTTTTTTTTCATTCATTCACGAACCTGGACTCTCTACTAATAAATCTCCTCTATAGTTCCTATGACTTGTTGAATATATTATGCAATGTTTCTTTCTTCCTTTCTTTTGCAAAGTAAAGTTTTTGCTTTTTTTTCTGAGTAAAAGGGGGAAAAAAGTCTATGACTGTAGTCTATCCTCCCTCCATTAAACTTTGTGCATAATCCTTAAGTTTCTTTTATTTATCCGTTCATATATTTTCTTTTATTATAAGCATTTTTTTTTTAAATTTTAAACAATCCCTTAGTTTTGTGTTTACAATATAACTGTAAACAAAAAATCTTTTGTTGGTATAGAATAAGAAAATGCAATAATGACTTTTAACCCATCACATTTTCAATATGATTTTTTCTGTGTGTGTATGTGTGTTTTAATTAAAATATTTTATTTATATTTAACATTTTTTTAAAAACTTTCTATCTTATTATCTTGGATAATTTTAATCATTTTAAATATGTTTTTTATAGTTTAAATACCTTATATTTAACAAAGCCTAGTTCATTTCTACAGTATGAAACATATTTCTATACCTGCCTTGTATAAACAAATTCTGACAAAGGCAGGATAAAATTATTTAGTTAAGGCAGGTGTTTTCGAATCTGTTAATCAAATTATTATTAGTCTGCTGTTTCTCATAATAGAAGGGGGATCTATTTTTCCTTGTGCTGCAAAAGAAAATAATAGATGAATTTGAAGTAACTAATTATGCTGCAAGACCGTCATGACAGCTTCTGAGAGAAAAGAGAATCTTGTCTATGCCGGAAATAAGAAAAATTAAAGCCACAGCTACAGGTCCAAAAACAATTGAACTAATTGAAAAGTTTTATAATTGTAATCAATATTGAAGAATCATGACTGGAAAATAAAAAGTAGTTAGCATTGCTAAGAATGTACAATGCACAAAAGCGATTGATGTTATGTGTATCTACATGAGTTGTATTATCTTGCCAAACAACTTTAGAATTATAACTCTATGTATTCAATCCAGTATTAGCAGCACTGTTCCTTTAAATGAAATTGTGACAAGCTAAGTAAAATATTTGGAAAATGTTATTCCATTCTTTTATAACGAAAGCTAAATCTAATTTCCTAAAAGAAACTAAAGCAAATTTTGGCCCTCAAAAAGCTATCGTTTTGTAAGATTTCAGAAAAAAATTTTACTTTTCTTATTCAAGATGAGGCTTAAAGTTACCATTGGACCAAAGAAGCTGCATTCTTGATCCAATTGTTATATACACTCTGTCTCTCAGTACTAGATTATCAGCAAGCAATATACACATTTTATGTTATGATATGCAATATGATGTCACTCTTGTGTGTTTAACACAGAAGGAAGTGATATCATTTGTAAAAGAGATATTTCCTGATGTAAAGACAGTCCTTGACTTTTGTGATGGGTGCTCTGGCAATATAAAAATTGCAAATTTTCATAAACCTTTACCAAAATGAAGATAATTTCCCCTTAAGATATTTAAATGGAGGGGAGATAGCCACCGATTTAGTGTTTTAGATACTAAGTCACAAAGATCTTCTAATATACCGATGTTTTGTTGTGTTAATATGTTTGGAGTTGCAGTAAGATAGGAAAATTGAAATATATATTAGAAGGTTCTCAATGTTGCTTATTCATAATAAATATAAATTTTAAATTGCACAAAGAAAGAATGTTGCAAAATAAGTCTAAGTGATACTGCAAAAGTACGTCATTTATTTCTGTATTTATATTTAGCTCAGTTATATTTTTGAATTTCAATCTTTTAAATATTATGTTTATTCTGATTTTTTAGCTTTAAAAATTTGCATATAATTCAACAAATTCCTTATTTGTTACATAAAAAAATTACAACAATCTAAATCTTTAAATTATTTATAAGCAATTTTATTTAATGTATTAGATTTAATTAATGATTATTTCAATTTTAATAAAAATGAAGTCTTTCTGCTAGCTTATGTAAAAATTTTGCCCTGTTTTGGGAAATTGCACCATTCAAGGAAAAAAAATCTCTAATATGTCTAATTTAAACTGTGGTACCTAAATAATATTAGTGGTTCCTATGACCTGTTAAATTTATTTAATATAAGTGCTTCTTTTTTTTATTTACAAAGTAAAGTTTTTGCTTTGTTTTTTCTGAGTAAAATGAGAAAAAAATCTATGATTTCAATACACCCCCTCTATTCTACACCCCCTCTATTAAATATTGTACATATACTTTACATACTATCTTTGTGAAAGTATTTATAGAAATGCTATACCACTGAATCGAATGATAGATGTACATTTATGTGACAAACATATGCGATAAGATTGGGAACAACACAATTTCAGATAATGTGTGATATGTACCAATAACATATGTACCAATAACAAATTTTCTACTGTTATAAAAATAAATAAATCAGTCTGATTTTAAGGGTTCATTTTAGGAAATAAATCAAAATGATTAATAAATTTATATTTAAAATGTGCAGCGATTATTTAGGTACCATAAGCAAAGTTAAAGATATTTATCTCTTGATAGGTACAGCATCCCAAAATAAGTCAAAAATTCTGCATAAGCCATGAGAAAGACATCATTTTTATTTCATAAATAGAAAGCCCAGAGTGTAAACTTTTATTTAAAACAAAAAGAAATTGGAAATCTCATTTGCCTTTTTGTGTAGAGCCTTTTTCGTAAAGTCCCAAAAATTTGGAAAAATAACCATAACTTTCAACTTTGGTTTAATTTTTGGCCCTAAATATTTAAAATTAATTTTTTAAATATTTTTTATTAAAATCTGCGTCTTTTGATGTACTTACGGTGATATTTTTAAGATGGTTCTCATTTTAGATCCAGAGAAACAATTTTTTGAAAATGGAACTGCAGTCTAAAAAACTCAGAAATGTGCGATTTGAGAAAAATCCAAAAATTGGACCCCCCATATCTCACAAACGATGAGGTGTAGGAAGGGAAATTTTTTGATGTATTCATATCATGATAGAATTAGTATATACACCGAGTTTCATCCAAATCCCTGGGGGTCGGGTTACAAGGTCTGGTTGAATTGATATAGAATGACTCTTAATGCATTGCGTAACATTTGTGTGTGGATACAAGTATATTATGTTAATATGTCACAGAAACAAGAAGCAATAAAACCCAGAAAGTTATCTAACTTGTGAATTTAATAAATTTTATTATATAAAGAATTTTAATTTATTTCTTAATAATTCGATTTTTGTTTTAAAATTTTGTCTCTGCACATTTTAAACACAATATATTTAATATGTCAGAAAAGAAATCTAAAAAGATATTACTTATAGAGCCTTTTTCACACTCTCCAACAGAGTTGAAAAGTTTTTATAAATTCGGCTTGTCTGTTCGTCTGTCCGTGCTCTAACTCGAGTAAGTTCAGTCAGATTTCCATGAAATTGATATATGTTATTGGGACTGACTATGCATGTTCGGAATTGAAAATATATTAGCATTTAGAGTTCATTTACAGAAACATCCAAAAGTGTTCCGTTACATTACGGTCTATAGGGAAAAATCGTTTGCGGTGTATTTGAGTGATCTTACACTATTTTAAACAAATTGAAAATATAAATATCCCCGAGGTGTACTACAAGGTGCTTAACGTGGAAAATGTGGGTATAATCGTTAATTTATAGGTACACACAAAATAATTCGATAACACACTGTAAAATACGACAGATGTTCTTTTTCTATAACATTCTATTTACTACACTTTTTAAGTAATAATGTTTCCACTTTTTTCCCTGTATACGTCACATTATTTGCTTTTTCTCAATCTACTGTTTAGTTTTTCGTGAAAAGATCCCTTATTATACTCTAGGATTGGAAATTTTCATATTCATATTTTTACACTATATTACGAAAATGTACAGTAATCGCGAATGCAAATATATAATAACCTTTTACCCGAGAGTTAGTGTTAGAGTTAACTAGTCACCCGAGTTTTTGAAAAGTGTTCCTTTATCTTTAGAAACCGCAGAAACCTTTTTGATTTCGAAATTTAAAGAAGAATTTACAAAAATAATTTTTTATTAACTGCCCATAATTTTCGAAAACGTTTCCACTGTATATTTTTGGTTGCATTAATCAGTTCTCCACTGTAAAAAAAAAAAAAAAAAAAAAAAAAAAAAAAAAAAAAAAAAAAAAAAAAAAAAAAAACGGACTAAAAAACGGAAATACTACTGGCAATCTAGATGCCAGTACTATATCCGTTTTTTTTCGGGAATTTTTACCCATAAATTACAGAAAAAATTCCGTTTTTAATCAGAAAAACGGAAAATTTTCTGTAATTTATGGGTAAAAATTCCCGTAAAAAAACGGAAATAGTACTGGCGTCCTTTTCAGTCCTTTTTTTTTTTTTTTTTTTTTTTTTTTTTTTTTTTTTTACAGTGTCTGTAACCGGGTTTTTCGCATTCTATCCATTCTCAAGCAAACATTTTCAGTTGCATAACTGAATTGTGCATGCAATTGTAACAAAATAATGTTAATTTTCAGATTAGTGTTAATGCTGTTAATATTGTATGTTTGTTAAACATGTTTTCTGAATATCAAAATATTTACCTGAGAATGGATAGCATCCAAAAAAGTGATATTCAGATTTCAGAAAACTGTTTATTGCACTGTAAAAAGCTACTCAGAAACGTTTCCGAAAATGAGGCGCAGCAAATAAGTGTTTATGTTTATAAATTATTCTTCAAATTTTGAAAATAAATAGTTTTCTGAGGTTTTTAAAGATAAAGGAATACTTTTTGGAATCTTTGGTGACTTGCAAGATGTTATTGTATATTTTTGTTTTTGACTATAGTACATTTTTGTAGATTAAGAAACATCTGCCATTTTTTACAGTGCAGGAGAATATGACCAATAATAGAACTAAAAGGTATATATAAATATTTTACAGACATACATACAATAAGTACAATAAACCCAACTGGAGTGAAAAATTAGCCAGAGCCAGGTATCGAACCCAGGACCACAGTATACAAGACTGCTGCTCTAACCACTGAGCTACCCCGGCCGATGCCTGAGTCTACAATTTCTCACTAATAAACCATGTTGGGTGGCTGTCGTATAGATGGCTGGTGACTCACCCAACATGGTTTATTTGTGAGAAATTGCAGTCTCAGGCATCGGCCGGGTGTAGCTCAGTGGTTAGAGCAGCAGTCTTGTACACTGAGGTCCCGGGTTCGATTCCTGGCTCTGGCTAATTTTTCACTCTAGTTGGGTTTATTGTATTTATTGTATGTATGTCTGTAAAATATTTATATATACCTTTAACTGTTGAATGCAGGCGTTATTTATCTGTGTATGTGTGTTTTAATATATATTGTAGTATGTGTGCTTTATTATAATAATAGAACTATTGAAACTTTTGAACAATCATTGTTTAAAATACGTTATCAATTGTGGTACGCGTTTTTAAATTTAACAATTTTTTTTTTATTATTTTTATTGCTTGGTGTGCATACAGTGCGTGTAAAAACTTTAAGGACAGCAAAAAATTAAAAAAAAATTGATAAATTGAAAATGCGACAAGTGAAATGGTAATTTAATGTTGATCATAAAGTGGAAATACTAATATAATAGTCAACAGAATGTATCTGTGTCCTTTTTATTGAGAAAAAAATCATAATTATGCAAAAACGCTATTTTTTACTGTGTAAAAACTTTAAGGACACCAGTATTTTTTTTATACAAATGTTATGTATAATTATTATTAAGGATTTATGTATACACACTTCGATTTATATTTTATAATAATTTCTGTAAATGATCCTCTGTCCCAGCAAAGAGGAAATTGCTGGCCAGCAGCAAGATAGGTGCTGACATCGAAGACATTGAGTATTTGAACACAAATCTGAAATGAATATCTTAACACAATTTAAAATGTGAAGCTAATTTTTTTTGAAACTGTAAAAAATATAGCACTACTGCCACCAACAAAATAAATAAGTAAATGAATAAATAAATAAATTCTTTATTTCAACACATTTTTTTTCTCCTTAAATCTGGTTTTACTAGTTTACAAAGGATTTCAATTTTCATAATTTACGCAGTTCAGAATAAATAATAAAAAAAGGGTACAAAATACGTAGGATTTCTATACAATAGAATAATTTCTATACCAGTTTAATGATTCGGAATTTAAATCACAAAAGAAACAAACTTGAAATAGTGTAATGAGAGCTTGAAAACTACGAGCTGTCGTAGCGTACGCTGAAAGCACTTGTTCATGTCCGATCACGAAAACCAAGCAGTATCGAGCGCGGTCAGAACTTGGGAGCACATGCAGTTCAAATATTTCTAAAGACATTTCTATTATAGACACTTCTACAGATATTTCTATAGCTCTTGGTGAAACTAGCATATAGAAAAAAGAGGTATAATTATATAATACTTTGTTTTTTTTAATAGAATTCTATAAGAGATTTTTGTAAGGGAAAGTGCTGGGCCAGCAAAGGAATAGCAGTGGGATAGGTTCTGGCACTGCAGAAAAAGTTCCGGATTGAAGTAATGTGATGGCATACCAATGCTGTGCATGTGATGTAATGTGATGAAGTAATGTGATGGCCTGCTGTTGGCCATTACTGATGGGCCAGCTGCATTCGGCTTGGACACTTTTTGACAGGTTTAAGTAATGGCACCCTTGCACTTTACCACTGATGGCACTGCTGGCTGCCATCTTTTTTCCAGCTGATGGCCCACTGTTTCTTTCTTTGCTGGGGTTATACCAGAACTTTCTAAAGAGTATTCGAAACTCTTCTGCGATTTCAAACTGGAAATTTTCTATTACTTTTATGTCTGCAGCTTTTAATGAGCACGTGAAAATGTTTAGTTATATATGTATTGCTTGCTTTATAATTTGCATTAACGTTTTGAATGAGTCATGACTGATAATTACTAACAACGAAGTTCGTAGCAATAAATAGTCTCATTTGAGACAGCCGATATAGCTCATATCGATGAGAAGTGTTGAAAATTTCCGAAGGAAGAAACGAGATTTTTGGAATACTGATATTTTCGGTGAGTTTCTGTCCAAAATCTGAGTTTCGCCGAAAATTTGTTTTCGGCGAAAATTATCAGTATTCCAAAATTCTCGTTTCTTCCTTTGGAAATTTTCAACACTTCCCATCGATTTGAGCTTTATCGGCCGTCTCAAATGAGACTATTTATGGCTATGAACTGAATTGTTCGTAATTATCAGTCATGACTGGCTCAAGACGGGAATGAAGATTATAAAACAAACAATGCATACATAACTAAACATTTTCACGTGCATATTAAAAGTTGCAGACATAACAGTAACAGAAAATTTTCAACTTGAAACCGCAGATGTGTTTCGAATACTCTTTGAGAAAGTTTTAGTACAACAGATGATCATTTACAGAAATCATTATAAAAGAAAAATCGAGGTGTGTATACATAAAACTAAAATATTTTTTAATTAAATGAAATTCGTATAATTAGAAAATCTTTCTGTGTCGTTGATGAATTAATTACGTTTTATTTTATATGAAAAAAAAAAAAAGATTGGATCTAAGGCACAGAGAAACAATTTGGACCACACGTATAATTATTGTATAATTATGTATACGCATAATTAATTATTTAGTATGCATATTTAAGAAATACGTATAATTCATTAATAATATATTTATCTATGTGTTAATTCCTTTAATATATACAATTTAAGTACTTTAAAAAGTATTTGAACATTTTCGTTTTAGTTTTCGGCCGAAAATAGGAAGATCGCCAAAATTCGGTTCCGGTTTCGGCCTTAAAAACTTGTTTTATTCGATCCTATAATAATTATATATGACATTTCTATAAAAAAATACTGGTATCATTAAAGTTTTTACACAGTCAAAAATAGTTTTTTTTTTGCATAGTTACCATTGTTTCGTAATAAAAAGGACACAGATACATTCTGTTTACTTTTATATTAGTATTTTCATTTTATGATCAACATTATATTACCATTTCACTTGTCGCATTTTCAATTCATCAAAATTTACAAATTTTTTGCTGTCCTTAAAGTTTTTATACGCACTGTAAATTGCATAGATCATATGCTTGGATGCATAAAAGTTCTGAAGTACATTTCGCTTCTTAACAGAATTTTCTCGATGGAAAGTTTCAATCTTACTATACATTTAACTCAACTAACTTTCAGCAAAATATGTAGTATACATACAAATCTATAGATCATATATACGACTGCACAAAACAATTCGCGATTTCCAAATTGTTTGAGGGCCTGAATGAAGCAAGATCGCCTGATCAGAGACTTTTTTATACTTCACCAGGGGATCTCACCGACACGCAGGGGCTCACAGGAAAAAATCCAGCCCAGCCAGAAAGAGGAGGCACCTGTATTTTACAAAACAAATATTAATAATAAAAAAAAAACTTATTCAAGTTAAAATTAATTTACAAACTGGGGCCGAAGCCAGGCTGCCAATAGTCCGACAGGGGGCAGCATAATCAGTAGTTGTGGAAAGTTGCAAACAATTTTAGGGTACCAATCGATAAAAAAATTACAATTATATCCTGAGTTCAACGTTAAGAAGGTAAATTTAGTTGCTTGCAATTAATATTCTCTGCACTGTAAAAAAAAATAATGCCATTTTTCCGGTAGGAATCTGAAAAATAGTTGCCCTTATCGTACCGGAATAATTTCCAACCCAGTTCGGAATAAAATCCGTAAAATACTGTTATACTGACTGTTTCCTTATTAACTGGCAGTATTTTTTTACAGTGTGTGTCAAAAGAATTTACAATTTTTGCACAAAAACAAATTGCTAGTAGATTAATTAACAACATATTGATATTTTAAGTTTGCTATAAGTACTTTTGAAAGCCAAAAGATTTAATCTACGCAATTTTTGGGGCATCTATATACTAAATATTAGTGAAATAAGTTAATATTTGGTTTCAATCTGTACAAGTTTAGAGAAAATTTTTGAATACTAACAGTACTAAACAGTGTTTACTAAACTAGTGTTTACTAAACAGTGTCTAGTAAATAGACACTGTTTTTTAATGCGAACATTAGAACACGATTTACGAATGCGAATATTATTAGGCATCATCTTTCACTTTATTAAACTGTGAAGTTTTGTTACAGTTTTATAAATATGTCGGAAAGTATTTCATAATCTATGCTGGAGGCATGATGTTTCGTTCTTGTTGATTTTGATATTTTCAGTGGTTTAAGTGCCAGCTCGTAGTTTGGTTACAAGTCTGTTAAATTTCTATTTTATTTATAATGTTTTATTATCTTATTTAATTATTGATAACATTTTAATTTGATTATGGAGCATTAGCCAAAAACTAATTCTGAGCTATTTTCTTCTTTTAAGTGTAAACGTGTTGCACATCTGTAGTCAAGTTGCACCCGGTAGAAACAAATATAAAGAGTTATACTTGATATCAGTAAATTCAGATGAAATTTTAAGACGATTTTCGAAGAACGAGATTTCATATTTGAAAGTGAAAAAAATTGAAATTTTGTGATGTTTAAAAAAAATATATTGATCAAGTGTTTCCACCGTCGAATTGATGTCAGCCCATGAACTCAGGAACATGCTTTTAATTAATAATAGAGATATCTGCAACTGCGTCCTAATATCTGATGGCAATAATCCGATTTTTAAAATATAAAATTCCGTAGGTTTAAATGGCGTTTTAAGAATCACTGCAACTGATGTTCACTTTTACTCATTTTTATGTGCAGATGAAGTATTTTGTTGAATAATTGACAAAACTAATGAACTCTTTTTTGCACTAGATGATCCATAAAGAGAACCACTTTACTTTATTCTACGCCTATACAAGGTGTACCTGAAAAAGTGAACAAAATTTTACGAGGTGGTAGAACGCAGTTTTGCGAGCAATTTTCGACAAAGAATGTATGGTCGGAACACAAGCATTGAGAAGTTAAAAATTATTTTCCACTGTTGCAGTTAAAGAATTAACACAAGAATGAGAGGAGATATCGCTCCCTCCAAATCCTTGCATTTGCAGATGATGTTGATATAATTGCTAGGAATAAGAAAGTCTTGATTGAAACATACAATATATTAGACACTGAAGGAAGAAAACTAGGCCTCGTGGTTAATAAAGAAAAAACAAAATACATGGAAATGGACCGCATGAAATCAGAGGCAACAGCAGCTTTAACAATAAATAATGAATTACAATTTAATGAAGTAACAGAATTTAAATATTTAGGATCTACGATCACCTGTGATAATATGGTAGAAGCAGAGATTAAAACCCGACTTGCAGCAGGAAATAGATGCTATTTTTCTCTTCGAAATATTCTAAAATCATCTCTAATATCTCGAACATCCAAACTTAAAATTTATAAAACTGTTATAAAACCAATAGTAATTTATGGTAGTGAGACCTGGACCACTACACAAAAAGATGAAAAGCTACTTATCACTTGGGAAAGGAAGATCTTATGACAAATTTTTGGACCTATTAAAGAAGACAATACATGGCGTATAAGGACAAATATGGAGTTAGAACAGTTATATAATGAAAAAGATATAATAAATACTATAAAAATAAGAAGAATGCAATGGTTAGGCCATTTAATCAGAACGGGGGATTTGCGAAGCACAAAGAAGATTTACAGTGGTAATTTAATTGGGAAAAGAAGTATTGGTAGACCCAGGAAGAGTTGGATAAAAGAGATAGAGAAAGGTCTTTCAGAAAACCAAATTATAAATTATAAAGTAAAGGCCAGAGATCGGAAGGTCTGGAGAAGTATATTGAGGGAGGTCAAAATCCTACATGGATTGTAGCACCACTGTGTAACTAAGTAAGTAGTATGGGAGGAGATACACCAGAAAACATTTTATTAACATGAATGTAATTAATGTACCTGCTCAAAGAAACTGCTCAAAAAATCTTCCGCCAGCTATAATATATGCTTCACACCTGCGGGATAGGGACTGATGCACATTTGCGAAGACACATGGCATTTTCTGAATACTGCCGGTAACAGCTACAATCCTGGCGACTAGATCCATATTGGTTTCATTGGGACACTCGTAGATTAGGCTTTTCATATGGCCCCTCAGGAAAAGTCCAAACATTTTGCTCGTATAGCATAGTCTAAAGTTTACAGGTACACCCTGTATAGGATTCTAGATTTACACCAGAGGTCGCGCCTGTCGTAAAACCATTCTTTAATATCTCCGAATGTAGGAATAATAACATTTAATAAGAGGCCGTTACAAATATGTCTTTAAGCATGTGATGTGAGAGTGTGGGAAATTTAGTAAATTATTTAAAAAAACCTACGCCAGTATGTCGCTTCTAATATTAAACGAATGGTAGCCCGGCAAAGAGGAAATTGCTGGCCAGAAGCAAGATAGGTGCTGGCACTGATGCAGAAGTGCTGGCTAATGGAAAACCACTGCATGACCACTGCTGGACAGCTTGAGTCAACTTTGCTGTTGGAAATCATCAGATAAAATTTTGATCGGTCTCCGTTTTATCTCATGTGCTCGCCCACCACACCATGGAAGTGCACGAGAAAAAGTGCCGGTTTGTAGTAATGTGATGGCATACCAATGCTGGTCTTCTGTTGGCAGTCACTGATGCACTGTAAAATAACGACATTTTTTACAGAACAAAGTACTGTTCATCTCGCGCACAAACTCGATCACAGTGAATGTGCTGTATCTTTCTTTGGTTTCCTGACTATATTAACATGGAAAATACAGTAGTTGCGTAAAATTAACAGCACAGTGTGCTGGCAGTTTGGACGCAAGCAGTTTGTGCTGTAAAATAATGCGTCCAAATTGCCAGCACATTGTGGTGTTAATTTTTCGCAACTACTGTATTTTCCATGTTAATATAGTCAGGGAACAAAAGAAAGATACAGCACATTCACTGTGATCGAGTTTGTTCTGGCAAATCTAACGTGGTTTTTTTACAGTGTGGTCCAGCTGCATTCCGCACGGACATATTTGTACTGGTTTAAGTAATGGCACATTGCACTTTACCACTGATGGCAGTGCTGGCTGTCACCTTTTTTCCAGATGATGGCCCTCTGTTTCTTTCTTTGCTTGGAGCGTTCTTTTAAAAATTCTCGATTACATTTTAATATTTTTAATATATATATGTATATATTTATTGGATATCTAAGGTAGACATTTAACAGATACATTTGTACTTTTCTGATTTTGTATTCAGTTTATTTTTCTGGGGACACTTTTGCTTTCGAAACCTGTTCAGAAACCAAAAGCAACGCATTTTTCTCCACAGTGTACTTCTCAAGCTTTAAAAATAATACCACGGTTTTATCTGCGCTTGATGAAGAATAATCAAGTCAATATAAAACTTGATGTGCTTTTTTAATGGGGTTATACAAGATGTTTTCTTTATACAGTATGTTATATACTTTTTCAACTTTTTATTCAAGCCGATAAAACCTGGTTTCCCTCGAAAAGAGATGTTAAATACTCGAAAAGATGTCAAAAAAGTTAATAATTTGACCTCAAAAATCTGGCATTCAGAAATCCGGTAACTTCCAAAATCCGGTATCAGTCACTTCCTCTTCCTTTTTTTACAATTCTAACTTCCGGGAAAAAGAAAAATGACAATCTTTTACAAATTAAATACTTGGAGATCCAAATCAACGGCGGATTAACGGAGATCGCTGAAGCTGTGCAAATTAGAACCGCCGAGAACGCTAGCAGCAGCTCAGATAAACGAGGACGAAGAGCCAGCGGAAGAAAACGTGTCACTGGAAAAACACAAAAATTTGAAAGGAGAATTATTATCTGCTTTAGAGAAACAAGACTGTATTTCTCAAAAGCACATTCTTCACTTAGATAAAGTCCAAGAAAAACTTGTTAAAGAGCTGTAGAAAACATTAAAGCAAGTAAAACTGACATCGATGTTTCGTAAATTATATAAATGGAGAATGACTTTACTGTACTGATTTTTTTTTTTTTTTTTTTTTTTTTTTTTTTTGTAACTTGGAATATATCATTTAAAGTAAGTTTTTTTTTATAATTAATTTTCTGATTTCCTCACACTTGGCTAAGAATTACATTATGAGGAAAGGCACCAGGAAGTATGCTTGATACTCATTCGAAAATCCGGAATTTTTAAAAATCGGACTCACAAGCACATTCCGTCCATTAACAGCTCAAACAGTTTCAAACAGCAAAGAAAGAAACGGTGGGCCATCAGCTGGATAAAAGATGGCAGCCAGCACTGCCATCAACGGTAAAGTGCAATTGTGCCATTACTTAAACCAGTACAAAAGTGTCCGTGCGGAATGCAGCTGGCCCATCAGTGATGGCCAACAGCAGGCCAGCATTGGTATGTCATCACATTACTTCAACCCGGAACTTTTCCTGCAGTGCTAGCACCTATCCTACTGCTATTCTTTTGCTGACCCAGCACTTTCCCTTTCAAAAATTTCTTATTGAATTCTATAAGAAAAACAAAGTATTACAGAATTATGGTTCTTTTTTCTATATGCTAGTTTCATCAAAAGCTGTAGAAATATTTCAAGAGCAGTTTCCATGTGGTCACCCTTCTAAGTACTAACCGCGCTCGGTGCTGTTTGGTTTTCGTGATCGGACATGAACAAGTACTTTCAGCGTATTCTACGACGGCTCGTAGTTTTCAAACTCTCTTTACACTATTTCAAGTTTGTTTCTTTTGTGATTTACGTTCCCAATCATTAAACTGGTACAGAAATTATTATATTGTATAGAAATCCTACATATTTTATACGCTTTTTTCTCTTTTTTTTTTTTTTTTTTTTTGATTCTCAACTGTGTAAATTATGAAAACCGAAATCCTTTGTAACTTAGTAAAACCAGATTTAAGGAGAAAAAAAAAGTGTGTTGAAATAAAGAATTTATTTATTTATTCATTTACAGTAAACTTCCTCTAATCCGGCACGTTCGGGGCTTGAAGCATGCCGGATTACAGGATGAACGTTGGAAAAAACATGTAGAAGTTAGAATTAAACAAAAAATGACAGTAAAGCATGTTTTTTATTCCTTAAACAGCTTGACTAGAATGCAAAATACTCAATAATGTAAAGTACAACATATATACAAATCTATAAAATGAAAACGTGCACTGTTCTCTAAAAGTAAACAACCTAAAACATCTTCTAGTTCATTGTCAACTGTATCGCTTTTAGTAACTTTAATATTTTCGTCCATTACTTCAGACCAAAGTTTATACCCTGAATTTTCTAAAGTTTCCTGTTTTACCTCACCCCAAGACAAATCAGGAGCAATGATAGCCTCTTTAATAGAAATCTGTCCTTAAAAATCTTTCTCATTGAAATCCAGTACCAGTAAATTCTACGTAAAGTAGCGTCTATAGTGTTACTTGAATTTCTTGATGACCCCTTGATCCATGAGCTGAAGCAACGATGTGACACCGTGAGGAAAATAAGCTACTGATATGTTACCAGACACTAATTATTCCTTATCTAAATGAGCTTTACAGTTCTCTGAAAAGAAAATAGCCATACTGTCTTCAGGCATTTTCAATTTTCCAAGATTGTTTTTAACATCCAGCACAAAGTCTTTGAAGGACCAGTTTTTAAACAACTATTGATTCATCACTGCACTTGATTGTGCTCCATAAATCATATGCAAGCTTTTCACGCCTTTTAAGGCCCTAGTATTATTTATTTTTTCCATCACAAAAGGTTTTATTTTGTGATCATCGGATGAATTGGAGCACAGCTGTACTGTTGACCTATCTTTATTTTACTTAAAATCTTTCAAACTTTTCTCATCCACACCAGCAAGGCTAGAATTTAGTAGGCAACGCCACAAAAGGCCAGTCACATCTGCATTATAGATTTGGCCAGCTGTAAGTTCACTTTCAGACACAGTAGACTTGAATTCAACTTTGAACTCTTCACCACCAACAACATCGGCAGATTTCAGCTCACCAGGAATATCTATTTTTTGATACCATGAAGAGTCTTAAAAGTTCCCCAGCTAGCCTTTAGAAAATTTTCAAGCGGCATCAAATGCTCAAATCTCCTAGAAACTATTTAGCTTTTTCAACAACCATAGGGCTAGTTATGGGTTTATCCTCTGATCGTTCTGCTGAAAATCAATTGTACTGCCGAATCCAGTTGGCCTAACTTGGTTTTTTTTAAGTTTGCCTTTCACTGAGATTTTTCAAGTCTAGGCCGATTCGTACAAAATCTGTTTCAACTTGTCTTTGTTTTTTCACCCCACCCCTTCGTCTACCGGAAGACTGAGCTATTTATATAATCTTGATCTTTAACCGTTTGTAATGGTTTGTTACGTAATTCCTCATTCTGAAGTTCCATCAGATTATTATAAACGTCAGAAATGATTAAACAAAAAATACTATCTATGGAAACTATCGCGATCTTTCGAACATAACTTATACTTATGGTAGCCGAAATTCACTTAACAAATCCAAAGGGAAAAATAATAAGGAAAAAATTCTATTTCGGATGAACTTCTAGTCCCAAACTGTAACAAAAAAAACAGATTTTCCATCAGTTCGATAGATAGTAAAGATAACAGATCCAGAGATTTTCCCGGAAAGCAAAAAAATGGAAGACGAAGTTATGTCCGTAGTGAGCTCCAGAGATGGCGCCACTTGTGAGATCTTTGAGGATACTAATAGTTATTTTATCATGGTAAATCCGTTAGAGACCGAAGTTAGAGCTTCCGAAGTGGCAAAAATGGATCGTAATAAGGAGAAAAATTGAAAAATATTCCCCCAAAACTCATTGTGGTCTCGGAAATTTTTGATGTAACCGAATTTACAAACCTAATCGAAAACGAGTGCAACTCAAATTTTATTGTAGATATTGCAGGTAGATGGGTAAATATTAACCCATCCGACAAACTACAATTGCGGTTAGCATCCCGCTTCCTACAAGGTCTGTAAACAATATCACAATTTAGGAAAACCTATGCACAAGCTGCAAAGAAAAGTGAAAAACCCCCTTGAAAACTCTGAGAATAAACAGCAGAAAAAAGTTTCGCATAAATCGCCACAAGTGGAACCCCCTGCCCCAGAACAGCTGTGCGAAATCAACGAATTGGAAAACGGTTTTACCCAATTCCTCTACAAAATAAAAACCGAGCTCAAAATTAACTATTTTCTCGAACTTGCTATTTATCTGGCAAATGTATATGAAAATATTATCGCGCAGACAGACATAGGTAAGAAAACTCTTGCTTTCATAAACGGGATGTCCAAATTTGCAAAATATCGCACAGTACGCAAAATTTTAACTTATAAATATTTTTCCTTTTTATTATTGTAATATAATCGTATCGTATTTCAAACTTTATGTTAGTATAGGCAAATTATAAATTTAATGTATGGTAAAAAATATGTGTAACCGAAAAGGGTCTTTGTTTTTCTGTGCCTTTACTTCCGACTTAAACTATCCTTAGTAATGCCTTGAACTAGTGACATTACTCCCTACTCTCCCGGTGTTCGTACTAGTCGAGTGTTCAGCGGTGTGGCCGTCCTTTGCAAGGGCCTGGATGCTTACGAGTATTCCAAGTGTTACCACTGGCACCCGGCTGTTTGCGGGCATCGGCGTGTGTGGGAAACTCGCTTCAACACTCAGTAGACTGCCGCAGGGCGAGGCTTAACGACCACAACTAATGGGAAAATAGCTCTATGTGCACTTCGTTGCCAGCATCTTAGAAATTCACCGTTATGTTGCTATGCCCGATGGATTTCCGGGCTCCATCGTTCGTTGGAGATTAAGCAGAGAGGTTTTCACTCTCTGTAGGCAATACGCAAGTCTAGTGTTGACTTGGCAGTTTTCTCAAGACCGCTGGTGTGTGCACTTCTCTGCGTGGAAACACGATCAGTAAAGTGTTCTTTTCAGAGCTAAACTGTCCGAGCTGTTTCGGGGACTGCGCGAGTTGTTTGCCACTGGGACTGATCACAAATTCACACTCATTGTTAGATTAATTTTAATTTTGATGTGATTTTTTGTATTTTAAATTATCCCCCCCCCCTTTTGATCCTGGTCAACATCGAAATGTTTATTCTCAGTTGTGGAGAATGTAATGGTGTAGCAAAGGGCCTTTTTAAAGTCTGAGCCGTCTGCGTGCACCCTTGAGAATCGCGACTGGAGATGAGCTCTTGGCTTAACTCTCAAAATTATAGTGAGCTATGTGGCCCTCTTTTCTTTCAATTTTTTTGTTTAAGCGTTAGTTAAGTCCTCTGGTTTTCCTTGATGTCTACCTTTGCTATGAATCCTTTCGCATACCCGTTTTTGCAGGATCAGATATTCAGTCTGTCAACGAAGTATAGGGCATTCAAATTTATTTGGATGCTCTATGCGCCATTTTATTTTGGGTTAAATTGTTTCCGAGGTGCTTCAAAACACCGGAATGGCCATTAGGGGTTCTCCACTAGGATTTTTAAAATTCTTAGTTGCTTTTGAACTGTTTTTTAATTACCTTATTTATTGAACTTATCTGATTTCAGCTTATTTATTTAATTTTTGCAAAAGATATCTGAGGTTGATGTCTAACTGGATACTTTCGTACTTTTTGATTTTTGTTATACTTTCTTTTTCTGAAAAATATTTTGGTTTCTAAATTGAAACCGTGGTGCAACACATTTTCTGTATAGTTTCTAACTTTAGCTTTAAAGAGGAAACACATCTTATTTGCGCTTGACGAAGAAGAACACACCCATTTGAAACAAGCTGTTAATTAATTTTATAAGGTTTTTTATGACACTGTGTATATACTTATTTTTATAACATTTTATTTAAGCAGATAAAACCAGCCGCCCCCCGATAAACGATCATAAGTTTAAATACTTGAAAGATGGCAAGAAATTAAATATGAAGTAAAAAAAAAAAAACTTTGCATTTATAATAATTTTAATATGAATTTTACAATAACGAGGTTTTACTATCCATTTTTTTTTATTTTTCGTTGAAAGATCTTCCACAAAATGAGCAAAAAAATTTTTAAAAAGAAAAATAAAGAAACGAACGACTGTAATGCATTTGATTTAAAGAAATCGAAGTATCCTGCTTTAATTTCTACTTTCGTGTTTGAAGTTCTTAGTTTATTTTTTTCTTCAGAAATGGAAGTTTGCGGATGTGAAATTACCTTACTCCGAAACCATTGATGTTTAAATTGCTGAATTTCGGATTCTCTTTTTACTTTTTTTTATCGAAAAAATGAAAGTGGTTTCAAAATATACTTTTTCCGAAAGTTTTAAACTACTTACATTTCAGGGTTCTATCTGTAACTTATTTTCTCAAAAAATATTTTTATTGGATTTCGTAAATTTTCCTTACGTTTATTGAAGTAATGTAAAATTTAATGAAATATTTCAGATAGTTCTGCTTTTTAAATTTAATTAAATTGTAATCACATTTTGCATGGAATATAAAAGTAAAACAGATTAAATAAGCTTTAAAATTGTGTAATTCCGTGATTATATTTTTAACTTACGAAAATTAGAGATCTCGTTGAAAGTTTTTAAGAGTCGATCAAAAAAATGAGATAAATCGTTTCAATATTTGAAAGTTAAAGATTAAAATTTATTTCTTCTATTTAAAGACTTAAATATAATAAAACAATTTCTATTTTCGAAACATGAATCCAAACATATTATGTGTTACTTATAAATTAATTTTTTATAAAGTAGTAAAATATTATCTTCTTCAAAATTTCAACTTGGAAATATTCAAGTATAATAGGTTTTTAATTGACTCAAGTATTGAATTCTTTTTGTCAACATGAAATTTGAAAGCTCAAAACATCTTTATTTTAGGTATTCCACTGTTAATACTTTAAAATACGAAATATTATAAATAAATTAAATTTAAACTTTTTTCAGATATGAATAAGAGTATCTCTTAAGATTGGTCCCTCATTAATTATTTCTACCAATAAAATGAATACATGAGATTTATTTTTAATTTCTTCCCCATTGAAGATTTAAAATCCATCAAACAAATTCATGATAACTAACACGAAACCTTCAATTTAAACGCTGTTTTAGTAGAAAAATACCTACTTTCTTAATACATACATCTCATGAATGACGAAAAGCTAGTTTTTATTATAATTTTAGTAATACAACTTTCTAAAACGACAAGTTTCATTAACAATATCACTTTCCAATGAAGTTAAATCCAAATTTATATCTTTTCAATGTTAAATTTTCAAGATGTTTCAAGACTTCTAGTTTGAAATTTGAATTCATCTGTATTTTGTATAATTGATACACATGATCTAAACTATAAAGTATAAATTATGCTGTTTTAAAATTTTTCCGCTATAAATAAAAATGCCACGCTTTCGGCTTGAAGAGACGGACCGAATTCGTCCATAAGATTTATTATATATTTATTCCTTATTTAACGTTTTAATTCGGTAAAACAAACACATGATTTCAAAATTCAAAACTTTAATCATAATATTTCTTTAGTAGATAAATACAATCATTTGAAAATTTATCTTATGGAAACAGAAAACGAGTTTTATGACAATAACTTTATTAAGTGCAAAGTTCAATATGTCTTTTTAATTAACCGAAAAACTATTTAAAAATTTATGATGCCAGCATAACTGCAAATAACTGCAATAAAATTAAATCCTTACGATGTTTTATAAATACACATTGCGTCCTAAATGTTCCCGTACTCCAACTTAAAGAACTCATTGTCCGTGATTTTTTTCTGAGATATTAAATTTTTATCGTAGCTTAACATTGCATGAATTCTTAAGTTTTTATAGTTTAGTTCTTTTCGCGCTGAACTGGTGCGAGAATAAAGTTCTATGTCATTTTGTTCTTCAAAGTGAAATGAGTTTAACACGCATTCAGAGAATTGCGCTACTCGAAACTTATGTTGATTATAAATCGCATGAAAGGGGCCAAGGTATTTGGCGAAATAAATATCCAAACGATGCAATACAAGTAAAGACACACGATATCGGCTTTTTCGACGATTTCGTAATGCAGGTTCGGCAATGGAGCGGAAGGCCGAGCCATTACTCAAGGGCGACCGGGGCTCAAAATTCAATTTTTTTTTATTTATAGAGATTTTGTTATGAAATTTTTTCTGAAATATCTTTTAATATAATAAAAATACATGTAAAAAAAATCTGAAAATTAATTTTTTTTAAATTTAAATTGTAAAATTTTAAACATATTTAATTTCTTATATAACTCTGAAAGTACCTACTCTATTTACAGAATTTTTACACATTTGTGTACAGAAAATGTGTCTTCTTAATTTGTCTTCAGGATTTCTTAAAATATTAATTGGAATTTTATAAAAAAATTTAAGCAAAAAAAATTATGAGTGAATTTTGCATTAATTAGCATATTTTCACAATTATCAATCAAAATTAAAAATCCTGAAGACAATTTGTTGTAAATATAACAGGAAATGTCTGTTAAAATTTTCATACATATATCATGCAAAGAACTTTAGTTGTGTTCATTTTGTGTGATTCTTTTAAAGTTGACAAATCGTGAAAAAATCCATTCTGAGATAAATGGATGTAAAGTTCTCGGCAGCTGATGCATCGCTTCTCAAGGCAAAAGGTGTTATATCTATGGATCTAATGAAGATAAAAGCATGTGGTTTGCGGTATTTAACTCTAAAATCTCAGTATTGTGTTTTAAGCCAATAAAAAAATGATTTTTTTTTTTTTTTTTTTTTTTTTTTTTTTTTTTTTAGAATTTTTAACCCCGGACACCCTTAAAGGATACAAGAAATTACTCCCGGCATGTTAAAACGCGTTTCTACAAACATGCGCAAGCGAGTTCAGATTTGCCCCTTTTACAGAGGTGGAAATTTTGAAAATTATTATAAATGTAAGTTCAGTATTTTTTCCTACGTGATGTTAAAAGTGCTTTTTATCATTAGTATAAAAGTAATCGTTTTAAGGTTTGTTGTTTTGTGAATAATAAATTCATATCTCGTCAGTACGGGAACTTTTAGGACATCCTGTATAAGTATTTTTTAATATGATATGCAGAAACTAAAACATTTCTCAAAGTGAGACATTTCTAGAGTGTCTGATCAATTCCAATATATAGCTTCGGTGTATCTCCATCTACTTAATCCATTTATGCCTAGCGTCCCATTTTTGGGACGTTTCGAATTTTATTTTTTTTTCATAATTTTCTTCTTCTTTACGACATGAAAATTGTATGAAGTAATTGTCTATAAATGCCTTTATATATTACCAAGAGATGACAGCATACGATTGATATTTATTTTCTTAAATTAAGGCCTTTTTTCGTTGTTCATAGATTTTCATTTTTCAAGATAGCGAAATGTAAAAAGTAAGTTTTTTTTTCTGTATCAAGGATCCAAATAAATAAGTCATAATCTTAGCTTGTTGACTTCTTTGAAATACGCATTTTTTAAATTGCAAAATCATATGTTCAAACCTATTTTTTACGCATATTTGTAACAGGTGACAGGCACAAATGGGTACCAATTTCTATTAGCCATTTATGGGGCAGTTATTTATGTAAAGTCCTTTTCAAGATGACTTTGAAATAAAAAAAAAATAGCCTCAAATACGATTAAACTTAATTTATCAATAATAATACTTATAAAGTTATTTGTATCTGTAAAGAAATAATTATACTTTTCAATAGTCCATAAAAATACTAACTACAATACATAATTTACTGTTTTGCATTTATACTGTTTTGAGTGTTACTGTTTTGCATACTGTTTTGCGTTTATAATTATGCATTTTTCCACATATGTATATTCCCATATTAAGTACGTTTACATTTTATCAAATAAATACAAAAATATTCTAGCGTAATTTTTTTTAGTATTTTTCCAGTTCATTTTTCAACATTTTAAAGTGATTTTATCAACGTATTTGAGAAAACAAAAATTCAGGCATAAATGGGTTAAATTTATTTTCGGCTTTGAGATAAATTGTTAAGAATACTGAGAAATGATGATACATAGAAATGTAATTAAAAAGAAATGAAATACATTCTGATTTAAAACATTTAAGTACTTCATTACATGCTTAATACAAAATTAATTTTTCCTATACTTCTCAAATCTTTTCTCATTTCATTAACTCACTTGTTAATGCTTGTAAAAGTTACACTGGTCTTATTTTTTCGAAGGAAACATTTTGTAAGTTCATTACATAAAGAAATCTCATGGAAAATAGTGCATATAAAATTACATTTTCTAGAAAACTACTCAAGTGATTTTGTCATACATGAGGGAAAAACTGAAAAAACATAACTACAATATATCTCAATTTACTGCATTGGATTCGAGGAATTCACACATTTAGTTAACGCACAGTAACAGCTAAACCTTATTTCAAAACTGAAAATCGAACATTTGTTTAATAATGAAATCATTCCTCATCGTTTTAGGTCGTGAATCTTTTTTTCTCAATAGAGTTCAGATGTTGCACATTGAGACGTTGCTCGTATCTCTCATATCTATATATATATTTATTTAATTTTAATTAACAATATTTTTATTCAGTTTTTCTGGAAAATTATTTCTTTTTTATTAACGGCTTTATATATATATATATATATATATATATATATATATATATATTTCATATTATATAAATAATAAATAGCGAATTGAATTGTTTCGTAATATATATATATATATATATATATATTACGAAACAATTTAATGGGTTAAGTCGAACAATCACGTCGTGTTTTTTATTACATATTACTGGATTAGTACCACATATTAATCAGCCGTTGGTGATGTTGTATAGCAATCATACCACTTAGCACAAGCATCGCTAGTGGAGGCGTCAACTCTGTGAAAATTTAGCAGTTGTAGAGCGATAATAATATTGGCAGAGTCCAATCAAACTCTTATTTATTCATGATGAAGACAAGGCAGATTAGGCTGCGTGAGTGGTAAAAAAGGCGTATGAAGAAATCTGGGGTTTTCCCAATTAAAAACATGGAAACGTAGTTATAGGAAACTGTTTATTCCATCAGAACATACCAACATTAAACAATTCCCACAGGATGAGAAATCAGAGCATTCCACTCGAGCATGAACTAGTTACTCATGCGAAATAGATGTTAATTAACGAAATGAATATTCTACGCGAATTAGGACACCGGGTAACAAATTAAGTAAACAATCCAACAGCACAAAAAATCTACTCCTGATCTCATGCTCTAGCTATTTATTAGAATGCGCGGAGAAAACTTCCATTGAAATGAAAACTTCAGGCTAACCAAACAAAATCACGAACGAGACTCGAAGTGAATCTGCGATCCGTCACTCAGCCAATGGAGAGCGACCGAGAAACGTCACAGAAAAGAATCCCGGCGCTGGTAATGGAAGGATTTCGATGTAAAAAGTTATCACCCAGCTGGCGGGAAAATGAGATGAAATAAAATAAAAATGTAAAAATGGTTTTTATAAACATTCGAAAATAAGTAACTGCGTTCAGAACTTTACAGTTTGGTAGAGAATAAAAATTAATGAAGGGATTAAAAGTTTAGATTACGTTTTGGAATAAATCTATTATTAAGACGAGGTGGAACCCGTCGAATTTCGACGAAAAAAAAAATGTTTACAGAGGAACTATTGCATGGAATTTATAATACATCGACAACAATAATTACAATAAAAAATCCATTTTACACTTGTTAGTTTAACTCTCCAAAGACATATTTTAACCTAAGATTAACGAAATACTTTTTTCATAAACTTCAACTGTTAAAATTAATGAAAAATTAAACTTTATTCATATGCGTAATCAGTAGCATATAATCAAGATAAGTAATTTTGATTAAGTTATCAATTGATGCTTGGTATTATGGAATGAAAAATCAGCAAAAATGATTTCACCTTGACACAATCATAGAAATCCCCCCCCCCCCTTTAAATCTAAACCGAATCAAGTCATTTTCCACGTTTCACATCCATATTAATCATTTAAAATCATTTTAACGCGCAATAGGTTATTAATAAATACATTTTCAAACTTGAAGTCACGTTTGTCAACTATTACAACTTTCCATGTTAAAATTACCACTCGTGATTTGAAGTTTTAGTATAATCTCTGTACCTGCGTGTAAAAATTCCAGAATTTTTTTACTTTTAGACGTATTCAAGGGGAAATATCTCATTTTATGAAATAAAATGACCGTTTTCTTTTAAATATAACGTCATTTTCCGTCGCTGAAATATTTTGCCTGCGGACCATATTCTTCGTTTCGGTTCGAGACTATAAAAGTCGCCATTTTACCTTTGTGACGTCACAGGAATATTGTCTCAAACTCAATATCAGCGAAATAAAAAAATAGTGGAATATAGCAGCAGCATCAGGGAAATTGTGTCTTTTTTAAAGCGTAACGTCATTTTCTGTTAAAATTTTTAAAAAAGATATTTTTTATTGTAGTGAGAAAATGGCATCAGTAAGAATACAATCAATAAAGATAGCTAAACCACTTTTAATAGAAATGAAGTACTTCAGTTGCCACGATTAGAAAATTAGTATTAAAAACTATAAAAAAATTAATATCTCAAAAATAAATTGAGATACAGCTTTCAAACAAATTGCATTTAAAAGTGCATTTTTTTCTGTATAAGACGGTGTAAAAATTTAAAATGTGTGATGTTTAGAAGTTTAAAAATTTGCAGTAGCGAAAATTGCAAAGCCGAAATTTCATTTCAAATTTCAAAATGTTGCCATTCGCAGAATGACGTATGCGTTACGCACAGGTATGTTTGTCCTTTATAATATAGATACGTGTTTTAAAATTATGGGAATTTAACAAGAAATAAATAATAGAGCGTATTAAAAAAAAGGAAATAATGAATATGCCGGCAATTTAGAATAATTTAAATAAATAGTAAAAGTAAAATTTTTTTATATAACATATATATAATAAACAAGTATGTAAAATAAAACCCTGATTTTTGAGACCATAACAATTTGATTTTTTTTTCGTGAAGAATGATCAAATTGTAGTTTAGGTACCGCCAAATCACTTAAAAAATATATATATGATGAAATAGCCTCTGTAGTTTTCGAGAAATAGGCACTTAAATAGCAGCTGTTTTCCAAAAGAAAAGTGTTGTTTCGACGATTCGCTTAAGACGAATTAAATTTTATTTACCTACAAAAATATTAATTCACAAATTAACTAAGATTTTATAGTTAAATTTATTAAAAGGGAATGTCTGCACTCAAAAAATTCATTTTCGAAACAAACTGCATATAAAATATTATATTATATATTTAAATTCTGATAAAACAATTAAGCTACATCAATGCATTTAGCATGTCGTATAATGTGCTTTACTGTCACACATAGATGTCGTAGATGATGATCCATTCGCTCATCTAATTTGAATAATACAAGCCCATATTCAAATCTTGAATTAGATATTCATTATAACAATGTAGCGTCTCGTCTCACTGTGTCACAAACAGCATTGTTGAATACACAGTATACATAGTGAAATAGTGCTTATAGAAAATCTTTGTATAAAAATAAATGTAAAACTACATATAAAGGATTTAATAATGTCAAACGTTTGTATAAACAATAGTGAAACACATGCATTTTCAATTTTCTTTTATTTTTTAAGACTTTCTTAAACAAAGTAAATCCGTATTTTGGAGAAAAAACTTGTCTTTGAGTAACGCTAATGTCACGTTGGCAATGACAACAATACAAGCAATTCATTTACCGTTTTTCGAAGCTTTAAATACTTTTATACATCGCATAGTATGATATTTAACACAGTCGAATATGGAAAAAAAGTATACTTTCAAATGCAATTTGTTTTAAAATTGCATTTCAATTTGCTGACTTCTATAGATTTAAAAATAAAATTGATTATGTGAATTTTTATTCGTATTGCTAACAAGGTGTAAAACCAACAGAGTGAAAAAGTATCCAGGCCAGGGTTCGATCCCGGGTCTTTGGTATAGCGCACCAACGCTCTTTCATCTGAAAATCCTGGAACGACACACCCGGCTTGGCACCCTTCACTGTTATAGTTGTTAATGTACAACCCCAGCACAAGATGGGGTAATTTATCCTACTTATTATTGAAGTTATCCCATCTTCTACTGCAGTTGCAGCCTTACCAACATTTAAGTGCGAAGGTTGCCAGTTTAGGTGTGTCGTTCAAGATGGCTCAGATGGAAAAGCGTTGGTGCGCTAAAACAAAGACACAGGTTCGAATCCTTGTCTGGATACTTTTTTAACTCTGTTGGTTTTACGCTTTGTTAGGAATGTGAATAAATGAAGTTATCCCATCTTGTGCTGCCATTGCATCCTTACCAGCATTTAAGAGTGAAGGGTGATTCGGCTCAAAATTAACCCACGGTGCAACTTGTCTATCTGCGGAGCCCCATTTTTTTGTTTTCTCTACCCCCCACCCATATCCAAAATTATCATTTTCATTTGACAAGTATGCATCAACAATTAGGCTTAAAAAATTCCAAGCTTTCCCAATTAGATCGGGCAGCGGTGGCCAAGCTGGTAGAGCATTATACTCGTAGCCGTTGGTCAAACGACCCAGGCTAACTGCCGGCTAAAATTTCGCCATGTACGCTAATGGCGCTTGGTGCATGTAAAATCAATGGTGGGTGCAAAGTCATCCAAGTTACCTGTGAAGGTAACTTAGAGGTGCCTCAGGTGGCTCAGATGGAAGAGTGTTGGTGCGTTGAACCAAATACCAGGTTCAAACCCTGGCCTGGATACTTTTTTACTCTGATGGTTTTACGCTTTTCTACCAATGTGAATTAAAACCCACACAATAAAATTTAAATTTCTCGGGCGCAAGTTATCGTTAACGATTATAAGATTTAAAAATAATTTTCAAGTATGTGGCGTGAAGCTCGATTACGGCAGATTAACCTAATTTCATTTGCAACAATGTAAATAGTAGCGTTTGTTGCCAACTAATATTCTATAACGAAATTAACACTTTATAAATAAATAAAATAATATAAATAAAACTCAAATTTCGCAAATATCTAATTGAGAAGCTATCTTTTTAGAAAAATATTTGACCTTTTCTTCTATTATGAGATTCTGTTACGCTGCTAACACGATAATATCGTATCTAAAAAATTCCAAAACTTTATTTGGATACTTAAGTAATATTGTTAATATAAAAATACTTGCAATCTTTTGTTGTCGATACGATGATAATTATCACTCTAATTTTAGTCCTCCACACATAATGTTGCAAATGAACGCTCCTTAGTTGATATGCTGCCAAAAGAGGTGTAGGTACATAATAACAGACACAATGTAAAAAAAGGTTGAATCAATAACTAATATTCTTCAAATAATATTAATGGAAGATTTATTTACAAAATATTTACATTAAAAAACTATATTTACCTTTATAGGAACGCATATAGCAGATTCTGCGGAACAGTAAGTTACTTTGTAAGATATAAGGTACGTTTCTGTTTGCCGGGCGCCAGAGTTATACATATGTATATACTAGGGTGGTAACAAGATATATGGGAAAAAATTATTTATATATTTTCTTATGGGAGGACCCCTCTAAAAGTTGCCAATTAATTAGAAAATGAGATTGGCAAAATTTCAGCTCCATTGAATAATATTAACCCGTGCCTCATCGAGGTTGAATTCATGAAAAATTGTGATTTTTGGCGAAAAATTGTAGTTTAACTTACATTATCTGAAAACTATTTGTCTTAGAAACCTGATTCTTGTTTTATTTCATAGAAAATATTATTTCCTTGGAGTTTCACTCTCATCAAAACTTATATTTAATGACATTTAGTATTTTTCAGGTCAACTCGTGCACCATACCCTCATACTCTGCATTTTTGAAAAACAAGTGAAAAATGACAAATGAATAATTTTGATTATTTTTTATATCTTTTTTTGTATTATTTGCATTAAAAGGCAAAAGAAATTGAACAATTTCTGTAACTTTAAAAATATTTCCTGAATTATAGCTAATTATTAGTTATCTAGTTCGGCACCTGGAAAGAAAGAGCTCCTCAATTTGTATTGCAATTGAAGCTCATTTAAAAGGAACATCCGAATTTCTCTTATTATTACAGGGCATTACAGAGCTTCTTATTACAGGGCATTAATATTTCTTGGGTTGTTTTTGTTATCTACTAGCGTTATCTAGTTTTATTCTTTCCAGAACCCCCCCCCCCTTCCCTTTCGGTATGATGGCAGAAATGCAAGATTTTTTAAAATTAGACACATGCCTCATCAAATCACCGATAGTAAGATACCAAGTAATTGTCAAGTTTTACGTATTTTATTTTATAATATTTACCAAGTGAAACTGAACAATTACAATACACCCACCAGTTAATCACAGACTTTAATTTTAAGTTTAATTGTAATACGATTCCGCAAACAACTATTTCGAAAACAAAGAACTGAACTCATTAAAAAAAAAACAGATTTAAAAATTTCGATTTAGAGGGAGCTATTGTTCACTGCAATGGAAAACTGATTCCTCATTTTTTGAATAAAGAAAATGTAGAGAGGATAGCAGTTTTGACTAGCTGTGAAGATGAAGAACAGTTAAAAAGAGTTCCTCAGTCTGAAAATAGTATCGAAATAATTCAGGCAAAAGCTGTATTTTCAGCAATTGAAGAGTAGGAGGAACTTAGTAAAATCCAGGCAATACGTTTTGATACCACTGCAGTAAAAACTGGTCGCCTCAGACGAACCTGCATTTTGTTGTAGCATTTATTAAAGGAAATACTTTCTATATTTACCATGTCGCCACCATAATTTAGAAATTACCCTAAAAGCTGTTTTTGATTCTGAAATGGGCACTGCCCCTAAGCCAGATATAAAAAAAAATCAGATTGGGTGGTCTAAGTTAGTTCACACTAAGTATAAAAATGCTATTGAAGATGAAATATTATATACAAAACACTTGATTCAGAAGAAAGTTCAAGTTTTCTTACAGAACATTTAAAAAATGAACAGCACATGGATGACTATAAAGAATTTATCCAACTTTGTGTAAGTTTTATAAGACATCTTCCTCCAAAAGACATTTTTCAGAGCACTTGGTAGTATTGCCAGATCATGCCAGATCAGCATCATGCCAGATAGATGACACTGGTCATTTATTCTCTGAAAATATACCTTTTCAGGGTTCAGCTCTTATTATCAAATTTAGAAAAAGAAGGTATTAGAGACATTTGCTTATTTATAAGAAATATTTATTGTTAAATACTCCCAATTGTTCAATACTCCCACTCCCAATCAAAACCTGCAATTATTAAAATCATTTGTTGACTACAGAAAAATTGATAAAAAGGTTACAGACATTATACACATTATAAATAGGGTACATTCACTAAAATGGTAATCTGCCTTTGGTATCTTAATAAGGATCAAGTTGCATTTTCAGTTTTAGATGATACTTTGGGAAGAAAGTTAAAATAAGCATAGCTGTAAAATTAAAGTCATTTGAAGAAGAAAATCATGATGATTATAGAAATGTAAGAACAACAAAAGATTTTAACGAAGTGGATTATTTATTGAACAAAGACGTTGGTGTTTTTGTTTCATCTCAAACTGTAAATTTTAAGAGATTTTATATTAATATGCAAACCAGTCCCAACGTATGATGTGAAAATAAACATTATTTGAAAGCAGAAAAAATAGTGAATGGTTTTAAGGTTATCAATGACACAGCTGAGATGGGAATAAAATTAATCTGAACTTTCGATTCCTGTTTAACAAAAGACGAAGAACAAAAACAGTTTCTTCTAAAAGTTGTATCTGAATGTAGAAAAACTTTTCCAAGACACTTCAAAAGCGACCATATCTAAGCCATTACCATCTTACTGTGAAAATCGTAAGGGATAATAATTTCTTTTTTAAAAATTTGGCTTTCTTGTAACACAACTTTAATAATAAAACGCATTTGAACATTATTTATTCTCATTTTTTTTTTACTTTTTTTTAATTCTTTTAATTCTAGTTTAAATTTAAATTTCTTTCATTTAAGTTTGATTTTTTAAAAATTAAACCCTTTATTATGTACAAAATGAAAACAGAAAGGTTAAAAGCAGATGAAATAGAATGTTGCAATGTTTTTTCGCATTTTCATAAAAAGTCAATTTTTAGGATTCAGATCGAGTCTGCTCCTGAAAAATGCGCATATGTTTAAATCTATATTTTTTTACAAAAAAATGGTGTGTGGTTCTTCAAGGCGAAAACATTTTTTATGAAATGAGACCAGCATTATATTTCCAGGTTCAATTGTATTCATTGCGTGGAGTAAAAACAACATTTTTTTGCGAAAAATCACTTTTTTTCAAACTTTGACCTCAATGAGGCACGGGTTAACATTATCTAAATGAGCTGAAACTTTGACAATCCCATTTTCTAGCCAATTAGCAACTTTTTGTGGGGTCCCCCCCAAAAAAAAATTCAAAAATTGATTTCTTGTGACCACCTTAGTATATACACATATACACTATATGACCATTAATGAAAGGACACTTTCAATTTTAGACATCTTATCTAATATTTAGAAATATACTTGTCAGATTCGTCTGGAATTTCAGGATTAAAAAGAACAGGTTTGACTTAATATTTATCATCGTCGATTTGATAAAAAGTACAATTAGGGGGCCAACAAAAAATCAAAGAAAAAAAAATAATACTCGGGATCACTCTGTAAAATAAAATGCGCGAAATGATCTATCGCTACAAAATATAAATAGGCATACAATGTACAAAATGCGTATCCATTTGTATAAGAATAACACGTATATTAATAGAGGTATAGAGATTTAAAACAATTAAAAAAAATCTTGTATGTTTTTTGCATATAGCATGCAGAGTTTTCAACCAAATTTAACAGCAGTTTCAGAAACATTGACAAAATATATTAGAAACAGTATAATGCAATTGGAATATAAATAAATTAAATATTTTAGGAAATATGAGCAGTTATATGAAATAATTTTTATCTGCGCATGCGCGAACGATCACAAGGATATTTTTACATAATTTAATAGTCGACTCTATGGAGCAACTTATTAAAAATATCCAGTCAAATAGCCTAAAAATTCAGAAAAAAAGCGTAAAAATTCAGAGTGAACTGATTTTTAGTTGCTCCCTAAAAGCAGCTGAATGATAAGGGATTCTCTACAAATTGTAATTTTTTATTAACAGACTTTTATAAAAAAAAGTTAGTATTTAGTGACTATCAATGAGTAGATTTGAAAAAACTGCTTCGATTTTTATACTTCTTTTTATCATGGTATAGTCTTATTGTGGGTGTTTACCAGAAGAACTAGCATCAATAAAAAAAAAAATTGTAAAAAAAAAAAAAAAAAAAAAAAAAAAAAAAAAAAAAAATTGTAATTGACAAAGTAAAATTGACAATTTATGTACAATCCCTGATCATTCATCTAGTTTTAGCGAACAACTAAAAATCAGCTCTCTCTGACGCCGATAACTTTCTGAATTTTTACGCCATTTGGCTGGATATTTTTAATAAGTTGCTCCATAGAATTGACTAATAAATTACGTAAAAAGAACACCTTATTATCGTTCGCGCATGCGCAGATAAAAAATAGTTCGTACAACTGCTCACATTTCTTAAAATATTTTTGCACTATATAGTTTCTGCTACATTTTGTCAATTTTTCTGAAACTGGCATTAAATTTGGTTGAAAACCTTGGAAGCAAAAAACATGCAAGATTTTTTTTTTCTTTTTTTTTTCTTTTTTTTCTTTTTTTTAAGAAACTGCTCTATCTCTATTAATATGCTTGCTATTCTTAGACAAATGAATACACACATTATACATTGTCTGTTTATTTATATTCTGTAGAGATAGATCTTTTCGTGCATTTTATTTTACAGAGTGATCCCAAGTATTATTGTTTTCTTTAATTTTTTCTTGGCCCCATAATTGTCCTTCTTATCAAATCGACGTTGATAAACATGAGGTCATACCTGTTCTCTTTAATCATGAAATTTCAGATAATCTGACAAATATGTTTCTAAATATTCGACAATATGTCTACAATTGAAAGTGTCGGTCATTAATGGCCGTATAGTGTAGCTATGCATACGGCCACAAATATTTATATATATGTATATATGCATATATATGCATACATATATTTTGTTATCTCAAAGGTTTAGTTAGTTTTTGACAGGTATATGGGGGAGTGTTGTGCACACAAAACTAGTTTAACCCCGCTCAGCATGTCACAAGCCATGCCGCCTGCTTCCATTGGTTTAAGTTCATATGTTTTAAGACATTTCATATTGTTTAAAGTTTGCTGTTTTTGTGTGGTGTTATGTCGGATTTGATTTTAAGTTAATTTAGTAGTTTTCATTTTGTTCAGTTTTTTTTAAATCAGTTCAGTGATTTTTTATATTTTGGTATAGTTTTTGGATATATGTATATATGCATATACATGTATATATATATAAATATGTATATATAGCACTGGCTCTCGGCTAACAGAAAAGTAGCAGATATTATCTACGTACTGGCTTCTAACATTAAATTACACTATTTCTTCAGAATTTACCGTAATGAACTATGCTTATTCAATGTTTTAACCACACAGTCTTCTCCCGAACCCTCGTACAACTTATACTCTTTTTTAGAACAATACCCCAACTCAGGAGTAGCTACTTTTATAAAACTCCACGTTTCACCTCCACCTCTAGATTGTAGACTGACTTCTCTCTCACTCTTCTCGCTGCGTCCTCTCCATAAAAATTCTATGGAGTCTGAAATGAAAAGTAAAGACAATTCACATTTCTACCGACTTCCTCGTTAACTGGCATGCTATACCAGGAGATTCTCTTTTATTCGTCATCGATTCTTCTCGCTACCTTACTTGTCATTTTTATTCAAATTTCGATGTAAAAATGACCCTATTTTTGGTATTCCATTTTATACAATAGATCTTTTCATACAATACAGATATGAATACTATTCCTAAAGATAAGCAAAAAAATGTTTCCATAACCCAAAACTTAGATACTCATATAGATATAAATTCAATGCACAGTGAAAAAAATAAAATTAATTAAGATCAATATTCATTAGGCATAATTTCATTAAAGTCGGAGACCTAACAATGCTTTTTGGTGTTCTTAGTAGGCAAGCTAGAAAAATAAATAAATAAAGAAAATTATTAGAAATTTCAGATCGAAAAATCAAATGTTTTCGTAACATTCATTTACGTTCATTTTGTAATTCATAATGTTCATTTTGTAAACTTAATCCTTTTTATCTATTGCTATACACTCTTAAACCTTTGCACTCGAAAATTAACTCTCGCTCACCGCTTAATGCATTGCGACAACTCGTGATGTGACTCTCGCCCGCCACTCTATATATTACGGAAACTCGAGACGTGACTCTCGCTTACCACTCAGTGTATTGCGGCAACTCGACAGGTAACACTCACTCAATGTATTGTAATAACTCGATAAGTAAATCTCACTCACCACTCAATGTATTGCGGGAACTCGATAAGTGACTCTCACTCGCCACTCAATGTATTGCGGCAACTCGATAATTGACTCTTACTCGCCACTCAATGTATTGCGGCAACACGAGAGTTGACTGAGCATCACCATAAGGAATTAGTTGTGATATTTTTTATTGTCAACATAAAGGCTTAGCCATTACGTATTTAAGGTATTAGTAATACACAATCATATGCTTATGTAATAAATATATTGTAAACATATATTCAGCTAATAATTAAATAAGTGTTATTAATAAATATATTGTAATACATACATTTATGTGTTTGCTTAAAAAAAGTTTTCGAGTTGCTGGTTTCCCCACACCATAAAATCCACGAGTTCGAAGGGTTAAGCAATAGGTTTACAGATTACGCTTTGAATCTACATTAGCATTTTCCTTAAACATTTGCAAAAGAGCAACTGAAATTTCGGTCTCTACATCGTCTTTCATATTGTTCTTCTATTGTTTCTAAAATTCATTTTAATGCCAGTAAGTTTTACTGTTTTCAGGAAAAATAATTACAAGTTGGAAATTGTTCGCCAAACAAGGTAAATGAGGTACTATAACTATTTTTCTAATATTCAGATCTTGGGGCAACAGCTGTTGCACCTTTATGCAAAAATGCATGAATGCAAAATACATTACGATTCCATATATTAAATTCAGTAATATGGAAATAATATCATTCCAGCTTAAATATGACGTAATCACCATGGCATCATAGAATTATTACCTACCATAGGATATCACTGAATTAATTACGTATGATAGGGTTTAACAGAATGAAGTACAATTTTATTAATATCCTTTTAAGCTTGATTCGATTTTCATAACATTTGAAATGACTCGACAAAATTCTTCAACGATTATATATATATAAATTTCAAGTAATGTAGTTTTTGCGCTGGTATATGCAGACAGACGGACGCACAGACCAGACGACGTCTATAGGTGATAAGTATTTATATAATTACGACATTTACCCATAGACCATAATGTAATGGAATACTTTTGAGTGTCGCTCTAAATAAACTATGAACGCTATATACTTTATTTTCAATACTGTTCATGGCATAGTAAATCTCAAAAACTTATATCAATTACAGAACAATTCAACTGTATTAACGTAAGTTAGAGTTCGGACAGACAGACTGCCGGATGAACAGACAAACGAAATTCATAAAGAAGTTTCACCTATGCTGGAAAGTATTAAAAACTCATAATAGGTTGTAATTGCATATTAAACAATTTCTACCAATAGACGGAAGCATACTTGAATGCTTTTGCACAGCTCTGTACTTTAACTACTATCTTTATATACACACCACTATTTAGATAAAATTTAACTGACTAAAGCCTGCTTGAAACTACTGAAATTACATTTATTATTACAGAGATTATCACCCTACACGGCCATGTATGCAATTCTTTGCGTGCTTTGTATATCATTTTATCTATATTCTACAAACATATCTTAGTATACTAAATGAAGTTCAGCATAAAAATGCATTGCTCATTTAAAAACAACCTTTAAGCTATTTTCGTTCATGATTAGTAATCCTTACAAATTCTTTTGTGTAACCCATGTATATGATCTACAGCAGTTAGACAAACAACGTAATATGCAAAAATTTTGCTAAAGTTAAAATCTCATCACAATCAACACAATTAAAAATGCCGGCAATCATTGCTAATATAGAGTACTTCGGATACAGTAAAGTATCCGAAATCTATTGTGCATGCCTGTAAATACTATGCACTTTCTTTTATACATGAAGTAACTTGTAGTAACGTATATCAATTTCATTATATATGAAATAGTTTAACATAATTAAAATACGCTGCAAAGAATGTTTCCTTCTATACTATTATGTAACGAAATTATTTTGTATGGCCCTATAATTGAATGATAAATATCCTTTGCATCTAATATTCTACAGAATGTATATTTTAGATCTCTGTATAAATGTATATCGATTCCATTATGTTCGAAAGGGCAGTAGCATGATTAAAATGCACATGAAATTATTTTTTCCCAATCACCGTAATCTAATGGAATACTCATGACTGTCGCTGTATTTGAACTATACATCCGATTTTCATAAAACTAGAAATGATTCGACAACAATCTGGAGCGATTATATACAGGGTGATTTTTTTTAAAGTCGTGAAAGTAAAATCCTGTAACAAAAGAACCACTGATCCAAATGACCTAAAATTTCACCAGTATGCTTCCAAAGCAATGGGAATTTTTTTGCCGTGATTAAAAAAAACTTAAAATTGCACCAACAGATGGCGCTGTATATGCAGTAAAGTCGGGAGATGAGCTTGTGCACGACGCACGCACAGTGGCAATAAAATCCTGAAGCATGCACACCTCGTGTTCGTTATTCTGATCTCAATCGCTGCGATTTCTGGCTCTGGGGGTACACAAGAATGGTATTGTGATGGTGTTACGCTGCCTGAAAGCACGCATTGTGCACCAGATCCACAGCATTCAGCCGTATATTCTTTGCTTTGTTGTGGAACATGCGGTTTCACCTTTCCAACTCGTAGGTGAAAACAGGGGACAGCACATTGAAAATCTCTTGTGTTAGTCGTGCAGTTCCGTATGAATGCTTTGCTCCATATTTTTATTTCGTTTTGTTTCTGTGAAGGTGTTCGCAGTGTCTTTACCCAATTTCTGCATTCTGTATGTTTTTGATATGCGTAATAAAATTTTGTTTTTCTTGAAGTACCGTGCATTGTTTTCCTCCCACAAACGATATTTTTTTTCTTTCTGTTAACTTACAGCGCCATCTGTAAGTGTGATTTTAAGGTTTTTTTTTTTTTTTTTTTTTTTTAACCACGCCAAAAAAATTCCCATTGCTTTGGGAGCATACTGGTGAAATTTCAGGTCATTTGGATCAGTGGCTCTTTTATTATAGGGTTTTACTTTCACGACTTAAAAAAAATCACCCTGTATCTTAAATTTCAAACCACTCGATTGGGTAGTTTTTGAGCTGTTAAAGCGGATGGAAAGACACACGGACGTACAGACTAAATGACGACCATAGGTGCTACCTATTTATATAATTACAAACGCATCTAAAAATGACAGTTTGTTAAAAAAATTTTAAAAATAGGGGATAACCACTGTTATTTTTATAGGTTATTTTCTAATTTATTGTTTAATAATATGTATTCGTTCGTATGGGAAGATAGTTTTCATTTAATTTGAAATAAATTCTTATTTTTTTTTTTAAAGAAATATTAGTTTTTATGGTTAATTCAATGATTGGAAGTATATCTCTGTACTATTATGTGCTTAATATGTCAGTAAATTTAGTAATTAATTTTAACATACACTTTAAGTAATTGTTTTTGTTATTTTCCTGTAATAACACAACCTTGCGATGGCTGTGTTTTTTAAGTTTTGAATAATTGCTTTTTTTTTTGGGGGGGGGGGGGGGTGTACTCTGATTTCGAAAATGACCTTCATTTTTAGCCATCACGTCAGGAATTTTCATAAATCTTAAACATGGATGTTAAAAAATAAAAAAAATAGCGAAAATGTGAAACATAAAATAGATGTGATGGTTGTGTTTTTTTAACTTTTGATAACAGATTATTATGTTTCTTTTTTACCTCAAAATCCGAAAACAACCTACATTTTTAAGAATCACGTCAGGATTTTTCGCAAATGAGGTATTCTTACAGCTAAACAGTTAAGTGGTCTAATGAAGGGAGGAGGGATTCACTGACCCTGCAGAAATATGTAGTTTCGTAAGACTTTGTGACAGGGTGTGGTTACTTTGTGACACTTGTTCTAGTTTTCGTATTTGGAATCTCCTGTTCCGTCCGGTGCGGTAGGAAAGCAAGCAGCATTGTCATCTCCTGGTACGGTGTGGCACATTACCTAACGACCATTTAACGAAGTTTTAACACGAAATCTGCAAAGTATACGAAGTGTCACAAAGTGACCGCACCAGTCACAAAGCTCACCATCTTACGGTATTCCATTTTAGAGACGATTGAGGAATTACCTAAGACGTAACTGGCCTTTCTGGTACTGAAGCGTATTAAATGATTAGAAGCACATTTCCTGTACTGTTATGTGCTTAATATGTCAATAAATTTAGTAATTAATTTTAACCCGGGAATGCTCGCGTATATCCATGATATGAACAATTAACACTTTTCCACCAATAAATTCAAACAAAAATCGCCATTTCATTTAATCGTTGACATTGCTCACAAAAATAATTTGACGATTACTTTTTGAAAATTAGTGGTGAGAAATGTAATAACCGTGCCCAGCCTGGGTATGAGATACCCTGCGCGAGCAATCTCGGTTTAACATACACTATAAAGAATTATTTTTGTTATTGTCTTGTAATAACACAAGCTTGCAATGGTTGAATATCGTATTTACGCTACTTTACTACTTTACTAAGAAGTGAGTCTATTAAGTGATTGTGACGATGTTGGCGGAGTACTGCTGCTAGATGTTACACCGAGATAACGCCATAGTGAACATAAAACGAAAAGCGCGAGGCAGAGTATGAGCTATCCAAAGAAACTTCCACACGTGGAATAAAGCTGTAAGGATTTTCCAAACACAATATTTTACAAGTTTCGCCGTAAAAATGCATAGTACAGTAGAACCCCGCTAATCAGAACTAATGGGGACCAGTCTCTGTTCGGATTACAAAAAATTCGGATTATCCGAAATTGCAATAAAATGGAAAAGAAAAAGATGCCTGTTAAAAATATGCAAGTTATAAGCCGTCAGTAGTATAATAAACATCCTCTAATCCGGCATTCTGGATAATCTGGCACGACGTTCGAGAAAAAATAGTATATTTTAACCACTCCTGATGTTTATAATAATCCAATGTAACGTCAGAATGAGAAATTACATAACAACCCATTACAAACGGTTCAAAATTGCGAATCTATAAAGAGTTATGTCACTACGTCGACGAGGAGGGATAAAAAACGTTTCTGTAGATAATTTGCGAAATCAAATTGTTCAAAGTAAATATTTTTCTTTTCATTTGAATTAAATATTTTTTCACTTAAAAAAAGAATTTTATAGTGACTTCCAAACAAACTGATATTCGAGATTTTTTTAAGATGGCTTCTACAAGTAGGCCTACAGTACACGTTTTCATTTTATATTCGTGTACAACGCCATAGTGAACATAAAAGGAAAAGCGCGAGGCAGAGTATGAGATATTCAAAGAAACTTCCACACGTGGAATAAAGCTGAAAGGATTTTCCAAACACAATATTTTAAAAGTTTTGCAGTAAAAATGCATAGTACAGTAGAACCCCGCTAATCCGAACTAATGGGGACCAGTCTCTGTTCGGATTACAAAAAAAACCCGATTATCCGAAATTTCAATAAAAATGGAAAAGAAAAAGATGCGTGTTAAAAATATGCAAGTTATAAGCCCTCAGTAGTATAATAAACATCCTCTAATCCGGCATTCTGGATAATCTGGCGCGATCGACTTTCGAGAAAAAATCGTTTATTTTAACCACTCTTGATGTTTATAATAATCCAATGTAACGTCAGAATGAGAAATTACTTAACAACCCATTACAAACGGTTCAAAATTGCGAATCTATAAACAGTTCTGTCAGTACGTCGACGAGGAGGGAAAAAAACATTTCTGTAGATAATTTGTGAAATCAAATTGTTGAAAGTAAACATAATTTTTTTCATTTGAATTAAATATTTTTTCACTTTAAAAAAGAATTTTATAGTAACTTCCAAACAAACTGATATTCGAGATTTTTTTAAGATAGCTTCTACGAGTAGGCCTACAGTGCACGTTTTCATTTTATATTCGTGTACATATGTTGTACCTTTACATTATTGAGTTATTTTTTTATTCTATTCAAGCTGTGCAAGGAATAAAAAACATGCTTTACTGCCATTTTTTGTTCAATTCTAGTTTTTACGCGTTTTTCCTTGCATTCATCCAGTAATACTGAAAATTTCGTAAACTAATCTTTTCAGTTAATCTGTACAAGTATAATTTTCGAAAGTAAAATCGGTTCAGATTAACCAGAATTTCGGATTAGCAGGTTTCTACTGTATAAGAAAAAAATATGAATAAATTATTATTAAAAAAAATTAAATCTATCTTAAAGTGTCGTATTTTCGTAAAATTTTGACTTTTTTAAAGTTTAAAAATTTCCAGTTTCTAAAAAATCCGGACTTGAAAGTAAGGAAAAAAAAAAACAAAAAACAAAACAAAAAATATATGAGGGTCATTTTCGAATTCTGATGTATTCTCAAAATGCACAAGAATAAATTATAAAAAGCTAAAAAACAAAACCATCACATACTATCAGATTTTCGCTACTTTTCTACTTTTTGACTTTGTAAATTTGTAAGTTACTGTTTGCGTAAAATACTGATGTAATGGTTAAAAAAGAGGGCAATTTCAGATTAGCGCTATAAAATACACAAGAATCAATTATGAAAAGATTAAAAAAAACAAAACAAAAAAACAAAAAAAAACATGCCACAACCCAGATTTTGCAAGCTAGTGTAATAAATACAAATAATTATTTATAAAAGTAGAAAATGCCTATAATTTAGCAAATAAATAAGAAAGATGATATTTCTGGAGTATATGTAATTCCACTGAAAACAGAAAATATTTATCTCGAATACATAGGAATGACTTTTTGAAAACTTAAAGATCATATTAAAGAACATTTGAGAGATTTGAAGTACAACCGGCACAGCAACAGCCCTGTCAAAACTTAACCAGAAGCAGAATATGCAAGTTAATTTCGAAGATGCTAAAATTATATGCCCCTTAAAGAATTATCATGAATTATTTATCCGTGAATCGATAGAAATTATTACTAAAGATAATACCGTTTGCAATGACGTTTTATTCTACAACATACCTAAAATTTTGTTCAGTTTGCTTAAAGATTCAAAAAACAAGTAATAATCCACTTCCCTCTATATCCATATTTTGTTTCCCTCTATCCCCTTATCTATATTTCATATGGAATCGCCCAAAGTTTTCCGGATCTGAAACTGACTTTATCTTTCCCTTCTTTCAACACTAACTACGTGAAATTTGAAAAATAAGACGTTAATAACAGTGTTACTATTATTATTATTATTATTGTATTCTCTGACGAAGGCTATATTTATAGCTGAACATACTAAAGAATTAAACTAATTTAACATATATATAGATATTTTTGTCCTAAGTGTTTTTCATGTAGTGTAATTTTTAAGCCTATAATTAACTTCATTATAAAATGTTTTTCTCAAAAATTAAAGCTATTTTTTATCTACAATTAGAGACAATTTTCCTTATGACTTGCCTGAAAATACTGAAGTTTCAATTTAAAAACGTGCATTTAAAAAGTTAAATATTTAATCATAATAACTTGAAATAATGAAATTTAGAATTTAATAAAAGAGAATCGTTTTATTAAAATTTAGGAAAGCTACTTAATTCACGTATATGAATGATAATCCTTTAAATTTATCAGCTGTTAAATTTATTCACATGTTGGGTTACCACATATTTCACTGTTACAACTGTGAAATATCTACGTTGCTGTTAGCGTCATCAATCAATGCCACTCCAGCTTCAGTATATTCATCTTTCTGTCTCAAACTAGAATTTAGTTAGTTCACCTGAATTGTGTTATAGTTTACTTTCGTTAACCACATAAAATAAATGTGTTTTATTAACCATCTGTATGTAAATATTCGAATTTAAAAAAGTAATATTTAAAGTACAGTTTTAACATATCTTTTCCTTAAATTAATTCACCACGATTTACAATGAAATATGTTTTTTAGAAATGCGCAACTTTATAGTATTTGATTGACCCTCTGACAGTCTTGGAAAAGGACAAAATTGTAATGTTTTCTCTGCATTTTGTTTTAAATGCTAAAAATAAACATGATTCTTTCAATATTTTATATTCAAAAAACTTAATAACGAATATGAATGCAACCCTTGGAAGTATTAATCATTGTTCAATGTATTAATAATGCATTAAATAAATAAAATTATATTAATTTAAATATTTATTGTATTGTAGTGAAACCTGGACCTTAGTGAACGTATTAACACGGGCTTGTCAGTGAGGGGGTTTTAACTCGCTGCATTTTAACATTTTTAAACGATATGAAATCTACATCAGTAGTTACTAAATGCTAAAGAAAAAAAAATCGTTTAAAAATATTGAAATGCATCTTTAAAAAAATACATTCCTTGCGATTAACATTAGGGAACGGGTGTTTTCGCCTAACTGAAGTAGACCGTTAACTCAAATTCAATTATAAAAGCTATAAGTTTGGATAATATATATTTACTAGAAAGGTAGACCGTCAAAAATGACGGAAATTTAGATACAAAGATATATACAACTCATGTGCAAGAATATGAGTTTTCTCGCTTGTTCCGCAGTGATAGATGAAAATAACACATTTTAAGAACGAAACACATTTATGAAAAACTGTGTACAGTAGAAGACCACTAATCTGCACAGTTTGGTTCCAAGTGTTATGCAGATTTGAGGCTTTTTGCGTTCATGTCTATTCAATCTTTGTTTACATTTTTTTAAATTCATATATTGGACAATTTAGATTGTTGAGCCTTAAAAATAAATAAATAACACACTTGAAGGAAGGTTAAAAACTATTAAATTATCGTATACGATTTCATGAAATGGTATTATATGATATTATATGTGTGTGCTTCTCGATCTTGGTTACGACGTTGGCGAAATTGACTGCAACTTGTCATAATCCTAATAGTGTGGGCCGCTATAACAAAAAAGTAACCAGTTTTTAGTAAAATTTCTGATATAAAGTAGCTTTCAAAAACTTGTGTAAAATTGCAGGCCGTTCTCGTGTTATGTCAGTCCTAGGAATAATATTTCTAACACTGAAGATTTTCCATGTATATATGGAATTTTGAAAAGCTTCTCCAAAAGAAAGGCCCTGAAATGACATTGTAATTCCTCTAACTTCAAAGTTTAATCGGGCCCTGATGTTGAGTACTGAAATCCAATAAATACAGTTATTTTGAATATTACAACAGAATTAAACAGTTAAACTTATTTAACTTAAACCCGCTGTTACTTCCCGATGTTATTTTTTAGTATTAAGAAAGAAAATTATTTAAAATTTTCAAATCATGCATTTATGATTTTTTTCCGTCTTTAATAACTAAATAATGAAAAAATAGGCTTTTGTTCTGAGCTCATAAATATGACAATAAAATAATGTAACTAAGAGACATTGCAAAATTAAATCTTTGTGATTAGCAACCATAAACAAACGATAAAGCCACCATTTTACCTACTATGACGTCATTAGAATATTGTCCATTGATTGTTGGAGAACTTACTTTGTGAATGATTACCTCAATGATTTAATATTTTTGACGTTTCACGATGAATGAATCACTTGTGTTTGTTTAGGTTTATGGAATGAGATATTAAGCTGTGAACCTAATTTCAATTGAAGTTATCCAAGGATATATGCATTTTTAATCGAAATTAAAAACAATGCTTTGATCTCGAAATAAAAATTTTTAGTTTGTTTAATTTGTTATTTCTGTTAATTATTTATTTAAGTACTTTTCCATTATAGCGCATTTTTAAAAAAAAAGCTTGGCGCGATTCGGGCATCAGAAAGTGAGACATGTTGCGAAAATATATAAACAGCTATGAAAACAAATCTAATGAGCTTTTATCTTTGTTTATATATGCACTTATATACATAAAAAAATAATTTCTAAATATATATAAATTTTTTTATATACAAATTACGGCACAGATTTCAGATATGAACCGGGATACCTAACTGACGCCAAAATGGTGTTATTTTGCCTGCTATGGTAACCCGGCTATTGTTTTTTATTTTTTATTAATAAATTTTTATTTTCTGTTTTTTAATTATATAAACTGCTTTCTTCTATAGTTATTATTCAAACTTTTATTTATAGTCATTTCCTTTTCAAAATGATAGCAAATAATTGAAAAATATATAAGTAACTGGTATTCGAAAGCGAGATTTATGCCAAATTGACGTCATAGAAAAATCACGCCAACCCCCATGCGTATATGACATCTGTGCAAAAATTACTTCTGTTTCTTTATAAAAATGGGTAAATAGATTTTTTTATATTAAATTGTCGGCACAGATGTCATATACGCCCATATTGGCGCGATTTGTTTTTTGACGGCGATACTTACGCACCGGGTACTTAACTGGCGCCAAACTGTCATTTTGTTTGTAATGGTAACCCGAATGTTGTTTATGCTGTTGACGTTTTCGCCAAATTGGCGTCGGAAAAAAATCGCGCCAATATGACATCTGTGCCAAATTGTATACATATGGAAAAAATTGCTTGCGAGTATGAAGCAGTAAATAGAATGCCAGAAAATACGTTTGCAAACTTCTTTCTCGCCAAGAAACTTTTCTCCGAAGTATTGTACATAAACAATGATTGCTAGAAATGCATTTTTAATTATGATATACGCTTTTATGTTACACTACATTTATGCATACTGTACTGTGTGTATAAATGCTACAGTTCATATGCAGGGCTACACAAAAGAATTCGTAAGGGTTACTGAGTATGAGAGTAAATTGCTTAAAGATGGTTTTTACAGGAGTTATGCATTTTTACGCTGAACTGCATTTAGTTTCCCAAGAAATGTTTGTAGAATATAGATAAAATGATATACATGGTCACGCAAAGAATTTGATACATAACCGTCTATGGATGATAATATCTGGAAATGTGATTTCAGTAGTTTTAAGAGTAGTTTAAATTAAATTTTAGCTAAATAGTGGCATGTAATAACGGTACTATCGGCTATCGACGGTAACTGCTGAAATCAATTTTTAAAAATTTTTATGCGTTTTCTAAAATGTTTGCTTAGTTATCTTGGTACTTCTTAGTTATCCCGTCGACCAAATTACTGTCGCCAAATTGTAAGATTAATTGCCAATAATGGTTGCCATTAATTAATTGTATGATTAAATGCCAATAATGGGCAATAAAACCATTAATTCGACGTTTTATTTGTATTTTTGTTAATGTTTTACTATTGATTTGGCGATATATATAATTTGGCGAAATTGGTCGATGGGATATCTAAGAAGTAACGTTATCTTATTTACCTTATTTCCCTAAATAACGAAGTTTTGTTAAAGCATTCAGGATGTGTTGGAAAGTGTTTCATATTCTATGCTTTACGCATGATTTTTCTTTCTTCTCTAGTCTTATTTTGCATTTATTTTATTCTTAATTTTTAAGTCTTATACTGCTTTATAGAAACTTTGGCACAGTTGTCATATACGTTATGATATATTGGTGCGATTTTTTTCCGCCGCCAATTTGGCGAAAACATCAACAGCATAAACAACAACATCCGGATTACCATATCAAGCAAAATTACGACACTTTGGCGCCAATTAAGTACCCATTGTGTATATGACATTGGCGTCAGAAAAAAATCGCGCCAATATGGATAATATTAATCTTTAATTATATATTAAACTTTAATATTTAATGTTTAAACTCTTCGCTCCACTCCCCTTGCATATAGCACAAACTATAACACGGATAGCGCAAAATAATAGACAGTTTGGTACTTTTCCACTGTAGGGGCTTTGGCATTTAAAAAAAAAAGCTTGGTGTAATTTGGGCATCAGAAAGTGAGATTTGGGTACTTTTCCGTTATGCTGACACCATTGTCGCCAAGCGTAATAGTTGGCGCAAAATTGTGAATTGAAGAATTTGAAAAATAAAAGAAAACAATTGTCGATACTAAAGTGAGCACTTAAAAAATATAACATTTGCAAATTCCAGACTTTTACGAACTATTTCATCAAATGACAAACATATACTTAAAATAAGTGAACAAATAACTGCTATAAAATAAAGCAATAAAATAACTCATATTAAACTGCTGGCATAAAATTACAAATATCTTTTAGCATTTTGAAATAATTGGCGCATTAGCATACATTTTGGCATGGTGTCCGTATAACGGAAAAATATCGAGATTTGTTGTCAAATCATATAAACAGCTATGAAAGCAAATTTGATGAGCGTTTTTGTTTGTTTTATATGTATATTATTGATGTTTTTATGTACAAATTACATCTGTTTCTGTATAAAATTAGTGAAACGGCTTTTTTTATGTTAAATAAATCGTATAAATATCGAAAAAAATGCGTGTGTATATAAAATGAAACAGTGAATAGGTTCCGGGAAAATATGTTACCAAATTTCCTTTTTCGCCAAGGCACCTATACTGGAAAAGTACCTAAAGCACATTAAAATCGCGCAGTTAGGAGCTCACACAGTACACCGTTGTCTATTGGCGGTTATTTTATTAGTCGCATCGGGAGGAAGATGTAAAGATGTACTTTAAATTCTCACCCATAGATTTCGAAAAAATATCTTAAAAGAGTGGAGTTTAAATTAAATGTCGGTGACCTCCATTATGAAAGATTAATGGTTTTAAATGGGAATTTCGCCAAATTAGCCAGCTATCGCCAAGTTGGCTAACATTTGGCGCTACTGTGGTAATCCTGCATTAATATTTTTCAACAATTACTCATTTCAATGAGGCGGTCCTACCGGAATAGTGAGGGACACACAGAGACTTGGATTTTATATAAATAGATAATATAAGTTGGATGTTGCGTTGAACATTGTTATAGTTAAATTTGTCGTTAAATAAAAAGTTTTTCAAACTGAAATTGTCGCATTTAAAAAACATTAAAATATCTAATAATAGCTTTTGCACTCAAAATGCTAAATAATAACATAAAATAATTTAATTAAAAATGGCAGAAAAATTCTGAAATGCGAATTCTATTATATAATCTATACTAATATTATAAAGAAGAAAAAATTCCTGTTTGTGTGTTTGTTGGAAGTAATCTCTGGAGCTACCGAGCCGATTTCAAAAGTATTGGTATCAAAATGATTGTGTTAGTCCCACTTAAAACATAGGCTATATCGTATGTCCATGCCACTAACCCAAAGTGGGTGCAAGAGCAATAAACATTCTAAAAATGCGATTTTTGTGTTATTGAAGGGCCTAGAAACATGAAATTTAGAATGGTAGTTACTTATAAGATATAAATGATCTCTAAGAATATTTCTTGCATTCGAAATTTCAAGGGGAGTGAAAATGCGCAAAAAGAGTTCTAAAAAACTATCTAAATAGTGATTTCTACGAGAGCTCAGTAATAACGAACCGATTAAAAAAATAATGGTGTCGAAATGATGTTGAAAGCCCTTGCTCCAACATAGGCTATGTTTTATGTCGGTGCAACTACCCCAAAGGGGGTGCAGCAGCAAAAAACATTCTAAAAATGCAATTTTTGTGTTTCGGAAAGGCCTAGAAACATGAAATTTGGAATAGTAGTTACTTATAAGATATAAATGATCTCTAAGAACATTTCTTAAAACATTTGAAATTTAAAGGGGGTGAAAATGCGTAAAAAGAGTTCTAAAAAACGTTATAAATGGCGATTTCTACGCAATCTCAGTAAGTAATGAACCAATTTAAAAAAATGGTGTCAAAATGATCGTTACAGCCCTTTCACCAACATAGGCTATATTTTTTGTCGGTGCCCTACCCCAAAGGGGGTGCAGGAGCAAAATATGTCCTAAAATGCGATTTTTGTGTTATTGAAGAGCCTAGAAACATGAAGTTTGGAATGGTAGTTACTTATAAGATATAAATGATCTCTAAGAATATTTCTTAAAATTTTCGAAATTTAAAAGGGGTGAAAATGCGCAAAAAGCGTTCTAAAAAACGTTGTAAATGGCGATTTCTACGCAATCTCAGTAAGTAACGAATCGATTTAAAAAATAATGGAGTCAAAATGATGGTGACAGCCCTTGCTCCAATATAGGCTATATTTTATGTCGGTGCCATTACTCCAAAGGCGGTGCAGGAGCAAAAAACATTCTAAAAATGCGATTTTTGAGCTACTGAAGGGCCTAGAAACATGAAATTTGGAATGGTAGATATAAGATAAAAATGATCTTTAAGAGCATTTCTTTAAAAAATCGAAATGTATGATGGGTGGTAATGCGCCAAAAGCGTTCTAAAAACGTTCTAAATCGTGATTTCTACGCAAACTCCGAAAGTAGCAAAATGATTTCTAGACTGTGGTTGGAAATTGATCATGACAGCCTTTGCTTCAACATAGGCTCTATTGCATGTTAGTGCCACTACCACCTGGAATTTGTAGGAGCAAAAAACGTTCTAAATTGCGATCTCTGTGATACTGAAGAGGCTAGAAACCTTAAATATGACATGGTTGTTACTTATAAAATATAAATGCTCTCTAAGAACTGCCGAAAATAAATTCGAAATTTAGAAGTGGTGAAGCGAAGGGAAGTGGTGAAAAGCGTACTAAAACGAGTCCTAAATTACGATTTCTATGCAATCTCAGGAAATAGTAAGCCGATTACAAAAGTAGTGGTTGCAAATCAATGGTGACAGTCTCTAATTCCACAGAGGTTATGTTTCATGCCAGTGCCACTACCACATCGGGTTTGGCAGGAGAAACAACAAATGTTCTAAAAAAACCTTTAAAAACTTTCTGAATTACCATTTCTATGGAATAGTAGGAAATACAAAACCGATTTCAAAATTAATGTTGCCAAATTAATGGTGACAGTTTGTGTTTCAACATAGGCATTTTATGTTAGTGCCACTGCCCCCAATGCGTACTAAGAACGTTTTATCCAAAACTTCAAATGGATACTGAAATGAACGTATGAAATGAGCATAAAAGCTTCAAAATATTTTCTAAATTAGCATTTATTTAGTTTTAGTTCTTTTTATTAATTTAAGTCTCCTTTTTGCTTAATGTATTGTAATAATGAGGTTTAGTTAAACTGTGTTTTAAATAGTAATTTTTGAATTATTCCTAAAAGTATTATTTTTTAATAAAAGTTAGACATATAAATATCATTTAGCATATTTCCACTGTTACGCGAGCAAAGCCGCGGGGTTTGCTAGTATATTATACAATATAGCATTTTATATGCTAATATTAGGATAATTACATTAATTAGATTTTATGATAACTAGGTACTTAATTCGCATGTAATAAATGATAATCCGCTGTGAATTTTATTCAGATGTTCGGATTCCACTTATTTCGCTGTTGTATCTCAGAAAGCTACACTGCTTTGAACAACATCCTTCAATATCACACTTGCCTTGGCCTATTCACCTTTCTGCATTAAAATATAATTTAATAAATTTGCTAAAATTGTATAATAGTTCACTTTTGTTATTTACAAAAAATACGCGCGTTCTATAAGACACATACAGTACAGTAAGACACAGACGTACAGATTTTTTTTTTTTTTTTTAGAGATTACTGAAATAACATGACTCCATCTTAAATAGGACGTCCTCATCACAGCAACGTAGAATCATTACATATCATGAGACAACATTGAATTAATTGCGTATGATATGATTTAATAGAATAAAGATATTTTCTATTTTTGGAATTTTATATTAGCTGCACACTAGAGGTCAGTTACGAAATAGTATAGCATTTATAGAAAGCTTTGTGATTCTGATTTTTTAAACATTTAAGCACTTAATTCGATTACATATCTGAAAAATTCGTATTTTATTTATTTATTTGTGAAATTTATTTACTTTTGAAGTTTATCTGTGAATTTACTAACGTTGGATATGATTTTAAAGTGAAAAGTAACATAAAAATTTCACTGCTGCAAAAATTATAATGTTATTAAGAAATTACAAAATTGAATCTCATAAATATTTCTATACAAAAGAAGGTTTAATTTTTCAAATGAAGCAAATAATAAATTCCTCTGTTATACTAGTTCTTATATTTGCTTGGTCCCCAGATTTGCGACATTCTTATATGCCTTCTTAACTATGTTGTGATAAAAAAAATATATCTCTGACACCAATTCGTATTTTTAAGTGATCGTAATATCCATTTTTCTAATGGTCTTACAAATATGATTTCAGGAAATTTCAGGATAAAAGTATAATGCACAATTGTTTTACAGAACAACTAATATTATGAAGATCCAAATTTCCATTGTTACTCTTTATTCAATTTACAGTTTACTCTTTGTTAAACTGGACATTTGCAAAATTGAGATGTTTTCACTGATGGTTAATCATTCCGAAAAATTGATGTAAATTACATGAAAAATTTTTAAGCTTATAAGAGCTTCGTTTTAGCACTAGTTGTCTCAGAAATCTGAACTACTGAATTCTTAGAATAAAGTGTAGAATTTTGTTTCAAACACCCTAAAGTTGGGAAGGAAACGATTTTCCGTATTTATCAGTTCGGCTTTTTTTCTACCTAAAATTCATTAAAATTTATTTTATTTGCACTGTAACTCAAGGATATTCATTCTACAAAATTATACAATATTACAATACTTACGTATGAGCCTATTTATGAGCTATATTTTAGTACGAAATATGAATCAAGACTGATTTCTGGAATTTTTCGGATGATGTTATTTTACAGATATTTGTTAAAAAGACAATCAGGTTCTAAAGGCCTGGCTTGCCATTAACCATAATTTTTTAATGGACTTAAACGTCACTAAAATTAGTTTTATTTGCAATGCCACTAATCCACATTGATACTGCAAAATTGTGCAATTTTGCAATAACTAGATATATAAACATTTGCCATTTTTAAAGCATCGTTTAGCTACGTGTTTAATAATATTTGAGCAGGAAATCGATATAAACATGAAAGGACCGTTATTAATTACTCCTGTAGAAAGGGTCCTTTTCTTTCGAAATTTTAGAGCTAAAACAAAGATGCGCATTATTGGCAAAATATTTACGGCAACTATATGAAGCAATACATGCTTTTGCACTAAATGACTAAAACCGCTGAACAACCGTTCCCGAGATAGAACTTTTTTCAGTCTCCCCTTTTTCTTCCACCATAATCGTATGAAAGATACGGCAAAGTCGAATTTTTTCAGCAGCAGTTTTGTTGCCGTTTACCTTATGTAAAATTCGCAGTTTGCAAGCAACAAGACGGTGTAACGTAGTCTTTTTCTCGTCGTAATCTCACAACCTGTGAAAACAGAATAAACGCAAGTACACAGAATAAACATAAGTAAAGAGAATAAACGAAACTACAGCGAAAATCGCAAATACACAGTACTAAACGTTTAATGGAACAATTGAACAATGAAAATCTTTTTCATAGGTTTTCTACACTGTAAAAAAAATCTGTAATTCTACAGATGTAAAGTTACAAAAATCTGTATGATTACTAAAATTTTATGCGTGCACAGTACAAAAAAAGATGTAAACCTACAAAATTAGTTTTCGTAAACCTACAGAAATCTGTAGTTTTACAAAATAATCTACTAAGATTGCAGTAATATTTTAACTGTAACCGGGATTGCAGTTACATTAAATGTTCTAAGCATCCCAGTTTTCTAAATAATTCTTAGTATCCTTATATATTTTTTGATTTATGGTGCAAAAGTGTATCTGTTACATGAATTTTTGTTGTTGCCGTTACATAAAAATTTCTAGGAATCCCAGTTTCCTTGAAAAATATTAGTAACTTCGCAGATTTTTTTAACAGTGTAGTTGCGGAGCAACTTTACATTTAGGTGACATGTAAGCGGCTTACAGAGACATTAGTGGGTCTATAAAGAAGCTAAAGTTAAATTGTAGTAAATATTACATAATTGAAAGAATAAATAAAGAATTTAAAATATAATAATAAAATTAAAATAATTAAATAAGAATAAGAAATAAATAAACTAACGAAAATGAAAATTGAAAACATATAATTAGTTTTTTAACTGTCGAAAATGCTACCGAAGATTAGACGTCACCTCTCACAACAAAGACCTGTTTCGGTAATCATAGATTTAAATTCAAGATATGTAAAATATTCACAAAAGTAACAGACTATCAAATATTTTTTTTATAGTAATTAAAAAAGATGCAAGACAAAAAGAAAGGTTAACTAGAAAGACGGAAAAACAACTCAGGTTTCATCTTCGACGATCAATGCGTATTTGTACATTTTTCTATTGACTGGGTTGGAGACCTCGTAGTCTGCCCAAAAGTAAAAATTTCTCTTCTGCCACGGCTAGTATCCTCCCGAACAGCAAATTTTTTCAAAAAAAAAAAAAAAAAAAAAAAGAAGTGAATTCAACATTAATTAAAATTAGCAAAACCATGCTTTGTTCGGATTCGCGAAGCATTATTTAATAAGATAAATATTTGAAAGTATCAATATTTTTTTTATTATTCTTGCATCTTTATTAAGCAAAAACGTTATTTTATGTTTTGGCGCATTTTAATTTTAAAAATGTAAATTCAGCCAAATAACTAAGCATTTCCTCTGAATTTTTTATTTATGATATGACTGGTATAAGTAAAAATATTTTCGAAGTAAAATGTTACAAAATATTTATAATAACGAATTTAACAATTAATTTTATTTGTTTACAATTCTTTTGTTGCCACTATACAAAAAAAATCATAATATAATTCTTTAAAAATGCGCAAGTATCGGCTGACTTCACATAATAATAAATTGTGTATTTGAATTCTTAACACTGAAAAATACTTTTATAATTGAATGTAAATAATTGAATTTTCACAAATTTTAATTCATTAAAAATTTGCTGTAATTTTCATAAAAAGGTATTTTAAAAATTTCATAAAAGAAATCGTAACTCCATGATTTATTTTTTCTTCTGAAAATATACGTGTTTCATTTTTTATTTGCAAAAATTCGTCCGTAATGGAAAAACATGTAAAATAAATTAAAATAATAATTTTTTTAGCGTTATTCTGTAAAAAAATAATATTGTGCAAATATACAGATCATAATTTATTTTTATTTTTAATTTCAAGTCAAAATACTGAATAGTTTTTTTGTAAAGTGTACGACAAAATGTAATTTGTGTAGCCTAGTAGAGGTTTCGCTTCGCTCATCCTAATAATATGTTGTGCATTATGTACGAAACAATTTCTTTTCCCATTTTTCCTGATGTAAAATATGGGGAGTATTATACATGAGAATATATATCATTAAAGAAATAATAAAAATACACAGAAGTTTAGTTTATAATAAAATAATTGCTTGGAATCGGTATTCTTTTAAAGAGCAAAAGTAGGAATGGTTCAAAATGTCATCAAATAGCTAGCGATGGCGCGATTGCGTTTTCAGAAGGTACTCAAATAAGAATTATTATAAAAACATTTCCATGGACTCTTTATTAGACTGAATTATCAATTTAGGATATTGTGTAAGTTATTGTATACTGGAGTTCATTTTCTTCTTTTGATGTTTATGTGATAGTGTGTGTGTTCAAAAATTAATCTTTTCCGGTTCTCTGTATACGAAATTGTATAGGTAACACTTGTGCATAAATTTCTTCCATATGTACCGAATTTTTGGTGATAGTAAATTGGGAATACACCAAATAGCCAATTGTTTCATAATCACCTTGATTTATGTATTACCATAAGAAGCATTCATCTTATCATCTCATATCGGCGACATTTTGAGCTACTACAATCATTTTTATTTTGGATCTTAACAAATACCTTATACTGATATTGATAGTCGAAAAAGTTAATATTTAAAAAAAACAAATACTCCTGTAATTTGGCAACAGAGCTTTCCGCCTAAAACGTAGGTAAAAATACCGTAGTTTCTAAAAACTATATCTATTCAAAGCATAAATCGCATGAAAAATAAACATACCTAAGGGAGTTAACTATACCCTGAACTCTAGTCTATATCATAGTATAACTCTTTGGTACTAAGAACCTTCAATTTAAATTTTTCAACTTATTTTGATTTACAAAAATAAATAAATAAATAAATAAATAAAAATAAACAAAAAAAATAAGATTTAAACAGTTGCCTACTTCTAATACTGTTTAGTACATTATAGCTAGGATTAAAGTTTTTAAAATACATTTTTTTTTCAATATTTTTTAAAATTTCATTATAAATGGAAAAATAATTTGTTCAAATGTTTTTTACAATTTAGAAAATTTGCAATAAGTTAAATTGTAAAAAAAAAGTACAACGCATAACATAATTAATTAGTTTAACATTTTACATTGTATAAATATAGAATAAATGATAAAAAAAAAATACAAATATGTTGAAACAGGTATAAAAGAATATTTCTGCGTTTAAAAAGATATAAGTAAACAAATTGTGAAAACTTCCATTTTCAAATTACTGAGCATTTATTTTTCTCATTAAAACTTGAAACATAGTTTTCTTCAACTGCTAACAAAAATACAACAACCGAAGACAGTAATTAAATATTTCCCATTTCTATTCGAAATATATTAATTTTCAGATCTTTAATAACATATTAATAAAAGATGCCACGGGAAAAAAAACTGCATCTTTAGCAAATAACATCATATTAATTGGAGGAAATGTTTAAACTTTGTTAAGTTTTCTCTTATTAATTAAAACAATTTCTACAACTAATAAAAGTCTTTACGAATATACATTCTACGCGGGGTAACTTTGAAAGGAACATGCTGTTTTATTATTTTGATTCAACACCGTTTCCTCTTTCTGCAAGTAAAAATAAAAGAAAACTGTAGTCACCAGAAATTTAAAATAAATTTTCTCGAATTAACTTTCTCAAAACACTTCATTGGATTTCTTGGAATTCGCCTTGTAATTGCCGTGTCTCGTAATTAAAATATTTTCCGGAATGGCACACAGTTAAAGAAGAGACATGCGCGAAGCGGTAAGGAAATAATCAAGAAGTTTATTTACACTTAGCTAATTTTTCTATTGAGTTTTAAAGTTGAAGAGCGCAGAGCATCTGCTTAAGAAGATACATGTTTTATCTTACGAAGGCATTTTCGGAAGTTAATTAAAAATTTAATTTAGGGTCATTATTAAAAAACGAAACAATGTAACTAACAAATGTTTTGATTTTTCTATTTTGTAAAATTAATATTTTCTAAGATTCCCTACGACTCGGAAGTAGTCGTTATATTAAAATCCGATAACTTTTTAATTAATTCTTCATATAAAATTTTGAAAGAACGCTAAGAATGCTTTTGGAACAACCTTTATAAATTATTTCTAGTAAAATGCTGAATTCCTCATTTCTTTGAATCAGAAAATGCATTACTAATTATGAAATTTAACCGAAAAAAAAAATAAATACTTGAGCCAAGAATCATATTTATATCTGAATTAATGCACTTTATCAATGATTTCGTGTATTTTTAAACATTTATTTTAGCGTTTTGTCTTGCAGCACTATTTTCACACATACAGCGCTGTTTGATGAAAAAAAAAATAGTAATTCTAACAAATACATTTTTCATTTAGTGTAGTTGGTAGAATCTGAATGTCTACTTTCATTATATTGAGATAATTACACTATTAATTTATTAGAATTGTTAATGTAAATGAATGCCTTCTCAAAAAAGAAAAAAAAAGTAAAAAAAAAAAGTAAAAAATCTGATATTAATGACGTATTTTATATAAGCACTTTATTGAGGGATAAGTCTAATAATTACTGTTATATTATTATGGATTATCTTATTTAACCCTTTAGCGGGCGGTGTCCAGAAAAAAGGACACCTAATTTTAATTCCAAATCTGACAAATGGCACCAAGAATATGTAATTAAAATTTTCCTTTTATAAAGTACGAGAAAATGAGCAAGTTTTTATTGTCTAATAAATTCGTTTGTAAATTCTGGTGTGAATCCATCATTTCATCATTTTACAAACAGACTTATTCAGCGCCAGAATGGGTTAATACACTCTCTATACTGTGCTTATTACTCCTTAGTAAACTTCAATTAATAATTTTGAATAGCTATTTTTGCATTTTATAATCGACACATTTATGTAGTTTTAATTTTTTTAAATATAATCTTAAAAAAATTAACAAATAATTTCCATTTTATACTTAAAGAAAAAAAGCCCCTCCCCTTCCTTCCGAATTGGAAGAAAATTCCTCGCTGCACTTTCTCTTAGCATTTAATTCTGTTAAGTTTCTCGAAAAGATTAAATTTGCTATGTTTATTAAAATCAGAGAAAAAATATTATTTTGTTAAATTTCAAAATCCAGGGGCGTTAGAGTTCCTTTTTCGAACCACTACAACGTAAATTCAATACTGCCTTCGTCCACCCCTTTCAGATAAAATCTAAACACATAAATTTAAAAAAAACTGAAAATTAATTTCTATAAAGGATTTATTGGGAAAAAGCGCCCCCCCCCCCCCCCGGTTTAGATAAAATTTTATCACATAAATATTTAAAAAACTGAAAATTAATTTCCGTGAAGGATTTGGGGAAAAAGCGCCTCCCCTCCACTCCCCCATCATAAAATTCTTAGCTGTTCACTCTCTTAGTTTTTAATTATTTCAATTATACAAAAAAAAAAAAACGTCCTTTTTAAAAAGAGAATTTAGTCAATTAAATTTCAAAATTCAAGGAGCACTGTTTCATGTAAGAAATAAGTTCATAACAATCGAATTGAAAATATGTACAATTGACCCCCCACCCCACCCCACCCCTCCAATAAGGACTAATTTTTAAATCCCCATTCTAAATTGATAAATTCTATCATAAATAAACTTCAAAATCATTTATTTTTCTGCAACAAATAATTATGACCATATTCAAACCATTCATTAAGCAAAGACAATTCCACAAATGAATTATAATAATCCAGCCATATTCTAATTATCCATTAAACATAGAAAAAACCCTAATAATATATTAACCTTATTAATTGAAACTTGGAGGATAACAACATCGATAAATTCTATGTCTTATGAATAATCTTATAATAATCGATAACCCTCTATCTTATAAAAATATCAACACACAGCAGAATCAACTCTTCACCCATTACCCGCATTTAAAATCGTTTACAAACACGACCCCAGTGGCGAAGTAAGTAAAGCATCTGGCTTCCAAACCGGATATAATGAGTTCTGTCCTCAGAGGAAAAGAAAAGCCGGCCTAAGTTCTCCTTCTAAAAGCTGTAGGTACTTCAGAAATTCTCCAAAGATGGCACCACCAGCGTCATTTTTTTTCTAACCGGGAGAATAGCAAAAAATAAAAGCAAGTGATGCTAGAAAAATAATGCTAGAATAGCAAAAATTAAAGGCAAGTGATACTAGAAATGTAATGCCAGCATAGCAGAAATTAAAAGCACGTGATGCTAGAATATTAAAAACAACTGATGGTAGAAATGTAATGATAGACTAGCAACAAAAAAAAGTTTATGTTGCTGGTGAATTACTGCTAGAAAGCAGAAATTACAAGCAAGTGGTGGTCTTGATTGCTACTAGGCCAGCAACTTATTCAAGCAACACAAGCTGGAATATGTATGCTGGCCAAGCTGTACAGTGTTCCAATACACACCATGACTTGCTGGGAATTATGGTGGAACCAGCAAATGTGTTATGGTAGTTTATGCTAGTTAACTTTGCTGGGATACAGCATTTAATGCTTGTCTAGCAAACAAATACCAGCATGAATTTCGACCTGGGAAGGCAAAAATATATATTCATTTTTACTGCTGGAAGTAAACCAACAGACCGAAAAGGGTCCACGCCGGGAATCGAACCAGGATCCTTGACATTACCCCACAATTCTTTATCACTAAGCTACCTGGACGATAGAAGCTTAGACGTCTCATTCTTATCTGTTGCCAAACGATGGAATATCATTTCATGAGTCACTAACTCTGGGGTAAACATGAAATGACCGAAATCCATTTTCAAATCAATTTATTTACTAACACTTTCCTTGTGTACCTTGTGTGTCGTTCTTTTCGTACGGGTACCGTTATTTTCAAGGCCCAATATCAGAATTCTTTTTTATAGAAAAATAAATCTAGTTTAAACGACCGAAATTTTGCCTTATTTCAGGAGAGATTTTCCATAAGAAAATACTGGTACCAAAGAATTTCTTAGTCATGAAATTCAAGCACCCGTACGAACCCTGAAGTCGTCCTTTCCGAACCACGAATACAGATAAATATTTCGGATCCCGTTTCTTAGAATTCCTTTGAATTTAACCTGAGCCCCCGTAAACTGCGGAGTGGACTAGAACACAGAAAGATGAGGGAAAACCGGAATGTTTGAATGTGGTCTAGCAGGCGAAGAAAATGAACAAATTAGCAATACGGAAGCTTTTGAATGCTTTGCAAAAGGTTTGGCATGGCTGGAGCATCAGAAAGACTGTCATACTGGTAACCGAATAGTATATATATATATATATATAAAGACTTCGTGATCGAGCTGCAAATCAAAGCGACAAACAAAACTTTGTATCAAACCTTTGTGAAATAAGTAAAAGGTACTTAATTTCAAAATTAAAACTCAGGTAATTTATTCTTGTTTCTATTTTGCTGTTGCTTTATTTTTATTAATCACTTATTGTCATAATAATTGTCTTAATAATGTCCGCATATATTAGTTCTTTATCTTAAAATTGAAGCATTCTCGATTATCCAAAAATTTCTATTTTCCAAAAGATTGTCGGTCCCAATTACTGCGGATTATCGTGGTTCTACTGTATATATAATTTTGGAAATTTCGTAGAAAATTTCAGACTCCTATAGTTCTGTACTTTGACATTTAATTACTTAATTTTTTAATCATCTTAACTTAGAGGCGTAAAACCAAAGTCCCCGCATACAGGGCATTTCGGCCTTTAACATTTGGACCTTAAAATTCTGCCATGTCATCAAGGTCAAGCTTGATTCTTGCCTGTCACTGCTAGACGTGCGGTTAGATTAACATTACTAATCCTCAAAGTACTCATTAATTGCTATAAATGATAAATATAAATTTTAAACGGCAAAATACTTTTTTTATTTACATTTCGACAGATTTCATTGCATCAGACTCAAGAAAATAAAATAATAAACATATTTCTGAGAAAATTCAAAATTTCCTGATTTATTCGAAAGATTAAAATATAAACTCAATAAATACAATATTTCTATTGTTGTAAAACCATCCGCAAAATTAAAAAAACATAATATGTAAGAAAATAGACTCAACGAAACCAAATTAATTATCAGGAGTATATGAAATACCTTTCACCAAAGAAGATGGAACAGTGTAGTTTTATATAGGAATGACAAATAGAAAGCTCAAAACTACGATCAAAGAACATACAGCAGACATCAAATACAACAAGAAAACTACGGCTCTGGCCAGACTATATAACAGAGAACCTTTACAAATAAATTTTAAAAATAGTAGAATAATTTATCCATCAAGATCTTATTTGCCATCCAGCATCAGAGAATCAATAGAGATCTTCTTACGCAATGAAAATATTTGCAATGATTCCGCATCCGTGGAGTTCCCAAAAATTTGGAAAGAAATGCTATACAGGATAATGAAACAATAATATAAAATAATTCGCATTCACATATTTCCATTTTTAATATTGCAGTTAATTTCATTGTGCTTGTGTTCACGTGATTTTTGTTTTAGTTTACTAGGTTTTCAATTTGAATTTTTGCGAAAATATTTTTATCATTTATTTTTTTGACAAGTCATTCTAAAATGGGATTCAAGTGCCGTATCTACGAGTGCAGAAATAATTATGGCAAAGAAGAGACGAAATTTTGCTGTTTTTCATTTTCAAAAGATGAGCTTAAAAAAGAAAAAGACAGGATTTCACTCCTTCTCCATATTCTGACTATTGTAAATATTATAAACAAGTTTATTATTTTTGAAGTTAGCAGCTAAAAAAATTGCTTTTGACCCTTTCAGGGGCAAAGTTCTTCTATTCGGAAAATGCTGAAATGAGTGAATGACACCAGAATTTACAAACAAATTTATTTCAAATAAGCAAAAGTTTTTGTTTACGTACTTAACCCCTTAATTCTCGCTCCCGTCAATATCACGGCCTGAGGTGATATTGGTGCATTATTTTCATTCTGAGGTTCATTATTTCTCGTGCCCGCCATATTTGCGGCTGGACATTTATTGCTGGAAAAAAACTTCTGAAACCAGAAAAATTTAACTGGCATTTCCGTGTGAAGTCTTTGAATAATAGCGTTTGGGTTTGGTTTTGGCGCTGATTGTGATGTCGGACTTTGCATTGCATGTTTCGAAATAATATATCATACTCAACAAAATTATTAATAATCAAAATGTAATGTATATTATAATATTTCAAATATTATTTGTAAAAATGTGTTTCATGATGATAAATAAATATCTAACATATGAAAAATAAAGGCCTTATGCGCATTAATTTGTATGGTGTTAACAAACATTAAAACACAGAATTCTCGCATGATGGCTTTTCCACAAATGTGAACTTGTTCTTTTTTTGCCTTAAAAAAACTAATTGCATATTTTATATAGAAACCTTATAATTATCAATTTCTGTAATTAAAAAAATAAGTACTTTTTATGGTTTTTCCAATTATGTAGCGACCGTTAAGGGGTTAATAAAAGGACATTTTTTCTTCTAATATTCTGGTGCCAATGGGATATTTAGGGATTAAAATTAGGTTGTCCAAGAATGAACCATCGCCCTTGAAGTGGTTAAACTCCAGATAAACAAACTGCTTACTACTTTAAACTTTGCTTTTAAAACTACTTTAAAAGCAATAACTTAATGTTTCCCTTATTTAGATCTATCGCTTGATGAAGTGGATTGTTAAATTATTGCTATGAAATTTAGATTTATTAAATGAATGCGCACCCATACTTCGCCCGATGAAGGGAACTGTAAAACTTTTGCTTTTGAAACTAGTCATATTTTAAAACTACTTGTGACATTAAAAATTTTGATATTTTTACTGCTTATTGTCTCCTATTAATAACATATTTTTATGCTAATTTAAGTAAAAATGGGTATGTAAAATTAGATTTAAAGCTGGTGTCATGGTGGAGGGGGGGGGGGGGTAGAGGGTGCCTGAATTTGGTGTAAAGGAAATATTCAGATAATTATTGATTCAACAAATTAAGAGATAGAGTAAAAAAAAAATAAAGATTTTAAATTTTGTATAATTTTGGTGGAGATAAATGGGGGGGGGGGGGGATTGAATTAAATTAGAACCAATTTTAATTTTTTTTTAATTTAGTGTTTGAGTACTTAGTGAGAGGGAGAGGGCATAAAATTTGTAGTGATGATTTTCAGTAGTGAATTGTAGTAGTAATTTGTAGTTTGTGATTTGCAGTAGTGATTTGGCGGAAGTTTTAACAAAAGCGTCAAAATAAAGACTATAATATGATGAAATTAATTTTATTTGTATTTTATGATTATTTGAATTTAAATTTTACAGTTAAATAGTAATTTTAAAAGAAAACTAAAAATACAGGTTATTTATTAGTCTGATTATTTACTATTAAACATTAGTATTTTTTTTTTTTTTTTTTTTTTTTTTACAATTAGACTGATTATTTACTATTAAACATTATTATTATTTTTTTTACAATTAGACTGATTATTTATTATTAAACATTATTTTTTATTATTAGATTGATTACTTATTATTAAAGATTTTTACAAATTAATAGATTGTGTAAAAAATTAAAGACTTACATTTTGTAAACTTTTGTTGAGGACGAAGTGGAATTTGAATTAAATTAGAATTAATTTTAATTAAAGCAAAATAGTGTTTATGTTCTTGGAGGGGGGCAAAAAATCCATGGTAAGGATTTGGAGGAAGTTTTAATGAAAGCGTTAAAAGACATGCTATAATATTATAAAAGAAGTTTTGTTTACATGTTATGATTATTTGCAATTTAAATTTTGCAGTAAAATATTAATTTAAAAAGTCACCTTAGTAATGTTATTAAAAATGTAAATTAATGCCTAACCTAAACTTTATTTTAGGCTAAAAATATGAAAATTTTATTGTGGAATATCATCACAATTAAAAACTAAATAGAGTAAAATCTTCTTTCTTCTTTTTTCCAATATTCAGCAAAATCCGAAAATTACCACAATAAAATAAGAATACATACTAAATTTATTCCATTTTTTTTCCGTTGCTTCTTCTTTCTGCGTATTTTTACATCACCCCCTTTCATTTATACATAAGATTAAAAACGAAATTCTACTCTCTCTATATATTTCTTGTGTTATAATTACTATTAAAACAACGACAATAAAAACAAACATTTGCATAGAGATGTTGAACTTAATATATGAAAATATTATTCTTAATAAACAGCATAAAGATTGCTTTATTTGGGATAACTGACGCCTCATCGACCATTACTTAAGGGGACTGGTCACTCAGCTTCGATTTCCCCTCACTAATGTAAAGTCTATGGGCATTTTATTTATTCGTATATTTAAAATATCTCCCCGGGAAACTAATATATTTAACTTCTACTTTTTGTCTACACTTCCTAAGAGATGTCTCTTTTTTTTCTTAGTTCTCAAAATATTTCTAAAGCATAGATTTAATTTTATAGGAAGTGTTAATATCTTACTCACAGTTCGCCCGCTTTTAACATATAAAATATTACATTCAGCATAGATTTTAGAAATATCTTCATAACTAGTATACACATAAAAAAGACGTTAAAAATATGAATTTCCCAAGAAGATATTTTAAATGTACGAATGCATAAAAAGTCCGTAGACTTAACATTATGGAAGTGAATTTCGAAGCTGAGTGGCCAGCACCCTTAAGTACAATCGTCCTCGAGTTTTAGCCTTATATTCCCGACGTCGGAAAAGAGCTTCAAGACCTGTATGTGGGAGCGTTGGTAAAAGGAACAGAGTGAATGAGTGTCCAAGCATGGAATCGAACCAGGGTCCTTCACAGTACGCACCAATTCTCTACCACTGATCTTCCTGGATGATACTAATCTGTTTTTTTATTTTTTTATAATTTTCGATTTTAAAATTCTTTTTACTATACCAGTATTTTCTCACAAACCGAGTGATATGCATTTTTTAAATAATTTTTTTTTCAACAAAACACATTAGAACCAGTTGGAGCTATTTTGTACCTACTAATCAAAAAAAAAAAAAAGCAATTTAACAAATTACAACGACCATTTGGAAAATGATTTTTTCAAAGACTAAAATTTAAGACATAAAAAATCGCACGGAGTTGATCTTGCATTACGTACGCCATGGATTAAATGATAACATTTCTGGACCCATCATGAACAAATTTTAAAAGAAATTTCAGTTTTACAATTTTCGGTACTGTAAATTTTTAAACTTCTACGGAGCTGGTCATACATTACGTACGCCATGAATTAAAGATTAATAGTGTTATTACAAGTAAAAATTGCAAGCAAGAAAAATCGCCTGCGACTCGTCAGATTTCCTATGAAACTTACGTAATAGCCAAGCATTTCATTGGCTGTTCGGGAAAAGGCTTTTCTATCATCAGATTTCCAAAAAATCTCACGATCAATTTTAAATAAAATTTCATTCTTAAACTTCTAAACATCCGACAATATTACTTTTTATACCGTCGGATAGAGAAAAAAATGTACGTTTAAATGCAATTTGTTTGAAAGCTGTATCTCAATTTGTTTCTGATTTAGTAATTTTTTTTGTAGTTTTTATTACTTTTTTGTCATAGTGGCAACACTCTGTTGTCCATCGTTGTTGAAACCAAAGGGAAATACAGATTACTGTATAGACCAATCAGATAACGAATAAATTGCGGATTAAACCAATGAAAACGTTCAGATATGTTTTTGATTTCCTACCCTGACGAGAACAACAACCATTTTTCCAAATGGTTAATAAATATGATAAGACGAAGAAAATATTATTATTTTTTCTTTTTTTATATATAGATTAGAGAATTTTTTTATTCAATAAATTTTGTTTTTTCACGTAGCGGGTTCAAAATTTGTGATTCAGGACTACGGTACTGAAAATATGAATAACACCAACGAGCGAGAAATTAAAAGTTTAAAAACACCACTTAATATAATATTATAGAATTCAATGAGAGCACAATTAGTGATTATTGAAATGTTGAATTTCCATTAAATCTTAAAATACATTTAAGTAACTTTTGAAAATTGTGTTTTAGACACGGACATTAGGTTTTTATCGTGTGTTAGATGGGTTTGAAAATAGCAGAATTAGTAAAACACCATAAAATAGTATAATAGATAATATAATAACAGTTTTGTCACAGTTATACCCACTCATGTACGAGGCAAAATAAAACTTTTAATAAAACTACAGTTTTAACGACGGATTCAGCGTATATACCGCTCTATGTCATCAGATAGTGTCCGTTATACAGAAGGTCATAAGAAAACAATTACTTCCGTCGAACAGGGTTACTTTGGGACACTTTTTCCTGGTTCCACTCACATTTCCATTATTAAAAATATTATATGGGATTTTCCAATGTCGTAATGGAGTTGTAAATAATTAACATGAAACAATGAAGCAAACTGTATGGTTTTAAAGAGTAATTTTTTTATTTTTTCATTTTTTAACTATTTTTTTAAATTTTGGAACAAAGTAGCCCCTTCTAGGGGCTTCTTTGGTCCATTCATCTAGTTTCATATAAAATGAATGCATTTCATATGTAAATGAATTCATTTTTATGGAAAACCCTTTCAATAGCATTTGCTAAAAAATTAACACAGCAAACCCGATAAACAAATATATATATATATATTTTACATTTAAACATAATTAACCAATTGTTAATATTAAAGAAACGAGAAACAATTTCCATCATGTTATTCTCAGTAACTGCAACAAAAACAATTAATGTAACAAGAACAAAAGAACTTCTTAAAACACCATAAAAAACTTTTAATATTGCTAGGCCTTTCGAAAGATCTTTCTTCGTCAGGCGCAAAGAAGACGTGCTTCGACTATAAAAGCTGCAGCAAGACTCATATGCTTTCATAGTAGAAGCATGTCTTTTTTCCGCCTGACGAAGAAAGACTCAGACCTTTCGAAAGGCCTAGCGCAATTAAAAGTTTTTGATGATGTTTTAAGAAGTTCTTTTGTTTTTATTAATTCACACCAATTTCAACTTAATTTCTTTCAATTGATGTAACATTTTGCAACAGTAACATTTGAAAAAAAGTTACTTAAAATGTGTTTTAAGAGATTTGATTGTATAAAAGGTATTGCTGAGTAATTGGGTCTATTTTCGGACCAAAACAGGCCTGGCACAAAGTAGCCCCGAAATAATAGTTTTCATGCTAGCTTTATGAAAACGTAAACATTTTCTGCCAAAATAAAATGTTACAGGAAAAATTATGATCACACATGAGTTACAGGTTACTAAAGGTGATATTTTGACACTTACTTTATTTGCAGCTCGTATCAAGATTGTTTCACAATAGAAAGTTTGGAGAGTTAAAATCTACACACTAAAACACATTGTTTACAAACACATTCAATGCTGCTATTAAAAAATCAAATTACCCCCAAACTATTCAAATAACCTATAGTAGGGTATAAATTATTTTTCATGGGTAAAAACTCCAAATTATCTTGTATTGTTTGTTCAATACAAAGAATAAAATCTTTTTTTTATGGGCTGGTCCAAAGTAAGACCTCAAGGACCAAAGTAGCCGACGGTATTCGTTAAGTACTTATCTAAGGAATAATGTCTAATTTATACTGTGAAATAAAAGTACTTTTTTAAAGGTAATCGTATAAGTAATACATCAAACATCGCAGATTTATTTCATTGTGAAAGATAGAAGAATATACTATTATTTGCATCTTTTAGAGATCATTATATGCGATCGCGTCTTCCACCTCTCTCGTTATTTTAGGATTTTTATTTAATTAAAACAAAAACAGCAATTTAATACGATTTAAATAAGTACATGGAAAATATAGATTTTAAAAAACGCCGTCATCGAAGATGCTACATTTTTACGAAATATCTAAAATGACATGAGTGATATGTATATAAGTATAATTCTTTTTACCCAATAATAAACATGGTTTTATTTACCAGGGAATTTAATAAAAATAAATGTTATTCACGTAAAATATAACAGAGAAACAAACAGTCTTCTAATTCAAATGTAAAATTGTACTGAACAATAAAACACTATACTGAATATTTATAAAAAATTCAGTTCGTACTGAATTCATAAACGTTAGAAAATGTTTTTACAAAGTATTACAATAACTAAATAACAACAACTGTATTCTACAAAAAAAAGTATAACATAACTTTTTTATTATTTTGTCAGTTTGAAATAAATTCAGACAAAAATAAAATATTACTCTGCTATTATATTTTGTAATGCATTTTTTTTTCTAATTCATTTTCAAGAGTCGAAATACTTTACAGTAGTCCATTTGATAAATAATAAATTATTGATTTTGTCATTTAAACATTGAGGGCGTAAGGAGGGGATCAAGAGATCGTTTATTATGTCGCGTTTCAAGAGCTTCGTTTTGTCGAAAGACGAAAAGATGGATTATGGTATGGATTTTAAACGGATCAAGTTCATCACTGTCTGGGGATTGCTTTTAAAATAGATTTATTTATATTTACTGATATATAAGTACACGGTCTTTCGATAAATTGCTACTGTTCGTAGTAACAGCATTAGGATAGTAATTAAAAACACATTTGTGATCATTTACTAAGTTAAATGATTGCTTTTCTTTCAGATAAAAAATGTGTTTCCTTTAACTCTGAAAAAAAACAAAAAAAAAACAATGAATCTTTCCCAAGTAGATACACACCAAGCCAATATTGGCTTTAATTGGTAAATAACACAAATAATTGGTAAATAATACAATTCCAAATACAAAATAATATAAAATAATACGAATAATTTGATTGGTAAAATATATTAGGCAAATAATAAAACATTTACTAAATATTGTGGCACTATAGTCAATATTGCATATATAGCCCAATAACATTTACAATTTCGCAATATCGCCAATATTGAAAAAAATATCTCGTTAAGGTACAGCCATTTATTTTTAAACTGAAAAGATTGATAGTCAAAAATGACGGGAAATTAGTTATAATGTTATGTGCAACAGATGTGGAAGAATGTGCGTTTTCTTGCTTTTTAAAAAATTAGATAAATGACTTCTTTATGTTAAATAAATTATATAAATATTGAAAAAATGCGTGTGCATATGAAATGAAAAAGTGAATAGAATGCTAGAAAATATGTTGCCAAATTTCCTTCTTCGCCAAGGTAGTTTTCTCTATTTCGCCAAGGCCAATATACTGAAAAAGTATGGAGAATTTAATTGCTGTATCCGGCTGCCTAAAACACGTTAAAAACGGGAAGATAGGAGCTAATATAGTACAGCGTAGTCTAATGGGTGTTATGTTATTAGTAGAATCTACGGGATAAAGATATAAAGATGTACATTTTTGTATATTTCACTTTAAATTCTGACGCATAGATTTTGAAAAAAAAAAAAAAAAAAACCCTTAAATGCACGGAGTTTCAATTAAATTGCGGTGGGTTCGACTTTAGAAGATTTATGGCTTTAAACGGGAATTTCATCAAATTACCCAGCTATCGTCTAGTTAGCTTCATATATGACAATTTCTTTTTGTCGCCGCCAGATTTGGCGATATTTCGCCAAGTCGGTCAAAATTTGGCGCTATTGTGGCAACCCTGAGATAAGTAATTTTCAACAATTATTCATTACAGTGAGGAGGTCCAACGGAATTGTGAGGGACACACAGAGACTTGGATTTTATATAAATAGATTATTTCAATATTGATATTACACGGAAAAAACTCTCATCATATTCTGGAACATTGGTATTTGGTTAACAATATTTAGAATGTAAAGCAAATATTTTTTAAATATTGGTATCTGTTTGAAATCCAGAGTAAAATATATATTTAACCAATATTAACCTTAAATTTTAAATATGTATTATAATAGCAATTATGTTGCAAAATTAGGGCAAAACTGGTTTGATATTAGTAATTTATATTACCAATACATAGACGTATATATATATATATATTGTGAATCTAATTTTGGTATCCGTTACTGAAATTATAACACTTTGTGTGACTTCCGAAATTATATATTTCGGTGAAAGTGGTATTACAAAACTCCACACAGTAAAATTAATTGTAATAACAAAAACACTATCTTCCTTTGTGGCCTAATAATAGTTTTAGTTACAAAATAGATAAAAGTTCTAATGATCTAGCAGGAATGTTTCCTGAAGAAGAAAAAAAAGGCATTAAAAATTATTAATTGAATAAACTCTAACATTTATCAGGTAATACTTTACTATCAGTGTATACATTTTTGATTTCGCTACACATTGGTTATTAGAAATTTTATCAGGCTAATGTTACTTGTTAAAAATCTAAATCTCCTATAAACATATTAAAACAGAAAAATTATGTTTTTGTATCTTCCAATCAATGCCTTGGTTTGAGCTCAATAAAGAACAATTTATACAGTTTCGCATTTCGAAAAATTTCAAAAAATAAACATTATTATTCTGAAAATGGCCAGTATTTATTATTAACGAATGAAGTAATAATATGACATTTACAGGATGTTTAAGATTAATAGAAAAAGAACAGATTTCGTGTTAGTTATAATAAATAATTAATATCAGGTAAGTGCTGCTATAATTTATTAACATTATTTTTACTAGGATTTCTAGTTGCTTTTTCTGCTCATCTGTAATAGCCAAGAATAAATACTATTAAATTTTTAAATAAGCAAAAATAAATATCACATTAACGTTGCATTCCCAGGGATATACACATTGATTTAGAAATTTTACTTCGAAAAACATAAGTCAGAGCATCGACAAAAATAAAATTATAAAATAAGCATACTCAAAATATAATTCCGATTTCAATAAATAATAGAATGCATTTTCCAAAGATATGAAAAGAAGGATTTTTCCGTCCATAAATTGTCATTTAAATATCACATTGCGTTTTGATAAGTTATTATTGCTGTCAGATATTATTTTGTCCATTCCGAAATTCAAATACAAGACTATTATAAAAAATTCATTTATAAAAAAGTAAAAAGAAATTTCAAATGATTTTTTTGAATATAGAATTTCCGTCCTATCGTCATAGAATGTTTGTTGATATAAAGAATTTTGTCCTCTTTACAGTAAACTAAATCATCCATCACTAAAAATACAACAATGATTTTCTTTTTTAGTAAAAAGTATAAAACGATTTTTAAATCACTTTTTTCATCTGTTCTAATCTTTTTTTTTTTTTTTTCTCAATTTGTCTGTTTAAAGAATCTAACTGATTTTTTTTATTTCTCAAAAAATGAAAAAAAAAATAGTTTTATTAATGTTTTCTCTATTTTGTTAGATGTATGTTTATATTGATGATAAATACAGATGATATACGACCATGGAACATTTTATGGTACTTAGAAAGATAGCATTTCTGCTCATAAATTATCATTAAAATATGACATATGATAACTTTCATATTTGATAATTTTGTAGTGCTGTCAGATATTACTTTGTACATGGTCCAGCGAAAAAAAAAACTTTTTTTAATTCTCTTACAGAAGAAATGTAAAAGATACAATAAATCATTTTAAAATATGCTATTTCGATAATTTTCATTCTTTCGTCACAGTTTTTTTTTTTCAAATTAAAAAAATAAATTATTATTCTCAATTTTTGCAGGTAAAGTTTATGAAATTCTTATTAATTATAATATCTCATTTCAGTGTTATTAACCAAGTTCAGTATAATGTTGCAGACTTAAATTTATTTCTTTGTTAGTCAGTTTTCATCTATGCTAAATTGTTGACGAGTTTTTCAAGATGGCATGTCGGGTAATAGGAAATATCAGATAGGTACAGGGTGTCCAGCGAATAAGACCCTGATTTCAAAATTAAATATCTCAAAAACAAAGATCAATAGAATTATGCGGTAAACGGTTTGTTTATTAGCTAATCTGTAAAAATGTTATGCAGAAGTTTAAGAAAATAGTTGCAAAAACCGCTAACAGATGGCGCTGTAATCGCAATGCCTATAAATTGTGTATAATAAAAAAACGAAAATTAAGAAAGACCACTTTTTCGTTGGAGTGATGTACAGAAGTGGAGACATCTGATCACAGAATTATTGCATCAGCTTCAATTTTAGAGAAATTCAATTAATAGATTTTTCGATAAAAAGTTTAGCAATCATTATATAAGAACTTATTAAAATATTTTAATTGGGTAATGTGCAGAAGCGGAGCCATGTGTTGACAGAATTGAGATTTGTTTCAAATTTTGTTATAAGCTACTTCGGTCCAGATACCAGTATCTCTGTGGTATGTTTTTTCCTCCGTAGATCGTGGAATCGAATCCAAGTAGAGGAGGTTGAAAAAAATGGAAATCTTTACTTTTTAATATTTATTTAAACTGTGAAAAAAGTTTGAATAAAAAAATGCAAAGTTTCTGGTTTTAAAATTTTATTAAGCTAAACGAAACCCCTTTTTTAAAAATCACTGAGCATTTATAATAATGATTCATAAATCATTTTTTTAATGTAGAGAATAGTTTGAATGAAAAAATACAAAGGTTCTATTTATAAAAACTTAATTAAGTTAAAAAAAGATACTTTTAATTTAAAAAACTCGTTTTAATTTTTTTTTATCATTGAGCACAGAAATATGGTGCAGCTTTTAGCGATAGATCTTAAGTGTTGAAAAGGATTGCAGATTCCAAAATACTTTTACTTTGATGTTGATGATATGACTTATCATCAATTCCTTTTAAAAAAGAAATAATTTAATGCATAATTTCTGTCGCTAAAACTTTGTTTACAAAGAAAAGAAATCCAAGTGTTGTGCTAAAACCAAAGTATTATGCCGTTATTTAAAAATAAATGAAACGTGCAAAATGACTTTTTTATTTATAATAATTCAGGTATAAACAATAATACCAAAATATTATGTCCTGATTTAAAAATATAAAAAATAAATAAAAAGTACAAAATTATTTTTCTAAATGTATGCATTTTGATTTAAATAATTATATGGCATTAAAAATTGAATTTAATAAAATATTTTAATAAGTTCTTTTCTAAACTTTTTATTGAAAATTCTATTAATTGAAATTTTCTAAAATTAAAGCTGATGCAATAATTCTGTGACCAGATGTCTCCACTTCTGCACATCACCCCAATGAAAAACTGGTCTTTTCCAATATTCGTTCTTCCGTAGGGAGCCATCTAGGAATGAGACGCTAGAGCTCTGGACTTCGAAGCACAGTTTACAGGTATTGCGATTACAGCGCCATCTGTTAACGTCTTTTGCAACTAAATTTTTAAACTTCTGTATAACATTTTTACAGCTTAGCATAATTCTATTGATCTTTGTTTTTGAGATATTTAATTTTGAATTCAAGGTCTTATTCACTGGACACCCTGTACCTGTTTCAAGACGAGTGGAAAAAATAAAACAATTTTTCAAATAATCGGATGGTTTATAGATGATGTACTAGGTGTACTCATTAAATAATTTTGGTTATTCTTTTAACTAGTGTTTTTTTCTTCTTACAATTTTACTATTGCTTTCGACCCTATTCCATGTTACACGGCTGGTTGCCATTAAGCGAAAAGTGTAAGTTTTTTTTTAAAGTTAAACATTGTTTGTCACACAAACAACAAAGTTTGTTCTTTACAAACTTTTAAAGTATCTCAGTTTTTTTTTTTTATGTTGACTTAAAGATAAAAATAAAATGCTATTCTATTAATACCCGAACTTCCTTTCTCTATATATGGTTTATCTTTTCTGCTGTGTTAATTTATGCTTTTAAATAAACAGTGGCACAGCCAGGGTGGAGGTTTTGAAGTTTAGTATGCCACTATTTTATGATAGAGAAATTTGTTTAATTAAATTTAAAATTTAAAAATATATATAAAGTGGAAAAAAACTCTTAAGGAAAAAAGGGATATCCCGTGCCTCTAAACTCCCACCCTCGTTACGCCACTGAAAAAAATAATATTTGTTAGTATTTTAAAAAAATCTATTATTTAGAAATTCAAATCTTCATTCAGAATAGGCAAACTGAAAAGTATCTAAAGTCAATTTTAAAATGTAAGGGCATGGTAAATTTTAGTATACAGTAAACAAAATAGAACATGATTTTCCTGAAAAAAGACCCCCCCCCCCCCAGCAGAATGGAAGTTCTTTCCTGTCATAAGTTCTCATTTAAAAATAATAAATTAAATTGATATTTTTTGTTGCTGTAATACAGTGCTGCCGAATCTTTCAATAAGCACGGGTGCACCTGATCTATTGGCACACATTCTGGGGCGACATTATTCGCATATCTGGAAACATTGAACAATGCTTGTTATATAGTAGGGGTAGGGTTTCCCTTTTATTCTGAAATTCTGTATTCATTCAGGATATTCCAAAAGATGTATTTTTACTTTAAGTAATCATACAGCAATTGTCCTGAAATAATTTAATATTTTCTATTCGGAACTTCTGCTACGAATTCAGATTTTGGTGCAGAGATCTTTGTGAAAAATAATTGCAGAAAAAAGCATAAATCGTAGTAAATTTAGAGTTACATATTGCAGAGAGAGAGAGAGAGACGCATAAATATTTTTTTAAAGACCGCAGTCAAACATTTAACTCCGTTCATAATGAAAAATCATATGGAACTTAAAATATGTTTTAAAAAAAACATCTTTTAAAATGAATTTTTATTTAAAAACTTTTAGTAATCCTTTAAAAGTGCGCCATTAAATCCCCAAAAGCTTGGGAGCCTGCAGGTGCCGCGTTAAGGGGGTCCTGTGATAAAAATTCTAAAAAACAAAATGCAATTTTTTTATTCGCTTAAAAAAATACTGAGTTTTTAACGTTAAATGCCGCAGATCGCATGCTTTTATCTTAATTAGATCCAGAGATATAACACTTTTTGTCTTGAGAAGCAATGCATCAGTTACCCTCTGAGGAGAACTTTAACTTCATTTATCTCATAATGAATTTTTTCACGATTTGTCAACTTTAAATGAATATATCTAAAGGTCCTTGACAGATAGATATATGTATGGAAATTTCATCAGGTATTTTATTCTATATTTCCAACAAATTGCCTTCAAGGTTTTTAATTTTGAGTGATAATTGTGAAAATATTCTAATTAATCCAAACTCACTCATAAAAAAAACTTATTTTTTTTAATAAAATTCATAATCAATTTTTAAAAAATCCTGAAGATAAATTGAAATGACACAGTTTTTGTACACAAAAGTGTAAAAATTTTGTAAATCGAGTAAGTACTTCCACAGTTATATCAAAAATTAAATATGTTTAAAATTTTAAAATTTAAATAAAAAAAATTAGATTTTTTACATGCAATATTATTATTATATTAAAACATATTTCAGAATAATATTTCATAACAAAATCTCTATAAATAAAAAAAAAAAAATAGAATATTGAGCCCCGGACCCCCTTAAACCACGCTGCTGTAACGTATTATTATTTTTATTCATGAGTGCATCTATCAGAATATATTTAAAAACAACCTGATAAAAATTGAATAAAAAACATTACATATTTTCCTCATATAAAACTCTCATTCTATTGTCATTGCTATTTTGCTGAAATGTAAAACTATCAAAAGGCGCTAGGGCTTCCGTGTTACGCCTTAAACCTGCTGTAAGGTATCATTATGTTTTTTGAGGAGTGCATCTAGCACAATGCATTAAAAGCAGACTAAAAAAATTAACAAGAAAGTATAAAATATTTTTTGCTTATAAAATTCTCATTCTATTATCATTGCTTGTTCATTGAACCGAAGGATTTTATCGTGTGTACAATAAACTAAATCATCCATCACTATAAATACAACAATGATTGAACTCTGAATCCGAATTAGAAAACGATTTTAAAATCGCTTTATCCATACTGCTTCAGTCATTTCATACATTTAGATGTTTAATAAATCAAATTATATTTTTCATCATTCAAAAATGAAAGAAAAGTTTTATTAATGTTTTCTCAAATTCCATGTTTACATAGATTATAAATTTTGATGATATAAAGACATAAAACATTATATGGGGCATAAAAAAAAGCACAGAACTTTTATTATGGGAAAAAAAATTAATGTACGTATCTTCCACTGACAAATTATAATCAAAAATAATAGAAATATATGACAATTTTTTACTGTTATCAGATATTATTTGGTGTAATGCAAATACAAATTTTTATATGATGCAATATATTCTAGTTCAAATATAATATTATTAACAAAAAATTTATTTACAGAATAAAGAACAAGAAAGTGAAATCATGCAAATATATCATAAGAATAAACGCAAATTTTTCACCTTGATTCAACATAAAATATATAATGTGAACATTAAAAAAGTCCACAATCTTAATTAAAATGCGACTAATGTAATGAAAAATATGTTACAAGTTTAAAATATACATTTTATTTAAAACTTCTTAGTATTTTCAAGCCTTCCAGGCTCATCATCAGAGAATATCTTAATAACTAAATGCTGTTTATTTATGCAAATACGTCACTTTGTTTTGAAAATGAGAGAGCCAATAATTACTAGAGTTGAAAGTAGAAGTAGCAGTAGCAGTCTCTTGGATTGAATTTAATTAGAGGAAATATATATTATTATTATTAATTGCAGTTCCATTTATTTTATGACATCACTTTGTTTTTCATACGTCACTTTCTATGGTTAGAAGAACATATTTAACTTGTTCACTTTAAATTTTATTACGTCACTTTGCTCAGGTTTTTAGGATTTATTTTCAGGATATTGAACTACAAACTGGGGATATTGCACGATAGGGCGTCGTTAATACTTGATTGCATTTACACAGGATTTCTATTGATTCTCTTATAGTGGATGCGTAATAATTGGATGTTGGGAATATGATTTTTGCCTGATCAAAATCTATTGCGATATTCTGATTGAAACCTAAAGGAGAGACAGCTGTGGATTGACGACAAAATTTTAAATCTTCTTTGTGCTCTTTTATTCTTTCTTTGAGTTTTCTTTTGGTCATTCTGATGTACTACATTGTACTTGTAACATCTTTTTCATTACATTAGCCGCCTCTTAAATAAGACTGTGGGCCTTTTTAATTTTCACATTATATATTTTATGTGAAATCATCCGTCAAGGACTGATTACACATGTCACTTTACAATACATTAAAAATAGTGTCACAAAACGTCATCATTTAATAAATTGAAAGGCGCTATCTCAGGACATTCAATGATATTTAATCATAATTATCAAAGCACATATGAAAACCCAATTTCAGAAATTACCAATTATAGTAAAAAAACTATTCAAACAATTTTCTGAAATTCTGTAAATTAGCTACAGATTTGTACATACAGGGTGTATCTGAAATGCTTCAACAAACTTAGGGGGATGATAGTACTCATCAAGACGAACAAAAAATGCAATTTAACATGGGGTCGCAAATGACGTTTAAAGAGTGAAAATCGCAAAACTAATAAAATATCGAAATCTTGCATGCTGCTTTTCTGCAGAACTGACTTGTAGCAAGAAGCTGATTTTCCTTTCACTTTGTGCATATCCGGTCAGAAAGAAATAACAAAAACTTGGAAGAAAGCCAAACAAATCTGCGAGCAGGAATCCACGTATGCAGGACTCCCGAAGTCTTCGAGAATGTCCGCCAGTCGTTCCTCCATAGATGTACTCTGTGCAATAATGTCCGCGTTTCACATTTTGAACAATTGTTGTAAAATATTTGTTTTCTCTGGACATCACGGTATGCGTTGTAGCTATTCTGTGCAATAAATAATTTTCTGGAGTGTTTCTTTCTTGTCTCAGTTTGTCCATTTCCAGACACATTTTCTCGATTTTCATCCTTTAAACGTCATTTGCGACTCCATGTTCCATAGCGTTTTTTGTTCGTATTCATGAATACTATCATCCCTCTAAGTTTGTTCAAGAATTTCAGATACACCCCGTATACTGCATAATATGTTACAATTTAGTTGAGTTAGGAAACGCATATAGTTGAAAATTTCCTTTCAGCTATTTTCGTAAATAAAAGGAAACGTATTCGAAATATCTTGTGCAGTCTTGTAACTATAGAATATTTACGCACTAAGTATTACGCAAAAAAATAAATAAATAAATAAATAAATAAATAAATAAAACATTGAGCACTTTTGAAAGCACAATTCCAGCAATCATCAATGATTAGACAGTACTGTAATAGAAGTATTTTGTGTGTCCTTGTAAATGAACATTAAATGCTTTACACAGCATATTCTATAGCAAGAATATTACAGTGCACGTCAGTTACGTTGTGTACGTCACTGTATTCTGTTTGGTTATCTCAGAAATAGTGTAACATAATACAATACAGTGCAAGGGATTTTTCCCTTAGTCCACGATTTAACGGAATTTGTTTAAGTGTCCTTGTAAACGATTTATAAATACCTTTTATTTCCAATAATGGACATTCTTAGTAAATTCCAATGGCATATATCAATAAAATTGGTATCCGAGTATATTTCGCATGTTTGACCATAATCAGACTGGCTGCCAGGAATTCGGCCAGACAAAACAAATTCATAAACATTTTTCAACTATGTTGAAAGTGCTAAAAAGAGAAAGAAACTATAAATGATTTTAAATGATTTTTAATGACATAAAATGTGCATGCTACCACCGCGGTCTGTTTGTTGAAATAAATATTTTCTTATTGTTTACAATAAACTAAATAACCTATCACTGTAAACAGAATAATAATTTCTCCATTAGTTTGAAACAAAAAACGATTGTAAAATCTCTTTCTTCATTTTGTTGCAGTCATTTTCTTCTATTTAGTTGTTTAAAGAATCAAATAATAATTTTCATGCTTCCAAAGGTGCAAGAAACAATTTATGCATTTCTCTTTATTTCTACTGTTGTGATTAAATAAATAACATTTCTTGTTTAAAAAAGCTATCAATTTAAATACTGAAATCATTTTTTTTTCAGAATGCACAATCTAAAAAATATCTAAAGGGAAATTTATCTCTCTATTCTAAAAAAAAGTAACTACCGCTGTCACCGCCGCCGCCGCCGGTTTTGAATTTTTTGTGACCGGAGGCCTTTCTTCGTTAATATTAACAAAAATAATGCATACAAAAATATGCAAATCGGTGGTTTTATACAGAAATGTTTGATAAACACGCTGATGCAGACAGTTTTCAAATCGAAGAATTATTTTAAGAGTTATTTAATGCTAAAGTTGGACAAAATCGTTCCACTAAAAAAGTTTTATAGCAGCAAAAACTATACATGGGAATTTAATCATTTTTAGATCATTTCATACGTTTGAAGTTCCCGGTGTGCAGATTGTATGTCTTTTTTTAATTTGGCTAATTTTTTGAGGTTTTATTTCTATTTTAAATTCAAATTTTCAGCATTTCTAGAGATATTTTTTACAGATTTCAGAAAATTGTACTAATTTAAACTGTTGCCAACTGTATAAAAAGCGCAAGCAATAATGTTTGCTTCAAATTAAAAATTTATTTACACGTGACTATTATAAACAGGAAAAAACTTTCAAATTAGAATTAAATAATTACGTATAATAAGCAGGAACTTATTAAAAATTACGTCATAAAAAGTATACACGTGAATTTTAAAAGAGAAAGGATATTGTAAAATAATAAATTCATTAACATGCGTTAGAAGTCTTAGGAGAAATTACGTCATATTTACGTCACATTATAGTTATTACATAAAATGAACACAAAATAATATTGCAAAAGGTTTAAATTTAGAAACTGCGCTAGACATTTATTTGATATTTTGAGAATTAATTTAAAATGTCTCATTAATTAATTTAAAATTACTAGGGGGCCGAGCCCCCTAGTAATATAAGTAAATGCAAAATTTTAGTATCTCTCTATTCTAAAAAAAAGTAACTACCGCTGTCACCGCCGCCGCCGGTTTTGAATTTTTTGCGACCGGAGGTCTTTCTTCGTTAATATTAAGAAAAATAATGCATACAAAAATATGAAAATCGGTAGTATTATACAGAAATGTTTGATAAACATGCTGATGCAAACAGTTTTCAAATCGAAGAATTATTTTAAGAAATATTTAATGCTAAAGTTGGACAAAATCGTTCCACTAAAAAAGTTTTATAGGAGCAAAAACTATTCATGGGAATTTAATCATTTTTAGATCATTTCATACGTTTGAAGTTCCCGGTGTGCAGATTGTATGTCTTTTTTTAATTTGGCTAATTTTTTGAGGTTTTATTTCTATTTTAAATTCAAATTTTCAGCATTTCTAGAGATATTTTTTACAGATTTTAGAAAGTGATATTAATTTAAACTGTTGTCAACTGTATAAACAGCGTAATGTTTGCTTCAAAAAAAAAATATATATATATATTTATACGTGTAATAAATTAAAAATTTATTTACACTTGACTATTATAAACAGAAAAAACATTTGGAATTAGAATTAAATAATTATGTACAAAAAGCAGGAACTTATTAAAAATTACGTCATAAAAACTATAATTACGCATGAATTTTAAGAGAGAAAAGAATTTGTAAAATAATAAATTTATTAACAAGTGTTAGAAGTCTTAAATAGGAGAAATTACGTCATATTTACGTCACATTACAGCTATTACATAAAATGAACACAAAATAATATTGCAAAACGGTTTAAATTTAGAAATTGCGCTAGACATTTATTTGATATTTTGAGAGGATACTTTTCAACTATTTTTCTTAAGAAAGCGCAAATAATATTTCATTTCTAACACAAGTATTTTCACGTGAATATTAAAAAGAGAAAGAATAGTTTGGTCAAAATTACGTCAGAATAAAAACGATTAATTTAAAATGCCTCATTTAAAAGAACTTTCTTTTCGCTTTGTTAAAAAATACCGGGAGAAAAAGATTCTGTTTACTTAATTCCTTTTATATTAGCTTATTTTGAAATGTTGTTACACGTGTCTACGTCATCAAGTTATTTTTATTTCGACGTTTTATTTGTATTTTTATTAATGTTTTACTAATTTATTTGTTCTTTCGTTATTTAAAATAAAAATTATGTCAATTTGTATAATTTGGCGAGTGGTTTGGCGATTTATATAATTTGGCGAAATTAGTCGACGGGATAATCAAGTAGTACCGCAGCGGATTTGGCGTTAAAATTTCCCCAATCAAAGAGAAATTAATAGAAATCCGTTTATAGGGAGATCGCCAGTGTTTTTCAAATTATAATTCAATCTTTCGAAATCTTTTTAAAGCCGATCACATTATCGTGCATTTAGAGTCTGCGGTGTCTGGACGGGGGTTGGTGAGCGTAGCTCGTAGGGGACCGAGCCCCCTAGTGATTAAAAAAAAAAGAATGGAATATTCTTTTAAAAAAAAACAGATTGTAAGTATTTTCAGCTCGTAAATTATAATTAAAAACTATTAAAGGAAAACAATGTTTTATTCCTCCTATAACTATATTTATGTATATTGTGCAATTCATAGAAAATATGCTTGAAACAAATCTATTTGTTAAAAATTGAAAAAGAAACTGCAATTCTTTTAAATCATTCATCATTTTAAGTAAACAATAATTTACATGTTAGTAAAAATAGAAAACGAGCATTAATTTGCTTCATTTTTTCCGCTCCATTTTTTTTAATTCTATTTTATTACATTCATTCCAAACTTCATATAGAATTCTTGTGTAAAAAATCCTTTGAAATTTTTAAATGAAATTATAATACAATTATGGATATAAATTTTTCATCTGATCTCCGCAGACTATTACTTGAAATGATGAAGTTTATTTATTTATTTATTTATATATTTTGTAATAAAATAAATCATATATCACTAGAAATATAACAATAGTGTTTCTCCTGGTGCAAAATAATAAACGATTATTCAGTTACCTGCTTAAAGTTGCTCTAAACATTTTATCCCATAATTCTATTAAACATTTTGTGCTTTATATATTTCAAGAAAATTCTTTCAAAAGAAAGATTTTTAAAAGAAAAATGTTAATAATGTTTTTCTATCATACAGAGAAATTTTATCAAACACATCAAGAGTTTCAGTGTGCTTAAAAAATAGAACCTATTAAAAGAAGAAGAAGGAGACTGCATCAATTGTCCGCTTTTAAATTATACTTGCAAATTGACAAAAAAAACATTTCATAATGAAAAGTGGGGAAAGATCGTTGTGCCAATATATTAAGAAAAAGAAACAACGTATAAGGGCACAAATAAAATGTGTTTAAAAGCATACAGCTGTTTCAAAACCTCTAAGGTTTCCTCATCAGTGCTTAAAATAAAAGTTAAATTAAAACTAAAACATTGTGTAAAAAAAGGGGGGGGGGCAGAGAGTCAGAAAAGCGTACCTTTCAGCTCTACTGCCAACGGTGAAATGCGACATACGGCTGACAAACAGCTACGGAGTTGATATGCGCGTGAGATCAATTCCGTAGCTGTTTGTCAGCCGTATGTCGCATTTCACCGTTGGCAGTAGAGCTGAAAGGTACGCTTTTCTGACTCTCTGTCCACCCCCCCCCCCTTTTTACACAATATTTTAGTTTTAATTTAACTTTTATTTTAAGCACTGATGAGGAAACCTTAGAGGTTTTGAAACAGCTGTATGCTTTTAAACACATTTTATTTGTGCCCTTATACGTTGTTTCTTTTTCTTAACATTTCATAATTTATTACTGCAGTCAGATGTCATTATGACTATTGTATAATTTAAAAAAAAAGATTATTTTTAAATATTTATTTTCAAAGGAAAGCAAAATCGTCGTATAACGAAATAGAGATTGATTTTAAAGCAACCTTTTTTTATATTGTTCAAACCCTCTGTTTTCCGGGGTTGCATTTATACTCTAAAACGAAAGCTGGGTTCCCGGGGCGGTCATCCCTGTCATCCCTGTTCGAAAACTCAAATTGCATGCCTGATATTTCAATGTAATGCAAGAAATCTTTTATTAGAATTGTCGCTATTTAACAAATGTATTTTTTTACTTAAAAAAAAAAAAAAAAAAAAAAAAAAAAAAGACAAATGTTCTATAATATGGGGTGATATAATATAACCACGAACGAAAACATAGAAAAATACTAGAAAATAGGAGTTCTGCTTTTTCAGAATTTAGTCTCGCCCCAGATGGGAAAAAATATATGTATATAAATATAGTTAGTACAGTTTTAAACCTTAAAACACGCGCTTTTATTTTATATAAAGTGATGTCATTCGCATCCGCTGAAAAATTTCACGTTTACAATCCAGTCTTAAACAACATCTACAGAAAAGTATGCACATGATGTCACTATCGCAGAATGATACACAATTCCAGCAAAAAGCGATGTCATCACTCAAGATACTCGAACAAAAAATTGGCTATATAATTATTCATATGTCTTCATTTGTTTGTAACATTAATATAAATACTTACTATTAAATACAGTTTATAAAGCTCTATGTTTTATCAGAAATCATTCATTACTATTTTTTTCAAAATAGCACGTATTTAGCTTACATTTTTCAGTTATTATTGAAAAATGGCAACAAAAAGATATAATTAATTTTTTCCAAGTGTTTTTCCCTTACGTTCTACAAAACTGGAGTACTTCAGTTGCCAATATGAAACAAATGGCGCTAAAAAGTATAAAAAAAAAAATAATATCTGAAAAATAAATTGAGATGCAGTTTTCAAACAAATTGTATTTAAAAATACTTTTTCCCAATAGGACTGTATAAAACTTGAAAGCGTGCGAATCTGAGAAGTTAACAATTTCAGTAGAGATTATGCTGTACAATGATTACAATGATATATCTGCTTTGTTTTACGGCACGCTTGTGTAACGCAACGTTATTTTTTAGAGACGATACCTTAACTGCTTGCCAAAAAAATAGCATATCAGTGGCTTATAACCATGATTGTGAAAAGCGTTCTTTATCTTATATCAGAAATCAATATATTTTCGACATTTAATGAAGCATTTATATAAACACTTGTTTCTTTTTCTGCCACTGATTTTCTGAGTAATTTGTGTAATGCCTTAATCAGTTTTTGCAACCCGGAATTTATGTTTTAATTCTTAAATAGCATGTTCAAAACGCATGTTTTGCCGGCAGACTTAATGAATTAACAGTATTAACACTGATATGAAAATTATTATTAGATTTTGTTACTCTGGCGTGAATAAATACAGTTGTGCAGCTGAAAATTTTAAATTGAGAATTATTAGCCGCCTTAAGAGCAAATATTCATATTTGAGAAAACTGATCCATACACTATAAAAACTACTCGAAAGTGTTTCTTTATTGATTAAAAACTTTATTGATTCTCGAAAATAAAATCCCGGAAATATATTGATTTCTGGAGTTGCTAAAGATAAAAAAAAATTTTTCGGAATTATGGATAACTTGCAATAGGTTATTCTGTTTTTCCTTCAGTGGTTATATTATCTTTTCGTAGATTTAGAGAAAAGTTTGTATTTTCCTTCATAGTGTATTTTGGGTGGTTCAGAACTATACGTCAAAAATGTAAAAGCCTAACATGGTACTTAAATAAGCAGATTTCGTATAGGAATATGGGTGTAGAAATGCAGCGTTTGGCAGTATAGGGCGCTGTTGAATGTTCTTCGTTGGCTTGAATCGTCCTTTCCCGCACGGATTTCGAGCAACATGGATTATTACACCAATGCGGAGCTTGCCGACATGCATTTCATGTATGAGATTGCGCAAGGAAAGTAATTGGCTGCTTAAAGGTTTTAGATTGGACGATTCCCGGGTAGGATTATGCCAGATCCACGAACATTTGAGCGTCTTCATTAAGAGAAGTGCGCGAGTGGATCGTTTTGTGCTTCCAGGCGTGATAAGGGCACTGTAAGATATCGCAGAATTCCTGCAGAGGAAGAAACAGTATTACACGCAGTAGAGGATAGTCCTTCGACAAGCTCAAAAGCTGTTGGATGTGCGTTGGGTGGGAACCATTTCCTTGCTTAACCCCATACATAAAATGCATGTCGTTAAAGTCAGCATTGGTGTAACGATACATGTTGCTCGAAATCCTTGGGAGTATGACGGTTCAAGCTATCGAAGAGCTTTCATCCACAGAACTTAACCCTCTAAGTGCTTGGGGCGTATTATTCCGTTCACTAAGCTCCAGGTTTCACAGCAATACAAGCAATATTTAAGATAATGTAATTCTATAGATTTAAGGAATTTTAAATACATTGAAGATTGATTAATAATCTCAATGATTACATTCATATTTTTAATTGAGTTTTTTTTTTATATAATGTTGAAATAATCATATTTTCTTAGCATTTAAAACAAATGCAAAGAAAACAACATTACGATTTTACCCTTTTGCAAGACGCTCGGAGGGTTAACAGCGCCCTCAATTGCCTCAACGTTGCATTTCTGAACTCACATTCCTGTACGAAATCTGCTTATTTAGGTCCCCTCTACCTGCTTTTACATTTTTGACATATAGTTATGATGCACCTTGTATAGATGAAATTATTTTTCAATTTATCTTGTATAATATCGACAAAAATTGTATTCCCAAAATTGAAAGAAAAAATTCATAGTGAGTTAGTGGTAAATCTATTTTGAATCTTGCATTTGTACTGCATGATATTTAAAGTTTTTAAATCCGAATAATTTCAGTTTTTATTTCATGTTCTGTTTCTTGAAATGAGCAATATTATCTAATCTAAATTTTTGATCACAATGAATAAAACAATTGTATTCCTCTTACAACGAAATAAAAGCTATTTTTAAATAGCTTTCTTCATACTTCTGTAATTATTTCCTTCTATTTAGCTGGTCAAAAAATAAAATTACATTTTCCATGTTTAAAAAGAATGCAACAATGTTTTGTTTTTTTTAATTTATGATACTAAATAGAGGTTTATTGATTTTTTTTTAAATTTTGAAATTACTTGTACTTTGAAATTAATTATGGTGTTATACACATGGAAAAACTTTTAACACCACCATCAAAATAAATGAGTTTCACGTCTACACTCACACACATACACAAAATAACTGAAGGTGTTCACTATTTGATTCTATGTTGCCTTAAAGTTTTCGTTGATTTATGCAACACATTATTAACAATTTCTTATCATACACCGGAGATTATATAAAAATATTTATTGAAACCATGTTTATATAAAAAATAGTCGGATGCACCAATCCAAAAACTTTCTTCTACAGATTCGTTAAATTCTGGGAATTTAATAAAGAAGATATAAGCATAACACAATTAAATATAAATCCCCATAGAAATATAAAAATATTTATTGAAACCATGTTTATATAAAAAATAGTCGGATGCGCCAATCCAAAAACTTTCTTCTACAGATTCGTTAAATTCTGGGAATTTAATAAAGAAGATATAAGCATAACACAATTAAATGTAAATCCCCATAGAAATATAAAAACCTACAGAACACGTTTTGACCTGGAAATTATAACAAACCGTCATCAGCTGAAGTACACACGTGACTGGACAGGGTCACAGATGATATGAAAGGTAGAAGGTGTAGAAAGTAGAGCTTACAAAGAATCCGACAGGCGGCGCTATCTGAAAGTCAAACACCAATCCCAGAGGAGCACAAGCAAAAGAGGAAAGCTTGTTGCCAAAATGATAAAGAAAAAAAAGAAATAAACAAAATGAAAATAAAATAAAAGAAGTAATTTAGACATTTAAATAAGCAATAAGAAAGGAAAGATTTTTTTTAATGTAATAAAGTGCAAAGGAAAAAGAGAAGAGGAAAGAGGGAAAGTAATTACAAAAGCAATTACCAAGCTCAAATAGAAAAGTGAGAGATCATTGACAAGTTTATCTGAATTTTTAAACAAATTTACAAAAATAGTTTATACAGGGTTGTTATAATTTAAGTTCGCCTATTCAGAAGGTTCTAGAGCCGGTTCTATGGCTCCAAACGAAACAAAATTTCACTAGTACTTAGTTGAAGAGTTGCGCTCTGCGAAAATCGTAAAAAATTAGTTACATTTTTCGTCAGTAGGTGGCGCTGTGCCAATATTTAAGGCGATGTTTGCAGATTCATTATATCAATTTTAGTCAATCCAGACGAAGCACATAAATTTAAAAGTTTCAACAAACTTCGAGTAACTACGAATTGTTATAATTAAAGTTCACCTAATCAGATAGCTCTAGAGCCTGACCTATGACTCCAAACAATACAGAAAAATGAATATAATTTCATGTGATGTAATCTGCATCAACAAAAATAAAACATTTCGCTCGGCAACGAGGAAATAACGAATAATAACATTACACATGCTCAATGAATCCTCCACCATTTTCATTAACGCATTCCATTCTCAGAATTGTGCTTTCTACAGCATTGCGTAAACCGTCCTGTGAGATTGAGCGAATATGAAGTCTAATACTGTCGTTCAGATCAGAGATTGTCTGTCAACTGTCTTTAGATCCAGAATCTTTCAAAAATCCCCACAGCCAAAAATCGCATGGTGTTAGATCAGGCGATCGTGGTGGCCAGACTGTTTGAAAATAAAGACTTATGATGCGGTCTTCTGTAAAATGGCTTGTTAAGAAAGTCCGAACTGCTCTAGTTATGTTCGGTGGTGCACCGTCTTGCATAAACACGATATTTTGAAGGCAGCCTCGCTGTTGCAGCTCGGGAATTAGAAAATTTGACAACATATTGAGATACCTTATCACATTTATGGAACATGTAATGGGTCCTGTGGATGTTAGTTCCTCAAATAAATATGGTCCTATCATAAACGTAGCTGTGAAACCGCACCACACCGTCACTTCAGCTACATGCAATGGAAATTCTTGGACAACATTAGGATTCTCTTTCGTCCAAATTCGACAGTTGTATGTGTTCACTTGTCCGTTTAAATAAAAATGCGCTTCACCAGCCCATAGAATATTCCAGGGCAAGAATTGTCCACATTCATTCGTGCAAGAAATTGTAGTGAAAATGATAGCCGACTTTCGGTATCACCCTGCATTAGTTGTTGCACCCTCTGAACCTTGTATGGATAGTGGCGCAAAATTTGAAGCATCACTTTTCTCACAGTGGAAATCGGCATACCGACTTCATTCGCAATAGCTGGCTCACTTGCATTACAAATGATGACTGGCTTGCTAAATCCACGGCAGCAGTATCAATATCTTCAATTCTAGAAATGTCTACCTTTTTTCGTCCTCTGCCAGGAAGGATGTCGAGTTTTCCTGTTTCCTCGAACTTTTTAATCATTTTGTGAACACCACGATCCGACATTAGTCCACGTCTAACATCTTTTAGTTTTCGGAATTCTCGAAGAGATGCAGCTGCGTTGCTGTTATTTTGATAAAATAACTTTATAAGAAGTACCTTTTCTTTCAATGTTACCATTCTCCACAAAGCATAGATTCAAATGCTTTTCAGAAACAATCAACTGTTCCACTGTCAAAGAATTCACAGACACACTTTATCAGCAAGATTTAAATCGTCAGGTGGTTAGAAGGGTATTTCAAGTTTTCGTAGTTGCGACGTCACTTTGACGTCGTTCTTCGAAAATTTGAATAAAATGTGATCTTTCTCAAACGTTGAAATTTTGTGATTTTGTGTGTTTCATCTGGATTGACCGAAATTGATATGACGAATCTGAAAAAGTTTACTTTTACCAACTGTGAAATAAAATTTCCTGTATTTTGTTTTTTACAAAATAAATGAATCTGCAAATATCGGCTTAAATATTTGCGCAGCGCCACCTATTGGCAAAAATGTTAACTATTTTTTTTTTCAATTTTCAAAGAGCGCGTCTCTTCAACTACGTACTAGTGAAATTTTGTTTCGTTTGGAGCCATAGAACCGGATCTAGAGCCTTCTGAATAGGCGAACTTTAATTATAACAACCCTGTATAATCAACCTTATTTTGGCTGCCTTAACTCTTCAAAACAAATATTATTTTTAACTAAATTTAATTTCAACTTCTGAAACTGTTGAAACATTAAAATTATTCCTGTACGTGGACGTAATCAGTAACGAGCAATTTAGAGAAGAATCTATGAAGTTGTTTATTGTGTCTTTGATCTTTGGTATTACACAATGAAAAATCAACGAAAATTGCCCCCACTATGCCACAATCATATATATATATATATATATATATATATATATCCAACAAATTCTAAAAATAACGTCGTTTTTACCTTCGCAAAATTTACATCCATACTTTTCATATTCATAGTCACAATTTTAAGAATATTTTAACGAGCCAAATATAATTAACTAGAAAACATAAACTTGTCAATGATATCTCACCTTTTCTATTTGAGCTTGGAAATTGCTTTTATAATTATTTTCCCTCTTTCCTCTTCTCTTTTCTCTTTGCATTTTATTACATAAAAAAAAAAAGATTCTTTCCTTTCATATTGCCTATTTTAATGTCTCATTTACTTCTTTTCTTTTCTTTTAATTTTGTTTATTTCTTTTTTTTCTTCATCATTTTGGCAACAGACTTTCCTCTTTTGCTTGTGCTCCTCTGGGATTGGTGTTTGACTTTCAGATAGCGCCGCCTGTCGGATTCTTTGTAAGCTCTACTTTCTATACCTTTTACCTTTCATATCATCTGTGACCTTGCCCAGTCACGTGTGTACTTCAGCTGATGAAGGGTTGTTATAATTTCCAGGTCGAAAAGTGTCCTGTAAGTTTTTATATTTCTGGGGATTTATATTTAATTGTGTTAGGCTTCTATCTTCTTTATTAAATTCCCAGAATTTAACGAATCTATAGAAGAAAGTTTTTGGATTGGCGCATCCGACTATTTTTTATATAAACATGGTTTCAATAAATGACAACAAAAATATATAATTAATATTTTACAACTGTTTTTACATTACTTTCTACAGTAATGGAGTACTTCCGTTGCCAGTATGAAACAAATGGCTCCAAAAACTAAAAAAAAAAATTTAAATTTAAAAAATAAATGGCGATGCAGTTTTCAAACAAATTGCATTTAAAAGTACTTTTTTTTCCCAAATACCACGGTATAAAAATTGAAAATGTGTGATGCTTAGAAGTTTAAAAAATTGCTATAGAGTATTTAATCGTACTGCTTTGTTTTACGGCGGGCTTCTGTAAGGTAACGTTATTTTTTGAAGACGACACAAAATAAGCAGGGAAAAAATAGCATACCGTAACGGGGCTAATAAATATAGTCGCAAACTTGATGTCACGTTTGCTAATTACAATTTTACATCTGAACTTTCGGACTCTTGACTTAAGGTTCTGATCTGAGATCCGGCGAAATCCAAAAATTTATGCATCTTTAGACGCATTCGTAATAAAATATTTAGTTTTATGAAAGTAAATACTAATTTTATTTTTACTATGACGCCATTTTCACTCAATGCAGCCCTCTGAGATTAACATCTCAATTTCAGTATCAGCGGAATGTAGTGTCACAGCCGAGGAAAAAAAAATATGTACGTATATATAAATATAGATAGTACAAAATATATTTCAGTTTTAAAACTCAAAACACATGCTTTTATTTTATATAAAATGATGTCATTCGCATCCGGAGGAAGTATTCCTGATTTACGATCTAGACTTGAGCAACATCTACAGTATGCTTATGACGTCTTTATCGGTAAATGATACACAAATACAAGAAAGAGATACCGTCATTCAAGAAAGTAGGCAAAAAATCGGCTATCTACTGATTCACATACCTTCATTTGTTTGTAATTTTAATATAGATATTTAAAATTAAATATAGTTTATAATACCTCCATGTTTTATCAGAAATCATTCATTTATATATTTTTTCAAAATAGCACGTATTTTAATTATAATTTTTTTTTCAATTGTTATAGGAAAATGGCAACAAAAAGATAGAGTTACTATTTTCAAAATATTTTTCTTTACTTTCTATATAAATGGAGTACATGAGTTGCCAATAAAAAACAAAAGGTGCTAAAAACTACAAAAAATTTAATATCTCAAAAATAAATTGAGATGCAGTTTTCAAACAAATTGCATTTAAAAATATTTTTATTTTCCAAAACGGCGGTATGAAAATTGATAATGTGCGATGGTTAGAAGTTTAAAAATATTGCAGTAGAGTATTTAACAGTACTATTATGCATCTGATTTGTTTTACGGCTGGCTTATACAACGGAACTTTATTTTTTAGAGACGACACTTTAACAGCTGGGAGAAAGAAATAGCATATCGGGGGCTAAAAATTTTTGAAATGTTACAGCTTTATGTGTAAATATGCATTTTTTCAATTCCTACCGTTAGCTCACACTCTCGCTATATATATCTTGTTCAAATATTCAATCGTTAATAAAATACTTATTATTCATCTAATCAAGTTTAAATAACTTTTTTTAAGTTGTAGTGGGTGATACTTGATGTTAATCCATTTTATTTTCAAATATTAATTCATTAATTAAATTAAATTAATTAATTTTCAATAATCGAGAGAGTCCTCTCCTTGATCAATGTATTTTAAGACCGAGAGAGCCCTCTTCTTGATCAAGGCTTTTTAAGCGCCACTCAAGAGGAGAAAAGAATGGGAGAAAAAATTCTCTTATTAACATAAGTAAGAATTGACTTATATATATATATATATATATATATATATATATATATATATATATATTACTTGTTTTTCATAGTCACGCCATTTTCTGTAAAATGTTTTTTAGTTATTTTTACTTGTATTGCTAAAAATGGCATCCGTAATGATATGGCAATTCCTGATGTTTCAATACGCTCTTCAACAATGGAAGTAACCCGATAGCCATGAATGTGAAGAAATTTCATAAATGACTTTTAAAATTAAAATTAAAATTTAAAAATAGTATTATTAGGGTTTCGTTTATCTGACGAAACCCTATTCTTCTCTCTCTTCTGTCTGTATGTCCGTCTGCCACAGAGCCCGTTCTCAGAAACTATATGTTGGTGACTTGAAATTTTACATACTTATAGCTGAACACCTCACATCAAACGACAAATCATAAAATTTTGAAAAATTCTTATATTTACCCTTCTGGGCTCTAACTTGTGCATTTTAAGCTTTTTGTTCTAACAGTCCCTAATTAAGTTGAATACTTGAAATTTTGCATACTTATAACAGAACACTTGCGATTACACGAAAAATCATAAAATTTTCAAAAAGTCTTATACTATTTACTTCTCCGGGCTCTGACTTGTGTATTTTAAGCAATTTTTCTAACGCCTACCTATCTCGAGTGCTATGGGCCCGATCCCCTCGACTAATATATCTGCAGATAAGTTGTAAAACGGAGTTTCGTTCGGATGGAGGTTTGTGTAGAATAGAGTGCGCCCCCCGGTTTCGAAATGTGGAACTAACAGATTTTGCAAAAGGATAAAATGTTTTGAAAGGAATATTAAACGAAACCCTCTGTGCGATCTGTGATCACACTTATCCACTTGTTTTTAAAAATAGCGAGTGCAGCCACATCTACAAATAAATTACTTTAATTTAAAAAAAAATCATCAAAATCGATTCAGTAAAAAGCTCAAGCCAGGTGACTAAAAAAATAACCTTATATTTTTAATATATCGATTGACGATACTGCATTATGATTAAAGAGCAAAAATATTTCAGCCCATGAAACTGCCACTGAAAGACAATGCTTAATAAATAATTCCTATTTCATTAAAAATGTAACGCTTTCTTCAATAATGTAAAAAGTATACGTGCATTTTGATTCTTCTAATGTTTAACTCTACTTTAGGATAAATTCATTATCCAATAAACGCTGCTATTATGGGAATTGAAACCACACAATACGACACTGGAAGCGTTAAGAAAAGTAATTAAGCTCTAATTAAATAACGCAATACATAAGAGCATTGTAAAACTTCTGAGGTGTGTATGTCTTTGGTCCACACTACAATAATTGTTAAGTAGATTTGCATAATTGTGTTGTGAAACTTTTTGACTCTTAAATAAGCCAGTTCCATTGCGTTTAATACAAACACAATTATGTAGTGGCTGCTCAGAATACAGATTACATGCAATTGAATAGAAATTATATATTGGTATTTTTAAATAAAAATTTATATTGAATAAAGTATAAAAGTGATAATTTGCGTTAAATTTTGATTCATGATAAAATATTTATCGAATAAATGCTGTCAATTCAGACAACTAAACTATGTTGTAATTCGGCAGTGAAAGAAATAAGTACTTAGGAAGTTATTTTATATATTATTGAAACTTCATGTTTTTTCCAATGATCTATACTCTCAGTAAATCTCGTCTTCATACAGTCTCATTTTTAAACAAATAATGTGCGAAATCCTAAAAAACTTGCTTTTTCCATTAATTCTTCCTGGAAGTCTGAAAAATAAAAAAAAAATGCGTTTATTATTTCCATGCTTGCGTGTTGGCTCTATTAATACTAAATTTCGAATTTATTTTTTAAACAGAAACCGAAAATTCAATAATATGAATTTTCCAATTTATTTAAAAGCAAATAAACAAAAATAATACTTTCGAACTTAATAAAGTAGCAATTTTCTCATTCATACAAAATTAGTCGCAAATTATATTTTAGAGTATTAAATAATATTCTATAATGTAGAATATATTTAAAATATATTCTACACGAACGCATTTAAAAAACATAGGGGAGAGTAGCCGAATTTGGACCACTTCATTTATTTTCAAGTGTAACTCACTTAATTTTTGGAATATCTGCAAAAGATCATTACACAGGGTTAATCTATTCATCTACTAACTAAATAAATATTTAGATCAATTTCTTTTTGAAAATCTTAAATTTTATTTTAATTTGAAAATTTTCTAGAAAGTGGTCCAAATTCAGCAAGTGGTCGACTATGTTGGACCCCGGTCTCCTAAATTGGACCAAATAATATCAGGTTGTTTTAATGACTAGGGAATATAACTAATTTTATTAAAAGCAAAATTTGCGATTAATGGAACAATCAAACAAAATAACAGCAATGGAATATAATGAAATCAAATATCTGAAAAATAGAGTACTTGTTTTAAATCAAAATGTATTCAAAATATAAATCAAAGTTATGAGTAATTAAGAATAGAAATTATGGAACTAATTGTCAGTTACGTGGATATCATGTAAGGAGTGATGCAAAGCTTATACATGAATTTTGTTAATTGTTTTTGTTTTCCAGCGCACACAACATGGAACCGTATATGGCAATCTGAACACTGAATCATTTCTGCTATTTTATTTTTCTTATAAATTAGGCAAAACCAATCATCACTGTCTAGATTTTTCGTTTTAGATTCTGAATTATCAGAATTTATTTTTGCAACAGAAGTTTTCTTTACATTACGTTTGTAGTTCTTCTCTTCCATCATTTTCTTGCTAATTGCATTACGCCCATTTTTTTAAAACTCGATGTTCCAATTGCTTTTGTGCTGTAAAAGCGTCCCCCCCCCCACCTTTTTTTTTCATTTCAAGGGTTAGTTTATATGGCGATGATGTTAACACAACTGTTTTTTGGCTTCCTCTGTACTTTGATTTAACTGAATTTAGCAAGGGAAATAACATTTCTAATGACTTTTTTGCTTTTGGGGAAGGATTTGTAGCTGCAGACTTGTTGCAGGTCAATTTCTTCACAACTTACTGTCTGCTTTTTGTTTCCTGTATCTTTAACAGCTTTTGCAGTCACAGGTGTTTTTCTTCCAGACAGTTTGTCTATGTCTTTTTCAACATTTTCATCAAGGTATGAGATTTTATGCGTTTTAATGGCAAAAAATGTATATTTCCACCCTCCAGGACTATAAAAAGTCTTCCATCACAAATATCCTGCAGGAGGAAAATGTTTGAATTCAACTCTGTAAATCAAATATGCCGTAGGAATAAAGAATTCAAAGAAAATAAATACAATTACATACAAGATAAAAGACATTGCAAACAAAATTGATTGCATAGACATGTAAAAATATTTTTATGTTTATATAGGCCTAAACTGTATAAAAAAATTAATCCAGATATAAAAAAAAACTTGTATGGAGATAGTAATCCATTATAAAATATAAAAAAAATATAGTGTACAAAGCGTACCATCCTAGAAATGCATTACTTACTTTTCAAATTTATGATCACATATCTGGTCCAATTTAAGCAACTTAAATTGGCCCAATTACGACAACTGCACCATTTTTTAAAACAGTTAATTTCAAGACTAAGAACAAAAACGAAATCAAAGAAATCCGCGTGAAAAATATTCGCAATAAACAGATGAATTCATATATGTATATGAAAACATAACGACTTACCTTTGTTTTAAAATATTCACTTACGTTCAGTAGGAAAAATTTAGATCAAAATAGCTAACTTTAGGTTTTTTTTTTAATTTTCTAAAAACAGCACGCGGTAGGCGGCTGCTTCTTCTAATCATGAAGGACGTCATTCAGAAAAGTTGGATTTCAGTGGTAGATGGAGTCTCTTTCTGTAATTAACGTCAGAAAGGTAATGGTCCAAATATCGCTACTCTCCCCTATAGTGGTTCAAATAACTTTTAAAAAATCGATTTAAAAGCAAACATTTCTTTTCGAAATTAATTTAAAATAGAATATTCATGTTTTACAACTAATAATAAAATTTTGTCTCATTAAAAATATATATCTTATTCACATTTTTATCCTCTATCATTCTATAAATGTTAAATCACAAACCATTATCTCATAACGACGAAATATCACCGCAATTAAGTATAAATTTGCGGTCTATCTGAACAAGAATGAGAAAAAAAGAAGCGATTCTCTCTATTCTTCAATTAATGGAAATATTTCGGTAGTTCTACTGTCAAGAATATTTCCGCGAATTGAAGAAAGTATTTCTGAGAGTGCAAGTAACGCATTCTCATTTTAATTATTTCCATTTATAACTCCTGTTTATTATAACATATTTATCCAATATACGCTGTCATTTAAGGCACGAAACACAGTTTGACATTGAAGCAATGTAATTACGATTTAATTATATAACACAAAATATTAATGCGATGTAAAAAGTCTGAAGTGTTCGTGAATTTTGTCAATTGCAACATCAAGTATAGCAAACTAAAATAATTTTGTATGACTTTGTTTTGAAAATCCTTAAATTCTGAATATGCACTTAGATTGTGATTCATTCAAAAGAATTATCCAGCGGTAGTTGTTAGTAAAGATTGTTCACAATTGAAAAAAAAAAATAGCAACATGATATATATTTTTTTATTATTCAAAACTTCATGTTCTAATTGAATATGCAAAATTTTACTACAAATTTCAAATTGCATGATCTTTGCCTGAGCTTAATAAAATTGTTGTAAGCAGAAGTTAAAAGCAACATTCAGGAAAAACAAACCTAGATCTATAAATTTAAAAAAGGTCTATAGAAAAAAAAATAGATAATGCATTCTAATTAAAATGCAGGACATTCTTCTTGTATAATCTTACCATTAGAAGATATATGTTTTAGGTTGATTTCGTATGAAATACTACCTATCGGGATCGTTCCTATGTTGGAATTTCTGAAAACGTTTTGCAGATCTACACCGATCATGACCCCTAGAACAGAAAACCACCCTCAGTAAAAAACTTTATCTATCTATCTATCTATCTATCTATCTATCTATCTATATATATATATATATATATATATAAACAAAAACATAATTTGAAGAACAAATTAAAAAAACAAAATTTATTTCCTACATTGTTTAAGCCCGAGAAGGGACAGATATTAAGTCATTTCATTTAATTAGTTCTCGAAATAGAACAATTGAGAAAAAGTGTTAATTAAAATTCCCGTAAAAATATATGATTTAATTTTTTTACTATAGATACTCGATGAAATCGAAATAAATCTTAGACATTTTTTTAAGTTTTGTATTTTGCATGCATCTTATCATTTTATGCACAATTGTCATAAACATAATACAAAATCTGCAATATAAATAGTTTCAATTAAAAATGGAAGAAGTCTAAGATTTATTTCGATTTCATTTGAACGGAATCTATTTTTTAGGGTGTTTTAAGTATCATATTGTATGAATTTTATTTTTATTTTTTAATCTTCAATTGGCTTAACTAATTTGTTACAAAAATTTAACGTTAAATGTAGAACTAATTGAATGAAATGACTTAATATCTGTCCCTTCTCGGGCTTAAACAATGTAGGAAATAAATTTTGTTTTTTTAATTTGTTCTTCAAATTATGTTTTTGTTTAATATGGTCAAGTTTTTCAATAACTACTGCACTCAGACGAACGCATTTCAAAATTAATAGAGAGTATCATCATCAGGCTTTGATGTATGCGGTATTGCATCACAATGTGGGATGCAGTTTACCAATGCGTAATTCAAAATGTTTCACCATTGTAGTAAAGCAGGTTGCGGTAGTTTGGACAAAAACTTCCAATCTGAACATAAAAAATCCATAATCAAATCATAAAAAATTAACTTCACTTAAATTTAGATACCCTATTTCCCACTCAGGAACGCTATGAATGTAAATGTAAATTGTGATGAATGCTTACTGCTAATATTTAACAATATTATAGCTGTGATACAGTAAAAAATAAAAAATAAAAGTTTTGCTTAAATTTTTAAACCTTAATCTCACCCAAGGGGTGATGTAAACACATCAGAAAATTATTACCTAAGTTTAAATTGGGGTATAAATAGTTCTCATCTCGGAAAAAAAAAATACATTTTAAAATTTAAGTTATGTAATTCCCCACTAAGTTCGCTACCTGCGTAAAAATATCTATCCATTAGAAACTTTTTACTAAAATATAAACGTGACCAAAGCAAAAACTTATTCTGAAAATATCCTTTTTATTTCCACTATGACGCCATAGTCACCTTTTTAATTTTTGTAAAAAAAAAAAAAAAAAAAAAAAAAAAAACTAGCTCAATTTAATATTTCACGTGAAAATTTTTCACCTAAAAAGAAATAAATTATTATTGCGGCTTTTGAAATTTTGCAACAATGAAGTAAAAATTTTATATTTTCTATGAAAAAATGTCCGTTGATTTTCAAAGAAAAAAGCGAAAATTGGAATTATTAAGAAAAATATTTGAAAACTGTAAACAAAAATCGGCCCATGTTTCTCTCTGGGTTATAATTCACCGATATGCAAAGGCATTTTACCATTCGTTTTGACCTTGACGTCAGGCAAACGTTTTTACACTTTAAATTTATAATATCATTAGAATTAGTAAAGAATAAAAAATGAATGGCATCAGGGACAAAAAGGTGGGAAGAAAAAATGAAAAAGTTATCATCTCCATAGGCTTTTCCATGTTAAATTAACATTGAGAAGTGACACTGGAAATAAATAAGTATTGCGCTGCCGCGCAATACTTAAATATCACTTTATTCTGGACACGATAACTTTCGTAATTCTGCACCAATCTCTTCCAAACTGATACATAAAATCAATGGGCATAAAATCTCGGTCAAGTTCGTTAATGGGCAAAAGTGTACAAAGGGGATGGAAATAGGGAAGGGTTTTGTGAAAACCAAAAAAAAAAAAAAAAAACATTTACTTCTTAATTTTTGTACATATCAAATCAGTTTAAAGTTTTTATTACTTCTAAAAATAGGGCCAAAAATTTATGTATCACAGATTTCGATAAAGTTAAAAATGGGCTCAAGGGGTGCAAAAAATAGGATTTTTGGGAGAAAAAAATTCATAACTTCATCAATTCTCAAGATATCAAATCCAATTAATTTTATTATTATAAATATCCTTAACATTATCTACAACTTTTATATTGACAAGTTTTTGATAGGACCAATTCGTACCGAAAAAAAAAAAAAAAAAAAAAGAAGAAGAAAAAATTTCATAACTCCGTCAATTCACAAGATATAAAATCCCCTTGAATTTATCATATATCTTCTTAATATTGTCTACAACATCTATATAGACACGTTTTGGATAGGACCAATTCTTACAGCAAAAACAAATTAAAAATACATAGCGGTTGAAGAAAAAAATCATCTTAGTAAGGGTGTATTCAAATCCAAATTGCTTATTTTCTGACTCATTTTACAATTCATTTTTGCTCTCAAAGACTTCCAATTGGCACGTTTTCTTACTCAGAAACTATATAATGTACCGTAATGGTCGATTTTTTTGATAGAGGCAGAATGTATTTTTAAAAATGCTGTTAAAAAGGGCATTTTGAACCGAATTTACCGAAGCGGATTGTGTTGGAAAAATCATTATATTAAGTATGCACTCAAATCCAAACTGCTTATTTTCTGACTCATTTTTAAATTCATTTTTGCTCTCAAACGCATTTAATTGGTATATTCGCTTATTCAGAAACTATATAATGTACCGTAATGATCTATTTTTTGATAGAGGCAGAATATATTTCAAAAAATGATGTCAAAGGGGGCATTTTGAACTGAATTTCCGGAAGCGATTGTATTAGAAACGAAAAATATTATCCTTCTGAGAAAATAGTTGTTTATATATCAAGTTTTAATTAATTGAACAAAAAATAAAAACACAGTTCGCTTATAAATCTCTTCAAAAATCACGTCACCAAGTTTCATATATTTTTTAATTAAAAATGAATCTGGAATTATGCCAGAAAATTTCGAGTTGTTGAGCATGGAAAAGTATTTTTTTTAATTCCGACCTAACATGATTCTGATAAAACCAGCTATTATATAAAAATGATATAAAAACTCGTCAAAAGCGGCCAGATAAAATTGTTAAAGTGGATTTATCTCTAATCATGATTTAGTTTTTTTTTTGTGAAATTAGTATATTTGACTTCGAAATCTACCTCCGCCTGTAGGCCGGCCGGCAGGGATTTTTAAAATGTAAATGCTATATTATTGAAAATTCATATTTTATTTTTAGTAGTGTAAGTAGAATACTCCACTTTTAATTCACCAAATTTGAAATTCCTATCTAAGATAAAACACTTATCAAATAAACGTTGACATGTAACACAATGGAACTCTACAACTCGACATTGAAAGTGTTAAGAAAAGTAATTAAGCTTTAATTAAACAACATAACACATTAGAGCGTTGTAAAATCTTTGAGGTGTTCATGCCTTTTGTCAAAAGTATAGCAGTTGTTAAGTAGATTTGTATAATTGTCTTGTAAAAGTCATTAACTCTGAAAGAAGTCAGCTACAATGAATTTAAGGCAATTGCAATTACTCAGCTTTAGCTGGTTGTGTAAATTATCTTCAATTAAACGGAAGTCATAAAGTTTTTTATTTTTTATTTTTTAAAAATTTGATATTCGAAAGAGTATATAAACATGTATTAGAAATGATAGTTATTGTTGCAATTTTTTTTTTTTTTTTTTGAGAAAGAGAAACATTTATTTTATAAAACTGCCATTTAAGACTTTTAAACCTAGTAATTTAACATTGAGAACGTTAAGGAAAATGATACCTACTTTCTATTTTATCGCAAATCCATGTGATGTAAGATGTGAATTCTATATTTAATTCTTTAAATTTGTAATTTCAGTTTAGGAGGAAATTTTTATCCAAAGGCTGTTATTTAATGAGCTGAATGTACTCATTTCGACGCTGGAAGCGTTCAGTAATTTAGTTAAGTTCTTATTAAATAACATAATATATTTTGGTTTTAAGAAGAAATGGATAACTTTAAATAGTTCACATGTAAATGCGTGTATACAAAAAGAGGGTGCATACAGCTGTTTTGGAGCTTCTAAAACTCCCTCATCAGTGCAAAGTCTGAAAATTAAAATTTAAAACGTAGAAATATTTTATCTAGGCAGCCGCATCTAACAGCTCCTCGTTAGCTTCGAAATGGCGGTGAGATTTGTAAAACAACAGCGTTCCCGCTTACACAGACGACCAATGAGAAGGTCTTAGTCATTATGGAAAAGCTTAAACAGAAAGGAGAAAAACGGGGGGGGGGTGAATTAAAGATATAAGAGCCATACTTTACAAAATTTGAGCGCACTGGACAACCGAGATGTTAAAATTCTCACATGTATGATAAAATTCTCAAAAATCTAGATCGTATCATGAGCACATCTGAATTATTGAAAACCTTCGAAAAACTAAGAATTATGATCGTTAGACGAATAGTGTTTAGAAATAACGGGGCGTTTTATGTATATTTGATCGCATTCGCAAGGTATATTGTATATTATTCAATGTGAAAATCTATCTATTGGATGTTTCAGATTTGGGAATTTTATTTTGTTAAAAAGAGTATAAATTACTTTAAAATCAAATTTTACACCGATTTTGGAATTTTGTGTATAATTTTCGGAAAATATGGAAGTATATTTAAATTCTGATTGCGAATAATGTAATTTTCCCATTTTAAGTATTAAATACATAAAAATGTTCTAAAACTTCTGACATGTTCCAGTCTCTTGTCAAGGATATAGCAATTGTTAAGTAGATTAATATAATTGTGTTATGAGAACCATTAACTCTTGAAGAATTCTGTTACAATGCATTTAATGTAAACGAAGTTATGGAACTCTAACTGTTAGTTACAATTATCTCCAATTGAAGAAAAGTCGTAAGGTGCATTTTCTCCTTTAAAATAAAAATGTAATATTTAATAGAATTAATAAAATATATATTAGAAATGTTAATTTGTGTTGAGATTTAGATATTTAAAAAATATATTTAACTAGGGGGCTCTGCACCCTGCAAGCTACGCTCGCCAACCCCCATTCAGACACCGCAGAATCTAAAAACTCGCTAATCTGATGGGTTTTAAAAATATTAGAGAAGATTGAATTATACTGAAAAAAGGTGCGCAGATCTCCCTGTAAACGGGTTTCCATTCAACTCCCTTTGATTGCAAAAAATTAATGCCGAATCAGTTACTGTTAAGACATCCAATGGTTCTTTTCGTTTTTGATTAAAGAGCATCTGTTAAACATTTGAAAAGAAGCTAAAATAAAATGAATTAACTATACTGAGTCTTTGTCTCCCGATATTTTAAAACAATCGCTATAACAATAGCCTAAGTCATGTGTCTATCATCAACAGTTCCGGGCAGACCACTTCGCTTTTTATACTCTAGTCGCCATTTTGGTACTTTAATGTTAGCCAAGTACAGGTGATAAGTCTCCAAATATTAATATATCGCTATCTTTTCATCCATATTATAATAGTTCAAGTCATCGACTGCCATAAACAAATACGGTCTAATCCTTTCGCCTTTCATTTGAAAGTTTGGCACAGATGTCATATATTGGCACGATTTTTTCCGACGCCAATTTGGGGAAAGCATCAACATCCCTCTTACCATATGAAGCAAAATAACGATTCTTTGGCGCCAGTTATGTACCCGTAGCGTATATGTCATTGGCGTCAGAAACAAATCGCACCAATATGGGTCCGTATATGACATCTGTGCCAAAAGATCGCCATTCTGATTTAAAAAATATTTTTTTTAGAATAAAACTACATAAAAGTTGCCATGGTCGCAAAGTATTATTGGTACTGTTACTCTAGCCGAGTGTAAATCTCGCCAATAGCTTTTTTTCAACTGGACAGTTAGCATTTTTTTAAATATTAGCATTGTGGTAAATGAAAACATTGATTTGAAGTTGAAATTAAATGTCACGGTTTGTTGCAATATTTAATATTTGGCCAAATGTCTTATATGCACCACAGGTTTGGCGTGATTTTTATTTTTTTTTGCGAAAATGTGGCGAAAACCTCGTTTTCGAATATCAGTTACATATGTTTTTCGGTACGACTTAGTTATCCCGTCGGCCAAAAATCTATCGCCAAACTATAACATTAAATGCCAATAATGGTTGATCGTAAATGTCACATTCACTTGACTTTAAGCAAGTTACACGTGTTTACGTCATCAAGTGACTTTTATTTCGACATTTTATTTGTATATTTATTAATGTTTGACTAATTGATTTGTTCTTTCGTTATTTAAAATAAAAATTATGTCAATTTGTATAATCTGGCGAGTGGTTTATCAATTTATATAATTTGGCGAAATTGGTCGACGGAATTGTATTTTTTAGTTATTTTCTATTATATTCAAAAGGAAATAACAAAAAAAAATAATTGATGGTGTTGAAAATAATCATAGCATTACATTAAATTCTTATTAATTTCTTTTTGTACAACTATGTTTCTTGTGATTGGTTGTTTAATGTAGCTTTCTTTCACGGCCGCCAATTCCCCGACTTGGGCCTTGCAAAATCTATAAATACCTGTAAATTTTCTGTTTTCTTTCAGTATGTTTGTGTAATTGTTCTTTATTAATATCAAATATACTCACTTCGATCCACGTCTTTATGTCTGCCTTTTTATTTATTTTTACAGCAGAGCGTTGGTTCTAGCAAGTGTTGAAATGACCTGCGAGACATACTGACGCCGTTATCTTTCTGTTTTTAATTTCTGCTGGGATTTTGAGTGAAAAAGATTTTATCTTTCTTTTTATATATTTTATTGAGCAGAATGGATTCTTCAAAAGATGTTTACGGTATCCCTCTTTTTGAAGGTGATGGAAAAGTTTTTTCGGTATGGAAACGAAGAGTAATGGCAGTTTTTGCTGCTAAAGAATTGGAAAAATTCTTGGAAATTGAAGCGGCTCCCGACAATGCCGCCGATGTCGTGAAAGCAAAAAAGGCTTACGCTTTATTATTATCATTATTAAGTGATAATGTTCTTGCATCACTTCAAGATGAAAATACAGCTCATAAAATTTGGAATAAATTAGAACGCACTTATGATACAAAGCGTGCAGTGAATCAAATTTTAATTCGGAAGAGATTGGCAACGATTAAGAGAGATCGTATAGTTTCTATGAGAAATCACATTGATGAAATAAATAAATTAATTTCGGATCTTCAGCTGTCTGGGGCAGAAGTTAATGAAACGGATACTATCTATACTCCTATTATAAAGAGGAAAAAATTGTTTATTTGTCGGAGATAAGCTCTGGAACTACCGAACCGATTCCAAAAGTAATGGTATCAAAATGATGGTGTTAGTCCAACTTAGAACATAGGCTATATCTTATGTCGGTGCCACTACCCCAAAGGGGGTGTAGGAGCAAAAAACGTTCTAAAAATGCGATTTTAGCGTTACTGAAGGGCTTAGAAATATGAAATTTTGAATATTAGTTACGTATAAGATATAAATGATGTCTAAGAAAAGTTCTTAAACAATTCGAAATTTAAAAGGGTTAAAAATGCACAAAAAGTGTTCTAAAAAACGTTCTAAATGGTAGTTTCTACACAATCTCAGGAAATACCAAACCGATTTAAAAAGTATTGGTGTCAAAATGACGGTGACAACGCTTGCTCCAAGATAGGCTATGTTTTATGTCGGTGCCACTACGCCAAAAGGAGTGTAGGAGCAAAAAAAGTTCTAAAAATGCGAATTTAGCGTTACTGAAGGGCCTAGAAATATGAAATTTTGAATATTAGTTACTTATAAGATATAAATGATATCTAAGAACAGTTCTTAAACAATTCGAAATTTAAAAGGGGTGAAAATGCACAAAAAGCGTTCTAAAAAACGTTCTAAATGGTAGTTTCTACACAATCTCAGAAAATATAAACCGATTTAAAAAATATTGATGTCAAAATGATGGTGACAACGCTTGCTCCAAGATAGGCTATGTTTTATGTCGGTGTCACTACCCCAAAGCGGGTGCAGGAGCAAAAAACGTTCTAAAAATGCGATTTATGTGTTACTGAAGGCCTAGAAATATGAAATTTGAAATATTAGCTACTTATTAGACATAAAGGATTTCTAAGAAGAGTTCTTAAGCAATTCGAAATTTGAGAGGGGTGAAAATGCGCTAAAATCGTTCTAAAAAACGTTCTAAATGGTGGTTTCTACACAATCTCAGGAAATACCAAACTGATTTAAAAAATAATGGTGTCAAAATAACGGTGTCAAAATGACGGTGACAACCCTTGCTCCAACATAAGCTATGTTTATGTCGGTGCTACTACCCCAAAGGGGGTGCAGGAGCAAAAAACGTTCTAAAAATCCAATTTTTGCGTTACCGAAGGGCCTAGAAATATGAAATTTGAAATATTAGTCACTTATTAGATATAAAGGATTTCTAAGAACAGTTCTTAAACAATTCGAAATTTAAAAGGAGTGAAAATGCGCGAAAAGCGTTCTAAAAAACGTTCTAATGGTGGTTTCTACACAATCTCAGGAAATATTAAACCGATCTAAAAAATAATGGCGTCAAAATGATGGTGAAAACCCTTGCTCCAACATAGGCGATGTTTTATGTCGGTGCCACTACCCCAAAGGGGGTGCAGGAGCAAAAAACGTTCTAAATTGCGGCTTTTGCGTTACGGAAGGGCCTAGAATCGTGAAATTTGGAATGGTAGTTAGTTATAAGATATCAATGATCTCTAAGGACATTTCCTAAAAAAATCGAAATTTAAAAGGGGGTCAAAATGCGCAAAAAGCGCTATAAAAAACTTTCTAAATTGAGATTGCTATACAATCTCAGGAAGTACTGAATCGATTTCAAATATAATGGTGTAAAAATGATGGTGGCAGATCTTGCTCCAAGATAGGCTATACTTTATATCTGTTTCCACTACCCCAGAGGAGATGCAGGAGCAAAATGAGCGAAAAGCGTTCTAAAAACGTTCTAAATGCCGATTTGTCGGCAATATCTCAGGAAGAATGAATCTGATTTCAAACGTAATGGTAGGAAATTGAAGCTGACAGCCTCTTCTCTAACATAGACACTATTTTAAGTTGGTATCACTATCACCTAGACGTTGCAGGAGCAAAAAAGCGTTCTAAATTTCGTTTTTTGTGATCGGTAGGGGCTAGCAACTTAAAATTAGGCAAGGTACATATTTATTAGCTATAAATGATCTTTAAGAACAGTTTCGAAAAAAATGGAAATTTAAAAAGCGGTGAAAATGCGCGAAAAGCGTCCTAAAAACGTTCTAAATTGCGATTTCTACTCAATCTAAGGAAATACCAAAGCTATTTCAAAAGTAATGGTTGCAAATCAATGGTGACAGTCCCTGCTATAGGTTATATTTTATGTTGCTGTCACTACCATCTGAGGGTTGCAAAAGAAAAATCAGTTCTAATTTGCGTTTTTTTTATAACTGAGGGGTCTAACACTTTGAAGTATGGCATGTTATTTACTTACAAGATGCAACTGCTTTCTGTGAACTGTTGAAAGAAAATTTCAAATTTAAAAAGATGAAGTGGGCGAAAAGCGTTTTAAATTACAATTTTTATGTAATCTTATCAAATACCAAACCGATTAAAAAAATAATGATAACAAATTGTTGGTGATAGAACCTGCTCAAACATGAGCTATATTTTATGTCTGCGCCACTACCACCAGAGGATTGCAGTAGCTAAAAACTTTCTAAATTGCGATTTCTGTGATACTGAAAAGGCTAAAAACTTTAAATATGACATGGTAGTTACTTATAAGATATAAATGCCCTCGAAGAAACGTCGAAAATAAATTCGAATTAAAAAGGGGTGAAGCGAAGGGGAGGTGCGAAAAGCATTCTAAAAATTTCTAAATTACGATTTCTATGGAATCTCAGGGAATATAAACCGATTATAAAAGTAATAGTTGCGAATCAATGGTAACAGTCTCTGATCCTACACAGGCTATATTTTAGGCTGATGATTCTACTACCTGGGATTCACAGGAACAACAAACGCTCTAAAAAAGGCCTTAAGCTTTCTAAATTATGTTTCTGTGGAATATTAGGAAAAAACAAACCGATTTCAGAATTAATGTTGGCAAATTAATGGTGACAGTTCCTATTTCAACATAGCCCTTTATGTTGAGAGAGGTGGTAGGACTTGGAATTTGACATGATGGTTAATTTTAACATGTAAGAAGATGGTTTCTAAAAAAAATCAAAACTTCAAATGAATACTGAAATGAGCGTATTAATTGAGCATAAGTTTCAAAATATTTTCTAAATTATTATTTATTTAGTTTTATTTCGTTTTATTAATTTAAGTCTCATTTCTGCCTTATGCAGTGCAACAATGATGTTTAATCAAACTGTGTTTTAAATAGTAATTTTTTTAATTATTCCTAAAAGTAATAAATACCTTTTAATAAAATAAAATATTACCTTTTAATAAAATAAAAATTTAGTTAGTACTTTTAATAAAAATTAAACATATAAATATCACTTGGCATATTTCAAATATTACGCGAGCAAAGCCGCGGGGTTTGCTAGTTGTTTATATTTTGATGTCATTGCCTCAGGAATTTGAAAATGTTAAGATTGCTTTAGAAAACCAACCGAATTCTGTTTTGACATTAGATTTCGTGACACAAAGATTATTAGATGCTGAAGCACTTCTTTTGGATTCAAAGAAAGAAAAAGTATATACTAAGGCTGCTCATGATAATACTGCATTTGTGTCGACTCGCAAAGAATTCTTTTGCAAAATTTGCAACTCTAAAGGGCATACAGCGAAATATTGTAGAAAGAAAATTACTTGCCATTCTTGTGGAAAATTCGGACACATAAAACGTAACTGTAAAGCTGTTAAAAATTCAAATGAAGAAAAATTTGCCTCTTCAGCTGTTTCTTTCGTTGCTGGAAATGCTTCCAGGAAAAGGAATGAATTTATAGTAGATTCCGGAGCAACTTCCCATATGTGTTCTAATGAGAATTATTTCGCATCCTTAGTACCTTCTTCAGGAACTATTAAATGCGCATCAAAAACAACGAATCTAGAAATCAAAGGTATTGGAAATATTAATGGAAAACTGTCAAATGGAATGGAAATTACTTTAAAGGATGTCCTTTATGTTCCAGACTTAAACGGGCAACTCATTTCCGTTAGGAAAATTGAAAGTGCAAATTATACAGTTATTTTCAAGAACCAAAAAGTATTTATCGAAAAAGGAAGAAACCGTTTTTACTTCGGTGAACGGGATTTGAATGGACAATACGTAAGTGACTTTGTCCCTGTTTACGAAACCGTTCTTACTTCAAAGAAAAATCATTGTGATATCTGGCATCGCAGACTTGGTCATCCGAGTGACAAAGTATTGAAAGATATGAAGCTTCCGGTACCTGACTCTTTTTGTGATATTTGTGCTCGGGCAAAACAGAGTGCAACACCAATGGGAAGAGGACCAAGAAAAAGAGAAACCAAGCCAATGACTTTGATTCATAGTGACATTTGTGGACCTATTTTTCCGACAACCTTTTCTGGCGAGTGCTATTTTATGACTCTTATCGATGATTTTTCTCGTTTTACTGAAGTACGTTTACTGAAACATAAAAGTGAAGTCTCAGAAGAATTAAAAATGTTCTTAAAATCCAACCCTACAGTGAAGAAAATTAGATGTGATAACGGGAAGGAATATTTTTCTAATGATTTAGTGAATTTTACTAGAGATCTTGGTATAGTGATCGATCCCGTTCCTCCATACACGCAATCTTTGAATGGAGTAGCTGAACGCTGCAATAGGTCGCTTCTGAATATAGGACTTGCTTTGATTGCTGAATCAAATTTACCAAAGACTTTTTGGGGTCAAGCTATCCTTTCAGCAGCTTACTTGAAAAACCGAATGCCAAGCAGCACTATTGAGAACAAAACTCCGTACTTCCTGAAATATGGAGAAGAAGCCGATTTCAAGCACATACGTGTTTTTGGATGCAGTGCTTACATGTTAATTCCTTCCGTTCATCGAAAGAAACTTGACGATAGGTCTAAACAAATGATCTTCATTGGTTATTCTTCAATGGGATACAGATTACTAGATCCTGAAACGAAACGCATAACTGTATCAAGAAATGTGAAATTCGACGAAGAGAAAAAGGAAAATGTTCAGTCGAAACAATACATTCTAGAAAATTCAGAACCAGTCGATAATGAAATTGATCCAGATGTTCTAGAAAATACGAGTGATGAATTAGATGATCCTGAAGAGAAAGAAGACAAAACAAGAAAATCTGAAAGATTTAAAAAGCAACCTGTACGGTATCCAGATCCTGAAGTTTACGAAACATTACTTTGCCAACAAGAAACATTAACGTTTGATGATATCAAATCCCTCCCTAGTGATGAACAACGCTTGTGGAAAGAAGCTATGGACGCGGAGATTGAAAGTATGAAAATCAACGATGTCTGGGATCTTGAAAAATTACCACCTGACAAACGACCTATTTCCTGCAAATGGGTATTTACCATCAAAAGAGATGGTCGACATAAGGCGAGACTCGTAGCTCGTGGATTTATGCAAAAAGAAGGGCTAGACTATAGTGAAACCTTTTCCCCTGTAATAAGTATGCCAGCTTTACGTTTGGTTCTTATTTTGATTTTAAATGAAGACTTATATGCATTTGTGTTAGATGTTAAAACAGCGTTCCTGAATGGTAAGTTAAATGAACTTGTTTTTATGGATCAGCCGCAAGGCTATGATGATAAAAGTGGGCGAAAGTGTAAACTTAAAAGAAGTTTATATGGTTTAAAACAAGCCCCACGACAATGGTTTGAAAGGTTTCATGAATTTATTTCAAAGTTAAATTTTAAATCTTGTGATAATGAACCTTGTATTTTTATTCGGTATAATAATGATCATAAAATAATTATTGCTTTGTATGTAGATGATATGTTAATTGCAGGTTCAGATGTAAATGAAACTAATGTAGTTATTTCCCTATTACATAACGAGTTTCACATGTCAAAATCGGAAAGTGTTTCAGAATTTCTAGGTATTCAAATGAAATTCAATTCTGATAGTTTAATAATGGATCAAGAATCTTGCATAGTTAAATTGTTAAGTAAGCTTAATATGCTAGATTGTAAACCCAGTGGCATTCCTATTTCTCCTAAGTCCACCCCATCTGATTTCAAAAATGGTAAACCTTTTAATGGCCCATATCGTGAACTTGTAGGTTGGTTATTATATTTAGCTTATATTTCTCGACCTGATATTTTGTATGCTATTAACTGTTTAAGTCAATTGCAAGAAAATCCTACTGAAATTGCATGGAAAGCACTTAAGAAAACCTTAATATATTTAAAAGAAACATTGTCTTTAAAACTTGTGTATAAAAAACAAAATTCTGATCCTAAATTATCCATGTATGTTGATGCTGATTGGGGGGCTAACACAAATGACCGCAAATCAGTAACAGGTTATATTTTAATGTTTTGTAACATGCCTGTTCTGTGGTGTTGTAATAAACAAAAATCAGTTGCCTTATCGTCAACTGAAGCTGAAGTCATTGCTTTAACTAAAAGTTTGCAAGACTTGTTATGGTTTAAAAATATTGCTAGTGAAATTGTAAGTATTAAGGATTTAGTAATTTTTGAGGATAATCAATCATGTATAAAATGTATCAGTAATGAGAGTAATAATGGTAGAATGAAACACATTGATATTAAATTGAAATTTGTTCGCAATATTATAAAAGAAAATAACATCAAAATTGAATATGTTCCTACGAATATGCAAATTGCTGATTTATTTACAAAGGCATTACCTAAAGTTAAATTTTATGAACTATTATTTCTTTGTTGTTTGTACAAGTAATGTTTAAATTGTGTCATATTATTTTTAATGATTGATTTAAAGAAATTTCTTTGTTTTTCTGATGTAATGCTAGATTATGGGCGGGTGTTGAAAATAATCATAGCATTACATTAAATTCTTATTAATTTCTTTTTGTACAACTATGTTTCTTGTGATTGGTTGTTTAATGTAGCTTTCTTTCACGGCCGCCAATTCCCCGACTTGGGCCTTGCAAAATCTATAAATACCTGTAAATTTTCTGTTTTCTTTCAGTATGTTTGTGTAATTGTTCTTGTTAATATCAAATATACTCACTTCGATCCACGTCTTTATGTCTGCCTTTTTATTTATTTTTACAGATGGAACAAAATAATTCATATAATTTTAAGAAAGAAATAAAAGTAAATAAACATTTATTATTAAATAAACAAGAATAGCCGGGTTACCATGTCAATCAAAATAATGCCATTTTGGCGACAATTAGGTACCCCGGTGCGTATATGACATCTGTGCCTAATATTTTTCTTTTAGTTTTGTTTAAAAAAAAAAAAAAAGAAAGAAGTAAAAGCCATCAATTTTAAATGTTTCAGTGGTACTTTTCCGTTATACGGACACCATTGTCGCCAAGTGTAATAGTTGGCGTAAAATGAAAATCACATGAATTTAAACATTTGAAAAATAAAAGAAAAGACATTATCTATAGTAAAGTGAGCATTTTAAAAATATAACATTTGAAAATTACAGACTTTTTGAACTATTTTGTTAAACCAGAAATATATACTTAAAATAAGTGAAAAAATAACTGTTATACAAGAAATTAATAAAATAAAACTCATATTAAACTGCTGGCATAAAATTAAAAATCCTTTTCATGATCACGGTTGAAATAATTGGCGCATTAGCATACATTCTGGCATGGTGTCCGTATAACGTAAAAGTACCGTTTCAGTTTTAAATGAAAGATTTGTATTTTAAATAAAATGAATGCAAGGATTATATTTTAAATGAAATTAATGAAATATAAAAAAATGCGACGGGGAAAATATTTGGCGATTTATCACCTGCATCTCGCTAACATAAAAATACCGAGTTCTTGATTTCTCTATCAGAATCTTTCGATTTGACGAAAGATTGTTCAAGTAAATTGAATTATGAATAAAAGTAGCATGATACATTTCTTAGCATACATTTAAAGGATGCCAAACTGGTCGCCAAATTAGTTTAAAATAATAACCCTTTCTAGAATATGAAAAAAAAATATCTGTTATGATTAAAATATGAGTTGCCATCATTAGAGAAAAGTATAAAAAAATAGAAAAAAAATAATATTTCGAAAACTAATTCAAATTTAAAAATTCTATTAAAAGTTTTGAGATCTGTGGATCAATATGGATTTTTGGTGTTAATTTCATCGCAAAGTATTCCATATGTTAGGAGAAATCGCCGTGAAACATTATCAGTTGTTTAATCAGTCGTTTCATCAGTCGTTTCATAGAATCGTTACATAAATTCGTTTCATAATATCCGTTTCATTAGGATTTTATACATACTAGGGGATCGTACCCGGGCTTCCCAGGTTAAAGAATATAGGTGAAAACATTTTTTTTAATTGAAAACTAATATTTTTTTTATATGCAATAAATTTTTTCGATTGCCCACTTACATTAAAAAAGCATTTTTCATATGAAAAGTACGAATTATGCAATTAAATAAATTTTTGAAAATTATCAAAAGCCTTTTTTTCTTATTAGCCGCATGCTAAGAGCTATTTGACCAAGATTTTGCTACTTACGTCATCTTTTTATATTCTGATAATTTCAGAGCTTATATATGTCTGTTAAATTTGTGTTTTATTTATATTATTTTATTTATTCATTCATAGGTAAGTTTTTTTTTTTTTTTTTTTTTTTTTTTTTTTTTAAGGATATTAGCCCTAAGAAAATGATGAACTCTTTATTTTGTTTTAAGGGCAAACGATATAATCTTTCGTAATCGAGCACCGCGCGATATAGATAAATAAAAAAAAATATTTCACTCATTAAAATTGTTTTTAAAACCGTAGACAATCAGTAAACTGAGATGAACTTTGCAAACAAATTCTATTTGAAAAAAAAATCCTATTTGATGATCTAAAAATTTAAATTGTATGATTACAAATATGTTAGATTTATGTTTTATTATTATTATTATTATTATTATTATTATTATTATTATTATTATTCTTTTATTTGTTTATAAAAGAAGTATTAATTTCGTTAAGTTGTCTATCACAAATATGTTAGATTGAGTTTTTTTAATATGATTCTTTTATTTGTTTATAAAGGAAGTATTAATTTCGTTATGCAAAAATAGTCAGAAACAAATGCTGAACAATGTTTTTGCTTTATGTGCAAAATGTTTATTATTATTATGTATTGAAACCGATTCGTGATAAGATAAACTTTAAAAAAATCATGCTTAAAATTTATTTTAAAAAACATAATACATCAATCAATGAAGATACAGTTTTGAAACAAATTGCATTTGAAAGTAAATTTTTTCCCTATGCGACGAAAATTGAAAATGTACGATGGTCAGAAGATTTTAAAAATGCAGTAGCGGAAATTTCAAGACCGAAATTTGATCGTGAAGTGGTTGCTATTCGCAAAATGACGTCAGCGTACGCACAGGTACGTTTGTCCTTTATAATATACCGGGTGTCGTAAAAAGGTCTGACTAATTTTAAAATTCAATAACTTGTAAACGGTGACAGATATGTAAAAAATTCTTGCAGGAAGGTTATGCAGGTCAAAAGTTTTTTTTACAGTGATTTTCGATTTTAGTTCGAATTATAAATAATAGATGGCGCTGCGATCAATAGACGCTAAATTCAAGCTCGATATTTGGCACTTCGGGACCCACTCAATACATTTTAATTTCCCTTTTCCGCATGGAAGAAGAGAAAGGCTAAAAAGTCGAGCCTGTATTTAGCGCCTAATGCTTACAGCGCCATCTATTGTTTGTAATTAGAACTAAAATCGAAAATCACTGTAAAAACACTTTTGACCTTATGCATAACACTCCTGCAAGAATTTTTTAAATATCTGTCACCGTTTGCAAGTTATTGAATTTTAAAATCAGCCAGTCCTTTTTAGGACACCTGGTAGATACGTAATCAGTAAAATATTATAATGATCAGTTATTACGATGTGGTTATCAATTGAAGCTCTTATGCTTGGTAATCGGAAATGAAATATAGCAATTTTTACCTTCTCAAAATTTGCATACGCACTTCTCATATCCATATTCATCATTTAAAAAAAATAGTATTTTATTTGATCATTTTAAAATCATTTTAACTCAAAACTTGAAGTCACTATTGTCAGCTTTTATGTGAATAGACGCACTCTTTACTTGAGATTCTAACCTCGATTCCGGAGAGTAAAAATTTCCGTAATTTATGTTTTTTAGACGAATTTGTGTTAAAATGATTAGTTTTATCTAAGAAAATGATCGTTTTCTTTTAAATATGACTCCATTTTCACTTAAATAAGCATTTCGCCTAGTGTCTGAAACTTAGTATCAGTACACATGCTGAAGGAAAAGCAATACAGAAAATATATGAGGAAAAATGCGTGTTTTCAAAAGCAGTATGTCTTTTTCCGTTATTATTCCCCTAATATGATATGCTCCTAATGGGATTTTGCGCCACTAAACCCTATACAACAATTTTTATAAACAATTTTGAATTTTTATCAGAAAATGGCATGAATAAAGATAAAAATACTTCTTTTTTCTCTCTCTCTCTCTCACTTGTCTGCAATAATGAAAGCTATCATATTTTCATCCTTTTGGAGAAATTTCATAAAATGCTTTTAAAATTAAAATATAACAATAGGGATATTAAAAAAAAAAAAAAAAAAAAAAAAAAAGATAGTGCAATCACATCTACAAATGAACAGCTTTCAGTTGAAAAAAAAAAAATTAGTAAAATTGGTTCAGCAGAAAGATCAGGGCAGATGACTAAAAAACACACTTGTGTTTTAAATATATAGATTATATAAAATTGTGAAAAATTAAATTAAGCAAATTATGCTATTTTGATAAAATTATAGTAGAATGTCCAAAAGAATAGGATTAAAGTTTTATTATTCGAGAGAATTTTGGACAATAACTTCAGGAACATGATATTATTTTAAACCTCGAATTATTTGTTTGCTTGTCTAACTCGGCGAAGCAAATCTTTCCAGGCGAGAATCATCAATTTCTGTAATATAAATCGCTATTATTTGCATGTCACCTCTCTTTTATAAAGACACTCTAAATTTTTGTAAAACATTGCGTTTTATCAGTGTGTTATTTCGATTACTTTATTTTCAAAAGTGAAGCATTTTCACCTGTGAAGAATTTGAAAGCAGCTGGGATGTGAAAATGACGCACTTCTACAAAACATAATTCAGTTTTAAGAATTAAAATACACGCTGTTTTATAAAATGACGTCATTTGCATCCTCTAAAGCAATCCACTTTTACAATCCAATGTTAAACTTCGTCTATAGAAAAGTATGCATATGACATCATTATCGATGAATAACAGACAATATTCTTGACGTAGCCCGTATTTTAATTTCAACTTTTTGTTTTGCTTTTATGAGAAAATGGCAACAAAAAGATAATCTCCTATTTTCGACTACTTTTCCGTTTACTTTCAATGACTTTCAATAGAAATGGGGTACTTTTGTTGCCACGATTGGAAAAATGGTATTAAAAACTACAAAAAAATTAATATCCCAAAAATAAATTGAGATACAGCTTTCAAACAAATTGCATTTAAAAGAGCATTTTTTTCCTTATACGACGGTGTAAAAATTTAAAATGTGCGATGTTTAGAAGTTTAAAAATTTGCAGTAGAGAAAATTGCAAAACCAAAATTTTATTTCAAATATGAAAGTGTTGCCATTCGCAAAATGACGTATGCGTTACGCACATATATGTTTGTCCTTTATAATATAGATAGGGTAGATAAAATTGGCATTTAGCGCACTTAAACCTGGTAGTTTAACAATGAAAGTATTAAGGGATCTGAGGACTCTTAAATCTTCAAAACTTTCGAAATTTTAGCTCGTTTATATTTTCCTATCTTTTCTGAACATTTTGAAATTCCATTAGAACATAGGTTATTGCTTTTAGAGTTATACCCTCTCAATAGGTGAAGCGGCACTTCCGAAATTTTGAAGTCATCTTTGGCAAAATTATGTTTTTCAGCATAACGCGAAGGATATCCCAAAAAATTCTGAATATTTTTTTCATGAAATTTTCAAAATATCTGTTTCATGTTTGACTGTATAAACTGAAACTAAAATTTCCGTTCTATTGTTCAAAAAAATATTTTTGTAGGTGATTATAATTTTGAAATGTTAAAAAATTTGTATTATCTAAATACAACTTTGTATTAAAAATATAAAAATGCTTTATATGCAAATTTATTTAGTTTCAGGGTAACTATCATAATCTGAAGTATAGGTAGGCACCAGATTTTTTATTCTAGTTGCCCAATTTATTTTGTAATCCTGCGTGTAATCTTTCATATTAGTTTTATGCTTGACAAATACGAAGACCCTATAAATGTTAATTCTGCATCCTGTCATTTTTTAAATATATGAAATAAAAGAACATACCTATACCGTTTATCTCTATAAAAATTGTGCTTTAAAATAATATACATTTTAAGATATTAAATGTTGGAAATAGTCTTTTTTTTTTTGTCCATTTTTTAGAGTCTCGAGAACTCTTAAGAAAGCATTACATTAGTTCTCATTTTATGAAAATAAATACAATGCAAGTAGCTCAGTGCATATTTAATTCTTTAATTTTGTAACTCCTGTTTAAGATCAAACATTTATTTAATAAATTCTGATATTTAAAGAATTAAAACCACACAGTTCGACAATGGAGACGCTGGAAATGTAATTATGCTCTTATTAAATAACGCAAGACATCGCAGTGTTGTGAAACTTTTAAGGTTATCGTGTCTTTTGTCAAAAGTATAGTAATTCTTAAGTAGATTTGTATAATTAAATTGCGAAAATCATTAACTCTTGAACAAATCAGTAACATTGTATTTGATACAAACACAATTATGCTGCGCCGGTTGTTATTAAAGAGTATCTGTTCGATATAAAAGAAATCATATGGCGAAATTATTTATAAAATAAAAATTGGTATTCTAAACACACATTTTTTTGAAAATGTCAAATTGTAAAAAAAAATTTCTAAACTTATTAAATTTACCAAGCAGAAGTTATAAATAATTATAAAAAATATAAAAAATACATTGTTTTTTTCTTTTTCCAAGAATTATATACATTTATGCATCTATAGTAAAAAAAAATTAAATCATATTTTTTTACGGGAATTTTAATTAACACTTTTTCTCAATTGTTCTATTTTTGCATTATTTGTTTAAACACAATTATCTGGAAATATATTTTCTTATTCGCATTGCATTTAATTAATTTAAAGTGCAGACTTCTTTAAATTAAAAAGAATTATAACTAAAAAATAAAATAAAATTAGCAGTTTATGCAATTTAATTTAACTATCATCTACACCACAATAGGAAAAGAATACATACATTTTTCAGAGATTTTGATTTAATATAAACTAGATTGTAACCCTCTTTCTTTCTTTCTAACCTATGACCAGGCCTGTACCTGCCGGGAATCCCCAGCTGAACGGGTTTTATACCTAGTATCGGGTCGGGTGACCGCCTAATCGCCGCGTAATAAACCTAACAAGAGCCTAGAACGTATCGGCAGTGCCTTTTACTTAGTTGTGAACGGTGTTATGTCAGTTGCTTAACATCTATATCCTGTTGTTTGGAATTTGCACATTGGTACTCATGTTGATCTCGTAATTTGGAACCTTGGTCAGGTAACTAGACCTTCACCTGCCGAGGCACCTCCAGAGGTATAATTCACAGATAACTTGGAGGACTTACCACCCACGAGGGATTTTACATGCACCAGGCGCCATTAGCCTACATGGCGGATTATAGAAAGTAGTAGGCCTCGAACCCGCAGCCTTTACCTGCAGTTTCGATGTTTTGCCAACTGGGCCACAGCTGCCCGAACTACATCTGATTTACCTGGAGTTTTGAAGCCGAATTGACGGTGCAGACATGTACAAAAAAATAGATTTTGAGGGCAGGGGGGTGAAAAAAATGGTGGGGCGCCTCAGATAGACAACTGGAGCGAAAGTTAATTATTGGGCCGAAATGCTAGGCAAACATAAAGATGAAGGAGGATGCGACTTCGCCTATCTACCGTACCCTACCGCGTAGAAACTGGCTCCGTAGACTTCCCACTGGAGAGAGCCCCGTAGCATGTGCAGGTTATAGCCTATGTTCAACTATGAAAAATAAAGAGGCTGGAGTAAAAAAAAAAAAAAAGCAATTTAACAAATTACAACGACCATTTGGAAAATGATTTTTTTCAAAGACTAAAATTTAAGACATAAAAAATCGCACGGAGTTGATCATATATTACGTATGCAATGAATTAAACATTAATAGTATTATTACACGCAAAAATTGCAATATTTCCTGAAACTTATGTATTATCCACTTCAAACTTACGTATTATCCAAGCATTTCATTGGCTGTTCGTAAAAAGTCTTTTCCATCGTCCAAGAAATCTGACGACCAATTTTAAATGAAATTTCATTCTTAAAATTCTAAACATCCAACAATATTACTTTTTACACCGTCGTATAGAGAAAAAAAATGTACTTTTAAATGCGATTTGTTTGAAAGCTGTATCTCAAATTGTTTCTGAGTTATTAATTTGTTTTATAGTTTTTATTACTTTTTTGTCATAGTAGCAACAGAAGTATCCATCTCTCTTGAAAGTAAATGGAAACACAGATTACTGTATAGACCAATCAGAAATCGAATAAAATGCGGATTAAACCAATAAAAAGCTTCAGATATGCTTTTGATTTCGTACCATGACAAGGACAATAACCATTTTTCCAAATGGTTATTGTTAGATATAAAATGAGACTGAACGTGATATAATAATAATAATCACATTAAATCACAAAACAAAGATAAGGTAAATCTCCTTACCTTTGGTTCATGATCGTCCACGTAGAAACCGGAACTTTCTTCGTCTTATCCAATGAAGGCTAGTATTTATCCATTTGTTATTTAAATATCTTTGATAATTAATCCTGTAAAAAGCTTGTAAAGGTGTATATTAAAAGGAGTGTATTTTTCTCATTATTTGTACCACAGAAATTTGTACCACTTTTTGTAATTAAATTAATTTATATATGACTAAAGGGATACAAACTGGAGCATTCATTTTTGCTCCTTACTTGATTAAATTTTTACACACACTGAAGAAATTATAACATACAAAAGATAATATTACTGATATTTGATTAAATAACATAAATAATAAAAAAAATCTTTATTACTTATATTAACAAAACACTAAATAACATTTAAAGTCTTAGATTATTAATAAAGTTCTTTCAGCTGTCAAAAATTGCATTCTTTTAATCTAAATGTTTATCAGTTTTTAAATGACATATTACACAAACAAGGAAGTCATTTTCTATTTTCCTGACATGATTATTGAAAGAGTAATCAAGTCTTTTTTATGACAGACATAAAGTGTTTTTGAAAAACAGTTTATCTTGATTAATAATGAGTTTATCTAATTCTGAAAGAGATTAGTATTTCCAACATGCCCCCTTAATCTCTTTGGATTGATGAGGCAAACAAGCTCATTGAATTTCTGTGATTCACTAAATCAGGCTTGGGAATGGGTTTCGTGAGTGCATCAGCAATCATATATTTCGATGGACAGTACTTTAATTCAGTTATTACATCTTCTTGAAGTTGTTTTATTGCGTGAAATCTAATATCTATGTGTTTACGCCTTTTTGAAAACTTCTCACTTTCAATCATTTTGATGCAGCTTTGATTATCTTCATATAAACAGATAGACTTTGTCTGTGCTAAGTCCAAATTTTCCAGGAGTTTCAATAAATACGTAATTTCTTGCCCTGCACTTTCAGCTGACACATATTCAGCTTCTGCTGATGAAAGGGCGATGCACGATTTTTTTTTTTTTTGTAATCCATTGAATTGGATTATTGCCTAAGGTAAAAAGATAGCCGCTGGTTGATTTTCTTATACTAGTATCACCTACCCAGTCAACATCCGCAAAAGCCTTTAAAATCGGTTCAGTTTTAGTGTCAATGCGCAAGTTTAGTCGTTTTGTGCAGTTTAAATATCGTATTATACTTTTAGTTGCCATCCAATCTTTTTGACGCGGGGATTCGTTTCTTCTACTTAATATATTAGTAGCATCAGAAATGTCAGGTCTACTGACAAATGCGATATAAAGCAATGAACCTGTCGCCTGTCTGTATTTAACATTATTTGGTAATAAATTGTCATTATCTTCTAATGTATTAAAGTTAGGTTCCATCGGAGTACCGACTGGTTTAGCTTCTTCTAAATTAAACATTTTTACTAGTTCTTCGATTTTAGCCTTTTGATATAATTCATAACCTTCTGCTGTTTTCTCTATTTTGATTCCTAAATTATAACTTAGTTCTCCTAGATTTTTTAATTCATATTCTCGCTTAAGTTTTTCTATTATTTCTTTAATTTCGTAATCTTTCCCTGCTATCAGGATATCATTGATATAAACGATTTCCTTTCTCCTTCATTTCGAAAATATGAACATTTGTCTGAATTTGACCATTTAAATTTTAAATCATTTAATGATTTTGTTATTTTAGTGTGCCATGCCCTGGCTGATTGTTTCAAGCCGTAAATGGATTTATTTAATCGGCATACCGTGTTTTCCTGATTTGGAATAATATAGGCTTCTGGTTGAGTTATGTAAATTTCCTCATCTAAATTACCATACAGGAAAGCCGTTTTAATATCAATGTGATTAATTTTTAATTTGTGGTAAGCTGCTGCTGCTATAAAACATCTAAGTGACGCATATAAAACAGCAGGGTAAAAAGTTTCTTCGTAGTCTACGCCATATTTTTGATAATATCCCTTTGCCACTAATCTCGCTTTATATTTCTGTATTCTCCCTTGTTCATCATATTTAGTTTTAAAAATCTATCTGGATCCAATTATTTTTTTTACCTTGTGGGGGATAAACTAGTGTCCACGTTTTGTTTTTATTAAGAGAATTTATCTTTTCTTGTGTCGCATTTAACCAATGTTGTTTTTCTTCTGGATTTTCAATATTCATTATGTCATGAAAATTTTCTGATTCTTTTATATGTTCGTGTGTTGTCATGTAAATAAATCTGTGAGGAGGGACTCCTTTACTTGATCTATCTGACCGCCTTGGTTCTGGTGTTAATTGATTAGACTCACTTGGTGTGTCTTCAGTGGTTGTGACTTCAATTTCTACGAAGTTCTTGTTCTGTGGTTTGTAATTATCATCAGATGGTTTTTCTGTCAAATTTAATTGTGTTTCTACCTTCACGTGTGTATTTTTCTTTTCTAAAAACTTTACTGTTCTTGCGATTATTATTTCTTTACCACTTGTGTAAATGCGGTACCCTTTGGAGTAATTGTCATAGCCGACAAATATACCTTCAATTGCCTTATCATCTAATTTTTGTCGTTTATTTTCGTTGACATAAGCAAAGGCTTTACAGCCAAATACTCTAAGGTAATGTAAATTTGGTGGTCGTTCATTCCAAAGCTCAAACTGGGACTTTTCTTTAGCTTTTGTATGCAATCGGTTTTGCAGGTGATTCGCCGTACAGATAGCTTCACCCCAGAATTTTCGAGGCAAGTTTGCTTCGCTGAACAAAGCTCTCGTCATTTCAATTAAAGTTCTGTTTTTACGTTCATCCACTTCATTTTGGCTCGGAGAGTACGGAACAGTATGTTGGTGCTTTGTGCCGTTTTTTCTAAGATAATTGTGAACTAAATCATTGTTAAATTCCCCTCCATTGTCTGTTCTTATATTTTTCGGCTTTTCGCCAAATTTATTACTAAGGCAACCAATTCCTTAAGTTTTTCATAAACTTCTGATTTCTTTGATAATAAATACAGAATGGTAAATCTAGAGTAATCATCTACAAATGTTAAGAAGTATGTTTTTCCGCCTATGGTTGGTGTCTGGAAAGGCCCACATAAGTCAGAGTGTACCAACGCCAATCGTTTAGTGGCTCTATAATCTGCTAATTTTGGGTAAGGTGCATCTATTAGCTTTGTTTTGATGCAAGTTTCACAAGTTGTGTCATGTTTACATTTATTTATTTGTATTCCTTTCGCTAGGTGTTTTTCTTCGATTTTTTTATAGATGCAAAATTTTTATGGCCAAACCTTCTGTGCCATATTTCTATGCAATTATTATCCTTACAGATGTAAGTTTTATTTACATAATTTACGTTTGCGCTTTCATTAGCTAATTGAATTTCATATACGTTATTTTTCTTTACCGCTTCCAGACGGGTTATTCCGTTAAATTTTAATTTACATTTATCATTTTTGATTAAAATCTCGCATCCATTTTCTGTAGCCTTACTAACGGAAAATAGGTTTGATTCAATATCTGGAACAAATAACACATCTTTTAGTGTTAAGTTGTATGTTTCACCGTCAGAAATTATTGTTTTTATTAGTGTATTTCCTGATTCATATGAAACTAATTTGTTTCCGTTTGCAATAACAACATTAGTTTTTTCATTTGATTTAATTTCTGTAAATAAATGTTGATCATTTGTTATGTGACTACAACTGCAACTGTCAACTATCCACGCTTTGTTATTGCGCGGTTTTATTATAAAACGCACAGTATTTATTACCTTGATGACTTTCATATTCATTGCAATCGGCATTTTTATCCGAATTTTATACATAATCGTTTCTAACAGTTTTATCATCCTTTTGGGAAAAAAGCAATGAATTAAATTTTTTTTGTAGTTTTGTTTGTAATTCATATTATGTGAAGGATTGTTTTGTTTATTTTTATAGTTGTTATTATGCCAGCATTCTTTAGTGTTATGGTTTTTTAATTTATAATTTGAACAGTATTTTTGTTCCCTTTTATATCCCGCATTATTAAATTTGTATCCTGCATTGTTAAATTTCTTTGTAGTTTTGAATGCGCTAGCGGTATTTTCAGATGATTCTGAACTATCGCTTCTGCGATTATATTCATCAATCAACTTACTTTTAATAAAAGTAGGTGTCAAATCTTCTTCATTTCGGGATTCAAGTGCCGTTATAAGTGTATCGTATGAAGCTGGTAAGCTAAACAATAAAAGTGCTGAAATATGATTATCTTTTATGGTTTCTCCGATTGCAGATAATCTGTCAATTAATTCAAGTATGTTTCTGATATGCTTTACCATATCACCACCTTCAGGAAATTTTGCGCTATACAACTTCGTAAAAGGTATAGCTTGCTTGACAAAATACTTCTTTCATGAATTGCTTTTAAAGTATTCCATGTATCTCTAGCATTTTAAATATTTTTTACGTGAGCGATCTGGCTATCCTCAATGCTGAGGTTAATTATATCCCTGGCCTTCCTATCCTTTTTGGACCAATCGGTTGTAATTGGGTTTGGTGGTTCATCAGTAATGATCTCAAAAATATCTTCTTTAATGAGAAGCATCTCGATTTTAAATTTCCAAACATTGTAATTATTCGAGTTGAGCTTCTCTACTATCTGTGCATCTTTTGCTGAACACATTTTTAACTACTGTTACCCCCTTTTACTTTTCAAATAAACCCTTTTATTAAATTATCATATACTTATATTTAATATTTAAGGAAGGCAGCGCGTCAGTCTCATAATTATTGTTAGATGAAAAATGAGACTGAACGTGATATAATAATAATAATCACATTAAATCACAAAATAAAGATAAGGTAAATCTCCTTACCTTTGGTTCATGATCGTCCACGAAGAAACCGGAACTTTCTTCATCTTATCCAATGAAGGCTAGTATTTATCATTTTGTTATTTAAATATCTTTGATAATTAATCCTGTAAAAAGCTTGTAAAGGTGTATATTAAAAGGAGTGTATTATTCTCATTATTTGTACCACAGAAATTTGTACCACTTTTTGGAATTAAATTAATTTAAATATGACTTAAGGGATACACACTGGAGCATTCATTTTTGCTCCTTACTTGATTAAATTTTTACACACACTGAAGAAATTATAACATACAAAAAAATATATATATTATTGATATTTTATTCAATAACATAAATAAAAAAATTCTTGATTACTTATATTAACAAAACACTAAATAACATTTAGTCTTAGATTATTAATAAAGTTCTTTCAGCTGTCAAAAATTGCATTCTTTTAATCTAAATGTTTATCAGTTTTTTATTGACATATTACACAAACAAGGAAGTCATTTTCTATTTTCCTGACCTGATCGTTGAAAGAGTAATCAAGTCTTGTTTATGACAGACATAAAGTGTTTTTTAAAAACAGTTTATCTTGATTAATAATGAGTTTATCTAATTCTGAAAGAGATTAGTATTTCCAACAGTTAATAATAAAATAAAATAAAAACCCTGAAAGGGAAAGGGGTTAGCTTGTACATGTTATTACACTTAAAACTTTCATATAGTTATATACTTAACTATCATTTATTATATATTGTTTTCATATTATTCTAGGCACTAGGTCACATTAAACTAACTAGAGTAATTTACTTTAGATACCTCAGACTCAGAAGGGGACTTACTTAGATAATACCTTAACATTTGATGGTAAATAACTTGAATGTTTCATTAGAAAAAAAATCTAGATTTTTTTAATTAGTTGTTTTTAAATTAATTATTGAAATCGTGACAGATTTCTATATTGCATAAATGATTCCTTTTTTTTTTCATAGCGATAGCTGTTGATGTGAGTCTAACCTATTCAGTGAAGTGAAAGAATTTAAAGTTTATAATTTACAACGAATTATGCTTCCTTTTTTTCTCAGAAATTTAAATAAATATTGGAAAGAGCATTTATTTCTACTTACTACGATTTTATTTATTTTTGTAAATAACAATATTTATCTCTCTATATATATATTAACTACACGACAATTAAAAGCAGCCGTGAATTTTATTTTTATAACTCTCGTCCTCTAAAAGCTTAAATTTGAAACTTGATGCAGCTAACGATTTGTAATATATACTTTTTTACTACGTGAATTTTATTTGACATTTTAAACATCTTTTTAAATGAATATCAAGATAATTTCTTTTACCTTATGTTCTGATATGAATATTTATTTTCCTTTCGGCTTTCTTTTTTAAATTTTTACGGAAAAGACTGAGAAACTTTTCTTCCTGATACATACGCATATGTATTCTTGATAATTGTCAGAAAATGTTAAAAAAAAGTCCTTCCGGCCAGTGCCGGAAGGAAGGGGTAGCTTTCATATTCCTTATTTAAAAAAGTAAACTTATATTATTCAAACACACGAATCTCAATTTAGTGGAAACCGAATATAGGAGATTCAATACTAATTTTTATCAATATAATGAATGAGAATTTCGCGAAATTAGTCAGCTTTATCCAAGCTGCTTTTCTTTAAAGTAACTTATATTTGGCTGCCAAATTCGGCGATTTCTTAAAGTGCCTGCCATTTTAAGACAACATGGTGGATGAGGCTAACCAATGAACTTGGTCGAGACCTTAGTAATTGTTGTGCACATGCTCACTCACATCGGAATCGGTTGACATATACGAGTGCTGTCGCAGGCAAAAAATCAGATTTTTCAAAATGTCACCCACATTAGAAATTGAAACTGCTATATCTGAGCCATTTTTTAAGATAAAGACAAACAAAAAATGCTCCTGAATCCTTATATCAAGGTAAAATACTTAAGAAAGAAACCTTTTTCAATTTCTAAATTTTTTGCACCTCACTTTAAATATATTTCTTTTTAATTTAATGACCGCCATTTTGAAACAAGATGGCTGATGAATCTGGCCAGCGAACTTGGTCGATACATTGATGTATACTATCCACATGCCTTCTTACATCGAAATAGTCGACTACGTGTGTTATCGCGTGACAAATACAAGATCGTTTCAAAATGTTAGCCATGCTAGAAATTCAAAGTGCTATAATTCAACCATTTTTTAAGATATAAACAAAAGAACAAATTTTCAGAAACAAAAACTGCTCCGGAATCTTTGTATCAAGGCCATACACATTAAAAAAATCTTTTTCCTTTTCCAATTTTTTAATACCTCATTTTAAAATTTAAATTTATTTATTTTTTTAAATGGCAACCATTTTGAAACAAGATGGCGAATGAAGCTGGCCAATGAACTTGGTCGAGACATTGGTATGTACTATGTACAGACCAAGTTACATCATAATCGGTTCATAAATACGCCTGTTATCGCGTGACAAAAATCAGGTAGTTTTAAAATGTCGGCCACAATAGAAATTCAAAATGCTATAACTCAGCCATTTTTTTAGATATAGACGAAACAAAAACTGTTCCGGAATCTTTGTATTAAGGTCAAACACATACAAAAAAAAATCTTTTTCATTTTCGAATTTTTTTGGTATCTCATTTTAATCTTAAATTTTTCAAATTTTTTTTAAAGGGCCGCCATTTTGAAACTAGATGGCGGATGAAGCTGGCTAACGAACTCGGTCGAGATATTTGTATGTACTATATACACATCAAGGTACATCCAAATCGGTTCATAAATACGCCTGTTATCACGTGACAAATATCAGGACTTTTCAAAATATCAGCCACGCTAGAAATTCAAAATGCTATAACTCAACCATTTTTTAAGATATTGACGAAACAAAAACTGCTCCCGAATCGTTTTATCAAGGTCAAACACATAAGGAAAAAATATTTTTTCAATTTTCATTTTTTTGGTACCACATTTCAAATTTAAATTTTTCTTAAAACTTTAAATGGCCGCCCATTTTAAACAAGATGGCGGATGAAGCTGGCCAACAAACTCGGTCGAGACATTGGTATGTACTATGTATAAACGAAGTTACATCCAAATCGGTTCCTAAATACGCCTTTTATCGCGTGACAAAATTCAGGACGTTTGAAAATGTCAGCCACGCTAGAAATTCAAAATGCTATAACTCAGCCATTTTTTAAGATATAGACGAAACAAAAACTGCTCCGGAATCTTTGTATAAAGGTCAAATACATAAGAAAAAAATATTTTTCCATTTTCAAATTTTGGTACCACATTTCACATTTAACATTTTTTTTTAAAATTTTAAATGGTCGCCATTTTGAAACAAGACGGCGGATGAAGCTGGCCAACGAACTCGGTCGAGACATTGGTAGTTACTATGTACACACCGAATTACATTGAAATCGGTTCATATATACGAGAGTTACAGTGTGACAAAGGTCAGATATATATATATATATATATATATATATATATATATATATATATATATAACCAATAATTAAACATAACCTACCACCATCAAAAACCGTAATATTATGAATTAAAGCTGTAAGTATATATAAAAAAAAAGATTAAATTATTTATAAGAATTATTATGGAAGAAAAATAAGAAAGTGGACACCGACAAATAGTTTAAATGCTTATATATTGAATTACGTTTTCAAGGGCACAGATTTCAATGATATAAGCAAAATGGTTGTTTTCTGTGGGAAAAATAAGCTAAAGCTAAAAGTTATTTTCCCCTGTGCCCTAACAACCATTAAAATCAAGTGAATTGATTAAAAATGAAAACAGAATAGAAACAAATAATATGAATTGGAAAAAACAATAAAACCTATTTAAATATTTATAGGATATAAAATGAAATAATAAACACCATACCGATTAATATTTTAGAATAAATCCACGCTCACATGGCACCCATATCGTAAAGATTAAGGTTAATAAAACAGTTAAGAAATCACAGTAATTGATACCATAGGATGCAGTTAATACGTATTGAAATAAATGTTAAATAACTTTTAATATAATATAAAATAATATAAATAGAAAGTAATTACATAATTAAAATGCACTATTAAATTAATTAAAAACCGTTAAACAATATCGTCAAAATTTAGCTAAAAATTCCCCCTGGTGTAGTAAATTATAACTGAAATGTAGCTGGAAGAAGTAAATCTAGAACTTATCGAAAAAAAACCCATAAATTGTGGTGCTGCCATCTAGTATTACATTTATGATTTAATTGTCAAAAGACTTGCTTCAGTTGTAAGCAATTGAATGTAACAATTGTTTTATTAACAGCAAAACCAAAAATATCCTTATATATAGATAATTATAAACTGAATATAAACCACACAATGTATTTTAAAAAAAAAAAACTATTGTTAATAAAATTTAAAAAGCATACAAAATATTCTATTAGCAAATTTATTTAAACTACACTAAGAATTTAAATAATTCTAGAGCATCGATAAAATATAGCATATAGCTATATGCTATAAAACAGAATAAATTCATTAATAATTAATATAAATAATTATTAAAAATATAAAAATCTTTAATAAAAACTATTATATATAAGATAATTATAAAATGAAATGGAAATAAAAAACATATGGTAGTATAAAGAAGGTGAACTGATAGTTAAATTCCAATTATCTAAAAAGCACAAATATAGTGTATGGATTATTTTATACATCCATAAAAATCCTAAAAGTATGAATGTGGGATATATATATATATATATATATATATATATATATATGGAGATATATGTAATATAAGGATGATATAAAGATAAGATCGTAGTTAATGAAAAAGGAGTTTAATTATTCTAGGTTATAGTTTTACATATTAAATAGAAATTATATTTACAAGTACGGGAGGGTAGGGGGGTTTCTGCGGCATACGCACTCAAAGAATCGTCGGAGATCGGCCTCTGCTCTCGTCTAGAGCGAGATACGCCTACCATCGGCCGCGTCAGAATGCAATCTACTCTCGGTTGTTACTTGTTTCCAAGCGAAGAGAATGCAAAACTGCATATCAGCAAATTCAATACATCTGTTGTTCTGCGGTTACAAGTTCTCATGGAAAAGTGCTAATCATATCCTGTTGCTATGGGTAGGGTTTTATGGGAATCTAAAACCACAACTCACATATATATATATATATATATTTTTTTGAACGGAGGGTGGTTTCGGGGTCTGGGGGCCATGATCGATGAAAATATGCCAATATTTTTTTTAATCGCTCTCCTCCGAACGGCTGCATTAGGTCGCTTTTTGTAATGAAAGCTACCTAAAACTGTAGATCAGCTCAATTTTTTTTTATTGATAATTACATGAAAAATATTTTCGCTTAAATATTTTTAATATAAAATTATAGTTTTTAAAAATATTATTGAGTGTTAAATTTTATTTAATTCTATGGTATTCTAATATTAATAATACAAAAATAAAAATATATATAACTTCTCCTTCTAATAAAACATCTCATTATTGAAATGAATTATTCCCAAAACTATTACAGAAATCATTTTGCTGGACGTTTGGTTCGAACGTGTGTCCTCTACAAAAATTCAGAGCTATAAACTGCAGGTCCAGATCGTTGCGCCAGCAAAAACTGGTTCTGTTTTCCTCTAAATTGAAGACTTTCGAAAAAGAGTTTACATATGCGCAAGTGTTTCGATTTCGATCAACTTAAATTTTTATCTTTAGTTTTTAATTTACCGTAAAATCCGGCATATAACGCGCACATTTAATGCCAAAAATAAGATCGAACCTTCCAAGTGAGCATTATACACATAATATAAAAATGGTCGATTTAAAAATAAGATAAGCATAAAAAAATTAGATTTCTGCGTGTACCGTAAATACTGTTTATTTAAAAGAAATGGCATGAACTTAATCACCTTATGTACTTAAAATCTTTCATTATCGAGTGTAGTATGAAAAGTTCGTTATATTCGTATTCTGTTATATCTTAAGGTTGTTCTTAACTGCTCTGCTCAACAAGCACAAAACGTTTTGACATATTTATACATTCATTTTTTAACGGAAAGATATAAAATTGGAAAGCCTGGAAGCGATTTGGAATTGAACTGTTTTTTTCTATTTTTTGATCCATCCATTACCTATTGAGTTATGAGCGAATTCGATCAGGTGACAATCCCGTTTTTCGCCCGCTCTTGAGTGCTCTTTCTCCCTTCGGGCAGAAATTCGGTTCAAAACGTCCACTTTGACACTCTTTTCTGAAAGATCTATTGCGTTTGCAAAAAAAAAAAAAAAAAAAAAAAAAAAAAGAAAAAACAGTTCAATTACATAGGTTCTGGACAACAACACCAGCTAGTTTCATGTAGTTTCGAACTAAATAAATTAAAACTTATGTCAGAAAGTTGCCCTTTTGGATTTGAGAACACCTTTAAGGCACGTCGTTGAATTCTGTTTCATCTTCACCATCATTATCACTCTGATCCATAAATAAGTAATCATCTTCGGTTCTATCTCGATTGTTAGATATACTGCACTTTTAAATGTCTTTTGAATTAGGCCAGGATTAATTTCATTCCATGCTATTATTATCTACTCACACAATTTTTCTCGACTGGGATCACGCATTTGGACTCCTTTTGTAAAGGTTTTGCCAACATCTAACATCCACGTTTGCTTGTCATTTCAGCATACCATTATTCAAAAGCCTGTGAATATCCTTAGAGTGAATCACTTTAAAAGATAAGAGCATCGAATGAGTGCAAGTATCTCAGGTTTCCTTGCAAAGAAAACGGTGCGCGTTATACAATGAATATGCCTAAAATTAAAAAAATCAGTCTCAAACCGTAGGTGCGCATTATACGCAGGTGTATGATTTTTAATATGTACAGTATATGATTTTACAGTATATGATTTTTAAAATGATTCTTTTTTAACCATTTGGAAAAATGGTTATTGTCCTGGTCAGGGTAGGAAATCAAAAGAATATCTGAATCTTTTTATTGGTTGAATCCGCATTTTATTCGTTTTCTGATTGGTCTATACAGTAATCTGTATTTCGCTTTACTTTCAACAGAGATGGATACTTCTGTTGCCACTATGACAAAAAAGTAATAAAAACTACAAAAAAATTAATATCTCAGAAACAAATTAAGATACAGCTTTCAAACAAATTGCATTTAAAAGTACATTTTTTTCTCTATACGACGGTGTAAAAAGTAACATTGTGGAATGTTTAGAAGTTTAGGAATGAAATTTCATTTAAAATTGGTCGTCAGATTTCCATGAAATCTGACGATGGAAAAACCTTTTCCCGAACAGCCAATGAAATGCTTGGATAATACGTAAGTTTCAGGTGGATAATACGTAAGTTTCAGGAAATCTTGCCATTTTTACGTATAATAACACTATTAATGTTTAATTCATGGCGTACGTAATGTATGATCAACTCCGTGCGATTTTTTATGTCTTAAATTTTAATCTTCGAAAAAATCATTTTCCAAATGGTCGTTGTTTGCTTTGCGTTTTTTGAGTTCCAAATTGCTTTTTTTTTCAGGTACTTGTTTCTCTTTCACACAATTCACTGAAATTTCATATTTTTTTATATTACACTTACACAATTTAAAAAATTACCTTGCATAAATTGAAACATCTGTCTTTAATAATGGAAGTAAGTTGATTCACTTATGTTTGTAATCCAGTTAGGGTGAAGACACTACTTATTGACAAGTGAAACACTTAATCATACTATTTTGCTCACAGTTTTATGATTGGTTGAAACAGAAATTCCTATTATTTTTCTTATTTAAAATATCCTTTTGCAGAGCGTTACAGAAATGTACAAAAAAATTTATTCTGTCTTAATTTTTGGTTCAAAGTATTTTATGCATGAATAGTTGATAGTTTGATGTAGTGACACTATCAGTAAATTAGAAAATTATGTTTACAAACTTTTTCCACTATAAAATATAATTATTTTAAATATTATCGATAAATATCAATGTATCAAAACATTCCATTATTATTAAAAATTTTACATTTAGTTAATACACTGCAATCTATACATAAAATGATTAATAGTTACTACTCTTTCATCGATTCAGAAAAAAAATCATTCACTTATATAGACCATACTTTACTGACACTTTTATATTTTATTGATATTTAATCTGGTTTCTTAAAGTTTTTTTTTTTCTTTTTTTTGAAGTTGGATGGTTGGACTGCGGCTGTACATATGGCGCTGTTATGGTGATATGTTCAGCACATTATGTTTACCTTTGACTTTTACGAACTTATAAGTATTTGTCTCTCTTGGACTAAAGTAATACCCTGATGATGGCCACAGAGTGACTGAAACTTATTGTTTTTAGACATTTAAAATTTCATTTAATGATTTGAAAGTTTTACTTTTTTGTGTATATAGGTCTTTTAATAAATCTTTTTATTTTATATGTGATGTCAGATATTCCTGAGATATGATAGAGATAATTTATCCGATCTTCTTAAACCTCAAGTAGGAGGGACATTATGTTCAATATCGGGTGGAATCCTCTTATATTTAAAGTACTACGAATGGTAGAACTAAATCGCCCTGTCTAACACTGAAAAAAAAATTATGAGAAATGTGTTATAGTAGTCAAAATACTGTTATACTTTAAGTATTACACAAATTCAGTAACTTTGTATTCAGATATCCAAATATTTCTATTGACAAATCTTAAGTGGTTAAATGATTATTTTAAGTTTTACAACTGAAAATACTAAAATTATACTCAGCTTTCTTTGTTTCAAAGACTGAATGACTACAATTGTTGATTTATCTTTTTTTCGAACGATTTTTGTTTGCCATACCAATGTAAAAATCTACACATTTGCATACCGAATAAATTGAAGTTGTAATCGAAACTGAAAATGTTCAGAAAAGTGATCCAAATCTTGATATTTACTTAAAATTTTCGATCAGTCAATCATTGATAAAATGCCCACTCCTGGTATTTTCATCCGATCATCTAGACATCTTTCGAGAGTATGAAATGAATGCATATTTTATTTTACAAAATTTTGATTTAACATATGTTTTTTTTTTTTCAAATCATTCTGTTTTTTACATGACTTCGTTCGATATAACACGATCGACTCAATTTCCGGTTTATTATTTTTTTTTTCGTATGACACGTTTATAATTTAAACTAGAACAATCTATAAATTAAATTATATTGTGATATTGGGCATAAAATTGAATAACATTTAATAACTAAAAATAATAATAATAAACCTACACGCGTGTCATTTAATCCATTTATGCCTAGCGTCCCATTGTTGGGATGCTTCGAATTTTAACAAATTTTAAAAAATTTCTTCTTCTTTACAATATGAAAATTGTATGAAGTAATTGTCTATAAATATCTGTGTCTATTACCGAGAGAAGACAGCATAAGATTGATATTTATTTGCTTAAATGAAGGCCTTTTTTCGGTGTTTATAGATTTTTCATTTTTCAAGATAGCAAAATGTAAAATGTAAGCTTATTTGTATTTTTTGTATCAAGGATCTAAATAAATACGTCATAATCTTAGTTTGTAGACTTCTTTAAAATATGTATTTTTTAAAATTGCGAAATTATATGTTAAAGTCTATTTTTTATGCATGTTTGTAACGTACAAAATATAGGGTGGAAGGCGCAAATGGCTAGATATTTCTATTAAACATTTAGGGGGCAGTTCTATATGAAAAGTCCTTTTCAAGATGATTTTGAAATAAATTGTTCTTCATCCTCAAATACGATATTATTCTTAATTTATTATTCATAATACTTATAATGTTATTAGTCTCTGTAAAGAAATAAACTTATTTTTAATAGTTCATAAAAATACTAATTATAGCACATAATGTACAATTTAAAAGCTTAATTTTTATAAATTTCGACAAAACATGTAACTATGCAGTTTTCCACATATGGATATTCTCATATTTAGTACGTTTGCGTTTTAACAAATGAATACAAAAATATTTTAGCATAATTTTTTAAAATATTTTTACAGTTAATTTTGCAATATTTTAAAGTGATTTTATCAACGAATTTGAGAAAACAAAAATTCAGGCATAAATGGATTAATTATCTTCTACACATACAGAGTCAAAGCTGTCACTGGCGAATATTATTTTTTTTTCAATATTTTATTTTTTTCAATGTGTTTTTTTTTCAACACTACTATTCGGAAACAATATCATTATGGTAGATTTTCAAGGTAGATTACATTCGCTTTCAAATAGTGTTAGAGCGAATATTTAAAAAGTAGCCGCTAGTTTGAGCCCTTCTAATATATAACTTCATGATATTTTTATGCAACATTAAAAGTTTTTTTTTTAATATTCTGCCGTTAGATTTTTTTTTTAATTAACACTATCAAACGGAATTCTAAAGACATTTTTTTGTATTAAGCTTTTATAATTTACACTAGCACCGCATTAAAGTTAAATAAAGTTTATTTAAAATAAACATGGGCATCTTAAGCACATTAAATGTAATTGTTATCTATACATCTACGGAATGAAATGAATACGCACTTTTGGACATAAAATTAAAAGAAACATAATAATGACTGTTTGTTTGAAATAAGAAGAAAAACAATCAAGAAATATACCAGATATTTACAAAAAAAGCTGTGGTTTAGGGCAAATACATAGATATATTGCTGCCTATTTAGTATACACGAATGATGTAAAATGGATTTTGAATTCCAGTTACAGTAGCGGATATTATTTTCGTATAGCGGCAACACTTTTACATTTAAGTTGTGGAGAGGGAATTGAGATTCTAATAGGGAACAGGTTTTCCAGTTTAGCCTCTTTTTCAAATTCACAATTCATACTATTATAAAAATACTGAACAGTAACTTTTTCTTTAATTAATGACAGAGAATTCGTAATTACATAATGTAACAACTATTCTTTCAAAATTTCCTGTATGAGTTCATTAATAAACAAGATAAAGTAAAAAAACTAAAACCCAACTACGACAAAAAACTACGCTGAAAAAGTATAAAAGTACCCCATGAATACAGGTAAAGTCACAAGCAAATGCTAGTAATATATAGATATATTCAAAATGTACAAGTAAAGCGCTTTTGAATGATACCAAACACGGCATATTTATCTTAACTTTATTTTTTGACGTATGACGCTTCCAGTATTTGGTAGTAGTGACGCACATATCCGTCGATGGCAGCAAATGGGTAATGGACCGATTAGTGGATGAGGTCGTTAGTGTAATGTGTAAATGTGTAATGTAGATTGAAGGTTTCATGTATTAAGATGACCTAGGAAGATTTCTTAATCTATCTAATTCTGCTAACGATTGACTGTCATGTGGATTTTTAAGCAACTTATTATGATCCAAGGCACTTATAAACAAACCCTCTATGGTTTTGACTCTACTGAGAGCGACATAGGCCTGTCCTTTAGCAAACAATGACTTTCCTAGATCGATAACTGCTTTATCCAGAGTACAACCTTGTAATTTATGTACAGTACAACCCCAAGAAAGAATCAGCGGGAGCATTTTACGCTGAATTTTCCCAGACCCCCTCAAGCCGTCAAATTCAGTGAGGCAAGGCTCGATTCTGACAAGTCCGTTAATATCGGCTTTTATGGATGCGTCGTCAAATTGTATGAGAACAGCGCTTTTATACTTTTTGTCCGCTAGAGGGCATAATAGTAAATTTGGTGACAAACTTTATAGCTCACAACCAACAGAATATCAAGATCAAGACCCTTCTAATGGCACTGCAGTGGTCTTATTCTGATTACTAAGTACCAAAGAAATTAAGAACGAAAAGATGTGAATTATATGCAATTAGCCCATAAATGCAAGTAAAGTCACAAGCAAATGCTAGTAATATATATATATTCGAAATGTACAAGTGAAGCGCTTTAAAATGATACCAAACACGGCATATCTAGCTTAACTTTATTTTTTTACTCTGTATATTTTGTCCGCTAGAAGGCGCCACATTGAATTTGGTGAAAATCTATATAGCCTATAACCAGCGGACAATTAAGACGCTTCTAATGATATGTCATTTGTCGAATTCTGATTAGTGGTTTAGAAGTTACGAGGGAACAGATGAACATACATACATACATACATACATACATACATACATACATACATACATACATAGCCTGTCAAAATCATAACCCTCCTTTGGCTTTGCCGTAGTCGGGTAAAAAAGAAGTCAAACTGGCCAACGTACTATTGAAACGAAATAACAAATGTAGAGTTTGTATGATAAAGGTCACATGTGACAAAAAAAAAAGAGTCAATCATATGATTGAGAATAATCAATGGTCCGCCCTCTACCATCTGTTAAATTACTATTTTTAAAAACCTAATAGTCTCAGAGATTTGAATTGATAAAGGTGGCATTTGACAATGGATGCAAATAGATATTTGAACTTCACAGCTCATATTCTCAAAAGTATGATTGTGTTCCGCATTTATGAGCTCTTCAAAGGATTATATTTCTATTTTTTTTCTTTAATTTACTTATTATTTTAAAAGCACTTCAATTAAAACTTTAATGAGCTCTATATGAAGAGTTAATGTCTGGACATGAGCATTATGCTTGTATGCATTATGTACCATATAAAACAAAAATTATAGCATTATATTATTAATGAACAAGAACGTCCTATTAATATTTCTTGGTTCAAGTTTCGATAATTCATATCTTCCAAAATCATTATGTATAATCGCAAAAAATATATATTTCAAAGTTTTTTTTGGAGGGGGGATGCTGTTATTATATATATCTAATAATGTAGATTACTGCTACATAACTTTTAAAGCTTTTAAATAGTGTTAGTAGATTATTTTCGCTTCAAATTAGTTTTAGAGGACATAATAACATACAGTTGACCGGCTGTTTCCTATGAAATCACTGCTTCGAGACAATTGATTGCTTTTCCTGGAAGTAAATTGCCTAAATAGGTTTTTCGAGTTTATCTACCAATAAATATTTTGAAAGTATTTGGGTTTTATATGAAATTTCGTAAAGTCTAACAAAAAATGGCTAACTATTTTCTATAAAGACGTAATCATTTTGATGAAAGCTTGCTGATATTTTATTCAAGGAAAATTGAGTAGACGAAACTAATGATACGGTGCAAGCCTTTAGCCAAAAACGTTTGGTTTTAGAAACACGAATATATTCGTGACATGTTAGCGAAGTGTTAAACTGTAGCCGCTAGTTTCAGTCTTTAGCGTATGAAATCAATATAGAGTTTCTACATGGGATTTTTATTTAACAATTTGTTTACTATCATTGTTTTATTCAATATATTTTTTTTTTATTCTGTCTTTATTTGTTTCTTTTTTCGCATTAAAACTATCATGTCGATTTCTTAAGACATGTTTTTTTTTTTTTCGCATTACGTTTTTATAATTTACACCTCAATGACATTTAAGTTTTAACTGAAATATATATAAGTTATTTACAATGTTATTCACAACGTTTATTGAAAACAAAATTTCATGAGCATCTTACACGCTTCAAATGCAATTGCTATCTACACATCTATGTAAGGAAGTAAATAAGTATTATTTGATATAAAATTAAAATGAACATAATGTTTACTGTTCCCTCGAAAAAAAGAAAACAATTAAGAAAACAAGAAAGAAATACACCAGAAATTTTCAAAAAAGCTATGGTACTGGGCAGATAGTATTGACACACATAAATGGATTTTGATTTCTAGTTATAGTAGCTGATTGTATATATTTGTTATATCTTGACACTTTTGCATTAGAGAATGGGGTGGGGGAGTTGAAATAGTTTGGAATATTTTGTATTTAAGAAATTCCGGATTCATACCAGAAATACTGAAAATTAATTTTCAGATTTATTTAATGGCAGACATTGCGTGATAACATAAAGTAAAGATTAATCTTTCAAAACTTCTAGTTTGAACTCGGTGTTTATAAATAACACATTAAGCCAAATTGCCAAACCTCTAACGGAAACAAAATAATGTTTCTATTTCAATATATTTTTCATAATGTATCTAATAGTTGTTTCATAAGCAGTTTAATTGATCACCCGAGGTTTATACGTGGAGTTTACATTTGGACGTGAGAATTATGCTTGAGTTTTATATTATCTATCATATAAAAAAAATGATCGCACTATATATCTTGGAATATATATTTGATTATATGGTAAACTATGAGTGATATAAAAAAAAACTGAAAAGTCTTTTTAACATTAGTTGGTGCATATTTCGATAATTTATATATTTTTTAATAATTATTCATAATTACTAAAAAAATATATTTTACTTTTCATTTGGCACGCTGAATTTATGTATATAATAATGTAAATAGTTACTGCAGATCTTTTAAAAGTTAGGCTCATATGTAGATTGTCACTCAGGTAAAATGAACGAACAGAGGACATTTTACTATTTAAAATATATTTGATCTATTTTCACCAATTAGACTGCAGCTCTAACCAGTATTAAGGTATTTCCCTGTATCCCACATGAGCATATACATGTAGATGTCTATGGAAATTAATCTTTCACCATATATTGGGTGAGTGCAAATGTTCTACCCGTTTTGCAGACATGTAAATGTAAAGTGGAGTACGGATGTTACATTGTATGTTTCGAGGACAGGAAAGCGGCCAATAACGCGTAGAGCAGTAGAATATGCATAGACATAAAGTTTTTGAGAAGAACTCGTGCCGAACGAGAAACAACATGGCAAGCAAAAAAGACCACATCAGACATTGTTTACTGTGAGAGTATGATAAAGCCGTTACAGCAGCCGCAGCTTACCGCGGCATTTGTCAACTGTATACCCAGGGTGCCATGCACGGTAGCACATGTTTCCGTTGGTTTAGGAAATTTCGGGACGGAGACAAGAGCGAAAATAATCATTCCCGGTCTGCACGCTCACCAATAGTTTCTGACGAGCATCTACACTGTAAAAAAAAAACGGACTAAAAAACGGAAATACTACTGGCAATCTAGACGCCAGTACTATTTCCGTTTTTTTTACGGAATTTTTACCCATAAATTACAGAAAAATTTCCGTTTTTCTGATTAAAAACGGAAAATGTTCTGTAATTTATGGGTAAAAATTCCGTAAAAAAACGGAAATAGTACTGACGTCTAGTTTGCCAGTAGTATTTCCGTTTTTTAGTCCGTTTTTTTTACAGTGTAGACACAGCCATAACATACTCCCCACATTTAATAGTCGGAAAATTAACGGAAACGTTCTCGGAAAACAGAACAGCAGTAGAATGACTGATGCATGCGCTTGGCTTCATTGCCAAGCTCGATCAGTGGATACCACACCAGCTTACAGTAAGACAACGGGAAGAGAGGATCCTCAAAGTGATTCTTTGCTTTCACCGTATCAGTAAAGAACTATTTTTGAATCAAATTGTAACGGGTGATGAGAATTGGATACTGTACCGTAATGTGAAGCGTGAAAGGACCGTTGGCCGATGATGAAGAGCGTATTCCATCGGCCTAAACTTCCCGAAAATGTTTTGCTCAGTGTATGGTGGGATGCCAAGGGAATAATCAACTAGGAGATCATCGAAGCGAACCAAACGATCAATGAAGACCTCTACTGTCAACAATTGGACAGACTGTGAGCAAAACCCACGTCTAAGCAGCCAGCACTCATCAGTAGCATTGAGGTTCTCTTTCATCACGATAAAGCCAGGCCTCATGTTGTTTTAAGGACTCGGCAAAAATTTCTGGAGCTTGGTTGGAAAACTTTACCTCATTAAGCGCATAGTCCTCTCCTTGCACCTTCGATTTATCCCCTTATTTTATTGATACACAACGCCTTCGCTTTCCGAACCTTCTATGATGTGTAGACTGTAAAAACGGCGTTACAGCAGTATTTTGATTCTAAAACAGACCAGTTTTATCGGCGTGGGATTCACTTACTGCCAGACAGATGGTAAGATGTCGTACATAATGATGGTGTTTGCATGAATTACTAGGTGCTTAACTTTTTGTGTTCTCCGCCTTTCTGTTTTTACTAAAAAACGGGTAGAACTTTTGCACTCACCCAATACTATGCATAGAAAAAAATACTTTTCTAACAACTTTAAATTAACAAATAAAAATGCAACTAAAAGAAAAACTTTCCTTTTTTAAAATAATAACATATCATGACACTGAAAGAAACACTTTTTCCATTTGAATATTTTCGAAAAAGTTTTACAAAACGAATTCTATTACTTTTTTTCTCTTATTTTTAGAAGATTCAATAAAGGCAAGTTTCTGAGAGGGAAATGCACCTTATTAAAGTGCCTTCTCTCATAAATAATTGGGAAATACTCGACCCTTCTTCTATGAAAGACAGATTATTTTTATATTCAAATAAAATATTTTTTGAAACGTATATTTGAGAGCAGAAGTACTTCAAAGTGCTTTGATACGTATGATAAATAACAGCTTATAGATTTTGTCACTTTGAACACAGATGGTGTAAAAAAAGAGATTCCAATATCGTTTATTATATGGTTTTCAAGTGCTACGTTTTGTCGATAGTCAAAAAGATTGATTATGTTGAGGATTTTGAATAGCTCACTTTCTAAACTTTTTCAAGACGTGTTCGAATGATATATTTATTTTAGGGCATTGATATGAAAGTATATTTTTCAAAATTAGATTAATACGGGTGATAATAGTAATATCATAATTGTAATTGTTAGTATACGCTGTTAGCATGTAGGATATATATATAAAAAATGATGGCATATCTATTTTTATTTAATTTGTTTTTCAAAGATATTTTGCAATTCGCATAAGAAAAAAATCCATTTTAGTACATAAAATACCTTTATAATATTAAAAAAATATATTTTTATGTTAAAATGAAAGATGCATATCATATTAAATAATTCAGAAATATACTATTTATGTATGATTCTAATTTGTTTCAATTAAATGTTCAATTTCATGTACCTTAAACTTTGTCACGTCGCATAAATTTGTAAATTTTAAAGACCACATTATATATTTTTTAAAATTTAAAATACATCGTTGGGATGTTTTATTATCTCGTAATTTATTAACTATCGTTTATTATAACTCTTTCAAATGCTATGTCTTATAGATAATCAAAAAGTTTGGTTGTGTAGAGGATTTTGTATAGCTCAATTTATAACCGTCCTCAAGACGTGTTTGAAAGAGCCTCGATATGAAAGTACATTTTTCAAAATTAGATTATCATGGATGATAATAAACGGTATTCAAAAATTCATTCAAGAAGTCATTTCAATAGAATACACAGGTTTATAATTTAAAATTGTAATTTTTTATTGATTCATAAAGTATAGGGGAGAGTAGCCAAATTTGGACCACCTCACTTATTTTCAGTTTAACTCCATTTTTGCAACATCTGCAAAGTATCACTACACGTGGTTAATCTACCTATTTACTAACTAAATAAATCTTTAGAACAATTGCTTTTTGAAAATCTTACGTTTTATTTTAATTAGAAAATTTTGTCAAAAGTGGTCCAAATTCAGCGGCTGGTCACCTAGTTGGATCCCCGGTCTCTTAAATTGGACCTATCAATATTCGGCTGTTTTAATGAGTAGGGAATATAAATAATTTTATTAAAAGCAAAGTTTGCCATTAGTGAAACAATCAAACAAATGTACAGCAATGAAATATAATGAAATCAAATGTCTGAAAATAAAAGTAATTGTTTTAAATCGAAATGTATTCAAAACACAAATCATAGTTATAAGTAATTAAGAATAGAATTATGGAACTGATTGCTAGTTACTTGGATATCATGTAAGAACTAACGCAAGGATTACACATGAATTTCTTTTGTCCATTTTTTATTCCAGCGCACACAACATGGAACCATATTTGACAATCTGCAGAATCTGCTGAAAAAAAAACTGAATCATTTCTACTCTTTTATTTTTCTTGGAAATTAGGCAAAGCCAATCATCACTATCTTAATTTTTCTTTTTAGATTCTGAAACATTAGACTTTTTTCCTCAATAGAAGTTTTCTTTATCTTTTGTCTGTAGTTCGTCCCTTCCATCATTTTTTTTTTCAATTTAATTACACCTATTTTTTATAACTTCGTGTTCCAATTTCTTTTGTATTTTGAGAGCTTATTTTTTATCTTTTATTTTTCATTTCAAGGTTTACTTTATATGGCGAATATGTTACCATAGCTGTTTTTTATTTCTCTCTCTATCTTGACTTAACTGATTTTAGCAAGTGATATAACTTTTTTGACTGTTTTCGGAGTTCTGTATCTGCAACCTTCTTGGGAGTCAATCTCTTCACAACCTACTTCTTCCTTCCCCCCCACCCCCCCCCCCCCTCCCCCGAAGGAAAATGTCTGAATCAACACTGTAAATCAGATACTTCATAGAAATAAAGAATTCAAAGGAAATAGATACAAATAAATACAAAATGAAAGAAATTGCAAACAAAATTAATTGCTTAGATATGTAAAAGATATTTTTGTATGTTTAAAACTGTTTAAAGAAATTTATCCAGATGTAAAAAAAAAAAAAGTATTTAACTGTAATATTCAAAAACTTGCATCAAGGTAGTAATCCATAATAAAATATTTAAAAAAAAATCTCCAAAGCATACAGCCCTCAAAACTGATTATTTACTTTTCAAATTTATGATCGCCCAATTTAAGCTACTCAAATTGTTCGAATTAAGGCAACTGCGTCATTTTATGAAACAGATAATCTCAAGACGAAGAAAAAAAACGAAAGCTAACAAATCCGCGTGAAAAGTATGCCCAATAAACACATTAATTTTGATATGTATATGAAAACATAAGAACATACCTTAGTTTTTAAGTACTCTCTTAAGTTTTTAAGTACGTTTAGTAGGAAAATTATGTCAAATGGCAATTTTTTGGTTTTTTTAAATTGTATTAAAACAACATGTGGAAGCAGGGTGCTTCTTCTACTGATAAATGGCGTCATTGTGAGCAGTAGGTTTTCAGCGGTAGATGGAATCTCTTTCTGTAAATAACGCAGAATTACAGCGGTCCGTATAAAGGAATTTAGATATGTATATGAAAACATAAGAACTTACCTTAATTTTTAAGTATTATCTTACATTAAGTAGGGAAACATTATATCAAAACGGCTCATTTTTGGTTTTTCAAAATTGTCTGGAAACAGCATGTGGAGGCAATGTGCTTCTTCTAATGATAAATGGCGTCATTCTGATGAGTAGGCTTTCAGCGATAGATAGTATCTCTTTCTGTAAATAACGGTAGAATTGCAGCGGACCATTTAAAGCAACAGTCCAAGTTGGCTACTCCCCTCTGCAGTATACGGTTATGTATGGAAAAGCTATGAATAGTATGAAAATATACGAGAATATGAGATGGAAAACTAATAATAATATAAATATTGAAGAGAACAGAGTATCAAGGGCAAAACATAATTCCACGGCCATTCAATCTTTAATTTGAGTTGAATGTGTTCACTGTGCTTCTTGAATTAGAATGTGATTTTTGAGAAAAATGTTGAATTTTTCAAAAAATCCTGATTCCCAGTTTAGTAGGTCTACTTAGAGATAGTGGTGTTATACTTATGAATGACAAAGTTTCGCGCCGTAAATCCCTTACAGCGAAACCTTTTCTTTGTGAAAATAATTTCCCTGAAATGGAGTGGCCAGGATGCAATACTGATATAAATAATTTCGAAAATATATGTTATATATTCAGATAAATGGCATTTAAGCTCTAGCTAAAGTCAACGACAGAACAAAAGGACTTCGTTTGAAAATCCTCGGGATATAGATTGCAAAAAATGCGAAGACTTTGCTAAATCAATACCGGTAACACAATCAATACGATTACCAAGGCACAAGCTAGAAATGCAAGGAGTTAACAAAGTATTTTAAATTAATATACGAAACATTTTTCTCCGATAGGACGTAATTTTTTTTCCAATAGCATTTGGAGAAACAAAATTATATAAAATACAGTACAACCTCTTTTATCCGAAACTCTTTTAACCGAAAGTCTCGATTAACCGAAATCCATTTTAAAGCTCTTTTTTACATCGCATTCCTTGTGTGCAAAATCCACTTCGAAAGCTTTTTTTTCTCTTTTAAACTACCATATTTTTTATGTGCAAAAGTGGTCCTTTCCGTACTACGAGTACATATAAATATTTTCGATCCCCTGTCTTAGAGTTCCCTTGAATTTAACTTGAGCTCCCGTAAGCTGCGAAGTGGAACTCAAGAAAACGAACAAATGAGCAATTCTGAAGGTATTGAAAGTTATGCAAAAGGTTTGGCATAGCTGTAGCAGCAGAGAGACTGTGATGCTGGAGAACTAATAATATTAAAAACTCCGTGATAGAGCTTCAAAGCAAAGGCAATCGAAACTGCGATAAACAAAATATTTTTCAAACCCTTGTGATATATGTAAAAGGTACTTAATTTGAAAATTAAAATTAAGGTAATTTATTCTTGTTTCTATTTTGTTATTGCTTTATTTTTATTAAACAGTTTACCATAATATGAAATATTGCATGTATTTCTCATTAATCCTAAAATTGAAGCATTCTCGATTATCCGAAAATTTAGATTTTCCGAAAGAGGGTCGGTCCCAATTACTTCAGATAATCGAGGTTCTACTGTAATTGTGTTGTCATTTTATCATTTGTTTCAATCTGCGCATTGTAGACATATCTCTGATAACATAGTATGTTTCACCAACTAAAGAACTTTATCGCTCATATTTTGATTATTTATCGGGAATAATACTGATTATTCCATACTTTTATACACGTTGTAGTTGATATAGGTAGAATTAACTATAAATGATAACGCATTTTCTATTAAGGTACTTGTAAACAATATGGACCTTGCTCTCAATGCGGGCACCCCTAATATCTTTAAAAGTAACAGTTTTGATCGAGAGATGACACTACATGTCCGGGAAGAAAAGCAGCTTAAAAGATAATTAAGCCTGGAAAGTGCAAATTTCCATTTGGAAGGAAACTTATTTTTTCGTGGTGTGCTGATCGTAATTACAGGTAAGTTTAAATTCTTATTAGGTATGGTAAAATTGCTTTAAATACTGAAAAGTGGGATGTTTTAGAAAGCTAATAAAATATACTTTCGATTGCTATTGCATCTATTGCTTTAAAATGTTTCCCTTTTTTATGTATTACAAGATTTAGTAAAACTATGCCCTATTCACAATATGGACACCTTATGTCCACATTGGAAATACAGTAAAGCCCTTGCAGAAAAAGAAGCCTCCCCTCAGTAGGGTATCTGTTGGCGAAATCGCAGGTACCAGTGGTATGGAGGTGAAAATAATCAATTTTCCTTAGGGTGTCCATATTAGATACAGGTACCTTAGCTTCTTTAGTAAAATATGGATTCTTACTAACTTTATATGTGCAACTTTTAAATTATTAATTGGTAAAATTTTGTTTCAGTAGATAAGATTTTTTTTATTAAAACCTATATTTTTTTAATTGAAAACCTCCTTCTCTTTACCCCGTATTTCTCAAAATGCACATCTATATATATAAAAGCCGTTCTCTGTGTGTATGTCCTTTATACAAATCTTCAATTTTTGACCTATTTCGACGAAACCTCATTTACATAGGTTTTAGAACGTGGAAAAGAGCACTGTCTACTTTAAAAAATCGTCAGAACACTATTTATCCCTTTTTTCTACCATGTTCCATAATTTAAGATTATAGAAATATATCTTTTTAATTTTCTAATTAAATCGTTTCTTTCCCGTTGCCACACCCTAAAAAATGACACAATAATGTGAAAAAAGTAACGATAACGCGTTGCTATATTTTTGCATTTTTGAAATTGACGTCATTCTAAACAAAAAACGCCCATTATTTCTATATAAAATAAAAACTTCAACTATAAGAGCGGTAAAATGACGTAGCACCTTAATTTAATTGTTTTTTAAAATTAAAATATCTCTTTTAATACAAACAATAAAATTTCATGAAAACAATTTAGGAACAAGAAAAAAAAGGCTAGATATGACGTCACATTCCATCAAATCTTTTCAACGTGTAGTCAACTCACCGTAAATAAATGGCTCCTATATTTTGTTTACTTCTTCGATTGTATACAATAGCCATAATCTGTTAAGTTCGTGTTTTATTTTATGTCATTTTTGGCGTTTTAATTTCGTTTGCCAATTTAGTTATTGAATATTACACGAAAACAAACAAATTCTAAATTAGTTACAATGTTTTTAAACAATTGAGTTAATATTTTGTAATTGGATTGCAAGCATATTTAAAAAATATGCATGCTTGAAAATTACTTTAAAATCCATAAAAAAATCTGTAAATTGAGATAAACATTACAAACCAATCTTATTGAAAGTACTTTTGTTTTCTATAAGACGTTGAAACAATCGAATGTGAGAGGTTTAGAGGTTAAATTGCAGTAAAAGGGAAATTAATTATTGTGTTAGATTGTTGTCACAGAAAATACGATACCAGGTTACTCATAGACATGTCTTTTCTTTATACTATTGCATTAAGAGTAAACGGGTTCATTTTTCGTAATCGGGTTGCACGTACCTTTAAAAATATCCATGCTTGAAAATTACTTTAAAATCCATTAAAATCAGAAAATTGAGATACAATTTTGAAACAAATTTCATTTGAAAGAACTTTTTTCTATTCGACATTGTAAAAAATGAAATTGTGTGATGTTTAGAAGTTAGAAAAATTGCAGTAAAGGCGCAATTTATGGGTTACAATTTATGGGCACTGACATAGTGTTTGTACTTTATATATATACCATGCAAACGAGAATTTCACTAAATGCTGCGCGATTTGGTGGGATTTTTTTTTTTTTTCGTATTGTGAAGAAAATCACACATTTTTCTCTTACATCCGGCAAAGATAACGCGCATTCTGTTATTAAAGCTCAGAGATTTTACTATGGTTGCGGGACAATAACGTCATGTTTTCTGATTGCATTTTTAACGTTTTGTGGATGGGAATGAATGCACAAGTTTCAGTTATTGTGATTGCCGTATTATTTCTTTTTAATTTATTTTACCTGGAAGGCTCCTTATAATTGACACGGGCGAAGCCGGGTAGTTCTGCTAGTATTAGATTAAAGAGCATTGAGAATAAAATTATTTATGTATGTTTACAAAATAATCCGCATTCCCGTTTATTTTACAATTATTAAAAATTAATTTATCCTCAAGAGTTCAAAAATTAAATATCTATAACTACTAAACTGCGTCTTCAAGTGACTTCTATGTGGTACACACACGTAAAATGTACCCATATATCCAAATATAATATCAAAACTGTGTGTTCGGATCGAAAATTTCTGTCTTTGATGAAATTTCTAAAAGATGCCCCTTCCTCCGAAGATTTCTTATAACATAAGCTGAAAGATGCGTCGGTTCCCTATCTAAAAACTTTTCCCGTTTCTTTTTCAACGGATAATCTGATCTTCGGTGTTCCCTTGCAATTTGACCGATTAACCCTTTATGTACTGAATTATGTATTCATGAATATATTTATCTTCTAAAGCATTTTTCGTTAATTGCTTAAACTACATTAGAAGATTTACATAACCATTTAATAAATTTTAGAAGGATTAGTTAAATTTGAATATATAGGGATTTTATGCAATACTTATAACCCCAAGCAAATCTTTTATTTTAATTAGTTTTCCTAGTATTTTTTAGAATTAGGAAATCTACAAATAATAACTCTTACAATAGAAATATAGAAATATTTCCGAATTGAAAAGTCCCCCTCCCGCAACGCCAAGAAAGCTGAAAAGATGCAAATTCAAAAGAAATCATCATTTTAAAAATATATTTTTATTTTGTGTAACCAATAATGCTTTTGGAACAAGTTAAAGTCATGTATCTATAACTCATTCTAAATTGTATTAAAACTAATCGATGTATTAAATGAATTTTATAACAAGTTATTTTAATGGTACTTATAAGTGCCGTCAGTAGTAAAAGGTTTTAAACATTTCAGCCTTTTTATCTGTCTTTTTTCTGCGATAGCTCTAAGTATGTAAAAAATATTGTGATATATATCCGGAATCCAAGCATACTGAAAAAACAAGAACTGACTTTTAACAAAAAAGAAAATATTCAAATTTTTAATTTATTGCTGGTATATAAATTTTCATTATAAAAGCTCAATTCAATTAATGCATAATTTATGAAAATTTAGATAATCGAATCTTTCATAATACGAACACTCGTGCTATATATTTTGGTGGTACTCGTTAGTTATCACATCGACCAATTTCGCCAAATTACATAAATCGCCAAAGCACTCGCCAAGTTAAACAAATTGACATAATTTTTATTTTAAATAACGGAAGAACAAATAAATTAGTATAACATTAATAAAAATACAATTAAAACGTCGAAATAAAAATAATTTGATGCCGTAAACACGTGTTGTTAAGTGAATGTGACATATACTATCAACCATTATTGGCATTTAATCTTACAATTTGGCGATAATAATTTGGTCGACGGGATAACTAACAAGCACCATTTTGGTAATACCCTTTCTTCCAAAAATTGAGGAAATAACAACCTTTTGGCTCTAATAGTTAAAGTTGGTTATAAAAAATAATATGACGACACCGATGATTAACTGAGCTGAGCGAAGGAATAGCTTATGCGTCCTCTCCATTGATTTCATTGTGACGTTACTTCTCTTACTTACTTCTACACTGTTAAGATTCAAAATCTCCTGTCATTCTACCATTTTTACTGAAAATGTCTACGCGAACGTAATTTTATTTTATTTTCACCATAATATGGCAAATCATATGCACAGTTACGCTTAATAATATGGTCAAGTAATCGTTATCTTTTAGAACGGTTGAATGACTGTTGAAACATTTTTTATGGTTTGTTGAAACATTTTAACTTTTATAGTATAGATATTTCGAGTAAAACAAAACAAAACAAAAAAAAACTGAAATGATCTATATAAATTAAATTTAAAAAATCAAAAAACCCGACAGCGTAAAAAGCGAAATAGTTAATTATTTCTCATCAATGTGAAACTATTTTTTATATTACTAGGGGGCTCTGCCACCTACGAGCTACGCTCGTCAACCATCGTTCAGACACCGCAGACTCTAAAGACACGATAATTTGATCGGCTTTAAAAAGATTTCGGAAGACTGAATTATTATTTGAATCTGACAATTATAATCTGACGTAATTTTCACCAAACTTTTCTTTCTCTTTTTAATATTCACGTAAAAATACTTTTGTTAGAAATGAAATATTATGATCAGCTTAAAATATCAAATAAATGTCTCGCGCAATTTTTAAATTTAAACTGTTTTGCAATATTATTTTTTGTTCATTTTACGTAATAAGTGTAATGTGACGTAAATTCTCCTATTTAAGACATCTAACGCATGTTAAAGAATTTATTATTTTACAATATTCTTTCTCTTTAAAATTCACGTGTAAATATAGTTTTTATGACGTAATTTTCAATGAGTTCCTGCTTTTTATATTTTCTGTTTATAATAGTCACGTGTAAAATAAATTTTAAATTCGAAGCAAACATTATTGTTTGCGCTCTTTATACAGTTGGCAACAGTTTAAATTAATACAATTTTCTAAAATATCTAAAAAATATCTCTCGAAATGCTAAAAATTTGAATTTAAAATAGAAATAAAACCTCAAAAAATGAGTGAAATTAAGAAACTAAATGCAATCTGCATACCGGGAAATTCTGACGCATAAAATGATCTAAAAATGATTAAATTCCTATGTACAGTTTTTGCTCCTATAAAACTTTTTTAATGGAACGATTTTGTCCAACTTTGGCATTAAATTTCTCTTAAAATAATTCTTCGATTTGAAAACTGTCTGCATCAGCGTGTTTATCAAACATTTTTCTATAATACTACCGATTTTCATATTTTTGTATGAAAAGTTTTTTTTTTTAATATTAACGAAGAAAGGCCATCCTTTTAAGCATTCAAATTGGATGCCGATCTGCCGGGAATATCTACGCAGATTTTCAGTGGTCCATTTCCAAATCAAAACATTTTTAATGTATAGAAGGACTTGACTATTTTTTTATTAACTTGTATTGATGACTTTTAAGTTCTGTTTAATTTTTAGTTCGTACCAATAAACACTGTTTTGATGAGGGCTATAGATGTCTATGGAGGTTAGAGTAGAGGCAGTAAAGTTAGAGATCTTGCCTACACAACTTCCAGGTTGTGTAATATTTAAACGGAGCTTCTGATTGTAAAATAGTCAATAAAACATCATCTTCATTTTGAAAGACCTATCCAATAATATGCCACTCAATAGGGTGCGTAAATTTTTTTTTCGTATTTCCATTTTGTATTTTGCGGCATCCATTTTGAATTTAAATAAAACAAAACTTAGCCTATAAGAGAGACCTCATTCATTAAAATCCATCCAGCCGTTGGGAGGTTTCGAGGGGATAAAAAAATCTATACCCAGATACGCCTGAAACCCATAAGCCTTCTTGGCAGTAGGGTAAAAAATCTTGATCTTAATAAATTATAAATACCAGATATTTAATGATGAAAGCTTAAATTGGATGATGTCGCGCGAGATTGTTAACATAATTTAAAAAGTATGAGATTTCTCTAAAACAATCTCCAATTGAACACCTCACTATTTTCCGAGCACTATTCTTGGAAATTGTTTAATACTTTATGTAATGAATTATGAATTCATGAAAATTTTATCTTCTAAAGCATTTTCCCTGAATTGTTTAAACTACATTAGAAGATTTACATAATCATTTTAAAAAATTAGAAGGACTTTAGAAGGATTAATTAAATTGAAATTATAGGGATTTTGTGCAATATTTATAATCCCACTCAAATATTTTATTTTAAATATTTTTCTTAGTATTTTGTAGAATTAGGAAATGTACCAATATAATGCTCTTACAATAGAAATATAGAAATATTTCCGAATTGAAAATCCCCCCCCCCCCCCCAACAACGACAAGAAAGCTGAAAAGATGCAAAGGCAAAAGAAATAATACTTTTATAAATATATTTGTTTTGAGTAACCAATAAGGTTTTTAGAACAAGATAAAGTAATGCATCTATAACTTATTCTAAACTGTAATACAACTTATCGATGTATTAAATGAATTTTATAACATGTTATTTTAATGGTACTTATAAGTACCGTCAGTAGATAAAGGGTTAATTGTCAATGCCTTAAAAATAGAATCCGTTATGCAAACTGCAGAATCTTCTATTTCTCAGGAGTAGAATTTTGTGATGCACGCACAAAATATATTCTAGGGCACTTTAACCGATTAGTGACGAGTGTGCTTTACGCTTCTTTTAATTTTTAGATACCATTTCTAGTTTTTCTGAATTGACATTTTAGGCTTGTTGTATTCCTAAACAGTGGGAAACGGTGTTAGCAGCTTTCAGGGGCTTCCTAGCTGTCCTTAACTTTACGACCAGTCTATACATAAGTCTCTTACTATTAGATGAATCATTAGAAAAAAATTAGTGTAGTTATGGAAATAATTTAAAAAATTTAATGAATTTAATGAAATAATGTTAATAAAGTGAATGTTAGAGCATATATATTTTTTAATAATGTAAATTATAAAGACTAACGTAAAATAGAAATAGATATTTAAAGAACAATAACAAAGCGTTAAAATTTATGTAATTAAAATTTTAAATTTAAAATATTAAGTTTAAAAAGTTATAAGAATTAAAGAAAAAATATGTAAAGTACTAGTTCAGTACATGTTAAATGGTGTAAATAAGGTTGTATTTATGACGGCCAATTATCTGCACGAGGGATATAGGCCCAGGGGGGGAGTGCCCTTCGTGGGGGGTCTTTCTAAGGGAACCTAACCCGTATTAGCGCTTGGAAATCCAAGGTTCGAAGAAAACCACGAAAACTCCGAACGATTAGGCCGACGGGCGCGATTGGGATCGAACCCAACACCTCCCGTTTACCAGCTTCGAGAGAGCAGAACCTCTCAGCCACTGGTGGGGCTGGTGTAAATAAGAAAAAATGGCGTAAAAAGCAGAAGATAAAAAAGACACTCTTAAGAGCAGTTTTTTTTTTTTTTTTTTTTTTTTTGCTACAACGTAACAGTATTTATATAGATTATACACGTTATCTCTCTCTCTCTCACACACACATATACATACTATAAAAAGAAGGAAAAAAATAACAAAAGTTAAGAACTCAAATTCACACTTCTTCCCTTACCGGGGTGTGTTTAAGTGCATTTCTGCGATGATGCTAGAAGGCATTATAGTCTGTTAGTTTTGCAATTATTTCACTACGGAAAATCCGCAATTAGATAAGCCAAATATTTTTGTTCAAATTTACTGGTGTTAACACTCAAGGATTTCATATATGATAAACGAGACGTATTCGTGCCGCTCGACGCAAATGTGCTTTGTTCATGATTTGAAACGCGCAGTTTGAAACGGAAAATCAGAGTCTGAAACTCGTAAAAATCTTATGTTCCACAATGCCAGTACGAAAAGTAAATTTTGTGAAAAGCTCGAAGACAAAATTTTGACATAACTAAATCAATATTAATGTTCCTTTCATCATTAAAAATTAAGAATGTCGCTTTCACGACATCAAATAAATGCCTGCAAATTAACTAGCTCGGCTGAATTTTGTACAGGGCCCGCATGCGCTTACTCTAGCATAATAAAAGAATCTGTATAATAAAAGCCCAAGTCATGTGACTGTCAACAGTTCCGGGCTGACCGCTTCACTTTTTTTCATGCCAGACATTTTCGATATAGTCACCGTGCACAATAACACATTTCTGCGAACGGTATTTCAAAGAGAGGGGGGAGGCTGTATTCCAGGAGGCGCGATAGTAGACCCAAAGTTACTATTTGGTACTTATGTGTTATTTTGGTACTTTAATGTTAGCCAGGCGCAGGGGGATAGGTCGTCAAATATAGTTCTATCTCCATCATTTCATCTATCAAGTCATGTGACTGTCATAAACAACTATGGACTGACCCCCATCGCTTTTCATATGCAAGGTTTCCATTTTGATTAAAAAATCTAAATTATTTTTTCGAGTAAAACTACATAAAAGTGCCATTGATCGCAAAGAATTCTTGATACTTTTATGTTAGCGGGTGCAAATCTTGCAAATAGCATTTTTTAACTCGACAGTTAGCATTTTTTTTTTCGTGTGGTAAATTTAAACAATGCTTTGAAGTTGAGATTAAATGTCATGGTTTGTGACATTTTATTTAATATTTTTCTTTACTTTTCGTTTAAAGAAAAAGAAAGAAAGAAGTGAAAGCCGTGAATTTTAAATGTTTCAGTTTTAAATGAAAGTTTTGTTTTTCAAATGAACTGAGTGAAAGGATTATGTTTTAAATGAAATACGAAAAACAAAATGCGACGGGAATAATGTTTGGCGATTTTTCACCTGCGCCCCGCTAACATAAAAAATACGGATTTCTTGATTTCTCTATCAGAATATTCCGATTTGGCGAAAGTCTGAGCAAGTAAATTGAATTATGAATAAAAATAACATGATACATTGCTTAAAATACATTTAAGGGAGACCAAAGTGGTCGCTAAAGGCGGCTAGTTTAAAAAAAGAATACGCATTAAAATTAAAGTAGATGATTATTTTTAAAATATTTGCAATAATGAGACTTTATAAAGAAGCATATTTATAAAAATAGAACGTTATTCAAATTTCATTTTGACAGTTATTTTGATATATATATATGTCGCTTTATACTGAAACATACGCATAGAAAATTATCTCAGTTTTTATTTGACGGTTATTTTGAAAAGACATACAGCGGGGACTTTTTACATCGAAACTTATGTATCGATATAGAAAAATTATCCAAATTTGGTAATTCGATAGAATTTTCTTAAATAAACATAAATGACTATGTATTTATCACTTTACGATATCTTTTTCTGTACTATTTTATTAATACGTTTCTTTAAACAATTTTTTGGCTTTTTGGTAATATTTATTAATTATTCAACGATTCCTTTGAAGTTTTCAATAATTACACAAATTTTAACTCTCAAAACATCTTTATTTTTCCTATTTCTTTTGGTAAAACGTTTATATGCAGGGTGATTTTGTGCTACGTTTTTATGTTTGAACATTATAAACCGGAAGACAGCTGTACTACAGACCATCACCTCATCGATTTGGAAGCTGATATTCCAGGATTAGTTCAAACTCGATTTGCATATTAAAATGCAACCGGTCTGTCAAATCATATCTTGGTGGAAAACACCTACATACCCAATTTTAGTGGTTGACTGGTAGGTTGACCACTGTTTTCCTGTACCCAATCCCCATGTTTTTATACCTTTGGGTGCAGGCAAACACAATTATAGACCTACTGATCAACAACTGAAATCGGGTCTGCAATTGGTTTCCACTAAAATATGACTTGGCAGACGAGTTGAATTTTATATGCTAATCTAATGTCTAATACTAATGTCTAATGCTAATCTATGCTAATATCTAATTCATGAATTTCAGCCGTCGACTCGATGAAGCGATGGTCTGTTCAGCGCACCCCCCTCCCCCCCCTCCCCGTTCTATTAGTAATTTCTTTTTTCAACGCGTCATAATTTTGTTCTCCTTTTTCAGCGATGCATAGAAATGAAATCGAAGGGCAAGAAAAATAGAATAAATGGTTAAGGGGTTTCAGGACTCTTAAAATTGGAGACAAGGAAAGAAAAGACCATTTTCTACATTTAATATCTTAAAATGCATATTATTTAAAAACACAAAATTTCCTTCGGACGAAAGATATAGTATGTTCTTTTATTTCATGTATTCAAAAATTGCAAGATGCAGAATTAGTATTTACAGGGGGCTCCAAACTGTCAGACATTTGTCGAGCAGAAAATTGGTATTGTAAAGAGATTTCGTGCAAGATTACAGAATAAATTTTGCAACTAAAATGAAATTTTTTGTGCCTAATTATACCTCAGATTGTAATAATTACCCTGAACATAAAGGAATTTGTATTTAAAGCATTTCTATATTTGTAATAAAAGTTGTATTTAGCTAATACAAAATTTTGAAAATTTCAACAGTATAATCACCTAAAAAAATATATTTTTTGAACAAACAAAATTATATTTTAGGTTCCGTTTATACAGAATAACATGAAACATATGTTTTGAAAATTTCATGAAAAAATATAGAGAAGTTTTTGAGATAACCTCCACATTTTCCCCAAAAATCGTCGTTTGGAGAAAATTGACTTAAAAATTTCGGAAACGCCGCTTCAGCTATTGAGCGAGTATAATTCTAAAAGCCATAACTTCTGTTCTAATAGGAATTTCAAGGGAATAAAAATATATCAAAATATTCAGAAAATATAGGAGTTTAACATCTAAAAAAATTTAAAATTTCGAAACTTTTGAAGATTTAAGAGTCTTGAGACCCCTAAAAAATTTCCTTATCTAGAAAACAATAAATGATAAATAAATCATTGTTCATATGAGCTATTTCAAAATACTGTAATAGACTTTTAAAGCTTGACAAATGTTTTACAACTTAAAACTGAACGTTTCAAAACTCTTCTTTGGAAAGATTTCCTCGTGTTTGTTTTATAGAATGACATCCGTAATTTATTTATAAAATGCTAAATGCGTTGAAGATTAAATAATTACTAATGGGATTTATACTAATTACGGCCAAAACTGTTAAAGCAACAAAAATACGTTACAACTGCAAAATATGCATTTCAAAATTCTTATTTATAAAAATTTCTTTGCGTTTCTTAAAACAAATCGCAAATTGCAATCTAAAAAATATTGCATATGTGTTAATAAATGATTTATTATGTTAGCTATATTAAATATAGAAAACCACTTTTAAATCTACATAATACGTTACAATTTAAAACTCAGTATTTCGATATTTTTCTTTCCAAGGTTTTTTTTTTATTTTGTTATTGGTCAAAAGATTTAATTTTGATATGCATAGAAAATGTTAAATCCATCTGTTTACGAAAACTCGATATTCGTTAAAAAAAAAAAAAAAAAAAATCTTAAAAAAAAAAGAAAAAACGATTTAACAAATTACAACGACCATTTGGAAAATGATTTTCTCAAAGACTAAAATTTAAGACATAAAAAATCGCACGGAGTTGATCATACATTACGTACGCCTTGAATTAAACATTAATTGTGTTATTACACGTAAAAATTCCAAGCGACAAAAATCTCCTGCAACTCGTATTTGGTGTGAAATATTTATATGTATTCATTCCTGTACTATTTATCTTTTTTTTTTTTTTTTTTTTTTTTTTTATTGGCTTAATCTATTTTTCTTTTGCACGTGAAAATCTTACAAAGTTAAATTAACTCTTTGGCAGAAATTGTTATTCATTTTCCTTCATTTTCATTAGTCATTATCTACCTGAAACTTACGTATTATTCAAGCATTTCATTGGCTGTTCGGGAAAAGGCTTTTCCATCGTCAGGTTTCCAAGAAATCTGACTACCCATTTTAAATGAAATTCCTTTCTTAAACTTCTAAACATCCGACAATATTACTTTTTACACCGTCGGATAGAAAAAAAAAATGTACTTTTAAATGCAACTTGTTTGAAAGCTGTATCTCAATTTGTTTCTGAGTTATTAATTTTTTTTTGTAGTTTTTATTACTTTTTTGTAATAGTGGCAACAAAAGGTATCCATCTCTGTTGAAAGTAAAGGGAAATACATATTACTGTATAGACCAATCACAAAACGAATAAAATGCGGATTAAACCAATAAAAACCTTCAGATATGTTTTTGATTTCATACCCTGACGAGAACAATAACCATTTCTCCAAATGGTTAATAAAAAAATACTTGTCATTATTTACGAAATTCAAAATAATATAAAAAGGTATTGATGAAAAACTAATTTTTCATGCCGAAGGAAGAAAGGAATAATACCCAGATAATATATTTTGATCTTTAGATACGTTACCAAATTCTCAAACAAAGAGCTTTGTGTAAAACCTACACAATCGTCTATCACTGCTCTCTCCACCTAGTGCCCAACAATAAACGATTTTTCAATTCTTTAATCCTTTTCAGATACTTGAAGATAAGAATTTCAATTCCCATATTTCAACGGATCTGTGAAAATCTCCTTTCAATGATATTCTGCATTTCAAATGCATGAATGTACGAAAATATCCACACTTGTTTACGTGAAAGATAATTTGATTTCCGGTCGTGTTGCAGTTTTAAATTTTAATTCTATGCTGATTCTTTATAATGTTGTAGTTTTCAACCTTTTTTTTTCTAACGCTATAGATAATAGATAATTCACATTATTTAATTTTTCAGAAAATTTACTTTTCCACCAGTTAAATATTTTAATCATAGAGTCTAAATGTCTGTGTGAAAACTTATTAAATTCTAAAACCTGTTTCTTCCTGCATTTTAGAAATTTATAAATAAGAATTTCAATTCCTATATTTCAATGTATTTGTATAAATCTACTTTTACAAATCTCCTACAGTATAAATGCAAATGTACGAAGATATTCACACTTGTTTCCGTGAAACAATATTTGATTTCGGATCTTGTTGCAGTTTTCGATTTTAAATCTATGCTATTGTTTTTCGTTATATATATTTTTTTTTCTATTACTATAGATAATAATAAATTCACATTATTTAATTTTTCAGAAAATTATTTTTCTTCCTGTTAAATATTTTAATCACAGAATTTGAATTTTTGCGTGAAATTTTATACAATTATTAAATCTTTGTCTCCTTGTATTTCAGATATTTGAACCTAAGAATTTCAATTCCCACATTTCAATGAATCCGTAGAAATGCCCTTTTACGGATACTCTGCATTTTAAATGCATGAATGTGTAAAAATATTCATACTTGCTTCCGTAAAACAAAATTTGATTTCGTATATTGAGGCAGATTGAATTTTAAATCTATGCTACTTTTTTACGTTATATTTTTAAAACATTTTTCATATTACTACAGATAATAATAAATTCACATTACTTAATTCTTCGAAAATTATTTTTTCTTGCAGTATATTTTAATTATAGAACCCAATTTTATGTGTGAAAATTTATTCAATTCATTAATCTTATTCTTCTTGCATTTCAGATACTTTAAGATAAGATACTTATTCCGATATTTCAACGAATCTGTGGAAATAACCTTGCACGGATATTCTGCATTTCAAATGCATGAATGTACTAAAATATTCACACTTGTTCCCATGAATGATAATTTGATTTCGGGTCGTTTTACAGTTTAAAATTTTAATTCTATGCTGAATTTTTTATGGTATATTATTCAGCCCTTTTATCTAATACTATAGATAACAGCAAATTCACATTACTTAATTTTTCAGAAAATTACTTTTCTTCCAGTTAAATATTTTAATCATGGAATCTAAATTTCTGTCTGAAAATTTATTAAATTCTAAAACCTGTTTCTTCTTACATTTTAGAAACTTGAAAATAACAATTTCAATTCCTATATTTAAGTGTATTTGTAGATATCTATTTTTACAGATATTCTACATTTTAAATTCTATTAATATAGATAATAACAAATTCACATTATTTAATTTATCAGAAAATTATTTTTCTTCCAGTTAAATATTTTAATCACAGAATTTAAATTTTTGCGTAAAAAAATTTATACAATTATTAAATCTTTTTTTCCTTTTATTTCGCATATTTGAACATACAAATTTCAATTCCCACGTTTCAATGAATCTATAGAAATGCCCTTTTACAGATATTCTACATTTTAAATGCATGAATGTGCGAAAATATTCACACTTGTTTCCGTAAAACAAAATTTAATTTCGTATCTCGTTGCAGATTGGAATTTTAAATCTATGCAACTTTTTTACGTTATATTTTTAAAACTTTTTTCTATTACTACATATAATAATAAATTCACATTATTTAATTTTTCAGAAAATTATTTTTTCTTTTGTTAAATATTTTAATCATAGAATCTAATTTTATGTGTGAAAATTTATTCAATTCATGAATCTTCTTCTTCTTGCATTTCAGATACGTCAAGATAGGACTCTAATTCCGATATTTCAACGAATCTCTGGAAATCTCGTTTTAGGAATATTCTGCATTTCAAATGAATGAATGTACGAAAATATTTACACTTGTTTCCGTGAAAGATAATTTGATTTCGGGTCGTGTTACAGTTTTAAATTTTAATTCTATGATTATTTTTTATGGTATATTATTCAACAATTTTTTCTAATACTATAGATAACAGCAAATTCACATTACTTAATTTTTCAGAAAATTACTTTTCTTCCAGTTAAATATTTTAATCATGGAATCTAAATTTCTGTCTGAAAATTTATTAAACTCTAAAACCTGTTTCTTCTTGCATTTTAGAAACTTGAAAATAACAATTTCAATTCCTATATTCCAATGTATTTGTAGATATCTATTTTTACAGGTATTCTACATTTTGTATTCTATTACTATAGATAATAACAGATTCACATTATTTAATTTTTCAGAAAATTATTTTAATCATAGAATCTAATTTTATGTGTGAAAATTTATTCAATTCATGAATCTTATTCTTCTTGCATTTCAGATGCGTCAAGATAGATTCTAATTTCGATATTTCAACGAATCTCTGGAAATCTCTTTTTACGGATATTATGTATTTCAAATGAATGAATGTACGAAAATATTCACACTTGTTTCCGTGAAAGATAATTTGATTTCGGGTCGTGTTGCAGTTTTAAATTTTAATTCTATGCTGATTTTTTACGTTATATTATTCAAAATATTTTCTAGTACTATATATGATTGTAATTTTAAATAATTAATTTTTCTGAAAATTACTTTTCTTCCAGTTGAATATTGTAATCATAGAATCTAAATTTCTGCATGAAAATTTATTAAATTCATAAATATTCTTCTTCTTGCATTTCTGAAAGTTGAAAATAAGAATTTCAATTTCTATATTTCAATGTTATTGTAGAAATATCATTTTACAGATATTCTACAATTAAAATGCATGAATGTATGCAAATATCCACACTTGTTTCCGTGAAGGATATTTTCATTTCGTATTTTGTTGTAGTTTTCAATTTTAAATCTATGCAATTGTTTTACATTATATTTTTCATTTTTTTTCTATTACTCTAGATAATAACAAATTCAAATTATTTAATTTTACAGAAAATTATTTTTCTTCCAGTTAAATATTTTAGTCACAGAATTTAAATTTTTGCGTGAAAAAATGTATACAATTATTAAATATTTTTTTCCTTGTATTTCACATATTTGAACATACAAATTTCAATTCCCACATTTCAATGAATCTATAGAAATGTCCTTTTACAGATATTCTGCATTTTAAATGCATGGATGTGCGAAAATATTCCCACTTGCTTCCGTAAAACAAAATTTGATTTCGAATCTCGTTGCAGATTTGAATTTTAAATCTATGCTACTTTTTTACGTTATATTTTTAAAACTTTTTTTCTATGTATAGATAATAATAAATTCATATTATTTAATTTTTCAGAAAATTATTTTTTCTTGCAGTTAAATATTTTAATCGTAGAATGTAATTTTATGTGTAACAAATTATTAAATTCCTAAATCTTATTATTCTTGCATTTCAGATACTTGAAAATAAGATTTCATTTCCATATTTCAATGGATCTGTATAAATCTCAGTATACAGATATTCTTCATTTTAAATGCATGAATGTAAGTATTCACAGCTGTTTCCAAGAAACAAAATTTCATCTCGGATCTTGTTGCACTTTTCAATTTTATTTCTATGATCTTCCTTATATTTTCAGCCATCTTTTAAATACTATAGATAATAGAAAATTTACATTATTTATTTTCTCAGAAGACTACTTTTTTCCAGTTAAATATTTTAATCACAGAATCTAAATTTCTGTGTGAAAATTTATTCAATTCATGCATCATATTTTTCTTGTATTTTTGAAACTTGAAGATAGATTTCTATCCCCATATGTCAAAGAATGTGTAGAAATCTTATTTTACAGATACTCTACTTTTTAAATGCATGAATGTACGAAAACATTCACACTTGTTTCCGTGAAAGAAAATTTTATTTCGGATCGTGTTTCAGTTTTAAATTTTAATTCTATGATCATTTTTTAACGTTATATTTTTCCACCCTTTTTTCTACTACTATACATAACAGCAAATTCACATTACTTAATTTTTCAGAAAATTATTTTTCTTCCAGTTAAATATTTTAATCGTAGAATCTAAATTTCAGTGTGAAAATTTATTCAATTCATAAATATTCTTCTTCTAGCACTTCAGATACTTGTATTCAGATTATTTACCATATTTCAATGAATCTGTAGAAATCTCCTTTTGCAGATATTCTACATTTCAAACGCAAAATGATAACAGCAAATTTACATTACTTAATTTTTCATAAAATTACTTTTCTTCCAGTTAAATATTTTAATCATAGAATCTAAATTTCTGTGTGAAAATTTATTCAATTCATAAATATTCTTATTCTTGCATTTCAGATGCTTGAATTCAGATTATTTCCCATATTTCAATGAATCTATAGAAATCTCCTTTTACAGATATTCTAAACTTCAAATGCATGAATCTACGAAAATATTTACAATAGTTTCCGTGAAACAAAATTTGATTTCCGATCTCGTTGCAGCTTTCCATTTTAATTCTATACCTTTTTTTACATTATGTTTTTCAAACTTTTCTTCTGTTACTATAGATAATAATAAAATCACATTATATATTTTTTTGGAAAATTACTCTTCTTCCAATTAAATATTTTAATCATAGAATATATATCATATAAATTTCTGCGTAAAAATTTATACAGTCTTTAAAGCTTTTCTTTTTGCATTTGAGAAACTTTAAGATGAAATTTTCAATTCCGATATTTCTATGGATCTGTAGAAATCTCCTTTCCCAGATATTCTTCATTTTAAATGCACGAATATGCGAAAGTATTTACACTTGTTTCCGAGAAACAACATTCGAATTCATATATTGTTGCAGCTTTCAATTTTAATTATGTGCTGAATTGTTTAAGTTATATTTTTAAAACTTTTTTTTAATACTATATATAATAAATATCACATTCACATTATTTCATTTTACAGAAAATCACTTTTTTTCTACTTAAAAAATTTAGTCACAGAATCAAAATTTCTGCATGAAACTTTAGCCAACTAAGAAAATAAAATATTCATCTGAACAGCAGGAATTGTCCAAAATACGTTCATTTCTAAGCTCACTCAACGTTTTGACAAATCGATTAGTTTAGTAATTGTTTTCAAACCACAGCAACTTTTCAAAGCATCAGACAATGTACAAATCTAATTGATAATTTAAAATGATCCTCAAAAATGTTAAAATACTTCGTGATTCATTAGAAAAAAATCCATAGATAACTTTTATTTGCATGAGAAATAAAAAAAAAATCCGTCCAAAATCTTGAGCTTATTTTTTTTTTTTTTTCAAGAAATGGGATCGTTCAATAAATTTAAATCCTGTTTTTATCTATGCAGTTCAAAGAAATTGAAAAATATATTATTGAAAAATACTTTTTCCTCACCGTAGGAAGAACGGAATAAATTACACTTGATATATTCTGCTCCGTAGACATTCCCCCAAATTCTCAAACAAAGAACCTTATGTAAAATGTTCAGAATCATCTATCACTACAGTTGTAACAATTTCTTCTGCTCCCCCTAGTTTGAAAAAAAAAAAAAAAAAAAAAAAAAAAAAGAACGATTATTCCATCCCCTAATCCTTTTCTTCTTGCATTTCCGATGTTCGAAGATTGGAATTTGAGTTGCAATATTTCAATGTTTATGCGAAATTTATTTTTGCGAATATCCAGCATTTCAAATGTATGAATATACAAAAATGTTTACACTTGATACATGAAATAAACTTTGTTTTCGGTATTTGTGACAGTTTTCTATATAAATCCTTTCTGAAATTTCTTAATTCTACATTTTTAAAAGTTTTTATAGTAATACACAAATAAATATTATGAAATACATACTATTTAAATGGATTATTTAAGTTTAATGAAAAATTACATTTCTGCCGCCAATTAATTTAATCATCGAATCTGAATTTCTGCATTCTGTATAAAATAAAGGAAAATGTTTATAAAACTGAAATTTCTAAACGCAATCAATATGCCGTATAATCAGTCATTTAATAATTTTTACGAAACTCAACATAAAATTTTAAAAAGCGTCATAAATATGTTGAAAATTAACGGAATGTTTCAAGATCCATCATTATACTCATTTAAAATGCTCGGTGATGTCTGAGAAAAAATATGATATATTATTATTTTTACACGAAACTATCTATTATCAAGAGCTGCTTTGGTTATTCGAAAATCTTTTTTGTGGATAACTTGCATTTCAAACGCATGAAGGTGCGAAAATATTTATACTTTCCCCAGTAAAATAAACATTGTTTTATGCATTCTTTATTGTTTTCTATTACAAATCGAATCTAAAATTTCTCAATGTTATACTTTTTAAATATTTATTCCAATACCCAAACAAATAATACAAAATACCTATTATTCAATTACATTATTTAATTTAAAAATTATTATTTTTATTATTATAATTATTTTACTGCTGATTGTTTTTATCATCCAATTCGAATTTCTGTATTCAATTTTAAATTGGTGAATTTTTCACAAAACTGAAATTTCTAAACACAGTCAATTTGCCGATAAATCATTAATTTAATTATTTTTCGGAAATAACAACAGAAAATTTTAAAATGTGTTTCAAATTAACGGAAAGTTTTTAAATTCATCTTTATAAAAATTAAAAGTGCTATGTTATGTATGAAAAATAAAATATCAGACATAATTCTTGTTTGCATGCAGAAGTCAAAATCTGTCTATGATCTAAAGCTGCATTTTTAACACTTTCCAACGAAGTTGAAAAGTGTTTATGAATTCGGTTTGTCTGTCTGTCTGTCTGTCCGTCCGTATTCTAACACCCGTAAATATTATCCGATTGTTATGAAATAGATAGATGTTATTGGGTATCACTATGGCATGTTCTGTATTGAAGATGACGTGTATAGCGTTTATGGTTCATTTAGAGAGACACTCAAAATAATTCTTTTACATTACGATGTATGGGGAAGAATCGTTTGCGGTGTATTTTAATGATATTACAGCGTTTTAAACATCCAAAAATTATATATATATATATATCACTGAGGCGAACTACTCCACGCTTGCTGCACGATATGGTGCGTATAGAATATATCTTTCATTTACAGGGACACAAATGAAATGTGGCTACAGAAGAAATTGAACTATTAAAGACTATGAACAATAGTTATTGGAAGTGCGTTTTCAGTTCTGGTACGCGTTTTTTAATTTAGCTATTTTTTTTATATATTACTTGGTGTGGATAAATCCTATAGATCATATACAGGATTGCAACAAATTTCTCAAGTACATTTCTGTTTATTCACGAAAATTTCTGAATGGGAATTTTCAACTGTGCTATTCGTTTGAATGAACTTAATTTTAACTTACTATAACATACAAAAAATACATATACCATACATACAAACTATACATGCAAATCCATATATTATATACAGATATGCACAAAAGTAAATAAAAAACGTATATTTCCCGATTATCGATTGTGATAGCAGAAATTGGGTTTTCAGATGCGTTATGAATTTTTCAAATTTTTTGTTTATACACATAATTGTTTTTTATACATTGTTTCAACTTAATAAAATGTAATGTTTTGCTATAGGATTCTGAATATATTGGAAAGTGTTAGATAATCTATGATGGAGACATGATTTTTCGTCTTATAAAATAGGGAGGCTGCATAAAAATAAATACTATTATTATATATGAAATTCAATAAGTTTAAAAAAGCATTATTACAGCATATTTTGTTCATATTGAAGGAATAAAAGAATAAATTCTAGATCATACATTCTGATCCGCAGACACTCCTCCAATTTTACAAACTATGTAAAATCTACAAAATCATCTATCACTACTTTTGTAACAATGCCATTCTTCCAAGTTTGAAATAATAAATGATTATTCAATCCCCTAATCCTTTTCTTCTTGCATTTCAGATGTTTGAAGATTGGAATTTCAGTTCCCATATTTCAATGGATCTGTGAAAATCTTTTTTGCGGATTTCCTGCATTTCAAATGCATGAATGTACGGAAATATTTACACTTGTCCCGTGAAACAGAGTTTGATTTTGGTATTTTCTGTAGTTTCCAAATTTAAATCCATGTTAGAATTTATTTATGCTGTTTTCTTTATGCCTTCATTTTGATACATTATTAATAAATACATATTAATAAATACAATTACATTACTTAAAAAAACGTTTTTGTCTTTTTATATCAAATGTTGAGTACTTTAGTCAGCAATATGAAAAAAAAAAATAGGAAAAATAAAAAATATATATACTGGAGTACTCTTGATAGTAATTAAATTAGTTGTTTACGTAGAAAAAGTATGCATGTTTATAAAATTTATTAATTTTAAACATTATAAGGATACTTTTAGATTTGAATTGAATTTCTAGTTCTTTTAAAGAATTTGAGAAGAGACAATTTAAGAAGCAGAATTTAATTTGCCGAGGGTTCTCTGTTAGCGCTTTCACCAAGATGTAATTTTTATTGTTATCATTTTCTTCACTTGACATGGTAAATGGGTCGTATAGTCATATCCAAGGGATACTCATTTAATTACGTGAAACTTCAAAAACAGAGGTGGTGTCCACAAAGTTTAGCACAGTGTGACAGGCGGAGGAGGTGGGTTATCATGTAATGATGTCACATTTAAAATTTCAAAATATTTAGGTAAGAAATGCTTGCAAAAAGTGAATAAAGTACATGCAAAAAAATTTTATTTTTATTCGGTTATTGATAGCTGTTATTTCTCTTTCCTGGAAATTGCAGCAGCTTTAAGAAGCACTATTCCTATATGCACCAAATGAATCTTAAAAAAAAATTTTGCAACTCATTAGCCTTAAATTAATAGTTACAAAAATATGACTTCCAAAGGAGGGGTGGGGTGTAATTCGATGTGATAATTTGTGACAGAAAAACTCAAGAATTTTGCACTTAATGGAAAAACTCCATAATGACGCCAATGCACACAATATTTTGTGACCAGTTGTATGTGAATAAAAAAACGTTTAACGATGGCTTCAAGTTGAATTACAAAATGACTGTGAACTGAGATTTATAACATGAAGAAATGAAGAAGTAACATTTCATTCACGTTGTGACTATATGTGACATCAACATAAGTTTACGAAAATAAAATGAGCAACTGTGAAGTTTTTGGTTATGAGAAGGAAAATATATCTATGTTACATTATTTTAAGAACTTTCGATTTCCTTATAGTAACATTTCTTTGCACGGAAATTATCGCATGTCATCAAATTCTACCGCCGAAAAAGTGATTGCGATTGTGTTCCTAGCGCGAAAAAAATATTGTCATTTCGTTTTATACGAGGATGCGTAAAGTTTTATACCATTTTTAACAGACTTTTTTGACTTATTTAATGGCAGAAAATGCTACAAATGCTGCGATTAAATGTCGTGATTTCGAATTCTGCCATTGAAATATTAAGTGGAAAATTTTTAATCTGAAATTGCCATGGCATATCCTAGGAAAGTCCAAGGTGTGTATGCACTAGGTAAACAAAAGTGTTCTTTCACTAATTTTAAGATAGAAATGTATCTGGTCTCCATATAAATTAACCATAGAGATCTTCATTAGTTGAAAGAGTCAAATGATACATAATTACTCCATTTTAATTCAGTCCTGCTTGCAATGATTAGATAAAGTTTAGTTTACTTATTTTTCGATTTAATTGATTTATTTTTCAGTCAGCAATACACAGTGGCTATAAATTTCAAACTAAGCTCTTTGAATTCTATTCAATGACAATACATAAATATCAATATGCGGAAACACATTCCGCTTTCTTTAAATTCATATAAACGTATTATACATTTATAATTTCAAACTAGTCAACGAAAAGACATAACGAAAATATTTGCCAATTGAACTTTAAAAAATTATTTTTTGAACTGACTTTGATAAACATTTCACAAGAACAGCAACAAAAAAAATTGCAGAAAAATTAAGTAAATGAATAACCGTAAATTACTAAACTGAATTACACGTCTAATTGTAAGTCTATTCGTAAATTTCTCTTCTTTTTTCTCTCATTCAATTAACAGCTGAAAGTAAATAAAAAAAGGGTGAGAGAGAGAAGAAGTAGAAAGAAAAAAAAAACACTTTTCTTCGGTCGATAAAGAAAACAGAATGAAAAATTCCCTTCACAGTGTTCTTGGAGCAAGAGGCAAAATATTTTCCCGAAGATAAATATCATGCACTCTTTTTCTAAAAACTGATTTAGAAATCTGAACTGAAAATAACAAATGTACGAAATAAATTTTAGACACTCCGATAGTAGACGTTCAATCATCTTTTCGCAATTCTATCCAGAATTCAAGCATTCAGAAAATTCCCACTTAATCAAACGATTGCTAGATGGCGCCCTTTAAGCAAGAATCACCCGATGCGCCCTTTAAAATTAAACTTAAGTGCTACATCCTAGTCCCAAAAATATCGTCTCATCAGAAAGGAATTATGCAAAATTTGGTTGCTTATAGTATTAGTTTGATAAAAAGTATATACAGTGAAACCTCCCTGTGCGACCACCTACATTAAGCGGCCACCTCTCTTAACGACCATTATTTCATGGAGCGAAATTTATCCCCATAAGCTCAATACTCATTTTACCTCCATTCAGAGACCATCACAGTTAAATTCCCTCCATGAGCGTCCAATTTCTTTAAAGAAAATGAAAAAATCCCGTTTTTTTCCTGCCCTATGTAAAAGGGTTTTTTTTTAGAAAAATAATTCCGGAGAGCAGATTATTCATCAAACTTCGAAAATAAGTTTAGAATTTTTCTTTATTCCGGTAACTTTTAAGTATTTAAACCCCTTTGCGCCTTTTCAGGCAATGAATTTTAACTCTGATGGCAAATTAAGAATGACTATCAATAAATTACACTGCCCTATTCTGTCAGGAAACTAAAAAAAAAAAAAAAAAAAAAAAATGGATAAATTAATGAAATCGTCATTATTTGTTCCCGTACAAACAAAAAATTGCATTTATTTACAGAACTTTGAAAGGACTTGGAAATAAAAGTTATAAAAGATAAAACCGTAAAATCAAAGCAAACATCATTGTATTGATTTTTTAAACTCTGCAGTAATTAACTTATGTAATTAACTTTTGTTTTGATACTTAAATTTTCATATTTTTTTCTAATATGAAAAATAAATTTTAATAACATTAATTGTTACATTTTTTCAACAATTAAAATCTTGATTTAAACATGACCTCCAGTAAGAGACCACCTCTCGGAACGTGGTCACTTTAGAGAGGTTTTACTGTATATTATTATTCTTTGATCCTTTTTTATTAAAAAACTCCCCAAATACAAATTTTTAAAAAGTAACTCAAAAATTTAAGTTTCGTACAGTAAATATAAAACTAAACCACTATGGGATGCTGTGAAAATTTTCCTTTGAAATAAGCTTTCTTTTATAAAGTCAGAAATAAAGTTTTAAAATGTTATAAACTTCATTGCTTAAAAGCAGCTACGGTACAGAATGGACATTAATCATTCGATGACAGATGCATTTAGCTTCAGTCTCTTAATTAGATGTGGTTCGAAGAAGGAAATATCATGAAAAAAAAAATTTGCTGATTCAATTTTTTAGACTAATGTATTATAGCATTGAAAAGCAATTGCATATTAGCAATTAAACATCAATGCAATTCACATTTATCGGAGAACAAGCCTTTTCTGTATCCCTGTAATATATTCCTTATTATTTTGATAAAAAGTATATATATTATGATTCTTTGGCCCTTTTTTATTAAAAAATCTTAAATACTAAATTAAAAACGGTAATTCAAAAATTTAAGTTTTATACAGTAAATATTAAAAACAAACCACTATGGGATGCCGTGAAAATTTTCCTTTGAAACAAGCTTTCTCTTTTACTGTCAGAAGTAAACTTTGATAATGTTATAAACTTCATTGCTTAAAAGCAGCTACGGTAAAGAATGGACATTAATCATTCGATGACAGGTGCGTTTAGCCGCAGTCTCTCCATTAGATAAGGTTGGAAGTAGGAAATATCGTGAAAGAAAATTTTGTTGATAGAAATTTGGTGCCCAGTGTATTATATCCTTATAAAGTAATCGCATATTAAAAATTAAACATCAATGAAATTGACACTTATAAAAGAACAAGTCTTTTCTGTGTCCATGCACTATCAGAAAAACACATCAATTAACCTAAATTATTCCTCATTTTTTAACAAATAATTTCCGTACTCATAGAAAACATGTTTATCCGTGGATTCTTCCCGAAAGTCTGAAAAGGGGGAAGAAATTCGGTTCATTCTCAGTACGCATGCGTATTGGCTCATTAATACAAAAATCCATATTTATTTTAAAAAACACTGCAAATAGAGGCGTCTTAAATTAAGACACATATGTGACTGAAAAAGTTATTCAGACACTTAAGTGTCTAAATTTGAAATTTCAGACATCACAGGTGTCTAAATTTTAGACACATAAGTGTCTTACTATGATCATGGCATAAATGAACTAATAAACATGTCTGAAAAATGGCGATATGTCTGAAATTAAGACATTTAGAAATTTAGACACTTAAGTGTCTAATTGCGATACAATTGTATCATATGTGTGATGACTGTATGTATAACTGTATTGCAATATGTATGCCAGCACCACCAGAAAATTGTTTTCGAATGGATAACAGATGTTTAAAATATTTTTATCCATTAAATTTGGTATTTTATATATTTTTTAAAAAAGTAATTTGTTTAGATTATGGGACGTCTGGAAAATTGAAATAGTTAGCTTACTAAAGTTTTGGGACTTAGTTATTTTTGGCGCAATAAATAAATCAGTAATTGCTTTTCATGAAAAATATTTATTTTCAAAAATTACTCGCAATCATGGACGTACGCACGTATGTCCAAGGAAGAGCCACACCCTCCCGTTAAATACTAAGAGATGTACCGGTGGAAAGAAATTTAGGGAGGGACAAGATTTTGGAACAGTTGGGTCTGGGGTCAACCGCGTAATCCGCTTTTCTAAAATGCAGAACATAAACATGAAATAGGCAAACTAAGAATATTTTGACAGAACTCCTCGGGCAAGAAATGTTTAAAGATACAAACATAAAAATAAATATAAAAATTAATCGTTCAAAAATAAGTTTCAAACGACATTTTTGAAAATAAAACTTTTTTTTTTCTCAATGGACTCTCCCCCCCCCCTCGACACACACACACCGTTTTGAGATAAATTTGAAATATATCAATATCAAAAGAAGAAAAGAATTAAAATTGTCTTCTACGAAGTGTTCAAAGGAAGGTGGATTTCTCTGAAGTAAAATTTTTAGTAACATTTTCCTTAACGTAAAATTATTCTATAGCCATTTATAAGAAAAGAAATATCATATATTTTTAATTATCAGACATAAAGAAAGCATAATTGATTAAATTTCACTATACTGGGAGAGAGAATGTATCCACCAGGGGGCACTGTAGTTGCGCATGCGTTTTAGATGTCTTTCGTTGGAACGTACGTTGTAGTAACTGAAAGTTTGTTTTATGTACGCGTATTTATTTTTTTGCGAAATTTCAAGTTCTGTGATTTTAAGTCGTATTCACTTAGTTTATTTATGTATTGAATATATACATCTGACTTACGTGCTTGACACCCAATGACTCTTATAAGCTGTCGTCGATATAATTCGGGATAGAGACAACACTTGAAGATTACATCCGGGAACTCTACAAAGTGTGTGGCAAGGTGTGTGTGGTGTGGAACGTACTTAGTGTTAATTTGTATCGAGATTTAGTGTTATTGTACTTCGTCTTTATAAAAGCTGGTAAAAAAGAACTTTTGTCTGGCGGAGTATATTTTGAGGATGAAGCATTTCATTCTCTAAGTATGCTTAGTCGGATGTATTAACGTCTTCCCTTCAAAAAAGATGCAAGTCTTTGCTCCTCACTGTAATAGTTATTAAAATTTCAAATCGAGGAATTTATCTTACTTCTTGCAACAGGATTAAAGTAAGTGTCACAATTTTTCTTTTTAGTACTAAATTTAGTGTTCTTTTTTATGATTTTCTAAATAGCACTGATCAAAATCTTGCATAAAATGGTATTAGTTTTGAATCTGTTTGCAAAAAGCCCGCTAATTCTAGAAGTATATATTTTTTAACTTATGACGTTGCCTTTTATTACAAATTATATATTTTAAATTCTCATATGTTTCCCCTAATTTAAAGTAATAATATCACATTTTAAGTTAAATTCATTCTCTTGTTTTCCATGGGAGTTCTTAGTTTCAATTCTTATCTGTTTCAATTCTAATTCTTATCTATCACTAAACGACCACAATGATATAAAGAAAAAAAAAAGCTTTGAAAGATTTCCTAATTCTTTCTTACTTCCTACATAGGGATTACAATCACGTATCCTGGGATTCCGGGATTCCGCTCTATTTTTAATCCCGAAAATCCCGGGATTTTTTTCTGTCAAATCCCGGGATTTTCGGAGTTGTTTTTTTTTTTTAACAGAGCAATATTCAACTGAAATAAAAATATATATATTTATAGACTTTTGCTTTTGGAATAAAAATCAATTTTTATAAATTTATGTATATATGTATCATTGAAAAAGAATGTATATCTCGAGTATTTTTTACATATATTTATAAGCGATTAAACATTTTAACGTGTAAATCTGTTGACCTGCTAACAGACGTCACAGCGATGAGTCAGGAAAAACGAAATCATTTCTTTATTTCGAATTTGCTGCGTGTAGAAAGATCTTCCATTCCATGAGTCATTTTGAGATTAACGTTTACTGATAAGCGTTTGTTTCTTTTCGTGCTTTTAAATTTATTTTTCTTTGAAGATATCTAATGAAAAGGATTTTCTACCGTAGAATTGTAATCTTTAATTACATGGTTATGAGAATAATGTAAAATTTAATTTGTCATAATAATTACTTTTTAATATTGTAAATATTTAGTCATTCAGAAACTTTTTTAACAGGAAATAAAAGGAAGTATGTAGAAGATAAAACATAAACTTATACGAAAAATACAAAAATGACAGATGTTAAGATATATATTTAAGACAAAAGAAGTTTGGAGACTATAAGTTATTTTTTCTTCGTGTTATTAATATAGAATATTTATTTATTTTTATTGATAGTTGAATAGCCTTTGTGATTACCCTCTGATCTACATAAAAACTTGCCCATGTGGAAATATAAATTTTTTTTAATCTAATTTTTAAATGATAAGGATTTTAATTTTTTTTTTTTTTTTTGGGAGGGGGTCGGGATTTCTTTGAAAATTTCGTAAAGCTGATATCTTAAATCTTGCACTGATTATAATTAAAGTTTTGAAGTTTTATAGTAGGACAAGATTAAAAACCCAATATATGTTTAACAAAATACAGAAGTAATTTTTTTCTCAATGTTATTAAAGTAGAATATTTATTTTTTTATTCATAGTTAAATAGCTGTTGTGATTATCATCTGATGCATATGTAAAAGTGCCTATGTGGCAATATAATTTTTAAAAAAATCTAATTTTAAAATTATGAATTTTCATTTTTTTCTTGGGGGGGGGGGAATTTACTTGCAATTTTCTTACATCTGATATTTTAAATGTTTTTCGACATTCAACCGCCGAGTATATTAAATATTTTGAACTTTTAGAGTGGGAAAAGATTATAAAATATATATGCATATATTTATCCGTGTACCTTAATAGAGACACTGCGGGGCAGCTGAATTTGCCCGATAATCGAAGATGTCTGCTTTTGTGAGGTAAAAAAATATACAAATATCTATGCCTTGCGGATTAAAAAAGTATTCGCTAAATAGAGGTGTCCGCTATTCGGGAATGTCTATTAACATCCACAACGGATACTCCCGAATACCGGACATCTCAATTTAGATAACAATAATGCAGGGTTGCATTTTTTTCAAAAGAACTTCTTGATTAAAGCATGGGCATACTGGGCAGTGCCCCCCCCCCTACGATTTTAGTGCCACCAAATTTGATGTGCAATATTTGTAAAGCTTATATTTTAAATCTGTTTCGAAATTGTACTGATTATAATCAATATTTTGACCTTTCAAAGTAAAATAAGATTTAAAAAAAAATCTTAATATTTAAATAAATAATTTTTGTTTTAATTTTGTTCAACTCCTGAAGTTCAAAATATTGATTATAATAAATACAATGTGGTAAAAGATTTAAATTATCATCTTAACGAAAATTGCATACCAAAATTAGGAGCACAGAAGAAAATCAGGCTGTATGGGGGTGGAGGGGGCAGGACCACAGCCAAATATTTTTTCAGGATTCAACGTGGTCAAACATGGCTACGTATGATGCTTACAAAAAATGGGTGCGATTCAGACGGTTGAAGTGTCTGAAATTCAGACGCAAAAAGTGTCTAAAAAAATTCAGACATTTTAAAATGTCTGAAAATTGAACACTCCGTTTCAGACACTTAAGTGTCTGAATTTCAGACATTTTAATTTGCAGTGAATAATAAGTGGTCAAGTGCCAATATTACTCGCGCTCAGAGGGATCCGTACAGTAAATATATGAATTATTAACTGTATTATTAAAAATAATCGTTGCTCAAAGAATAAAAAATGTTTGTAAAAAACTATACAACGTAGGGTTGGGTATATCTGTATAGACTAGAAAAGTATCAATGGTTATACCATAAAAGTTCAAAGAAATATGAAGCCTAAATAATATAAAATATTGCTATTCTGTATAACTCTATTTTTAGTCTTATCCTAATCTGTTTATGATGAACTTAATTCGGTACTGGCAATAAAAATAGTGCACATTTAAACTTCATTTGTCATTTCATAAAATTAAATTCTTCGTAGTAATAATATTTTCATTTTACAGTGTAGCAAAAAAAAAAAAAAAAAATACTTGTTCAAAGTTTAAGCTTGGCATTTTTCTAAACGCGCTTCGAAAGGAGGTCGGGTCGCAAGTTGCAACGCCACCTTGGTCCGAGCCGCAATTTTCCAGATATGTTTTAAATTAACTTGCAAAGACTCGGGACGCGCATTGAAAGATCCACTCAATGTAAACTAGTCGCGAATTCCATAGTATTTATGCGATTAATTTTAATTAAATTAGTCTGTTTTTAAAAATTTGACGTTTATTTGTTTTTGTACTGGTACTGGCCATTGCATTACGCAAATATATCATTAACTGTACACAATTGTAATCTAGGCTTTAAAAGCCGATGGTTCATAGAGTACGCCGCCCTTGTCATTATGTATGTCCAAATCGTCCGTGCTTTAAGGTTTAATAGGACGGCTAATTACCGACGATTTTCTTCGAAAATCATTATTAACAATGCTTTTATACCTCTGCTGCGATAGGTACCTTCAGCGCTCTTCAACAACTTTACTGAAAGCCCGCAAATCGAAATTTGTGTGTAATGGAAAATGCGCTTTCCTCAAAAACTATGGTGACCTACCGTGATCGCTATCATTTTCCTGCAAGATTTAAATTAACGTCTACTACCTCTAATTTTTTCATAATTTTAGTTTCAGTAGATTCGAAATAGATGGGGAGGGAACATATTTTTGCACTATATTTTTGACGATTTCTCTGAAAATATAATACCTAAAATTAAACGAAATGTATTTTTGAGTTTAGCGATATGAAAGCTTTCACACGATACCCCACACGTATACAAAGAAAAGATTATTTTTTTAAGTAAATTAATTATCCCTTCTACGATTTTCCTAAATATATTTCTGAATGTTTAATAATCTGTAAATATGCTGGTCAATAGTCTTTGTTGCTTCCCCTAATTTGAACTTTCTACGTTCCATAGTTTACGAGTAAAATGGCTGTGACAGACACACACAGGAGGTATCTTATAATGATTCCGTTTTTCCTTTTTAAGTACGGAACCCTAAAAATATATATAAATTGAGATTTATAGTTTAATAAAAAAAATAATTAAAAAAACTAAACAAACAAACAAACAAAAAAAAAAAAAAAAGAAAAGAAAAGAAAAGAAAAGAAAAGAAAAAAAGAAAGAAACGGTTTCGAATTTACAAATAAATAACAATTAATTTCCTCACACAGTTAAAAGTACTCACAATTTATTTTTTAAATTATAAAAAAATGTTCGCGCTTAAAATATATTTTAAATGAACGCATTTAAAATAGATATTTTAATTTTAATATTAAATGGAAAAAAAATCGATTTTACTCAAAGAAAAAAATTCTCGCATAAAAATATAATATTCATATTTTACATCTAGCATAATGCATAAAAAATATTTATAATGCATATTTTTATCCTATTTTAATACTAAAGCATTAAAACCCCAACTGCAATATCATTAGAGACAAAATCTTCCCGAAATTAACTTCCAAATTCATAGCTTTTTAAGCCCCACCAGTGGCCGAGAGGTTCTGCTCTCGAAGCTGGTAGACGGGAGGTGCTGGGTTCAAACCCAATCGCGCCCGTCGGCCTAATCGTTCGCAGTTTTCGTGGTTTTCTTCGAACCTTGGATTTCCAAGCGTTAATACGGGTTAGGTTCCCTTAGAAAGACCCCCACGAAGGGCACTCCCCCTGGGCCTATATCCCTCGTGCAGATAATTGGCCGTCATAAATACAACCAACCAACCATAGCTTTTTAAAGAAATTAATAAAGTCATACCTATCTGAGGAAAACATATTTACTCCAAATTGCTTCATTACTCTACGACTCTAGTCGAGTGGTTAGAGTTCTGGTCTCGTAACACTAAGGTAGCTAGTTCGATACTAAGTTCAGCCTCTTTTATTTTATTCTCATATTTGTTTTTTAATTGACGTATATTTAACATCCTGTCACGGGGGAAAAAAAAGAAACGGATATTAACGGAAAAATCCTAGTAGCTCTGCAACCACAAAAATTTCCTTTTTATACCGATTTTTTATTATTTTGACATTTAATTTAAAACTGTGAAAAAAAAGTAAAAAGTTCAGAAATTACACATAAATAAATTTTTTAAATTGAAAAATATTCAAAGTCATGTGAAAAATTGACATTTTCGCAAAACATGATAACCCAAAAACAAACCAATGTATTTACATTTTATAAATTGCATAATAAACAGAGTAGATTTCTCTGGGGCATATTATGTTCGCATTGTAATTGCATATCTATCTGACAAGGAGGAGGTCCGAGGTTGGTGTCACCGAATACGATGAACATTTGTGTATCGGTAGAGTATAGTTAGTACATAAATAGATGACCGCCATAAAGTGCAATCCTGAGGAGCTCTTGAGAAAATAAGTCGCAAAGTTTAAGCTACAGTTTTTAATCGGATAAATTTCCTTCTTTGGCAAGCGGTTCAGTAGCATGGTCGGCAGCATGCTGGATTTGAGATTTTTCTACCCTACTTCAAGTCCCACTTGGACTTGTTTTTCTGAACAAAAATCTTTTTCAATGATTTTCGAACCGCAATTGAAAAAATATGTATAAAAATTGAAATTTACGAAAAATATGAATTAAATGTATGTTTTGTAGCCTATAAGTGCTTTTTTAACTACGAAATTTTGCATATTTAAATCTCTCTAAAAAAAAAGAAAAAAAATTATATGTCTATAGACCAGAAATTTTTTATTGTTATTTAAAATTATTTATAGTTATTTCAATGAATATCTGACAGAGAAATAAGTTAAAATAAGAGAACAAATTTATTATTTTCATATTATTTCCTCATTCAAATATTTAAAATATTTCATGGTTTATTAAAAATATGCTTTTATATTTTTAATATGACTTTTTTAAATCTGGAATTCTTACATTTTAATTAAAATAAGTGTTTGCGTAGTAATTTCTTTCGGAAATGATTTTTTTCTTGTTTAATATTTTTATATAATTCAGTTATATTAAAATATATTATTTTAACTGCAAATCTTTCCTTGTTTATATATGTAATGAAAAGTAAAGATAAAATAAATAAATAATAATAATAACAAACTAAGAAAAGTCAATTGGAACTTTTATAGACCATAAAATTAAGCTAATTTAGAAATTTATTTACTTTTATTTACATAAACAAGCTAGTATTTTTCACAGTGAAAAAATGCATCGTTTTTTACTAACTAGCTTTAAAACTTTTGAATTTTATATTTCTTGTATTCTTATGATTATATTTAGAAAACTGTCTTTGTGGTTAAAAATAAGTTCTAAAAAGATACTGAATAGCTGAAAATAGTTATTACGTAGGTATTAGTTACAAAACCAAAAAATCTGAAATTAAAAAAGTCACATTAAGAATTTTAAAAAGCATATTTAAAAAATCACAAAATATTCGAAATGCTTTCATATAGAAACAAAATTAAAATAATATAATTATTCACGCATTCATATCACGTGTTTTAATTTATTTCTCAGTGAAAAATAGTAGCACACTCATTGAAATAATAGTTAATAATTTTAAATAACAACAATAAATTTCTGGTCTATTGTCATATAAATATGCGTTTTTCCTTCCTTTTCGTCATATATGTAAACATGCAAATTTTCGTAGTTTAGAAAAAAAAAAAAAAAAAAAAAAAAAAAAACTTATATGCTATAAAACATGCATTTAATTCATATTTTTCGTAAATTTCAATTATTATACATTTTTTTTTTCAAATGATGTTCGAAAATGATAGATAAAAATTTTCGCTCTGAAAAACAAGTCCGAACCGGATTTGAACCAGGGTACAAAAATCTCAAATCCAGAATACTGCCGACCATGCTACTGAACCGCTTGATACATAGGAAATTTATCCCATTAAAAACTGTAGCTTAAACTTTGCGACTTTTATTCTCAAGACCCCCTGGGTGTTGCGCTTTATGGCGGTCATATAGTTATGTACTATCTATACCCTATCGATGCACAATTGTTCATCGCATTCGGTGACACCAACCTCGGACACTGTCCTTGTGAGATGCTTTGGCAGTTGAAGTACTAATGTAATTTAAAATTCGTGAAATTTATGGCAACTTTGATCTTTGTACCAGTGTAAATATCCCACATTGCTATACCAAAATTGTTTCTGTCGGGTTTCCTCTAAGTCCACACAACATTGAAGAATCTTTCTGTGCTTTTTATATACTGCCACCACCGATATGATAACGTGATATCGGTCATGCTATGAGAGGGTTGTTGAAAAGAATACCAATTCTTTCAATTATACTTAACTAACAATTTATTTACACATTATTTACAGATATCGAGACAATATGTACAATTAAGAACTTGGATATAGGTGATACGGTCCAACATTAAATTAAATACAGTAAATACTTTCTGTGTATTGTTAAGCTAATCTGGATTCCTCTCACCTTACGCTAGTTAAATTAGAGTTATCCGAGATCACTATTAATCTCACAACACATTAGCTCTATACTCCAAGAGCTTCACACCACCTTATTGTGCACGCTCTATCCAAGAGCTCTCCTCTGGAACAACTCCCTTCTTGAGTCCAAGCATCAAATGAAAACCTTTGTTGTATCACTCTTCTCGCCACAATGAATAAGGGGATATTCAATCTGTCAGCAGGGCCTTGTCCCCTCCAACCGTTCCTTCCCACGATGTCCCTTGTCTCCTTAGATAGATAAGTGGAACCCCTTTGTCTGATTTAGTCAGGTATGCATTTTGACTGACAAGAGAAACACCTACTCAATAGATAAACTACATTCCTTCAATTAATACCATGTCACTCAGACTACTCGGATTAAATCCCAGATAAGTAAAAAATGTTATTTTAAAACTTCCAGTACGCAGATAATACATAAGAAAGAAAATAATATATAACAATAGTTCTAAATAGTACATGTTCATCAGAATCTGACAGCTTCCTTATGTGTACTTTACCGTCCCTAATAGTTTGGCTCATGAATTCGGGGACACCTTGTATATATATATATATATATATGTGTGTGTGTGTGTGTGTGTGTGTGTGTGTGTGTGTGTACCCTTGAAAAAGTGAAGTGCTATATAAGCTTCCGGCTACATCCATCCATTTGCTCTATTATTTGTTTACGATACGTCTTTTAATGGTTCAACAATATTTCGCTGGTCATCTGTATCTTTTGTCTTTAATTGGTTATTTTATCGAAATTTGTTGGTTATTCATATGTTTTATATGGATTAATCGTCCGCAATGTGCTAGTGAATTAGTGGTATTGTGCTTGATTCTGTATTACTAGTTATAGGTTCCATCTTTATTTTGTATAGTGTCAGAGTTATGAATTGAAGCTAAATTTATTAATTTATTAATTTAATTTTAGTAATTGGAAATAGATGATGATTTGTAATTATATAATGGATATATATATATATATATATATATATATAGTTAAAAAATTCAAATAGTAATTTCAAGCATTACCAGAAAATGTAAACTTTAATTGAAGTACAAAATTAACTGAACCAAACCAAATAAGAACTATAATTTAACTTAATAAACAATCTTAAAGAAACACAACATAACCAACTTTAACTTAAACAAAACAACCATAAGAAACAAGGCAAATAACTAATTAAACATGTAGACGGGTTTGTGTGGCCTATGACACGCCAATGCAGGGTTAAAACTGTTTTTAAGCATGCAACACTCCCCAGATTTCCCTGTCGAGACCATACTGAAAAAACGAATGAAACAAGATTAAAGCTAAATGAAACCGACCGACCGAAATCAATCCATATCAAAAGCGACCTATTTCCACTACATTCCGTAAACCACACGCTTCGAGTAAAGGCATCAATTCACTTCTGTTCTTGCAAGTTCTTACATAATTATACGTCATATTTTTAACCAGACTCACAGGATAACCCTGTTTCACAGCAATGACGTACCATTTAAGCATATCTTCTTTCAGAATGTCTCTATCTGATGCCAATCGGTTTAATCTGTTTAAACCGTTAATATAAATGTTTCTGAATACCGATATATGGACATTTGAATTGAAATTCAATATTGCAATTGTTCTAAAGTTAAAATCGTCTCTTTTATCATAAACCGATGTAATTAAATTTCTGTTTATATATATATATATATATATATATATATATATATAGAGAGAGAGAGAGAGAGAGAGAGAGAGAGTAAGGATTACAACTTTGAAACAATACAGATGTTAAATTTTAATTCCAATGTACATATTTCTATTTTCAGAAATATAATTATCAATAGTTTAATAAAGATAGCAAAGTTAAATTCTAATCATAATAGTATACTAAGTGACATTATAAATCTCTATCGAAATGCAATGGTTCAGATTCATCCTATTAGTTTGTTAAACAGTTTAATAAACAATTTCGTTAAAGATAAAGATTACTGTGATGCTTTCCTTTTGGCGATTAAAAACATCGCCAAATAATTGTAGGCTTTATAAGGAGCTCTGTCTGGTTGTATCGTTCTTTACGACTTGGGTTAATGCTTTCTATGGCCAGTTTAATGCTTTTTTGGTCAGTTTGGTCTCGACAGTCATGGGGGAAGTTTCATGAGCAATTACCGGTATAACCCAGCATGCAAGTCTGTCTCCATTGGATGCTTTCTTTTTGTTCATGATTTTGTTAGTAAGAATTTTTCATGGTTATTTTGTTAATTTTTCTCTGTTGTTAAGGAGTTTTGGGATTTGATGTATAGTATGTGATTTTGGTATTATATAAATATATATATATGTATAGGGTGATCACGCCAGTATTTGTTACTCCTCGAGTAGTTGATCAAATTTTTTAAATAATGCACTATTTCAGGCGGAAATGATATTTACACATGGACCAAGACGTAATATTTTTGTTTGAATGTTGGAGCACCTGTTGTCACATTGTTGTAAGCTGCCTTGTGTAAGAGAGGCCATTTTATGATTTTTTTAAAATTAGAAAATATTTTTAATTAGTTGGAGACAATTTCGGTAAGTTAAAATAATCCACTTCCGTCTTGTTTATTTCAAATAATAGTTATATATGAATTACTGTTAATCACAGCTTAAGCATGATATTTTAAAGATTAATTTTTGAATTTTCGACTGATTTCTTCGGTTGATCAACTACTGGGGAAATGGCAATTAAAGAAACCATTTACTTATAATTTTGTTACTATTTAATTTCTGTAGATTTCATTTTTGCCCATTACAGGACATTCATTAAAGGTTGTAGCAATTATGTTAGTTTACTTCTAAAACTTAAAAGGAAGAAAATATAAAAAAAACTTTATAGCACCGACCTTATTTGATCAACTACTGGCTCAGTCACCCTATATTGCATAATGCTGGAAACTTACGCAAAGTCAACCGAGTTAAGCAAATAAGTAATGTATATTTATTTATTTCAAGTAACTTTTAAATTTCAAAATACTTATTGCGTTATCGCAGATTTCATATTTATGTATATTATGAGAAGCACAAGGTGATTCCTAATGGAATATTAGTGTACTAAGCCAATTAGCTTTGCATTTATTCCTCCATGAACCGTTAATATAATGTGATGGCAAATATGTTTAATTAGGAATTATATGATGCAATATATTTAATGAAATGCTTGAAATTTGTTCGTGAAATCATTCTAATATATATCTTGTAATACTTCATGTTACAATAAATCAAATTAATTAGAATTCATATATAATATAATATATTATAATATGTATAAACGTACACGCATAGACCTTACAAAATGTTTGTATAAGTAAATACGAAAGGGTCACAAACTTCTTTAATTTTAGGAGAAAATTCACCATTTTACAGAAACGGTTACATAAACGTAGTTTAATATTATTGTGACTTTAATATGGTCAATAATATGATCAGATATGCGTAATAATATGGCCAAGTAACCGATATTTTTAAAAACGGTCAAGTGATTAGACAGTTGCTTGAAATTTGTTCGTGAAATCATTCTAATATATATCTTGTAATACTTCATGTTACAATAAATCAAATTAATTAGAATTCATATATAATATAATATATTATAATATGTATAAACGTACACGCATAGACCTTACAAAATGTTTGTATAAGTAAATACGAAAGGGTCACAAACTTCTTTAATTTTAGGAGAAAATTCACCATTTTACAGAAACGGTTACATAAACGTAATTTAATATTATTGTGACTTTAATATGGTCAATAATACGATCAGATATGCGTAATAATATGGCCAAGTAACCGATATTTTTAAAAACGGTCAAGTGATTAGACAGTTTTCTGCAGATTTTTAACAGTGTAAATAAATAATAGACGTGAGAACCTAAGCATTTTTAGGCTAAATTACTATAGAGAAAAATAAATAAAATTACCTATTTAGAAATAATATCATACACAATATATATTTTTAAATAAAAAAGATGATCAGGCCCGTGTCCATGATAGTTACAAAGTTTAAAATTTGCATAAGAACATGTAATGTTGACATTATAATACAAATCAACACACAATAATAAGCCTAAATATAGTTTGTAGGATTTTTGATATTTAGTTCTAGAAATACATTTAAAAATGGCTAATTTGTGGAGATCGTCTCTTAAATTATAATAGTGTAACTACTTTTTTAATGGGAAGTATTATTTATGTTAGAAAAATTCTTAAAATATCTTTTAAATATTTCGATAAACAATCAATATCTCTGTCACATTCAGTAACAACTTTTATGAAAATATTCTTTTTTACTGACTATATGCTCCCATACGTAATTGCAAACCTATTATGCTTACCATTATGGTTACCATTACCATTTGCTTAATGTAAATTACAGATCAAACAGATAAATAGGTTTGCAATTACGTATGGGAGCATACCATACCATACCGTACCATAAATGCAACCACACTTTAAAACCAAAAAATTCTGTATTTTACAACAAAAAGTTCTGGCACCCAGGCTACCAACACAATTGCTGTAAAATTTAAAAACTTCTGTATTAAGGCTGTAATATTTTTCAAGCCTGGGGAAAGTCGCGTTGCTATTGACTGTGTGGTGCCGGTCACAGAAAGAAATCGATTCTTACTTTACTAGTTGTTTGAATTCACTTTCACAGCATCGGTGCTTAAATCCGATTTCACAGCATCGGTGCTTGAAAAATTACTACAAAAAGTACAGGAAAAATTACTGCATTGTACAACAAAAGGTGCTGCCTACACAGTTGCTGTAAAATTTACAAACTGCGATATTTAACAGAGCTGTAAAATTTCCCACGTCTGAGGAAAGCCGCTTTGCTACTGGCTGCGTGACGGTAAAAATTCGATTTTTATTTCACTTACTGCTTGAATTCGGGTGCACAGCATCGGAACTTAAATTTAATTTCAGTTATCGGCGCTTGAAAAATCACAACATAAAGTGCAGAAAAAATCACATTTTTTACAGTGCAGCAGACTAAATTTCACTTTTACTGTAAAGTTTTACTTCTAAACATCGAATATTTTCAGTGTTTTCGCCATTGAATAGGGATAAAATGTACTTATAAATGCAATTTGTTTCAAAACTGTATTTTAATTTATTTGAGAACTGAATCGCAATTAACTTATTTTTTATGGTTTAAAAAATAATTTTCAAGCATTATTCTTTTTTAAAATCTATCTCTATCGTCTGCAGACGATTGTGAAAAATAAATTCCTTTCCACTTTAGTTAAAATAAATAGTTCAGCTTTTTTTTTTCTTTTTTTCGCGCTGATATCCAATAACGAAATAAAAATTTTATCAATAAAATAAAATAATATGAACAGAAATTTAACAAACATGTAATTGAACTACACACATAAACAACTCAAATTATCATAATTAAAATTCACTGCTGTGAGTAACAACATCTTTGACGATTTCTTCGGCTATCAACTTATAGGAAAGTATCCATTTTAATAAAATTCAAAACTTTGTTTGAATGCAAAAATGATACTTCTCAAATAAAAATGATGCTTTTGGGTATTGATAGGGGGTAATCTAAAAAAATATATTAATATAATAAATGGTTTTTCCTTTTATTCTGTAACCTGGGAAGTCCGGGTTGGATGACCTAGTTTTTATCATTTCGCGAATCTCCTGAAGTTCCAGTGTGGACTGCGACCACAGCGCAATAACCACTTGGCTAAACTAATGTTAATGCGTTACTGGGCTTTGACTTACCCCATTAACCCCTTCAGGACGGGAGCCTTTTACGAAATTTTTAATCTTTTGTCACCGTTTTTTAAAAACAGAAATTTGTATCTTCTTGAATCAAGAAAATGCACTGATTAAATAAGGGAAATTTTACAGTAAAATTTTACTGGTGAGATAAAACAAGGATTCTGAATGTTTCATGCGGCACGTATAGGTGTCGCTCGTCCCCAAGGGGTTAATAATTTTCTACAATTTCGAATTTCGATTTTTGTAACCGGCTCAAAGGCGGAGTGACATAACTGGAACAACAAATAATTACAATGGAAGGACACAATAAATGTAGGTAATTTTATATATTTGATATTTTCTGCTATATTTTTTATGGTACTTAATTTTTAATGATTATAAAACAATCATATATAGCGAGAAGGCTATTATTTTTCTGTAGTTCATTGTCCTCTAGTAGAATAAAGCGACCCAGTGTTTCAAATAGACAGTTTTCTTCCTCCATCTTCCTAAGCACTATTCATTAAAGAAATAGAGTGAAACCTCCCTGTACGACCACCCCCCTGAACGACCATTTTTTTCATGGAGCAAAATTTATTCCCATAGGTTCAATACTAATTTTACCTCAATTCAGAGACCATTCCTGGTGAATTCCCTCCATGAGTGACCAATTTCTTTGAAGAAAATGAAACAAATTCCGTTTTTTCCTGGTCGCTTGAAGAATATTTTATTTGAAAAATAATTCCGGAGAGCGCATTATTCATCAAAATTCTAAACTAAGTTTAGATTTTTTTTTTAAATTCCGGTAACTTTTAAGTGTTTAAACACCTTTGTACCTTTTTAGGCAAAGAAATTAAATCTGATGACAAATTAAGAATGACGATCGATAAACTCTCCTGCCCTATTCTGTCAAGAAACTCTCAAAGAAATAGATAAGTTAATGAATTTGTCATTATTTGTTCCCGTAAAAAAAAATGCATTTATTTTCTGAACTTCGAAAGGACTTGGAAATAAAAGTTATAAAAGATAAAACTGTAAAATCAAAGTAAACGTCAATGTATTCCCTTTTTAAACTCTGCAGTAATTAACTTGTGCAATTACTTTTCTTTTGATACTTAAATTTTTATATTTTTCGTAATGTGGAAAATAAATTTTAGTAACATAACTTTTTTCAACAATTAAAATCTAGATTTTAAACCTGACCTCTATTAAGAGACCACCTCTCGAAGCGACCACTTTTTATTGGAACGGAACGTGGTCGCTTTAGGGAGGTTTTACTGTATAACACTTTTTTGACCGACATTTTCAAAATGGTATTCGCAATAATAAATATAGTACATATCAGATAAATATTAGATGTAATGATGATTTCTTCAAAATAAAAAATGGGCGATATAACGTATGTCAGTTTTTAAGCAGATCATGTAAAATACATAATTTTTTTTCAATCAAAATTTGTCCAAATATAACGTGAATGTCTATTTTCTCGTATTACTTCGAAGTATATATAAATGATTTATAAATTAAGTATTTGAAATGACCTTAGTCTGAATTTTTCTCTCAACGAAACAATATACGTGTTCTAACAAGATTATTATTTTTTTATTTTCTCTCGACAACAAATTGAATGATTTTTTTTTTCTGCTGACACCAAAGATGAGACCTTTTTTTAAAAAATTTCTGATAACTTTCAATTTTTTCGATAAGTGTATTGGTAAAATTTTAATGATTAGTGATTATTAAAAAAATGTATTTTGATTGATTCTACCAATGGTCAGGAATGTCTTTTGAAATATGTTACGTTACTCATGAATAATTATATAAGATATTCATATTTATTCGTTAATGTGAGCAATATAAAAATATAAATAATATATTATTATGCTGTTATTTTGTGCATTTTAAGTAAGTAAATATTAATACGGAAATACAATAATCTCTGTCTCATGTGGAATCTATTGGGAACGAGAAAATGTTCCGTAGTTGACAACATTTGCTTTCGAAAATCTTACTCTTTGATTCTCCGTTACTTGAAAATCTTTCGCATTCCAACAGATTTCCGCTTTACACAGAGTCCGTCGACAGCAGTTTACTGCACCAAATAAACATGTGCAACCTATCAGTGTATCACATATTGTAAAATACATCCAAATTGATAATAACATACAATGAGAACCTGTGGGGTGTTTATTATATTCCTTGCTCTTGTAATTTAGGTTATATTGGTCAAACAAAGAGAGCTTTAAAATTCAATCAGATTAGGCGAGCATCAGAGGTATATCGCAAATCAAGAAATCTCTAAATCTTCGATTGCTTCTCACTGTTCGTCTTCCAGTCATTGTTTCAATTTCTCCATGGCCAAAATTATTTCTTCCCCTGCCTCTCCCTCTCACTTGGATTTTCATGAAGCATATTTTATTTCTAAAAATTCTGCTAAACTTGTCAATGATCCCCCATCATCTCCTTTCCTATCTTCAGCGTGGAAATTACTTTTGTAATTCTTTTCCATTTCTCTTGTTTCTTTTCTTTTAATTTTGTTTTTTTAAAAAAGGGGATTTTTTGGTTTTTTTCCTGTTTTATTTTTTATATTTCTTTATTTATTATTATTATTTATATTTTTTAATTTACTTCTTTTATTTTATTTTAATTTTGTTTATTTCTTTTATTTCAATTTTTTCCCTATCAATTTCTCTTCTATCCTTTTGACAACACCTTTCTCTTCGCCATGTTCCCCTTTCAGCTAACGCCATCTGTCGCATTCTTTGCAACATTCTTTACCTTCAGTTCATTTTTGATCTTGTTCGCTTGCGGACACGTGTTTACTGTAGCTGATGACGAGCTGTTATATTTTTAGCTCGAAACGCGTCCTGTGTATTGTTTTATTTTATGGTGATTTTTTACAAAGTTTTATTATTTTAATAACATACAATTTTTAGCTGAAGTAACAAATATAAAATTATTTCTGATTACCGCCTTTGACAATTTGGACCATATATTTTAACGAAGTTGTAGTTTGCATTTATATTATTACACCTTACTTGAATACATTTCGTTCCAACGAGTTGTTAGAAAACTGAAGTGTTCCAGAATCAAAATTTATCATGGTAAACCGTGGAAATGCTGTTATTTGTTTCCCATGTGCGTAGTTATTGCTTATTTTTACTTTTTTCAAATAATACATTGTATAGTACAATACAGTAAAATATAAAACACATTACAGTTCTGGTACTGTACAATGCATGAGACAATGACATTTTTATAACATTTTAATAAACGTTTTTTGAAAAATTGTATCCATTGGTGAAACTTTGGATGGCTTGAGAACAAGGCGAAGAAAGATGATTTCTTCATTCGGTTTATTTCCGAGACGACATTCTCACAGTTTGAAAATCGAATAAAACTTTCCTCGAATTTCTTATTTCAGAACCAATTTGTTCAGCAACTGGTACGTTTGAGAATCCATGCTCTACTGCAAAGTCTAATATGCGTATTATAGTACAGGAAAGAGTAACTACGACTTGTGCAAGATAATTAACTCAATTTTACTTTTGTCCAATCATATATAGCGACACCTACTCTGGTGCACCATACGCTCTTGGTGGAAGTTTATAGATCTCATAATCAGCAATTTCCTTAAGAGCAAAGTGTGTGCATATTTAAGCTAAAATTCATTTTTCAAATGTGTTTTTGTAATTTTCTAATCACATAATTCAAAACAATTACTCATGTGTGATAAGTTATTTCACTCCTTCACAAAAATATTCTAAAAATGCAATTGAAAACATACACACGCATACGAAATATAAAAATTTTAGGATGAGTGAAATACTGATAGCATGGTAGATGGAGGCTGTGCAAGACGACGAGGATGACAATGCCATGGGGTATTTTGATAATAATCACTGCAATATTTGTGAGACTGTGAACTCTGGTTTTAAGACTTAAAATTTTGGCATAATGCGGATTGTTCTGGTTGAGATGCAAATAACAAATACGCAACATTGGTGATGTGATTCTTGTTTTGCATTTTTAAATTTGCAGCAAGTTCTGAATTAAACATGGGTGTTTGTGGGATGTTTTTCCATAAATTGTGTTGAATAAAGTTTTACAGTTACGGTGAAAGTTATTGTTATCTAAGATATGTATTGTTTGCTATTCATCTGCGTATGGCAATATGATAAATATGACTTTTCGTTGGAAAAGTAATTTTTTTCTTGCTTTTAAGGGCAGCTAAAAATATTGCAAATATTTTCTTCTAGATATATGGATTGTGCGAAATACTCATATTACCTTCGGCTTTTAATCCACTTACTGAGTTTAGAAAAAAAATCTCAGAATTTTCAAAGAGTGTCATTTTACTACCTTTTCTCTATTCGAAATTACTAATGAATTTTTTTATCCTTTAATCTACCGATGTCAAATGGCACATTTAAAAAGTTTTGATTTATGTTTATTTTACATGTAATTTCTGAAGCTCAAATAAACAACAAATAATTTTCATGTAACATTTGCTAAACAAAAAATTATTTTTGATACAATGATGAATTTTTTTTTATATTAAAAAGTATTCCATGTAAAAAAAAAAAAAAAAAAAAAAAAAAAAAAAAAAAAACTATAAATTTGAAATTATCAAGCATCATTTCTATGTACATTGTAAAGAACGACTATTGTTTTTTCTAATCTACAAAGATATATAACTGTGAACGAAGATGTACAATAGAATTTGTCATTTGAAACCGCAGAAACAAATATATTTTCGATATTTAACGTATTAATTCTATAAAAAAAGTTTCTTTTGCGCGACTGCATTTGGCAAACAATCGAAATAATTTTTAAAGTAAATTATGCAGTTTCTCAAACCGAAAGATCTTTTTCTATGCTGTTACTTCTCAATCAAACATTTTGAGTTGTAAAGTGAATTTATATATTCAAGAATAACAAAATATTATTAATTTTATAAGTGATGTCAATAATTTAAATTTATCCCGTTTGTCCATTATGCGTGTTTGTTGTACATAAAAATGTTTACTTCAGAATTGGCTAAATCAGAAAAAACTTATATTCAAGGTTGAGAAACTCATTAAACCACTATTAAAACTATTCGGAAACTTTCCCAAAAATCAGTGCCAAAAAAAAAAAAAAAAAAAAAATAATAATAATAATAATAATTATACATTTTTCTTTAAATTTCGAACATATATAGGTTTCTTGTGGGTCTTAAGATAAAGAAAGATTTTAATACAAAATACATATTTCAACAAGATTATTTTAAAAAGTTTTAATGACTAAAAAAATTATTAAATAGGATTTCGAATTAAATTTTAGATCTTTAAAACTACATATAAAACAAATATGTGTCTGAAGCGGCATATGTTGATACGTGTGTACGACTGTCAACGTATTTCGTGAGCTTTTGTCATCTACCCTATATATATATATATATATATATAATGAAACGAATTTATGAAACAGATATTATGAAACGCCTGAAATGAAACGAATTTATGAAAGGATTCTATGAAACGACTGATTAAAGAACTGATTATGTTTCACGGCGATATCTCCTAAAATATGGAATACTTTGAGATGAAATTAACTCCAAACATCTGTTTTGATCCGCAGATCTCAAAACTAGTATTAGAATTTTTAAATTCGAATTAGTTTTCGAAATATTAATTTTTTTCTAAATTTAAATACTTTTCTCTAATGATGGCGACTAAAATTTTAATCATAACAGATATTTTTATTCATACTTTCGAAAAGGTTATTATTGTAAATTAATTTGGCAACCAGTTTGCCCTTCCATAAATGTATGCTAAGAACAATGCTTTTTTTTTTTCGTATTTCATTATTATTTTATTTAATACAAAAGTTTCATTTAAAACTGAAACATTTAAAATTAATGGCTTTCACTTCTTTCTTTATTTTTTAAACGAAACGAAGAGAAAAATACTAGGCGCAGATGTCATATACGCACCGGGGTACCTAATTGGCGCCAAAATGGCGTTATTTTGCCTGACATGCCTGACATATGCATTTTGCCTGACATATTTTGCCCAGCTATTGTTGCTTATTTATTAATAAATGTTTATTTAAATTTATTATATTTTTATTTAAAAAAAATGTTATAAATTACTTTGTCCTATAGTTATTAATTATTTTTTTTATTTATTGTGATTTAATTTTAAAAATAACAGAAAATAATTTAAAAATACCTATGTAACTGGTATTCGAAAACGAGGTTTTCGCCAAATTGTCGTAAAAAAAATCACGACAAACCCGGTGCGTATATGACGTATGTGTTAAATATTAAATAATGCAACAAATCATGGCATTTAATTTCAAATTCAAAGCAAACGACCAGTATCGCCAAATTATATAAATCGCCAAACCACTCTCCAAATTATACAAGTTGACGTAATTTTAATTTTAAATAACGAAAGAATAAATAAATTAGTATAAAAATACAAATACAAATAAAGCGTCGAAATAAAAATCACTTGATGCCGTAAGCACGTGTAACTTCCTTACAGTCAAGTGAATGTGGCATTTGCGATCAACCATTATTGGCATTTAATCTTATAGTCTGGCGATAGATTTTTGGTCAATGGGATAACCATGTACACTATGACGCAAAAGTTTAGACAATGAAGAAATTCTTACATAATTTGAAAAATATTTATTCAATTTTGAAATCACTGCTTGAAATTAATGTGCTGTACATATAAACAATATTTATAACAAAGAAAAGTGGAATTGTGCATATTGCAATAAATTAAATGGTAACAAAAATAAACTGCTGTCTCAAAAGTTTAGACACAAATTAAATAAAATCGAAATAAACAATTTTTAAAACCTGGTTGCGCATCCATGCTTATGTATTACGTCATATACACGAGATTGCATGGAAGAAACTAAATCTTGCATAGTTTGTGGATCGATATCGTACCATGCATTCTCAATAGATGTCTTAAGTTCTTTTTCAGAAGAGTATTGTCTAGCGTTGCTATAAACTTTGCGACACATGATGCTCCAAAGGTTTTCTATAGGGTTAAGATCTGGGCTACATGCTGGCCAGTCGAGAACTCTTATATTATGGGAATTAAACCAAGATTTTGAATGTTTTGCAGTGTGAATTGAAGCATTGTCTTGCTGAAATTCCCACTGAGGACCCCCTAGAAGCTCAGCAAATGGCAGTAGGTTTTCTTCTAATGTCTGTGTATAATGCTGTGAAGTTTGACGACCACTGGTGAAGGTCAGAGATACTTGTCCATTATAGCAAAAGGCTGCCCAAACCATCACCGAGCCCCCTCCTTGTCTGCGACTAAAAAAACGTCGAGGTTCCTTCCGCAAGTCATGCCAATACGATAAACAACCATCTGGACCATCCAGATTCCACTTTTTTTCATCGCTAAATATGACTGACTGCCATTTCTCTCCATATGACATATGCTTTCGAGCCCACATAAGTCTTTGTAACTTTTGATGTGGTTTCAGAGCTGGTTTCTTCTGCATTTTGCTATAAACGATTGTTCCTTTTTCCAAAATTCGTCTACGAATCGTATCCTTTGATGCAGAGAGTCCCGATGAGCTTTGAACTCCACGTACAGTCATTTGTTGAATACTCGCTAGTCTTTGTATCAGGCGATCCTCTCGTACATTTGTCACACGTGGCCTCCCAGACCGACATTTTGCTTTATATTCGGAACCACTCGATAAAACTCGATAAATAGATTTTTTTGACCTATTAATAATAGCAGAAATTTCAGAAACGCTCTTCCCTTCACCTTTCAACTGCCAAATCCTTGAAACATCATTCACTTGAATTTCTTTAGCTCTCGGCATGTCGACTATGAAGCGCAATCGTTTGCAGAACTTAAGTACTCCAAATTTGTGACATCATCGATTCTAAATTTGCATATGCCAGCGAATATTCAAAGAAATTTAGAATAGTGTCTAAACTTTTGCGACAAGCACATTTGAATTTTTATGAAAAAAATTAGTATTATAGCAAATAAAACGACTGTCTTTTGTACATAGCATTTTAAATCAGTTTTTGAATATATTTACAGGTTTTTGTAATTCTGACGTCATAATTCTACATTTTAAAGCTGAATGACGTCATTGTCTAAACTTTTGCGTCATAGTGTAGTACCGTTTTAATTTACCATTCGAAAAAAAAATGCTAACTGCTAAATGCTAAATGCTTTTATACGCATATTTGATTAACTTAAATCTTTAAATGAGTCTATATGAAAGAGCTATTAGTTTTCATGATATACGTAAGTATTCAATTTCTGAATCAATGTCTCTGTGCGTATTCTGACTTAGTGACTAATCACAAAATCGATATTCAAAAGATACACTTTACTGTCGGTATCTAAAAATCTTGGAATTCGATACAAGATCTACGTTATCTGTGTAACTGAAAGGAAAAATGCGCTATAAAGCAGATGTTATTTGCTTCATTTAACCTGTTTAGTCCGCTTGGAAGGATTTCCTGCATTTATATTTTGAGTTATTACTATTATTTTAGAAAACTAATCTTTTTGTTTTTTAAAAATGGAAAGTTGCGATTAAATCCGTAGAGCATTGCTATTTAAAAATAGATGTGTTTAAAAGTTAAAAACACGGAATTCCGTTTTTTTTTTCTTTTGAGGGGGGATGAGTGATAGACCCATAAAAAAATAAAGTAACAACGATTACTATTTGACATTTATTTGTAACTACACACTATCACATTTTGTTTTCATTATATGCAAAATGTCATGTTACTGTATTTGATAACGTTCCATAAACTTCCACGTCAACTGAACGTGCTGCTTACCATTGCAGGTTTTCCTGTCAAGCAAAGCATTAATATGTTGTGATCATCACGAAACTTTTTTCTATATAGGTAAAATCGTATGCAAGTACAACTGAATGATAATCTAATCGTTATTGAAATATAACTGTCGCGTAAATCGTGAAATACAGATCATAGCAGCGACACCTATTGACGATGTACACCCAAACCTAATTATCACCAACTTATGTAAAAATCTATTTGAATATGATATTTAATGAAATTGCGTGTATTAGTTCTTCAGATATAGGTATTGTTGGAATCATGAAAATTGTAGTATAGATGCGCAAGCAGTTGAGCAATATACAGTGAAACCTCCCTGTGCGACTACCTCTATTAAGCGACCACCTCCCTGAACGACCATTTTTTCATAGAACGAAATTTATACACATAGGCTCAATACTAATTTTACCTCTATTCAGAGATCACACCAGTTGAACTCCCTCCATGAGCGACCCATTTCTTTGAAGAAAATGAAACAAATTCCGTTTCTTCCTGGACACTTGATGAAGTTTTTATTAGAATAATAATTCCGGAGAGCGCATTATCCATCAAACTTCTAAACTAAGTTTAATTTTTTTATTTATTCGGTAATTTTTAAGTGTTTAAACCCCTTTGTGCCTTTTTAAGCAATGAATTTAACTCTAATGACAAAGTAAGGATGACGGTCAATAAACTTCCCTGACCTATTCTGTCAGGAAACTCTCAAAGAAATAGATAAATTAATGAAATTGTCATCATTTGTTCCCGTCAAAAAAAAAAAAAAAAAAAAAAAAAAAAAAAAAAAAAAATGCATTTATTTACCGAACTTCGAAATAAAAGTCATAGAAGATAAAACTGTAAAATCAAAGCAAATATCAATGTATTCATTTTTTAAACTCTGCAGTAATTAACGTATACTATGTAATTAACTTTTGTTTTGATACTTAAATTTTCATATTTTTTTCCAAAGTGAAGAAAAGAATTTTGGTAACATTAATTGTTACCTTTTTTTCAACAATTAAAATCTAGATTTAAACATGACCTCCATTAAGAGACCACCTCTGGGAGCGACCAATTTTTATTGGAATGGAACGTGGTCGCTTTAGGGAGGTTTTACTCTACATAATTTATATTACAGTATTACTGAATCTGAAGTTTAATGAAACGTCGTGGATTAGTTCTTTAGATATAGCTATCATGGAAATCATGAAAAATGCAGTAGAGCAGCGCCAACTTCTGAGATATATACACCCAACCCTAATAAGCACCAATTTATATCAAATCTAACCTAATCTTGAGTTTGTTAAATTATGTCTATTAGACATTGACATAGGGCGTCCAAAACTTTTGTGTTACATACAACCAGGCAGACACACAGACAAACGAGCAGATATTTTATATAAACAGTCAAATTTTGTTGGGACCTTTTAAAATTTATTAATTCGTCGAAAATCGGAAAGCGAAGTTTTTCACCAACTCAATTCTTTCTTATTGTAACAATAGAAGAAAGTAACAATAAATTCCAAATATATGTCCTCAAACATTAATAATAAATGTGAAACGACAGAGTTTAATTTTTAAAATGCACAATGACTTAAAAAATAATTATCGCAACAAATGGTTTAATTAATTTTGAAACATTAATTCTGTGTCGGACAATTATTGACATTAATGATTCTTTTTAACTCCAAAAATGATTGAGACTTTGAACTGAAATAGGATGGTTAGATAAGCAATTACTTTTGTCCCTCTGACAAGGCCATTTTCTTTTCTTTGTTTAATAATATTTATGATCTATAATTATTTTCTGTTTAGTACATTTTTAAACAAAAGATTGTACAAATCTTATACAAGAATAAAAATATATCTTTAATTAAAAAATTTCAATGTGCTACATTCATATTCATTTGATGTTTCGTGATAAAATGGCTATTATAATGGCCATTGTAATGTTTGCATCTATTTTACTTTTTTTTCACATGTACAAAAACGTAAGATGCCGATATGATCGCTTGAAATCGAAACAAAATCAAATATATATAATTCAATTACATTATAATTTACTAAAGAGACATATGTCGTGATTTTTAAAGCACATTTTAACATTTTCAAGAGAATTGTGTATTTAACCCCTAAATTATCGCTCCTGTGATATTCACGGGATTTTGTTTGATTCCCACCAATTTTATAAAATAGTGTAATTGACATTATTGTAGTATCATTTTGCCTGTCACTAAATAAGGTGAATATTTCTTTTTTCAAAAAAGTGGTGTAAAAAACAATTTGAATTTTTAATACGTATTTTAATGCGACCGTTAAGGGGTTAATGTCCTGAATCTTTCAATTTCTATATCAGGTTAAATAAGTAATATTTTGATATTATTAAAACATAAGTGAGTACATTTAAATAAAGTTAATAAAATATCATTAGTAAAATATTTATAAAATTTTAAACCTTTGAGCATTAGATAATTTTAGTTTTAAAACTAGAGATTTTAGCGTGCCCCAAATGAAAACATTAATTTAACTAAGTCTAGTTTTATCTAGTCTAGATTTGTTTATGAAATTAAAGAGATGGTAATGCATTATAATACGAAATAGTTATATAATCTTTTAAAATTTGATTTTAATATTTATTCACTGCTACATCTCATGAGTGCAATAGGTACTTTATACAAGTTTTAATTTCTGCAGTTAAAGAATGACAGTTTGTTAAGTTTTGTTTTATGTAAGCAAAAATCTGGAAAACTCCTGCAGTATTTTTTAAATAAAAAAATTCATATAAAAATGTCAAGTATTTTCTTTTATATCTCGTCAGTGTTATCTTATTTTTTTTTTATTACTTATTTATTCAATTAATCCTTTTTTGCGTCGAAAAATTGCCGTTCATTTTTTTGTTGTTGTTTAAGAATACATTGCAATTACCACTAACGTTATCTTTGTAAGAGATAAAACATTTTTCTAAAAATCAAAATTCTTTTAAAAAACTCGTGCATGTTTCTTTTTAAAGTTATATTAGTCAAAATGATCAATTATCAAATATTCCCTTTTAATTTAAGAAATAAAACTGTATTTAATTACGTTCTTTCTGCTAGACTAAAAAAATAGTAATATAGTTTTTTTTTTTTTTTTTTTTACATTAAGATTGCATATAACTTATAGAATATATGTGTCTGTATTTTCAATGTTAATGTGGCATTTCATTTGAAAATGACCTATATTAAAATAAATAAAATCCTTTAGAAAAGGAAAAAAGACCTGCTGGACCTATTGTGAATTAAAAATCCGGAACGCAACGCACTTTGGCTCCTGTGTCTAAAATCGTCTGTCTAATTTTTAATCATACAATAGACTTTTATTCCAATGTTAATTTAGCTCTAATATTTATTTCGACGACTCTAACCGCTTTATTACGCACAGTTAGGAAGTTCAATTAGCTACTTTTACATTTTACTAGCCTAAACTTATACTTTTATTTACTATTTGAAGGTTTCTTTTATATTTTTCCGGTGTGAAGTTTTAACCCTTAAATGTCTGATTTTTCAAAAATCATTGTAATAATGTTTTTCGGCTTTAATTTTTTAAATATATCATGGGAAAAATACATTAAAAAATCATATTTTGTTTTAAGTATGGTTTACGGTAAAAAATAGTTTGTTACTAATCGGCAATACTGGTTTTTAATTGAAAAAAATAATTTTCCTTGATAAAGTTCTATAATATTAAACACATAAGAATTTTAGGAACTATAATATGAAATAAATTTTACTTGCTCCCTGCAGAACAAAATAGTGTATTTCGCAAGCTTCCAAACAAAACAAAAGGAACAAGTGGCAACAATTGAAAAAATAAATCTATCTTTATTCTTAAACAGCACAAGTGTTGTCATCTACATGTTGAAAATCGATTTTATAATATTTTCAGAATGTATTTTATTGGCAGCATTAGGTATTATACCTTCAATATTATTCTAATAGTATTTTAGAGCCTAAATTGGGTATGCTGCCGAAAAGCAACACCCGGCATTTATGGGCTAACACATTTTTTAATGCAATGAAGAATGCATAGCTGCCAACTTGTAAGGAATTTTTGTTACCACTAAAATTGAATAGATATTTTTTTTCTTGTTTCATCGTTAGAAATTATACTTACTTAGACGATTGTTTAACTGTTGTAACTGTTGTAATTGTTTAACTGATTTAACTGTTTGTTTAACTGTTGTTCTATGTTGTAAACTTAGCCGATTGTTTTAGGTAAAATTTACTATTCAATTTTAGGGGTAGGAAAATTCCGTACAAGTTGGCTGCTATGAGAATGTATTATATACCTTTGATTTAGCCCCATGAATTTTTTCCTTTATCATTAGAGGAATCGATTCGGTGTTCAGCATAAGGTGGGTTAGAGACAGAAAAAGGTTATCCCGACGTTACTTTGTTCTAGTTGATAATCCTTTTGATATTTCTACCATCCTTCAAACTGTGAATTCTATCAACCCACCTATTAAGTTTAATTTTGAGTTAGAAAAATGCAATGAACTTAATTTCCTTTATGTTTTAGTTACCAAATGTGATTCTTTTTTAAAAAATATGTGTTTATAGAAAACCTTTTGCTGTCTCTAACCCAGCTCATGCTCTCTCGAATCATCCAGTTAACCGGAAAATCGGTGGTTTCTTGGAGTGTGGTTGTTTGTATGCAAAACGTGATCTCAAAATTTGCTCCGACTCTGCATCCTAAGAATGAACTTAATCACTTAAAAACATTTGCTGCTAAAAGAGGATTCTATCCTTCTGTTACCAATAATGTTGTGAAGAAATTCGATAGACCGTTTTGTAAATATACTCATTCCAAATTTGATAAAAGCAAACCTGATAATTTGATTGCTCTCCTCTTTTATCCTCCTTTATGTTTCAAAATAGCTAAAGTTTTAAGACGTTTAATTTTAACGTTTTCTTTAACCTCTCAATAAATTCAAATACCTTCCACTAAACCTCCTGATCCTCATCTTCGTAGATTGGGAATTTATAATGTCCCTTGTAATGGCTGTCATTTATCTTATATTGGTGAAACTAAAAGAAATCTCGAAATCCGCTTAAAAGAACATTCTCGTTATGTACATAATCAAAAATTTCGAAATATTTTATTGCCAAGTATTCTTGGGATCCCGGCCATAGTTTTAATTTTCAAAATGCTAAAATTATCTTTAATGCCAATAGTATCTCTGAGTTCGACTTTTCAAAATTTCGCTATTTATCTTAATCGATAAGTTATTTTTTATGATAAATCTGATTCCACATTGCTCTCAGCAGCTTGTTAAAACCTTTTCAGTCCTACCATATAATATAGTTTTTGTATTAATTAATATTAGTTTAATTTTTTTTTGTATTATTTATTTTTCATTTTTATTTTATTTCATGTGTTACGACATATTTTATATATGTGTGAGTTTACATTTCAAAATAATTTATTTTATTTTCCTTTTATTTATTTTGAAATTTGCTATCTGATTCGCCTTCTACTCTGTGTTCTTCTGTTTGAGTTAGGCTCTTCTGTGATTGGGTGTTGTTTTATACTTTCCTAGTGGCTGTTTCTTCAACTTGTTTCGCTTTCATTTCAGTCTTACTGTTGCTTTCATAATAGAAGCACGTCTTCTTTGCGCCTGACGAAGAAAGACGAGGCTCTTTCGAAAGCCCAAGCGCATTTGAAATTTTTGATGTTGTTTTAAGAAGATCTTTTTGTTCTTTCTGTTTCACACCCGTTTCATCTATATTCCTTTCCTGTTGCCTATTTAATAAGCTACCAAATAACCGCAAGTGCATTCAAATTTTTAGTTATTAAGTTTATCCTAGCATCTTTGTGAAAATATATTAATGAACAAATCTTTTTTCCTGGGTGACAACTGTAGTGTACACATAAAAGTATTTCTTATTGGTTTGACGAGCATTCCACTGAGCTCAGTCAAATGAACTTACCAGCAAAGTCCCCATATTTGAATCCAAATGAAAAATTTGTGGAAATATCAAGAACAACATGTAAAGTGGAATGACAGCCATCCATGCAATCTCAGAGATCACCGGGAACAATTTATTAAAGATCTGCTTCAAATCTATGTAAACATCATCGACGGGCATATTCATTCAATACTACGACGCATTTCAGAGATCATTCTTTAAAATGATAGGCCAGTAAAATGTACTTTATACTTATTGCACGTATCTAATATTTTGTCCAATGCCTGCAACAGTTTAAAATATTATTTTATTTTTTTTTTGTAAAGAAAATAAAGATAAATCACGCGAAGCAAGTATAAATACTTCAAATTATTCTAAAGAAAAAGTGTAGGTATATTATTTCAGTTGAAATATGAATTAAACTAATGCACATGGCGCAATAATATATATACTTCAATTGTTACATATCTGGTAAATACATTTAATGTCAAAAATCTGTAATTGCATTAAAAAAACATCCAAATAAAACATTTTTAATACAAGCAAAAAGTTATTACCATTAGCTTTTACAAAAGATTGCACAATTATTTAGATAATCGTTTGATTCAAATATCATATCATGGAGTAGAAAGGAAATTGAAAGTTTCTTCCTTTTAATTCGTTTATCTCCATGTTTAGAATTCAGTTGTCGGAATTTATTAGAAAGAGTTGCTTGAAAAATAAAGATGTGAAAAGAGATAGTAAATTATCCGATTACGAAAGTTATTTTGTAATAATACATTAGACAGAAAAAAACATTTCATTCCAGTCAAAGGGATAAAAATGTTTCGCTCTTTCTCAATTCAAAATTTTACATTTGCAAACGTCATTCATTGCCTTTTCAATATATATTTCGGTCAAAAATGATGTAGTACAAATTTATTTGAGCTACGAATTTCTTAAGTTAAGATTAAACGAAGTAAGACTATTTTCGTTGAAAGTCGTACGCTATTTCATTCTGTTTTTTAACCCACATTATCCGAACGCTTTTGTCAGTTGGGCATTTTTAAAAACATCAGACTGCTTTATTTGTACCACTTTTTTTAATATAAATAAACCATGTTACTTATCATCTTATTTATTGTAAGATTAAATCAGACAAATACTACTGTTTAAAGGTTGATTGGTTGTGTTTATGAAGGCCAATTATCAGCATGAGGGATATAGTCCCTAAGCTGGGGGGGGGGCACTCCGTGGGGGTCTCCCTAAGGGAACCTAACCGGCATTTACGCTTGGAATATCAAGGTTCAAAGGAAACCACGAAAACTCCGAACGATTAGGCCGACGGGCGGATTGGGATTGAACCCAGCACCTCCCGTCTACCAGCTTCGAGAGCAGAACCTCTCCGAAACTGATGGGGCCTACTTTTTAAAGAAAGTAAAAGCTATCACGCAATTTGAATAATAATAATAATACATAAGAAACAATCAGAAATTCTTTTTAATTAATTACAAAATGAAACACTAATTACATACGTTTCATTAAAGAAAAGTAAAAAGGTATCCGTCTTTCGTAAGAACACAGAGAAATCATACTGATTTTAAACTATCTAAAATGATTGATTAAAATTTTATAAAATTTAAATTGTCGAATATTCTTCTAACAATTTATCACGTCTAAATTACTAATTGTGTAGAATTATGAAAATTCCGGAAATTATATTAAATAATAATAAAAATGTATTTAAATATCTAAATATCCCTCTATTTAAGTGCATTTGATCAAATAAGCACCACCAGTTAAATCGTCAATTGCAAAGTTTAGTTTGGACCAAAATATTTTTTAATAAAAGTGAAATTTATACCAAGAGACATTATACTCTTTAATTAAAATGCAAAATAAGTCCTGTATACTCGGCATATTATGGACTCAGAACCAAAAATACCAAGTTTCGGAGAATAAGAAGTGTGTTATTCACAAGTTGTAATGTTTTAATGCATATTACTCAAATGAAAGCACAAGACAAGACAACAAAAATATAACATACCATAAAGAATTTTAAAAGTTATTAAACAAATTCACATAGAAAACTGAGGAAATGACTATTTCGTAGTATTTCTATGTTAACTCTTTATCTACTTACGGTACTTATAAGTTACATTAGAATAACTTGTTATAAAATTCATTCAAAACATAGATTAGTTGTAATACAGTTCAGAATGAGTTATAGATATATTACTTTATCTTGTTTCAAAAGCATTATTGGTTACACAAAACAAAAATAGTTTTAAAAGGATGATTTCTTTTGCCTTTGCATCTTTTCGGCTTTTTCTTGGCCTTGTGGTGGTGGTGGTGGGGGGGGGGGGTAATTTTTCAATTCGTAAATATTTCTATATTTCTATTATAACAATATTATATTTGTACATTTCCTAATTCTACAAAATACTAAGAAAAATATTTAAAATAAAAGTGTTGATTGGGGTTATAAATATTGCACAAAATCCGTATAAATTCAAATTTAATTAATCCTTCTAAATCTTCCAGTCCTTCTAAAATCCTTCTAAAATTTTTTAAATGATTATATAAATCTTTTAATGTAGTTTAAACAATTCACGAAAAATGACGAAAAATGCTTTATAAGATAAAATTTTAACGAATTCATAAGTCAGTGCATAAAGGGTTAAACTCATTTAATGCCAAAAATCTGTAATTGCATTAAAAGAACATCCGAATGAAACATTTTTAATAAAATCATAAGTCATTATTAAAATCTTTTACAGACGATTGTACAATTTTTTAGATAATCTTTCAATTGAAATATGATGAAGTAAGAAGAAAATTGAAAGTTCCTTCCATTTAATTCTTTTATTTCAATGCTTAGAATTCAATTGTCTTAATTTATTAGAAAGAGTAGTTTGAAAAATAAAGATATACAACAGTGAAAAGAGATAGTAAAATTATCCTATTATAAAAGTCATTTTGTAATAATACGTTACACAAAAAACACAGATATTTCATCCCAACTAATGGGATAAAAATGTTTCGCTCTTCTCAAGTCAAAATTTTGCTTTTTCAAACGTCATTTATTCCTTTTCCAATATTTATTTCGGTCAGAAATGATAGAGTACAAATTTATTTGAGCTACGATTTTTAAAGATAAGATTAAATGAAGTGACGCTATTTTAGTAGAAAGTCGTCCGCTATTTCTTTCCATTTTATAACCCTCCTTCTCCTAGGCACTTTTGCCATTTGGGCGGTTTCTAATATTCATATTGCTTGATTTGTACCACTTTGTTATTGGTTCGTTCGGAAAGTCGTGTCCGTTTAGGAAAATCAATTCGTACCGGAAAATTCTGCCCGGTAATTATAAGACATTAGATGTCGGTATCACCGTCTAATAATTAAATATTTTCCGGTACGAACAGATTTCCACAAAAGGACACGACATTCCGAACGACGCTATAATATAGATAGAAATAGCCTCTGTTTATCTACAGCCATATTATTTAATGGCAAATTCATTGTAAGATTAAATAAGGTAAGTACTACTATTTAAAAAGTGAAGGCTATCAAGCAATTTGAATAAGGATAATAAATAAAACAAGAAATAAGTCTTTGATTTATTTTCATTTATTGTAAAATGAATCATTAATCACATACGCTTCATTAAAGAAAAGTAAAATGGGATACGTCTTGCATAAGAACCCATGGTAAATTTCAAATATCTAAAATGACAGATTAAGATATATTTAAAAAAATTAAAGTGTTAAAGTCTTCTAAAAAATCATCACGACAGAAGTATACTAATAGCGTAGAATTATGAAAATTCCAGTAACTATATTAATCAATAACAGAAATGTATATAAATATTCCTCTGTTTATGTACAATCAAACAAAAAACACGATTAATTTATTTGTGAATAGCAAAGTTCAATTTGGACCAGAATATTTTTTAACAATCTCAAATTTATGTCGTACACTTTAATTAGAATACGAACTGTGTCCTGTAATACTCGACATATTATGGACTGAGAGGGTGACGAGTTTCCAAAATTAGTGGAAACTGTCACAAAATGATAAGATAAAATGGCATACTTTATGTTTTTAATAGTGTCGCTAGAGGCCAATGCTTAAGAATACACAGTTATGTTGTGGAACCTATCGGCAACTTGAAGCATTTAATGGCGAAGGTTTTAAGTTTGTATTTTTCATTGATTACAACGAAACAGTTTAGTTTACTCCTTCGTCAGAAATATCTTGAGACTATTATTTGGTACTAATTAGCGTCTGTTTCAGTCCATTAATTGCGTATCTACTAATTTCTCTTTAGGTCATTTTCTGACAATGCAAAACTTTATAAATATATGTGTACTTGAAAAAAGCCGCTGTATATACAGGATGTCCGGTCTCAACGGTGTCCAACGGCTAATTCCTAAAACGTTAGTCATAGACATATAGTTCCAATTACAAAAATGTTTTAAATCAGGTAAAGAAATATTTTAAAAGCGATATGGGTCAATAAAAATATTTCTTAAAAAATTACGAAATTAAAATTTTCATACGGTCCCTCGGTCCTATAAGTTATATTTAGTAAAATTTTTCTTTTACACTGACAAGTAATGCAGAAAAAGTCCCGTTATTCTACGATTAAAACTGACCGAATAAAAGCTGTTTAAAGTTAAAGCATATTTTTTTGTTGCAAACTGGGGGTCATTCACAAATTTAGTCAAAATATAATTTCGTCAGAAATATTAAAAAATGGTTGAGAGTAAAATTAACATTACAATATAAATTTGAAATCTTTAATCATTCTGACATACTAATGCAAAATATACAATTTGTAATAAACATTTAAGAAGAAAGAAAAAATAGAATTTTTGTTAAATAAAATTATGCTAAATTAACAGCCTCAATTCTTTACAAAATGATACGCATTTTAAAATATTATTAGATTACACTAGCCTGCAAAAGTTGGGTTATGTCATATTTTTTAGCTTTTGATAATTGATTCTTATGCATTCTGTACCGCTGAATCCAAAATTGACCTTCATTTTTAGCCATCACATCAGGATTATTCGTAAATTTCAAAGTTAAAAAGTTCAAAGTTAAAATTGAATCTCCTCCATCATCTCATCGGACCACTCAGCTATTTAGCTGTATTACTCCCAGGATAAGCAAAATATCGAATAATTATTGAATAAAATAAAATAAATTTAAATAAAACAAAAAAAGTTTTACATATGTTTTATAGTACGAGATTTTCGTTATATTTTAACTTACACATTTACGATTTGCAAAAAAATTCTAACGTTATCGTTAAAAATGAAGGTCATTTTCAGATTCAGTGCTAAAAAGTACATAAAAATCAATTATCAAAAGTTAAAAAACACAATCATCTCCTCTACTTTATAGTATCCGATTTTTGTTATTCTTTAAATTTGACAATTTATGTTTTGCGAAATATCCTGGCATGATGATTAAAAATTAATGTAATTTTCGGATTCAGTGCTAAAAAATACATAAAGTTAAAAAAACTAACAATCGCAGTCTTGTATTATCTAATCTAAAACTTTTTATTAAACTTCTTGGCGGTAATCTATCCGAAATGTTTTGTGTTATCCTGTAAAATAAGTATAAATGGTAACCACCGGAAATGATAATCGTATTAGATTGTTATTTGCTCCAGTATGTAAAATGTAATCTCGATCGGATACTTAAAAGTGAGTTAAAGTTCGAGTACAAATTTTGAACTGGAAAAACATACATACGATCATTGGAGTAACATAAAAACTTACAAAAATAACATAATTTTTATTAAAAGAAATCATAAAAGAAACAGTCTCAAATCCTGACAAAATAAAACTTATGTTGTTTTAGTCAATCTGAAACTTAATAAATGTTAACTAATCGTAATACTTGTACGATTGTTTTCAAACCGCAGATACACATGAAATAGGATCTTCGAATACTTTAAGCCCTTAGTATGTGACTCCTCAAAGCCAAGCCGAACGCATTTGTTTTCAGAGCAGAAAAGTGGCATAAGTCATGCATTTTTAAAGTTTCATAACTCGCGCAATTTTAGTGTTATATAATGTGACTTTTTTTGTCTTACTTGTCAGTGTAATAGAAAAAATTTACTTAATATAATTTATAGGACTGAGGGACCGTATAAAAATTTTAATTTCGTAATTTTTAAGAAATTTTTTATTGACCCAAATCGTTTTTAAAATATTTCTTTACCTGATTTAAAATATTTTTTTAATTGGAACTATATGTCTATGACTAACGGTTTAGGAATTAGCCATTGGACACCGTTAAGACCGGGCACCCTGTATAATATCCAGATTGTTGGTAAAAATTGCATGCCCGTTTTTAAAAGTGAAATTTATCCCATAAATCCAGATGTATTTCACGATGATGTTTTTTGTGCTTCAGTTGTGACAGAAATTCCACTGAAAAATACGGAAAGCAACGACAGCAACACAAGCTCTACAGATAACAAGCTCTAGATCTAATCCGTCAATTTTCATAGTTTCAATATCGCCTCCTCCAATTTCAGCACCGACAACCTTTGTTTCCAATACTCGAAAGACATGAGTATATTTTCAAGAGGCAGCAAGAGCATCTTCAAGATCATCATCACAATTGACACACGTTATGCGCCGGACCTGTATCAAATTGTTTTAAAAGAATGCGATTATTTTAAATGAATTAATTCCATAATCAATCTCAGCAATATAGTCAGATATCATAGTAGCCTGAATATCTTTACTCTGAATATAAATGAAAATGTCCTAAAATTTAGCGGTGGTTCTACAGAAATCTGTAACGAATATGAAAATCCTTTTATAAAACAAATTACTAAACTCTAATAAAATGTTCAAATATCATCTTTTCTAATAAAGCACTACATTATTTCAAAAATAATGTTCATTTTCACAAATAACGTAAGCTATCATTAAAAACAAAATTATCCTCGAGTTATACGGATTCTCGCGATATCTGTGGGAAGGTAAGCGGGATTTTGCTGTATTAAATCCCAACTCATTTGGACAGAATTTTTCCAAATTACTGTTATTCAAAGTTTTAACCGACTAACGTTAAATTTCTTTCGCATATTCTCATTATTATTCCTTAAAATAACATACATATCTTTCGTGATTCTCACAATTTTATTGTCTGAATAGTGCGTTGTTAAATTAATATAAGGAAAAATATAATCGCATATGCATTTTTGTCTTTGACAAAGTGGCGCTTAAATTTACGATTATATTATTGAAATTATCCCAAAATTTTCATTAAAGTTCTTTTGCAGAATGAATATTCCTTTATGAATTTTGATTTATATCTCTTATTTTAGCGTGCACAGATATTTTAGACAGAAACAATGATATTCGCTAACTGATATAAATTCTAATATTTATATATTTATTCTTTCAGAAAAGAAATCTTTTTAATTATTTAAGAACATATTTTGCATATACAAATTTTAATCCCACAATCGTTTTTTTTTTTTTTTTTTTTTTTTTTTTTTTAAAGAAAATATCCTTAAAAACATATCGATGTAATTATGAAATATATATTGACTTAACTGCATTTCACTGTTTCACTTTTGTCTAGTTCATCTCCATCTACATTTATGAAAATATTCTTCTGCTTGATCTTGAATAACTCTAAATATTTTATTCTAAATTTACATTTTTATTAAATAAATTACATCGGGAATTTAAACTTGTGAAATGCAGAATTTTGAACAAGGTTTAATTTCTTTACTTACTTCCCTTACAAATATGGTAAATGAAAAATATTGTATTCATGATGAAAAAACTATTATGGAACATCACCATATTATTAAATTTTTAAATTAGCTGAATCTGTTTTTTCAATGATCTCTTATGTATGTGTGTATGCGTGAGTGTATGTTGTTAATTTCTCACATTTTCAGATTCCCGGATAGATTTTTCTTGCCCATCTTATATTAATACACATATAAAAACTTATTTTGTTTCTTCAAAGCTAAGAAAAATATTACTGTAATTTGTATTTGTTTGATAAAAGCGTAGAGAAATTTCAGTGTTGCATATTGTCGATGAAAAGCGAAGAAATATCTATATTTAAAGCAATTTAATATTTTCCACTAGTAAATCCTATGTATCACCTATGTAAATTACATTTCAATATGTATTTTAAGTCACAGATTTTAATCTCAGCAAGAGTGGATTTAAAAAATGTATTCAAAATTACGCCATATTTTTAGCTAAATTAGTAACCTTTATGAAAGTGCGCGGTTTCACCATGAGCTGAGTAATAAACACAATCCCTTTTTATAAAATTGGTATCTAAGGGTATCGTTTTATTTATTTATATATTATTACTTATTTCAAGACACTGTATTCTATAAAGTGTGTGAAATGTCGACTAGAGTCGCCACAGATTTTTTTTTTTTTTCTACTATGTAATCAGAAAAAAAGCTTTAAAAAAATTATATTTAGAAGCGCGATTAACGAAACATAGGCAGATGATCCCTTTTTAAGAAACATAAATCATGCAAAAAATGAATAATGAATGTTATTGTTATTGATGCTTCCACTTTCCTCAGTATTTTTCATTATGTGATGAAAACTTTGATTACCATTTTCTAACATATAGTGTGCGCTATATATCGACCGCAATTTATGGTATTCAATTTGTTCATCTCGAACATTTCTAAAGTCATTTTCCCTCTCATTAATATTTTCATTATGCAGTGTGTTAACGTCAGTTCTTTGAAAAAAAATACGTTAGGTATAGTGCAATTGACACAATTTTAAAGATTTTGAAACTTGAATTATATAATCTCTTAAACGGTTCACTTACCACTATCATTATGGGAACAAATACATTAGAAACTGTGACCATGGTGGACTTTTACGTGTCTGTTAAAATCTTTTACCGATTTTCTAACTATACGATGATATTATTTACCAATGATCTTAAATTCTTTAAGATAATTTAACATTTCTAACTACCTCAAACGAACAGTTGGGCAGTTCGCTGTACGATTTTGAAAATTTAAAGAATAATTCATAAATTTTTTGTCTATATTTTCTACTTATAATTTTCTGCTATGTATTTTTATTATGGTTTTCAACAGAAAAATACATACACCTTAGATTTTCTGCTATGTATTTTAAGTTCCTTATACACTATATGGCCAAAGAGAACCGGTCACTTGCGATTTTAGACGTTTTGTTAAATATCTACAAAAATACATGACGAATTAAACTGAAACTCCAGGTGCGTAAACAGTATATATTTCCGCGAACAGTCATGTATTTCCGCGAAGATTTTTTCCCGAAACCCCGTAGGGGACCGTCAACAAATACAGAGCTGCCACAGGCGACTATTAGGTAGATTTCGTATGAAATACTACCTATTGGTGTCGTTCCTATGTTGGAATTTCTGAAAAAAATTTGCAGATCTCCCCTAGAGTCCAAAATCACCCTCAGTAAAAAACTTTATCTATCTATCTATCTATCTATCTATCTATCTATCTATGTATCTATCTATATATATATCACTTTCTTCTGGAAACGATAACTTCCACAATTCTGCACCAATCTCTTCCAAACTGATACATAAAATCAAGGGGCATAAAATCTCGGTCAAGTTCGTTAATGGGCAAAATCGGACCAAGGGGATGGAAATAGGGAGGGGTTTTGTGAAAACAGAACCCCCCCCCCCTAACTTCTTAATGTTTGTACATATCAAATCAGTTTAAAGTTTTTGTTACTTCGAAAAATAGGGCCAAAAATTTATATATCACAAATTTTTCATAAAGTTAAAAATGGGCTCAAGGGTCGCAAAAAATAGGGTTTTTGGGGAAAAAAATTCATAACTTCGTCAATTCTCAAGATATCAAATCCAATTAATTTTATAATGAATCTCCTTAACATTATCTAGAACTTTTATATTCACAAGTTTTTGATAGAACCAATTCGTACCGGAAAAAAAAAAAAAAAAAAAAAGAAAAAAAAAAAAAGGGCGTTTGAAGAAGAAAAAAATCCATAACTCCGTCAATTCAAAAGGTATAAAATCCCCATGAATTTATCATATATCTTTTTAATATTGTCTACAACATCTATATAGACGAGTTTTGGATATAACCAATTCTAACAGCAAAAAGAAATTAAAAATACATAGCGATTGTTGAAAAAAATCATCTTAGTAAGGGTGTATTCAAATCCAAACTGCTTATTTTCTGACTCATTTTAAAATTAATTTTTACTCTCAAAGGCTTCCAATTGGTACATTTTCTTACTCAGAAACTATATAATATACCGTAATGATCGATTTTTTGACAGAGGCAGAATATATTTCAAAAAATGATGTCAAAGTGGGCATGTTGAACGGAATTTCCCGAAGCGATTGTGTTAGAAACGAAAAATATTGTCTTACTGAGAAAATAATTGTTTATATATCAAAATTAATCAATTGAACGAATATTAAAAACACAGGTCGTTTATAAGTCTCTTCAAAAATCACGTCAACAAGTTTCATGTTTTTCTTATTAAAAATGAATCTGGAGTTATGCTAGAAAATTTCGAGTTGTTGAGCATGGAAAAGTATTTTTTTTAACACAACCCTAACATGATTCTGAAAAAACCAGTTATTATATAAAAATGAAATAAAAACTCGTCAAAAGCGGCCAGATAAAATTGTTAAAGTGGGTTTATCTCTAATCATGATTTGGTTTTTTTTTTTTTTTTTAAATTAGTATACTTAACTTTGAAATCTACCTCCGCCTGTAGGCCGGGCCGGCAGGGATTTTTTTCTATTCTACTCGCACCACTACTTAAAAAAACTAATTTTATAGAATATTTTTCGTGCAAATTTTGTCAAATTATGTATCAAAGATTTTAGGTAGATTTCTTATGAAATAATACCTATTGGGATCATTCCTATGTTGGAATTTCTGAAAACATTTTGCAGATCTACACCGATCATGACCCCTAGAACCCAAAACCACCCTCAGTACAAAACTTTATCTATCTATCTATCTATCTATATATATATATATATATATCACTTTCTTCTGGACACGATAACGGCAAAATCGGACCAAGGGGATGGAAATATGGAGGGGTTTTGGGAAAACAGAAAACCCACCATAACTTCTTAATTTTTGCACATATCAAATCAGTTTAAAGTTTTTATTACTTCTAAAAATAGGGACAAAAATTTATGTATCACAGATTTTTGATAAATTTAAAAATAGGCTCAAGGGGCTCAAAAAATAGGGTTTTTGGGAGAAAAAAATTCATAACATCGTCAATTCTCAAGATATCAAATCCAATTAATTTTATTATAAAACTCCTTAAATTATCTACAACTTTTATATTCACAAGTTTTTGATAGGACCAATTCGTATCGCAAAAAAAATTAAAAACGAAAACCAAAAGGGGGTTTGAAGAAGAAAAAAATCCATAACTCCGTCAATTCAAAAGATATAAAATCCCCATGAATTTATCATATATCTTCTTAATATTGTCTACAACATCTACATAGACAAGTTTTGGATAGGACCAATTCTTACAGCAAAAAAAAAAAAAAAAAAAAAAAAAAAAAAGAAAAAAAAAAGAAAGAAAAAAAAATTAAAAATACATAGCGGTTGAAGAATAAAATCATCATAGTAAGGGTGTATTCAAATCCAAACTGCTTATTTTCTGGCTCATTTTACAATTCATTTTTGCTCTCAAAGGCTTCCAATTGGTACGTTTTCTTACTCAGAAACTATATAATGTACCGTAATGGTCGATTTTTTAATAGAGGCAGAATATATTGTTAAAAATGCTGTTAAAAAGGGCATTTTGAACCGAATTTACTGAAGCGGATTGTGTTGGAAAAATCATTGTATTAAGGATGCACTCAAATCCAAACTGCTTATTTTCTGACTCATTTTTAAATTCATTTTTGCTCTCAAACGCATTTAATTGGTAGATTCGTTTATTCAGAAACTATATAATGTACCGTAATAATCGATTTTTTGATAGAGGCAGAATATATTTCAAAAAATGATATCAAAGTGGGCATTTTGAACGGAATTTCCCGAAGCTATTGTGTTGTCCTTCTGAGAAAATAATTGTTTATATATCAAGTTTTAATTAATTGAACAAAAAATAAAAACACAGGTCGCTTATAAATCTCTTCAAAAATCACGTCAGCAAGTTACATATTTTTTTTTTTTAAATTAAAAATGAATCTGGTATTATGCCAGAAAATTTCGAGTTGTTGAGCATGGAAAAGTATTTTTTTGAATACCGCCCTAACATGATTCTCATAAAACCAGCTATTTTATAAAAATGAAATAAAAACTCGTCAAAAGCGGCCAGATAAAATTGTTAAAGTGATTTATCTCTAATCATGATTTAGTTTTTGTTTGTGAAATTAGTATATTTGACTTCGAAATCTACCTCTGCCTGTAGGCCGGCCGGTAGGGATTTTTTTGTTTTGAGAAAGTGGTGCAACTTAGAAAAAAAATAGTCGCCTGTGACAGCCCTGCAAATCGAAAAAGAACGAATATCTTTTGGATAACCCTATCAGAACTAACGTAGCAAAAGCGTTCAAAATGTAGATTATGACTAAGTGGCTTATTGTAATAATTTGTGTTCATTTTTATGAGGACAGCATGTATACTCGAAGACAAATTCGGGTTATCATAAAAACAGTCTCAAATTTTGCCAAGTTTTTTGCATATAAATTGCAGAGTTCTTAATATAAAAAAAGTTCTTTTAAAAAACCTTGACAAACAACATTGCACACAATATCCTGCAATCAGAATTAAAATATAGTTCCCATCAAAGAGGAAATTGCTCGCCAGCAGCAAGATAGGTGCTATGGTCTATCACTGCATGACCACTGCTGGACAGCTTCACTGAACTTTACTGTTGGAAATCATCAGATAAAATTCTGATCCGCCTCCGTTTTATCTCATGCGCTGGCCCACCACACCATGGAAGTACACGAACTTTTGCAGTATTATTGCTGGGAACCCTTACGCTAGGTGACGTAATTCATCTAATTAAAAAACTAGTTGGATGTGCCAATCCCAAAACTTTCTTCTATCTTATACATCTCAATATTTCAAAACCTAGTTACATATGTTAATACTTCAATATTATTAGTTCAATACTATACCAACTTTGATTTTCATCTTAAATTTCTGCTCAAGTCAAGTAAACGGACTAAAAACGAGTTAATCTATATCATGATATTTGTTAAAATTATTAATTTTTCCTTATTCTGTCGTTATCAGCTGTTTGCGAAAAGCCGGCATAGCAGGAAGCGAGTTCCCGCCGATGCACAATAGAACTACGAAAAATCAAGAAAAGTATACAAAAATCGCTAGCACGGAGCCCCTTTACCGCGCAATATTTCCAAATTCAAGGAGAACCTGTTGGCCAAAACCAAAAACAAGCACAAACATTTTGGTTCAATTGTATGCATAATTTTATACGCTGTTCGATGGTACAATAATGAAAATGGCACAGAGATGGGAATTATAGCGCCCCCTTCTTTCGGAATTTTTTCATGTTCAGGGAGGAATTGTTTGCCATAGCCAGAAACATGCACAAAAAATTTGGTTCAATTATATGGATAACTTCATACACTTTTCGATGGTACAATAATGAAAATGGTACAGACATCGCAATTATAGTGCCCCCTTCCGGCAGAATTTTTCCAAATTCAGGGAGGACCTTCGTGACATGACCAAAAATAAACACATAAAATTTGGTTCAATTCTATGCATAACTTCATACACTTTTCGGCGGTACAATATTCAAAATGGCACAAAAATTGTACAAAAATCGCTATTACAGCGCCCTCTACGAGCGATTTTTTTTACAAATTAAGGGAGGACCTCCTTGCCATAGCCAAGAATTAAATTTTTTTTTTTGGTTCAATTCTATGCATAACTTCATACACTTTTCGATGGTGCAATATTCAAAATCGCACAAAAATCGCTATTACAGCGCCCCCTAACGGCGAATTTTTTGCAAATTCATGGAGGACTTGCTTGCCATAGCCAAGAACTTAAAAATTTTTTTTGGTTCAATTCTATGCATAACTTCATACACTTTTCGATGGTGCAATATTCAAAATCGCACAAAAATCGCTATTACAGCGCCCCCTAACGGCGAATTTTTTTGCAAATTCATGGAGGACCTGCTTGCCATATCCAAAAACTTAAAATAAAAATTTGGTTTAATTCTATGCATAACTTCATACACTTTTGGGCGGTACAATATTTAAAATCGCACAAAAAACGCATTTACAGTGCCCCCTACCGGCGAATTTTTTCCAAATTCAGGGAGGACCTGCTTGTCATATCCAAAAACTTAAACTAAAAATTTGGTTCAATTCTATGCATAACTCCATACACTTTTGGACGGTACAATATTCAAAATCGCACAAAAATCGCTATTACAGCGCCCTCTACCAGCGATTTTTTTCCAAATTCAGGGAGGACCTGCTTGCCATAGCCAAAAACTTAAAATAAAAATTTGGTTCAATTCTATGCATAACTTCATACACTTTTCGATGGTACAATATTCAAAATCGCACAAAAAACGCATTTACAGCGCTCCCTACCGGCGAATTTTTTTCAAATTCAGGGAGGACCTGCTTGTCATATCCAAAAACTTAAACTAAAAATTTGGTTGAATTCTATGCATAACTCCATACACTTTTGGATGGTACAATATTCAAAATCGCACAAAAATTGTTATATCAGCGCCCCCTACCGGCGAATTTTTTCCAAATTCCGGGAGGACCTGCTTGCCATAGCCAAAAACTTATAATAAAATTTTGGTTTAATTCTATTCATAACTTCATACACTTTTTGATGGTACAATGGCGACAGACAGACGGACAGACGGACAGACGGACAGACGGACGGACGGACAGACGGACAGACGGACGGACGGACAGACGGACACACAGACAGACAGACATTTTCTATAAACATGTTTTTTGGAATCTCTGACCCCTAAAACATGCAAATCCGTCGAAAACCGGAAGTCGAAAAAAATTTCGATTACAATACTTTCTTCTATTGAAGATAGAAGAAAGTAAAAATCACTAATTGTAATTCTTATTCAAATATTTTAATCTGAAGTTTAAAAATGTTTAAATAATTACGTTTCAAGTTTAACAAATAGTAATTTAATAGATTTTTAAACACTTTGTTAAGCATTTATTAAAATAAGAATTATTTTTATCCCACCGCGGCAGATTAATGAATTTGAACTCAAATCTAAAATGAATATCTTAACACAATTTAAGCTGTGAAGCTATTTTGTTTTTAAAAACTGTAAATAATATAGCACAACTGCCATCAACAAAATAAATTAGTAAATGAATAAATAAATAAATTCTTTATTCCAATGCATATTTTTCTTCTTAAATCTGGTTTTATTAAGCTACAAAGGATTTCGGTTTTCATAATTTACACAGTTGAGAATCAATCAGTGTATAAAATATATAGGATTTACATATAATACAATCATTTCTATACAAGTTTAATGATTGGGAATGCAAATCACAAAAGAAAAAAACTTGAAATAGTGTATTGAGAGCTTAAAAATTACAAGCGGTCGTAGAATACGCAGAAAGTACTTGTTCATGTCTGATCACGAAAACCAAACGCCACCGAGCGCGGCTAGTATTTAGGAGTGTGACCACATGAAAACCGCTGCAAGCTCAAATAAGTCTATAGACATTTCTATCTTAGACACTTATATAGATATTTCTATAGTTTTTGGTGAAACTAGCATGTAGAAAAACGGGCCATAATTCTATAATATTTTATAATAGTTTTTCTATAGGTTTTTTTTATAGAATTCTATAACAATTTTTTTTAAGGGAAAGTGCTGGCCCATCAAAGGAATAGCAGTAGGATAGTTGCTAGCACTGCAGGAAAAGTGCCGGATTGAAGTAATGTGATGGCATACCAATGATGGCCTGTTGTTGGCCATCACTGATGGGCCAGCTACATTCCGCAGGGACACTTTTGTACTGGTTTAAGTGATGGCAACATTGTACTTTATCCCTGATGGCGGTGCTGGCTGCTATCTTTTTCCTAGCTGATGGCCCGCTGTTTCTTTCTTTGATTGGTAAAAAATTGAAAAATGAGCAGGTTTACTAAATTATGTTTCACTGCACATGCCCGAAAGCAATCAAAATACATAATGTGTAAGTATAAGTACATAATGTGTTAGCTAAAAGTATAGAGCACCTTTTGTAAAAGTCTCAAAAACATAGCTTAAAAATTCTGAAAAATATCGTTGATAAAATAAGCTGAAAATCCGTTGTTCCCAAAATGAAGCAAAAAGATGAGAGGTTGTATCCATATATCCATTGATTAGTGCTAGTATATCATACATAATACAGCACGTATTACTGTATTTGGATACAACACCTCATTTTTTTGCTTCATTTTGGGGATAGCGCATTTTGAGCTTATTCTATCAGCGATAATTTTTAGCCTTTTCAACTATGTTTTTGAGACTTTTACAAAAGTTACTCTATATATTTAGCTAACACATTATGTACATTATATTTTGATTGCTTTCGGGAATGCGTAGTGAATCATTATTTAGTAAACATGCTCATTATATATATATATATATATATATATATATCTCTAATAAAAGTGAATGACTATGAAAATTATTATGAAAAGAGGGTGCAAAACAACAATAAAAATCCATGAAAATTTATAACGAAAAAAACAACAAACAAACCACTCCCTGCTCTTCAGAAAGTGGGAGGAGTGAAAAAAGCAGGTATCAAAAACAGAAATTGGATCCTCACGGGTTTCGCAAGATATGGCCAACCCACATACTCCAAAAGTATAACAATAGATTTAAACTTTCAAAAACACAACATAAAAAAGCTATTTTATAATTTTAACGAATCAAAAACAAATATAACCAACCAATTCAAATCCAAGAAAACCGATTTAGCTTATAAAACGTAAATAAAAATTAATAAAATTTTTTTTTAAAAATCCTTTTTTAATATGACTAATTCATTAAGCAATTAGAAGTATTGAACATGTGAGAAGGCCATATCCCCACCTTTACCCATGAAGACCTGAAAAAAAAACTTGCTACCTTTAAAACAATCACTACGCTCCACTTCTTTCCATCAGCAGGAGTTGCAAGCAAGGCCATAATCCAAGTTAGACCAGCGTCGTGAAGACTTGTCTTTCCATTATCCTCATAATCATTAATTTTCTTTCCAAGTCACCGCAGTTTCTACTTGAAGCACATCAACATGCAGACGTTCTTAAAGACTTTAGTCCACACCTTTCATTTTATTCAAGCAGCTACCTTGGCGTCCATTACGGTGTTTGGCCGCTTAGCTGTTGCCACTTTATAAAACACTTGTTAAGTTGATTTACATAATGAAAAATAAACTGGTATGGAAATAAATTATTATAAAAAAGATTAGCAGTAAATTTAAAAATCTGTGAACTCAAAAATTCTCTATTACTACAAATTCTATAAAATCTATTAATTTGTCCCACAATGATGTTATTAAAAACCTTCTTACTTAAATTTGAATACCAGTGTGGCATCGATTGAGTATTAAAATTAAAAAAATCCCGTTTATCAAAAAGCTTAATTAGTATATTGTTATCATTAATTAAAATGTCTAAATCCAAAAAATTAACATGTAAATTATCAACAGAAGCCTTATTTAATTTTAAACATGGAGGATAGATATCGTTAATCGATACCAAAAGTTTGTCATCGAATATTATTAAATCATCGATATACCTTAAAACTGAATAACTCTTATTACTGTTTAAAACATAATTAAATTCATAATAAAAAAGAAACAGATTTGCAGCAGAACTCGAAAAATTAGTTCCCATACCGATACCACATACCTGGTAGAAAAATGAACTATTGAAAGTAATGAAATTATTAAGAAAACAGAAATTACATAAACTCAAGAAAAAGGCTTTTTTACATTGATAAAGTTAAAAATGAGTTAAATAATAGTAAATTTTATAAGGAATGTAAATTAAGTCACAAGGTTGTTGTAAACAAATTTAATGCATACACCAAGAAGGCTAGAAAAATGTATTCATATAATTTTGCTGTTAATAATCATCATACTTTTCCATTTCTGTTTATGACCCCAAAATTTCACAAGACGCCTATTAAATTCAGATTTATATGTTGTAATTCAAGAGGTATAGGTAAAAGTTTAAATGTTAAGTTACAGGAGTTTTTGAAGCGCATCTATGGTTTTTTGAAGTTTAAATATAGAAATACTAGCTATTTTTGGTGTATAGACAATAGCAATGAGGTTTTAAATAAAATTAAAAAAACGCCCATAACGCCCACAAATTTGTATACCTATGATTTTGAAAACCTTTTTTCTAATATACCTATAGATTTACTTTATGATACACTAAAAAATATTTTTGATATGTTCTGTATTGAGGAGGAGCTTGGAATTAAAAGAGATTTTTTCTTGAGTTTATGTAATTTCTGTTTTCTTAATAATTTCATTACTTTCAATAGTTCATTTTTCTACCAGGTATGTGGTATCGGTATGGGAACTAATTTTTCGAGTTCTGCTGCAAATCTGTTTCTTTTTTATTATGAATTTAATTATGTTTTAAACAGTAATAAGAGTTATTCAGTTTTAAGGTATATCGATGATTTAATAATATTCGATGACAAACTTTTGGTATCGATTAACGATATCTATCCTCCATGTTTAAAATTAAATAAGGCTTCTGTTGATAATTTACATGTTAATTTTTTGGATTTAGACATTTTAATTAATGATAACAATATACTAATTAAGCTTTTTGATAAACGGGATTTTTTTAATTTTAATACTCAATCGATGCCACACTGGTATTCAAATTTAAGTAAGAAGGTTTTTAATAACATCATTGTGGGACAAATTAATAGATTTTATAGAATTTGTAGTAATAGAGAATTTTTGAGTTCACAGATTTTTAAATTTACTGCTAATCTTTTTTATAATAATTTATTTCCATACCAGTTTATTTTTCATTATGTAAATCAACTTAACAAGTGTTTTATAAAGTGGCAACAGCTAAGCGGCCAAACACCGTAATGGACGCCAAGGTAGCTGCTTGAATAAAATGAAAGGTGTGGACTAAAGTCTTTAAGAACGTCTGCATGTTGATGTGCTTCAAGTAGAAACTGCGGTGACTTGGAAAGAAAATTAATGATTATGAGGATAATGGAAAGACAAGTCTTCACGACGCTGGTCTAACTTGGATTATGGCCTTGCTTGCAACTCCTGCTGATGGAAAGAAGTGGAGCGTAGTGATTGTTTTAAAGGCAGCAAGTTTTTTTCAGGTCTTCATGGGTAAAGGTGGGGATATGGCCTTCTCACATGTTCAATACTTCTAATTGCTTAATGAATTAGTCATATTAAAAAAGGATTTTTAAAAAAATTTTTTATTAATTTTTATTTACGTTTTATAAGCTAAATCGGTTTTCTTGGATTTGAATTGGTTGGTTATATTTGTTTTTGATTCGTTAAAATTATAAAATAGCTTTTTTATGTTGTGTTTTTGAAAGTTTAAATCTATTGTTATACTTTTGGAGTATGTGGGTTGGCCATATCTTGCGAAACCCGTGAGGATCCAATTTCTGTTTTTGATACCTGCTTTTTTCACTCCTCCCACTTTCTGAAGAGCAGGGAGTGGTTTGTTTGTTGTTTTTTTTCGTTATAAATTTTCATGGATTTTTATTGTTGTTTTGCACCCTCTTTTCATAATAATTTTCATAGTCATTCACTTTTATTAGAGATATATTCACTTAGTGCATATAAGAAGCTGCGTTGCGCCTGATGCACTGGGTTATTTGTTTTTAAAAAATTTTTTGAAAGCATTATATATATATATATATATATATATATATTAATTCTGATTGCAGGGTATTATGTACAATGTTGTTTATTATATTTTCTGAAAAGAACTTTTCTTTTATATTAAGAGCTCTACAAATTATAAGCAAAAAACTTGGTAAAATTTGGGACTCTTTTTATAAAAAAATTTATTTCACTACGAGTATACATGCTATCCTCATAAAAATGAACACAGTTTATTACAATAAGGCACTTAATCATAATCTATAGTTTGAATTCTTTTGCTACATTACTTTTTACAGGGTTTTCCAAAATATATTCGTTCTTTTTCAATTTGTTGACGCCCCCCTATGGGATATCGAGAAAAAATCCTCACGGAAATGTTTGACCTGTACTATTCTGTTTACACATTTGGAGTTTCAGGATAATTCCTCATGTAGTTTTCTATATATTTAACAAAACGTCTAAAATCGCAAATGGCCGCTGCATACCTTGTACCCACATCGGATAGATCATGTCATATTTATCGCTTATTTGTGAAAAATTACATTACTGGCTGCAACATTTCCTGAGTTTAAAACGATGGAAGCTACGAACGACAGATTTTGTTTGTTTTTGTTTTTTTGGGAAGGGGGGGGGGGTTATGACTGTTAAAGCAATGTTTTATCGTAGTTTGCATCTGGCAACAAAATTAGAAACATCTTTTGCATTATATAATATTGAAAACAGCTGCTTTATTAGATATTTTTTTAATATTTGTATGTTTTGTACATGTCTCGTCATTCAACTTAAATTACATAAAAATGCATAAAATGTTTTCAACGAGTATTTAAAATAGGGAGGAAATTGGTTACTTAATACGAACTATAACTGGGTGTCTAAAATTAACATAAAACCCCATCAGAGGGCGCAGAAAGCTGAAACTGAAGAATTTGTTCAAACTAAGGTACTCCATTATGATATTTTAATACAAGCATCTGCTTGGTAAATAAATCATATGAGCAGTAATTATTTCCAACTGAGTGAAATACTTCCAACTTGGTCAAGTCCAGGACTTGAACACTGAATCTTCAGCTCTCATTCCCAATGTTCTTCAAATTTACTAACTGAACGACATCCTAACGAACAAAATTTTCACATAGAGAACCACTCGTACTCCACGTTGCAAAAGTTCGCGATAGTTACCACTCAATTTCCATTAGACATGTGAGATAAGTCAATAAAAATTTTCTCAGCGACAATCACAAACTCACTGTTTTTTTTTCTTCAAAAATCGCTTCTACAATTTTTTTCCTTGTTTATACAGTGTGTCCGGTCTCAACGGTGTCCAATGGCTAATTCTTAAACATTTAGTCATAGACATATAGTTCCAATTGCAAAAACGTTTTAAATGAGGTAAAGAAACATTTTAAAAGCGATTTGGATCAATAAAAGCATGTCTTAAAAAATACGAAATTTAAATTTTTATATGGCCCGCGGTCCTATAAGTTATATTTAGTAAAATTTTCCTTTTACACTGACGAGTAATGTAAAAAAAGTCCCGTTATTCTACGATTAAAATTGACCGAGTAATAGCTGTTTAAAGTTGGAGCATATTTTTTGCTGCAAATTGGGGGTCATTCAGAAATTTAGTCGAAATATAATTTGGTCGGATATATTAAAAAATGGTTGAGAGTAAAATTAACATTGCAATATAAATTTGAAATCTTTAGTCATTGTGATATATTAATGCAAAATATACAATTTGTAATAAACATTTAAGAAGAAAGAAAAAACAGAATTTTTGTTAAATAAAATTATGCTAAATTAACAGCAATTCTTTACAAGCCTCAATTCTTTAAAAAATTATACGTATTTTAAAGTATTATCAGATTACACTAGCCTGCAAAAGTTAGGTTATGTCATGTTTTTTAACTTTTGATAATTGATTCTTATGCATTCTGCACCACTGAATACGGAATTCACCTTCATTTTTAACCATCACATCAGGATTTTTCGCAAATTGCAAATTTCAAAGTTAAAAAGTTGAAAGTTAAAATTGAATCTCCTCCCTCATCTCATCGGACCACTCAGCTGTTTAGCAGTAAGAATCCTAGGATAAGCAAATATAATGAATAAATTATTGAATAAAATAAAATAAAATAAAATAAGTTTTACATATGTGTTATAGTATGAGATTTTCTCTATATTTTAACTTACATATATACGATTTTCAAAAAAATTCTAATGTGACGTTAAAAAATGAAGGTCGTTTTCAGATTCAGTGCTAAAAAGTACGTAAAACACAATTATCAAAAGTTAAAAAACACAACCATCTACTTTATAATATCCGATTTTTGTTATTCTTTAAATTTGACAATTTATGATTTGCGAAATATCCTGGCATGATGGTTAAAAATTAAGGTAATTTTCGGATTCAGTGCTAAAAAAATACATAAAAAATAGTTGAAAAACCCAACAATCGCAGTCTTGTATTATCTAATCTAAAACTTTTCTTAAACTTCTTGGCGGTAATCTATTCGAAATTTTTTGTGTTATCCTGTAAAATAAGTATAAATGGTAGCCACCGAAAATCCTAATAATATTAGATTGTTATCGGATTTGTGCCGGTATGTAAAATGAAATCTTGATCGGACATTTGAAAGTGCGTTAAAGCTCGCGTACAAATTTTGAACTGGAAAAACATATATACGATAGTTGAATAAAAATAACATAATTTTTGTTAAATTAAATCACAAAAGAAACAGTCTCAAATCCTGACAAAATAAAACATATGTTACTTTCACCAATCTGAAACTTAATAAATTTTAACTTAATCGTAATACTTGAACGATTTTCTTCAAAGCGCAGATACACATGAAATAAGATCTTCGAATAATTTAAGCACTTCGTATGTGACCCCTCAAAGCCAAGCCGAACACATTTGTTTTCAGAGCAGAAAAGTGGCATAAGTCATACATATTTAAAGCTTCATAACTCGCTAAATTTTAGTGTTATATGAATGAGACTTTTTTTGTCTTACTTCTCAGAGTAATAGGAAAATTTTACTAAATATAACTTATAGGACCGGGGGACCGTAAAAAAATTTAAATTTCGTATTTTTTTAAGATATGTCTTTATTGACCCAAATCGCTTTTAAAATATTTCTTTACCTGATGTAAAACATTTTTGTAATTGGAACTATATGTCTGTGACTAACGGTTTAGGAATTAGCCATTAGACACCGTTGACAACGGACACCCTGTATATCGCCATTATATTATGTAAAGGGGAAGATTAGGTCTCACGTCTCGGTCGGCAATAGTTTAAAAGACAGCAAAACCTACTAAAAAATAAAAACGGAATGACTCATTTGAGTCAAATGACAGGCTTTACCGAACGATGTGATTAAAATAATAAAACTTTGTAAAAATGACCATAAATTCAAAACAATGTATAGGACGCGTTTTGAGTTTGAAAATTACTGGCCCGTCATCAGCTTCTGTAAACACGTGTCCGTAATGGGACAAAGTCCCAAATGAACAGAGAGTGGAAAGACGAAAAATTACAAAGTGTGATACAGGTGACGCTAGCAGAAAGGTAAAAAACAATCAACGAGTATTGGAAGCAGAATTGGAAAGTGTTGCCACAATGATAGAAAACATCTTTACAAAAGAGAAAAGGTAATAAATGAAATTAAAATAAATAAAGAAGTAAATACAAATACTACTACTACTACTACTACTACTACTAATAATAATAATAATAATAATAATAGTAATAATAATAATAACAACAACAATAATAACAAAATACACACACACACAAAAAAAAAAAAAAAAAAAAAAAAAAAAACGAAATGATAATAATAAAAGAGAGAGAAAGAAACAAAACAAAGTTTTTTTTTATCCATAAAAAATTAAGTGATAAGAAAAGAGTGAAAGAAATACAAAAGTAATTTCCATTCTGAAGAGAGGAAAGGAGATGATTAGAAATAATTGACAAGTTTATCGGAATTTTTAAAAATAAATAAGCTTTGTGAAAATCCAAGTGAGTGGGAGAGACAGGAGAAGAAATAATACTGGCCATGGAGAAATTAAAACAGAGACTGGAAGCCCAATAGTGAGAGGAAATGGAAGATTTAGTGGTTTTTATGTTTTAATTTTATGTTGATTTTTACAAAGTTTTATTATTTTAATTGTGAGTTACGCCTGATTTCGGTGCTTTTTTTTACGAAGGATATGATGTTCAAAATGTATAAAAATAAATTCGAGTGTGGAGTTAGATTTTTTTCGTTGTTATAGTCAAGAACATGCTTACGCAATGACAAAAAAAATCATATCTCTTACAAAATCTTGAAAAATGGTTGAGAGTAAAATTAACATTGCAATATAAATTTGAAATCTTTAGTCATTATGGTATATTAATGCAAAATATACAATTTGTAATAAACATTTAAGAAGAAAGAAAAAACAGAATTTTTGTTAAATAAAATGATGCTAAATTAACAACCTCAATTCTTTACAAAATTATACGTATTTTAGAGTATTATTAGATTACACTAGCCTGCAAAAGTTGGGTTATGTCATGTTTTTTAACTTTTGATAACTGATTCTTATGCATTCTGCACCACTGAATCCGGAATTCACCTTCATTTTTAACCATCACATCAGGATTTTTCGCAAATTGCAAATTTCAAAGTTAAAATTGAATCTCCTCCCTCGTCTCATCGGACCACTCAGCTGTTTAGCTGTAAGAATCCCAGGATAAGCAAATATAATGAATAAATTATTGAATAAAATAAAATAAAATAAAATAAGTTTTACATATGTTTTATAGTATGAGATTTTCGCTATATTTTAACTTACACATTTACGATTTGCAAAAAAATTCTAACGTGATGTTAAAAAATGAAGGTCGTTTTCAGATTCAGTGCTAAAAAGTACGCAAAACACAATTATCAAAAGTTAAAAAAACGCAACCATCTACTTTATAATATCCGATATTTGTTATTCTCAACCTTTTTTCTCAGTAATTTTCTCAAATGTATAATTATAAATCTTATGCGTTGATTCGGCCATTTTCATTATAAAAAAATAACAGCCGGCTAGGCCTACATACACAAGTAGGTTTCGAAGTTAAGTACTAATTTCATCAACGAAAACTAACTCAAGATTAGAGATAAATCCTGTTTAACAATTTGATCTGGCCGCTTTTGACGTGTTTTTAATTTCATTTTTATATAAGAGATGTTTTTTTTTAGAATCATGTTAATACGATAATTTTTTCTTTAAGCCCTGTAATACCATCTATTAGTAGAGTTCATCTTACCAAAAACTTGTTGCTGCAGAAGTTTGAGACAATATTAAGGATATTTATGTTATAAATTTAAACCGCGTGGTGACTGTTTCTTTAAATGAACCACACACTATATTTTAAATTCTGACGTGCTTTTTATAGAAACGCGCTCGCGTTTAGAAATGAAACTCCATATGCAGCATCTGTAATGGTTGTCAAAAATTTTCATCATGCCAATGGTACATTTTTATCGCCTTAGAGGCGTATTAGCAGAGATGTATTTTTTTTTTCTGTTACAATACTTTTTTTCTGTAATAGTTTTGTCAGTTTCTTTTTTGTAAAAAATTTGTCAGTATAAAAGTTGTTAAGAAGATTTGTGATAAATTTCAGCGAGTTCGATATCTTGTGAATTGACGAAATTATGAGTTTTTTTCTTCTTCAACCTCACCCCCACCCCATCCCTTTTTTGTTTTTATTTTTTTTTCTCTATAACAGTTAGTCCTATCAAAAACTTGTCAAGATAAAAGTTGTAGATAATATTAAGAAAATTTGTAATAAATTTAAGTGGATTTGATATCTTGTGAATTGACGAAATTATGAAATATTTTCTTCTTAAAACCCTGCTTTTTTCGCCCATTGAGGGCATTTTTAATGATATCAAAATTCTGTCATACATAAATTTTTCGACTTTTTCCTAGAAGAAACCTACATAAAACTGGCGTAATGCAGTAACATTATAAAGAAATTTTTAATATGGCATATATTATATACAAATTATATGCTCATTAATGTGTTAATTTTCTAAATCAGTTATTGTACAATTATTTCTTCTTTTAAACTTTATCAACTGAAACAATTTGAAATACAAGCAGTTATTTTTGTATCAAAATAAAATTTTTGGATGCAACATACTAATCTACAGTAATTCTATGTTAGAATCCATATTTATTTTTCGTTATTATTGCAGTCGGTCCTTTTAAAAGCAGAAATGAGTTAAAGTGGAATACAATTACTTTAAACTAAATTTACGTAAAAGACACCATTTTCAACCGTAAACAGATAAATGAAGCCTCTAAAGTTCATTTATTTGATAAAATGTCTAAAGAAGTCCAGATCCTGCGACATCATAGAAATCCCGTTTAATAAGAGATTTCGCTTATTACGCGACATTTATCCACTCCCTTGAAAACGTCTTAACAGGGTTCTACTGTAAATTGTTTACTACTCCAAATACAACAAAACGTAATATTTTGTGTTATAACGTGATTTACATGCCAGTAAATTATAAGTAAATTACGCAGGGGAATGTAATCCGGAACATTCTCTTTGTGATTGAAAGATATCTATTAAGGGAAATCTGCAATCAATTACTGAATACCTTTGCTAAAGTCAGTTTCCGCAATTGGTAAACACGCTTCTGAGGGATTCTGGTTGATATTGAATATGTATCATTTAGCAGAATTCCAAAGCACAATTATTATAGGTATAATACATATATATCACTTGCTTATTTGCTCCGAAATTTCAAACACACAAAGGACTCTAAAAAAATAAACGATACCTGTCGTGCTACCAACAATTTTCCTGTAATATTTTTTTCTTAATAAATTATTTTTCACAATTTTTATATTATTTTTCTACAGAAAAAAATAACGCATTCGGAAATAATTGTTTGCCTTAAATCCATATTCAAGACTTATTAGAGAATATAGATATATTTTAAATTATACAAAAAAAATGACGTAAATTTTCTGTATAATTAATGATGATTTTCCGGAAATAATACTTATACTTTAAATATGACCCTTTTAATACTCAAGAAATGTTTCATTAGAAAAATTTTAAACTTATTGATCTGATAGACGTATTTAATAGTGGAATGTTATTACGGAAGATTCTGACTAAAACATAATCTTTAACGCAATAAATGAATTATTATTAAAAGTATTTACAGTCAATTGAACAACTCCGTATATTTTCGACTAAATATTAGTCAAATTTTAAACAATGTCGTTATAAATTTCGTTATGTTTGGAAATCCTACCGACTGTGCTCACAATCAGAAGCATCATATATATTAAAACGTAAACCTGATTCTGTAAGTTCAGTAAAAAAAATTCACGCTTGAAGTTAAAATTATTAGATCTTCCATTTATGGTAAATAAAGAGCAGGTCTGGTTAACAGAGTGGTCAAAAGCACCAATTTAAAGCTCTGAACTTTTGTAGACGACGCAGGTTCGAACCCAACGCCCGGCAAAATGATTTCTGTAACATTTTTGGCGATAAGTCATTTCGATAATGACATATTTTATTAGGAGGAGAAGTTATATGGTTTTTATTTTATTATTATTATTATTTTAATGGTTTATCATTAAATAAAATTTAACACTCAAAAATATTTTGAAAAAATAATAATTTTATATTTAAAATTTTTAACCTAAAGTATTTTGCATGTAATTATAAATTAAATAAACTGAGCTGATCTACAACTTTTGTTTTCTGACTATTATCAAGAATATATGTGTGGGTCAGTAAGAAAAGTTTGATATTCTTTCCGTAATAAAATAAAATAAAATAAAATAAATAAAACGGAAAGAATGGAAAATATTCATATAAGAACTATAAAATAAATTATCTTGATATCCACGGTTTAATATTTAAAAAGTGAAGAAAAAAGTATAATAAAATTCAAGTAATAAAAAATATATATTATAAATCGTTAGTTACATCAAGTTTCAAAATTAGGCTTTAAGAGAATGAAACTGATATAAATAAAATTCATGGCAGCTTTTAAAGATCGTGTAGTTAAAAGAAAAATAAAAATAGATATTGTTATTAAAAAAAAAAATGAGACCGTAGTAAGTAAGTAAGTAAAAACATGCTCTGCCCAGTATTTTTTGGTAAATTTATGATAAAAGGCAAGCATAATTGGTTGTAAATTACAAACTTAAAGTTCATTCACTTCATTCAATAGGTTAGACTGACAGTACCCTCTGGCTCGCCCTCAAGAAATAGGAATCACTACTTATGCAATATAAACATTTGTCACGATTTCAATAATTAATTTAAAAGCAACTAATTAAAAATTAAAAATTTTTTCTAATGGAACATTCAAGTTATTTACCGTCAAATCTTGACGGGTACTAGCTAGTAATACCTTAAAAAAAAAAAAAAAAAAAAAAAAAAAAAAAAACGACAAGTTTCTTTTTTTATTTTATCTAGCTGAAACAGGGTTCGTACGGTTCCTTGAATTTCCAGACTAAGAAATTCTTTGGTACAAGTATTTTCTTATGGAAAGTCTCTCCTTAAATAATGCGAAATTTCGTCCATTTAAACTACATTTAGTTTACTATAAAAAAAATACTGATTTTTACCTTAATAATAACGGTACCAGTATGAACCCTGTGAAAATAACCATGTTTAGAATTCAGTTGTCGTGATTTATTACAAAGTTAGTTTTTATAGATAAAAAATAAATATACATCAGTAAAAAGGAAGATAATAAATCACACGATTGTAGAAGTCATTTTATAATAATACCTTGTCAGAAAAAAATACAGAGATTTCTTTACAATTAATGGGATAAAAAGTTTCGCCTTTCGCTATTACAAAATGTACGTTACTAAATGTCATATATAACTCTTATAATTTTTAACTCGGCGAAAATGATATATTAGGAGTATGTTTGAACTATCATTTAAAAAAAGACAGCATTAATTTAAATAATATCATTTTTAAAAGATATTATTAAATTGAATAAACTATGTTTGTAGGAAGTTGTATTCTATTTATCTCTTTTGTTTGAATGGATTACTTAAATGATTTCAAAATTAAATATTAATGGCAAATGCTTATTTAAAAGATCATTCAAATATGAAGAGGATTCTATACTTGAAATATGTAAAATAAATGGTTAATTTTTTAACATTATTTCTATTGAATGTATAATGCACAAAGTGTTAAAATTATTCAATTTGCAAACATGGATTCAAAACTCTAATGAATATTGCTATAGAAACGTTTTAACCCTTTATGTACTGAATTATGAATTCATGAAAATTTTATCTTCTAAAGCAGTTTACGTGAATTGTTGCATCTACATTAGAAGATTTACGTAATCATATAATAAATTTTAGATTGATTTTAGATGGATTGAATGATTTAGAAGGATTAATTAAATTTTAATTTACAGGGATTTTGTGCAACATTCATAATCCTACTGAAATCTTTTATTTTAAATATTTTTCTTAGCGTTTTGTAGAGCTTGGAAATGTACAAATATAATGCTCTTACAATAGAAGTATAGAAATATTTCCGAATTGAAAAATTCCCCCTCCCCCAACCCCAAACGCCAAGAAAGCTGAAAAAATGCAAAAGCAAAAGAAATCATCCTTTTACAAATATTTTTGTTTTGTGTAACCAATCACGCTTTTCGAACAAGATAAAGTAATGTATCTATAACGCATTCTAAACTGTATTACAATTAATTAATGTATTAAAGGAATTTTATAACAAGTTCTTTTAATATTAGTTATAAATATCGTCAGTAGAAAAAGGGTTGATGTATTAGTTTCACTTTACTTACCAATTTTAATGTACTAGTTTCGCTTTATTTATTCATTATAATGTATTAGTTTAACTTTATTTATACATTCGTTTTAAGAAACAACTGATAATGATAAAAATATCAGTTGAGCAGATCTGTTTATATTCTATGTGTTATGTATGAAAATATAAAATTTATTTTAAAAAATCAATGATTTTTAACAGAGCTACTGTCCATTACTAAAAGAAGATATTAACGTGCAGTTTCATTTCTTTACTAAAATATCTTAAGCAAACTCCAGAACATCGGCTTGTAGCTTCACATATTTGCGACCAATGTACCAATAACTGAGATCAATTGGTGCATTTTTCAGTAAAAATTGAAAAAAGAAATCCTAACTATGCCTTTAGCTTATTTATTTTTACTATGTCTAGGTTTTTTTTCATATTTCGCAAATGAGGTCAATACTAATAATAACTAAAAAAGTACAAATGCTATATGACTGTCATAACTTCCCAAAAAATGCATTAATACATACATGCAGAGAATAAACTTCAAATGCTCCTAAATATCATACATTTACAGTTATGAATAAACTTACAAAGTTCTGTTGCATATAGAGTGACCCATCCAGTTGTTGATCAAATAAAATCAGTGCTACGGGGTTTTTATCATATTTCCTTCCTTTTAAGTTTTAGAAGTAAATTAACAAGATTGCTAAAACCCTTTATGAATGCCTTATAATGGACAAAAATGAAATTGTCTGAAATTAAATAGCAATGAAATTATAAATAAATAGTTTTTTTAATTCCCATTTTCCCAGTGTTTTATCACGCGAAAGAAGTCAATCGAAAATCTAAAAATAAAATAATTTTTTTAAATATCATTCTAGGCTATGATTAGCAATAATTCTTATAAAAATATTAGTTGAAAGAAGCAAGATGGAAGTAGATTATTTTAACCTGCCGTAATTACCTCCAACTAATCAAAAACTAAATGTTCACACTTTCTAATGAAAAAATTTCATAAAATTAATTCGCTTACTGAAAACAGCTGACAACAAATTCACCACTGGTGCACTAACATTCAAACAAAAATCTGTTTCGGTTACTGACTGTTGAAATTGCCTCTTTGTGGTCATCGTTTTGAGCCCATTAATTCGATAAAGGAAAATTATCTACACTGTAAAAAAAAATCTGTAAAGTTACTAAAATATTTCTAGGAAACTGGGATTCCAGGAACTTTTTATGTAACGCCAACAGCAAAAATTTCTGTAACAGCATCTGTTACAGGAATTTTTCTTGTCGCCGTTACATAAAAAGTTCCTGGAATCCCAGTTTCCTAGAAAAATTTTAGTAACTTTACAAATTTTTTTTTACAGTGTACTAACTCTGAAGGTGTTTCACAAAAACAACTTTTAGGCATATTTTGATGATTGGAAAAAACGTCGGCAGAAGTGTATTGCAGTCGGATGTGATTACTTTTAAGGAGAAAATTTATGTTTGACAAATAAATTGAAACCTTCTATTTTATGCCACCATTCCAAGCACTTTTTTGCTCCCAGTACACATTAGTTTATTAATTGCGACGTTGTCATTCGTGACTCTATCTATAAATTTCCCCTTTTCAATGCTTCGTGTTTAAGAAATATGGAAAATCTTCAAATGACGATATTTTACACATTTTAATATTTTATTTATTTGAACAATAGTTTCCCATTGTGAGGATGAATTTGTAAACACATATTTAGTCTTTGTTATGGTGACATTCGTGACCCTGACTATACATCTGCGAATGCTTCTCTTGTAAATCAAAAGTTCTCTTTTCGCATGTAACACTATTTACAGGATTGAACGACTCGATTCTTTGAAATTCTACAATTTTCTGTTGTTGTGTATAGGCGGTGCAATATTGGTGTTTCTTAGTATACACGAACTATATATTTCCAACTGAGTGAAAAGTGACACCAAGCTGTGCTCGGACCCAACATTTTGACTTAAATTACCAACTCTCTATCTATTGAGCTTTCTGTGCTAAAAATTGGCGGACTGATTTCATCCAGATAACCTTATTGTCACCGATTTTATAGCAAGTTTTTATAATGCGATTTACTCGCCGTTTATTGATGATTATAAGTGGTATATTTTCAGCTGAGATAGAGCGAATTTCCATTAGTGTGGATTTCCAAGCTTCACCATTTTTCGTCAGCTCGATCCGAAGTCCGCATTAAACGGCATAAACATTTAAATGGTACAAAAGTAATTATTGACGAAATATTATGTTCAAAGCACTATTTAATAATTTTAATTAAAAAAAAATTATGGCAAATTTTGATACAAAAGAAGTAATTACTAATGATCAACACAGACAACGTTGATATTTAACGATTTAAAGTGAGCTGTCCTTCTTGTAAGCGATAGCTGAAGAAATATTTATTTTACTTTATAATTTTGCAGTTCAATCTAGTTGAGAATTTGGCCTGTTACATCACATTTTGGGTGGAAATATTCAAAATCTGCCGGCAATATTTTTATACACTTTCGTCTAATCGGAGGTGGAATGGAACTTTTGTGAACGACGAAATTGTCCTTCGAAATATAATTAACACACTGTAAAAAAAAAATCTGTAAAGTTACTAAAGTTTTTCTAGGAAACTGGGATTCCTAGAACATTTTATGAAACGGCAACAACAAAATTTCCTGCAACAGCGTCTGTTACAGGAATTTTTCTTGTTGCCGTTACATAAAAAGTTTTAGAAATCTCAGTTTCCTAGAAAAACTTTAGTAATTTTACAGTTTTTTTTTTTTTTTTTACAGTGCAGAAGATATGTTTTATGAGAAGTCGAGCTACCGAAAGTCCACTGAAATTCCGTTTTTTACGCCCTCGGTTATTTTTCAAAGTAAGCTTGCTTCAGTTTTCAATAAGAATTTGAATATTTGCATTTCAAATACTGTCTGTTTGAGACTAATGGAGTCTCGATAGTGAGTACCGATTAGATTAATATTAACACAAGATTAATATTAAGACAATTATTCTAATTGGTAAACAAATCATATTAGACGTAAATTTCCAACTGGGCGAAAAATGTCCGGACCAGGATTCGAACCTGGGACCTCCTGGCTGAAGCCGCCAGTGCTCTGCCATCTGAGCTATCCCGGACGATTCTGGTCGAACTTTTTCACCCAGCTAACCTTGATGATTACAGCATCTGGTCTGAAACCTGGTTTAGCTCAACAGAATGAATCTCAGGTAATGGATACGAAATTACACTAGATTAATATTAACACAATTATTCTAATTGGTAAACAAATCATATTAGATGTAAATTTCAAACTGGGCGAAATTCCAACTGGCTGTAATTTCGTATCCAGCGATTTCTGGAGTTCCATTACCTGAGATTCTTTCTGGTTATATATATATATATATATATATATACATATATATATATATATATATATATATATATATATATATATATATATATATTGGCTAAGATGTGTTATTATCCCACCCTCCGCGATGTTGAGAATTTGGCGATTTTTATCGCTCTGGTAACCCCAGCGTTTGGCGTCTAGTAACTTATTATGGCAACCCCCTTTTTTACGACGCGAGAGCGTGCTTTTTGCGTGAACATTCATTTCACTGCCGGGTGTCGTTGCTGACGGTTGCTTGAGTCTTGTACCAGATACTCTTTGATATCGTGTTCTATGGCTGTCTTTTTATTTTTATGTTAAATTTATTGGATGTATTTCATTGACTATAGTTTCTGTAGTCCGTTTAAACGCTCTTGCTGAAGTAATTAAGAAATATGAGGAAATTTTGACATGAAAGGGAGTTTTGTTTATAGCGTGTCAATGCGTATTAAGCCTATTTTGGAAAATGACGGCGGTGTTATATTTTGTGCTGTAGGTTTCAAGAAAGCAGATGTCTGTTAAGGTATGTTGATACTTTTATGTATATTTTGTTGCTTTAAGAGTTTTTTACATTTTGAGATTGCTACAAAACGAGAACTACTGAATTTTGAGAATGCTATATCGCGAAAAATGCTGAATTCGGCGATGTTTTTTTTTCGGTAAATGAGCGCGAAGCGCTCATGCAACTATTGCTGATTGCCACTTTAGCGAGTTCCATTTTTTAGGTATATTTTGCTGTTTTAAGAGTTTTTTACATTTTGAGATTGCTACAAGACGAGAAGTGCTGAATTTTGAGAATGCTATATCGCGAGAAATGCTGAATTCGGCGATGTTTTTTTTTTTCGTTAAATGTGCGCGAAGCGCTCATGCAAGGATTACTGATTGCCAGTTTAGCGAATTTTGTTTATTATTTACATTTTATTTTCGTTGAGCCAAACATGCGTATAAACGGGTGCTTGGCAACATTTACTACTTGGCGGAAAAGGGGTTTTCTCGCCAAAAAAAAAAATCCAAGATGGCGGAGGGTGGGATAATAACACATCTGTTCCTTTTTTTTTTTTTTTAACATATAAATGTTAAAATTACTTTTCAATAAAAAATATAACTCTTTTTCAACTAACTCATCATCATTCAATTGCGAGAATTCAGTATTTAGTAAAGAAAGATTAAAAATTTTAAATCATACTAAGAACAAGTGGTAAATTAAATTCTATAAGTAAATATTAAAAAATAAGTATATTTTATATATTTTTTCTATAAGCATGTAAATATTCTATTATTAGTCAAAAATCTTTCACAGTCTGTTAAAATTTTTTATTAGTGAGACACATTTAGTAATAGAAATCTATAATTCAATTAAAAAATAATGATAATATAGTCTTATTTTTCTCGACATAAAAAAATTAATAATATGCGCCTTTACAGCCGATTGCACACCTCTTCGGCTTTTCAACCTTCTCAGGCAGAATAAAATAAATTGAAAGTTCTTTCCTTTTAATCCTTCAACTGAATATGGGCAAATTTCGAACTGTATTGTCTTAATTTATTAGAAAGAGTACTTTTGAAGGGGAAAAAATAAACAGCTGTAAAAAAAGAAATAATAAATGATCCGAGTGTAAAAGAAATTTTGGAATAATACTTTGAACAAAAGGAACCTAGATATTTACATCCATTTAATCGGATAGAAAAAGATTTCTTTTTCCAATGCTGTACATTATTGAATGTCATATACTGGTTTTCTTACTTTTATTTCAGAAAAAACTTATGTATTAAGAATATATTTAAACTGAAATTTTCTAGACCTGTGGTTAAATGAAATGAACCATGCTTGTAAATTTTTCTATGCTATTTATTTATATTGTCTGAATTGTGTATATAATTCATGATAAATGCTACGTTAAAAAAGTTGTAATAAACGATTGTACTTCCATATTTTAAACTAGAGGGCTCGGCCCTCTACGAGCTACGCTCGCCAACCTCCGTTCAGACACTGCAGTCTCTAAAAGCAAGCTAATTTAATCGGCTTTATAAAGATTTTGAAAATTTTAATTATAATTTAAAAAAACAGTGGCGATCTCCGTATAAACGGGTTTCTATTCATTTCTCTTCGATTGGAGAATTTTAAGGAAAAATCAGCTGCTGTTAAAAGATACAATGACTGTTTTCGTCTTTGATTAAATAAAATCAATTAAACATTTCAAAATAAGCTAACACAATAAGCAAATCTGCATCAAAATGCAAATATATTTTACAAATACCAATGCCTTCTTTTGACGGAAACGACACAGAAGGTTGACGAATCTTAACTAAACCATATACGCAATTTGGGTACTTCTTATTTATCCCGTCGACCAAATTACCGTCGCGAAATTGTAAGATTAAATGCCAATAATGGTTTGCCACTAATTAATTAATTGTAAGATTAAATACCAATAATAGCCAATAAAACCATTAATTCGACGTTTTATTTCTATTTTTATTAATTTCTTGCTAATTTACTTGCTCTTTCGTTATTTAAAATAAAAATTATGTGAAATTGTATAATTTGGCGTGTGGTTTGGCGATTTATATAATTTGGCGAATTTGGTCGACTGGATAACTAAGAAGTACCGAAATTTCTTTATTTTCTGCTTCACAGATTTTTTTTTTTTTTTTTTTTTTTTTTTTTTTTTTTTTTTCAAATCATATTTTTTGTTGATGACACTTCATTTTCAGCTTGTAATCTTTTTTCTTTTTATTAAATTACTAAATAGTCCATCGAAAGCAGTCTAAACGCGGTTAATAAAATTAATATTAATCTTAGTAATATAATCTCAAAATATCAAATTAATGTCTCGCGCAATTTTTAAATTTAAACTGTTTTGCAATATTACTTTTTGTTCATTTTACGTAATAAGTGTAATGTGACGTAAATGTGACGTAATTTCTACTATTTGAGACTTCTAAGGCATGTTAATAAATTTATTATCTTACAATTTCCTTTCTCTTTTAAAATGCGAGTTTAAATATTGTTTTTATGAAGTAATTTTCAAAAAGTTCCTGCTTTTCATACGTAATTATTTAATTCTAATTTGGAAGTTTTTTTCTGTTAATAATAGTCACGTGTAAATAATTTTTTTATTTGAAGCAAACATTATTATTTGCCCTGTTTATACAGTTGGCAACAGTTTAAATTACTACCATTTTCTAAAATAAGTAAAAAATATCTCTCGAAATGCTGAAAATTTGAATTTAAAATAGAAATAAAACCTCAGAAAATGAGTCAAATTAAAAAAGTGAATGCAGTCTGCACACCGGGAAATTCTAACGTATAAAATGATCTAAAAATGAATTAATTCCCATTTATAGTTTTTGCTCCTATAAAACTTTTTTAATGGAACGATTTTGTCCAACTTTAGCATTAAATATTTCTTAAAATAATTCTTCGATTTGAAAACTGTCCACATCAGCGTGTTTATCAAACATTTCTCTATAAATCCACCGATTTTTATATTTTTGTATGCAGTATTTTTCTTAATATTAACGGAGAAAGACCTCCGGTCACAAAAAGTTCAAAACCGGTGGCGGCGGCGGCGGTGACAGCGGTAGTTACTTTTTTTTTAGAATAGAGAGATATGCAAAATGACTGCTTATTTTTCTTTTTTATCTAAATGTTTAACGTGTTTGAGCTATTTTCATCATGTTTCATCTTTTTAATTCTTTGAGCGTGAATGTCGCCATCTATAAATAGTAAAAATTATCACACTTTATTAGAAAGAGTAATTCTGTAATTTAAAAAGTTAACAACTCTAAAAAAGAAAGATAGTAAGTCATTCGATTACAGAATGTGGAAAAAATATTTTTCTGAGGCAAATGGGATAAAAATGCTTTGATATTTTCAGTACCAAAAATATACATTATTAAATCTTATACAGTGTTTTTCTAATTTTTATTTAGGCAAAAATTATTCATGAGGAATTTATTTGAACTGCGAATTTCTAAAACTGATATTAAATGAAATAAACTATCCTTGTAAAATTTTCTACACTACTTATTTATTTTGTCTGAATAGTTATATAATTCATGATAAACGCTTCATTACAAAAAAAAAAAAAAAAAAAAAAAAAAAAAAAAAAGTAATAAGCGATCAGATCTTCATTTTAAATCTGTAAACTGACTGCTTATTTTTTTACATAAATGTTTAAAATGTTTGAGTTATTTTCATCATGTTTCGTCATTTTAATTTTTTAAGCATTATTTCGCCATCTTTACTCTTAAGATGTCATACTTTAATAGTAAGAGTAGTTCTGAAATTTAAAATAATAATAATATTAATAATAAACAACTGAAAAAAGGAAGGTGGTAAATCATCCGATTATAGAAGTGACATTTTGCTAATACACTGCGGAAATACTTTAATAAGTCACCTCGAATATTTCTTTTCAGTTAATGGGATAAAAATGTTTTCAATACCAAAAATGTACATTACTAAATGTCTTTTCAGATTTAATTGTATTTCAGTAAAAACACAGTGGAATAAATTTATTTGAAATGTGATATTCTAACAATATCATTAAATGAAGAAAGAAAAGATCCATAATATAGATCCGTAAGAAATCGTTCTCTTAGTTTGCGTATTTAGATAGGTTATTTAGTTGATAATAAAATGAAATGATTTTGATATGCTAAATTTCAAATAGGGTAAAGGGGTTTTTTTTTATAAGAAAATCGAATAATGTGAATTTAAAAAATAAAAATAAAATAAAGATATATTTATTTCAGGTGAATCTTAAAAAAGATATATATATATATATATATATATATATACAGTAGAACCCGTTTTATCCGAAACTCTTTTAACCAGAACTCTCGATAAACCGAAATCAATTTTTGAAGAGTTTTATTTTACTATCACTACCTTGCGTTCAAAATCCACATTGAATTTACAACCGATCTTTCAAAAATTTCACCGGCAATACATTTTCCAATCAATTCACTGCAGTCCACAATAATTTCATGCCAAAATGATGCATAAAAGCTCAATCAAACTGATTACATGACCGTATAATCTCTCCGTATAATTTGACGTGCTGCTACTACATGTCTAAACACAAACTGCACCAAAGAGTATTAAGTAGCCCTGGATATATTATCAAGCAGTTTTGGACAACAATGTATTGTTTGAAGTGTTGAAGACTTCGGATTTGACATTGCAAATATATGCGCTTTTATAATCCCCTAGGTAAAAAATGCTAACAACATGAGGTACAGAGAATGCGGAGAATACAGAACCCATAACCTGTGGATATCCTACCGATATCTGTAACAAGAAATTACTCTATAATATTAATAATGAACAAAAATATTCTTTGTGTCTGAAGATGCCGCTGTGAGCAGAACTACAACACTTGCAGGTGGTACCTTTATGTCGGAGGTAAAACAAAATGTCTAAAATATGCAACGGTGGCATGTCAAGTTACACTGGTTTGTTTATTAAGTTGTTAAGATCCATTGTACCAGAAAGTCATGTACTTATAGATAATATATATATATATATTGACGTACAATAAGAGTGTGTTTACTTCGTATCTATTTAGACTTTTCAAACACTCTATATTTAAATATAGTACATGCATTATATAATAAAGTCTCATCAAAATTGAATTAATTCTAATATTAAAAAATAAATATAACCATATTGTAAAATATTCAAAATGTAATTGAGAAACTCCATTCTTTAAAATAATTATGTCATTATTTTAATATCATAAATTGATTTTCTTACATACATAATACAGCAACATTCTTTTACAGAATAAGTTGACTTTCGGGAAAACTAAGTTTAATTGCAAATTTCTTTCTATTATGTTTTATAATTAATCCTTATTAAAAATCCCTTCTAAAAATGTTGTCTCAAAAATTAAAGCTCAATGTGTTCCTCAACATTCTTATAACTTCCTCAAATACTTTGCAAACTTTAATTTTGAAATTAATTTACAAGAGTAAGATAAAAATTACTACTTACCTAATAAAAATAACTACATCATTAATGCCTCTCAAAATCATATTTCTATTCATTACCGCACTTCAAAGGATACTTAAGGATTTCAAAGTTAGTAAAACATGTTCCACACCATTTAAAATTTGAAAAGTTTCAACTACAACAAAATTCGTAATTTAATTATGCATGTTGCAAGATAGTACACCTTTATAGTTATTGCATTGAATCAAGTTTTAATGATTCAACGGACTATTTCAATTATTATTGATCAAAGCTATGAGATATTCTTGCCAATTAGTGCCAATTTAATTGCGGAAATTGCTCTCGTAGACGCTTTATTAAGCTCATTTTACTAATCTAACTTTTGATATATTATTTAACAAATGTTGTTTAATTGGTTTAATATTGTTAGTATTGATTTATTTGTGTTAACATATGTATTAGTATTTAAAATATAGTAAAAACACATTAATACAAATTCCATTAAAATGGACTAAGCTTAACCAGGACAATATTTGTTTTTTTTTTGTTTGTTTGTTTGTTTTTTTTTTTTTTTTTTTTTGTGTGTGTGTCATGAAATTAATTTCATGATTAAATGCGCCGAAAACATCGAAAAATAATTTATATCTGCACGTTCAAAATAAATTCTGTCATAAAAATACAGAAAGAAAAATAGAAAAGAGTACCGTTGAAACCAATGTTACCGATGAAAACAAAATATATGTGTATATAAATATAAATAGTAGAAAACATATTTCAGTTTTAAGACTTTAAACACACGCTTTTAATTTATGTAATATAACGTCATCCGCATCCGCTGAAGAGATCCGCGATCCAGTCTTAAACAGCATCTACAGTAAAGTATGCAATGGATGTCACTATTGCTGAATAATACATAAATCCAAAAACAGAAGTATCGTCATTCAAGAAACTCGAGTAAAAAAAAAAAAAAAAAAAAAAAAAAAAAAACAGCTATCTAATGATTCATATACCTTCATTTATTTGTAATATTAACATAGATACTTAAAATTAAATTTAGTTTCTAATAGCTCCATGTTTTATCAGAAATCATTCATTTATATTTTTTCAAAAGAGTATTTATTCATTTATTATTCATTCATTATCAGTTATTTCAAAAGAGTTTTATTTTAAGTACATTTTTTCAGTTTTTATGGGAAAATTGCAACAGAAATATATAATTGCTATTTTCCAACTATTTTCTCTTTACTATTTAAGAAATGGAGTACTTGAGTTACCAAAATTAAACAAATGACGCTAAAAACTACAAAAAATTAATATCTGAAAAATAAATGGAGATCCAGTTTTTAATCAAATTGCATTTAAAAGTACTCTTTTCCCCCTAATACGACGGTATCAAAATTGAAAATGTACGATGCTTAGAAGTTTAAAAAATGCAGTAGAGTATTTAAGAGTACGATGATACATTTGCTTCCAAAAAGTAACGTTCCGTTTAAAAAGTTATTTTTTGGAGACGACATTTTATTTATGGGGGAAAGAAATAACATACCGGGGGCTAATAAATAAATACAATCAGAATGTTGTCGGGACTGTGACTTAAAAAGATTTCTCTGTTGTTGTTTTTTTTTTTTTTGGGGGGGGGGGGGGAATTACCGTGTTTTGGCTGTAGATTTTCTGGAAATTTTGAACTTTGGTTCGCAAATTTTTCCTGTTTTTAGGGGAAAAGGAGTATACATAATATTCCGTTTTTAATACTCAAAAGGAACATGCAGCTCAGTAGCCCGAATAGTTATGTGATTTAATGACAATTCAGCTTGAGATCGGAAGATTTAAAGTTACTTTTAATTTAGATTGATGAATTTTCTATTTTTGGAATAGCAAACGGGCAAAACAGACCGTCAAATTTAGTGAATTAAAGAAAAAGAAAGGCGACGAAAGAAAACTTCTGTTCACGGATTATTTTGTTTTATGTTTATTTCTACTCTATCTATATTATAAAAGACAAACACATCTGTACGTAACGCATACGTCATTTTGCGAATGGCAACACTTTGAAATTTGAAATTCGGTTTTGCAATTTTCGCTATTGCAAATTTTTAAACTTCTAAACATATTTTTACACCGTCGTACAGAGAAAAAAATTTGCTTTTAAATGTAATTTGTTTGAAGCTGTATCTCAATTTATTTTTGAGATATTAATTTTTTTGTAGTTTTTAATACAAGTTTTGTAATCGTGGAAATTGAAGTACTCCATTTATATCGAAAGTAAAGGAAAAATAGACATGATTTATTATTTTTATTGATTATATCCTTATTGATGCCATTTTCACATTACAAATAAAAGTATCTTTTTTATAATTTTTGAACAGAAAATGACGTCAGACATTAAACAAAACACGCATTCTTCTTCATAAATCAGTTACATTTCAATATTTTTTATATTACGCTGATACAGAGTTTGAGACGCTAGGCAAAATGATTTAGTGAGTAAAAATGATGTCATATTTAAAACAAAACGATCATTTTTTTTAGATAAAACTAAACATTTGAACAATACTAAATGGCCAATACTATGAGAACTAAAAGCAAATTTCTGATTTTTTTTTTTTTTTTTTTTTTTTTTTTTTTTCGCGGGTACTGAGATTAGAACTTAAAGTTTGCCCGAATTTTCACATGAAAAGTTGTATCGGGCAAACGTGACTTTAAGTTTGAAAATACATTCATTAATAATCTATTGCGCGTTAAAATACTTTCAAATTGTGAATTTGAGTGGTGCGTATGTAAATTATGAGAAATTGAAAATAACATAGAGTTTAGATTTTTGTAGTTTTTAATACAAGTTTTGTAATCGTGGAAATTGAAGTACTCCGATTATATTGAAAGTAAAGGAAAAATAGACATGATTTATTATTTTTATTGATTATATCCTTATTGATGCCATTTTCACATTACAAATAAAAGTAACTTTTTTATAATTTTTGAACAGAAAATGACGTCAGACATTAAACAAAACACGCATTCTTCTTCATAAATCACTTACATTTCAATATTTTTTACATTACGCTGATACCGAGTTTGAGACGCTAGGCAAAATGATTTAGTGAGTAAAAATGATGTCATATTTAAAACAAAACGGTCATTTTTTTTAGATAAAACTAAATATTTGAACAATACTAAATGGCCAATACTATGAGAACTAAAAGCAAATTTCTGATTTTTTTTTTTCGCGGGTACTTAAAGTTTGCCTGAATTTTCACATGAAAAGTTGTATCGGGCAAACGTGACTTTAAGTTTGGAAATACATTCATTAATAATCTATTGCGCGTTAAAATACTTTCAAATTGTGAATTTGAGTGGTGCGTATGTAAATTATGAGAAACTGAAAATAACGTACAGTTTAGATTTTATGGGGTAAAATTTTATGATTTGACAAAGCGAAATAATTTTTACTAATTTTTCATGCCAGAAAAACAACGTAAGAGCCTCAATCGATAACTTCATCATAATTAATCATCTTGATTACATATTCTAATACAGTTTAATTTTTCAATAATTTCAACAGTTGAAGGTTGTGGAAATAATACTTTGGTAATTTTAGGTTAAAAATATTATTTGATTAAGAGTTAGACAACCATTGTAAGATGAATTTTTTATTGTAATTATTTTTGTAGGTTTATTATAAATTTGATCTGACAGCTCCTTTCTAACATTTTAGTTCGTCGAATTTCGACGGGTTCAAACTCGTATATATAAAATCCTAATGAAACGAATTTATGAAACGGGAGTATGAAACGGAAGTATGAATCGACTGATTAAACAACTGATTATGTTTCACGGCGATTTCTCCTAAAATATGGAATAATTTGCGATGAAATTAACACCGAAAATCAATATTGATCCGCAGATTTTAAAACTGGTATTAGAATTTTTAAATTCGAATTAGTTTTCGAAATATTAATTATTTTCGAATTTTATATACATTTTTCTAATGATGGCATCTCGAATTTCAATAATAAAAGATATTTTTTTTTCGCATTTCAAAAAAGGTTATAATTTTAAACTAATTTGGCGACCAAGTTTGGCCTCCCTTAAATCTATGCTAAGAACAATGTTTTTTTTTATTTCGTTATCATTTTATTTAATACAAAATTTGCATTAAGAAAAAAAAAACATTTAAAATTAATGGCTTACACTCCTTTCTTTTTTTTTAAACGAAACGAAAAGAAAAATATTAGGCTCAGATGTCATATACGTACCGGCGTACCAAATTGACGCCACAATGGAGTTATTTTGCCTGACATGGTAACCCGTCTATTGTTGCTTATTCATCAATAAATGTTTATTTACATTTGTTTTCTTTTTATTTAAGAAAAAAATGTTATAAATTGCTTTGTCCATAGTTTTTAATTATTATTTTTTTATTCATTGTTATTTCATTTTAAAAATAATAGAAAAATAATTTAAAAATGCATATATAACTGGTATTCAAAAACGAGGTTTTCGCCAAATTGTCGTAAAAAAAAATAAATGACGCCAAACCCGGTGCTTATATGACATCTGTGTTAAATATTAAGCAAGAAATCATAACATTTAATTTCAAATTCAAAGCAAATGACCAATATCGCCAAATTATATAAATCGCCAAAACATTTGCCAAATTATACAAGTTGACGTAATTGTTTTTTTAAATAACGAAAAAACAAATAAATTAGTATAAAAATTCAAATACAAATAAAGCGTCGAAATAAAAATCACTTGATGGCGTATACACGTGTAACTTCCTTACAGTCTAGTGAATGTTACATTTTCGATCAACCATTATTATCGTTTAATCTTATTGTCCTGCATTTTTTTTTTTTTTTTTTTTTTTTTTTTTTTTTGGTCAATGGGATAACCAAGTAGTACCGTTTTAATTTACCGCTCAAAAAATAAAAAAAAATGCTAACTTACGAGTTAAAAGAAAGGGTACTTTTCCGTTTACGGACACCATTGTCTCCAAGCGTAATAGTTGGCGCAAAATGAAAATCATGTGAATAGAACATTTGAAAAATAAAAGAAAAAACACTGTCGATAGTAAAATGACTCTTTTAAAAATATAACATTTGGAAACTACAGACTTTTATGAACTATTTTACTAAATCACAAATATATACTTAAAATAAATGAACAAATAACTGCTATACAATAAAGTATAGCAAATAATAGCAAATCACAATGTTTCGCTTGTTTTACTATAAAAATCCTTTTCGGGATCAGGGTTGAAATAATTGGCGCATTAGCATACATTTTGGCATGGTGTCCGTATAACGGAAAAATACCAAAAAAAGCTATTGTTGAGATTTGACCCCGGCTAACATAAAAGTACCAAGAATTGTTTGTGATGATGGCAACTTTTATGTAGTTTTTTCGAAAAAATAACTTTGATTGTTTAATCAAAATGGAAACCTTTCTTATGAAAAGCGAAGGAACTGTTAATGATAGTCGCATCACTTAGGCTATTATAATAGAGATTGTTTTCAATTCTAAAAACAGCGCAAAGAATAATAAAAATTCCTAACGATTACAAATTTAGTTACACATGCCTATTAAAAACAGAAAAAAAAACTTTAAAATTACTATTAAATGAGTACGAGCTAAAAGCAGGAAAATATTGAAAATTATGTCTAGAAAATTGTAATTACACATGAGTATTAAAATAGAAAGGAAACTTTAAATTAATAAATACATTAATATGCGTTTAACCCTTTCAGGTGCAAGGTACTTCTATTCGTAAGATATTGAAATCAGTGAATGGCACCGGAATTTATAAACAAATTTCGAAATACGAAAATGCTTTTGTTCACTTACTTAATAAAAGGAAATTTTTCATTCCAATATTCTGGTGCCAATTTGGCATTTAAGAATTAAAATTAAGTAGTCCAAAAATGAACTACCGCCCTTGAAGGGGTTAAAGCAGTAAATTGTAGTTATTAGGTAGATTTCATATGAAATACTACCTATTGGCGTCTTTCCTATGTTGGAATTTCTAAAAAAATTTTGCAGATCTACACCGACCATGACCCCTAGAGCTCAAAACCACCCTCAGTAAAAAACTTTATCTATCTATCTATCTATCTATATATATATCACTTTCTTCTGGACACGATAACTTCCACAATTCCTCACGAATCTCTTCCAAACTGATACATAAAATCAAGGGGCATAAAATCTCGGTCAAGTTCGTTAATGGGTAAAATCGGACCAAGGGGATGGAAATAGGGAGGGGTTCTGTGAAAACCGAAAAAAACCCCATAATTTCTTAAATTTTGTACATATCGAATCAGTTTAAAGTTTTTATTACTTCTAAAAATAGGGCCAAAAATTTATGTATCACAGATTTTTGATAAAGTTAAAAATGGGTTCAAGGGGCGCAAAAAATAGGGTTTTTGGGAGAAAAAAATTCATAACATTGTCAATTCTCAAGATATCAAATCCAATTAATTTTATCATGAATCTCCTTAACATTATCTACAACTTTTATATTCACAAGGTTTTGTTAGGACCAATTCGTACCGCAAAAAAATTAAAAACGAAAACAAAAAGGGCGTTTGAAGAAGAAAAAAATCCATAACTCCGTCAATTCAAAAGATATAAAATCCCCATGAATTTATCATATATCTTCTTAATATTGCCTACAACATTTATATAGACAAGTTTTGGATAGAACCAATCCTTACAGCAAAAACAAATTAAAAATACATAGCGATTGAAGGAAAAAATCATCTTAGTAAGGGTGTATTCAAATCCAAACTGCTTATTTTCTGACTCATTTTACAATTCATTTTTACTCTCAAAGGCTTCCATTTGGTACCTTTTCTTACTCAGAAAATATATAATGTACCGTAATGGTCAATTTTTTGATAGAGGCAGAATATATTTTAAAACATGCTGTCAAAGTGGGCCTTTTGAACCGAATTTCCCGAAGCGGATTGAGTTGTAAAAATCATCGTATTAAGGGAGTATTCAAATCAGTGGCGTGGCGTCCGGTCATCGCACGATGCGGCGATGACCAAGCAATATTTTAAAACTATTAATAAGCTTTTAAAACTCTACGATCCAGTTTTAGCAGAACATTTGGAGTTCATGTATAAGTGAAGGTAAGATTTAAAGTTTCTTTTTTGAACATTCAACTATTGAATTTTAGAATTAATAATTTTTCACCACAAACTTAAATAATTGCGATGACCACCGAAAATTTTCACGCCACGCCACTGATTCAAATCCAAACTGCTTATTTTCTGACTCATTTTTAAATTCATTTTTGCTCTCAAACGCATCCAATTGGTAAATTCGCTTATTCAGAAACTATATAATGCACCGTAATGATCTATTTTTTGACAGAGGCAGAATATATTTCAAAAAATGATGGCAATGTAGGCATTTTGAACGGAATTTCTCGAAACGATTGTGTTAGAAACGAAAAATTGTCTTACTGAGAAAATAATTGTTTTTATATATCAAGTTTTAATTAATTGAACGAAAATTAAAAACACAGGTCGCTTATAAATCTCTGCAAAAAATCACGTCAACAAGTTTCATGTTTTTCCTATTAAAAATGAATATGAAGTTACGCCAGAAAATTTCGAATTGTTGAGCATGGAAAAGTATTTTTTTGAATACCGCCCTAACATGATTCTGATAAAACCAGTTATTATATAAAAATGAATACTTGACTTCGAAATCTTCCTCCGCCTGTAGGCCGGGCCGGCAGGGATTTTTGTAGGAAATTGTATTATGTCAATCTTTCTATAACGCTGTAAAAAAGTACCGGTCGGCAAAGACTCTGTTTACTTAATTCTTTTTATTTTAGCTTCTTTTCAAATGTTTAACTGATCTTCTTTAATCAAACACGAAAACAACCATTGAATGTCTTAACAGCAACTGATTTGGACTTAAGTTTTCGCAATCAAAGGGAATTGAATGGAAACCAGTTTACTGGGAGATCGCTATATGTTTTATCATTTTAATTTAATCTTCTCTAATCTTTTAAAAACCGATCAAATTATCGTGATTTTAGATTTTGCGGTGTCTGAACGGGGGTTGGCGAGCGTAGCTTGCAGGGGGCAGAGCCCCATAGTGTTTATATGTTTATTTTTTTGAGTGTAGATATTGTGAACTGGAAGGCATTTGAGGGAATTAAGGTATGATGCCGCGTACTATCCTTTCACAGGCAAAAATAGATATTTTATAACAAACAGATTTTTTTATAGTAAAATTAACCTCTTCGCCTCCCCCCCTCCCCCCAATGACGATTTTATGGCTGCTTCTATCAGCTATCGTTGATAGCTTAAATTCCGCCAATCAGAGTGCTCTGAAAATAGTTGTTCTCAGATGTCGGGCTTTACCACTACATTTTAAAACACTTAAGAGGGATGATTTACTAAATTTTGGGCTTGTTGTTTTCAATTTCGAATTCCGCTCAGCATTGAAAATAATCCAACTTGTAACGCGATAATCTCTCCTGAATTAGGTGACTGTCAATAGCACATATTTTAGAGCCAACAACATTACGTCGCTGGAAACTTTTATAATTTAAAAATATTTATCTAAACAAAGACAACAGAATGCCAGTAGTTCTTTCAAACCAGTCAGTATTTGAAATAACGTGATTACGGATGAACACGATATTCTAAATATGCAATATATTTAGGTAGTAAAATTTAGCTATCATAAATATACGGATTTCCTTTTTGTGGATTATTTTACATTTTGTACTACTTCATCTATCTCTATACTTAAAAAGCAAATTCAGTGCAAATTGTGGCTACAAAAATTTCATGCGGCTCCACCAACCGAGTCCCATGTATGGTTAATCGGGTATGATACCAAAGATAGGCATTTTGAAATCATGTTAGAAACTAAATTAATTTTAACACAATTATCCTAATTGGTAAATAACTCATATTAGATGTAAATTTCCAACTGGGCGAAAAATGTCCGGACCAGGATTCAAACCAGGGATCTCCTGTCTGAAGCTGCCAGTGTTCTACCATCTGAGCTATCCCGGATGAATCTAGTGGAACTTTTTCACCCAGCTAACCTTAATGATTATAGCATCTGGTCTGAAATCTGGTTCAGCTCAACAGAATAAATCACAGCTATTAGTCCGGGATAGATCAGATGGTAGAGCGCTGGCAGCTTCAGCCAGGAGATCCCTGGTTCGAATCCTGGTCCGGCCATTTTTCGCCCAGTTGGAAATTTACATCTAACATGTTAGAAACTGCTGCTAAATTTGTCACTGAGTGAAATTTTATAATGTTTATTTCCTGAGTCTAACTCGTAGTTTCTAATAAATAATGATTCCTTAATTAGTAGCGACGAATAAAAAAGTAATCGTAGATCATTCTCTAATTTTACTGAGTACCAATTCAGCAGGTTTAAATTAGACATTTGCATTCAAGAGGAATTTGTGAAGATTTGAGAGTATGGATATTATGGAGTTCCTAAAGGTGTGGGCGTCTAATTAATTATAATAGAAAGCATAAAAACTCAAATCTTCTGGTTGGGAAATTTCAATGGTAATCGAGATAATGTCTCCCTTAGCCACCACCTGAATTTATCAATGTCAACTACTAATTGAATATTTCCAACTGAGCCAAAAAAATGCCCAGGCTGACAATCTAACCTAGATCCCTGGCCTACAGGGCCAATACTCAACCGTTTAAGCTAACTGGGCCGACAACCGGTGAGCATATATGACTCAGATAACCCAATTGGTAATAACATCTGGTCTGTGATGTATACAACTCAACAGAATAAACCGCAGGTAAATGAACTCCGTATAAACGATAGGTACGTAGATAAGGTATTATTTAAACACAATCAAACTGATTGGTAAAGTTATCATACGAATTGAACTGCCCGGTTAGATTGAACGTTGGAGTATTGGCCCTGTAGGCCAGGGATCTGGGTTCGATTCCCGGCCTTGCCATTTTTTCGCTCAGTGGGAAATATTCAATTCGTATGATAACTTTACATACCAGATTGATTGTCTTTAAATAATAGTATATCTACGTACCTATCGTTTATATGGAGTTCCTTTACCTGCGGTTTATTCTGTTGAGCTGTCTGCATGGCAGACCACATGTTATTACCAATTAATTTTATGTTACTCTTTCATTAAAATTGTTTTAGTGTGTATTATCTCGTAAGAAAAGAACGTATCGAAATGAAACGTTTGTACACGCGCGGGATTATTTAAGATTTCTTCCCTCCTAGGGAACAAAGAAAAGACATTCTTTCATCCACCTCTTCTTCTCGATCTTCTCGATCATGACCATGAAAGATATAAAGCTTGGCACTTCAGAAGCGTCCTGGAAAATGTATCCTTTTTTTTTTCGGAGAAAAATGTGATTGGGGTGAGATTTACCCCAACGCGTGTGCTTACGGGTTAAATTACAAATGAAATACTACTCAGCGGAATGAGCTGCAATTTTAGATTCGCATATTTAAATACACTGAGAATATATTTCTGTTAAAAATATTCATATGTTTCATTTCCATTTTTTTTTTCAAAAATTGATTTCAAAAAACATATATTTAAAAAAAAATGAATTGTAACGATTAACTTTTCTAACAGAAACCGATTACAAAAAGCTTTAAATATGCGAGTACAAAATTATAGCTTATTTCGGCAATTAGTTTTTAATTCATTCATGAAAAACTACATGCTACGGAATCTATTTTGCAACGTTTACAAATGATTTTATTATTTGGAATTTCAAACTTTCAAAATTCATAATTATTAAACCATTTGCAAAAGGTCTTTCCTCTTGTTACTTAACAACTTACACTAGTCAATCAAAAAGACCCGGATGATAATGATAATCCTATGGGGAAGTTATTTTCAAATATCTCGCTTAAATTTTGATATTTTCGAATGTTTTTTTTTTTTTTTTTTTTTTTTTTTTTTTTTTTTTTTTTTTTTTTTCCATAGAATAGCTGAGGACGATCTACAACCGGGCTAATTTTTACTTTTTCGATTTCGGTTATAGTTTTTTTTTATTATGATAGTTTCAATTTCAGAATCGATTCAAACCGGTTCTGAAAATAAAAGTAATTTTTTTTTTTTTTTTTTTTAATATGAAACCAAAATCAAAAAAGTAAAAACTAGCCCGGTTGTAGATTATCCTATGCAAAAAAAAAAAAAAAAAAAAAAAAAAAATCATTCGAAAATATCAAAACTCAAGCGAGATATTTGAAAATAACTTCCCCATAGGATTAACATTATCATCCGGGTATTTTTGAGTGACTAGTGCAGGCTCTTAAGGTAAACTACAAGGTGTTTACAAATTAGTTGGGCAAAAATAATAAATTATTGAATGAAATCGGCAGGAAAAGAAATTAAAGTACATATTGTTGTAAGATATAAAAATAGTTGAAGTTTTCCATTATTAGAAATGTTCGACTTGACTTCTTTTCCTGACTCTGTAAATTTCCTGGGCACATCCTGTTTCAGTAGATCGATGATACCATGACCCAATAGTATCTCTTTTCGGGGCTCTTTTCTTGTACTCTCGAACAAAATTTCGTCGTACTTGCACAGCAGAATGAGTTTCATGAAAACAAAGACAGCATTTCGTTTTTTACCCGACTGGAAAGAAAGGTAATGTGTTTCATGCGTATGTGTGTATGTGGATTTCTTTATACCCTCGAAACATCCCAACGTCAGGATGGATTTTAATGAATGCGGTCTCTATCAATTCGTCTTAACGCGCCGATGGTTATAGGCTAGGTTTTGTTTTTATAAATTCAAAATGGCGGCTGTAAAATACAAAATGGTGGTAGAGATGAAAAAAATTTACGCACCCTATTGAGTGGCATATCATTGGATAGGTCTTTCAAAATGAAGACGATGTTTCATTGACTATTTTACAGTCAGAAGCTCCGTTAAAATATTATACAACCAGGAAGTTGTGTATGTAGGATCTCTAGCTTTACTGCAACTCTAACCATCATAGACATCTATAGACCTCATCAAAACAGTGTTTATTGATAGGAACTAACAATTAAACAAAATAGGTGGGTAATATAAACAAGTAATATAATAATAAAAAAAATTAAGTCAATTCCTACTTAGGTCAATAAGAGAAATTTTTTGGGCACATTCTTCTTTCCTCTTGAGTGGCGCTCAAAATGACTTGATCAAGAAGAGTGCTCTCTCGGTCTTAAAATACCTTTATCAAGGAGAGGGCTCTATCGATTACTGAAAATAAATTTAATTTAATTAAATTAATTAATTAATATTCGAAAAAAATCTGAGTGTGAACTGAGTGAATTAAGACAAGTGTCATCCACTACAAGTTTAAAAAAATTTATTTGGGCTTGATTGGATGAATAATAAGTATTTTATTAACGATTGAAAATTTGAACAATATATATATATAGCGAAAGTGTGAGCAAGGTAGGTATTGAAAAAGGTTTCACATTGATGAGAAATAATTAATTAGTTCGCTTTTTACGCTGTCGGGATTTTTGATTTTTTAAATTTCATTGTTTATTCAGCACCGTTGTACGTCTCCATTATCGTAATGCCGAGCAAGAATGATTACCGCTCGCTAAGCGATAGCGTTAGTTATGACACCTAACACCATCTATCAATAAACATGGGCACTATTACTACTTGTGTGATTTTCAGCTAGTTAATTTCATTTAATATTTCGGCAGTTCTTAACTTGAGAAAAACTGTATATCAGTGAAGCCAAATATCATATCTGCCCCTACTGATAATTTCGGAGTTCGGTTCAATTTCAGTTTGAAAACGATCCCTTAAGTTTATTTTTAAACTTAAAACGAAAAAATACGTAAGTTCCAGTCAAATGGTAAGTTTCGTGTTTTCCTATGACAATTAGGAAATTTAAATGTAAAAGGGCAGTTTTTTGTAAAAAGAGAAAAAAATATATAATTTGGCTATGCTGCAAAAACTGAATTTGTTATGACAAAGTTTTAATTTTTTGAAATTTTTTAACAAACTATTTTCAATCACTCATACAGATTCATTCGAAAAGTGTGTTTTAATAGCTTTAAAGCATAGTTTTGTATCTTATAAAATTAATTATATTTACCGTCGTAGACTATTTTCTCTTCTTCTATAAAAGTTATTACCATTCTTAATTCAGTCATTTGTTGCTAATTAATACTTCCGAGATCACTATTTAACAATGTATACTATAATATATTTTCTGTTCCTTGAAAATTCAGAAAATGTATATTCACAAATACAATCCAGAACGTCGTTTCCTGTGACTACAGGAAAATAATTAATCGATCTGCGTGTTTAATAATTGAATTGTTACGATCATTAAAGACACAGTTTCCACATTAATAAATACGCTTCGACGAAAACATATAAATTCGTGAATGTGGGGGAGCATTGTAATTAAATGTTTAATAAACAATATGTATTTCAAGAAATATACAGTACAGCAAAGTGTAACTATACGAAGTAAGTGAAAGGAAGAATGGCATTCCAGGCTTCTACAATGATTACTTGAATACCTTATCATATTTAATGAAAAACTAGACTTTGATGCCAAATAATTATTCCGTTGACCAGTTTTCTCGGATAGAAGATATATAATCTTTAATTTCGCTTTAAATGTTATAAAACAAGAGTTGAAAATGCCGGATGAACTATTTTTTAATTAAATGTAAAGTCTTAAGCATCATAGAATAAAAAAATAAATGGAAAAACAGTAAGTATCCGTTATATTTGGTTTATATCACGTCCACCTGCACATAACATACTTTTTTTTGGCTTTCACAGAAAAAAAATACGGTACCTCAATTTTTATGTTAAATTGTTAAATTTGGTTAAAACATGGTTAAATTAAGTTACAATGGTTAGAATAAGTATGTCATATATTATTAATTTTACTATAAATATTGTATGATTCGTATAATTTAACGTTTTAGAAAAGAAATACTCTACATTTATCTCTAGCTTATCATCTCTTTTTGGTTAATTACTTCAGTTTTATCACACAACATGTATTTTCATTGTGTAAGAATATGTGAGATGAAAAAGGAGTAATTTCAAGAGGGTAAAAAGAAAGAAAAGTTATTTATTTGTATGCATCCGCTACAATATTTTATTATGTACGCGATATTCAAGGATCAGTGTATTTATAATTTTCGTGACAGTGTAAGTTGGGAATTTCGCTTTACTCATTGAGGCATGTCCTTGATAAATTATTTGAGCGTCTGGGGACTTTCTTGTATTATTATCAAAGGCTTATAAATCTCAGTATATTTTTGATTTTTTTCTTTGGCAGTTTTGTTCTAAAATACCCTTCAAATTCTTTATTGTAGATAAATCTTAAAACGTAATTCTGTTAGAAATGTTTTCGTGACAGTGTAAGTTGGGAATTCCGCTTTACTCATTGAGGCATGTCCTTGAGAAAGCATTTGAGCGTCTGAGGGCTTTCTTGTATTATTATCAAAGGCTTATAAATCTCAGTATATATTTGATTTTTTTATTTCGCAGTTTTGTACTAAAATACCCTTCAAATTCTTTATTGTAGATAAATCTTAAAACATAATTATGTTAGAAATGTTTTTATCTACAGAAAATAAGGGACCCATTTAGATTTAACAGCAATGTAGAGTTAAACGATAATTGAATTACTAAACACTTAATAGAACTTATGTATAAACGTGTGCGTTATGGTATTAATTTTCCACCTTTTTCAGAAACGTTTCCGAAAGTAACGGAGACCTGTGCTGTACAATACTAACGGAAAGGTTTCAGATTCGAGCAGAAAACTGTTTCGGTTACAATACGTAACATTTCTGATTCGCAATGAAAAGTTTCTGAATATATCGGAAACCTTTCATTACGGATCGGAAAGGTTTCTGAAACCAAATGAAATCTTTCTGAAGACAAAGAAATGTTTCTGAATGTATAGGAAACCTTTTATTACGAATCGAAAAGGTTTCTGAATATATATAGAACCTTTCTGAAGACGAGGATTATTTTAAAATTTACTTTAAAAAGCACAAATAACTGTACTAAAATTACTTGCAGGTGCATACACATAGTATAAAATCATTTATAATACATTAGAAATACATCAAAAATACATTAAATTTTTTAATGTTAATTTTAAGATATTTTCTAATACATTTTTAATAATTTTATATTATGTGCAGTGTACCTGCAAGTAGTTTTAGTACATTTATTTGAGCTTTTTTATATGAATTTTAATTATTTACTCAAGGTGAATTTAGCACTAGTATTTAAACATTCAATTATTGAAGATTATTTTGTGAAAGGGGCTTAGTTTAGTAAAATGGATTTTGTGAAGAAGCCAGTTTTATTAAATGAATTTTTATGAAAGTGTCTTATATGGAAGTTCATTTCTGAATGATCTTTTTTTTTCTGATTTTTTTTTATATATCTGCTTGGATTTATTCTGAAAAAAAAATCAATATTATTATACATTTTTCATAATTTAGATAAAATTTAATGCGTTTTAACATCTCACAGTGATATTTTTTTAACCATGCGGATTAACAAGTAGCATTAAAGTTCTTGAACTGTATTATTATTGAAAATGGAATGATAAATTCTTTCGAAAAGTGTTTTATTTTTTTTAATCATTTATAGCATTATTTTTACTTATTATTTTTACTTATTATTTCAGTTCTTTATTAGTGTTTCTTTGTTGCATAGGCATTTTAATGCATAACATTTTATTATTATTAGTGCATGTAAATAAGATATGATTGCAACTGATGTTATTGTTGATTCAATATCGGATTATGCTTTTCACAGCATAATCTTAATAAATTAAAATGCCTTATAACTTAAAGCAAGAAATTTTGCATACTATATTTTCATAAAATAAACTGATGGTTAATAATCTAGAAGTTTTCAATTTCGTTTATTGTAAAGTGCATAAGTTAAATAACAACAATAGTATCTTTTTTTTTTTCTCAATTCAGTCTTGCAAAATCAGAAGAACGCATTTTTCTTTTCAAGCAAGAACATTTAGATGAACAAGTAAAATTCAAATCGCAAAAAAAAATGCAATGGTTAATTTTTTCGAAGCATTAAAAAAAAGTGTGTGTGTGTGTGGGGGGGGGGGGGGGGGAGGAGTTTTCATATCTGAACCTGACTACTAAACAAGTTAATGATCTTAAAACGATTTTTTTTATTTTTCTATCAAAATTTGAGAGGGAAAAAGGTAAATATAAAATATTAATTAGATAAACAGAGTATGTTTAACATTATCCGATACATTTATAATGCGTACACCGTAACTTAATTTATATATAACGAAAATATACTGAAATAATTAGAAGTAAAATATTATTACATTAAAAATATACATATAGTTGAATTATTGATACCTGTATTATGTGTTGTTATTGACATATAAACGCTATTACGAATTTTTGAAAGCTTTTTAGGAAACAGCAAAACAAATGAATCAATTTTATTTACTATAATGGTTTATAAAAATAAATCTTATAATTGTAAGAATAGTTTTCTGTTTATTGTTACTCCCAATACCGTATTTTTTACATAAAAGCAATCAATAATAAAGAAGTAAAATGACAATGAACATTCAGCTTGTTTGATTAAAATATAATACATAAATTTTCTTTTAAGTTATAACGCATTTAATAATTTGTTAAGAACACGCTGTGAAAAGGAGAATACGATACCGCAATTAGTATGAACATCAAGTTTATGTATGTTATCTTATTTGCATGCACACATCTATATATATTATAATAAAAAAACAGACAGAACAAAGTCTGATATATTAAAAAATAAATAGGTTCTTAATTTTTTTTCGTGTATTACAACAAAGAAAACTAATAAAGAAGTAAGTAATAATAAATAATAGTATGTAAAAGTAATACAGTAGATGATTTAAAAAAAAAACACTTACCCAGAATTACGATCGTTACGTCTTCAATAATACTAAATTTCCAAAGCTCTGAAAAATCCATTGGTAATGTCCAAGGTACATTTTTTGCATAATTTTAAAACACAAAAAATACCCACAAAATACAACAAAAATGTTATAATATTGTTTTTGTTTTCAAATTAAAAGCGAATTGTGGTAAACGTAAAGTTTCCTAAGACGCCATCTCATACACACGAGTTGACTTTCGATTTAGGCGCTTGCTTCCGGTTTCAGCGTAAGGAGATATAGTGGTAAAATATTTGGAGAGCAAACGTACAGGCGCTTTCACTGTTTCACGGAAAGTAAACTGAAACACTCAGGAACGTTCCGGGTTTTTTCGGAAAATAGAAATAACTCTCACATATCCGATAATATCAGAAACGTTCCTGTTAGAATACTAAACGGGACCACTATTTTTTACAGTACTTAAAATTTGTCGTTATCTTTTAATCATCTAAAACCATTTTCGGCAACTGCTGAACTACGGTTCACATCCGGGCCGCGGAAGGTCGAAACCTGGGCCGCCGAAAAATATATTGCAAATGCAGAATTTTTTTCATTTTCCAACAATTCCTGAATGTAAAAAGAAGAATTCTGAAATACATGCTGCAGTGTTTCTAAGTTTTTTGTTAGATCTTGTAAGGAATTTGAAGCAAGATTTCAAGACTTTGGAGAGATAGGTAACTCGTCTCAATTTTTTTAAATCGCCTTATGAAGTTGCCCCAGCTGCATAATGGACTGGTGTGGCTGCGAAGTTTTTCAGTCCTTGGTAAATCTTTACTTCAAATGGAGATGTTTGACTTCAAGAATATATTTCCTTGCAAATATATAAAACTGAATCCTTTGAAGAATTTTGGCGTAAACATGTCTCAGAAAAATAGGAAAATTGCAAAAAACTAGCTGTTAACCTAGCTACTATATTTGGATTCACATATGTATGTGAAAGAAATTTCTCCAAAATGAATTTTTTGAAGAACAAATATCATTCGAGATTGACGGACGCCCACTTTGAAGACACTCTTCATACTATCTGTTCACCACGTGAACCAAACTATAAAAAAAATGGCTCAAGACCGCAATTGTAATTTTTCACGTAAAGTTTTTAACAACGAGGGCATTTCGAAAAGTAAAGATACACCGTACGCCGGAGGAAAAGAAAAGTTTTGGGAAGCAAGTTGGCAACACAGGTGTTAACCTTCAACCATTAGCTTTCTCCTCGCGGTCGTTCGACATTTCAACGTTGATTCTGGTTGGAGTAGGTCGTGTTTAAAATGGTTCCGCCGATTCAGAATCCCGCCAAATGCGAAGTGTGCTCCGTCATACGTTCTTCATGCAAGAAGTCAGCGACCAGCGGATATTCGCAAAGAAATTGTTTCTGTTTATGGGAACATTATGAATCGACAAAATGTAACGAAATGGTGTCGTCATTTCTCTGAAGGTAGGACCGATGTTCATGACGAACAAAGAACAGGTCGGCCATCTATGATCTCTGATGCCCTTCTTCAGAGAACGGAGGAAGCAATTCGTGCGAATAGACGTCTCCTGTTACCTGAAGTCACATCTTCGAGGAAAATCATTCCACGACGATGATGAGATCAAAGATGAAATTAAAATGTTGTTCCTACAACAGGCGGAAACCTTCTATGACTGTGGGATACAAAAGCTTGTGCCCCGACTTAACAAATGTTTGGATAACGGAGGTGATTATGTCGAAAAATAATAAATAATCCAGTTAATAAGATATAACTTACGTTTTCTAAATAAATGTTTTTTAAAGGAATGCGAGCCATTGTATCTTTAATTTTGGAAATGCCCTCGTAATACCTGCCTTTTATATTTTGTTATGTGTATGCAAAAATTTTCAGAACATATATCTGTGTATGTAGTAATTTTTCAGGATGAATACCAGACTTTTCTATTTTATATTAATGTATGTGTATGTAAAAATAACAATTCAAAAGTAATAAGTATTTATATTACTTATATGTGTTTTTTTTTTCTCTGGACCTCGATAAAATTTTTCAAAAGTATTCGGACCCCACTTAAAATTACTTTCCTACCCCTGATCTAAAAAATTAACAGTAATACTGTTTTTCGCACAATTTTAATTTATTATTACTTTACAAATCTGAAGGAACGATTTATTCTCGTAATAATTCAAAATTAGGTTTTACATAAAGTTATTTCAGATTCATTCAAAATGTAAACTAATTATGCAAAGTAATGTAATCCTAAATATTTTCTTATGTCCCTGAATGTATGCCCCCTTCTTATGTCCCTGGAAGTCTGCATTTTCCTAATTACGTATTTAAGTTTAGAGTTCTGTATTAAGTTTACTTAAGTACATCTAATAACGTCACGGATTTCTCATTTGAATACAGTCTTTGAATAATATATACATAATTTTCGGAATTGGAAGAGAGTTATAATGAAAGCTAAAATATTATACAAGTGATAAATCCGAAAACAAAATACAACAAAGAATTGAAATTACTTAAAAGTATTTTTACATATATTTTGGATTATATTATAATGTGTTCTATAACTTTAAACGCATTAGTTAAAAGTTTTATATGTTAACCTCACATTATCTTCGATGATGTCAAATAAGTCTGGATAAAATTTCTGAAGTACAGCGAAAATGTAGATGATATTTAAATATTACTTTTCCTACGTTCAAAAGCTGCTTTTCATGCAATGTTTATGCTACATTAAAATAAAATTTGATTACACAATATTACTACATAAAACAAACTTTGGCCAAAATAATCTACATTAAAATAAATGATGTTTATATTATGCTACATTAAATAAAATCTTGGTACTGCACAGATGAAGAAAAAAATATTCTTACAAATGTTCATTGAAATAAAAACAGCATTAAATAAATCAAAGCGGTTTATGGATGTCTGCCAGCTTTTTTGATGACTACATTCCAAGTTAACAAACTAGAGATATTTATAATTAATATTTTTATAGTGGGCGAAAAAAATTTGACTTAAGCTTTTCATATCCACAATTGTACTTTTCATGCATTACATGTAAAAGCAATTACATTTTATTTTAGTCACCTCTTAAAAAAAAAAAATACTATTTAAGAAAATTGTTTCTATAATTCGGCTAACATTATTTTTATGTACAGCAAATTCAAGTTGTTTTTAACAAACTAGAAAATAAGAGGCCCACTAATATTTAACAGTTATTTAGAGTAAAATGTCAATTATATTACTATTTCTTAGGGTTTATATTATGTATAAAAGTAAGCGTCATTGTATCAATTTTCTATAAAATGTATTGTTATATTCTATTTATCTAGAAAATTAACGGCAATTTTTTTCTTAAAATAGTATTTTAATATCTTTTCAAATATGAATGAAAAATTTACTTCCATGAAAATTCAAAACTAAGTATTAAATAAACTTACTAGCCGGTCTCGTTTAAAGAGTGGTCATGCCTCCTGAAGAGTACAACCAGGACATCGCCTGGGGCCCAGAAATTTCGTTTTACATGCAAACGAAAAATAAATAAATAAATACTTTATTTTAAATTATACAAATATAACTAGTAAAAATATCATAAAAGCATGCGAATAAAGTTTTCTCGCTTTAAATAATAATTTTACTTCATGATATCTTCCACTATATTTTATATAAAGATTGAAATCTGATAGCTAAAAATGAAAGTGTAAAAACAATTTATAAATGGGAAACAAAAATTCTTCAAAAACGTATTACGCAAAATATTCAATTAAAAAAAAACAGTAATAATTGTTTTTATTCATCAAATCATTCATTATTCAGTTTAAAACCGATGTTGGCGACTAAATTTCTAAAATAGATCTAAAATCGCTGAAATAAGCGTTTAACTATTTCTTTAGTAGATTTCTTATGTTGAATTGCACGCTCCTACCTAATGCTGCTGCTGAGATATTGTGAAATGACCAAATATTTTAGACTCCACATTTAGCAATCTTTAGTGTTTGAATTTCTAAAATCGCTGAAATACATATTTAAGTATTTTTAGAAGATTTAGTATCCTGAAATTCTTCTTTCAGAGAGTGTACCAATAATGTAAAAAAAAAAAAAAAAAAAAAAAAAATTAAATCCGCCGGTACACTCCAATTGTATTAAATAAACGAATTACAGAAGAAAAAATTATTTTATCAGTATTTAAATGCTGCCCTTACTTGGTCAATTCTTTATGGTGTTTGATGTTTACTAATAAACTAGGTGACCCAACCGGCGCGACGCGGCGTTGCCCGGTCCGAGATGAATGGTCTTTAAATGAACCTCAAAATTGTAAGATTTCACACCTTTAACTCCATTTTGTCTGAATTTAAAATTTTAAATGAAAAACTCCAGATAAAATATTGAATTTAAAATACTATACCATTTGGCATTTTATTTTCTGTGCAATTCGATTTTTGGAGTCTATGTGACCGAAAGCGAGCGAAACCACGAAGAAATAGTCAGATTTTTACTGATTTCGTCGAAATGTTCTCACATTTTATTTTGTAGAAGATATTTCTACCAGTCCGTACGTTTCAAAATTTATGTATGTGATATAAATCTGGTCTATTGAGATGCTGTAAAAAGTTTGGGTTAAAATAGAGACGTTTAATTACATTTTGCGTAGAAAAATTATCGTCTCCTTGATGCGCAAAATGACATGAGTTCATCGGTGTATTAAAATTCATATTTTTTAAAACCGATCACACTATATATTAGAAAATTATTTGAGCTTTAAGAACATATTTATAGTTTGTAGGAACTTTTAAAATTGCGCCCACGTGGGAGAAATTGTTTTAAAGAAAATAGACACTTTTTCATTTTCTTTTTCAGAGTTAAGTGCGACATTTGCTTGAATTAATTGCGCGATTGAGACATAAAAGAGGGATCTTTTAGAATATGCTATTCGTTTTTAAATTTACTAAGCAGTTTAGTGGATTTTACTTAATAAGTAATAACATTTATCCCCCCATCCCCAAATTCCTTTTTTTCGGTCTTCATTTTATGCCGATGCGTAAATAAGGTTTCTTCGTGTGCGGCAGAGCTTTTTTTCATCTCGCCACAACCGTGATGAGCTTTCAATGACAGTGACTGTCGATGTTTAAGTAATAGCTCAACTATTTGTTAGAAATTTAAAATTATGAATCTCAGGTTCATGAGGAGACACTTTTGGACCTCATTAAAATTTTCAGCCTCGTAGGTGCCGTAGATTTTGCAAGCCATCGCATACAGACATACACACACAGAGACAGAGCGAAACTTCCTTTTATTAGTATAAATACTAGCTCACACGAAAAAAACCCTTATCATAATATTTAATGTATAATATATTAATTACATTCTGTAATTTAACATTCTCTTTTGAAATACATTCAGATGTTTAATGTGTTTCTGCAACGATTAATGCTTTTTCTTGTTTTTTTTTTTCAAATTACATTATTAAATATTATTTGTACTACGCAGCTTTAATAACCAACATTAGCTGTTGTTGCACTCTTCCTTAGTCCACAAGCTGATGATTTTCCCGGATCTACGATCACCGCTCGTTCAGACTTCGAAAAAATGTTATTTTATTTGATAGGCTGACACCAACGATATAGGGTAGGGGAGTACACAGTGAGACATGGTACACAGTGAGACAGCAGCCACTTTGACATATAGCTGTAACTTCAAGCTGGCATACTCACATAACGACCTCATCTTATGCAACTTATGTAGTCTCATCTTATGTAGTTTCGGCACTTCAGTTACTCGTCTGACAAAATAGTAAATAATTCCTTATTTTATAGTGGTTAAAGTTACATAAACGTCTATTTTAGAGTTTATTTCCTTTAATATGACATATATTTACTTAACCATACCTAGCTATATCTAATAATAGACTATTTCGGCAAAACGACAGAAACTTTTTAAAGTGATGAAATTGATGTAACACATGTGGCATCCATTTTGCTACAACGTAACGAAAGTACACAGTGAGACACACAGTTGTAGTATACAGTGAGACGCGTCTTATTGTGTACCTACTATGTGGTTCTGATTTTTAAAAAAATATTAATAAAAGAAGGTTTTTTTCTCTCTTTCTTTCTCTCTCTGTGTGTGGGCGTGCGATAGCTAGGGAAATTTACTAAACGTAATTAAAAATTTGCTGAAAATTTGCATGAAAGTAGCCCAAGGGCTGCCATTGTCCACCCGAGACTCATATTTTTAATATTTTGAAAATCTAGAAATATTAGTTAGAAATCATAAACAGCAGAAAATTATTGATAGAGTGTAAAAATCTATGATTTATGAAAATATATACATTGTCTCACCGTGTACTACTTGTGGTACACAGTGAGACAATTTTCGATACTCCGTTATGCTGGTTCTATGCTTTTATAAATAACTTTTTTTAAACCATTTATACAGTAATGTGTAGCGCAATTGTGTAGCTTAAAGATGTAGCAAAACAAAATTCAAAAGAATAAAAATCGTTGTCATTTGTTAAGTAATAATAATTTTCGTCTCACTGTGTACTACCCTCCCCTAAATATGTGATATCGGACACGATGTGAGAAGGATTATAAAAAAAAGTTGCTTAACTTATTCAATTAATAATAAAGGACATTTTTTTTTACCGATTACTTACATGGAAACAAAGCTGTATTTACATTTAAAGGCTCTGTTATAGATGATCCGACCCGGTATTAAGTTATATTTCAAATACCTTCTAGGTATTGGGTCAGCTTATTAAATTACACTATTACCTTCTTACCCTAATTTATTCATATGTTTATCGGAGGACCACACTGGACCTCACGTTGCGTAGACTTTCTCCGCTTTAGATTCAAGCCCATTTTGGGAACACACCCCACTCCACTCCCGAGAAGTCAGCCAAACACACTACAGCCTCACTTCTTGAGGTCTTCCCCAGATCTCCCCGTTTCTCTCTCTGCGAGCACTTAAAAATCGGAATCCGGGGTTTTCTTCGTTCCAACAGGGGCGCCTTTTTCTTATCTAAAACTACCTCCTCCATTTCACATCTCACTTCTCACTAGATAGCCCGCGAACTTCTTTGATTGCCTTATCTGTGGTATGTGTTCTTGAATAGAAAAGGAAGCTGGAATTTATTGATACGATGAAGCTTGTTTATACAAAAATATCCAACTATAATAACTCGTATCAGCTTTGAGATAAAGAAAATATTATTTTAAACCCCACGTACGCAGAAAGTGATACATATGAAATACAATAAAAAAGGGAAAAGATAATATCAGATAATGGTAATCTTAATTAGTTAGCTGCTTATTAGTGTCAGACACCTGACAGTATTTTCTAAAATTCTAAAATTTGGAAAAATTAAATTACTTTTAAAAAGAATGTAAAAATAATAAAATACTTCAAAAAATTTTGTTTTGTACATTTTCTATTTACTTTGTTTAGATTTTTTTTCTTCCTAAACTAAACGGAAGTGGCGATATGAATAAAACAGCTAAAATATATAATTATAGTTCAAGACATTTGACTGCATTTATTACTCTTTGGGGTGAAGAAAATATGGGAAAAAATCGTATTCATGACGAATATTCTTCAGATAAAACTGATGCTATTTCCATCATCTAAAGCAATAATCAAATCATCAGCTATGAACCAGATCTATTCTGCACTTAAGCAGTTCAATCTTTTGCAAGATATTAACGGCTTGTAAAAAAATATAATCAAATGCGTCTGCCAAAATTACTCTTAGGCATACTTGCCAACTTTCAGCTAAACTTCCGTCAATGCAAGTTACTGTTACGTGAAGAAAAAAATCTAATTTATAGAAACTATTTTTTTTTAAATAACTAACACTGTCACCGCCGCTGCCGTCAATAATATTTTTGTGACCGGGGGTCTTTCTTCGGTAATATAAAGAGAACTCCTGCATGCAAGAATATGAAAATTAATAGTATTACAGAAAAATCTTTGAAAAACACGCTGAAGTAGACAGTTCTTTAACCGAATAATTATTTTAATTGATATTTTTATCATAGTTTAGTAAAGTCTACTATTTCTTCAGAGTAAAAATTTATTTACTATTAAAAAAAATTTCAAATTAGAATTAAATGATTACGTGTTAAAAGCAAGAAGATATTAAAAATTCTATATACACGTGAATATTAAAAAAGAAAGAAAACTTTAAAATATTAAATTCATTGATATGTGTCGAAAACAGTAAATGGGGGAAATTACGTCATATTTAAAATGGCCAAATAATAACCTTGCCAAACAGTTTAAATTAAAAAATATCCTTACTCGAGACATTTATTTTTTATTTCGAGATAATTTATCTATTGTTCACAATTATAAGACAACGCAAATAATAATATTCCCTTTCTAAAATTGGATCTATTTTTAAGTGAATGTTAAAAAGAGAATAGAAACTTTTGTGAAAATTACGTCAGATTTAAAATGATGCATTTAAAATGTCTTATTCAAAACAATTTTCTTATAGCGTTGTTAAAAATACATGGAAGCAAAGATTCTGTTGACTTAGTTCATGTTATATTAGCTGATTCTCAAATGTTTAACTTATCTTATTTATTGAAAGACAAAAAATAGCCATTAGATGTCTTACCAGCAGCTGATTCGGCCATAAAACCACACAGTAAAAGGGAAATGAATGGAAACCCATATACTCGGAGATAGCTACTTTTTTAAAAATTATAACTCCAACTTATGTAAATTTTTTGAAGCCGATCAAATTAGCCTGTTTTCACAGTCTTTCGTGTCGGAGCGGGGGTTGGCTAGCATATCTCGTAGGGGTTAAACCTCCTAGTTCAGTTAAAAAATGATTACATTTCTTTTTTCCATTTAAGACAAAGATGGAAGTTTTTGTTTTGTTTGTTGGAACATGGCTTGCCTCTACAAAGAAGATCATATTGAAAGTCAGTCTGATGAAAACTATAAAAAACTGCAAAACTACGATAATTAAATTTCCCTTATTTAAAGTTAGTACATATAAACTAATAAATGCATATATCATGCCTAATTATAATAATAATGCTAATGTCACTATAATTTATTTTACGTTACTATAATAAAATCATAAAACCTAATCAAAATTATTAATTTAAGACTAATTTCGTGCCAAATGTTTTAATTAAGTAGTAGAAATGATGAACCCGTATCAACAAAATTTCAAAATCTTCTGTTCTTCTCGTCATCATCATTGCTAGCAAGATTGGTAGTATAATTCTAACTTTAAGTAATTTAATGAAATAAGCAATTGTAATGCTTCAGACTCAATACAACATACTAATATATAGTTATACAGTAAAATGCCAAACTGATTGGTTTAATTCGCGGATATGATGTAGACTTACAGGTAAAATTAATCAGTTGTTAGGTCTACATTTTCTCAAGAATGGTATCAGTGGATAGCTTTTGCCATGGTGATTAAGAAAAATATCGGAGCAATCATTTCGAATCTAACCTTTCGAAAGATACTGGTGAATTTCTTGCGTGACCTCGTACATCCAGAAAAATATCAAATAAGCTCCATTACCTCAAATCTTTTATAGCTGAAATTATTTTACCATGAGAATCTGAGGAAATATAGTCATTGTTCGCCCAAATCCATCCGTTCACAAGATACCTGTTAATTTATAGCGTGACGCCATATATAAAGAGAGATAGAAAAGAAACATCAAATGCTGTATAAATGGAAAGATTTTACTATAAGAATCGAGATAAGTACAGGAATTACCCGCCCAAATTCAGCCGTTCACTATATACATGTTAATTTATAACGTAGCACCATACTTATAGAAATATAGAAAAGAAATTTCAAATTTTATATCATTGGAAAGATTTTATTATAAGATTCTAGATAATTATAGGAATTACCCGTTCAATAGATACATGTTAATTTCTTACGTGATGCCATTCATAAAGAATAATAAAATTGAAACTTCAAATATTACATCGATGGAAATATTTTACTATAAGAATCGAGATAATTATAGGAATTATCCGTCCAAATTCAGCCGTTCACTAGATATGCGTTAATTTTTTACGTGACGCCATTCATAACGAAAAATAGAAAAGAAAAGAAACTTCAAATGTTACATCGATGGAAGATTTTACTATAAGAATCGAGACAATTAGAAGAATGACCCGCCTAAATGCAACCGTTCACGAGATTCGTGTTAATTTCTTGCGTGACGCCATATATAACGAAAAATATTAAAGAAACTTCAAATATAATATATTTGGGAAGATATTACTATAGGAATCGACATAATTATAGGAACTACCCGCCCAAATTCAACCGTTCACGAGATGCTTGTTAATTTCTTACGTGACGCCATACATACAGAAAATAGAAAAGAAACCTCAAACGTTGTATCGTGCGAAAGATTTTACTGTAAGAATCGTTATAATTATAGGAATTACCCTCCCAAATTCAACAGTTCACTTAATACGGGCAATAATCTTTGTATGACATCATATATATACATAAAAATGAATTCCGATTTCTTCAAAAATGTTATAGTTCGAAAGCTCTTTTCAGACCGGATATATCGTTCCTAAACTTTCCTTGATTATTATGATAAGAACCTACAACTATACCAGTAACGATGAAATATTTATTTTCTTTATGCATCACACATTGGAATAAACGTGTCCTTAGATCCGTAAGGCGGGCAAACATTTTTGCGTGACGTCATAAGTAAAAAAAAAAAAAAAAATGAAATCCAATTTCTTCAAAAGTGTTATAGTTCGAAAGCTCTTTTCGGACCGGATGTATCTTTCCTAATCTTTCCTTGATTATCATGATAAGAACCTACAACGATACCGGTAACGATGATATATTTATTTTCTTTATGCATCACGCAATGGAAGAAATGCGTCCTTAGATCTGTAATGAGGGTAAGCATTTTTGCGTGGCGTCATACATAAAAAAAATGAAATCCAATGTCTTCAAAATTGTTATCGTTCGAAAGCTCCTTTCAGACCGAATGTATCGTTCCTAAACTTTCTTTGATTATCATGATAAGAACCTACAACGATACCAGTAACGATGATATATTTATTTTCTTTATGCATCACGCAATGGATGAAATGCGTCCTTAGATCTGTAATGCGGGCAGGCATTTTTGCGTGGCGTAATACATAAAAAAATAAACGGTCAAGTGCGAGCATTACTCGCGCACAGAGGGTTCCGTACAATAAATATACGGATTTGTAATTGTATTAAAAAAAAAGTTGCTAAAAGAATACTAAGACTTTTTAAAAAACTATATAACGTAGGGTTGGGTATAACTGTATATATTAGGAAAGTGTAATCGGGTATACCATGAAAGTTCAAAGAGATATATGGAACAATATCAAATATAGCTATTCGTATAACTCTTTTTTTAATATTATCCTAATCTGTTTATGATGAACTTAATTCGGTACTGACAATAAAGGCAGTGCATAGTTAAACTTCATCTGGCACTTCATGAAACTAAATTCAGCGTAGTAATAACCTTTATTTCTACAGTGCATCTAAAACAAAACCTTTGTTCAAAGTTTAAATTTGGCATTGTGGTAAGCGCGCTTCGAATTGAGGTCTCAGAGTTGCAACGCCGCCTTGGTCAGTGCCGCGTTTTTCCAGATAGGTGTTTAATTAACTTTTAAAGTCACTCGAGGCGTATTGAGATATACAATCAATGCAAACTATCGCGAAACTCACAGTATTTATGCGATTCATAATTAAATATTTCGAGGACGATGCCCTTAAAAAACGGACACCTAATTTTAATTCCAAAACAGACAAATGGCACCAAGAATACTTACTTAATTAAAATTTTCCTTTTATCATGTACGTGAAAATAAGCAAGTTCGCATTTTCTAATAAATTCGTTTATAAATTCTGGTGCCAGTTTATTATTTCATAAGTTTATAAATAGAATTACTCCGTGCCGGAAAGGATTAAGTGGTCGCAGGACTCTTAAAGCTTCAAAATTTAAGAAATTTTATTTTTTTTAGATGTTAAACTCCTATCTTTTCTGAATATTTTGATATAATTGTTTCCTTGAAATTCCCATTAGAACAGAAATTTTGGCTTTTAGAATTATACCCGCTCAATAGCTGAAGCGGCGTTTTCGCAACTTTAAAGTCATTATTTTCCAAATGGCGTTTTTGGGTATAACGCAAAGGATACCCCAAAAACTTCTAAATATTTTTCATGAAATTTTCAAAATATATATTCCATGTTATTCTGTATAAACTGAACCTAAAATTTCCTTTTTATTACTCAAAAAAATATTTTTTAGGTGATTTTGCTATTGAAATTTTCAAAATTTTGTGCTAGCTAAATGCAGCATTGCATTAAAAATATAAAAATGCTTTAAATTCAAATTTATTTAAGTTCAGGGAAATTATTACAATCTGAAGTATAAGTAAGCACCAAAATTTTCATTCTAGTTGCGATATTTATTTTGTAATCCTGCGCGTAAACTGTTATGCCAATTTTTTGTTCGACAAATGACTAACAGTTTCGAGCCCCCTATAAATACTAATTCCGTATCTTGCAATTTTTTAAATACATGAAACGAAAGAACATACTTATATCTTTCATTCCAATTAAAATTGTGTTTTAAAATCATATACATTTTAAGACATTAAATGTTGAAAATGGTCTTTTTTTCATTTTTTCCACTTTTTAGAGTCCCGAGACCCCTTAAATTAGTATGTTTTTAACAATTTGACGCTTATTGCTTTTATACTGTTACTGGACATTACATTACACATATATATCATTAAAAGTCGTTAACTAGGCATAGAGTACGCCGACCTGTCCTTGTGTATGTCCAAACTGATCGTACCTTTAAGGGTTAATATCTCAGCTAATTACCGATGATTTTTTTCGAAAATCATTATCAACAAAGCTTTTATTCTTCTGCAACGATAGGTATATTCAGCGATGCTTAACAATTTTTCTGAATGCCCGTAAATCGAAATTTGTGTATAACAGAAAAATGCTAATTACTCAAAAACTATGTGACCTAATGTAATCGCTATAATTTTCCGGAAAGGTATATATTAAAGTCTACTACCTCTAATTTTTTGCATAATTTTAGTTTCAGTAGATTCGGAATTAGACGGGGGGGGGGGGCATATTTTTGCTCTACATTTTCAACAATATCTTTGAAAATATAATACCTAAAATTAAAAGGAATGTATTTTTGAGTTCAGCGTTACAAAAGCTTTCACAGGATACCCCAGATGATATACAAAGAAAAGTTTTTTTTTTAAGTAGCATAATTAGCCCCTCTACTTTTTTACTAAATATATTTATGAATGTTTATTAATCTGAAAATATGTGGGTCAATGGTCTTTATTACTTCCCCGAATTTGAACTTTCCACGTTCCATAGTTTACGATTAAAATGGCTGTGACAGACAGACAGACAGACAGACGGACAGACACAGGAGGGATCTTATAATGGTTCCGTTTTTACTTTTTAAGTACGGAACCCTAAAAATGAAATCCAATTTCTTCAAAAGTGTTATAGTTCGAAAGCTCTTTTCAGACCGGATTTATCGTTCTAAACTTTCCTTGATTATCATGAGAAGAACCTACAACGATACCAGTAACGATGATATATTTATTTTCTTTATGAATCACGCAATGGAAGAAATGTGTCCTTAGATCGGTAATGCGGGCAAGCATTTTTGCGTGACGTCATACATAAAAAAAAAAAAAGTGAAATCCAATTTCTTCAAAAGTGTTATAGTTTCAAAGCTCTTTTCAGACCGGATGTATCGCTCTAAACTTTCCGTGATTATCATGATAAGAACCTACAACGATACCAATAAAGATAAAATATATATATTTTTTCTTCATGCATCATGCAATGGAAGAAAAGGGCCCATAGATCGTTAACTTTAGCTTTGGTAATCCGTTTTGAGACGCATAGTTTTCGTACGCTACTTGTCCGAATAATAAGAACTTTCTAACGATACTTTTTTTTGTAGAAATCCGATTTAATTTTGATTTTGATTTTTGTATGATGTCACAGAAGAAATTTGCCCGTATCTCGTAAAAGTTTGGATTCGGGCGGATAGTTTCGGTATATCTCTTGATTCTTATAGAAGTAACTTTCCAACGATAGCACTCCTGACGCAATTCAAACGTATAAGAGTGTTTTCTCCCTAGTTCGAAGTACGTCTCAAACTTTTTAAAATTATTGCAGTGCACGCCAAAACCATCGGAGTTTATATTTTAGATCATTGAACTTTTAGAATTACAACTGCTTGACAATTTAACCTCTTCACGCCCTTGGCCATATATGTGAACGTTTAGTTTTTTAATAATTATAAGTAATTAAAGGAACAACAATATTATCATAACTTATTCACTACAGAATCTCGCAATAAGAGAAGTAAAAATTTTATATTTTGGCTGCTCTGGTAAATTTATTTCTGATGTTAGAGATATAAAAAAAGCGTGAAGAAATTTTTCAGCAGTCAGTGTAGTTGGATTATTTGAAGAAATCGTTAACATTTGATAAATAATAATATCAGATATATTCAATATATTAAGTTTTAATAATTTGTAGAAATTTAAAAAAGAAATTTACTGTTAGTTTTTAGGTGCGTTCGTAATTATTTAAATACGTAGCACCTATAGTCGTCGTTCAGTCCGTCTGTCCGTCCGCATATAACAGAGCAAAAACTACCCAACCGAATGGTCTGAAATTTTAAATATATGATTGTTTCAAAATTTTGTCGAGCCATTTAAAATTTTATGAAAATCTGATGCATAGTTTAATTACAGGGACAGTCAAAAGCTTTTCTTTACATTACGGCCAATGGGGAAAATTATTGCAAGTGCATTTTAATGATCATTACAGCCCTCCGAATGGTCTGAAATTTTAAATATATAATTATTTCAAAATTTTGTCGAGCCATTTCAAATTTTATGAAAATCGGATGCATAGTTTAATGACAGGGACAGTCAAAACTTTTTCGTTACATTACGGGGAATGGGAAAAAAAAATTTTTTTTTTGGAAGGGCATTTTAATAAGGTTACAGACTATGCACTTATGAAGTGCAAAAAAATATACATTCAGTACAATATGGGGTACAAAAAACAATTATAAAACTAGTTATAGTACAAACGCACCTCATTTGCCACGCTTGACGAGCAATTTCCAACTTGTTTATTTTATAAGCAATCATTTCACTCATAAATTACCATTAACGCTCAGTAATGACAAACGAGGACATTATTATTTTTTGTGTCTGTGAATTTTTACTGTTTTTCTCTCTTTTTTTGTTGCTTTTTGAATTCCTATTAATATAAAATGAATAAATCGTCAGAAAAAAAAAAATAAGTCTTTCTTTTTCACACCATGAAAAAATCGTCCCTGAAGACTTTAACCCTTTTCGGTGTGCAGTAATTTTGTTTATAATTTTATGAAATAATGGACCGACACCAGAATTTCTAAACGAATTTATTTTAAAATTCGAACTTGCTTATTACATTATAAAAACAGTGCTGTCTAGAAATTCCACCTTGTCAGATACCCAACCTGCCATGCATCCGGGGATGTGGGACATAGGTCCCGGGCTCCTCGCAAAATATCTTCGAATCGTCGTCATCATTATAAAAAGAAAATTATAATTGATATTCTGGGTGCCAGTAAAATAAAAATAGGGTATCCATTTTTAAGGACACCGTCCTCGAGATTGTTAAAAGAAGCTAGTTATACCATAATGGATAGCGTTCTTTCCATCGCTAGTGTAACTGACTACGCTATTTCAATGTAAAAGAAAAAAAAACCGTTTTTGTAAAGTTTTCAATGCATTATTAATCCGTAAATATTGTCTTTTAAATTTATTAGGAAGAGCCAAGCGAATCCTCTACTAGGCTACACGAATTACACTTTTCCGTACACTTTACAAAAAAAACTATTCAATATTTTGACTTGAAATTAAACATAAAAATAAATCATGATCTGTAGATTTGCACAATATTACTTTTTTGCAGAATAACCTTAAAAAAATTATTATTTTAATTAATTTATTTTACATGTTTTTCCATTACGGACACATTTTTGCAAATAAAAAATGAAACACGTATGTTTTCAGAAGAAAAAATAAATTATGGAGTTTGTCATTATAGATAGAATCATGAATAATTAAATAGTTTCACGATTTCTTTTATGAAATTTTTAAAATAACTTTTTTATGAAAATTATAGCATATTTTTAATGAATTAAAATTTGTGAAAATTCAATTATTTGCATTCAGTTATAAAAGTATTTTTTAGGGTTAAGTATTCCAATGCACAATTTATTCTTATTATGTGAAATCAGTTACGCAACAAATCAAATTAATTTTTAAATTAGATTATATCATAAATAAAAAATTCCGAGGAAATTCTTAGTTATTTGGCTGAATTTACATTTCTAAAATTAAAATGTGCCAAAACATAAAATAACGTTTTTGCTTAATAAAGATGCGAAAAAAAAAAATATTGTTACTTTCAAATATTTGTCTTATTAAATAATGCTTCGGTAATCCAAGCAAAGCATGGCTTTTGCTAGTACATATATTACAAATGTAGAAAAGTATTTCTTTCAATTTCTCCGATGTGGATGATTGGGTAATATTCTTGAAAATTAATGTAGATAGTAATAAGTGCCACTCATACAACACGTAGTAAGTGGTTCCGACCTATATTTTTACTTCTTATCCGAAATCACGAATTTGAGAACGTATAAATTATGGAAAACCCACTACCAGAAAAGTTTGACAAAATAAGTCATAAAATAAAATAGTCTATTTAATTTATTGCTTAAATATTCAATTAAATGTCATGTCTCTTTAATGAAATTTTGCCGAATAATGGCTAAATAACGAAAGACGAACTTCAAAGGATTTCCACTGTAACAGTTCCCGGAAAAACAGAGGTTAGATTATTCAGGAATGAATTTTAAAATGATGCTGACAACTATTTTTATTTGATTAACACAAAAATGATAAATCTAGATGAATGGAATTATATTATTTATATAAATTTAATTAAAGACTCAGCTGATTTAAAATTTGACTTCATATTTCGATTCTACATTATATTTAGTGTTTCAGTTATATTTTTAAGCAAAAATTATTTTTTCAAATGCATCCGAAGTGTATTTCACGCGTATCTGTATTTTATTACGAAATACGGATTATTAAACTAATATTCAAAAATATTATTAATTGTGGAATGTAATAACTATTGTAATCGAAATTTCTGGATGTTTCTAATATGCGTGCGCAAAATTTCGCTCAGTGTTACAAAAAGTTTTTAAATTATTCTTAAACCAGCATAACAGTTTGAGATACGGTATAATCATTCAAAAAAGGATTTCTCTCATAGGCATTATTAATGTATGTAACAACGGAGTAAATTTCAATGATGAAATATTTAAATAATTTATACAGCAAAAGGCAAAAAAATCTTAATAACACCAGAAAAATAAGAAATGCACTAGGTCTTTCCAAAGAACTGTGCCTTTCTTCTACAGGCGCAAAGAAGATGTGCGATCACTTTGAAAGTAGGAGCAAGACTGAAAAAAAGGGAAAGAGAAGGGAGAATTTAAAGAAAACAGCCAATAGGAAAGCAGAAGCCATTCGCCAATCAGACAAAAGTATTACCCGATCAGGAGAACACAGAAAAGACGGAGAATTATAAAGCTAATTAAAGAAAAACACGTTCAGAAAAGTTAAAGGAAATTACAAGAAAAAAATAGTACATATATGTACATATAATAAACAAAACAAAAATGAATTAATTAATAAATTAAAGATGTTTAAAAATTAGATGTACAATATTCTACTCGTATATTTATATTTGAAGAAAATAACATTTATTTGTTTGTTTGTAGGTGGACTCTAGGACAATAGAACCAATTTAAAAAATAATGGCATTACAATGCTTTTGACTATTTATGCTTCAGCACAAGCGATATTTCATATCGGTACAACAGCCTTCACGGGGGTTTCGCTACTAAAAACGCTCTAAAATTGTAATTTGTGTGGTATTGTTGGGGCTAGAAATATGAAATTTGGTGCAGAGTTGGGCAGATATGTAATTTATATTATCTGCAGGGTAATTACAATTTAATTCAATGTAATTGATTATAGTTATACATATTCAAGTACTGAAATTTCGCCAAATAATAGAATGGGTGGTGGTTCCGACTACAGTGCTGCAACAATTTTACTGCATGTAATTGTAACTATAATTAATTACACACAATTAAATTGTAATTACAATGCAAATAATTGCAATTAAAAATTTGCCGAACTCTGATTTGGTGTTTTGGTTATTTTTAAGAGAAAAATATTTATTATGAAAGCAGAGGAAAACGTTCTAAATTACGACTTATTTCGAACTCCCGTGTCTCGAAACTCATAATTTCGATTGGCAGTTACTTTAGAGGCGTAAGTATTCGTGCTGAACAATTTTTAAAAAGTATTTAAAAATTTAAATGGCAGTAGGAGGAAAAAAAACCCTATAAAATTGTAATTTATGTTGTACAGTTGATATAGAAATTTGGCATCGCATTTTCTTTTAAGATGTAAATGCTCACTAAGAACGGTTTCTAAAATAATCCCAATTTAAAAAGGTGAAATGAGCGGAAAAATGATTCTAAAGGAGTTATAAATTCCGTTTTTTTTAAACTCATACGGCAAGATACTTTAAATTTCGCATAGCACTTGCTTTAGAGACGTAAATGCACTCCCCGAACAGTTTTTAAAAAATTCGAAATTGCGAGGGTGCCGGAGATGAAACCGTTCTAAAATCGTGATCTATCCCTTTCCGGCAGAGTAAAATTTTATTCGTAAAATGATGAAATGATTGACTGACACCAGAATTTACAAACGATTTTCTTAGAAAGCAAAAACTGAATTTTTTAAACTTTCATTGTAAAAGCAAAATTTTACTAATATATTCATGGTGCCGATTGCAAGTTTGGAATTAAAGTTAGGTGTTCCCACCGTGGGATCACCACGCTTGAAAGGGTAAAACCATAGATGCCAACGTCACTTAACCCTTTCAGGGGCGCCTATTGCAGTCTGAAACAGTTAATTCTAATACCCAAACTGCCAAAACGCACCAGTAATTTTTTAGTATAATTTTGATCTTATAATATACGTGAAGAAAAACTTTTGATTATTTTCAAATAATTTTTTTTTTTTTGTATTCAATATACGAACAAAATGAAAGAAAAAAACCAGTGTGAATTAAACAATAAACAAGTGTGAATTAATTATTTGAACATTTTTGGTGCAGAAATGTTTTGCCCCTTAAAGGGTTAATTATTCCGGAGTCTGATCCAAGAGAAAAAAGTTTAAACTTGGAAAGTGTTTATAAAAAAATGTGTCTTCTTTCAACATGGTACTTGTAAGATTTCATTTTAAAATTGTTCATTTAACAAAATTTCCGGTTGGAAACACGTTTATCTTGGATCCGACTCCGGAATAAATAATAGATATTGGCATCTATGGCAAAATGATGTAGTTGGTGTAGAAGCTTGGAATTTGTCACGGGGATTACTTTTAAGGGGGTCCGGGACATATTTTCAAATTTTTTTTATTTACTGAGTTAAAATTTTGAATTTTTTTTGTGTTGGCTAACCATATCATTTGTAAACAAAACCAAATGTAAAACTTCTCATAGCTTTAAAAAAAAAAATTAAATTTAAAATTTATGAAAAAAGTGGTATAACTTAAAATCGTTATAACTCGAAATATTTTTTGTAGAATTTAAATTGTTTTTCATTTAAATAAATAAAAACATATATATTTTAATTTAGAGCCAGCGTTTTAAAAAATATTAATTAAAAAAAAGTATATTTAACGAAAAGATTCCAAAAAAAGTGAAAAAAATCATATTTTCAAAAGTAAATATTTTTTTTTTCAAATATGCTGGCTCAAAAGTAAAATAAAATAATTGAAAAAGAAATGTTCCGAGTTTCAACCCTATGTCTTTAACGGTTCTCGAGTTATAAGAATTTAAATGTGAGAAATGGAGAAAAAACCTATCATGAAGGAAAACGCGATTTCACAAGAACTCGTTTCCTTGACAACCATAGCTTGAAAGGTAGATTTTGAAAACAAACCAAAAGGAAAAAAATTAATATTTCCTGTTCTAATTAGGATAGAAGCATGATTTAAACATCACTTTAAGCAAAAAAAGGCAGAGAAATTTTTAATCCAATAAAAAAAAAAAAAAAAAAAAAAGGAAAATTTGAAGATTTTTCTGTCCCGGACACCCCTAAACTTGCAAATGCTCGCTAATATCGGTTTAAAAAAAATTCAAAATTCAAATAATGAAACGATCTTAAAACTTTCTAAAATGTTCTTAATTACAATTAAGTTGGAGTTCTCTGAAACTTAGTATATCTGAAATTTAGTATAATGGTTTCTTTTATTATGCAAATGCTTGGTATAAACAATTGATTAAGAATTCGAAATTTAAAGGTGTGAAATAAACGAAAAACGTTTATAATTTGTAGGTATAGAAACTTAAAATTTGACTTGCCAGTTATTTTTTAGATCTAAATGCTCACACAAAGCTGTTTTTGTTTTTTGCAAAATTCGAAATTTTTAAAATTGCAGAAGTAAAAAAAGATTCTAAAACTGCGATTTTTGTGATATTACTGGGCTAGAAACTTGAAATTTGTCGTGGTGTTTATCTTGAAGATTTAAGAGTTCGCTGAGACAGTTTCTGATTATTTTTGAAATTCGAAATTTAAAAGTGTGAAATGAGCGGGAAACTTTCTAAAAACCTTCTAAACTATAATTTATTTGAAGCTGAATGAGGTAAAAAAAATTAAATTGACATGGTTATTATTTTAGAGATTAAAATGCACACCCATAGAACAGTTTTTAAAAATGTAGAAATTTTAAAATGTGCAGGAACAAAAAAAAGTTCTCGAATTACGATTTCTGTGGTAGAGTTAACATTTGTATAAAAAGAAACTTCGAACTTGGCATTTAATTAATTTTAAAATTCAAATGTTCACTAACAACGGTTTCTAAATAATTCGAAATCTTACACAAAAAAAGAAATTGACGGGAAACTTTTCTTCTGACATTCTAAGTACGATTTAGTTGGAATAAATTTTATGCTTTGGCATTAATTAAAGTCTTATGTTCGTCTGTTGTAGTTAAGGAATGGAATTTACCCAAAATGTGACTTCATTAGTAATTTATTTTTTTTTCTCTAATAAAAAAGGTAAACAAATACCACTTGTTATATTTTAACAACTACGTGTGCTTTGCTAGTAATAATAAAAAAATGCAAATAAAATGGAGATTAAAATTTGATAATGTATTCAAATATTGAAAAAATAAAAAATAATAATTAATATATATATATATATATATATATATATATTATATATTATATATGGTTTTTCCAAGCTGCAGAGAGCATGGTGGAATTAGACTTTTCATTAAATATAAATTCACAATTAAGATAAACGTATAAATTTTTGTGAAAATCAATTCCGATGTTCTATTGGTATTATCCCTCTGCTGCTTTCCTCGGGCATGCAATTTTCCCGCCTAATTAACCCTCTTTGATTATTCCCACCAGCAATTTTATTATTGTAAATTTCGCCTTATTTAATCGGAGCATTTTCCCGATTAAATTATACAAAAATTTTTGTTTTGAAAGACCGGTGACACAGAATAAAAATTCTTAAAAGATGCTCGTCGCGAAGGCGTTTTGATAATCAATTACGCAGCGAGAGAATTAAAGATAATTTTATCATCTTGAAAACTAAATTTAAAAAAAAAACATTAAAGATCCCCCCCCCCCCCCCCCCCCATTTGTGAAGATGCGGAACAGTTGATTGGAGAATCCACGAAGCTTCTTGTAACTGGTGTCATTTATTTTAATGCAAATCAAACTAAAAGAAATTTAGGAATACGCTTAAAAGAACACTCCCGTTACGTCTCTAACCAAGAAATTTCTGAATTTTCTATTGCCTAGCATTGTTTGAGTTTCATACTTAGTTTTAATTTTCAAAATGTTAAAATTATATTTAATGGCAATTACATCCCACAATTTGATTTCCTTGAAAATTTAGTTGTTTATCTTAAGCACAAGCTCATTGTTAGTGGAAAATCTTATTCCAACATGCTTTCTGCAGCTTGGGGAAACTTGTTCTGTTCAAGCATATAATAGGTTTTAATATATATTTTTTTTCGTTTTGAATTATTATATATAACATATTATTATTATTATTATTACTATTAAATCTCCACTTTATTTAAGTTTAAAAAAAATTATACTACATCTAATTTTTTTTCATTCTTTAATTAATTAAATAACTTTTTTTTTTGTTCCATATATCTGTATTTTATACTTCTTGTAATTTCCTTTAACTTTTCTGAGTGTGTTTTCATTCAATTAGCTTCATAATTCTCTTTCTGTTCTGTGTTCTGTGATTGACTGATGAATTAGACTTACAATTGAAAATTTATTCGCTTAGTGCCTTACAGAATCTTTTTAAGTGAAATAAATTGTTCCTTTTTAAAATAAAGTTGAAAAAAAAATCGTTTATGATCAACATCTCCGTCTGTTTATCCGAACGATGAGGTAACAACGAATGATGTTCTCTTTATTTTTAAACGCTTACATTTTTTTAGATAATTAAAATATAATAAACTAGAAAACAGGAATTCTGCTTTTTCAGAATTTAGTGTCGTCCCCGATGAAAAGACATATGTATATTTAAATGGTACAAAACATATTTCAATTTTAAGACTTAAAGCACGCAATTTTATTTTATGTAAAATGAAGTCATTCGCATCCGCAAGAATAGACGCTTTCAGTGTGGCGTTAATTGTGACGTTTTACTTGGAAACTGACTCCAAACAAACGGTTGCTATGTTTCATATCTTATTAAATATATATTGTAGAAAATGTTACCACTGCATATAAAGTAATAAAGTATTAAAATATATATCTATGACATATAGCTGCAAAATATACCTATAAAATATAATAAAAATAGACACAGCATAGCAACGGTTTGTTTGGAGTCAGTATCCAAGTAAAACATCATATCTGACGTCACGACTGAAAGCGTCTATTCCCCATTTACGATCCACTCTTAAACATCTACAGTAAAGCATGCGTAGGATGTCATTATCTCAAAATAATGCGCAAATGCAGCAAAAAGATGCCGTCATTAAAGAAACTCGACAAAAAAGGCTATCTAATGGTTCATTGACCTTCATTTGTTTGTAACGTTAATATGGATACTTAAAATTAAATATAGTTTATAATAGTTCCATGTTTTAACAGAAAATATTCGTTTATATTTTTTCAAAATAGCACGTATTTTAATTACATTTTCTTTCGGTTGTTATGAGAAAATGGCAACAAAAAAATATAATTGCTATTTTTAAACTATTTTCCCTTTACTTTCTACAAAAATGGAGTACTTGAGTTGCCAAAATTAAACAAATGGTGCTAAAAACTACAAAAAAAATTAATATTTCAAAAAGAAATGGAGATACAGTTTTCAAACAAATTGCATTTAAAAGTACTTTTTTTTCCAATACGAAGGTATAAAAATTGAAAATGTGCGATGCTTAGAAATTAAAAAAATTTCTATAGAGCATTTAATCGTACAATGATACATCTGCTTTGTTTATTGCTGCCTTCTGCAAGGTAACGTTACTTTTTGTGACACAAAATAAGTTGGGAGAAATAAATAGCATACCGTACCGGGGTCTAAAAAATCTATAACTTTAATGAAAGAAAAGTATTAATAAAATATGCTATTTCATGCAATAAAAAGTCATTATTATAAGCATTATAATAATGAGTGCACAGTTCCTAACTATTTTTTTTTAAACCACAGTTTCTATGTTATGATGCAGAATAGAATAAATCGAAAGTTTCTTTCTTTTAATTATTATAGTGGAATATAAATATCTTAAGAATTTAGTTATCGTAATATATTAGAAATAATAGTTTTGAAGAGGAAAAATAAACAACTATAACTGAAAGATAATAAAACATCCACATTGCAGCATTAATTTTCCAATAATACATTGGAAACTGTGAGGTAACACCGAATGATGTTCACTTTACTTTTAAATGCTTACATTTTAATAGGTAATTGAAATATAATAAAAAAAATCTATAACTTTGATGAAAGAAAAATATGAATAAAATATATTATTTCATGCAATAAAAAATCATTATTATAAGCATTTCAGCCGAGTCCACAGTTTGTAACTAACTTTTTTTTAAAAAGGCACTTTTTCTATGTTATGATGCATAATGGAATAAATTGAAAGTTCTTTCTTTTAATTATTATAGTGTAATGTAAATACAGTGAAACCTCCCTGAGCGACCACCTCCATTAAGCGACCACCTCCCTGAACGACCACTTTTTCATGGAGCGAAATTTATTCCCATAGGTTCAATACTAATATTATCTCCATTTAGAGACCGTACCAGTTGAACTCCCTCCATGAGCGACCCATTTCTTTGTAGAAAATGAAACAAATTCCGTTTTTTCCTGGTCGCAAGAAGAAGCTTTTATTAGAAAAATAATCCCGGAGAGCGCATTATTCATCAAACTTCTAAACTTTAGAATTTTTTTTTTTATTATTCCGGTAATTTTTAAATGTTTAAACTCCTTTTTGCCTTTTTTATGCGATGAATTTAACTCTAATGACAAATTAAGAATGACGGTCATTAAACTCCCCTGCCCTATTCTGTCATGAAATTCCCATAGAAATAGATAAATTAATAAAATCATCATTATTTGTTCCCGTCAAAAAAAAAAAAAAAAAAAAAAAAAAAAAGAACAAAAATGCGTTTATTTACTGAACTTTGAAAGGACTTGGAAATAAAAGTTATAAAAGATAAAACCGTAAAATAAAGCAAACGTCAATGGACTCATTTTTTAAACTCTGCAGTAATTAACTTATGTAATTAACGTTTGTTTTTAAATTTAAATGTTCATATTTATTCCTAATGTGAAAAATAAATTTTAGTAATATTAATTGTTACCTTTTTTCAACAATTAAAATCTAGATTTAAACATGACCTCCATTAAGAGACCACCTCCCGGAGCGACCAATTTTTTTTTGGAACGGAGCATGGTCGCTATAGGGAGGTTTTACTGTATGTTAAGAATTTAGTTATCGTAATAAATTAGAAAGAATAGTTTTGAAGGGAAAAAATAAACAACTATAAAAGAAAGGTAATAAAACATCCGATTGCGGCAGTAATTTTCCAATAATACTTTGGAAAAATAAACCTAGATATTTTAATTTAATGAAACATTTTCATTATTAAAACAGAAAATTCATTCATAATCCTTTAAAATGGATGCCAAAAATCGTCTATTTTTCCAGTAGGATACCCACGCGAAATGAAATAATATAAATCTCATTCCTTTTAACACTTATGATTGAATATCAGCTTGTTTAATATTCAGTCTTCGCAATTTATTAGAAAAGTAGTTTTGAAAAATTAAAAAATAAACAACTGGCAAAATAATAGTAGTAAATCATCCGATTATAGAAGGTATTTTATAATACAACATTAGATAAAAATGCGATATTTCATTTCAGTTAATGAGATAAAAATATTTTACATTTTGCATTCTAAATTTCACATTAGTTATATGATGTAATGTATTTCTAATTTGCATTTCGGAAACAATTATGTATAAAAATTTTATTGGAAATATGATTTTCAAAAGAAAATGTTAAATGATTATGTTAAGGATTTTATTATGCTTTATATTTATTTTTCATTTGGATAGTTCATTTCATTCATAGTAAAAATAGACGTTAGTGCTATTTTTAGTTTAAAAAAGTAAAAATCAATTTATTTTTATGTGAAGCTGTGAGTATTACAGTTTTAAAATAAATATAAATGTTAAAAAAAAAGAAAAAAAGCTAAGCATGCTTTCAGGAAAATTAAAAAAAAATGTAGAAAAAAATACATTTTTTAAATGCACTAAACAGTAGAAAAGTCTTGAAAAAGAAACCTTAAATGCGCAGAGTTTAAATTAAATTGAGGTGATCTCGATTATGGAAGGTTAAAGGATTTAAATGGGAATTTCGCCAAGTTAACTTCGTATATGTCAACTCATTTTTGTCGCCAAATTTGGCGATATTTTTTGCCAGGTCAGCCAACATATAGCGCTATTGTGGTAACACTGTCATTAGTAACTTTCAACAAATACTCATTCTTGAAGCTGACTCTCATTTTTACATAGGAAATCAAACTATAATTGAGTAAGCATTAACCCATTTGAATCTGAATATTTGTTTTCTCAAATTTGTTGGTAAAATCACTTTAAAATGTTCTAAAATGAGCTGGAAAAATACTACAAAAAATTACGGTAAAACAATTTGTATCTATTTTATAAAAAGTAAACGCACTAATTTTTGTTTTCTCAAATTTGTTGGTAAAATCACTTTAAAATGTTCCAAAATGAGCTGGAAAAATACTACAAAAAATTACGGTAAAACAATTTGTATCTATTTTATAAAAAGTAAACGCACTAATTTTTGTTTTCTCAAATTTGTTGGTAAAATCACTTTAAAATGTTCCAAAATGAGCTGGAAAAATACTACAAAAAATTACGGTAAAACAATTTGTATCTATTTTATAAAAAGTAAACGCACTAATTTTTGTTTTCACAAATTTGTTGGTAAAATCACTAAATGTTCCAAAATGAGCTGGAAAAATACTACAAAAAATTACGGTAAAACAATTTGTATCTATTTTATAAAAAGTAAACGCACTAATTTTTGTTTTCTCAAATTTGTTGGTAAAATCACTAAATGTTCCAAAATGAGCTGGAAAAATACTACAAAAAATTACGGTAAAACAATTTGTTTCTATTTTATAAAAAGTAAACGCACTAATTTTTGTTTTCTCAAATTTGTTGGTAAAATCACTTTAAAATGTTCCAAAATGAGCTGGAAAAATACTACAAAAAATTACGGTAAAACAATTTGTTTCTATTTTATAAAAAGTAAACGCACTAATTTTTGTTTTCTCAAATTTGTTGGTAAAATCACTTTAAAATGTTCCAAAATGAGCTGGAAAAACACTACAAAAAATTATGGTAAAACAATTTGTATCTATTTTATAAAAAGTAAACGCACTAATTTTTGTTTTCTCAAAATTGTTGGTAAAATCACTTTAAAATGTTCCAAAATGAGCTGGAAAAATACTACAAAAAATTACGGTAAAACAATTTGTATCTATTTTATAAAAAGTAAACGCACTAATTTTTGTTTTCTCAAATTTGTTGGTAAAATCACTTTAAAATGTTCCAAAATGAGCTGGAAAAATACTACAAAAAATTACGGTAAAACAATTTGTATCTATTTTATAAAAAAAAAAAAAACGCACTAATTTTTGTTTTCTCAAATTTGTTGGTAAAATCACTTTAAAATGTTCCAAAATGAGCGGGAAAAATACTACAAAAAATTACGGTGAAACAATTTGTATTTATTTTTTTTTTTTTTAAGTAAACGCACTAAATATGGGAACTTGCGTAATATTTGTAATCATATAATATGCATATTTATATGTTTTGTTTAAATTTATATAGAATAAGCTTTTAAATTGTATATTATATTCTATAATTAGTATTTTTATGAACTACTGAAAAAATTATACTTATGTTTTTGCAGAGATTATTAACATTATAAGTATTAGTAATAATAAACTAATAATAATCACATTCGAGGTTTAAAAACAATTTCTTTCATAATCCTTTTGTAAAGCACTTTCAATAAATAACTGTCCCCTATATGGCTAACAAAAATATGTACCAATTCGTGCTTAGCGCCCTATATTTTGTACGTTACAAAAAAGCATAAAAAATAGGCTTGAACATACAACTTCACAATTAAAAAAATATATATTTCAAAGAAGTCTACATGGTAAGATTATGACTTATTTATTTGGATCCTTGATAGAAAAAAAATCCCTGCCGGTTCTGGCCTACAGGCGGAGGTAGATTTCGATGTTAAGTACTAAATTCACCAACAAAACTTAAATCAAGATTAGAGATAAACCCAGTTCCTTCACTAAGAATGAACAATAGGTAGCTAAACATTTTGTGAAAATTCTAATATACACGAATACACACACGCATGTATATGGGATAGGTTTAAAAATGGCGAAAACAAATTCAGAGAACCTCAAAGTATTAAAATATGTTAATATTTCCATAGTTGGGTTTTTATCATGTTTTAATATGTATCTTCAAACTCACGTGACGTTACATATTCACCTGCTGAGAACCATTATATTTCTAATATGACGCAATATATATTTGTCAAACTATTTATTTCATTTTGAGTTTCCATGCGGAAATCTTGCTCTAGAAAACTTATGACGTAATATTCAATTTGTTTTCAATTCGTCAAACTATTTATTTAATTTATTTTTTCACGTGAAAGTCTTGCAATAGAAAAGCAATTGTTGTGGTGAAAATTTTATTTATTTATTTTTTTTTTAAATTGTTGTCAACTGCTATAACGAAAAATATTTATTTTTTCTTGTCATTGTTGTGTAAGAGCTGGTTTTATCGAAATCTTGTTAAGACGGTATTCAAAATTTTTAACTCCCCACCCCCCCCAATTCCATTCCCTTGGGCCGATTTTGCCCATTTTCAATCCCCGCCGAGATATTAGCCATCTCAAAGTTGTTGGCGAGTTTGAAAACGATCCGTGCATAATTGCGACTTTTATCGACAAAATTTAGTACATACATACATACATATATATATATATATATAAACTTTTTAAGTGGGGGTGTTTTGGGGTTCCTAGGGTCATATAATGAAAAGTTATGAAGGAATTTTTCAAAGGTTGCACCATGGTAACGACTGCAATAGATAGTATTTCTTACGAAACTGCCTAAAAACAATTAAACTTACTTTTTACATTTCACCTTCTTGAAAATTGAAAAATCTATAAACTCTGAAAAAAACCTTCATTTAAGTAAACAAATATCTATCTTATGCTGTCATCTTTCGGTAACAGATAAACACATTTGTGGATAATTATTTCCTACAGTTATCATGTTATAAAAAAGAAGAAATTTATACAAATTTATTAAAATTCAAAGTTTCCCAAAAATGGGACGCTAGGAATAAATGATTCAAGTAAAGTCCTCCGTTGCACCCCTTAGGAATCGAATTTTAAAAAATCAATGTCCAATTCGCTGAAAGTAGATGCAGTATAAGATTTGATTGCCACATACAAACATAATTGTAAGTTAAAAGAAAGTATGTAAAAAAGTAAAATGATATGATGAGAATTATTATTATGGCAAATTTTTATTCACTCAGGAATAATATGCATATATTCCTAATATTTCACAGCTCTGTGTCAACAGGAAGTGGAGGAAATGGGAGTAATAAGATTTGTCTGCCACATACAAACATAATTGTAAGTTACAAGGTAGTATGTAAAAAAGTAAAATCACTGGATGAGAATTTTTATTATTGTAAAATAATTAACTTTTTTTTTGTATTGGATATATACAAAAGCAAATCAAAAGGTAATGTACACTAACCCGCCGCGAGAGACCGCTGTGTGTCGTGACCTTGGACAATGCGGAGAAAGGGACAGTACCTGCTGAGACATCCGAAAGGAAGGTTGGTGTGGTTCACCGTCGTGTTGCGTGTGCAGAGCAGGCTACGATCAATGGCGCGTCAACTGGATATTCACTCCAAATTGGAGGTGAGTGCAACGATCAGATCTCTATGGGCTAAGCGGTTTAATTGCACGGCCATCGATCGTCAAATCACGGCTGTATATGAAGAGCGTGCAATTTATCGGTCAGGTATTGTAAAGTAGTTCAAGCAATTTGATGCGGGACGCACGGATATCACGGACGAATATCGCGAAGGCAGGCCCGAAACGTCCAGTACGGTTACAAATGTTGACCGTGTGGATGCGATCATTAGAAAGGATCGCCGTGCGATTTTCCTGTTTTCGGTAAACTGAAAAAGGATCTCAGTGACCAACGATTCCGAAACGATCTGAAAGTAAGGGTCTCCGGGTGGTTATATAGCGCTGGAGGAGATTTTTACGCATCCGGAATCGAAAGGTTGGTTGACCATTCCGAGAAATGTTCACAGTCTCTTGGGGACTATGTGGAAAGTGAACCGTATTATCTATGTATATGTGGTTTAATAAATGACCATAACTTGGAAGTGTAACTTATTTTTGCTCTCGTACAGTGTCTAAGGTAAAAAAAATCGTTTCAATTCTTAAATGTGGAAGTACCCTACGAAACTCTATTATTTGTGTTTTTAAATGTACAAATTTTGTGTTAATTTTTTACATAATGTAAAATTTGGTGCTATTTACAAAAGATTTGTACTGCTGTCAATTTGATTCATTTATACGAATTTAAAAATGTATATTTCACAATTGTTTCATGATTTTAAAACGACATTAAAATTAAATTTCATTGAATTACTTTATTTGTTGTAAAACTAAAATGATATTATGTTGTGGAATTTGAAGTAGAAATCGAAATTTTATTTCAGTCATTTTTAAAAAGATCACATATGTTTGTAAATAAGTATAAATTAACAAAAGTGTTTGTAAAACTTGAAATTTTATGCATTATTTATATAGTTATATATACTTATCATTTATATAAGTATTCATTTCTGATAAAAGTCAACATTTTTTTTTTTTTTTTTTTTTTTTTTTTGTCAGGGAGAAAAAAATATATATTTATTTTATTTTACTTTTTTGGCGGGCAAGTTCAATAATTGGGAAGTACATTTATTTATTTACTTGTTAAATGCAAAAGGAAATAAAGAAAGAAAAATATAAAAAAAATACAAGATAAAAATTTAATAATAAGGATAGTGTATATTAAAGAAAAGAATTATTACATTGCTAACAAGATGGGAAAATCTTCATGTTTCATCACAGTGTTGGCAGCTCATGAAGATTTTTCCATCTTGTGCTGCGGTTGCAGCCTTGTCTATACTTGAGAGTAAGAGATGCTGGCAGTGTATCGTCCTCGCAGCTCAAATGGGAGAGCATTGGAGCGTTATTCCATTTACGCTTCGATCCCCGGATTGAATATTTTTCACTCTGTTGCTTTTATGCTTAGTTAGCAATGTGATAATTGACGTATTTAATATTTAAAAATAGTGGGCGCAATTTCACTGCTGAAATCAATTGAAAAATTAGACAAAGTTACACATAAATTGAGATACTATTATGCAAAAAAAAAATGTACATATATATATATATATATATATATATATATATATATATATATAATGTAAATACGTTCATTTCAACAATATTTTCAGCCGAACCAAGTGAGTAGTTCCAACCTTTTGTTTCTAATCTCAAAAAAAATTATGCAGGTGTCTGAAGCTATCACTATAAATTAAAAAGACTCAGTTTGTGACTAGTCGAGATTTTTTTTTTTGTAGTGTGTTCTGTAATAGCATAATCTTTGATAAGACCTTCTTGTACTTATTGGGAAAGGGACCATGTGAGTTGAAGAACACATTTAATCAACCCCCCCCCCTTTTTTTTCGAGTCAAAGAATTCACTGCATAGTTTTTAATAAGTGGTAACACGAATATATAGACATTTCCAATTCTGTTTTTTTGTACCTCATGCATGCCAAACTTAAACAAATTGGGTTGTTTACAGATGTGTAACAAAGGAAAAAGTTGGACAGATAAATTGTTAAAAGTTAAGGAGCAACATTAATTAAATAATCGACACCCCTTTTATTAGAAGGTAACTATGGCTTTCTAAACTTCCCTTTTAAATGTGTAAATGATTTGATATATATCTAAGGAAATTTACCTCCATGACACAATATGCTTCATGTCTGAGGTATCCTATATTGCTTAAATTTTTATTTTATATCTGTAGTTTCTGTCATTCAGTTGATTTTATTTGTATGCTCACTTGAATAAGTAATATTGTATTTTTTGATTTTATTTAATAATAAGAAATATCAGTTAGATTAATATAAATGTAAAATTTTACATTTACGTGATACATAATACGTGAAACGAAGATAAATATTCTGCCCTTAAGAGCACATTAAAGACTGACGAAATCAAACATAGAAAAAAGGTCAACGCTAACTAAAGTTTATATTTAGAGTTCAAATTCTGATTAAATGTTAATAGTAGTTTATCTAAAATTTATATAAAAAGTCATTAAGAATGTCATTGAAATAAGATTTAGATAATTATTTTTTGTTGGAAATACGCCTTATTTCTCATCATATTGTAAACACAAAATTAGATAAATGGCTTAGTTTCTTCTTGCTGAAAATTTATTGTAGACACATAGATCTAACTTGTAATTACTTACAGTTGATTTATTCTCTTGGTAATTTCAATATTAGGAAATCACTTTATTTATAATATTGCTACACTTTCAACTAAAAAAGTTATTATCATAACATAAGTAGATATAAGGAAATGATTTTATCTTTGGATTTACATTTTAATACCCACTATCTAGTGGAACAAGCCCAATCGTGTAGTTTAGTGTATGTAGTTTTTTTCTTTTGATAATTATAACGTCAAAAACGACCTTTAAATTTCTATTTTCTAAGTAAATACCATTGATATGATTTTTTAATAATTTCACAACGCAGAATTATATTATGGATCAGTTCCAAATGACGCCACACCCTAAAAATCAACTTGACAACCTTTGTTTGCCTATCGGTTTTTCCCGTTTTTCTCTACTCTAATCAGTTAAGCGATAATATTGGCTAAACACTCGGTGATTTTGGTTGGTCAGTTAAAAATGGTGGGCACGTGGTCACGTGTTTGAAATATATCTATAAAGACTAGTGAGACAGAATGCAATAAAATTTACTTCGAAAAATATTCGCTAAGAAGCAACATGGAAGTTAATATTTCACAGTGGAAAACGCGCTTATTAGCGTTTTGATTTACATATTCAGACTGCATTCTAATTTACAAAAAAAATTTCACTTAAAAATTATTTTGTCAAACGTTTTTTGTAGAGCGATACTAGGGGATATGTTGCGTAAAAAGCTAGTCAAAATCTGCTTAAAAATTCAAATTTCGATGGGTTTTAGCCTCTGCACCAATGTGCGTCGGCCAGTTACAATTTTTTACATTACAATACATTTTGCATTCGACGGTAGATATCACTAACACTCACATTTTCCGCTGTTAAAAATATCCCGACCGCGCGTTGACATCGTTTGTAGGCATTCATGATGCGAACGATGCCTTTTAACGTTCTCCCACGCTATCACACTCACATCTGGCGGGATCTGACGATTACACATGCCTTACCAGCACTCTGAGCCCTCTATAGGAGCATGCGCAGTCATCTTTCTCTTCAAATGGTGGAGTTATTGCAGCAATGCCTCTTTCATTTGTGCGACCCATATATAAATGAAGTTAACAGATAATTATATGAATTTTTTAAATTTTTTGTATATACAGTGACCTTTCACTTATACGACTCTCAGTTATATGACTCTCTCGGTTATTCACCGAATTATCTTGGTCCCGTCAACGCTTTATGGTAAATAATGCTAAACTTCTCTCAGTTATACAGCTGCTTCTCTCGTTTATACGACGCTTTAAACGTTACCGGCGATTTTACATTTTTCACTCTAGAATTAACTTTTATAATCTTTAAAGTACAAATCATCCACGTTTTCTTAAATTTATCCTTTCATTATTGGTAAAGTGTCTATCAATAATGAATAACATTTCTTATCTACCTTCGTTTGTTATTAACGATAAAATCTATGGCGGGAGAGTGATTGTATGGAATTCTCTTGCGTCTGCCATTTAACAAAAGCCAAATGACCATCTGCAGATCACGTCTCTGTATGGCACAGGGTGAGAAATCAGGGTTTTTGAAAAATGCACTTTCCTGGAAATATTAACAGCTTTTAGGAATGCGTCGTCTTTTAAGAATGAGGTTGTTTTAAGAAAAGTACAGTTTTATTTTAAACTTAACAAATCGAAAATGGCAGTTCTTGAACATCACTAGGAAAAAATACTAAAGCCAGAACATATCGGAAACAAATCCCAAGCTAGAATCGTGCCAAAAGACCTATGCGCGTACAGCCCGCAGAGCGAAGGGGGAAAAACGCATACGTCACAGAAAATCGCTACAGGCTTCCGTACTAGACGAGTGAAAGGTTATTCATTTCCCTGTAATTTTTTTCAGTTTGCTGCATGCCGATATCTAAACTGAAAACATCAAAACGCAAAGCATTAAGCATACAATTCAAAGTTGAAACCTTTAAGGAATGTGGTAAAAATGTGCTACAATCAGAGAAGGCATTAACTGCTCACTTCAATCTGCCAGAATTGGTACTAAAAGGAATTCTGAAAAATAAAAATGTCATCATTAATGCATCAAAAAATGTCGATTTAAAGAGATCCAGGATACAATGTGGCAGATTAAAATAATTGAAACCAGCATTAATCGCGTGGTTTAACCAAATGCGAGCTTCAAATTTACCGATAGATTGTGTGATTTTAAAAGAAAAGGCTCGCACTCTTGCTGAGAAGTATGGAATCGAGTATTTTTCAGCGTCTTGGTGTGGCTCGAGAAGCTGAAAAAAAGACATCGACTTTTGCATCGCCGCGCCGCATCACAGGAGAAAGCGCACGTGTTAATGAAAATGATGTTAGACAATGGTTGCACAAATATACCTATGTTAATTAAGGATTAAGGGACCTAAAGACAATTTTAAATGTGATGAAACGGACTGCTTTTCAAGCTTATGCCATAGAAGACATTATCATACAAAGAAGACCCATCTCGCGGGGGCAGAAAAAATAAAGAAAGATTAACTATTCTTTTTTGCACAAATAGTGATGGCTCAGAAAAAAATAGAACCTTTAGTATTAGGAAAATGAAGAAAATCTTGGTGCTTTAAGAATAATAAATAATTTCAATGTGGCTGCAGAAATTATAAAAAAAGCATGGATGACATGAGAGATTTTCATTGATTTTTTAAAAGAGATGAATGATAATTTTCAAAGACAACAAAGAAAGGTTTTACTTCTAATGGATCAATGTCCTTCACATCCCGATGTAAAAGATCTACCTTTTCTGTAGCAAATTAAAGTTTAAATTTTTTCCAGCAAATTCTACAAGCAGATTACAGTCATTAGGTTTAAGGATTAAAAAGAATTTCAAAGTAAACTACAAAAGGAGTTTGATTTGTCGTTTTATTTTTGATCGGAAGAACAAAAAGGAAGCTAAATCAATTTAAATTTTAGATGCTATGCATTTTACAGCATCTGCATGGAAAAATGTGACATTGCAGACAATTAAGATTTGTTTTAGGAAATGCAGTTTTCCACAAGACCAAACTGCTAGTTCGACGAATGAACTTGATATTGAGAGCGTATGGAATCCTTTAATAACGAGGACTCGAATGAAATGTTTATGGACGAAGGTGTTAATTTTAAAGCTTATGTAGAATGTAATGATAAACTTCTTCTGTCTGAACTGGGAACTGCTGAAGAAATCTTTGAGGATATTAATAATAAAGACGTGAACAAGGAGGATGACCAAGATGAGAGCAATGTTCCTGCTGTTGTAAATTTTTCAAAAGCAAGTACCGCTTTAAATAAATTAAAGAATTATGCCCATCAAAATGATTATTCCCAAACTAGCTTAAATGCTTTATTAGACTTAGAAAAATACATTTTCTCTTTCCCTCTACGACAGAGATAAACTAATATCACTTCATTTTTTAGAAAATCTGATCTGTAAATATTTAAAATAATCATAGTGGTAAATGAACTTTTTTAATATATTTTATGTTTAATTTTTTAATACATTTTACAAATTTTGTTAAAATATGTTCTTAGTACTACCTATCGTTTTTAGTATAGGTAAAAAAATTAATGTCTATAAAATTTGAAACTTGTATAATAAGACGGTTTCTCACTTATATGACTCTCTCAGTTATACGACTTTTTTCTACGGTCCCTTGAAAGTCGTATAAGTGAGAGGTCTTGTATATATTTTTTACATTTGCATATTTTTATTACTCTGCTTTTGTATACGCAATATTGATGACAATTACTCCTTAATCAAAATAAAATTATGTGTATAATTACTAACTTAAGTAAAATTAACATATTGTAAATGAGTAAAACATATGTTACTGAAGTCAACTCCTGCTTGTATTAAATTTTCTCCTTGGTACTTATTGTCGATCGCTGTGCAATATGAACTAAATGTAAAGTGAATCCTTTTGTGTTTCATTGGATAATTATTTCGGATAATAGGCAATCATGGTAAAAACACAGTACTGCCTATATGAGACCTCTTTAAAATAACAGATCCAATAACATTGTTTCGCAAGGAAATAATTGTGAATATACTTCATCTATTTCCAAAGAAATGTGGCTCGTTTTTATTGGCTAGCTGGACAGTACCCCTATGTGGCATTCAAAATTACTATTTTCTTATTATATGTATAATAAGATGGTACCTCTTCCTATAACTCCGTTTTTGGAGAAATAATCATCTTCCTAGGATTAGTTGAAGGATGTATTAATTTTTTTTAGAAATTATTTTCCTTTATAAGGATTTTTTGATTCAAAATATACTCTTTGTCCATATAATAATTTTTAAATGTATCTCAAAATGTGCTGCAGGAGGATAATATTTGGGTCACTTTATACAGCAATCCACATATGTTCAAAGAACAGCAAAAATGTCTCACTGTTAAGGACATAAATTTTAAAATTATAGTCTGTCCAACAAATGCCTTCTCATATCATATTTTAATGGTGTCCTAAGTTATTATTTTACGTCTTACCATTGATGCTAACCATGGTTGTGAACACGATTAATTAATATTACTTCTTAATACTTACTAATCAAATTTCAAAATCAAAATAAATGAGTAATGAGCTAAATAATCAGATTAACATAAAATTACTTTCAGTTATAAGTATTCTGTAATCGGTTCCACAGCAAATGGACATGTTTAGACAGCGTGGGCTGGTACAAAATAAATGGTTTGTTGTAGCCAGGTTTTATTTTATGAAGCAATCATTTAGTGGTATCCTACGTGACTAAATGTTTTCTGATCAATGATGGCAACTATGTGGGCAACTATGTGGGCATTATTAAAGATGTATGGTTAAGATGTGTCGATGGATGGGGTTTAATGGTTAACCCCGATTATGGAATATTAGCATGTTATACTATTTACGGTCCGATTTCTCTATTTATTATTAAAGTGTATAAGTTGAAAATTAAAATGTGGGATGTACATCTAATTTTCATTACTTATACACATATATGACGCCTTTGAATCAACGCAAGATTCGTTAAAATGGATCAATTACTTCACGAGTCTTTGAGTATTGAAAGATTGTTTGATTGCTTCATTTTTTCCATTTTTTAATGTTTCTCAAAAACTGTTTTAGATATTAGAATGCGATAAACTGCAGATTGTACGCAGAAAGTACCCCTGATACATTTAATGATAGTTCTGCAGCGGTGTTTGAGACTATTCAGGAGAGATAGATTAACAAAAATTAAATAGTTATTTTTGTATACGTCTTTTAAATATACGGAAGAACTTTAAAGTAGGTGTTTTTTTTTTAGAAAATCCACAGATGGACACTCCAAGTTGATACATATATACATAGAGAGAGATTATGTCAGTATGGCATATGTTTCCTTAATTTTTTTTTCTAATAGAGGATTTCTGAAATTTCTGATTTCATTGATATCGAAAATATGAAGGGTAAATAGGCAAATGATTCGGAAAAGTTTTTAAGTAATCCCTTTTTAGACGATATTTTGTCATTTTTAATTGCCATAAACTTTGAAATTTTTAACTTTATCAATGGCACTGTTATTAAAACATACTATTTAATTAAAGGTGTTTTGCATGTGCCTCATCCTTAAATTGCATAGTTCCAGCAACGTTAAATACAAACTCCTTTTATTCGTTTCTTTTTTAAATATGTAAAAGAAAAAATATATTAAAGAAATTATTAGATATTTTGTTAATTAGTTTTCAATAGTTTAAGATTTTTCACAGTTACTTCTTCGCATTATGCATCAATAACAGGTCTTACGTTAAATTGTTATATATTTCAAAAGCATTTGAAATAGTGTCGGGAAATTTTTGAAAGAACCATTACTTGAAACGAAAGAGAGAAAGAATATCTTATCCAGGGACTAAATAAATTCTTTCCCCAATAACTGAACTTTGGATGGGAATAAAATAAAAGAAATGTTTTATTCTTTTCTCTGTACTGAAAAATATGCTGAAAAGCTGTCGCCGGAAAAATAATGAAAGGGCATTTTAAATAATAAGCTATAACTGATTTTAATTCCTTTTCATATGGCTTGAGATCTAATCAAGATATCTGATCGTCCAAATTAGACGGTTAGCAAAAAAAAAATAAATAAATAAATAAATAAATAAAAATAAAGCAATATACATCAATTAAGTTATTGCAAAAATCTTATATCTTTTGCACTTCTTTTCGATTTTTGTGTTTAGTAATTTGAATTAATATAAACGTTTAGTTGACGCTATTAAACTACTTTTTACTACGCATTATAAGACAATGTGATAATAATTTTTTCTACATGATACATTTGAAAACTTTTACTTAAATAAAAATTACCAACTTTCCAGCAATAGGCAATATTTAAGCGATACATAGTTCTTACACGATATATTATTCATGTAATTGACATTTTCGGTATTAGTTACCTTATCAAAAAAATATGCTTCAAAAATGAAGGAAGACTCTGAATCCAGTAGAATATCAAGAGGACTGACATAGTTCTCTTAAGTGTAATCACCTTTTTTTCTATTTCTTGCATTAATTTCGAAATATATATATACAGGGTGGCTCATAAAAACGTTTACAAAATGACCTAGAAAATCAGGCACACAACAAGGATGAAAAATCACAGAGGAACATGGCCTCTCAAACCACTTATTTAGTCACAAACACAGGGTATTTCATCTGTGGCAAATCGAAAGGCAATATGTTTATTTATTCGATCGTTTTCCTCGGCAGACGATTTCTAAGACGAAGCATTCTTCTCTGATGTTTTTGAGATCGACGCAGGTGTTTGTGTACATTCGAATGTTCTCGACGCCAAGATTTGTTTTCTTAATTTGTAAATAGTTTAATTTCGAAGTTTTAATTAAAGTATATTTTTCATAATGTCCATTGCATCCTTCTGTGCTTCACTACAACAATTGGTGACCCTGTTTACACGAATAGAGCTTGATTTAAAAAAATTCTTCATAAAGTATTTCTGTACAAAGCTGTTTAAAGTTATGATTTTCATAAACAGGTGTGAGATTTTTGAATGCTTGCATCTCCCGGTTGCATTTATCCTCTGAGGCTTTTCATTATTTTTAATTGTTTCATATTTTGAGTAAATATTTGGTTTTGTTTTGAACTTTGAAATTTTTGTAGATATTCTATTTACTTTTTGTTACTGTAAAGAATGCCTGGCGATATTCGAACGGTGGCTAATGCGGATAAAAATGTAAATACAGGATGTGGTAGAGTGTCGCTAAATGTTCCTAATTTCTGCCTAGTAATGCTAAGTTGTTTTTTGTGCCGTTGGAAGCTAGTTTTAGATTAACAGGAATATCCGTCGAGCAAATTAAATTTGATCATTTGGTGGCTTCATTGGATGTGGAAATATTATCATTTGCGAAAGATATTCTTTGTACACCGCTGCACGGTGGGTGATTTGCCGATTCTAGCTGGCCAAAAGTGGATTTTTAAAAGTTTTTTCCTTTCGTAATTTATTTTTTGCCTGTTATAGCGCAATAGTTAGGGCGTTGTTTCCTGCTATTGGTTTTACTGTAAATATAATTTTATGGTCCATAGACTAGTGGAAAGTTGGTACTTCTTAGTTGGGAATGAATCAGTCAATTTGAATATAGTTCTTTAATCTGTTACTTGAAGCGGAATAAAATATACTGCTCGATTATGAACGCTTACAAATAAAATATGGACATTATTTTATCGAATTTATCTGCATAAATTTTGCACATATCAGCTGTTATTTCATATTTAATGTCGCAAAAAACTCTGTATTGTTTTACAATTTTTCAGATTTAATATAGAAAAAGTTATATGATAAAGCAAGATTAAGCTCAATTTTTGATATGATTAATTAGTTTAGATTATTACCTTTTCGTTTAAATTTGATTTGTGTGCCCTTAGGCGCGCCTCTAGTTTTTAGAATTGTTTATAGCTTATTAAGTCTAAACAGTTTTTTATTGAAATTATAGTACAATTTTCTTTTTATCAAAGACATCAGAATTTAAGTTAGTCACATAAATAAATTTTTTCAACATTATACGACGGCAAAAAGATTTAAAATATAAGAAGAATGTGAATTTGGTTAAAAATGTTTTGTTTATAGAGAAAAATTACAATGAAGGGCGCATGAAGTTTTGTAAGCGCGAAATGTTTAAAATTATGACCAAAGTTGGAGAAAAGTTACCAGCTGCATGTCACTATCTTTGGACAAAATTATGTAAAGTATATTACATGGCTTAAAATTTCGAGTGGTTAGAAAATTGATCCAGACAAATTCTCCAAATTCAGATTTGATTCAATGCAAAACATAATGTAGACATTTTCTCATGATATCTTATGATTCCCATTCTTTACATAAGGTTCCTCTGTTCAGATATAAATATAAATGTACAAAAGAATATGCAACACAGCAATTTTCATTAAGGCTGTCAAATGTTTGCCCCATATCTTAAATTTTAGAAAAAGAAATTTTAGGATTTGTTATAATAATACAAAAATAATTTTATCAGATTAGCTTCCATACCGTTAAGAAAGTATCATTAAAATTGTCAAGAAGAACGTAAAATCATACATCATTCAGATTATCAAACATTTTGTAATGCATTCGGACTACTATAATTGAGCTTCATAGATTAATAACGTGAAAAAGTATGTCTAAGTAATAATTTGTAAAGCATATAACACGTTTGAAAACGCAATTTCAACCAAAGTCGAAAAGCTAACTGAAAATTTTGTAAAAACATGTATATGAATTATAGATTTAATCATATAATTCATAATATGCTAAAATTTAGAACAGTTAGTGAACGCATAGCACGGTTGAAAATTCCTCGTCAGAAATTTCCTCCAATAAACGGAAATGTGTTTCAGATGTTTTGTGAAGTCATGTATATGATTTGTAGAATTTTTACACACTAAATAGTATGCAATTTTTATAATTTAAAAAAGTGTTCCACTATTGAAAACGCACTTCCATCAATTATTGTTCAGAGAGAGAAATATAACGGATTTATTTTGTGTGCCCCTGTATATTAAAGATGAATGCTATGCACATTATATTCAATAGTAAGAATCTTATAGAGCACCTCGGAGATATATATATAAATTTAAATGCTTTTGAAATAGTATAACATGAACAAAATACACCTCAAACAATTTTTCTCCATAGACCGTAATGTAACATAATTCTTTTTAGTGTCCCTGTAAATGATCGATAAATGCTATGCATATTATATTCTGTAGCAATTATCTTGTAGTGAACGCCGTAGGTATGCATATAAATTTGAAAGTGTTTGAAATTATGAAACATCATTAAAAAACACCCGAAACGATTTTTCCCCATAGGCCGTAATGTAATGAAATTCTTTTGAATGTCTCTATAATAAAATTATGACCGCTACACGCTACATTTTGTAACACCTAACATTCAATAGTGTATATCAATAATATTTTTCAATTTCATGGCGAACGACTATACTGACGCTAAAAATAATTTTGGACCGCTAGAATAGGAATATCACCCACCGTGCGCCGCAGGATCCGTATAGTGCTCTAAAACACGGTTGTTATCGGAATTTGAAGTTTCGCAAAATCGGAAAGTGAAGTCATTGATTGAAAATTTAGAACTGGGTGATAAATTCCCCCCCCCCCCCCCCCCCCCAATGTTGTTGCGTAGAATGAGAGCATTAAGTGAGAATTATATTGACCATGATTTTTTGAAAATTATATGGCTTCGCAGGTTACAGGTGTCAGTGCAAACTACTTTGTCGATCAGTTCTGAGGGTTTAAATAAATTGGCAGAAATGGCAGATAAGATTTGTGAATGCACGCAGGTTAGTATTAATTCTCCGGATTCGCGAGGGTCCGAACTGGCGTAGCGTAATCAGCTGAAATTGCAGGTTGGGGAATTTTCAAAGCTGATTAGTTCAGGTTCCTGGCCCCCTTCACCAAGGAAACAATGCCGACAGAAAACATTTAATTCAAAGGACAGAGCACGTAAAGTTGGATGGTTATTTTGGATCATTTTCGATTTAGGGAAAAGGCGCGAAAGTGTGTCTCTCCGTGTGATTACAAATCAAAAAACGATCATCACTCGCAGGAGTAGCTGCGGCTACTGCACGGATGGATTTGAGTCATAGACTTTATGTTACTGATAAAAGTACGCAATCGAGCTTTTTGATAGACACTGGTAGTGATGTTTCATGTTTTCCTGAGTCGTTTTTGGTTAGAGGTACTAGTAAGAGCGATTTTACATTGTACGCTGCTAATGGTACTGTATTCAGCACTTACGGTACTAAGCTGTTGACTTTGGATCTTGGATTGAAACGCAAATTGCAATGGCCGTTCATCATAGCTGAAGTAGCTAAACCGATTATTGGTGACGATTTTTTGCAACATTTTGGTTTATTGATTGATTTAAAAACGCGATGTTTATTAAACCCGGTGACTAATGTTACTGCTCGTGATCGCGCAAGTCTGTGTGATGTCCCAGTTGTTGAGCCTATTCTTGGAGATTCTGAATATATCGAACTGCTTAAAATGTACAAGGAGATTACTCAGTTAAACAATACGGACAATTGAACTGTAAAATATGATGCTGTACATTTTATCAATACTGTTGGGCCCCCTGTTACGGCTAGAGCTCGTATGTTACATCCAGTGCAATTCCTAATAGCTAAACAGGAATTTGATTATATGCTAGAGAAAGATATTTGTAGACCCTCTAAAAGTGATTGGGCCAGTCCATTGCATATGGTTCCTAAGGTTGCGTCAGGTTGGAAACTAACGTGGGATTATAGGGCACATAATCGAATTACAGTGCAAGACAAGTACCCAGTTCCTCACATCCGTTTGTTTACATATATGTTAAAAGGTAAACAATTATTTTCGAAAGTGGATCTACTCCGGGCATAACATCAAACACCGGTCCATCCTCCCGATATCCCGAAAACTGCTATTATAACTGCTTTTGGTTTATTTGAATTTCCATTTTTAAACTTTGGCTTACCTTCTGCGGCGCAGACGTTTCAACGTTTCATAAATGAGGTCCTTTGAGGTTTAGTTTTTAGTTTTCCTTATTTTGATGACATCATAATTGAGAGTGAAACTCTCATGGAGCACATGCAGTATTTAAAAGAAGTTTTTAGGCCATTTCGAGATTACGGTGTTATAATTAACGAATGAAAATGCGAGTTTGGGAAAGAAACTATAGATTTTCTAGGCCACACTATAAATAACCAGGGTAGCATTCCATACAGAGATAAAGTAAACGCGATTGTGATTTTCCAAAAGCAAAGACTGTTAGCGATCTGAGAAGATTTTTAGGTACACTGTAAAAAAGCACTGTACATTTGCCAGAACAAACTCGATCACAGTGAATGTGCTGTATCTTTCTTTGGTTTCCAGACTATATTAACAGGGAAAATACAGTAGTTGCATAAAATTAACCGCACAATTTGCTGGCAATTTGGACGCATTTTTTTACAGCGCAAACTGATGGCGTCCAAATTGTCAGCACATTGTGCTGTTAATTTTACGCAACTAGTGTATTTTCCATGTTAATATAGCCAGGAAACCAAAGAAAGATACAGCACTTTCACTGTGATCGCGTTTGTGCGCGAGATGAACAGTACTTTGTACTGTAAAAATGTCTTTTTTTTACAGTGTATGGTAAATTAATATCATCGTTTTGTACCCCATGTAGCAGCAATTTTGTAACTGCTGAATAGGTTCTTAAATGGGGCGGGAAAAAGAATTAAAAGAAAAATACAGTGGGATGCGGATGCAGAAGGTAGTTTTGAACAAGTTAAAGAAGCTATAGCTACTGAGACTTTAATTTATCACCCTTCTCAAGATGCGGAGCTTGCACTTATAACTTATTGCAGTAATTTTGCTATAGGTGGGGTGTTACAAGAAGTTTCCTCTGATGGTCCAAAGCTACTTGGATTTTTCTCTCGTAAGTTATCCCCTGTGTAGTACAATTACTCAACATATGGCCGGGAATATTCGGCGATCCAGTATTTTAGGCATATGTTGGAGGCACGTGTATTTAACGTGGATCATAAACCCTTAATCTTTGCTTTCCACCAGAAACAAGAAAAATGCTCCCTTAGAAGGTTTAGGCAATTAGATTTTATATCGCAGTTTACAACGTATGTATGCTATTTGTCAGGTAAAGGAAATTTTGTTGGTGATAGTTTATCGAGAATTTGTGACATTCAGTTTTCGACACTTGCTGATTCAGAATTACGGGCAAAGTTGCAAACGGGATATGAGTAGCTAAAGGCTATTTTAGATGGAAAGGTTGAGTTTAGCCGAAAATTAGCTAAGGTACAAATGCCGGATGCTAAGGCATTATTGTATTGTGAAACTTCTGGTGAGGTAAATAGGTTTATGTCCTTCAGGTTGTAAGAAAAAAAGGTATTTGATCAAAAAATGGATTGTCGCATCCAGTAATATGGGCAAAAAGGCAGCTAATATATTCAAAGTACATTTGCCCAGGACTAAATAAAGATGTTGCTGTGTGGTGTAGAGCATGCATACCCTGTCAAAAATAAAAGGTACACTATGACTGCTTCATATACACCACAGCGTAATGGTTTGGTGGAGCGACTTCATCGACTTTTAAAACAGACCTTAATGTGCTATAAAGTTGATTGGTTCGAAGCTCTTCCTTCTAGTTTTGCTAGGTCTCCGAACCACAGTATGTGAAGATCTTGGTGCTTCTGCGGCTGATTTAACATATAGAACTACCTTACGGCTTCCGGGACAGTTGTATAAAGATTCTGCCTTGTTAAACCCACCAAAATATATAGCCAAATTACAGAAAATGATGTGTGCTTTGAGACCCATTCAACTTTTCTGACATGGACAGCAAAATATCTACGTTCCCAAAGTACTCAATAACTGCAGCTATGTTTTTGTCCGGAGAGGTCCTTTCTAGAGAGCTCTACAACCTACTTATGAGGGACAGTTCCAGGTTGTAAAGAAACTTGTAGAGACTTTATACTTCTCATTTATTGTCAAGAAAAACTCATAAATATTGATAGGTTAAAACCGTTTTTCTTTTCTCAGAAAAATAAATTGCTTCTTCGATACTACGAGAGCTGGAAGGAGAGTTCATTTTCTTCTCTCACTGGTTGCGTGAGACTGGCGGGATAGTTGTATGGCAAAGCGAAAGACAATATTTTTATTTATTCGATCGTTTTCATCGGCAGACGATTTCTGAGATGAACTGAAACAACTCTTCTCCCATGTTTTTGAGATCGACACTGGAGTTTGTGTACATTCGAATATTGTCGGCGACAAAATATGTTTTCTTACTTTGTAAATAGTTTAATTTCAAAGTTTTAATTAATGTATATTTTTCATAATGTCCAACGCATTCTTCTATGCTTCACTACAGCACAACCTAACTCGATTGGGGTTGGCAGTAATAACTTTCAGAAAACTGAAGTATATTATAATAAAACATTTAACATATATTCTCACCTTTGTTTAAAATGTGATAACACCAAATAAAAGGGTAGAATTTTGCATTATAAGCGCCAGCAGTATGCAATTGACGCCTTGGACTGCGATTATCAATTTATACGGTACATTCGATTGCTTGAACATATTTTTCCAGATCTTTTCGTGATGTTATCACATTTGACATAAAACAAGGTACATATAGTTGCATTTTCATTACAATGTTTTTATTTTTCTCGAAATTATTACCGTCAACTCGGGTTCAGTTAGGATGAAACACCCTGTATTTGCGAATAAATAAGTGTTTGCTAACATATGTTCCTATGTGATTTTTTTTATCCTTGCTGTATTTGTCATGTTATTTTGTAAACGCTTTTTTAATCACCCTGTATATATTATAATGCATAATCATTAAAAGTAGAAAATTAAACTTTTAAAAATTATTATTGAGTTCCGCCACAGTGCCGTATTTTATAGTTAATCGTGATCTTACGATTATTTTTCATAACTAGCACCATTGGTAAACGGCGTAGTTGGAGCAAAATTTATGTTAAAAACCATTAGTTGTATTCCTGTCTATTTTAAAAGCTACAGTAGCCATGAGGACAACACTTGAAAGTAGACTATTATGTAAAGAAAGTATAAGACATAAGACTACCATGTAAGTAAAATTAATGTAAAAAAAAAGAAACGACTAGAAAACAGAAATTTTGATTTTCAGAATTTAGTGTCGCCTCCGATGAAAAATTTATATATACGTTTATACACTGGTTTCCAAAAATTAAGGAAAAATCACAAAAATGCGATAACTCATTCAAAAATTAACCTATCAGTATGAAATTTGGATACGTTGTTAACTAAAAGGTACAGATTAAAATTACAAAATGTAAATTAGTGGCACTGCAATTGGATTGCGTCATCTGTGTGGAGCATAAAAATGCATGCTAAAGAGTACGGCTGCTGGTGTCACTGTGATTATGAGATAAGAAAGCTGAGATAGCCAGTTCATCAGTATGACCTCGAGGTATCATTTGTCCGCATAACTGTGATACAGAGTTATTGGAAGATTGGATGTAGGCCAAAATCAGACACGGGTGGCCAGATGGCTAAATCTGCACTGCAAATAAAGGCGTCTTAAATTAAGATACATATGTGACTGAAAAAGAATTTCAGACACTTAAGTGTCTGAATCTGAAAATTCAGTCACAATAGATGTCTTAATTTAAAACACCTAAGTGTCTTACTATGATCATAGTGTACACGAACTGATAAAAGTGTCTAAAAAATCTGCAAGTGTCTAATTTTAAGACACTTTGTAACTCCGCTCCGCATTCACCAGGGGGCACTCTCAGTTGCGCATGCGTCTTCCTTTCGAACTCGATGTTCGTTTGTAATTCAAACTGAATGCTTGTTTTTATGAACGCGTACATTTTAAGTAATAATTTATTTTGACTTGATTGTTTTTTGTGGAATGTGAAGTTCCGGGATTTAATTTCTATCGACATAGTGGTACTCCGTATTAATATTTATCTATAAAACTAATACAGTGTTCTTCATCTCGTCAAATTTGTAAAGAGAACTGTTGTCTGGCGGGCTATGTTTTCAGGATGGAAATTTTCCATCCTTTTAACAGAGCTAGCCGGATGTGCAAGGGGATTTTATTTTTTAAATATCCAAGTATGCCTAATTAACGGATACTAACGTAGCCTCCAATCCGGACGTCCTCTGGGCGAATGTGCTTTTGGAATAATCAGACCTTTTCCCAGGTAAGTGGGGTCTTAACTATGTATTTAAAACTCTCTGTGATTGTTTTCTCTTTAAATGAAGACCTCACACGAGTCTATACCTTTATTAGTTCCTGCATTTTGCCTATGGTATTTCCATGTTAAAATTTTATTTTGCTAATATTTAAATTTCTACTCTTCAAATCATCTGCAATCATATTTCTGTATTATTTTCTATCCAATGTTATCTTTAAAATAAATTTAGGTGTCTCTGCATGGTGTATATTAGCGGTTACTGAATTTATTAATTTTACACCTTCCTAAGCCTTTTCTTATGTAGCCATTACTTTAAAAATCGCAGTGACATCGCCTATTGATTGGCTCATACTTCTTAATTACCATCAAGACTACCTTAATAGTATTTTTTGGTGTAATTATTACTCTGAAGTACCCTTTTTAGTTATTTATTTACGTATACAATATTTTTATAAGCATTTAATGCGGCAGCATTTGTAATGTTTACATCGATTTTTACATTTCTGATAGATTTATTATGTGTTATGTACTGGAATTCAAAAGCATTTATAGTAAACATTCCTGTTAATAGCTGCTTATTTATGCTTTTCTTGTCTAATGAAGTTTTCTTCTGCCTCATAGTGTGTACATCATAAATTTTAAAAAAGAATATAGTTCGAACATCCTTCCATTCATTGATTCCCCCATATATTTAATACAGCGAATTACTTGTGTTCATTTATTTATTTTAAAATGTTTTGACTGATAAAACTCATTAAATCCGGTCATTCTAATTAAAAGATTTCTCTTTGCTATAATTTTAGTGTTTCCGAGTATTTTAGAAATATCCCATTTGCCATACTGAAAATAGTCAACATGTAATCTTTTTATGATTCAAAAGTCAAAAACCGCAGTGATTGTTTGAACGGAAATTGACGTCACTAATGTAGACGTTGAATCAGAAAAAAATTTGTTGATGTCAACAAAGATTTAGAAAAAGGATCTCGCGTTATCTGTAGTCACTTTGTTAAATTTTAATGATTATTTTTAGATTCTTAAATTCATGTAATCATGTACCGTTAACGTAATTGTAAGAATGCGGTAAAAATATACAGATATATTTCATTTGAAATAATTATATAATATTGATTTTTTGATTACTTTTAGTTAAAAAGTAATTTGAAATTAAAAATGAATACAAAGTAAAGAGGTAGATTTTTATAGCTAGATTTTGCACTTAAAACTGACACGTACATTTATCGAATCCTAATACAGGGTTGGACTTTTTCCAGAAGGAGGGCCTGATTAAAGCATGGGCAGTTCCTCCCCCCCCCCCTACGATTTTACGTGCTCCAAATTCGATATGGATTTTTTTTTTAAAGCTTATATTTTAAATGTGTTTCAACATTCTATTGATTATAATCAGCATTTTGAACTTTAAAAGTAGAATTAGATTAAAAACTAAATAAAAAAATAAATACAGTAAAAACTCTCAATCGCGGCCACCTCGCGAATTGAACGCGTTTTGGAAGTTGAATTTGCCTGCTATTCGATTGTGTTCGCTTTTATGAGGTAAAAAAAATGTATTTATCTTGAAAAAGGTCAGTGTTCGCTGAAGAAAATTGTCCTATGAAAGTTTTGTTGTAAAATCTCCATAACGGACACTCCTACATAGAGGACACAACTATTTAAGAAGCACATTTTTTATTAACAACATGCACATATTTTATATTTTTTACCTCAGAAAAACAGACACTTCCGAATGGCGAACAAATTCCACGGTTCTAAGGTGCCTACTATTGAGAGGTTTTACTGTATTGTGACAAATATTTTAATTTTTAATCTTATTCTACTCTATAAATTCAAAATATTGATTATAATCAGTACAAAGTCGAAAAAGATTTCAATTATCAGCTTTATGAAAATTGCATACCATATTTTGGAGCCCCTAAAATTAGGCTGTGTGTGTGTGTGGGGGGGGGGAGAGTAGAGCAGAATAATGGCCATATACTTTTCTAGGATCAACGTGGTCAAACATGGCTACGTGTAGTGCTTTAAAAAAATGGCTGCGATTCAGACGTTTGAAGTGTCTAAAATTCAGACGCAAAAAGTGTCTGAAAAAATTCAGACATTTTAAAATGTCTGAAAATTGAACACTCCGTTTCAGACACTTAAGTGTCTGAATTTAAGACATTTCGATTTAGAGTGTGAGTTCTTCTGTTGTTCATAGGCTTTCGAAATAATTTCAAACCACTGGTTCGGCCTCCAGAACGTTTAGCCAAAGACGGGCAAGAGCTACGACAAGCACCGATGACCAATATTTGTGGTTATGTGTACGAAGGAATAGAACATCAGCCCCCTCTCATCTTAGAGCCTCCCTTTTTGCAGCCACTAGAAAGTTGGTATCAACGTCTACTGTACGTAGAAAGCTTCATGAAGATAGTCTTTACGCGATGCGATCAGACATTTGTGTGCCGCTCACCTCATGTCAAAGAAAGGAACGTTTATGGTGGGCACGTCAATATGTCCACTGGACGGCTGATCAATGGAGGTGAGTTCTCTTCACAAATGAATTCCAGTTTAGCCTCCAAAGCGATAGTGTGCATTGTTTGATCTGGAGAGAACAGGGAACACGTTATCATCTATCAAACATTCGTAAAAGAGATTCGTATGGAGGAGGCAATGTCTGTGTTTGGGATGGTATTTCTTTGAGAGGACGTACATACCTCCATGTCTTTCCACGTGGAACTGTGAATGCTCACGTCTATAGAGAGGGCTTTCTTGATGCTTATGTGCACCCTTATGCCAGTGCAATAGGTAATGATTTCCTGTTACAGAACGATACCGCTAGACAGCATAGAGCTCACATCGTAGAAGATTATCTTCAGCACCAAACAATTCAGCGCATGGAATGGCCAGCGCGATCACTGGACTTGAATCGCATCGATCATCTTTGGGATGCTTTATGAAGATGTGTTGCTGCTCTCAATTACCCTCCTCAGACCCTTGCCACGCTTACAACTGCTTTACAAGAGCAATGGCTCTCACTTCCCAGCGAACTTGTCTATCGCATAATTGACAGTATCACACATCGCTGTATGTGCTGTATTGCTTCTATGGGTAATCATACTCCATATTAAAGGTACTTTTCCTATACAAATCTGACACATTTATTTTGTTTATTTTATAATTGTATTCATTTCTGAAACACCATAATAGTCTGGTAATTTCTTTTAATGTTATTTTATACCATACTGTGTGTTGTACATTGTGTCTAAGTTTTATTAAAATCTACTTGTTACATTTTGAGTAATCGCTACTTTTATTGTTTTTCCTTAATTTTTGGAAACCAGTGTAAATAGAGATAGTACAAAACATATTACAGTTTTAAGACTTAAAAAGCACGCTTTTATTTCATATAAAATGACGTCATTCGAGTCCTCTGAAGAATTTCCCATTTACGATACAGTCTTAAACAACATCTACAGTAAATTATGTATGTGACGTACGTCACTATCAATGAATAATACACAAATAAACCAAAAAACGATGTCGTTATTCAAGAAACTCGACAAAAATAATTGGCTATCTAATGATTTATATGCCGTTATTTCTTTGTAACATGGATACTTAAAATTAATTACTGTTTATAATAGCTATTTTCTCTTTACTTTCTACAGAATGGAGTAATTCAGTTGCCAACATTAAACAAATGGCGCTAAAAATTACAAAAAAATAATAATATCTCAAAAATAAATTGAGATGCAGTTTTCAAACAAATTGCATTTAAAAGTACTCTTTTCCAATACGACAGTATAAAAATTGAAAATGTGCGATGGTTAGAAGTTTAAAAAATTGCGGTAGAGATTATCCGTATTTAACGGTGCAATGATAAATCTGCTTTGTTTTACGGTTGGCTTATATAACGTAACTTTTTTTTTAGAGATGACATTATAATTCCTGGCCGAAAGAAATAGCATATCGGAGGCTAAAACTATAGTGCTTCCATTTGCTATGAGCAATCAATTTCAACTGTGGCAACTCATCTGTCAGTAACTAGTTTTCGTTATTTTAGCAAACGTCCTTTCTCGCGAAATAAAAAAATCATTCTTAAAGTCCTTTAAAAAACTGTTAAAAGTCAATAAATTTAGTAAAAATTTTTAAACCAATTTTAGTTGAAAGTACGTTTTTTACCATATTCTATTATGTAAAACGGAAGTGATGCAATACTTAGAAGTGAAGTAATAATCTTAAAGCGAAAAGCAATAACACCATTACCAACATTGATACATATTTCTGAAAATACGTCAGAAAGTGAGGTATGTTTTAGGGACTGCGAAAATATCCGTAGTTAACCCTCCGCCTGCCAGATGGTGCCAATGGACTCGAAAGGTACATTTAAATTATTTATTAAAACCGAAAAGTTTTTTTTTTCCTTTTAACAATCAAAGCATATAATGGAACAATGGAACAATGTGAGCAGATGAATGGATTGCCTAGATGCGTTGCAACTTTACATCCAGTGGATAGGTGATTGTGTTGCAAGGGCATTAGGGAGCCTTAAAAAAAATAATGTTTAGACGTGGCTGGTAGCCACAAAATTAAATTTACTTTTAAGAAAAAGAAAAGACTAACAAAAAATGACAAAGTACATAAGTACTAGTATAACATGAAAGCATATAAGACGGATAACAACAAAATAAGTTAAATAGTTTTAAATAAAAATTCTGGAGTGGGCTATTTTTATAAATCTGGAGTAAAATTTACGGTAGTAGTAAATTTAAAAAGTAGGATTTTGTCGCTATAAAATGATCGTTTTTAATATTACTGTCTTTTCAACCATTTCTAGTTTTCTGCTTTGGAATGTTAATTCCCCAAAATATTAATAATGTGTATTAACATGTGAATTTTTCATGAAATTGAGTTTTCTTGCATTGTTTATTTTTATTATTATTTTTTTTTTAAATAACGGTCCGTCAGATTGAAGAAAACATGCTAGCATTTTCTGTAGTATGCATTGAGATTTTCCCTTAGTGATATTAATATTTTTTATCTAAAAATTAAACCACATGGGTCATTTTAACTCTAGAATATCGAGCTGGTGACTATCCGAAACCAAGCAAATGATTAAATTTGAATTAGAAATTTTTGGATAAAATAAGCTAAATGGAATCAGAGTTGCTTAACAGTATAGACAATTTGGAGGACTTTATCAGGCTGTCATCAATTTTACGCACAGTCTATAGATAATTGTCTTAGGCATCTAAGTTAAATAAATAAGTTAAATTGTTTTAAATATAAATTCTGGTATAAAATATTTGTACTAAGGAGGTTTCGGTTATTTTTTTTCTTGCCACAGAATAAACATTGCGCAAGTTTCGATAAAAAAAAATATATATATACTTACTTTTACACAATAGCTCCGAAATATTAATAGTACTTTATACTAACATTTTAGCTAATAATCGAGAATCGATTTGATTCACGTGTATTCGTATTTAAGAATGATAAAATTAGCTTGAAATTCACTTAGGATTTCGATGTAAAAAAAAATAGTTAAGTGTATAACAGTGATTTTGACTGTTAAATATCAATACTTTTGCAGGAAAATTACGCAGTCGTCGGAAACATATCGACCTACCCCCCGCCCCCCCACACACGCCACCTTTCCCGTTTAAGTTATTTCGAGTCTTTACACTGCTAAATATCCGGGGGGGGGGGGTTCTTATGAGTTTTTCACACAGTCAGCGGGCACGTATTTCGGACAAAATTCAGTTAAAGATATAAAATCATACAAATTTCACGTTCATTTAAGAATATCATCACGGGTCCAGGTAACTGCAGGCGGGTCAGCTAGTTTGAAATACAGTTTAATACATTATTTCTATTATTTAATTTTATAAGAAATATGAAAATATACTTTCTGCCAATTACATGGAAATATATTGATATTTAGAAAATATTTATGATTTTTTTTTTTTTTTTTTTTTTTTTTTTTTTTTTTTTTTACAGAAGAATGAAAATTGGCGTCATCGCTCTTTTTAATGTCCACCGCCATAGCTTACTTTAGTCATCTAATTGCACGTTTCAAAATGAGCTAGAACCATATGTGGTTTGCCATTTCAAATTTTAGAGTAACACTGGGGAATTAGAACAGTTTGTAAATGGTGAGGGATTTTAGAATGAATATCTTTTGTTGGGAGCATCTCTTGACAATTATTTTGATAAAATATAGATGTGTTTTAGTTTTAAATACTGTGTTTTAACTGTGTTGTAATGTGATAGATCTATTTCATCCGGTAACTGGGATATAAAAATGTTTTCTTCATCTATTTAATAGTATTTTATATGTATGGATAATAAATTATTCTTTAATTAAGTAAATAGTTTGTAATTAATTAAATCCATTCTTTTTAAACTACACAGAAGTGTCTTTTTTCAATAAAATACAAAAGACAATTATGCATCTAAAAAAATACGATTATTATGGTATTTATATAATAAAACATACACCTGCTTCACTTATTACTAGCTGACCCACCTGGCGTCTCCATGGCCCGTGTTCATAATAAAAGCAGCGGGTGATTGTTTAACGAACTTAATTCATTCCAAAACAATGTTCACTAACCAAATTGTTTGTTAACCAATCATAGATTTAGTATAGATTTGTATGAAAATTCATTTAATTCATTCTTAAAAGTTAAATAATATATAGATAAATAGGGGGCTCTGCCCCCTGAAATCTACGCTCGCCAACCCCGTTCAGACACCGCAGAATCTAAAAACACGCTAATCTGATGGGCTTTAAAAGTATTAGAGAAGATTGAATTACACTGAAAAAAGCTGTGCAAATCTCCTTGTAAACGGGTTTCCATTCAATTTCCTTTGATTGCAAAAATTTAAGGGCGAATCAGTTGCTGTTAAGACATCCAATGGTTGTTTTCGTTTTTGATTAAAGAGGATGAGTTAAACATTTGAAAAGAAGCTAAAATAAAACGAATTAAGTATACAGAGTCTTTGTACCCCGGTATTTTAAAACAATCTCTATAACAATAGCCTAAATCATGTGACTATCATCAACAGTTCCAGGCGGACCACTTCGTTTTTTATACTCTAGGTCCCATTTTGGTTCTTTAATGTTAGCCAGCCACAGGTGATAAGTCGCCAAATATTATTCTATCGCCATCATTTCATCTATATTATAATATTTCAAGTCATCAACTGCCATAAACAAATACGGTCTGATCCCTTCGCCGTTCATATGAAAGTTTGGCACAGATGTCATATACGCCCCTTATTGTCGCGATTTTTTAACGACGCCAATTTGGGGAACGCATCAACAGCATAATAAACAACATCCGGTTTACCATATCAAGGAAAATAACGATACTTTGGCGCCAGTTAAGTGCCCGTTCCGTATATGACATTGGCGTCAGAAAAAAATCGCACCAATATGGGACCGTAAGTTTTCCATTTTGATTAAAAAATCAAAATATTTTTTTCGAATAAAACTACATAAAATTTGCCATGTTTGCAAAGAATTTTTGGTACTGTTACGCTAGCCGGATGCAAATCTCGCCAATAGCTTTTTTCAACCCGCCAGTTAGCATTTTTTTTTCGAGTGGTAATATTTGGCCAGATGTCATATACGCACAGCAGGTTTGGCGTGATTTTTTTTTTTTCGAAAATTTGGCGAAAATCTCGTTTTCAAATACCTCGACCTTTAAATACCTTTCGAAATCTCGACAATAGAGGGTGCTACTGAAGCTAAGTACATGGAATAATTCCATATTGCTGTCACAACGCAAGATTTGGATTTAAAAAAATACTGCAGAATACTGCATGTACACATTTTTTTATACAAATTGTGTTATGTGTAACCCTCCTTGTTGATACCTCGATTTAGCGATAGCTAAAGGTGGTTTTCGCCGTAAAAAGAACATTGCACCATGATTTCGATAGCGGATTACTTTAATTCCTGATCCCTCAATGAAAGACAAAAGCATGTGTAAAAATTTCAAACTTTGAAATTTAATAACTGTGTCATTTTTTTTAGCACAGAAGTGAAACTTTTTGTGTTGTATCTGTTATGACATGCGTAAACATTTACTAAATATAACTGTAGGGATTGGTTACTGTATAAAAAGTTAGATTTCGTAATTTTTATAAAATTGATTTTTTTACTTTAAAAAATGCTACAGTGTGAATATTTACCTCATTTTAAACATTTTTGTAATTGGAACTATATGACTACGTGCAACGGTTGAGAAACTAAAGTTTTGCGATAGACAACATATTGCATACTGTATATATATATTCTTTTTGAAACACTTGTAACACCATTGCAGATTTCAAATATGTTGATATCTGGAAACAATAAACATATGTAAAACTTATGACGATATTACGAACATCTAACAGTCAAAAAACCATTTGATACATTTGAAAGCTTTTAAAACTTACTAAATAAACACATATTGTATAACACATTTGAAGACTCCCCAAACATAAATCATTTAGACCGCGCCTGTCTAATCTTTAAGCTGATTACAAACAACAGAGAGCGCCATTATTTACATAATTGACAACTTGCGACAATATTATCGCACTGTTGTAGTGCAGTGATACAAGTGAGGCATTCTCACAATCTTTTAACTTTCAGGAATAAAAATCAGGGGAAATTAAACTTATACTAAAATAATATTTTAACCTTATAGAAGAATAACTTAATGATACAAAATAATGAAAAAATGCTCAGCAGCGAATTTTGTTTATCAAACTGAGGTTTAAGTTAAATTTGCGAGTTTAAATTCCTTACCATTTTACCACTATAATTTTTTATTTCATTCCAAATTTTTACTTATAATGAATTTGAATAATACCCACAGGACATTCAAATAAGAAATAATAACAATGCAGCATTGTTAGTATAAAATTTTCGTATAACATTGTCATAAAGGGGTGTTAAAGATGGGACGGTAAGGAAAAAAAAGGGGACGGTATAGAAAAAAAAGGACGGCAAAGAAAAAAAAAGGGATGGGACGGATGGGACGCTAACGAAAATTACCACCTAATTTTAGGCAAATCATGTTAACACTAAGTGATAGCCACAATGTTTATTGATTTTTACAAACAGTTATTTACATTGCTTTAAGTAAAAAGAAATTAATTTACCTCGAAAAGTGCAGGGCAAAACCTTGGGGACGGTAAAACTACCAATAAATCCATGATGCTTGAAATTGATATTTAAATGCTGATTTAAATTCTGCAGTAAATTTCCTGTCAAATATTTTAGCCACTCTTTCACTGTAAAAAAACCACTGTAAATTTGCCAGCACAAACTCGATCACAGTTGAATGTACTGTATCTTCTTTGTGTTCCTGACTATTTAAACATGAAAAATACAGTAGTTGCGTAAAGTTAACAGTTCAATGTACTGGGAATTTCGACGCATTTGGACGACAGCACAAACTATTGGCGTCCAAATTACCAGTACATTGTGCTGTTAATTTACGTAACTACTATATTTTCCATGTTTAAATAGTCAGGAACACAAAGAGAGATACAGTACATTCAACTGTGATCGAGTTTGTGCGCGAGATGAACAGTACATTGTACTGTAAAAATGTCGTTTTTTTTTTTTTTACAGTGTTCTCTAGCATACTTCTGCATGAGAAAAAAGTTGAAAAAATTCTGTGGCTGCATCTGAAGTGATTTTCTGTTTAATTTTAGCAACAGGGACGGTGAGGAATCTAAAACCCAAGGACAGAGTTCAAAAAATAATAAAACCGTAAAAACGTGTACAGGTTAATTGTATACTACATATGTATATAAAACAATAGTCCCAGTTTCGGAAAAAAATTACATCGAATTAGTTTTATTGAAACAATTTTATTCAGACATCTCCAAACTTAAATATCAGGATCAGGAACACCGGACGGTATAGGAATTTTCGTGGTATATTTGGATTCCCAACATCGTCAAAAACTTATTTATCTCGTTAATATTGTTATGCAGTCATGCAATGGGATGTTTTCCAGTATAAGAAATTGAAAAAACCCCAAGAATATGTACTAAAACAAAAATTATTATTCAGGGACTTAAAAGTCAAAAGATTGTGAGAATGCCTCAAACACATCTTATACGACAGACATAAATCTCATATAGGTTATTTAAGGTCTCCTAAGATTCAGAAACTCCATTTAAAAATAATTTGCAGCAAAAAAGTAAATAATAGTAAAGTTAGAATAACATTTCTCTATCTATGGTGGCAGACTATTTAGAAATTTTTTTAAAAGGAAGAGACAAAAAATCAGTGTTGATTTGACACATTTTTTTTTCATCTGGGTAGAATTTTGCAGTACGGGAAATAAATTGTTCGTTCAGACTATTATAAAACAAAAAATCTAAAATTCTCCGACTGGGATACTTTGATCTTGCAGGGGTTAAATGGCCACCCCCTGAATTCATTCTTGCAGAAAATTCATCCACATCACAATTAAATTAATACATGCATGTGTTATTGGTTTTACAAAAAGCATTTTTAAATATATATTTTTATTTTAAAAAATCCCTGCCGGTTTGGACTACAAGCAGAGGTAGATTTCGAAGTTAAATTCTAATTTCACCAACAAAACCAAAATCAAGATTAGAGATAAACCCAATTTCTTCACTAAGAATAAGCTCTAGGGAGCTGAACTTTTTGTGAAAATTGTAATATACACGAATACACACAGGCATATATATGCAATGGGTTTTGAAATGGCAACAACAAATTCAGAAAACCTCAAAATGTTTAATATATCTTAATATTTCCATAATTGGGATTTTATCATGTTTTAATACGTTTTTTCAAACTCACATGACGTTACATATTCACCTACTGACGTCCATTATATTTTCAAACGATGTAATATTTTTTTTATTATTATTTTACCGGTCAAACTATTTATTTCATTTTCAGTTTTCAGGTGGGAATCTTCCTCTAGAAAACTTATCACGAAATATTCAAAATATTTTTAATTTGTCAAACTATTTATTTCATTTTCATTTTTCACGTGGAAATCTTTCAATAGAAAATTAATTGTTGTGGTGAGAATTTTATTGTTTTTTTTTAATTGTTTGCATCTGCTATTAGAAAAATGTATATTTTTTCCTGTCATTTTTCTGTAAGAGCTGATTTTATCAGAATCATGTTACGGCGGTATTCAAAATTTGTAACCCTGCACATTTCCATCCCCCTTAGGCCGATTTTACCCATTTGCAATACCCGCCGAGATATTAGCCATCTCAAAGTGTTTGACGGGTTTGAAGACGATCCGAGAATAATTGCGACTTTTATCATGCGGACAATATTTAATACAGACACACATATATATATATAAATAAAAATTTTCGGTAAGGTTGGTTATGGGTTCCTGGGGTCATATAATGAAGTGTTATGAAAGAATTTTCAAAAATCGCACCATGGTAACGACTGCAGTAGGTAGTATTTCTTAAGAAATTACCTAAAGACAGTAACAAGAAATGTTCGAAAGCGAATCGAGAAGAACTCCATAGGGCGGCTCCTACAATATCCTTCATTTTGACAAACAGCCAGAGGAGATAAAAAATTATATTATAAAAATCAAAACAGTTTCGAAAAAAAAATTAGCCTATCGTGCACCAAAAATCACTGCTTATGTAACCTTAACGACATGAAAGGAGAACAGTAAAAAAGTGATGGTGAAATCGTATTCTGGTCAATTTGTAATAGAGAAACAAATTCCATCGTATATTTCAGATATTCTTTTAACAGGCACGAAGTCTGATTTTGAATATAAAAACTATTTTCTTTTAGTTTAAAACACAAAAATATATTATTCAATATTTTTCATTCACTGGTAAGAAAAATAAGTAAGTTTAATTACACAAGTCTTAATATATTATTCAACAAAACCAAACGGAAAATTCAAATTAAAGCATCATCTTAACAATTAAATCTGAGTTCGCTTTTCTTCATTCTAACAATTTTGATAAAACGATTTGTAAATCAAAAGTTGTCTTTGCATTATAATTTCGACTTTAAATTCAGTTATGAGGATGATTAACAGTAATTAAACAGTTGATTTAAATAATAAAAATAATAGTAACATTATTATTACATCCCAAAAGCATTGTGAGATTCATTATCGCTTATCAAAGTTGACTAAAATATTGAATAGATGGAAAAAGATGTTTCAGAATACATAAAGTTTAAAATGATCCGAATTTCATAAGTAACGCAAATTTAATTAACTTCTCATTAAGATATTATGAGATCATTGTCATTGTTAAGTAACTGCTTTGAACAATGCTTTTATATCATAACGAACAATTACAATCATTAAATTCAAGAGCGGTAATGTAGTGCAATCATTTGATTATGATTAAATTATAAAACTTATCTTGAAATTTATTTTATTAAAAAAGATAACTTGAACTTCTTAATTCTAAATTTAATAAAATCATTATCGGTATATGTTTGAAATATATAATCATTAGTTTTACGAGTTATATTTAATATCTAATTCAAGTAATTGCGATAATTGTTTAGTTAATTCTAATTGCTATTAATGTATGTAAATTTTATGTTTTGAATCTTTGACAAATATTCCTATTATCTACATAACTATATTATTGCATGAGAATTGATATGGATAAATTAAATATTTCTACAGTAAACATTTAATCTCATGCATAAGCCATGGCTAACAATTATATAAAATCCAAACACTAAAGATCAGAATTAATAAAATATACAATATGAACTTTATAAGCTAACTGGTTTACTTAACCCTCTCGCTGCGTAAGTAATTCTTCGCGATGAGCGTCTTTTCAAAAATTTTAATTGTTTATCATTGGTTCTTTAAAGCAGAAATTTTTGACTATCGTAATAGGCGGAAATGTCCTGATTAAATCAGACAAAGTTTTTGCTAAAAAATAGCTGGTGGGAATAACCAAATAGTATTAATTTGACGGAAAAAATGCATGCCCGAGCATATCTCGGGCTGCGCAGCGAGAGGGTTAAAAGGCGACTAAAATAATACTCCCTCTGTCCCAAATTAGTTGCTACATTTGATTACTTTTGTACTGAGTATTGATACTGTTGATTTTATGTTTTTGTTTGAACATTTTTTCAGAGATTTCAGGGTGCTATGCTATCAATCAACAAAATTTACTTACCAAGCATTCTGTCTCTCCTTAAATAAGTACCAAATTAGTATTAATAAATTGACTTAATAAAATAGTCCAATCTTGAACGCCAGATTCACCTTTGTTTATTATATAAAAACATGGAAACATTCAAATGCTTCATTTAAAACACATTACTAAATAGGTGTGATAAAATATATGCAAATGTTTTTTAAAATTAAAAACACTAGATGTTAAAATGATAAAAAGCTACTCCGAGCGCTTTCGGCTAACCTTAAGCCATTGTCAAGGAGAAGAGGATTGACTGATAAAAACACTCGACGCTCGATGTTTACTGCTACAGATTGACCGGAAACTCACTTCAGGAATCCCGCAGGTGGTCGTATCCATTAAACTGAAGGAGGGGGAAGGTAAAGAAAGCTCAATCCTCCGAGAGACCGAACTTTCCAGTAATATTAAGTAAATTAAACCAGATACGCGGAATTTGGTATGATAATACGTCATTACAACAATTTTCTGCTTGGTTTAAAATTTCCAAAGACTCTAAAATAGCACAACTATTAAAATCAGAAGCCTGGATAATGACTTTTGCTGGATTGAAAAGGATGTCAATATCTTTAGTTTGAAACAACCTTGAGAGGGCGGTAGCCGGTCTATTTTTATTAATATCCTGCATATGCTCTTTAACTCTTGTTTGGAATTTTCTTGTGGTCATACCAATGTAATTGAATATCTTATTTGTTTCTTTACTTCTGTATGGGATGATATAAACTCCTGACTTACTTTCCATACTAATAGGATCAACTCTTTTTTGCACAAGATTAATTAATTTGGTGTTAGAGAGATAACACCAAATTATAGCTAGAGAGTCACGATTTAACTACATTGTAATGTCACCTGGTGACTCGTCACAAAACAGCAGTCACATTGACTTCTCAGTTGAGTCACATAAAGCGATCATTTGAGACTCATAATGAGATGTATCGAATTTCCTATTTTTTTGCTTCACCGTATTGACTGTGACACTTGTGACCATGTGTGACATGAATGAGATGTTACATGGGCAAGCTGTGTTGTAGAGATTGTAATTACTCGAATTATATTATTTCCTTTTGAGTGTTCGCGTATTTGAAAATTAGCATTTTGTGACTTTTACGTAATTTTTGATAACCAGTGTAGTATGCAATTGCATGTCTTTAAAAAGTTCTAATGTCATTCCATGAAGCACACATTAACTAGCCTTAAAAAAAGTTATAAAATTATTTTTATAGATCTATACTAATAAAAGAAATGTATATATGTGTCTGTCTGCGATGACTAGGAAAATATGCCGCACTTATATAGTAGTCTAGAAATTCAGGCGGGGATAGTACAAGACAGATCGTGATGCACCTGTGATGCCATGTGAGATAAAAGCTGCCATGTTGTAAACGACGAGAACGACCACAAAAATTATGATTGATATCTCCGATTTCTGTATTTTATTTTCCATTTCCAAATCAAAATGGAGTTCGATCCAGCATTGTCAGATGACTAAAAGTAAACTTTAAGGGAAATAGTGAAAACAATTCCCCAAGATTTTCCCCAAAAATGATGATGGTCCCCAAAAATGATGATGGTCATCCAAAAATTCCCCACGAACTAATTGTCCCCCAAAAATTACCCTGGAGGTTCAGAATTCCACAAAATGGGGACAAAATCCATAATCTGGCAAAACTGAAAAGAGGATCGTTCAAAATTCTGAGTTTATTTCCAATATACGCTTGACTGAAAGAATTTTAAAAAACTCCATTTTTTTCTTTTTCAAATAACGTGCTTTAAGGGGATCCGGACACAAAATATCTAATTTTCAAAAAAAAAAAATGTATTGCATTAAAAACTTTTCTGGGTTTTTTTTTCTGCTAAAAATGACGTTTAAATAATGTTTCAATCTTGATTAGAACAGGAAATTTTAATTTTTTTGTTTTTAAAATCTAGCTTTTAAGCAATGGTTGTCACAGAAACGACTTTTTGTAAACATGTGTTTTTCTTCATGATGGGTTCTAAAAATACCAGTCTATATCAAGGGAACGTCGATTACGGAAATCAAAATACGAACAAACCACAGATACCAAGTCAAATCTACTTTCATTTTTTTTTAAATACAGAGCCACCTTTGGTTTTAAACAATGTCATTATTAACCGTTTTAAAAACGTTCTTTTGCGTAAGTCTTTTTCGCGAATTCAGAATTTTTGGCAATATTTAATGTCCTACTCCGGAATTTAAAATCTAAATACTAGAAAACTAGTTGTCCACGCTTATTGAGCGTACATTCAGCTTTTAAAAGACGTCTTTGATTTAAAAATATACGATTATTAACAATTGAAAAGAATTCATTTTGTAATTCTTCCGAATATGAAAATGTTTCGCTTTTTACCATAGTTTTTGCATTACGCATATTTTATTTTAAAAACACACTTAATTTTATACAATCGCTCATAAATTTAAAAATAATATACTAGCAATGTAGATAATAATACAGTATAAATTTTGTTTAACATTTTTTTTAGATTTAGGGAAGGGGGGGGGGGAGAAATGATCATTTAAAAAATAAAACAAATTCCCATAAGGTTTATATTGCATATAATTATTTAAAGCTATAACGTAAATTTAATTTGGAGTTATTGCATTAAAACATTAATATCCTAAACAGACATTTTAGCTGTTGTTCCCGTAAAATTTTGATTTAGATATAGTAGTATTTATGTATTAAATATTCAATCAGAAAAAAATGCCGTTAGATTTCTAATTGTAAAAAAAAAAAAAAAAAAAAAAAAAAAAAAAAAAAAAAATCCCTGCCGGCTCGGCCTACAGGCAGAGGTAGATTTCGAAGTCAAATATACTAATTTCACAAACAAAAACTAAATCATGATTATAGATAAATCCACTTTAACAATTTTATCTGATGGCCGCTCTTGACGAGTTTTTATTTCATTTTCATATAATAGCTGGTTTTATCAGAATCATTTTAGGGCGGTATTCAAAAAAATACTTTTCCATGCTCAACAACTCGAAATTTTCTGGCATAATTCCAGATTCATTTTTAATTTTAAAAAAATATGAAACTTGCTGACGTGATTTTTGGAGAGATTTATAAGCGACCTGTGTTTTTATTTTTTGTTCAATTAATTAAAACTTGATATATAAACAATTATTTTCTCAGAAGGACAATATTTTTCGTTTCTAACACAATCGCTTCGGGAAATTCCGTTCAAAATGCCCACTTTAACATCATTTTTTTAAAATATATTCTGCCTCTATCTAAAAATCGATTATTACGGTACATTATATAGTTTCTGAATAAACGAATCTACCAATTAAATGCGTTTGAGAGCAAAAATGAATTTAAAAACCAGTCAGAAAATAAGCAGTTTGGATTTAAGCACATCCTTAATACAATGATTTTTCCAACACAATCCGCTTCGGTAAATTCGGTTCAAAATGCCCTTTTTAACAGCATTTAAAAAAATATATTCTACCCCTATCAGAAAATCGACCATTACGGTACATTATATAGTTTCTGAGTAAGAAAACGTACCAATTGGAAGCCTTTGAGAGCAAAAATGAATTGTAAAATGAGTCAGAAAATAAGCAGTTTGGATTTGAATACACCCTTACTAAGATCATTTTTTACTTCAACCGGTATGTATTTTTAATTTGTTTTTGCTCTAAGAATTGGTCCTATCCAAAACTTGTCTATATAGATGTTGTAGACAATATTAAGAAGATATATGATAAATTCATTGGGATTTTATATCTTTTGAATTGACGGAGTTATGGATTTTTTTCTTCTTCAAACCCCCTTTTTGTTTTCGTTTTTAATTTTTTTTGCGGTACGAATTGGTCCTATCAAAAACTTGTGAATATAAAAGTTGTAGATAATGTTAAGGAGATTCATGATAAAATTAAATGGATTTGATGTCTTGAGAATTGACGAAGTTATGGATTTTTTTCTTCTTCAAACGCCCTTTTTGTTTTCGTTTTTAATTTTTTTTTTGCGGTACGAATTGCTCCTATCAAAAACTTCTGAATATAAAAGTTTTAGATAACGTTAAGGAGATTTATAATAAAATTAATTGAATTTGATATCTTGAGAATTGACGAAGTTATGAATTTTTTTCTCCCAAAAACCCTATTTTTTGCGCCCCTTGAGCCCATTTTTAACTTTATCAAAAATCTGTGATACATTAATTTTTGGCCCTATTTTTAGAAGTAATAAAAACTTTAAACTGATTTGATATGTACAAAAATTAAGAAGATATGGGGGGTTTTCTGTTTTCACAAAACCCCTCCCTATTTCCCTCCCCTTGGTCCGATTTTGCCCATTAACGAACTTGACCGAGATTTTATGCCCATTGATTTTATGTATCAGTTTGGAAGAGATTGGTGCAGAATTACGAAAGTTATCGTGTCCAGAAGAAAGTGATATATATAGATAGATAGATAGATAGATAGATAGATAGATAGATAGATAGATAGATAGATAAAGTTTTTTACTGAGGGTGGTTTTGGGTTCTAGGGGTCATGATCGGTGTAGATCTGCAAAATTTTTTTGAGAAATTCCAACATAGGAACGATCCCAATAGGTAGTATTTCATACGAAATCTACCTAAAAGGAAAAAGAAAAAAGAAAAACACTACTGTTAAATAAATATGTACATTTTACCACGAACATTATTCACAGGCTTCGGTAATGTTTTATTTATCACTTACGAATTTCAAAGTGATTTGTACTATAAGAACTATTTTTTTATATATTAAATGACCCGATGCGGGAAATAAACCTGAGAAGAAAACACTTCTTAGCTGTCGAAGGCACTCCATTATTAATTTCTTTTGGAAAGATTTTCACTTAACTATATAAATTCATTCAACACTAATTTTTTGGTACATTTAAATTCCACACTATACTGGTCTTTTTTTTTTTAAATATAAAAGCAATGCAGATTGAAGAATGCGAGGTGTAGGATGCCGATGGAAATGGGGCCCTCAACTCTAAATTTGTTTCAATAGGTTTTAATTTGAAAATAAAAATTCATGCAGAATTGATGGTGTATACTATTTAAGACCTTTAAGAAAGTTTTTCGGCTAAATATATAAAATCATTCAAAATTGATTTTAGATATATTTAGTGATATTATCAGCGGCTCGGGCAAAGCCTCGCCGGGCTGGTCAGCTAGTTATTATCTAATGTTTGTTACTAAAAAGCGTATCTATTGACAGCTTTATAACAAGAGCTCATAACTGAAAGCAAATATATGTACGAAAAATATATTTTTCATTGTCATATTTATTATATTATTCGTATTTTTCCGGTGTCAAATTATGTGTTTAGTTAATGTTTCTAAAAATTTAATAAGTAGCAGAAAGTAAAAACTCATACATTATTATTCATTGCTGCTTAAGATTAATTTTAAAACAATATTTAATGACATTTTCCGTACATACACTGCAGTTAATCTTGTATCATATAATTTTATTTTAAATAAGCGATTAGTTCATCACATTTTTATATATAAATTATTATTTATAAAAAAATCAAATTATCCGGACTTACCCCAACGGTGGGATAAAACCATGAAAAGTTTCAGACATTATTCTAAAATGACAAATTTGTTTTATTCTGGAATTTTAAATAATGAAATAAACTAATAATATTTCAATTATAAATCTAATTAATATGTATCATTATTTGCTATTGAAAGACATGTGGTTAATTGTCTTTATTACAATCTGAGAACTTGCAGTAAAGAAGTTCATCTCTTAAGCATGTTTATAAAAATTATAATTACTCTTGCCCATATAATTTTGACTGTAGGTTGTTTAAACAAGGTCTTAGAGTTCTCCAACAATTGTTTCTAAGTACCTTCTTTATACCACGTATGATAGTTTTATTACAATAGAATGTTCATCGCACAGAAAGACAAAAGAATGTTCCTTTTACTACTATCAACAATATAATTGCGCGAAATGAATCTTTATTAAAATTTCTACGCTTATTCTATAAAAAGTTTTAAGTAACTCCAAATGTGTTAACTTTTTATAACGCAAAAATATAATGCGAAAAAATGATAAAATATTTTTTAACGCAGTATCCTTATAAATCCTACAATGGAGATACCTTAATTGCTCCTTCTCTTTTAGGAATACGGCTAAATGTTTTCAAGATTATCAACTAAAAGTCTGCACAATACTAAGTCAGTATTAAGATATGTGGTTTTAACCTACTTTCTCTTATCTATTTTTGGGAATAATTTAATTAAATTTCTCAAATGTAACTCTTGTTTATACATTTAAAAAATAGAATAAGTTCATTGCACATAAATTTAAATAATGTTGATTTATGTGTTCATTTAACATTTAATGCGAAAATTGTTAATTAATGGTAACACGAAACAATATTTATATTTTTATTAATTTTGTTTTGTATTAGTTTTGAGAAGGCTACTGGCCATGGGAAAAGTTGTCGGACGAATCGATCGATTTCAATTGCACAATACTTTTATGCGCAGAAAATTGGTGTCATTGTAAATTATTATCTTATTGATAATACCTGAATACCGTGGTAATCACAAGTGAAACAATTTGTGTGCAGTTTTAATATAATACCCACAAGTTAAGAAAAACAAAGTAATTGTTATTCGTAGGACATTTTTTTGACGTCAAAGATCTTTAAAATCTCAAATCCAAAGATATGGGGTACCAGGACAGAAATTTGGACAGTAATCAAAATGTCTATTTTTATTTCAATATTTAATTGCCTAATTATTAGGCTGTGATAAGGGACTGCAGTGTGGTGTTTAACATATGAGGTAATCACAACTATAGTAGACCAAGTTCATTTTGATAAAAAATTGAAATAGTCCATTTAAAGGATGGATAAAACCTGTTTTATCCACTCCCACACTATACCAAGTCTGTAAACAGATGCCATATACGAGAATGTATGTGAAAGCAGACTTGGGCCACTGTGGGAGTGAATAAAAGAAATTGTATGTACCTTCTAAATAGACTATCTATTTTTTAATAGACTTGGTCTACTATGGTTTAGAAAACCTCATAAATTTATTTTGAGTTTACATCGCTGCCGAGCGGGGCTGCGGGAAAAGCACGCAGCGCTAAGTTGCCAAAACCGGCAATCTCGTTCCCTTTCATTACTAAGTGAAGAAGTGGAAGCGAAGTGATTCGGGTGTTTGTGTATACATTCAGTGGGGAACAATAGATTTAAATAATAATTGGTGTATTTTAGGTGATATTTCTATGTATAAACTTAAAGTAAAAAAGGCTTTGCGCATCCATTAAAATTTTCATGGTGTTTTTAAGCAGTAGTTTTCATCTTATCATTTCACACCAGCTTGTTTAATTATTTAAAGCGCAAAACAGATCGCACATATTGTACTCCAATGTCCGGCGCCGAGTGAGCAGAATTTTTTCGGAAGCATCGTAAAGTTGACTCGGCGCGCTCTGTGAACAACGACGCGAGCATCTCTACCGCTCCTGAACTCGAACCGAGGGGCATCGCGCTTAAAGCCTAGATCCAAACATCTGTTGAAGATGTCTCCGGACTTATTAGATAACAAATCATTCGCAGCAATACCAATCAGGAGCAACAGCATGCAAAAGACAAATTCTTTCTAAAGTTTCGGCATCAAATATGTGCATACAGAACCAAGAACACTGGGGAATACCACGATATATCATACATTTACCAGATACATCGTTGTTAATATTATACCTTATTTATCTTACTTCTCATATCACAGGATAATGTTAAACAGAATTGTCTTTGAATACTAGTTGAAATATATACCCTGTACAGTTCAGTGTAAGTTTTATTAAAAAAATATATTTGGTACCCAACGAATGTTCTGTTTTCATTTCTGCCCAATTCGCCAAAAGTGACTCTTTATCATAGAAATTTCACGTTAAATCATTGTTCGTGTTGTCCTTTCTACAACTTATCCGTAGATACACTAGTCGAGGGGGTGGCCGTCTTAAACAGCTATTTATCATATTTGCCGAAATTACTATTCTAAAATAGTGGTATCAACACTTATGAAGCTCTTATATTGAATAAGTAATATTTATCTCATCACGCAGTAAAAAAACAGCACGCAAAACGGTAGAGAACGATACAGTTTAAAAATGGTCTTAAGCAAGAATTTAAAATATTTGCCAAAATTACTATTCGAAAATAGTGGTATCAAAAATTTTGAATTTTTTATGTTGAATAAGTAAAATTTATGCTACATTTTTATAAATGTGACACTGTTATAAACAATGCTTTAAAAGCGATCGGAAAAATTGCTTAAAATACACAAGTTAGAAACCGGAGGGATAAATCTAAGACTTTTTGTAATTTTTATGATTTGTCGTGTGATCGCATGTGTCCAGCTATAAGCATGCAAAATTCTAAGTCTCCAACTTAATTAGGGGCTGAGTTAGAAAAACTGCTTAAAATACACAAGTTAGAGATCGGAGGTGTAAATATAAGACTTTTTGAAATTTTTATGATTTGTCGTGTGATCGCAAGTGTTCAGATAAGACATATCTGATTCGTTACTCGCAAGTCGAGTATCAGGATTGTTGGGATATGAACTCAATAACAACCGGCTATATTCTGTATCAACTGAAACTCAGCAATAATCAGAACTCGTTTGGTTATTCATGACATATCAATAGCTGTAGTTATATCAATATTTGTGGACCAATGACAAATAAGTGTTATTCAGTTTTGCTCAGCCAAGCAGTGGAATAAACTCGAAGTTTCAGCCAAGAAATATTGCAATAATTGGGATATTTCTAGAGATAATCAGCGGAAAGAAAGATAATCGAGGTAGATTTTGTGTTTAGTAGTAGATGGAGGGTGAAAACATTGTAATGGAATATTGGGCTGTGTTTTTCGGGGCTTTGACGGTGTGAGCTAAACATTATTATTTTACTTGGCTTTGAGATATTCTGCGCTCTTTTTTCGAGGCTCATGTTCAAAATCCCATTGAGCTCAAAAGACTGTTTTTTATTGGGTTATATCAGTAGAATCAAGGTTTAGATATTGTTATTGCGATATTTAAAGAATATCAATACCTGTCGATATATTGAAAAATAATCCAGCCCTACATTAAATACCCTTTCTTTAATATATACATGCAGCTTTTATGTTACGCTTTCATTAAAATTATTTTAGCGTGCGTTATCCCGTAAAAAATGAGTGTATCGAAATTAAATGTTTGTGAACCCGAGCGATCATTTAATTCCAAGAGGTAGATTTCTCCCCTCCTAGCGAAAAAAGAACATTACTGCACCCACCCTTCTCGACCTTAATCTTAAAAGGTACATGGCAGGTCAGAAGCGTCCTTAAAAAATGTATTCTTTTTTTCGAAGAAAATATGCGATTAGGTGAGATTTACTCCAGCGCGTATGCTTACGGGTTAAAGGGGGATTTCTCAAAGTTAAATATTATACATTATGTGACACTAATCGTAATTAGTCAAATTTGTTTCCAATTTTATACGGAAGGCACTGTAAAATCTTAACAGTTTTTCTATCGTAACTTTTTATGAGCATAAAAATGAATATTTAGATAGACCTCGGGATACAATTTTTGATATGTTAGGCATGAAAAACAGTAATGGCACCACCTGACAATGTACAGTAGTTAAAAGTAAGTAAAATAACCTTAGTTGCACTCACTTTCCGAACCCTTCTAGCTGTAACTCGACATGCCTCATAGATATTTTGATTACGCACATTCTCTAGTGGTTACGTATGTTATCCATTATCTTCTCATTTTTAGCATCGAACTGAGAAATTGCAAATTTATGAGAAATACATGAGTATTTTTAGGAGCACGCCTTTGTACGCACATATAACGCGAAGATGATTTAAAATTCCCCATAAAACGAAATTTTTATCGATGTCGTTTTATTGAAAAACGCTTTCGTTTGACCGAGAAGTTAAAGCAAAATTCCTATTCCGACAGAACTACGCGCCACAGAACTGTAAAAATATATCACTTTGGTCATCCTTTCTAACCAGGTACTTTACATTTACGCCCCATGCTTTATTTATCTTTAGCTCTAAACACAAGACATAAATGTCAAGTCTTGACCCCGTCACTGAGAATATTAATTGGTTACATGATTTAATCATACTGGAACAATAAGATGATTTCGTTTACTTAAAGGGCAAAATAACTGTGTTAGTTCCTGCAAAGAGTCATTTTTCTTTCTCAGGTACAATTTTTATCAACAGACACAGTATTAATTAAAACACCAAATAAAATAAACTAAGACAGACTTGAGCACAGTTAAAAAATAAAATTTATAAAGACAATAAAAAACAATTAAAAATACAATATGTAAACGTTTCGCCAAGCGACACGCAAGGCATCATCAGTACAAAAAATATCCATTGCATTTTAAACGTCAGAACAAATCAAGAACAGTTACAGTTAGCTATTTTAAAAACAAACAATATTCGCTAGGGACAGAACGAGCATCATTCAAAGCATGCGACCGCAATTCAGTGAACGAAACCTCCAGGAGCAATCTACCATGTAACTGTTCTTGATTTGTTCTGACGTTTAAAATGCAATGGATATTTTTTGTACTGATGATGCCTTGCGTGTCGCTTGGCGAAACGTTTACATATTGTATTTTTAATTGTTTTTTATTGTCTTTATAAATTTTATTTTTTAACTGTGCTCAAGTCTGTCTTAGTTTATTTTATTTGGTGTTTTAATAGTTTTTAAATTCAGACGTTAAATGTATATGTACTGTAGACACAGAATTGCTTTGCAAATCACTATATACATGGCTATATCAGTTACAAAATCGCCTTTTATTCAGAGTGAAACAGTTAATTTTAATAATACATAAAGAAACGAAATGGCAAAAAACGAATGGAAAAATTGAATTAAGGTTGTAAATTAATATCGTTGGCGGCTACCACAGAGTGGTTTGTATCATAGAATTCTGGTCATAAAACAAAAATATTATGAAAATCAATTAAAGAGGTAGAGAAATATAGATACTGACATCTACTACCAATAAAAGATGATATGTCTGACTTACTGCTATAACTGTGTTTCTATCTACTGGTACAACATCTGAAACATAAAGTTACGTTTAATGCTATATCTCAGATGTGTGTTATAAAATTTCCTTGCTGTTCCACCAGATCCAGGCACAGTTTTTCATAGCAGTAACTCAGACATCTCATTTTCTATTATTACTGGATGTCCTACTGTTGCTCTGAGAAGACGATATCTTTGTTATTTAAAGAAACATGTTTGGAAGTAAATTTTAATTTCTTCCTCTGATTGTCGGAAACATATCAGAGTCCTCTTTTAGTTCTTTAATCCGTTTTCTTAGGGCCTAGATTAAAATGGTTGTTTTGGTGAAATTTTTCGGGGTTTTTTTTATTATCTTATTTTAAAGAGCAGTCATTTACGATTCCAAATCTGTTTTAATTTTTTTCCTACGATTATTTCAGAGGAGTCATGACAAATTTAATAAAGTGCAAGGAATGAGTCAAATACCAGAAATGGAACTAGGAATGTCAGAAGAAATGTAAACAATGTTTTTATGCACGATTTTTTTTTTACTTTTTTTTTACATGAAATCACTAATACTCTTTAATTGATAATTCTGCATAAATTTTATAGATAAGAAACAATATAAATAAGAAATATTTAAATATGATTTCTGTAAAATTATATTTTCTGCTATCCCCTTGTTCGTTGTACTCCATTATATAAAATTTTTTAATCATATTTCAGTGAAATTGTGTCAGAATGCTTTTTATGTTACTCAGTATGTTATGAACTACAATCTAAATTGTATGTGATAATATAATTATTTTAAAGATACTCAAATGTAATGATGATAAACATGGCAATTTTTTATAAAAATTATATATTTTTTGACAAATATTTCAGTTAATTTTGAAGATATTTTAAAACTTCTAGTTCAGTCCGCAGATAAGTGTACAGCCGTGGAAAAATGTAAACACCCCCTACTAACTCCTCAAAAATTGTCGTAGAAGAAAGCGACTGGGGGCCATCTACATATTAAAACGAACCCAAACTGAATTTTTTCAATGGAAATACCCAGTGTTAACGAGATATTTCAAATCTACGGTTCAAACTATGCCTAGGCACCAAATTTCAAGTCATTTGAATGATAAGGTTTTGAATTAAACATTCATAATTTAGTGCTTCTAATGTTAAATTGCCTTTTCATATTTTCATTAATATCTCCTGAAATTTTATTCCTAATGCACTTATTTTTTGTGTAGCAATAATACTAAAATACCCAAACATAAATACGTGGAATTTGCAATTTTTATATTTTTATGATATGAATTGAAGAGCTGAGTGAATGAACATGTTAAGTGAAAAAGGTAAGATGCTTTACTAACAGGCACCGTTTTATCGGTTAAAAAAAGGAAAAAAAAATAGCCAAACTTTGGGAATATTTCCTTCAATGGTAACCTGGCTATTATGCTTGAACTAAGTTATTGCTGTTTGAAATTTGATTTTGTAACCCTCGTTTGCGTGCTTCCGGAAAGAGGATAAGGAAAAGTATCGTTTGAAATTTAAGGGATTCAATATTTTAGTGCTTTTTTATGTATTACTGGGATAGCCTATCTCCACACTATATATTCCAGCCGCTGTAATAAAACGGTTACTTCATTATATTATGGAGCATTTATATTGGTCAAAAAAGAGATATTCTATAAAAGCGGTGGAGTGACTATGCAGCAAATACTGCAAAATTTTAACAGTGTAATGTAACAGGCCACTTTAAATCACCAAAATGACGTGATGATCTTATTTAAAAGCTTGCGTGAAATAGACCTTATGCACCTCAGGTCGGCGCGAAAATTCATTTGCTGGCGATATTTACTGTCGAGTATTATCATAGCAGTCTATGGAGTGTGAATTATTAATTATTGTTTGTTAAAAATACCGAAAACAATTCTTTGTTGCAGCATTATATACTTAATATGATGTTTTATTAATTCAAAATGTTGCTCTGTATGCGAGAAAATTCCCTAAATTTGCAAAATTTTGGTTAAAATTTATGCACTCAACCTGGATCGAGGCTATAGTCCTCTTCTTGTGGTGGTTGCGCTTGCGCGTACTGGCATTCCGGAGGTGCAGTGTTTAGAATAACAGATCAGCATACCGCTGGTATAGGGTCTAGAATACCTAGTGTGGAAATATGCTATCCAAACAACGCTAAAAATTTGTATCCCTTAAATGTTCGACGATACTGCTAAAATCCCAAGTGTCGATCGCAGCGACATCTGCGGATTTTCGTATTACATGGTATAGACTATCAATATCTTGCAGTTGTAAAAAATATCCTGCAGAGTTTGCTGCGATCTGAATATTTCAGCAGCAACGTAGCACATTTATGGGATACAATATTTTAGCACTTTTTTAAGTATTACAGGGATAGCCAATTTCCACACTATATATTCTTGGCGCTATAATTCAAAGTTGTCGACGAATTAGAAAATTGCAGTTCGGCGTGTACTAGAAAAGCGCGCCAATCAAAAAGTCGCCAAACACCAGTGCATTGTGGAAGCACATCTGTTCAAAAACAGATAACATGTTCATCCACTCAGCTCTTCAATTATGAATTATGAAATTAATATTCGAAAAAAATTATGAATTGCAATCTGCATTTTTTTGATGGATTTAGATTTATTAACTCCTGCTTTATGGAAATCCAAAATTTCACATTTTTCTTCCAAGTAGTTTTCAAATTATGCATAAAAAATAGCAAAATGATGGTTTATGATAGAAGAAATTTCGTATGCTATCCTCTAATCTGGCAGTCTTCAATGACTGCTTGAATGGCGCTTAAGATGCCTTGATCAAGAAGGGGACTCTTTCGGTCAACAATCGAGTACCGAACTTCAATTTGGATTCAGCCCCTAAAATACGCATGTTTTAAAACAATTAATTTATTGGAAACGTATTGTACGAATCGTATATAAATGTGTATTTTGGGCTAATTGAAGGGTGTAGAGTTAATTTATGTGGTCAGAATTGTGTACTGCTATTGAAAAAAACAATGTTATTGCTCGTTTTAATACGTAGATGGACTCTTCAAGAAATTGTATATACATTATTTAAAAGTAGACTTTATTACCAATCGTGTGTTACCAGTAACTTTCGTCTACGATAATTTTTTTGCAGAGTTAGTAAGGAGTGTTTACACTTTTTTTCCCCCCACGATTGTACATGTTGTATATAGTACAAAGGAAATAAAAATATATTTAGTTTAATTTTAATGTTCAATGTCTGGCTTAAAAATGGAATTTTGCCGAAAAAAACCCCCAAAATAATAATGTTATGAATATATTGTTAGAATTTTATGTATTTTTATCATTATGTATTACAATTGAAGTAAAAATTTGTGCATTTATTCAATACTAGAGGATAGTACCCGGGCTTCTCGTGTTACAGAATATAGGTGAAAACATTTTTTTTTAAATTGAAAACTAATAATTTTTTTAGATTGCACACTTACAATAAAAAAGCATTTTTCATATGAAAAATATGAATTATATAATCAAATAAATTTTTGAAATTTATCAAAAGCGATATTTTCTTATTAGCCGTATGCAAAGAGTTATTTGACCAAGATTTTGGTACTTACGGCATCCTTTTATATTCTAATAATTTCAGAGCTTATACATGTGTGTTAAATTGGTGTTTTATTTATATTATTTTATTTATTTATTCCTAGGGAAGTTTTTTTAATGGACATTAACTGTAAGAAAATGATGAACTCTTTATTTTGTCTTAAGGGCAAACGGATTAATCTTTCGTAATCGAGCACCGCACAATGTAGATAAATTAAAAAACATTTCATGCTTTAAAATTGTTTTTAAAACCATAGACAATCAGTAAAACTGAGATGAACTTTGCAAACAAATTTCATTTTAACGAAAAAAAAATTCCTATTTGGTGATCTAAAAATTTAAATTGTACGATTACAAATATGTTCGATTTGTGTTTTTTTTTTTTTTAATATTATTCTTTTATTTTTTTATAAAAGAAGTATGAATTTCGTTAATTTATCTTTCACAAATATGTTAGATTGGTCTTTTTTTTAAATATTATTCTTTTATTTGTTTATAACGGAAGTATTAATTTTGTTATGCAAAAATAGTCAGAAACAAATGCTGAACAATGTTTGTTGTTTTATGAGCAAAATGTTTATTATTATTACTAGTGTAAATGCCCGTCCTAGGACGGTGTGTAAAAATTGTGTGTTTCATTTAAAAATTTTTTAAAAAGAGGAAAATAATTGTCAATATGGAAGCGCTTAGATGAGCAAATTTCGGCTTATTTATGTTCTAATAAACACATTATTAGCATTAACAATACTTTTGGGTAGACCAGGCTTTCTGGCTAATATAACATAAGAAAATTAAGAATTCTTAGAACAAAAGTTTAAGAAACATGCAATAAAACCCCATAATTAACAAATTCTGCTGCAACTATTAAAATTTTTTGATGATTTGTTTGGTATTTAATCTTTGCAAGTGTGTTGTATTTTTTGCATAAAGCAAAAAAGAAAAAAAAAATGTACTTTTCTGTTAGCCGGGCGCCAGTGTTACATATACGTACATATATATACATCTAAGTTTATATATCATATATATGTATGGATATATACATATGTGTGTATAAATATATACAAATATATGCATTTATATATATACTAGCAGGCTATGCCCGCTGCGCTGGTCAATTTTTCCAAATGAACATTGGTGAATTTGAACTTTCATTTTAAACAATATGGATCTTCAGCTGGACCTTACTCATTGCTGAAAACGATGCGAACGCCATTGCGATATAATATTACCTTAAGCGTTGGACAAAATTTAGCTATTAAGAAGTAATTCTTTTAGTTGTTAACTAACAATGCACTTTTGGTAGGCTAATGAGACCGTTATGACAACAGGAATTAATAGCTCTATAACTAATCAACATATAATGAAATGTTGTATACTAACACCATTCCTGAAAAGTCATGTAATAGTGTCACTTGTATCAAAATACGTTCTGTAGATTTTTTTAAAAAAGGCTAAACTCTTTCATAATCAGGTTCACTTAATTTTTTTTTTTTAACTCTATGACTAAGTAGCGTTGAACAATATGTATACACTAAAACCTTTCCAAAATTATTACCTAACCACTTGGGCACGGATGTCATACATGCCCCATATAGGCGCGATTTTTTTCTGACGCCAATGTCAGAAACATTGCAATACGCAACAATACTTAACTGACGCCAAAGTGTCGTTATTTTGCTTGATATGGGAACCTGGAAGTTGTTGTTAATGCTGTTTATGTTTTCGCCAAATTACCATCAGTAAAAAATCTCGCCAATATGGTATATGACATCTGTACCACCATTTGTGGTATATCCTATCAAAGTATTATAAACAATCGGAATGAAATGCAAATTTCCGTTTTAAATATGTAGTAGATGACGATGATGCGATTTTGTGTAATAAAATTCATCGTGAAATTTTCGCTTCAAACATAAACGATGCTTTCAACATTATAGCTAATACACCAATATGTGAAGTATCCGATTACGGAAGGTTAACTTGGATTCCTATGAGGCCAAGGAAAAGTGAATATGTGGCTTTTGTGATACTTTTATGTTAACCGGGCGCAGGTCATAAATCAACAAAGATTGTTTTCATACCATATTCTTATATTTATTATTTTCATTTAAGATACAAACCTTTCACTCATTTCATTTAAAATGCATGCCTTACACTAATTTCATTTAAAAAACTGAAAAGACAAACAATAACAGGAAATAATTCCATAATTAAAAACAAAGAATTATTTTTAATTTTAATTTACATACGAAAAATGTAACTACTGCTACTGGCAATTTTAAAAATGCTATTGGCGAGATCTGCGCACGGCTGTTAACCCATTTTTTTCTTCTTATCGAGGAGCAAATTATAAATCACCAAATATTTTTCCAATTCCAATTTCTTCCATTGAAAATAATTTTTAAGTCGTTACAAACATTGCTTTCATATTTAAATATTTTCGTTGGTACTACTTAGTTATCCCGTCGACCAATTTCGCCAAATTATACAAATTGACATAATATTTATTTTAAATAACGAAAGAACAAATAAATTATTATAACATTAATAAAAGTACAAATAAAACGTCGAAATAAAAATCACTTTGTGACGTAACCACGTGTAACTTGCTTAAAGTCAGGTGAATTTGACATTTACGGTCAACCATTATTGGCATTTAATCTTATAGTTTGGCGATAGATTTTTGTTCGACGGAAAATCTAAGCAGTACCTTTTCGTTCTATAACGTTAATTTCTTAGTAAAATTGTTCCTTTTATTTTACATAAAATCACTATTTTTTTTTCTTTTGGTACTACTTAGTTATCCCGTCGACCAAAAATCTATCGCCAAATTATAAGATTAAATGCCAATAACGGTTGATCGTAAATGTCACATTCGCTTGACTTCAAGGAAGTTACACGTGCTTACGTCATCAAGTTATTTTTATTTCGACGTTTTATTTGTATTTTTATTAATGTTATACTAATTTATTTGTTCTTTCCTTATTAAAATACAACTTATGTCAATTAATGTAATTTGACGAGTGGTTTGGCGATTTATATAATTTGGCGAAATTGGTAAACGGGATAACTAAGTAGTACCATTTTTTTTCATTAAGATGTTCGTATTTTTTTTTCTCAAACTCATTGAGCCGTTTTTATTCTTTATCCAAAAGAGTTAATTTGAATTTTTTTCGTTGCTAGAGTAACGGATGTAATGCTAGATATTTTGAGGTTTAGACGCCAAAAACACCGCCAAATTAGAAAAATATGAAAAATGTCATGAACTGTTGGACTTATAAGAATTTACTTGGCACCAATCGATTCAGCATACAAAAATACATTAAATTAGGCTATCATCTGACGTATAATTATAATATCCGACTTTTAGGGATTTTTTTCCCTCTCCTTGAAAAAACGCCGTTAGGGGTGCTACTTTAGAAAATCCATTCATAGCGATACTATATTGATATGCCATTTGGCGGTGACTCGATGATCGAAAATTAGTCCAATATCATTTGAAATATTACATAACAGAGGAGAAATTACGAAGAAAGACGAAGAAGAAATGACGAATTACAGAAGACTTGCAATTTTTTTTCTAAATGTTGAATTTCCGATAATAATAACGCATGATTGTATAAATTTCCTTAAAAACTATCTTTATTTCCTAGATTTCGAAGGTGTGAATTTTCCTATAAATGATATTGGCGATATGACATAAGAAAAAATAAAATAAACAATAGATAATATTTGCATAAAAAATGGATAATATTCATTGATCTGAGTTCGAGTTTATAAATATCACATGCTTTCGGAATTACGGTGAAAAACATTTTAAAAAATATGAAATTATTTTACAATATGTATGTGTGGCAGAAATTCACACTAAAATTTAAGTATTTGATTCCATTTTTAAAACATTAACTGATATCCATATAAGTTACAATTGAATATAAAAATGTACTCAAAAAAAAGATCTCGTTCATTTGAAAAAACACCATTTATGAGAATATCCTCAAGCTAGTGTCACACTTACACATTTTTGACTTAAAATTACATTGTTTGGCGAAGAAAGTAAAATAAAAAATCGTAAAGAAATAAATAATAATTACACATGTGACTCACAATTACATCTGCTTGTTTCTTCTATAAGTTACGTGATGGGGCAATTAGATAAAAAGAAGTAGAAAAGAACAAAAGGAAAAAAAAGTCATTAAAAATTCATCTAATCAAATTTTCAAATTCATTTCTATAATCTAACGCAAGCGATAATGAGCCAAATATTGCGTATCAATTGTAATCTTTCTCATTAAATTAATTTTTAAGCATTACAAATATTTCTTTCAGGTTTATATTAAATTACAAATATTTCTTTTAGCTTTAAATTAAATATATTCGTTTTTTAACATAATCCCTCATTTAAATGGATTTTTCTTTCTTTTTTTACAATTAAATATCAGTAATTATTTTTTCATTTACTAGGGGGCTCGGCCCCCTACGAGCTACGCTCGCCAACCCCCGTCCAGACACCGTAGACTCTAAATGCACGCTAATTTGATCGGCTTTAAAAAGATTTCGAAAGATTGAATTATAATTTAAAAAACAGTGGCGATCTCTCTATAAACGGATTTCTATTCATTTCTCTTTGATTGGGTAATTTTAACGCCAAATGCGTTGCGGTACTACTTGATTATCCCGTCGACCAATTTCGCCAAATTATATAAATCGCCAAATTATACAAATTGACATAATTTTTATTTTAAATAACGAAAAAACAAATAAATTAGTACAACATTAATAAAAATACAAATAAAACAACATGTCAAAATAAGCTAATATAAAAGGAATTAAGTAAACAGAGTCTTTGTCTCCTGGTAATTTTTACAAAGTGAAAAGAAAGTTCTTTTAAATGAGACATTTTAAATTAATCGTTTTTAATCTGACGTAATTTTGACCAAACTATTCTTTCTCTTTTTAATATTCACGTAAAAATACTTGTGTTAGAAATTAAATATTATTTGCGCTTTCCTAACAAAAATATTTGAAAAGTATCCTCTTAAAATATCAAATAAATGTCTAGCGCAATTTCTAAATTTAAACTGTTTTGCAATATTATTTTGTGTTCATTTTATGTAATAACTGCAATGTGACGTAAATATGACGTAATTTCTCCTATTTAAGGCTTCTAACACATGTTAATGAATTTATTGCTTCACAAATTCCTTTCTCTCTTAAAATTCACGTGTAATTATAGTTTTTATGGCATAATATTTAATAAGTTCATGCTTTTTGTACATAATTATTTACTTCTAATTCCAAATGTTTTTTTCTGTTTATAATAGTCACGTGTAAATAAATTTTTAATTTATTTACACGTATAAGTATTTTTTTTTTTTTGAAGAAAACATTATTGCTTCCGCTGTTTATACAGTTGGCAACAGTTTAAATTAATATCACTTTCTAAAATCTATTAAAAATATCTCTAGAAATGCTGAAAATCTGAATTTAAAATAGAAATAAAACCCCAAAAAATTAGTCAAAATAAAAAAATTAATGCAATCTGCACTCCGGCAAATTCTAACGCATAAAATGATCTAAAAATGATTAAATTCCTATGAACAGTTTTTGCTCCTATAAAACTTTTTTAGTGGAACGATTTTGTCCAACTTTAGCATTAAATATCTCTTAAAATAATTCTTCGATCTGAAAACTGCCTGCATCAGCGTGTTTATCAAACATTTCTGTATAATACTACCAATTTTCATATTTTTGTATGCATTATTTTTCTTAATATTAACGAAGAAAGACCTCCGGTCACAAAAAATTCAAAACCGGCGGCGGCGGCGGTGACAGCGGTAGTTACTTTTTTTTAGAATAGAGAGATTTTCTAACGGATACAGGGATTTCAATTCATTTGTCGCCAAAAAATAACCTCTGGCATCATTTTCGTTCAAAATAACAATAAAGTGCGAAATTTATTACCAAAAATCATAGTTATCCCTGTATATTTTACTCATAAACCACCAGGTGAATATTCTCTATCGAAGGACACTATTTGTAAAAAAGTCCTTCCGGCCAGTGCCGGGAGGAAGAGGTAGCTTTCATAATCCTTATTTAAAAAAAGCCAACTTATATCATGCAAACACACGAAGCTCAATTTAGTGGAAACCGAATATAGGAGATTCAATACTAATTTTTATCAATATAATGAATGAGAATTTCGCGAAATTAGTCAGCTTTATCCAAGCTGCTTTTCTTTAAAGTAACTTATATTTGGCTGCCAAATTCGGCAATTTCTTAAAGTACCTGTCATTTTAAGACAACATGGTGGATAAGGCTAAGCAGTGAACTTGGTCGAGACCTTAGTAATTGCTGTGCACATGCTCACTCACATCGGAATCGGTTAATATATAGGAGTGCTGTCGCATGCAAAAAATCAGATTTTTCAAAATGTCACCCACAATAGAAATTGAAACTGCTATATCTGAGCCATTTCTTAAGGTAAAGACAAACAAAAAAATGCTCCTGAATCCTTATATCAAGATCAAATACTTAAGAAAGAAACCTTTTTCAATTTCTAATTTTTTTGCACCTCACTTTAAATATATATATATTTTTTTAATTTAATGGCCGCCATTTTGAAAGAAGATGGCTGATGAATCTGGCCAGCGAACTTGGTTGAGGTGTTGATGTATACTATCCACATGCCTTCTTACATCGAAATAGGCGAATACGTGTGTTATCCCGTGACAAATACAAGATCGTTTCAAAATGTTAGCCATGCTAGAAATTCAAAGTGCTATAAATCAACCATTTTTTAAGATATCAACAAAAGAACAAATTTTCAGAAACAAAAACTGCTCCGGAATCTTTGTATCAAGGCCAAACACATAAAAAAAAAATCTTTTTAATTTTCCAATTTTTTAATACCTCATTTTGAATTTTAAATTTAATTTTTTTTAATGGCAAACCTTTTGAAACAAGATGGCGAATGAAGCTGGCCAACGAACTCGGTCGAGACATTGGTATGCACTATGTACAGACCAAGTTACATCCAAATAGGTTCATAAATACGCCTGTTATCGCGTGACAAAAATCAGGTCGTTTTAAAATGTCAGTCACAAGAGAAATTCAAAATGCTATTACTCAGCCATTTTTTTTAGATATAGACGAAAGAAAAACTGTTCCGGAATCTTTGTATTAAGGTCAAACACATACAAAAAAAAATCTTTTTCATTTTCCAATTTTTTGGTATCTCATTTAATTTTTTTTATTTTTTAATTTTTTTAAATGGCCGCCATTTTGAAACAAGATGGCGGATGAAGCTGGCCAACGAACTCGGTCGAGATATTTGTATGTACTATGTACACACCAAGGTCCATCCAAGTCGGTTCATAAATACGCCTGTTATTACGTGAGAAAAATCAGGACGTTTCAAAATGTCAGCCACGCTAGAAATTCAAAATGCTATAACTCAGCCATTTCTTAAGATATAGACGAAACAAAAACTGCTCCCGAATCTTTTTATCAAGGTCAAACACATAAGAAGAAAATAATTTTTCAATTTTCAATTTTTGGTACCACATTTCAAATTTAAATTTTTCTTAAAAATTTAAATGGCCGCCATTTTTAAACAAGATGACGTGTGAAGCTGGCCAACGAACCCGGTCGAGATACTGGTATGTACTATGTATAAACGAAGTTACATCCAAATCGGTTCATAAATACGCCTTTTATCGCGTGACAAAATTCAGGACGTTTCAAAATGTCAGCCACGCTAGAAATTCAAAATGCTATAACTCAGCCATTTTTTAAGATATAGACGAAACAAAAACTGCTCCGAAATCTTTGTATAAAGGTCAAATACATAAGAAAAAAATATTTTTCCATTTTCAATTTTTGGTACCACATTTCAAATTTTAAAATTTAAAAAAATTTTTAAATGGCCGCCATTTTGAAACAAAATGGCGGATGAAGCAGGACAACGAACTCGGTCGAGAGATTGGTATGTACTATGTAAACACCGAATTACATCCAAATCGGTTCATAAATACGCCTTTTATCGCGTGACAAAGTTCAGGACGTTTCAAAATGTCAGCCACGCTAGAAATTCAAAATGCTATAACTCAGCCATTTTTTAAGATATAGACGAAACAAAAACTGCTCCGGAATCTTTGTATAAAGGTCAAATACATAAGAAAAAAATATTTTTCCATTTTTAATTTTTTGGTACCACATTTCAAGTTTTAATTTTTTTTTTAAAATTTTAAATGGCCGCCATTTTGAAACAAAACGGCGGATGAAGCTGGCCAACGAACTCGGTCGAGACATTGGTATGTACTATGTACACACCGAATTACATCGAAATCGGTTCATAATTACGGGAGTTACAGTGTGACGTACGTCAGATATATATATATATATAAATTTTGAACGGAGGGTGGTTTCGGTGTCTGGGGGTCATGATCGATGAAAATATACCAAAATTTTTTGAAATCGCTTTCCTCCGAACGGCTGCAATAGGTAGCTTTTTTGTAAAGAAAGCTACCTAAAAAACACAGGGTAGTTTTTGAAAACATTCGGGCGGAGCTTTTAGATCTTACTGCTTTATAATATACTAGCAAACCCCGCGGCTTTGCTCGCGTAATATTTGAAATATGCCAAGTGATATTTATATGTCTAATTTTTATTAAAAGGTACTAACTAAATTTTTATTTTATTAAAAGGTAATATTTTATTTTATTAAAAGGTACTAACTAAATTTTTATTTTATTAAAAGGTAATATTTTATTTTATTAAAAGGTACTTATTACTTTTAGGAATATTTAAAAAAAAATACTATTTAAAACACAGTTTGATTAAACATCATTGTTACACTGCATAAGGTAGAAATGAGACTTAAATTAATAAAACGAAATAAAACTAAATAAATAATAATTTAGAAAATATTTTGAAACTTTTATGCTCAATAAATATGTTTTGAATTTTTTAGAAACCATCTTCTCGCATCTTAAAATTAACCATCATGTAAAATTCCAAATCCTACAACCTCTCTCAACAAAAAGGGCTATGTTGAAATAGGAACTGTTACCATTAATTTGCCAACATTAATTTTGAAATTGGTTTGTTATTTCCTAATATTCCAGAGAAACGTAATTTAGAAAGCTTTTAAAGGCCTTTTTTAGAGCGTTTGTTGTTCCTGTGAACCCCAGGTGGCAGAATCATCACATAAAAATATAGCCTGTGTAGGATCAGAGACTGTTACCATTGATTCGCAACTATTACTTTTATATTTGGTTTATATTCCCTGAAATTGCGTAGAAATCATAATTTACGATTTTTTTAGAATGCTTTTCGCACCTTCCCTTCACTTCACCCTTTTTTAATTCGAATTTATTTTCGATAGTCCTTCGAGGGCATTTATATTTTATAAGTAACTACCATGCCATATTTAAAGTTTCTAGCCTTTTCAGTATCACAGAAATCGCAATTTAGAAAGTTTTTAGCTCCTGCAACCCTCTAGTGGTAGTGGCACAGACATAAAATATAGCTTATGTTTGAGCAGGTTCTATCACCAACAATTTGTCATCATTATTTTTTTAATCGGTTTGGTATTTGATAAGATTACATAAAAATTGTAATTTATAACGCTTTTCGCTCACTTCATATTTTTAAATTTGAAATTTTCTTTGAACAGTTCCTAGAAAGCAGTTGCTTGTAAGTAAATACCATGCCATACTTCAAAGTGTTAGACCCTTCAGTTATGCAAAAAACGCAAATTACAACATGTTTTGCTTTTGCAACCCTCAGATGGTAGTGACAGCAACATAAAATATAACCTATGTTATAGCAGGGACTGCCACCATTGATTTGCAACCATTACTTTTGAAATAGCTTTGGAATTTCCTGAGATTGAGTAGAAATCGCAATTTAGAACGTTTTTAGAACGCTTTTCGCGCATTTTCACCCCTTTTTAAATTTCCAGTTTTTTCGAAACTGTTCTTAAAGATCATTTATATGTAATAAATATGTACCTTGCCTGATTTTAAGTTGCTAGCCCCTACCGATCACAAAAATCGAAATTTGGAACGCTTTTTTGCTCCTGCAACGTCTAGGTTATAGTGATACCGACTTAAAATAGCGTCTATGTTAGAGCAGAGGCTGTCAGCATCAATTTCTTACCATTACTTTTGAAATCAGTTTGATTCTTCCTGAGATATTGGTGACTAATCGGCATTTAGAACGTTTTTAGAACGCTTTTCGCTCATTTTGCTCCTGCATCTCCTCTGGGGTAGTGGAAACAGATATAAAATATGGCCTATCTTGGAGTAAGATCTGTCCCCATCATTTTTACACCATTATATTTGAAATCGGTTCAGTATTTCCTGAGATTGCTAGAAATCGCAATTTAGAACGGTTTTTACAACGCTCTTTGCGCATTTTGACCCTCCCCCTATTAAATTTCGACTTTTTTAGGAAATGTCCTTAGAGATCATTGATATCTTATAACTAACTAACATTCTAAATTTCACGATTCAAGGCCCTTCCGTCACGCAAATACCGCAATTTAGAACTTTTTCTCCTGCACCCCCTTTGGGGTAGTGGCACCGACATAAAGCATAGCCTATCTTGGAGCAAACGTTGTCACTATCATTTTGACACCAATATTTTAAAAATCGGTTTGGTATTTCCTGAGATTATGTAGAAACTACCATTTAGAACGTTTTTAGAACGCTTTTTGTGCATTTTCACCCCTTTTAAATTTCGAATTGTTTAAGAACTGTTCTTAGACATCATTTATATCTTATAAGTAACTAATATTCCAAATTTCATATTTCTACGCCTTTCAGTAACGCAAAAATCGCATTTTTAGAACGTTTTTTGCTCCTGCACCCCCTTTGGGGTAGTGGCACCGACATAAGATATAGCCTATGTTCTAAGTTGGACTAACACCATCATTTTGATACCATTACTTTTGGGATCGGTTCGGTAGTTCCCGAGCTTACCTCCTACAAATAAACAATTTTTTCCTCTTTATAATAGGAGTATAGATATGATATGATGATATACAATAGATATATGAGTATATAACACTGGCGCCCGGCTAACCGAAAAGTACCAAAAAAGATTTAGCAAAACTTTTAACGGCTGAATAAGCATGTGCACAACTTTTTCAGTTTTAACTTACTGAACATATAAGTATTAAAAGTACGCACAGAAACTGGGGATCAGCAGTAAGAATATAGAATTTTCTTCAAAATGTTATTGCATCTAACAGCGATGTATAAGACACCCACCAAGTAAGAGTTTAGATGAGCAAATTTGGTTTTTTATGTTCTAATAAACACACTATTAGCATTTACAGTACTTTTTTTGTAAAATTACAAAAAAAGTGATAAAATATCTTTATTAAGATTGACGATCGTTTCATCGCACAAACGGCGACATTTTCAAAATTTTGAAAATGTCGCCGTTTGTGCGATGAAACGATAGTCAATCTTAATAAAGATATTTTATCACTTTTTATAGCATTATTTAGCTTAATCTGGAAATGCAATGTTTTCCCGTGAGCCTTTAAAGAAAATCACACTTTTGTTTCACGATCCTTTAACGTTTATCGGGTTTTTTTTTCGATCCTTAGAAAAATTTGCGTTTTTCCCGCGATTCTTTGAAGAAATTCGCTTAATTTGGCAAAGTTGGTACTCGCGTTTTTCTTGTATTTCTTCCGTTAACCCCCCCCCCCCTCTCCCCATAAAAATGTCAACAAATTTTAATGCATATTTGCATAGATGTACGGGATAATAAAATTCAGTGCCAAAAAAGCACAATTCCGCAGAAATGTAACATGTCAGTAAAATGGATTTTGCATGTTCAAGTCAAGTTCTCTGTATCATATAGTTCTGCGTTAATGGAATGAAAAAAAAAAAGAAAGAAAAAATAATGGTACAGAATATTCAGCAAACAGGAATCTTGTAAATGCATGAATTTTGTCTATGATCACTGTGGATTATAAATGTATGTAGAGAAATTTCTAAATCGCTCTTGTGAAGAGAAAAAAAAATCGAAAAATTCACCAATCGGTTACAGGAAATTCTTCAGTTGGTCATGCCAAAAAAAAAAAAAAAAAATCGCAAAATTTGTCAATCTATTGCTTAAATAATCACAAAATTCATCAATCAGTCGCAGAGGAAAAAGAAAAATCAACAGTTGGTTGTGAGGGAAAAATGAAATTTGTCACATAAAAAAACCCCACAAAAATTACCCAATCGGTAGAGTAAAAAGAAAAGTACTGCAAAATTCATCAAGTGTGGGGAAAAGTTGCAACATTCTTCCTTCATTCTTCAGAAAAAATCGTGAAGATTGCCAGTTGATCATCCGAAAAAAACTCAAAATCCTTTAACCCTTAAATGCCGGGTGTTGCTTTTCGGCAACATACCCAATTTAGGCTCTAAAATACAATTAGAATAATATTGAAGCTATAATGCCTAATGTGGCCAATAAAATACATTCTGAAAGTATTATTAAATCGATTTTTAACATGTAGATGGCAACACTTGTGCTGTTTAAGTTTAAAGATAAGATTTATTTTTTCAATTGCTGCTTCTTGTTCTTTTTGTTTTGTTTAGAAGCTTGCGAAATACCCTATTTTGTTTTGCAGTGAACAAGTAAAATTTATTTCTTATTATAGTTCCTAAAATTCTTGTGTGTTTAATACTATAGAATTTTATCAAGGAACACTATTTTTTCAATTAAAGACCAGTATTGCCGATTAGTAACAAACTGGTTTTTCGCCGTAAACCATACTTAATATAAATTATGATTTTTTAAATTATTTTTCCCATGATTTATTTAAAAAATGAAAGCCGAAAAATATTATTACAATGATTTTTGAAAAATCAGGCATTTAAGGGTTAATTGGTTGCTTTAAAATATTGTGAAGTTCATATGTAAACTGTCAGAAATTTCTCAAACAGTTGTTCGAAAAAAAACGCAAAATCTGACGATTGGTCGTTCTGGTTGATTGGGAAATCTTGTCATTTCAATTTGTGACTCACTAGCAAAATTCACAATATTTTCCTACCATCATTCGAAGAAATTCAGAAAATTTAGCAAAATCGTGCAAAAGAATAAAAATCCCTTTCTCGGGGGGAAAAAAATCGGTAAGAGTCACATGTCTGTAGAAAAATTTAATGAGGCGGATCACACAGCATTTTTCATTATGCAGCATTTTCTTATTTTGTGAAAGATCCATGAAATCCTGCATGGGATTGCAAATTTTGCCCTCCACTAAATTCTGCTCTCCTCACCCCTCCCCCCCCCCCAAAAAAAAAATCATGCCACGTTGGACAGCGTTGATAAAATACATTCCCACCAACCGAAACACTGATAATTTTATTGTCAGTGTTATGTGAATGAATTTCTACCTTTTTGGAAAAAGCTTTTTAAAATAGGATTACACATATTATGTGTTTTGAAATTTATTCAATCTGACTTATTGGGAATTAATCATGAACTTTTCTTTTGATTTAGTAATCTTAATGGTTTTCAGATTTTCAAGTGGAAATTGTTTAGAAATCTATTGGTATGTATCATATGATAGGGCATAGAGAATGTTATTTTGGTGGTTTTTAACACCAATTGCAATCGTCTGTCAACAAAAATTGGAAAAACGGTGATAACTTATTTTCAAATATTTTTTTGAGTTATGGGGATCCCACAATAAACAATTTAATTAATTTGTAACTCTAACATTGAATTTTAAATTTACTTTAATGTAAGCATTGAAAAATCCATTTATTTGTGAACAGAAACATTGTAGTCTTTTCTACCTAATAGTTTTAAGTTTTTTGATCCTTTTACGCGAAAAATAAATCATCCTAAAATGAACTAAAAACTTAATTTTGTTTAAATTTGTTAATATTTAAAGTTATTTTAGTTAAAACATTGTGATTAAACATTCATTGTATGATATCTGCTTTAAAAATTTATATTTGTCTCAGCCTTTCCAAGTATTAAGTTTTTCATGCTTAATTTAACATATAATTTTTTAAGAGAAATTTTAAAGTATGAAGCTATAAGGTACACTGTCAAAATAATTACTGCTGGATATTAAAATATTTCTACTGTAATCGATATGTAAACAAAACAAAAGTACAGAAAATTTATTTCTGTTGCTCTTTTCAGAAAGTATTGAGAAATTTTCAACTATGAAGCCAAAAGGTACTGTAAAAATAATTACTGATGCTGGATATTAAAACATTAAGAGATATTTCAAGAGAAATTGAACGGTTCGTAATATCTACATAACAATAGGTTTAAAGTTTTCACTTGTTAGGTTAAATAGGCGGAAAATACAAAGAACACATTAAATCTAAGTAAATCAAAAGAAAAGTTAAAAATGGAATCACAGCAAATCAGATTTAAAAAACAAACAATAAATTAACAAAATACATAATAATGTGTAATCCAAAAAAATTATACCCAGAAGACAGCAAAATCTCAGTAATGCTGAGATCAATGAATACGCGTCGCGTGACGATATCTGTATACAGACAGGAATAATACGGAACTCCCATTGGAGATCGGTCTTAGCACATGCGCTGTTTATCCGGAATGGGAAACTTCGTGGCCGAAAGATGAACACCGTATTTCATTTGCGCCATAGCTCAATGGTTTATTTTTCAATTCAATGAATCAAGTGAATGACTCGCTATTGCTTGTTTACATTTTACGATAATGTATGTTTTGAACTCGTTTTCTGAAATTGTTTTTCAACTGCGCAAATCATTGAACGGTCATCAGCTTTGAATCTTATAAAGAAAATTATGTTGAACAGAAGGGATTTCAGGTAGAAAAGATTTGTATTTAAGCATATAGGTTTTCTCTTACACATCTGAAATCAAAATTAAGCCTAACGTGGCTCCTTCTTATCGTAAATTGGCAAAATCGATGGGTTCGTCCCGGACGCGTTACAATGACAATTATTACATAGAGAGATGTACTAAAAGCGGCACGTGATAAGATAAACTTAAAAAAAAGCATGCTTAAAAATTATTTTAAAAAACATAATACATCCGTCAATTAAAATACAGATTTTAAACAAATTGCATTTGAAAGTATATTGTTTCCCTATGCGACGAAAATTGAAAAGGTCAGAAGATTAAAAAATTGCAGCAGCGAAAATTTCAAGACCTAAATTTGATCGTGAAGTGCTGCCATTCGCAAAATAACGTCAGCATTACGCACAGACACGTTTGTTCTTTATAGTATAGATAAGTAATCAGTAAAATATAATAAAGATCAGTTATTAGGATGTGGTTATCAATTGAGGCTCTTATCCTTGGTACTCCGGAATGAAAAGCAGCAATTTTTACCTTTTCAAAATTTGCATACGCATTTCTCATATCCATATTCACCATTTAAAAAAAAAATTGTATTTTGTTTGATCATTTAAAAATCATTTTAACCCAAAACTTGAAGCCACGATTGTCAGCAACATCTTTCATGTGAACAGACGCACTCTTTACTTGATATTCTAATCTCAATTCCGGAGAGAAAACATTTCCGTAATTTATGTTTTTTAGACGCATTTGTGTTAAAATGTTTAGTTTTATCTAAGAAAATGATCGTTTTCTTTTAAATATGACCTCATTTTCACTTAAATAACCATTTTGCCTAGTGTCTGAAACTTAGTATCAGTACACATGCAGAAGGAAACACAATACCGAAAATTTTTGAGGAAAAATGCCCCTATAAACTAAGCCCTATACAGCAAGTTTTATCAACAATTTTGAATTTTTACCAGAAAATGGCATGAATAAAGATAAATAAACTTCAGTATTTCTCGCTTGTGTGCAATAATGAAAGCTATCTATTTTTCAACATTTTGAAGAAATTTCATAAAATACTTTTAAAATTAAAATAGAAATGTGAAAAAAAAAAAAAACAGATAGTGCGATCACATCTACAAATGAACAGCTTTCAGTAAAAAAAAAAAAAAAAAAAATCCCTGCCGGCTCGGCCTACAGGCGGAGGTACATTTTGAAGTTAAGTACTAAATTCACCAACAAAGATTAGAGATAAACGCAGTTTCTTGACTAAGAATGAGCTCTAGGCACAGCTAAACTTTTTGTGAAAATTCTAATATACACGAATACACACACGCATACATATGGAATAGGTTTAAAAATGTCTAAAACAAATTCAGAGAAACTCAAAGTGTTAAAATATGTTAATATTTCCATAGTTGGGTTTTTATCATGTTTTAATACGTTTCTTCAAACTCACATGACGTTACATATTCACCTGCTGAGATCCACTATATTTCCAATATGACGCGATATATTTTTTTTATTATTATTATTCGTCTAACTATTTATTTCATTTTGAGTTTTCGTGCGGAATTCTTGCTCTAGAAAACTTATGACGTAATATTCAATTTGTTTTCAATACGTCAAACTATTTAATTTAATCTTTCACGTGAAAATCTTGCAATAGAAAAAGCAATTGTTGTGGTGATAATTTTATTGCTTTTTTTTAATTGTTGGCAATTGCTATAACGAAAAATATTTATTTTTTCCTGTCATTGTTGTGTAAGAACTAGTTTTATTAGAATCATTTTAAGACGGTATTAAAATTTTTAACTCTCCCCATATCCATTACCTTGGGCCGATTTTGCCCATTTTCAATCCCCGCCGAGATATTAGCCATCTCAAAGTTGTTGGCGAGTTTGAAGACGATCCGCGCATATTTGCGACTTTTATCGTGCGGACAAAATTTAGTGCATATATATATATATATACATATATAACCATTAATTAAACATTACCGACCATCATCAAAAACTGTATCTATATTGTGAATGATATATATATATATATATATATATATATGTATAAACCTTTTAGGGGGGGGTGGTGTAGTTTGGGGTTCCTGGGGTCCTATAATGAAAAGTTATGAAGGAATTTTTCAAAAGTCGCCCCATGGTAATGACTGCAATAGGTAGTATTTCTTACGAAATCTACCTAAAATATGTATATAAATAAAATTGGTTCAGCAGAAAGATCGGGGTAAATGATTAAAAAACACACTTGTGTTTTAAATATATGGATTATATAAAATTATGAAAAAATTAAATTAAGCAAATTACGTTATTTTGATAAAATTACAGTAACATATTTAAAGGATAGCAATGCAATTTTATTAGTAGAGAGAATTTTGGACAAAAACTTGGGGAACGTGATATTATTTTAAACCTCGAATTATTTGTTTGCTTGTCTAACTCGGCGAAGCAACTCCATCCAGGCGAGAATCATCAATTTCTGTAATATAAATCGCTATTATTTGCATTGCACCTCTCTTTTATAAAGACACACTAAATATTTGTAAAACATTGCGTTTTATCAGTGTGTGATTTCGATTACATTATTTTCAAAAGTGAAGCATTTTCACCTGTGAAGAATTTCACAGCAGCCGGGCAGTGAAAATAACGCACTCCTACAAACTATAATTCAGTTTTAAGAATTAAAATACACGCTTTTTAGGTAGATTTCGTAAGAAATACTACCTATTGCAGTCGTTACCATGGTGCGACTTTTGAAAAATTCCTTCATAACTTTTCATTATAGGACCCCAGGAACCCAAAACCACCCCCACCTAAAAAGTTTATATATATATATATATATATATATATGTATGTATCTATGTACTAAATTTTGTCCGCACGATAAAAGTCGCAATTATGCACGGATCGTCTTCAAACTCGCCAACAACTTTGAGATGGCTAATATCTCGGCGGGGATTGAAAATGGGTAAAATCGGACCAAGGGAATGGAAATGGGGAGGGTTCAAAAATTTGAATACCATCTTAACACGATTCCGATAAAATCAGCTCTTACACAACAATGACAGAAAAAAATAAATATTTTTCGTTATTGCAGTTGCCAACAATTAAAAAAAAAGCAATTAAATTCTCACCACAACAATTGCTTTTCTTTTGCGAGAATTTCACGTGAAAAATTAAATAAAATAAATAGTTTGACGAATTGAAAACAAATTGAATATTACGTCATAAGTTTCCTAGAGCAAGATTTCCGCATGAAAACTCAAAATGAAATAAATAGTTTGACGAATTAAAAAACAACAACAAAATATTGCGTCATATTGGAAATAAAATGGACCTCAGCAGGTGAATATGTAACGTCATGTGAGTTTGAAGAAACGTATTAAAACATGATAAAAACCCGACTATGGAAATATTAACTTATTTATCACTTTGAGGTTCTCTGAATTTGCTTTAGCTATTTTTTAAACCTATTCCATATGCATGCGTGTGTGTATTCGTGTATATTAGAATTTTCACAAAATGTTTAGCTCCTTAGAGCTCATTCTTAGTGGAGGAACTGGGTTTATCTCTAATCTTGATTTAAATTTTGTTGGTTAATTTAGTACTTAACTTCGAAATCTACCTCCGCCTGTAGGCCCGAGCCGGCAGGGATTTTTTTATAAAATGACGTCATTTGCATCAGCTAAAGTAACCCACTTTTACAATCCAACCTTAAACTTTGTCTATAGAAGAGTATGCATATGACGTCATTTCCCGTATTTTAATTTCAACATTTTTTTCAGGTTTTATGAGAAAATGGCAACAAAAAGATACAGTAATCTCTTATTTTTGACAATTTTCCCTTTACTTTTAATAGAAATCGGGTACTGTTGCCACGATTAGAAAAATTGTATTAAAAACTACAAAAAAAAAATAATATCTCACAAATAAATGGAGATACAGCTTTCAAACAAATTGCATTTAAAAGAGCATTTTTTTCCTCTTACGACGACGGTGTAAAAATTTAAAATGTGCGATGGTTAGAAGTTTAAAAATTGCAGTACAGAAAATTGCAAAACCAAAATTTTATTTCAAATTTCAAAGTGTTTCCATTCGCAAAATAACGTATGCGTTACGCACAGATATGTTTGTCCTTTATAATATAGATTGTACATTTTGTTTTGAAAAAGCGCTCCGAACGTAGGCACGTACCTTAAACCTGGAATATAAGTTTATCGGATGTTACCAATTACAGAGTAAACATTTTCATGTTCAACAAATGTGTTTTAGAAACTTACTTGATAAATTCACATCATGAACATTAACATTAAAATCAATGTTATTTTTCTAAACTCACATGCGTATATTCAGTTATGTAGTTGAAAATGTATATATCTGATATCTATGATTGTGAAAACTGTTTTACACACTATAAAAGCTACTCGGAAATATTTGTAAAAATCAGTGGAAGCAAAATAAATTTTGTTTTTTAAATGCTTGAGATTTAAATACTCAGTGTATTAGTTTCTGTCATTTTTAAAGATAAAGAACGTTTTTAGGAATCGAGTGTTACTTGAACGACTTTATTGTATGTTTTCGTTCGTTTTAAAATGTATTTATTTATATTACAGAACATTTGTGTTTTTTTACAGTGGAATTGGTGAAATCATAGATTTTTTTAGAAACTTGTAATGTATTTCAATTATATTAATTAGAATTATTTTTAGGTGCGTTCGTAATTATATAAATGCGTAGCATATATATTCGTCATCGAGACCTACCACCCGTCTGCCCGTACGTCTCTCCGCATATAACAGCTCAAAAAATAAACAACCGAATGGTTTGGAATTTAATATATATATGTAGTCGATGCAGAGTTTTGTCATTTCAAATTTTATGAAAATCGAATCAAAAGTTAAAAATATATTCATAAATTTTCGTTCATTCTATTAAATCCTGTCATACGTTATTAATTCAATGATATCTCATGATATGTAATGATTCTAAGTTGGCATGGTGATTACGTCTTACATAAGATGGAGCTATATTATTTCCGTATTGCTGATATATGTAACCGTAATAAAGTTTGTATTCATGCATTTTTGAATAAGAGTGTAACAGCTATTGTACCAAGATCTGAAGATTTATAAAATAGTTATAGCACGAAAGCATCTCATTTGCCACGTTTAATGTACAATTCCCGACTTGTTATATACGTAAAAAGCATTAATAATACCTTCGTAAATTACCCATCATAAAATCAAGATGTTTTGACAGATTTATATCCAAAGAAACCGATTTGATAGATTGAAATTCATCAGCATTTGCTAAATTAACCTATTTCCCGATCTGGTAAAATACGCTTAAACTATCTTTATTCAAAATTCAAACATACAGGCAGTCAATACAGATTTTTATTTTTATTACAATAATTCAACGTTACTCTACCTACAAAATATCAATGCGTATCTCCTATATTGTTTAAAAAAATGAAACGATTGTAAAAGAAGAGATGGCGAAATCAAGTACTAATGAAGCCGTAATAGAGAAATGATTTATAAAATAGAGAAATACTTTATTTAATAAATAATGAATATTTTAATAAGCAATTTCAAAGAAATTAAATTTGTGTAAGTTTAATTGCATAATTTTTTAACATTATTTTCGTGACAAAACCAAATAGTTACTCCATTTAAAATATCATCTAATAAATGAAATCTCAATTCATAGTTCCTCATTGTAACAATTTTATTGAAACATTTGGTAATTCAAATGTTGAATTTGTATAACTTCTTTGCACCTCAAATTAAGTAATGATGAAGACAAACAGGGTTTAACTAACAAAACTAATTATAACATTATTATATCTTTAATGAAATACGAGATTCATTATCCCGTTTGAAAGATCAAAACCTTTTTAACGAAGATAAAATTGTCGTATGTTCCGTAATGTATAAAGTTTGAAATGATTCAAATTTCTTAAGTAACCCAATTCTAATTAGCTTTTCAGGAAGTTATTGTGAGATACTATGAATCAATCTTTGATAGTTCTACGAACAATTCCAATCATTAGTTAAAGAGTGATAATGTACTCTTTCCAGTTCTCATCTAATCATTTAATTATGAATAAATTGATAATATTTTTCTAGACTGACGTTTATTATAAATGTTCAAGAAATTTTCTTAATTATTATTTTTATAAAATTATTAAAAGAGTTCAAAGTTTGAGATACTCGTTACAATTCATGTTATATAAAATTCAATTATTGTGTATTTGGTTATTCACAATTGATATTAATTGTATCTTATGTTGAAATGCTGAATCACTAGAAAAATACTTATTTTAGCTTAATGGATACTGTATAGTTGTATGAAAAATTCGAGATATAAAAGAAAATATTTTATGGTGATATTTTTAATTGTAGGCAACAATTAATCTTTATATAGAATCCAAAAATTGAATAACAAAAAATTATATTTGTGAAGAACAAAAATTGATTAATTATACACAAATATGTGTTTTAAAACTATTATTCAACAATGTAATAACCACTCCATATATGCCACTAAATAAAAATCATAGGCAGTCATTGCTATTTTTCCAGTCATTTATTGGTGATAGGAAAAAATGTGATACAAAAGTATGACTCAAGATTGTACTAAACCATCTAGACCTGCAATTTAAAATATATATATATATACAATCATTGCTGTTTTTACACACATATTATGGCTCCGTGGCGTCACACATTAAAACCTTTTGTTACTCATATTTTAAAGGATTCGCCATTTTACGATTTTATATATGGATATGCATTTAATATTCCTCAAAATTTTTATTTTAACTATGGATAACCTAGACACAAACAATAAAGAGATTTAGTGATTTACAGTTAATAAAGCATTGTTATTGGTAATTTCTACAGCAAAGCAATGTTACATATATGTGAAAATAACCGTCTGTTTTGGTACATGCTGTCTTCGAGGCATTTTGATAAATCAGGTGAATTTTTCATATTTATTTAGCAAATCGACATTCTTATTTCCATTTATTAGTGTCGTTTTCGAGCAAAAATCAATCTCCATCACCTAAAATCTATAAAATCAAAAATTTTAATTATTTAATGATAATAATAAAGTTTAATTTCAAGTGTTTCCAGCAATTTTACAAAATGTTTATTACAAATTCAAATAATCGCATTTGAAATCGCCGATACTCTGAAATTCTTTGAAACAAATCCTTCTATATATAAAAAAAAGTTTTGATTTGGAAATGGACCAATGAACATCTGCGTAGATATTCCGGGTTGATCCGCATCCAATTTGAATGCTTAAGCATAGCCTTTCATCGTTAATATTAAGAAAACTGTTGCATACAAAAATATGAAAATCGGTGGTATTATAGAAAAATGTTTGATAAACACGCTGATGCAGACAGTTTTCAAATCGAAGAATTATTTTAAGAGATATTTAATGCTAAAGTTGGACAAAGTCGTTCCATTAAAAAAGTTTTATTTGAGCAAAAACTATGCATGAGAATTTAATCATTTTTAGATCATTTTATACGTTATAAGTTCCCAATGCGCAGATTGCATTTATTTTTCTTATTTGACGCATTTTTTGAGGTTTTATTTCTATTTTTAATTCAAATTTTCAGCATTTCGAGAGATGTTTTTTACAAATTTTAGAAAATGTCATTAATTTAAACTGTTGCCAATTGTATAAACAGCGAAACAAATTATCATATCAAATATTTCTTCAAATTAAAAATTTATTTACACGTGACTATTACAAACAGAAAAAAAACTTTAAAATTAGAATTAAATGATTACATGTTAAAAGCAGGAAAATTACGTCATAAGAACCATATTTACACTTGAATTTTACGTCATATTTAAAATGCCCCAAAAATATGGTAAAACAATTTAAATTGAAAAATATATTTGCGCGAGATATTTTGAGATAATCTTTTCAACTATTATCGTGAATTCGAAGACAGCGCAAATAATATTTCTTTCTAACAACAAAAGTATTTTTACGTGAATATTGATAAGAGAAATAAAAGTTTGGTGTAAATTACGTCAGATTTGAAACGATACATTTAAAATGAATTATTTAAAAGAACTATCTTATAGCGCTGCTAAAAAATACCGGGAGACAATGACACTGTTTACTTAATTCATTTTACATTAGCTTATTTTCAAATAACCAATGTGTTTAATTAAATACGAAAACAGGCATTGTATCTCTTAACAGCAACAGATTTGGTCTTAAAAATCCCCAATCCAAAGAAAACGAATGGAAATCCGTTTACAGAGAGATCGCTACTGTTTTTTTTTTTTTTTAATTTTAATTCAATATTTTTAAAGCCGATCAAATGCGTGCAATTAGCGTGCTTTTTGGATTTTGGTGTGCCTGAACGGGGGTTGGCGAGCGTAGCTCGTAGGGGGCAGAGCCCCCTAGTGTATCAAAAAATAAATTTAAATCTACTACATAAATTTTAGCAAAAATTGAAACCAACTCAATTATGCTATTGACAGATCAGTTATTTACCTTCAAAACTTGTTGACATTTTAGAACAATGTTTAAGTATTCTAATAAACGAAATGTGACATACCACTTGACTGTTTTATTTGTGCTGGTTAAAATATCTTCCATCTAACCGGAATAATCTTATCTATATGACTTTTTAATTAAAATGTTGAATCAGTATTGGATTAGAAGCAACAAGAAGAGTGGAATAACTAAAAGCTAGACCATTTTACCGGAGATGCATGATTTGCATGATCTTTCTATAAGACAAAATCATAACACGTTTGCATTCAATAGTAAAATCATGCATAAAAAAAAAAAAAAAACCTTAAAGATGAAGACCTATAAGAGATTTGAAGAACTGAATAAATTTATTTCCTTTCCCACTCAATTATCCCAATTCTCTTCAGTGGCGATAAATTGAAATATAATGAAATTAGCGATTTTTTGGATAACTACAATTATGAAACTTTTCATTTAGCGAGATGCATCTAAGTCATTCAGAAGTATTAGGACAATTTAGCCAAAAGGAATTTTTTGAAGTTGTCACTTTTCTTGATGTTGAGCGATATGTTCACAAAATCTTGATAAAATGTCACCTATCATGTTTTTAGAAAATATTTAAAAAGTTTTGACCCTTTATTAAAAATGAATGAATTAAAAATGATACTGCTAATGTTTTAATGTCAAATATATGCAAAGTACTTTTACTCTAAATGACATTAGCATAAATGTTTGCACTGTGGTTAATGCGTATTGCAAAATATTGGCTACAGAGACGTCCCATCCTTATTTTTATCTCTCATACAAATAAAAATAATGAAAATTCCGAAAGCAGGTATATTTTTCATAATTCACCAAGTCAACAGCCGGCAAATTTTAGACAAAACTGACGTTCATCGTACAGAAACAATCATAATTACAGATTCAACCTAACATCATAGTCTCTAAAAGAATAAATATTCTTAATGCGCAAAAAGATGACTTTTTAAGTACTGAATGAAATTGTTTATAGGGTATTTTCGCAAAAATTTGCTTCATGAAAAATATAGAATTACATTTTAATGTAACACTTATTTCACTGGTTGTGAATAAAATCATCTTCCAGTAAAATGATTATTACGTTTGTAAATTAATATTATCTATGAATTAACTGTAAAAAAAAAATATTGAGCAAAGAAAATCTCAATTTTAATTGTGTCATATTTCTTCAAGAATTCAAAAGAAATGGAATCACGTTACGTCATTTATTATTACTTTATTCTAGTTTCATTGAGTATAAATAAAGTAGACGATGTTCGGAAAAACATTATAGAATGGTCGGGCAATATGGCATACTTCAATATATAGCAGCTTCGGGGACTCAACGAAGAGTAAAACTAACAAACGGTTTCCTTGCACTTCTTTCATCCACTGCAAAGAGTTCTGTATTAGTACCTGTTGTTGAAACGACGCGGTGAAATCAAATCTTATTCTCAATTGTTACAGTTATGTTTTGTAACACCCGTATTAATTGAAAGATCTCTTCGCCAGTGACATTAACCAAGTTCAGTATTATGTTGAACGGTTATATTTAATGCTGTTTTAGTCATTTTACATTTATGCTAACGTGTTGACGATTGAAGAGGTTATTAGGGTTCCGTAGTTAAAAAGTAAAAACGGAACCATTATAAGATCACTCCTGTGTCTGTCTGTCCATCACAGCCATTTTACTCGTAAACTATGGAACGTGGAAAGTTCAAAAGGCGGGAAGTAATAAAGACTACTGACCCACATATTTATAGATTATTAAACATTTAAAAATATATTTAGGAAAATGAAGAGGGTTTAATAAAGTTACTTAAAAAAAAATCTTTTCTTTGTATATTGTGTGGCGTATCGTGTGAGATCTTTCGAAGCTGAACTGAACAAGTAATATAACAATTTTGTTTTTAAAGTCAATTCCTACTTAGGACATCAAAGAAAAATTTAATATAATCCCTTAAGCTAATATTAGTTTTTGTTGCATTAAAATATCTGTTTGTTCATTTTCCATAAGTAAGTAGGTTTACAATGGAAGTCTGTGGGAATTTGGCGAAATATTAGAGATATCGCCAAGTTGGCGTCACTTTTGGCGACTCATTTTGGTCGCCAAATTTGGCGATATATAGCCAAGTTGGCGACAAACTTGGCGGTATTTGGCAACAGAACAGGGTCCCCCCTATGGTATATAAAACTCCCCTTATAGATATGAATATGCATTAAATGCTGTTCAATAACCAATGGCCGTCATTTTGTCTCCCATATAAAACTAAGATTAATTAATTAAAATTTAATTAATGAATTAATATTTGAAAAATCTGTATTAGCATCAATTGTCATCAAGTACAAGTTTTAAAAAATTTATTTCAACTTGATAGGATGAATAATAAGCGTTTTATTAACGATTGAAAATTTTAACAAGATATATAAATATAGGGAAAGTGTGAAATAGTAGTAGGAATTGAAAAATACATTTCTTTTAATTTATGGTATTATATTTTCTGAGATATCATCGAAAATTTATGCAAGAATATGTTCACCCACATCTATTTCCGAATCGACCGAAACTAAAATTGTAAAAAAAGTAGAGGTAGTAGACGTTGATTAAAACTTGCTTTAAAATGGTAGCGATTACCCTAGGTCACATTGAGTTTGAGTAAAGAGCATTTTTCCATTACACACAAATTTAGATTTGCAGGTATTCAGGAAAGGTCTTGAGGAGTGTTGGAGGTACCTATCGTAGCAGAAGTATAAAAGCATTGATGATAATGATTTTCGATAAAAATCGTCGGTAATTAGACGAGATATTAACCCTTAAAGACACGGGCGGTTTGAACATACATAATGACAGAGGTGGCGTACTCTATGTACCATCGGCTTTTAAAGGTCAGATAACAACTTTTAATGAAATATTTGCGTAATGCAATACCCAATAGCAGTATAAAACCAATAAACGTCAAATTGTTAAAAACAAACTAATTTAATTAGAATTAATCACTATGGGAAATACTATGGGATTCGCGACAAGTTTGCATTGAGTGGATCGCTCAATACGTCCCCGTGTCTTTAAAAGTTAATTAAAAACCTATCTGGAAAAACGCGGCACGGGCCAAGGCGGCGTTGCAACTCTGCGACCTCCTTTCGAAGCACGCTTAGCACAATGCCAAGTTTAAACTTTGAAGAAGGATTTTGTTTTAGATACGTACAGTGTAAAACGAAAAGATGAACTACGCTGAATTTGGGTTTATGAAATGCCAAATGAAGTTTAAATATGCACTACTTTTATTGTCAGTACCGGTTTAAGTTCATCATAAACAGAGTAGGATAAGATTAAAAAACGAGTTATACAGAGTAGCAATATTTGATATTATATAGGTTTCATAGCTCTTTGAACTTTTATGGTATACCCAATCATACATTCTCGGTATATTCAGTTATACCCAATCCTACGTTGTAAAGTTTCTACAAAGTCTTATTATTCTATTAGCAATGATTTTTTTTAATAACTGGCAGACCTGCCCGGGGTCCGTAAATAATAACCTTAAACAAAACTCAAGTTTGTATGATTTTATATCTTTTGAATTTCTTTTAAATGAACCTAATTTCGGAGCCCCCCATTGCCTTTCACAGCGTCCTTTGAAAGTCATTTATGAAATTTCTTCACATTGGTGGCAACCGGGTTACTTCCATTGTTGGAGAGAAAAGGGAAAAATGGTGAATTATCATATTAAAGATGCCATTTTCGTATAACAATTTAAAATAATCTTTTTAAAACTTTTGAAAAGAAAATGACGTCACGATTTAAAATAACACATTTTTACTCATAAAGCTATGAGTATGAAAGATATTCCGAAGATACTGAAATTGAGACGATTAATCTCATAGGGCTTCAGTGAGTGGAAATGGCGTCCTAATAAAAATGAAATGAGTATTTTCTTTGATAAAACTAAATATTTTGCTGCGTAAATTTAGAAGAGGATTTCTAGTGATTTCTAATGTCTTATGCTAAATCTCGTCGACCGGATAACTAACAATATTAAACATGTGTGTTCACCCGGATCTACGTGATTTAATTAATACCATGGATTCGTACATAATTATACCCAATCATTTTATTACGGTTAAATTTTGTGAAAACCAGTAATTTTTTTCTTTTAAATACTATGACACATTCACTGATGAAATTACACTTCTGATTGGTTGAATGATAAAGCACAATAAATTTATATTATAGGGAGAAAAGATTACCTTGATTGCCACCCTTTTGAAGAGATATCATAAAAAGTTTTTAAAATTTAAAATAAAATATAAAAATGGAAATAAATTAAAAAAAATAGCTAGTACGAGCAGATCTACAAATGAACAGCTTTCATTAAAATAATAATTATCAAAATCGGTTGGGTAGAAAGCTCAGGGTTGATGACTAAAAAAACAACCTGGTATTTTAAATATATAGACCATGTCTCCATTATCATATACCGATTATTATGATAAGGGGCACTTGATATGGACTAATTCTCGTTGGTTTTTATAATTCTGTAAAATCACAATAATTATTTGCACGAGCATAAAAACAATTTCAAATTTCCGTGTAAAACTTAGAATGAACTATTATTTTCCAATCTTCATCTTGATTTTGCTTATGATTCTGTTTGACATACAGAAAAATTTTTAGTCTGAGTTTGGTAACAATTAAATTGAGCTATGTTTCCTTGGAAGTTTTCGAAAAAAATCTTTCGGAGCTTCCTTTATTTATTAGTAGTGATTCTGGATAGATTTTTTGATATATTATTCACACTTACAAGTGGCAAGCACTACTTAGCAGGCAGTACGAAAGGGAAAGTTTCAGCTCAAGAAATTGCGGTTATGGTGCTAGACTGTTTGAGGAAATTGAACAAAGGCAATGGAGCATCAGAAGAAGAAATCAGTAAATATATAAATGAAAAAGACAAGCTGAAATTAAGATGGATAAGTAAGTTCCGTAAGTTCTTGCAAATCCGTAAGTTCTTGCAAAAAGCTGTTGCTGATGGACAACTTGAAGAGATTAACGACAGTGGCGCGGACGTAAAATTCAGAATCAAGATTGAAGAAGCAGAAAAGAAGAAAAGAAAATTACAGGAAAGGGAACATAAGTTAAGAAAACTTCAGGAAGTGTTTGGTGAAAGAATGTTGGAAAAGATGAGAAATACAAAATGACAAACTTGTGAAATCCACGAACAGCAAATGACTGCACTAAGCAGAATTAAAAGCTAATATTTTTTTCGGACATCAAAAATCCTTATTCTATGTTATTCTATGTATTGAATAAAAATCTTGTCTGAAATCACCTATGAGAATTCCATTTTTCATGGAACATAAACATTTCATGGAAAATAAAAAACTTTTTGGCACAGATGTCATATCTGCCCCATATTGGCGCGATTTTTTCCTGACGCCAATGTAATATACGCAACGGGTACTTAACTGTCGCCAAAGTGTCGTTATTTTGCTTGATGTGGTAACCCGGATTATGTTGTGGCACAGATGTCATATACGCCCCATATTGGCGCGATTTTTTTCCGTTGCCAATTTGGCGAAAATATCAACAGCAGAAACAGCAACATCCGGGTTACGATATCAAGCAAAATAACGACACTTTGGCGCCAGTTAAATACCCGTTGCGTATATGACATTGGCGTCACAAAAAAATCGCGCCAATATAGGGCGTATATGACATCTGTACCTATGTTGTTTATGCTGTTGATGTTTTCGCCAAATTGGCAACCGAAAAAAAATCGCGCCAATATGGGGCGAATATGACATCTGTGCCAACTTTTTGTTCCAAATATAATTTAAGATATCGCCATTAATATTTCATTAAAATGTATTTTAAATATTGGAACAGATGTGTTAGAGATCCGCAGATTAAACTTTGTGTAAAAAAGGCAAAATTGGTGGTGGTGAAATTTTATTTGTTTGTGTCAACTAAGATTTATGGTAACCATAGCTATTTTTCCAAATATCAAAAGTAAAATAATCTAGATTCATTATTATTAACTGAATTACATGATCCGATTTGGTACTACTTAGTTATCCCGTCGACCAATTTCGCCAAATTGTATAAATCGCCAAACCACTCGGCAAATTATACAAATTGATATAATTTTTATTTTAAATAACAAAAGGACAAATAAATTAGCATAACATTAATAAAAATACAAATAAAATGTCGAAATAAAAATAACTTGATGACGTAAACACGCGTAACTTGCTTAATGTCAAGTGAATGTGACATTTATGATCAACCATTATTGGCATTTAATCTTATAGTTTGGTGATAGATTTTTGGTCGACGGAATAACTAAGTAGTACCTCTGATTTTCTATATTTAGATGCTAAAGTTATTAAAATCAAAGCTTATTTTTGTAATTTTGGTACTTGTTAGCTATCCCGTCGGCCAAATTACTGTCGCCAAATTGTAAGATTAAATGCCAGTAATGGTTGATCGTAAATGTCTCATTCACTTGGCAACATGTGTTTACGTCATCGAGTGATTTTTATTTCGACGTTTTATTTGTATTTTTATTAATGTTATACTAATTTATTTGTTTCTTTCGTTATTTATAATGAAAATTATGTCGATGTGTATAATTTGGCGAGTGGTTTGGCGATTTATATAATTTGGTGAAATTGATCGAGGGAATAACTAAGAAGTACCCATAATTTTTATTAACAAATTTTATTTTTTACTAGTAAAACATTAATAAAAATACAAATAAAACGTCGAATTAATGGCTTTATTGGCCATTATTGGCATTTAATCTTACAATTTGGTGACAGTAATTTGGTGGACGGGATAACTAAGAAGTACCAAATTAAGTCAATTTTTATAATTTGGCGATTTACATAATTTGGCGAAATTGGTCGACGGGATAACTAACAAGTACCGTAATTTTTTATATTTATTTAATTTTCTTTTTTTTTTAAATGCCGATTAAATCCCTTTAGTTTTGAAAATAACCGCCATGTTGGTTTGCTTATCTCGGATTTTCAGATGGGCGATCATCTACAAAAATGGCATTTTAGCGTGTTTTGGGAAAAAATCGTCAAGTTCAATCTGAGGACCGATTGAACTTGTATAACACACATATTATTCCCTACACATGGATTAAACACATGTATTCCGAAATACTAAATGTCATAAACCCTTTTCTGCTTAATCTTCTTATTTTAAAAAGTTTATTATTCTAATATTATTTTTAATCTTAGTACTTCTTTTTTATAGGGATCTTTATAAAATTAGGCTTTAAGCTTTTTAAAATGATGTTAGCACAGTTTGCGGTTAAGAAAGGGGTATTTGCTACAAATGACGTAAAAAGCCGTAAAAACATATCTAATGATATATTATGCTTATAAAGCTGAAATACCATTAATGTAATAGGTATTAATATAAATCGCATTCGTATCTAGGGAGATCTGGCCCCTACGAGCTACGCTCGTCAATCCCCGTTCAGACACCGCAGGCTCTAACAGCACGCTAATTTGATCGGCTTTAAAAAGATTTCGGAAGATTGAATTATAATTTGTATCTGACAATTATAATCTGACGTAATTTCCACCAAAATTTTCTTTCTCTTTTTAATATTTACGTAAAAATACTTTTGTCAGAAATGAAATCATCTTAAAATATCAAATAAATGTCTCGCGCAATTTTTAAACTTAAACTGTTTTACAATATTATTTTTTTGTTCATTTTATGTAATAAGTGTAATGTGACATAAATGTGACGTAAATTCTCCTATTTAAGACTTCTAACGCATGTTAATGAATTTATTATTTTATAATATTCTTTCTCTTTTAAAATTCACGTGTAAATATAGTTTTTATGACGTAATTTTCAATGAGTTCCTGCTTTTTATATTTTCTGTTTATAATAGTCACGTGTAAATAATTTTTTAATTTGAAGCAAACATTATTGTTTGCGCTGTTTATACAGTTGGCAACAGTTTAAATTAATACAATTTTTTTTAAATATGTAAAAAATATCTCTCGAAATGCTGAAAATTTGAATTTAAAATAGAAATAAAACTTCAAAAAATGAGTCAAATTAAAAAACTAAATGCAGTCTGCACACCGGGAAATTCTGACGCAGAAAATGATCTAAAAATGCTTAAAGTCCTATGTAGAGTTTTTGCTCCTATAAAACATTTTAGTGGAACGATTTTGTCCAAGTTTGGCATTAAATATATCTTAAAATAATTCTTCGATTAGAAAACTGTCTGCATCAGCGTGTTTATCAAGCATTTCTCTATAAGGCTACCGATTTTCACATTTTTGTATGCAACAGTTTTTTTTTTTATATTAACGAAGAAAGGCCATGCTTAAGCATTCAAATTGGATGCCGATCTGCCGGGAATATCTACGCAGATTTTCATTGGTCCATTTACAAATCAAAACTTTTCCTTATATATACTAGGGGGCGCTGCCCCCTACGAGCTACGCTGGTCAACCCCCGTTTGGACACCGCAGACTCTAAAAGCACGCTAATTTGATCGGCTTAAAAAATATTTCGGAAGATTAAATTATAAGTTTAAAAACAGCGGAGATCTCCCTATAAACGGCTTTCTATTCATTTCTCTTTGATTGGGGAATTTTAAAGCCAAATCAGAGGCTGTTAAATGATACAATGGCTGTTTCCGTCTTTGATTAAATAAAATCAGTTGACATTTCAAAATAAGCTAATATAAAAGGAATTAAATAAACAGAGTCTTTGCCTCCCGGTGTTTTTTAGCAAAGCGAAAAATAAAGTTTTTTTTTTTTTTTTTTTTTTTTTTATGACACTTTAAATGCATCTTTTTTAATCTGACGTAATTTTCACTAAACTTTTCTTTCTCCTTTTATTATTCACGTGAAAATAATTTTGTTAGAAATGAAATATTATTTGCGTTGTCCTAATAAAAATAGTTGAAAATATCATCTTAAAATATTACATAAATGTCTCACGCATTTTTTAAATTTAAACTGTTTTGCAATATTATTTTTTGTTCATTTTACGCAATGTGTAATGTGACGTAAATGTGACGTAATTTCTCCTATTTAAGACTTCTAACGCATGTTAATGAATTTATTATTTTACAACATTCTTTCACTTTTAAAATTCATGTGTAATATGGTTTTTATAATAATTTTCAATGAGTTCCTGCTCTTTATATTTTCTTGTCTATAATAGCTACGTGTAAAATAAATTTTTAATTTGAAGCAAATATTATTATTCGCGCTGTTTATACAGTTGGCAACAGTTTAAATTAATACCAATTTCTAAAATGTGTAAAAAAATATCTCTCGAAATGCTGAAAATTTGAATTTAAAATTGAAATAAAACCTGAAAAAATGAGTCAAATTAATAAACTGAGTGCAGTCTGCACACCGAGAAATTCTGACGCATAAAATGATCTAAAAATGATTAAATTCCGATGTACAGTTTTTGCTCCTATAAAACTTTTTTAATGGAACGATTTTGACCAACTTTAGCATTAAATATCTCTTTAAATATTTCTTCGATTTGAAAACTGTCTGCATCAGCGTGTTTATCAAACATTTCTGGCACCCTTGCAAGGGGCCCTGTACAGATTCCCTTGAAGTTTTTGTGCACTAAATTGTTAATAACATGCCTTTTTTCTATCCGATCTATCCGATGGGGTGGATTCTCCTTCCAGTTTCTACCCCATTTCTACATTTCAGTTAGAACCCTGTAACCTTGCAAGGGTCCCGGCACAGGGCCCCTTGAAGTTTTAATGCACTAAATTGTTAATAAATTGCTTCCTTTTTAACCGATCTTCATTTTTGGGATACTTTCTCCATTTAGTTACACTCCGGTATCTACATTGCAGGTAAGACCATGGGCCGGTATAGAGTCCTGTAGGGCCCGGTCCAGGTCCCCTTAATTTTTTTGTATGCCATGCGTTTTTCACACCCTAATTTTCTCGCCTTCGCAATGCGTAATTTTAAAGTTCAGTCTTGAACTCTTCTCTTTAGACCAACACTCACATATTTTTACTGGGAACCTAGAGCCTTTTTTAAACATTTCCCCATTTTTTTTGCACATTTCTTTTAAATTATATTCTAATGATTAATTCGTACCCTATGCTTATCTCGACTAATCTAAGATCTAAAACGCCAAGTACTAAAACGTTGTAACATCTTTTCGTGTTAGGGCCTTTTCTCAACTATCAGTTGCCCCCTTTTGGACCCCCTATTATAACTCCCTTAAAATTAATCCGATTTACGACCTTTTTTTCCGTACAACATCTTAGGATCTCCAGCTATTACATGAATGACAAAAAAATAAAATAATATATATATATATATATATATATATATATATATATATATATATATATATATATATATATATATATATATATATATATATATATATTTCAGGCTTCAACTACGACCAATTTTGAATATAATTCATCTTCTTAGGGCCCTTGGTGCATCTTCTTTAAAAATGATCCGAATTCCTTTCAATTTTTTTACCATAGTTCTCTTAGGACCATCTTTACCATCTTAGGACGCTAGCGTCCTAAAATTACATTAAAAACTACTAAAAAGTGATTTTATACAAAACTACATGCCACTTAATTCCTTTCCCCCTTGGGACTCGGTACAAGGCCCCTTGAAGCTCTTGCACCACAAATTATTAATAAATAGCCTCTCTTAATCCGATCTTCATTTTGGAACCATTTTTCCATTTAGTTATTCTCCAGTTTCTATATTCCAGTTAAAACCCCTTAAACTTTTTGTGTGCTATGCATTTTTTACACCCTAATTTTCTCACCTTCTCATTGCATAATTTTAAAATTGAGTCTTGGGCTCTTCCCCCTACACCGACACCCTCATATTTTTGTTTGAGCTCTACTGCCCCTTTTTAAGTATTTACCCCATTTTTGCGCTTTTCTTTAAAATATTATTCTAATGCTTATTTTATACCCTATGATTAATTTTGACTAATTCAAGATCTAAAACGCTAAGTACTAAAACATTTAAACATGTTTTCATATTAGGGCCCTGCTCTCAACTAACAGTTGGGCCCTTTTCGGCCTACTGCTATAGCTCCCTTAAAAATGGTCCGATTCATGAACTTTTTTTTTTCCTAACAACTTTTTAGGTTCTCCATCTACTACATGAACGACAAAAAAAAAATTGCAGACTTCAGCTACCACCAATTTTGAATATTAATCGTCTTCATGGGGCCTTTGTTGCAGATTCTTTAAAAACTATCCTATTCTATTGCAATTTTCTTTAACATAGTTTTAGAGTCTTACAGCTACTTTAAAGCCCCTAAAATTTTTTCTTATACCCAACTACATTCCAGTTAAGACCCTGGCCCCCAGGGCCCGCTCTTTCTTTATACCTCAACTACCACCTTTTCCGAGCATTAATCTCCTTTTTCAGCATTAAATTACGTCTACTCTCTGCAGCCGTAAATTTAAAAACGAGTTACTTTAAAGGTAACTTTAGATAAGGGATTTCATCCGTTTATTAAATATTGTGTTAATGCTAAGAGTGATTTATGTAATTTAGAAGGTAAGGAGGCATCTTCCACCGCTTGATGGCGCGTTATTTCCTCGGGCTTAAGGGCCCAATTTTAATGGGATTTGCTTCCGTCAACTTAGAATACAATTAAACTACTTTCTATATTATGAAATTTTATCTTAGACTTTAGTTACAACATTTTCTAACATTAATGGCGCATTCTCTTTTTTTTTTTTTTGGTTTCTGTCGGCTTGATTTCTACGAGGTTTGGCTCTCTCAGCTTTGTTTTCGATTGTCTCCGGCATGTGCGAGCACTTCCGGCAAATGCTGCCATATGTAGTGGGGATCTAGATTACAGGTTCCTTCGGGAAGAAGTTTGATGGGAACACATTAGACGCTGCGGAAGGCAATGGAGCCTCCGAAAATAGATTCATTTAAAAGAATTTCCAAAAATATAAAATCATACAAACTTAAGTTTTGTTAACAAAGGTTATTATTTACAAACCCCCGGAAACGACGGGCGGGTCTGCTAGTAGTTAATAATTCTTGTATTTATTGTACGGAATCCTCTGAACTTGAGTAATACTTGCACTTGACCGTTTATTATTTTTTTCAAGATGACTTGTTGGGTAATAGTTTATATTTGCTAGACAATGGTCTCCAGACGAGTCTAGTGCAGATAAACATTCATGCAACTACGACGTATCATTTCAGACGGGCTTTCCACCAGATTATATACTCAAAATGAGGAAGATGCAGTGTGCGAGGGAAGGAGTGGCTTAAGTGCAGGATATGTGTGATGTGGGCCCTTGTGGACTGTTATGAGACAGAAATTACAGATTTCATTTGTGATTTTTAAAATTTGTATTTGAAAATTTAGAAATATGCTGGTTTGTAGTGATGTACTTCTGATTACTCAGTTGTTGCAATGTTAATAGGTCTTACTACGCTATTCCGCAGTAAGCGAATGGTTCATATTATCCGAAAAGTGTAATACATTTTTTAAATCGAAATACTGATACTTACTTTTTTTCTTTCACTTTAAACGAATTAAAAAAAGTATTAAGAAATAGTCAAAGTTTGCACTTTGATAACTTTTAATGTATCTCAATTTTTTATGTTGTCATACAGATCAAAATGTAAACGTTATTCGATAATGCCCGTACTTCCACTTTCTATATGTAAATGATGATGATTTTTTGAAAAACTTTCATGATCATTTTACTGAATTATCTTCCCGCGAAAAAAATATTTTTATTCTTCTAACACTTTTCCAAAAATAATTAACACTAGCTGATCCCATGCAGAATATCTGCTCGAAAAATCGCAAACCTCAGTCATATTTCCACAGTTATTTCACATCAAATTGTGAATTCATATAGTTTGTCCGGCACTGGATGGCCGGATGGATATTGCCGTTGATCAAAATGTACTGTCGCTCGCCTAAGGCTATCAGCTTCATTTCGAATGGATCTTCATTCAATCATTTCTTCCACAATTTCAGCGACATGCCGTTCTCTTCTGCGTAAATTATAAACTTCACGATGTAAACTCATTTTGCATTTAAAGAAAGTAAGAAAAGATTAGCAAAAACTTAGCAATTTTGACACCTTAACGTGTCCTCTCTTCCGATGAATGAATGAAATGCCGCACGGTGGAGTATTTTCCCGAAATCCTGGTCAAAAATATTTTTCGATGTAAATATAGTCTGAGTGGCTTGCAATTCTTAGATGTTAATTGGGTATCACTATGGCATGTTTGGTATTGTAAATGAAGTCTATAGCCTTTACGGTTCCTTTACAAAGACACCCAAAAGAATTCCCTATATTATGTTCAATAGGGAAAACTCGTTTTTTCTGTATTTTAATGATATCACACTTTTAAACGTGCTGAAATTTATAAACTCACTAAGATGACTAAGGCACTTATTGTAGAATATGGTGTGCGTAGAATATATTGTTCATTTACAGGGACACAAAAGAATATGGCTGAAGAATAAATTTAACTATTGAAGTCTCTGACCAATAATTGCTGGAAGTGCGTTTGTAATTGTGATAGGCGTTTTAAAATAGAACATTTTTTTAAAATATTACTTGGTTTGGATACATTGTATACATCGTATAAAGGGCTGCACAAAAGTTATCAAGAACATTTCTGTTTGTTCACGGAAATGGCTGAATGGATATTTTTAACTGTGCTATGCGTTTCATTAAACTAACATTTAGCATACTATGAAGTATACATACAAATCCACAGCTTAGTTTATTCTTTTATATCTTAAAAGCTGACGAATTGTAAGTAAGATTTTAACACTTCACATAATAATAATTATACATTTTATGAATATTTTGACAATTAAGAAAAAAAAAGTCATCATTTAAGAAGAGCACAAAGAAAAAAGAAGTTAAAATATTAATTTACTAAGTAGATATTTTAAAAATACGAATAAATCACGTGTCCATTGACTTAACATTACCGAAGGGAGTTTGGAAATTGAGCGACTTGTAACCTTAATTATTTACTGTTTTTAAGAGGGAAGTAATTTTTGGTAGGTTTGTCTTATTCACTATTAATGTTTAATTAAATGTATTTAATTTTACTATATATAAAACTTATTTACATTTAATAATGCTTATTACATTTAAATTACAATTAATAATAATTATCGCTTTTAATTTATGTTTAATAGTGTTACATTTAATAGTAGGTTCAGTAAAGTGGAATCTATGTAGTACAGATTGCTAGTTTTTGAATGTATTTAATATATTACCAGTTTCAAAATGGTTCTTCAGAACTCTTCTTCAGAACTCTCTTCTTGGCTTTTATCGGGACAACTATCAGACCTTACTGGAAGAAAAAGTTGTAGGGTCTCGCTACTGTATGGCTTCCTCTATTTAGTTGATAAACGGAATTATTAGAAAATATGTAGTTGCTTATTTTCACGTACATTATAAAAGGAAAATTGTAATTAAATTTTCTTGGTGCCGCTTGTCAGTTTTAGAATTAAAATTAGGTGTCCCTTTTTAAGGACACCGCCCTCGAAAGGGTTAATTCCCTCCATTCTCTCCTTATATTACACACATGAGCCCCAAGAACTAATTTGGTTACCCTTTTTCAATAAATAAGTATATACAACTTGAAGGCGATCGGATATTTCTATCAAAAGATATCGAGTTGCTATCGAGTTGCATGCGTATGTACGTACCTACATACGTACATATGTACGTACGTACGTACATACAGACAGAAAGAATAGGTGCAAAAGCTTTCCGGTAATATCCTGTGAGATAAAAACCTGCAATGCGACAGTAAAGATATAGTTCTTATCTCTTCAATTCGGTGGCCGCAAAACAGAGTCATCCCGAAAAAAAAATTATAAAAAAATGGCAACAATATGTGGAAGATTTTTTTGCATAAATTTACACTCAAATCTATAACTAATACGATTATAATTCAAACATGGCTGGACAAAGTGCGGTACATATTTAAAAAGCTTTGGATATGTATAAATTAGAGCCAAAAACGCTTTAAAATAACCCTTTTACACACTTAATGTTTTTTTATTACATTAAAAACGAAACTATTTAAATTAACACATAGTTTAACACTAAGCTCTGACCTTTGTTACACACGTAAGCCCTGTTTAGTTTCAATTCAACAATTCATTGAGCCACAAAAAAATATATTTAAACATAACAACAATGCCAAAAAACAACAAAAAACCACGTCTTCTCAGAAAGAAATTTCCTCTTCAGCTGAGGCCAGGAGCCACCGGATATAACTCAGGTTCCTAAAATAGACATAGATCGATACACCAATTAGTTAGCTATTAAAAAATATCATTTTTACAATTGTTCACGAAATTTTAATTTTTGCATTTTTGTCCAGGTTTTTGGGTCAAATACTCCACTGTGTGCCGCATCAACGACTCGCCGTTACATGAATAAAATCAAAATATTGTGCAAAAACATATTTTTCAAAAATCATCATGTCAAAATAATGTAATCATAACTAACTCATGTTTTTGCGAAAAAAACGGCAATGAATTTTACATTCTAACAAATAGCGAAGCCGGCTAATGGGAGATTTAGCAAGTTTTATTTTCAAACTTGCCCCTTCCTCCGATCACTAAATAAAATGTCGCAACCCGACAGGGCGTTACGTGAACAAAAGCATTGTAACATCATTAAAAAATCATCATATTAAAATGTTGTAATTATAACTAACTCATTTCTTTGAGAAATAAGCAAAATATTTCACATCTTAACAAATAATGAAGCCGGCTAATGTAAACAAATTACGCCTTGCCATCGACAAAAGATAAGTAACCGCTTTTCAACCGCCATGTTTTAGTGTTTTATCATATCAAAATATTGTAACCCATCTTTTGGGAGAAATAGGCAAAATATTCTGTACGACAACAAATAACGAAGCCGGCTAAAGTTAGGTTTAGCATGTTTGATTTTGTAAACAAACAACTCGTTGCCATCCTCAAAAGAGAAATAACCACTTTTTCGCTGTCGCTTGCGTTTAACGTTCTACATATTTGTATATTTATTTTCCGGAGAAATGGTTATTACATTCAGAAATAAAAAGCACATGCGAATCAACAGTTTTTAGTTTTTCAACAACAACGAAAAAAAAAATTAGTACAATTTAATAAAATAAGTGTTCATTACGCTCAATGGATAAATTTGTAACTGAAAAATTGAAATTGTTCTATAAATATAACAAATTTGACCTTTATATGTGATAATGGTGTTTTAAATCTAATAAAATTCTTTATCACTTAAGCTTCTTTAATCTCAGAATGCTACAATTTTATTGAAAACACGTTTGAATAAATACATTTTCTTTTATTCCATAACGAAAATCATTTTTATTATTATTTAAAGCCGATTGTCTCTTCAAGATTTTAGCGTGAATATCTTTTTTATGAGCATTTACAAAAATTTCCAGTTCCACGTTTTTAATTCTGTTAGATGAACACCACCATATTTATCTTTCGTAATTTATTTGTAAAGTAGCTATGAGAAATAAAATATTCTAAACAAGTGGGTAAGTGTGATCACAGATCGCACAGAGGGTATCGTTTAATATTCCTTTCAAAACACTTTATTCTTTTGCAAAATCTGTTAGTTTCACATTTCGTAACCAGAGGATGCACTCTATTCTACAGAAACCTCTATCCGAAAGAAACTCCGTTTTACAACCTATCCGTATCCATGAATATATTAGTCGAGGGCATCGGACCCATAGCACCCGAGATAGGTAGGCGCCCTGTGGCGGTAAAAGTGGAACTAAAATATGTAAGGCTATGTGCATAATATAAAAGAGTGGTCAAAGATGTGTCGGCCAAAGTTAGAAAAGTACCCACCGGGTGCAATGGAGGGGGAAGTTAGAAATATTGTTAAAATACACAAGTTAGAGCCCGGAGGGATAAATAATATAAGACTTTTTGAAAATATTATGATCTTTCGTGTGATCGCAAGTGTTCTGCTATAAGTATGCAAAATTTCAAGTCTCCAACATAATTAGGGGCTGAGTTAGAAAAATTGCTTAAAATACACAAGTTTGAGCCCGGAGGGGTCAATACTATAGGTCTTTTTGAAAAGTTTATGATTTTTCGTGGGATTATAAGTGTTCTGCTATAAGTATGCAAAATTCCATGCCTTCAAATTAAATATGGGCTGAATTAAAAAAAAAAGCATAAAATGCACAAGTTAGAGCCCAGAGGGGTAAATATAAGACATTTTCAAAATTTTATGATTTGTCGTTTGATGTGAGGTGTTCAGCTATAAGTATGCAAAATTTCAAGTTTTAAACTTAATTAGGGGCTCAGTTAGAAAGAAAAGCTTAAAATACACAAGTTAGAGCCCAGAGAGTAAAATATAAGACTTTTTCAAAATTTTATGATTTATCGTTTGATGTGAGGTGTTCAGCTATAAGGATGCAAAATTTCAAGCCTCCAACATACATAGTTTCTGATAACGGGCTCTGTGACGGACAGACAGACAGAGGAGTGAGACGAATAGGATTTCGTCAGATGAACGAAATCCTAAAAAGGAAGGTAAACAATCATTAAGTTTCACAAATAAATTTATAATTATAAATTAAATAGAAAACTAATTTTATTTAAAAATATCGATTTTTTTTTTCGTTTTCATTCAGATATGACTTTTTCATAAAAATTGCTTTTTTAGCACTTTTCAACATAATTAAAAAGTTGTCAGAAATTCGGTATGTCTCGTCGTTTATCTGACCATTTGTTCAGGCTCTTACTATATCCATCTCTAGTCGCATTGTTATGTAATTGATATGTTATTGAAGCTTACCATCACATGTTCTGAACTGAAAATGAAGTGTGTAACATTTACAGTTCGTTTACAGGGGCACTGAGAATAATAATTTAGTGTGTTTTATGGATCCAATTTAATGATGTCGTACTTTTTCAAACATATTGATATTAATATACACATCAATGAAGTGCAGTATAGGATGTTTAAAAAGGAATAGGGAAGGAATATGTTGGGTTCGATCTGACGCCCCCAGGCACAGAAGGGGCCCTTTAACCACTTGGCCACTTGAAGAGAGGCTTCCGTGGGGGAGAAGAAGAGAAAGGAATTTAGATAAGTGATGGTTCGTTGATCTAGGTAAATGGTAGATGGAAAATTTGGAATTTTAAAAAGTGTTTTTAAAGGCTTTTTTTTTTTTTGTAATTGTGTTATGCGCATGTATTTAAAAGTACATGCGTTGCGTTAATTATAAAATTTATATTTTTAACCCCTTGGGGACGAGCGGCACGTATTCGAGCACTCAGAATCCTTGTCTTTTCTCACCAGTAAAATTTTACTGTAAAATTTGCCTTATTTAATCAGCTCATTTTCTCGATTCAACAAGGCCCAAATTTCTGTTTTTAAAAAACGGTGACAAAAGATTAAAAATTTCCTAAAAGGCTCCCGTCCCGAAGGGGTTAACATGAAGAAACTTATTTTAATAAATAATAAGTTGGTAATTAATAACTTTTAATTAGAATAAGAATTTTAATAATTAGAATTAATTAGAATTTTCTGTCGTTTGGTGATATAAAGTAAACCATATTTTTACAGATTATGTTGCAATATTGATTTGTTACTTATCAACATTTTTTAATTTTTAAATAAAATAAAAGTATTAATTTATATATGTTTTTTTTTTCCTTTGGTAGATAATTTTTTGTATGGGGAGATTTCTGAATCGTACTTATACGTTTAAGAATGCTTAAGTATTCAATAAAATAAGTGAATTTTAGAGATTTTTCTTTTAATACAATTTTATTTTTAGGAATTATAATGTAATTAAATGTGTTAACTTAAAAAATATATATTATAACATGGAAAAACTAATTTTAATAAAAAAATAAGTTGGTAATTAATTACTTTTACTTAGAATAAGAATTCGTTTCATGTCATTTGATGATTTATTGTAGAATATATTTTTAATGATTATTTAATGATATTAATTCTTATCAACATTTTTTAATCATAAAATAAAATAGAAATATTAATTTATCTTTTTCTTTTCGTTTGGTAAAAAAAGTTTTAGAAGTGGAGAGATTTCAGAATCTTTCATTTAAATTTTAATGTTAAAAAGACAATGTTGACATTTTTATAGCTTGTAAAATAACTTTAAAACCTTTTCAATAATTTGATTTTTAAATAAAATACTAAACTTAGCTATTGCTTTTAAAACGAATATATAATTAAGAAGTAAGTTAAATTAACACATGAAGTATTTTTTTTTTGTCTACGATTATGTTTATAATGAATAATAATTTTAAGGAACAATTTAAAAAAAAATCTTTTAATTATTCTAATAATTATAGTTTCCTTTAAAACTGAATTCAAAAACAGTTTATTAAATAAATAAATAAAGGCTGTTTTTGTCAATTTTTCTGCTAACACTGTTAGATTTTTATATGAAATATACATACTTACACATATATAATATATTTAAATTATTTTATTTCTTCAGTAACATCTTTTATTTATCACACACGCATGTATAATGCATAAGAAAAAAAAAGCAACAGTTCTATTCCATATTGTTAGAATTATTCCTTGAACAAAAGTAGAAAAAATATATAAAACACATTCATTTTTAAAATATATTTAATATTCGCATTTAAACTCGAACTTGAATGAAAAAAAAAAAATGTCGGCTAAGATTAAATATTCCGAATTTGGACCGATGATGGCAAATCTAATCGGGCCACTATCAGAAATCACGCATCGGCCCTGCGACATTTGCCGATATATAATCATAAGGGGAATGGTTACGGTAACCGTTAGTCGAAAAAGCAGATTCTTTAGTTTCAGTTTCCGACATGCTGACCACACTTCACCGAAACCACTGTTCCGATGCCGATACTTAACCGACACTGCCGGTTGCGGTCCTATCGTGTACCGAACAGTTCCTGTTTGCTGGATTGTTAAACGTAACAGCCTTTATTAATACACAAGATTTCCCCTAAAGTTCGAAATGCACTTTAATATTTTGCCTTTTAGAAATAAGTAGGCAATAAAAATTCTAAAAAATTACAAAATAAGGCATATTTAAATTAAGATTCTGAGGATAAAATAGTCATGCCATTAATTTTCAAACAGTTTCACTTCCCAAATTTATATCCGGTCCTATAAAGAGTGCCTAATTTGCGTCGGAGTTCACCCGAGGTCAGAAAAGCTGATTCTCAATTTTTTTGAATATTGAATTATTGGTCGGAATTCACCTGACCTCGTAAATGCTGCGCTCTGGGTCATTATTTATTTAGTGCAATTTTTAATAATTATTTTTTCGCCATTTAGTGCCGGAAGCCTCTAAAATCTCATAAAATTTAAAATATCGTAATCTGGTTAATTTGAGACATACAAGAACAGAATTTTTAGTATTGTAATTGTCAAAGCATGAATAAAGTGTTTCAAATTATAACTTGTAGGAACGAAAGACAGTATAAAAATTTTAAATGTGTATTATTTTTAAATTGATAGCAATACTTTTTCATCGACATAATCCTGGTTCATCCTTTTATTGAACATGTTTGCACTTTACATTGCCTCCGTATATTGAACACATAAAACAATTGAGTTTGTGCGATGCTTAAAAGTTAATAAATTTACGGTAACATCAAAATTGATTTCTCAAGTTCTTGCGACTGTTTATATCACTTAGGCTTTGCACACAGGCACGTTTCTTCTTTATAATAAAATTAGTTTTACAACACTTGTACATGAAAGTTGCCAAAAAATTATTATTCCAGTACCAAATTCACACTGCAATATTACAAAACTATAAGAATATATATATATATATATATGTTCATTGAAAACTCAAATACTTGTTTTAATTAGAGAGTAATTAATTAAAAACAATTGAAAAAATAAACAATTACTCTGATACATCTTATTTGATAATTGGAGGGTTAATGAAACAATTAGTGTCGATTATGTTTAAGAGTTAAACTTTTAGCTTAAAAATGAATCTCTCTTTTCATTAATATAAATTTAATAAATTCAGCAGTACTAGAAATATTTCACTATCTAATAAACTTATTTACAATTCATTTAATCTCAGTATTCTATAATTTCATTAAATTAAATTGGGAATGAAACATTTTCCCTTAACATAATGAGGAAAATCATTTTTATTAGAATTTACAGTCGATTGCACAATTTTTCAATATTTTCGTTAAAACATCATCTCATGCGTAATAACAGAAATTGCTAGTTCCATATTTTTAATTATATTAGATGAGAAAAGTCCTGTTTAGTATTCAGTTATCAAAATTTATTTCAATGAATAGCACGGGAAAACAAACAAAAAAATAAAGAAAAATAAAATAAAATAAATTTAAAAAAAAGTAAACAGGTATAAAAAGTACGAAAATAAATCATCCCCATTTAGAAGTTGACTTATAATAATAGTTGTACAGTAAAACAAATATTTATTATCTCCGTTTGTACGATAAAAGTTTTCTCTGTTCATCAGATCTGAATTTTACTTTAATACATGACATGTTTTGCTTTTTCAAAGTATTTTTGAAAACAAAAGAGTTTTTGAAAGACATTTATTAGAACGAAGATTTTTTAGAGATCAGACGTTCGTCTATAGAAAATTACACTACATTCTTATTGTTTTACTATCATTCTTTATTATTTCAACAGCTGGAATTTATAAACTAGTTAACTGAAATTATATTTTAAAGAAAAGTATCGGGTACATTTTACGATAATTTTGTTAAATTTATGCTTTTAAGAAAAAGCTATAACGGATGATTCAAGATAAACGTTATGGTGATTTGGAATGAGTTCAGGCTCGGAAGCCGAATCCAAGAATTCGAGCCTGAGACCGAAATATTTTGTGTAATCCAATGCCCAAGACAGCCCGACCCCGAAACCTAATGTACGGATTAAGAAATTGTCAATAATATTTTTTTAACATTAATTTTCTCATTTAAAAATCTTTTCTTACACAAAAATTGATTTCCATCCCAAATACCTCTCCATAAAGACGTTTCGTGGTTTTGATGTCCTGTCTTTAAAAATCTGTTTTAAATAACAAGATTGTCCTTTCCTAGGAACTTCAGAAATCTACAAAAGTCACGTTTGTGATTCTTTTAAAATATCATTATAGAGCAATTCCACACAAAATTATATATATATATATATATATATATATATTTATTTTTTTTTTTGGGGGGGGGGGGTAAAATTTATAATATGTTGAATTTTAAGCTATGATTGGAAAACTTGATATTTTTATATTCTAAAATAACACCCCAATAAAAAGGGATTGTAAATTACTGTTTACAAAGTTAAGTACCATTTTTGTCTTTGTAAGGTCATAATGTTACGTCAATTACACAATAAAAATAACGTCAGCTACGCGTATAAATGTCATGTTTTTCTTTTTTATCATTAAAAAATGAATTAATTAAGTTACTGTTACAATTTGGCATTACTTAGTGTTGTTGAGAACATTAAATCACTTTTTTTAACGGTATGGTTTTGATAATTTTTACACTTCAATGGAGGCAGAAACAATGTTTGTATATTTTATGTTACGTCAGTTACAGAATTTTGAAATGAAATTTAGGGGACTAAGAGAGAGATTGATATAATCTGCAGTTATTTGGGTATTAAGTCCTTAGTAAGAAATATTTTAAATTGTAAAAAATTGTATTATTAGTAAGTTATTCGTAAAAGCTTTATTAGTAAATTTTCTACATAGTTTTGAAAACAAAATTCGATTATAAAAAGTTACGTCAGTTACGATGGAATCGCCCTACACTACTATGGCACAAAGACAGAAGTTCCGTTTTCAAGTAATTCTGAAAAGTGCCTTCAAATATAAAGAGAAGAATGACAAAGGATACACTACGACTCTTTTATGGTACTAACTCTGACCGCGAAAAGGCTTCAGAATCAAATAATATACTTATTTTTATAATCCACTAATCACAATTAAATTCCCTTTCAAATCATATTTAGATAAATGTATTACACTTTAAGAAATTTAGGCTAAATCCTACGCTCTTCTGAAACAGCATCTGCAAAGAATTTTTACCTTTTTTTTTTTTTTTTTTTTTTTTTTTTTTTTTTTTTTTCAATATGTTATTAATAAAATTTTAACTTTCAGCCCGAGCCATAAGAATTGTATAAAAACCCAGCTGGAGCTCATTCAGTCTCAGAATAGGACTTCTTTAATTGCTATTATCTTTTAACTAGACTATCATAGGAACACACTTCCAATAAAAATAGTTTCAAATGCAGCTTTTTGTTATAGCAATTAGTTTACCTATTAGACGGCGTAACTTAAACTTTTATATGGACACCAATTCCTATAGATTATATTTAGAAAAATAGTAATTAATCAGGGGTTATATTTGTAATAATCCCTTATCCCCAAAAGTCAAGTAAAATCTTATTGTTGAGAAGAGTGGTGTTTGTTGGTCTGTCAACCTGTATGTGCCACGATACCTATCTCAAAAAATCGAAATAGCGTAATATTTAGTAGATATGTTGGCGATATATGCCAAAATATCTGTATAATATTTAATTTAACTTGGTCCATTCCTTCGATAAATATAGAATATTTACTTTTCCGTCACGATGCTTTACAATTTAGATGACTTTAAAATTTTTACATTCATTGAAAAAGAAGTAGTACAGTCGGATCTCTATTTCACGAACCTCTATTTTGCGAATTTCTCTATTTTGTGAACTTTTACATGGAACCAAGAACATTTTGCAAATTTCTTCGTAAAATAAGCTCCAAATAGCGAAGTGTATTCTCTATTTAACGAACTTTTCCTTGGGATCTAAAATTATTTTCTCCCTATTTCTTAAAATATTACTGGACATTTCAAACTTATTCTTTCTTTTAACACATTTTATGATGATCAATGACCAGGAACAGGTCTTACCAGGCACCTAACTCACCGAGAGCAGTAAAGTCGTTGTGATTCTTTGCTTTCCATCCAAGAAAAGCAAACTTTCAATATCCCTTTTTAACCCCAATGGAGCTACCCTGTTTCCGTAAACTATAGTTTCCCGTTTTCTAGATTGGTGATAATGATCAATTGTGTTGGTAATTTCAGCTCTTGTAGCTCGAAAATGTCAAAGCGAAAGTTCTTGAGCATCAAAGAAAAAAAAATTATTATTGATGAGGTGGATAAAGTTATGAAGAAAAAGAATACTGCTTTAAAATTTGATATTCCTCCAAACAACTTATCAACCATAATAAAAAATCGTGATTTTAATGTAAAATTACTTTTTAACTGAAAATACAATGTGTTTCCAGACAATGTTTTGTTTCATTCTTATTTTTTTTGCAGATTTCTTTTTGATAGGTAAAATAAGTAAAACAAATAGATATAATTTATAAAAAAAGTGTGACTAATTACTTTTTTTAATTATATTTAGTGTTTATGGACTTAAAATATGTTTTAGGTAGTTTAAAGTATTTCTCTCTATTTAACGATTTTTCCGTATAACGAACTTTTTTCGGGATTTAGCGACTTCGTTAAATAGAGGTCCCTCTGTATTTCGATAATTGCTTTATATGTTTAAAATATGTTATGTTAAATAATTATTTATGATAAAACTTCCCAATGGAGGTTTTAAATTCCCCTAAGTTTTGTTCGAAATTTTGTCAATACATATCTCAGCAATTCTAAATTATCTATATATTAATTTCTTCGATCTTTACAAGAAGAAAGTATTGTTTTAGTGAAAAAATTCGACTTCTGGTTTTTGACAGATTTACACCTTTTAGAAGGCCCTAAACAACGATTTGACAGTTTTTACATTTTTCTGTCTTTACAAGAACAAAGTATTTAATCCGTGTAAATTTCGGCTTTCAATTTTTGGTAGACTTATACTTTTCAAACGGTCCTGTAGACGATTTGACGGTTTTTAGAAAATGACTGTCTGTGAGTCTGTGACTCTGTCTGTATGTGTCAAAAATATTGCAAGCGCTCTATCTCAAGAACTATTGCACGGAATATAATAAAAAATTTAGATTCAGTTAGACCTTAATAGAAATTGGTGCTGATTAGTTTTTGGTGTAAATCGCTCAACAAGGAGCGCTGCTATGCTTCACTTTTTCTCGATTTCCACGTTAGCTCTCTCAAGAACTAATACACTCATCAAACTTCACGTTTAGTTACACATTGACATAACTTGTTTCTGATTACGTTTTGGTGTATATGGCGCATCAGGTGCCGCTGCTATGGTGTATTTTTCACGATTTTCGCAATATCTCTATCATAAAATCTAATGTACAGAATTTAATCAAACTTCATATTCTGTTACAGTTTTACGTAAGTAGATGCTTTAGATTCCCCATGATGGGCATAGATTGTCATTTAATTTTGGAACTGTGATGGTAAATTTTGAAGTATTAGCATCGATGAGAAGGAAGAAAGTTTAGTGGTTGGCAAATCCGACAGTAATTCATGGAAAATATTAAAAATACTAGAAAATGTCTCTCTGTGAGCCTGTCCGTCTGTAGGTTACACAAATTTCACGGGCGCTCTATTTCCAGAACTAATGCAACAAATTTATTAAAACTTCAGATTCAGTTAGTCCTAGATATAAATTAGCGCTGACTACTTTTTGACATAAATCGCTCAACAGGTGGCGCTGCTATGCTGCATTTTTCACGATTTACGAAACAGTTCTATCAGTATATTACTTCAATAGCTAATACTCGGATTTTCTCAAAACTTCAGATTCAGTTATAAGTTGACATAAGTTTTGTTAATTAGGTTTTGGTGTAAATCACGCAACGTGTGCTAATATGCTGTATTTTTCCCGATTTCTGCAACAACTCTATGTCAAGTGGTAATGCACGGATTTTCATCAAACTTCCGAATAAATTAGTCTTTGACATAAATTGGTTTTGGCTGATTAGTTTTTGGTGCAAATTGCCCGACAGAGTATGCTGCTATGATGAATTTTCACGATTTCCGCAATAGCTCTGTCTCTAGAACTAATACACGGATTTTCATCAAACTTCAGTTTCAGTTATACGTTGACATAAGTTGTTGCTGATTAGGTTTTAGTGAAAATCACCCAGCAGCGGGCGCTGTTATGCTGCAATTTTTATGATTTCCGCAATAGAACAATATATCAAGAACTAACGGACGGATTTTCATGAAACTTCAGATTCAGTTATACAATGGCATTCTTTCTTGGTGATTAGGTTTTCGTGTAAAATACCCAACACGTGGCGCTGCTAATGCTGAATTATTCCCGGAATAACACGATCTCAGCGATAGTCACAGCTCAAGAACTAATGCAGAGAATTTCATATTTTTAGAATTCTCATGACGGGCATAGATTACAGTTAATTTTGGCACTGTGATAGCTAATTTTGAAGAATCAACATGTATGCGATACAAGAAAGTTTTGGGATTGGCACATTCATTTAGATTTCTGAAGGGATTTTGTGCAACAATTCGAAAAATAAAAATAAAAACATTTTAACTTTTCAATTTCATGTTTTTGTCTATAATAAGTAACATTCTTTCTTTTTTACTTTAACAGCTGAATAGCTATGTTATATCATAATGTGGCAAAAATATATTAAAATAATTCATTCATTGTAATTTTGCATATATCTTATTGTTGTGACTTATCATCTTATCACTGTGCCTTATAATATCATTGTTTTATTGTATTCTAAAAAATTCAAAGTCTAGATAGTGAACAGAATGATTGTGTAGAATCATGTTTAATATAGTAGGTCTTAAAAACTAAATTTTCTAAATCTTTTAGATATATTATATGGTTATAATCTAACATTATGAAATTTCTGATTGTGGGAAAGGAAATAAAAATAATTATGCCACTAAAATTGTTGTTCAGACCCCCTGATTTGAAGATTTACTTGGTTCAAAAAGGAAAACAAATCCATGTCTCTAAGTTTCGTTAAGATATCACACATTAAAAATTTTCACATATGTAGCCAAGTTTTAATGGAATATACATAAGAAGAGAAAATATTTATTCCATCTCCTTTCATAGGACTACCGTCAGTCGAATTTTCTTGAGACTTCTTTATTATTTTAAACAACAATTATTGTGATGACATTTTTCGAACCGAAGTAACTTGTCCATGACATCATATAAAAGTTTAAAAAAATTAATTTGTACTCTCTCTAGACGTTTAGTTATATCGAAACTATTTTATGTTTTCATTTGCAGAAGTATGGGCATTTATTTCTTATAAAATAATTATTGCCTATTTTTTGCAGCCTCCACTTTTTAAATAAAGAAACTTGGTAAAAAATATGAAAAAATCGCGACTAAATACATTTTTTTAATCTCTTTTCTAAAAATGCGTACTTTATTTGACTGCTTTCTTTATAGTTGATTCTTTAAAGTAAACCGTATTTCTCACGAAAATGGACGCCGACATAGTAGGATAAATGATGTAAGTCTCGATTTTTTAATTTAAATATCTAGTGAGGTGAGTATTTCATTAAGAAATTTCATTTTCCTTTGCAGAAAGATCCTAACTTTTTTCTACAAGCAATTTATTGAAAAAGTGAAGGTATATAAAAAAGTCGCAATTTATTAAGTGTACAGAAAAGTTTACTAAAAGCTTATTAAATATGTACAAGATTTTCAATTAAAAATGATTTTCATCAACGTTCTGTATACCGGATTTCCTAACACGGTTAGCCCGGATCGGATTATATCCTTTTATATATAAAAGAAGGTAACGATTTGGAAAGGAGCCAAAAGATTTGGAAATTGACCAATGAAAATCTGCGTAGGTACTGCGAAACATATCTGATTGGTCAGAGCTTTCTGATTTTCCTTAGCGGGAATTGTGCTTGGCCAAAACCATGAAAGTAGAGGATTTAGATAGGATGGGCGGAAAAAGGGAAGAATCTTCTGCATTTCGATATACTTCTGCTTTTTGGCGTTTTTTTTAAGGGTCGATGGCAAAAGTTATTTTTTCAGAAAGAATGTAATTTCCATTAACTAATGAGAAAAGTAGGGGGGGGGCGGCATCTGCGTTTGGAATGTAAAAAATGAATGTATAGAAAATAAGGGATCGCTAAACTATCCAGAATGGTAACTCGAAACAGATACGTCTGGGGTTGTCTCTAAATAGGGATTGCTTCGCGATACCAAACGGAATCGCGAGGCCATTACGCGGGGGGTTGGGGAGAGTAGGGACCAGGGGGGCAGAGCCCCCCTAGTTTATTACATTTTAATAACATGTTTCATTAAAACATCTGCAATGATCATCTCTCAATTAAGAAATAACGTGCAACTTGTTTCTATGTTACTTTCAATAAAGAAATGCGTTATGTTATATTGATATGCCCAAAAGAAATGTAAAAGATTCCCATCCGACTAAATTGTTATCGAAAAAATATTATTTATTTAATATTATTTTTGCAGTGTAATAACATTATCTCTCTAGTATAGTCATGTAAGCCCGGAGTTCTATAATTCCCTTAGACGAGCATGCTGAGTAATTGATTTTTCATAATAGGATAAAGAAAATCTTTATTATAAACATTTACGACTGACTGAACTGTACAATTTTTCGACAAAAATATCATGTCGCACGGAAAGAAATAAATTGGATGTTCCGTCATTTTTAATTTATTTAGTTAAACATCGCTAAGTTTGTAATTCAGTTGTCTTACGTTATTAGAAAAAGTTATTCTGAAAAAAAAAAAACAAGTCAGGAAGAAATGTATTAAATCATATAGTTATTAGAGCGATTTCAGATTACTATGATTAGTACAAAATCATATATTTTTTTTTATTCCAGTTTATGGGATAAAGATAATTTTAGAATTTAAATTTTATAGTTTCATTTTATTAAATCTCGTTTATTATACTTAGTATAGTAATTAGTTTCGAAAAGATATAGTTTAGGATTCATAAAAATAAGATTTTAAAATCGATAGAAATACCGTTGTACAGTATACAATTTATAGCGTTTACGTTTTTTTTTTTTTTTTGTATGGTTTGGTTGCTTTAAGAATTTAAATGATCTATTGATAAAAATAGAAATAACAATAATCATCCGTACAGATAGTAGCATTAGAATATATATATATATATGTATGTATGCAGTCGAACCTCGTTAACGTGAAGACGCTTAACGTGAATTAGTTTTAACACGATTAATAAATTAATTTCACACACTGCCCCCGTCAAAATCAATATTGATTCTATTGTTTTTGTCCCTTAAGATAAAAATGTTTAACGTGACATTTCGCTTAATATGAACAATTCCCTATGTCCCCATGAGAGATTTTGACGCTTAACGTGAGCGAAAATTCCTAGAAAAATATTAAAGCTTTCTTTTCCTTAGGGAACAATGGGTTATTCTTTAGAACGATCAAAACAATTAATATTGCCATTAGATTGAGTTCTCACTTTTGGACGATACAATCCGTGTCATCAACTGCATGCCATCAGGGTAAGGGAAGGTTGCTAATTAAAGGGGGGATGCATTGTTTGCAAAGGGGGGGGGGATTCGATGCATTGTTTCATTTTTCATACGTGGAAAATTTACAATTTAGTATTGCATACTTTTATATGAAGGGAACATGCGTTCAATCTTTTACTTTTTTTTTACTTCTTTTATCCGTATGAATTTATAAAGGCATTCACATGTACAGTATAGTTGATCAAAATGAGTTGCAAATTTCAGCAATCCTAGTTTCACAAATTCAGCAAACACAAGTTTGGAAAATAAGCTCGTTATATTACACGAGGAAGATTCGAGAATTTAAAAAAAAATCTGAAATTCATAAGAAATATGGAATCGCTAGAAGTATGATATTAATGATTATAAAAGGTACAGACAAAATCGAAAAGTTTGTGTGCTAAACAATTCTGAACCAATTCGAAAGAGAAAGAGAGTCACTAATAATGAAGAAGTCGAAAGAGCATTAATCAAATGAATGAATGAAGCAAGAAGCCCGAATCTTTTATCACGGGTACAATTTTGCTAAAACAGGCTTACATTTTCGCCGAGGCTTTAGGTATAAAAGATTCTTTAAGATCATCAGGATGTCTTCAATTTTTAAGGATAGACATGGAATATTTTCCAAGAAAATACGTAGTGAAACGGCTGCAGTAAATGATGAAATGGCGGTTGATTTCGGAATGAAAAAATTGCAATCAATTTTAAGTAAATATGCAGAAGCAGATATATTTAATGCTGCCGAAACTTCTTTGTTTGGGAAAGCAAGTCCTTTACGAAATTTAACTAATAAAGAATACAAAATATTCTGGAATAAAGTGCAGCAAAGATAGAATAACACTTTCAGTTGCTTGCAACATGAGTGGAACTGAAAAATTACCATTGATGGTCATTAGAAATGCTGCAAAACCTCGACGCTTTAAAGGTATAAAAACATTACCAGTGACTTTAAGAGTCAAGCAAAAAGGCGTGGATTACCACAGACGTATTCCAGAAGTGGGTAAAGCAAGTTGATAGAAAATTTGAAAGAGAAGGACGTAAAGTATGTTTGATTGTAGGTAATATGAGCGCTCATTGCGTCATTTCCAGACGTAAAGCAGTCCGTGTAGAGTTTATACCTCCAAACACAACTGCAAAAATGCAGTCATTTGATCAAGGAATTATCAAATGCATAAAAAAATACTATAGAAAAGAAATGCACCTTTAAACAACTTCTTGTTTCAATTAAAAGAAATCCTTTTCCATCAACTTGTTGGATGAATTAAATATACTACGATCTGCCTGCAAAGAAGTTTCGATCAATACTATTCAAAATTGTTTCCGAAAAGAAGGATTTTCTACCAAATAAACTCCTTTAAAACCAAAAAAAGGTACAATTTGATGCTTTAGAAGCACAAGCACGCAGTATACTTGCAGAAAATGTCACATTTGAAGATTATCTATCAATGGGCGATAAAATGATGACATCTGATACTGTTACGAATGGGGAAATAGTTAATGAAATTAAATGTGCAAAAATCACAGCAATAATTTACACTATTCTTCAGAAACAAAAGAGAAAGATTACAGCAGTAACTATTCAGAATACAACAATGTAATCATTATTGAAGCATTTAATCCATTAAAAACTTTAAGGACATTTGTGATGTCAACAGAAAATTCTAGCGAATACCTAGATGTTGTTGATAGATTAAAAGATTTCTGCAAAAGAACTGTTAATACGGGCAAAAGACGATTGCAGATAATCGATTATTTTAACATGTAATTTTCACTTTTTACTGGTTTAAATTATAAAGAAATAAGGTAAGGATCTAATTATTATTTTTGTTATTATTTAGTCTTCCGGGAGTAAATGGAATTAATTTCTCGTAATTTAGTTACAAACGGATGATTCATTATTTGATATATATTTCTATGCGGGGATTGGGGGCTAATTGGGACGTATTTTACGTTTCATGTTGTAAGAAGTGAAATTTATAAAATTCATGTTAATTTTTTTGACTTATATCTAACTGTTTAAAAAATGTATAATCAATAATTTAAGTATTAAAATAGAAATAAATCTCAATTCTAAAACAAAGCTTTCTCCCATTAAACACTACGTGAAATGCACATTTGTATCTGAATCCTTTCCCACTGCAACTAAACTTATTGTAAATTAAATTTTTATCTCTGGGTCGAAATAAAATTAATGATTAAAAATGAACATTGTATAAAAGCTTCATAATAAAAGGTATCATTATTAAAAACAAATTTAATTATTGATCAAAACAAATATTTATTAAATATAATAAACTCATCTGGATACTTAAATATATCTTGCTTCTAGCTTTGCAAATAGCTAATGAAAAAAAAAGTGGTTCACTGCATGTTCTTGTGTAACACTAGAAATGACAGTTACTGATAAATTTTTACTGATATATTTTCCGAGAAAACCCTGTTGTTCCTTTAGCTCATATGTCCAAATAGCCCTCAGTCTCCCCTATATGTATTCTTCTAAATATTTTTTCTCTGAATATTTTGATACTGATAGCATGAACAAAAATTGAATTCCCCTTAAGGTTAAATTTAACGAGGTTTGACTGTATATATCTATTGTAATGCTAATACATGAAAAAAATCGCTTTAAATTTCAATATGCATGTATATACAAATATACCAGCAGCCGTCTGCGAGGATTATGCATTGCAATCTTTTATGTTATTTTCTGGCACCTTTTTTCATTAATTTCTAATTTACCGCAACTTTTAATCAAACAATATGATTTAACTAAATATGAGTGTACTATGTCAAAACACTGTTCAAACGCTAGTGACCTTTAGTATGATGCCTACATTTATTGCATAATTTAATGTATGATGACATATTACAAAATAAGAATTACAGAAAATTGCTAAATATTGCAAAAAAATGTACAAATATGAAAATAAATATTTGTGATTGTTTTACAAAACAAAAGAAAGAATTGAATTATATCTCTTTTAACCCTTTCTTTCATTATCTCATATCCCTCCCTTTTGTTAGAGATGCTTAGTTTATAGCTAATCGCACCACGTTTGTCCTCCGATTAACATAATTAATCATTTGAAAATACAGAATGCGTAGAATTATGATAAAAGTGTTTTAACCCCTTAACGGTCGCTTAATATTTGGAAAAACTAACAAAAAAGTACCTATTTTTTTATTAAAGATACTGAATAATTATAAGGTTTCTATATAAAATATGCAATTAGTTTTTTTTTTTTTTTTTTTTTTTTTTTTTTTTTTTTTTTAAGGCGACAAAAAAAAGATGTTATAGAACAAATTCGCATTTGTGGAAAAGCCATCATGCGAGAATCCTGTGTTTTAATGTTTATTTTACACCATACAAATTAATGCGAATACAACCTTTATTTTTCACATCTTAGATCTTTATTTATCATCATCAAACAAATTTTTACAAATAATATTTGAAATAATACAGTCGAACCTCTATTTAACGAAGTCGCTAAATCCCGGAAAAAAGTTCGTTATATGGAAAATTCGTTAAATAGAGACTCACCTTTTAAAATACTTTAAACTACATAAAACAGATATTAAATTCATAAACACTAAATATTTTTACTAAAAGTAATAATACACATTTTTTAAATACATTATATCGATTTGTTTTTTTTATTTTACCCACCAACAGCCATCAACAATTAATTTTTTCTATGTGTTTAATTCTTTGAAATCGGCAAAGAAAACAAAACATTGTCCGGGAATACACTGTATTTTCTGTTTAAAGTAAATAGTTTTACATTAAAATTAACGAATTTTAATCACATTATCGCATTTATTATTATTATAACAAATAATTTTAACCATACATTAACATATGCGTCCTTAAATTTAATTTCTGATTCCTTAAATTTAATTCTCGCATCTGCGCAATGCACCAAAACCCCCTTCATGCGTATTTTCTTCTAACTATAATCCGCGTCGGTTGTTTCAAATGATTTTAGCATTTCATCATACGAAGTTTTTTTAATTCCTGCATAAGATCATTTTCATCTTCATCATATTCGTCTTCATCGCAATTCATTGCTGTATTGTTTTTATTTTTCACACTGTCAAAAATATCCAATTTGGATGGTGTTTCCGAGGTCTCAGTTTCAGAACTAAGTGAAATACAATCATTAATCAGCCCATCATGGTTAATTTCTTCTTTTTTTCTCACTGTATCCACATTTTTTAAAGTTACTCTAAGGGATTACCGTCTTCGTCCTCTGTACTTACCAAATTCTCACTGCCTAACAAGACGCGGGGTAAAACCAGTTGAAGACCACTGAACATCATAAAATGTGTTTAAAGAAAGAATAAGTTTGAAATGTCCAGAAATATTTTGAGAAATGGGCAGAAAAATTTTTTTTGATCACAAGAAAAAGTTCGTTAAATAGAGAATGCACTTCGCTATTTGGAGGTTATTTTACGAAGAAATTCGCAAAATAGAGGTTCTTTAAATAGAGGTCCGACTATATAATATAATATACATTAAATTTTGATTATTAATAATTTTCTTGAGCGTGATATATTTTGAAACACATGCAATACAAAGTCCAACATCACAATCAACGCCAAAAACCAAACCCAAACACTAATATTCAAAGACTTGACATCGAAATGCCAGTTAAATTTTTCAGGTTTCAGAAGATTTTTCTAGCAATAAATCTCCATCCCGGAAATATGACGGGCACGAGAAATAACGAACGACAACTCAGCCGGTGATATTGACGGGAGCGAGAATTAAGGTGTTAAGTTTGTTTTGTATTTCACATAAGTTTCGAAATAAAAAGAAATGATCGTAATATACTCTTGATCTGCAAAACTGACGTTTTCAAATATAAATACTTTTATTTACGCGAAAGTAGAAATTAAGCATAAATAAATAATTATACAAGCTCTTCATCTGCTTTAGTATTAAAAATATAATGTTTAGTTTAAGCTTCAGCTCCCATCGCCCATTTTTAGGTGCGTTCGTAATTATATAAATACGTAGCACCTATAGTCGTCGTTCAGTCCGTCCGTCTGTCCGTCTGTCCGTCCGTCTGTCCGTCTGTCCGTCCGTCCGTCCGTCTGTCCGCATGTAACAGAGCAAAAACTACCCAACCGAATGGTCTGAAATTTCAAATATATGATTGTTGCAAAATTTTGTCGAGACATTTCAAATTTTATGAAAATCGAATGTATAGTTTAATTACAGGGACAGTCAAAAGTTTTTCTTTACATTACGGCCAATGGGAAAAATTATTGCAAGTGGATTTTAATGATATTAGAGCCTTCCGAATGATCTGAAATTTTAAAGATATAATTGTTGCAAAATTTTGTCGAGCCATTTCAAATTTTAGGAAAATCGGATGTATAGTTTAATTACAGGGACAGTCAAAAGTTTTTCTTTACATTACGGCCAATGGGAAAAATTATTGCAAGTGGATTTTAATGATATTAGAGCCTTCCGAATGATCTGAAATTTTAAAGATATAATTGTTGCAAAATTTTGTCGAACCATTTCAAATTTTATGAAAATCGGATGTATAGTTTAATTACAGGGACAGTCAAAAGTTTTTCTTTACATTACGGCTAATGGGAAAAATTATTGCAAGTGGATTTTAATGATATTAGAGCCTTCCGAATGATCTGAAATTTTAAAGATATAATTGTTGCAAAATTTTGTTGAGCTATTTCAAATTTTAGGAAAATCGGATGTATAGTTTAATTACAGGGACAGTCAAAAGTTTTTCTTTACATTACGGCCAATGGGAAAAATTATTGCAAGTGGATTTTAATGATATTAGAGCCTTCCGAATGATCTGAAATTTTAAAGATATAATTGTTGCAAAATTTTGTCGCGCCATTTCAAATTTTATGAAAATCGGATGTATAGTTTAATTACAGGGACAGTCAAAAGTTTTTCTTTACATTACGGCTAATGGGAAAAATTATTGCAAGTGGATTTTAATGATATTAGAGCCTTCCGAATGATCTGAAATTTTAAAGATATAATTGTTGCAAAATTTTGTCGAGCCATTTCAAATTTTAGGAAAATCGGATGTATAGTTTAATTACAGGGACAGTCAAAAGTTTTTTTTTACATTACGGCCAATGGGAAAAATTATTGCAAGTGCATTTTAATGATATTACAGCCTTCCGAATGGTCTGAAATTTTAAAGATATAATTGTTGCAAAATTTTGTTGAGCTATTTCAAATTTTAGGAAAATCGGATGTATAGTTTAATTACAGGGACAGTCAAAAGTGTTCCGAAAAAAATATTGGAAGTGCATTTTAATGATGTATCAGACTATGCACTTTACGAAGTGCAAAAAAAAAATATACATTCAGTACAATATGGGGTGCAAAAAATAATTATAAAACTAGTTATAGTACGAACGCACCTCATTTGCCACGTTTGACGTGCAATTTCCAACTTGTTTGCCCTCTTTCTGATTTTGTACTTTTGATAGAACCCAGGAATAATATAATGGCTTTTAGACGCAAATAGTTGGCGCCATCTATCATATAGACAACGTGATCCACTGGCTCACTAACGTTCCAATCAAAAAAAGATCAAAATCAGCAATATCGCATGCTGTATGTAAAACTTCCCTGTCATGTAATGAACAAAACGTTGACGCATAAATAACAAGAACAAAAAATTATGCGTCTACTATAAATTATGTAACACTTTCCAACACATTCAGAACACTCTACGTAATAAAAATTTACAGTTTATTAAAGTGAAATATGTCTACATAAATAATTTAGAAAATGCATAAAGCTGTTGAAAACGAAACTTCTGAAATTACCATCTATAGTTGCAAAAATTCCCGAATTTTTTGTACATAAATACATGATCTAGAGATTTGTATCTATACTACTTAGTATTCTAAAAGTTAGTTCAATTAAACGTACAGCTCAGTTGAAAATTTCTATTCAGCAATTTCCTTCAATAAATGGAAATGTACTTGATATCATTTGTGTAGTACGTACATGATCTATAGACCTTACAAACGCATGTAATATGCAAAATATAGTTAAATTTTAAAACTTTACCACAAATTAAAACGCACTGCCAGCAATTATCCTTCATAGGCAGCACTGTTGCGAAATACTTTTTGTGTCCTTGACAATGAACGATAAATTATATGCACTTCAGATTCTTCAATAAGCGGTTTGTAGTACATCTCAGAGATATACATAAATTTCAATATGTTTAAAATATTCTAATATCATTAAAATACACCGCAAACGCTATTTCACCATAAGGTGTAATACAACGGAATTCTTTTGAGTGTCCCTGTAAAAGAACTGTAGAGCGCTGCACACTTCATTTACAATACCGCACATGCCAGGGTAAACCACAATAACATAAATCAATTTCATGACAATCTGACTATATTTACTTGAATTAGAGCTGCCAGAAGGACAGACAAATCGATTTCAAAAACACTTTTCAATTATGTTGAAAAGTTTTAATAAAAAAAATTTCAGAAAAATAAAGAAAATAGCCCGACCATTTTCATTATTAAAAAGAAATCCCAATCAAAGATGGAAAACAACAGAGCCTTATGGTTTACAAAAAATCTTCAACCGAGTAAAGTAAACAATTTTTAGTTTTTAAACCACTCTTATACATCCCCTCTCATTTAGTTTTACCTTTTTTTTACTCTCATTTACTTTAAGACAATTTTTGAAATGTTTGAGTACAGTTAAACGTTGCTTTAAGATGGATGGTGGATACTGCTGGAAGTTTTTTGAAATTCTAGTTCTTGTAAGAAACATGTCTGTGAAAGTTTCATAAAAATATATTCGCTTTCATTACAGTTATCAACGGCTTCCAGTCACTAAACTTCTATTTAAGACTGAATAAGTGAGTTAGAGAGCTAGTTCCAATGAAACATTTATCCGGAGAAGAACTACACAGTAATGTTTTGCTGATTTTTTAGTAAACCCTTTTTATAAATTCATTGCAAGCATCAAGTTGTATTTATTTGTATATCACTATTATTATGCGTAAAAATTCTTTGTTTACGTCTGCTTATAAAGAAATTGCTTTATTGTGCTTATTTAGATATACCAATGCAATAACTCCACGCTTACTGTTTTAGTTAAACCCTTAAAATCTTTTTGCAAAAATCACAGTAAATGTTCATCAAATTGTCATTTTAAAAAGAAAATAATCATCTAAAATAAAAAAATGAGTTATACTGCCAATTTTCCTCTTTATATAATGTAAAAGATTGTAAATTTGTGGAAATGTCATTAAGATATTTTTATTTTTCTTAAACAGATCAATAAAAACACGACTTTCGCATTGTGTTAGGAAGCCATGTGTTTACTGAAACAAGGTACGTACATTATGGCCACGTGTTTTATGGAATTCGCACGTAAATGGACGTGTACTATCACCATAATGTTTTGGCTAATTTGTTCTGATATTGTATATACAGAGTGAACTAAAGGTCCTTGACAGGTTTTAAAATTCATTAAAAAAATAAATTAAGTTATTGACGTACGGGATTGCGTTTTCGAAGGATATGCTTCTCATGAACAAAAGTTTTATTTGAGTACATAATTTTTTTTATTACAAACATTTCCATTGGGTTCCACTGTTATTTTACAACAAAAAATCGAAAAAAAATGTGAATAAGAAGATACAGAATTTTTTTTTTTTTACACTTTACTACCATATTTCAACACAGGATAAAAGATACACTACTACTTTGATACGATTCAAAGTATAATTTTTTTACACATTGAAATAATTTGATAAATTGCTCAAATTAAATGACCCGTGTCTTTCTAATCCTTACTTTTTGTAATTTTCAAGATGTAACGCATTTACATGCAATTTCTTTTTTAATTAAAGTTTGTTTTAAACAAATTTGCGTCCAAATATTTCTATATATATATCACAATTTTATATGGATATGTCTATCGATAGAATGTCAAGGACTTTTGGTCAGACATGCATATATATTGAAAGCAAATATCGACATATATTTATAGATATATCAATAGTTTTATGCATAAACACACCTTGTTTACTGCCTTACTTTACAGGAATTACCTTATACCTTTAGATTGATTCTTTAGGCCTATTGTTTCCACTTCGTCTATATCTATCTATCAAGCAAATATTCTCATCACGATAACGTCTGAAATATCGAATTAATTCGAACCTAACTGGGACAATGCATGGATTTTGCCATTGTTTCTATGTGTTCATTCAGCACTTAGGATTTGCTTAAAAGAGCACTCAAAAGTACCAAATATGAAAAATTTTAATCACGGTAACGACCAAAATACTGAACCGATTCCAACTTTAATAAGGCTGTGTACTGATTTTTCAGTTTTTAATGAGTTTATTAAACAAGTACGTAGATATTATTTAAGTATGTAGCTCTTATTAATTTGCTTAATGAGACACGCAAATTCACAAAACATACAGAATTTGTCATCAGGATAACGTCTCTAATACTGAATCTTGTCGAAGCTAATTGGAAGGGTGTATTGATCTTAGATGTATTTTTATGGTTTAGTTAATAAAGTATGCCGTTCTTATAGTTTGTCAGCATTGACACACAAAAGCAAAAGATCTTCAAAATTGCTATTACAAGAACTAAAAAAATGATGAGCCAATTGAAATCTAATTGGGACAGTGGTAATGATCCTGCATGTACCTAGGAGGAGATTGTTAAAGAGGGTTGAAGCTCTGAAAATTTATTTGTAAAGACACGCAAAACAAAAATAATCCCAGGCGGGTCGGCCTGCAGGCGCAAGTAGATTTTGAAGTTAACTACTAATTTCACCAACAAAAACTAAATCAAGTTTAGAGATAAAACCAGGTTAAGAATTTTATCTGACCCCTTTTGACGAATTTTAATTTAATTTTCCTGTAAGAGCTGGTTTTATCAGAATTATGTTAATACGATAATTTTTTCTTCTAGCCCAATTTGTATTTTTTTTTTTGCTGTAAAATTTAGATCTATTAAACGCTTGTCAATTTAAAAGTTAGATAATATTAAGGAGATTTATAATAAATTGAAGCGGATGTTATATCTTGTGAATTGACGAAGTTATGAATTTTTTCTTCTTCAACCCCCGCCCTCTTTTTTTTTTAAATTTTTATTTCTGTACGAATTGGTCCTATCAAGGGCTTGCCAATATAAAAGTTGTAGATAAGAAGATTTATAAAAAAATTCAAGTGGGTTTGATATATTGAGAATTGACGAAGTTATGATTTTTTTCTATTTAAAACCCTATTTTTTTCGCCACTTGAGCCCATTTTTAGTTTTATCTAACATTTGTCTGACATAGATTTTTGGCCCTTTTCCTAGAAGTAATAACTTTAAACTGATTTGATCTGTACTATAATTAAGAGGTTATGAGTTTTTTTCGGTTTTCACATAAACATTCCTTATTTGGAACCCCTTGGTCCGGCTATGCTCATTAACGAACTTGACCGAGATTTTCTCTCTCAGTTTGGAAGAGATTTGTGCAGAAATATAGAAATTATCGTGCCCATAAACAGTGATATGTATGTCGTAGGACATATACACTATATGGCCAAAGGTGACCTATCTCTTGCAATTTTAGACATTTTGTTAAATATGTAGAAAAATACATGAGGAATTATCCTGAAACTGCAGGTGTGTAAACACTGTAGTATAGGTCATATATTTCCGCGAAGATTTTTCCCCGAAACCCCATAAGGGACTGTCAACAAATTGAAAAAGGACGAATATCTTTTGGATAATCGTGTAAAATCTAATGTAGCAAAAACGTTTAAACTCGAGATAATTAATAAGTGGCTTATTGTAATATACTGCGTTCATTTTTATGAGCATAGCATGTATACTCGTAGAGAAATTAAGGTTTTTGTAAAAACAGTCCCAGATTTCGCCAAGTTTTTTGCTAATAATTTGAAGAGTTCTTAATAAAAAAAAATCTTTTCAGAAAGTATGACGAACAACATTGTACATAATACTCTCCAATCAGAATTAAAAAATAATAAAAATTGGATGAAAAATGAGCCGGTTTACAAAAAAATGCTTCACTGCGCATGAGCGAATGCAGTCAAAACATAATGTACGGAATGTATTAGCTAAAAGTCTCAAAAACATAGTTTGAAAAGTCTGATAATAATCGTTTAGAGAAAAAGCACAAAATCCATTGTTCCCAAAATGAAGCAAAATAATGGGGGTTGTAACCATATATACATTGATTAGTGCCAATATAGCATACACAATATTGCACGTACTACTGTATTTGGATACAGCCTCTCATCTTTTTGCTTCCTTTTGGGAATAACGGATTTTGAGCTTATTCTATAAACGATTATTATCAGACTTTTCAAACTATGTTTTTGAGACTTTCACAAAAGTTGGTCTGTACATTTAGCTAACACATTATGCAAATTATATTTTGATAACGTTCGAACCTGCGCAGTGAAGCATTTTTTTGTAAACCTGATCATTTTAATCAAAATTTTATTATTTTTTAATTCTGATGGCAGAGTATTATGTACAATGTTGTTCGTCATATTTTCTAAAAATAGCTTTTTTTTTATATTAAGAACTCAGCAAATTATAAGCAAAAAACTTTGCGAAATTTGGGACTGTTTTTATAAAAACCTTAATTTCTCTACGAGTATACATGCTATCCTCATAAAACGAACACATTATATTCCAATAAGCCACTTATTGATAAGCTCGTGTTTGAAAGCTTTCGATACATTAGTTTTTACAGGGTTATCCAAAAGATATTAGATTTTTTTAATTTGTTGACGGCCCCCTATGGGGTTTCGGGGAAAAATCTTAAGGAAATATATGGCCTATATTATATTATTTACATGACTGCAGTTCCAGGTTAATTCCTCACGTATTTTTCAAGATATTTAACAAAACGTCTAAAATCGCAAGTGACCGGTCACCTTTGGCCATATAGTGATATATGTATATATATATATATATATATATATATATATATATATATTGTTATGTTTTGTTAAGTTTTTAGGAGTTTAAGTTCCTTTGATGATTTTTTACACTTTTGCATAATGGGGGTTGGCCATATCTTGCGAAACCTGTGAGGATTCAATTTCTATTTTTGGTACCTGTTTTTTAACTCCTCCCACTTTCCGACGAGCAAGGAGTTTGTTTATTATTTTTTTGTTATAAATGTTCATTGGTTTCATTATTGTGTTTTGCACCCTCTTTTTCATAAATTTCATATTTCATAATTCATACACTTTTGATAGTGATACTTCTTATATTTTTGATATATATATATATATATATATATATACATAGATAGATAGATAGATAGATAGATAAAGTTTTGAACTGAGGGTGGTTTTGAGTTCTAGGGGTCATGATCGGCGTAGAACTGCAGAATTATTTTAGGAATTCCAACGTAAGGGAGAATGTAATAGGTAGTATTTCTTAAGAAATCTACGTGAGAAAGCAAAAAGTTATCACCTTAACACCCGAATTATTGAACAAATTCAAACTTAATTGTGACAGTGTGTTAATTTTTCATGTTTCTTGGATTAATTCGAAAGTCAAGTAGGTTTGCTCTTATAGTTTGTTTACATGGATACACAGCAGTATACGATGCCATTCCTTGATTTTTTAGGGGTTACAGAATAGATTACGGACGATTTTTAAACTATGATTGAACATTTTTTTTATGTTTTTGAAAATAGTAAGTGCAATTCATTCAGGTACAATTTATAAGCCTAATTTAAAATTCCTCTCTAAATTATTTTTTCTCTACAAAATAGCGAACTTAGAATGGATAAGATCAATTCGTTTGATTTGTATTAAATCTGATGTATGTAACTTTAAAAAATAGTAATTTTTACATCAATCTAATCCTTCAATTGCGCTGGAAGGACTTGTTTACTTTAAGATAACTCTACAACAGTTATTGTCTCCATTATAGATTTAAATACATGCAAAAAATCCATACTAATATTCTAATCCTTATTCTCTAATTTTCTCAAATTAATCTTTAAATGCCTGATTTTTCAAAAATCATTGTAAAAATGTTTTTCGGCTTTCATTTTTTAAATAAATCATGGTAAAAATACTTTTAAAAAATCATATTTTGTTTTAAGTATGGTTTATGGCTAAAAAACAGTTTGTTTCTAATCGGCAATACTGGTCTTTAAATGAAAAATAATTTTCCTTGATAAAATTCTATAGTATTAAACACGCAAGAATTTTAGTTACTACTAGCAAACCCCGCGGCTTTGCTCGCGTAATAGTTGAAATATGCCAAATGATATTTGTATGAATATTTTTTATTAGAAGAACGCTTTTTGAAACAGCTCAAAATTTACAAATTAAGCCACGGTTTGACTAAACTTCATTATAAAAGTGCAATAAACAGAAATGAGATTTTAATTAACAAGAAGAACTAAAACTAATTCCAAATAAATGATAATTTAAAAAGTATTTTGATACTTTTATGCTCATATCATAGGTTCATTTCAGTATTCATATGAAGTCTTGAACTTTTCAGAAACCATCTTAATACATTTACATCTTAAAATTAACTATCATGTCAAATTCCAAGCTTCTTGTTTAACAGTCTACCACCTCTCTTGTGTTAGTGGCACCAACATAAAATGCCGAAACAGAGTTGAAATAGAATGTCTCGAAAAATGTTGAAACAGATACTGTCACCATTAATTTGCAAACGTTAACCTTGAAGTCAGTTGGTAGTTCCTAATGTTCTATAGAATTAGATGTTTTTTGCATAAACATCGTAATTTAGAACGCTTATAGAACTCTTTTCGTTCAGTTCATCCTTTTAAATTTGGAATTTTCTTTCGAAGATTCTTAGAAAGCATTTGCATCTTTGAAGTAATTACCATTCCAAATTTAAAATGTCTGACCCCCATCCCCTCAGTAACACAAAAAACGTTATTTAGAACAATGATTGCTCCTGTAACCCCCAGGTGTTAGTGACAACAACGTAAAATATAGGCTATGTTGGAGCGGGGACTGTCACCATCAATTTGAAACCATTACTTCTGAAATCGGTTTATATATCCTGAGATTGCGTAGAAATCGCTATTTAGAACGTTTTTAGAACACTTTTTGTTCCTTTTTACCCCTTTTAAAATTAAAATTTTTAAGGAACTCTTTTCAGAGAGTATTTACATCTCATAAATAATTACCATGCCAAATTTCAAGTTGCTAGCCCCTTCAGTATCACAAAAATCACAATTTAGAACGTCTTTTAAAATGCAACCGCAAGGTGGTAGTGACGCCGACATGAAATAGATCCTATATTGGAGCAAAGGCTGTCATCATCAATTTCCAACCATTACTTTTGAAATAGGTTGGGTACTTTCTGAGATTGCGTAGAAATCGCAATTTACAACGTTCTTTAAAACGTGTTTTGTCCATTTGCACCCCTTTTAAATTTTGAATTATTTAGGAAATGTTCTTAGAGATCATTCATATCTTATAAGTAACTACCATGCCTAGTTTCAAGTTTCTAACCCCTGCAGTATTACGAAAAACGCAATTTATATCGTTTTTTGATCCTTCAACACCTTTAGGGTAGTGGCACCGACATGAAATACAGCCTATGTTGGAGTGAGGGCTGTCACCATCGTTTCATACCATTAATTTTTAAATCGGTTTGATACTTCCTGAGATTGCGTAGAAATCGCAATTTAGAAAGATTTGTAGCACACTTTTCGCTCATTTTCATCCCTTTTAAATTTCGAATTTTTAGGAAATGTTCTTAGAGATCATTTGCATCTTATAAATAACTGCCCTGCCTAATTTCAGGATTCTAGGCCCTTCAGTAACACAAAAATCGCAATTTAGAACTTTTTTTTCTTTTGCAACTCCTAGGTGGTAGTGACACCGACATGAAATAGAGCCTATGTTAGAGCAAGGGCTGTCATCATCAATTTCCAACCATTACTTTTGAAATAGGTTGAGTACTTTCTGAGATTGCGTAGAAATTGCCATTTAGAAAGTTTTTTAGAACTCTTTTCGCGCATTTTCATCCCTTTTAAATTTCGAGTTTTTTAAGAAATGTTCTTAGATCTTATAAGTAACTACCATTCCAAATTTCATGTTTCTAGGCCCTTCAGTAACACAAAAATCGCATTTTCGAACGTTTTTTGCTCCTGCACCCTCTTTGGGGGTAATGGCACCGACATAAAATGTAGCCTATGTTGGAGCAAGGGTTGTCACCATCATTATGACACCATTATTTTTTAAATCGGCTTGGTACTTCTTGAGACTGCGTAAAAATCGACGTTCAGAACGTTTTTTAAAACGCTTTTTGCGCATTTTCACCCTTTTAAATTTCGAATTTTTAAAGAAATGTTCTTAGAGGTCATTTATATCTAATAAGTAACTACCAAGCCAAATTCCATGTATCTGGGCCCTTCAGTAACACAAAAATCGCAATTTAGAACGTTTTTTTGCTCCTGCACTCCGTTTAGGGTTAGTGACACCGACATAAAATGTAGTCTATATTGGCGCAATGGTTGTCACCATCATTTGGACACCATTGTTTTTGAAATCGTTTTGGTACTTCTTGAGATTGCGTAAAAATCGCCATTTAGAACGTTCTTTAGAACGCTTTTTGCTTATTTTCACCCCTTTTAAAATTCGATTTTTTAAAGAAATGTTATTAGAGATAATTTATATCTAATAAGTAGCTACCGTGCCAAACTGTATGCATCTGGGCCCTCCAGTAATAGAAAAATCACAACTTTTTTTTTTTTTTGCTGCTGCACCCCTCCCCCTTTATGGTTAGAGGCACCCACATAAAATGCATCCTATGTTGGGGCAAAGGTTGTCACCGTCATTTTGACACCATTATTTTTTAAATCGGTTTGGTACTGCCCGAAATTGCGTAAAAATTGCCATTTAGAACGTTTTGTTGAACGCTTTTTGCGTATTTTCAGCCCTTTGTAATTTCGATTTTTTTAAGAAATGCCTTCAGAGATAATTAGTATCTTATAAGTAACTATCATTCCAAATTTCATGTTTCTAGGCCTTTCAGGAACACAAAAATCGCATTTTTAGAACTTTTTTGCTCCTGCACCCCCTTTTGCCCAGTGATACGGACATAAGTTATAGCCTATGTTCTAAGTTGGACTAACACCATCATTTTGATACCATTACTTTTGGAATAGGCTCGGTAGTTTCAGAGCTTATCTCCTACAAATAAACAATTTTTACCTCTTTATAATATTAGTATAGATAATAAGAAATAAATTTTACTTGCTCACTGCACAACAAAATATGGTATTTCGCAAGCTTCCAAACAAAACAAAAAAACAAATAGCAACAAGTGAAAAAATAAATTTATCTTTATTCCTTAACAGCACAAGTGTTGCCATCTATATGTTGAAAATCAATTTAATAATATTTTCAGAATGTATTTTATTGGCAACAATAGGCATTATAGCTTCAATATTATTCTAATAGTATTTTAGAGCCTAAATTGTGTATGTTGCCGAAAAGCAACAACCGGCATTTAAGGGTTAAAAAAACATGTTATGCTTCTACTTCTCTCCCAAAACTTAATGTGTTTTTATTCACCCCGTATACCGTATGAAAAATAGTTGAACCAACGAAAGTATGAGAAAATACGACTAATCTTCTTTATAATAAAAGAAATGAATAAAATTCATTTATGGGATTATTTGGCATGTACTAAAATATATTTGAAGGTAACATTAATACATTTCTATTTTAAAATATCCGATTCGAATTAAAATAAATCTAGAAAAGAAAAGAGAACGTTCTAACATGTCTGAGATTTTATGAGATTACACTGTCTCTTCAAAATTAATAATTCGAAGAAAAATTTAATTTTAGATTTAAAATGTTTATTCAAATTCCACTTGAATGAAAAACAAATCTTAATCTTTATCAGTCTGAAAACATGATTGTCTCAGCTTCAAAAAATGTAATATTTTCGATGTTTTTTTTTTAATATTTAATTTCATTTCTGTTTCAATTTTTCTCTCAGAATAAAATAAAAGTATTATTGCAGGAAATTTCTTTGAAATTACATGAATGCAGATGTACTGAAGAATAATAACCTCTTTTAAAACCAATTATTTAGCTTTTCATTACTTTTTGTAACACCATTTAAATTATGTTTTATAAAATTTAATAAAATTTATCATGATACTAAAAATGCAAATAAATGCAAACATTTTCATTATAAATAATGTTTAAAATATCGCATCTTAAGTAATGCATTTTTTGTAATGATACACTCAAATGCATATAATTTAAACACGTGATTTGGATATTACAATGCAAATATTTACGCTGCAGACATGACATACTGTTAGTGTAATTAGGGAGATTTTTCTATTTTTCGACCTATTTTATCTGTTCTGTTTTTCCCCGTTACTTTGAATATTAGCTTCATTTTCATCTCCAAAGTAGGAATTATTTAAATGTCCTCTATGTTATGCGTAACACTGTAAGACCTGGCCTACACAATTAAGTAGGTGATCCTAAAGAAAATAAACATTTTCGTATTTTTGTGCAGTTTAATGTCGAGTCTGCACACATTAAATTGCATGTATAATCCCTTGGCATCGAGCATTTTTTACCCGACTGAAAAGAAGGGTTATGTGTTTCACGCGTATCTGTGTATGTGGATTCCTTTATACCCTCGAAACATCCCAACGGTTGGATGGATTTTAATGAATGAGGTCTCTATCGATTCGTCTTAACCGTCCGATGGTTATACGATACGTTTTGTTTTTAAAATTTCATAATGGCGGCCGTAAACTACAAAATGGCGGTAGAGACGAAAAACATTTTTTACGTACCCTATTGAGTGGTATGTCATTGGATAGGTCTTTCAAAATGAAGACGATGTTTCATTGACCATTTTTGCAGTCAGAAGCTCAGTTTAAATACTATACAACCTGGAAGTTGTGTACTTTGGATCTCTACCTTTATTGTAACTCTAACCTTCATAATAGACATCTATACTCCTCATCAAAACAGTGTTTGTAGATAGGAGTAATAATTAAACACAACTTAAAAGTCATCAATACAAATTAATAAAAAAAAAGGTAATTAATAAAAAAATAGTTTCATATTGATGAGAAATAATTAATTAGTTCGCTTTTTACGCAGTCGGGTTTTTTGATTCTTTAAATTTAATATATTTTTAATTTTATTTAAATAGGAGTTCCCTCAGAGGGATTAGTCTAAGCGATGTTAGTGAGAACATAGATTTAATAATAAATCGGGACAAGAATAGAATATAAGATGCTATATTTAATTGACAGTACGTTGCCTGTCTGAAAAATATTCAACAATTTTCCAAAAAAATACAAAAGTTACCTGACAGGATTGGTACCCTTATTCCTTTCGAGGTAGGCCCCTTGCGCCTCCACACAAACAAACCGGCATTGACTGCAGCGTAAGTTATAACACGAGATCTGGAATATCTCGTCTGCATAACCTATAAGCTGTGAAATTGTCATTTCGAGTAATTTACATATCCGTACATATTTTTTTTTTCAACAAATCATGCAAGCTAAAATACGTCAATATTAACCGGTTTAAAAAAAATACCCGAATAAGTTACTATATAAAAAATCGTCTAATGACAATTGAGAAAATGACCTTCTGATTAAATCTCTAGATTAGTGAAGCTGAAAAAAAAATTGCATATCAAATTTAAACACACTTTACGACACTTTTGCCCAGAGAAGTAACATTTTGACAAGTACTTTCGTTGAAACTATTCGCTGTTTGACACCGACATTTATTCAATGTTAACGCAACTTATTCAATGCTAGATAAGCTGCTATCCGTTTTGTTGCATTTAAGTTGCATGGGTTTTTTAGGAGGGGGGATGTAATTTTATTGAATATTGAATGTTTCTATACCTAACAATGCAAATGAATGGTAATTTAGAACGTTTTCCGTTCATTTCATCTTTTTAAATTTTGTATTTTATAGAAGACATTCTTTGAACCTCTTAAAATTATCCCGTCCAAAAATTTCAACCAGATAAAAAGGTTTAAGGTCTGCAGTAGTACAGAAAAAAACGAAAGTTTTTCGTTCCTGCATTATTTTACATAGCGAATTTTTTAGAAATTGCTCTAATGCGAGTAATTACGTCTTAAATGAAACATTCATGCAAATTTTCATCTTTATATTCCTAGTAATGCCATGTACTTCCTTATTTAAATTATCTTTAGAACTTTGTCCGCTCTATTTAGTCTTCGTAATTTCGATTATTTTAGAATTCGTTCTAATGCGTGCATTACAGTTTGAATTCTTTCTAAAACGAGCATTTAGATCTTATAAGTTACTACCATGCCAAATTTTAAGTTTCTAGACCCAACAGTATCACAGAAATTGCTGATTAGAGCTTTTTTTTATGGTGCACTCTTTTATTATTATTTTTTTTTATCTGGCCGGCATTAACGACTTAAAAGTAATAGCCATGTGAAATTTCAAAATTTCTTTCCAAATAAATCGTAACTTAGAAACTTTATAGAACGTTTTACGTTTATTTCTAACTTTAAAATTTCGAACTTTGTAGAAAGATTTCATAACGAATATTTACATCTTAAAAGTAACCACCGCACAAAATTTCAAATTTTTAGACAAAACAATATCTCAGAATTCGCAATTTTAGAACTTTTCTGGTCCTGCAACCATGGAGGTTGTTGTACCGACATAAAATATAGTCTTTGTTGGAGCAGAGATGGTAATAAATCAAAACATTTTCGTTCAACATCAAATAATTGTTTCTAAATTACTCATGTGAAAAAAAAAAAATGTTGCTTTTGGAGAAAGAAAATGCTCGTCTAAATTTTAACACGGCTAACAATAAAGTACCGTGATTACTTCAAATGTTATGGAAATGTTCCGTAATATGGTTTGCAACCAATGTCGTATTTTAAAAAGCGTCGCTTAACGCTAAGTTAATTTCATTGCGGTAACATTTTAACCATTTGGAAAAATAATTATTGTTCTCGTCAGTGTAGGAAATGAAAAGCATATCTGAACGTTTTTATTGGTTTAATCCGCATTTTATTTGTTTTGTGATTGGTCTATACAGTAATCTGTATTTCCCTTTAGTTTCAACAGAGATGGACAACAGAGTGTTGCCACTGTGACAAAAAAGTAATAAAAACTACAAAAAAAATTAATAAATCAGAAACAAATTGAGATACAGCTTTCAAACAAACTGCATTTAAATGTACATTTTTTTCTCTACACGACAATGTAAAAAGTAATATTTTGGAATGTTTAGAACTTTAAGAATGAAATTTCATTTAAAATGTGTCATCAGATTTCTTGGAAATCTGACGACGGAAAAGCCTTTTTCCGAACAGCCAATGAAATGCTTGTATAATACGCAAGTTTCAGGTGGATAATAACTAATGAAAATGAGAGAAAATGAATAACAGTTTCTGCCAAAGAGTTAATTTTAATTTGTAAGATTTTCACATGCAAAAAAATGGAATAAGCCAATTAAAAATAACAAAAACGATAAATAGGACAGGAATGAATACATATAAATATTTCACACCAAATACGAGTCGCAGGCGATTTCTGTCGCTTGGAATTTTTACGTGTAATAACACTATTAATGTTTAATTCATGGCGTACGTAATGTATGATCAACTCCGTGCGATTTTTTAGGTCTTAAATGTTAGTCTTTGAAAAAATCATTTTCCAAATGGTCGTTGTAATTCGTTAAATTGTTTTTTTTATTTTATTATTTTTTTCGGGGGGGGGGGGGGGGGGAAGGAGAGATTGCAAATGTTCACATTTGAATTTAAACTTTTGCTTATATATCTGTTGCTTGTATAATTAATCAGTACCTTGATGATCGAGCTTCACTCGAAAGATATTTAAAATATTCCTTGTGTGGTTGTTTGTTCAAAGTCAATTTTATATCACTATTATAACTCTCATACAGTTATAGGTATGTTGTTGTTATTATTATTCTTGTTTGATGACAACCTTGCCTGTATATCTGAATGCGGATTATTGGCGATTTTTCTTGCACGAAGAATGGCTATAACATATTCACTTCATTTCACATACCATGAACCCATTGCTGCACAGATGTTATATACGCGGCACATTGGCAGGATTTTTTCTGACACTAATGTCATATATGCACCGGGGTACTTAACTGGCGCCAAAGTGTTATTTTGCTTGATATGGTAAACCCGGATGTTGTTGTTCATTTATTAATAAATTGTATAGTTACTTTTATTTTATTTTCTAAAATTATATAAACTTTTTTGTTCTATATTTATTAATTAAACTTTTTTTTATTTATTGTTATTCCCTTTTTAAATATATATATAAGTAACTGGTATCCGAAAACTTCGTTTTCGAATACCAGTTACTTCTGATTCGAACAGGAGATTTGAATCAGAATTCGAAACTCCTTACTTCGAAGTAGGGAGTTTCGAATACCTTACGCCAAATTCGAAAACAAAGTTTTCGCAAAATTGGCGTAATGAAAAAATCGCGTCAACGTGGTGCTTATATGACATCTGTGCCCCAATAGAATTATGGATACTTTTATGTTAGTCGAAAGCAGGTGATAAATAGCCAAAAAAATTTCCCATACAATATTCATATTGCAACCATTTCCTTTAAAATGTAATAATTTCATTTAAAACGTGACAGCAACATAAAATATAACCTATGTTGGAGCAGCGACTGTCACCATCAATTTGCAACCATTACTTTTAAAATCGGTGTGATATTTCCTGAAAATGTGCAGAAATCGCAATTTAGAACGTTTTTAGAACGCTTTTCGCGCATTTTCATCCCTTTTAAATTTCCAATTTTTTCGAAACTGTCCTTAAAGAAAATGTATTTCTAATAAATATGTACCAGGCTTAATTTCAAGTTTCTAGTTCCTACCGATCACAAAAATCGAAATTTAGAACGTTTTTTGCTTCTGCAACTCCCAGGTAGTAGTGACCACGACATGAAATAGCGTTTATGTTTGAGAAGAGGCTGTCAGCATCAATTTCCTACCACTATTTTTGAAATCAGTTTGATTCTTCTTCAGATAGTTCACAAATCGGCATTTAGAAAGTTTTTTGAACGCTTTTCGCACATTTGCACTCCTTTTAAATTTCAAATTTTTAAATAAATATTTTTATAAATCATTTATATCTAATGAGTATATACCATGCAAAATTGCATGAATCTAGGTCCTTCCATAACATAAAAATCACATTTTTAGAACGTTTTTTGCTCTTAAAACCCCTTTGGGGTTGTGGAAACAGGCATAAAATATAGCCTATCTTGGAGCAAGAGCTGACACCATCATTTTTACATCATTATATTTAAAATCGGTTCAGTACTTCCTGAGATTAATTAGAAATTGTAATTTAGAACGTTTTTTAGAACGCTTTTCGAGCAATTTCACTCCTTTTAAATTTCGATTTTTTTAGGAAATGTTCTTAGAGATCATTGATATCTTATAAGTAACTACCATTCCAAATTTCATGATTCTAGGCCCTATCGTAACACAAAAACCGCAACTTAGAACATTTTTTGATCCTACAGCCCCCAGGTGGTAGTGACACAAACATAAAATAGAATCTATGTCAGAGGAAGGGTTGTCACCATCAATTTACAACCATTGCTTTTGAAATCGGTTTGATACTTCCTTAAATAGGGTAGAATTCGCCATTTAGAAAGTTGTTTATAACGCTTTTCGAGTATTTTCACTACTTTTGAATTTCGATTTTTTTAGGAAATGTTCTTAGAGATCATTGATATCTTATAAGTAACTACCATTCCAAATTTCATGATTCTAGGCCCTATCGTAACACAAAAACCGCAACTTAGAACATTTTTTGCTCCTGCAAGCCGCAGGTGGTAGAGACACAAACATAAAATAAATCCTGTGTGTAGAAATTGCCATTTAGAAATCTCTTTGTGCATTATCACCTCTTTTAAATTTTGATTTTTTTAAGAAGTGTTCTTAGAAATTTTTCATGTCAAATAAGTAACTAATATTCCGAATTTCCTATTTCTAGGCCCTTCAACAATACAAAAATCGCATTTTCAGAACTTTTTTACTCCTGCACCCGCTTTGGGGCACAAACATAAAATTTAGCCTATCTTGGAGCAAGGGCTCTCACTATCATTTTGACACCATTATTTTAAAAATCGGTTTTATATTTCATGAGATTGCGTAGAAACCACCATTTAGAACGTTTTATAGAACGCTTTGTTCATATTTTGCCTAGAAATATGAAATTTGTAATATTAGTTACTTATAAAATATAAATGATGTCTAAGAACAGTTCTTAAACAATTTGAACTTTAAAAGGTGTCGAAATGCCCAAAAGCGTTCTAAAAAACGTTCTAAATGGTGGTTTCTACACAATCTCAGGAAATACCAAACCGATTTTAAAAATAATGGTGTTAAAATGATGGTGACAACGCTTGCTCCAAGATAGGCCATATTTTATGTCCGTGCAACTACCCCAAAGGGGGTGCAGGAGCAAAAAACGTTCTAAAAATGCGATTTATGCGTTACTGAAGCGCGTAGAAATATGAAATTTGGAATATTAGTTACGTATAAGATATAAAGGATTTCTAAGAACAGTTCTTAAACAATTCGAAATTTAAAAGTGGGTAAAATGCGTGAAATGCGTTCTAAAAAACGTTCTAAATGGTGTGGTTCTAATGATGTGGAGTACATACTATATTCAAACTCAATTTAAAGTGAAACGTTATTGTTTGTAGCATAATATTGCGTTGGAAAATAAGTTCTGGCATTTTTTTTTTCAAGTTTAGATTTCCGTACAAAATAAACATGAAATGAACAGCACATCAATCAATACCGTATTTTCCATTGTTGTTTATAACTTCTTCCCAATGTCCAAGAAGCTTTCCAGTACCTAGATGGTAGAAATCACCTGATTTCAAATCGAAGAAATCGCCCAACCAAGCCTTCCATCCCACGTCATTATTGAAAAAATACCTCGAAATGCAAATCAGAGGGATCGGAATAGATGGAAATCCGGATGCGCCAAGTCGGAGGAATATGCATGTGGCAGGACTTTGCAGCCAAGTGTTTGAATGGCTTTCTTCGTCATATTGGTGACGTGTGCACGGGCATTGTCATATTGCAGAAAAACACCATGTCGCCGATTAGGTTGTTTTTGCTGGTTACTTCTGTTTAGTTCAGTCGTTGCATTTATTAACTGTAAAGCTCCGCATTCACTGTTTAGTTCAGATCAAGCTATTTGTATAGGATCATGTCTTCCCAGTTCACTGCGATGCATGTCTTCGAGGTCGAAATTGCCGTCTTTGAATCGCTTAACACTTTCCGGCACGGAGTAATTCCTATAAACTGATGAAATAATGGACTGACACCAGAATTTATAAGGGAATTTATTAGAAAGTACGAGTTTTCTTATTTTAAAGAACATTATAAAAGGAAAATTATAATTAAATATTCTTGGTGCAGTTTGTCAGTTTTGAGATTAAAATTAGGTGTCCTTTTTTAAGGACACCGCCCTTGAAAGGGTTAAACGAATTTTGAGCCGTCCTATGAGGCATCGCTTCTTCGCGATACACTTCAGAAATCTCCCGAGCAGCTTCTGTCGCTTTGGCTCTACTATTAAACCCGTGTTAATACGTTCACTAAGCTCCAGGTTTCACTGCAATACAAGCAATATTTAAAATAATATAATTCTATTGATTTAGTGTATTTTTAATGCATTGAACAATGATTAATACTTGCAAGGATTGCATTCATATTCGATATTATTATTATTATTATTTTAATGTTGATTGAATAATCTATTTTCAGTATTTTAAACAAAATGCAGTGAAAACAACATTAAAATTTTTGCCTTTTTCCAAGACTGTCAGAGGGTAACACAAAACGCATAATGTGTCAAAATTGCTTTTATTTGTCGACTTGACTCTCCATTTTATTGACTTGAAAAGAACAAAAATATATCTGTATAAAAATAATGAAAACACTATTTTTTAGAGCACATAATTCTCTATCGAATATCATAAAACGTATTAACAAAACATTTTATTATTCACACAACATTTTCACTGACTAAAAAACCCTCCAGGACTCATGGGCCAGCCCAATATAAGGCTTACTAATTTTAGCTTATTGAATACTGGGGAAATTGTGTCATACTCTTTTACCAAAATTTCACATGCTTGTCTAGAATTCTCCAACATATGAATTCAGAAAGTAAGCAAAAATAATCATTTTCAGCGTTCTTCATAAATTTCCTCATCAATATAAGTTTTAATTTTCAAAATTTTGCAACCATTTTTACACGAACTTTTTGAAAATGAATAATCGTTCATATATTAAACATAATTAAAGAGCAGACTTATAAACAATTAAAGAAATTTATTCTACTTAATAATAAAATAAATTCAATTAAAACACCAGATCGTTATCTCTGAAAACAAAGTGATTGATGAATTTAGGAGAAATTATGGTGGAATTTGTCTACTACTATTATACTCCGAATTCAAGACATTAAATCTGATTTTCATTTTCAATATTTACCAAGTGCGCATCTGGAAATAACAAATGGTGAAAATTATGATTCTTATGAATATTTTTATGTTTTGATTGCTAAGTTGAAATGCTAGAAATAATTTACGTTGAATTAACATTTTCTGGAACATTAATCGGCATTTATAAAAGTTTCGCATACATAAAATATATTTAAGTTTCTTTAATGATATTTCCGGTGTAATCTACTTATGAATCAGAAATGATTTAAATGAAATTTTAAAATAAAACTTCGTGTTTGAAAAATACGGATACATAGTATATTATATAGGAGTATAGTTTTAACTGCTTGAGTTGCTTCTGTAGTGCAATGTATAGAAATTAATATTTTGCACATATTTAAAATCACTTTAAAATGTAATTACAGGTATAAGTCAGAATGTTTAGCTAACGGAAAAACATTTTATTATATTTTTCTTATACGATTCTTCTCACTTTTATAAGAATTAATTTTTTCCAATCCCCGAAAAAACTGCGAAGACTCTAATCTCTCGACAATTTCTAAAGTTGCTGTACAAATAGGAATCCTTCTTAATTATCCACATACAGTGCGTGTAAAAACTTTAAGGACAGCCAAAAATATTATTTTTTTTGCTAAATTTCAAATCAGATGAAAAAAGTTTACTATAATGTGTATCATAAAGTTCAAAAGCTAATAAACGTCAACAAAATATATCTGGAAGTATTTTATTACGAAAATAAAGTATTTGTACATAAAACACTACTTCTGCCTGTGTAAAAATTTTAAGGACAGCAACATAAAAGCAATACAGTAATGAAGAAGCAAATAATATATTGTGCACACACCGTTGCGTTTAATGACTGCAAATATTGTATCTTTCATAGTCATTATTAATTTTTTGAACAGTTCGAGGCTGGTTTTATACCATACATCTTCAATCGTATATCTGAGTTCTAAAACTGAGGAAAAATGCCTTCCATTTTTTATATCTCGTCTTGCTAGATCTCCTCATAAGTTCTCGATTGGGTTTAAATCAGGACTTCTGGGTGACCATTGCAAAACTTCAAAATTTTTCTTCTAGAACCACAGTTTTGTCTCACGGCTTGAGTAGATAGGCAAATTTTCTTGCTGGTAAGTCCATTTTTCTCCTGCCAGAAGTGTTACAACAGGTGAAAAATGGTCAGAAAGAGTTTTTAGATATGCTTTGAATTAACGTTTCCTGAAAGAAATGAAAGTAACCCCACGCCGTTGAACCAAAAACAACCTCATGTCATTATCGATGTTCCACCAAACTGACGTTTTGAGAAAATTTCTTTATCTTTTCTCAAATAATGCCAATAATATTTCCAGCCATGAGGAATATTTAAGTTCCATTTCTTTTCACCGGAGGAAATAACCTGCAGCTATTTGTCGTGCCAAGTCATCGCTTGTCTTGCAAACTGTAAACGCTGGGTTTTGTGGCTAGTCTGTAAAAGCGGTTTACACATTTTGATCGCGCATTGGAAATTTCCATGTAGATTGATTGTATTGCAGATTGTTTTCTTGCACTCTTTGGGCCTAGTCGTTAGTAAAATTTCTTCACATGAGTATTTTCCAGTTGATGCTAACTTTAAAACTCTCCTTTAATCTCTGGATTACAAGGCGTTTTGGTCTGCCTTCAGCCGCTTTTCCCCCATACTCGTCTTTTAACCTTAAAAAATTATTGATGACGGTTTTAGATTTTCCTGTTTTTTGCAATAGACCTACAACTTATTCTTGACAAAGCAAAAGATTCAACAGCACCTTTTTCATATTCAGTCAGCTTTTGGCCACATTATTAAACAATTAACAAAACTCGTAATAGAAAACGTCAGAAACAGCAATATACAGAAGAGTTTTTAATGGGCAATTGAATAATAGTTAAAGATCAACCGAAAATTCGGTTTCGTTTTCGTTTTCAGCCCAAAATCTGAGCTTTGCTGAAAAATCGTTTTCAGCGAAAATGCGGCTGAAAATTCGGCCGGGCCAAAACTCGACAGAAACTACAGTATTCCAAAAATCTCGTTTCTTTCTACGAAAATTTTCAACATTGCTCAGCTTTATCGGCTCAAATGAGACTATTTATTGCTACAAACTTCGCTGTTTATAATTATCAGTCATGAATGACTCAATACGTGAATGCAAATTATAAAGCAAGCAATGCATATATAACTAAACCTTTTCACGTGCTTATAAAAAACTGCAGACATAACAGTAATAGAAAATTTTCAGTTTGAAATCGCAGAAGTGTTTCGAATACTCTTTGAGAAACATCTAGTATAACAGATGATCATTTACAGAAATCATTATAAAAGATAAATCGGGATATGTACACATAAAACTAAAATATTATTTAATTAAAGGAAATTCGTATAATTAGAAAATCTGTCTGTATCATTGATGAATTAATTACGTTTTATTTTACATGAAAAAAAAAATGTTTTGGGTCTAAGGCATAGAGTTTGATTGAGAGAAAGTTTGGCCGCACGTATAAATAGTTAAAATTATGTATGTTTAATAAATAAGGATAATTATTTAATAATTGTGCATATTTAATAAATATGTATAATTAATTAATAATTATGTATATTTATGCATGTATTAATTATTTTGATAAATACAATTTCATTACTTTAAAAGAAAATTTGGACATTTTCGTTTTCCGCTGAAAATAGGAAGATCATCGAAATTCAGTCTTGATTTCGCTATCGCCCTTAAAAACCTATTTCGGTCTATCGTTAATAATAAGTATGTATAACATTTCTATAAAAAATACTGGTGTCCGTAAAGTTTTTACACAGTCAAAAATGGCGTTTTTTTTCATAATTATTATTTTTGCGTAATAAAAAGGACACAGATACATTTTGTTCACTTTTATAATAGTATTTCTACTTTATGATCAACATTAAATAATCATTTCACTTGTCGCATTTTAAATTTATCAAAATTTTTCAATTTTTTGCTGCCCTTAAAGTTTTTAGACGCACTGTATATTAGCTATATACAAAGTTACTCATGCATATCTCAGAATTAAAAAAATATATACATTTATTCTATTTAAAGGAGCTATATATAACTAGTGTTATATATAACTAATAACTTAAGGATAACATGTATAATAATAAAAAGAATGAAATTTAATTATATTATTGTCAGTTTTATTCATTAAAAACTTTAATCAAGTCTAAAATTCTCAAATATCATCTGAAAGAGGCATAGTACTTTAGTTTGAAGTAATTTATTCTACACATATTCAAATAAATTCTATTTCATTTATAGTTTTCAATTCACTAATCTAAGACCTAAAATTTGTGAATGATGTTGAATGCACAAGAAACTGAAATATTTCCACTTCTAATTTATTCAGAACCGCAAGTCATTAAATCGTAATTTCATTTCATTATTTACTAGTAGTACATCTGGAAATAATAAATCATAAAATCATATAACTGATGAAACTTAGCGAGTTCCATGATATTTCAGTGCCGTTTTACTAATATTTTTCATGCTAAAATTTTAAGTTAAAATTCCAAAGAATGATCATTATGCAAATAATAATTATATACGCAACGAATTCCCTTTATATTTATTAAAGTATTCCCTTTATATGAATTATTTTTGCATGAAATTCAAGTTTTCTGATTCACTAATCTATAACTATGCATTTTAAATTTCTCAATTATTTGAGCGGATGTAAAACATGCGAATCAGTTAGAAAAATATTTGGAGGTATTTTTAGTTGCCCAATAAAAACTGCTTAAACATTTTTTAACATCAAATTTCAACGTTGTAAGACGTTTTTCGACGAGAATAAAAAAACAAAAGAAAAAGAAATATTTACAATAGTCTTTAACATCATTTCGTAATTCCCAATTTTCTAAGAATTTCCTAAATTTATGCTAAAAATGTTTGTTTATTTGTATGTTTTTTACAGTAAGAATAATAACTTATGAAATTGTCATGGTTTGTTTTATAATAGTTCAACCCTTTTGTCAATGACCAGGTATCTGGGTACCTTTATTCTCTTTTTATCCCGATTTCAGGGCGTCAATATCAAAAGCAACTAAAATGAATTTAGATTCCAATTACTTGTTGTCATTGTCCATTAGTATTATCACTTTAAAATTTGGAATTTTTTTATTATTATTTTGGGGCATTAAACATTTTTATGCCTTTCATCAATGATCAGGGTACCAGCTTGTAATTTCTCGTCTATTTTGTCATCAAGTATAAACAAAACAATCTATAAATTTCTGTATTTTTCACAGAAAAATTTAATGGGTACAAACCCATTAACATTTTCCGCGAAAAATGCAGAAATTTATAGATTGTTTTAATTTAGACGCATAAAACTTGAAATCAATTGGAAAATAAGAGTTAGACATATTTTTTAAGGTAAAAAATATTTCATTTACGTGAAACTTTGTAGACAAGCTTTACAAAAGTAAAAGGTATACGAATGTACATCATGTGCTGGCTTTCTACATTGTTTAGATTATTTTCTGGTTTTTCCACACCATTTGTGAGACTCTAAGAAATACATCTGACACCATCTACTTTTATCCTTCCTGTTTTGTCCCGATTTAAGCTCTTTCGGCTGAGTACTAAACGCGTGGCAGCTTCAAATAATTTTATGAACTGACAAAATACAAACATGAATACAATGTTAAAATATTTTGAATTAATACTGTAGCTTGTACATTAAATTTTTAATATGAATATATTAATTACATTTAAAGTCAAATTCCTTTTAGATATGTATAATGTAGCATTCCACACATTTTTTCACTTTCTTCTGTAATATGAAGAAAGCAATGGATGGGTAAAAATTTTCGACTTCCAACTTTTAATGGATTTACACGATTTGGGATATCCTAAGCATGATTTGATTATGTTTGGAATGTTGTCCATATGAAAAATATTTCTGGGCTATAATTCAGAATTAATACACAGTTTTTCCCTAAACTTCATATTTAGAATATTATTATTATATTTAGTCAGTATAATTTTCTTGTCAGTTATATTCTCTGTAAATCGCCTTTCTAATGCCAGTGTTATTATACATTTTCACGATTTTCAATCTATGGTTTACAATTGCACAAAACGCAATATGTATAATGGTTTGTTCATAAAAACCGAGCTGATTCAAATTCAGCATCCATCATTCAATAGGGGTAGAAATGCTCAAAATTTTATATTTATTAATTAATTTATATATATATATATATGTATATATGTTCAATTTTAGTTTTGAATACCGAACAGTTTGGCTGTTGTGAAATCCTTTTCTTTATCCTCTGATCACTGCAACTCTATATTAATAGAAATTCACTGTAATCCTATTCTGTACTCTGTTTAATTCACTATAATCTAATTCTAATTGCTGATGTATAACTGCGATATGTACATGTTTGAAAACATCTAGACTTTTAAATTAATTTTTTAATAGTTAAAAAAAAACAAGCAAAAAAGAAAATACAGATCACGAGAGTAAAATTTTGTCCAAAAGCAACTGGGCTGATCAAAAATTAGACAATACGTTGCACAGTATTATGTGTCGCATTTGACCCTTTGTTATGAAAATTCGGAATCTAAACAATATACGTCTATGACAGAACTATATGTGACTAGAGTAAATGCTCATCATAGGAGAGTGGGTATGAATCGTGGTTTTCACTTAAAAATTGAAATATTTGATAAAAATGCTCATGTACTATTCAACAACAATAAAGAAAACTGACCTGAATCGTTAAATCCTGGGCCTAATTAATGCATGGGCTTCCGTGGTTTTAATTACAAATATGTAACTTGATGTAAATAAGATGACAAATTAGAGAAGAAATTACAGATTTATCTTAATTATTAAAAGGAAACAGATATCGATTGAAGAAATATCAGTACAATTAGCGTTTACTGAATTTTACTGTCAGAAATAATATATATATATATATATTATTTGTATATATATATATATTGTTACTTGTATATTATATGTATATATATATATACTACTCACCGACTATAAGGAAAACGTGTTAATGTTGAATAACGGAACTGTTTGGTTTAAAAATCATAAAAAGTCAGTAAATTGAAATACAGTTTTCAAACATATTACATTGGAAAGAAAATTTTACTCCCTATTCAACAGTGTAAAATTTTAAATTATGCGATGTTTACATTAAAAATATTAAACACGATGATTTGATATGAGCTATAAAATGCAGAAAATTTACATATTAATACTATAGGAGATTAAAATATACAATTCGAGAAAATTTTAAAATTTTTTTATCAATGAATCTCAAAATTGAATGATTTACCACAAAGCTCATTGCTTGTTAACATAATCAAAATTAAACACGATATTTGAAATAGGTTGTTGACAGCATAAAGCATTGGAATTTTAATAGTTTCGAATGTGCTACAGAAAAATATACTCAAACCAGGTTATTTGAGGTACAAGAGATTTTTGTATAGATAGATACATTTTCGTATACACATCTTAAATCGAAATTACACCTAACATATCTTCATGTTATCGCTACCGGCTAAGCAGGATAGGTTCGCACCGGAATAATCACACTGCATTTTAAGAACTAAAGGATTTTCTTAAAACACTATCAGAAAATTTTAAATGCGCTAGGCCTTTCGAAAGATCTTAGCCTTTCTTTATCAGGCGCAAAGAAGACGTGCTTCTACTATGAAAGCAGCAACAAGACACCATAGTAGAAGCACGTCTTTTTTGCACCTGATTAAGAAAGACTAATTTTGAAAGGCCTAGAGCTTTTAAAAATTTTTTATGGTGTTTTAAGAAGATCTTTTAGTTCTTATTGTTTCACACCAGTTTCAACTTATTTTCTTTTACACTGCATTTTATTACATTTAGATATATGAGTACAAAACCAGTCAAGCGTGAGCTCTTTTTTCAAAAAAATTAAGATGTTACCCTGATCAACTATTTCTTCACTGTTACGTTTATGTTCTACGTAGCACAATCAGAATCGGAAAAAGTACGCTCATGGTGCTGGACTTGTATAAGGGCTATGCCGAAAAAATAATTTAATTAGGACATTAAATTATTACTACCAATGCTTTGATGCATGCGATTGATAGGAATATTAAATAAATTTATAGTACCACATGACTAAGAAGGTTGCTGCGATGTTGAGAACCATAACTAGCTGATGAAAATAGGGGTAAGTTTGTGGCACCTGTCTTAAAAGAAGCAACAGAGGACTCGTTTAGTAAATATTGTTCTATTTTAGAGGCACATAATTAAGTCTTGCATGAGGCTCCGTGCAGATAACATTCCATAAAGGCGGTAGTTTTCTATACCCGGAGAGAATTTTTTTCGTCGATTTTGTGCGCTCTGAAGATAAGTAAAACAAAAATTACAACTGACCGAAGAGATTTTGGAAAATCAATCCCACAGAAATAATGTAGGACTGCTTTTCGCAGACTGGTATCTGAATGGAATTTAAAGGAAGTTTAAAAAGACACTGTATTTTGAACATCATATATTACTTAATTAACAGGGACTTTTCGTTAACGTATTAATGCAAAATTATGCTTCACATGAGTAACAGTGTAATTTATACTAATTCGTTAAATAACTGCAATACCAACATTGACACGTAGTCGTGAAATTAGGCGTGATTTTTAAAGTAAATATTAACCATTTCACTCCCAGTGAGTCCAAATTGCATCATGACATTCCTTTTTTTTTTCGGCATATCCGGATGCTCCTATATTATTTCAAATAACGGAAATATAAGCTATGTATAAACCCCAATACATAAAAAATTTTGTTTCTCTTCAATAGATAGCAGCACTATGCAAAGAAATGATTTTAATATTTCTGATATGGTTAATTCCATGAAACCTTCTCATGTCTATCACACACTACGATTTTTGGCTAACAGTATTTTAGAACGGAAAATTTGTGACTCATTTTATCGGAGATCTCATCAATTGAATAAGGCGAAGCAAAATTTTCGAAAATAACTGTGGCCAGCAAGCATAGCGATTTTTAGCTGTGTGACAGACATGACATTTTTTCATGGAATTAGCCATATGAGATTCAGTTCATTTCGCAAAAAGGGACATGAATAACATTCTTTTGTATAGACTTTATAATTAATAAAAGCTTTTTTTTTGTATTGTATTAAAATATGCCTCAATAATTTATTTTGTCTAGTTTATGTAAATGTTTTATAAAGAATTTTGTTTTCTATGCTTTTTAAAAAATGATGATTCCATTTGGCATCATTGGCTTTTTAGGTCCTAGCTACAGCTCAACACTTCTTTATATTTCATGTTTACATTTTAGCACGTTCACCTTGGAAGTATAATTGTGATATTTATACCTTGTTTCTTCTTACCTTGTTTATTGTTGAAGTATTATTTGAAATTTATTATAGAGATGCATTTCAGGATGTTGTAATTTATCATATTATCAAGCCTCTCAATAAATAGTGCATTAAATATGTATATGATTTTTTATATATCTAAAATGTTTTAAGAATACCCACATGTTATACAATAATTGTGCATTAAATATATATATGTTTTTTTTATATAATATATCTATAGTTTAAGAATACAAACATGTTATATTTCCTGATAAGAATCTTACTATAATTATTTTCCACTGATGAATAAGTATATTTGTTTCAAAGTCTTCCATCTGAAGTAATAATGTTTTGGTGTTTTAAACTATATTATATGAACTAATCTTGAAGATGTTATTAAGTAATTCATCAGGTTGCATTATTAGAAAATCTTTCCATAATATTGTATTAACTATTATAATGTTAAGTGATAGATATAGAATACTTTGACTCATTGTATATGTTTCCTTATAAACATCATGTTATACTTCATCTCCCAATGATGAGAAGTGGCATCGTTAACTTTTCCGATTGATGTTATACTTAATGATTCCTTTTGGAATCATTTTAAATTTTAATGAAAAAATGAAAAAAATATTTTCTTTTATTATTTCTTATATTGAGCATAAAATCCACCTATTTTAAGAATTTCAGAATTTTAACACAGACAGGTAATGTATGGGACTGAAATGGCTAAAAGCGTATTTTTTTACACTATTTTTGTTTATATATATATGTTTTTAATGGGAAAATTTCCGGCAAAGTATTGTTTAATGTATCAAAGGATTTCTCTGTATAATTACTTGGTTTTTTATGAATTATCTAATATATAAAAATGAAACTTAAACTGCTTGTCTATCTGTAAAGCTGTATAAATCCACTATTTGGAAGCGAGATCTCGGAAATGTTACGTACATGTGTTAGTGTATTTAAACACGGTCGAGGCAACTAAAGCAATTCGGAATTTAAATATTTTACATTTAACTTTTAATTGATAAAAAACCACCAATTTTTCAGCAATTTCCAATCGAATTTAAGCATTTTTCGTTATAGCAGCTGCCAACAATTAAAAATTCACAATAAAATTCTTACCACAACAATTACCTTTCTATTGCAAGACGCATTGCATTTTACGCATGCCACACTGCAATACTAAAAAGCTGTAGCGGGTATTACAATAATTATTTTACCTCACATGCAAATAATTAGATATATATATATATATATATACAGTCGGACCTCGTTGTCCCGACACCCGGTTTTCACGTCACCCCGCTTATGACGTCAGTCCCGATTTTCTGTATATGTTTCAATGTAAATAAACTCCTGCTTTTACGTCGTTAAATAATTTACCACTCCGGATATCCCGACGGTTTAGGAAAATTGTCCATTTTTCATAATCCATCTTATTAGTACGGAAATTAAGCGGTAAGAAATATCTTAGCCAAACATTTCACAAAAGTGTGTAAAATACCCATTGAGATAAATGGGAAATTTTACTTCAATCCTTTATCTGAATAAATAAAGCCACACACTGTGAATGACCCACTTAAGCTTCAGATTGACGTATCAGTCTACTGGCGGGTTTTTTTTTTGTTGTTTTTTTGTTTTGCTCAGGAGGAGATTTCTTGTGGTTACACGGCGTTTTTCATCCGACTAAAACCGATGCATTGCATTGAAATGATCAGAAATTATCTAACATTTCATTTCTGAAACAACGAATATTGATTACAATTCATTGTATAACACTGAAAAAAGAATTGTAGGAAGCACATCTAGGGATAAGAAAACCTTAATTCATCGCTGTTTCATGTAACAATAAAAAACAAGTCATCATAAATCTGATTTTTATTCTTTTCAATTTTGTTTTTGTGTTTATTTTATATAATAATAATGTTTTATTGCTTAAAACTGCAAGAACAGTTATGAATTTAAAACTGTTTTAAATTAATTAAAAGTACAGCATTATAACCATACTTTTCCCCAACTCCGGTTACCGCGACACTCCGCTTATGACGTCACTTTTTTCTGGCCATTAAAGTGTCGGGATAACGAGGTTCGACTGTATATATATATATATATATATATATTATGTACGCCACGCTGCAATACGAAGCTCTAGCGGGTGTTACAATAATTATTTTACCTTACACGCAGATAATTAGAGATTATTTAATTACGCTTAATTATTACAAATTTTTAAAAATAAAGAAACACATTTATCACATCATCAACAAAACTTTTATTCTATTTATTCCCTTATTCCAAAGATATCGTTTTATCGTCTGCTGCCATAGGAACATGATAAATTAAATTTCATTAAAGAAAGGCACAGTAGCAGAAAATATTTTACTAAATCGAATAGTTAATTCATGAATTCCCGTGAATAGAACGGGTTAAACATCTAGTATAAAATGAAAATCGTTATGATCGTTAAAAAAGAAGCATCAAATATTTTTTCGATTTTGTCAAATAAATTGATATACGATCGAAATAGAGGTCAAATTGATACATAAATGATGGTATAGTATAACATTTAAAAGACAGATAAAATGTTTTCCTTCCAGCATTTTGAAATCTGACAGAAAAAGAAATGTTTCGAAATGAAAGATTACGAAACAATCTTAAAATACGTTGTTATCTGAACTTTTTCGGTAAATTTATTCGTGTAGGTTGAATGCTTGAAAAGATCAAAAAAGTACTATATTCAGCAGAAATTTTTCATTGACTTTAACTTTATTTCTTTAATCCGATTTCGCATGAATATAAAATTTTAAAACTTTATCTTCTAACGGTACTTATAAGTACCAATAAAACAACTTGTTATAAACTTTATATTATACCGTTTATACAGTAATACAGTCTAGAATGAGTTATAGATACATTACTTTATCTTGTCGTAAAAGCATTATTGGTTACACAAAACAAAAATATTTTTGAAAGGATTATTTGCATCTTTTCAACTTTCTTGGCTGGCGTTGGGGGGGGGGGGGAGGATTTTTCAATTTGGAAATATTTATATATTTCTGTTGTAAGAACATTATATTTGTACATTTCCTATCTGTACAAATTACTAAGAAAAATATTTTAAATGACAGATTTGAGTTCGGTTATAAATATTGCACAAAATCCCTATCAATTCAATTTAATTAATCCTTCTAAATCCTTCAATCCTTTCAAACCACTTTTAAAATTTGTTAAATGATTATGTAAATCTTCTAATGTAATTTCAAAAATTCACGAAAAATGATTTAGAAGATAAAATTTTCATGAATTTATAATTCAGTACATAAATGGTTAAATGAAAAATTCGCAAAACAAATATTCATATTTAGTGGTAAAAGCTCATAAGAAAAAAATTTCTTAATTTATCATGTAGAGCCGTTTCATAATTAAAAGAAAGTTCTTATTTTCTTTTAAAAAGTTATAGTTTATAAATATAACGGTTTAACAGACAGTGAAAATATTCCGTGTAGAAAAAATTGATATCCAGTTGTAAAAGATATTTGTTTTTTCCTAGCTTTTCTTTCGCTTCGGGTCCTTTAACATAACAAGAAAAATAGTTCTTATAGTCCTAACTGTCTTAAATTTTAGTTGGTTACAAAGAAAACTGAATACAAGCTCTCTTTAACATTTCATGAAAAAAATAGGTATGTAGGGTTTGAATTTAGATGGCATGCTTTATTGAATTTACGACCTACGTGATCAGCAAATTATCTAGCTTTTTGGTATTTATTATTGTCTATAATTTGAACTCATGAGATATCAAAGCAAAATTCACGGATTACGAGCACATTGACTTTGGACATTGAATCAGAACAGAGGCAGTGTCTTATTTTTCTTCACTCATGATACATTGACATGAAAGAGGTTAATAAAGAAAATGGCTCTAATAGGTCTATTATAATTTTCTTTAGATATTGAGTAAACTTTTGCTTTAAAGCATTAATCCTTGTATATTTGTTAAAGATAATTATAGCGCAATATAAAATGAAGTGTCTTCAAGGGATGAAATTAAAGTATAATGAATATTCTAGTATTATGTGATTATTTGAACATTTCATTAAATTAACTTTTGACAAATCAACCTACTAAAATTTGGGGGTTCAGCCTAACAGTGTTTAATAGTGTAGTCACTTTGAGGGGCTTCCGAGTTCACGTGAACTTTACGCCTAGTTTATTGATGATTCTCTTGTAAGCCGGGATATAGTTGATAATATTTAAAGTAAAACTATTATAATAGTAGCGGTGAAAACAGAATTAAATAGAAAAATACTAATTAAAGAGGAAATTGCCATGAATTCCCAGTATCAAGAAGTGAAATGTGAGTTATTACTGACAGTGTGAAAACCGTAATCATATACCTCTGCAAGTACAAGTGTAGAAGATAAACATGGGAACTTTAAATAAAGCTAGAAGAAGTGATGTCATAAATCTGTTAGAGGTGTGCGCTGTTCAACTACCAGAAAAAAACGATTATCCTTGTACTGATAAAAAATAATTAAAAACTCAAAAGAATACGACGGATATTTCATAAAGGACCGCTTAGAAGTAATTATGACGCAAAAAACGAGGAAGCAGAAGAAGAAAGAGAAAGAAACTAAGAAGAGGAAAAATTCAAGCAGAGGCGAAATTCGAAGAGAAGAAATTACAAGCAAAACTAGAAGAAATTGAATTGCTGTTGCAAGCGGAGATTGAAGAAAAGAAATCGCAAGCTCGAATCGAAGAAAGAAACATGAAATAGAAGAATGAAAAGGAAGAGTATAACTGGAACAAAAAAAATCGTGAAAAGTATTTCGTAATAAAGAAAATGCATTTGGAATTTTTTTCTAAAGTGTTGAAAATCTTATTTTTCAAAATCGATTGATCCGACGATGAAGAGAAGATCTTACTTTTAAATAGGCATTTTTTGTGAAATGGTACTTCTGAAACTGAGCCTAGGGTAGCATCACCGAAAGGAGTATAAAGTCAACACGAAAACGGCTCTTTTGAAAAAAAAAAAACAATATTGTTTCGAGCTGATTACAGCGCCTAAGACATAAAAGTGTGAAAATTATGAAATTGTCTTAATGTGTTCGTGTATCGAATGCCGATAGGACAAACGCCCACTCCCCACACCCTCATTCTCCCCCCAAATCATTTTGTTCTTCCCTTCTATGCACTCAAGAAAGGAGGGTCTGAGTATGCGAGGGGAAAGGTGGAGGGGGAGGGGGGTCACTTGTCGATTTTAAAAAAAGAAATAATGATTGTTTAATAGGTTTTAGTAAATATCTCTGCTAATTATGAAAAACTGAAAAATCTCAGCCTCATGTGCATTAGGAACTGCATTGGATTATCCCAATAAAAATTTTGACACTTTTATGCGAGGTATATTTTCTTAGCTACCGCAGACAGACAAACACACACAGACAGAGCGAAACTTTCTTTTTTTTTAGTATAGATGAGAACATTGTTTAGCAAAGGAAAAATAAGAAAATATATCATTTATGTATGCCCTTGGGCAAACATAATTTAAAGAAATGTTAAACATGTACTTTTATTTAATTTATTACTATTAAATGATTTTGCACTTTTTTTATAGTTAGCTTAATATCTTTAATTTAAATAACCATTACAAGAAAAAAAAAAGCTTTTTTTTTTTATTATGAGTTTATGAAAGTATTAAGTTTACGTAATTAGAAGTTTTGATACAGAGTGAATATTATATTCTTTAACCTATTAAAATTTAATTTGATTGCCATATATATCTTCATAAACCATGTATTCTTAATTTCTTATATAAATTTTTAGTTAATACGCTCTGTTAGATCAACTTTTCACGAAATTGAGATGTTAAAGTTAATACACTGCTCAAAACAATTAAATGATATTGCAGTTTTAGGTGGATTTTGTATCTGGTAAACTGTTTAGCTGATTGATACATGGTCGACAGACATAGTAGGTTATATGAGAATAAATTACACATGTTTGGCAGAAAAAAATGCATTTTATTGCGCATTTGTGTACTAAAGGAAAAAAACACAATTTGTGCATATGAGAAAAAAAGAATAAGAAAAGGTGTTTTCTTCAAAGAAAATCATTTTCAGTAGGGAGTATGGTTTCCACGGGCGGCCAGCAACTTTGAACACCTTTGAGGCATGGACTCAATGAGGCTATTAAAGACGAGTTGGGGTATTCTGCCCCACTCTTCCAGAAGAGCTCTTTCCAGTTCTTGGAGAGTTTGTGGGTGTTGTTGGCGGCCAGAAACTCGTCTTCCTAGAGCGTACGAAACGTGCTCGATTGGATTCATGTCTGGAGAACACGCTGGCCATTCCATTCGAACGATTCCTTCCTCGAAAAGGAAATCCTCCACCAGGTTTGCACGATGTGGCCTGCAGTTATCGTCCATTAAAATGAAGTTATCTCCGATTGCTGCAGCGTAAGGGACTACAATAGGTCTGAGGATCTCATCCCTATATCGGCGACCAGTCAGAGCTCCATCTCGAATGATGTAGAGGTCAGTGCGCCCGTCAATGGAGATGCCACCATACACCAACACTCCTCCACCGCCAAATCTGACACTTTCGTGCACGAACGCAGGATTATTCCTACTGCCACGGTCCCTCCAGATGAAAATACGCCTATTATCCGGATGCACAGAAAAACGGGACTCGTCAGAAAACAGAATATTGCTCCATTCATTTCTCTTCCAGTTGACATGCTCGGTTGCCCACTCCCTGCGGTCGCGACGATGCCTTGATGTTAATCTAACACATACCATCGGTCGGCGAGCATACAGACCTACAGCATGGAGCCGGTTTCGGACAGTCTGAGTTGAAATCGTGGTGCCTGTAGCCGAGCGAAGGTGTTGTTGGAGAAGAGTAGGGTTCGGTGCGTGGGGTCATGGTTCGGTGTCTCCGAGCTGTTAACGCTAAATACCGATCTTCATTGGGCGTTGTTGCCCGTCTACGACCTTGCCCTGGTCTTCGGCCTGCACATCCACTCTCCAAAAAACGGTTCCAGATCCTGGAAATGACACTTTGTGACACTCCAATGGCTTGCGCTACTTCGGCTTGAGTTTGGCCCCCTTCTAACCTACCAACAATTCTCAAAGCTTCTGAATCTGTCAAATGACTTCGCTGAGACATCGTACTCATCGAAACAAAGCAATCACTGAATGCCGATCATCCTTGTCTTCATTCTCTTTTATAAAGTTGGAAGTCAAGTTTCATTCGCTGCCGCTGAAGCGACGTTTTTGACGTCGAACTCAAAATTTGCATACTGCACAGTTTGAAAACCAGAAAAATTTGCATTTGTGATTCTCTTCTTCTATTTTCGGCAAAAAAAATTTCGTTTATATCTTTATTTTATATAAAACTTCAAATATCCTTTAATTGTTTTGAGCAGTGTATATAATTTTTACTATAACTGTAAAAATAAATAAGTAAAATAACTAAAAAAAAAAAAAAATAAAAAAAAAATCAATGTATGTACAATAAATTTTATGGTAATTACCCCGATTTCAATCTTTACGGTATTTATACAGTATTTTTATCGTACATTGAACTTAAAAATACATTATATGTTTCACTTTAATTCTAAACACCGTTTCTTACCGTAAAATAGCTGTTTGCTGGTAAACATATGACTTTACTGCTAATGATTACACTTTTAAAAATTCATAAAATGTCAGTATACGTAACTTTACTCAATTTGTGCCATTTTCATTCTTTACGGTGTAATAATTTTTATAGTTCATCTTAAACTTAAAAATACTGTATACCTACAATTTTAAGTGTAAATGGCAATTAAACCATAAAATAACTGCTTACTGCTAAATATACTATATATATATTTTTTTTTTAACTATTTGCAAAAAAATTCTTTTTCCACCAGTTAAAACTGGAAGTAGTGTTTAAATATTTTTATCATGGTTTGTTGGATAATTGTGCATTAGAATCTCGTGCATTAGAATCGAAGCTTCTTTCATGTTCGGTCTTGCTGCGGGCGTATCTCAATGCTTGGAGCAGAGGCCTGTTATTTACTCCTGAACAGCTTCTTGGGATTCGTTCACGTTACGTTGTCCCTTAATTTCGAAAATTTTATACAGTATTAATTATTATACTGTATATGTCTTTTGCAGTTCATATATAGCGTATAATTTAAAAACAGCTTGTATGCCGTAGTCTAATTGAGAAATCCTACTCTTTACACAGGTTACGGCAGTACCCAACACCCCATTTTTTAGGGTTTCGTTCATCTGACGAAACCCTATTCGTCTCGCTCCTCTGCCTGTCCGTCTGCCTGTCTGTCACAAAGCCCGTTCTCAAAAACTGTACACGTTAGAGACTTGAAATTTTGCATACCTACACATGAACACCACACATCATACGACAAATAACAAAATTTTGAAAAAGTCGTACATTTAACCCTTTGGGCTCCCACATGTGTATTTTAAACAATTCTTTCTAACTGAGTCCGTAATTAGGTAGCAAGCGTGAAATTTTGCGTACTTATAGATGGACACCTCAGATCAAACGACAAATGTTAAATATTTGAAAAAGTAGTACATTTAACCCTTTGGGCTCCCACATGTATATTTTAAACAGTTCTATCTATGTGAGCCTCTAATTAGGTTCGAGGCGTGAAATTTTGCATACTTATAGCTGAATACCTCACATCAAATGACAAATCATAAAATTTTGAAAAAGTCGTACATTTAACCCTTTGGACTCCCACATGTGTATTTTAAACAATTCTTTCTAAGTGAACGCCTAATTAGGTTGGAGGAGTGAAATTTTGCATACTTATAGCTGAATACGTCACATCAAACGACAAATAATAAAATTTTGAAAAAGTCGTACATTTAACCCTTTGGGCTCCCACATGTGTATTTTAAAATATTCTCTCTAAGTGAACCCTAATTAGGTTGGAGGAGTGAAATTTTGCATACTTATAGCTGAATACCTCAAATGAACGACAAATCATAAAATTTTGAAAAAGTCGTACATTTAACCCTTTGGGCTCCCACATGTGTATTTTAAACAATTCTTTCTAAGTGACACCCTATTTAGGTTGGAGGTATGAAATTTTGCATAATTATAGCTGAACACCTCAGATAAAACGACAAATCATAAAATTTTGAAAAAGTCGTACATTTAACCCTTTCAGCTCCCACATGTGTATTTTAAACAATACTTTCTAAGTGACACCCTATTTAGGTTGGAGGTATGCAATTTTGCATACTTATAGCTGAACACCTCAGATCAAGTGATAAATCATAAAATTTTGAAAAAGTCGTACATTTAACCCTTTGAGCTCTCACATGTGTATTTTAAACAATTCTTTCTAAGTGAGTCCCTAATTAGGTTGCAGGAATGAAATTTTGCGTACTTATAGATGGACACCTCAGATCACACGACAAATCATAAAATTTTGTAAAAGTCGTACATTTAAACCTTTGAGCTCCCACATGTGTATTTTAAACAATTCTTTCTAAGTGAGTCCCTAATTAGGTTGCAGGAATGAAATTTTGCGTACTTATAGATGGACACCTCAGATCAAACGACAAATCATAAAATTTTGTAAAAGTCGTACATTTAACCCTTTGGGCTCCCACATGTGTATTTTAAACAATTCTTTCTAAGTGAGTCCCTAATTAGGTTGCGGGCGTGAAATTTTGCGTACTTATAGATGGACACCTCAGATCAAACAACAAGTCATAAAATTTTGATAAAGTCGTACATTTAACCCTTTGAACTCCCACATGTGTATTTTAAACAATTCTTTCTATGTGAGCCTCTAATGAGGTTGGATACGTGAAATTTTGCATGCTTATAGCTGAATACCTCACATCAAACGACAAACTATAAAATTTTGAAAAAGTTGTACATTTAACCCTTTGGGCTCCCACATATGTATTTTAAACAATTCTTTCTAAGTGAGTCCCTAATTAGGTTGCGGGCGTGAAATTTTGCGTACTTATAGATGGACACCTCAGATCAAACAACAAGTCATAAAATTTTGATAAAGTCGTACATTTAACCCTTTGAACTCCCACATGTGTATTTTAAACAATTCTTTCTATGTGAACCTCTAATGAGGTTGGATACGTGAAATTTTGCATGCTTATAGCTGAATACCTCACATCAAACGACAAACTATAAAATTTTGAAAAAGTCGTACATTTAACCCTTTGGGCTCCCACATGTGTATTTTAAACAATTCTTTTTAACTAAGTCCCTAATTAGGTTGCGGGCGTGAAATTTTGCGTACTTATAGATGGACACCTCAGATCAAACAACAAGTCATAAAATTTTGATAAAGTCGTACATTTAACCCTTTGAACTCCCACATGTGTATTTAAAACAATTCTTTCTATGTGAGCCTCTAATGAGGTTGGATACGTGAAATTTTGCATGCTTATAGCTGAATACCTCACATCAAACGACAAACTATAAAATTTTGAAAAGGTCGTACATTTAAACCTTTGGGCTCCCACATGTGTATTTTAAACAATTCTTTCTAAGTGAGTCCCTAATTAGGTTGCGGGCGTGAAATTTTGCGTACTTATAGATTTACACCTCAGATCAAACAACAAGTCATAAAATTTTGATAAAGTCGTACATTTAACCCTTTGAACTCCCACATGTGTATTTTAAACAATTCTTTCTATGTGAGCCTCTAATGAGGTTGGATACGTGAAATTTTGCATGCTTATAGCTGAATACCTCACATCAAACGACAAACTATAAAATTTTGAAAAAGTCGTACATTTAACCCCTTTGGGCTCCCACATGTGTATTTTAAACAATTCTTTTTAAGTAAGTCCCTAATTAGGTTGCGGGCGTGAAATTTTGCGTACTTATAGATGGACACCTCAGATCAAACATGTCATAAAATTTTGATAAAGTCGTACATTTAACCCTTTGAACTCCCACATGTGTATTTTAAACAATTCTTTCTATGTGAGCCTCTAATGAGTTTTGATACGTGAAATTTTGCATGCTTATAGCTGAATACCTCACATCAAACGACAAACTATAAAATTTTGAAAAAGTCGTACATTTAACCCTTTGGGCTCCCACATGTGTATTTTAAACAATTCTTTCTAAGTGAGCCCCTAATTAGGTTGGAGGAGTGAAATTTTGCATACTTATAGCTGAATACATCTTATCAAACAAAAAATAATAAAATTTTGAAAAAGTACATTTAACGCTTTGGGCTCCCACATGTGTATTTTAAACAATTCTTTCTAAGTGAACCCTAATTAGGTTGGTGGCGTGAAATTTTGCATACTTATAGCTGAACACCTCACATCAAATGACAAACCATAAAATTTTTAAAAAGTCTTACATTTAACCCTTTTAGCTCCCACATGTGTATTTTAAACAATTCTTTCTAAGTGAGTCCCTAATTAGGTTGCAGGAATGAAATTTTGCGTACTTATAGATGGACACCTCAGATCAAACGACAAATCATAAAATTTTGAAAAAGGCGTACATTTAACCCTTTGGGCTCCCACTTGTGTATTTTAAAAAATTCTTTCTAAGTGAGCCCCTAATTAGGTTGGAGGAGTGAAATTCTGTATACTTATAGCTGAATACATCTTATCAAACGAAAAATAATAACATTTTGAAAAAGTACATTTAACCCTTTGGGCTCCCACATGTGTATTTTAAACAATTCTTTTTAAGTGAGTCCCTAATTAGGTTGCGGGCGTGAAATTTTGCGTACTTATAGATGGACACCTCAGATCAAACAACAAGTCATAAAATTTTGATAAAGTCGTACATTTAACCCTTTGAACTCCCACATGTGTATTTTAAACAATTCTTTCTATGTGAGCCTCTAATGAGGTTGGATACGTGAAATTTTGCATGCTTATAGCTGAATACCTCACATCAAACGACAAACTATAAAATTTTGAAAAAGTCGTACATTTAACCCTTTGGGCTCCCACATGTGTATTTTAAACAATTCTTTCTAAGTGAGCCCCTAATTAGGTTGGAGGAGTGAAATTTTGCATACTTATAGCTGAATACATCTTATCAAACGAAAAATAATAAAATTTTGAAAAAGTACATTTAACGCTTTGGGCTCCCACATGTGTATTTTAAACAATTCTTTCTAAGTGAACCCTAATTAGGTTGGTGGCGTGAAATTTTGCATACTTATAGCTGAACACCTCACATCAAATGACAAACCATAAAATTTTTAAAAAGTCTTACATTTAACCCTTTGACCTCCCACATGTGTATTTTAAACAATTCTTTCTAAGTGAACCCTAATTAGGTTGGTGGCGTGAAATTTTGCATACTTATAGCTGAACACCTCACATCAAATGACAAACCATAAACTTTTGAAAAAGTCATACATTTAACCCTATGGGATCCCACATGTGTATTTTAAACAATCCTTTCTACGTGACACCCTATTTAGGTTGGAGGCGTGAAATTTTGCTTACTTATAGCTGAACACCATCATGCGACAAATGATAAAAATTTGAAAAAGTCATACATTTAACCCTTTGGGCTCCCACATGCGTATTTTAAGCAAGTCTTTTAACTGACCCCGTTATTAATTTGGAGATTTGAAATTTTGCACACTTATAGCAGAACACCTGAGGCCAGGCGACAAATCATAAAATTTTGAAAAATTCTTACGTTTAACCCTTTGAGCTACCACATATGTCTTTTAAGCAATTCTTTCTAAGAGAGACCCTAATTAAGTTGGAGACATGAATTTTTGCATACGTATAGCTGAATACCTCAGACCACACGACAAATCATAAAATTTTCAAAAAGTCTTATATTATTTACTCCTCCGTGTTCTAACTTGTATATTTTAAGCAATTTTTCTAACCTCCACCCTTTTCACCCGGGGATCACTTTTCCAACTTTTGTCGACAACCCTTTGACCATTCTTTCATATTATGCAACACAGCCTTACATGTTTTAGTTCCACTTTTTACCGCTTGTGGCGCCTACTTATCTCGGGTGCTATGGGTCCAATCTCCTCAACTAATATATCTATGGATAGTATGTAAAACGGATTTTCGTTCGGATAGAGTTTTGTTTAGAATAGAGTGCGCCCCTTGTTGCGAAATGTGGAACTAACAGATTTTTCAAAATGATAAAGTGTTTTGAAAGGAATATTAAACGAAACCCTCTGTACGATCTGTGATCACACTTACACACTTGTTTCCAACCAGCCAGATATTTTTCAGTCTTATTGCAAGGAGTCTATGCAGCTTTAGGCTAATTCGAAAATTACCATTTGTTTCTCAATACGCTTGATTTTTTTAGGCTTATTCCAAAGACTCGGTGCAGCTTTAGGCTAATTGGGAATTAACCCTTTATGTACTGAATTATGAATTCTTGAAAATTTTATCTTCTAAAGCATTTTTCGTGAATTGATTAAACAACATTATAAGATTTACATAATCATTTAATAAATTTTAGAAGGATTAATTAAATTTGAATTTATAGTGATTTTGCACAATCTTTATAACCACACTCAAATTTTTTATTTAAATTTTATATAATATAATATTTATTATTATATTATATTATATATATTTAGTTTAATTTTATATTAATATAATATTTTTCTTAGTATTTTGTAGAATTAGGAAATGTACAAATATAATGTTCTTACATTAGAAATATAGAAATATTTCCGAATTGACAATCCCCCCCCCCCCACCTGCCCCAACGCCAAGAAAGCTGAAAAGATGCAAAGGCAATAGAAATCACCCTTTTAAAAATATTTTGCTTTGTGTAACCAATAATGCTTTTTGAACAAGATAAAGTAATATGTCTGTAACTCATTCTAAACTGTATTACAACTAATCGATGTATTAAATGAATTTTACAACAAGTTATTTTAATGGTATTTATAAGTACCGTCAGTAAATAAAGTGTTGACCAGCTATTTGTCTAATTTGCCTATTTTCATCCAGGATTATTTTAAAAAGTCCAAAATAGAGAATGATTATCCATAAATTTAGTATACATAGGCGCAGGAACTTAAACTGCTTATGAAATTTATTAAAAAAATCTGTCTTCCAAATTACTACGGCTTCTGCTGTATTAATATTTAACGAGGGCTACGCACAGTTAGTTTTCATTTTTAATGTGTTACAGATTACAATGAAAACCCCGACTTTGAAAATGTATATAAAGGAAAATAATCGTCGTTTGTCGGACGCAGAAAGAAGGTTTTTATCTTTTACGAAAGTTGTTCGACAAGGAAAAAGGAGTGGCGAACTACTACTCAAGGTAAAATCTATGACGTTTAACTATGAATATTGCTGTCTAAAACTTTAAACTCAAATATCTCGAGACACTGTTTTTCAGCGTGTTTTGCTTCTATAGATTTTAAACAAGTTAACGGATTTTGCCGGGTTTTTCCTTTTTTATAAAGGAAATGAAAATTTCTAAAACCTATACGTGAAAAACAAATAAAAAAATTTTGTTTCATGTATTTGACATTTTCATGGATTTTGGATTTATTATACTTATTTATTTATTTATAAGATTTCTTTTGTCGTATAATATCTTTTGTTACTTTTTTGATAATTTAAAAGATATATATATTTTTTAATTTCTGTAAAACATAAACAAATAAATGCTAAAATAAATAATAGTCTGAATTAAATACAGGATTGTTGATTAACGATGAAATTTTAGTTAATTTTTGTCATTTTGCATCAAAATTATTTTGACATGAGAATAAAAAACCAATTGAACTTCACATTTTATAATATCAAAAGTTTAAAAAAATTTATAAAGTTAATCTTATAATAGTTTTCTGAAGCATACCTTTAACCCCTTGTGGGGCAAGCAATTACGTTTGTGAAATGCTGAATTCCCACCGGAATCTTTTAAAAATTCTATTTCAAAATATGTATGTTGGAATACAACGTCCATTTATCTTACCCTTTTATTTCAGCGCATGCGCGTACAGTGACGTTTCTACAAATCCGCTCTGCGAGCGAGATTATTTAGTTCTGTTAAAAACATGTCAGTGCTTAGTCGCACTTAAGCTATGTATATATTTTTGTCTTCGTGTTAGTGTTAATAAATGTTTATGTCGAGCTATTCTGCTAACTCTGTGTGCCCCCAAAACCAACAAAGGTTATGGGCCCACTGCGCTATAAATAGCAGAAATATATTTTAATTCGAACTTTCGAATCATAAAGTCTTAAGCCTAAACCGAAACTAAGAACGCTTCTACGTTCTGATTAACTGTTTTGATTTGTGGCTGCGAGATATTTTATTTAATCATGTCACATGTTACGACAATTGAAAAGCTCGGCAAAGATAACTTTGATAGCTGGAAACTTCAAATTGAAGCAGTATTAATAAAAAATGATCATTGGGATTATGTAACCGGCAAAGAAGAGAAACCGGCCGAAGGTAGCGCTGATGAAAAGAAATGGCTCCAGGCTGATCAAAAAGCTCGTGCTGATATAATTCTGGCCATAAATCCTAGTGAATTGTGCCATATTAAACATTGTGCGACTTCAAATTCTGTATGGAATAAATTGAAAGACGTTTATGAATCAAGAGGCCCTGCAAAGAAAGCAACGCTGTTAAAACAGCTTCTGTTTCGAAAGATGAGTTTCAGTGAAACGATGTCTGAACATTTAAATATCTTTTTTGAGATTGTTGATAAATTAAAAGAAATGGAAATAGAAATTGCGGATGATTTGTTATCAATTCTTCTACTCTACAGTGTTCCTGAGAATTTCGAAAATTTTAGATGCGCTATAGAATCGAGAGATGAATTACCTAAACCCGATTCTTTGAAAATTAAGATGCTAGAAGAATGGGAAGCTAGAAAAGGAAAAACCACTCATGATTCACAAAATGCCTATTATATAGAAAACAAAAGAAACAATCAAGAACAGAAGAAAAATGAAAAATGGAAGACTAATACAAATAAAAATTTTCCTGCAGAGAGAAATTATCGTAATTTCAAGTGCAATTATTGCTCCAAAATCGGGCATAAAGCTAACGAATGTAGAAAGAAAATAGCTGACAGAAAGCTTGCATCTTTAAATAAAGGAAATCAAGGTTCAATGATTAGTTATGAAGAACCGGTTAGTATGGCATTTAACGACGTATATCATGAATCTCCGGCATGGTGTTTAGACAGTGGTTGTACATCTCATATGTGCAAAGATAAAAATTTATTTACAGAATTTCATCCTCGTGATAATTCTACAATAAAGCTTGCGGTTGATAAAACAGCAAAAATCACAGGAATAGGAACAGTTCTTATTACAGTGCCTAACGGTAGTGGGACTACTAATCTCACACTTAAGAACGTTCTGTGTGTACCCGAGTTAAAATGTAATTTGATTTCAACGTCAAAAGCAACGGCTAATAATCGTTCTGTGCTTTTTAAAGAACGATATGCTAAAATAATTGAGCCTAATGGTTCTATACTAGTACAAGCTGTTCGTCAAGGTGATTTATATTATGTACATCCAGTCCCCGAAAGAGCTGCAATGGCACAGGTAAGTGATTTTGTAAAATGGCATTTAAAGTTGGGACATTTAAATGAGTCTGATTTAAAGAAACTTAAATCTAATAATATGGTTAGAAATTTAAATTTCAATGATGGTGAGTCTCTTAAAGATTGTAAAGTTTGTATTCAAGGTAAACAAACTGTCCGCCCTTTTCCTAAACAATCAAATTTTGAAAGTAATGATTTATTATTTCGTATCCATTCAGATTTATGTGGGCCCATGAGAGTCCCTTCCCATGGAGGATCGCGATATTTTGTTACTTTTATTGATGATAAATCACGTTATATTGAAGTTAGTTTTCTTAAAACCAAGGATGAGGTTAAGAATGCATTTGTTAAATACAAAGCTGCAGTCGAAAACCGATTAGGAAAGAAAATAAAATTTCTTCGTACAGATAATGGCTTAGAATATTGCGGCGAAGAATTTGATAAATATATCGAAGAATGCGGTATAAAACGAGAATTTTCTTCCCCTTTAACCCCTCAGCAAAATGGCACCCCTGAAAGATCGAATAGAACGTTAACTGAAATGGCAAGGTGTTTACTTTTACAAAGTAATCTTCCACAATCTTTTTGGGCCGAAGCTATAAATTGTGCTGCTTACATACGCAATCGCTGCCCGACACGACGTTTAAGCGAAAATAAAACTCCATATGAAGTATTCTTTGGCATCAAGCCAACTTTATCATACTTCAAAATATTTGGGCAAAAATGTTTCGTACTTAATAAAAGGCAAAATAAGGGAAAATTTGATCCTAGATCAGAAGAACATATTTTTGTAGGTTATTCTAATGAATCAAAAGCATATAGGCTTTGGAACAAGAAATCTAGAAAAATTGTTATAAGCCGTGATGTTCGATTTATTAACGAATTTGAAAATGATCCCTCCTGTAACACCGAAATAAAATTAATTTTTCCTTTCTCTCAAAATAATGAAAATACGAGCGCAAATACAATTACGCAACAATCAGAAATATTTTCAGTCATGAAAACGGAACCAGACAATTCTAGTGGCGACAGTGAAAGAGAAATTGATTCGCAATCTGATGAAATTTCCGACCCCCCTTCTTTCAGAACGCGCGGGAGGCCAAGAAAAATAAAAACAGGTAGAAAAGGGAGACCTCGAAAGGAATATCAAACAATTATTATTCCGAAAGAAGAAAAATCTCAAACTGCAGTAAATAATTCTTTTGACTCTTGTCCTAAATTATTTGAAGCTCTAAATAGTCCGTATAAAAACGAATGGATAAATGCGATGAATTTAGAATTTAATTCATTAATGCAAGAAAATGCATGGCAAATAGTAGATAGGCCAAAACATAAGAAAATTATAGGATCTAAGTGGGTTTTAAAAACAAAATATAAGCCAGATGGGTCAATCGAGAAATTTAAAGCGAGATTGGTGGCAAAAGGCTGTACACAAAAACCTGGTATCGATTTTGACGAAAATTTTTCTCCTGTAGCTAGATTAAGTTCAATAAGAACTGCGATCGCATATGGCATCCAAAATGGGTTCACTGCATATCAATTAGATTTTATTATGGCTTATGTAAATGGTGATTTAACTGAAGAAATATACATGGAATTACCTGAAGGTTTTAAAAATGAATCTAATGCTGACAAAGTTTGTTTATTAAAAAAATCCCTTTATGGATTAAAACAATCGGGTCGCCAATGGTTCAAAAAATTAGATGAAAAATTGAAACAAATGAAGTTTAAATCACTAAATGCTGATAAATGTGTGTATTTTTCTAAATCTCCCATTGAAGCTATTATCATTGTTTATGTTGATGATCTCATAATTCTTACTAAATGTAAAGAAGATTATCAATATATTCGAGATGAATTAGCAAAATCATTTAAAATGAAAGATTTAGGTCTCTTACACTATTGTTTGGGCATAGAATTTATGCAAAACGGGGACAATATTAAAATTACACAAATGAAGTACATTGAAGATATTCTGAGCAAATTTAATATGCAAGAATCCAAACCAATATCTACACCTTTTGATAATAACGTGAAGCTTACTAAAGATATGTGTCCCAAAACTGAAGAAGAAAAGTCTGAAATGAATAATATTCCCTACCGTCAATTAATAGGATCCCTTATGTATTTATCAGTTGCTACTAGACCTGATATAACTCACGCTGTGAATTTCCTAAGTCAATTTAACAACAATCCAGGTAAACCTCATTGGATAGCTGCAAAAAGAATTTTGCGATATCTGAAAGGAACCCAAGATCAAGGACTGATCTTTAAGCGTAATTCTGAATCCTTGATTGCATTTGTCGATGCCGATTGGGCGTCGGATGTGAATGACAGAAAATCGTACACTGGCTACATTTTTAAATACGCCAGTGGAGCCATATCGTGGGAATCGAGAAAACAACGAACTGTCGCCTTATCCACAACAGAGGCGGAGTACATGGCATTGTCAGAAGCCGCCAAAGAGATTTTGCATCTCAGACGGTTTTTAAGTGAACTTTCACCTGAAACAGTGACTGCGCCTACTATAATATTTTGTGATAACCAGTCTGCTCAAAAATTAGTACGAAATCCGGTTTACCATTCGCGCACCAAACACATCGATATTCGACATCATTTTGTGCGTGAAATTTACGATAATGGCGAAATAGAGGTCAAATACCTAGAGACAGAAAATATGCCTGCAGACATTTTAACCAAAGCTTTAAACGCTTATAAACATAAAAAATGTTGTGAAATGATAGGACAAAATGTTTAAAATTTTTCAGCATTATTCTGTATCCTTTTTATATAAGTATATAATTTGTATTTGTAATTTTTATATTAATATTATTTCTCTGTAATTTGCTTAATAGGAGAACATTATTTTGTTAAGAAAATGCACGTTGTAAAGGGGGAATTGTTGGAATACAACGTCCATTTATCTTACCCTTTTATTTCAGCGCATGCGCGTACAGTGACGTTTCTACAAATCCGCTCTGCGAGCGAGATTATTTAGTTCTGTTAAAAACATCTCAGTGCTTAGTCGCACTTAAGCTATGTATATATTTTTGTCTTCGTGTTAGTGTTAATAAATGTTTATGTCGAGCTATTCTGCTAACTCTGTGTGCCCCCAAAACCAACAATGTAAAAGCAATTATACGGCTTTTTTCCACCAACGTTAGAAAAGTAAAATTTAATAAAAATTTTCTAGTGTAAAACTTCATTAATCGTAGGTGGTATATAATATATACCGGTGCCCCTCAAGGGGTTAAAAAAGTAGGGTGATCCAAATTTACAGAAAAATTGTAAAATAATACTGATAAAATTAATAGTAATACAAGCGCAATTAAACGTTAACATCACCTCGTATTTAATAGCCTATAATCCTAATAATGCTGTTAATTAAACATAATTCAATTCTGTTGTTTACACAATTTTTAATCGGTTTATAACAAAGCAAATAGGGCTCTGCGACTGAGTGGTCAAAGCACCAGTCAGCTAATCGCTTGTGCGTAAGTGTTTGTGGGTTCGATTCCCGCTGGTTCCATTGCACACACTCCTTGTGTGGAACTCCCAGGGTGTATTTCTCTTTTGTTGTAATATTTCCTTGTGCTATCTTGTGTCAAGCACATGTCTCATGTCACATTGTCTCATGTCAAGCACACAAGTTGTATGTTTGTTATTCAATAAGTAAATAAATAAACAAAGCAAATCATTTTTTTTTTTATTGGAACTTGATTCGGTGGTGGCCACATTAAAATTTTCATTAGGTTCAAAATCATATTTATCTGCTGGTTCGTTTTGCTGTCTCCTTTTAGGTAGATTTCGTAAGAAATACTGCCTATTACATTCTCCCCTATGTTAGAATGTGTGAACACTTTTTGAAGACCTACGCCAATCATGATTCATAGAACCCAAATCTATCTAACTATATCACTTTTTTATAGGCACCATAACATCTATAATTCTGCACAAATCTCTTCGAAACTAATACGTAAAATCAAGGAGCAGAAAATTTCGGTCAAGTTCATTAATGGGCAAAATCGGAAAAACGGGTTGGAAATAGGGAGGGTTTTTGTGAAAACAGAAAATACCCCATAACTTCTTAATTATAATACATATCAAATCAGTGTAAAGTTATTATTACTTTTTAGAAAAGGTCAAAAAATTTATCTATGAGAGATTTTTGATATCATTAAAAATGGGCGAAAAAAATAGTGTTTTAAAAAGAAATAAATTTATAACTTCGTCAATTCAAAGATATCAAAGTCATTTAAATTTATTATAAATGTTCTTAATCTTATCTAAAACTTTTATATTGGCAAGTTTTTGATAGTGTCAACTCTGACTAGAAAAAAAGCAGTGCTGAAGAAGAAAAAAAAATCATAACTTCGTCAATTCACAACATACCAAATCTGCTTAGGTTTGTTATAAATCCTCTTAATATTATCTAGAACTTTTATATGGACAAGTTTTTAATCAAACCAACTCTTTCAAAAAAAAAATAATAATAATAATAATAATACGCGTGGAAGAAAAAAAATATGGTATTAACACGATTCTGATAATATCAGCTCTTAGAGAAAAATTTAATTAAAAACTATTAAAAAGCGGCTAGATAAAATTGATAAACTGGATTTATTTCTAATGTTGACTTAGGTTTTATTGGTGAAATTAGTACTTAACTTCGAAATCTACCTGTGCCGGTAGGCCGGGACGTCAGGGATTTTTGTAACTTCTAGGCTGAAACGTTTTAAAAAATTATCCAATCATGAAATTTTAATACATTCTTAAGGTTCAGGGACCTATTGCATTTTTTTCAAAACAGTTATCGTAATGTAATATATAGTTATTTTACGAGGACATGACAAAAACCTTTAATATGTGATGGTCTAGTGCTCGTTGAAATGGGCAATGTTGGCAGCATTATGATTTAAATTTAATGCTGATAGGAATTAAAGATTTTCGCAAAACAACTCAGCACTGTTAATCAACTCTCACTAAAATTTGGAAACTGTCGTGTAATAAGTGAATATCTATATAATGAGGAAAAAACAATGTTTTAAATTGAGACTTTTTAAACATACTTGATTTCTTAGAACATGATGACATTGTTCAGAAAGTTTCAGAAACCGTTCTATAACAGAACAAACGATAAATAAATGTCCTCATCGATAGCTTTGTTAAAATTATAACAACAGAAACAAAACAGGTAAAGACATAAATAAAACTTGGTACATTTCTGTTATAGTGGCTTTCACATTTCGAGTGATAGTTTGCGCTTTTAGGGCTTCAGTAAGTGTGATTTATCGCCAAATGATATAAATAGCTTTTTAAACATACCTGTCGAAATTTTAAGCTTGTTTTTTATATAAATTTATATTTATAGATACACTTTATTTATTAATATACCGGGTGTCCCAAAAAGGACTGACTGATTTTAAAATTCAATAACTTCCAAACGGTGACAGATATTTAAAAAATTCTTGCAGGAGGGTTATGCATAAAGTCAAAAGTTTTTTTACAGTGATTTTCGATTTTAGTTCGAATTACAAACAATAGATGGCGCTGCGATCAATAGAGGCTAAATTCAGGCTCGATTTTTGGTACTTCGTGGCCCGGATAATACATTTCCATCTCCTTTTTCTGCATGGAACAACAGAAAGGACCAGAAATCGAGCCTGTATTTAGCGACTATTGCTTACAGCACTATCTATTGTTTGTAATTCGAACTAAAATCGAAAATCACTGTAATAAAACTTTTGACTTTATGCATAACCCCCCTGCAAGAATTTTTTTAATATCTGTCACCGTTTGGAAGTTATTGAATTTTAAAATCAGTCAGTCCTTTTTGGGACACCCGGTATATTAATGTTTTTGATATACAAATTGCTTCCGATTTTATACACAAAATAGATAAATGGCCTCTTTATATTAAATAAATTGTATAAAAATAGAAATAATTGCTCGCGGATAAACAGTGCTTGAACAGTGAAAGAATTGGTTGTCAGGAAATGTGCTTTAAAAAGTTCCTTCTCTTTTTAAGTCCATTTTTTCTATTTTAAGGCCCCTATAACATAACAATACCTGGAAATTGTTTGTTTTTATTTTATATGTATGATATAAAATTTGAAAACAATGTTTGTGAAGGCAAATACCATAAAATTTGATATAGTTTTAAAAGATACGAATGATCATAATAGGAAATTGTTTTCCAACTTTTTTAGTTAGCGTGGTACATTAACTTGAATAAACTTCTTTCGGTATGCAATCAGCTTTAAATAAATTCATCAAACAATTTATGAGAATATTTGGATAGAAAATCAGAAATAGTATAATAAGTATAATAAAGAAAGGTCAGCAGATTCATTTATTGATTTAAGAAAAGAGGCACCAGAGGGTTCAATTTTTCTTTTTCATATTTTTTTAATTACGTACAATATTTTGATTCAGTCACATGTATATATAAGACATGCTCACAAGTATAATTTGAATGCTTCTTTTTTCTTCACTTTTTTGCAGTTCGTCCTTAATTTCTCACTGTATAGTTATTTGGTAAAATATACAGGGTGGTTATAATTAAACTTCCCCTATAAACAGCAAGCTGCAGCGCAAACGGGTGAACGGAATACAACGAAATTTGGTATATAGACTATAGACGAGATGCGCTGACGGAATTTCGAAATTTTCCAAGTTCCGTGTGCGTGTCTCGTGTATAGTTTATATACCAAATTTCATTGCATTCCGATCACCCGTTTGCGCTGCAGGATTCTGTTTATAGGGAAAGTTTAATTATAACCGTTCTGGTCATATGTTATCTGATTATATAATATTCTTCTGATGTTTTTAAAAACTTGAAATTAACTTCTAAAGGAAATTTAACTATCGGAGAACTTAGACGAATTCTAAAGTATCATTTAAATATATTAAACTAAATAATTAATCAATGTTTTATTCCTTTCTGAAACAAAAATATTTGTAATTGTAAAATAAATATTTCTTCTGTAACAAATAAGAAAAGGGCTATATAACAAGATATTTCTTAAAAATTGTTATGTTGTATCATTTTATATAAAGAAATTTCTGATATTTTGCTGAATTATAATATATAAGGACGTTATTTGTGTGAAGGTTGCCTATACTCCATGGTCGAAAGACTTTAGGAAACTCGGAATGGCAACAGCCAGAGACAGAGAGAGACGATGTAGTTCTTTGGATGTGTTCGAAAAGACGCTCGTGAGATATGTAATCGGGAAGCGTATTATCTAATAATATATATATTGTGTGTGTGTGCTGTAATTGTGTTCGTCTAATGTAAATATTAAACGTATTTAATTGGAGCATTTACTCTCTTCAATGTGTTCTTTCTTCACCAATATCGTGGAATACCGAACCGGGTCATGATAATGGCGCAGCACGACTAGGATGATGATTTTCAGCTTTTAAATTATAAGCAGTCTTACTGCCATATTAAATGGTATCGCGGAATGGTATTGTGAACAGCAATAAAGTTATTTCGATAGTATTTGATTTGACAGCAAGGAGAGTTCAATGGCAGGCCTGGCTATCACAAAGGTATATATGTTTTTTATTCCATCGAGAGCATATTTCAAATGTATGTTATTAAAATTGTTATTTAATATGTATATTGCTTTATATTAGGCTTTGAAACAACGGGTTAATGTTTATTCAATTAATAGAATAAATGTAGTATCTTATTCAGTAATTACGTTTGAAAAATGAATAATTATTGATGTTGCGCTGTTTGTAAGACTTAAGAATTATATTTTTATGGTATATTTCATAATATGAATGCAGAATTATGTATCATGATTGTTAAATTGATCGAATGTTCAGATAGAATGGTGTTTAAAAATAACTATGTTTAGCATGAAAGTTTAAATTCTGTTATTTAAATAAATATTCTCTAGTTATTGTGTTAAAAAAAAAGAAAAGAAAAGAAAAAGAAACATAAAAATGAGTTTAATTATCATTTTAAAAGTTCATAATACGTCTGTCTATGAAGCTATTTATTCGCGTGCAATGCTCAATATTCGGAGTTAGCAAGTTATCAATCCGATTTTCTTATGCATGACCACCAAGATTTTCCGACCTGATTATTTATGGCTTTTGAATATGCTCATACTTGAAGTTAGAAGTATATTGTTGTCAATCTATATCAGTGCAGTGATGAAAGATTCCAAATGACAATATGATTCTCGTGTCTGCCATATCAACAGAAATGTTGCTCAATTCCGTGTGAACATTGGGATGTTATGTCTGAGCTGCTGAGTTACACACATCCTAACAACTATATCAGGGCTCGCACCGTTCCTAAAATTTTCGCACTTTGCAAGCAGTATTTTAAATAAGAATTCTTCGTGGTAAATTCCTTTAACATCTATAATAGATTCAAACAACAAAGATTATCATTTTAATTTAGTGAAAGCAAAGAGCGAAAATTTTAGGAACGCTGTGAGCCCTGACTATATGTAAGCCATAAATAATCCTGATGACGTATTTTTTTTACGCTTGGCTGAAAATACCGATATGTCATTCTTTGAAATACCATGTGATTATACTCTAAATGAATTTTTCAAAGTTAATTCATTCATTCTTGTATATTAATTAGCAATTTCAAAAACCAACATTTCGTTTTTTAAATGCTTATATAATCTTATTTTGGATCAAACCGAAAATGTTTTCAATATTCACGAATTAGTGAAGCTATTTGAAAGTCAATAAGAACAAATCGTTTAAAGAATTCTCAATATGCTTGTTAGAGTACGAATATATAAATAATATCTTGTTTGTGTAGCAGTTGGAACATTTACTAGAATTCAAGTGGCATCACATTCTAAAATAAATAAATAAATATATATATATATATTTACGGAATAAAACTGGCAGCTTGCGTGCCAGTTTATAACAGTACAATTCCAATAATAAAACGTAAAATAATCAGTAATTTACTGTTTTACAAACGAATTAAACCGTATATTACTAATTTACGGTTTATTACTGTTTATTTTATGGTTATTATTGTTGATTTTACAGTAATATGCTGTCAGCTTGGGTGTCAGTATTATACCGTAAAATCGTACATTTACTTTTAGTTTTTACAATGTAGAAAATTATATTAGAGACTCTTAGCATGTAACATTCCACTTAAAACACAGTTCCAGTTCTGACAATTTCCGTTTGCATAGTACCATAGCCCATCTATTGTTCAGGATTTTACCTAATTTATTGTTTAACATTTTACCAATTCTAAGTTGAATATTTTAATAGTTGATGATTAAACCTTCAATTTTATGATTCAACAAGAGCACTCAAAGGTGTAACACGTTACGACTATTTTATGTGTACAGGTAGTTCAACACAAAATGTTGTTTCAATCCAGAAACAAATTTTTAACAATGTAGAATGTAATCTCTCATTCTGAAAAAATATTTGTTTCTTGTTGAAAACTGAAACATGATTTCCAATGTTTCAGTAACAAATAGAATAAAATTATTTTTAATATTTCGCGGAATTATTTATTTCAAACGACTCTTGCATAACACAGTATTTCTGTCAGATTCCATACTTCGTAAGCGTATTAATTTTTTTATTTGAAAAATCCAGATAAAATATGAAATTTGGAACACGGTAACATTTCCTACAGATATTTACTTCATCGTAAACTAAATGATTTTTTAAAGCTGTTATAAAATAAAAATAAACTAGTTAGTGCCAGTCAAGAAGTGACGGTAAAAAAATTGAATGTTTCTTTAGAAAAATTCTTGAATTTTTAATTAGTTGCTTTTAAATTAATTATTGAATGTCGAATTATGTGACGAATTTCTATATTCATGATTCTTATTTCTTTAAGGCGATAGATGGTGCTGCCAGTCTAAACTATTTAATGAAGTGAAATAATTTTAAGTTTATAATTTACAACTAATTATGCTTGCTTTTTATCAGAAATTTACCTAAAAACACCGGAAAGAGAATTTATTTTTACTTATTATGACCTCATTTTTTTAAAATAACAGTATTTATTTTCATTTATTTATATATTTATTAAAACTACACGGACATTAAAAGATGCTATGAATTTTATTTTTGTCTGTATCATTCTCTAAAAACCTAAATTTGAAACTTTATGCAGCTAACAATTTATAATATATATATATATATTTACTTGAATTTTATTTTACATTTTTATACATTTTTTAAATATTAAACATGGATATCGATGTAATTTCTTTTATAGCTCTTATAAGAATTTTTTTTTCCTTACCGTTTTATTTTTTTACGCAAATAAATGACAAACTTTTCTTTCTGACACACACACACGACTATATACTCTTGATAGTGGTCAGAAAATATAACGAAGATTTTAGATCAGCTCAATTTATTTAAGGGGTCAGGTAATCTTTGAAGCGTCCAAAAATTGAATTTTTTTAAAAAATAGCTTATAATTAAATATGATTCTTTTGGAACATTTAAAAGCAAACCCCATATAAAAATTCGCATTAGAAGAGAAGTTATGTCTAAAACACTTTGAGCTTTTACTATATGATCGACGGGTTTTTCAATCTTTAAAGCCAATTTTCTCAAAACAGCAATTTTGATCATTTCGCGCACGATTTCTGAAAAACGGTTGCCTAGAATTTCACGAAATTTTTGGTGGATATATTAAACGTACAGAAGCACAAAATGACCTATTATTATGTTTCTCAAATAAGAAGTTTAGAATTCATGGCTACTTTTGTATAAAAAAAAAAATCTCGATATTTCGAATTACTCTAAAAAAAAAAAAAAAAAAAAAAAAAAAAAAAAAAAAATTCTCGGGATCTACCAGTTTTATTTTTTTCATTGTAGATCATTTTGAAAACACTTTATATCTGTTCTCATTAAAAAAAAATCTTGGCTTGTTTCAACCATTCAAATGGAAAAAATCATGCGCGCGATGCATGCAAGAGTAATTCTTTCGTAAAAATTGTATTGATAAATTAAAAAAAAACTATATATGTGTATACCTTTACTAGCAACTTTGATTGATAAAATAAATCGTTCCTAATACGTGTTTTGAATTTTATATTTAAAAGTTAATTAGTTAAAGAATGACTGCAATTCTTACAGAGGTCACTTTTCCATGTACTTTATTGGTTCAAAGGTTATCTGACCCCTTAATTGATGATTACATGCAAAATATTTCAGCTTAAATATTTTAAATATAAAATCTTTTTTTTTTCAAAATATTATTGAGTGATAAATTTTATTTAATTATAAAGCATTCAAATAATAATAAAAAAATAAATAAAAATCCTATAACTTCTATTCTTAATAAAATATGTCATTATTGAAATGGATTATCGGCAAAAATATTACACATCTTGCCATGCTTGGGTTCGAACCTGCGTCCTCTACAAAAATTCAGAGCTATAAGGTGCTGCGTTAACCCGCTACGCTAGCGTGAACTCGTTTATTCCTTCTAAATTGAAGAGGTTCGAAAAACATTTCACGCATACGAATGTCTTAAATTAGAGTTCTGATCTTACAGAAATAGTTTATGATATTTTATTTTTTCAAAGAAGTAGTTACAAACTTAATGTGCTACTTTCCTTCGTGTCTAACTATTGGCAATTCATAAGACGGATCACAGTCCATAATTTTTAGCCTGAAATCACTGTGTTTAACTTCTGTGTGTAATATGACGAAAACAATATGACACCCCCGGAATAAACTGTATCTAGCCCTTGATATAGACACAATAAAATTTTTAATTGTTAATAATGCTTAAAGAGCCAAATAATATTAACTTTGTGAAAGAAAGAAAAGCTTGTTTACAGTAAGATCTAATAGCAGACGAACTTAAAACAACTTCGCCCTGTTATGTGATAGTTCAACTGTGCGAGCATCTTTGCGCATGTGCAGCGCGTCACTCCAAAGGCAGACTTGTACTTATATACTGCGCATGCGCAACGGTAGAATTTTAATTTCAACTTACGGCTAATTAATAAAATATTTGAACAAACGAATGGACGATAACAAATCTGTGGCCAAATATCTTTCATTTAAAAAAAGATTGGTGTAATTTGTTGCAGTAATTTCTTCTCACGGACTGTCGAAAGAAAACGCTTAGCGTTTTAAATATGTAGATAATTTTCTTAGTTATACCAGAAACTGAATCACATTATTTTTAGAAAGATATTTATGCATCAAAGTATTTTTTCTTTTAAAATTTTATAAAGAACATGAAATACATTCAAATTTAAATATTTCCGAATGAAAGAGAATTTATTAATTAAATTGGATTATTTTACTTTTATGAAATCATACCAACTCTGTAGAACTAATAATTTGAAAGAAAATTGAATTTAAGATTTAGAAACAATTTACGAAATCTATTTGAATATAAAAAAAAGTTTTTTTTGTTCAGAAACATGGTTGTATGAGTTTTAAAACACGATTATTTAAATCTTACATTAAAAGTACTTTCAATTTCTTCTTCAGAGATTAATTTTGCAACTTAAAAATTCTTTTTAAACAAACTATTTCCAATGATGAGATTATAGTTATACATTTAATAGGATATATTTTATTAAATTCATATCAAACACAGCATTATATTTCGTTTAAGTTTTATATAAAAATATAATATTGGGAAAAGTGAGTAAAAAAAAAAAAAAAACATAGGAGTAACAAGATGTAACCAAAAAGTCTTGCCTGAAATATATATTTAAGAATATAAAAAATGTGATGAAATACAATTCTCCAATTCTAGTTGATTATTTTCTATGATTTTTGTTCCTTTTCGTTGTCGATTGTTTTATTTTGGAAAATACATTCAATTAAGGGTTGATAGAAATAATTCAAGATTTTTTCATAGTAAAATTTTATCGTTTGAAAGACATTTTATATTTAGATAATAGAAACTCGACAGAGTTTCTCGTCAAGAAAAATGAAAAACAATGCAATGAACAGTAAATGAAAGGAATTTCCGCCAATTGATACCAAACGATTTTACAAAATTTTTTTGGTACTCTGTCTAGTTTATATTTTGCGGACTGGCCATAACGGGATTTTCACACATCTAAATAGCTTATATTTTGCTGACTGGCCAAAACGGGATTTTGACGTGCCTATAGCTCGAGTTTTAATTATGATAGAAACAAAATTCTTGTTTCTATGGAGTGAGGCATGCCTTGTGACTACGAAATCAAAAGTAAAGTGGAATCTGGCGAATAGGTTTTAAATAAATGCGATTTTAAAAGTGCTGTTTTTTGCACTTTTTAGCTTCTTTTTTAGACAAAAATCTGTGGACAGGGCTACAGCGATATGTAATTATCGGATTTTTACGCAGCTTACTGTATTTGAGTGGTTTTTATGAGTAGTTCAAACCTTTGGAAGTTTCGTGTAAAATTACTGTTTTCTTTTTTTGTTTTTTTTTTTTAATTTATTTTATGAATTTGAAATAATTGATTCCTATACTTACATAGTGCATAAAAATATCAAATGACCGAACTCTTGTCGAAATGTTTCATATACACATTATATTGAAATGTGTTACTACAGTCGATCCAAGTAAACTTCCCATTGTAAAACAGAATTGTAGCAATTACGGTTCGCTTACACGGTCACTCAAAATATCTTTTGACAGGGCTAAACAGATGTGTAATTTTCCAATTTTTAATCAATTTGTTGCATTTGATTTGTTTTTATGTGTAGTTCAAATCTTTAAAATTGTGTATAAAAATATTAATTATTGATTTATATGAGTTTGAAGTAATTGATTCCTATACTTAACATAGAGCAAAGATATACTAAATGTCATAACTCTTGTCAAAATGGTCGTAGAGACATGATATTAAGATATTTTACTACAGTCGACCCAGGTAAGCTTCGTATTGTGAAATAAAATTGTAACATTTACGTTTTGTTTACAGGTTCTCTGAAAAACAATTTTGATAGGGCAACATACAGATGTAACCATATCGAATTTTTACGCGGTTTTATGTATTTTATTTGCTTTTATAAGCATTGCAAATATTTAAAGTTTCATATCAAAATGTCGATTAGGTTTTCATTTACATGAGTTTAAATTACTGGACTAAACTTAACATAAAGGAAAAACAATACTAAATAGCCTAACATTTGTTAAAGTTCTTATATACAAACGATATTCAGATATTTTACGGCATTTGATAAAGTTAAGCTCTGTATTGTAAGGCAGCGTTGGGGCATTTAAACTTCGTTTATAAAGGGATATTTATAGAGTGACATGTATGTATGTTAATGAATTTATACTATTTCAATCTCTATAAAGTTTTATTATGTTACTTGAAAACTGAATATGAAATCAGTTTGTTCACCTGGAAGCTCAACGATTTAAGTTTCCACTTTATGAAAGGTGCTTCTATTGGGCACTTTATTAAAGATGCTTCTAGCTTTCAGCATGCACCCTTTTAAATGTCCCATAATATGGAGATTTTTGGACACAAGATTTAGATAACAATTAAATAACATTTTATTTTGCACGTAATCGCAGTGATTTTTGACGGAGACATTGCGCACAATAATTATCGCGAAATGTCCTGCTGATATTCGAGTAGAAACTAGATTATAGAAGCATTCCAGTGTACCTCGATTATGGACACATTCTAGGTAAACACCAACTACTGAGAAACCACACAACATGCTCAGAAAATTAATGTAAGCCCTTTAGTGAATCACAGAGTACTTATAATCATGAAACAAATCTACAGAACTTTAGGATTATTGTTTATTATACTGAAATAAGAGGGAAAATATTCTCTTCCGTACTGCTTTTATACTAAAATGCTTGAAAGTTATAGTAAAGATTCGGCATTCCATTTATTATAAAACTTTCGGTGTTAAATAAATAAATATAAACAAATATATGCAACTCGGTTAGAGTTTGTCATACTGCAATAACTAAAATAATGGTTTCTTCCATTTCATTTTGAAATACTCATGCTGAATAAATTATAGTTTATGTATTTCTTTTACTCTTAAACAGATTAAATTTTTGAAACATTCATACAAGCTTTATATGTATTTTATAATGTCTGTCTTGCTATACACTGTTAAAAATTTTGGTTCAACGTTTCATCAAAAGATTGTACAAATGTAGCTGCAACCATAATATGCTAAAACCTTTCTCCATCCTTTCTTTGTTTGAACCATAGTTTGGTTGTAGGTTGAACCATTATTCGGTAATATGTTGAACCATGGTTTTGGTAATAAGTTGAACCATGGTTTGGTAATAAGTTGAACCATGGGTTGGTAATAAGTTGAACCTTCGTCGGGAAATAGATTAATTTGAACTATAAACTGAATTGTGGTTGATCCATACTTTAGAGATAGGTTGAATCATAAATTCAATTTATAGCAATCCTCATATATTTTTATGCAGACAATCTGAAGCATTTGTTGCGAAACTAAAATAAAATAAATTACATATTTTTTGAAAATTAATGATAATATCCATATCATTGTACAAAGAAGTTAATTTTTCTGCAAAGACAAATCTAATTTCAAACAATCTGTTTAAAGCATTTTGACTGCAGATAATTTAACTATTTTTACACACCTTAAAATTTCACAATTACGAATTTAAAAAAACATTATATGTGGTTTGAATTTCAAAATAAATGTTTTAACTTTTCTTCCATCAAAATGTATGAACATTGCTTATATTTAAAATATCGTGTTTCAAACTTAAGTGATTGGTTTCCATACAACTAATTCTCAAGTAGTAATGTTTTTACATCATTTAAAAAATGCCCATCAAATTTCAATATTATACTGGTTAGTGATTTATGTTTGTGCATATTTTTACTGTCGGTCTTGAAACATTTTCAAGAGTATAAATATTAGATATTTATTTGCTTTGAAACCCAGCGTGTTTGAAAGAACAAATTTATTTCGTAAACTGAAATTATTATTTATTAAGATAACAGAAATTCAGTACACAAATTTGGGTTGAGAAATACATTTATGGCATTTCTAATGCAGTGAACCAAGTATTACGTAAGCATTTATCTGACCCCCTACCGTTAAGAATTTTCAAAGGCTATGCAAAATTTTCCATAATTTTTTAACCTTTCTATGCTGATGTAAGCATTGCTCAAATTCCCACGCTCATTTTCAGCAAAAATAAGAAAATCTTGAACCCCTCCTTGAATGCTTAAATAATACTTGAACTCTAAGAACAATTATATTGACTTTGATAAAAGTTTAAAATCATTTTGTTTGGTATGTTTTGTTTTTATTATTTTAGTTTACGCTAGAGATAAGCGAGTAACACTTATATCTATTTTCAATATTAACTAGATAACATATGTTTGATCAAGAAACATACTAATATAAGGCATTTTAAAGCACGTTAAAATGTATACAGTGTTCAAATTCTTGATGAATCCAACTCATAATCTGGTAATAACTTCACGCTCAGCTACGCAGCAAGGTTTAATTCAAAGTATCAGTACCTAATCCATAATATACATATTATGATTATATGATACGTAAGTCATAAGAAATGAAAATCCAACCCCATATCCACAGATTACTGAAGTAGGCGTAATACAAACAGACAAATTGTCAAATTACATTTGATCAACATTACACAAAAATGAAATATAGTTAAAAATTAATGAGGAAGTATAATTTATTCACAAAACATAGTTAAGAAATATAAATAAATCCTTATATATAGTTAAGATAAAATGACACAAAATAATCTGCTAATGATCGCATTTATTCTACACGTACACGGTACATTCAATGACGGACGATTTGTGAGTGGCTGCAACTTTTTGCCATAGGATGGTAAAAGGTTGAACCATACTCTAGGATTCATCAAAAACTGATTTTTTAAAATCGAGATTGAACCATCTCTTGGTACTTTTGCTGACTTTGAACCATGTGATGGTTCATGATTGAACGGAAATTTTTAACAATGTATGTGCACTGCACACATATTCAAATATTTTTTTCAACATTCCAAACTTCGCAATTTATTCAATTTAAACTATTCATTCTAAAAATTCATTTTAGTTTTATTTTATTAATTACATTTTAAGAATTAATTACATCTAACTTACATTAACTAAAAATATAAAAATAAAATTACACTTGATACATCAGTTTGAAGATTTAATGAATTTCTTTACAATTACTCTTTATATAACGAAACTTTCTTCAAAGTTCTCTTACGGCAGAAATATAAATAAAACTCGCTTTCGACATTTTTATCGTAAATACTCGTACATCATAAATTTTGTGTCTTTTAATATTATTATTTTAATTTTAGGATGAATTACATCTTTAGTTTAACAAAAATAATCTTAATCTGTATATCTGATATATATTTTTCTTGAAATTATTTGGAATTAATTTGTCAGTGTGCGTTCAGGAAATCTTTACCTAAACTTCCAAGTTCCAGTTTGAAAAACGGAATTAGCTTCTAAAATGTAATATTACAGGGTTCGTACTCTTCAAGGACTTTCAAGCACCTTTTACCAGAATTTTCGTAAAATAACATTCGGCCTATTTAATGAAAAATAAAAATTCATCTTCAGATATAAGGACCAGTACTTTATAATATTCCTGGTACTAAAACACTTAAAATCCCCTGAATCCCCTCATGCGTATGAACCCTGTATTAATAAACCATTAAATTTAAAATATCAGAAAACCCGACTGCGTAAAAAGCGAACTAATTCCTTATTTCCCATCAATGTGAAACTATTTCTTTTTCAATTTCTACTATTAGCTCACTCTCTCGCTGCATATATCTTGTTCAAATTTTCAATCGTTAATAAAATACTTATTATTCATCCAATCAAGGTCAAGTTTTTTTTTTACTTGTAGTGGATGACACTTGCTGTTAATACAGTTTTTTTTTCAAATATTAATTCATAAATTAAATTAAATTAATTAATTTTCAATAATCGAGAGAGCCTTCTTCTTGATCAAGGTATTTTAAGACCGAGAGACCCTCTTCTTGATCAAGGCATTTTTAACGCCACTCAAGACGAAACAAGAATGGGAGAAAAAAAATTCTCTTATTAACCTAAGTAGAAATTGACTTAAAATATTTTTTTTATATCACTTGTTTAAATTGCTTACATATTTATTTATTTACTTGTATTGATGACTTTTAAGTTGTGTTTAATTGTTAGTTCCTATCTGTAAATACTGTTTTGATGGGGTCTATAGATGTCTATGATGGTTAGAGTTGCAGTAAAGCTATAGAGATCCTACTTACACAACTTCCAGGTTGTATAATATTTTAACGGAGCTTCTGACTGTAAAATAGCAAATGAAACATCGTCTTCATTTTGAAAGACCTATCCAATGATATGCCACTCAATAGGGTGCGTAATTTTTTTTTTCGTCTCTACCGCCATCTTGTATTTTATGGCCGCCATTTTCAATTTATAAAAACAAAATCTAGCCTATAACCATCGGGCCGTTAAAACGAATTGATAGAGACCCCATTCATTAAAATCCATGCAGCCGTTGGGATGTTTCGAGGGTATAAAGAAATCCACATACAGAGATACGCGTGAAACACATAACCTTCTTTTCAGTCGGGTAAAAAGTTATCACTATTTTATAGTGATATCTATTTTTAGATTTTATTGCACTATTACTTTATCACAAATAGAAACACTTAAACTCATTTCATATACCACGAAGAATATATATGAATAAGATTTAAATACTTGTATAAGAATTGCATGTTTTCTTCTCTACAATAATTGAAAAAAATTCAATTATTTTATGGAATAAAAATTAAATGTAAGAAAAAGTAAAAAGAAAAGATAATATGCATCTGTTTGAGACGGAACTCTCTTTTTAAGTTATTAATTCGCTGAAAAATTTAATTTAAGATTAAAGACCTTATTTAAATTTCATTTGAAAAGAACTATTTCGGTATTTTTATGAGATTATGCCATCTTTTTGAATTTAATCATTTAAATGAAAAGGAAAAAAAAAATCGGAATTAAAATAATTATTCAATTTCCATTTGAATAAAACCAATTCTAATCTATGTCATCTTAAAGACACTATAGTTTAAACTTTATAAAATATGATTTGCAAAACTTGCAAAATTTAATTCGATTTCTTTTTTGCAGATTTTTTTTTCTAGCCACGTTTTGGCAACTTTCTATGTGTTTTGTTTTTAATTTCATTTATTGCTATTTGCAAATATTGCTACATTCATCATAAAATTTATGAAAATATGTAACCTAAATTTTAACACATTTTCAATGATTTATTCTAAATTACCCATTCTAAATATTACATATGAATGAACAATTCCTTGTACAAAAGATCGCCAACATAAAAGTCCAGTACAGGACGATTAATTCTTACAGTTATGCGTAGAGTATACCCGAACGCGACATATTGAGTTGACGCTAATATTTTATGCTCCCGTTAAAGCTACAGTTTAATTATTTTGGGTTCGGGTTCGGGTTGGAAATTCGCTCTTGCGGATCGGAATCATCTTAACACTATCTTTCAAAAAAGGGGTAGAGAAGATTTTTAAAAGAGAAAATATATATATATATATTTAAATATTAATGATTACATGTGTTCTATTTTTAAAATAAAAGATAAAATTTGTATTATTAGTTTTCTAATTTTACACCAATTTTACTTTATTGTATTAATACTATGGAAAAAATGTCTTCCATTTTGAGTTTAGATTTAAGTATTTCGAGCTTAGTTGTGTTCGGGTTAAAGTACAGGTCACGACAAATATTTGAGAACACACATTATAGGTCAAATACCACAATGCACAGCATGATTATGAATTCTTTTCTGTTAAATATAAATGTGCCAGAACCTAGAGAACTGAGGAAATAAAGAGGCATACAGTCAGAATCTCATTGGCTGAAAACATTCCGATTTACAGACTTCTGCATTCTTGAAGCTCGCCCACCATTTGTTTTTAACCCTTTATCTAGTGACAGTACTTATTAAGTACCACTCACTTTAAACTTTTATACCATAGTGAATATTACTAATATTCTAATGGTACTTTGTAAAAACACTCTTTAACTCCACTTTATCCGAATACATAGCAGCAGTAGTTCTAGGTTTGTTATTTTAGAGATGAATGAGGCTATCTTTAAAGCAGTCGATGTGTTTTATGCCAACATTTTGTACAGATTGCCATGCTCGTCTTTTTATTGCAGCAAACACAGTAAAGGATATAAGATAAGTGTTGGATTTTTTATGTGTGTTCATTATGATCTTAGAATACAATTTGACTAGCTATTTTAGGTGAACGGTGCATGTATTTGATTTAACAGTTGAATTACTCGGTGGTACTTATAAGTACCGTCAGTACACTGGGTGTTGGAGAAAAACTTCTTTTTTACTTTTCGTCTGTGTAGTTATGCATCGTTTTCATCTGCTTTAAAATGTAATTACTATAATGTAGTGTGTTAATGATTTCCCTGGTATTTCTTTTCTGTTTCATTGTTATTTTTTATAGGAAATCGAAAAAGTTGTGGCACCAGCTCGTTTTTGCTATGCTAGAAATGGCATATGTAAATTCATATATTGCATATGTGGAGATGCGAGAGAACATGTTGCCCTGGAATATTGAAGTCGCATAACTAAAGAACTGCTAACAAGATCGACACCTAAAAAAAAAAAATAGTTTTTTTAACCATTTCAGGAGCAAAGCATTTTATATTATAAAGTGTTGAAATAAATGATTGGCACCGGAATTTGCCAAACGATTTATTTGCAAATAAGAAAAAGCCTATATCTATTATATATATAAAATCCAAACGGAAATTTCGTTCCGAACGCCGAGATTTCGAGTTCTACCGCATGGATTTTTACGGAACTTATACCGTTAGATAGGTATCGTTCCGGGGAAGGTTTTAAGCTATAACACATCATTCTACCTAGATTAGTTATAGAATTATTACGGAAAATTCTGTTATATTGGACTTTTGTTACTTCATATTTCCTTAAATATCTGGGCTCCTATTGGTCGTAGAGCTTAGATCTCGCGCCAAAAGTAGCTCCGAAGCACCCAAGAAAACTTTTCCCCGCGATTATTTTGCCGTCTTCCGATTTCCTCTAACTCTATTAGGGGCCCGCGTAGGGCCCTTTTAAAATATTTTTCGTAGTAATTTCAGCAATTATCTTAAATTATTGGTTAAGACCGCCACCCTCCCGATTCATGTATCTACGGAAAGGTTGTATGAAGGAGTTTCGTTCAGATACGCTTTCGTTAAGAATAGAGTGCGCTCCCTGGTGGTGGAATGTGGAACTAACATAACGCGATATTGTTAAAATTAGGAAATCTAACAATGCGATCTGTTTTAAACTTTGAGATAGTTCATAACACATAATCTATTATCTATTCTAATATATATATATATATATAATCTATTATCTATTCTATTATCTATTATATATATAAAATCCAAACGGAAATTTCGTTCCGAACGCCTAGATTTCGAGTTCTACTGCATGGATTTTTACGGAATCTACACCGTTAGATAGGTATTGTTTCATTGAAGGTTTTAAGTTATAACACATTATTCTACCTATATTAGTTTTAGAATTATGACGGAAAATTCTGTTATTTTGGGCGATAAGGTTACCATTTTATTTCTTGGCGAAATTCATCGTTGATAAAAAAAAAAAAAAAATTGAAACGGCTATTAAACCTCGAAAAATAAAAGAAAAACTGTTACTAATTTTATTTAAATGAAAAAAAAAGAAAAAAAGAAGAAGAAAATCCGTTTTAATGAGTGATAATATTAAAAAACGGAAACATTTAATCAAAACCTGAAAGAAATATTTGTAATGCTTAAAAATTAATTTAATAAGAAATATTACACTTGATACGCAATATTTGGCTCTTTATCGCTTGCGTTAGATATGGAAACGAATCTGAAAATTTGATTAGATGAAATTTTAACGACATTTTCTTTCTGTTCTGTTCTTTTCTTTTTTTTTATATCTAATTGTCCCATCACGTGACTTATAGAAGAAACAAGCAGATGTAATTGTGAGTCACATGTGTAATTACTATTTGTTTCTTTACAATTTTTTATTTTTCTTTTGTCGCCAAACAATGTGATTTTAAGCCAAAAATGCATAAGCGTGACATTAGCTTGAGGATGTTCTCACAAATGGTGTTTTTTTAGGTGAAAGAGATAATTTTTTGAGTACATTTTCATATTCAATTGTAACTTATATAGATATCAGTTAATATTTTAAAAATGGAATCGAATACTTAACTTTCAGTGTGAATTTCTGCCACACATACATATTGCAAAATAATTTCATACTTTTTAAAATGTTTTTCGCCATAATTCCGAAAGCATGTGATATTTATAAACTCGAACTCAGATCAACGAATATTACCCATTTTATTTAAGCAAATATTATCTATTTTCTCAAGTCATTTCGCCAATTTCATTTATAGGAAAATTCACAGATTCGAAATCTAGGAAATAAAGATAATTTTTAAGGAAATTTATGTTTTAATACGTTATTACTATGGAAAAATTCAACATTTTGAAAAAAAAAATTACAAGTCTTTTGTAATTCGTCATTTCTTCTTCGTCTTTCTTCGTACTTTCTCCTCTGTTATGTAATATTTCAAATGATATTGGACTAATTTTCGATCATCGATTCACCGCAAAATCGCATATCTAATATAGTATATAAAATAAAGTCTGGATTAGGGGACTCATTAACGCACAGCGCAAACTACTGACCCTAAAATCTTGAAAATCGTGGTAAAAATACTTCTTATGACATAAACTTCTGCTAAGAAAGTATTTTCTAAAGTGTCACCCCTAATGGTTTTTGCACGGGGAGGGGAAAAAATCGAATATCAAAATTATGCGTCAAATGATAGCATATTTTAATGTAGTTTTGTATGCTGAATCGAATGCTACCAAATAAATTTTTATAAGTCCAACAGTTCATGACACATTTCATATTTTTCTAATTTGGCGGTGTCTTTGGCATCTAAACCTCAAAATATCTATCATTACATCCGTTACTCTAGCAACGGAAAAAATTCAAATCAACCCTTTTGGCTAAAAAATAAAAACGGCTCTATGAGTTTGAAATAAAAATGCAAGCATCTTATTTTTTTTTTTTAAATAGGGATTTTATGTAAAATAAAAGGGAAAAAATTACTGAGAATTTAGCGTTATAAAACAAAAATGGAAAAGGTACTGCTTAGATATTCCGTCGATCAAAAATCTATCGTCAAACTATAAGATTAAATGCCAATAATGGTTGATCGTAAATATAAAATTCACTTGAATTTAAACAAACTACACGTGTTTGCGTCATCAAGTGATTTTAATTTTGACGTTTTATTTGTATTTTTATTAATGTTATACTAATTTATTTGTTATTTCGTTATTTAAAATAAAGATTATGTCAATTTATATAATTTGGCGAATGGTTTGGCGATTTATATAATTTGGCGAAATGGGTCGACGGGATTACAAGTAGTACCAATGAAAATATTTAAGTACGAAAGCAATGTTTGTAACGACTTAAAAATTATTTTCATATATATAAACTCGTTTTATGGCGTCAGATGCCGTCATCCGAAGAATCTACAAGAGTCTTTTTCCATTTTTTTCCGGTCATAGGTTCCTCAATGAAAGAAATTGGAATTGGAATAATATTGTGCGATTTATAAATTGCTCCTCGATAAGAAGAAAAAAAATGGGTACATTTATAACAACCGTGCGCACATCTCGCTGATAGCATTTTTAAAATTCCCAGTAGCAGTAGTTACATTTTGCGTATGTAAATTAAAAATATTTTTTTGCTTTTAATTATGGCATTATTTTCTGTTATTGTTTATCTTTTCAGTTTTTTAAATGAAATTAGTATAAGGCATGCATTTTAAATTAAATGAGTGAAAGGTTTGTGTTTTAAATGAAAATAATAAAATAAGAATATAGTATGAAAACAATCTTTATTGATTTATTACCTGTGCCCGGCTGACATAAAAGTATCACAAAAGCCACATATTCACTTTTCTTTGAGTAGTTGCTCATGAGAATTCAAGTTAACCTTCCGTAATCGGATACTTCACATATTGGTGTATTAGCTTTAATGTTGAAAGCATCGTTTTTGTTTGAAGCGAAAACTTTACTATAAATTCTATTACACAAAATCGCATCATCATCATCTACTATATATTTACAACGGAAATTTGTATTTCATTCCGATTGTTTATAATACTTTCGTAGGATATACCGCAATTAGTTAGGTAATAATTTTGGAAAGGTTTTAGTGTATACATATTGTTCAAGGGTACTTAGTTATAGAGCAACAGTAAAAGTTCAAAAATTAAGTGAACCTGATTATGAAAGTTTAGCCTTTTTAAAAAAATCTACAGAACATATTTTGTTACAAGTGGCCCTGCTGCATGACTTTTAGGAATGGTGTTAGTATATACGATTTCATTATATGTTGATTAGTTACAGAGGTATTAATTCCTGTTGTCATAACGGTCTCATTACCCGACCATAAGTGCGCTATTTTTAATCAACTAAAACAATTACTTCTTAATTGCTAAATTTTGTCCAACGCTTAAGATAACATTATATCGCAATGGCGTTCGCATCGTTTTCAGTAATGTGCAAGGTCAAGCTGAAGATCCATATTGTTTAAAATACAAGTTCAAATTCACCATTTAGTTTAATCCAAGGTTCATTTGGAAATATTGACCAGCGCAGCGGGCATAACCTGCTAGTCTATATATATAAAAGAAAGTCTGGATTTTGTATTAATCAACGCGCAGCCAAAACTACTGAACCTAAAATCTTTAAAATCGGGGCAAAAATACTTCTTATGATATAGAGTGCCGCTAAGAAAGGATTTTCCTAAATTCCACCCCTAAGGGGGGTAAAAAAGAGAACGAACTTTTAATAAATTCCTTTAAAATCTGATTTTATAGTTATTTTTAAACTGATAACATATTTTGGTGTATTTTTGCATGCTGAATCGAATGGTACTAACTAAATTCTTTTAAGCCCAATAGTTCGAGAGATATTTCGTATTTTTCTAATTTGGCACTATCTTTGGCGCCAAAACCTGAATTTTTCAAGTGATAATTTCTGAAAACTCATTCTTTTCATTCTGTTACAATAGCAAGGGAAAAAATTCTAATTGAATAATTTTTTAACCAATCCTTTTGGATAAATAAAAACAACTTCGTGAATTCGAAAAAATAATTCAAACGCCTCAAAAACTAAAACTAAATAAAAACAAACAAACCTGTGGTACTTTTTCGTTCTAATTTTCGTCGCGATACCATGCCAAAATGTATGGTATCACGCCATTTATTTCAACCCTAATCGTGCAAACGATTTTTATTGCAAGCCGTGCCACACATTAAGATTTGCTAATTATTGAATGTGAATATTTTTATGCAGGAAATTTTTTGATGGAATTTATTTTATTCCATCATAATCTCGCAAAACTTTTTAATTTGCTATTTTTTGAATAGAAAATATTTATTACTGATACTGATATAGATTTTATCATTTCGCAGTTATATGATGATGAGGAAGCAACAATAATTCATTTATTAATTATTCATTTATTCATTTATTATTTATTAATTCATTATTTCAGAAGTTAGGAATTTATATATAAAAATATTTTGTTCAAAAAACCATGAATGTCTTCATTGAAAGAATGAAATGTTTTCTGCAATGTGAGACATACGTATTACGTACGCCATGCTTCAGTAGTAAAAGACATTTACAATTTCAAGACTGCAGTTTAAATTGACTATATTTTATTACTTGCAAAATATTTATTTATTCTTATATTTTAAATATTTATTCTGGTACCCGTCGACCAATTTCGCCAAATTACATAAATCGTCAAACCACTCGCTAAATTATACAAATTGACATAATTTTTATTTTAAATAACGAAAGAACAAATAAATTAGTATAACATTAATAAAAATACATTTAAAAAGTCGAAATGAAAATCACCTGATGACGTAAATGCGTGTAACTTGCTTAAAGTCAAGTGAATGTGACATTTACGATCAACCATTATTGGCATTTAATCTTATAGTTTGGCAATAGATTTTTGGTCGGCGGGATAACCAAGTAGTACCATTGTTTTTATTGATTTAAAAAAAATGGTAGGTCAAAGTCTGTAATTTTCAAAAGTTATATTTTTTAAATGCTCATTTTTTATCATTTTTTTTTCAAATGTATCATTTCATTTTTGTGCCAACTGTTACGCTTGGTGACAATGGTGATGGCATAACAGGGAAATACCAAAACAGTTACTGATTTTATTTCAAATGTAAAGAAAAAAGGTTTAATGAGCAATAAATATTGCAAATATGACTATAACTCAGATTCTACTGAACAGAATTTTGTAGAATTTACACTGTTAAATAATAAATTTGGTTTATAAATGGTTTAATGTAAAAACCATCATTCTAAGTTGCTACGGGAGTTCTAAAATTAGGTGAACACGATTATGAAAGATTTCAAGTCAACTTATTAAATGCACAGTAAGTTGGATAATATTTCAGGGATTTTTTCTATATTTATCGTATCATTCAGTGTTATTTAGTTACTGAGCTATGCGGGAAAAGTTCTCAGTGGTACAGTAAAGAAAATTGGAAGATATACGCTACAGAGATAGGGTATACTAGAGAGTATATATGGTATAGTTATGGAAGTTGAGCTGAGTTCCTTAAAAAATTCAGAATGATGCAGTATATACCTACCCCTACTTCCCAGAGAGTTCTATAATCAGGTTAACGCAATTATGAAAGTTATGTTTAACTATCTTAATATATATATAATACAAAGAGAAATTTCATTCCGGCCGCTTATACCTTGAGTTCTGCAATAGATTTTGACGGGACTTGCATTGTTTGTTAGATAATTTTTCAGGAAAGATGTTAGTATAAAACACAAAGTTCTACGTTGCTTAGTTAAATAATTATGGGGAAAGTTCTAAATCAGATGAACCCAATTTTGAAAGATTTGCTTTTTTTAAAGGTTCCACTGAATGAATTTTTATGGGATTTACACTGTTAATTAGATCATTTTTAGGGAAGGTTTCGGTATATTTTCCAGTTTGAAAGATTCTGCTATAAGTGGATTTCGATGAAATTTGATCGGTTAGTTAATTTTTCAGTGAATGTTTTAGTATAAAGCACATATCATTTGCTGTTGCTTGGTTGTTAGGTTGCTTGATTGTAGAATTATAGATGAAAGTTCTAGAATCAGGCGAACCCAATTATTATGAACGATCAGCCTTTTCAATAAGTCCAATTAACATATTCTGATGAGACTTGCATTGATAATTTTTCATGAACGCTTTTAGTATATTAAATATTGGTCTATTGTTCTTTACCGAATCCTACACTAACAGATCAACTAAAGAAATTGGTCCTTAACAGTCTAAATTTTGTATGACTCAATAAAAGATATAATAGCGTAATGACATTCATATTGCTTTCAGCAATTCGGTTAGATACACCAGGTAAATGTCCATATTGCTTTAAAACGCACAATCAAATTCACAGATATATTTTGTTTCATTCAAGATTTCTTTAGAAAAACCGACCAGCGTAGCGGGCGAAGGCGGCTAGTTTCGTATATTTATAAAATCGAAAACATTTTCTGGTGCCAGTTGAAATACCTTGTGCTTTTTCTGTTACGATATTTTAGTCATAGTATACTGACGGTACTTTAAAGTACCACTTTAATTAACTACCTCTAAATAATTAAATTTCTCACGGGTGAGTATTTTTTTATGTTCATCCTTTAATTTTCAGTGTAATAACTGAGAAAAAAAATATTACATGAAAAATATTGCAGTAGATCATAATGCCGTAGATAAAGGGTCAAAGTAAGGAACGAACTGAAGGCTGCCATGTTTGGTGTGGCAATCGTTTCTTATAAGGAATGGCATTGTTGACATGAATTCCCTTTTGTCTGACTGTCACATGTTCTTGATTCCACTCGTGAAAATATATTCAAATTGTCATATAATGTATATGTGCTAGTGACGTTTACTTTGTCATGTTCGGTATTGAAAATGAAATATGTGACACTTACAGTTCGTTAACAGATACACAAAAATAATTTCCTTTACATTGCGTTCAATGGCCAAAAACCGATTGCTGTGTATTTTTGTAAATTTACACTATTGAAAATCTGTAACAATTGATATACTTTCTGAAGTGCACTACAAGATGTTTATTTTAAAATGCGGTGTACATAAAATTCACCGTTCATTTATAGGGACGCAGAAAAAAATTCGATTACAGAATGAACATTTATGAACAATAAGTGATGTATGTGTGTTTTCAGATGTAATAACTCTTTTTAAATCAAACTTTGTATTTTGCATGTTATTTGGTGTGCATAAATTCACGAGATCATACACATGGTTCCATAAAATATCTCAAGTACATTTCCGTTAATAGAGGGAAATTGCTGAAGTGGAATTTTCAACTGTGCTATGTTTTCTCTAACTGAACTAAACTGTAGTACTATATAGTATGTATGTCGTAGGCTAATTGAAAAATCCGGCTCTTTGCAAAGAGCCGGGCTAATTGGAGAATCCATGTCCCTTTTTCCAATTAGCCTGATATTTTTCAGGCTTATTGCAAAGAGCCAAAAAGCGTTAGGCTAATTGAAAAATGACCATTATCCGATCAGGGTGATATTTTTAGATCACAGGCTATCAAAGACTGAGAGCTTATGTGCCCGCCGATTCTGTATGTACGTGTGTACGAACGTACGTATGTACGTAACGCGATAACTCTTGATAGAAATATCCGATTTGCTGCAATTTTTTTTCTACACTGTTAAAAATTTTGCAGCATTCTGGCAGGTCATTCGACCGTTTTTCGAAAAAACGGTTTCATAACCATAATTTAACTATATTCTGACAATAAAAGGGTCAATAATATGGTCATAATAGTGTTAAATTACGGTGACTTTGAACATTTTCGGAAAAAACGGTCAAATGACCTGCCAGAATGCTGCAAATTTTTAACAGTGTAGGTTCATTCAGATAAGCTGCTTCCCTGATTAGTTTTTGGGGTTCATTGGTTAAGGATAAAGGGAGAAAACGGGGGCTACCCTCCCCCCTTAATTTATATAAATGGGTTTTTCATGCAGAAATATGCGATTTGCTATAAATTTGGTATACCGGTTAATTATGTTAAGCAGCTCCCCTGATTACATTTGGAAGATCATTATTAGGTATAAAGGGGGGAAAGGGGGCAATTACCTCTCCCCTTAATTTAGATAAACGCATTTTTCATGTAGAATTATTCGATTAGCTCTAATTTGGTATACTGGTTTATAATGTTAAGGAGATGGCTTGATTAAATTTGGAGGTTCATTACTTAAGTATAAAGGGAGGAAGGGGATTAGATCCCCCCCCCCCTTAATTTAGATAAATTGGTTTTTCATGCAGTTATTCGATTTGCTCCAAATTTCGTATACCGGTTTATTATGTTAAAGAGCTTCCCTGATTAGATTTGCAGGTTCATTAGTTAAGTATAAAGGGAGGAATGGGGGGCTAGACCCCCCTCCCTTAATTTAGATAAATGGGTTTTTTATGCAGAGTTATTCGATTTGCTTAAAATTTCGTATACCGGTTTATTATGTTAAGGAGCTGCCTTGAATAGATTTGGAGAATTATTGGTTAAGTATAAAAGAGGGACAGGGGCTAGTGTCGCCTTAATTTAGATAAATGGGTTTTTCATACAGAATTATTCGATTTGCTTCAAATTTGATATACCAGTTTATTACGATATGGCTCCCTTCATTTGATTTGGAGGTTCATTGGTTAAGTATAAAAGAGGGAAAAGGGGGTAATTGCCCATCCCTTTAAGTTAGATAAATGGGTTTTCATGCAGAATTATCTAATTTAGTTTAATTTTTTTTTCTAGGTTCATTCTAATAAGGAGCTTTTCTGATTAGATTTGAAATTTCATTGGTTCAGCATAAAGGAAGAAATTGGGGAGCTAATACCCCCCCCCCCCCCCCTTAATTTAGAGAAATGGTTTTTTCATGCAGAATTATCTGATTTGCTTCAAATTTGGTATACCAGTTTACTATGTTAAGTAACTTCCCTGATTATATTTGGAGGCTGTTTGGTTAAATAGAAAGGGGGCAACGGGGACTAATCCCTTCATTTATTTTTCGAGGGCATTATTCTTTGAAATAAGAGTATAATATACAATTAGTGTGAATAGCCTGTGAACTCAATGCCATTAGTTTAACTGGGCAATTTTCTTTTTATTAGGTTTATTAACGCATAACCCTACCCAAACCCAAAAATAAATTATAACAGACAGTACCCCGGTCTGAGCAAGACAAAATAATTTCAGTCTACATGCAACCCGACCCGAACCTGAGAGTTCCATTTGAAAAAACCCGAAATCCCCAACCAAATCTGATAACCGACAAAAATATTCCAAAGATCCATAACCGGATCCGAACAAGACAAATTAGTTTCCGTGGACACGCAACGCTACCAAAACCTAAAAATTCCATTCGAAGTCAACCTGAAACCCGTCCCGAACCAAATCTTAACCGAAAAAATTATTCCAAAGAACTATAACCCGATGCAAGCCAGACAAAATAATCTCCGTCCACCGGCAACTCGATCCGAACTTGAAAGTTCCAATTGAACTCAATACGAAACCTGGTTGCGGTCGGTTTTCGGGTTCACTTAAAATGGAACCTTCAAGTTCGGATCCGGTTGAAAAAAAATTAAACTACATTAGATAATTTTCCATGAAAACCAATTTATCTAAATTAAGGGGGGGGGGGGAAAGAATTGCCCCCCTTTCTCCCCTTTTATACTTAACCAATGAACCTTCAAATCAAATGAAGGAAGCCATATCGTAATAAACTGGTATATCAAATTTGAAGCAAATCGAATAATTCTGTATGAAAAACCCATTTATCTAAATTAAGGAGACACTAGCCCCTCTCCCTCTTTTATACTTAACCAATAAATCTCCAAATCTAATCAAGGCAGCTCCTTAAACTAATAAACCGGTATACGAAATTTGGAGCAAAGCGAATAACTCTGCATGAAAAACCCATTTAACTAAATTAAGAGGGGGGGGGGTCTAGCCCTCCTTTCCTCCCTTTATACTTAACTAATGAACCTCCAAATCTAATCAGGGAAGCTCCTTAACATAATAAACTGGTATACGAAATTTGGAGCAGATCGAATAACTCTGCATGAAAAACCCATTTATCTAAATTAAGGGGGGGGGGGCAGTCTAGCCCCCCTTTCCTCCCATTATACTTAACTAATGAACCTCCAAATCTAATCAGGGAAGCTCCTTAACATAATAAACTGGTATACGAAATTTTTGGCAAATCGAATAATTTTGCATTAAAAACCCATTTACCTCAATTAAGGGTGGGGGTAGCCCCCCTTTCCTCTCTTTATACTTAACTAATGAACCTCCAAATCTAACCAGGGAAGCTCCTTAATATAATAAACCGGTATACCGAATTTGGAGCAAATCGGATATTTCTATCAAGAGTTATCGCGTTACGTACATACGTACACACGTACATACAGAATCTTCGGGAACATAAGCTCTCTGGCTTTGATAGCCTGTGAGCTAAAAATATCACCCTGATGTGATAATAAGTAGTCATTTTTCAATTAGAATAACGCTTTCTAGGCTCTTTGCAATAAGCCTGAAAAATATCAGGCTAATTGGAAAAAGGAGATGGATTCTCCAATTAGCCCGGCTCTTTGCAAAGAGCCTAGGCTGTTTGCAAAGAGCCGGATTTCTCAATTAGCCTACGACATATATACAAATCTATAGATCATAAACACAGCTGCAGAAGAGAATTTGAATATTTTATCGCGTAATGTTGTGAATTGCTGAAGTTGCGTTTTCAAATGTGTTATGGGTTATCCAAATTGTTTACTTAAGCATTGTATTTTATTATTAAACAGTGAAGTCTATAACAATACTCTAAATTTGTTGGAAATGTTTTATAATCTATGCTTAACACATAATTTCCCTTCTTGCTTTATATAGAAATAATGTTTAATTCATAAAAAATAAAATGTATAGAAAATCATAAAAATGACATTTTATCATTTTTCACAGAAATTGGTTCGATTTTAATTTATAAATTCTTAATTTAATTCCAGTCATTTATTAAATTTAAAATAAATCTTTAATTAATTATTATTAAGGTGTTTTGTATCTTTTAAACTCGTCGAAAATCGGCAAAAGCATTGAAAGTTTGAATTAGTGTACCTTCATTAATTTTTTATGTATAAACATGAAATTTTGAGGTTTTATTAAGCGAATTGTGCTTTTTAATGTAATACCACTAGAAACTCGCTAGTGTTTTACAGAATTTGTGTATTGTTGAAATAAAAACAGTTCTTTTTTTTTAACTCCGTAAGTCATTGCGCGTGTCATATCTTGAGAACGTTTGTATGGATTGTTTTGAAATTTGGTGTGGATAGAAAGTAAGTATGTGTGTTTAAAATGATCTACTTTTAAGTAATTACAGTGGTAATATTTTTAGTTATAATCATTTTTATTCATTAAAAAATGTAAATTTTTAATTTTTTTTTTTTTTTTTACAAAAATAATTTTTTACGTAGTTAATGAAATACTTTTTACTTAAGAGTAGAGCATTTTAAACTCACACATTTGCTTAATATGTACACCAAATTTCATAGCAATTCATACACACGTTCCCAAGATATCATGCGCGCAATGAGTGAAAAAAAAGAGCTGTTTTAATTTCAACAATACCGAACTTCTATATAAGATTAGTCAATTTCTAATGGTAGCATATTACAAAGCACAATCTGTTTAATCAACATTCAAAATTTCATTTTTATACACAAAAATATTTTGAATATAGATTAATTGAAACTTTGAATTTTTTCGGTTATTTTCACAGCGTTTAAAAGGCACAAGACCCCTTAAAGCGTTGCAGTCTTCCAGAAAGTTTCTGCACGCCCTATGCGGGTATAAATAACACGTGTTACAATGGTAGCTTAAAAACGATTTCAAGGGTGTATAAATTGAATTGTACTCTGTTACACACAAAACTGCGTATCTCTATCGTGTAAAATCATCACCAATCTAGCATAGTTTTACTTTTAACCCACAATGCACCAAATAACGTATCCATAGCAACATAAAATAAGAGTTTCTTGGTGCAATAATTTATATTTCGCATCACGTATGTGACTGTTTCAGAGTACTCTGTTGTCGAAAAGAACTGTTGATATATTCTCAGGCCATTCACACAGGCCAGTGCTGGAAGTTTTATGATTTTAGAAATATTTACATTGGAGACTCTGGAACTGGTGGATGCTTAAAAATAACTCAAAAGAACTTCCTTGTCCGAATAACCTCATTTGTGACATTAATTTGGAGAAATGCTTGTCGCTTCACACCATCCTTAATATTTGAAATCATAAGCATGAACTAAAATGTCAGGTTTTTGACGTTAATGAGCGTGTGACTAATTAAGGTTACTGTTAATTAATTTTATTTTTAATTTTTTTATCGAATTTTGTATGCATATTTCTACGTACTTGTCTCTTTCTGGGTGCTTCCGTTAGATAAATATTTTTCTTATCTTGGGGATTGGAATGAGTGATTACATTCATATCGCTATTGTATAAAATGTTCCATCGTTTAACAAAATACAAGATTCCTTCTCTATATGACGATGTGGATAAAGTGAATAAAGGAAGTCCTTGGGAACCCCTAGTCAATGACCAAGCAAGGAAAAGAAGTGCGGGTAGATTATGTGAATTCCTTGATTTTACAGTGGATGACACGTATTTTCTCTCAAAGCAAGAAGTTGAGAGAGAGAGAGAGAATTAGTCTTGTCTGGAGTCTCGCGTGTAGAGGTTGACGTTGTTGAGCGGTGTGTTAGAGATGAAAGTGTTTCTCAGGAAGGTCGTGAATCGTGGGAAGTACCGCATATGTAAGGGGAAATACCTGTATGGTTATCCCGTAAACCTAACTAATTACGATAAACTGAGAAGGCAATAGCGTTTTTTAAGAATATTACCCAGTATATAGATATGTATAACTTACAAGGAGAGGGCCAACCTTGTTAATCACAGATTTTGATTATTTTAATATATGTTGTAGGGTAGACACCCCATAGTGTCAGGTTCAACGGATTTTATCCAATGCCCTATAGTTCTTGAAAAACCAGGGGATCTAATATTAGTAGACAACTTAAATACTTACTTCGCAACAAAAATGACAGGTTAGTCGTAGCTCAGTTGGCATGGCGTTTGCCGGCTGATCCGAGGGCCCGGGTTCGATACCTGAATGCGCTACATTTGTTTTTGTTTTATAAATATAGTTGTAATTATAATTTAATAATTTCAATTAAAAATTTTAACATCAAACATTAATTATAATGTTAACAAACTTAAATTTATCATTTCTTATTTGTAAACTATTATTTCTCAACCATTAAATAGGTTTAAAAAGAAATTGGATCTATTATTGAATGATAAAAGTTTCAAAATCGTGATAAATTCGGTTGTGGTGCCATCTAGTTATGATAAAAAAAAGGAATATTCAAATAAATTAAAAGCAGAAAAAAGATAAAGGGGGAAGCAAAATAATTGAAAGCGCAAGCATACTTATTACAAATTTAAAAATCTTTAATATGCAAAAAATCGGTTGTAATTTAATTCTGATGCTAATTTTTAATATGATTATGCTTGTTACTTTAAAAACAGAATAATATTATCTCATTGACTTTGTTACTGATCGTAATTAAAATCTCCCGTACGAGGGAGCTGTGTCAGCGCCGTAATTTTATTTATTATTCCAATCGTCTGTGTGTTGACGATAGATTGTAATTTAGTTACTAGTGAGTGGAAACACTGAATTTTTTTTGTTGTTGTTATTGAAATAATGGAATGTTTGACTTGGAAACGGCCAGAGAGACTGTTTCACTCTTAACAATTATTGTTTTAAAATAAAGAAATATACAGTTCACTGCGAAGAGTTCCTTAAAAATGGTGTCATTGAGTAACTTATTGTTTTATTCTTAACAAAATTTGGTCCGTCGAGGCCAAAGTAAACGGATTTATCGTTTGCTTTTAGAGTCAAGAATCAGCGACGAGACTTGGTTTCTTCGAATAAGGTAGGACTTTTTCTTTAACATGTCTACTGAATTAAAAAATAGTTTGACAAAAAAAAGAGTTTTAAAATGTAAAATTACTAAATTTGTGAGTGAAATTAAATTAAGTGACTCTGATGAATGCTCTTTAGAACTTGTAAATACGAAATGTGATCAATTCAATACAGAATTGAAAGAAATGTTTGATAAAATTTATTCATTGTGCGATGAAGAGGAAATTGATAAATATATCGATGAACAATCATCGATTGAAAAAGAGTTAGATGAAACTTGGTTAAAAATTAAAAGAGCGAAACAAAAACAAATAAATGTTCTTAATGAATCAAAGCCGAAACAAGAGAATAGTGTAACGGAAGTTCGACTTCCCACGATTAATCTACCTTCTTTTAGTGGAAACGTACAGGATTGGATATATTTTAGTGATCTTTTTAAATCTAGCGTTCACAATAATAGCGCACTTTCGGGTGCTCAAAAGTTATCATATTTGAAATCTTCGCTTCATTCTGAAGCTGCAAAAGTTGTACAAAGTATATCGATTTCAGATGATAATTATCAAACAGCGTGGTCCTTATTAGAGAAAAGATATTCCAATAAAAGACAACAAGTGTTTGCTCACATTAAAAAATTAATGTCCATTAATTCAATACAAAGTGAAACACCTAGTGCTATTCTTAATTTAGCAGATACCGTCAGTGAATGTATCAGATCTCTAGAAATTCTCGATCAAAAAATTGAAGGGTTTGCGGATACAATAATAACTTATATATTGTGGCAGAAATTAGATGGGTCCACAAAATTATGGTTTGAACGTGAACAAAAAAAAGACGAGCTACCAAAATTAAAAGAATTAATCGAGTTTTTAAAAAGACAAGCGAGAACACTGCAAGTTTCCAAACCTCTTATAAATAACGTAACTCCTAAACGCAATGCTCAACAACGAATCACTAGTATGGTATCTACATCTAATGGTAAAAACTCAAAAACATTTAAATGTGTTAAATGTCAAAGTAATGAATTCCACGGTTATCACAAATGTCCATAATTCTTAATTCTTTCAGTGGCTTCTAGATATGAATTCGTAAAGAAAAATAATATTTGTTTTAACTGTTTAAAATTCCACTCGGTTAGAAATTGTAAATCTACTTATTCTTGTCAGAAATGTATGAAAAAACATTCGAGTTTACTGCATTTCGAGAATGAAAATGAAAAGCAAATTCAAAACAGCGATAGAAAAAATGAATTTATTTCAAAACCCGAGGTCAGTGATTGCAATACCCAAAACCAGAATCAAATCGTAGCGCATTCAAATCTAGACCCGAATGCTGCAACATTTCACATTTCTAACGAAAGAGTATTTTCAGGTACATCTGTTTGTGAGATGAATTATTTAAGTTCTGGCATCTTATCAACTGTCATTGTTTATATTAAAAATAAATTTGTGAATTTAAGCCGTTAAGAGGTTTGATTGATGCTGGATCAATGAGTAATTTCATTACGATTCCGTGTGCTGATTATTTAGGAATTAAGAAAGAAAAAATAAAAGTTGCGGTTTCAGGAATAAATGGCATCTCCGTGAATATTAACTCCAAGGTAAAAGCATTAATTTCGAACAATTCAAATTTTATGGCGGAAATAGAACTTCTTTGTGTAACAAAAATATCGGATACTATTCCAGTAAATCGGATTAACGTTCCAACAGAACATTACCTTAATAACATTAAATTAGCGGATCCAGAATTTTACAAACCTGGAAGAATTCATGTTCTTTTGGGAGCTCAAATATTTTATGATCTTTTAGAAGTCGGTCGAATTGAAGTCCCCAATTCTAATTTAAAATTCCAAAACTCGGTATTTGGATTCATTGCCTGTGGAAGCGTATTAAATCCTGACAATCAAATTACGCAAAATACTCATTGTGGGCTTGTTTGTAACTATGAAGATTTGACAAAAGAAGTTCGAAAATCTTTCAGTTAGAAACATTAGGGATAAAAGACGATCCCACATGTACTGACGAAGATAGAGCATTAGAAATATTCGAAAAATCTGTATCTTATAAAAATAAACGTTACGAAGTTACCTTACCATGGAAAAAAGATTGGCGAGAAATGAACGACAATTTCAAAATAGCCAATAAAAGACTAAACTGTCTTAAAGTAAAAATGAAGCGAAAATTAGAGCTTCGTGCTCAATATTGTGAGACTTTGAAAGATTATGAAAATAAAGGAATCATAGAAAAAATAACGGAAAAGCACAAGCCAGTGGAGAAACCACTTTTTTATCTTCCACATCAACCTGTCTTTAGACAAAGCCTGACAACAAAAATGAGAGTAGTCTTCGATGCCTGCTCACACGATGTTGGCGAATTATCGTTAAATGATTGTCTTTGGCCAGGTCCAAATCTTAATCCAAACATATTCGATCTACTTATCAATTTTAGATTAAACAAAATAGCATTGATAGGTGATATAGAAAAGGCCTTTCTGCAGATATCCCTAGCGGAGAAAGACAGAGATGCAGTGAGGTTTTTATGGATTGGAGATAGAGGTATATCGCTTCAACCGAGTTCTTTTTGGTATGAATGCTTCACCGTTTCTTCTTGCTGCTACTCTAAGAAAACATATCAAGAAATTTCAAGTTAGATATCCTACAACAACAAAGTTATTAGATAGGTGCCTCTACGTAGATGATTTCATCGCTGGTGCTGACAACTTGCAAGATGCGTTAGAAATCTCTCGAAATGCTGTTTATATTATGAGCGAGGCAAGTATGAAACTCAGAAAATGGTCAACTAATGATAACGATTTGATGGAGCAATGGAAACAAGAAGGGTTTGATACTCAGCCTTTACATAACCCAATTGAATTAGGATTTGACTCAACAAAGGTTCTAGGAATGTCTTGTCATACGAGCGAAGATTGCTTTATCGTAGATGTAAAAGGCTTATTAGAAATTTTATCAAAAAATGAAAACACCAAGCGCTTCATCCTGCGTGCTATTGGAAAAATATTCGACCCTCTTGGCTTGCTCACTCCTTATACTATTCGCATGAAATGCCTATTTCAAGATCTGTGGTTGAGGAAAATTGCTTGGGATGAAGATCTACCAATAGATGTTAAAGAAAAGTGGCTTCAATGGTGTTCTGAGATCCCACGCCTCTCCGACCTAAAAATTCCAAGAATTGTGCTAAATTCAACGAAAGAAGAAAATTCAGATGTGGTAGAGATTCACTGTTTCTGCGATGCTAGTAAGAAAGCCTTCGGCACTGTCATATATCTCAGAATTGTAAAAGAAAAGGCTATTGAAGTTAACTTTGTGATTTCAAAAAGTAGAGTTACACCTCTTAAAAAAATCACTTTACCAAGATTAGAGCTATTGGGATCTTTACTTGCTGCACGACTAGGTAATGCAGTCAAGAAAATAGTAGATCATAAGAAGCCATCAGATGTGTTCTTCTGGACAGACTCGAAAATCACTTTGTACTGGATTAGAGGTTCTAGTAAAAGATGGAAATCATTCATAGCGAATCGTGTCAACGAGATTCAATCTTTGACTGACTCCAATTCGTGGTTTCATTGTCCGGGAAAGTCTAATCCAGCCGACCTCCTTACCAGAGGCGTCAGTGTTGATATGCTCTTAGAAAAGGATTTGTGGTTTAAAGGTCCCCCTTTTTGAGAGAAACTGTTCTCCCAACTAATGACTGCAACATCCAAAATTCGCCAGATGACTATTCTGATGAACTAAAGAAAACAGTTAAATGTGAAAATGATAACTCTTTAGTTACTCTAGCTATTTATCATCAAAATTATTTATTAGATTATATTATTAGTGTTAGTAATAATTATATAACTATCATTCGTATTTTATGTTATGTGCTTAGATTTATTCATAACCTTCGAAATGTTAATAGAGTGAAAGATCATCTTACTTCTAAAGAATTGAATGCTGCAGAATTATCACTGATAAAGATGGTTCAACAAAGTGAGTATCAGGAAGAAATAAAATGTCTTCAGAAAGGTAATTCAGTACCAAATAAAAGTAAACTAAATTCTTTAAATTGTTTCTTAGATGAAAGTAATATTTTAAGAGTTGGGGGTAGATTGGGTAACTCATATTTGACAACAAATGAAAAACATCCTATGGTTCTGCCAAGTAAGCATCCCCTTACTTTAATTATTGTAAGATATTTTCATTTAAAGTATTTACATGTAGGATCACAAACATTGTTGTACCATATTCGTCGTAAATTTTGGATAACTAATGGTAGAAACATCTGTCGCAAAATAACATATGAATGTGTCACTTGTTTTAAAAACAAACCTGTATTAGCGAGTCAAGTTATGGGTGACTTGCCCAAAGAGCGTGTTACACCTTCATTTCCATTATTGGAACTGATTATTGAGGCCCTTTTTACATTAAATTCAAAAATCAAAGGAAAGGTACATATAATAAAGTGTATGTATGTATATTCGTTTGTCTCTGCACCAAAGCTATTCATCTAGATTTCGTTTCAGATCTCACTTCTGCAGCCTTCATTGCTTGTTTTAAACGCTTTGTTAGCAGAAGGGGAAAGTGTTCAAAAATATTTTCTGACAATGCAAAAAACTTTGTAGGGGCAAACTTAGAATTGAAAAGGCTTCACAATTTGGTTAGACACCCAGATGAAGCATTAGCTGATTATTTTGCAAGGGAAAATATCGAATGGAATTTTATTCCTCCGAAAGCGCCGAACTTCGGTGGTCTTTGGGAGGCAGGGGTTAAATCATTCAAATTCCATCTAAAACGTGTAATTGGTAACGCGCACCTCACTTCAGAGGAATTTCTGACAGTAATTCTAGAAATTGAAAGTGTTTTAAACTCAAGACCTCTGTCCCCATTATCATCAGATTTCGACGATTTCGAGACTATGTCACCGGGTCATTTTCTTATAGGTAGGCCCTTAACGTCTATTATTGAACCCCAGCTCACTGAAATTTCGGAAAACAAACTTAGCAACTGGCAAAAAATAACAAAATATAGCCAGCAAATATGGAAATTATGGAAGCGAGACTATCTGAACACCTTGCAGCAACGTAATAAATGGCAAATAAATAAAAACAATATAAATGTTGGTTCTCTCGTATTGATCAAAGATGAAAATATGCTCAGCACAAAATGGGCAACAGGTAGGATTTCCGAGATATTTCTCGGTAAGGACAAAAAAGTTCGAGTAGTGAACATTCGTCTACCTAACGATACAATAATAAAGAGAGATGTGAGAAGTATTTGTCCCCTTCCAATTAATGGAAACTAATTTCTTTAATGTATATAATTGGTATATTTTGAATATATTTTGTTGTTTAATTTCTATAGTATGTTTTATTGTATTCAAATGTAAAGTAATTCTGCCATTTTTCCTTTATTATTAATTATATCTTTGCATTGTTATATGTAGTATTATGTAATTTTATATTATATATTAGAGTAGTTTTGAAACCTGCAGGTTTCAACGGTCGGGAGTATGTTACTGATCGTGATTAAAATCTCCCCTACGAGGGCGCTGTGTCAGCGCCGTAATTTTATTTATTATTCCAATCGTCTGTGTGTTGACGATAGATTGCAATTTAGTTACTAGTGAGTGGAAACACTGAATTTTTGTTGTTGTTGTTATTGAAATAATGGAATGTTTGACTTGGAAACGGCCAGAGAGACTGTTTCACTCTTAACAATTATTGTTTTAAAATAAAGAAATATACAGTTCACTGCGAAGAGTTCCTTAAAAATGGCGTCATTGAGTAACTTATTGTTTTATTCTTAACAGACTTCCTTTGTTAAAGCAATGCGTAAATGATGTTTCTTTAAAATCACGAATTGACACAATTGCTCAATATCATTGCATCGATAAAGAATATATGAAATACATTTTTAAAGTGATTTTTTTTTAAATAACAGTTTTATGATGTTTTATTACAACTATTCAGTTAAAAGTAAAAAATTAAATAGGTTAAAATTATAACTGATATACAATATTAAAAATTTTAATTGACAGTGAGATTATTATGTTATACTTACAAGTAAATTTATAAAACAAAAAAGGAGAAAAACAAACGTAGCGCATTCAGGTATCGAACCCGGGCCCGCCAATCAGCCGGTTAACACCATGCCAACTGAGCTACGACTGACCTATCATTGTTGTAGCAAAGTAAGTATTTAAGTTGTGTACTAATATTAGACCTCCCGGTTTCTCAAGAACTAAGGAACATTGGATAAAATCCGTTGAACCTGACACTAAGGGGCCTCTACTCTACAACATATATTAAAATAATCAAAATCTGTGATTAACAAGGTTGGCCCTTTCCTTGTTAGTGTCGGCCGGGATTTGCCGGGACTATAAATGTATCTTTTAAGGTAAATATTTTATAAATAAAGCATTATTTAATGTTATGTGAATAATCTTAGTAGTTAATGTTAAACCTTCTCAAATTGTGTCCGATATAACGTGCTTATGTCGGTGGTGGCAAGCTAACAACGATATAACAGATGTTTGGAGCCTTTACGAGCGGTGGACTGAAATCTGTGTGATAATCATAATCATATCGACGACGAAAATCGTATCATAATATATTTGCGCAATTTTATGATTCAAAACACAATGTTCATTAAACTAGAGTTAATGACGACATCGTATGGCTGCAGCGCATACCCTCCTATTCACACAATCTCTCGTTATTCAATCATAATGGCAGTAAATGTAAAAATACAGCACTCAAAATACCGGTAATTGACCATATCATTATTTTAAAAAATAGTAGCTTACACGTAATATAAGTTGGATTCGGCGAAAAAACGGGATTGATTAATATTCGTTCGCATTATATAAAAACTTACCTTAGAATTCACCAGATATTAATCTCATGAAAGAAATGTGGGGTGTTCCAAGTTGTGATGTTTCCGCATGTGATAAGTGCCAGTTCCAATCTCCTTACTTATAAATACTTCCAGTTCAATCTTAACAAGTAGTAAAATTCAAATTTTTGTTAACTATATTCACAAAGGTGATAAAATATTATTTGGGACACTTACCAATGAGTGGTGGTATTAACGCCATAGCGAATTTCTACACCTATTTAACAAAAATGCAGCAGTATAGTAACAGAACGATGATTATAATTGTTTTGTTATTGTATTCTGCTATAATATCTTAAAATATATGCTTTACACGAAACAATTTGTTTTCGATTTTCGATAAACGTTTACCTTGTTGATGTAAAAATTTTACAAATATTTTAGGAAAATGAGAATTCAATAATTAAAGACTTTAAAAAAATTCTTTTAGAAAATTGTTTTATTGAGCGTTCGAACTTAATGCATATTTTAGAACCGGAAGCCAGTTGGGTAGTCGTCTGCTTGTCACAATACCTTGCTGCAGTTCCAGAGTTCGACTACAAGCGTTCGCAGAGTTCTCTCAACCTTTCAACACTTTGGGTGTGCAAGCTTGTTTTTGAACTAAAATCTGTAAATACCACATCAGGCTGATAATCCGGCTGGATGCCGTATAGCACCCACAGATCCATTGTCAAAAAAACAGAGTTAGCACTATAAGAGATGAACCCTAGTAATTGTAACGCCACATAGTTTATTTAAGTTTTTTTCGGTAAGCATTTATCTCGTAGATGCAAAATTAAGCAATATTTATATTATGAAACTGGAAAATAAATATTGAAGGACTTTTTAAAATGTTCTTTTGCAATATTCTTTTATTAATTATTTGAACTTTATGAATATTTAATTCAATATTATTGAAATAATTTTTTTCTCAAAAAATAAATATTTGGTGATCATTTATGATGCCTTATTGTGAAAAATAAAATACCAGCAAAACATTATTACCCGAAACAATTTTTCTATATGTTCAAATAAATATAAAGACTTCAGAAAGATAAAATGATGCATACATGATGCGGTATTGTAAAAATTGAGAAGACAGATAAAATGTTTCCCTTCCGGCATTTCTGAAATTGACAGAAATGGAAATATTTCGATATAGAAGAAGACAGCAAGGGAACAGAATAGCCTTAAAAAGTATTGTTATCTTGAATTTATTGGCAATTTTTGAACCATAACATGACTGCAGAGTGATAGAATAAATTTATGCCGCATATTTTTCTATTTGATTTTCAAAATATGCTTTTACGATATCAGAAAAACGCATCTCGAAGTCGAAAATTGTCTTCCAATGCAGTTTATTATTTAAAGTAATATTTTGTTCAGTTGTATAAGATATAAAATTTCAACAAACCATCGTTAAATCGTGATTCACTCTTTCGCTTATTTTGATATATCGCTCTTTTTTCGTGTCTCTCGAACATATTACATTTTAACTTGACTACACTTTATAAGAATTTTTTTATTTATGTGTTTTATGGTAATGTCTCCACCGATAATTATCTTAAGAAAATCGTAATTATTCGGATAAACCGCCGTTTCGAAGACATATTTTAAACATTTGCATGTGCTTCATCAATCTGTTTTAAATTTGTAATGCTCTCGGTTGTATTGCGCATTTGGATATGAAGCGATTTTTCTTTTTAGCCAACATTCCTGATATAACAAGGTTTCTTGCTGCCGCCTGCCATTGCGCCAAATCGGGATAAAATGCTTCATTTGGCGAGTAAACGAACGATTGTCTTGCCTAATTGCGAGTGTTCAATTCTTGCTCATCTTTTCATATCTTTTCTTTATTTATTTATTTATTTATTTTTGTCTGCGTCAGTTGAGGCGACACTTATTTGTAATACTGAATGATTGATCTCGCTTTTCATTTTCCATTGTACTGTACCATTTACACTATGCTCTATTTAGAGATACTGACTAAACATCAGTTCAAATTGGCATAAGCGATAGCCACAGCAAGGGTTATCCGGACGATGTCAAATCACCAGGTGCCACTCTAATAGGTGTTTCGCTAGTATCAGTTAATTACTATGTTTGTGGCGGTACACAGTTGTCCCAAATCGCGATAATGTGGCCAAAAATCATTTCTGGCTTCTCTAGTGGTTGTATCTGATTCATTTTTGATTTTACAATGTTATAAATTACATTACATCGTGAATTCACCGAGAATTATAAATTTATGCAGGAATTTACAACAGAACTGTTTTGTGGAATGCAATAGAAAAAAACTGGTCCTTGCTGTTTTCTGCATTGATGAAAGCCAGCAGTGCTGTTGAGCAGGGTCTTGAGAAAGTTGTTACAAACTTCCGATTTATTTCTGTGACAGCTTTCATTTCTCATGTTTTAGTAGTTAATCTCAATAAATTATGCTACAAAAGCAGAACTTTGATTTTTCTTTTGCTAAACGTCAAACTGGCATAACAATTAAATATTTAGAGAATATTTCTTCTGGCTATGAGAAAAAGTATAAAAAGTTGATGGAGAATGTGCTGAAGAAATACAAGTTTTTTCTATGAAAATGTCACTTTACGTGGTAGTGAAAAAGAACGTGGTGTATTAAAAAAATTAAAGCAAGAATGCATAAGGTATCTCCTACAAAATTTGAATGATCGTTTTTTTATAACTCTGGTACTTGATATATTTGGAGAGTTTTGTCCACAAAATCTTCCGTTAATATCGGATATGAATAATTTTCAAAACTACGGTATAAAAGAAATTGAATCAATTTTTAACTTTATACACTTTGATTATACACACACTTCCTTTGATCGTTTTTTAATAACTCTGGTACTTGATATATTGGGAGAGTTTTGTCCACAAAATCTTCCGTTAATATCGAATATGAATAATTTTCAAAACTACGGTATAAAATTAATTCAATCAATTTTTAACTTTATACATTTTGATTATACACACACTTCCTTGTTTGAAATTTTGTCAGAATAGAAATTATTTAAAAATATCTCGACTTCTCTTTGCAAAAACATGAATCTAGAAGATACCATAGATTTATTTGAAAAATAAAAAAACGATTTAAAGCAACTTCATCCTACAACCTACCACATACAACATGTTACATTTTACAATCTTGCCACTACATTTAGTAAACTCTGAGAGATTCAGTATGATGAACAAAACAAAAACTAAATTGAAAATTTGAATATATATATAAGAAATGTCAAAAAATGTCGTTTCAGTATGTGCTGTGATGGATACTGGTATTTTAATGTGAAGTGTGCAACTTCAATGTGTCCGTTCTCATTTAAAGCCAAAGAAATATTTATTAATAACCAAAGATTTTAAAATGTTTTGTAATAGATGCGTTTTCACAATGCTTAAGGGTTCAAAAATCTTTCAATCACTAATAGTTAAAGATAGTCCAGTTATAACGCCACTGAATTTTAGTTACATTAAAGTCTGCAATAAAATTCAATCAAAGGCTTTAAAACAGCACTTCGAGCTGACCGAATTATATAAATCAACATAAGATTTGAGACACTGAAAACTCCAATTGAACAGGAATTTCAATTCCAAGTACCAAAGCTTTCTATCTTTTCATTGATCGTAAGTAACAAGCTTTGTCGACTTTCATCGTATTTAGCCTTGGGATGGCCCAGAGAAAATAAATCTATCTCAGATTTTGGCTCTGACCAAACCGAAATAGAATCTGAATTATACTTCAAAGCTCAGAAACCTATCTAAAAATGCTCCTGAATCTCCTTATATTATCTCAGCAAAGGCTTTTTCTCTTAGCCACTTAGATAAATAGCATGTGATGTCACTAACAAAGTTCAATTTTATAGGATGACAGAAAACTATGTGATCTCATGATGGAATAAGTCTTAGTTTCAACTTCGAGGATATGCAGTTGGTCTCACGGAGGATGAAAGAGAGGTTTCACCGGCCTAACTTTTGTAAAAATTATCACGTTAGTGTCTATTCAAATGATTGTTTATGACCGATGGAAATGTTTTAAGTCGTGCGGCATATTTCTTGACTCGGGCAAAATATCGATCAGATGTGATATTCTTGATGGGTTTTCCCTATGATGGTTTCTGATCAATATTAAGGGTTTTCTAAATGAGATATAGTAGATCTCTCACAGTGTTAACGGGCACGATAAGCAACAGTGTAGTTTTGAAATTGCCTTGAAGTATTAATTTAAATGAAACGGCAAAAAATGTAGTAAAGTTTTATGCATATTTTTGTAATAGCTTGAAATTTTCGGAATTAATTGAATGCAACATCTTAAAATCCCGAGTTAAATGGTACTGGAAGTTTTTGATCCGATTAAATAACAGAAGCGGAAATTTAAGATCAAAGTCAAAGTTGATATAGTATTGGACTTATAAAAAATGAAATATTGAGCTTTGAAACAACATTTTAAAATATTAAGATATATGAAATAGAAGAAAGTTTTGGAATTGGCACATCCAAGTAGTTCGTTTAACGTTTATGATTAGATTTCGAGACCCTTTGTATGGAATATGAGGCAGCATGGAACCTGCGCGACCCACATTCAAGTTTTATTTTATTTTATTTTGTGACATGCTTAGTATGCATTCTTTTTGTATAAACTATCCAAAAGAAAAGATGATCTTTTCCACTAATGTAGGTATACTCGCGAGAACAGTAATAGGTAATACTAGCATAAAAGTGGAGTTAACAAAATATTTTACAGATTAAAAGAAATGAGGTTTATTAATTAATTTAACAGAAAAGTAGTTTAAAAGTCAATATGAATTATGACATTGATTTGCACCATCGACATAATGTCTTCCGGTGCTGAAATTTTATTTTAAGCGTCAAGTAGCTAACTCTTCACAATGTTTAAAACATAATAGCTATATCATGAAGTTTTTATCAACTAGTTGGAGTCAATAATACAACTTTCTTCTATCTTATACATCTTAATAGTTTAAGAAGTAGTTACAAATGTTAATAATCCAATATTATTAGTTAAATACTACAAAAAAATTTGATTTTCCTCGTAAATTTCTTCATCAGCCAGTTACTATCTTATACATCTTAATAGTTTAAAAAGTGTTACAAATGTTAATAATCCAATATTATTAGTTCAATACTATAAAAAAATTTGTTTTTCCTCGTAAATTTCTTCTTCAGCCAGTTAATTGGAGCAAAAACGACTTTATCTCAATCATAATTTTAATAAAGTCAACATTTCTCGTTATTCTGTTTTACTTCAGCTGTTTGCAAACAGTCGGCTTAGAAGGATGCGAAGATGCTATCTCTGCATTAGCTGCCGATGCTCAACTAAAGTACGTAAAATCAAGAAAATGATACAAAATTGCTATTACAACGCCCCCTTCTGGGGAAATATTTCTAAATTCAACGAGGCCCTACTTGCCATAGCCAAAAACATATGCATGATATTTGAATCAATTCTAGGCAGAACTTTATTTGCTTTTCGATAGTACAATAATGCAAATGGCACAAAAATAACTATTACAGCTCCTTGTTTCGGGGGAATATTTCCAAATTTGAGGAGAACCTTCTTGCCATCACAAAAACATATATCTGAAATTTGGTTCAATTCTATGCATAATTTCATACACTTTTCAATGATATAATGGGGACACACATACACACAGACACACATTTTGTATAAACATGTTTCTCGGCATCCTTGAGCCCATTGTCATAAAACGTGTAAATTCGCCCAAAACCGGAAGACCAAAAAAACTCGATTAATATACCTTCTTTTATTATAGACAGAAGAAAATAAAAATGTATACTTTAGAGTTGTAACATTATTTTTATTTTGTTATTGGAATAGTTAAAATTAAATTTGAAAACTGCTGATATAAAAATCATAACTATGTCGTCAACACATTGAGTCGTATAATTTATTATACTGATAGACTGCAACAGTCAATAAACATCGTGGAATGCTCAATCTGTTTTCGAGCGTAACCCCAACGCAGACAAGATTCGACAAGATTCGTCACTACGGATCCTAACACTAAAAACACCGTGAGGTGTCATTTTGACCCTTTATCATATGATTATATCTCAGTTCGAATCAGAAATTTCTTTGTGAAATAAGTTGTAAAAGACACAAAGAAGAAAAATGTTAAATAGATATGTTAAATTTATTTAAATAAAAATTCAGGTGCAAAATATTTTTATTAAACTTCAGAAAAATTTCCGGTCGTTTTAGTTTTAAATAAGAAAAATAAAAAATATTTTTTTTTAGTATAAGAAATTGCCGTAAGAATTGCAGAAGCTTCGATTTTACTAATTGCTTTCGCATTTGATAGATAGATTTTTTCTATTTTCGATGAAAACGCCTATTACGCAGGGCCCACTAGAAAATGTAAAGCTATTTTCATTAGTTGAAAAACTGTGGCCGCTTAAACCTTCTTCAAGCCTACTGATTGTTTACGCAGATAATCGCTTCCAAATATATAAAGAAAAATGTCATCTGCAATGTTAAAACAGTTCAAGAACACATTATGTGATTTATAATATATGACTTTCATAAATTAAAGATAATTTGAACATTTAATCGCAGTTCTATGCCCACAACGAAGAGAAGACTGAAGGAAAAACATATCAATGAAATTACCGCCATAAAAAGTTAAATGTAATAGACTTTTTAAAATAAAATGTATCATTTAAAATCCAGAATATTTGATTACCTATCGGTTTAGAAGGTAAAATTTTCTCTTTGTTTAAACTTTTTTGGTTATGGAAGAAAAAGTTATCAGCGTGGAAATTAGAAACAATAATTAATTAAATTTTCATTTGTAAAAAAATGCGAATTCTTTTAACTTTTACATAAATTATGTGATTTGAGTTAGCGGAAAAGAAATCTAAATAAAAATTTAAAAATATTAAGCGTGAAAATTAGAATTAAAAAATTACATTTTATTTGCAAATAGATGACTTTCTCCGAGGTTTATATTATCTATATGAATTCACTTAAACAATTGGATTAAAACTATGATTCACTGAAATTGTATTTTTATCCACGATATCCATGCATCATTTTCTTTTGTTGTTGTTGGCAACATTGAAAAATTAAAATAGAAACGAACCAATTTAAAAACATGCCTCTATTAATCTAAATATATTGTTAACTAACTATGATGAAATATAAGTTACAACTCTTAATTTGTATCTTAACTCTTTAACGGTTTTTGTTTTCTTTCAATTGTTAAAAAACAGCTTTTTATTTCTTTTAATAATGTGTAATGTATTTCCATATATGTAGCTTGATCTTTTACTTTTTCAGTTTTATAATCTTTTTGATTTATATTTAAAAATAGATTTTGTCTTCTTCGCAACATAATAATACTCAGCTTTACAACAAAAATAAGTATTTTTCAAAAAGCGTGATTTCATATGATTAAAAAAGAAGCTGTACATATACAGAAAAACTCGGATATAACGCTCACCGCTTAAAACGCTTTCCCGCTTTTTACGCTCATTTGTCCCGATCCCTTGAACCATACCCATAAGAAAAATGTAAAAATTCCTCGCTTTTAACGCTTTCCCGCTTTTAACGCGCTTCTTATTGGTCCTTTGAACAAAGAAATCCCGGATATTACGCTTTGGTACTTTGGTTTACATCCGGAGTTCTCATTTTCTCGCCCGTACAAAGAGAGAGAGGGAAAGAGAGGATACGTGGAATTGGCAGCCAGCCAGCACCCAAAGACTATGCAAAAAAAAAAAAAAAAAATCAGCCGGCGCGGCGGTTTTTTTCTCTGGATCAGAGGCTGACAAAAGAATTTATGCCGTCCATCTCATCAGCACCTGTCTGTCTCTTACTTCACACAAACTGTTTTCGCTTTTTTCATTTACACATAAGTAAGTAGCATCGCTGCCGACTCCAATTAGGTGCAACATGGAAACTAAGAGTATGAAAAGAAAGATTCTGACACTTTCGAAAAAATTAGAAATTCTAAAAATTATGACAAATTCACCTATTCTGAGAAAGAATGATTTTTCGTTATCTATGAATATCACACAGTCGGCTCTTCGGACTGTTCTTCAAAAAATGCTGCGATTGGTGGCTCAAAGAAAAAGAGAGTGAAAACAGGAAAATATGAAGGTTTAGAAAAAGTTATGTACGAGGGGGAGTCAAGACACTGTAACATATCTATCAGATGATTCATAGTTAAAGAAAAAGATGCAGAAGTAGCCCAAAAGCTAAGAATTGAAGATTTTACTTCATCTAATGGGTGGTTAGACCAATTTCGAACCCGCCACGGCATTGTGTACAAGAAGATTAGCGGAGATCTGCTGCCGTGGACATAGAAAATGCAGAATTTGGGAAAAAGAACAGTATTCCGAAGTTTATTAAAAACTATGTCAGTTGTGATATTTATAACGTTGACGAAATTGGCTTATTTTTTAAAGCGATGCCTGAAAAATCTTTAACGTTAAAAGATGAGCAGTTCCCTGAGGGAAGCTCAGTAAAGAGCGTGTGACTGTGCTTGTTAGTTCAAACACCAATGTGAGCGACAAACGCAAGCCTCTGGTGATTGGAAAATCGGCCAAACCTTTCTGTTTCAAGAACACCAAATGACTGCCGTGTGACTATGCACATCAACGTAAGTCTTGGGTGACGGATTCCCAGTTCATTAAATATGTTTCTGATTTTGATGTGGAGATGCGGAAGCAAAATAGGCATGTCATACTATTCATAGACAATTGCGCAGCGCATCCCCAAGAAATACCAGATATTTCAAACAACTCTCTGGAATTTTTTCCTGCAAATACCACAAGCGTACTTCAACCGATGGATCAAGGGATCATAAAGGTTTTAAAACAACTTTATCACAAACGTATAGGGAAACGATTTCTACATGAAATGTAAATTAAAAGTAGTCGATCTTCTGTAACTCTTCTCGATGCCATGAAATACCTTAGCGCTACTTAGTATGCAATCGAAGCTAAAATAATTCAAAATTGCTTTAAAAAGGCAGGATTCATAAAGGACGCCGACGATGATATGGATGTGGCTGAAGAGGGGTCGGATCCTATAGACGACGAGGACTGGCAAGTCGTTTGCGAGCATCTCACAGAAAACGCACACAGCGTTCAGAACTATCGTAACATTGATAAAGACGTTATCATAAACAACGTTAGGGCAATTAACGACATTATAAGGAACACTGTACAGGATGCCGCAGAAGAAGAGGACCCTAATGAAGTTGCTGATGGCGATGTTCAAGAGCGCATCCCAACGACAGCTGAAGTAATGGAAGCTGTTAGCACTATCCGTCTATACATCGCTTCAGTAGATACCGCCGCTTCACATGAATATATGTTAAGACACATAAAAAAAAGCAAAAAACGCTCTTTTATCTGGTCGTTCGTACACCAGTCAGACGAAACTCGAAGAGTTTTTCGCTAAAACAGATTAAACAGTAAGTGAAAGTTTATAGTCCTCATAGTGGTGGTCAAGAATACAAGTGTTACATTTTTTTTAAAAAACAAAATATTATTATTAGTTTCTTTCATACTTTTATTTTATGTTTAATATAAGGATAAAGGTTCTTATTCCAAATGTTAAATATATTTTGTAACTTTTGTTTTAATGCTAACAATCATCTTACTTATTCTGATTTGAAATTAAAAATACACTTTGTAAACACTATGTAAATTTGGGATATTTTAAATGAAGGAAACATTTTTGTACGTATGTTGTGGAGTTTCTATTTGAAATAATACACAAAAATTATTCCCCGCATTATTTAAAGCAGATAATCTAATATTCTCAATTTTAAAATGCCGAAAACCTTCTCCCGCATTTAACGCTTTCCCGCTTTTAACGTTCTTCAAGACCGGTCCCCCGGAAGAGCGTTATATCCGAGTTTTACTGTATATAACGTTATCAACTTTTTGGTAAATTTGAACCCCTTTACACCCTTACGATATCATACGTTATCATTACTTGAATCACCCTCCCCAGTTAAGGACACAGTTATCAGCGCCTAAAAGTTATTTTTATTTTTACTATTTTCATTTTTCTTTCGTTTCTTTGCAGTGAAATACAGGTATGATTATACATATATAATTCTCATACTTTACTGATATAAATGAAAATATGGCATCAATAAAATATTACTGTTATGTATGAAATAATTTTATATGAAATAAAGTTTTACTGTGATAATTACTTTTTAAAAATACTTAATAGTTGTTTTTTGTTACATAATGCATTCATCATTAATAGTGTATTCTTGCGCTTGCATCCTACATGAGGAAGGGGTAAGCAGGACATCTTATCAACAAAACAGGTGGGCAAAATTCTTTCCTTACAGACACAACAAATATAAGTTTAAACCTATATTTCGTATCTGTTTTTTCCAACAACAGATTATATGCACGTATGACAGAAATATACGAATTCAAAACATTTGGGGTATTCTATATTTTGGAATTAATTTTTTTTTATAATCATTTAATGGTTTTAGTGGTTAGTTAACTTTGTAAACTAGAAAAAAAAAATAACAGACAATTTAATGTAAAGAAAAAGTCACACACACACACACACGAAAACAACAAAATTTTGGTTGGATCAAAAATGATAATGATATCAAAATAATTATCCCTCCCCCTAGCGGTATCTTACGATATCAAGTGCCAGGTCTCTCCTGACCCCTAAAGTGATAACGTTATATATGCACAGTCCCAAAACATATTTTAACAATATTTAAACGTAAGTTTAAAACTGTTAAAAAAAATAACGCTTTCATTTATGGGCATATTACTAGAAAAGGAGCGTATAAACCTTTCATTTTAAAATTTTCTCAATTCACTCACATAAAATATGAAATCTGTAATTTCCACATGCATTCAGATAATAGAAAAAAAATATTTAATAAAATTCTGGAAAAGTTTAATCAAATTTGGCTTTTGAAATGTCTTTTAGATAACGTAAGGTAAAAAGTACATGCTCAACATTTGTAACATAAAATAAATTGTTACTTCTGGTTTAAATATATTTATTCAGAGAAATGGAAGTGATTTTTATAATAGTGGAAATATGAAATGGAATTTAAAGAACTTTTAATTTGCAAAGAAATATGATTTCATAACGACATTTTTTACTCTACATTTCAGTTAATACATATTCAGCAAATAAAAAATGCCAAAAGATGGCATGATATTAAAAGATAAAAATAAGGGAGTATATTCCTTAGCATTGGTGATACAGTATAGACATCATTTAATTTCAAATGTTATATTTTTTACTTATTTATATATATTATATATATATATATATATTACTTGTTATTTAGTTCTGAAAACATTTAATAGGATTTTAAATGTTTTGCTTCATTAAGGAGATACACATTTTTTCAGTGTCAGATACAAATGAGCGGAAGTTAAAATTTCTAAAATTTACAAATAATTTGTAAAATGTAAACCATTATCTATATTATAAAGTAGAAGTATGCCCGTATGTAATACTGACAATATATCGACGACGGGAACATTTGAGAAGTTTTAATTTTATCGCAAATTTAATAAATTTTATGTAACTTTATGTACGTTTATGTACTTAAATATGTTCTCAAAACCCCGGAAGTCCGGAGTGGATTTAAGAGATCTCTGTGGCAATATTATCTTTTTTCTTTATTTATGGGCATTTTTTAATGATTTTTTTTTCTCTAAGATGTGTTTTGCTATACAAATCACATTTCAGACAAAAAGTTTTTTTTAATTTAAAATTTTATACTTATTTAATTTTTGATATAACGCTTGAACCACTTACCTGATTTCTTTACTTTTTCATTGTATAAAGAAAAAGTTTCTGGTTAATAAATCTGGTTAATAAAAAAAATATCGGTTGTGAAATTTAAAAAGAGGAATTTTCAAAAAGGATTTTTATTTCGAGGAATACAGTTTCAAAAGTTTCGGATGAAACTGAAAATCTTCAAGACAGTTTAACCCTTTATCTACTGACGGTACTTACAAGTAACGTTAAAATAACTTGTTATAGAATTCATTTAATACAGTTTAGAATGAGTTATAGATGCATTACTTTATCTTGTTCCAAAAGTATTATTGCTTGCCCAAAACAAAAATATTTTTAAAAGGATGACTTCCTTTGCCTTTGCATGTTTTCATCTTTCTTGGCATTGGGGGTGGGGGGGATTTTTCAATTCTGAAATATTTCTACATTTCTGTCGTAAGAACATTATATTTGTACATTTCCTAATTCTACAAAATACTAAAAAAATATTTAAAGAAAAATATTTGAGTGGGATTATAAATATTGCACAAAATACTTATAAATTCAGATTTAATTAATCCTTCTAAATCCTTCAATCCTTCTAAAATTTATTAAATGATTAAGTAAATCTTCTAATGTAGTTTCAAAAATTCACGAAAAATGCTTTAGAAGATAAAAATTTTATGAATTCATAATTCAGTGCATAAAGGGTTAATAAAAACATAACATAAAATCAAATTTCGCACACATATCTTACAACAAAATTTATATATATCTTTTTAAGGCGACTCGTTAACCTTTGAAGAACACTGAATATATATATTTTTTTTATGTCCAGTTACTTATTATATATACACATTATTATAAGTAATATTTAGAAAAACTGATTTTGAGAAGAAAAATCCTTTTTGAGTAAAAATTGAGAATTCTAATTTAATTTTGAAGTTTAAAGAATTTTAAACTTTGCTGGGTTTTTTTTTTTAATTACTGTGTTTAAAATACTAAAACCTCTACAAAAATTCTCACATCATTTCATTATTTTTTTGTTATCCCAGTATAGTGTACATAATAAAATTAGCAATCGTTTTACAATTAATGAATTAGTTTATGAGAAAAAAAATTAAATATACACACATAGGCAAACACACGGCAAAAAACATGATTTCTTCAACGTTTCGATTTTTATCTTTGGTTTTTGTTTTTTGTTTTTATTATGTTGTAAAATCCATTCCAAATTTTATTTATGGGAAAAAAAGTAAACATCCCTACTAACTCTGCAACAATGTATTGCAGAAGAAAGTTACTGGTACAATAGATATAAAATTTTCTAAAGGGGCCATCTACATATCAAAACGAACCCAAACTTTGTTTTGTTTTTTCAATATCAATACCTTAGTTTGGCACAATAAATAGATTCTACGACCTTCAATTACCCTAGAAAAACGAATTTTCATGAAATTCGTATGTTTAGTTTCCGAGAAATTAATTATTTTAAAATGAACCTGTTTCAGGGGTTGTATCCAAATTGAAGCTCGGTACACGATTGTTGAAATGCTACAGAATGACTGTGTCACTTCTATTAATGTATTGTATTAATGTATTAATCTATTATGTTGCCATCTCAAGTGTTTCATTAAAATGAGTAAAATATATTTTTCTCAAATTATGCTTTTCTGGACATCATAGACAGCCCCTTAAACCGTCATTTTGACGTTTTTTGCTGATAATTCGAAAACTACTTCAAAGAAAAAATTTGAAATTGAAAATTTACATAAAGCAGGACATAATAAACATAAGTCTATTAAAATATTGTACGTTGCAATTCATATTTTTTTCGAATATTAATTTCATAATTCATAGTTCGTATTATAAATTTTTTTTAATTACAAATTTAATATATTTATGTTTGGCTTTTTTAGTATTATAATTAAGCAAAAAAAATATCACATTAGGATTCTAATTTCAGGCGATATTAACAAAAATATGAAAATGTACATTAGAAGCTCTAAATTTTGAATGTTTATTATTCAAAAACTTATCATCAAAATGACTTGAAATTTCCTTTCTAGGCATAGTTTGAACCGAAGATTTAAAATATATTGTCATAATTCGGTGTTGCCATTGATAAGAACAAAGTTTGGTCTATTAGATGTAAATTTCCAACTGGGCGAAAAAATGTCCGGACCAGGATTCGAACCAGGGATCTCCTGGCTGAAGCCGCCTGTGCTCTACCATCTGAGCTATCCCGGATGAATCTGGTGGAACTTCTTCACCCAGCCCAGATGCTATAATCTTAAAGGTTAGCTATGTGAAGAGGTTCCACCAGATTAGTCCGGGATAGCTCAGATGGTAGAGCACTGGCGGCTTCAGCCAGGAGATTCCTGGTCTGGACATTTTTATTCACCCAGTTAGAAATTTACATATAATATCATTTATTTACCAATTAGAATAATTGTGTTAAAAGTAATCTAAAGTTTGGTCTAGTTTTGATTTTTAGATGGACCTCCAAGCAAATTTTATATACATCATTTAAAAGTAGACTTTATTTCCTATCGTAACTTTTTCTATTATAATTAGTTGCAGAGTTAGTAGGGTGTGTTTACTTTTCTTTTTTCCACGACTGTATACTATATTGAGGACACAAAGGAATAATGGAGTGACCTGACAAATACTTGTAGAAGTTTTACAGTTTGAAACACAGTAATGTATAAAAAAAAGAGAAACTTTTAAATTCTTTAAATAAAAAAAATAAATAAATAAAATTCTCAATTTTTACCAGCAAGTATTGCCCATAATAATATGTATATGGGGCATTCTCACAATCTTTTGACTTTCGGGAATAAAAATCTGGTGAAATTAAACTTGCTAAAAGAACATTTTAATCAAATAGACTAATGCCTTAATGATTCAAAATAAAGAAAAAATGGTCAGAAGAAAAAAAATTGTATTTAACTGAGGTTTAAGTTAAACTTGTGAGTTTAATTTTCCTTACCATTTTACCACTATAACTTTTTATTTACTTCTAAATTTTTACTTATAATGAATTTGCGTAGTACCCACAGGACATTCAAATAAGAAATAATAACAATGTAGTATTTTTAGTACAAAATTTTGGTATAACATTGTCTTAAAGGGGTGTTAAAGAAGGGACGGTAAGGTAAAAAAAAAGGGACGGTACAGGAAAAAAAAGGGACAAAATGGGAAAGAAAGGGACGGTAAGGATGGAATGGTAAGGAAAATTACCACCTATTTTAGGCAAATCTTGTTAAGACTAAGTGGTAGCCATAATGTTCATTGGTTTTTAGAAACAGTTATTTACATTGGATTAAATTAAAAAAAAATTAATTTACCTCGAAAAATGCAGGAATAAACCTTGGGGACGGTAAGACTACCAATAAAGCCACGATGCTTGAAATTGATATTTAATTTCTGATTTAAATTCTGCAGTAAATTTCCTGTCAAAGAATTTTAGACATTCTTTCTCTAGCATACTTCTGCATGAGAATAAAGTTGAAAAAAAAATCTGTGCCTGCATCTGAAGTGATTTTCTGTATAATTTTAGAAGAGGGACGGTAAGGAATCTTAAACGCAGGGACATAGTTTAAAGAATAATAACAACCCTAAAAATGTGTGCAGTTTAATTTTTTGGTACATATTTATATAAAAAATTAGTTCCAGTTTTGAAAAAAAAAAATACATCGAATTATTTTTATTGAAACAATTTTATACAGACAGCTCCAAACTTAACTAGTCGGATGTGCCAATCCCAAAACTTTCTTCTATCTCATATATGTTAATACTTCAAAATTCGCTATCACACTGCCAAAATTAAATGGCAATCTATGCATCTCATGGGGATTCTAAAGATATGAAATTCTGTGCATTAGTTCTTGAGATATGACTATCGCTGAAATCGTCTAAATCCAGCAAAATGCTGCCTAGCAGCGCCGCCTATTGGGTGATTTATACCAAATCCTAATCAGCAACAATTTATGTCAACGTCTGACTGAATCTGAAGTTTGGAGAAAATCCGTGCATTAGTTTTTGAGATAGAGCTATAGCGATAATCGTGAAAATTCCTGCATAGCAGCGCCACCTATTGGGTGATTAACACCAAAACCTAATTAACAACAACTTGTGTCAACATACAATTAAATCTGGAGTTAGATGAAGATTCGTTCATTAGTTCTATAGATAGAGCTATTGAGGCAATCGTGAAAAAGGCAGCACAGAAGCGCCACCTGTTGGGCGATTTACACCAACACATAATCAGTAGCAAGTCATATCAAGGACTAACTGAATCTGAAGTTTGATGAAAATCCGTGCGTTAGTTCTTAAGATAGAGCTATTGGGGAAATCGTGTAAATCCTGCAAAATTCCTCATAACAGCGCCACCTGTTGGGAGATTTACACCAAAACGTAATCAGCATCACCTCATATCAAGGACTAACTAAATCTGAAGTTTTATCAAAATCCGTGCATTAGATCGTGAGATAGAGCTATTGCGAAAATCATGAAAAATGTACTATAGCAGCGCCATCTGTTGAGCGATTTACACCAAAAACTAATCAGCATCAACTTGTATTAGAGACTCACGTAATATAAATTTTTATTAAATTCCGTGCATTAGTTCTTGAGATAGAGCGCCCACAAAATTTGTGTCACATACACACAGACAGACAGACAGACAGACAGACAGACTCACAGAGTCACAGACAGACATTTTGTAAAAACATGTTTTTGGGAATCTCTGACCCCTAAAACGTGTAAAACCGTCGAAAACCGGAATTCGAAAATTTTCATGAATCCAATACTTTCTTCTTGTAAAGATAGAAGAAAGTAAAAATTAGTATCAGCGACACGGGACGGTATAGGAGTTTTCCTGGTATTTGGACCCCCAACATCGTCCAAAACTTATTTATCTCGTTAATATTGTTATGCAATCATGCAATGGGATATTCCCCAGTATATAAAATTTTAAAAAAACCCACAAAAATATGGATTAAAATAAAAATTATCAGGTACATAAAAGTAAAAAAATTGTAAGAATGCCCCATATATAATAAGTAAATGTACATAAATAAGAAAAAAATCTTCAGAGTCTTCAAAGGGTAGTGAGTCCCCTTAAACAGAACAAATTATGAAACAAATCCATTCTAAAATAAATGTTCTTAAAGATTGTATTACAGTTGGGACCATACTTAAAGTGCAACACAAAAATTGTTATATCTGATGATTTCATCCTTGTTGAAATACGCTGTTTGCATTATTTAATTCATTTAACTTTGCAATACTTTATTTGTTATAAATAAACAAATAAATAAACGAAAATTGAGAATGAATTTTCAAGAAAGTTTTGACCAACTGACACTTTAATTAATTGAATGCTTTCCTAAGGAGCTTTCGAAAGACCTAAATGTAAATTTAAAATGAAAAAAAAATCAATTGCGATTTTTAATATTCATGTAATTACAAAATGAAACGACAAATATTTCATTTTAAAATTCTCTCCGTTCATTTACATAAAAATGGAATTTTGTAATTTCAAGCTGCTCTCTGATAACGGGAAGAACAAAGCTTTTTAATATAATAAATACTCTGTAAAAGCCTAGTATTTCTCATTTGAAATCTGTGCTCTATTACTTAAAACAAAAAGTATATGCTCAACATTTATCATTAAATAAATTCCTGTTTCGAAATTTTTATTTTAGAATGGAAGAGATTTTTTCATAACCGTAGAAAAAAGAAATTTAACGAACTTTTCATTTGCAAAGAATGTGATTTCATAATTGCATTTTCTCCTTTTTTCTTTTACTCGGCATCGGATTTAATATGCGAACATAAGTTCAACAGAATCGTTGAATAAAACATATGATTCACAGAAATGCTATTTAGAGTAAGAAATTGTGAAATATATTTAATCACTTACTAGTTTCTTTCTGCAGGATTGCAACTAAGTACATGTTTGGAAAATCGTTTGAATTTCTTATGCAAACGTAAGATTTTATGAAAACTATAACACAATATATATTTAACAAAACATTTTTATAAAATATATACTTTCAGGTTCAGACAGAATTATAAATGTGCTTAAGTAATTTAAATAACTATTTTAGTCATAAAAACAAGAACTAAAAATCATTCATTAGATATAGATTAGGAAACACTTTCCAACAACAGAAGGATATTAAGAAATTTCATTTTTTTCATTCAATGTTATGAGATGTCTAAATAAGCAATTAATAAAGAGCAAATAGGTAAAAATCCATTTTTAGCAATTGCTGTCCATATCATGGGATACAAGCATTCCAATCAGTCATGGTTGTTGGACCAGGAGGCGCATACACGCGATACTTTAAGAACACCCACAAACAATCGTATGGGATGAGATCTGGCGATCACGGTGGCCATTCCAAGAGTGCTTTGTCTACTGTAGATATGCCACCAATTCACCGTAACTATTCATATTCGGAACTTGTGTATATTACTATTTAAACTACGCATATTTTGAATAAATACATTTACGTATTGCTCGAAAAAACTTTAAAATTGGGGCATTCATTTTGACTTGCCCTGTATAGTTTATGAAGATAATGAACAACATATAATACACAAAAAATTTGATAAGTTTAAAAGTACATACCACAAAGGAAAATTCACTTGCAGCAATTATCGATCATAGTCAGTCCAGTAACCATATTCGTTTCTACATGGATAATAAATACTACGCGCTGCATTATGTATAGAACACCTGTTGTAGTGCACCTTAGTAAGACTTTTTAGTTAGTTTTTTTTGTTTGGAGTATCATAACATCATTAAAATGCACAGCAAAAGATTTTTTTTCTCATAGATAATAATGTAATCGAATTCTTTTGTGTGTCTCTATAAAGGAATTACAAATACTACCCATTAGAAAAAACGTCGTAGTATACATCAGCAAATCATATAAATCTTATTATCTTTGAAATATCTTATTATTTATAAAATGCACTGCAAAACATTTATCGCCAAAGACCATTATGTAACGAAACTTTTTTATGTATCCTGAAAAAATCCTAAACAACACTTCATTTTCAACACTGAAAATCGTACAGTAAACCTCAATAGTATATAAAAAAATACATGTCAATCGGAGTATATTCACTAGAGTTAAAGCACGGACAGACAGACGAACCCAATTCATAAACATGTTTCAACTATGCTGAAAAGTGGTTATTAGAAGAATTTTCAAGAAACTTAAGCGGTTAATAAAATTTGTCATATTGCTTGCTCCATAATTTTAAAATTACAATATTTTATTAGTTTTTAATTTAAGAAACACTTTTTAAAATTCACTTATTTTACATTAATATTTTTTTTTAAATTAAATATTTATGATGCATTTCTAAAATAATTTTTAGTTTCATCGTATTCTAGCTGTTTTAATTATATAGCGAAAGATTATTATAGTATATTGTTGAAATTTATATTACTTATTAAATAAAATATTGATATTTAGTTAATAGAACTGTTTTATTTTAAGAATACTTAAAGGAAAAAGCAAAACTTATTTTCAAAGTTTGTAAAAGTAAAACATCAGTGTCACTTTCCATTAAAAAAAAAAAAGAACGTTTAATCTTTAGATGCTTGATAACGGAAAGTAAAAAGCTTGTCTCTTTGATCTGCTGGAAATGTCTAATCAATTTGACTTTAAAAATATGTGTTTAAATATTTAAGAACAAAAAAACACCCTCAAAATTTCAAAGAGTCTCGATTTCGCATAGTTTTGGATATATGTTGTGTTACTTGGCATTTTATTAATAAACACATGTGTTATTAATCGAAAACTATTGAATAATGTACTTTTCATTCAAAACTAATTTGTTTTGTAGTATTAGAATCATTTTCAGTGAGGTATAAAAACAATATAAGATTGTCACATTTACAATATTTAAAAGCTAAATGGTACGTCCAAAATACGAAAATTTAACAATTCACTAGATTAATTTTAACACAATTATTCCAATTGGTAAATAATTCATATTAGATGTAAATTTCAAACTGGGCGAAAAATGTCCGGACCTTGGATTCGAACCAGGTATCTCCTGGCTGAAGCCGCCAGTGTGTCTGCCATCTGAGCTATCCTGGAAGAATCTGGTGGAAATTTTTCACACAGCTTACCTTAATGATTATAGCATCTGGAGCCCTTCCACGAAGAGATCGTATCGTATCTGAGTCGTAAAAATCTCGATATCGGAGTTGCATGTTTCCGACAAAATAAATCCGACACTCACTGTATGTGCTACCATGATATCATCGGCAAAGCGTGTCGTATTTGAAGATGAGAAATTAAACTTTCAGCGAAATCGGATTCTGGTTGACCATTCACCGAAAGCAAAAATTTTCGTTCTCGCTGAAATTCTGCTATTTCATCATTAGTTATTGCATGTTCAGATTTCCTCACGTCTTGTAGTACATGCGTATGATGATTTGATGATTTTAAAGTATATTGTTACAGTAAAACCCTATTATTCCGGAGGAAATGTTTTCTTGAAATAGACCTTAGTTTTCGAGAAATTGGGGGTCAAATTTCACCATGCGTTACCCATTGCTTTAGCATTTTACATGTGATGTTTATGACGTCGAGGTAACCTGCCTGTTAGCTGTACCTCAGGCGGCGGGTTCGATCACTGCTTGTACCTTTTTAAAATAAATTTTAGATTTTAGACAGGTTACAAATTTTACGTTAAATTATAAATTCAGCAGCTTTGAACTTTTTGATATTTTCCTAATAAATTACATTTAAAATTAAAAAAAAAATTATGAATATTTATATTTTTTCCGCAATTTCTAAACTAATATTTCTATTGATGGAAATCTAAACTAATATACTTAGAAAGACCCCCCACGAAGGGCACTCCCCCCCTTAGGGCCCATATCCCTTGTGTTGATAATTGTCCGTCACAAACACAACCAACCAACCAACCAACTAAACTAATTTATGTCTAGATTTTTTTTTTTTAATTTAGTTTTCAGCTTTTTATATTTTAAGCACAGATCTAAAATATTTTTTTTCTTTATGTAATTTAAAATGGAAATTTATCTTTTTCTTTTTTAAGTACAACTTATACAAAAAAAATTTCAAGTCGAATCTGCCAAATTTATGTATTGGAATTATCTAACCATAAATACGTTGGGCAGATTCAACATTAAAAACATTTTGTATAAGATATACAAAAAAATAGGAATTTCCATTTAAAATTCCATAAAATAGATGGTTGGTTGTATTTTGACGGCCGATTATCTACGCTTCGGATATAGGTCCTGGGAGGAGTTCCCTTCGTGGCGGTCTTTCTAAGGGAACCTAACCCGTATTCACGCATGGAAATCCAAGGTTCCGAAGAATACCACGTAAACTCCGAAACGATTGGGCCGACGGGCGCGATTGGGTTCGAACCCAGCACCTCCCGTCTACCAGCTTCGAGAGCAGAACCTCTCAGCCACTGGTGGGGCACCCATGAAATAGAAAAAGAAAAGTGTTATTTTAGATCTGCGCTTAAAATATAAAAAGGTAAATAATAATAAATTATAAAAAAAAAATTCTCGACATAAATCAGTTTAGACTTTGGTCAATAGAAATATTAGTTTAAAAATTAGAAAAAAATATAAATATTCGTAAAAAAAATTCGAAAACGAAAATGTAATGTTTTTTAGGAAAATATAAAAACATTCAAAGCTGCCGAAATAAAATTCCAGCATAAAACTTGTAACGTGTCAAAAATATAAAATTAATTTAAAAGGAACCACGTGGATTTGAACCCGCCGAATGTGGTACAGCGAACGTGCACATTACCTGGACGCCAAGAAGACTACATGAAATACTCCAAGCTAATGGGAATTTGATACTTTACTGAACTTTGCAGCATTTTCAAAGGACGTTTATTATTAGTGTTTAATATTAGTTTCAAAGCTTATAATATTTCTCCAGTTATATTTAAGCAGAATTCCCTGAATGTTTCGGGTATTTATACTTATATTTATTTAACAAGGAATTATAAGAATTGTATTTTAATAACATTTAAAAGTCTAGAATGGTGCATTTCTTATGATAGTTATTAAATATTTCTTGTGTAAGGTGTAAATATTTTATTATTTTTTTTAATAAGTGGTTAAAAATGGAAAACGTTTTTTTATTTTTCCTTTTCTAAAAAACTACCGCTCATATCATTTTGATCTTTTGGCAGCTGCAAATCTGAACATTTTATAATCGTTTTAAGAAAAGATTATCCAAACATGTTAATTAGGCGTGTGTCGGTGGTATTTTAAATAAAAAGCGAAAGCAATATATTTCGCTTTAAAATCTCTTTCTAAAGACTCACTTCCGATATCTGTTTTATTCTCACTGCCTTCTATGCGGTCGGAAGATTTTCACAGTATTCCGATAAGAGTTATCCGAGGGAAGGCGTTCTCTCGATGGCATCGAAGTAGCATTTATCACAGAGTTATCGGAATACAAAGTCACATCGGAAAATTTAGAAGATTTTCCAAGAAAGAGGACATTCCGGTGGTTTCGTAGTAGAGCCCCTGGTCTGAAACCTGATTCAGCTCAACAGAATAAATCTCAGGTAATGGAACTCCAGAAATCTCTGGATACGAAATTATACTAGATTAATTTTAACACAATTATTCCAATTGGTAAATAAATCATATTAGATGTAAATTTCCAACTGGGCGAAAAATGTCCGGACCAGGATTCGAACCAGGTATCTCCTGGCTGAAGCCGCCAGTGCCAGACCAAATGCTATAATCATTAAGATTAGCTGGGTGAAAAAGTTCCACCAGACTCGTCCGGGATAGCTCAGATGGCTGAGCCCTGGCGGCTTCAACCAGGAGAGATACCTAGTTCGAATCCTAGTCCGGACATTTTTCGCCCAGTTGGAAATTTACATCTAATATTTAACAATTCATTTAATGTGTGTCAGGTCATCTTAAAATAATAATTTAATTGCGTTTAGAAATACTAAATAAAGTGTTGAAATAAATAAAATTGAAACTTGAAAACGTACATAATATTGAAAATGTTATAGTTTAATAATGAATTCTCCAACTTTCATTCTTTAAACATTAAATTTATCCATGTAAAAAGAAAGCGCCTAATGAATGGTCAATACAACAAATTTTTTACGAAAGCGAAGTTCATTACTGTTTAATTTTATAAAAATTTTGCTTTTCAGTTTGACCTTAACTCGTTTTTGTTTTTTATAATCCGTGTAGACCTCAATATTTTCTGTTCGGTATCTGGAATTTATGGATAAGTTTAATTTTGAGCTTTATTCTTCTTGATAACCCCTGTTCGTCCTGTACCTTATTTTCACTTTGTTTTAACGGCTGATGTAGAGTTTATGCTTAATTATGTTTTTGTAACGCTTTTTTTGCTTCTTTAAGCTTTAAATGTTTTTTTTTTTTTTTTTTACATTTCTGTTTCTGTTTTTAGCCCCCGGTACTGTATGCTATTTCTTTCTCCCAGCTTATTTTGTGTCGCCTCCAAAAAATAACGTTATTTTACAGAAGCCAGCCGTAAAACAAATGCAGTATACGATTAATACTCTATAGCAATTTTTTTAAACTTCTAAGCATCACACATTTTCAATTTTTATACCTTCGAATTGAAAAAGAAAATACTTTTAAATGCAATTTGTTTGAAAACGGCATCTCCATTTATTTTTGAAATATTAATTTTTTGTAGTTTTTGGAGTCATTTGCTAGATATTGGCAACGGAAGTACTCCATTTCTGTAGAAAGTAAAGGAAAAATAGTTGTAAAACATTAATTATATATTTTTGTTGACATTTTTTCATAACAACCGACATAAAATGTAATTAAAATACGTGCTATTTTGAAAAAATATAAACGAATGATTTCTGTTAAAACAAGGAGCTATTGTAAACTATATTTAATTTTAAGTATCTACTTTCTTTATTGACGGCATCTTTTTTGCTGCATTTGTGTATTATTTCGCGATAGTGATGTTTTATGCGTACAGTAAAGTACGCATGTAGTAGATGTTTAAGAGTGGATAGTAAATGTGGAATTCGTAAGCGAATGCGAATGACGTCATTTAACATAAAATAAAAGAGTGTGCTGTAAGTCTTAAAATTGAAATATGTTTTGTACTATTTTTATATATATATATTTTTTTTTTTCATCGGGGGCGGCACTAAATTCTGCAAAAGTAAAATTCCTGTTTACTAGTCTCTTTCTCTTCACTTTCCCCATATATTCTTTCTATATATGCTTCAATCGTTAAATAGTCTTCAAAGTTTCACCCTGCCGTTATTCGCTTTGTAGCTGGATTTAGATTTATTTTTAATATTTTTTTAATAACAGTTTTTGGGGGGACAAGAGACCTTCAAACTCATTTTTTATTCTTTTGAAATTGCACCTTAAATATTACTTAAGGGCACACTATATGAATAACGGTATATATTTTTCAAACAAGAAATTAAAAAAAAAATTGGAAAAAATAAGGAATTTTCCTGAATATTTTAAGCATTATCAATAACTTTCAAAATGCCCCCACCTCACTCCATATCAATTAAAATCCCCAATATTTTGTATGCCAGTGTGGTTTCGATATACAAATAAATCTGTGCATCGAATTTTATATGTTTGAATATAACGATAAGAAAAATTATTTTCTAAATTTACGAAAATTTCCGCATTTTTGTATCATATACAGGGTCCATAATTAAACGATTCTACTTCAAACTTGTCTACAGACGAAACCACAATTTTGTGACGGACATAATGAAAGAAAGGGAATTTATTTCAGCGAAAAAATTTAGTTCAAAATTTCGCCACCAGGAGCCTTTTTAATAAACTCACATTTTTTAAAGTTTTTATGCTTTATTTTTCTCAGATTAAATAAGAAAAATATACCGACCGCCTCCAGAAAAAAATAAAGCGCATAAACTTTTAAAAATTATTCGTGTTCGAAATGAACGGACAGCACAAACTCTGAAAAAAAATCCACCAACAACAGACGACATTTCTTTCTCATAACTCAGTCCTAGTATTGAGTGGTCGGTGGCTAAATGTGTAATTTATTTAAAAACGCTGGTGACGGAATTTTGAACTAATTTTTTTTTTAGCTCAAATTCCCATTCCTTTATTATGTCCGACACAAAATTTCACAACTTTCTGACCAATAGTTTCGTATTTAGACAACTTTAAAGTAGGGCTGTTTAATTATGGACACCCTGTATATGCACTTTTTTTTACACAAAGTTCAGATGTTTCATGATATAGTGTTTCTATACGATTGTGGCGTTAAGGTATTAGGTACAAGATCTTTGTCGCTTCACATTTAGGTACAAAGACCTTATTTTAAAAATATTGTTTTGAGTTATATAGAAAATTATTTCCACATTAGTACTTATTTCGCATCATTGAAAAAGTATTTTTTATGAATATTTTTTTTATATATATTGAGTTCAAAATTAAAGAACATTCATGAGTTTTATTAGAGACAAATATGATTTCAGGCTGCATAAATATGCTAAAGTCGACTACTGTAAGTGTTTTAAGAATGAACATGTGGGCATTCTAACAATCTTTTGACTTTCATGTCCCTGAATAATGATTTTTATTTTAATACACTTTTTTGTGTTTTTTTTTTTATTTCATATACTGGGGAACATCCTATTGCATGATTGCATAACAATATTAACGAGATAAATAAGTTTTGGACGATAAGTTTGGAAGTCGGGGGGGGGGGGGTCCAAATACCAGGAAAACTCCTATACCGTCCCGTGTCACTGGTGCTGCTTTTTAAGTTTGGAGCTGTCTGTATAAAATTGTTTAAATAATAAAAGTAATTCGATGTAATTTTTTTCCGAAACTGAGACAATTATTTTATATAAATATGTAGCAAAAAATTAACCTGCACACATTTTTACGGTTGATATTATTTTTTTAACTCTGTCCCTGGGTTTTTCATCCATACCGTTCCTCTTGCTAAACTTATACAGAAAATCCCTTCAGATGCAGCCACAGCATTTTTTCAGGTTTTTTCTCATGCAGCAGTACGCTAGTAAAAGAATATCTACAGTTCTTTGACAGGAAATTTACTGCAGAATTTAAATCAGCATTTAAATATCAATTTCAAGATCGTGGCTGTATTGGTAGTCTACCGTCCCCAAGGTTTATTCCTGCACTTTTCGAGGTAAATTTAAAAAAAATAATAATAATTTAATCCAATGTTAACAACTGTTTCTAAAAATCAATGAACATTGTGGCTATCACATAGCCTTAACATGATTTGCCTAAAATAGGTGGTAATTTTCCTTGCCGTTCCATCCTTACTGTCCCTTTTTTCCCAGTTCGTCCCTTTTTTCCTATACCGTCCCCTTTTTTTACCTTACCGTCTATTCTTTAGTACTCCTTTAAGACAATGTTATACCAAAATTTTGTACTAAAAATACTACATTGTTATTATTTCTTATTTGAATGTCCTGTGGGTACTATGCAAATTCATTATAAGTAAAAATTTCGAAGAAAATAAAAAGTTTTAGTGGTAAAATGGCAAGGAAAATTAAACTCGCAAAGTTTAATTTTCCATAACATAAGTTTAACATAAACCTCAGTTAAATAAAAAAGTTTTCGCTGCTGACCATTTTTTCTTTATTTTGAATCAATAAGGCATTCGTCTATCAGATTAAAATGTTATTTTAGCAAGTTTAATTTCGCCAGATTTTTTTCCCGAAAGTTAAAATATTGTGAGACTGCCCCATGTGCAACACTATAGTCCGCTTTTAATTGAAACTGTTGTTCATGGTAGATAACAGTTAATCCAGGCACATAATCAGGTTGAGGATGTGAAGCTTTGCGCAACATCTGCTATGAAACTACTTAAATCATTATTAAAAAAATATATTTCCACTTTGTTTCCTATTTCACCAATGTACAAATTAAGTGTATCTTCGATTCTAGAAGCTTAGATTTACATAAATATTTAATTCATTATCTTTTAGGGTATATTTAAACTCACTTACTACATGAAATCACCATTTAGAAAACTCTTCTTTAAACGTGATGAGCTTTTAATGTTAACAAATCCTTCAATATACATATTTGTAGGATATTACTTACATTTATTATTCGGTATTAACAGTATTACAGAACCATATACAATTATTAATTACTCATTTTATCACACAATTCGTTATAAATAAATAAAAAAAAATCATGTGAGTTTTTCTTGAGCACATGAAAGACGACCCGTCATGATTACATCACTAATAGTATATGTTTTTTAATGCTATGTGTTTCTAGCTAGCTCCTTTTTGTTTTCAAAAAAAAAAAAAAAAAAAAAAAAAGTCAAAGCATAAGCCCCATCTAAAAGGAAATCTTGGCTACAAGCCTGGATAAATTATTTATCAACTGATTTTGAAGTACAGTGATTGTGGAATCCTGCCAGCTAGTTTAAAGCAAAGAATTAAGGAAGTATTTAAAAATGTATTCTGCCATTCAGGCTTTTCTAACTTTTAAGTAGAACATTTTCAGTCGGTTTATACTTTATAAATTTTATTTTTTTTATATTTAAGACTTTAGATACACCTTTTATAATTTTTTGAGTCAGTGAAAAATATGCTCGAAATAAAATTATGTTTTATATCATTAAGAAAGTATAAAAGTTCTTTTAGGTAGCTTTCTTTACAGAAAAGCTACCTATTGCAGCCGTTCGGAGGAAAGCGATTTCAAAACATTTTGGTACATTTTCATCGATCATGACCCCCAGACCTCGAAACCACCCTCCGTTCAAAATTGATATATATATATATCTGACCTATGTCACACTGTAACTCCCGTAATTATGAACCGATTTCGATGTAATTCGGTGTGTACATAGTACATACCAATGTCTTGACCGAGTTCGTTGGCCAGCTTCATCCGCCGTTTTGTTTAAAAATGGCGGCCATTTAAAATTTTTAAAAAAATTTTAAACTTGAAATGTGGTACCAAAAAATTAAAAATGGAAAAATATTTTTTTCTTATGTGTTTGACCTTTATACAAAGATTCCGGAGCAGTTTTTGTTTCGTCTATATCTTAAACTAGTTGGATGTGCCAATCCCAAAACTTTCTTCTATCTTATACATCTTAATATTTCAAAACCTAGTTACACATGTTAATACTTCAATATTATTAGTTCAATACTATACCAACTTTGATTTTCATCTTAAATTTCTGCTCAAGTCAATTAAACGGACTAAAAACGAGTTAATCTATATCATGATATTTGTTAAAATTATTAATTTTTCCTTATTCTGTCGTTATCAGCTGTTTGCGAATAGCCGGCATAGCAGGAAGCGAGTTCCCGCCGCTGCATGAGCCGAGCGCCGATGCACAATAGAACTACGAAAAATCAAGAAAAGTATACAAAAATCGCTAGCACGGAGCCCCTTTACCGCGCAATATTTCCAAATTCAAGGAGAACCTGTTGGCCAAAGCCAAAAACAAGCACAAACATTTTGGATCAATTGTATGCATAATTTTATACACTTTTCGATGGTACAATAATGAAAATGGTACAGACATCGCAATTATAGTACCCACTTCCGGCAGAATTTTTCCAAATTCAGGGAGGACCTTCGTGACATGACCAAAAATAATCACATAAAATTTGGTTCAATTCTATGCATAACTTCATACACTTTTCGGCGGTACAATATTCAAAATGGCACAAAAATTGTACAAAAATCGCTATTACAGCGCCCTCTACGAGCGATTTTTTTACAAATTAAGGGAGGACCTCCTTGCCATAGCCAAGAACTTAAATTTTTTTTTGGTTCAATTCTATGCATAACTTCATACACTTTCCGATGGTGCAATATTCAAAATCGCACAAAAATCGCTATTACAGCGCCCCCTAACGGCGATTTTTTTGCAAATTCATGGAGGACTTGCTTGCCATATAAAAAAACTTAAACTAAAAATTTGGTTTAATTCTATGCATAACTTCATACACTTTTGGACGGTACAATATTCAAAATCGCACAAAAATCGCTATTACAGTGTCCCCTACAGGCGAATTTTTTCCAAATTCAGGGAGGACCTGCTTGCTAAAGCCAAAAACTTAAAATAAAAATTTGGTTTAATTCTATGCATAACTTCATACACTTTTGGACGGTACAATATTCAAAATCGCACAAAAATCGCTATTACAGCACCCCCTACCGGCGATTTTTTTCCAAATTCCGGGAGGACCTGCTTGCCATAGCCAAAAACTTATAATAAAATTTTGGTTTAATTCTATACATAACTTCATACACTTTTTGATGGTACAATGGCGACAGACAGACGGACAGACGGACGGACAGACGGACAGACGGACAGACGGAAGGACGGACAGACGGACACACAGACAGACAGACATTTTCTATAAACATGTTTTTTGAATCTCTGACCCCTAAAACATGCAAATCCGTCGAAAACCGGAAGTCGAAAAAAATTTCGATTACAATACTTTCTTCTATTGAAGATAGAAGAAAGTAAAAATGGCTGAGTTGCATTTTGAATTTCTAGCGTGGCTGACACTTTGAAACGTCCTGAATTTTGTCACGCGATAAAAGGCGTATTTATGAACCGATTTGGATGTAATTCAGTGTGTACATAGTATATACCAATCTCTCGACCGAGTTCGTTGGCCAGCTTCATCCGCCGTTTTGTTTCAAAATGGCGGCCATTTAAAATTTAAAAAAAAAATTAAAACTTGAAATGTGGTACCAAAAAATTAAAAATGGAAAAATATTTTTTTCTTATGTATTTGACCTTTATACAAAGATTCCGGAGCAGTTTTTGTTTCGTCTATATCTTAAAAAATGGCTGAGTTATAGCATTTTGAATTTCTAGCGTGGCTGACATTTTGAAACGTCCTGAATTTTGTCACGCGATAAAAGGCGTATTTATGAACCGATTTGGATGTAATTCAGTGTGAACATAGTACATACCAATCTCTCGACCGAGTTCGTTGGCCAGCTTCATCCGCCATTTTGTTTCAAAATGGCGGCCATTTAAATTTTTTTTAAAAATTTAAAATTTGAAATGTGGTACCAAAAAATTGAAAATGGAAAAATATTTTTTCTTATGTATTTGACCTTTATACAAAGATTTCGGAGCAGTTTTTGTTTCGTCTATATCTTAAAAAATGGCTGAGTTATAGCATTTTGAATTTCTAGCGTGGCTGACATTTTGAAACGTCCTGAATTTTGTCACGCGATAAAATGCGTATTTATGAACCGATTTGGATGTAACTTCGTTTATACATAGTACATACCAATGTCTCGACCGGGTTCGTTGGTCAGCTTCATCCGCCATCTTGTTTAAAAATGGTGGCCATTTAAATTTTTAAGAAAAATTTAAATTTGAAATGTGGTGCCAAAAAATTAAAAATTGAAAAAATATTTTCTTCTTATGTGTTTGACCTTGATAAAAAAATTCGGAGCAGTTTTTGTTTCGTCTATATCTTAAGAAATGGCTGAGTTATAGCCTTTTGAATTTCTAGCTTGGCTGACATTTTGAAACGTCCTGATTTTTCTCACGTAATAACAGGCGTATTTATGAACCGACTTGGATGTACCTTGGTGTGTACATAGTACATACAAATATCTCGACCGAGTTCGTTGGCCGGCTTCATCCGCCATCTTGTTTCAAAATGGCGGCCATTTAAAAAAATAAAAAAATAAAAAAATTTAAATGAGATACCTAAAATTTGGAAAGTGAAAAAGATTTTTTGTATGTGTTTGACCTTAATACAAAGATTCCGGAACAGTTTTTCTTTCGTCTATATCTAAAAGAAATGGCTGAGTAATAGCATTTTGAATTTCTCTTGTGGCTGACATTTTAAAACGACCTGATTTTTGTCACGCGATAACAGGCGTAATTATGAACCTATTTGGATGTAACTTGGTCTGTACATAGTACATACCAATGTCTCGACCGAGTTCGTTGGCCAGCTTCATTCGCCATCTTGTTTCAAAAGGGTTGCCATTTAAAAAAAAATTAAATTTAAAATTCAAAATGAGGTATTAAACAATTGGAAAATGAAAAAGATTTTTTTATGTGTTTGGCCTTGATACAAAGATTCCGGAGCAGTTTTTGTTTCTGAAAATTTGTTCTTTTGTTTATATCTTAAAAAATGGTTTATTTATAGCACTTTGAATTTCTAGCATGGCTAACATTTTGAAACGATCTTGTATTTGTCACGCGATAACACACGTATTCGCCTATTTCGATGTAAGAAGGCATGTGGACATCATGGCATGTGGTATACATCAACACCTCGACCAAGTTCGCTGGCCAGATTCATCAGCCATCTTGTTTCAAAATGGCGACCATTAAATAAAAAAAGAAATTATATTTAAAGTGAGGTGCAAAAAAATTAGAAATTGAAAAAGGTTTCTTTCTTAAGTATTTGACCTTGATATAAGGATTCAGGAGCATTTTTTGTTTGTGTTTACCTTAAAAAATGGCTCAGATATAGCAGTTTCAATTTCTATTGTGGGTGACATTTTGAAAAATCTGATTTTTTGCATGCGACAGCACTCCTATATATTAACCGATTCCGATGTGAGTGAGCATGTGCACAGCAATTACTAAGGTCTCGACCAAGTTCACTGCTTAGCCTCATCCACCATGTTGTCTTAAAATGACAGGCACTATAAGCAATTGCCGAATTTGGCAGCCAAATATATGTTACTTTAAAGAAAAGCAGCTTGGATAAATCTGACTAATTTCGCGAAATTCTCATTCATTATATTGATAAAAATTAGTATTGAATCTCCTATATTCGGTTTCCACTAAATTGAGCTTCGTGTGTTTGAATGATATAATTTGGCTTTTTTTAAATAAGGATTATGAAAGCTACCTCTTCCTCCCGGCACTGGCCGGAAGGACTTTTTAAAATAACGTTGAAAATATACAATTAACCAAAATTCTTTTATTTTAATACCTCTCTAAAAAAACATTTTAAGATACTTTTATGTGAACATTTTAAAATCCTTTTTTAAATTTCAAACATTGTTAATTAATTTATTATCTTTTTAATTGTCCATATACTTAGCCGCAAACCTTTGGGTTCTTTAAAGTAAAACTATTCATGGTATCATGAAATTTACATAATAATTTAATTATTTGTTGAACTTCATAGTTGCATTGCAACTTTATATCCAATTAATATCGGAAAATTAAGATTTCTTAAAAAAAAAAAAAAACAACGTCCATTTGGTTGAACTTCCTTGGCTTTTTATTAAAAACTGTAAGAACTTTTATTATACAATCTTTTTATTTAAAGTTTAGACACATAAATACATTAATATTATTAGGTATCTATACATATTTAATTCATGTTTCAAATGTAAGTCCAGTACTCCAGTTCCCTCATAATTTTCAAGAATGGGGTAACTGGGACATGTATCAGGTGTAACTGGGTCATATGGGATCCAGTTCCCCCAACTATTATAAATTTCTCTATGGGTTTCTCTTACTAGAGGAAATTAATTTTCCCATTGTTTTTTTCCTTGCACTAAAGAAATTTACATAATACCTTATTAAAATTACATAATAAAATTTTTAAAAAGCATGTGGGGGGTATCAAACCAAATTTCTTAAGTGTGATAGCTATAGCTCGAAATTTTACAATACAGATGAAGAGGCGTACATAAGGCAAATTGAGATTATTAGAAAATTATCGAAACGAATAAAATATAGTTCTGTTCGATATGAAAATATGGTTACATTCTTCACAGGTTTATTGGACATATCGAACTTCCATAAATATGTGATTCCATAAGTGTGTACTTCCATAAGTAATGTAGTACATAAAAAAGAGAATGCGATACTTAAATTCTTACATAGTCGTTTGTTCATATAATTATCTTGTTATTTTTTTCCCTTAAAATACCTATGTAACTTTTATACTTATTACCTATACTAAAGAATATAAGTACTTACATCATTTTTATGTTTTTTGTATAAATAAATCTAATATTTTCACTTTTAGTGCTTTTTTTTAGACACATTGACAGTAAAGGTTTCCCTTACAACGCCCTTTAGTTGATATATAATGTACATGATCTGCCTGGTTTATATATATATTTTTTAGTTGTTTACACTTTTTCAAACAGGACCTGATACCCAATATTTAAAAAAAAAAAAAAAAAAAAAAAAAATCGTGTGGAAAACAGACCCTTCTTGTCCACCTGCCCTATTTTTACGTGGAAATTGGACCCATGAGGAAAGAAAGATGAAATATATACTTTTTTTATTTTTGGATATTAAAATGTAATTTTGAACATTTCTGTCTGATAGAGGTAACCTAACTGAACACATTTACAAAAGTTCAGACTTAAATTCAAATGAATATTAGTCTTTTGAAGCTGAAATGCCAGAATCTCCAGAATCACATTGTAGAATCATAGCCCAGTTGCACAACGTAACCTTATAAGTTATCAGGCAGACAGAGTGCTACGAAACATGATAACATTTGTTTATAGTTTCCTGCTATTATTTATCTTTCGATAAGCCGTTTTGTATATAGTAACGCCAAAGATGAATGCCACAATTATAATACTGAATAAAATTACACAAGACAAGGACTTTCGATGAATGCAATGCGATATAATCATAAAAGTTTGAGTTATATAACAAATACAACTGCAGCTTTAGTAAATGATTTACATGTTTCCTTCATGATCCGTTAATGTAGCAGTTTCCCGACTCTTCAGAGAAACCCAGTTTCATTTCTTTCCTGTCTACACTATTTTTAAAATACCCATGGTTTTTTAAAATCATTTTCTTTAAACCTCAACCATTTCGCAATCCTTTTAAAAAACTGTATTCTTTCAGTGCATATCGTTATTCATATTAACATTTATGTGTGAGGCACCGTGTTTAAACGAGAAAAGCATTCCTCACTGACAAAAGCTGAAGGTTCAGTCTAAGATGTATAATTTCACAGAAGAAAATAAGAAACATGTCCTATGCAGATGGTGTAAATATGTAGTTTTTATTTCATGGCCATTGTCAAGCTAATGTGAACAACCATAAACAATGGGATATGGTAGTTTTTATTTTATAGAATTTTCATGTTAAAAGTATAATTATGATCACCCGTTACATTTATTTTCATTTGACAAACCCATCTTAAATGTTCGTTTTCATCTTGATTACAACTACATGCATTTTATTTTTTTACGCACTATGGAATTGTGCATATATTGCGCTACGCGGAATTAAAATTTGAAGACATAAATGACATTATTAAGGCAGAAGCAAGAAAAATATCTCTATCAGTTAAAACCATTTTATTGTTTAGCGTAAACCAATTTAAGGAGACATTTCACTCGAAAAGACGAGGGAAAGTTTTATTTAATCTTTAACTTGGCACTTGGGAAAACGGAAACGTTTTCAAAACTTCAGTTAAAAGTTCTATTTAACTTTTAATAATATGTTTCGTAAGCTTAAGTAAATTTTCGATGGCGTTGTCAGTTTCTGAATGTAAATAGGAATCAATGCAATACTCGTGTCTGTGTGCCTTCTCTTTGTGTTTAAATTCTTTGAGTTTTGTATTATAATGTGGTTTTTTTTTTTTTTTTTTTTTTTTTCGCTGTGATTCTATTTATTCTGTGTTCTTAAAACTATTTATAATAAACGTGTAAATAATAATAATTATAGAAAATACTAATGAAACAATTGTGAACATAATTAACTAAAATTCGAATAAGAATTTTAATGAAAATCTAAAATAAAATAATAACATTATACATAAAATATACATTAGTATTAAATGCATTGGTGTGAATTAAATTTACATTTAACGCTACTAATGATAATTTAATAAATTAATAGTAAATATTTACAGTAAATAAGAATTATCCTTTAATATGAACAATTAAAAGAATTCTATACATACTATTTAAAAAGGTTTAAAATCTAAATTGAGTTACTATAAAGCATATTATTTTTGCTATATAATACAAATTTATCTTAAATAATGCATTTATCAAGAAATTAAAATTTCACACGATTAGGGTAAAAATACATTAAAAAATTGATCTTCGACTGTGCAACTAAGACACCAAAGATATTATTTTATTTCTTACAGGATTTCTCTAAATGTAAACATTTAATTTTAAACATAACTTTAAACATAACTTTTTTTTAATGTCACGTTCATAATTACTGAGCCACACTGAATTCATTTAATGTTAATTTTAGGGTTACAAATTTGTAAAGCAGTTTTCATCAGTAATATCTAAATTATAAAGAACAAACGTATCCGTTCGAAACGTTGACGTCATTTTGACGCCGGCAAAAATTGCAACGCGTACAAAATTGCATTCGCACCACTATACAGTAAACTCCCGACTATCCGGCCTAATGTGGCGGAAGGGTAGGGCGGATAACAAAAATGTCGGATAGGCCAGAGTTCTATAAATGCTTACTCCTTTCCTCCCTCCCTCCGCCATGATATTAGAAACATATGATACACAATTTAAGATAAATTTAATATTATACAGTACATACAGTTTCAGAATAAGCAAAATTTTAACTCAAAACGTAAGCCTAATTCGTAAGAAATGAGTAAATCTTATTTTACTGTTTATTAATAAATGATTGCACAAATATGAAAAGTTATGCATGAGATAAAAGAGTCAAAATTTCCAGTTTTTAGTTTTCGAAAAAGCGTTTAGTTTTTTTGCTACTCTCTGTTAGCCCATTTCCGCGAATCAATGTGCCTCCATTTACGCAAGCAGATGATATCGGCTGACGTCGTTTCCTCCCGCTTACTAATGTACTGCAGTGCTGCCTCAATCGTCTTACACTCTTACGAATGCGGGATGAAATTTTTCTAGCAATCCACCTCCTGTTTTTCTGCTGCTACTTCTTCCTCTGTCACCATTTGTACAATATCTTTGTCAGTTAATTCATTAACTTCGTCATTTACCATCTATTCTGTAATGTCCTCTGCATTGACATCGTCAGAGCCAGGTATATTTTTCGGCAACGAAAGAAGTTTATCGTTCTCACCTTCCTCTTCAGTTTCCCACACGGGCTTATGTCCACTTTTATGGTCGAAAAAAAAATGTTTCCAGACGTTGCAATTACTATCTTTTGAATTCTCTACTACTGCATTTTGCAATTCCTTCTTGCTCCTTCCTGTCGTGAGTCAAGACTTTCCCACAGACGGGAACCTGCCTGTATCGGCCACTTGCAACTGTTAGTAGTACTTTCAATTTTTTACTAGGCCGGATTGTACAGAGGTCCGGATAGTCGCGAGTCGGATAGTCGGGAGTTTACTGTATTTTGAAAAAAAAAGTTTAGTAAATTTCGCTTGCACATGTTTCCAAAGTGAGAGAAAAATATTACCTAAAAAAGAGTAGTGCCATCCAAATAAATCCGTGTTAGAGATACCTGTGCCCGGGAGGGAATTTTGCCTGTGAAGAGTTAAATTAATTTCCAAGTATCTCTACAATTGTGCAAACGAATACGAAAAGTGTATCTCATATGTACTTAAATTAATAGAAATAGGTCAACATTGGTTTCCAGCTTATATTCCATAAAGAAATGAAAACTTCATCAATAGATAAATAAAATATAAAGAAACACAAAGACATGTAATCGAACTATGCGCTTCAACCACTGAAATGATCGGCCTCGAAAGACTGATGTAAAAGTTGATGTCTTTTTCGAATTATTCAATAATTGTTTAAACCCCTTATTTGGTTAACTGCTGGCACGAAGCCAATAGTAAGCATAACTTTTAATAAATTTTAAAGCTTTATTTGAATGCGTATTTGCTATTTATTTTCATGTAAAAATGATTTTTGGTATTATTACTGGGCATTCTCGGAAATATATTAAACGTAAAAGATTCAATTAAAGAGTTTTCAATTAAAGAAAAATGGGTTTCACCTACATTTTGTAAATCTGGATTATCTTCTTGTTTCAATTAATTCTGAAGAATAAATTATCACAAAAGAATTCTGCTCTAACTCATTGATGATGTATACGAAAGCTTTTCTTGGCAAAGCCATGCGCATTGTGCACAAAGTATTTCTCTCTGTTTGCGCAACACTGGACGTGTATACAAAATATTCTTTACGAAAACGTAACGAGTATTTTTTTGCGAAAATTCTTCCTTCTCTCATGTGCGATTGCAGGAATTTTCCTTTTGCACTAAATATATTGATTTAATTTTCCCAGCTCTAGCTCTGTCTTCACCGAACTCGTAATTCTAACTTACTGTAGATGGATTAGCTGTAATTATAGTTTATATTGCTTTATTATTAACTGGCTGTTTTAAAGGGTTTTTCATAGTTATATATGAAATTTAAATTTATGGGTCTCAGTACTCTGAAAACTTAAAAATTTTTTAAATTTTATTTTATTTTATTTTATTTTATTTTAGATATTAAACTTTTATCTTTTTTGAACATTTCGATATAATTGTTTCTTTGAGATTCTCATTGGAACAGAATTTATGTCTTTTGGAACTCTACTTTCTCAATAGCTGAAGCGGCGTTTCAGAAACTTTGAAGTCATATTTCTCCAAATGATTTTTTCTGGGAATAACGCGCACAATATCTCAAAAAGTTCTGAATATTTTTTCATGAAATTTCCAAAACATGTATTTAATTTTAGTCTGTATAAATTGAATCTAAAATTTCATTTTTGTTGCTCAAAAAATATTCTTTTAGGTGATTATACTGTTGAAATTTTCAAAATTTTGAGTAAGCTAAATACAACTTAGTATTAAATATATAAAAATCTTTAAATACAAATTTATTTAGGATCAGTTTAATTATTATAGTCTAAACTATAATTTGGAACGAAAAATTTCATTCTAGTTGTAAAATTTATTTTGTAATAATGCGTAAAAGTTATGCCAATTTTCTGCTGGACAAATGTCGGACAGTTCGGAGCGCCCTATTAATACTAATTCCGCATCTTGCAATTTTTTAATACATGGAATGAAAGAACATAGTTATATATTTTTCCCAATAAAAATTGTATTATAAATCTTAAACATTTTAAGATATTAAATGTTTAAAATAGTCCTTGTTTTACATTTTCTCCAAATTTAAGAGTCCTGAGACCCTTAATTGAGATGCTGAATTTCATTTCAAATTTCCGCATATGTACAATCTCTGCTAAACAATGTAGTGATTATAAATATTATCAGTATAATGTCCAGCCTGGCCATAGTGTTTTTACTACTAAATTGTTTTCATATTCGTGCAGAATTTCTGCACTTTATATGCTGCATAATTCTTAATTATTTGAATTACAATTTCATTTAAATAGTCTCGTTGGTTTAGATAAAGGAATATCATAACAAAAACTTTAAATAGACCAAAATATATTTTCGTTATTCTTAAATAAACAATAAAATGTTAACAAAAATAAATAGAAATTAGGCAGATTGTTTCTTGAATTCGTGTATTTTGGTAATCTTATATTGTTATTCAGTTTAGAGTACTGCTAAAGTAGTTTTAAATCAACCAGAATTGATAAATTTCGTTTAATGCCAAAACGATCCGAAATACGAAATGAAAGAAAATTAATGTATATGCTAATGAAGTTATAGAAAAACACGTTTTAAACATATTTCTTATACCAATTTTATGATTTATAAAGAAAAATAATCATATATGAACACATTTACATTAAAATAAACACTTTTTTTAATCAAATAATATTGTAGATTTTTTTCTTGAAAACTGGTTACGAAACCGGAACTGCAAGAGTAGAAACTAAATGAAACCCGAAGCAGTTAGAGTCAATCCGATCTGCAACGAGAAATATATTGCCGATTTGGTAGAATAGCACATATTTCTTCTAATATCCCTGTCACATATTTAAATTCAAATACATTTCCTTAATACAAACATAAAACGTCTTTTTTCCGTACAATTTCATAACCAGTTACATTAATTACATATACCATAAACTATACTGAAAATAAATTGACGATTCAAGTTAAAAATCTTTTCTTAGCTATTAAATCTCAATTTTCGTTTCATCATTAAAATAAATTTGCTGAAATATCTTGTATACATTCATAAACTAAAAGACTACATTAAGTGATTAATACCATCATTTAAATTTATGTAATGAGAACGATAAACATGATTTGACTAATAAAAATAATTACGACGTCATTATTACATCTTAAAAGCATATTCAGATTCATTATCACATAAGGAAATGTTTCAAAGATGAAAGATGTTTCGTGCAATTGGAGTTTGGAAAGTTTCAAGTGCTTGAAATTATACTATTTTAATTAACGCTGAGTTATAATGTTTAAAATCTTTGATTGCATAAGAATATATAAAGCTGATCTTTGCTCATGTAATTCAGTAAACCATTCCATTTAGAAGATTGAAATGTGACGAGGCATTCCAATTATTTAATCTTTATTAAGGCTGTAAAATTCCTAGAATAGTTATTTTAATGAAATAGTTAAAATAATGTGTTAATTGTCAATTCATTAAAATCTTTAGAATGTAATGTAATCATTTAATTATTGTTATATCTATATTGATTTACATTCATTGGCACTAATTATATGCAAGTTTAAAACATGTAAATTATTGTCTGTGGTAATATTTGTTATTAGTCCAGTCAAATTAGGTTCTTTTCTGGACAAAATTGCGAAAGTTTTGAAACTTGGTAATATTGTTTGGAAGGCTCTACTGATAAGCATACTAAAAGTCCTGATGAATGGGGTTGAGCGCGAGGGGGGGGGGGGGGTGCAAAAGAAGGTATCTTTTCTCGGTTTTTTCTTAATATCTCCTAATCTATAAGTCCTATTGAAACATTGCTAATACAAAAAATAAGACAAGTAAATTTTCTACAAAAAAGGCTACAAACATTTTTCTCTAGAGGCCATAGTTAACGAGATAATCACATACGAAAATGAAGAAATTTGCCAAAAGTCCCACCAGTGCCAGAGGTCAATGGCACTTACATTGCATCTACTTAACTTAAATTTAAACAAGTGTTAATAAATTTTGTGGTCAAGTGAATGGAAGCCTGAACAATGACTTCAACAAATGACATTTTTCTTAACTATAGATTATGTTATATAGATTATATGTTCCGTAGTTATTTTAAAAGCGTGGATTAACGCCAATATAATTTCTTTTTGTAACTTTTGTTTGGTATACTTTTTTTTACATAGATTATAGATATGTTGATCCTTCAATCCGTCCTGACCAAAGAGGAATACGACAAGTTTGTTCGACAGAGCTATTTCACGATTTCACGCAGCGACATGTTTTGGACAGGAGTTTTGTCTGACATAACCATTTAGCAAACAATAAAATGCTATCTGTGAAATGCTCTGGAGGGCTCACATATGGATGAGGAATAAGTGACAGAGTTTTTAGTCAGTGGGTTCTGAGCGCCACAGTTACTTTTCATATTTGTACCGCCTTTGAAGAATTCTGTGGTTTAACGCTTTTTTCTGGTGAACAACATAATTATTTTCGTGAAGCTCAGATGAATAGAGATGCTGCGGATATGTCCAAACTTTCAACTTGATTTGAAATTCACCCGCCTTTTCCTCAGATAGATATAATTATATCAATATCTTCTGGGAGTATTAGAGATGAAACTACCACCTGCTTCAAAACTTTATAAATCGGGAGTAAAAAGATCATTCAGGTGTCTGGTAAATGTTACTCAGATGTGAAACTAACTGGGAAAGGTATAGCACAATCACTCAACCGTATGCACAATTCAATAAAATTTTATGATACTACTAAAACTGTGGATCCTGTGTTATATTCCAACGGATTTCATTGTGCAAACGTAATAATGATGATTTAGGAAATTACCTACAATATGAATTGGCTCCTTATCCGCTTTCTCTTTCCAATGATTGTGGAATGCGCCAGACAAAGAAAAGTGCTTTGTGTCAAATATTTCAACGATCAGATGAGATAATAGACTAACAACAAACAATAGTTGTGGATGGTGGCTTCCTGTTACATGAGGTGGTGTGGAAGAAGGATCAACGATACAGGATATTTGCAACACCTAAATAAAGTACGTTAAGAAGCATTATTGTGGAAAGGGATGCAGAATTGTTTTCGATGAATACACTGTCCTTGTAAACAGTACCAAAGTAGCTGAATAAAATAGAAGGTGCTCAGTGAAAAGGATAGTTGACATACATTATGAAGAACATATTGCCATCAGTGTTCCCCAAAATCAGTTTATCTCCAATAAGAACAATAAGATACTGTTGATTCCCATTCTATCCTCTAATTTAAATGACAAAGGAGTCTCATGTCAGCAAAGTCCTAATTATGCACTCTGACAGTTCAGATTTTTATAGATGTTGAGTGAAAGTAACAACGTTACTGTTGTTGGACAGGATGTGGATACACTTGTTCTTCTCACAGCCTTAACCTCTTCAGATAAAAATATATGCTTACAGATACAGCTGTGGCAGGGAAATGAACTGTCTCCTGAGATTTGGAGTTGGGAACGTAAGCTCGTTCATACGTTAGTGCCTGTCACAACCACCGATCCTGTTGCCCCCTGAGGCAGTACTAAACCTCATCCAGTGTACAACTGGTTCTAGGCAAAAGTGTGGATGTAGAAAAACAGGAATCACATGCACTGCCGCCTGCCCCTACTGCCATGGAGACAGCTCAAACAGTCCACCACCTGCTGAGGAGGATCTCCTAATGGAAATGGAACTCAAATGAACATCTTTTGAAATTTCCCATTAAATCTGGGTTAATCAAAATGATCACGGACTTCAGTATATTGTGTATTCTTGTATCATTCTATTTTACGCATTTTTCATTTTGGTATATTTTATGTTAACAAAAAATGTAATTTTTAGAAGTTATTGTTCAGGGTTCCATTCTCCTCACCACAACATTTATTAACGTTTGTTTAAGGAATCTTAGATTAAGTAGCTGCAATGTAAGTGCCGTTCAGCCGCTCTCTGGCACTGGTGGGACTTTTGGCAAATTTCTTCATTTTGGAATGCGATTATCTCGTTAACTATGACCACTCGAGAAAAATGTTTATAGCCTTTTTTGTAGAGAACTTAATTGTCTTTATTTTTTGTATTAGCAATTTTTCAATAGTTCTTATAGATTACGAGATATTAACAAAAAATCGAAAAAAGGTACCTTCTTTTGCCTCCTCCCCCTCGCGCTCAGCCCCTCCCCCTATATCAGGACTTTTAGTATGTTCATTAGTAGACTCTCCCAAACAATGTTACCAAGTTTCAAAACTTTCGTAATTATGTCCCAAAATGGCCCAAAATCTGCCTAATTTGAATGGACTATATGGGTTATATTTTTATTGAATATATCGTACGAGTTATCACTAATTGTGCTAAAAACACTGGACATTTTTTTTATGTTGTTTTCATTATAAATTTACTTTTTTAAGTCATTAGTTTTCATTTATGCTTAATAAATAACGTTATACTAGTGGTCAAGTTTTTTCTTCTATTTTGCACAAGTTTTTGATTTTTAAAATGCTTTACATGGTGGCGGAGTAGATGGGAAATGATCTTTTCATTTCAAAAATTTCAATAAACATATAATTTAATAATGATTGGGAGTATTTTGTGCATATTTATTTTTTATGTTTAAACAGTAAAGTTTCATTCTCACAGAAAAAGCAAACGTGGCTAAATAAAATTCTTTTAAAATTTTAAATTTCAGAATGTAATTTTCGGATAAACAATGCTCATTACGATTCAATTACGTATCAAATTTCTTTTTGTATTTGAGACTTCCTTATACTGAACACATTGTTTGATGAATCATCAAAAACCAGACAATATCAGTAAAAAGGGGACAAAAATTCAGTTTTGAATGTTTTTGTTGTTTTGAATTTTTTCATGCACTTTTATTTTCAACTTGATAAGATAGTGCATTTCTTTTTATTAAATTGAATGTTAAAGCTGTCTAAAAGTTGTGTTATTATAAATTAGTTTTATTACATCATTTATAGTGTCCACAGAGTACAAATTCAGAACTTTGTAAAAATCCAAAAGGAATCCAATTGGGAAAGTTTCTATTACTTCATAACAGAACAAAATTTTATAACTAAAAAACATAATGGCTTTTTTCCAAAAACCATCTAACGATGAAAGTTGTAAATTTGCCAAGTTGGTGAAAAAAAGTCAAATCCAGTATTTGGACCAACGATGTCTTGGATAATGCGGCCAATGCTCTACCAACTGAGTCATCCCGAACGAATCTGGAGGTCTAATTCACCCAAGTAATCTTTAACGATCACAACAGCTGATCTGTTATCTGAATAAGCTCAACAGAATAAATCGAAGGATGAAAATATTGTGTGCTACGGGAGCAATTTTTTGTAAATAAATTTAATTTTCCTTAACGTATAAATTTATTTCCTTAACACATATTGGACAATTGCACCATAAAATATAATAAATAAAGACACACAACCTTACTTAATGGTACACTAAACACGAACTTTGATAAGTTAAAAGTTAAATTCTACGTTTCGAGCTTTTTTTACAGCCGTCTTCAGGGAAAATATCAGGGTTAAATAGCTAAAATCTCAGAGATGAAGGCTTCCTGTGCGAGAGATAATTTGTCGAACATTGACTAAATATATGAAAACCTGCTAAATTTGTTTTCATATATTTAGTCAAGGTTCGAGAACGTATCTCTCGCACGGGAAGCCTTAAGGAAGTACTTATTTTTTCTTTTAATTATATTTCTTAATAAATGCACGAAACGGCATAAATTTTGCAATAGTTCACAAAATTTCCTTCTTATGGTATCTAATGTGATTTACATTTAAGTAAAAAATGACTCCTGTTAATCAAAAACGCAGTTATCCATTCTAAGAATTATTTTATTTTTGAAGAAGATTTAGAAAAAGCTGAAAAGATCAGTGTTTTTCTAATGATTTCATGAAAATTCGTCACTGTACGTTGATGTAATACAGCTAAATGATTTACGCACAATTTTTCAGGGTACTGTATAATTAGATAATCGTGTATGTAACTTAAAGACGTTTTACAAAATCGAAGAGAAAGCGAGTAGTTTTGTTAAATACAAGCTCATACACGACAGATTGGAAGCGTTATAAACACATAAAGTGCCTCTATAATAGTGTAACGACTTACAGCCTTAGTGCATCCCCAAATACAAAGTTTTTACTCATCTTATAAAAACGCACCTGATAAAATTTAGCGCTACTTGACTGGACATATTCGCTTTGACGAATTCTAATTAAAGACAAATAACTCTTTGGCGATAATGCCAGGTTCGCTCAACGCCATGCTATAGATAATGTCTGACGACTAATTTTGACATAACGTCAGATCGACCTATCAACATCTGTGTTGAACAAATTACAAACAACCATGTGATAACTTTTGGAGTTGTTTACTCTTTACCTAACATTTTAAAAACATTTTCCTATTATAAATGTGAAATTTTAAGAAGTAAAGTGTATATCTCAAAAACCATACAGGAAAAGACCAATCTGCCACAGAAGATGGGAAACGAATATAAAATAGCAGAAACTGTCACCATATATGTGGAGCTGATAATCGAGGTCATCCACAAACTACTCATTTAATAAGTAAATTAAATATAAGTTGCCAATTAACTTTATTTAAAACAAGCAAAAAATCTAAAACATAATTCCCGGAATTTGGTTCCATATGAAGTTGATACATATATTGAGAATAAAAAAACGTATGCACTTTGTAATAGAGACTGCCGATACTGTTATAACTATCACTCAGATTTTAATCCACCACACTTAAATATACAAATATATACTCCTTAGTTCATATGCTGCCACCACTACTATAGCCTATATTACTGGAGACGATATAAGAAGGTTGGGAATCAGTCAATAAGAAACTTCAAATAATATTAAATGGTATAGATACGATATATTTGGATATTTATATTTAAACATAATAGTTTCGTTTATAGGCCTGGTATATCAGATCCTGCCATATGTCAAGACACTACTTATATAACAATAAATATACTATTCCTGTATCTTTTGACTGTACTCAGCTAAGTCTTATCAAACGATACGCCCTCATAGCATGCATGGTCACAGTGAAGTCATTGTGACCTCACTGTAATTCACTGTGGTCACGTCATAACTGTGACCAAAATGCCACCACTCAGCGATGTCACATTGTGACTGATATCTGAACTTCTTAGAAAACTTTAAAAAATTACAAAAATTCTTCGAAACATGTTATTTACTGTAAAAAACATTTTCTCTGGCAATTAAAAAAAAAATTGACTCACTGTTATGTCGCTACATGTAACGTACGTCTCATTATGTGACAAAAAACCCTACAATATTATAAACTCACAGTGTGACAAAACATATGTTAAGATTAAAACGTTTCCACTTCAAACAATAAAAATAATTCAGGGTTTGTTTCCGGCTAATATTTCACAACGAAATTAAAAACTTCGGCAAAAATGCACATAAATAAAACACAAATTTAATAGACATGTAATCGGACTTAGTCTACTAAAACTATTTGAATTTTAAAAAACTGCTGTAGGTAGTGAAATATTTGGCGATTTTTTCGACTATTAACTCTTGGAATGTTGCTAATATGAAAGTATCGCTATTGAATTTTAAAACTTTATTTGAACACATAATCGATATATTTCATATAAAAATGTTTTTTGTTGTTATTAGTGACCAATCTAGAAAAATGTATTAACTGTAAATATATATTAGAGATTTCAATAATAAGGAATTGTTTTCCTCCTTTATTCTATAATCCGGGAACTTGGTTTGTTATTTATAAATTATTCTTATCAGCGGAAATGGCTGAAATTAATACACAGGTGGAGAAAGCAGAGATTTGTTTTTGTATGGGCATGGGAAGGGACACAGTTTTGTAATAAAGCAATGCTTTATTATAATAAATAAAAACACTTGCATATTTTCAATAATAAATTTTTCTGCTAGTGTCTAATTATATTAAGTAATTCTTAAAAAAATAAATTTTGCTACTTGTGTCACACTTTTTAAATAAATTTAACTTTTTTTCCGAAAATAAAATAAAATGTACCAAATATATGCAAAACGCATGGCTTATTTAATTATTCATATTTATTCCCCTCCCCCACCAAAAACATTATTTCGCCAGTTATTTTATTTCCTTTTTATGAACATATTTTGCATTTACTACGTATAATATAATCTTTACTTTACTATCTTCAAAAGATTTTGCATCATTGCATAATAAAATGAATTTTAAATACTCTAAAAATGTAAACATTATTTACTTTGTTATACTCCCAGTATTAGTATAATTATTGTCATATTTGACAAAAAAGTAGCTTTACAAAACTTAAAACTTTATCTATTTTGAAACATATCGAAAAAAATTTAAATGCATCAAAAAATTCTTGAAAGAAGAAATTTTAATTGGAACTATGCTTATAAAAATATTACGTCATATAAATGTATAAGAACGGAAAATACATCTGTTTTTTACCTTGATAAACAAAAGAGCGCGAAAAACCGCAGACGATAAAAACTATTAAAGACTACAATTGCGTTTAATGTTTGGAATAGGCGGAGGGAGTTTTTTGCTGGACAACAGGTAGTGTTGTGAACGTGCAGTCTGTCAGATATAAACATTTAACCTAAAAAATTCCCAGGAATAATCATTCCAAGATAATACTTTAGACAAAAATATGAGTTCGAGATAATTACACTAGCTTTGGTGTGGTTTAAAATGATTCCCATCATTGCTATTGTACTTATTGTTGGACATATTTTCTACTTCGAAAATTCGTTCTTTCTAAGACATGGATTACATCGGAATTTAAAGAACGACATTAAAGAAAAAAAAGGTATGAAAAAATATAGAAATTATGCAACCCAATGAGAATTTAAATATGGTTTTATTGAAAGATTTTAATTATTAAAAAACATATCCATGTACTTGAATGAATGAAGCTAAAATGTTAAATATATTTCATTATTTATTTTTTTTATTCTGGTTACTTTTACTATTTTATTTCCTGAATGATTTTATACGCATAAACTTCAAAATATCTATACTATACACTCTATTAGAAAACAGACTGAATAAAGGGGGCTTGTTATTTATAATTATCATCTAATCTTGTAAATAAAATAATGATAATAATAATGAACCAATGTGTGTTTCTATTTTGTGCTTATGGTTTGAATTTTTATACTTTATTCACATAAAAATGGCTTACTATTTTATATTATTTTCATTATTTTTTATTTTACTGTCTCATATAAAAGTAAATATGATTACCTGCATTTGTAAAAGACTGTATATATAAAATTTTCACCACACGTTATTCTAAAACCTTTATAGTAAATTAAAAACTTCATAAAAAATGTACATAAATAAAACACAAATTTTATAAACATGTAATCGAAGTGCTCGCTTAAACTACTAAAACTATTAGAATTAAAAGAAAACTGCTGTATGTAGTAAAATCTTTGGCGATTTCGTCGACTATGAAGTCTTGGAATGTTGCTAATATTGCTACTGAATCTCAAAGCTTTATTTTGATACATAATTGATATTTTTCATATAAAAATGCTTTTTGATGTTATTATTCAAATGTATTAATTGTAAATATATAATAGAGATTTCAATAATAAAATAAATGTTTTTCTCCTGTATTCTATAATCCGGGAGGTCGTACTGTTCTTGATAATATCAGTGATATAGTGGTCTTTGCAACGGGCATCCAGCCAGATAAATCCTCCACAAATTGTATAAAAAGTTTCACATTAGGCTCCGAATAGAGTAGCTGCAGTGCATAAACATTTAATGATCGCTGTTTCCTAAAAATCATAGACAATAAGAGTTGTTAGTATTGTTACTATATAATTTCATACATAAAAATGTAATTTTAGCAATCAATTTTTTAAGTTATTTTTTAATAACCAAAAGATGTTTTTAAATATGTGTTTTACTGCAAGCTGACTTTGATATAAAATGAATTAACCTTTTGTATCACCTCACCGTGCTGCATATTTGCAACATACCCCAAAGTCAAGGAGAATTATACATATAACGTAAAAGAAAAATCATGATAAAAAAATCGGATTTTTTTTTTTAATTTAAATTAGATTTTTTAAAATTTAAATCGGATTTTTATGATTTTTTCCCTGCATTAAAACACGGACTAGCTTTCAATACTTTTGGGTTTCTAAAACAATTAAACCTCAAATTGCTAAGATAATCTATGTTTTAAGCTTTAATTATAATTATTAGTTAGCGTAATTAGAGTGATTATAAAACACCATTCATTTTCATTAGTAGTATGCAATAATGTTACATACATCGATATTTTGTAATAATTATCTAAAACTGTATTAAATACCATTGATATTTACAGTTATTAAAATTATCAATTTCTGCACTTAATATCAAATTGTTGACAATGTTTGAAATTGATCATTTTTCCAACAATTAACTTTCTAATTAGGAAAAAAAATATTTTTATGCTGTAATTCATAAAATGATAATTTAATATTCATTATAGAAAAAAAGGGGTGTTAGTTCAGTTAAAACAGAGCATTACTTCATGAGTAAATGTATCAGTAATGTGTTCAGTAATAAGAAAAGGTATATAATTTGTTAATATGATGAATAAAGTGACATTAATTTTTAAGGATTTTATGAATTACATATTGAAAAATACAATTAAATAACGACATGATTTAACAATAGCTTGTATTTTCTTAAGAAATAAAGTTCTATAATTTTTACAAGGTCTTGGGCACACCGGTTTAAAAATGTTGTGATATGGGGAAGTTTTTTACAAGAAACATCTCATTGCAACTAAACGTGTATTTCACTATTTTTTAAAGGGGTGTATTTCGCCTATTTTAAAAAGAGCAGGGTGCTGCAACTTTGAAAATGGCCTAGAGGGAACAGTAAGTAATTGCAGAATTAATGAAAACTGCAAATAAGTATGATTTAGTTAGTGGCACAAATAAGTATATATATATATCCCTGTATATGGCATAATAAAACGTGTGTACATGATATATATGGGGCCGTCAACTGTTTAGGGCTCGCATTTCACCTAAAATTCCTAAATTTACTAATTGTTATTTTACTCCCTAAAATCCCCAAAAATCTCCTAAAATTTTCTTTTTGTTCCTAAAAATATACATTAACTCGTTAACTCCATAAATCGCAAAGTATTTCGTGATCGCCAAAATTTCACCGAAAAACATCGCGAACTTCGGCAAATTCTAACCGAAAAAGACGCGTATTTCGTCAAAAGATCGCTAAAAAAATAATTTCGTCAAACGATCGTGAAATAAACACGAATTTAGTCAAAAGATCGCGGAATAAAGCGAATTTCCACAAAGAATTGGGGAAAAAACTCAAATTTCGTCTAAGGATCACACTGGGGAAAAAGCGAATTTCGATAAAGAATTTAAAAAAAACACTCCGATTTCGTCTAAAGATCACGGAAAAAAAACCAATTTCTTCAATGGATCGCGAATTTTGCCCCATCTCGAAAAAAAATGCGAATTTCTTCAAAAGATCGCGGAATAAACGTGAATTTCGATAAAGAATCGCGAAAAAAACCCTTAAATTTCGTCAAAAAATAACGGGAAAAAAAGTATTTCATCTAAGAATCGCAAAATTTGTCAAAAGATTGCAGAAAAAGCGCGAATTTTGTCAAAAGATCGCGAATAACACGCGAATTTTGTCAAAGGATAGCGAAAGAAACGTGAAATTGTGTCAATAAAATCGTGCAAATACGACGAAGTTCGATTTAAGAATTGCAGAAAAAACGTGAATTTCGTCAAAGGACCGAGAAAAACGCAAAACTTAATAAATCTCGCAAATAAGGTGAATTTCGTCAAAGGATCGATGAAAAATGCAAATTTTGTCAAAAGATCTTGGAAAAACGCGAATTTCGTCAACGGACCGCAACAAAGACGAAATTTTGTAAATAAATCGCGTGAATAAGACGAATTTTGTCAAAAGATCGCGAAAAAATTTTTAATTTCTTCAAAAGGTCGTGAAAAAAAACGTGAATTTTATCTAAGAATCGCAATTTCGTCAAAAGATTGAAAAAAAACATGAATTTCGTCAAAGGATCGCGAAAGAACCGTCAAAGCATAGCGAGAAAAAGAGAACTTTGTCAAAGCATAGCGAAAAAAAGCAAATTTCGTCAAAGAATAGCGAAAAAACGTGAAATTTTGTCCATAAATCGAGTAAATAAGACGAATTTTGCCGAAGGATCGCGCAAAAAACGCAAATTTCGACAAAGGATCGTGAAAAAAACATTCTGAAATTTTTCTGTGAACTTCAGAATTTTCTTTTACTCATAATTACTTATGTCTCCATTGCGAGGTTCATTGATTGGACTCGAATAGCGATTTCATTTTTCAATAAATGTCTTGCATCTTAACGCTGTCACAACATTGTCATTGTAGTCACATATTCGTCACAAAGTTAATGACAAAATCGTCACAAATCACACAATTTTCTCAAAATTTTCACAATGTGACTTCACAACATTGTCACTGCCGTCACAGAATCATCACAGTATTAATGACGATTTCGTCACAAATTGGTCTCACCGTGATTTCACAAATTGGTCACAATGCGACGTCACAAATGAGTTCTGAAACGGCCATAAAGACTTCACATTCTAGTCACTATGACTTCACATCGACGTCACGTGGCGTCAATTCGACGGTCACAAAGTTACAGCGTGACTTTACAACGACGTCGCCGTAACGTCACACATGCCTTACGGTAGTTGCATGCAAATTATCATTGGCCGGTCAATTTTTCCTATCGGTTAGATTCAAAATCTCATTGCAAATTTTAGAGTATATTTTCACAAAGGTAAATCAAATATAGCTGTGTTGAATTTTTATTTCGACTGCTGAAAAATGTCTGAAACATTTACACATTTAGGATATATTTAGAAATTACTTATTTTTAAAAACTTATTTTTACTTATTTCTGTAATGGATAGTCGAAATTCCCATTTTATAAGCAATTACAAAAAATGAGTTTATTTTATAACATATTTTAACTAGTATGTTGTGGCCATCACAAAACTTTCTTCTATATAAATCACGTCAATTAAACCATTTAAAGAGTACAAGAAATAACAACGATTTAGCACCAATTCATATCAAAGTATATCTGAATTTGAAGTTGGATGAAAATTCGTGCATTAGTTCTTGAGATAGAGCTACAGTGGAAATTCTGAAAAAAATGTAGCATAGCAGCGCCACCTGTTGAACGATTTACACCAAAAGTAAACTGCGCTAAACAATATCAAGGTATTCCTGAATCTGAAGTTTGTTGAAAATCCAAGCATTATTTCTTGAGATAAAGCTATTGCGACAATCGCAAAAAATACAGCATAGCAACGCCACCTGTTGAGCGATTTACACCAAAAATTAAACAGCACTAACTTATACGTCAATTCATGTCAAGGACTAACTAAATCTGAAGTTTGATGAAAATCCGTGCAATAGTTCTTGAGATTCTTGTGGAAATCGTGAAAAATGCAGCACAGCAGCACCACCTATTGGGCGATTTACACCAAAAATTAAACAGCACTAATTTATATCAAGGATTAACTGAATCCGAAGTTTGATGAAAATTCGTGCATTTTTTCTTGAGTTAGAGCTATTGCAATTATCATGAACAATGCAGCATACCAGAACCACCTGTTGGGCGATTTATACAAAAAAGTAATCAGCACCAAACTATATCTTGGACTAACTGAATCTGAAGTTTTATAAAAATCCGTTCAGTAGTTCGTGAGATATAGCTATTGCAGAAATCGTAAAAAATGCCGCGTAGCAGCGCCACCTGTGGGGAGATTTTCATCAAAAACTTATAAGGTCCAGTTTATATCAAGGTCTAATTAAATATGAAGTTTTTTGAAATTCCGTGCAATAGTTATTGAGATAGAGCGCCCACAAAATTTTTGTCACATACAGACTCACAGACAGGCATTTTCTAAAAACCATCAAATCGTGTTCTGGGCATTCTAAAACGTATAAATCCGTCGAAAACCGGAAGTCAAAATTTTACACGAATCCAGTACTTTCTTCTTGTAAAGATAGAAGAAAGTAAAACTAGTATCTTGTGGCCATCACTAAACTTTCTTCTATAAAATTCACGTCAATTAAATCATTTAAATAGTACAAGAAATAACAACGATTTCCAATTTACGATAACCAATTTATATCGAAGTATATCTGAATTTGAAGTTGGATGAAAATGAGTGCATTAGCTCTTGAGATAGAGCTAGCTATAGCGGAAATTCTGAAAAATGTAGCATAGCAGCGCCACCTGTTGAGCGATTTCAACGATAAATAAACAGCACTAAATAATATCAAGGTATACCTGAATCTGAAGTTTTTTGAAAATCCAAGCATTAGTTCTTGAGATAAAGCTATTGCGTAAATCGCAAAAAATACAGCATACAGCTATTGCGGAAATCGCAAAAAATACAGCATAGTTGTACCACCTGTTGAGCGGTTTACACCAAAAATTAAACAGCACTAATTTATACGTCAATTCATGTCAAGGATTAACTAAATCTGAAGTTTGATGAAAATCCGAGCAATAGTTCTTGAGATACAGTTCTTGCAGAAATCGTGAAAAATGCAGCACAGCAGCGCCACCTGTTGGGCGATTTACACCAAAAATTAAACAACACTAATTTATATCAGGTACTAACTGACTCTGAAATTTGGTGAAAATTCTTGCATTTTTTCTTGAGTTAGAACTATTGCGATGATTACGTTAATGCAGCATAGCAGCGCCACCTGTTGGGCGATTTTTACAAAAAAAGTAATCAGCACCAAACTATATCCTGGGCTAACTAAATCTGAAGTTTTATGAAAATCCGTGCTGTAGTTCTTGAGATATAGCTATTGCAGAAATCGTGAAAAATGCCGCATAGCAGCGCCACCTGTAGGGCGATTTTCCCCCAAAACTAATCAGGTCCAGATTATATCAACGTCTAACTAAATATAAAATTTTGTGAAATTCCGTGCATTAGTTCTGGAGATAGAGCGCGCACAAAATTTTTGCCACTTACAGACTCACAGACAGACATTTTCTAAAAACCATCAAATCGTGTTCTGAGCATTATATCCGTCGTATAAATCCGTCGAAAACCGGAAGTCGAAATTTTTCACGAATCCAATACTTTCTTCTTGTAAAGGTAGAAGAAAGTAAAAAGGAGTACAATTAGGGGTTGAGGGTACCTTTTTCAGTGTTTCACAATGAATCTATTTTGCTAACATTTATTTTAAATTCGGCTACTATTCTTTATTTCTTATTCGCCAAATCACTAATATTGTCAAAAGCCAGCGAGAACTCTGTATACAATACATAAAGATAATAATGAATTAAACAGCAATTTATATTAAGGATACATCTTATTAACCTCAGAGAACTGAAACACCTTATAACAAATAAATATCATGGAAAGACGAGTGCAATCTTCAGCATTTGAAGCATAAAAATAAAAAAGAATTTGCATTGTGTCACCTTAAAATTGGTATTAATTTCTACTTAAATGCTGGTATATTTTATGTATGTAAGATTGTATTTAAACATTTCGTGTATCAATGTAGATATTATCAGGTTTGTGATTTCTGCATTACAAATATACGAATGGAAACGTCGTTGTACAAATCATATGCATTTTGTGACAAACAAACAAAAAAATACCATGAACAGAAAAGAGGAAGATTGAATATTTGAAGCACAAAAAGCAAAATTTTGTAGTTATACCATTTCTAATTATCTAATAACATTCACGAGAAAATAAAAATTTTAAAACTGCGAAGTTTTACAGATACTTTGGAATGTTCAAAGGATATCACACAAAGTCTAAAACTAGTCGGATATACCAATCCCAAAACTTTCTTCTATCTCATGCATGTTAATACTTGAAAATTAACTATCACACTAAGAAAATTAAACGGCAATCTATGCCCATCATGAGGATTCTATAGATATGAAATTCCGTGCATTAGTTCTTGAGATATGGCTATCTACGAAATCGTGTAAATGCAGCAAAATTCAGCCTAGCAGCCCCACCTATTGGGTGCTTTACACCAAAACCTATGTTAAAAAAAAACTACCAAGCAACCACTTACGTCAAAGTCTAACTGAATCTGAAGTTTGGGGAAAATCCGTGCAATAGTTTTTGAGATAGAGTTATTGCAAAAATCATGAAAATGCCAGCATAGCAGCACCACCTATTGGACGATTAACACCAAAACCTAATCAGCAACAACATGTGTTAACATCTAACTAAATCTGAAGTTAGATGAAAATTCGTGCATTAGTTTTTCAGATAGAGCTATTGCAGGAATCGTGCAAAATGCAGCACAGCAGCGCCACCTGTTGAGCGATCTACACCAACACGTAATCCGCATCAAGTCATATCAAGGACTAACTAAATCTGAAGTTTGATGAAAATCCGTGCATTAGTTCTTGAGATAGAGCCATTGCGGAAATCGTAAAAATGCAGCGTAGCAGCGCCACCTGTTGAGTGATTTGCACCAACACGTAATCAGCATCAAGGCATATCAAGGACTAACTAAATCTGAAGTTTGATGAAAATCCGTGCATTAGTTCTTCAGATAGATCCATTTCGGAAATCATAAAAAATGCAGCATAGCAGCGCCACCTGTTGAGCGATTTGCACCAAAAACTAATCAGCATCAATTTGTATCAGGGACTAACTGAATAAGAATTTTTATTAAATTCTGTGCATTAGTTCTTGAGATAGAGCCATTGCGGAAATCGTAAAAAATGCAGCGTAGCAGCGTCACCTGTTGAGCGATTTACACCAACACCTAAGCATCAAGTTATACCAAGGACCAACTAAATCTGAAGTTTCATGAAAATCCGTGCATTAGTTCTTGAGATAGAGCCATTTCGGAAATCATAAAAAATGCAGCATAGCAGCGCCACCTGTTGAGCGATTTGCACCAAAAACTAATCAGCATCAATTTGTATCAGGGACAAACTGAATAAGAATTTTTATTAAATTCCGTGCATTAGTTCTTGAGAGAGACTGCCCACAAAATTTGTGTCACACACAGACACACAGACAGACAGACAGACAGACAGACTCACAGACAGACAGACAGACTCACAGACTGCATTTTGTAAAAATATGTTTTTCGGATTCTCTGACCTCTAAAACGTATTAATCCGTCGAAAACCGGAATTCGAAAATTTTCATGAATCCAATACTTTCTTCTTGTAAAAATAGAAGAAAGTAAAAATGTACATACACGCAATTTATTTAGATGTAAATTCATTTTTTAGTTTCTTCTATTTTTACAAGAAGAAAGTATTGGATTCATGAAAATTTTCGAATTCCGGTTTTCAACGGATTTAGACCTTTTATGGGTCAGAGATTCCAAAAAACATGTTTTTACAAAATGTCTGTCTGTTAGTCTGTCCGTCTGTCTGTCTGTATGTATGTGACACAAATATTGTGGGCGCTCTAGCTCAAGAACTAATCCACGGAATTTAATAAAAATTTATATTCTGGTTTTCCCTGATATAAATTCGTGCTGATTAGGTTTTGGTGTAAATCGCTCAACAGATGGCGCTGGTATGCTGAATTTTTCCCGATTTCCGCAATAGCTGTATCGCAAGAACTAATGCACGGATTTTTATAAAACTTCAGATTTCGTTAGTCCTTGACATGAATGGATGCTGCTTACGTTTTGGTGTAAATCTCCCTACAGGTGGCGCTGCTATGCTGCATTTTGCAGGATTTACACGATTTCTGCAATAGCTCTCTCTCAAGAACTAATGGTCACATTTTCATCAAACTTCAGATTCAGTTACTCTTTGATATGAGACAATGCTGTCTACGTGTTGGTGTAAATCGCCCAATAGGTGGCGCTGCTGTGCTGCATTTTGTACTATTTCCTCAATAGCTCTATCTAAGGAACTAATGCTCGAATTTTCATCAAACTTCATATTTAAGTATAACTTGATTAATATTTCTGCTGATTATGTGTTGGCGTAAATCGCTCAAAAGGTGGTGCTGCTATGCTGCATTTGTCATGATTTGCGCAATAGCTCTATCTCAAAAACTAATGCACGAATTTTCCTCAAACTTCATATTCAGTTAGACGTTGACATAAGTTGATGATAATTAGGTTCTGGTGTAAATAACCCAATAGGTGGCGCTGCAGTGCTACATTTTGCTGGATTTACACGATTTCAGCGACAGCCATACCTCGAAAACTAATGCACGGAATTCCATATTTTTAGAATTCTCATGATGAGCACAGATTGTCATTTAATTTGACACGGTGATAGTAAATTTTGAAGTATTGACATGTGTGAGATGGAAGAAAGTTTTTTGATTGCCACAAGATACTAGTTTATTTCGATTTTTTTAAAAGAAGACAAAAATTAAAATTTAATCCTTATAATTTAGAAACGAAATTTCTTTGCCGGATATTGGCTGACTGGAACGTAATGCTTCCGGTGAATAGAAATTTCCTTTCCAAAATTTCCATTTAAAGCTCATATGGGGAAAAAGTGGATTTTTAAAAATATTTCTGTTTAATGTATTAAGCCAAAATAAATTTCTAAACACTCTTTTAACAAGTGTACGGTCGTCAAAAAAATTTAAAAAGAGAGAAAAAAATGACTCATACATTTTAATTCCCAAACTGCCACATATAGATGCGAGAGCTATCATTCGACTCCGAATTTTGTTTACTTTCCAAATATGAATATAAATTTTGAAATAAAGGCTGTCTACATTTAAATTTTTAAATGGTAACAATCACTTTTAATACCAGTTTTGGGTTCCTTGAATAAAGGCACAAATAAAAGTATTTATACATACTTTTTCTTAAATCATCATACAGTTATAGAAAAAATGTGTTAGGGGTTCATCCATAAATTTAGAAATATAAATTAATGTCTCAGAAGATGTATGAGGGGTATTCAATTTGTTACGAGAAAAATTACATAGAATATTTTATTTAATCAATGCAGTTGCTGTGTACCGTCTACAAGAGTCCTATTGCTTTTGTTTACCTTCTATCGATGGTGATTTGTTATTGTAAAATAAAACAAAAATACCATAGATGTTTTCCGGTTACTCTCTAATTATTTATTTTCTGTGAATGCTTTGAAAATTGTGAGACTTTTAGTCGTCGAAAAGAAAAAAATATCTATATCTCGAAAGCTAATGATTAGAATGAGCTGTACAGTTACATACCTATTTATTTATTTTTTTTTTATTACAATTGTGAATATAAATAATTTATAAATAAAAGTTTATCTCATGGATTGACACCAGCATCCTCAAACTTTGAACTAATCTAACTTTACGAGGATTTAAGATAATGTGTTCTGTCAACGAATTTTTTCGGGCTACCTTGATCGAATGATTTAAAAAATGGTGTCAAGAGTGAACATTACCTTTTGAAAATCCAAAGTCAGTACAGTTTTTAATATAGAGATGTATTCTATTTCAAAATTTATATTCAAATTCGAAAAGTAGACACAATTCTCAGACGCCTTTCTTTGCGGCCATAATATTGTCCGGTCTCAACGGTGTCCAGCGGCTAATTCCTAAACCGTTAGTCATAGACCTATAGTTCCAATTACAAAAATGTTTTAAATCAGGTAAAGAAACATTTTAAAAGCGATTTGGGTCAATAAAGTAGTGTCGAAAAGTAGACACAATTCTCAGACGCCTTTCTTTGCGGCCATAATATGAAGATTTAAAAAAAAAAAAAAAAAAAAAAAAAAACTGTGGGAACGTTATCTCTTTTTATTTTTTTCTTTTTGTAACGACAGTACAATATCGCTACTTTAGCGAAAAGAAAGGGAAATGCATTTCCGATATGAAACGGCCGGCTAAATCTGCAAAAAAAAAGACTACCCCAGTAGCCGAGAATTACGAAAGGAAACTGGCCTGAATCTATACAGGGTGTCCGGTCTCAACGGTGTCCAGTGGCTAATTCCTAAACCGTTAGCCATAGACGTATAGTTCCAATTACAAAAATGTTTTAAATCAGGTAAAGAAACATTTTAAAAGCGATTTGGGTCAATAAAAACATTTCTTAAAAAATTACGAAATTTAAATTTTTATACCGTCCCCCGGTCCTATAAGTTATATTTAGTAACTTTTTCCTATTACACTGACAAGTAAGACAAAAAAAGTCCCATTTATATAACTCTAATATTGAGCGAGTTATGAAACTTTAAAAATGCATGACTTATGCCACTTTTCTACTCAGAAAACAAATGAGTTCGGTTTGGCTTTGAGGGATCATATACCAAGTGTTTAAAGTATTCGAAGATCCTACTTCATGTGTATCTGCGCTTTGAAAAAAAAAATCCTAGGAGTATTATGATTAAGTCTGAAATTGGCTAAAATAACATATGTTTTATTTTGTCAGGATTTGAGACTGTTTCTCTTATGATTTCTTTTAACAAAAATTATGTTTTTTTATAAGTTTTTATGTTACTTCAACAATCGTCTGTATGTTTTTCCAGTTCAAAATTTCTACTCGAACTTTAACCCACTTATAAATATCCGATCGAGATTGCTTTTTACATACTGGCGCAAATCCGAAAACAATCTAATATTATTAAGATTTTCGGTGGTTACCATTTATACTTATTTCACAGGATAACACAAAAAAATTCGGATAGATTTCTGCCAAAGAGTTTAAGAAAAAGTTTTAGATTAGATAATACAAGACTGCGATTGTTGGGTTTTTTAACGTTTATGTACTTTTTAGCACTGAATCCGAAAATTACCTTAATTTTTAACCATCATGTCAGGATATTTCGCAAATCATAAATTTTCAAATTTAAAGAATAACAAAAATCGAATACTATAAAGTAGAGGAGATGGTTGAGCTTTAAATTTTTGATAATTGATTTTTAAGCACTTTTTAGCACTGAATCTGAAAATGACCTTCATTTTTAACCATCACGTTAGAATTTTTTTGCAAATCGCAAATGTGTAAGTTTAAATATAGCGAAAATCTCATACTATAAAACATATATAAAACATTTTTTTTTTTTAATTAAAAAAATTATTCGATATTTTTGCTTATCCTGGGATTCTTACAGCTAAACAGCTGAGTGGTCCGATGAGATGGGGTAGGAAATTCAATTTTAACATTGAACTTCTTAACTTTGAAATATGCAATTTGCGAAAAATCCTGATATGATAGTTAAAAATGAAGGTCAGTTTCGGATTAAGTGGTACAGAATATATAAGAATCAATTATCAAAAGCTAAAAAAACATGACATAACCCAACGTTTGCAAGCTTGTGCAATCTAATAATATTTTAAAATACGTATCATTTTGTAAAGAATTGAGGCTGTTAATTTAGAATAGTTTTATTTAACAAAAATTCTGTTTTTTCTTTCTTCTTAAATGTTTATTACAAATTGCATATTTTTTATTAACATGCCAGAATGATTAAAGATTTCAAATTTATATTGCAATGTTAATTTTACTCCCAAACATTTTTTATGTATGACGAAATTATATTTCGACTAAATTTGTGAATGATCCCCCAATTTGCAGCAAAACATATGCTCCAACTTTAAACAGCTATTACACGGTCAATTTTAATCGTAGAATAACGGGACTTTTTTTGTATTACTTGTCAATGTAAAAGGAAAATTTCACTAAATATAACTTATAGGACCGGGCGACCGTATAAAAATTTAAATTTCGTATTTTTTTAAGAAATGTTTTTATTGACCCAAATCGCTTTTAAAATATTTCTTTACCTGATTAAAAATATTTTTGTAATTGGAACTATATGTCTATGACTAACGGTTTAGGAATTAGCCATTGGACACCGTTGAGACCGGACACTCTGTATAAACCTCTACTAAAACATAGTTCTACATCCCACACCCTAAAAAGCTTAATCCTGGATGTGCCAATGTATGTTTCCTGTGATTATTTTAAAGTAAATGCGTTGTGAAAAGTACTGTGTCAATTTAACTGCTTTTATAATTCGAAATATCAAACAGAATTTTTTATCCTTCTGAGTTAACTTCACTGTAGTTAATTGCATGCTTATCATTATATAAAGCACAAATTAGAATTTAAAGTTTCTGGTAAATTAATAATAAAATCAGCTAAATTGACCATATTTATAGGAATAAAAGGGGATTAATTAGTTTTGAAAAGAAGGGCTTCGCAAAGCTTCTTGCACCCGGCCTTGCTTTCGCTAAGGACGACTCTGACTCATAATGCACTGAATAATTATTTAGAAACAAAAATAGTGTTGATTGACAGAATTGGGAAATAATTATGGAAAATGAATTGGATTCTTTAACACTTTCGCTACCGATCTCGCGCCAGCGGTTGATGTCACGAAAGGGATCAGAAATTTTAAACTGATACCGGAAATTTCGGAAGAAGATATTTTACTTTATGTTATCGCTAAATGGCTTTTATTAAATAAAGCGTAAGATACTATTCTTTATTTCTGGTATGCACACTAAATTTCTGGATAAAAATGGAGGCCAAACTGGCAAATCTGTATGGGGTGCTCAACATGTTAATTAAGCCTAATGTCTTAGAAATCTTTGATATGACAGAAAAAACAAAATTCTTTAAAAGTACATGGGTTTATGTTTTAAAAGATAGCGATAGTAAAGAAAAAATTATAAAGCTAGATTAGTAGCGGCTGGATCTAATTAAATTAAAAATATATATTATATTGAATCGTATTCGCCTGTTGGAAATATTGAATCGTTTAGATTACTAATAACACTTGCAACTAAATTAAATTTTATTGTTACATTTTTATGTAAGAAATGTATACTTGTACAGTTGAAGAAACTTTATGTATGTCACTACCACCTGATTATGAAAAACTAATAGGGTTTAATAACGTTTGTAAATTGAAAAAGAGTATTTATTGTTTACCCCAACCAGATAGAAATTTTTATTTTCAGATAACAAAGGAACGTGCTAATATTAGACTAAGTCAACTGGCTTATGATAACTGTGTATTCATTAAAGTTGAGAATGATAACATTTTTATATTATGTATGTATGTCGATGATTTATCTATCTTTTGTAATAATCAAACAATGTATGAAATTATTGTTTCTAAAATTAAAAATATATTTGAATTGTATGAAAATAAGAATTCTAAATTTTTAGGTATGAAAATTGAAAAACATGAAAAATGTATCAGTTTGTCACAAGTTGAATATATTGAATCATTGTTGGTAAAACATAATTTAGAAAATTGTAAATCTGTGAAAATAACTTTGTTAAACGTGAAGATAGAAGTTACCCTCTAACAAATTAATTGATTGACATAACTATGTGCCAGGAAATTATTTGTGGACTTTTATATTTAGCCAATAGAACACGCTCTGTTACACTGTAAAAAAAAATCTGTAATCCTACAAAACTAGTTTTTGTAAAACTACAGAAATCTGCATGTTTACTAGAATTTTATCTGTAACCGGGTATAATATTTACCACTTGCATAGTAGAAATACATGAAATATCTTAGTCTCCCATGTCAGCCAATGAGAAAGGACTTCAATGATGACGTAATGACTATTCACGCAGCCACAGAGATGTTCAAGGTATCCATCTTGATTATGATTTCAAATTAGGATGTAAGTAAATATTTCTTCTTTATGAGTTAAATTTTGTTATATTTCCATTCTCCTTGATTCCTAATAAGTAAAAATGAACTACACAGTAAGACCGTTTGATTTCGAATTATAATGTAACATGATTTTAGCAGGTATTAATGCGTAATGATCCTATTATTTTATTGTTAAATATTTATCATTCAGTCAAATGACTATTCTTTACATCAGTGTTTATTACATGCGTGCAATTTCTAATGTTTTATGTAATAAATCATATTTTATTGCAATATGGTTAGCAGATTAAATATTTTATTTTTAATTAGTGATGCAATGAATAGTACCCCCACCCCCCTTTGACTGATAATGAAAGCTAAATATTTCACTATTCTTCTGCAGAATACTTAAAATGTATACCAAAATTATCTTTCTTAATATTAGAGTCGCGCCGTGTAATCGGTATTTATTGTACTAGATTCCGGCATCGGGTCGTGTTTACTTTACTTTTTTGGTTCAGATCGAGTCGGTTTGGGTTTTGAATCTTATGTGTCGGATTCGGGTTGACTGATTTTTCAAAAGAATGTCCAAAATATTTTTTTTTTCAGGTTAAAAATCTAGGTATACGGAAGATGTGCCTGTAATGGTTAAAATTCAAAGTTTTTTGTTTATAAAAAAATTTATACAATAAAAATTTTACTTTAAAAATTTTCTTCATAACTCCCCCCTCCCCCCCCTCACGCTTACATGTTTTATAATCTGTGTTATTGTTGATACTCTTAATCAAACCAATTAGGAAGAAAAAAGTGATCCTTCGAAGTTCCACTATTTTTCATTTATGTTGGCGAACATGCAAAGAGCTGGTTTAACTTAATAAATTTTATATATTCCTTTACTTTCCTGCCAAATTTCCTGCCAAATTTGTTTTTGTTTTGGTAGTAATAAAAATTTTTGAATATGATCATTCTAGACATTTCATCAATCGCACACTAGATGAAGCAATGGTAGCCCAATCTCCATTTGAAAAAAGTAGCATAAGATTTCAATTGTATAAAGTAAAAGATTATTTCAAGATCAGAAGTGATTTTGCTTCATATACTTTTTATGCTTTCTGAATATCAATGACTTGTTTATGTATAGATGTAATAGTTTCCCTATTTATGGAACATTATACTGTATATTATCCATAATATAAACTAAGCCTTCAAGCATGGGACAAATTTTGAAACTTGCAATTTCTTTAATTATAAAATTGTTTCTGAAAATTATGTTTCTATATTGTTCAAGGACATTAGAAAGTGTTTCATTTTGTATTCTATAAACTGATATATTGTTTTTGTGTCAAAGTTAATTTTCTTATTTTTGTAAAAGGTGTCCCATTCCTCCATACTCTCTCCTATGCTTCTAACTCTGAATATTGGGCACTTCTCTATCTATACACACGTATCATGGGTATGTGATTTAAAACTATCAGAAATATTATACATGTGTTTGCGTGTATATGAAAAATGAAATGTTGGTAACATTTTTCTATTCCTAGAGAAGAATAAATGGTTCTTAACTGTGCCTTAAATAAAAAGAATTTATCACATTTCTTATATATATATTTTTTTTCTTAACCTTTAACTGATGTTACCGGCCTCTCAGACCGCAGCTTTTTTTTACTTTTTATAGTTTTGTAATTTTTTATATAGGGGAGACCGGGGGAATGCCGCCAACCCGGGTTATGCCGCCACCCCATTTAGTTTAAAAACTAAGGGCAGTTTAAGATAGTGAATGTGCCTGCACTATAGCGGCTAACAATATAAACTGTGCCTAAAGTGAGAGTGACTTTGCTGTAAGTCGTTCGTTTGTTCTAGTGAAAAATGTAGTTTTCATCTAGTTGCTTATTATTTTGGAGCTTCAAATGAGTAGAGATAAGCACCTTTTATTATAACATTAGGTATTTAAGATAATATGATCCGTAATCTACATGCATTCGCCGACATTTTGATGCAATGTGTTGAACAAGTTCGGTTCTTCTTTCGGCTTTGCTTGGGTATTTCCACCATATTGTCCTCTCGGGGTAATGCCGCCGCAATGCAAATCTGGTGAGAAATGGTCTTATTTTAATGTAGTGGAGCCGATTCAGCAGAGTGACTTTTGTAATATGAAGTGAATTGTAAGCTTAACCATTATTCTGCTCAATTACATTGCTTTCTAACTATTTTCAGTAGGTTGTGTGTTTCCTAGTATCCATTTGATGCATGTACTAGGTCATTAAAGAGTGGCGACATTACCCCGGTACACTGACGGAATTACCCCAGTGTTCTGGGTAATCCCGCCATTGTGTAGAGGTTTAAAAAATATTTTTTTATGTATGCTTACTTTGCAGTTATGATTACGGTTAAATTTATACAGATATTAAAGATCATGATTCAGCTTTAGAATTTTTACTATTAAAAAATAAACATTTTTTTGAGGTGAAAAAATTTAAATTCCCTTAAGGTGTCGCCATTCCCCCGGTCCCCCCTACTTGCAATTTTCAGTTTAACTACAAACACTACCGAAATTTTGTTCCATTGTGAACTTTAGTACTATCACCAGATACTTTTGAATAGGTGAATTTTAATTATAACAGTCCTGTACAAAAACACCATCCTATGAGTTAATCGTGCCTTTTATTCATCTTTCGATAAAGCGGTCTCACAGACAACTTCACACTAATTGACTTCACACTAGTTGTGACAATTTCTGTGACATCAGTTAAAGGTTAAGGAGTAAATTTAATAATAGCTCATTCATATTGAAATATGTATTTATTTTATCTGAAAAATTGTTCTGCTCAAACTTTTTGTGAAAATCATAGGCTTGGAAAAAACCTAAATATAAACAACTGCATTTTAATTTTACGTGAGTTTCTGAGCGATAAAATGCCGAGTTTTTACTTTCTCATGCAAAGAGAGATATAGGGTAGGTAGGGGTAAAGATATGAGCAGGGCAAAAATACGCACCGACTGATTTCATATGAAGCAACATTTCGGCTCTTATGACCAATAGGTGGCAGTTTTGTTTCAAGTGTACTAGTCATTTGTTTAAAACTTTTGCTAAAAGTCGCAATTTGTGCTAAGAAAATGAGGTAAGTTTAAATTTTCGAATTTTGATCTAATATTTTTAATACTTCACTTTATTCTTTAGCTGATAGTATTTGGAATTTTTACAAATCCAAAATTTTAGTGGAGATCGAAATATATTTAGCTTCTAAATTCCGTAGTTTACCCCGATCACATTTGTTTATCCTTTATGGGTAGCCGGTTAAGCAAAATACTGCAGAATAGGGTAAAAGTATGCATCCTTCTTGGGACAAAGATACGCACATGTTTAAGATATGGGATTTTGCCCTATCGTTTTAGCTAGATGCAAAGCTTTTCACAATTTCTAAATTTATGTTATATAAAATATAATAGCTACTTAACTAATATAAGTTAGTAAACTACATTTTCCTTTTTCTAGTTAAGTTTTTTTTTTTTTAATATAGAACGTAGGTATCTACCTACCTACTTTTCAAAATCAATATTGTTTCATGAATCGCTTTTGTTTTAAACCGTAATCCTTAACTCCTGTTAACGGTCTCGCCGACCGCTGCAATATTCAGTTTTCACAGTTTAACTTGTAATTTTCAATTTAAGTAGTTATGTTAGTTTAACTTTTATTCGTTTGGTAAATTAGAAGTATAGCTGACGACTTCTGAATGCGGGAAATTTTACTATAATAGCCCTTTGCATAAAGTTTAGCGCAGAAACCGCCTCTTATGAGTCAATCAACCATTTTATTCAATCAACGATTAAGCGGTCTCGGAGACCGCTTACAGTATTTATGACACGATTTTTGTCACAACAGTTAGAGGTTAACTGCTATTTGCGATCTCGCAGACCGCTGTTTTTTTCATGGTCTAGTTTAGAATTTTCAGTTTAAATATTATCAAAATTTACTAATGCTTTTACATTACTCATTCATTTTAGTGAAAATAGGGACAAAATCCGGCCGTAATGGGGCAAAAATGCGCATTGCAAATCTTTTGCCTCATCACTGCGTACTTTTAGCCCAACCAATGGGGCAAAGATACGCAGAGCAATGTTTTTTTAAAAATTAAAATTTCTCACGGAATTATAATTTGACAGAATGTCGTTTGATAGTGGAACGTGCCTAAGGTTTTAATACAACATTTTAATCAGTCGTCACATAAGTTTAGATCAATGTGCTCGTTAAAAATCAAAATTAATAAGTGCGTAACTTTAGCCCCCACCTATCCTACATCACTTAGGTGTGTCATGTGATTGTGAGCCACGTTGAGGACAACTTGTCACCAAGCTCCATTGAGATCAACCATGATGGTGAATATCGATGGCGCTTTTTAACAAGCTGTCCTCACTTCAAATACTAGTGGGCATGATACCCACATATGTTTGAATATTAATATATATTCAAAGTATATACATTTGTCCGTTTTCCTACATAAAACATTGTTATTAGAGATGTAATTGTAGATTACATTTCATAATATCAATAAAACACGATTTCCTTTCCTTTTATTTCGGGTTCGGGTTGAAATAAGCCTGGGTTGAGTTGCAGGTTGCCGGAAATTATTTTGGCTGATTCTGGTCAGGTTGCGGATCGAGGAAATATTTTTGGAGGGTTCGGGTCGAGTTGCGAGTTGACTTAAGTATAATATTCGGTTTTGTGTCTGGTGCAACTTGACCCGTGCAGGACTACTCTGTAGTCGGGAAATTTTCAATATATCAGGATACGGTCCTTAAAAGTACTTGCATTTTTCAAAAGGATTTTTCTTGTGCTTGAAAGTGCTTATTTTCATACAAAAATTTTTAAAAGCCCTTTAAAGTGCTTTACTGTCATATTATTTCTTAATCGGGGGTGGAACTCTTCTGCATTCCTTTTCATTTCTGATTTAAAAAATAAAGATAAAAACCGCCATTGCTAACCTTTCTTCTGAAATTTCACCTCCCCTTTTTACTCCCTTCTCCACAATACCAAAGTTTAAACTGTTTTAAACTTTTTTTTATTCTTTAACTGATGTTACCGGTCTCACAGATCAGTGTTAATTTCAATTTTCATAGTTTAACTCGCAAATTTCAGTTTATTACAAACACTACTGAAATTTTGTTTCATTTGAAACTTTAGTACTAACACCAGAAACTTTTGAATTGGTGAATTTTAATTATAACACTCCTGTGCAAAAAGTTTAGTACAAAAACAACATCCTATGAGTTTATCGCGGCTTTTATTCATCTTTCGTTGGAGCGGTATCACAGGCTGCTTCACACTAGTTATGTGACAATTTCTTTGACATCAGTTAAAGGTTTAAAAAAATTGCTCTACTGTATTTGTTACTTTAAGTGAAAAAATAATCGGTCCTAAATTTCATTAACTATTCATTCCATCATATCCATTTCATTAAAATTTTATCTGAATTTCACCTTCAAAATTTCGTTTCCCCGTTTTCTTCACCTCTCACAGTAATAATACTTACAGTTTCAAAACTCTTTAAAACTGCTTAAATTAAAAAAAAAAAAAAAAAAAAAAAAAAAAAAACTGTTCTGTGTCATTTTATGGTCACAATAAATAATCAAGATTTTTCTTCCCACTTGAAAATGGCACCCCCCCCCCCCAAAAAAAAAAAAAAAACTTAGAGCATACAGAATTTTAAAGTCTTTAAAACTCTTTATAGACCAGTGGTAGGGGAGGAAAAAAGGGCCGCATTTGGAATTAATTAGGGGAATAGTGGAAATTGTTTTAATCCCTTTACTTTAAGTCTAGAGTGAATGTGCTAAGTTTTCCCCCTCTTACTAGGTGATTGGTTGAAGATACGTACAGATTTATAGTCAAAAAACACATTTTTATTAATTACCATAACAATATCTAAAAAAAAAAAAAAAAAAAACTAACTATCAAAAACATTGTCAATACAGATGTTGTAGAGGTTAAAATTCTGATTGAAATGTGTACTTAATATTTTTGTTGAATTTTTACAAGTATAATGCAAAGTTTTGCCTAATTCGTTAATCAAGTGATTGAAGCCAGAACAGACGAGGTTACCAGTTCAACCTGTTTCTAATTTATATATATATATTTAATTTATTGAGGATTTTAGGCTTTATTTTGGATATTTTCAGAGTTATGTCTAAAACTCTTGATTACGGATTACAGCCCAGTGGTAGGAAATGAAAAAAAAAAAAAAAAAAAAAAAAAGGCCGAATTCGGAATTAAATACGGCAAAGATGGAAATTGTTTTAATCCCTTCGACATAGGTCAGAAATAAACGTACTAAGTTTTCCCGCCCTACTAGGTGCGACTTTGCCGCTACGAACAAATAGATAACTTAAAAATTGCACTATTTCATGAATTTTAGCATATTTCAAAAATGATTTGTAAATGATGGGAAATATTGTTTATGATCTCTGATATTGTATTTGAATTATGCGTCGTATTTAATTTGACATATATAGTGAATAACAGTGCGTATGCATCACATTTAAGGAGGTCGAAAATAGTGGGGAGGAGCGAGAGAACAAATGAGTGTGCAGGATTCTTGTCGCTAGAGGAATTATAGGTCAACCAATAGCACAATTTTAAACTTCGATATTTTACGAAAAGGACTAAGATGGTTTTAATAAAAATTATTTTCGACTAGTATACGAGCATCTTAAGTTAAATTCATAAAATTTTAAAACCTTTGGAATATTGAAAAAAAGTATTATTAGTTAGCTTAAAAAGTTAGCTTTACGTTTTTTTAAACTAAGGTTTAAGGTTGACGATATCAGTTGAGAAATGGCATGTAAAACGGCTGTCAATTATGTACCTCTTTCTCGATAACTACTAAATTATAATCCTCAAAATATACAAAATAAAGCATTAACATATTTACAGAAACATCGCGAGGGCCTCAACAACTTAAAGAAAATACATGTATGTAATAAACGGAGGCAGGGTGGATTGATAACTCTGCCTCTCTCTTGATTAACGGTTAAGGCAAAATTTAGAAATAGAATTGCGACCTTAATGTTCAGCAAAAATATTAATATGGGTACTCATTTTATTCAGAATTTCTACAACATTTGTATTGACAATGTTTTTGAAAGCATTAATTGTTCTGAGATGTTGTTAAGATAATTTTAAAAAAAGTTTTTCGACTATAAATATGTACATATTTTCTAATGTTCACCTAGTACGTGGGATAAAACTTGGTACTTTCATTTTAGACCTAAACGGAAGGGATTAAAACAATTTCCAGTTTCCCACCCACATAATTGTGAGTTACATCCCCGATCACGGGTCTTTGAAATAGAATTGTGACAATGTTCAACAAAAATATTAAATGTAGTTCTCATTTTACTCGGAATTTTAAGCTGACGACAAGATGAACACGGAAATTGCAAAACCTAAATTTGATTCCAGATTTCAAAGTGCTGCCATTTGCAAAATGACGCACAGATATATTTGTTTTTTATAATATTGATAGATATAGATTTTATTTTCATATCAAAATCTTGGTGTTTTTTTTTTCTTTTCCAACTAATTTTTTTCACCCTTAAATCCATTTACATCTGAGCCAAATCAATACTCGATCATTTCAAAGCTACTGTATAACATTAAGTGTGTATTTTTAAATAATATATACGTAAAGTGAGTCGTACAGTAAAATGCGTAGAAAAACAGAAAAGTGACTTCGGACAATGAATTTTTTTAAAAGATTAATTTTCTATTTTTTTAAATGTATTGCAGTATTTCAAAGAGAATTGAAAGTATATGCTTTTTGGTATTGTTATTATTATTTGGTATTAATATTTTGCATAATTTGATTTTTGGAGTCTTATGTGTAATTTTGAAATATGCCTGGAAAGGGATGTGGGGGAGGAACAAGGTTCTTCCAGTATTTTAAATTCTTTGTCGTTATCATCCAGACTCTTTGAAATTTTTAGATGTTAAAAACATAATGCTTTCGTAGCCCGAGTGAAAAAATATTAATATTTTGTGGGAAAAAGGCTGGTAAGATTTTTACCACGATGTAACTCAGGTTTTTGCTTATTTTGTCGAAGTTTTTGCACATTTTATTTAGTAAAAAATATTTATATTTGTCCGAATGTTAGGAAATTTTCGTAGGTAAATGTAAATCTGGCCTGTTGATTTGCTATAAAAAGATTGTGTTAAAATACGGACGTTTAGTTAGTTTTATGGTAGAAAAATATAGTCTTTGTGAGGCACGAAGTGACCTACGCTCACCAATGTATTTGAAAGAGTTAAAACTCATGTTTTTAAAAATCAATTGCACCATCAGTTAGAAGATTTTTACTTTTAGAGCATATATATATATATATATATATATATATATATATATATTTGCCGATACTTCTAAAATATCATCCTGGAATAAATTGCTACAAGCTTTCGGAAAACTTTTTTTTATCTTTTTTTCAAAACTTTAACTGCTAGGTGGGGAGAATATCGTAAATTTAATATCGAAATATATCAACGTCTTAATATTGGTGATATATCGCGATAACTACCGTAAAGTGTATGCGAATAGAAAAATTGCTTATTTTAAAAGATAAATGGCATGTTACCAAAAATTTCTGTAGAAACAGATGTAGAAAGGAGCTAATAAATGTTTCATGCTATTTTCTTCTACAGCATCCTTTAAATATATATATAGGGAAGGTGGGGCAAAATCGGGTACCATAAAAGTTTGTTAGTCTCAAATGCTGTGAAATGGGAAAACAAACTTTGAACACTGTTTTTAATGTAAAATGAATCCTTGGCTATAATAAAACATTCTTTTCAAACAAAATATATATATATAATTGTTTATATAAAAAAATAGCTTTTTTCAAACATACGCAAAAATCCGGTTTTACTTCGTTGGTTGGGTAAAACTGGGTATTCATTTAAAACTACTGTAAAACTCATTTTGGTCAAAAAGATCTTGCTTAATATAGTAAAAAATACATTTTAATTATTTTTAACAAAACGAAATTGCACATGTGTTCTTCCATATGTAAAAAAATAATTCGTTGGCAAATTTTCTACGTTGTATAGGCCTGCTTACTTTACACTGTACGTTTTTGAGTTCTTTTAGCTTCAAAAATCGCAGATGAATTTGTCATCATATCCTTCTGCATTACTACATGCTTCGTGTGCCTAATCGTGGCATTTCAAACATCGTATTTGGATTTAGAATTTGAGTAAAGTTCATAGCAAAACATACAGGTTTCATTATCCTCTTCTTCTGAAAATGTGTCCGCAATCTTTTTTGGTTTCTTTTTTTTCTTTTAAAGAAACTTCTTTTTTCGTCTTGCAGTTTGTTTGGCTTATTTCTCCTTAATATCTGCATCGATCTGTAATTTATAGGGAGAAGAAATCAAAATAAGTTTTTCCCTTTCTTTTCTCAATTCTAAAGCCTTCCTTAGAAGGATATAATAACATTTTACGCGAAATTGGAAATACAGATTGCTGGGCTACATAGTCTGAAGATGTCGAATGGATAATTTTAATAATGTATTCTGTTGATGTAACATTTTGAATGAGCGATGACGTCTGTGATTGTGATGTTAACTGCTGCATCTGGAAGCAGCTCGACGTGAAAGCCGCTGGATGTTGTCAACTCGTTTATGTTCGGAAGGTTGAGCTCCATTATCCTGTGATGTTTCAGAAATATTTATTTCTGCAGCTATGCAAACATGTGGCTGCATAGACCTAGGTGTGTTATCATGACTTTCATGGAGTTTCTCTGTCACTTCCGAAGGAGCAAAAAGATGGTCTGGAAAAACATTGTTGTAAAGGAAAATCCCTGTTTTCTCGAACCTTCTGATTGCAGTATTTACAATTGCTGCTCTTGGAAAATTGTTACAGATCGCTCAGAGTTGGAAAATAACCACTTTTTCTACTCTTGTTCTTAATATGAGCTTAGAGATGCATGAAAGACACATCAAGGGGTTGAAATCGATGCGTTGCGTAAGGAAAGAAGCATATATAAATACATTGCTTTCTCTTACTAGATTAACTGGATTCTTTTATATGAATTGAACACCTATTAAGGATTTAAAGAACGAACTTTTCAGGACAAGGATTGGAAAAAATCTGTACATTTTTTAACCAAATAAAATGAAGACCTCTTTCGTAATCCATCCACTCCTATTATATACAGCAAATGAGTCTGGGAAAGTTTCATTCATCAAGAGGGGTTTTTCTTGCCTGTTTAATATTTGATTTAAATAAATACTGTTATAGATTATATAGCCTACCCGTAAGGCATGGTGACGTCACGGCGACGTCGTTGTGAAGTCACACTGTGATTTTGTGACCGTCGATGTGACGTCACGTGACGTCGATGTGACGCCATATTGACTAGAATGCGAGGTCGTTATGGCCGTTTTAGAGGTCGTTTGTGACGTCACATTGTGACCACTCTGTGAAGTCACGGTGTGACATATTTGTGAAAAGTGTGTCATTTGTGACTATTTTGGCATTAACTTTGTGACGAACCTGTGACGACAGCGACAATGCTTTGACGTCACACTGTGACTAATTTGTGAAATATGTGTCATTTGTGACGAACTTGTCATAAACAATGTGATGATTTCAAATGAAAATCAAATTTCAAATTAATTGCTTAAAAGGGCAAAAGCCAACATAGAGAAAAAGATTCCAAGCCGGGACTCGAATCCGGGCCATCAGTGTAGCGCACTGACATTCTACCGACTAAACCACATGGAACGAGACCCAGCCTGGAAAATTTCTTACTAGTACATGTTGGCAAGTCTACAAACGCAGCACAAGATGGAATATTTATCGTGAGCCGCCAACATCGGGTAAACACCAAACTTAATTAAATCCAGCATCGATTCAAACTATATAAATACTTGGAAATTTTTCCATAGAGAACCATTCGCCTTGCATACAATATTTCAAATGAAAATCAAGTTTCAAATTAATTGCTTAAAATGCAATTTTAATTTGAAATTTGATTTTCATTTGAAATATTGTATGCAAGGCGAATGTTTCTCTCTGGAAAAATTTCCAAGTATTCATATAGTTTGAATCGCTGCTGGATTTAATTAAGTTTCGTGTTTGCCCCATGTCGGTGGCTCATGATAAATATTCCATCTTATGCTGCGTTTGTAGCCTTGTCAACATGTAATAGTAAGACATTTTCCAGGCTGGGTCTCGTTCCATGTGGTTTAGTCGGTAGAATGTCAGTGCGCTATACTGATGGCCCGGATTCAAGTACCGTTATGGAATTTTTTTCACTATGTTGGCTTTTGCGCCTTTTAAGCAATCAATTTGAAATTTGATTTTCATTTGAAATATTGTTTGCAAGGCGAATGTTTCTCTCTGGAAAAATTTCCAAGCATTAATAATGTGGTGATTATTGTTATAAACACTGTGATGAATTTTAAAATAAAGTTTTGTTTGAAATATACAATATTATCTTTTTACCGTACTTTTTAGCAATGTATCGCTATTTTGGAGTCCTATTCTTCTAAAATACATTTAATTTTTACACTGAAAAAAACAATGCTTATCAACTGGCATCCTTTTTTATTAAGTTCTAAGCTTGATCTTGAGTTCAAGCTTTATATTAAGAATGTGTAAGTTTTTATGTGTTGTGATTTGTTATTATTTTATTAAATACGAACATGGAGTCTAACGGATATTAATACATTTCCTATTTAAAGAAGAATAAGATAAGCCATATTTATTTAAATTTTTTATTCCCGTGTATATTGTATTTTGTTAATATGAGCTAAATAGATTTGGTATAATTTATAGGAAATGACTGATCTGGGAAATAGAAAAAACAAGTAAGAAAAATCATGCGTTAAGCATAGATTATAATGCACTTTCCAACGCTTCCTGAATGCTTTAACTAGACATCGTAATTTAAGGAAATAACGTAAATAAGATAAATAAGTAAATATTTTAGAAAACGCATAAAACATTTGAAAAACTGATTTCAGCAGTTACCGTTCATAGCCAAATATGTTTTCCAACTCTTTTGAATAGCCCTGTATTTAATCTGTAGGTTGATATATACTAGTATATAATGTGAAAATTTAGTTTAGCAAGAAAACGCATAACAGGTTGAAATTCACATTCAGCAATTTATACTAATATATGAAAACATACTTGAATACTTTTGCACAACCCTGTAGTTTACCTAGAATCTTTATTACACGCCACTATTTAGTTAAAATTTAATTCAAATTAAAACACTCTTAAAACTGCTGAAATCACATTTCCAGAAATTATAATTTATAGACGGCCATATATCCATTTCCTTGCGTGACCCTGTGTATCATTTTATCCATATTCTACAAACATTTCTTAGTAAATTAAATGCAGTTCAACATAAAAATCCATAACTCAACTAAAACACACCTTTAAGCAATTTGCGCCCATACCCCTTAACTCTTACGTATACTTTTGTGTAGCTTTGTATATGAATTATAGCTTTTATATACACCATATATTATGCATAAATATAGTGAATCATAAAAGCGCATATTATAATTAAAATGCATTTCCAGCAATTATCGCTAATGAACAGTACAATATCAACTTTTATAAATATCATAAATTATAAATATTTTTTTATAAATGTTATAAATATCAAATTTTAAAAAGTATAGTAAAGCAGTTTAATCTATAAACTTGTTATGAGGCATGAAAACACTTTATTTCAATGCTTAATTGTCATATTTTATTTTTTAATGCGAAGTATCGAACGTGTATCGAACACGTAGAAAATGAGTTTACAATCGAAGAAAATTTAATAACTGATTCTGAATGTCTACAATTAAATGTTTGATTAAAATCACGAACAGCAAAAACGTGCTTACATACAATTTAAAAAAATAAATATACCAATTTGAAAAACACTATATAATTAGTATTTATAATTGTACTATTAAACAACAACAAAGTACAATAGATAAATTAAATGTATTATTAGATTTAACAATCTCTCAAAAATCTCTCCATATGTTACAAGGAATTCCTATTATTTTATAATTTTGGCAAACGTTAAATCTTAAAACATTGATATGAAGATTTAGGATTTTAAATAATAATTTAAAATATTTTTAGCAATGAAAAAAGTCTTTCAAAAGTATCACTACTATAGTATGTAAAACGGCATTTCCCATTCAGTATAATGTTAATTTCTAATCTGAAAAACAATCGCAGATCAGTCTCTTTCTATAGGTATAATATAAAACTATTTAACTCATCTCACCAAATATACAAAACAGGAATAAACAATTTAAATTAAATAAGACTTCTTTTTGAGCTCCATAAATTAATTATTAATATCCGTGTGTATCCGAAAATGGCGACTTCTTTTTCTTCCATTAAAAAAAGCACACGCAAAAGCTTACATTTTAGACTAGTAACTTACCGCATCTGTTAGAACAAAAAGTTCTCTGTTTACCCTGCGGTATCGTGGCAGACGATTTGGGGCAGGTGTTAATTTATTTCCTTTTATATAAACAGATATGGAACTCATATGTGCAATCATTTTATGAGACTGTCTGTATTTAAATTTTTGTATTTGAAGAATTTTCCAATGTATTTTACCTTTTCTTTTTATCAGTTTTAACCCCCCCCCCTCCCTTTTTCTAAGTACAGATTGTTTCACACATAATAAATACAAAATATCTTCCTAAAAAATAAAAATATATAAATAAATATCGAGGATAAAAAAATTTTCTTTGTCAATCGTCATTCTTTTCATGTTAATTTCCTGTAGACTAAAACAATTCGTAAAATAACTTTTTTTTTTTAGAGTCATATCTCTAAAACACAAATTTGAAATACGATTAATAAATTATATCATGGGTTTTGCATAAATTTTGTATTATTTTTTTTTATTCGGAAAATGCTAATTTTATTTTAAAAGTCTGAAAGAAGTAGAATTTTTAAAAAAAATAGTTATTTAAAATAGGTACACTAACAGGGAAAAATATGACTTGAATACAAATTATAAAGCAAGAAATGTATGTATGACTAAACTCTGAAGACTCTTTCTACGTGCTCATTAAAAGCTGCAGAAATAACTATAATAGAATTTTTTTAGTTTGAAGCCACAAAAGTGTTTCGAATACCATAGTGGTCGGTAAAAATAAATTAAAAATTTTCCTTCCTGCAAACTAAATATGTAAAGTGTATATATTTAATATTCCTAATTCTAAATATGTTATCCAAATTGCTCCAGCACGTACCATTTTTCCGAGAAACACTTTTATAATAATAAGAATAACAGAAGCATTATTATATTAAATTGCAATACTAGATAAAATTGAAATCAGGAAAAAGTATACTTTCACACTCTTAGATATCAAATTGATAAAATATAGCATGAAAATCTAGTTTGTTGATACTACCGTGCATTTTCCTTTATATGCCCCCCCCCCCCCACCATCTTTTCGTGTCTGAATTTACTACTTGCTACCCACTAATATATTTTCATTCCTTATGCCGCTGTAACTCGGGCCTTTTTAAAACATTTCTCTTCATTTTCAAAGAATTTTGAAGTTCATATTTTTCTCACACTGTGACTTACAATATGGGGGGATTTTTTTTTTGTGAGTGTGTCGTGACCTACGTTACATGCAGTGACATAACAGTTCTTTTTTATTGCCAGAAAAATAAAATTTTACAGTAACAACATGTTTTGAAGATTTTTTGTAATTTTTTAAAATTTTCTAAGAAGTTTACATCTCACTCACAATGTGACATCACTGAGTGGTAGCATTTCGGTCACAGATGTGACGTGACCACAGTGACTCACAGTGACGTCACAACGACGTCACTGTGACCATGCATGCTATGAGGGTAGTTATATAGGATTGGGATTTTATGGATTATTTGTCAATTTGGGCAGATTATTTTATTTAGAGAAACAAGTCACGAAATATATTTACATTTTAAGTGGACCCATAACGCAAGTTATTACGCCTCAGATTAGAAAGTTATTTATTAAAATGTAATGAGCATAATATAAAATTATGCCTTAAATAGTACCATTATTTTGTTCATTAATAATTGCAAATTATTTAATTTCATTAATGTAAGTTAAAAATTAGACCCACTTTTTAATATAAAACAAAATCAAAATTAAAGTTTTTTTCATTATAACTAGATAGATTTAGAATTATATTATAACTTAACAGCATTAAGAATGCAATTTAAAATTCCATGCTAATTTATTAACTATACTAAAAATACATCCTATGAGTGTCGGACAAAATCGGGTATACCCAGTTTTGACCGACTCTTAAGTACCCGGTTTTACTCCAACATAACAGAGTTTAAACATAGCGTCGCTACTCTTAATCCTATAAGCACAAGATCAGTAAAAATTTTAAAATATTATCAGGAAAGGAAAGAATTAGATATAGTACTCAGGAATATTTAATATGCTGAAAAAAGTGGTTATACGCGTAAAATCTAGAATCAAATAAAACAATTTTTTAAGAGTAATTGAAACTAATTCCTTCACACTAAAAAAAACTGCACACAGTAACGTTTCAATCAGCTATAAATGCCATAATGGTTACCGACAAGTAATTTCTCGTGTTGGCTGATAGACAGAAGTACAACTGAAGGAGGGATCTGCGCTACCCGGTTTAACCCACCTACAATGTTTTTTACAACTCGCCCATATGTATATATATACACACATACAAAATAAAAATATTTTTTTAAACAAGAACGTAAAATAATCAAGCTTCAACGACAGATTATAATTTTCCAACACATTCAGAATTATGTAAAAGAAAAAAAATCATCGTTTAATAAAGTTAAATATGATGGCTAAGTAAGCAAATTACAAAACACGTAACACATTTGAAAATTAAAGTTCAGCAATTATTATCAGTCATCGGAAAAATATCCGAATTCCTTTGTGCAACTCTATATATGATCTATACATTTGAATATATACCAAATACTATGCTAAACATTAGTTCATTTAAGAAACGCATTTTCAAAATTGAAAATTCCCCTTCAACATATTTCGTCAATAAACGGAAATATATACATCTTTTTTGCAGCCCTGAATATGATTTACAGATTTTATACATACGAAGTAAATAAATTAGTTAAATTAAAAAAAAAAAAAACAAAAAAACTCTTACCACAACAAATAACGAACTTCCAGCAATTATTGTTTATTTATACAGTATCATAAGCGAATCCTTTTGTTTCCCCCATAAATAAACGATTATAACCTTGCTCATTAGGGTGGGTCGATAAAACCGAAATATTTATAATCGAAACGTAATAGCGCGGAAAAGTTACCTTTTGTAAAAAAAGATAAAATACGTAAAATATTACACCGATTGGTTAATATCTTTTACCGCCGCAAGGGGTCCAAATTTCGAAAAAATCGCCAAAAACATACTTTTTGCAATTTTTTTTTTTTAAATCATCCAAACATACCTATTCAATTTCTAATAGAATGTAATAGCCACGCCAAGGTATTAGTAATGTAACATTAACATTTCATTTTTGTGACATCGTTGCTTTTACCGCCGCAACAGGGCCAAAATTTCTAAAAAATGTTAAAAATTAAAGTTTTTCATTTTTTTAATTTTCGTAACTTTTGTAATGTTTTCCGATTTTTTACATTTCTTATAGGCTGGGAAAGGCATTTTATGTCGTTAATTTCATGCACATTGTTAATCATGATCACAGTAATTCTATTAAACAATTTGCTCAATGATAGAAACACCTGCAGCTGCCTGCACGTAAAATTAATTTCTCGCTGCTAGAGGGCCACGTTTCACTTTGTTCGTTTTTTTGTAATGTACTCATTTTACTCTATACTTTGATGGACCTAAAGATAGAAATATCTACCAGGTTAAAGAGGTGGCAAAGTTCCATCTTTGCGAAGTCAAGGAGGAACATATCTCTTTGATACTAGAACCAGCTCTCAATTATTTTCGTCATTTGACCCCATCGTCTGGCAAGGCGACTTCTATATACAATGACATTATAGATTTTTTGAAGAAAAATGAAATCCAAACTGTAATAATAGTTGCAGTCGAATTTCGAGGAACTGTCTTCAAAACAGGATGCAAAGGTGGTGTTATATTAGGATTACTTGAGAACAACTTTTAAAAAACCACTTTATTGGCTTCCTTGACCTCACTTCAATGAGTTTCCACTGAGACATCTTTTCAAACTCTCTCTTTGATCTCTTGTGATTTGCAAATTATTGGCAATTGCAAAATTTAAGCCAGTTTAATCTGATCACCTACCTGTTGATAAAGATGATTTGTCAACTGACCAGAAGTATATGTCTGAAATATTGCAAGCTCTTTCAACACGCGTGTATACAATTGATCTTTTTTGCTGAGTCCCTGGACAAATATTTCTCACAAGGTGGATCGTTACTGCTATTCGAATTTTGAGACTCTACGTTGGAACAAAGAAACCCTCTTTTTAACTTGTCATACTCTTTGAGTACATCCTGAAAGTGTACTGCATCAGTTGGTTCACAATTAAAATGAATCACTCATGTTTTCCAGAATCTGTGCACTATAGTTAATAACTTACATTACTTGACAGATAATCTACGAAAGATTATAGTTCCTGTATTTTCACGAAATGACTATTTCGCACATCATACAAATAGCCTCTTTGGAATGATAGCATATGAAGAGGAGAACATCAGGGCCCCAGCCATGAAGAAAATTGCAAAAGCACGAAGTTCTGTGGACTAGAATAGTGCCGTCCGCCACTTTATCATAGCAGACTTCAACATTGAATCTTAAAATTGTATGGCTTTAGCCTACTGGCAAAACTGAAAACTAACGGAAAAACCTGTTATGGTTTCTCTATCGACTAACAACGCTGGTGATTTTAAAATGTTCGATTAAAGATACCAGCTATTATAACTTTCCTTGTCCCACTCAGTCACTAGAAAGATGCGCGAAATTAGTCATTTAAGTGCTGATAAAGTTTGTTTACTAGAACAGAGGGAGGATCACATCTGACCAATTTTGGCCTCTCGAGGAATAATCGCTTCATCTGAAAGCAAGTTATATTATAAAATTCATTTACATTAAATACTTCTTCATTTTAAATTTATTTAACCTTTTTCGGTAAAACATCTCTATATTTTAATTAATAAAATACTAAAACGTTTTGCTCATTTTATATAATTTTTGTGGCATGAATTGGCTGTTATGAAGTAAAACATCAGTAGATGAAGCGATCGTCAAGAAAAATGAATGATTAACTTTATTTTCAAGTCTATTACAAATAGTTATAAAAAATTATGATATATTAAGAGATATTAAGTAAAATTATTTATTTCTAGACATATTAGAGAAATTAGAAAAAATTTTAAAAAAATGAAAAATAGAAAATTTTGAAATTTTTACAAAAAATATGGTCTTTTTGCGGCAAATAAAGATACGATTTCATCATAATGAACATTTACCGGGACATTTCTCATATCTTCATGTAGCTATTGCTTTCTGTTAGAAATTATATTGGTATGTTTGGATAATTAAAAAAAATTAAAAAAAAAAAACATGTTTTTTGCGATTTTTTGAAATTTTGGCCCCCTTGCGGCGGTAAAAGATGTTAACTGATCGATGTAATATTTTAGAAATTTATTCTGTATTACAAAAGGCAACATTTCCGCGCTATTACATTTCTATTATAAAAATTTCGGTTTTTTCGACCCACCCTAATGCTCATCATGTTCTATAGTAAGCATCTTTTTGTACATTTCAGTGATGTGTATCAATTTCTATATGCTTGAAATAGTGTAATATCATTCCAATATACTACAAATGATTTTTCCCTACATACAATTGAAATCATAGACCATAAAAAATCATTGATTAAAATCACAAATTTTCCAAAAAAAAAAAAAAAATCAGTTGATTAAAATCATGATTTAATCGTTGATTAAAATCGTTAATACCCTATTGCAGCCAAATGGCAAGCATTAGTTTTTGTTAATCACGATTGATTGACGAATTTTTTCCCTCAACCAACTGACGCTTTTTGCAATATTTTTCTACATTTAAGAATTTCACAATATTTTCCTTTTACCTAACAAATGGAGAATTTTGCAGCTCTTTCTTACAAACTTTCTTTGCAGTTATCCAAAATTTTTAGCCTAATAAAATATAAAATTATAACTAAAAATTAAATAAACAGCACATAAAGAAAAACATAAAATTATTTAGATATTTAAATTCCAATATTTCAATTGACTAAGGTTTAATGTAGTTTTATTTATTTTTTAAAATAAATAAAATTGTGCGATTTGTGTTTGGTTGCCGTTTTCTCCGAGACAGGAAAATTTAAGTGTACCTATGACCCTGTGAGAGGGGGGGGGGGCGGGGAGGGGTTACTGTTCCTGCTGACCACTGAAATTTTCAAACTAGTGGTCCAAATGAATTTTTGGTGTTCTCGGACCAGCGGACCACCAGTGATTTCGAACACTGATTGATTTTTTAAATGCTGAAGATTTCCTTGTAAAAGAGATTTGAATTGATATAATGTTTAATTTTTTGATTAATTCCCCTGTGTGAAATTTGATTATTGTTATGTTTGCACAAGAAATATTTTATGTCTTAAAATATTTACTCTTTCATTTAAAACAGGTGGAGAATTTAACCTGATGCTTGGATCTATTCCATTTTACCATACTTGAAATCCTGATTTAGAACATACTAATCTTCAAGAATTCTTTATATTTGATGACCTGAATGGTCAGAGAGGGTGCAGAACTGTCTTAAAACTGTCTGAGAGAAACTCTATGTAAAATGATATTATATTACAGTAAATATTAGTCTGACATACTATACATATAATTTAATGATTATATAATTTCTATTTTCAATAAATGGAGCGGCATACCGCAAACCAAACTAATGTGTTGCTATTTAATAGTGTCTGTAACCATTTCTTTTTCAGCTATTGCAAGGCTGGTGAATATTTTTCTTTCCTACGAGTATAGTTAAAAAATCGTCGTCATAGATTATCATTTAGGAATACTGAAAAAATACTTATATGTAAGAATAATTAGTCGCTTGGTGGCGACACTGCTGTTATTAAATTAACCCTTCAAAGTAAGTATTTAATATACTGTAGAAATACATTGTGTATTTAAAAAAAGCTTTAAAGTTTAAAGTAATATTTTTGTATTAGCTGATATTAGAGGTTAAATGGATTCTGCTACTTATAGCTGCCTTTTTAATTAAAACAATAATAAAAACAGGGTATGTATTTAAATCTAAAGAAAATTATTTTTTTTTCTTTGTGATTAAGCAAACACTAAATGGACTATAAGTGTAACTGAGTGCGAAGAAATATTCCAAAATGTAAAAGGACAGAATGTTAATATTTGTGGGGAAAAAATGCAATTATTTTGTGAAATTAGATCAAAATGGTTTACATTTGTTTTTTGAATATATTTCAAATACAATAGAATCAATAATTAAAACTTAAATAATTTTCTGTTTAATGAAAATAAAAAAAAAAGCTTTCCTACTGCAAGATAATCTCGCATAATCTGAAATTATGTTTATTATTACACCATAAAATGATAAATTGAAAACCAAAGTGAGGGGAAAAAAGAAAGCTACAATCGGGTGTAACCATTCCCCATAGAGATGAGAGAAAATCCTGAATCGTCATTCAAACTTTTAGCAAAAATTTGGAATAGAGAAAACCTTGAATTATGATTTAACCTTTCACCAGAAAATTGGATTTAAAAACAATCCTGATTCGTGGTCCAACCTTTTACCAGAAAATTTGATTAAAGAAAAAAAAAAAACTAAATTATGGTTCAAACTGTTACCAGAAAATTGGATTAAAAAAAAAAAAAAAAAAAAAAAAAAACCTGATTTATAGTTAAACCTTTTATCAGAAAATTGGATTAAAAAAAATCTTGATTTATGGTTCAATCTTTCACCAGAAAATTGGATTTATAAAAAACCTGAATCATTGTTTAACATTTCACTAATATAATGGTATTTGAGAAAGCACCAATAAACTGGTAAAACTTATCGCCAATATCTTGGTTGCAGCTAAATTTCAGCGACTTTTCACCATTTTCTTGGTGAAACGTCACACTTTATTTTTAACAGTGTATCGATAACATTTTTTAAAAATTTAGGCATATTTTATAAACTCAGTAATAATACTTTACTTTCATTATTGTTTCTATTCGCTTTTTTAATTTAACTAAAAACCATAAGATCTGCTTTTGCTTATCTGCTTATTTACTGCTGTTGTGATAATGCTCATTTAATATAGAAATGATTTTGTACCTATTTGAATATCTACAGTGAAGCTTCAGTCAGTTTTTTAATGCATAACATACAAATATTTCTGGCAATTGCTGTTGTATTACTGAAAAACACGCCAGGCCATATTACTTATTTTGATCGAAGGATTTTGACTTTACTGCAATACTTCTTGCACGGTTACAAAAAACTTTCTGGCGAGAATACAAAAACTGTTTTAGATACAATACTAAAAAATCATTGGTAATTTTTCTGACGGTACTTTATTAAAGTTACCAACAATTTCTTGCTAAAGTATATGTAAAGTTTTGGGTGCAATACTAAAAAAAATCATAGTAAATGTACTATGAAATCCTTCGCAAATTTACAAAAAAAATTCTTAGTCAATGTACTAAAAATCCCTTTGTAAGTGTACTAAAAAATCATTAGAAAATTCACAAAGTATTCTTTAGGAAACTACCTAAAAAAAACGTTAGTACCTTGACTAAATAATCCTAAGTAAATTTACAAAAAATTCTTTAGTAAACGCCCTAAAAAATCGTTAGTAAGTTTACTGAACAATATTTAGTAAACTTACAAGGAATTCTTTGGAAAACTCTCTAAACAATCCTTAGTACGTTTACTAAACTGTCTTTGGAAAAAATACCACAAATTCTTTAGTAAACTCCCTAAAAAATCGCTAGTAAGTTTACTAAGAAATATTTAGTAAATTTACAAAAGATAATTAGAAACTCTCTTGAAAAACTGAAAGTAAATTTACAGCACAATATTTAGTAAATTTACAAAAAAAAAATTAGAAAACGCCCTAAAAATGGATAGTACGTTTACAACATATTCACTGATAAATTTACTAAAACATATTTAGTAAACTCCCTAAACAAGCATTAGTAACTTCACTAAACAATATTTAGTAAATTTACAAGAGTTTTCTTGGGAAACTCCCTAAAAAATCACTAGTACGTTTACTAAGCAATATTTAGTAACACTTACTGAAGAAACTTTTGTAATTTTACATGATTATCTTTTGTTGTGGTTACATAAAAAGTTCTAGGCATCCCAGTTTCCTACAAAATTCTTAGTAACCTTACAAAAAATTTTTTACATTGTATATTATTTGTCACAACTTATTTGTTTCAATTTAATCACAAACGTGAGAAAAGACATTACATTTTTGATAAAAGAGTATTAACATATTTAGAAGGTACAAAAGATTTAACAAATATTTTGAGGTATTTAAATAATAGTTCAGGCGCTATTTGGGGAAAAGAACAAAAAATGGCAAGTTTTAGGAGGAGTTGCCTTGTTCGGAAAATCATTAGTATACTGGAAATGTCGCAAACAAAAAAGTGTTAATTTTTCTACTTGTGAAGGAGAATTATTTTCTACTTCAGAAATTTGTACGTATATAATGTGGACAGCAAACTATTTTTTGAGTTAAATTGTAAACAATTTACAAAAGATGCCATAATTTTAAACACTGATAGCCAAGCAGCAATGCAATGAATGAAGTGTTCTAAATCCTCAAATATATCTAGGCATATAAACTTAAGATTTCATTTTGTCAGAGATTTATTATCAGAGGGTGTTATTTCATTGGAAAATGTTCAAGGTGAATATATTATTTCTGATTTTTTTACTAAAGTTCTAAATGAGGATAGGTTAATATATTCTATGGAAAATATTTCACTAATATGATATATTTTGTTATTGTAAAAAAAATTGTATGTAATTTTGTATATATATATATATATATATATATATATATATATATATATATATATATATATATATCACACTCAGTCTATGGTCGAACGGTAGATGTAAAGGCACCGTGTGAAGTTCTTCACTAAAAGAGTGTCTGTGTGAAATTATTATATCTACAAATTGTCTTGCGTTTCTCCAATTTTCGTCTAATAAACTATTTTCATTTCAACATCCACGGAATTAGTCATTTTAAATTAGAATTAATAGCAGAACTACACAAACTGTTGCTTTTTAGGGTTCCGTACTTAAAAAATAAAAACGGAACCATTATAAGATCACGCCTGTGTCTGTCTGTCACAGCCATTTTACTCGTAAACTATCAAACGCGGAAAGTGCAAATTGGGGGAAGTAATAAAGACTATTGACCCACATATTTCAGGTTATTAAACATTCATAAATATATTTATTATAGATGTAGAGGGGCTAATTAAGTTACATGAAAGGAAAAACTCTTTTGTTTGTATATCGTGTGGTATATCGCGTGAAAACTTTCGTAACGCTGAACTCAAAAATACGCTTCTTGTAATTTTAGGTATTACATTTTGAAAGATACCGTCGAAAATGTAAAGCAAAAATTTGTCCTCCCCCCATCTAATTCCGAATCTACTGACACTAAAATTATGAAAAAAATTAGAGGTAGTAGAAGTTAATTTAAACCTTGCAGGAAAATTATAGTGATTATCCTAGGTCACATATTTTTTAAGAAAATCGCATTTTTCTGTTACACACAAATTTCAATTTACGGTCATTGAGCAAAAGTGTTGCGCAGCGCTGGAGGTACTTATCTTAGCAGAAGTATAAAAGCAGTGTTGATAATGATTTTCGAAAAAAAATCGTCGGTAATTAGCCGAGATATTAACCTTTAAAAATACAGACGGTTCGGAGATACATAATGACAGAGGCGGCGTACTCTATGTACCATCGGCTTTTAAAGCCTAGTTAACGACTTTTAATGATATGTTTGTGTAACGCAATGTTCAGTAGCAGTATAAAAGCCAACAATGTAAAATTGTTAAAAACAGACTAATTTAATTAGAATGAATCACATAAATACTACCCAGGTAGCACTTGACGTTGTTATAGCGTTGAAAATAAGTCGGAACTGTTGAAAATTGGTTTCGTTATTTTATGTCCGTTGAAAAAAAGTACTTTATTTCGCAATATTTTAGACTAAAGAATTTGGAAATTTATTCCGTGATAGAAAACACTTTTAAAAGACGTTGTTTTATAGTTAAGATATTTCGGTTATATCTTCGTCGTTTTAAAATAGGTTTTTTAACCGTTTTCTATTTCCCTGTAGTTCAGTGAAAATTTTCAATTTTCCAACGATTTACTAGGTATTTTTCCAAAGGGAAAAATCCGTTGAAACAACGTCGGATCTCCTCAACTCATTTCAGAATACGCTGCGCGACCTGAATATCTTTCGATTCGCCAACCTCCCAACCAATCCACCTTCTCAGAAGCAAAACAAGACGAAGACGAAATTTATCCGCCATTGCTTAAACCTAATACACGCACGCTGTTTTTAGCTGAGTTTGGATAAGCCAAAAGCCATTGGATTGGTGATTTGGATAAATCACCTTTATCTCTAGAAAAAGTAAGTTAAGACAGATCATTTTATAATATTTTTTAAATGTTTCTATCATTAAGTTTTTTTTGTCTCATTTTATTATGTTATCATTTACGGAAGGTAGGTAAAATGATTTGGTGTTTTTAATAAATAAGATACATCGTTTTAATGATATGTTCTATACAATTCAGAACTTTGAATGTTTTTAAAAAACAGCATTATTTTAAAAGTTCTGAAGATATAAAAAGTAAACAAATTAAAAATAATTATAACCGTTTCTTCAACCCTATTTTCACTGCTTGTGATATCAATTTTGTTTATGTTTAAAATGATTGCTGCTTTCTATAATAATTCTTATATTAACAGCATAAAGTTGTTTAATGTGAATTAAATTATATTTTGTAATTTTACTGCTAAATAGCGTGAGTGCACTAGTAATGCTGGGTTCGATCTATGTAATATTTCGGGCCTATTCAAGGCCCTTTCACAAAAATCCATTTAAAACAGGCTCCTTCACCATATTCCTGTTAATAAAACAAGCCCTTTCACAAAATTCCATTTCATAAAAATATACTTTTCATTGATTATTTTTATTAAAATGTTTAATATTTAAACAAAATATGCTCACCAGAAACCCACTTTAGCAGAAGGATTTACAAAAGTTATTATGAATAAACAAAACATTCACAAATTGAAAAAAGTAACGAAAAGATAAAAAAGCAGGATGAGCATATCCTTGAGCATATAATAAAACTATCTGCCCTAGCTTTTTGTTTCAAGTCTTTTTCCAGAATTATTAGAAAACAGAATTCATATCTTTTTTTCATAGATGTACAATGCTGTTTTATTATTATTATAAACTTAAAAAAAAAAAAAGTCTTGTTACTTAATTTTGGTACTTTTCGGTTAGCCGGGCTCCAGTGTTATATATACACACTAGTACATACAGGGGTCTGTCCAGATTTTTCTCTCAGGGTCCTGTTTTTTGTGAAATTGTGAAGAACTTTTTAACATTTGTGAAAAATCTAGTCCTAGTTTTGTGAATTTAAAATTATCGTGATATTCAGGTTCTCTTTTATATGTTTTTAAGAAGATATATGTATGTAAAATACCTATATTTTCTTTATATATGTAAAAGTGACAGGCCAGATTTTAGTTTTAAGCTGAAAATTTTTATAAAAGGTCTATTTTTAAGAACTTTTTTTTGTGAAGGGTCCTTTTTTAAGGTGAAAAGTTTTGTGAAGGGTCCTGTTTTGAAATGAAAAATTTTGTGAAGGGTCCTTTAAGGACCCAATTTCTTCTTAAACAGGTCCCTGACATATGTATATATATATATGTATATACAATATTTATACACAATATTTATACACATATATGTGTATACCTATATATATGTATATGTCTAATCTATATGTGTGTGTTATAGGTCAAAATTAACATTTTTACCTTCTGGCCACTGGCCAGTACACCGATTTTTTTCTCTGGCCAGTAACAAAGTTATGCACGCTCCATAAAAAATTGTGTTTTTTCTAACTATCAACATTGTAATTTACTTATGTATAGTTACTTACATTTCGATATGATTACACTCACTTGAAAAAAATTATTTTTACTGTTAATTGCAATGAAATAAATTCACAGGAAATTTTCAGAAAGGTTACAGTTTTGAGGGGGACACCCTCCCCCCCTCGGCACTAATTAATATGCATTCTTCTGCGCCCATTTAACGAATTTCGCAATCTTTTGACGAAATTCACGTTTCTCGTGACCTTTTGCAAAATCTTTTCACGAAATTTGCACTTTTACGGATATATATATATATGTATTAATTACTACCATTATTATATATGTATTAATTACTACCATTAGGACGTTTTCTGCCGAAATTCGGTTTCCGTTTCGGTCAATCTATTAGTTATGTTATACACAGAGAGATTAATGTAACTGCAACTGAAATAATTCAAGAGCTTTGTAAAAAAAAAAAAAAAAAAAAAAAAAAAATACATTTTATAGTAAAGGCAGGGGCCCTTTCCAAGACTAGAGGCAGTGCCTTTACAAGAATTAACTGTGATGCCAGAAAGAGATTAATTTTTCTTTTAGTTTATGAATTCACATAAAATTCTGACTGATGAGTAAAATTTAAATGAACTAACCCAAAAATTTGCATAAAATTAATTATTGAATCGGTTATTTCAAAAAACACATAAGTCAAGTTTTCTTCCAAACATGAACCGGGAAAATTTTTATGTTAATCATCTTTTTATTATTCATAAATTATATTCAATATCTATAAAGTCGAAATGCTATAATCAGCCCAAAAAAATCCATAAAAATTTTAATTTGTTTACTTGTGAATAATACAGGGGGTTTTTTTTCTCTCTGAAAAGCTCCGATTCAGTGACTCATGTGTTTTTTTAAATGACCTATTCAATTCATCTCATCTAGGCTATTTTGGATATTTTTCTTTAAACTACAACATTTCTGACAGTCAGATAGATATAAATAGGAAATTCTGTAAATGTTTTTAGGATCTGGTTAAGTATTTAATTTCTTTATATTCAAAATTAATTTTTTAAAATTATTAATTTAATTAAATTTTAAATATAATAATTTTTATTAAAATAAATAACTAATTATTAAATACTGAATTAATTACAGTAATTTGATCATTACTTAGTGTGTCCTTGTAATTTCGTACTGTAATCATAATTAGAGAAATTTTGCCCCTATTAATTTTATTTTGTTTCGCCACCAATGCTCCCCCCCCCCCCCCCCCCCTCAAGATAAAATCCTGGGTGTGCCACTGTTTGAGGCTTAGCACATACAGGCAAATAATGCAATTATGTTTGCATTATGCAAACATAATTGCATTATTTGTCTATTTTCTTTATACTGTCTTTTTTTCAAGTAGATGAAAAAAACAAATACTGAAAATATAATCCTTTCTGAATTCAAATTTGATAAAAATTGAATATACAGAAGCATTACATTTTGATTTTTGTTCTTGGTTATTTAATGTGTAAAAGAGGCTGATTTGAATTTGATCCACACATGCTGTAATAACTGTTTAATTAAATGTTTTGCATGTTGCAGTGTTGTTAAATGTCGTTTGTGGATTTTGATACACACATTCAAAAATAAGGTTCACCATCCGTGATCTTAAAACTCACTCGTCTGTTCAAAAAATGCACTTGCTGCTGTCAAGTAATTTTATGCAGTTCCCAATTCTTACCTATGTTCTGTGTTCATAATTTTATAATTTATCACAATCACTTTTCTTTTCAGATGCTGTTGGGGCTAAATTAGAAGAATCCTTTGATGAAAAGATAGTAGAACACTGCATTAATTATTCTTAAAATATGACCTATTAAAAAATATATATTCTGAAACTGAAATCTATTTTCTTGTAACTTTTTTCTTTATTTTTTAAATAAATGTTGTTAGAAACCATGTTGTCTTTTTGTGCGTACAGCCGAATAAAATTCTTTAATATTTTTTTAAGTGTAAAATTTTTAATATCATTGAAATATGTAAGTATATTTTCAAATTTCATTTAATTAGCTTTAAAAATATTCATTAGTGCTTTCATTAACACATTCTACTGTGGTATGTTTTTAATTGATATTGAACAAACAACATTGCAATGCAGAAATAATATTCTAAAAAATAAAATTTAATAAATTTGTTGTTTTTTTTTAAGAATTTTTTTTAATTATCTTATAATCATAAAGCTCTTTATATTAATCCTTCCTTGTTAGTTTGAATCTCAAGAGTAATTAATTCATATTAAAAAAAAAACCCTATAAAATTTTGGTTTGAGAATTAAAATTACATATTTCAATGATTCAGATAATTCAAAGATCTTTAGTTGCAACGTTTCATTTGTTTATTTGTGCACATACTAAAATAATGTAAATGTACATAATTATAGGTAAGTACACAAAGGTTTTATAAGAGAAAATACATGTTCATGATTTACTTTTTACTCTTTGTAGCTGCTAAAATGGAGATTTTTGTGATTTTTTTTTAATACATTAATAATCAGAAGAGAAAAAAAATAATTAAACGAATATTCAGGTCTTTTCAACGATTTCTACAAAACAATATTCCGTTTTATTGAATAATTTCCAAGTTTCGAGTTTATTGCACTGGATAAAGACGAAACAGTATTGTTTTCGAATGCTAATGCTTTTGAATATAGTGCTTGGATCCAAAATGAGTGTATGTTATGTAAATTATTTATATTTTAAGTATTGTGAGTGACCTCAATACACGAGTTTTCTAAAGTTAAAGTTTTAAAACTTCTTTTTTTTTTAGATAATATTTTTGGAATTTTGGTTTGCAATAGCCTTACTCTAAGTAAATTTACATCCATGTCTATAAAAATTTTATTATTCTTTTTAGCTCTGCAATAAAACCAAAAAGGGAGAGGTGTTATTTTTTAATGGAATATGATTCAGTTGTTAATAATGTAAATAAAAAAATGTATGTAATTTATTTTTTTAAAGTTGCTAATTTTGGTAAATTATCAATGAAATTTTTATTTTATTTTTTTAATTGCATATTACATTTAAAAATAATCAGATATTTCTTCTAGAAACCTGCCATCAAAAGATATGTTTTAAAATTTATTTACTATTTTATTGAAAATTCATTTTTTTTAATTATGTAAGTGGAATACTACAGTTTTAATTCTTGAAAATTTATAAGATAAAACACTTATCAATTAAATGCTGACATTTAATACAATGGGGCCAGACAGCTCAACATTGGAAGTGTTAAGAAATGTAATTGAGCTTTAATTGAACAACATAACATGAGTTTTCTAGTTTTTTTCCTGGTCCTAAGATGTGTCGTCAGAAAGTAATCAGTGTTGTAAAGAGAGCAGTTTTTTTTTTGTTGTTGTTGTTAACTAAAATTCTGCACACATGCTTATTTTAGAAGCCTTTTTTTCTCCCTCCTCTTATTTTAAGATATTTTTTATTTGAATTGAGATAGAAAAGCAGTAATTTCTAAAATAATAAGTTTTTGCTACCAACTTACCTAAAATTTGAAACTCATAATTTTTATCATTGCTTTTAAGCCCCTCTTTTCGTGAAAGAGACATGAGAACATAAAGATGGCTGGTAAACTTGCATGTCACTTATTTGGCCAACACTCTTTCCAAATAGTAATCTTTTACAACATTTGAAATTAATTTTACAATGACGATTGTTTTTTGGACTTATTGGTTGCTTAAATGGGAATAATCTGATCTCTAAGATTGATTTCAGGTATTTCAAGTACAAATGTACCTGTAATAAATCTGAATGTATGTGAAGAAAAAAAAATCATTTTATATAATATCAAAATATTGATACCCATCAAAATTTTTAACCTTTCTTAAAAACTGACACATAAAAACAATCCTAAACAAAGCTGCTATTTTCATGTTGAAAGTGAAGAATATGAAACTTTATTAATTGATTGTTTAAAATGACACATGTAGAAGAAAAAAAGATCAGTAACTAACTAGCATGGTTTATAACAAATTTGTGTTGTTTGGAAAAATAAAACTGGTAATAAGTTCTTTATATTAGTTTTGACACGGGATGTTTTGTTAATGCAGGTCTGCTTATTGTAGAAGATATTTTTCAGATTTAATGCTAAATTTATTTTGTTTAGAGTATTAATTAATCATTCATATTTTTTTATTCAAACTGCAATAAAGGCTAATAATAAATACAATTAGCAATTAATAAAAACATGGAAGAAAAATTAGAAAAAAACACTATTACTTATGCTACTGAGACTATTACTTATACAGTACTATAATTTTTTTTAGAAAGTACAATATTACATCTATAATTAAATGTTATGTCTAGAAAAGAAGAGTGAAACACATATTTAAAAGATGTTTTAAAATCTAGAACTCTACTGAAAAAATGGATATAAAAAAAGTTCTAGAGATATTTTTGACAGCTTTTTCTTTTATACTTAATAATTCAAATGTTTAAAAAAAAAGTGTTATTATTATTTTTTTTTTTACATTTATTTACTAAAAAGAAAAAAATATATTCTTAAAAAAATAAATCAGGTTTAGTTAAAAGAAAAAATAGTATGGGAAAAACCAAGCTTAATAAAAATAAATTAATCTGTCTTTCTGTGGAACAGAAAATTGTTAAAAACTTTTTACAACAGGTTAGAAAAAAATAATTTTGCTGTTTATAATTATATATATAAGAAAGTTTACCGAAAAAGGTAATTTTATATTAAGGCTGTTTGTCAATTTCCGAATTCCCTTCGCTAACGTTAAGTCTGGGCGTGTGATACATTTTATATTTAAAATATCTCCTCAGGAAATTAATATTTTAAACCTCTTTTCTGTGTACTCTTCTTAAAGGATGTCTCCCTTTTCCTTAGTAGTCAAAGTATATCAAAAAATACATACTTAATTTTATGTCAAGTGTTAAAACTTTACTCGTAGTTCGTCATCTTTTAACACATAAAATATTAAATTAAGCATAGATTTTAGAAAAATTTTAAGAACTGAGAAAAAAAATAAAACATCTTTTGAGAAGAGTACAAAAAAGAAATAGAAATATTAATTTCTTGAGGAGATATTTTAATATACGAGTGCATTACACGGCCATAGACTTAACATTAGCCAGGGGAATTCGGAAATTGATTAATAGGCTTAATGTTTCTGATTTTCCCTTATATTAAAACGTTTTTTCTGGCATTAAAATGCCGTTGTAAAAAATGCTATTAACAATACAATATTGCGGACTTATTCCTATTTTTAAACGTTTTCTGCGGCATTAAAATGCCGTTGAAAAAATGGTAAAACTAACGACGGTATTGCAACTTTCATTGACGTTTTAAAAACGGTTGTTATTGCATTAAAAATGCAGGTACTTTTACCGTTGGAAAATAATCGAATCAACGAGACATATTTTCGAATTTATAACGTTAAAGAATAACGTTTTTCCAACGATGTGTGTTGTCGTTTTTTCAACGATTTAAAAACTAAACTGTGCTACTTGGGTATGGTATTCGCGACTAGTTTGCATTAAATGTATTTCTCAATACACCTCACGTGACTTTAAAAGTTAATTAAAAAGCTATCTGGAAAAACGCAGCATGGACCAAGGCGGCGTTGTAACTTTGCGACGTCCTCTCGAAGCGCGCTTATCACAATGCCAAATTTAAACTTTGAACAAAGATTTTTTTTTTAGATACACTGTAGAAAGAAAAGATTATTATTACTACGCTGAATTTAGTTTTATGAAATGCCAAATGAAGTTTAAATATGGACTGCTTTTATTGTCAGTAATGAGTTATACAGAATAGCTATACTTGATATTATTTAGGTTCCATATTTCTTTGAACTTTCAGGGTATATCCATTTACACTTTTTTAGTATGTACAGATATATCCAACTCGGCGTTGTATAGTTTTTTACAAAGTCTTAATATTTTTTTTTGCAACTTTTTTTTTTTTAAATAATACAGTTACTAATTTATATATTAGTTTTACCGAACACTCTGTGCGGGAGTAATACTCTTGTACACTTGACCGTTTATTTGAACTTTGATGTACCTTTTTATTGAAACTGCTATTATTGTTTCCAATCTTTCCAGAACAATTCACACATATCCCTGATCAATCTGTAGTGAACTTTTGTTACAGACATTTGAGAAAATATTACAAAAGAAATTTCTTTGGAAATTTTTTTTTATTATTATTTGAAAGGGGTTTTTACCAGCGGTTAAAAAAACTCAAGAATAGGTCAATTCCACCGTAACTGACGTAACACTTGATCGTTGAATTTTTTTTCAAAACTGTGTAGAAAAATTACTAATAAAGCTAGAACAAATTTTTATAATTTAAAATATTTCTTACTAAGGACTTAATACCCAAATACCTGCAGATTATTACAATATCTCTTTTAGTCTCAAAAATTGCAATTCAAAGTTCTTTAACAGATGTAACATAAAATAGACAAACATTTTTTCTGCCTTCATTGACGTGTAAAAATTATCAAAACTATCAAGTTAAAAAAAGTGATTTAATGTTCTCAACAACACTAAGTAATGACAAATTATACCAGTAACTAGTTTAATTAATTTCTGAACAAGAAAAAAGAAAAGTGGCATTTACACATGTAACTGACGTAACTTTTATTGTGTAACTAACGTAACATTATGACTTTACAAAGACAATAATAGTACTTAACTTAGTTTATAAACAGTAATTTACTATACCTTTTTACAAGTATTTTATTATATAACATAAAAATATCAAGCTTTCTAATCATACCCTTAAATTAAACATATTATAAATTTTATTTCCCCACCAAAATTAGAATTTTCATTGGAATTGCGCAATATCTCTTTACAAAGTTAACTTCATTTTATGAGGAATCATTTATATTATGTTAATGAAATATTTCAAGTTAATATCATTGGAATTTTCTCAGAAAATGTACATTAATTTAACATGGTAGGTATTCGGGCTTCCAACTGCCCTTAAAATCGGTATCAAATAATATTGTACAGTACTTTACATTTTGCAATAACAATATACATTAGTTTATCGTAATATAATCAGGGCTGCATGGACGACAATTTTTTAATTCTATTTCGTACCACTTTTTCAAAACAAAAATCTTTTATATTCGTTTTAACAATATTTGCAAGGGAAATATACTACAAAACGTCATTTTTTTAAAATAGTGGTGCGAACAGAATATAAAAATAGTCGTCTATGGCATCCCTGCATAATACTTATTTCTCTCTCAAGATTATTGCATATAATGCCTAGAGAAATCAATGAAACAGTGACATTTCACCATTCAAATGTATCTGTGAGTTTAATACAATGCGGTCTGTGAACAAAGCATCCTTAGAATTCCATTCATATGGAAAGTTGTGTAACCGACCATTCCTTTCGTGAAAGTGGCTAACAACTGTTGCAGGAGGACTATAATTATTAATAGGAAGTGGGAAAGGATTGCAATTTATAGGGATATATAAATCTTAATTTAGAATTTCACGGAACTAGGAAATCTTTAGAGTGTATTAATAGGTATTCCTTTTCCCTTTTCAGATAAGTTTCACTATATGTATAGTATGCTTAACATATGAATAGCTGAAATTCGAATGATTTAAAGAAAATGGCAGTATTTTAAATTTTTGGACATAAACACCAGAAAAATATTTTAATGCCACAATATTAATTTTGTACGATAAACAGGTTTCGTCAAAATAAACTCTAACGTCAATTATTGAATATTTTGTAAAATTACGCATTTATGTATTTGTGTCAAAATTATATAATAATCAAATTATATAATTTTAAAAATCATAAAATAATATCTATATATATTTAGAGTTGGTTCTCAGCATATTTCTAAAGCAGGAAAGATTTATCTCCATTTTACGGAGTAAATGTTGATGGGAATTTAAAGGATAGACTTAGTGGCAAGATTAACTCATGAAACATTTAAAAAAGTCAGGAGCATTATTGGATTGTATAATACAAAATTTTAAATAATTTTTTTAGTGGCGTTCGGAAAGTTGGCGTGAAAATGCTTCAACATGGTGTTTTTCAAGTAATTTTGTTCAATTTTTGGTATTGTTATGCTTTTTAAAAGAACAAGGAATCGTTGAAAGAAGTAGGAAGAATATTTCTTAAGGAGTTTGATAGAAAGTACACACTACACAACTCAATCGTCAGCTTAATGCAGAGGTTTCTTAACTATTACAGGAAAAAAACCTAAACCCAATGCACCTTTGAAAGTAGCAAGAGGGGAAGCTTTACCTTTATTATATTTTATAACCAAATAAATATGTTATTGGACATTGATTTTTTTTCTGTCATGAAATTGAACAGTTTTTTTTTCTCTAAAATTAGTGAACACGAAATTTTTAAAAATTCGACCCCTAAGGGGGGCAAAGGAGGGACCTTGTATCCAAGAGTCTTTCGTTTTCAAAAAACATGTCTAAAACATTACTTACGGTCAAACTAACGCTACTTAAGCATAGTGGTTACTCAATTATATTTCGATTTTTTATGGAGAAATCAGTATCAGTTTCAGTTTCAGTAATAAGTATTTGTAAAAAAAAAAAAAAAAAAAAAAAAAAAAAAAAAAAAAAAACTGCCAAATTTTTGTCAACTTGGTAAAATTCCGCCAAATTTAGTACTGAATTTAGAATAAATATATATATATTTTTTTTTTACATTTTAGTGAATTTTAATAACAGCATGTTTTTAAAAAATATTTTTCATTTATATTATTAATTATATAATTCTGAAAATATATTTGAAAAATATGATAAAATTGGGGCAAACTATATATTTCAATATTTTTTTTAACTACCTTAATATCATTTAACAGCAATTATATTTAAAATATCATTGAATTTATATTACCAAATATTTCAAAATCAATAACGAAAAACATTTTAGTACAATTTTCTTAATTTAACAACAACAATAGTCTTTCACGATATGATAATATAATATCTATTTCAATTTCAAGATTATTACGAAAAAAATCTCCAAAAAACAATGAACATTGACGTTTTTACTTTCAAATATACCTTTAAAGTATAATTCAATGCGGTCAGCGAAGAAAGCAGACTGTGAATTGTATTCATATGGAAAGCTGTGTAACTGGACATTCCGTTCTAGAAATTGGCTAACAACTTTAGCGGGAAGATGGTAATTATTAGACGGAAGTGTGAAAGGATTACAATTTGAAGGGATGAATAAAACTTAATTTAGTGTTTCCTAAAACTAGGAAATATTTCTTCTTTAATAAATGTGTTTTGTTTCTCTTTTGAGTTAAATTTCAAGAAATGTATTTTATATTACATTATATTTAAATGCAAATATGAGAATCGTTAAAGTTTGAAAGAAAATTCGGTGTAATCTGAGACATATTTTGTCGTAAACGTCAGATAAATTTCACTTTAATAACACATACGAGAATTTATAACAAATAATTATTTTGCGTACGTTGCATGCTTTTTTTTATACTTTTGACTCTTTTATTTTACTTTGTAAATAAACAATAGCATTACAACTGTCATAATCAATAACATAAGAAATTTATTTTTAAAAATTGGAATGTATCAGAAAACACCATTTAATTTTTTGGAAAACTTGGTATTTATTTTATTTTTTCTTCTTTTCTTTTTTTTTTCTTTTTCTTTTTCTTTCTTTTTCTTTCTTTTTTGCTTTTAATATATAATAAAATTTAATCAAGATAATCTTCAATAAAATTTATTACAAATTCAAAATTAGGATAAGTAGCATTTAACGACACCTAATTGACACTTACTGGAGTACACAGTAAGGATAAATATAATATCTATCTCTTCAGACTATTTTTTGTTTTGTTTTGTTAATTTATTTCTATATAACACATTTTTTTCCTGTTTTTTACTTTGAAAAAAAAATCAATAAATGTCTGCATTGATGTTTATTTCCTCATATTTCCATCTGAGATTACAAATTGCCTTAAAGGCAGTGTGACGAAATAAGTGAGTGATTCACTCAATTATTTAATAAACCCTTTACAATTAAAAATTTCAATGGTTTCTAAATCCTTTACATGTTTAAAGCTTTTAAATTTGCTATTGCGCGAATTTATGTTATTGATAATTAAATTGATATGATAAGGAGTATTTTAATTTTTTATTCATATTTCTAAATCTAGATTTCCATACCCCTAAAGAATCTATTTTTTAAAAAAGGGTTTTTTCTGTTATCTATGGTATCATTTTGTTTCTGCAAAAGGTATTAATGTATATTTGTAACAGTAGCTTAAATTCAGGTCTCAAGAGTCTATATTTCAGGAAGAAGGATTAGTTTTTAATATTTTCAATTTACTTTAATTTAAATATTTCTTTCTGACACACATAATTATAATTTTATTTAAGTACGTCCGCACATAATAAGCTTTATTAACACGCGTTTCCCCACTTCATAATAAGTTCTCATTATTAAATAGCTGATTTCAAGGGGTCGCCTTCCCATCTATCATCTTTAGAATTGTTGGCATATTAATATGCATCCAGATATGCGGAATTTTGAGTGTCTATCGCCTGAGATAACAATGCTTATTTGAGAACATGGGCACACTTCAAGAACACTTGAAACGGATGTTTGGCGATGATGTGAAATACTTTTATATTAAATGGATCTAATTTGTTTAAAAAAAAATGTAATATTTTATCAATATTAGCGCAAGAAGCTTAATTGAAGTTTCAAATTTAATAAAAAATGCCAAAACAGTTACTTTTGTTAAGGAAAGTAAAACAGGTTTTTGTCAATAAATTAACTAGTGATGAGTTATTTAAATACTTTTCCATGGCACATTGTCATTTCTTGTAAAACACATGCATTGGAAAAATATGAAAAAGGAGTTTAAAAAAATAATGCACATATTACATCTTTTTTTTCGGGGGGGGGGGGGACAAACACCATAAAAAGCAGATAAATAAATAAATGCCTTTTTGAGTCATTTTTTTTATTTCTAAAAATGTTATATTAAGGACTATTATTATTTAATTTATTTATTTATACATCTGATATGGAAAACAAATAGTTAATGAAACTTTTATTCTCATTATAAAAAGTTAATGCTATACACCTAAAGTTTGTCTTTTTGTTTTATTAATCTTTGTTTTATTATTAGCTTTGTTTTATTATTAGCACGCTTTGCCCGCTGCGCTGGTCCATTTTTCAAAACGAAACTCGAATCAATCGAAAGGGTGAATTTAATCTTCTATTCTAAATTAGTACAGACAATCACCTGGAATGTCCTTTAAATATAAAATAATATAAATATATATATTTATATATATTTATATCATCCTGAGACCTGGCATCCATTTAACTGCATGTTTTGCTTTCGCCTTCTATTGCTCTAAATTTCATTGTAGCAATCTAAAACCAGTTTGGCATGGTAATGTATGAATCAAAAATCAACATTCAGCTTTTGGATTTTGGCAACAGTAACTAATTTGTTTACAAAATGTCGTAATATATGAGTCAATTTGGAATTCTATGTTCTGCTGGCAAGTTTCGTTTTTATGTTATTTTAATTTGTTTAAACTATTTTTTTTTTTTTTTTTTTTTTTTTTTTGCAATATTAATAGCAGATGTTAATACTTGCCTTATGTTCTTTATAATAAATTCTATTCTTTCTCATATTTTTAGCATTTTTTAAAATTATTTTAAAGCGAGTTATGGCCTGAACATCCATTTAAATGGATGTGCTGTAAAATAAAATTAAAAAATCGAAATTTATTAATTTCTTTAAAAACATTATTTTTTATGCCTATTTGTTGAAAAAAAAAAAAACTCATATTTAAAAAAATATGCTTTATATTTTGCTTGGGTCTCAGGAGGATATATATATATATATATATATATATATATATATATATATATATATATATATTATGTTTATATATGTATATACACTGCTCAAAACAATTAGGGGAGCACATGGTTTTATCAAAATTATGCAAATATTTACACCGATAAGTAACGTAAAATAAAACTTCCATAATTTAAAGCGAAGTAGAAAACAGATAAAGAAAAATTCACATGCAAAATAAAGTTTATGGCGTCAAATCTAGAGAAAGGCGATAAGTGTAGAATTCGAGATTTTCCAGAAACGTCTGTTTTACTGTCTCAGTTGTAAAATTCAATTGTTCAGCTTGTGTTTTGGAGAAAAGGTGACTTGAAAATTTCACAACAATGTGATTTACCGGAATCCATGGCTGTCCATGGGGTTATCGGGACAGTCGAATCTGGGAAACACAACGAACGTGTAGCGGATACTGTTGGGGTCACAAGAAGCTCCAATGCAAGGCTGTGGAGTTAATTCCAAGACACATGTTATGGTAGACATCGAAAAATGCATGGTCGGTCATGCGCTACTACAGAAACTGATGACCGATTATGCTGTTAACAGCTCGTCGAGACGGAACGGGCAATGCTACTCTGCTGCAAACACAGATGTCCTTGGGCACAGGATGAAGGGTGTCAAGCCAAACAGTGTGGAATAGGCTTCACTAGGGTGGTCTCTATGCACCTAAACCAAAGTATGTATTCCGTTGATTTCAAGCAACTGTGCGGCCCAAAGAAGATAGGCAACTGAACATCGAGTTTGGAGGCAAAGATGTTGAAGTCAAATTCTGCTTACAGACGAGTCCCGACTCAGTCTGGATGTGAAATCCGATGTGTTTTGACATGGAGAGTAAAAGGTGTTCAAAATAATCCCACATTCGTTCGTGATATATCACATTACAGACGAGGTGGATTGATGCTATGGACTGGAATCAGCATAGGTAGACATACGGGCCTGCATATCATTCGGAATGGCACTTTGACGGTCCGAAGTTATACAGACGAGATACTGAGACCTCATGTCGTATTTTATGTTGCAGTAATTGGTGATTTCTTTTTTTCCCTGGAATCAGCATAGGTAGACATACGGGCCTGCATATCATTCGGAATGGCACTCTGACGGTCCGAAGTTATACAGACGAGATACTGAGACCTCATGTCGTATTTTATGTTGCAGTAATTGGTGATTTCTTTTTTTCCATGCATGATAATGCCAGACTGCATACAGCTCGTCTTGTGGAGAACATTCTTAAAGTTGAAAAAATACAGCATATGGAATAGCCAACATGCTCTACTGACCTGAATCTGATCGAGCATGTGTGGTACACACTCGTACGACCCATTGCAGTGAGACTAGGGCCTCCTTTTATTGTGCGGGAATTGGAAATTGCAATTATTCAAGAATGGAACAGTACTCTCCGAAAACGTATTGAAAATGTCATAGAATCCATAGAAAACAGGTATACGATAGTTTTATCACACGTCATATTAAATGCCTTGCATCATTCCTAAACAGTAGTTTTTTTTTTTGTCATTTACTTGTAACCAAATTGTTGCCCTAAATCATCTTTTCACATTATACCTATCGTTTCAAAGAATTAAAGCTCTCTTGCAAATTTTTTGCATCTTTTTTTCTGTATTGCGCATTGATACACATGTTACTCTCAATTTTATTCCCATACATGGCTGTCTAGCACTGTTCTCTTTACTTTTATGCTTACTCCCCTAATTTTTTTGAGCAGTGTATATATATATATATATATATATATATATATATAGAGAGAGAGAGAGAGAGAGATATAATGTTTATATATGTATGTATATATATATATGTATATATATATATATATATGTATAATATATGTGAAAATTCTGTGATGCTCCTGCATATCTACGTAAAGTAGTATAACGAACTCACGCCGCAAACTTTACCAATCCTCAGTTATTCCTGAAAATAACCATAGTGTAGTCGTAGATGGCGAAGTTGAAGACAGGGCTTCGTAAACATTGGAAAGAATTTTCCTTTCAATTAAATAACAGTGGCAGAATAATCTTTAAGAAGTTTATTGGAAAACAATCTCGTAACAGTCCCACTAGTAAATCAATTGGCTCTCGAATCTAGCTGCACCACTTCATATTAAGCTCTATGATGTTAAAAAGGCATTGGAAACTCACAATTCACAATCCATTCCAGCAAGTGACAGGTTTTTATTAACAAACGAAAAACGTACAAAATCTTCCCTTCCAGGATAGTGTAAGCTATTAAATACTAAAAAGAACGCGTAAAACTACACTGACTTCTGCTACGCTCTAACCAACCCAGAGAAGCTAGGGAGCACGGAAGAAGGGGACGCGATAAGCGATAGGACGAAAACATTGAAAGGAGTGGGGACGCTGTGGCATAGCAAAGGATTCTTTGCAACGAGTGGAACTTTAAAAGGGGGGAAAATTAGAGCGGCAAAGCTCTCGCAATGACTCATGGGAAATCAAATAATAATTTAATAAAAATAAAATGGTATTAATAAACCTTCGAAAGGAATAAGAATTTAATGTCTAAACTGAAAGAATAAAATTAGTGTGTTTTTACAAAGAAGTGTAACTATGAACAGATTAAGGTTCTGAGAATAAGGAATAAAAGAATGCGCTCAATAAAATTCATGGGGATTAAAATTTAAAGGATATTTAAGATATTATTAAAGGACAGGTAAAAAGGTTAGATTTATAAGAATCTCGAATAAATTAACTAAGATAAAAGGGCGAATTTTTTTATTATTACATCTATATAAACATTTTATTTATATATTTATAATATTATTATTATATGCAAATTATATTTGTTCGTACTTAAAAGTAGATAAATAGCTCCTCTTTATATAAAATAAATTGCATAAATATTGAAAAAAAAATGCTGGGATGTATATGAAAAGTAAATATGTTGCCAACAGATATACATAAAAAATTCACTTCACTCCCCAAGGTCATTTTCTCTATCTCACCAAAGACCATGTAATAAAAATATGCCAAATATACTCCAATCTGTTGCCTAATACTAAGTAATCACAGTAATGTAAATAAAATGCAGTTATCTACATTTGAGAATGTTTTGCCTGTATTTATAATTTACTGTTTTTATACCAATTTCAGACATTATTTCATACTTTAAAGACAATTTTAATTACTGTAATTACTGTACCAGTACAAGAAAATTTCAGATATACCCCCCCCCCCCCCCCATTCCATATATGAATGGGATAGCATTAAAAATTAAAAGATAATTTAAGAAACTAGGTAAACATGTTTCAATAACCCTCCATCCATCCCTATATAAAGCAATAAGAAGTAAAACAGAAAATTATGAAAAAACTCAAACTGCAGGTAGATATAAAATCAGTTGTATAAATAGAAAAATCGAAAAAATAATATACATAGGAATGACTAAAAGGAAAATTGATGAAACGAAGAAAGGGCATATCAGAGAACTAAAATTTTATAATAAAAACTATAGCTGTAGCAAAAAAAAAAAAAAAAAAAAAAAAAAAAGAAAGAAAAGAAAGAAAGAACCTTATAACACCCCTACAGATAGAAACTTTACAGATGGAGATAATTGCGAACTACGAAAATATGCATAATGCCCTGCTACTTGAAGTTATAGAGATTCATACTTCTAAAACAAAGTTTTGTAACGATATGACACACGCACTTATTGACTCTCGATGGATGAAGATACTTAAAGAGGGAAAAAAGGAAAAAGGAGGGAATCGGTTGATCTCGAAGTAAGATAAATAGAAAACGAAAGGCTTTCAGTTAACCAACTGCGGATGTTCCAAGTTAGATTGAAAACGTTATTTTGGTAAACTTTTGAATATGTTTTTTTTTAAATGTGGCGTCTAATATAGTTTTTAAATGGTATGTCAAATATATTTTTTGAAAACAGACATATATACATTACAGTAATTAAAATTGTCTTTAAAGTATGACATAATGTCTGAAATCTGTATAAAAAAAGTAAAATGTAAATAATTGTTAATGTGTCACTTTGTATAGTTGGTAGAGCGTAACGTCAACTAAACTTGCTACATAATAATCAAAACAAATTTTCCCTTATCAGAATTTCATGTGTCTATATTTTTTCTTATTCAATTTTAAACTATAGGGTAACTCTAGGAAAGATTGCCACAGTTTTTGAAGATTGGAATTCTTAGATTAAAATTCTTAGAATGCAAATACAAGAAATATTTATGCATATTTAAAATTCTCATACATATACTGTTAATATTTTATGCAAAAAATAATTAAATATTGAAAACAAAAAGCGTTAAACAACATTAAAATTAAAATGGCAGATGGCCATCTCTTCTTAAAGACGAGGAGAGATGGCCATCCAAAACAAGAAAGAAAAAGTGAAGTTAAATAGCAAAAAAATAACACATTTCATATAGTTAATCATGAAAAATATATAGCAATTTATAAAGATGCAGTTATATGATGGAAAATGAGTGAATAAAACTCGAATAAGCAAAATTTGAAGTATAATTTCTATACTTCAATTTTCGTAAAATCTTACCACATGTTTGGCAAAGGTCTTGATAATTTGTACACGTTTCATGGAACCACTTCAGGTACCTTATGCATTGTATCCAGACATCCTTTTTGGATCTGATATTATATTGTTTTGCCCAACCAACCCAGTGATCCTAATTCAATTCTATTTACTCGGAATCTGTAGAATCTGATAATTTAAATATATTTCGTTTTCTTCCCTACTGGAAATATCGCGTTTTTTTATTTCTCGAGTTAATTTTAGGCTTATTACGTTAATTTAGTTTATTTATCAATTTTATTAGATTCTGTTACGAAATATTCTGACGATTTTTAAGTATTTTCGGGTCTTATTATATTATTATTATTATTATCATTGAAATATTTATATTAATTAAAATTTAAATAATTATATCAGTTAATATATTTATAAACATAAACGTTATATATTTATTTTAAATTTAATTATATTTAGTTAAAATTATCACTCCGTATAATTTTGAAATATTGATTAAAGGGGGCCATCTCTCCTAGATTTCATGTGGCCATATCTCTTGAAATTGAAGGACTGATGGTCTCCCAATTTAAAACATCAGTAGCCATTGTACGTCTTTGTTTTAAGCTTAGAAGTAAAGATTAGATTATATACGTGTCTTAAAAGTCCATATGGTAAAACAAATATATAACGCACGTACTGCAAAACATTCAGATACCTAAGTCAAAAAAAAAATATATTCAACCACCAAATTAAATAACATTAAAATTACACTTACTTTTTTATAATCGAAACACATGACTGAACGTCGCAATAAATAATCTCGTTGAACTATTTCATACAAACAAAGTTTATGTTGCTATTTATGATCAAGCTTTGGAAATATTTAGACAGGCCATCTCTCCCCTATGGCCATCTATCCAAGAGTTGCCCTATTTATTTTTCTAACCAATTTTCTTAACCAGAATAAATGATAAATTGTCAATACATTTTAATTCTACATCAGTCATTACAAAGATTTTTCCCATACATATTGTAAGTATTGTTTCTTAGTGGTTGTAAAATAACAGCAGAGAAAAATATATAATAGTAAATATTCTTTCGTTCGTTTGCTTCATAATGAAAAAGACAATTTGTTTAATCTCTAATTATATCATCTGACAAATTTTCTGTAATCGGACTGACCGTCTGGAGTATCCTCCAAACATAAACAAAACTTCCAATAATATAGATAATATATCATTTAGCGGCGACTTGATTATCGAAGTTTAGTCCAATATCTTTTGAAATATTACCTAACAGAGACGGGAAATATGAATAAATCGAAGAAGAAATGATGAGCAAGTAAAAATTAAACTTAAAAAATCAAAAAACCCGACAGCGTAAAAAGCGAACTAATAATTATTTCTCATCAATGTTAAACTATTTTTTATATTACTTACCTATTTTTTTATTTGCTTGTGTTGATGACTTTTAAGTTGTGTTTAATTGTTAGTTCCTATCTATAAACACTGTTTTGATGGGACCTATAGATGTCTATGATGGTTAGAGTTGCAGTAAAGCTAGAGATCCTATCTATACAACTTCCAGGTTGTGTAATATTTAAACGGAGCTTCTAACTGTAAAACAGTCAATGAAACATCGTCTTCATTTTGAAAGACCTATCCAATGATATGCCACTCAGTATGGTGAGTATTTTTTTTTAAATGTCTACCGCCATTTTGTATTTTACGGCTGGCATTTTCAATTTATAAAAACAAAACCAAGCCTATAACCATTGGACGGTTAAGACGACTCGATATAGACCTCATTAATTGAAATACATCCAGCTGTTGGGATGTTTGGAGGGTATAAAGACATCCACATACCCAGATACGCGTGAAACACATAACCCTTCTTGGCAGTCGGGTAATAAAAAAGACTTGTATTTTGTTTTTTTTTCAGCAAGCAATTTTTATTTCAAAATGTTGAATTTTTCTTATAGTAATAACGCATGATTGCATAAATTTCCTTAAGAAATCAGTTCCAAAAATCAAGTTTCAAAAATCAAAAAATCAGTTTCAGTTTCAAAAGTTTTAAACTTAAATTTTCCTATAAGTGAAATTACAATATGGCCAAAGAAAAAAAATTAATAAACAATAAATACTATTTGCTTAAAAAAAGGATAATATTCGTTGATCTGCGTTCGAGAATATAAAATTCACATGCTTCTTTAATTACGGAGAAAAACTTTTTAAAATGTATGAAATTATTTTACAATATATGTGTGTGGCAGAAATTCAAACTAAAATATGGACTGTATTCTTCCTTTCGTTTCAAGAATATAAAAATCGCAATTTACCTTATGTGACGTCACATGAATATTGTCTATCGTACTCATTGCATGCAGATGATGCAGAAAATTTAGTTTACATTTAAAAGAATATAAAGAGTTTAGCATTTGTTTCCATTTAATAATATATAAAGAAATGGCACCTATTCTGACTTTCGGTTCAAGGTTATAAAAATCGCCATTTTACCTTATGTTACGTCTCAGGAACACTGTCTATTGAATATAAAAATGTCCTCCAAAAATGATCTTGTTTACTTGAAAAAACACCATTGTTGCGAACATTCTCAAGCTAATGTCACGCTTACGCATTTTTGGCTTAAAATCACAATATAGTTTGGCGATAAAAGTAAAATAAAAATCGTAAAGAAACAAATACTATGTAACTAACAATTGCAGTAATTTTTACAATTACATTTGCTAGTTTCTCCTGTAAGTCACATGATGTGGAAGTTAGATAAAAATAAAAAGAAAAGATCTAAAAAGAAAAAAAATGTCATTCAATATTAGTCGAATTAAATTTTGAGATTATTTTTTTAACTTATCGCAAACGATAATTCAGCAAATATTCTGTCAATTGTATAACTTCACAATAAATTACATTTTAAGCATTACAAATATTTATTTCATGTTTAAATTAAATATTTTCGTTTTATAATATTACCTCTCATTAAAACTTTTTGTTGTTGTTGTTGTTTAATTAAATATCAGTATTTTTTAGAGGTGTTTGTATTATTTTCTAACGGATATAGCCCTTTCAATTCAAATTTATTAATCACACATATCTTATCTATTATCTTGTCTATTATCTTGTCTATATATTGTCTATTAATCATACTAATCACGCATTTGTCAGTAATTAGCTTTTCGCTCTATGCTATATTTTATGCTTTCATTTCTATTATTTTACTCAATGTATAAGCATTAGCATTGAAACTGTCATGCTCAATAACATTTTGTTTTAAGAGTTAGAATGTATCAGAAAATATTATTAGTTTTTTGGAAAACGTCGTTTTGTTTTCTTTTTTCCTTTTTTATCTTCCTTTTCTCCCTCTTTTAATGTATAAAATTATTAATCAATATATTCTTCAAAACAAATTATGTTTACAAATTCAAAATTAGAATAAGTGGCATTTCACACGAATACCTTATTGATGTACAAAATAGACAAGAAATACGGTCCTTCGCAAGAGTGGTTCATCATATCTAATTTGTTAAATTTTTAATGTTGCGAAAGGTCTATTTAATATATTTCATAAGCATAAAATTTTTCTTATTGTTTTAAGTAATAAAGTAATATTTTTTTTTGTGCAGTGTTCCCCGCTAGCATTGTCGTCTCCTTTAAGGTACTCTGCATTTGTATGTCACTAACGAACGAAGAAAAAAAATCTACTATACCAGATCGAAGAAAAAAATCTACTGCATGACCAAGTTAAAAATTCATAATTTGTGAATTCAACAAAGCTTAATAAATCATAATTTTTGCTCTGAAAATCATTTTAATACAATATGTAACGAAAATTCCACATACATCAGTAAATCCCTTAAAACGCTCTTCACAGTAGATGGATCATCTTCGCCGCTAATAGATCTCCATAAAAAATCTATTATGAAAATGCGGAGAATAATTTCGACCGATTTAGTTTTCCCTTTAGGTAGGTGAAGCAAACGTTCAAGACATTGTAGTTTATGGTCTATTGTAAACCTGATCCCTGTTTCGGGATTGTTCCATGATTTTGCATATTCGCATATTCGCCGCAGACTGTTATAGGGTGCTTAATAATGAACGCTATGTCTAATAATGGGAAATTCTGTTAGACAAAACGTTTTGAATGCAGGTAAAGGTTTCAAGTTTTGTTCCCAAACTTCAAATGTTCATTATGTAGCATTTACATTTTCTTCTTGCGTATGGTATTAATTGCAAGATTTTTTTCGCACTTATGGGTTATCTCATAGAGACCCAATGGCATTCTTTTTAAAAGAATATTTTACGTATAATCAAGGTTATTTCCACATTATACTTAGATATTAAAATTATTTTGCATAATTAATAAAAATGTGTTTTATGAATATATGTTGAATATAAATTGAGTTGAAAATAATAGCTCAGTCTTGAGTTTTATTAGATGAAAATCCGATTTCATGATGAATAAATATGCTAAAGCAGACTTCTAAACGTATTTTAAGAATGAACATGTTAACACTACAGTCTGCTTTTACTTGCAATTATTGGCCATGAAAGATTACAGTTAATCCAGATACATAATCAGGCTGAGGATCAAAAGCTTTTCGATACATCATATAATGCTATGAAACTACCTGAAACCATAATAAAAATTATATTTCCGCTTTGTTTCTTATTTCAACAAAGTACGAACTAAGTTAATCTTTCATTCTAGAAGCTTAAATTTATATATTTATTTATTTAACCATCTTTACGGGTATATTTAAACTTATTTACTGTATGAAATTTCCATTTAGAAAGCTCTGCTTTAAACTTGATGAATCTTTAATGTTCCTTCAAATAATAAATAAAACACAAATCCTTCAATATATATTTTTTTAGGATATCACTTATATATAGTATATGAAACGATATTACCAGTATTGCATAATCATACACAATTATTATTTATCCATTTTATCACATAATTCGTTATAAAGAATAAAATATTTTTTTCCTGGAAGTTTTTCTTATGCACATGACAGATGACCTGTCATGATTACATCTCTAATAGTACATGCTTTTTAATGTCATATGTTTTTAGCTTGCTAATTTTTGCATTCAAACATAGAAAAAAATTCAAGACATAAACCTCTTCCAAAAGAAAATCTTGGCTATGAGCCTGAATAAATTATTTATCAACTGATTTGAAGTACAGTGATTGTGGAATCGTGCCAGCTTGTTTAAAGAAAAGAAGTATTAAACAATACATTTTGTCATTCAAGCTTTTCTAACTTTTAAGTCGAAGATTTTCAGTTTGTTTATATTTTGAAAAGTCTATTTTTTTAATTTTAAGACTTTAAATACAAGCCTTTTTTGTACTTTTTTTCTGTCAATAAAATATTTGCGAGGAAAATAAACTTACGTATTACATTATTTAGAAAGAATAAAATTACTTGGTAAAATAATGTTGAAAATATACAATTAACGAACATTTTTCAATTTTTAGTACCTCACTTCAAAATCATTTTAAGATACTTTTATGTTAAATTTTTAAAATGCTTTTCTAAATTTCAAATACTTTTAATTAATTTATTATCTTTTTAACTATCCATATACTTAGCTGCAAACCTTTCGGTTCTTTAATGTAAAACTGTACATGATATCATAAAATTTACATAATAATTTAATTATGCATTGAGCTTCATAGTTGCATTGCAACTTTGTATCCAGGTGTAAGGGAAACATTAGGGAAACATTAAGAAATTATGTTTAACATCAATAGAAAATCTACATGAAAATTAAATATAAGATTTGGAAAATTGATTTCGCAAGCAATTTGAAAAAAGGTTCAGTAATTTAAATTTTAAATGTCAAAAGTGTTTAAATTTAAAGTGTATAAATAGACAAAAAATAAAACAATATTCTATCAGTTCCTACGCTAAAAATTAAAGGTGATATCCAATGAAGTCTTGCCCAACCTTAAAATAAGACAATTTACAAAAGCCACACATTGTTTGTAATTTTTATTTCGTTACAAAAGTTACAAAAGTTACAGTCTTTATTATTTTTATAACTACATAACAATAAAAAATTCAAACACTAAAGTAAAAATGAAATAAAAATACAAAATAAAACGAAAGTAATTAAAAACTAAGATTAAGTAAAATATTAAGTTTAAGACGAGAAATACCTCGTTATTCCATCATAAGTTATCAAAGCATATTGAGGGCGTTACTAATTAGAAGAGTTAAGAAAACGTAATATGGGTAACTCAGTAATAATCCCAATATGAATTTTAAAAAGTTTTCAATTTTTTTTCTGTTAGATGATTAATTCTTTTTTAAGGAAGTACTACGAAGTAATTCATGATTAGTTTTACTAGAAAATCCCCATATCGGACAAAAATCAGTAAAATCAAATCGAATGAAAACATTGTAAATGAAAAGTTTATTTTGGATAAAAGTGGTATTGTTACGAAGGAGAGAAGACAGATTTAGATATCTCAGAGTTTTATACCGGACATGAATCTAGATATTCAAAAGAAGCCTTCTATCGATGATGACCACAAGGTATCGTTAGCCCAGGAAGGGTAAAATAATTAATTGTCTGAGCGAAGGGAAAGCTAATAGACAGCGCAAAATTACTTTCTGGGAATATACAGCTACGATAGATAATAAAACCTTTCGTCAATCATAACTCGGGAAACATTTGTTGGATTTCATTTCTGATTCTCACAGATGGTACCTATGAGAGTAATCTTCAAAATGCACCTATTATGAATAACAAGTTCCAAACCGTTTAAAAATTATCTTTAAAAAACTGATAAAATGGCACAATTTTTTTACATACGTCACGAAAATTTAGTGTACGTCATTTTCACCGACTGAATGTTTTCGTAGACTACCGGATTACAGCACATAGAGCAAAGAAAATACGACGTACACGTATAATAAAACCTATTTAGAGGGTCTCAGGACTCTTAAAGCTTTACAATTTTTGAAATTTTATTTTTTTTTTAGATGTTAAACTTCTATCTTTCTGAACATTTTGATATAATTGTTTTCTTAAAATTCCCATTAGAACATAAGTTATGGCTTTTACACTTATACCCGCTCGTTAGCTGAAGTTGCGTTTCGGAAACTTTGAAGTCATTTTTCTCCAAATGCTGTTTTCTAGCATAACACGCACGATATCTCAAAAACTTCTGAATATTTTGTAATGAAATTTTACATATGTTTCATGTTAGTCCATATAAACTGAACCTAAAATACCCTTTTTATTGTTCAAAAAAAAAAAAAAAAAAAAAAAAAAATAGGTGATTATACTGTTGCATTTTTCTAAATTTTTCATTAGCTAAATACAACTTTGTGTTAAAAATATAAAAATGTTTTAAATACAAATTTATTTAGGTTCAGGGTAAATATTATAATCTGAAATGTAAGTGCGCACCAAAATTTTCATTCTAGTTCCAAAATTTATTTTGTAATCCTGCGCGTAATCTGTTATGCCGATTTTCTGCTCTTCAAATGTCTGACAGTTTGGAGCCCCCTATAAATGCTAATTCTGCATATTGCAACTTTTTAAATACATGAAATGAAATAACATACCTATATCTTTCATCCCAATTAAAATTGTGTTTTAGAATCAAATACATTTTAAGATATTAAAGATTGAAAATGGTCTTTTTTTCTTTTTTTACAATTTTAAGAGTCCTAAGACCCCCTTAAACAGGAAAAAACTAGATTTGTTTTCTGTTTAAAAGAAAAAAGGAATAATAACTTAACATTTCATATTTTCCGATAATCTCTGTAAATATCATTTCTTAATCGCCAATAGCACTTTTTATCTTTCACGTTTGCAAATAAGATGCGATTCTTTGATGATTAAATAAAATATTTTGATTTGTGGCATCATTTCTTCTTCTTTCTTTTTTTTCGTTTTAGTATTTTAAATGAAATTGATACTTTTGCAGTATAGAGGCCTTGGCAAGGTAGAGAAAATGAGTTTGGTGAGAGAAGTAAATATTTCGTGCATCTTTTATGGTAACCCATTCATCGTTTGATATACCCAAACATTTCTTTAAACATTTATGCAATTTATTAAGTATAAACAAGCCATTCACGTATTTTAACATACAAAGAGAAGTAACTTAGTGGGGCATTCTCACAATGTTTCGACTTTGAGGAATAAAAATCTGGTGAAATTCAACTAGCTAAAATAACATTTTAAACTTATAGACGAATGTCTTAATGATTCAAAATAAAGAATACAAAGTCACCAGCAAATTTTTTTTATTTAACCGAGGTTTAAGTTAAACTTGCAAGTTTGATTTTCCTAACCATTTTACCACTATAACTTTTTATTTTCTTCTAAATTTAATGTATAATAAATTTGTTTAGTACCCACAGGACATTCAAATAAGAAATAACAACAATGTAGTATTTTTAGTACAAAATTTTGGTACAACATTGTCATAAAGGGGTTTTTTAAAAAAGGGACGGTAAGGAAAAAAATGGGGACGGTATAGGAAAAAAAAGGAATGGTAAGGATGGGACGATAAAGAAAATTACCATCTATTTTTAGCCAAATCATGTTAAAACTAAGTGATAGCCACAATGTTCATTAATATTTAGAAAGAGCTGCCGATCCCGCGAAGGATCGGCAGCAAAAGGGATCAGAAATTTTAAATTCATACCGGAAATTTCGAAAGAATATATTTTACTTTAAATTATCACTTAATGTCTTTATTATATAAAGCGTAAGATAGTTATCTTTATTTCTGGTATGAACACTAAATTTATGAATAAAAATGGAAGCCAAACTGGTAAATCTGTATGGTGGCACTCAACGTGTTAAAAGTCAAAAGATTCTGAGACTGCCAATTGTATATAAAAAACAATAATATTATTACATATAAATAAATTGTTTATATTTAAAAATAAGCATAAACGTTCATCAGGTTTATTTAAATACCTGTTTATATCTTTTTCAAGTCCAATCTGCACCGAGTTTTTAAAAAACACCAAGACAAAGTAATACTGGAAAAGTACCATGAAATTAGTTAAAATCATGTATTATAAATCAAGCGAACCGAAGGTTTACATTTTAAATGAAATAAATGCAGCATGAATATGGTATGGGAAAATATTTTTGCAATTTATCCCCTGCGCTCGTCTAACATAAAAGCATCAATATTACAATTGGTGCACGGTATGCAAAATGAAACTAATATTCTAGAGCTAGTTTTCTTACAAGAAAAATGGCCAATAATCTGCATTCGGATACACATACAAGGTTGCCGTCAAACAAGAGTAATACTAACAACAACATTGTTATAACTGTTATACAGTTATAACTATGTTGCTGTTAGTAGGTGTGGCGAAACCTGTCATTTTACTTGCCACTGACGAGTAACTTTTCTGTCAGGGGGAGTGAATTTTTAGGTTGTCTTTCAAAATTAAAAACTATAGAGATATCCCAAAAACTTATTATTTTTTTTCCAGATATCTATAATTTGCAACTTTTCGGATTACTATAATGTAAACATGATAATAAGTTATATCCTATGTATGAGAGTTATATGGCTTTGATCATGCAACCACACAAAGAGTATCTTACATGTTTCGAGTGAAGGTCGATCCTCAATGTACTAATTAAGTATACATAGTGTTGTAGTCGTAAAAAAACCCCAGAGGGTATACGCTAGAGGCAGAGGGTATACATTCAGCCATGAACGTCAGGCTTAAAACACTGGCTATAGCTTTATTTCAGAAACATAGGGTATAACGAGCTTCTTTAAAGTATCAACATGGTATACGGTGTATACGTTCTACTACACCCCTGATTATAACCCCTGATTTGTAAATATTTAGAAACTAAAAACTACTTAATGCATTAATTATGGAATTATGCATATATTGCGCTACGCCGAATTAAAATTTGAAGACATAAAAAAAATTATTAATGCAAAAGCAAGAAAAATATCTCTTTCAGTTAAACCCATTTTATTGTTTAACGTAAACCAATTTAAAGAGACATTTCATTTGAAAAGACGAAGAAAAGTTTTATTTAATCTTTAAGTTGGCACTTGGGAAAAGGGAAACGGTTTCAACACATCAGTTAAAAGTTCTATTTAACTTTTAACAATAACTTTCGTATGCTTAAGTAAATTTTAGATGGCGTTGTCAGTTTCTGAATGTAAATAGGAATCAAAGCAATACTCGGGTCGGTGTGCCTTCTCTTTGTGCTTAAATTCTTTGACTTCAATGCATTATAATGTTAGATTATTTGCGCTATTCATTTATTTACTTTTTGTTGTTAAACATAGTCAGAATAAATTTGTAAATAATCATAATTATTGGAACAACTAATGAAACAATTGTGAACAAGATTAATTGAAATTCGAATAAGAATTTAATGAAAATCTAAAATAAAATAACAATATACAAGAAATATAAATGAATGCTAAATGCATTGATATGCATTAATTGCATTGAATTGGCCTTTAACGCTACTATCGGGCGGCGTATTCTGAAATGAGCTGAGGAGATCTGACGTTGTTTCAACGGATTTTTCAGTTTGGAATAATATCTATTTAACCATTGGAAAATTGTAATTTTTCACTGAAGTAGAGAAAAACAGAAAACGATTCAAAAACCTATTTTAAAACGTCGAAGACGTAACCGAAATATCGTAACTATAAAACAACGTCTTTTAAAAGTCCTTTCTATCACGGATTAAATTTCCAAATTCTTTAGTCTAAAATATTGCAATATATACATTTTCAACAGTTCCGATTTATTTTCAACGCTGTAACAAAGTCAAGTGCAACCTGGATAATGATATTTTAATAAATTAATGATAATTTTTTAGAGTAAATCATTATTATTCATTGATTTTAACATTCAAAAATGCGTTCATATGTAAAAAGTCCTTCCGGTCAGTGCCGGGAGGAAGAGGTAGCTTTCATATTCCTTATTTTTAAAAAGCCAGCTTATATTATTCAAACACACAAAGCTCAATTTAGTGGAAACCGATTATAGGAGATTCAATACAAATTTTTATTAATACTAAATCATTGTGAATGACAATTTCGCGAAATTTCAGTTCTATCCAAGCTGCTTTTATTTGAAGTAACTTATATCTGGTTGCCAAATTCGGCGGTATTTGAGCTGCCTGCCATTTTAAGACAACATGGTGGATGAGGCTAACCAGTGAACTTGGTCGAAACCTTAGTAATTCCTGTGCACATGCTCACTCACATCGGAATCGGTTGATATATACGAGTGCTGTCGCAGGCAAAAAATCAGATTTTTCAAAATGTCACCCACATTAGAAATTCAAACTGCTATATCTGAGCCATTTTTTAAGATAAAGACAAAACAAAAAATGCTCCGGAATCCTTATATCAAGGTCAAATACTTAAAAAAGAAACCTTTTTCAATTTCTATTTTTTTTTTGCTCCTTACTTTAAATATATTTTTTTTTTATTTATTGGCCGACATTTTGAAACAAGATGGCTGATAAAGCTGGCCAGTGAACTTGGGCAAGCCATTGCTATATACTATCCACATTCCTTCTTACATCCAAATCGGTTCATAAATACGCCTGTTATTGCGTGACAAAAATCAGGTCGTTTCAAAATGTCAGTCACAATAGAAATTCAAAATGCTATAACTCAGCCATTTTTTAGATATAGACGAAACAAAAACTGTTCCGGAATCTTTGTATTAAGGTCAAACACATACAAAAAAAAATCTTTTTCATTTTCTAATTTCTTGGTACCTCATTGTAAATTTAAAATTTTTAAAATTCCTTGAATTGCCGCCATTTTGAAACAAGATGGCGGATGAAGCTGGCGAACGAACTCGGTCAAGACATTGTTACGTACTATGTATACACCAAAGTACATCACAATCGGTTCATAAATACGCCTGTTATCGCGTGAAAAACATCAGGTCATTTCAAAATGTCAGCTTATGCTAGAAATTCAAAGTGCTATAACTCAGCCATTTTTTAAAATATAAACAAAACCAAAACTGCTCCAGAATCTTTGTATCAAGGTCAAACACATAAGAAAAATATATTTTTTAATTTTAAATTTTTTGGTATCACATTTCAAATTTTAAATTTTTTATTTTTTTTTAAATGGCCGCCATTTTGAAACAAGGCGGAGGATGAAGCTGGCCAGCGAACTCTGTCAAGACATTGGTATGTACTATGTATAAACCAAGGTACATCCAAATCGGTTCATAAATATGCCTGTTATCGCGTGACAAAAATCAGTTTGTTTCAAAATGTCAGCCACGCTAGAAATTCAAAAAGCTATAACTCAGCCATTTTTTAAGATATAAACGAAACAAAAACTGCTCCGGAATCTTTGTATCAAGGTCAAACACATAAGAAAAAAAAATATTTTTTTAATTTTCAATTTTTTTGGTACCACATTTCAAATTTTGAATTAAAAAAAATTAAATAGCCGCCATTTTGAAACAAGATTTCGGATGAAGCTGGCCTACGAACTCGGTCGAGACATTGGTATGTACTATGTATACACGAAATTTCATCCAAATCGGTTCATAAATACGAGAGTTACAGTGTGACAAAGATCATATATATATATATATATATATATATATATATATATATCAACTTTTGAACGGAGGGTGGTTTCGGGGTCTGGGGGTCATGATCGATGAAAATATACCAAAATTTTTTGAAATCGCTTTCCTCCGAACGGCTACAATAGGTAGTTTTTTGTAATGAAAGCTACTTCAAAGTTTAAAATCTAAATTGAGTTAATATCAAGCGCTTTGTTTTACTACGTAATACATTTATAAATTACGGATTTTGTTATGACTTTATCGACAATAATGTCATTTATCAAAAAATAAAAGTTTAGCTCTATAGTATCATTTACATTAAAAATTTTAACTTTGGTTGTGCAGCTAAAACACAAAAATTATTCTTTTATTCCTTTCAGGATTTCTCTCAATGAAAACTTATAATTTTAAACGTATAACACTTTTTTTTTTAATGTCACTTTCGCATTTACGTAGCTGCACTAAATTCCCTAATTGTTAATTTTAAAGGTTACAAATTTGTAAAGCAGTTTCCATGAGTAGTATTTCGATACATTCTGACGCATAAATTGCTACAAATGAATTCTGCCGTAATTGATTGATGGTGTATTATTATATGATGATGTATAATTGTGTGATAATGTATAATAAAGCTTTTTTGGCAATGTCGTGTGCAATGTGTATAAAATGTTTCTTCGTGTATGGGCAACACTAGATGGTTATACGAGATATACTTTACATAATCGTAAAAAAATGTTTTTTGGCAAAAATTATTGCTCCTCTCATCTGCGAATGCATGAATTTTCGTTTTGCATTAAATATGGTAATTAAATTTTCCTAGCTCTAGATCATTCCATCTCTTTTTTGGACTCTTAATTTCTATATCCCTTTAAGACCGGAATTTTTTTGATAGAAATTGAAAGTCTGGGTGGTTTCCCCTTATCGATAGTACCGTATTTGATTGAAACAAAATATAAAACAAAATACCCGATGTCAGGTTCTGCCAAGGGAGGACCAACTGTGCACAATTGTGCGGGTTCGGCCTTAATGCAGCCGTTTTGGGGCTAAATCTACACAATTGTGTAGTTTGGGATTATGTGTGCAAATATCTAAAAAAAAGTTGTTGTTTATTGAGATAATTTTCATCATCTATGAAAATGTTTGAAACATTTTTTGTTTTTGGACAGACCACTACAATTTCATTTTCTGACATGTGCTCAATGCTCGCGTCCTCTTAAGAGCCGTTGACAAAGGGTATGCCCTTCAGTCCGTTTGGATTGTGCCGATCCTTCAAATTTCTTTTTTTAGTTTTTCCAGCAACGGTATTTTGTTGAAATACCGTTCGAAGTACATAAAACTAGGTCCGAACCAAAGTAAGGATTACAGCAGGTCCTAAGCCCAGATCCTTGTGGACCAGGTCTGTACTTTCCCACTAGTATACTACAAAATTTAAAACTATCCCAGGTGATACTGTTACAACAAAGTGTGTTTCGTTTTTTTATATACTACTTTACTGAAGCACGTCCTGAAAAAAGTAATTGTCTGCTCATCTATGGAAAATTTTCCCTGATCTCCTGATAGATTTAAGCAGACACTACGGAATATGTCGAGCATTTGCAGAACTTTCCATAATTTAATATTTACTCCCTGTGGTTTACTTGCTGTGCCAGCAAAATGGAATGAATTTATCAAACTTAAAAATATATCTCGTGATATGCATATAACTCATATAAAACTTATAAATCATATATGGCATCTATAACTCAGAGCAGAAACATACAGTTCGTTACATGTGCATATTATATATCTAATACTGTCAATTTTAAATAGAAATCCTGAATGGTACAAACCTATTAATTTAAAATTAATCCGGTTTAAAAATGTAATTAATAAAAAATGAATTGCTAAAAACATAAGTTTAAAAAAAATCACTTAAAAATAAAAATTTTATATATTAGGAATTGTACCCATTTTGGAAACGGTAAATGCTGGACCCGCACAATTGTGCGGGTCATTTGTTTTTCAACATTTGTAAAGCCTACTTAAATTTATCAAAGACAAAATTAATTAAAATCATGAATAAAGTACCGTAATTTCGGGTGTATAGCCTGCGGATCAAACAATCGTGTTTCGACAAAGAAAATTTTAAAGATAAAATGTAACTTTGTAGATCGCGGTAAATATTGGTCTTCAAATACTGAATAAAATTTCTGGGTCCAAACTGAATTGCTTTATCTGCGGGCTACACACCGGAAATTACGGTATATGAAAAGAAAAATTAAATCTAAGAAAACATTAAAAATCATATTTAAAAGAAATTACGACAGTACATACTTTTTGTCTATTGCTGTCAGATGGTATAGTCTTTTTAAAAGCATAAAATTTAACACTGTATTTTAGTTGGTGCCCCCTAGTTGTGTCTTATCAAATTATCTGAAGCCAATTAACTCATATAAAAGTGTAGAATTGGTTTTAAAACTCACAATAACAGGAAATAGTCATTCTCTTTTACTTTAGTATTAGCCGCACAACTGTGCGGGTCAGGGCATAAAGGGATATACAAATTAGCTGTAATTATGGTTTATATTGTTTTACTACTAAGAAGCTGCTTTAATGAATTTTTCATACATAAAATTAAATTTAAATTTAATTGAGATTCTGTGTTTCATTTCAAACTTCTGCATATGTACGATCTCTGCTGAACAATATCATGATTATAAATATTGCCAGGATAATGTCCAACCTAGCAATATTGTTTATAATACTACATTATTTTTAATTTCTTGCAGTTTTCTGAAATTTACATGTTGCAAAATTCAGAAATATTAAAACTACAATTTAATTTAAAGATTCTTAGTGGTTTAGATAAACGAATATCATAATAGAATCTTGAAGCCAAAACGATCCAAAACACAAAATGAAAGAACAGTTATGTGTATTTTATTAAGTTATAAAAGAGACGTTATAAATATATTCCTAATACAATATTACATTTTATGAGAAAATATAAGCAAGCATATATCAATTGACTTACTATAAAATATACTCTTTTTTCTTTTTTTTTAATCTTAAATTACATTTTAGATTTCTTTGAGTTTGGTGTTTTAAATCGATCAAAAAAAATATTTTCGCTATTCTTAAATAAAAAAGTAAATTTTAATTTAAAAAAAAATAGACATATTGTTTCTTTCCTTCGATTTTCTTGGCAATCCTAAATTGTTATCCGCATTACACTCTCCTGCTAATGTCGTGTTAAATCAACCCGAATTGGTGATTCCTATCTTAAGCCAAAACGACCCGAAACACACAATGAAAGAAAATTAATGTATATTTTAATGAAATTATAGAAAAACCCTTTATAACTATATTTCTAATACCAATTTTATATTTCATGACAAGAAATAAGCAAATATCAACTCATTTACATTAAAATACTTTTATTTATCTTACTAGGGGGGTCGGACCCCTAGTAAGCTCGGACTTACTATAAAATATACTCTTTTTTCTTTTTTTTTAATCTTAAATTACATTTTAGATTTCTTTGAGTTTGGTGTTTTAAATCGATCAAAAAAATATTTTCGCTATTCTTAAATAAAAAAGTAAATTTTAATTAAAAAAAAATCGACATATTGTTTCTTTCCTTCGATTTTCTTGGCAATCCTAAATTGTTATCCGCATTACACTCTCCTGCTAATGTCGTGTTAAATCAACCCGAATTGGTGATTCCTATCTTAAGCCAAAACGACCCGAAACACACAATGAAAGAAAATTAATGTATATTTTAATGAAATTATAGAAAAACCCTTTATAACTATATTTCTAATACCAATTTTATATTTCATGACAAGAAATAAGCAAATATCAACTCATTTACATTAAAATACTTTTATTTATCTTACTAGGGGGGTCGGACCCCTAGTAAGCTCGGACTTACTATAAAATATACTCTTTTTTCTTTTTTTTTAATCTTAAATTACATTTTAGATTTCTTTGAGTTTGGTGTTTTAAATCGATCAAAAAAATATTTTCGCTATTCTTAAATAAAAAAGTAAATTTTAATTAAAAAAAAATCGACATATTGTTTCTTTCCTTCGATTTTCTTGGCAATCCTAAATTGTTATCCGCATTACACTCTCCTGCTAAAGTCGTGTTAAATCAACCCGAATTGGTGATTCCTATCTTAAGCCAAAACGACCCGAAACACACAATGAAAGAAAATTAATGTATATTTTAATGAAATTATAGAAAAACTCTTTATAACTATATTTCTAATACCAATTTTATATTTCATGACAAGAAATAAGCAAATATCAACTCATTTACATTAAAATACTTTTATTTATCTTACTAGGGGGGTCGGACCCCTAGTGAGCTCGGACCCCGAGCTACGCTCGCCAACCCCCGCTCAGACACCGCAGTTTCTAAAAGCACGCTAATTTGATCGGCTTTAAAAAAATTTTGAAAGATTGAATTATAATTTAAAAAACAGTGGCGATCTCCCTGTAAACGGGTTTCTATTCATTTCCCTTTGATTGGGGAATTTTAAGGAAAAATCAGCTGCTGTTAAAATATACTATGGTTGTTTTCCTCTATGATTAAATAAAACGCGTTAAACATTTCAAAATAAGCTAATATAAAATGAATTAAGTAAACAGAGTCTTTGCCTCCCGGTATTTCTTAACAAAGCGAAAAGAAAGTTCTTTTAAATAAGACAATTTAAGCGGGCTCTCATGTCAAGCACACAAGTCGTATGTTTGTTGTTCAATAAATAAATAAATAAATGAAAGACATTTTAAATTAATCGTTTTTAATCTGACGCAATTTTCCCCACACTTTTATTTCTCTTTTTAATATTCACGTGAAAATACTTTTGTTAGAAATGAAATATTATTTGCGCTGTCCGAACAAAAATAGTTGAAAAGTTCATCTCGAAATATCAAATATATGTCTCGCGCAATTTTTAAATTTAAACTGTTTTGTTCATTTTATGTAATAAGTGTAATGTGACGTAAATGTGACGTAATTTCTGCTATTTAACACTTCTAACGCATGTTAATGAATTTATTATTTTACAATATCCTTTCTCTGTTAAAAATCACGTGTAAATATAGTTTTTATGAAGTAATTTGCAATAAGTTCCTGCTTTTTATGTAATTATTTAATTCTAATTTGAAAGTTTTTTTTTTTTGTTGTTTATAATAGTCACTTGTAAATAAATTTTTAATTTGAAGCAAACATTATTGTTTGCGCTGTTTATACAGTTGGCAACAGTTTAAATTAGTACAATTTTCTAAAATAAGTAAAAAATATCTCTCGAAATGCTGAAAATTTGAATTTAAAATAGAAATAAAAGCTCAAAAAATGAGTCAAATTAAAAAAATAAATGCATTTTGCACACCGGGAAATTACAACGTATAAAATGATCTAAAAATGATTAAATTCCGACGTATAGTTTTTGCTCCTATAAAACTTTTTTAATGGAACGACTTTGTCCAACTTTAGCATTAAATATCTCTTAAAATAATTCTTCGATTTGAAAACTGTCTGCATCAGCGTGTTTATCAAACATTTCTCTATAATACTGCCGATTTTCTTATTTTTGTATACAATATTTTTCTTAATATTAACGGAGAAAGACCTCCGGTCACAACAAAGTCAAAACCGGCGGCGGTGACAGCGCAACTAACTTTTTTTTAGAATAGAGAGAAACACTTTTGTAGACTTTTTCTTGAAAAATGTTTACCAAATCGGAACTGCAAGAGTAGAAACTAAAAAAAAAAAAAAAAAAAAAGTACTTAGGATCAACCTGAACGTCAACATCCACAAAAAAGAAAAATATATTCCCGGTTTGATAGAATCGCATATATTGGCTCGACATTCGACTTCGTTATGTATTCCCTCCAAATTTTAAAATTCCAATATTTTCCTTTAATACAAACATAAAATCTCTACTGAAATACAACTTTCTAACAAATTAATTAAATTACATGTATCATAAACCATACTGAAACTGAATTGACGATTCCATTTAAAAATAATCTTATCTCAGCTAATAAATCTCAATTTTCGCTTCATCATTAAAGTAAATTCACTGCCTTATCTTGTACACATTCATGAACTAAAAGACTACATTAAGTGATTACTTCAACATTTAAATTTATGTAATGAGAACGATATACATGATTTCACTAATAAAAATAATTACTACATCATTATTACATATTAAAAGCATATTCAGATTCATTATCGCATCAAGAAATTTTTCAAAGATGAAAGATGTTTCGTACTGTTAAAGTTTGAAAAGCTTCAAGTGATTGAAATTACATATATTTTAAGTAACGCTGAGTTATAATGTTTAAAATCTTTGATTGCATAAGAATATACATATGTAGCTGATTTTTGCGCATGTAATTCAGGAAACCATTCCATTTAGAAGATTGAGATGAGAAGAGGTATTCGAGTTATTTCATATTTATTAAGGCTGTAAAATTCCTTGAATAGTTATTATACTGAAATAGTGAAAATAATGTTTTAACACTAGAACCGCCATATCGGTCATTTTGACCGGCAAAATATGAAAATATTTCGATTCCAACCAGAATCTTTTTTTTTTTTTTCTAAAATATGTTATATATGTACCACAGAGAAATAAATTAAATAAGTTAAATAGTTTCAAAGAAAAATCCAGGTGTAAAATAGTTTTATAAGGCTTGAGTAAAATTTCCGGCGGTTCTAGTGTTAATTGTAAATTTGTTATGATCTTTAAAATGCAATGTAGTGTTTTAATTATAGTAATATATATATTGATTTACTTTCATTGACACTAATTATATGCACGCTTAAATATTGTCAATTATTGGCTATATTTATTATGAGTTATATTTCTATTGGCTATTTTTATAGATTAATATCTATTAGTGCTAAAATCAATAGACTTTTTTTCATGGTGGGAAGGGGGTGATATTTAGTTCGAATCATCTGATAAAAGTTATAGTGTCAACATGATTTACTGAGAGTGCAGATTGGATTGAATGAAATCGTTACTATAGTCAGTGTACAATAATCAGCATTTATATATGGTATATGCGAGGTTTGAAGGTAATGTTTTAAATTAAGACTGACTGAAAGTTGATTTTCGATAATTGTCGCGTCAAAATATCAGTTTTTCTGAAAAAACAGCCGAACTTTTGGTACTTACAAGAATCATTGCTGAGTCTCATAAGATCTTGACAATTGAAGAACACGTGTACAGCCCACAGCGCCTTTGAGTATTTTCTATTTATACTATGATTGTTTGACACTTCTAACAGTATTGATGGCTATAAAAATCTTAGTAATAACAATAACTCTCCATTTATTGCAATAAAAATTTAAAACAAATGCTTATTTATATGTTATTGATGAAAGTTGGATTTGTACTGCATCTGAATCCCAAACAGTCTTTAAAAAATTATTATTTTTTTTTATTTACAATTCTTGTTATACTTCCATTTATTCTACAAGAAGAAATAATATAATTGTTTCAAATGTTGCTGTATAATAAACTTTATAAAACTTTTTGTTTCGTGATCTAGCTATACAAAACATAGTTATATATTCTGTAGATATTCGTAGTATAGATTTTGATAAGAATCTCTTTTTTTCCTGATTATCAATCACTTTTGTAATTAATCACCTCCATAGCATTAAGTACTTGCAGGGTTATATTTGTGTTTGACATAATAAAGGAAAAATAGCACTTAACTTTCTAATATAAATAAAACTCTCAGCCAATTCGCTTCGCCATGCGCGTACGATCTTTAACGTCTGGTAAAATTTATAGATTTCCTTAAAAAGAAACGAAAGAACTACTTTTTTAAAGTATTTAACCCGTAAAAAAGGAGCATGAAAAATATGCCCGTGCCAATGGTCCTTGTAAATGTTTTAACTTTTTATGTAAGTGTCTTAGGTTTATATGACAATGCTCCTAGAAACGATTGATATGCTGATATATAACACACAATTAATTTTCTGTTGTATTAGATCTCTTTCGAGACTTTGATACACACACAAAGTTATAACTATGGAATATAAAGTAGCCAGTTAGAATGGCCCTGATTCTTACAAAATTTTGAAAGATTATTAGTTAGAGCGCTTTTCCACTTGCCGACACGACACCGATAAATCGTCCACGATTGTCGTTGTCCGACATCGCTGCACACAAAATGCATTCATTTCTCCTACTCGCTTTTCCACTGAACGATACGATGAAATTTTTGTCGTCATCGGTTACACGATATCGGCCGCCGATAAAATTTGTCGTGGAACAGCCAATCTCCCTTAAAAGTGGTTCCGATAATTCACTCGCAGTGTTTTGATTTTTGAGTCTAGAAGTTGGCGTGATTCTTTTGTTTTTCTCGTGTATATTGTGTAACTTGTTTAAATAACGGCTTTAAAATTTGGTGTGAGTGTACAAAAGGCCCTGTTTTTTGGATAAAATAAACATCAGTTATCAAAACAAAGTATTCGTGTAAGATGTTGGAAAGAAATAATAAAATTTCCAGAAGACTAACATGAAGCCAAAATGCCTGTGGGGAAAAAGAAAGGTAAATAAATATTTTTTGAAACTCATTATTAAAAAGTATAAGTGTTGTACGTTAGTTAGCTATGGTCACTTGTTTTTAAACCAACGCTATTGCTTAAATTTCGTAAACAAACTATTATTTAATTAACCAATGTAGTATAGCAATTACTTGTAAACTCTAAAATTCTCAAAATATATTCTTACTACCTTTTTACATGTGCTGATTATCAATGTTATATTATGAATTAATTAGCAATACTAAGTTTAAAGCGCTGCAAAAATTGGGCTTTTATATTTCATTTATTGATTTCTACTGTTAATAATTCAGTGTGTTAATATTAGAGTTAAAATTGCTTGAAAGATGTTTTTCAAAGATGCATATATTACTTTTCCCCATGCATTTTTGTCACTATTATTTTCATTTTCAAACTGCGCCTATTTTAGTTAAGCTTAAAGGCCGCAGGATTTAAACAATTTTTTAAACAAACAAGTGCAATTATTTTGAATTGTGAACAAGATAGTATTTATTAAGAAATTAATGTAGTATTTTCACAATTTAAAAGAAAGTATTGAAGTATGTTCCATTAATTAAATCCATTTTTATCTGTTCCAAGAATATACTAGTAATTTGGGGTTTCAAAATGTAAATTAAGATTTGCTAGCCAGTGCTTTTGGAAATTTTGGTTTTCCCGCTAAATTCAATCTCATTTTACATTTGCTATCGTCCCAAGGCCCTTATCAGGGGTGTTGTATGTCCGCACACTTGCTTCCTATAAAAAGGAATGTATAAGATTGTTTTGAGTAGGTATCCTAGAACAAGTGAAGCACTTGGCGACATTGAATTTGGCCAGACAATAAATTGCTTCCACTTGCATTATTACTTTATTCAATATTTTTGATAACATGTATTCTGGTATGTTCGAGGAATTTTTCTTTTTCTCGTATCATTTCATGGGGTTTCTTGAAATGGTTTTGTGGAAAGATCATCGAGTACAGGTGTTGAAAGGTCTTTTTTTAGGGTTTTTTTTTTTTTTTTTTTTTTTTTTTTTTTTTTTGTTGTTTATTAATTGGCAAGGACACCTGTAACAATTTGTTGAAGTTGTATCTGTTAAATGTTTTAATATATTTACAATTTACCTAAGTTTATTGAATGATTTTTTTAGAAAGGGATGGGGGAGATACATGCATTAGTGACCGTGGCTTGAAAGATTTTAGAGATTGCAAAAAAGCGAGTTTGTTGCATTCAGTGTTTTTTTCCCTCCATGTACGTACAGTGTTTATACAACATGCATTAGTGATTGCGGCTTTAACGAATTTTGTGCATTTTCGAAATTGCTGCGTAGCGAGTTTGCTGCAACCTGTGGCGTTTTGTTTTTGCTTTGTTTTCATGTGCACACAGTGCTGATACATGCATTGGTCACGACGGCTTTACAGTGTTGAATTCAGACACTTTTCTTTGGGAGGGATTTCTGTGGCTCCGGGGATGAGGGGGGATTGCACTTTTTGACCATTGAAAACACAAAATCTCAAATCTTCTGGGGGGGGGGGGGAGGGCATTCCATTGCTCCGTGGGGAGAGGGGGATTCACCCCTGGGCCACCCTTGAATTCAACACTGGGCTTTAATGAGTTTCATTTTAGAGATTGAGAGTTTTAGGGTTTTTACTTTTTTCTGATATAAACACTATTGTTTTAATACATTTGTTTCACAATGTTGTCACAGGATTGTTTGGATTTAGGAGCCACTGGCTTCTTCCAACTTTTGGGAATCTGCACAGTTTGCTGTATACATGAATTTTTGTTGTTTGTTTTCATGTGCGTGCAGTGCTCATACATGTGACGGCGGCTTTTAAAAAATTTTGTTAATTTTTGAGATCGTCGCACAAGTTTGCTGCATCCAGTAATTTCATGTGCGCACAGCACTCATATATACTATGCATTATTGACTGCTATTGTTTCATGCATCCTGTTATACCGTTAATAATTTTGAAAATCCATGCTTATATTATGAAAGGTTATTCGACATCTAAAATAGTTAAATAAAAATCTTAATATATTTTGATAATTTTAGAGTTCACAAGCACTTATTAAACTTTGTAAATTAAATAATTCGTTTACCAAACTTAAGCAATAGCATTTTTTTAAAAATGAAGTTTTTAAATGAAGCTTTTTAATAATAGTTTAATAATGAGTTTCATAAAATATTAATTTTCCTGTTTCCTTTTTTTTTTCTTAACTTCATAGTCTAGAAATTTCAATATTTCTTTCCAACATCTTTTACGAATCACATTTTTTTTAATAATTTATGCCTCTTTTATCCCAAAAAAACAGGGCCTTGTGTCTACTAATGAATGAAAACACTCACACGAAACTTTAAAGCCATTATTTAAAGAAATTTATGCAACATACATATGAAAAAAAAACGCATTGAAATTCAAGATTTAACACAAGAAATTTAAAAAATTTCAATTTAAATAACGTAAAATTACTAACACACTAACAAATAAACATTTTAAAACGCTAACAACTAATAAGTGATAAATAATTTGTCATTTCCAAACTGTTGTTGTTTAAATAAAGCATCAGAAATAGGAATAATAAGAATAATAAAACAAATTTTATACTCAACAGACGTTTTTTCCACCATATTTTTTTCAATTATAAGTAAAGTTAATATATATATACTTTTAGGTTATTTCTGGGTTTTTAGAATATATATAAATTGCATACAAATAATATTCTAGAGCAGTGGTTCCAAACCTGGGGTATGTGCACCTAATGGGCGGGGGTGGCATGGCGGGGCCAAATAATAAGCACTGAAAACCACTTTGTCAATGTCTACAAAAAAAAAAAAAAAAAAAAAAAAAAAAAAAAAAAAAAGCATTTTGTTACAATCTATGGCAGTCAGTGTGTGAAACAAATATAATAGTTTGCTGTAGTGAACTATGGTTCAATACAAAAATCTTTTATTCCATCCTTTTCTTTTCTTTTTTTTCTTTCAGTTTCGAAAAAAACGTTATTTCAAAGTTTGTATAAAAGCAGGAAAGTAATTCCTATTACATTCCGAAGAGCAAGTATCTCTCTTCTCTCTGTATGAGGGGGTGGGGGGAGGGGGGGTCAGGCAGGAATGTAGTGGAGGGTATACGCCAAGTACCTTCTGGATTTTCTTTTAAAGCTCCGTATGCCCTCTGTTTCTCAAATAAAGCATCAACGTATACCCTGTCTATGAAAGTTCGAAACGTCAGCGTATGCCCTCTGCTTACTCGTGAACTCTCTGTTTTTTTTACGACAGCAACATGGGGGGGGGGGGGGGAATTTAGATAAAAAAATAAAATCAGTGTTATCTGTAGCTGATTTTTAAAAAGCTCTAAATTCATTTAAAAAAAATCATGGCTACAAATACTTAATAAGCCTGTTTCAATGTACTTTAATAAAGCTCTAATCCCTATTTCTGGATAATAATCCCTGCAGTAATTATGCTGTGCATTCTTTTAGTGAAAACGTAGCCTAAAGCAATTTTTATTTTCATCAGTTTTGTTTATGATGTTAATTATAAATGTAAATGATGTTGCTTAAAGTGACTTTCCAGATTTATTTCAAAAAATACTGTTGGTGTTGGCAATTTGAACAAAATAACCAGACGAAAGGGAAAAACTTGTTTTCATGTCACCAAAATTGCTTACAACTCTATAAATTATTTATAAAAAAATGGAAAACTAATTTTGATTCTAAATCACTTCAAAAATCAGGCCTGCATTTACGTTTAAAAATGTGTTAGAAAATTTCACGCTTTTTGAGCAGTGAACTTTATAAAAAAAGAAAAGTGCCCAGCTAAACTGATGGCATTGAGCTCACAGGCTATTCACACTAATTGTATATTATACTCTTATTTTAAAGAATAATGCCTCTCAAAAAAATAAGTGAAGGGGAATTAGCCCCCCGTTTCCCCCTTTATACTTACCCAGTGAACCTCCAAATCTAATAAGGGAAGCTCCTTAACATAATAAACCGGTATACCAAATTTGGAGCAAATCAACTAATCCTGCAAAAAACCCCATTTATCTAAATTAAGGGGGTGGACTAGCCCCCCTTTATCCTTAACCAATGAACCCCCAAAACTAATCAAGGAAGTTCCTTAACATAATAAACTGGTATACCAAATTCGGAGGAAATCGAATAATTCTGCATGAAAAACCCATTTATCTGAATTAAGGGGGTTGGACTATCCCCCTTTTCCCCCTGTATTCTTAACCAATGAACCCCCAACACTAATCAGGGAAGTTCCTTAACATAATAAAGCGGTAAACCAAATTCGGAGCAAATCGAATCCTTCTGCATGAAAACCCCATTTCTCTGAATTAAGGGGGGTGGACTAACCCACCTTTTCCCCCTTTATCCTTAACCAATAAACTCCCAAAACTAATCAGGGAAGCGCCTTATCACAATGAACCTAGAAAATTTTTTTGAAGCAAATCGGATGTTTCTATCAAGAGTTATCACGTTACGTACATACATACATGCAGAACGGGCGGGCACATTGGCTCTCAGGCTTTGATAGCCTGTGAGCTAAAAAAGGATCTTCTATGGAAAAACTGAAAGACTAATTCTTTTCAAAATGGAAATATTCAAATTACGTGAACGCACAGGAAGTATGCTTACGGTTAATTTTTTAAACAGGGTTAGGCTCTGAATTTATTTTTAAAAATCTAAAAATATCTGATCATTTTGTTATAAAAGGATGTCATCCACCATCAGTTTTTTCAGCTGATCAAACATGTTTCTGACATATCTGCTGCTTTCTTATAAAGATATGTTAACTTTAACCCTTAAATGTCGGGTGTTGCTTTTTGGCAACATACCCAATTTAGGCTCTAAAATACTATTAGAATAATATTGGAAGCTATAATGCCTAATGTTGCCAATAAAATACATTCTGAAAATATTATTAAATCAGTTTGCAACATGTAGATGGCAACACTTGTGCTGTTTAAGAATAAAGATAGATTTATTTTTTCAATTGTTGCTACTTGTTCTTTTTGTTTTGTTTGGAAGCTTGCGAAATACCCTATTTTGTTCTGCAGTGAGCAAGTAAAATTTATTTCTTATTATAGTTCCTAAAATTTTTGTGTGTTTAATATTATAGAATTTTATCAAGGAAAATTATTCTTTCAATTAAAGACCAGTATTGCCGATTAGTAACAAACTGTTTTTTAGTCGTAAACCACACTTAAAACAAAATAGGATTTTTAAAAGTATTTTTCCCATGATTTATTTAAAAAATAAAAGCCGAAAAACATTATTACAATGATTTTTGAAAAATCAGGCATTTATGGGTTAAGACTTTTCTCAAGAAAAATATTTTTTCTGCTCAACAATGTAAAACTTTGTCACATTTATAGGCTCATATTTAATTGCAAGTACTGCCTGCAGTTAAAAATACCATTGCAGTCCTGACCATTGAAGCGGTTTGGAATTGAATGGCTTTTTCCATTTTTTAAATACATATATATATATATATGTATAAAGGAATTACTTATTGCGTTATAAAAGTGATTTTCCATGCTGTCGTGTCTGGTAATTTGGTTTAAAATGCCAATTTACGAAATTTCCTGAAAGATCTCCCACCTTTACCAAAGATTAATTGCATATTAGGACTGTTATAATCACATACAGTAGAGTAATAATTTTTTTCACCAGATTTGTTTATTTCACAGTGCTAGTAATGTAAAATCTGTAAGAAATAACCTTCCGAAAAGATGTATCAACTTGTATAATGTATAGATTAAAGTTTACCACATTTTAAGGTACCCCTATTTTTGAATAGTAATCTATGTAATTATTTTTTAGAATTTTTATTAGATAAATAAAAGTGAATTTAAAAATAATAGCTCTCAAAATATGGGAACTTGGCAGGTATGTGTACAATTCATTTTTGAAATAGGAATCAACATTGCCTCTGCAGTAATCATGCTGTGCATTCTTTTCCTGAGTATATAGCTGAATTTAATAATCTGTAGATAATTCTTTTCTCAAAAAAAAAAAAAAAATCCATTAATTATAAATTTATTACAAAAAGTTTTTTAAACATTAATAAGGGCTGTCACAATTCTTATTTTAAGGTAATCCGTAAAATTATTAATTACTATACAATTATTTTTAGACTGCAACTTCACTATAATATTGTACATTGTAATGTTTGTAAAACTGAAACTTTTAAATCATTCATGTTTTGCTTTCAGTTCAAATGAAAGATTAAAAAAGAATGTAATTTCTAATAGTAGAAAAATAATTACAATTGTATAAGAATAAAAGTTCTTTTTAAATTTGGAATAATTGCCCTCTTCAGCTTCAGTACTGGTGAAGTAGTTGGCAAAACAAGTATGTGTGCCACGCCCACCATTAAACTGAGGAGCCATAGTAAAATGCGTGCGATTGTGTCGCTATCTTGGAATAAAATGACGATGAAAATTCAGGTTGTCGGGAAACAATATAGGTAAAGTGGGAAAGCAGTTTACTGGACGACACGATATCGTACTAATTTATCGTCCGGTTTAGTCGTTGACGTGTCGGTAAGTGGAAAAGCGCCCTTAATATGTGCGTTAAGGGGAATTTCTTACACACTCGTTTAGACAGATTTCCTGAAAACTTGGACGATTATAGTGAAGAGCAGGGTGATGGGTTCCACAAAGAAATCAAAATAATGGAGCAAATGTACCAAGGTCGTTAGGGTCGCCACATGATGGCTACTGTTGGACTTTACAAAGAGATTGTGCTAAAGATAAACACTTTAGAAAACTATACAGGAAACGGTTTTAATAGAAATGGCGGTTTTAAAAAGAAAGGGATTTTTCTTTCCTTTACCTCCCCCCTCTTATTTTTTGATTTTATTATTTTTTTTTTTTTTGGTTTCACCCTCTGCTACTTAACCAGCGTATGTCTTTGAAGCTACAGCAGCTCCCCTTATTAAGGCTGATGTTTATCTGAAAGCGCTAGGGATTTTGACATCTTCTGACATAAAGGGTTTTTTTTTAACAGCTTGAATAGTTTTAAATGTTTTTAAGACTTCTATGTATTTGCACCTATTTGGTAATAAATGTATTGTGAATCAAGTATTCAGTTTGTTTATTTTATTTTACTAAGGTGAATATGACGTTTCAACTTGAGATATAGAGTTTCTATATATATTTTGTCATACCTAAAATTTTGTTTTGCTATACATACGCGTACAATCCAGTGGGTAAGTTATTTAAGAGCATTTTAAAATATGTTATTTTATGTATCTAATTTTACTCAAGATGGCGGCTGGTTTCGTTCTCGTTACTCATTGCCGCCCAAGTTAGGCAAGGGTTGAGTTGTTTTGGCCTGGGGATGAATCCTTTGCAGAACTATCCCTTTACATTCTTTAGAAAAGGTTTTACATAGATATAAAACATGTAGCCAACTAATATAATGATGCCGACATGTTAAGGCTTTGAATATTTAAATCTTTGCTAATCAATGATACATTGTATGATATGCCACAATCTTAAATATAGTACAAAAGGTGCTCAGTTACATTTAAGAAAAGTATTGGGAGTACAAAGTACTCAGAACAATGGTAAAAGTTAAAGATTGAAAGTTGTAATGAAGATAATTATTACAAAGAGAGCCAATTTGCTGTATTTCCACAAGGCTAAGAATTGGAATCATCATAGGGTGTTGCCACAAACAAATTAGCACAACGAGTGACGTTTAATAAATAAAATAGATATGCTACAATCTGTACACGGGAGTATTTATAAAGTTAGCATTGAACTATGGGTAGCTCTGGGTGTCTGTTAAGTTTCCGACACTATTTCACTAACTGAAATACAGAGAATCATGGGTAATTTTCAAAAATATTGCTTTCAATTGCTTCAATAAATCACTACTTATTCATGACAGTACATTACACACTTAACCCTTTGGGGTTTGCAGTGTTTCAAGAGTTCTGAAGTTCCTAACCCCTTGCAGGCACATTTTTACTGAAGTTAGTTATTTAACCCCCTCAGCGCTTCCCTTGTTGTGCAAGTCACTTCGATAGTCTTTTCCATCCTTTATTTCGTAATTGTTCCAAACCGGAACTTACAAAGAGTAATTTTCAAAATTCGTCTTTTTTAAGCGAAATATTACTCGGAGGGTGCCACATGCACGTATGTCAGATCCTTTTTGGGACGGAGCATCGATTGGCTATCTTCATTTTTCCCTAGCTGTCACCTGGGAGGAACCGGGGGAAAGGGGGGATTTTTTTTTTTTTTTTTTTTTTTTTTACATTTTGTCACAGGGGGGTCATGTGACATATCTAAAGTTATGTCTTGACCTAAGCTCCACATTCCTGTCTTTCTTTTTTTAGTTCTTTTTTTTAGTCTCCAGGGGGCGTTTTTAGGCGTTTTTTAGAAAGTGCTTGAAAACCCCCAAGTTTGGTGTCCACTAAAAGGTCATGACATAAGCTCTTCATCTATGATCTCATCCTCTAGTTTAACTCATATTTTAGGCAGTAGTAGGCTCTTTATGGCAATTGTTCCAAACCGGAACTTAGTAGGCTCTTTAGGGCAATTGTTCCAAACCGGAACTTACAAAGAGTAATTTTCAAAATTCGTCTTTTTTAAGCGCAATATTGCTCGGAGGGGGCCACATGTACGTATTTCAGATGTTTTTTGGGACGGGGCATCGATTGGCTATCTCCATTTTTTCCTAGCTGTCACCTGGGGGGATCCGGGGTGAGGTGGGGGTTAAAATTTTGTTACAGGGGGGTCATGTGACATATCTTTAGTTAGGTCTTGACCTAAGCTCCACAACCCTGACTTTCGTTTCCTTTTTTTTAGTTCTTTTTTTAGCCTCCAGGGGGGTTTTTAGGCGCTTTTTGGAAGGTGCTTGAAGACCCCCAAGTTTGGTGTCCACAGAAAGGTCATGACATAAGCTCTTCATCTATGATCTCATCCCCTATTTTAACTCACAATTTAGGCAGTAGTAGGCTCTTTAAGGCGCATTTTCAGTCATTTCTCAAAATCTTATAGAGAGTCGTACAGGAAGCCAGTATTTTAAACTTCATAGATTAAATTCACAATTGCATATGCTACATGCCATTTTGGTATTGTAAGGGGACTCTAAAAGGGTTAACTTTTCAACTTCTTTTAAATAAGCTCTGAAACATGGCAGGTGACATATCAAATTAAAATTCTCCTTGAACACTCATGATCCCTGACGTTATTTACTCCCACAACTTCCCCCACCATTACTTTTTTATCATACCAAGTTCAGCATGAACTTCTTTCAATCACAGGCAAGCCTTAAAAAGTTCATTTAGTTGTTAATATTCCCTGTCTGGTTTTACTTCAGCGAAAAACCTCAAAACTGCAGGACTGGTCTACAGTTAATATTAGACATTTTGTGCAACTACCTATGGCAAAACGCGTAATTATCAAATGTGAAAAACATTCACAGGACATACCACATATCATTGGTAAGGTTTGGTGGAGAGAAACAGGAAGCTTGAATAAACTTGTCAACAATGTGTACATAAATTTAAAAAAAGATTAAATGAAAAGAACTTGAAAGTAACCTAGAGAAAAATGTTTGTAAATGGCACATCGAGAGCAATGAGGTATATGAGCATTGAAATTCTTTTTATTTATTTATTTATTTATTTATTTTTGGTCAGTTTTCTTCAAAATTATGTCCCTAGTTTATGTAACTTATCTTCCAAAGCCTCTATACATATTTTTTTCCCCTTAAGATTACTAAAAACCCCCCGCTGTCCGATCATTAATTTTTTATCTTAGTCATTTACGGTGATCTAGGTCACTGATTTTTACTTTAAACTCTTCTATTTCCCCTTTTCTTCAAAAAGCATGGTTGGGTCCTGGTGATGCCTGGGCCATAATTAAAAAAGTGAATTAATTATACTAAGTGAAAACGCTGTGCAAACAGTATAATCAGGACCGAAAAAGTCACAATAGAAGACATAAGCTGATAGAGAAAATCAGAAGTATTTTTATCTACTGATATTATAAAAATATATATTCACAATGAAACAGGGCGATCCGCGAAATGAAAAAGAGTTGCAGTCGCAAAGGAATGATTCCTCTGTCATAACAGAGTCAGATGAAGACGGGGTGAAGTCTAACGACAAAGAAACACAGCTACCATAGCGAGTAAACAAAAATTACCAGCCGGGAGATGAACTGCTGCCATTTGACGCCGAAACAGCATCACGAATGACGATACTGGTTTTAATAGATCAGATGGTTAGACATCAAAAGAAACGTGACAAAGGAAGTAATGAAAATGCACAAAAATACCGAAAGTTTTTGGAAGAGAAAGCGGTGGAAATAGAGAAAGAAAGCGTAAGACAACACGAGAAGGCTGAGAAGGAAGAACACCAAGAACGAGACATGTTGTCGAAAATTGCAGACCAGGTACTAGAACTCATGCACCAACTACAAACGCAGTTAGCGTCAAACAAAGAAGTAAAGATAAAGAATACCATGTCATCAGTAATCAAAAACTTTAAGAAGCTCAAACAACAGACAGAAGAAAAAGATCGCTTAATAATGAAACTCAGCGAAAGAATTAAATTCCAAGAAGAGTTAATCAAACAGACAAAACAAGATAAAATCGAAAGAGAAGATCGATTGATCAATGATATGAACAAAATCATACAACAGAACCATGAACAAATGGAAAAACGACTCGTCGAACATGTTACCACTCTTCAGGCAGAAAACCGAAAGGTCTCAATTAATCATAGAGAGGGAGAAACAGCAATAGAAAATGACCGACCAACATATGCAGAAATGACAAATTTTCCACCGCTCCCACAAGAAAGACCGACACTAATATTAACACCAAAAGACAAGGAAACAAAAATGCCAATAATAAAGAAAGTTCTCAATTCTATGAATATGGCTGAATTACCACCAGTAGACTGCCAAACAACTAAACAAAATAAAATAATAATAACATGTAAAAACAAATTTGACCTAGAACAGGTGAAAGATAAAATCTGCACTACAGAAGATATGGCGGAAAAACTGGATATTAAAGAACTAAACCCGAAAACAGCCCGAGTGATAGTCTTTGGAGCCCCAGAAGCCCCAGTAGTCACACAGAAAAACGTCGAAATAGAAGCAGACAGTTCACGGAGCAACTTAGAAGAGCAACAAGAACTATATGAAAAACAAGTACTCTATCCGGCTTTGGAAAGAGCTCTGAGGAGGAAGGTGCAATATAAGCTGATAAGAGTATTGAAAGGAAGAGAGGGCGAGGAAACCTCGCACTTGGTGTTGCAGCTACTGGAGAGAGATGCACTGCAACTGATGGCAGGAAAATTGTGCATAGGATTTAACCGGTGCACGGTAAGACGGTATGTCTTCATTCAAAGGTGTTATCACTGTCAGGAAATAGGGCATACAGCAAGAGTGTGCCAGAAAGTAGAGGCCTGCGCTAAATGTGGCAAAGGCCACAACATCAAGGATTGTGCCTTAGAAAAAGAAGAGTGTGTTAACTGCAAAAAAGTGCTCGACTACTACAAAGGGGACCATAGGAAAGCTGGACTATATGAAAAACATCCATCTTACGATCCATCCTGCAGCGTGTATCAGCGAAAGAAACAAGCAGCGCTAGCGTCATTGTCTTATAGAGGTAAAAATTCAAATTAATTCAACAAAATTTACAGAACAACAGATCACAAAACGCTGCTTTTATGAAATTCCTCTCAGACTCGGACTATTCCCTGGTTTGTCTTCAAGATGCATACCTTTATGAAAATAGACCTCTATCACTTCCTCGAACAACACCATGCTATATTTCAAGCTCTAAAAAAGCCCATATTTTAATCTTAGACCAAAACTTAAAACATAATCTCCCTTCTAAACACTATAACTCAGTTTTTATAAATTTAGACCTTAAGCCATTAACCTTAAGCATTGGCAACCTGTATAGCCCCCCAAGTGCTGACTTTGATGAGGATATTGAGAACTGGCTGGGTTCTAAAAATCAGAGCCCATTGCAGTTGGTTCTCGGTGATTTCAACGCTCACAGTCAGCTTTGGGGCTATAGGAGTGAAGACACCAGGGGAAAAGTTCTTATCGATAGAGTCATAGCGTATCAACGAGTTATTCTAAACTCTTCTACTAGTCCACCAACGTATGAGTCGGGGAAGAACCTGGGGAGGCTGGATCTGTCCATCTGCACGCAGGCTATGTTTTCACACATAAAACACTGGGAAGTAATTCCTTCCCTTTTTGGAGACCACTACCCAATAGAAACAGAGCTAAATTTCACAATACCCAAACTACCAAGAAGAAGATTTAAAACAAAGGGAATCCGTTTGACACAATTTTCCGAACAACTAACTCGAAAATGCTCACAGATTAACTTTAATGACATAGAAATTATAGACCAGTTTAACGAAGAATACGAAACTTTTAAACAAGAAATATTATTAAAAGCCAATAAATCCTTTAAAAAGAAAGCCCCCTTCAAGAAATTTAAAATTTCCTGGTGGTCTCCACAATTGAGGGCCCAAAGAAATAAAGTAGCAGCTCTTTTAAAAAGAGCAAAAAATTCAAACTACGAGTCAAATATAAACCAGCAATACAAAAGGGAAAGGGCAATTTATCAAAAACAGATTTTATCGGAGAAGGAAAAAGCTTGGACAAACCTGTGTCGCAGAGAGACGGATCCTTTTGGTTTAACGAAAAAGTTGGCCTTCCAGCGATTCCAGGACTCACATATCAGTTACCAATTTCATTCTTTGTCACCCACTTCCAGGTCATCAACCCTTTTAAAACTAATGAGAGACATTTTTGGCGATGAAACTCCAAAGCAACTACCACAGCGACTAAACTCGCACGACCAGGCAAAATTCACGAAAAGAGAGTTGCGAAATGTTATTTTCTCATTCAATATTAACAAGGCGCCAGGACCTGATCAAATTGATCACAGGATGGTCAGGTGCATCTTTTCAAAAATTCCTACTATTCTGTTGGATATGTACAATAGTCTTTTAAAGTTAAACTATTTTCCTGATGACTGGAAATTGGGAGAGCTCGTGAATTATAGAAAGGAGGGAAAACCCTTGAATGAGAGCTCTTCATATCGCCCCATCACTCTATTACCAATAATCGGAAAAATCTTAGAGAAATTAATTCTAAGACGAATACATCACGCATTAGACAAAACGAATTTCCTATCGGGTAAGCAACACGGCTACACGCAAAATAAATCTACGGAAACGGCTTTGGAGCAAGTGATTTCATTAGTAGAACAACACAAACAAAATAAACAATACACATCACTGGTGTCACTGGATTTCAGAGGAGCATTTGACAACCTCCCTTGGGACCAGGTGATCCTAGCATTGCAAAGACTAGGTATTTCTAAACAACTCATTAATCTTGTCGTTTCCTTCCTTTCGGTTAGGCGACCTCAGGTGGACTCGAGGGCACCAGTTTTGTTGTACTTCTTTAGTAAGGGTTGCCCGCAGGGATCGTGTCTGGGTTCTTTTCTTTGGTTGGTTCTGTTGGAGACTCTGTTGGGGACCTTTGATGTACAGGACTGTTAACTGGTGGCATACGCGGATGACGTGATATTACTGATCTGGGCACAGTCGAGACAGCAACTTGAACAAAAAGGTCAGAAAGCTTTAAAATTTATTCAGAATTGGGCAGAAACCAACAAAATAGAAATTTCACATGAAAAATCCTCATCATTAACTTTTGGCAAAACCAAACACCTTAAGCGGGGCCCCACATTTAAACTTCAAGGTAAATCAACAAAATCAGAAACAACACTAAAATACCTATGGGTAATATTAGATAAACAATTATCATTTCTCCCACATGGGGCACAAAAGAGAGTAGAAATCGGAAAAATAACTCAAAATCTTTATAAATTTTCATCAATCTCAGGTCGACTCCCTCCGGAATTTTTTAAGATTTGGTACTCGGCGATCTTACAAAGGAAACTGGCCTATGCGCGTGCTGTCTGGTTTCCGTGTATAGCGCAATATCACGGTCGTCGACATTTGCTCTCGGCACAAAGGAAAGCTTTGTTGCTGATAACGAGAGCATATCGCAATACGTCAACAAACGCCCTGCAGGTCCTCACAGGTCTCCCCCCACTGGATTTGCAGTTGGAGGCGGAGGCGGAGTATTCGGGGACGATTCGTCTCGGCAAGTCAACAGAAAAGGCTTTTGCTCCACTATACTATTCAAAATTCTCAAAATACAAAACATCACCACTAACAAGTGAAATACAAATTTGTGAAATAAACGACTATGTAGGCAAAATTACAATATACAAGGACTGTTTCAAAATGTCCGAAGGCACAGCCTCGGCATTTTGTGTGTACGAAAAAAATGAGCAAATCTATACTTGGAGAGCGAAACTGTCGTAGGATAACTCCGTCTTCCAGTCAGAACAGTTCGCGATCTCTCCAGCATTAGAGTGGATAGGGTCGGACAAACATTCTCAATACTTAATCATAACGGATAGCCTATCAAGTTTAAAAGCATTAAACAATTTTGACAATACAAACTATTTAATACTAAAAATTCTTCAACAATTACAAACAACAGTAAAAGACATATACTTCAATTGGACAAAAGGACATTCAGGTGTTGAGGGCAATGAGGCAGCTGACCAACTGGCAAAATCGGCAGTAACGGATAAAACACTAATACATACATTTTTACCATATCCAGCTTCTTCACTAAAATCACAGACAAAGCAGAATCTGTTAAAAAATTGGTAAAAACGCTGGACGGATTCAGACACAGGCCGATATACGAAGGAATTCTTGCCATTGGTTGACCACAAGTATTTCGTAAACAACAGATACTTACACATATTTTTAACAAATCACGGCCCTTTCAGGAACACTTATACAAAATTAACAAAAGAGACTCCCCACTATGCATTTGTGGCTTGCCGTCAACATCGTTACACTATGTATTATACTGTACATTAACATCACATTATCATCTCAAAAAACACACACGTATGAATTTAGCAAGTTGGTGGCGGGATGTAAAAGAGAAACAACAACTACTCAACAAGATCATACAATGCATGAGGTTTATAGAAATAAACGAGTACATCTTTTCAAATCCAGAGCCATTCTAGTCCGACTCCATCACTAGGGTGTAGCATGGAGGGAGAAACGGGTTATTAGCGGGTGCCAGAAACTTCTATCACTTTTGAATTTTTATCTTGTGCATCTCTCCAAACTCTTGTATGCGCAAATTGTAAATAGTAGGTGTGTTGTAATGTGTTTCTAATTGTGATGTTCAATATTGTGTGTTTAATGTACTGTGAAATCCCTGTAAATCCATGAAAAATGTAAATAATTATGCAATAACATTCAAATGATCCTCATGTAATCACTACATACAGTCATATAAATAGTAGGTGTTTGATATTGTGTTGTAATGTGTTTTTAATTGTCATGTTAAATATTGTGTGTTAAATGTACTGTGACGTATATATATCCAAGAAAATTGTAAGCAATTATGCAATCACATTAGATGAAATGATCCTCATGTAATCACTAAATACAGTCATATATCTCGATGTGAAATCTTCGGTTCGCCCAGAAAAATTGGGTAACCAATTGTGATTGTAATTGTAAATCTCACAGTAACCGAAATAAATCTCAGCAGCTTGATCAGGGACCCGACGCTCCCTCTCAGACTCTGGTTGAGAGTCGGGAGGAGTGGATGTGGTCTACCCCTCGGGATTGCACTAACACTCTAAAGCATAAGCTGAGTTTCCGAGGTGATCATCGCTGTCATCGCTGACTCATTGGCAAACAACTGAAGTTATTTGTAGATCGCTGAATATTGTGTTAGCTGCATGTTGAGCGTCTAACATGTTTAAAACAGTTTAACTCTCCGTCCCATCCGAGTTACAGTCTGTCAATTGCTTTCTGAATGCTAGGAATACCGAACCAATTGAAATTCTCAAACAAATTTGTTAAGTTTACGGACAAGGCGCAATGAGTGATTCGTTGATAAGGAAGTAATGTACTAAGTTTCAATGATAGTCTTGAAAACAATCACGTTGAAGAACGAAGTGTACGATCGTCTCTGATTGATGATAATTTGCTTATATAAGTTGAAGTGAAGATGAAGGAGAACTGAAAATTAATCATTAGGACACTTTCAATAAGTTTTATTGAAATTTCCGTTTACTCCATGAAATTGTGGCCAGAAAACTGCATCGAAGGAGGCATCTTTCTACGGCGGGGGCATACAAAAGCTCGTGGACCGCTATGATAAAAGGTTCAACAATGGTAGAAACTATGTTGAAAAATAACCTAAACATTGTACGTCATTATGGAATAAAAATCTTTCCTAATAATTGTTTTCTTTTGATTATTTGCTTAACGGAATTACATTCTTCATTGCCCTCGTATCTCACTTAAAATACAATATTACTAAATATCTAAAATTAAAAAAAAAATGTCTTTACATATTTAGTGTTACATTTTTGTACTAGTGCCATTATCAGATTGTTGTCTTTATTTTAAAGAAATGACTAATAAAATTAAAGTTTTTTTTAAAATTTTAAAAAGCTTACTATTGTGTATGATTATCCAGCAAACTTCCTTCGAAGTAAAATACATAATCCAACATTGATCTTTTTAATATAAATAATTGAAAGTAATTAAATAGTTAATTATTAATTTGTTTGCGATACTATTGCAATCTTATCACTAAAAAAGATTTAACATTAGTCATTCAGCCGAAATGCTACAAAATAGCAAAAAAAAAAAAATATTTTATAAAAGTATGTAAAAATCTTTAAAATTTCATAGAATTATTCATTTAGATTATATAGCCATTAGTTTTCATTTATGGTTAAAAAATAATCTTATATTAGCGGTGAAGTTTTCTATTTTATTTTTCACAAGTTTTTGATTTTTTAAAATTCTTACACGGTGACGGGGGAGATGGGAAATGGCATTTAGATTTCGAAAATTTAAATGAAGTCGTAACTGTATAATTATTGGGTGTAGTTGGTGCATATTTGTTTTTTATTTTTAATCTGTAAAGGGTCTATTCTCCCAGAAAAGCAAAATTGGGTAACAATAATTGTTTTAAACTGTTGAATTTACATAATGTAATTTTCTGAAAAACAATTCTTAACACGATTCCATTACTTATCAAGCATTTTTTACTTAAGTGCTCCTTATACAGCGCACAATGCTTGATAAAAGATCGATACATAGACGATATCAGAAAAAATGGGACAAAATATAAGTTTTAAATTTTTAAGTACTTTGTTTTACAGGTTTCAAGAATGGAGCATTTCTTTTTATAAGGGGTCTCTGGACTTAAAATTGGAAAAAAATGAAAGCAAAGACCATTTTCAACATTTAATATCTTAAAATGTATATGATTTTAAAACACAATTTTTATTGGGATGAAAATTACAAGTATGTTCTTTCATTTCATGTATTTATAAAATTACAAGATGCAGAATTAGCATTTATAGGGGACTCCAAACTGTCAGACATTGGATGAGAAGAGAATTGGTATAACAGCTTACGCGCAGGATTACAAAATAAATTTTTCAACTAGAATGAATGTTTTGGTCCCTGCTTATACTTCGGATTGTAATAACTACCTTGAACCTAAATGAATTTGTATTTAAAGCATTTTTAAATTTTTAATACAGAGTTGTATTTAGCTAATACAAAATTTGGAAATTTTCAGCAGTACAATCACCTAATAAAATATATTTTGAACAATAAAAAGGAAATTTTAAGTTCCGTTTATAGACACTAACATGAAACGCGTGTTTTGAAAATTTTATGAAAAAATATTCAGACGTTTTTGAGATATCGTGCGCGTTATGCCCATAAACGTCATTTGGAGAAAAATGACATCAAAGTTTCGTAAATGTCGCTTCTTCCCTTGAGCAGGTATAATTCTAAAAGCCATAACTTCTGTTCTAACGGGAATTTCAAGGAAACGATTATATCAAAATGTTCAGAAAAGATAGGAGTTTAACATCTAAAAAAATTAAAATTTAAAAATTTTTGAAGCTTTAAGAGTCCTGAGATCTCTTAAATGAAATGTTAAAACTATGTAAAATCTGTATAATTATTATAAATCAGATTTTTTATTACATTATTTATGATGTCCCCTCAACACTTTCTCAAACTCCAAATGAAATAAATAATCCAAAAAAAAAAAATAGATTGGAAATGATTCAATTACTTTACAACAGAACAAAGAGTTATATCTAAAAAACAAAATGTTTTTTTTTTTTTCCAAACTACCTCATGATGATTTGGCAATATCTAAAATAAAAAAAAATTAAGTCTTTAATGTTACTTTTTTGTACTCATGCCACTATTGGTTGGTTGGTTGTATTTATGACGGCCAATTATCTGCACGAGGGATATAGGGCCAGGGGGAGTGCACTTCGTGGGGGGTCTTTCTAAGGGAACCTAACCCGTAGTTCTTTTCTAAACATTTAAAAAGATTACTATTGTGTAAGGGATACAGGCAAGCTTTCTTCGAAGTAAAATACATAATTAAATATTGATTTTTAATATAAATAATTGAAGGTAATTAAGTAGCTAATCGTTAATTTGTTAGAGATAATAATACAATCTTATCGCTAAAAAACATTTACTTTGGATCATTCTCAGAGAAAGACACAAAATAGCAAAAACTATTTTTTTAAAGTATGTAAAAAAAATCTTAAAAATTGAATGGATTTCTTAATTCAGTTTATTAAGGAAGGATTTGTTTTCTTTCGGTTAAAAAAACCGAGTTTCTTTTTTTTTTTTTTTTTTTTTTTTTTTTTTTTGCATTTTTCTATTTCCTATTGTTTGTAGATTATCCCCGTAAAAGGATTTAGCCAAATTCGAAGCTCTTTCATAGTTATTTTGTAGTTTTTTGCAACTCGTCCGTAGGTTCATACTGTTTTAAATCAGTTTAAACACATTTGACGAAAAGTGACTTTTTTTCAGACTTGGAGGGATAAGAATGCAATAAAAAGAAAAGTGCCCAGTTATACTGATGCATTGAGCACGCAAGTTTTCATACTAATAACATATTATACTCTTATTTTAAAAAATAATGCCTCTCCAAAAATAAATTAAGGGGATTAGCACGCCTTTCCCTTTTTATACTTAACCTATGAGCCTCCAAATCTGAACAGGGAAACTCCTCATCAGAATAAACCGGTATACCATACTTGAAGCCGATCGGATAATAAAACCCATTTCTCTAAATTAAGGGGGTATTACCCCCCCCCGTCCCCCCCATTTATACTTAACAATCAACCCTCAGAACTAATCACGGAAGCTTCTTATCAGAATTAACCGGCATACAAATTAGAAGTAAATCTGATAATTTTGCATGAAAAGTTAAGGTAAGGATTGGCCCCCGTTCTCCCTTTTATTATTAACCAATGGAACCCCAAAACTAATCAGGGAAGCGCCTTATCTGAATGAACCTAGAAAAATATTTTGAAGAAAATAGGATATTTCTATCAAGAGATATCGCGTTACATACAATATATACTTACAAGCGTACATGCATACATACATACACACAGAAGCTGAGGGCACATTAGCTCTGAGAAAGTGACCTGTGAGCTAAAATTTATTAAACTGATCTTGCTAAGTTTTTATTATTATTATTATTATTATTATTATTATTATTATTATTAAAGGTAATATATTTTACTGGAGCGTGGACCACTTTCAGCCATTTTTATGAAAAATAAACATGTTTAAAAGTGAAATTTAAAAAAAGGGGTCAGAAATAGACTTACATTATGATGTTTTGGCATGTATTGTCATTTATGGCACTTTATTAAATTTATCTTCAGTGTCCACAAAGGGTGGCTGTTTTGGCGACGGACAAACCTTATAAATTAATTCTTTAGAAAAATAAAACCATTTTTTAAATAGTAAGAATTATTTTAAATTTAATTTGCCCTACCAGTGAGCTACCTTGGCGATATCCAGCTGGAACTTCTCATTCAGAACTTCACAATGTTCAAAAGGCTAAAAAAATAGGCGGACAAAAAATTTGCACAAACTTATAAAGCTACAGTCGTGGAAAAAAAAGTAAACACTCCTAGTAACTGCACAACTAATCATAATAGAAGAAATTTACTGGTACCAAACAATTCGTAATGAAGTCTAGTTTTAAATGATATATATAAAATTTTCTTAGGGTGGAGGTCATCTACAAATCAAAACTAAGCCAAACTTTGTTTTCTCAATGGCAATACCCAATTTGGACAACATATTTTAAATCTACGGTTTAAACTATTCCTAGAAACTCAATTTCAAGTCATTTGAATGATAAGTTTTTGGATTCAAATTTTAGAGCTTCTAATGTTCAATTACACTTTCATATTTTTATTAATATCTCCTGATATTATTATCCTAATGAGATACTTTTTTGAGTAATAATACTAAAAAACCTAAACATAAATACATTGAATTTGTAATTTTAAAAATTTTATAACATGAATTATGCATGATAAGTGGTATAATACGAATTGCAACCTAAAATTTTTTTGATAGATTTATATTTATTATGCCCTGCTAAGAAAATTTTATGTACATCATTTAAAAGTGGACTTTATTTACAATCGTTTGGTACCAGTAACTTTCTTATACAATAATTTGTTGCAGAGTTAGCAGGGGCTGTCTACTTCTTTTTTCTTTTTTTTTTCCACGACTGTACATAAATTCAATTTCGTCGAGCATGGATTATCTTTCCTTTTGTGTTTGCGCCGGGATTCGCGGCTCATGAAAATATTCCATTGTATGCTATGGATTATTTGTAAGCAGTTATTTGTAAGTAAATGGTACATTCTTAATGTATAAATTTCATTGCACTTTATCTTATCTTTTTTTCTTAATTTTAAAACTTTTAATTTTATAACCGGTATATAACACGCATTTCTAAATTTCTTTTACAAAAATGCGCGTTATAACCCTGGATATGTGGTAATTTTGTGAGAAATTGATATATTTATATATACGCAAATTTTAATAGCTTGCATTTAATTTTAGATAGTTATGATTTTGTTTTCGACTGAAGCTCGAGAATGGGCCAAAATGTTTGGTTAGATTTCGGTTTGATAAACTTTTTGTGGTCGAACATTTGATTAAAGCAATTAATAGAATTTTTTTTTTTCAAAATCTGGAGTTATTCAACTCAACTTTTTGGATACTGTATTATAAAGTTTTGACGACTACTTTTAAACCTTTGGCTGCTAAAACTTAGAATATTATCTCCTGATCTACAGACATTTACATCGTAAAATATATGTTTGTTATCTTCGTCGCATTTCTTTGGTGCTTTTTGACACAGAAACAGTAACAAAATGATTTGAAAAAGTTTTTTAAATGTTTTAAATGCAAACTTTGTCCTATTTGATCGAAAATCGATACATATATAGATTTCCAACAGTCACTGTAGCTTGCGTCAGTGATCGATGCAATCGGGTTTACTCACACTCATACGTATATGCATTGCAAAAAACATAAAAAACGGTCTTAAAGGACATGAAAATGTAGGGAAGTACCAACGAACATAAAATATATTTATGCATATGCAATCAGAATCGTTATAAAAAGGTAGAAAATACATTAAAACTTACAAGGAATGTCTTCTTATAGGGGATACTCAGAATATTTTGAAAAAAATACTAATTAAACTACTTAGTATGTAATAAAGGATCAGTCAAATTTAGCGGCGGGATTACATTAGAAAGTCTCTAAAAAAAAAAAAATACTTTCAAGTATTTGGCGCGAAAAGACGAAAGCGTCACCCGATTTGGCGAGCAGCACTTTTCCTCGCCAAAAGCAAACGATTTTAATGCATCTAAAAATTGCTTGTTAATTGATTATTAGAATGCGTGTAAGTAGTATTTGATGAATTTAAACTTAAACAATGAGAGAGTTTAATGCATAGACATTTCAATATCGGAGAAGTTTTTGTTTCCATAGCAACAAAATTGAATCGACAGCGCTCAATTGGGCTTAATTTTGAAATTGAAATAATTTTAATTAATTTAAATTTTGTTTTAATTCATAAAATTTCATATTTAACTTCCATAAAAATGTATATATGACAAAACTATAGTTAAAACAAACTAAATCTGACAAAAAAAAAGTTATTTAAATGAAATTTATTTAAACAAGTTTTACATAAAATATTTTTACCTTACAGTGGATGTGAGATAAAAAATTATTTTTTTAAATTTTATTCTATTGCCAACCGGTGATAAATCGCCAAATAACGAAATTTTCATCATTTTTTTTACAGATTCTCGGTCGAGTTTCCGTCGAAATTTCTTTTTATAAACATATCTATCCTCATGAGAAGAACATTCTATAATTTTTCAGATTTTACGTAGTATGCCCATATGGAGACCTCCTTTGTTAGATACGTCAAAATTTGCAAATAGTGCCCCCCCCCCTTTTTTTGTATATCATTAAAGCAATAATTGCTACGCTATACATTCGGCAATTAAAAATGAAAGAAATCCATTCAATAGAAATCTAAGGTAAGAAGAGAAATACCCAATATAAAACTAAGTAAAGAAAAAAATATTTTGAATTTAAACAGTACCTATTAATATTGCACTTCTGTTTTCTCTTTATTCCTTTTAATTTCTTTTTCTGCCCTTTTTTTCAACTTTTATTGTTTGGCACAGATCTTCTCCTGTATGTATAAATACTTATATTATCACCTTGTATTGAAAACCACATTTGCGACTTAAGGCTGGTAGTCACTTAGCTTCGGAATTGCCGTCGGTAATTATAAGTCTATGGGTGTTTGATGCATTATTATATTCAAAATATATCCTCAGGAAATTAATATTTTTATCTTCTTTATTCAGTGTTCTGGTCTTAAATGATGCCTATTTTTTTCCTAGTTCTCAAAATATTTCTAAAACCTATGCTTAATTTAATATTTTATGTTTTAAAAACTGACAAACTGGGAGTAAAATTTCAACATTTCATGTAAAATTACTCGTAGATTTTAGAAATATTTTGAAAACTGAGAAAAAAATAGACAATTTAAGACCAGAACACTGAATAAAGAAGAAAAAAATATTAATTTTATGAGGAGATATTTTGAATACAAGAATGCATCAAACGCCCATAGGCTTAACATTACCGAGGGGAATTCGGAAGCTAGGTAATTAACAACCTTAAGATATCTTCAGTGCTATAGACGTTTACGAGTATATTAACGTGACATTCAGCACCAAATATATATATGTGTGTGTGTATATGTGTATATAATCATTATAAACCAATACAAATTATCATCAAATTATGTGAATGTATAAATAATAAAGGCATTTATTCAAATTAAAAATTATGTATAAACCATTATAAAATTCTTTTAAGCATGTCCTTATAACAATGTCAACATGGAATGAAAATGCAGTAAACAACGAAAAAATGGAAATATTTGTAGAACCAATGCAGAATCATCAGACCCTAATTATCTTAATTACCACAAATAACATCCACGGCTTCATCTTTGCATTAGCCATAACCAGCTAAAGAATGCATAAAAAGGGCTACCGCAAACAATAAATCCAGAAAATATAAAGCCAGAAATAACTTAAGATTAAAAAAATATATATGGATTGAAATGGAGTAAAAAAAGAAAATCGTATGATCAACTGAAGATCCAACCTATATATATATATATATATGTGTGTATATATACGTTATTTTTTTTTTTTTACTATCTATAGAATAAATGTATTTATAACAATAAATCTATTTCATCGAGTTTAATTCATATAATATATTACAGTACTACCGAGAACAGTAAAATTGCTTTAAAAATAAATTCTCAGCATTTGTATTCATTTCAAAGTCAAATGGTTTTAAAAGCAATATTTGTTATGTTTTGCTATTAAATAAAACTGATAATATATTTTTTAATTAAAGGACAAATTTCAGAAAACCAGGCATTTCAAACGCCTGGAAAACATTCAAAAATTGCCCTAAACTCATTATAAAATATCTGTTTTTAAAAAACCGTTGAATTGTAAAATAATTATGTTTAAAGTAATATTTTAAAATAAATAACTAAGAATAAATGTATTTATAACAATAAATCTATTTCATCGAGTTTAATTCATATAATATATTACAGTACTACCGAGAACAGTAAAATTGCTTTAAAAATAAATTCTTAGCATTTGTATTCATTTCAAAGTCAAATGGTTTTAAAAGCAACATTTGTTATGTTTTGCTATTAAATAAAACTGATAATATATTTTTTAATTAAAGGACAAATTTCAGAAAACCAGGCATTTCAAACGCCTGGAAAACATTCAAAAATTGCCCTAAACTCATTATAAAATATCTGTTTTTAAAAAACCGTTGAATTGTAAAATAATTATGTTTAAAGTAATATTTTAAAATAAATAACTAAGAACCTTTCACAATTAATTTCACTGTACAATAACAATTGATTTTAGTTTATAATAATTTTTATAAACTCTATCGTTATTGTACAATGCAAATAATTGTGAATAAGTTATTATATTATTAAATCATATAATACCTCCTTCGAATTTAAGATTATTGCAAGGAATATATCTCTACATATAAATGAAACAGCGACGTTTCAACGTTCAAATGTATCTGTGAGTGTAATACAATGCGGTCAGTGAACAAAGCATCCTCAGAATTCCATTCATATGGAAAGTTACGTAACGGACCATTCCTTCCTTGAAAGTGTCTAACAACTGTTGCAGGAAGACAGTAATTATTAATAGGTAATGAGAAAGGATTGCAATTTATAGGATATATAAATCTTAATTTAAAGTTTCGCGGGACTAGGAAATCTTTGGTTAAACTAATAGCTGTTAAGTTTCCCTTTTGTGTTAAATTTCAAGATATGTATAGTATTTAAAAGAATTTCAGAGATTTGAATAATTTAAAGAAAATTGCAGAATTTGAAAATTTTCGAAACATTCATCAGAAAAATATCATTTTAATGTTGTAAGATTACTTTCGTACTATAAATGGATTTGTTCATTAAAAATACTTATGTCAATTATTGAATATAGTCTAAAATTATCAACATATATATTTATATCACCATCATATAATATAAATATTTAAATAATATTAATTTTTAACTCAATTATGAGTATACTTTTAGAATAGGGAAGTTTTATCACAATATATGGCATTTTCTTTTTTCTAGTTTAGAGCAAAATAAATACTGTACTGGAATTTGATCTTGTTCGTTTGTAAAAATCAGAAGTGAGAGTATGAGATAATACTTAGTAAATTCAATTTTTTTTTTATTAGATAATTTTGAAAATACTTTTAAAAGATGTCTTAAAATTATAATGTAGGAACAAATTAGATATTTCAATATTATCTTTAAAATTATCCTAACATCAGTTTATAGTACTAGGTGGCTCTGACAGCTACAACCTACCCTCCCGCAACACCCATTCAGACACCGCAGACCCTAAAATCACGCTAATTGGATCGATTTACGGAAGATTGGTTTATAATTCAAAAACCAGAGACGTATAATTCAAAAACCAGAGACGATATCCCTGGATAGGGATTTCCATTTATTTTTCTTTGATTTGGGAATTTTAAGGCCGAATTAGCTACTGCTAAGACATCTAATGGCTGTTTTCGTGTTTTATTAAATAAAATCAGTTTTTAAAAATCAGCAAATATAAAATGAACTAAGTAAACAGAGTCTTTGCCTAATGGTATTTTTAAACAACGCTATAAGATTTTTTTTTGCGACATTTTAAATGTATCGGTTTAAATCTGACGTAATTTTCAGCAAACTTTCCTTTCACTGTCTAATATTCACTAAAATACTCTAAAAATACTTTCGTTGTTATAAAGGAAATTTTATTATTTGTACTGTCTTGGAATTGGCAACAATATTTAAAAGGTCATGTCGAAATATTAAATAAATGTCTCGTTTAAATATATTATTAAATTTACACTGTTTAGCAATACTATTGTTTGGTCATTTTAAATATGACATAATTTCTCCCATTTACTGCTTTTAACGCATATTAATGAATTTATTATTTTAGAGTTTTCTTTCGCTTCATAATATTAACGTGAAAATACTTCTATTGTTATAAATGAAATATTATTTGCCCTATCTTTAAATTGGCAAAAATAGTTCAAAAGAACATCACGAAATATGATTTTAAGTATATTTTAAAATTTAAGATGTTTATAATTTTTTTTTTATTTGGCCATTTATATATGACATAACTTTTCCTATTTACCGCTTTTAACGCATAGTAATTAATCAGTTATTTTAAAGTTTTATTTTTCTTTTAATATTCATGTGTAAATACAATTTTTATCCCACAATTTTCAATAACACAGAACAATATTGTCCTGCTTTTAACACATAATCATTTAATTCTTACTTTCAAGATTTTTTTTTCTGATTTTAATAGTCCCGTTTAAATAAATTTTTAATTGAAAGAAAATATTACTCTTTGTTTGATTTTACAACTGGCAACAATTTCTAAAAATTGCCATTTCTGAAATATGAAAAAAAATCTCTTGAATAATGAAAATTTTAATAAAAATAAAAAAAAAACCACCCAAAAAATTACTAAAAATAAGAAAATGCAGTCTGCACACCACAAGTAACGTATATCCTTAGAAAAAATTATTAAATTCTTATATACAGTTTTTGCTCCTATAAAACTGTTTTAATGGAGCGGTTTTGACCGACTTTAACATTAAATATCTCTTAAAATAACTCTTCGATTTAAAAATTGTCTGCAACATCGTATTCATAAAACATTTTCCTATAACACAACTAATTTTCATATCTTTGTATGCAATAGTTTTCCTAATATTAGTGAAGGAAGACCTCCAGTTATAAAGCAATCATTTACTTTAGCGGTGACAGTGTTAGTCAATTTCTTTTTAGGGTTCCGTACTTAAAAAGTAAAAAACAGAATCATTATAAGATCGCTCGTGTATCTGTCTGTCCGACTGTCACAATCATTTTACTCGGAAAATAAAACGTGGAAGATTCAAATTGGCTAAGCTAATAAAGGCTATTGGCCCGCATATTTATCGATTATCTCCCATTCAGAAATATATTTAAGAAAAATGTAGAGAGGCTAATTAAGTTGCTTAAAAATAAACATATTTTCTATGTATATCGTGTAGGGTATCGTGTGAAAGCTTTCGTTACGCCGAACACAAAAATATATTTTTTTAATTTTAGGCATTATATTTTCAGAGAAATTATCGAAAATGTCCAACTTATCTATTTCGGAATATACTGAAACTAAAATTTTGAAGAATTAGGGGTAGTAGAAGTTAATTTAAATCTTTCAGGGAAACTATAGCGATATAATTATCTTCGAAAAAAAATGTCGGTAATTGGCCGAGATATTAACCCTTAAAAACACAGGCGATTTGAACATACATAAAGACACGGACGGCGTATTCTATGCTCCATCGGTTTTTAAAGCCTAGATAACAACTTTTAATTATATATTTGTGTGATGCAATGCCCAGTAGTAGTATAAAAGCAATAAACTCCAAGTTGTTAAAAACAAACTAATTTAATTAGAATTAATCACATAATTACTAAGGTTATCCGCGACTAGTTTGAGTTGAATGACACACTCAATACGCCACCCACAGTCTTTAAAGGTAAAAATTAAACCTATCTGGTTTAACAAACCGTTGGTTCTACCGATCCAACGCGACGTTGTTAACACCTTGAGGGGTATATATTATATACCACCTACGATTAATGATGTTTTACACCAGAAAAATTTTATGAAATTTTACTTTTCTAACTTTGGTGGAAAAAGCCGTAAAATTGCTTTTACTTATTTTGAAATAGAATTTTTCAAAGATTCCGGTGGGAATTCAGCATTTCACAAACGTAATTGATTGCCCCTCAAGGGGTTAATCTGCGACCTCCTTTCGAATCGGACTTAGCACAGTGCCAAATTTAAACTTTGAACAATGGTTTTGTTTTGGTTAAATAGAAAAGATTATTATTACGCTTAATTTGGGTTTATTAAATGCAAAATGAAGTTTAATTGTGCACTACTTTTATTCTTAGCACCGAATCAAGTGCATCATAAGCAGATTAGGATAAGTTTAAAAAAAATAGTTATACTGAAGGGAAATATTTCTTACTATTTAGGCTTCATATCCCTCTAAATTTTCATGGTATATCCATTTATACTTTTCTAGTATCTGCAGCTATTCCCAACCCTAGGTTGTGTAGTTTTTCACAAATTTTTATTATTCTTTTAGGAATTATTATTTTTAATACAGTTACTAGTTAAAATATTTATTGTACGCAATTCTCTGTATGCGAGTAATACTCGCACATGACCGAATATTTTAGAACAGATATATTTATGTTTAAAATATGATTCGATTGGAAATATTTTAAAATCAACATCAAAAAACATTTTACAGTTCTCTACATTTTAAAATAACAAGTTGGATGTGCCAATCCCAAAACTTTCTTCTATCTCATAATCTTAATATTTTGAAAAGTGTTTACTGATGCTAATACTGCAATATTATTAGTTAAATACTATACCAACTTTAATTTTGATCTTAAATTTCTGATTCAGTCAAATAATCGGAGTAAGAAAGAGTTAATATCGGCCATGATATTTATTAAAATCAGTAGTTTTTGTTTATTCTGTTGTACATCAGTTGATTGCGAATAGCCAGCTTAGCTGGACGCGAGTTCCCATCGCTGCACGAGCCATCGATTGACAACAGAACTGAAAAAAATCGAGAATATTTTACAAAAACCGCTATCCCAGTGCTCCTTTTCTGTGGAATACGTTCAAATTCAAGGAGGACTTGCTGGCCATAGCCACAAAAAATTTATTACACAAAAAATTTATTAAAATAGCAATTAAAGCCTTTGTGCAGGAATATTGAAATGCAGTAAACCAACGTTTAAAATGCACAAATAATGCGTGAAAAAGCAGCAAGCAGCTGTTTCGAATCTACAGCGAGATTCTTCTTCAGTGCAAGAGAGGGGAAAAAAGGAACAGCGTGCTGGAAAAAGCAAGGCTGAGCAAAATGATAGACAGAGACGCGCTGCCTTATATACCCTATGCGGGTAGCGAAAGCGCCAGAAACAACCAATGAGAGAGAAGCAGTGGAAACGACTGGGTGGACAAGTAGCGACATCTACCGGAAAAGGAGAGAAAATGAAACCAAAAAAGAGGAAATTAAATTAATGCTTTCCAAATACTTGGAAAATCTGGAGTACTAGATAAGTCATTGACTAAAGAGTGAGAATTTTTAATGATGTGGTAAGCTTCCCAGAAATCAAGATCAAGGTTGGAAGAACATTTTTGGATAATGGTGGCTGAGGAAAAATCGAACCTATGTTGAGAAGACCAAGAATGTTGAGCAATAGAAGAACGTTTGAGCTCCTGATTTTTAACATAACCATCATGCTCTTTTAAACGAAATCTAAGAGCACGTTTAGTCTGGCCAATATAAGAAAGGCCACATTGGCAAGAGATTTGGTAAATACCTCAGTTATCTAGGCAATCAATGGAGTGTTTGAGATTTGAAAAAGTGATTTTATTAACAGGAGAAAAAATAACATTAAAATCAAACCTTCTTAACCCTTTGAGCTCCGGGTTATTAAAATTTTAAAAATATGCTAGAAAAACGCTTAAAATGTGATTAGGGGACTGCCTGAAATTGAACCATGTGATTAAAATTTTTTTTAAATACCCCCTTTAGGCTGGGGGACGTGGGAAGTTTTTCCACCATCAGAGCTCTAGAGCATTCATTTCAACACGCAAATACAAGAAATGACACCTCAAAGTTATTCTAAAATTACTATAATTGCTGAAATTTCAACATATTTTAAGCAGTTACATGGTTTAAACAAATTCTAAGACTATTAAAATATTTTAAAAATTTATTAAATGAGAAAATTCAAAATTTAAAATTTTTTAAATCATAATATAAAAATACAAACTAATCAAATTTATAGATGAAACAGATTTTAAAAATATTTAATTTTTGTTTAGAAATATTTAAAACATAATAAACTCGTCAATCTGCTGAATTAAACACAAATTTAAATTCCTTGGAATTAAATTATAAGAATCTAAATTTTGGTTCTGAAACACTGTCTGGTATGTAATTTTAGTGCTGCCATCTAGTGACAAAGCACATTTTTGTAGTCCGTAGAGCTCTGCTGGTAGAAAATTCTACCATTACTTATTTCTATCCCCTGTAATTATTTAAATTTTCAGTTTAGTGATTTGCATGTAATTATTATTAAATGTTTGATGTGTCCAAGAGAAAAAAATGTTATCTGCTTTGAAAAATATTTCTTTATAATGCTTGAAAAATACAAAATTTCTAAACCTTCAAAATTGGAGTGTTTTTAAGGTCGCATTAAAAACCTACTAGATATTTGCAGAGAATAGTGCTGCCATCTAGATTTTAAGAAGACAAGTAAAATCTACAAAACCCAGTTTTTGCAATTAGAATGGTGACTTTTTGAAGGAAATTAAAAGATTTTGATTTTATGTGGGTGAAAATTCACCCGGCAGAGCTCAAAGGGTTAAGATTTTAGCAACTTGCTGACTGATTTTAGGAAAAAATGGTAACACAACTGAAGTATTAGAGTTGGAATTAGAATGCTTTTCAGAATGGATGGATTTCGTCAATTTCCTATAAATAGAATCAATAATATTAGAGGAATAACCACGATCAACAGCAATAGCTTTGAGGTAATTAAGTTCAGCACTAAGTAACTGAGGAGTGGAACAAACAACAAAAGTATTGAAAGCAGTGAATTTCTGGTTAGGGGGATGAGAAGAATGCCTGTGAGGTGGAAGACTGACAGCAAAAGGTTTACGAAAGACGGTAGTCTGAAAGCCATTATCACAACGAATAACAAGGACATCGAGGAAAGAAAGACAGTTATTGGTCTCAATTTCAGAGGTAAATTGAATGCAGGGATCAATGGAATTCATAATAGAGAGAATATGATTAATATCCGAATTTATTTCAACCAGGTCATAAACATCATCAACATAACGAACATAGAACGGAAATTTTAAAATTTCAAAAAGTTTGACCTCAAAATAGTGCATATAAATATCGCATAAAATTGGACTAAGAGGATTACCCATAGCCAAACCATCAATCATGCGGAAGAAATTACCATTGAAAACAAAAGTATTTTGTGACAAGCAAGCGCGAGTGAGAAGGATAAGTTCCTCGATTAAAAAAAAAACAGAAACTAAATATTTGGCAATCTTGCCAAATATTTAGTTTCTGTTTATTCCCCACTTTTGAGCAGTAACTGTTTCACTGTTAAGAATTCTTTTGATTTTGTTAAAAAACTCCTTAATTTTAAGCCGCAGGGTCACATGATGGTTTCTTTTGATGTTAAATCATTATTTACAAACGTTCCGGTTGAGTGGGCTCAAGAACAGGCTTTGTGAATTCCATTTCTCTTATTTTGAAATCGAGGAACTTATCCTTCTCACTCGCGCTTGCTTGTCACAAAATACTTTTGTTTTCAATGGTAATTTCTTCCGCATGATTGATGGTTTGGCTATGGGTAATCCACTTAGTCCAATTTTATGCGATATTTATATGCACTATTTTGAGGTCAAACTTTTTGAAATTTTAAAATTTCCGTTCTATGTTCGTTATGTTGATGATGTTTATGTCCTGGTTGAAATAAATTCGGATATTAATCATATTCTCTCTATTATGAATTCCATTGATCCCTGCATTCAATTTACCTCTGAAATTGAGACCAATAACTGTCTTTCTTTCCTCGATGTCCTTGTTATTCGTTGTGATAATGGCTTTCAGACTACCGTCTTTCGTAAACCTTTTGATGTCAGTCTTTTACCTCACAGGCATTCTTCTCATCCCCCTAACCAGAAATTCGCTGCTTTCAATACTTTTGTTTTTCGGGCTACCAATGTTTGTTCCACTCCTCAGTTACTTAGTGCTGAACTTAATTACCTCAAAGCTATTGCTGTTGATCGTGGTTATTCCTCTAATATTATTGATTCTATTTATAAGAAATTGACGAAATCCATCCATTCTGAAAAGCATTCTAATTCCAACTCTAATACTTCAGTTGTGTTACCATTTTTTCCTAAAATCAGTCAGCAAGTTGCTAAAATCTTAAGAAGGTTTGATTTTAATGTTATTTTTTCTCCTGTTAATAAAATCACTTTTTCAAATCTCAAACACCCCATTGATCGCCTAGATAACTGGGGTATTTACCAAATCTCTTGCCAATGTGGCCTTTCTTATATTGGCCAGACTAAACGTGCTCTTAGATTTCGTTTAAAAGAGCATGATGGTTATGTTAAAAATCAGGAGCTCAAACGTTCTTCTATTGCTCAACATTCTTGGTCTTCTCAACATAGGTTCGATTTTTCCTCAGCCACCATTATCCAAAAATGTTCTTCCAACCTTGATCTTGATTTTTGGGAAGCTTACCACATCATTAAAAATTCTCACTCTTTAGTCAATGACTTATCTAGTACTCCAGATTTTCCAAGTATTTGGAAAGCATTAATTTAATTTCCTCTTTTTTGGTTTCATTTTCTCTCCTTTTCCGGTAGATGTCGCTACTTGTCCACCCAGTCGTTTCCACTGCTTCTCTCTCATTGGTTGTTTCTGGCGGTTTCGCTACCCGCATAGGGTATATAAGACAGCGCGTCTCTGTCTATCATTTTGCTCAGCCTTGCTTTTTCCAGCACGCTGTTCCTTTTTTCCCTCTCTTGCACTGAAGAAGAATCTCGCTGTAGATTCGAAACAGCTGTTTGCTGCTTTTTCACGCATTATTTGTGCATTTTAAACGTTGGTTTACTGCATTTCAACAAAAAATTTAGTTTAATTCTGTTCATAACTTCATACACTTCTCGATGATAAAATAAAGAAATTTTGACAAAATCGTTATTATAGAAACCCCTTCCGGCGGAATATTTTCAAATTCAAGGCCATTCATAACTTCATACACTTCTCGATGATAAAATAAAGAAAGTTTGACAAAATCGTTATTATAGAAACCCCTTCCGGCGGAATATTTTCAAATTCAAGGCCATTCATAACTTCATACACTTCTCGATGATAAAATAAAGAAATTTTGACAAAATCGTTATTATAGAAACCCCTTCCGGCGGAATATTTTCAAATTCAAGGCTAAAGTGCTGACCACAAGCAAATACATACACAAAAATATGGTTCAATTCTATGCATAACTTCATACACTTATTTGTGGTACAATAATGAAAATGGCACAGACATCGCCATTACATCGCCCCCTTCTGGCAGAATATTTCCAAATCGAAAGAGAAACTGCTGACCACAGACAAATACGTACTCAAAAAATTTGGTTCATTCTATGCATAACTTCATCACTTTTTGATCGTACAATAATGAAAATACCAAAAACATCTCTATTACAGCGCACCCATCCGTCGGATTTTTTTTTCAAATTCAGGGAGGACCTGCTGCTCATAGCTAAAAACATACACAAAAAATTTGGTTCAATTCTATATATAACTTCAAACACTTTTCTATGGTGCAATAATGAAAGTGGCACAAAAATTGCTATCACATTGCTATTACATTGATATTACACAAATTGTCCCTTTCCGGCAGAATATTTCTAAATTACAGGAGGGACTGCTTGCCACAGTCAAATGCATACACAAAAAAATTGGTGCAGCTCCATGCATAACTAAATACATTTTGCGATGGTATAGTGGCGACACACGGACAGACGAATGGACAGACATTTTGTATAAACATGTTTTCGGGGACCTCTGGCTCATAAAACGTGTAAACCTGTCTTAAAACCGGAAGTAAAAAAACATTGATTACAATACTTTCTTCTATGAAAGATAGAAGAAAATAAAAGTATACTTTAGTTAATAGTAATATAATACTTATTTCTGTTCCAGGATTATTGCGAGGAATGCCTAGACAAATCAATGAAACAACGGCGTTCCAACATTCGAATATATCTGTGTTTGTAATACAATGCGGTCAGTGACAAAGCATCCTTAGAATTCTATTCATACGGAAAGTTGTGTAACCGACCATTCCTTCCTTGAAAGTTAAGAACAACTGTTGCGGGAAGACTAATTATTAATCGGAAGTGGGGAATGATTGCAATTTATAGGGATATATATATCTTAATTTAGAATTTCAAGATACTGGGAATTCTTTGCTGTGTATTAATAGATGTTCCGTTTCTTTTTTGAGATAAAATTAGATATATGTATAGTATTTAACATTTAAATATGAATATCAGAATTTCGAATGATTTAAATAAAATGCCAGTATTAAAAATTTTGTACATAAACACCAGAAAAACATTTTAATAGCGCAATATTTATTTTGTCCTACACTGTTAAAATTTTTCTGTGACCTTAAAGAGAATCTACTGGTAATCCATTATTTTATGTCTTAAGTAAAATTACACAGATTCTGTTAAATAACGGAAAAAATATTAGGCAAATTAATAGTGGACTCTGTAATCTTTTATCGATAAACACACAAGAATTTGTAAATTTATTTAATTATTTTTAACGATAATAATTTAATTTTTGTTTCAAATATAGTGAATTATTTTTATCGAATTTGAACTACTATATAATTAAAAACTTTTCCAAGATTTACTTCTAGCCAAACCGGGGATCGCTCCCGAGACTTCTGGGTTGGAAACGGACATATTACCGACTGCACTAAAGTAGCTTTTGCTCCAGTATGCAAAGCATGTCTTATATACACTAACAAGGAAATATGTGTACATTTAATTTATTTTTAATGTTTTCAAGCTTCATGCACAACTGCAAAGTGATTGCGGATAAAAATCCCCGCAGAGACGAATTTTCCTTTTCTGAAATATTCTAATATTTAATATAACAATTTTTAAACCACATTTTCTTCTTTAATGTTTAATCCACATTTTGTTCTTTAATATCTACATTAAAAGATCAGGCTGTGTTTTTAGTCATCAACCCTGGGCTTTTTGTTTTTCTACTGAACCGATTTCGATAATTATTTTTTAAATGAAAGCTATTTATTTGTAGATGCGCCCGTACTAGCTATTTTTTAATTTATTTCCATTTTTATATTTTATTGTTAATTTTAGAAACTTTTTATGATATTTCTTAAAATTTATTTTGTTTTATCACACTAGGGGGCGCTGCCCCCTACGAGCTACGCTCGTCAACCCCCGTTCAGACACCGCAGACTCTAAAAGCACGCTAATTTGATCGGCTTAAAAAATATTTCGGAAGATTGAATTATAAGTTTAAAAACAGTGGCGATCTCCCTATAAACGGGTTTCTATTCATTTCTCTTTGATTGGGGAATTTTAAAGCCAAATCAGCGGCTGTTAAATGATACATTGGCTGTTTCCGTCTTTGATTAAATAAAATCAGTTGACATTTCAAAATAAGCTAATATAAAATGAATTAAATAAACAGAGTCTTTGCCTCCCGGTATTTTTTAGCAAAGCGAAAAGAAAGTTTTTTTTTAATGACACTTTTAATGTTTCGTTTTTAATCTGACGTAATTTTCACTAAACTTTTCTTTCTCATTTTACTATTCACGTGAATATAATTTTGTTAGAAATGAAATATTATTTGCGCTATCCTAATAAAAATAGTTGAAAATAACATCTTAAAATATTACATATATGTGTCGCGCAATTTTTAAATTTAAACTGTTTTCCAATATTATTTCCTGTTCATTTTACTTAATGTGTAATGTGACGTAAATGTGACGTAATTTCTCCTGTTTAAAACTTCTAACGCATGTTAATGAATTTATTATTTTACAACATTCTTTCACTTTTAAAATTCACGTGTAATATGGTTTTTATGATAATTTTCAATGAGTTCCTGCTTTTTATATTTTCTTGTTTATAATAGCCACGTGTAAAATAAATTTTTAATTTGAAGCAAACATTATTGTTTGCGCTTTTTATAGAGTTGGCAACAGTTTAAATTAGTACAATCTCTCTATTCTAAAAAAAGTAACTACGCTGTCACCGCCGCCGCCGCCGGTTTTGATTTTTATGTGACCGGAGGCCTTTCTTCGTTAATGTTAACAAAAATAATGCATACAAAAATATGAAAATCGGTGATTTTATACAGAAATGTTTGATAAACACGCTGATGCAGACAGTTTTCAAATCGAAGAATTATTTTAAGAGTTATTTAATGCTAAAGTTGAACAAAATCGTTCCACTAAAAAAGTTTTATAGCAGCAAAAACTATACATGGCAGTGTAATCATTTTTAGATCATTTTATGCGTTAGAATTTGCCGGAGTGCATATTGCATTAATTTTTTTTTTTATTTTGACTCATTTTTTCAGGTTTTATTTCTATTTTAAATTCAAATTTTCAGCATTTCGAGAGATATTTTTTACAGATTTCAGAAAATTGTACTAATTTAAACTGTTGCCAACTGTATAAAAAGCGCAAGCAATAATGTTTGCTTCAAATTAAAAATTTATTTACACGTGACTATTATAAATACGAAAAAAACTTTCAAATTAGAATTAAATAATTACGTATAAAAAGCAGGAACTTATTAAAAAGTACGTCATAAAAAGTATACATGTGAATTTTAAAAGAGAAAGGATATTGTAAAATAATAAATTCATTAACATGCCTTAGAAATCTTAGGAGAAATTACGTCATATTTACGTCACATTATAGTGATCTCTCTATTCTAAAAAAAAGTAACTACCGCTGTCACCGCCGCCGCCGCCGCCGGTTTTGAATTTTTTGTGACCGGAGGTCTTTCTTCGTTAATATTAAGACAAATAATGCATACAAAAATATGAAAATCGGTAGTTTTATACAGAAATGTTTGATAAACATGCTGATGCAGACAGTTTTCAAATCGAAGAATTATTTAAAGAGATATTTAATGCTAAAGTTGGACAAAATCGTTCCACTAAAAAGGTTTTATAGCAGCAAAAACTATACATGGCAGTGTAATCATTTTTAGATCATTTTATGCGTTAGAATTTGCCGGAGTGCAGATTGCATTAATTTTTTTATTTTGACTCATTTTTTCATGTTTTATTTCTATTTTAAATTCAAATTTTCAGCATTTCTAGAGATATTTTTTACAGATTTCAGATAATTGTACTAATTTAAACTGTTGCCATCTGTATAAAAAGCGCAAGCAATAATATTTGCTTCAAATTAAAAATTTATTTACACGTGACTATTATAAACAGGAAAAAAACTTTCAAATTAAAATTAAATAATTACGCATAAAAAGCAGGAATTTATTAAAAATTATGTCATAAAAAGTACACACGTGAATTTTAAAAGAGAAAGGATATTGTAAAATAATAAGTTCATTAACATGCGTTAGAAGTCGTAGGAGAAATTACGTCATATTTACGTCACATTATAGTTATTACATAAAATGAACACAAAATAATATTGCAAAAAAGTTTAAATTTAGAAATTGCGCTAGACATTTATTTAATATTTTGAGAGGATCTTTTCAACTATTTTTCTTAGGAAAGCCTAAATAATATTTCATTTCTAACAAAAGTATCTTCACGTGAATATTTAAAAGAGAAAAAAATAGCTTAGTAAAAATTACGTTAGATTAAAAACGATTAATTTAAATTGTCTCATTTAAAAGAACTTTCTTTTCGCTTTGTTAAAAAAATACCAGGAGACAAAGACTCTGTTTACTTAATTCCTTTTATATTAGCTTATTTTGAAATGTTGTTACACGTATCTACGTCATCAAGTTATTTTTATTTCCACGTTTTATTTGTATTTTTATTAATGTTGTACGAATTTATTTGTTCTATTGTTATTTAAAATGAAAAATTATGTCAATTTGTATAATTTGGCGAGTGGTTTGGCGATTTATATAATTTGGCGAAATTGGTCGACGAGATAATCAAGCAGTACAGCAGCGGATTTGGCGTTAAAATTCCCCAATCAAAGACAAATGAATAGAAATTCGTTTATAGGGAGATCGCCACTGTTTTTTACATTATAATTCAATCTTTCGAAATCTTTTTAAAGCCGATCAAATTAGCGTGCATTTAGATCTGCGGTGTGTGGGCGGGGGTTGGCGAGCGTAGCTCGTAGGGGGCCGAGTCCCCTAGTTACATAAAATGAACACAAAATAATATTGCAAAAAAGTTTAAATTTAGAAATTGCGCTAGACATTTATTTGATATTTTGAGAATTAATTTAAAATGTCTCATTTAAAAGAACTTTCTTTTCGCTTTGTTAAAAAATACCAGGAGACAAAGACTCTCTTTACTTAATTCCTTTTATATTAGCTTATTTTGAAATGTTGTTACACGTGTATACGTCAAGTTATTTTTATTTCGACGCTTTATTTGTGTTTTTATTAATGTTGTACGAATTTATTTGTTCTTTCGTTATTTAAAATAAAAATTATATCAATTTGTATAATTTGGCGATTTATATAATTTGGCGAAATTGGCCGACAGGATAATCAAGTAGTACCGCAGCGGATTTGGCGTTAAAATTCCCCAATCAAAGAGAAATGAATAGAAATTCGTTTATAGGGAGATCGCCACTGTTTTTTAAATTATAATTCAATCTTTCGAAATATTTTTAAAGCCGATCAAATTAGCGTGCATTTAGAGTCTGCGGTGTCTGGACGGGGGTTGGCGAGCGTAGCTCTTAGGGGCCGAGCCCCCTAGTTTTCTAAAATCTCTCTATTCTAAAAAAAAGTAACTACCGCTGTCAACGCCGCCGCCGCCGGTTTTGATTTTTTTGTGACCGGAGGCCTTTCTTTGTTAATATTAACAAAAATATAGCATACAAAAATATGAAAATCGGTAGTATTATACAGAAATGTTTGATAAACACGCTGATGCAGACAGTTTTCAAATCGAAGAATTATTTTAAGAGTTATTTAATGCTAAATTTGGACAAAATCGTTCCACTAAAAAAGTTTTATAGCAGCAAAAACTATACATAGCAGTGTAATCATTTTTAGATCATTTTATGTATTAGAATTTGCCGGAGTGCAGATTGCATTAATTTTTTTATTTTGACTCATTTTTTCAGGTTTTATTTCTATTTTAAATTCAAATTTTCAGCATTTCTAGAGATATTTTTTGCAGATTTCAGAAAATTGTACTAATTTAAACTGTTGCCAACTGTATAAAAAGCGCAAGCAATAATGTTTGCTTCAAATTAAAAATTTATTTACACGTGACTATTATAAACAGGAAAAAAACTTTCAAATTAGAATTAAATAATTACGCATAAAAAGCAGGAACTTATTAAAAATTACGTCATAAAAAGTATACACCTGAATTTTAAAAGAGAAAGGATATTGTAAAATAATAAATTCATTAACATGCGTTAGAAGTCTTAGGAGAAATTACGTCATATTTGCGTCACATTATAGTTATTACATAAAATGAACACAAAATAATATTGCAAAAAAGTTTAAATTTAGAAATTGCGCTAGACATTTATTTGATATTTTGAGAATTAATTTAAAATGTCTCATTTAAAAGAACTTTCTTTTCGCTTTGTTAAAAAATACCAGAAGACAAAGACTCTCTTTACTTAATTCCTTTTATTTTAGCTTATTTTGAAATGTTGTTACACGTGTATACGTCATCAAGTTATTTTTATTTCGACGTTTTATTTGTGTTTTTATTAATGTTTTACGAATTTATTTGTTCTTTCGTTATTTGAAATAAAAATTATATCAATTTGTATAATTTGGCGAGTGGTTTGGCGATTTATATAACTTGGCGAAATTGGTCGACAGGATAATCAAGTAGTACCGCAGCGGATTTGGCGTTAAAATTCCCCAATCAAAGAGAAATGAATAGAAATTCGTTTATAGGGAGAGATCGCCACTGTTTTTTAAATTATAATTCAATCTTTCGAAATCTTTTTAAAGCCGATCAAATTAGCGTGCATTTAGAGTCTGCAGTGTCTGGACGGGGGTTGGCGAGCGTAGCTCGTAGGGGGCCGAGCCCCCTAGTAAGTAAAAAATATCTCTCGAAATGCTGAAAATTTGAATTTAAAATAGAAATAAAACCTCAAAAAATGAATCAAATTAATAAACTGAGTGCAGTCTGTACACCGGGAAATTCTGACGCATAAAATGATCTAAAAATGATTAAAATCCAATGTACAGTTTTTGCTCCTATAAAACTATTTTAATGGAACGATTTTGTCCAACTTTAGTATTAAATATCTCTTTAAATATTTCTTCGATTTGAAAACTGTCTGCATCAGCGTGTTTATCAAACATTTCTCTATAATTCCAATGATTTTCATATTTTTGTATGCAACATTTTGCTTAATATTAACGAAGAAAGACCTCCGGCCACAAAAAATTCAAAACCGGCGGCGGTGACAGCGGTAGTTACTTTTTTTTAGAATAGAGAGATTCCAGCAATCAGAAGCGTGATTTCATCAGTAAATGTGTCATCTTATTTAAAATTTAAAAAAAAATAAAGGTTTTCCTAAAATTTAACCATAATAAAGTGATTGCGTATAATTATGTATTAATCGCGGAAGAACAAATTATTTATTAAGAAATTATATTAAGTAATCAATGTAAATAAATTAACAGAAAATAATCTATGATAAAATGTAAAATCTAAAGCGAAAAGTTTACGACCAGGAAAACTACGTCTTTCAGAAAACAGATAAATTTGCCCCATGAATATAACATCGCTTACCCGCAAGCAAAGTGACACATCTCGACAAAAGCAAATTTCACAGGAAAGGCAAAAGAAAATTTGCATGATTTTACCGTAACATGAAATTATAGCAGTTCGCTCGGCATGCAAGTGTAAAAACGAGCATAAAAGAATAAAAAAAAATTAAGAATGAAGACATATTATGAGGTTTGGAGGGTTTGATAAATTTTCCTCCTCAAACAATCCACCCCTCTTTTGTGGTCATGAATGGACAAATATTATAATAAATTGATTTTCTTTATAACTACGCTTATGAAACTTTTCACAGGAAAGGCAAAAGAAAATTTGCATGATTTTACCGTAACATGAAATTATAGCAGTTCGCTCGGCATGCAAGTGTAAAAACGAGCATAAAAGAATAAAAAAAATTAAGAATGAAGACATATTATGAGGTTTGGAGGGTTTGATAAATTTTCCTCCTCAAACAATCCACCCCTCTTTTGTGGTCATGAATGGACAAATATTATAATAAATTGATTTTCTTTATAACTACACTTATGAAACTTTTTGTATAGCAAGACCTATGACAGATGTATTGGTGGAATAAAACGCAAAATAATTTTTTGCGAGATGTGTCACTTTTCTTGAAGGTGAGCGATATATGCTTTTATAACTGTGCCAGTGATGACATCATATTCATCGATATTTAATCCTGCATACAAAGAGTGAATTTTTGTAATTTATTTTAAGATCCTTGGTATGCACCAATGAAAATATTTCTATCTAATTATAATCTGTATATTTAAAAAAAGTCCTGTTTCTTAAAAAATAAAAAAGAATTTTAAAAGTGTGTATAGAAGAACCTCGATTATCCGAAGTAATTGGGACCAACCATCTTTCGGAAAATCGAAATTTTCGGATAATCGAGAATGCTTACAGTTTAAGATTAAAGAGAAGTATATGCAATATTTCTTATTATGGTAACAAGTGCTTAACCACTTGACCAGCTTCCTCGAGATAAGTCGGGGGTAAAAGCACTGTTTCTCTATACCTGTCGCCGGTGATGTGGTTAATAAAACTAAAGGACTAGCAAAATAGAAACAGAATAAATTACCTGAAATTTAATTTTGAAATTAAGTACCTCTTACTATCACAAGGGTTTGAAAAAATGTTTTGTTTTGTCGCAGTTTCGATTCCCTTTGCTTTCAAGCTCTATCACAGATTGTTTTAATAGCGTTAGTTCACCAGCATCGCAGTCTTTCTACTGCTCCAGCCATGCCAAACCTTTTGCAAAACATTGAAAAGATCCAGAATCTCTCATTTGTTTGTTTTCTAATTTCCACACCGCAGCTTACGGGAGCTCAATTTAAATGCAAAGGAACTCTAAGAAAGGGGGTCGAAAATATTTACATGTACTCGTAGTTTGGAAAGGGCCGCTTGCACACAAGGGATATGATAGTAAAAAAAAGAAAAGATAAGAACCTTTCAAAATGTATTTTGCGTACAAGGATTGCGACAAAAAGAAAGCTTTAAAAATGAATTGTGGTTAACCGAGAGTTTCGGTTAAAAGAAATTCGGATAAAAGAGGTTCCATTGTATTTTGAATTACCGATTATAATAAAGATGAAAATACCTTTAAATAAAGACATGAAAAATCCCCAAAGGGAATTGGATATAAGAAAAAGGAAATGTCTGCAAAAAGACGACAGAGATACTCAGTCCAATGAATTTAACCAAGAGTGTCAATTTAGAGAGAGTGTCGGGGTTTTATCTGTGCTTTTACAGAATTTTTTAACAGTGCACAAACAAGTTTGGTCAAAATAAATTATTATGTCAAATATTGAATTTATTCTAAAATTATGCTTTTGTGTATTTGTGTTAAAATTACATAATTTTTACAGGGTGTCCATAAAAAAAATGTTCAAAGAGTTTAATTTAGACTATTTACAGCAAATCATACATGAAATTGAAAATAAACAAACTTAGTTTTTCTATCGCATGTTCAATACGTGCACATTTAGTTATATGGCACACATCCAACCTAAAGTCCAATTCTTCCCACACTTCGTTTAACAAGTCCAGAGTAATGGAAGCAATAGCCTCGTCAATTCTGTGTCTTAACTCTGACAAGTCCTTAGGTATCCGTGGAACGTAGACACGATCTTTTATAAAGTACCAAGGGAAGTTTTATCTTTAAATCTTCAGACTAGTAATAACGCTTTACACTCAGAAGTCGTCATTTTGAGTATGTGGCACTGCAAGCGAGCAAAAAACAAAACAGTACTCGCGCATGCACTTATCTAAAACTGTCTGAGTTACTCTTTATTTGCGACTTTGAACCAACACTCTTCAACGCTTACAGTTGAGACTATTAAAATTTATAACTGGGACATTTTATCGACACCCTGTATAATATTGTGAATGATCAAGTAACATAAATTTATATTTAGAGTTAGTTCTTAGCATATTTCTAAACCAAGAAGTTATTTACCTCAACTTAGAGTAAAAAGTAAATGTTGATGGGGATTTAAAGTATCCACGCAGTAGATAGATACACTCATGAAACATTTAAAAAAGACAGGTGCAACAATGGAGTGTATAACGCGAATTGTTGAATCATTTTCTTAGTGGTGTTCGGAAAAGGTGATGTGAAAGTGCGTCATCATATGTTTTTCCAGCAATAGAGTTATATTTTTGGATTTTTTTTTTCTTTTTAACAAGGAATCATTCAAAGAAGTGGGGAGACTATTTCTAAATGCGTTTGGGAAGAAAATACGCGCTACACAAGTAAATCATCAAACTCTGCATTATCTTATTGAATATGACATTTGCAATGATAATGCTTATACAAGAAGTAATGTAAAAGAAACAAAAGAATGGAAATAACATAAACAGCGCGCAAGCTAATTACTGTCTATAAATATGTGTTATTAAAGTAATATTTATCTGATACTTAAGGCAAAATATTTCTCTACAGTTTCTTTAATTGCATTTTTCTCGTAACAACTTTCTTTGGAGATCCTCATATTCACATTTAAAAATAATGTATTGTACAATGCATTTCTTGAAATTTAAATCAATAGAAAAACATAATGCAGAGGTTTTTTAATTATTAAACAATAACCTTAAAAAGAGCAATTGTTTAAAATACAATACACCTTGAAAAATGCGATTTGATTTTGTTCTTTTACGAAATTATTTTTTTCTTAAGAAAAAAAAAAAGGAACAGGTATAAAGCCTTGCATATCCAATCATTTCTGTTATTATATAATTCGGAAAATATATTTAAAATGTTTGATAAAATTAGTGAAAACTAGATATTTCGATATTATTTTCAAAATCTATCTTAATGTCATTTTACAGTATTTATATTTTAAATATGATTGAATTGTATTTATGCTACAAAATATTTCAAAATCAATAACGTAAAACTTTTACAATTTTTATAAAGTTTACAACAACAATAGTCTTTCAGATAATCATAATATAATATCTATTTCGATTCAAGATTATTACGAGAGGTATCTCGGCAAATCAATGAACATTGACGTTTCTACATTCAAATGTATCTTTAAGTATAATTCAATGCAGCCAGTGCAGAGCACCCTCAGAGTTCTATTCATATGAAAAGCTGTGTAACTGAGCATTCCTTTCTAGAAATTGGCTAACAACAGTTGCGGGAAGATGGTAATTATTAGACGGAAGGTGAAAGGATTACAGTTTATAGGGATGAATAAATCTTAATTTTGAGTTTCCTAAAACTAGGAATTCTTTGGTGTACAATAAAATTGTTTTGTTTTTCTTTTGAGTTAAATCTCAAGAAATTTATTGTACATTACATTCTATTTAAATGTGATCATGAGAATCTTTAAAGTTTGAAAGAAAGTTGGTATAATTAGAGACATATTTGATCATATAAATATTACTTTAATAACACATATTTATAGCCAGTAATTAGGCTGACGTACATGCAATGCTAATTTTTATCCGAATGCCAAGAAGGGTTACATGTTTCACGCATATCTGGATATGTGGATTTCTTTATACCCTCGAAACGTCCCAACGGCTGGATGTATTTTAATGAATGAGGTCTCTATCGATTTGTCTTAACCTTCCTATTGTTATAGGCAAGATTTTGTTTTTATAAATTCAAAATGGCGGCAGAGACGAAAAAAAAATTTTCGCACCATATTGATAGGTATATCTTTGGATAGGTCTTTCAAAACGAAGACGATGTTTCATTGACTGTTTTACAGTCAGAAGCTCCGTTTAAATATTACACAACCTGCAAGTTGTGTAGGTAGGATCTCTCGCTTTACTTTAACTCTAACCTTCATAGACATCTATAGGCCGCATCAAAACAGTGTTTATAGATAGGAAGTAACAATTAAACACAACTTAAAAGTCATCAATACAAGTAAATAAAAAATATGTAAGTAATATAAAAAAAAATAGTTTCACATTGATGAGAAATGGTTAATTAGTTCACTTTTTATGCAGTCGGGTTTTTTATTTTTTAAATTTAATCTATGCTTTTGTTTCTCTCATTTTACTTGGTGTATAAGCATGGGCATTTCGCTCATATTCTATCAAGGCAGACATCTGCTTCTCATCCATGAGAGAACGCCTTCCTCCCCCCAAAGTGTGTATTGGAGCCTACACGATGCAAGTACAGAGACATCCCAGTACATATCGCTCACCCGCAAAAAGAGTGACACATCTCAACAAAAGTTAATTTCCCAGGAGAGGCAAATGAGGGGGGGGGGGGGCGATTTGGATGATTTTACTGTAACGTGAAATTATACACTTAGATCTGCATGCAGGAGCAAAAATGTGCACAAAAGCATAAAACCCTTAAGAATGAAGACGTATGATAAGGTTTGGAGGGTTGGGTAATTTTACCTCCACACACAATCCACCGCTCTTCTGTGGCCACAAATGGACATATAGCGTAATAAAGTGATTTTCCGTATAAATACAGCTATTAAACTTTTTGTGTAGCAAGACGCACCTATGACAGACCTATTAGTGGAATAAAACATAAAATGAAATTTTGTGAGTTAGGTCACTTTTCCTGCGGGTGAGCGATATGTGCTCTCGAATCATTGTCTCCCTAATGGACGTGGAGATACATTTACATAAGCACCCGTCAGTGACTCCGCTAATGGCTGTTCTCAAGTTAACTTTCGAATCCCCCTTGCTAATGTTAAACCTATTGGTATAAAATGCACTCCTATATTCAAAATACCTCCTGAGGAAATTAATATTTTTAACTTCTTTTGGTGTGTACTGTTCTTAAAGAATATTTCTGTTTTCATTAGTTCTCAAAATATTTCTTTAATCTATGCTTAATTTATTATTTTAAGTGTTGAAAGCTGACGAACTGTCAGTGCGATTTTAACACTTCACCTAAAATTATGTATGTAGTTTAGAAATACTTTGACAACTAAGAAGAAAAGAGGCATTCTTTAAGAATAGTACACAGAAAAAAAGAAGTTTCCTGAGGGTACATTTTAAATATAAGAATGCATTCTACACCCGGAGGTTTAAAAATAGCTAGGAGAACTCAGCAGTTCACTGACTAATAGCCTTGAGTAAATTTACGAAATTGGTTGGTGTCGTTACTGGGCCTTCGGATGAGATCTCGCACATTGTCCTGCGACGATAGGTAGATTCGAAACCACTCCGATGTGCATGTAGCTGTAGCCTAATATGTAGTATTAAGACGAATTTTCATAACAGAATACAACAGATAGTTATTGCAAATTTTATATTTTAAAAACAATACTCTGAAATAAGATCTTAATGATAATTGTAAATATTTCATGATAAATATATCATGAAATATTTACAATCAGATAACAAATATATATATATATATAATTATATAAAATATATAAATATAATATTTATAGTCATATAGCAAAGTATTATCAAACAGTGGTGGAACGTCCTTTGAAGATGTAATGTCGGCGACGACCATCGAAACACTGAGTTTTAACGTCAAGAGAAAGTTTTACGTAATCCGTAACACGTATATAGTAACATTTATTGAAAATCCTTTTTATTTATAAATGACATTGATGTATAACTGATATGACAAAATATTGTAGTCAGTTTACAAACTGCATGGCTATTGAAAAATTCTCGGTTATACTAATACTCTTTTGCCGCGCAGTATGTCACGCGATAGGAAATTTATGCTTTTTGATCAATCTTTGAAAAAATGTGTGTTCGCACTTGGGTTTCAGATTAAATATATTTTTTAATTGTTATTATTTTTTTCACAAGAAACTTTATGCTTACTAACTAAAAGAATAACTGATCATTACTTTACAAATGAAATTAATTCTCCAATCTACGTTTAAAGTCCTATACATATGCTTATTGGTTTACAGGCGGCCGTTGTGGCAAGTAATTAACTCAATTGACATATTAATATATTGAGTAAACAGGTGTGAATGAATAACAGCAAAATAACATCTTAATAACTTTCTAAATAAATTTTATTTAAAACAGACTGCATTTGCACCTAATATTGCTTCTCTTTAGCTAAAATGAAACTAAAAACACTGATTAAAAAAAATACTTTGAAGTTAGCGTCCATTTAATCGCCGACCAATGTTTTGAAATCACAGAACTATAAATAAATTTAGCTTTGCCTTAATCTTAACTTCATTATTACACTTTAGCTGTATGAGAAATCAACATGCGGAATTAAAATCGCTAATGTTATACTGGTTGAAGGATGGTTTCTAAGCGATTTATTCATCTATACTTTAAGTATCATCACATTAATGTTAAATTCGTGATACCGAGCACACATTTGTTTCAATGCTTAAATCCAATCATCTTACCAAGTCCACCATGAACTTTTAGAAGGACTGGAACTTCGTGAATAGAAAATTCTACGCTCGAATACACGTGTGGTTATATCGAAATAAACGTATTTCCATAAGAAAACATTAAAAAGTACTTGTTTCGGCGGAGTTCATAGTTTGAAAGTTAAAAGTAGTATAGAGCTAAAATACTGTTCCATTTAGCGAGACATGCCGCGCCACCTATAATTAAAATTACAGTGACTATAATCTGAAGTGAACTGAACTAAGCTTTGAGTATTGTGTTGCGATGTGAGTGTGGGAGAAAGCGGCGGTGCGCTGCTTCTGTGTTAAATAAATTCTTATATTAAGTAACCAGCGCCTTTAAATAAGTTGTGTTATAGTGTGAGTTATTAAACATGGTCCGTCGTCCCAACGGAGGAGTATAATTAAAATAATTCGTGTGCTTTCGATAACAAGAACAAATTCGAACAGTATTTGATTTAATTTCTGTTTGTGCTTAAATATGTTTAGTTCACCTTTTTTGTGAGAGTGTCGTGATAATTTGTGCCTAATAAGAGAAGTTGGTGACTAAGAAGAATTCAGTGTTGAGATATTATTTTTATAAATGTGCCCGTGGAGTTATACAGCTAAATCTACTTCGTGATTGCCGCAGCGACTGAGGTAACAGCAATTTTCCTAGTTTTGATTTAGTTAATTATGTCTATTATTGATAATTTAAATAAAGACGAGCTTAAGCTTGTTGTTGAGGAATTAGGTTTAACTGCTCCTGAAGGCAGTAAAATTATAGAGTTGAGAGATATAGAGAAAAGTGAGCACCACTCAAATGAGCAATTAATGAAAGGCGTAGTCAATTCGATTGTTGAGGATTGATAAGTCGCGAAAAGAAACTGAGAAATCTAAACTAGAATTACAGAAAATTAAATTAGCACAATTAGAAAAAGAGTTAGAAATAGCAAATATTCGCAAAGAACCTTCCCAAAATTCTGAATTTGAAAAAATTAAATTAGCTCAGATAGAAAAAGTATTAGAATTGGCCAAAGTGCGTAGATGTTCCCGCGAAAATTTGTCGTCCTTAACAGAAAAATCGGAAACGGAGATAGTGAATAATAATCTAGAAAGTTTTATTAAAAGTGTTAAAACATTAACTATATGTGTACCGACGAGAGCTGAGTCATTTAACCTTTTCTTTCAATCACTTGAAAAAGCGTTCAAAACTAAAAATGTACCCGAAGAGTTTAAGGCAGAAATTCTTCTAAACATTCTCGGGGAAAAAGCGAGTAATTTAATGATTTATTTGTCAGAGGAGGAGTTGATTAGTTATGATAAATTGAAAACTATAGTCTTAAAGGAATTTCAACCTACAGCGCAGGAGTGTTTAAATAATTTCCGGAAAACGCAAGAATTACCGTCAGAAAATTACGTTCAATTTGTATCTAGGTTGAAATCAATTTTTCTATATTACTGTAGTCTGCGTGAAGTAAATGATTTTAAATCATTATGCGATCTGATTGTTTCAGACAGAATTTTCAATTCGTTAGATCGCGAATTAATGAGTCATATTGCAATTAAACAAGCAGAATTTTAAACCACAGCAGCTTGGCAGAGAATGCGATATTTTCTTATCGGTTAAAAATAAAAACAGAAATGAATCAAATTCGAGAAATTTCGTAAGTGAAAATAAACAAATAGCGGGAAATAAATTGCGAAATGCACGCCCTGAAAGGGGGGGTCTCAAATGTTTTCCTTTCGGAAACAAAAAATAATAAATGTGTTTTGTGTAAAACTATTGCGTATCATCAGGGGCGTAGCCACAAATATTTTTTCGGGGGGGGGGGGGGGGATTCGAAAATTTCCCAACTTGAAACAAATTGCTCCAATTTTCGACTAAAATGATATGCACAACGTGTGTAATAATTATAATGATAATTTTGCATAAAAAATTCCTTTCCAAAGGAAAATTCTGAAACTGAAAACATAAAAATTCTAATTATGAGTTTGTTTACTAAAAAAATAAATACGCTTTTTACTTTCTTCTATCTCTACAAGAAGAAAGTATTGGATTCGTGAAAAAATTAGACTTCCGGTTTTAGACTGATTTATACGTTTTAGTAAGTCCCGAACACGATTCGACTGTTTTCAGAAAATATCTGTCTATCTATATGTGATACAAATTTTGTGGGCGCTCTACAGGGCCGTAGCTAGTGGGGTGCTAGGGTAGGCTCAGCCCCCCCTAAAAAATGTTGACCCCCCCCCCCCCCTGAGAAATAGTCCAAGGTCAGCAAATGGACGGAAAGAGAAGAACGTCAAGAGATGAATTTAAGTGTATCATCTTCGGTTTAATGATACTCTTGAAAAAACCGATAATATATTCAATCGATAGCTAACATCTTATAATTTTTTGTTCTAAATGAACTTGCATTATGGGATATTTATGGTATAGATGAGCCTGAAAAAATTAGTTTATTTAAAAACCTCTTTAAATACACAGTCAAAAAAGACATTATGCTTGTAGAATGCGTCAAATCTGTGCCAATTAACGCAACGTACACATCACCTGAAATACAAAATAACGTAATACAAATGCATGCTGAAATAGAGTCAGGATGTATAAAATTATATTAATAATGCTGATGCTCCCTGGTTTTCGATTTTGGAAGACTGGACATATGATAAAAAAACAGGGAAAGTGTTGCATTAAGAGCAAGATATGTGAAGACGGGACAGTAAAGGAATCAATTATCGCATTAAAAAGTTGTTTTGTTCTGACTTGGATGCAAAAACATTTTCTGATTTAACTTTAAAGGTCCTTCATGATTGCAATTTAGATAATTCTAAAATTTTGAGTCAATATTATGATGGTACTGGAATGAGCTGCATGAGCAGTGGAAAAGGTGGTGTCTAAGCAATATTGCAGAAACATCTTAACAGGAACATCCCATACGTAATTTGCTGTAACTAAAGGCTTCATTCAATAATCATAAAGGCAATAAATGAGGTAAGTGAAACCGAACAGTTTTATGATCAATGTTTCATATTGTACAATTTTTGGGAAAAGGCAGCATAGCTAAGAAATATGAAGGTCAATCCCTTGCTCGTTTGTTAGAACAGCGATGGAGTGGACATTTACATGTTACAGAAATTGTCTATGAAAACTATAAATTTTAGTTGCATATACTAGAAGAAGTTTACTTATTTAAGGTCAAATGAAATTTATGAAGAAATATTATCTAATGGCCACTGAATTTCTTAACATATTTAAAATGAAGTTATTATAAACAGTTTAATAAGAAACATAGTGCCTACAATATGAATATGCACTAATTTATCTTTCTATATAATACTTTTTTTGATTAGATATATTTGTGTGTGTTTGTTTGTGCGTGCATGCGTCAGATAGAAAGAAAATATATGAGCCTCCCCAACATTTTCTTGACCCCCCTCCCCCTATTATTCACTTCTAGCTACAGCCCTGGCGCTCTAACACAAGAACTAATGCACGAAATTTAATAAAACTTTAGAGATTCACTTATACAGTCAAACCTCGTTAACGCGAACACTCAAGGGGAAACTTTTTTTGTTCGTATTAAAAGTAGTTCGTGTTATCGGAACTTAACTACATTACATACAACTGGACGAGGCAATTGGAAACAGTTCGTGTTAACGGGGTTTAACTGTACCTTGATAAAAATTGGTGCTGATTTGTTTTTTATGTAGATCGTCCAACAGGTGGCACTGCTATGCGGCACTTTTCACGATTTACATGATTTTAGCGATAATTATACCTCAAAAACTATTGCACCGAATTTGATCAAACGCCATATTCTGTTAAACCTTGACATAATTTGATGCAGATTAGCTTTTTATGTATATCATATAGCCGGTGGCGCTGCTATGCAGCATTTTTCACGATTTTGTGATAGCTGTATCTCAAAAACTAATGCAAGGAATTTAGTCCAACTTCATATTCCACATAAGTAGCACATCCACAGAAATAGATCCTTATTATGCTTGGGTCTATACTGTCCAAAGCTATCGCTTTTGTGCACTTTGAGTAAGGAATTTTGGTTGCAGACATCTAAGAGGCTGGGTGCCAAAATTCAATGATTTGTTTGAAAAATGCTATGCTTATACCTTCTTTTTAAATGCACACAATTCAACAAATCTATACCTTTAAAGTTTGTTATTATAGGCAAAGAATTGTCATTTAATTTTGGCACTGTGATTGCAAATTTTGACGCATTAACATGTATGGAGTAGAAGAAAATTTTGGGATTGGCACATCCGACTAGTTTTTACTTAATATTAATTCTTGTGGTCTTCAAAGAAGCCCACCTGTTAATAACATCGTTTAGTTTAATAAAATTTCCTATTTCACTTTCATATTTTAAAAGCATTAGGCTGTCAAGTCTGTCATCCCTCATTGTAGCTTGCAATATATATTTTTTAAATTTTTATTTGACTAAAGATACTTTCATTAGATGCAACGCCATAAAGATAAGCTGCTGTGAATGTTAAGGTACGAGTATATAGTTTGACGGCGTGACCCAAATAGTCTTGAAATTTCATGGCATGAGTAAAAGGTTTGTTAAGTGAATTGGGATTTGTTTTATTTCTATTTGACTGTGCAAGTCATGTACATCCGGTTTCTCATATCCAAGTGGAAACCTTATTAACTTTTCCCTTGCACAAGTGTAATTTGAATATGGAATGCATTGCTGCAATATTCTCTTGATATAGGGAACATTGTCATTTAAGCCCATTAATAAATTCCCGAAATTTTCTTGTATTTCTGATATTTTTTTGCTGTAAAATTTACGTGTATCAATGTCCATTGCTGTGCTATTATTTTTATCTATTAACTGTTTTCCTACGGTGCTTTCGGAACTCAGCTTCTCCAGTCACATCCTAATATTCATAATTGTTTGTGAGCTTGTCTGTAAGGAAATCTTTATTTCTTCAAAATTTTATTCAAGTGCAACGTGCCAGTGTTACAGTGCATGTCGATTTTTTCTTCAGTTGATGGACTGCTTTCATGGTCATATTTCTGTTCCAAATTAAAATCGTCCATTTTTTTACCTTTTTCATCCTCGAATGTATTTTTAGATGTTCCAAAATCTTGCACGAAAACTCTTTTACTATTATGAAGGGATTCTTCGTGCTGAGATTTATAGTAACTTTTTAGAACATCTTTAAACACAGAACACTGGACTTTTCGTTTAAAATTTTATAAACACATATGAATATAAACGAACAGGACTGATATATATTTCCACACACAAATAAAAGTAAAATGTGACAAATTTATCTAAACTAACGACTTCTTATATCCGCATTTGCTCATATAACGCTTTTTACTTGACAGCGAAGGGTTAACTAATTTTCGAGGCAAAAAAATGACGAGAATGAGTAAAATATTGTCCAAAAATCGCAAAATAAGTCAAAAAAGTTGTGAAAACTCATCAAATCTTCTTGCCCATAGCTGTCTTCCTTTCGTCTTGTCTTCCTCACATTCCTTTCTGTTGTGCTACAAGTGATTTCCAATTTTCAAAAGAAGCTGCAATCCCTTTGAATTAAAATAGCTGGATTCTCTTTTGGGAGGAGAAGGGGAGGTAGGGTGAAATTTTTGAGAAAGGTACGGAGTTTTGTAGGAAAAAAAGGAACTGGTTAGTCAGTTATTGATGGACAGGAGTAGAGAAATTTAGGTCTGGTAGATGTACAATATTTTTGTAGAACTGAAAAATACAATGATAGATTAAGTGTGGCTGATTTCTTTTTGTATTTCTTTTGATAATTTAACTTGTTTACTGTTGCAGTACTCAAAATAAACACCAAAACAATAAAAATTTCGTAATTTTTTTACTATTACTTTTAAAAAAGAAAATGTCTCAAAAATCTAGAATTTCCCAACTCTAAGCTCAAATTTCCCAACTTCACATATATTGGGGGGAGGCTCCCCCCATTCTCCCCATGGCGACGCCCCTGCGTATCATGCATTACATTCTTGTCCGCAATTCAAAAAACTTTCGATAAAGGAAAGAGTTGAAGTTGTGAGATTAAATAAAGCATGCTTCAAATGTTTAAATTATAATTGTTGCGTACAGAAATGTAATTATAAAAACTGCGATTGTGGACTACCCCATAACAAACTCATTCATTTTCCGAGGAAAGAAAATGATTTGAGTAATAATCAAAATAAATTTCGAGGTCATGTGTTTCAGGCAGGTGCAGAAATAAAAAGTTCAAGCGAAGAAAAATGTTTCTTCCCTCCGAGTCAGACTGTCGCCACTAGCTTCGAAAGAAATAAAACAAAAACTGTGTTATTGAGTACGGCTCACATTTTCATGAAAGATAAATTTTCGGAATGGCAGGAAATTAGATGTTTATTGGATGTCGGCTCTCAATCGTATTTGATAACTTCGCAGTGAATGTTAAGACTGCAACTTAAAATTAATAAAACAAACACTTTAATTTCGTGTTCAGATGATTCTTCTATCACAGTAAAGGGTTGCGTAAAGACAAAAATTGGGATAAGAGATAAAAGTTTTGAAAGGGAATTGAATATGTTAGTAGTAAAAAAAATTACAGATTTAATTCCGCAAAGAGTGATTAATGTAAATGTTGAGGTCCCAGATTTGACTATGTTAGCAGATTACCGATTTATTTTTCCTGATAAAATTGATCTGTTGATAGGTGCGGAAATACATTATGAATTATTAAGACCAGGACAAATATATTCTCAGAGTTCGAAATTACTTTTTCAAAATACTGTATTTGGATACGTGGCTAGAGGAAGCATAGAACAGGGAGATGAGGTTAAAGTTCATTGTGGGCTAATTCAGGAGGAGGATTTAAACAAAACATTAAAAAAGTTTTGGGAAGTCGAAGACATTGAGGTAGAGTTACCAAAAAATAAGGAATTTGAGATATGCGAGAAAGATTTTGCGCGTACGCATTCGAGAAATGCAGAAGGTAGATACGTAGTGAAAATGCCTTTAAAGGAAAATCCTTCGTGTTTAGGCCGATCTAGGGATCTTGCTCTCAAAAAACTCAGGTCGCTGTGGACTCGCTTATCAAGGGATGAGCAATATTTTAATCTGTATAAAGAATTCTTGAAGGAATACGAAGATTTAGGGCATATGAAACAGGTGAAAGAAACAAAAGAACCTGATATTGTGTACTATGCTCCACATCATGGTATATTTCGTCCAGAAAAATCGACAACTAAACTCAGAGTTGTTTTTAATTGTTCTGCCGCGACAACAAATGGTGCATCCCTAAATTCATTACAATATAATGGCGGAGTCATCCAAAACGACTTATTTACAATCATGATTAGCTTCCGAGAACATGTTTATGCTTTAACTGCAGATGTCAAGATGATGTATAGAACGATTAATATTGACCCTAGTCAGCACTCATTGCAGAGAATTTTATAGAATGATAATTTTGAGGAGGAACCAAAAATTTTCGAATTGCAAACGGTAACTTACGGAACGGTCAGCGCGCCCTATTTAGCAATGAAAACGCTCAATCAATTGTCAATTGATGAAGGAAATATTTTTCCAATTGTAGCACCAGTTCTTCGTGAAAATATGTATATGGATGATATTTTGTGTGGTGCACCTACGCTTGAGGAAGCCAAAGAGTTGCAGCGGCAACTCAAAGCGATTATGCATAAGGCAGGTATGCAACTTCATAAATGGTGCACAAGTGATAAAAATCTTTCGCTGACACCTGGAGAAGGGTATAATTTTGAGAACAACAGTGAGACTAAAACATTAGGGGTTTCGTGGAACCCAAGGGATGACTCTTTCCTATTTAGAGTTAAAGTAGAATTGAGCGATTCCTATACCAAGCGACAAGTATTGTCGACAATTGGCAGAATTTTTGATCCGCTAGGACTTCTTGGCCCAGTTATAGCGAAAGCCAAAATATTTATGCAGAGATTGTGGAGAATTAATATTGACTGGAATGACGAGCTCCCTGAGTCAGAATATCACGAGTGGCACCAATTTCTTATATCGCTTAAAAGTGTTAATAATATACAAATAAGTCGACGCATTATAATTGAAAATCCGGAAATTGTTGAAATACATGGCTTCGCAGATGCCTCAGAACGTTGTTATGGAGCAGTGGTTTATTGTAAATCTTATGATTCTCTAGAAAATATGATGGTGAATTTAATAGCTAGCAAATCACGTGTTACACTAGTAAAGAGTAACTATTCTCAGACTTGAACTATGCGCCGCAGTTTTGCTAACGAAACTGGTAAAAAGAGACTTATCATCCATGAAAGTAATAGTTACTAATGTTTTCCTGTGGTCCGATTCAACGATTGTGTTAGCGTGGATTCAAAAGGAACCTATTGATCTCAAACAATTTGTGTAGAATAGGGTGGCTAAAATTCAAGAAAACTCTAGTCCTGAACAGTGGTGTCATATCTGCTCTGAACATAATCCGGCTGATAAACTTTCACGAGGTATGGATCCAGATAAACTCATTGATTGTGACTTGTGGTGGCGTGGACCCATTTTTCATAATAACACTGACTACCACCAAAATTCAGTAATAATACCAGAAGCTAATGAAGAGTTCAAAAAAGAGCTCAAAACAAAATCAAATCCTTTTAATGAAGTTAGTGTAATGAACTGTAATGTTACAGATAACTATTTTGTTAATGACTTAATTAATCTTAGTAATAATTATATAACTATTTTACGTATTCTTAGTTATATTTTCAGATTTGTCATGAATGCAAGTCATCAGTGCATCCCATGTTTTAAAGCTAAACCAGTTATTGCAAATCAATAGACCATATTCTCCCTTTTGGTTCGAGGCTATAAAAATTCGTCTGCTTGGGAATAACATTCATAACCGCGCCATTGAAAAGCATTGTGGTTTGAAAATTTGTGCTTGTATTTTATTTTTATATGAAGTTTTAGACTTTTTCAGGGACAGGTATGAGTTATACATGAATTCTTTTCTCTATTTTAAAGCAATTGCATGCACATTCTTCATTTTATTTATAAAATAAAATTTTTAAATTTTAATTAATAAGTATATATGGATTTTAATTAGTATGTATATAAGTATTTATTGAAAATAATTCGTACAGAATAAATCAGCAGTATTTTACGCATCCATTTATCTGTATTTGTGCTGCATCAAATGGCACGATACCGAAACAAACGCGCTAGCCGCTATTTTTACACCACGTGATTCCCACTGTGACGTCACGAGAATACTGTCCATTGATGGGCGATTTGCCCAGGGATAGAGTCCAATTGGACTACTGCTTTAATATTTCGGGAGTAGATCTGTGTGGCCCATTTATGGTCAAAGTGGGGTATGCAAGTAGAACTATCTTGCAAAAAATTTATATCTGTATTTTTGTTTGTTTTGTATTTAAATCTGTACATATGGAAATTGTTTCAAGCTTAACCTCCGAATCATTTATTGCTGCATTAAAAAGATTCATTGCACGCAGAGGTAAATGTGCCAAATTGTATTCGGATAATGCGAAAAATTTTATTTGTGCAAATAAGATTCTTAAGGCTTTTTATGTGTTAGTAAAAAAACCTGATGAAAAATTAGCAGCATATTTATCCACGGAAGGCATTGAGTGGAAATTTATCCCTCCCAGGGCACCCAATTTCGGGGATCTTTGGGAGGCCGCTATAAAATCATTTAAGTATCACTTTAAGAGAGTTCTCGGAGGTGCTAATCTCACGTATGAGGAACTTCTTACTGTAGTCCTACAAATTGAGGGAATTCTAAATTCCAGGCCTTTGAGTCCATTATAAGATGATGAGAATGATTTTGGAGTCTTAACTCCGGCTCATTTTCTGATAAACAGGCCGTTAAATTCCATTATTGAGCCTGATCTAACCAATATAAGAGAAAATCGCCTCAAAAAACGGCAAAGAATAACTAAAATTCTACAATTTTTTTGGCGTAAATGGCATTATAATTATTTAAGTGAATTACAATAAAGGGGTAAATGGACATTTGAAAAAGGTAATGTAAAAATCGGAGATTTAGTGGTGTTAGTAGAAGAGAATTTACCGACAAATAAGTGACCATTAGGCAGAATTATTGAGGTGTATTACGGTAACGATAACAAAATTCGAGTAGTTAAAGTAAACACTCAAAATGGAACCTTTTAAAAGGTCGATAAGTAAATTATGTGTTTTACCCATGCCTGATGCCAATGACAGTTAAAAAAAAAAAAAAGTAATTGTGTATATATTTGTGTTGTATTGATATTTTTTCAAAGGATTATATTTAAATTAACGTATATAGTGAATTTTTGTATTAATTTGTGCAATTTAGAGTACTTGGTAAAAATTGTTATTGAATGTTATAAACATGTCAATGGGGACCGGTATGTTCCATGTAGCGAGACATGCCGCGCCACCTATAATTAAAATTACAGTGACTATAATCTGAAGTGAACTGAACTAAGCTTTGAGTATTGTGTTGTGATGTGAGTGTGGGAGAAAGTGGCGGTGCGCTGCTTCTGTGTTAAATAAATTCTTATATTAAGTAACCAGCGCCTTTAAATAATTTGTGTTAAAGTGTGAGTTATTAAACAAATACTATAACTAAAAATGTGCTAAATAATCTAAACTTCAATAAATTTTATTCACACAACTTAAAACCCACTGTCTCCACCACAATGAAACTATAATAAACTTCCGATTATCCGTCTCTCACGGGATCGACGGTGTGGTGGATACTAGAAAGACAGTACAACACCGTTAATAAAATTACATTTTTATATGTTAATTTATAAATAAAATAATCAATTAAATTTAAAAAATAAAAAAAAACCCGACTGCGTATAAAGCGAACTAATTAATTATTTCTCATCAATGTGAAACTATTTTTTCAATTCCTACTATTAGCTCACACTCTTGCTATATATATCTTGTTCAAATTTTCAATCGTTAATAAAATACTTATTATTCATCCAATCAAGCCCAAATAATTATTTTTTAACTTGTAGTGATTGGCACTTGTTAATCCAGTTTTTTTTTCAAATACTAATTCATTAATTAAATTAAATTAATTAATTTTGAATAATCAAGAGAGCCCTCTACTTGATCAAAGTTTTATAAGACCGAGAGAGCCCTCTTCTTGATCAAGGCATTTTAAGTAAAAGAAGAAAGAAGAATGGGAGAAAAAAATTTCTCTTATTGACCTAAGTAGGAATTGACATATTTTTTTTTTATATTACTTGTTTATATTACTTACCTATTTTTTTAGGGTTCCGTACTTAAAAAGTAAAAACGGAACCATTATAAGATCACTCCTGTGTCTGTCTGTCTGTCACAGCCCATTTACTCGCAAACTATGCAACGCGGAAAGTTCAAATTGGGGGAAGTAACAAAGACTTACATATTTACAGATAATAAATATTCATAAATATATTTCGTAAAAACGTATAGGGTATTAAGTTACTTGAAAAAAAATCTTTTCTTTGTATATCATATGGGGTATCGTGTGAAAGCTTTCGTAACGCTGAAATCAAAAATAAATTTCATTTAATTTTAGGTATTATATTTTCAAAGTTATGGTGGAAAATGTAATGCAAAAATATGTTCCACCCCACATCTAATTCCGAATCTATTGAAACTAAAATTCTGAAAAAATTAGAGGTAGTAGACATTAATTTAAACCTTGCAGGAAAATTATAGCGATTACCTTAGGTCACATAGTTTTTGAGAAAATTGCATTTTTCCGTTACACTCAAATTTCGATTTACGGGCTTCAGCAAAAGTGTTGAGCAGAGCTTCAGGTACCTATCGTAACAGAAGTATAAAAGCATTGTTGATCATGAATTTCGGAAAAAATCGTCGGTAATTAGCCGAGATATTAACCCTTAAAGACACGGACGGTTTCGACATACATTATGACAAGGACGGCATACTCTATGCTACATCGGCTTAAAAGCCAATGTAGCATAACAAAGCCTAGATAACAAATTTTAAGGATATATTTATATCCCAACAAAAAGTTTTCGGTAAAAAAAAAAGGCGCCAAGTTCTCCTTAATGTTTTGGCCGGGATGACAGGGATGATCGCTCCGGGAACCCAGCTTTCGCTTTAGAGTATGTTTCGGCCAGAAAAAGTAGTGATATCTGAAGTTCGCAGAAGTTAAAAGCCAAACATCACAAATCTTTCATTGAAAAAGACTTCCTGCGACTTGGCCGTTAATGCCTTCTACAACATTTGAAAATTAATGATTAAAAATTACGCATTTATGAATTATTTAAATATTAAAAGTAATATTAAGATGCAAAGAGACAAATTCACATAAAGACATTATAAGTAAATGATTTCTAATAAATACTATTCAGTTACAACAAACATTATTTTTAATTACAGATCATTTAGTCCACTTGTGGTTTAATTGCCATTTTGTACGATCTAAAGCTAAACTCATTAACGTAAAACCCAAGAAATAAAACAAAATTTACTTACTTCAAATCTCACAATATGTTATATTATATTTTATTGTATAATATTGAAATCTTGTGCATTGACGAAAGAGATTTTATTCGTTCGAACATTTATTATAGTTTGTTTGCAGACATTAAGAGGTATTCGATTTATAAACTGTTAAAAGCTGATACTAATTATGTTTTAGCAATTAGGGATATTATCTTCTGAATACAAGTGTTTTGTTATTTTTAACTTCTAAGCATTTAAATAGATTGAAGTGGTTTAAATGCATTTTTTAAATGTGTATTTTATTTCTGTACTTTGTGCCACAAAATGCCTAAAATAATCAAAAAATGTTGTTGGCATGTAGCTCATTTGTACATAACTTTAAAATTTGAAAAAACCCTCTCGAAGCATTAACGGCCAAGTCGCAGGAAGCCTTTTTCAATGAAAGATTTGGGATGTTTGGCTTTTAACTTCTGCGAACTTCAGATATCACTACTTTTTCTGGCCGAAACATACTCTATAGCGAAAGCTGGGTTCCCGGAGCGATCATCCCTGTCATCCCGGCCGAAACATTAAGGAGAACTTGGCGCTTTTTTTTTTTTTTTTACCGAAAACTTTTTGTTGGGATATCACTACTTTTTGTATGTTTTTTCAAGTTTGTTTTTCTAAACTATATTAATGTATAAAAAAACTTAAATTTCGGTACTTTTATGTTAGCCGGGAGCAAATCTCCCCATTAGCATTTTGTTTTTTCGGCAATAGCAGTTTTCATTTTTCACATGTGAAAAGTTAGAAATAATGCTTTGATTTTCCAATAAAATATTTTGATTTATGTTATTATTTCTTATTTATTCATTTATTTATTTCTATGTTAAATATTTTATTAAATAAAATGAGGGAAATGCATCTATTTTGAATGAGATGACTGAAAAGTTTATATTTTTAAATGAAATGAATGCAATATGAACAATGGAGTTGGGAGAAGTATTTGGCGATTTGCCACTTGCGCCCGGCTAACTTAAAAATTCCTAAATTTATTTTATTGACCTTTACAAATTTATACTTTATTTCTTTTTAAATTAAAGTACTAGCCGCCTCTAGCAAGCAGTATTTACTCTATTAATTGCATGTTAAACGTTGCATCATGTTACTGTTATTCATAATTTAATTTAATTGCTCATTCTTTCGCCAAGTCGGAAGCTTTTGATAGAGAAATCAAGAACTCTTTACGATCATGGAAGCACATCATATATTTTGTGCTGTTATGTATTCAGTGTTCTCGCTGGCTTTTGCCCAACATTAGCGATTTGGCGAATAAGAAATTAAAAACAGTAGCCAAATGAACAAAAATGTTAGCAAAATAGATTCGGCTTGAAACACTGAAAAATCTATCTTTAATCATTTATTGTATCCCTTTTTTTCAATATGTTCTAAAATAACCTATGTTTTGGTAATTGCTTATACAACAGAAATTCAAGTATCCGCTACCGAAACTGTTAAAATAAGTACATTCTAAATGTCTCCTAAATGTGTAAATGTTTCAGACATTCTTTTAGCTGTCTAAATAAAAATTAAATAGAGCAATCTTTGATTTACCGTTGTGAAAATATACATAAAACATGTCTATGAGATTTCGACTCTTAACCGATTGAAAAAAATTCACCGGCCAATGATACTTTGCATACATTTAATAAATAGTATGGTAAATGGCTAATTTCAAAACCGCATTCCAGCAAAAATTTTCTCTATTTAGCGCTTAATGCGAGTAATTTTGTTTACGTTTTTACTGCCGCGACGCTGGAGCATAGATGGTGATTAACTGACAATAGAGAAATACCTATCGCATAATCCTTTATGTGTCTTTGCCTGTTGTTAAACTAAATTGGTGTTGTGTCATAATCTCTGTATAGAGAGCAATGTAAATGGCGCGGTGTGATTGAACATGTAAAACGACATCAATCGTTCAGTAACGCTTCTAAGAATCACGACTCTATTGGCACACCACATATCCAAACACACAAGCTGAGCACTCGCAATTTGGCGAATTTGACTGTTGATTTACTCGCCAAATGAAGAATTTTGTCGCGATTTGGCGCAAAGGCGAGCGGCAGCGAGAACACTGTATGTATTTCATCTTTCGTGACAAATATCCCTTAACTCACTTATGCATGTTTCCTTATCAGTTACGATTCGTTCTCTAATGCGGAAATTTTAATCCTATTAAGAAATCTTTTCTAGTTGGGATCACTGCCAATTGTTGTATTTTAACTGATACGATTGGGTAGCCGATAAGAAAGTTATTTAAAGGCCCCTAGCTCGAATACCCGGGAGGACGGGGAAAGTCCCTCCGGCCATGAAGCGACCCAGCTCCGGGCTTTTCGCCCAGACTCCCCGACTAAACCGACGGAACCCCTCGCGGATCACGCCGGGAATCAGAGAGCCCAGACTAGCTGCCGTTAGCGACCCCTGGCGGGCACGGAAAGCTCCACCTAGACGGAATAGACTCCGCCTCGTTAGGGGGTTGGATGGAATGGAGTCCCGACCGCACCCAACGACTCGACTCCACCCGAAGACGGAGAAGCCACCGGAGGCCGGCAGAAGCCCGCCCACCACTACCTTACCTCAAGGTCATCGAGGGTACCATGGCACGAATGCCCCTGACCCCGTGCAGTGATCGACCGCTACCGTTAGTTGTGTTCGAAAGTTAGGTGCAGACACCTATAGGTCCTCGCCACTGGGCGAGGCAAACTCCAGTAGCGCATAGACACGCAGGACGTAGGTCGGACCAAGAGTTCCCCCGAGGCACGATGCGCCGCCGCGTTACCGGCGAGCCTCCGGCCCGGTTCCCTGCGGGAATAGTGTTCGATGGTGGACCTGCCGGCCGACCCCCTCCTAAGGGGCACGGCACGACGTGGAGCAACCAGACCCATACTGGCCTCCCCACGCGACCGCTCCCTGTTCAACGGGGGGCAATGCAAATCCTACCCACCTTAGGGTCGGCTCACAACTGCTTCAGCTGCGGTCCTTGGCGGGATGAGCCACCCGAGTCAAAAAGTAACACGGGCGCTGTCCGAAACCCTCGCCCTTCGGTTGCTCCGGGAGTCCCTGCATGGCGTTCCCGCGAGCCCCGTCGTCACTAGCGAGTAACCAAGGACTTTCCACTACAAAGCCCGCTCTCTCACCTCAGGCTTCCTCTTAGTCAATTGGTTGATGGGGTCCTATCGCTTTGGCCACCCTTTGCCCAGCGACACCGTCCGGCCCTAAGACCGGCCTGGGATCAGGCTATGGAACGTCGCTATCCGGCGTTACCCAGAGAACCTAGGCGCGCCGGGGGTACGTAAATCTTGCAAAACGCCCCATGCACAACGCTCCGCTACCCGTGGCCACCGGACTCTTGGCCTGTCGACCGCAAGTCTCTCGCGGAGGTAGCGATTCGTCCCCATCCGGCACCCTCGCATTCGTACACAACGAACTCGGCCGGGCTTCGGGTCTCCTCTCCCTCTCAAGGGATCGGTTCAAAACCACCCGGAGGGGCGGCCACTTATAATAATCATAAGGAGAACTGGCAGTTTCGGTGCTTTAATAGTTGCCGTAAATTCTCTTTATATAATACAGAAGTTTTAGAAGAGTAAAGATTATCAACATAGTCACAGTAAGTGTGATAACAGAACAATATAATAACAATAGCAGAGGTTTTGTGCAGTGACGAAACTATTGGTACTTTGGAAATATTCGTACGTTATACAATATAACTATTTAGATGATATGCGGAAAAATATAAATAGATGGCTCGTATTAATAATTAACTAATTGAAAAATAGCCACTAGTGTCAAATACTCGCAAAGCTTGGCGACATTTAGCGAAGTGTCACCAAACTTGGTAATATATCATGCCAATTCTCAAATTTGGCGACAAAAATGTTTTCTTTATTCTGACATCATAATGATGCATATGTATTATGTATTATACACATACTTATAATATGTATGATGCAAATGTATTACGTATTATATGCATATGTATTATATGTATGATGCATATGCATAAAGTTCATAGCATCACTAAAGCGCACTTAACGGAATAGTGTTCCATAAATAGTACGGATATTTACTATAGTTAGTGTTCCATAGTATTATTAGGGTTCCATAATAGTACGGCCAGATTAACCAGAGTGCTATTGCGATTGATTCGACATTTATAACAGGCCGGGAGGCGTCTGCACACAGCATCACATCATCTAGTTTACACCTGAAATTTTAGGATTAGTTAAAACTGGATTAGCATATTAAAATGCAACTGGCCTTTTAAGTCATATCTTGGTAGAAACCACCTGAAGACCTAATTTTAGTGGTTGACTGATAGGTTTACTATTGTATTTTCCTGCATCCAAAAGTATGGAAACATGGAGGAATGGGTGCAGGAAAACACAATGGAAAATCCACCAATTAACTGGTAAAATCGGGTCTGTAGATGGTTCCCACAAAGATATGGCTTGGCAGGCGAGTTACATTTTAATACGCTAATCGATTTTTAACTAATCCTAAAATTTCAGCCGTCAACTCGATGGAGTGATCATCTGTGCAGACGCCTCCCGGTCTTTAATAAAATTTGTTTTAAGGATGTAAAAGATAGTAAGATGGACAGATAAACTGAAAGATTTGCCTTATTAAGATTTTTGTAAAAGCATATAAAAATTCATTCAGCTTGAAATCATGTAACTCCTTTATAACTCAGGCTAATTTTCTGTAATCGGGTTTTGGCGACCAACATATCTTATCTATAACTATAATCTTTCTTTTACAGTTTAAAATTAACAATAAATTAACAGTAAGTAGGCTAATAATACAATATAATAACAGCAGCGGACTTCGGCCGCCGCATCTGTCGCACATCGTTAAAGACAGTTTATTAGTTACACATTTCATTTAATTAAAAGGAGATTTTTAAACTTTCATATCGAATTAGGATATTTTTCCACTATAGGGAACTTGGCATTTAAAAAAAAATCTTGGCGCAATTCGGACTTCAGAAACTGAGATATGTTGCCAAATGATATAAACAACTACGAAAACAAATCTGATAAACTTTTATGCTATTTACACATGTATTTATATACATATAAACATTTTATTTATACATGTATAAAATATTGTTTTATATATACAAATTATTTATGTTGGTATATAAAAATAAATAAACGGGTTCCTTAGATTAAATAAATTGTATACATATGGAAAAAATTGCTTGTGTATATGACACAGCAAATAGGTTGCCAGAAAATACGTTATTATCAAATTTATTTTCTCGTCAAGGCTATTTTCTCTATTTCGCCAAGGCTACTACATCGCAAACGTACCGAATTGCGGTTATATTTTGTTAAATGTTTTATTGTTTTAATATCGTAAATATATCATAACCTATACTGATTAAAATTTTTAGGTATATTCATTTTTTCTATTTAACAAACATCTTTGGAAAAGCATATACATAAAATTTATTCTGCTTGAAATTACGTGACCACTTCAAAACTCTGTAATCGAGTTTTGGCGACCAACAATGTGTTAAGGAACTGTTTACGGCCAAATCAACACCCCCTGTTTGAAGGGTTTAGAGGTGGAAATTCTGTGTTTTCAGATTTTTCTGGATAATTGTGTTACAAACCCGACTTGCTTGTGAAATTTCAAGATTCTACGACTTTTAGAAGTACATTAGTTATTTGATGATGCGAAGTGAGTCAGTGACAAAAAAGCAATTTTTCGGAATTTAATATTTCGAAAACTACTAAATATAGAAACATGAAATCGTGGAACCTTACTTCAGTTTGATCATACGAACATGTGTATAAAAGAAAAATTTCTATATCTCTCCCTAAAACGACGTTATGAAAGGGTGAAAAGTATGCCAAAATGGTTCAGGAAAATGTAGCTTACGGCTTGTGCGAACTTGGCGGACGCAGTGCCGTGCTCCCAGATAATGCAATGCCTAGTAGAAGTTTAAAAGCAATAAACGTCAAATGTTAAAAACAGACTAATTAAATGAGAAGTAATCACATAAATACAATGGGATTCGCGACTAGTTTCCATTGAGTGGCTCTCTCAATACACCTACTATGTTTTAAAGGTTAACTAAAAACCTATATGGAATAACAAATATACAGAATATCTATATTTGCTATTATTTAGGTTCTATATATCATTGAACTTTCATGGTATATACATTTATACTTTTCTAGTACACAGGGTGCAAAGGAAAGTCCCTTTAACCTGAAAATACTTGTGAACGGCGAGAGCTACAGCTGTGAAAGTGAGGGAACAGTATAGTAAAGCGACTACGCCCGATTTAATGAAAACGACAGCAGCGCCCCCTAGTGGAGAAATTTGGAAGATAGCCACTGCGAATCGAAAACGAAAAGAGATAGACCAAAACTTCCAGTTAGAAAGCTTTAGAGCATCAATTAATTAATAGAATAGGACATTCTAGAAAGACAGTACAAGACCGTTAATAAAATTACATTTTTATATGTTAATTTATAAATAAAAATAAACAATTAAATTTAAAAAAAAAAACCGACTGCGTAAAAAGCGAACTAATTAATTATTTCTCATTAATGTGAAACTATTTTTTCAATTCCTACTATTAGCTGACACTCTCGCTATATACAGGGTGATTCATAAAAGATGGGCAGAACTTTAAGGGGTTATAGTACACTTAAAGACAAATAATATTAAATAGGAGACTAAGGGTCCCAGACGTATTCCCAAGGAGATAGGGGGCATTAAAGTTTAGGGTCCGAAATTTCAAATGATTATAAAACATGGAAAAATTGGTCGATTCGTTTGCAGTTTTTGCAAAAAATTTTCTTTATGCCAGTACTTTCTTGAAATAAAATTTTAAAGTTCAATTTCAAAAAATGCCGATAGGGGGCGCTTTAGACTTTGGAGTAACAAACAACTATTTTTTAACGTTATTTTTTGTATTTCTTTAAAAGCTTAGACTTAAACTTAAATTTTGATCTAAAAATCTGAGTCCTAACGAGTAGTTAAGTAGCGTAAACTGAAATTTGAAATTTGAAACCCTTCTCCCCCCAGAACAAAAATCAGTTATTCCCGATCTTTGTGTCGTAGATTAGGCTCTAACTACTGCCGCGTTTTGCTAAAATTATTCTTTATGTCAGTATTTTCTTGAAAATAAATTTTAAAGAAAATTTTCAAAAAATTCCGATATAGGGCGCTTTAGACTTTGGAGTAACGAACAACTATTTTATACCGTTATTTTTTGTGTCTCATTAAATGCTTTCTAAAGCTTAGACTTAAATTTTCAGCCCAAAATCTGAATCGTTAGACGTGGTTAAGTTTCTGGGGAGAGGGGTTTGAAATTTCTACTCCTGAGCACAGTTCAGTTTACCATGTCCACACATTGTGTGCTGTGATACGAGGTAAAAAGACACAAATTAGGATTATGTTACCAAAGCATATTTATTAACATGTAATTACAATAAATGTTCAAAATTGTGACCACCAGAGGTTATGCACGCAGAACAACGGCGAAGAATGGAACGGCGAACATTCGCGAAAACATCAGGCTTTTCGAGCACTTCCCCTACAGCGGCGGAAAGTCTGGCGACCAGTTCCTCGGGGGATTCAATGGGTGTCTCATACATAAGAGCCTTCAATCGTCCCCAAAAAAAGAAATCGAGGGGTGAAAGATCTGGCGAGCGAGCAGGCCAAGCAACAGGACCACCTCGACCAATCCATCTGTTCGGAAATGTGATGTCCAGATAGTTGCGGACGTCTCGTACGTAATGGGCTGGCGCTCCATCGTGCTGGAACCACATGACCCGCCGGATGCGTGGAGGAACAACGTTTAACAGGTCTGGCAGCACATGTTGCAGAAATGTGAGGTATGTTTTACCGTTGAGGCGTTCAGGAAGAAGGTACGGTCCGATTAGGTGGTCTCCGAGGATTCCTGCCCAAACATTGATGGAAAAGCGTCTCTGATGAGCATGTGGATACATAGCATGTGGATTGACATCCGCCCATACATGTGCATTGTGGGTGTTAAATGTACCTTCACGTGTGAAGGTACATTCATCGGTGAAAATCACAGTTCGTCCAAAATGTGGATTTAGCGCGTTCTGCTGCAGAAACCAGCGGGCGAATTCAATACGATTTGGATAATCCCCTGGAGACAATTTCTGGACTCGTTGCACATGAAACGGGAGCAAATGTTCATCCTTCAGTACCCTCCAAGTCATGGACTGTGAGGTATCCACCTGCCTAGCCACTGTTCGTGTACTTGTACTTGGCTGCGCCGCTACTACATCCAGAATGGCTTCTGAAACAACTACTAATTCGTCCTTTTTTGCACGACCTGCATTCGACCGGGAAGCGAGAAATGATCCCGTTTCACACAACTGTCTGTGCAAGCGCTCGAAAGTTTTGCGGTTAGGCAACCACCTGTTGGGAAATCGCTCTCCGTACATTCGTTGTGCCTCTGCACCATTTCCATCTGCCGCTCCGTAAATTAAATGCATCTCAGCCTTTTCCTTATTCGTGAAGGGCACCATTTTCTGATTCATTACTACAGCGACTTACACTTGACTCACCGTTCAGTGGTTTTTATGCCTGAATCGTGTCGAAATTTTGCATACGTGTTCTTCTTCTTCCCCATTTGACATTTGCATACTTTCTGTTTCCTTCTTCACCCGGTGACTAGCGTCAGGAATGTAGCTTTAACGTTTGCATGAGCGACGTTTCCAACTGTGCCAGTGCCTTTATGAGTGAATTCCGACTATGCAGTCCTTGACGAAAGTTGTATTTTTGCCTCGTATCACAGCACAGAATCGTTGGGCATGGTTAAGTAGTGCAAACTGAACTATGTTCAGAAGTTGAAATTTGAACCCCCTCCCCTCGCTACTGAACCACGCCCAGCGATTCAGATTTTGAGCTGAAAATTTAAGTTTAAGTCTAAGCTTTAGAAAGCATTTAATGAGACACAAAAAATAACGGTATAAAATAGTTGTTCGTTACTCCACAGTCTAAAGCGCCCTCTATCGGAATTTTTTGAAAATTTTCTTTAAAATTTATTTTCAAGAAAATACTGACATAAAGAATAATTTTAGCAAAACGCGGCAGTAGTTAGAGCCTAATCTACGACACAAAGATCGGGAATAACTGATTTTTGTTCTCGGGGGAGAAGGGTTTCAAATTTCAAATTTCAGTTTATGCTACTTAACTACTCGTTAGGACTCAGATTTTTAGATCAAAATTTAAGTTTAAGTCTAAGCTTTCGAAATCATTTAAAGAAATACAAAAAATAACGTTAAAAAATAGTTGTTTGTTACTCCAAAGTCTAAAGCGCCCCCTATCGGCATTTTTTGAAATTGAACTTTAAAATTTTATTTCAAGAAAATACTGGCATAAAGAAAATTTTTTGCAAAAACCGCAAACGAATCGACCAATTTTTCCATGTTTTATAATCATTTGAAATTTCGGACCCTAAACTTTAATGCCCCCTATCTCCTTGGGAATACGTCTGGGACCCTTAGTCTCCTATTTAATATTATTTGTCTTTAAGTGTACTATAACCCCTTAAAGTTCTGCCCATCTTTTATGAATCACCCTGTATATCTTGTTCAAATTTTCAGTCGTTAATAAAATACTTATTATTCATCCAATCAAGCCCAAATAATTTTTTTTTTAACTTGTAGTGATTGGCACTTGTTAATCCAGTTTTTTTTCAAATACTAATTCATTAATTAAATTAATTAATTTTGAATAATAAAGAGAGCCAAGATCAAGAATAATGAAAGTTTTATGACACAGAGAGAGCCCTCTTCTTGATCAAGGCATTTTAAGTGCCACTCAAGAAGAAAGAAGAATGGGAGAAAAAAATTTCTCTTATTGACCTAAGTAGGAATTGACATAATTTTTTTTATATTACTTGTTTATATTACTTACCTATTTTTTTTAGCGTTCCGTACTTAAAAGTAGAAACGGAACCATTGTAAGATCACTCCTGTGTCTGTCTGTCTGTCACAACCCATTTACTCGCAAACTATGCAACGTGGAAAGTTCAAATTGGGGGAAGTAAGAAAGACTATTGACCCACATATTTACAGATTAATAAATATTCATAAATATATTTAGTAAAAACGTATAGGGGCTAATTAAGTTACTTGAAAAAAAATATTTTCTTTGTATACCATATGGGGTATCGTGTGAAAGCTTTCGTAACGCTGAAATCAAAAATATATTTCATTTAATTTTAGGTATTATATTTTCAAAGTTATGGTGGAAAATGTAATGCAAAAATATGTCCCCCCCCCCCCCCCATCTAATTCCGAATCTATTGAAACTAAAATTCTGAAAAAATTAGAGGTAGTAGACATTAATTTAAAACTTGCATAAGATAAATCTTCGGTTAAGAAGGATAAAAAGATAAATCTTCGCCTGTTTACCCAAAAATGTCCGAAATCGATGCACTCCATTTTCTGTAAACTTTTGAATGGAATAGTCAGAAGTATAAAGAAATACGCACAATTTATGCTATAAATACATACTTATCTCAATACATTTTGATAACATCACACACACACACACAAAAAAAAGACAAACTGCCTCACAGTGACAAAAAGTTAATATTCAGTATGTTCGAAAAGTTCGCCATTGCTCACGATACACGTTTGTATTCGTGAGAGTATTTCTGCATGCACATTTCTCAGCATAGAACGTCTATTGCAAGCTTCTTCAATACGACGACATAGATTTAAACCTTTCAAGGGCGCTGGCTAGGCGGTCTAGCCACCTATTCTTTATTCCAAAATTGACAAATGGCACCAAGAATATTTTAATAAAATTTTGCTTTTGTAATGAAAGTGCAAATTAGCGGGGTTTTGTTTTCTGCGAAATTCGTTTGAATATTCTGGTGTCAGTCAATTATTTCATTAGTTTACGAACAGAATTCTTCTGGCCCCGAAAGGGTTATTCTAAAATTTTAAATGCATAAGAAATTAAATCTTTACAGACATTACAGCACAGTACAACGTCACAATTTGCAATTGTGCACTGCTACATTTCCGGTATGTGAATAGGCAAAGTAGAATCGTCGCTCATCGATTTCGAACATTTTTGGGTATGCAGGCGACGATTTATCTTATCCCTGTGAACCAAATGTCGTTTCATACTAATTAACTAATGCTCTAGAACTTTCTAATGGGAAAATTTGCTCTACCACTTTTTGTTTTCGAATTGCAATGGCGATCTTCCAAATTTCGCCACGGGTGCTGCTGTCGTTTGCATTAGGTCGGACGTAGTCACTTTACTGTACCGTTACCTCAATTGTATAGCTGTAGCTCTCTCTGTTCGCAAGTATTTTCAGGTTAAAGGGACTTTGCACCCTGTATACTATACAGCTATACCCAACCGTACGTTGTATAGTTTTTACAAAGTCTTATTATTCTTTTAGCAACGGTATTTTTTAATAATACACTTACTAATTCATATATTATTGTACGGAACCCTCTATGCGCGAGTAATACTCGCACTTGACCGTTTATTATTTACTTGTATTGATGACTTTTAAGTTGTGTTTAATTGTTAGTTCCTATTTATAAACACTGTTTTGATGAGGTCTGTAGATGTCTATGATAATTAGAGTTGAAGTAAAGCTAGAGATCCTACCTACACAACTTCCAGGTTGTGTAATATTTAAACGTAGCTTGTGACTGTAAAATAGTCAACCTCGTGCGTAAAATATTTTTTCGTATCTACCGCTATTTTGTATTTTACGGCCGCCATTTTGAATTTATAAAAACAAAACCTAGCCTATAGCGATTGGGTCGTTAAGTCAAATTGATAGAGACCTCATTCATTAAAATGCATCCAACCGTTTGGAAGTTTCGAGGGTATAAAGAAATCCACTTACCCAGATACGCGTGAAACACATAACCTTTCTTTTCAGTCGTGTAATAATTAAAAGATATTCTTATTTGTTACGTACTTTCATAATGATAATAAGAATGGTCAGTTTCAAAACTCGCCTTATCCAAAAAATCATATTTTGGGAAATCCCGAAAAACCTCGAACTGCGTCCATTAGTTTTCATTGTAAACCAAGATTTTACAATGCCAGAAATACGTGGTAAAACTGTTTTTTATCATACTGTTGTATTTTTTCGTTGCAAGTTTACGAATAGAATAGATTGATTGAGAAAACACGATTTTCTAAATTTCGGATAAGGCGAGTTTTGAAACTCACGTTCTCATTTATAGTACCTATTTTCATCCAAAGTAACCTATTATACATTTTTGCTTGCGTTTTGCTTGTAATTATACGTCAGCATGATAACGAATTCTACGTCACAAAGTACTTGCGTTGTATCTGCTTCCTCTTGCATCTCAAACCAAGTAATGCATTTAGATATATATTATATTATTTGTTATAATATAATGTAATAATATATAACAAAGTAGATATGACTGCATGACTGACTACTGGATGATCATTCCCCATCCCCAGTTCATCTATTCATCTTCTTCAGGATTCTCTAAATTCAAAACGTTTTGGATAATTTCGTCATATGTTTATTTTCCATAACCAATATCATTCGTGTCATAATTAAGGCAGTACTTTTTTTTTATCAGCGAGAAATATTTTCTAAATGCTGTTTCAGGCAACCATTTACTCAAAATAGTGTCATCTCACTCGAGTTTATGTGCATCTGAATTTTCGTTGTTCGTTTCTGATTTTTTTTTTAAGAAGGGGAGATGGTTAACCTAGGGTGTCGGTTGATAGAGTGACAGGTAATCGGAAGTTTACTTTATTTAGAAAAACTTCGAAATTCTATTTCAATTTTTTCTTGACCTCGCATTTTTCGAGCAAAACTCATTGACGACATAAAAAATCCCAATCGATAACTGATAATCTGCTATTTGTTTGGCAAAAACTGAGTATTTTTATACGTCAAAATAAAGTTCAAAAATTGTACTCTTGCTTAAAAACAATTTCGAAGCTGCTTCGATGAATCCACAAACTCGCAGCATACATCCTGAGATAAAAATTAAAAAGTATAAATAATTTTACTTTTAAAAAAATTTCTGAAAATACGCTAGAACATAACACACTAGAATACATAGAATACAGTAGAATACTAGGAACACAGTATACTCTGTCTAAGGCGGAATCGATCGGGACCAAGAAAATGTTCCGCAGTAGACAATATTCCGCCTTAGAAAAATTTTACTGTATGTCTATGGATTCACAGGGACTTGAAAATACATTGGATCATATTTTGTTTAATTCAATTTCGAATTTCTATATAAATACTTATTTTACCCGCTCCATCTTTATTTAATTTGCTTTATTATTAACAGGATTTACTTTTTATTCAAAATTGTTTTCACTTTACGTGGATGAATATGACTGACATTATGGCAATAGATAACATTTTCACATTTTCTGGAAGATAAGATGACCTTCACATTAACAGGCAGGCATCCGAGTTTTTTCGCAAGTTAAGAATGTCTTATCGTATTTTTAGTCCTCCTGCCAATACCTCGTCCCGAGCTACGAGCAAAAGTCGTTTTGCATCCACACATTGCCGGTTTTCCGCTCTTTTAGTCAGTCACTTCGCATTCTATGCAGTTTTCGCGTACGGTTGAATGCGGTGTGTTTTTATTCTATTACTGATTATTTCCAGCATCTTGCTTTACGCAAATTTTTTTGGCAAATGTGTGGAGTGATATAATGTTTCAGCTCTTTGTATATATTTTGTGGTTGTGGTAAAAGGTGCGACTCTGTTTTTCATTTAAAAGATTGTATAAATTTTCACCATTTAAGCAACATGTTGTTACTATTTGAGAGAGTGTCTATGTTAGCTACCTTGTTTCTATATATTTAATGACTTTTAAGTTTTTCGACGACGATGCCTGCTTTTGGGATTTTAAATAAAATTATGAAAAGTTCAACGTTTCTTCAATTTTTAATCAGCTGGTAATAACGTCTTTCACTGTGTTTTTACTCTGCTCTGGCTTGAATTCGAGATGTTTAACCTCGACGAATTGTTTCACACATATGACGAGATTTAAATTCTGGCGAAAATTTCGTAGAATTTACTCTTATCTCTCATGGCATGAACCTTTTGATACTCGATGAAGATGAAATTGTCCTACCATATACAGAATGAGTCACATATGGTGCGGTGTTAAAAATCTGTTTTTTTTTAAGTACAATTTCAGTACTTCAGAGAATAATTTTTCTGACGAAAGTTTGGAAATATTTCCGAAAATAGTTTAAGGGATTTAGGAATATATTTGACAGATAAGCAAAAACTGTTAAATTTGTCATTTTGAGTGAGGCTTTATTTTTATTTTAATGAAAAGAAAAATCAATATTTTGCTAGAACAGTTTCATTACATTTTTAATTTTTATTGCAACATAAAAAAAATCCCTGCCGGCCCGGCCTACAGGCAGAGGTAGATTTCGAAGTCAAATATACCAATTTCACAAAAAAAAAAACTAAATCATGATTATAGATAAATCCACTTTAACAATTTTATCTGTCCGCTCTTGACGAGTTTTTATTTCATTTTCATATAATAGCTGGTTTTATCAGAATCATGTTAGGGCGGTATTCAAAAAAATACTTTTCCATGCTCAACAACTCGAAATTTTCTGGCATAATTCCAGATTCATTTTTAATTAAAAAAAATATGAAACTTGCTGACGTGATTTTTGAAGAGATTTATAAGCGACCTGTGTTTTTATTTTTTGTTCAATTAATTAAAACTTGATATATAAACAATTATTTTCTCAGAAGGACAATATTTTTCGTTTCTAACACAATCGCTTCGGGAAATTCCGTTCAAAATGCCCACTTTGACATAATTTTTTGAAATATATTCTGCCTCTATCTAAAAATCTATTATTACGGTACATTATATAGTTTCTGAATAAGCGAATCTACCAATTAAATGCGTTTGAGAGCAAAAATGAATTTAAAAACCAGTCAGAAAATAAGCAGTTTGGATTTAAGCGCATCCTTAATACAATGATTTTTCCAACACAATCCGCTTCGGTAAATTCGGTTCAAAATGCCCTTTTTAACAGCATTTAAAAAAATATATTCTGCCCCTATCAGAAAATCGACATTACGGTACATTATATAGTTTCTGAGTAAGAAAACGTACCAATTGGAAGCCTTTGAGAGCAAAAATGAATTGTAAAATGAGTCAGAAAATAAGCAGTTTGGATTTGAAAACACCCTTACTAAGATCATTTTTTACTTCAACCGGTATGTATTTTTAATTTGTTTTTGCTCTAAGAATTGATCCTATCCAAAACTCGTCTATATAGATGTTGTAGACAATATTAAGAAGATATATGATAAATTCATGGGGATTTTATATCTTTTGAATTGACGGAGTTATGGATTTTTTTCTTCTTCAAACCACCTTTTTGTTTTCGTTTTTAATTTTTTTTTGCGGTACGAATTGGTCCTATTAAAAACTTGTGAATATAAAAGTTGTAGATAATGTTAAGGAGATTCATGATAAAATTAATTGGATTTGATATCTTGAGAATTGACGAAGTTATGGATTTTTTTCTTCTTCAAACGCCCTTTTTGTTTTCGTTTTTAATTTTTTTTTGCGGTACGAATTGTTCCTATCAAAAACTTGTGAATATAAAAGTTTTAGATAATGTTAAGGAAATTTATAATAAAATTAATTGAATTTGATATCTTGAGAATTGACGAAGTTATGAATTTTTTTGTCCCAAAAACCCTATTTTTTGCGCCCCTTGAGCCCATTTTTAACTTTATCAAAAATCTGTGATACATAAATTTTTGGCCCTATTTTTAGAAGTAATAAAAACTTTAAACTGATTTGATATATACAAAAATTAAGAAGTTATGGGGGGTTTTCTGTTTTCACAAAACCCCTCCCTATTTCCCTCCCCTTGGTCCGATTTTGCCCATTAACGAACTTGACCGAGATTTTATGCCCATTGATTTTATGTATCAGTTTGGAAGATATTGGTGCAGAATTACGAAAGTTATCGTGTCCAGAAGAAAGTGATATATATAGATAGATAGATAGATAGATATATATATATATAAAGTTTTTTACTGAGGGTGGTTTTGGGTTCTAGGGGTCATGATCGGTGTAGATCTGCAAAAATTTTTCAGAAATTCCAACATAGGAACGATCCCAATAGGTAGTATTTCATACGAAATCTACCTAATATCGATATATCCTACAGCTTTGAGTAAGATGTATTATTAAATTAGTCAAAATATAACTAAGTAATGTTTCCCTTTTGTAATTGCAGTTGATTTTAAATTCTATGCGTAAAACAAAAGTACATTAATTCATCAAAATATTTTTAAAAAAAAAGTATTTTTAGTCACTTACATTTATATTTGAAAATAATATCTAATTAAAGTTAAAAAGCCCTAACATGATTTTTCAGGATGCTAATATTATAAATCTTAGACCAAAAACAAGCCCTACCTTAAAAATAAGACGGTCTCACTTATTATAAATCGAGGCTAACTAAAAACACAGGCTACAGCGGTGCATCCCAAGTGTATTTTTTTAAAGTCCGCTGGAGTCACGTGATCATCAAATGCAGCAATCCAAGTGTACGAAAAGAACATCACGTCACAGTAGCGGTCTGTGTGTATATATATATATAAAAAAAAAAAAAAAAAAAAAAAAAAAAAGACGTAGGATGCACCGCGGTAGCCTGTCTTTTTCGTTAACCTCGTTATAGATGTCATAGATGCTACAGATCTTATTATGGATATTAAAATACCATATAATACCATTGAAATACCATATCTAATAATTTACAAATTCTTAAAATATAAACTACACATTTAAAACTAGTCGGATATGACAATCTCAAAATTTTCTTCATCTCATACATGTTAAATACTTCATATTTCACAGTACAGTGAAAAAAATATATATATTCATATTTCATAATACAGTGCCAAAATTAAATGGCAATCTATTCGCATCACGAGGATTCGAAAGATATGAATTTCCGTGCATTAGTTCTTGAAATGAGACTATCGCTAAAATCCGTAAATCATGCAAAATGCAGCATATCAGCGCCACTGGTTAATTGATTTGCACCAAAATCTAATCATAAACAACTTTATGTTATCTTCTAATTGAATGTGAAATTTGATGAAAATCCGTGCATTAGTTTTTGAGATAGAGCTATTGCGGAAATCGTAAAAAAAATCACATAGCAGCGTCACCTGTTAAGCGATTTACACCAAAAAACTAATTATGACCAATTTATACTAGGGACTAACTAAATCTGAAGCTTGATGAAATTTCATGCATTATTTCTGGAGATACAGCTATTGCGGAAATCGTGAAAAATGGAACGCAGCAGCGGCACCTGTTGGTCGATTTGCACCAAAACCTAAACAGCACTAATTTATATCGGGGACTAACTGAATCTGAATATTAATGAAAATTCCTGCATTAGTTCTTCAGATAGCGCTATTGCGATAATCCTGAATAGTGCAGCATAGCAGTGCCACCTGTTGTGTAATTTTCACCAAAAAGTAATCACCACCAAAGTATATCAAGGATTAACTGAATCTGAAATTTTATGAATTCCCGTACATTAGTTCTTGAGATATAGCCATTGCTTGATTGTGAACTATGCAGCACAACAGCGTCACCTGTTGGACGATCTACACAAAAAGTAATCAGAACCAGTTTATATCAAGTTCTAATTGAATCTAAAGTTTTGTGAAATTCCGTGCATTAGTTCTTGAGATAGAGTGCCCACAAAATTTTTGTCACATACAGACTCACAGACTGACAGGCAGACATTTTCTAAAAACCATAAAATCGTGTTCAGAACCTTCTAAAACGTATAAATCCATCGAAAACCGGAAGTCGAAATTTTTCATGAATACAATACTTTCTTCTTGTAAAGATAGAAGAAAGTAATAGTAAAAACCCCTACAGTTTCAAGCAAGCATAAGTTTAATTTGAAGACATAATAGCATTGTTTAAAAAGCAGTAAAATGTAAAAAAGCTGTCCACATGTGACATGGAATGGTCCCTATGAGTGTTTGAAAAAATAACCAGTATTCAGAAAAAAAAATTGTACTTATATAACAGCGAGTGGACTGGTAAACACTTTACTTCCTATGTAATCACATGCCAAAAAACATTTACAAAAACCTAAATTTTCAGTGAGGGAAAACATATAGTGGTTATATTAAAAGCAAAAACAATTTAATAAAGGATCATTCGAAGTTATGCGAGAAACATTTCTACATCACAAAGTGTATTAAGTCGTTAATTTATAACCATAAAAAAATATTGTTTTTAAACCATAAACATAGAATCATTAAATGTACTATGAAAACATTATATTCCACGAGCCAGCAACATATTTTGATGACCAAGTTCCTCTCGGCCGACAATTTGTAAAATGCTTCAGAGAGTTGCATCATGAAGCTCTGTGAACTTCAGCTGCGGTTCCGTGGGTGGGTTGAGCAGCGGTAGCCTTCCACGCACGTAAAAAAAAAAAAAAAAAAATCATTTCCTCCCGGTTGAAAATTTGTCAAATTATAGCTAAACCAATATCTTGAAGAAAGAAGAAAGTCAGCTGATTATAAAGTGGTGGTTACTATGTCAGCTGGTCACACGAACATTAAAAAAATATACAGGGTGCAAAGAAAACTCTCTTTAACATGAAAATACTTGCGAACGGACACAGCTACAGCTGTGGAAGCGAGGTAACAGTATAGTAAAGTGATTACGCCCGATTTAATGCAAACAACGGCAGCGCCCCCTAGTGACGAAATTTGGAAGATAGCCGTTGCAAATCGAAAACGAAGAGAGATAGAGCAAAATTTCCAGTTAGAAAGTTTTAGAACATCAATTAATTAGTACGAAACGACATTTGGTTTACATGGATAAGATAAATCTTCGCCTGCATACCCAAAAATGTCCGAAATCGATGCACTCTATTTTTTGTAAACGTTTGAATGGAATAGCCAGAAGTATGAAGAAATACGCACAATTTGTGGTATAAATACGTGCTTATCTCAATACATTTTGATAACATTACACAAAAAAACAAAAAAGACAAACTGTTTCACAGTGATAAAATGTTAATGTTCAGTATGTTCAAAAAGTTCGCCATTGCTCACGATACAAGTTTGTATTCGTGAGAGTAATTCTACATGCCACATTTCTCAGCATGGAACGTCTATTGCTAGCCTCTTCAATACGACGACATAGATTTAACCCTTTAAAGGGCGGTGGTTAGACGGTCTAGCCACCTAATTTTAATTCCAAAACTGACAAATGACAGCAAGAATATTTTAATAAAATTTTGCTTTTGTAATGAAAATGAAAATTAGCGGGTTTTTATTTTCTAAGAAATTCGTTTGAATATTCTGGTGTAAGGAAATCATTTCATCAGTTTACGAACAGAATTCTTCTGCCCCTGAATGGGTTAATCTAAAATTTTAAATGCATTGGAAATTAAATTTTTACAGACGTTACAAATGAAAATTAGCGGGTTTTTATTTTCTAAGAAATTCGTTTGAATATTCTGGTGTAAGGAAATCATTTCATCAGTTTACGAACAGAATTCTTCTGCCCCTTCAGCACAGCACAACGTCACAATCTGAAATTGTGCACTGCTACATTTACGGAATGTGAATATGCAAAGTAGGATCGTCGCTCATCGATTTCGGACATTTTTGGGTATACAGGCGACGATTTATCTTATCCGTGTGAACCAAATGTCGTTTCGTAGTAATTAATTGATGCTCTAATTCTTTCTAACTGGAAATTTTCCTCTTTCTTTTCGTTTACGATTTTCAATAGCCATCTTCGAAATTTCTCCGCTAGGGGGCACCGCTGTTTGCATTAGGTAGAGCGTAGTCCCTTTACTATACCGTTATCTCACTTCCATAGCTGTAGCTCTCTCCATGCAAGTATTTTCAGGTTAAAGGGACTTTCCTTTGCACCCTGTATCTATTTTTCATGTTCGCGTGACCAGCTGACGTATCAACCACCACTTTATAATCAGCTGAATTTTTCTTCAAAATATTCGGTTAGCTATAACTTGACAAATTTTCAACCGGGACAAAATGACCATTTTTTTTTCCGATGACATTTAAATGATATGCATAGGTTGTTTGTACTTAAACTTCTTCAGTTCAGTATTTTTTAATGATTATTAATGTTATATTTCTTATGCCAGAATTCTTTGTGTACAATATTTACATTTGGCACCTTTAGTTTTTAACATACAAAAAATTCTATTATTTACATTTAACAGCTTTGCGAGGATCGTAATTTACAGAATTTTTAATCACCACTAATTCAGAAAAGAAATTTTTGTCTAATATAAATGCAGGAACTTTGCTAGTCAATAATGCAAAACTTTATATTCCAAATTAGCAATAGGAAAAATCAAAGATTCTGAGCAGCTTGTACATCAAGGTAAGTGTGATGCTTGTCGCATAGAGATTAAGAACTATTGTACAAAAATATAACTAAATATACCTACCGTAAAAAATATTCGAATTACTTTCATGAAAATAAAAGCAAAGGCAAGTTGCTACTGGAGTGGCATGTACGCTGTTTTCTGTTAAAGTACCAAGCTGTACCTACAAACGGCTTGACAAATATTAAATTAAAGACAAGTGTCCGGTTAAACTGATGGCATTGAGCTCATAGGCTATTCACACTAATTACATAGTATACTCTTATTTTTGTATCTATTCATAAATTAGAACTTACTTTTGAGCAAAATGGTAAGTAATCAGGTAAGCGTCTTATCAGAGTAAACCGGTATACCAAATATGAAGCAAATCATAAAATTTTGCATGAAAAACTCATTTATTGAAATTAAGTGTGGATTAGACCCCCCCCCCCGTTTCCCCCAGTATCTCTTAATATCTCTTCCCTCTCTTTATACTTTACAAATGATCCTCGAAATCTAATCAGGGAAGCGCCTTATCAGAATAAATCGGTGTACAAAATTTGAAGTAAATGGGATAATTCAGCATAAAAACCCATTGATTACTAATGACTGGATTAGCCCCCGTTGCTTTCTTTATAGTTAACCAATGAGCGCCGAAAACTAATCAGGGAAGAACCTTATCAGAATGAATCTATTTACAAAATTTGAAGCAATTCTGATATTTCTAAGAGTTATCGCGTTACGTACATACATAAGTACAGTCGTGGAAAAAAAAAAGTAAACACACTCCTCAACAAATTACCGTAGACAAAAGTGACTGGTACCGAATGATTGGAAATAAAGTCTACTTTTAAATGATGTATATAAAATTTTCTTAGGGGGCAATCTACATATTAAAACGAATCCAAACTTTATTTGTTTCAATGGCAATACCCAATTTTCACGAGATATTTCAAATCTTCGGTTCAAAATATGCCTAGACACCAAATTTCAAGTCATTTGAATAATAAGTTTTTGAATTATAAACTTTCAAAATTTAGTGCTTCTAATGTTAAATTACATTTTCATATTTTTATTTATATCTCCTGAAATTCTGCTCCTAAGGTGCTATTTTTTTTTTTTTTTTTTTTTTTTTTTTTTTTTTTTTTTGTAGCAATAATACTAATATAGCCAAACATAAATACGCTGAGTTTGTAATTTTTATAATTTTATGATATGAATTATGAAATTAATATTCGAAAAAATTATGAATTGCAACCTACAATTCTTTTGATGGATTTAGATTTATAAAGTCCTGCTTTATGGAAATCGAAAATTTCACATTTTTCTTCCAAGTAGTTTTCAAATTATGCTTAAAAAACGGCAAAATGATGATTTAAGGGCCGTCTATGATAGAAGTAAGTAATTTTTTACCGACTTCAAAAAGAAGGCGGTTATCATTTCGACCTGTATGTATGTTTTGGCCATGTTCACGCATAACTTTCTTAAATATGAACCGATTTTGATATTTTTTTTTGTTTGAAAGTGTAAGTCAACCATTTGGTCCCATTGCAATTTCATAAAAATCTGATGATTAGAACATTTAAAAAAAAATAAGAGCTTTAAAATTCAAATCCTTTTTTAAGCAGTCGCCCAATTTTTAGCACTCATCTTTCATACTGTTACTCTTACAGAGATACGAGATCTTTCAAAGTGCGCAACTTAGCTGGACAAAGGCCGAGATTCGCTGGATTTTTCGCTGGTAGTGAAACGAGATTGACCAATCAGAAGCTTGCAGTTTTGCGAATGCTGTTTGCAAAAATCCAGTCTTCTGATTCGTAGATCTTGTTTCGCTAAGAGTGAAACATCTATCTGGATCCCGGCCATTCTGTCATCCACCAAACCGGAAGGCCTACAAAGACACAAACTGATATTGAAAGTCAGTGTCGAAAAGTTGAAAATCAACCTTTAAAGTTTCTCATGTATCAGAGCACAAGTACAACGCCTAGAATAAATGGTGTGGAAATCTGCAATCCAAACAGCACTATAGAAATGTATCCCTTAAATGTGCAATGATGCTGTAATCCAATGAGCCGATCGCAGCGACATCTGCGTTATATTTTCAAATTTCAGTGTAAACATTGTATTGTAACAGCGTCTAGGCGAAATGGTCTTGGAGTTTTAGAAAATATCCCCAGAAGTCGCTCCGATCGAATCTTTGGATTTCAGCATCGTTTTACATTTAAGGGATACAATATTTTAATACTTTCTAAGTACTACTGCTACAGCGCCTAGAAGAAACAGTGTGGAAAACGGCTACAAAATTGTGCTAAAATATTGAATCCCATAAATGTACAACGATGCTGAATAACAAGATGTCGATCGTAGCGCCATCGTAGTGATTTAGAAACGATAGTCATTCTAAAAGAGACTCTTTAACCTATTCACGCCATTCCTTAACTAAATTAGCATATAACAGATTAAATATCTTATATTTATAGTTTCCGATATTTAACATTCCATAATTTTTGAAAACACAGGGTTTATATTGAAAAGAGCTACGAAATATCTCTCGTATCAGCATATTGCCGCTGAGCATTGTTGGAGATTTATGTTATACAAGTTTTTAGCACTTTTTAAAGCATTATAGGAATAGCCGTTTTCCACACTGTATCTTCTAGGCGCTGTACTACTGCTACAGAGTCTAGAATATATAGTGTGAAAAACGGCTATCACAGTAAAGCCGGGAACCCACATGCAGAAAAATACGACAGAATTGGACAGCGGAACGACAAATTGACCCCATATTTGCCGCGTACAAATGCGAAAACGCAGCGGAATTGAAGTTAAACATGTTTTAACTTTTTCCGTTTTCCGCGAAGGCATCTGTAGAAATCAGACATGTGCAGTAGTTAACGCGGAAGCACCAGCGAAAAACGCAAGTGCGATAGTCGGAAATTTGGCGTAGCAGAAAATTTGCCGCTGCAGATTTCCGTTGTATTTTTCCGCATGTGGGTTCCCGGCTTTATACTTAGAAAAGTGCTAAAATATTGGATCCCTTAAATGTCAAACGATGCTGAAATCAAATGAGTCGAACACAGCGACATCTTCAGGATATTTTCTATAACTCCAAGACGATTTGGTCTAGACGTTGTAATAATACGTTGATGTTTACTTTGAAATTTGAAAATATATCGCGATGTCGCTGCGATCGGCTCCCTGGATTTCAACATCATTGCACATTTAAGGGATACAATTTTTAGCGCTGTTTGAATAACATATTTCCACACTATGTATTCTAGACGTTGTACTACTGAGATAGTCAGTCAGTATGTTTCGGATATCTGAATCTGAGGAACCAATGAGAACGGCTCAGGATCGGAACCCAGTAGGTATTGTGAACATGCTTACAACATCTAGAGCTAGACAATATTACAGCATCAAGAATACATAGCGTGGAAATCTGCTGTCCAAACAGCTCTAAAAAGTTGTATTCCTTAAATGTGCAATGACGCTAAAATCAATGGTGCCGATTGCAGCGACACCTGCGATATATTTTCAGATATCAAAGTAAACATCGTATTATTACAGTGTCTAGACCAAATCGTCTTGGAGTTTTAGAAAATATCCTGCAGTTGCCGCTGTCATTGACTCATTGGATTTCAGCATCGTTTGACATTTAAGGGATCCAATATTTCAGCACTTTTTTAAGTATTACGGGGACAGCCGATTTCCACACTATATGTTCTAGACGCTGTAACCATAGAGAAGAGATAGGGGTGGAGTGTGCTTTCCGTAGAGAATTCCGTTGAAAAGCGGCATCAACATGACCGGCCCTACTCATGTAAAGGTTTCCATATTTCGCGCGTTATCACTTGCTTGGCAATTTGAAAGTTGTTGCCGGTCGTGAAAAAAAAAAAATGTAAAAATACTCAGCATCCGCATTATGCATGTAAAGTAGTGCAAAAATATAAACAAAGTAAAACAAAGCAACTTAAAATCTGTTTTAAATTAGTAAAAGAAGATTCTCACATTAATTTAACGATACGCTAATTTGTTTATTTTCATTTCACAAACATATGCTAGCCTTTGGCGGTAAAAGTCACGTGACTATTATAAACACGTGACTATTATGTTGGTTCAACTTTAGGATTACCAAATCACTCTCCACCCTATCTCTTCTCTATGGCTGTAACCAAATCGTCTTGGAGTTTTAAAAAATATCCTGCAGATGTCGCTGTGATCGACTCATTGGATTTCAGCATCATTTGACATTTAAGGGATCCAATATTTTAGCACTTTTTCAAGTATCACTACAGCGCCTAGAATACAGAGTGTGGAAATATGCTATCCAAACAGTGCTAAAAATTTGTATCCCTTAAATGTGCGACGATATTGCTAAAATTTCAAGTGTCGATCGCAGCGACATCTGCGGGATTTTCGTATTTCTAGTATTACATTGCAGAGACTAGCAATTTCTTGCAGTTGCAGAAAATATCCTGCAGATGTCGCTGCGATCTGCATATTGCATCAGCATCATTGCACATTTAAGGGATACAATATTTTAGGTTTTTTTTAAAGTATTTCAGGGATAGACGATTTCCACACTGTGTATTCTAGTCGCTATAGTATCACTGTGATAGCCGATTTCCACACTAGATATTCTAGACGCTGTAGTTATGTAATAGAAAATGCCTAGGTTTGCTATAGTTTGGACATAAGTTTCTCTTACATCACTTTGCCGCGCTCTGATGTGTAAACTTTATTGATGGATTGTCAGCTTTTCCACACCCAATTTCGATGTCCGTAGGTATCGATGTGGATCTTAGTTTACTGGATGCGGTAACTTTCCCAAGTGCGAGATTTTGTCTAGAAAAGATGCCGCATTCAGAAAAACCCAAATGTCTAAAACGATACTAACCGACATCGGAAGTTGTTATCAAAAAGCTTACAATTCAATAACAAAGTAGCTTTATGCATCAGAGTTCAGCTACAGCGTCTAGAATGCCTACATTGTTAAAAATATCGTGAAAAATTACCTCTGTTTTTAAAGGCTATCTATTTTCTGACCAATTAGAACGCTACATAAACACCTATCGAGCGTTCTCATTGGTCAGAAAATAGATAGCCTTTAAAAACAGAGGTAACCTTTCACGATATTTTTAACAGTGTAGTGTGGAAATATGCTATCCAAACAGTGCTAAAAATTCGTATCCCTTAAATGTGCGACGATACTGTTAAAATCCCAAGTGTCAATCGCAGCAACATCTGCGGGATTTTCGTATCCTCCCTTCTTATCAGTTAGAAGTTCTTTGGGTAAATTACCGGTATCACGTGACTTTTTTTATCCTCGAACACAGATTTGGAATAAAGTCCATTATCGCCACTCGTGTAATCAAACTTGTCCAAGGAATATCGCCAAGTTCTGGAATAGAAAATGTCTAGTTTTGCCGTAGTGTAGGCAAAAACGTATGTATAAACAGAGTCTGATCATTGTATGTCACCATTCTCAAATAGAGGCACCTTACTTGAGGAAACAACTGATGAAGATTACGGAAAAGAATAATATAGAATGGACTTTATTCCAAATCTGGGTTCGGGGCTGAAAAAAGTCACGTGATACTGGTAGTTTAACCAAATAACTTCTAACTGATAAGAAGGGAGGCTACTACTGCTTTCCATATGAACTGTTTCACTGGCTGGCGAGGGTTTTTCATGAGGTCTATGGAGCCTTCCGTTCATTACGCTGGAAGTTTTTACCTTGACCACGTGATCAAAACGTAGATGGAATATCCTCCATTATGGATCACATGTTTGGTTTTTTGAATAGATATATCTGACCTGTGTGCTTGGCGTCAAGCGTCCGCTTATAAGTCATTGTCAATATACAGGAAGAAGATAGCACAAGGAAATTTACAGCACCAGAGAATTACATCCGGGAGCTCCACAAAGAGTGTGCAACGGAGCCAGCGAGATTCGAACCCGCAGCCACCTACGTTCTCAAGCGATTAGCTGCGTGATGCCTTGACCACTCAGCCACGGTGGGCCCTGGACCACATTTTCAAACCTGACAAGTCTACAACTTTATGGATGCCAGCATTTTAGTACAGAAAATTTTGTTTTATTTGATAGACGAATTTTTGAAATTTAAAAGGACACACTCTAGAAAAATTACAAGTTCGCAAAAACGCAGGCTTCTGATTGGTCAATCTCATTTCGCTAACAGCGTAAAATATATCTCGGTCTTTGTCAATATACTTGAAGAGCCAATACAAATATTACTACCTAGTCTGCATTTTGCTTCTTGACAACGTCCCACAAAAAAATATTCTTGAATGTAGACCGTGGCTGAATGGTTAAGGCACCACACCACTAATCGCTTGAGAGCATAGTTGGGCTGTGGGTTCAACTCCCGCTGGCTCCGTTGCATACTCTTTGTGGAGCTCCCAGATGCAATTCTCTGGTGTTGTAAATCTCCTTGTGCTTTCTAGAACCCCCCTCCCCTCGTCAAAGCTCAAAGTCCTTGTGCTATTTCGTACTTGTATATTAAGGATGACTTATAAGCGGGCCACTTATGTCAAGCACATACGTCAGGTGTATGTGATCAATAAATAAATGAATGTAGACAGTTCTGAATACAATGTACTTGTTTCAAAAAATATCCTAAGTATTAAATGCTAATAAAATCAATACTTCTAATGAAATTATAAAGAATTTATTAAAAACTATTTGTTTAATAAATAATTTTTGTAAATTATAATTTATTTGACAAATAATTTACTTATTCAGCAGATGTTGAAATCTGGATAATTATGTGTTACGGTATGAATAACTAAAAAGTAGGAAATAAAATAATCTTTAAAAAAATATATTAACCGACTTCAAAAAACACGCTAAAAAGAACTAAATAATTCTTTAAACTTCTCTAATGACGAAACGTTATGCATTAACTGCACATCGGACATCATGTATCGGCATAAAAACGTTAAATTTAATATATAGAATTTAATAGCTACCAAACATGGATTTTCTAGAGAATATTTTTTACAAAAGATTAATTTACATATTTATCATTTAATTTACGAATATATACGTATAAAAAGTAATCAATTACTTTTTGAAGTGGATGCCAATTATTCACAATTGATAATGATTAAACAAATAATTTGCTGAAGAAATAGGGGCATTTAAAAAAAAAAATTTGTATAATAATTTCCATTATCACTTTATTTATGGTAATATCTACAATATATTCACAATTTTACTATACTTAAGATAGGTTGGCACCAACTTCAAAAAGTAATTGATTACTTTTTATACGTATATATTCGTAAATTAATTTTTTGTAAAAATATTCTCTAGAAAATCCATGTTTGGTAGCTATTAAATTCTATATATTAAATTCAACGATTTTATGCCGATACATGATGTCCGATGTCCAGTTAATGGATAACGTTTCGTCATTAGAGAAGTTTAAAGAATGACACAAGCCTGCAATGGAAAAATTGCCGGTATAGTAAGTGGAATTTTTTATAGTTTTTTGGATGCTGATTACTAGAAAAATAATGAAAAAATTCCATCACGTACAGTTTCATCACAAATCGTAATTTATTTTATTTTTTTATGAATTTAGTATATTTCGGACCAAAAATTATTATTTATATGAGTTTGATAAATAAATTTACGGACTTAAAATAGTAAATTGGTGCATTAAACGAATAAAAAAGAAAGAAGAAACTATTTCAATACAGATATTTCTTTTAATCGGTAAAGTGCCTATTAAATACAATATTCAAAACAGATGAATCCAGTTGAAATCGGATCTCTCCTGCTTGCTGATGTCTGCTCGCCATCCCTTCTTCACACGCCTTTTCACTGACATTATCACTACTCCTGAATCAGTGTCTTTCTTTACTCTGTACTGTACGCATGTATTTTTATTCCGACCTGTGAGTTATAAGTTATAGCAGAAATTTTTACTTCTAGTTTTTGCTGCATTAGAGATCATGGCTTCAAGAGGATGTGCTAATTCACCGAATTGTTTCTGCTATATTTTTTGTAACTATACAGTGAAAAAACAACAAAGAAGCATTTCTGATTTTGTACATAAAGTGTATTTCGCTTATTTTGGCAAGAAATTGGGCGATCAAGACAGGTCTTGGCCTCCACACAAAGTTTGTTGTATTTGCGTAGAAGAATTAAGGCAATGGTTTCAAGGTAAAAAGCAATCTTTTCAGTTTGGAGAGAACATAAAAATCAAAGTGATGATTGCTCTTTTTGTATTTGTAATGTGACGGGTTTCAATTTAAAGAACAGAAAGGAAATATTTTATTCTGACATTCCGTCTGTCATACGTCCTGTGTTCTCATGGACCTGGTACAGGAAAAATCTTGTTGATCCAAAAAAAGTGTTACTTCATATAAAATTAGGTCATATGAAACAACATGTCAAGGCTTTACCAAAAGAAGGTGAATGTTTCTAATACATTTGTGAGCAGTTCCCGGGTTTATCCCAAGCATAACTGAAGGAAGGTATGTTTGTAGGACCAGACATCAGGAAAATGATGAAAGATGAAAATTTTGAGAATAAACTAAAAACAAACGAAATAAAAGCCTGGAAATATTTCAAACTTGTTATTACTAGCTTTCTTGGCAACAAAAAAGATCCAAACTACAAATCTATTGTAGAAGAGATGGTAAAAATTTTCAAGATTTTAGGGTGTAATATAAGCTTAAAAGTTCATTTTCTCGATTTGCACCTAGACTATTTTCCTGAAAATTTAGATGCAGTTATTGAGGAACAAGGTGAAAGATTTCACCAGGATATAAAGGAAATGGAGAGGAGATATCAAGGCAAATGGAATGTCAGCATGATTGCCAACTACTGCTGGATGCTACAAAGAGACAGTCCATGCAATGTTCACAATAGGAAAAGTGGCAAAAAAACTTTTGATGTAAAGGAAAAACATTACTCTAAGGACTTGTAATCTTCTACATATACTTAACTATTACTTGAATTCAGATATCAACGTAATTTTTTTAGATTTATAAATAAATGAAAGGTCAAAATTTCGTGACTTCAGTCTTTTCTTTAAAAATATGCAATCATTTTGTGAAAAATCCTTACGTGATAGAAACAAATGGATTTCATTTTCGGAATAAGCAATAAAAAAACCCCATAAAAATTAGTTATAAAAATTAATGCAATTTTCAAAAAGTATTTTTTTGCAGGTCTGTGTCATTTAGTTCTTTTTAACGCTTTTTTTTTAAGTCGGTTAATATATATATATATATATTTTTAAAGATTATTGGAACTGTATTCTACTGTCCTGTAATCTAGCAGACTTCATTGACTCCTTGAGTGGAGCTTAAGATGCCTTGATCAAGAAGGGGGCTCTCTCGGTTAACAATCGAGTACGGAACTTCAATTTGGATACAGCGCTTAAAATACGCTCGTTTTAAAATAATTAATTTCTCGGAAACTTATGGTACGAATTGCATAAAAATTTATTTTTATGCTAATTGAAGGGTGTAGAGTTCATTTATGCTATCAGAATTGTGTACTGCTATTGAAAAAACAAAGTTAGGGTACGTTTTAATATGTAGATAGCCCCCTAAGTAAATTTCATATACATAATTTAAAAGTAGACTTTATTTCCAATCGTTCGGTGTCAGTAACTTTCTTCTACGATAATTTGTTGAGGAGTTAGTAGGGGGTGTTTACTTTTATTTCCCACGGCTGTACATACATAAGTACATACATACCTACATATATACGTACGTACATACAGAACCTTCGGGCACATTAGCTATCAGGCTTTGATAGTTTGTGAGCTAAAAGGAATCTGTAGCCAAAGATATATGCTTCTAACCCATGTAATTAGTAATTTATGTATGAATACAAATTTTAAAGTGCAATATTATAAGGTCGAGAGAAGCTAAGGTAAATCGTTTCCCATAAACCCTTTGGTGTCTCACTCCCCCTACTTTAAATGAGGTTCACCCTCTTTCGAAAAAGCTTCTCATTTTTAACACTTTCCGAGAAAGTTGAAAAGTGTTTATGACTTCGGTTTTTCTGTCCGTCTGTCCGCGCTCCAACTCCCGAAAATATACTTGGATTGCTCTAAAATTTGTGGATGTTATTGACGTTTACCATAGCACATTCACTATTTCAAATAAAGTTTGTAGGATGTTTAGTTCATTTACAGGGACAGTCGAATGTTTTCCGTTACATTAGAGCCTATGGGAAGAAATCGTTTAAAAGGATTTTTAATGATGTTACGAGCATCCAAGCATAAGAAAGTTGATATACATTTATGAAATGCACTAAAACATGCATTCTGTAGAATGTACGGTGCAAAGAATTGCTATTATTCTTTTACAGGACTACACGAAAGAACTCCGTTACATAATAATATAGGGAGAGAGGGGCATTGTTTGCGGCGTATTTTAATTACGTTAAACTATTTCACATATAATGAAATCGATATACGTCGCTGAGGTTTCTACAAGTTATTTCATGTATATTACGAAGTGCATAGCATTTACAGGGACACACAAAAGATTTCAGACAATATATTGCATCAGAAGTACAGTACATTAGCAGTGATTGCTGGAAATGCATTTTTAATTGTGATATGCGCTTTTATGTTTCACTATATTTATGCAGACTATATGGTGTGCATAAATGCTATAATTAATATACAGGGCTACACAAAATAATTCGCAAGGTTTACTGGGTATGAGTGCAAATTGCTTAAATGTGTTTTTTAAATGAGTTATGCATTTTTTGCGCTGAACTGCATTTAGTTTATTGAAAAAAATATTTGTAGAGTATAGATAAAATGATACACAGGGTCACGCAAAGAATTGGATACATATCGTCTGTGGATGATAATTGCTGGAAATGTGATTTCAATAGTTTTAAGAGTGTTTTAGTTTGAATTAAATTTTAGCTAAATAGTGGCGTGTAATAAAAGTATTTGGTAAAGTATAGGGTTGTACAAAAGTATTCAAGTATTTTTTTCAATTAATTGTATAAATTGCTGAAACAGAAATTTCAATCTGTTAAACGTTTTCTTACTAAACTAAATTTTCCCATTATATAGTATATATATTAACATACAGATCAAATGCAGGACTATTTGGCTATGGGCGGAAACTACTGAAATCAGATTTTTAAATGTTTACTTAGTTATCTTATTTACCTTATTTCCCTAAGTTACGAAGTTTTGTTAAATCTTTCAGGGAGTGTTGGAAAGTGTTTCATAATCTGGGCCGTACGCATGATTTTTCTTTCTTGTTATTATTTGACAATAGAGCTTACAACAGATCTTGCTTATTTGGTATTTCCCTTGTTGCAGAATTGAAGTATATTAGATGAGTTGCTATCAATCGTGATCTTAGTTTACTTTATATCAACAGTTTAATTTCTCATAGTCTTAATAAACGTGTTAATCATTTCAGGGGCAAAGTACTTTTGTTTCTAAAATGTGAAAATGATTGATTGACACCGGGGTTTATTTAAAAAATATATATATGAAAGTAAGTAAAAGCTGTTCTTCGCATAAACTATGCAAAGCAAAATTTTATTCCTAAAATCTGGTGCCAATGTGCTTTTTCAAAATAAAATTCACTGGTATATATAACATACCGGAGCCCTTCAAAGGGTATAATCCAGATTCTTCGGTTGCACCGGTTTCTTTTTCAAACCTCATCATTTTACTATTTTATAAGAGTATTAGCTTCAAAATAGCTAATATCTTAAGAAATTATGATTTTAAAGTTGTTTTTAACCAGTCAATAAACTAACTTTTTCACACCTGAAAGATAAAAATTCCTCATCAAAACTTTTCATTTATTTACGATATTCAATGCCAATCTGCTTTGTTCTATATTAGACAAACTAAACGGCAACTCCATTACAGAGTCAAGAAACATATAAACTATGTAAAGAAAAAGGAATTACAAAATCCTCTACTGCTTCTCATTCCTGGGAGGGGGGGGGGGGGGACATAATTTCAATTTTGATTCAGCCACTATTATCAAGAAATGCAATGCTATTCTAGATTTCGACTTTTTTGAAGCTGTTCATATTTATAAATTTAGAAGCTCCTTGGTTAATGATTTTTCTAGTGTACATTATATCTCGACTTTCTAGGTGGATTTATTCTGTCATCACTTCCACTTGATATCATTGGTTGCTGGAGCTTGAGGGTCTTTCGGTGCTGTGTTTACTGATATTTGGGTTTTCATTTTGCATGTAGTTTGTGGGATGTTAATTTTATGCATTGATTTTATACATTGATGATTTGAGTCCCAGTATTTACGAGACTTAATGCGTCTGGTTACGTTCACAGTGCTTAATTTATATGTTGTGTGTTCAACCGTTGGTTTTTAGTGATTTAGCGATTTAAATCGTTTTTATTTTCATTATTTACATCTTTATTACAGTGGTTAAGTCGTAACAGTTCTTAGCATATTATACTATAAGGAACGAATGAGCTGTGTTTTGGGGTTATTTTAACAAAATACTAATATTTCAATCGCCGATCATTTCGACGTGGTTCCTCAACATTAGCATCGTTTGTAAATACTTTCGTTTAACAATGTGAAATCATTCCTCACTGCTTTTAGATATATTTATGGTTATTGTGTATGTCCATATATATCTGTATACATATTTACTCTCTCGTTTAAAGCTTCTTTCTCTTTTATTTCTATGTTTATTTAACGCATGTTATTTCATTTAAATTATATTTGCACACACATACTATATATATATATATATATAAACTATTATATAATTACAAATCATCATCAATTTCCAATTACTAAAATTAAATTAAGAAATTTAGCTACAATTCATAACACTGATATTATACAAAATAAAGATGGAACCTGTAACTAGTAATACAGAATCATGCTAAATTCCACTAATTCACTAGCACATTGCGAGCGATAAATCCAAATAAAACATATGAAAAAACCTCAAAATTTTGATAAAATATCCTATTAAACACAAAAGATACAATTATCCAGCTAAATAATGTTGAACCAGAAAAAGCCGTATCCTAAACATGCAATAGATCAAATGGATGAATGAATCCGGAAGTTTATATAGTATTTCACTTTTTCAAGGGTACATAAAATACATATATAAGCAAAAAACATAGTCGATTTCTGTAATGGAGTCCAGCAATAAGCAAAAATTGAATTCCATTATGTACCCAATCGACTAATCACCAGTAATTATAAATCCACCTTGTAAAATAAATTGAATTTAAAACATTTTTATAAATATAAACATATATACAGGGTGTCCAGGATTTTTGGTACAGACTTTAAGGTAAGGTAGGGGACATCACAAGAATTCAGATTTGCATAGCAACTCATAGCCTGAAATGGCTTCGTTCGCCGTTAGGTGGAGTTGTTCACAAGACCCACACTCTCCTTATTTAAGCATCATAAATTTCTTTCTTTGAGGTGCACTGAAAAGTACGCAACGCCATTCTGATGCATTCTGATATGGATCTGGTTCCAAGACTCGTCTGTGTTGCTGCAGATATCCAACAAAATACAGGTGCATTTGAGCGAGTCTGCCTATCCATGGTTCGACGGTATAATGCTTGCATCGCTAGCAATGGTGGAAACTTTAAACATCTTTTGTGACATTTTCGCATATCATCTTCCACAGTACATGTAATATCTTTGACCAATAAATTATTTTAGATGATCTCAGTCTTGTGTTTCTTCGTTTCTTCTGCATGTCTTACTGCTGCCACGATGTTTCCGACCATGGGTTGCTATGCAAATGTGAATCCCTGTGATGACCCCTATCTCACCTTAAAGTTTGCCCCAATAATCTTGGGACACCCTGTATAACCTCCTGAGACCCAAGCAAGCTCATCCATCTAAATGGATGTTCAGGCCGTAAGTCGCTTTGAAATAATTTTAAAAATGATAAAAGTGTGGGAAAAAAAATAGAATTTATTATAAAGACCATAAGGCAAGTATTAACATCTACTATTAAAATTGCAAAATAATAATAATAATAATAATAATAATAATAATTTAAACAAATTAAAATAACATAAAAACGAAACTTACCAACAGGACGTAGAATTTCAACTTGACTCATTTATTACGCCATTTCGTAAACAAAATAGTTACCGTTGCCGAAATCCAAAAGCTGAATGTTGATTTTTGATTCATACATTATCATACCAAACTGGTTTTAGAAATGAAATTTAACGCAATAGAAGGAGAAAGCAAAACATCCATTTAAATGGATGCCAGGTCTCAGGAGGATATACATTATAGCAGAATTTTACGTAAATTGAGGTAGAATACTGAATGTTCTTCACGGAACGTTAAAATATTTCCAGCCCCCGAAATGCCATTTCTTTCGGCCAGTAATTAAAGTGCCGTCTCTAAATAAAAACGTTACGTTATATAAGCCATCCGTAAAACAAAACAGATGTATCATTGTACGGGATAATCTCTAGTGTAATTTTTTTAACTTCTAAGGATAGCGCATTTTCATTTTTTCTACCGTCGTATAGGGAATAAAAGTACTTTTAAGTGAAATGTATTTGAAAGCTGCATCTCAATTTATTTTTGAGATATTAATTTTTCTTTTAGTTTTAAACAATTTTTTTAATGTTGGCAACTGAAGTACTCCATTTCTGCAGAAAGTAAATGAAAAATAGTAGATTATTATATCTTATTGTTACCATTTTTCCATACCGACTGAAAAAATTCTAATTAAAAACGTACTATGTTGAAAAAATATAAATAACTGATTTCCGATAAAACATGCAGTTATTATAAACTATATTTAATTTTATGTATCCATATTAATGTTACAAACATATGAATTATAAGATCCTTTTCTTTTGTCGAGTTTCTTGAATGACGACATTGCTGTTTTGGCGTAATTTTGAATTATTCTATGATACTGGCGTCATATGCATACTTTTTTAAAGATGTTTTTCTAAAAATGTGTATTAATAATGTGTGTAATTCCTAAATGTGGAATCTATTAGCGGATTCAAATGAAGTCAAAATGGTTTTATATAAAATAAAAGCGTGTGTTTTAAGTCATAAAACTGAAATATGTTTTGTATTATCTATATTTTGTAGATATATTTTTCTCATCGGGGGCGACAGTAAATTCTGGAAAAGCAGAATTCCTGTTTTCTTGTTCTTCATTTTTTTTTTTCTTTTTTCAACACGAAAAATTTTAACAAGAAAACAGGTTTAAAAAGCGTACATCATTATTAAAACTGTAAGGTATGCAAATGCGATTTAGCTATTTCAGGGTGTATACGTGAGCGTAAATTTATTTCCTTGAAATATTCTGAATTTAAACTAAAATGTTTCTCAATTTTTTGTCTGAATTTTAATTTGAAAAAAAATATATATTCTCAACTTTTTTTTTTTTTTTTTTAATCGTAATTTAATCTTTTCCAGAATAATTTCATTCATCATTTTTATTTCAGTTAAGATTCATGTAGAACTATTATTTATGCGAGAAGTATGGGAAGAGTTTATATAAAACATTCACTATTTTTTTACGCAGAAGGAATTTTAAACAATACTTTTTACAAATACAGAAAGTCGCTCAATGTTTTTGAAAATGACACAGTTAATTCTTTCACAGTTAATTTCTGTCCATAAATGCCAAATCGTTTCATACAATTTTACTATAGTGAATAGTTTTTCTATAGCTCTAGCTTAAAATTTCCAGACAAGTAATTTTTTTCCTATTTAGAATCAAGTTAATTTCCTTTCACAACTCTTGGGAAACTTTCTGAATTCTTGCTCATTTTTGTTTTAAAAAACACGCAGCAGTTTATAAATACAAATTTCTTGTAACACTGGATGAAACATGCCTTTATTTAATTTACTGAAGCAGAGAAAACAAGTTGGAAATTGCTCGTCAAACGTGGCAAATGAGGTGCGTTCGTACTATAACTAGTTTTATAATTATTTTTTGCACCCCATATTGTACTGAATGTATATTTTTTTTGCGCTTCATAAGTGCATAGTCTGTAACATCATTAAAATGCACTTGCAATAATTTTTTTCCCATTCACCGTAATGTAACGGAAAACATTTGACTGTCCCTGTAATTAAACTATACATTCGATTTTCATAAAATTTGAAATGGCTCGACAAAATTTTGCAGCAATTATATATTTACAATTTCAGACCATTCGGAAGGCTGTAAAATCATTAACATGCATTTGCAATAATTTTTTCCCATTGGCCGCAATGTAACGGAAAACTTTTGGATGTCCATGACATTAAACTATACATTCGATTTTCATAAAATTGGAAATGGCTCGACAAAATTTTGCAACAATTGTATATTTAAAATTTCAGACCATTCGGAGGGCTGTAACATCATGAAAATGCACTTGCAATAATTTTTCCCATTGGCCGTAATGTAAAGAAAAACTTTAGACTGTCACTGTAATTAAACTATACAACCGATTTTCATAAAATTTGAAATGACTCGACAAAATTTTCCAACAATTGTATATTTAAAATTTCAGACTATTCGGTCGGGTAGTTTTTGCTCTGTTATATGCGGACAGACGGACGGACAGACAGACGGACGGAACGACGACTGTAGGTGCTACGTATTTATATAATTACGAACGCACCTAAAAACAGTTTACAGGTGCTTTCGTAATTATATAAATACGTAGCACATATAGTCGTCGGCTGGCCCGTTCGTCTGTCTGCCCGTCTGTCCGCATATAACAGCGCAAAAACTACCAAACCGAATGGCTTGAAATTTACTATATATAATCGTTGCAGAATTTTGTGGTGTCATTTCAAATTTTACGAAAATTGAATCAAAACTTAAAAAGATATTAATAAAAGTTTTCTTCCTTCTATTAAATCCTTTCATACGTAATTAATTCAATGATATCCTATGAGAGGTCATGATTCTAGTTGCCATGGTGATGACGTCCTATTTAAGATGGAGTCTTATTATTTCCGTATTACTGAATTTAATGTATACATAACCGTAGTAAATTTTGCATTCATGCATTTTTGCATAAGAGTGCAACAGCTATTGCACCAAGATCTGAATATTTATAAAAATAGTTAGTATACAAACGCATCTCATTTTCTAAGCTTGACGTACAATTTCCGGCTTGTTTATGAAATAATAGAGGGTGGAAAAGAAGAATGATATCGATACGTGGATGTAAAGAAAAAATTCCAAAATAATTCACGATTGCTGCTGAATTTTCTAATAAAATTTAATTAAAGGTAACAACAAATTTATTAACTAAATCTAAAGTAAATACACTTCATTATAAATAAGATATTCTAGAACTCAATTTCTAAAAAGAATTTCGATGTTTACATGGAAAAGACATCAAACGAAGTGAGCATGAGCAAATCCTTTAGTTGTTCTTTCTTAATTTAACTGTTGTATATTTAGCAAGAAAGAATCACAAAACTAGAAAACAGGAATTCTGCTTTTTCAGAATTTAGTGCTGCCCCGATGAAAAAAACATATGTGTATATAAATAGTACAAAACATATTTCAATTTTTAGACTTAAAGCACACATTTTTATTTTATGCAAAATGACGTCATTGGCATCCGCTTAAGAATTCCACATATACGATCCACTCTTGAACATCTACAGTAAAGCATGCATAGGATGTCACTATCGAAAAATAATATACAAATGCAGCAAAAACATGCCGTCATTAAAGAAACTTGACAAAAAAACGGCTATCTAATGACTCACAGGCCTTCATTTGTTTGTAAATATAGTTTATAACAGACCCATGTTTTAACAGAAATTATTTGTTTATATTTTTTCACACAAATGCAGCAAAAAGAAATCAATTCATTTACATTTTATCAAAATAGCAAGTATTTTAATTACTTTTTTTTCAGTTTTTATGGGAAAGTGGCAACAAAAAGATATAATTGCTATTTTTCAACTATTTTCCCTTTATTTTCTACACAAATGGAGTACTTGAGTTGCCAAATTACTCAAATGATGCTAAAAACTACAAAAAAATTAATATTTCAAAAATAAATGGACATACAGTTTTCAAACAAATTGCATTTAAAAGTACCTTTTTTTCCAATACGAAGGTATAAAAATTGAAAATGTGCGATGCTTAGAAGTTTAAAAAAATTGCTATAGATTATTTAATCGTACTGCTTTTTGGCGGGCTGGCTTCTGTAAGGTAACGCTATTTTTTGTAGTCAAAATTACGTTTAAAATGAACTGATATGTTGCTGGAAATTTTTTAAGAGCCTTTTACCAAATATAAAATTTAAAAATAAATTAATTTTGGACTTTAGGCAAAATATTCGAATTACATTTAAGGTAGCATTTTCCCCTATACTCCAATTAATGATTTAAACTAATTTTCATTTGCAAAACTGTCACTTGTATTAAACAGCGGGCACACATAAATTAAAAAAAATTATTTAAAAAGGGACATACATAAAATATTAAAAATGGATCTTAAAAGTTGCTAAATATTTTTAATTTACATGTCCTTTTAGTCCACCTAACTGCTAAAGAAATTATTATTATTATTATTATAATTCTTTATAAAAAATATTATGTAGGAAAAGCAAATAATTTGAGCCTTCAGGCAAAATATATGAATTACGACAACCTTTTCGCCTAAACTCTAGTTAATAACCATAACTAGTTCACATTTAGAAAACTATTAGATTTACTATACAGTCCACACACGAATAAAAATAACAATAGTTAAGAAAAACACAAATAAATATTTAAAATTGATATTAAAAGTTGTTACATTTCTCATTTAATAAGATATGTTGCCCAACTGACTTCTGTTGAAATTATTTTATTATTTATTTTAACATACACTTCAACATAAAAATTCCAGTTAGTAAGTTTGACCGTTTCTCATTTTTAGAAAACTATCACATGCACTAAACAGCACATGCAGAAATAATGATAATGATAATTAAACATATATATGTTTAATATTAATCTTAAATTTTTTTACAGTTTTCTTTTAATAAAGACATATTTAAACCAAATGATCTCTAAAGAAATTATTTTACTATTGTTTTTGCATCATATGCTTTCTCATAAAAATATTAAATGCAAACAGCAATTAATCTGAGTCTTCAGGCAAATTATACGAATTACATTCAAAGTGTCAACCTTTTCGACAGAACTCCAGTTAATAAGCTAGTTCTCATTTAGAAAATTACCATATGTACTAAACAGTGAACACGCGAATAAAAAAATAATTATTATAAAATGGATTTTAAGAGTTGTTATAGTTTTTTTTTTTTTTTTTTTTTTTTTGATAAATATATATTTAAGCCCAACTGATTTCTAATGAAATTTGATTATTGTTACTATTATATTATCATGTACAGTCGTGGAAAAAAAAAGTAATCACGCCCTACTAACTCTTCAACAAATTATCGTAGAAGAAATTTACTGGTATCGAACGACTGGAAATAAAATCTACTTTTAAATGATGTATATAAAATTTACTTAGGGGGGCACCTACATATTAAAACGAACCATTTGTTTTTTTGAATAGCAGTACACAATTCTGATAGCATAAATGAGCTCTACACCCTTCAATTAGTCTAAAAACAAATTTTTATGCAATTCGTACCATAAGTTTCCGAGAAATTAATTATTTTAAAACAAGCTTATTTTAAGGGCTGTATCCAAATTGAAGTTCGGTACTCGATTATTAACTGAGAGATCTCCCTTCTTGATCAAGGCACCTTAAGCAGTCAATTAAGCATGTTAGATTACAGGATAGCATAAGAAATTTCAAAATAGTTAGTCACTTCTATCATAGATGGCCCCTTAAACCATCATTTTGACGTTTATTAAGTATAATTTGAAAACTACTTGGAAGAAAAATGTAAAATTTTGGATTTCCACAAAGCAGGACTTAATAAATCTGAATCCATCAAAAAATTGTAGGTTGCAATTCATATATTTTTTTTTAAATATTAATTTCATAATTCATATCAGAAAATTATAAAAATTGCAAATTCAACGTATTTATGTTTTGGTATATTTGTATTATTGCTACACAAAAAATTAAAACATTAGGATCATAATTTCAGAAGTTATAAATAAAAATATGAAAATGCAATTTAACATTATAGAGGCACTAAATTTTGAATGTTTATAATTCAAAAACTTATCATTCAAATGACTTGAAATTTGGTGTGTAGGCATAGTTTGAACCAAAGATTTGAAATATCTCGTTAAAATTGGGTATTGCTATTGAAAAAAATGAAATTTGGATTCGTTTTAATATGTAGATGCTCCCCTAAGCAAATATTATATACATCATTTAAGAGTAAACATTATTCCTAATCGTTCGGTACCAGTAAATTTCGTCTACGGTAATTTGTTGAGGAGTTAGTAGGGGGTGTTTACTTTTTATTTCCACGACTGTACTTCCTCATAAATATATTAAAGACGAAAAGCAATCAATCTTAATCTTCAGGCAACTGCATTCAAAGTAACAATCTTTTGGCCTGAATTTCAGTTAGTAAATATAACTAGTTCTCATTCAGAAAACTATCATACGCATTAAGCAGCACATACAGAAATAATGATAATAATAATTGAGAAAAATATAAATAATTAAAATTTATCTTAAACGTTTTTACAGTTTTCTTTTAATTAAGATATATTTAAGCCAAATAATCTCCAAGCACTAAACAGTGCATGCAGAAATAATGATAATAATAATCAAGAAAAAGATAAATATTTAAAATTTATCGTAAAAGTTTTTACAGTTTTCTTTTAATAAAGATGTATTTGAGACAAATGATCCCTAGAGAAATGATTTTACTACTATATTTTCATCATATACTTCCTCATAAATATATTAAATACAAAAAACAACAAATTTGAGTCTTCAAGCAAATTATATGAATTACATTCAAAGTGACAACCTTTTCGGAGTAACTCAAGTCAATAATTATAACTAGTTCTCATTTAGAAAATTACCATATGTACTAAACAGCGCACACACGAATAAAAAAAAAATAATTAACAAAAATATCAATATTTAAAATTGATGTTAAAAGCTGTTACAGTTATATTTTAATAAAGATACATTTAAGCGCAACTGATTCCTAATAAAATTTTATTGTTATTAATATTTAATCATACACTTCTTCATAAGCATATTAAATGGGAAAAGCAATTAATCTGAGTCTTCGGGCAAATTATAGGAAATGCATTCAAAATGGCAATCCTTTTCCTAAATTTCAGTTACTTAAGTTGTAACTAGTTCCAATTTTGAAAACTTTCACATGCACTAAACATACACATATAATACACGTAAAAGTTGTTACAGTTTTCTTTTAATAACGATACATTTAAGCCAAATAATTTCTATAGAAATTATTTTACTGTTATTTTTTTATGATACACTTCCCCATAAATATATTAATTGCAAAAGGCAATTAATTTGAATCTTCAGGCAAATTATATGAATTACATTCAAAGTGTCAACCTTTTCACCTAAACCCCAATTAGTAATTATAACTAGTCCTCGTTCGCTAAGCACCCACATGTAGTAAAGAGCACGCACCACAATAAACTCATTGTGAGTGAAACACTCTACCCGCATAGCCAAGAGGGGTCCAGACAGAGATCAAAAGAGATTCAGTGGTGCGAACGACACTGAAACACCTCCTGCAGAGTGAATACCCTCCCCAAAATTCTATACCCGTCTAGAAAAAAAATAATAAAAAAGAACTTGGCGACCAAAAGTGTTTTGAAAACCAACAGAGTGGACAATGGACTCCAGTTCTTTCAATTGAAGGTGGGATGGTTCGAACATTAATCCGTCTTCTGGGCTACTAAGCGTGTTTCACGCACACGCGGATGCAGCTTTTGTTGAGGGAATCCCTCCCTCCGCACGCACTCCCGAAGTAGTGAAGTTTTCCCTTTTTTGTTTGTATTTTTTCCTTTTTCTAGTCTTTTTGTATGTTATTGTAAGGAGAGATTGTATTTCTGGATAGATAATGTTTTATTTTGATAACATTTGAAGGGGCATATTGATTTATATAATGTTTTTGTAAGACTATGTGAAAATAAGCATTTTTCTCCCTTTATTAAGGAGTACGTAGGAGACAGAATTATTTATAAAAAATGAAATATTACTTTAATAACACTATAAATTTTAAATGATGTTATTAACATGCATATTTATTCATAGAGTTATTAACAAAGATTTTTTTTTAAGAAAGAAGTTAGATGAGAAGTTTTATGACAATTAAGTTATTAAAAAGAATTTTGCATATATATTTCTGTTAGTGCCAAAATAATATTAAGTTTTATTCGTTAATGAACAATATTCCAATCGCCGAAATCACTACCAGTGAAATACGAACACAGTTGAACTCTTTAAAACGTTCTCGGATTTTTATAGGACTCCTTCCTGCAAAAGACTTTTTTTTCAGAGCACCTGGTGCTTTTAATCATGTCAGATGGATATCATAGGCTATTTATTCTCTCAAAATATATTGTCATAGATAATCTCTCAATAACAAATTTAGAAAAGGGAGGTATTAGAGACCTTTGCTTATTTCTAATCAATATTTATGTAATAGCATGCTTCAATACTCCCACTTCCACTTTGGACCCCAATCCAAGACCTGAAAATAATAAAATCAGTTGTTCACTACCGAAAATTTGATAAATAGGTTGTACACAAAGCACTCGAAAATGATAAACTGCCTTTGGTATCTGAACTCGGCTCAAGTTGCATTTTCCTTTTTAGATGATACTTTGGAAAAAAAAAAAAAAGTCAACATAAGCGTGGCTGTAAATTTAATGTCATTTGAAGAAGAAATGATGGTGATGATAGGAATTTAAGAGCAACAAAAGGTTTCAACGAAGTGGATTATTTATTGAACAAAGAAGTCAATGTTTTTGTTTCATCTCAAACTGTACAATTTTTTAAGAGATTTTATATTAATAAGCATTTTTTAAAGACTGATCCCAATGTATGTGAAAATAAACCTTACCCCGAATTAAATTACCCCGAAGAAAATTAACCCGAGATTTCAATTCCGGTTTAACAAAAGACGAAATATAAAACAGTATATGCTAAAAGTTGAATCTAAATGTAAAAACACTTTTCAAGATTCTTCAAAAGCCTCCTTATATAAGCCATTACCACCTTAATCCTTTCCGGCGCAGTGGTCTCATGTCGGGACTACCTAATTTTAATTCCAAACTTACAAGTGGCACCAAGAATATTTTAATAAAAATTTCCTTTTACAATGGAAGGTTAAAGTAATGTGTTTTTAATTTCTAAAAAAAACGTTTGTAAATGTCGGTGTAGTCAATCGTTTCATTATTTTACGAACAGAATTTTTCGGTACTGGAAAGGGTTAACGTGACAATAGTAAGGGATAATAATTTCTTTTCTTTATTATGCTTCCTTTCTTGTAACACAACTTTAATAATAAAATGCATATGCGCATTATTTGTTCTCATTTTTTATACATTATTTGCCCCCCCCCCCTTTTTTTTTTTAATTCTTTCAGTTTAAAATACGATCTTTTTCTTTTTCTTTGAATTTTTTTTTAAATTAAACCCTTTATTATGTACAAAATGAAAAAAAAGAAAAACAAAAGGTGGAAAGCAGATGAAATAGAATGTTACAATTTTTTTTCCGCATTTTCATAAAAAGTAAATTTTTAGGATTCGGGTGAAGTCTGGTCCTCAAAAATGCTCATATTTATCCAAATGAGCTGAAACTTTGCCAATCTCATTTTTTAGTCTATTGGCAACTTTTTGGAAGGTCCTCCTGAAAAAATTCGCAAATTGATTTCTTGTGACCATGCTACTACTTCACTCACCTGAAAAAGCCGGCTCGCTGATTTGGGGTCAGAAAATAAAAGTGTCTACATAAAAAAAAAAAAAAAAAAAAAAAAAAAAAAAGATAGATAGATAAAATCAAAAAAGATAAAATCAAAAAAGTAAAAAACGGTCTTTGTAGAGAACGATCTCAGCTATCAATATAAAGGGTGTCCACATATAACCTGACTGACATATATTTTCGCAACCGTCGGTCCTAGATGCATACTCACAATTACAAAAATGGTTTAAATAAGATAAAGAATTATTTTTAAAGCGACTTGGGTCAAGAAAAACATTTATTAAAAAAATACGAAATTTAAATTTTTATATGGTCCCTATATGTGATATTTAATAAAAATTTACTGTGACACTAACAAGTAAGACAAAAAAGTCCCACTCATCTACCATTAAAATTGACCGAGTTATGAAACTTTGAAATGCATCACTTATTTTTTTGCTTCCCAAAACAGATGATTTTGGCCATGCTTTCAGGCGTCGCATATAAAGTACTTAAACTTATTTCAAGGTATCTGCGCTTTGAAAGAAGTAGTACAACTATTACGATTGAGTTAAATTTTATTAGTTAAGTTTGTTATTAGTTAAAATAATTGTATTTTAACATATGTTTTATTTTGTAAGGATTGAGGCAATGATTTCTTTTAACAAAAATTATGTTATTTTCATAAGGTTTTATTTAACTTGCAACGATCGTCTTTCCAGTTTAAAATTTGTACTCGATCTTGAAATCACTTTAACATGTCCGATCGAAGTTAAATTTTACATACATTTTAAATCCGATGACATTGTAATATTATTATGATTTTCGACGCTTACCATCTTATACATGCTCTATTAGAGGAAAACACACACAAAAAAAAAAAAAAAAAAAAAAAAAAAAAAAAAAAATCGGAAAGATTACGGTGAACAAGTTTAAGAAAGAGTTTTAGACAAGATAACATAAACCTACGATGGTTGTTTTTTTTTTAAACTTTTATAATAACGTTTTACGTATTTTTTAACGCTGAATAATAATAATAAAAAAAAAAATACCTTCACTTTTAACCATCATGTCAGGATATCTCGCAAATCGCAAATTTCACTGTTAAAAAATAGCGAAAAATCTGATACTATAAAATAGATATAAGACATTTTTATTCAGTTTAATTTTATTTAATTAAATAATTTATTCAATTTTTCGGCTTATGCTGGGTTTCTTACAGCTAAACAGCTCACGGATCCGATGAGGTTTGGAGTGATGGAGTGATCAATTTTAACTTTGAGCTTTTTAACTTTGAAATTTGCGATTTGAGAAAAATCCTGACATGATGGTTTAAAATGAAGATAATTTTCGGATTCAGCACTAAAAATACATAAAATTCAATTTTCAAAAGCTAAAAAACATGGCACAACCCAAAATTTGAAAGATAGTGTAATCTAACAGCATTTTAAAATATGTATCATTTAGTAAAGAACTGAGGTTGTTGTTTTTCATCCTTTTATTTAACAAAAAATGTGTTATTTTATTCCTCTTATATGTTCAGTACAAATTGTATATTTCGAAGTAATATGTCAGAATGATCAAAGAGTTCAAATTTATATTGCAATGTTAATTTTACTCGCAACCATTTTTTTAACATACCTGACGAAATTATATTTTTACTGAATTTGCGAATGACCCCTAATTTGCAGCAAAAATTATGCTCCAACTTTAAACAGCTTTTACTCGGTCAATTTTAATCGTAGAATATCGGGACTTTTTTGTCTTACTTGTCAGTGTAACAGGAAAATTTTACTAAATATCACTTATAGGACCGGGGGACCGTACAAAAATTTTTAATTTCGTAATTTTTTAATAAATATTTTTCTTGAACCAAAACGCTTTAAAAATAATCCTTTATCTTATTTAAACCATTTTTGTAATTGGAAGTATGCATCTAGGACCAACGGTTGCGAAAATAAAGGTAAGGTTAGGTTATACGTGGGCACACTGTATATAAACGAGATATTTAAAAAATATTTTCCCATAGGATTAATATTAGCGAGTGGGTGTTTTCGCGTGAATGAATTCCTCCCTTAAAGTGAATTTTAAATTGAAATTAATTAAGTAAATTCAGAAAATTCAGAAATGTTAAACTTCAGATTGCATATATCGAAGCAATCATTCAGTAATCCCCCCCCCCCCCGTGAACTCCATGGACAGTATTCCTGTGAAGTCACAATTGGTAAAATGACGATTTTTATAGCCTCGAACCGGAAAAAGGAATAGTGTCCATTTATTTATGGATTATTAGCTGGAAACAAAACGCGTCAAACTGGCAGATTCTCTTATTCAGAAACTATATAATGTGCCTTTCTTGTCGATTTTCTGAAAAAGGCAGAATATATTGCAAAAAAATTCTGTCAAAGTTGCCGTTTTAAACGAATTTCCCGAAGCAAGAGCGCTGGGAATGAAAAAATGGTCGTACTTAGAAAAAAATTGTTTATAAATCAAGTTCTAAATAATTGAGTGAAAAATTCAAACACGCGGCCGCTTATACATCTCTTAAAAATTCACGTTTGCAAGGTTAATGTTTTCACCGTTAAAAATGAACCTGAAAATGTGTCCGAAAATTGATTTGTTGAAAGGAGTAAAATATGATTTTGAATACTGCCTTAACACTATTCTGATAAAAGTAGCTCATACAGAAATGTTACTTTTCTAATGTTACAATGTTATTTTTCCAATGCCTGTAGCTTCAGCAATAACATAAAAAAAAGCTTCATAGAAATATGTTCAATATTGATGAAAATATAGTCAGTAGCAAATATATACACATTTCAAACAATATTGTTGTAATATTTTTTTCCTACTAGAATCTGTTACCCAATGCCCGTAGCTTCATGTCCTTTACCATATTTATTTTTCCATAATATTTATCACATGTATTTACAATACATACAGCACAAATCTCTGACAATGTTATTTCTTAAATGCCTGTAGCTTCATGTTATTTACCATATACAGTATAACTTAAAAAATCCAGCATTCAGAAATCCGGCATCGAAATCATTGTTCCTTTCCCTATTTTTTTTAAACTTCCAATCTACAGGAAAAATAAAAATATTATTTGTTTACGAATTAAAATCCTAAAGTGAAAGTGTGAAAAACCACTCACAAAAACCGAATGCAAATTATCTTCATTTGTCATATCCGATTAGTTACTTACACAACAGAACGCCCGAGAAATTTCGGAACTGCGAATATCTAGCCGCAATAGAACAGCCAATAACGCTAGCAGCTCAGAAGATGAGGACAGGGAACAGACATAAGAAAACTGTCACTGGAAAAAAAATATAAATTTGATTGGACAATTAAACTACTGAAATAGATTATCTTCGATTGTATTAAATGCACTAAAAAATGTAAAACAGCGGCTAAAGAAATTGAAACAAAGTTGACATTGATGTATCAGAAATTACACGAGAATAACTAATTTCATTACTTATAAGATTTTTTTTTAAACATTGAAAATAGAAAATAAAAACATGTTTTTCTCTTTTAGTCGTATAATAATCATTTGGTTATGAATTAAATTATGACTAAAGAGATCATTAAGAATATCGGAAGTATTTTTGACATTCCTTCAGAAATCCGGAATTTTCAAAAATCCGGCATAGCCTCGGTCCCGACGATGCCGGATTTTTGAAGTTATACTGTATATATATATATATATATATATATATATATATATACCATATTATTTATCACATGCCTTTAGAATACATACAATACAAATCTGTGACAATGTTATTTTTGCAGTCATCTTTGAAAATAACAATTTAAGACGCACAACAGGAAACCTCCACTTTACCTAAATGTACTTAAAGTTACGTAATTTTGACAATAAGATAGTTGATTTTTAATAAATTTTTCATTAATGAGCAATTTATTATTGTCCAGTTAACAAAAAAGTTGTATATAATGAAAATTGAAATCCTCTACTAGATTGAATTTTCCTTACAGCAAAGAGATAAATGTGAGTCTGCGAATTTCGCTTGAACAAAACTCATCTATTCTGTTCAACAGTCCAATAGTAGTAAAAAGGCAGAAACAAGTTTGGCCAATTGAGTAAACAACCACATTATTTCTTATATCTCTTCTTAAAGAGCTTCTCATACCATAAAATTCAACGCGTAATCATTAATCAAGGCAATCAAGTTTGTGTAAGGAAGAGTTAAAAAAATACAAGAAAATTTAAAAATAGTTATAAAAAAGGATTAATTGAAATTTAAAGACATTCTAAATTTCGACATTGGCAATATTTTTTAAATTATTTTTTTGTTTTTATGTCTTCATGTGTTTATAATATTTGTTGAATGCAAGTCAATATATTGAATAGTAAGTCCTTACTGTATATAAGGGAATCACCTATCAGGTGTATATAACCTTATTTTTATAATCGACATTTTTTGTAAAAATATAATATCAATTATGTCATTTCTTGTAACAACCCAGTAACCAGGAAAAATATATATAACACATCTGTGATCCTTTATATATATATATATATATATATGTATTGCGGTTTTTGATGATGGTCGGTAATGTTTAATTAATGGTTTTATATATATATATATTATACATATCGCTTAAACTCACATTTTATTTAGCATTTAAAAAAAAATATTTTGACCTTTTTATAAAATAGTTTTATGAATAAAAATGTATTTTTCTTAAAAAGTAGTAAAATGACCAAGTGTTTTTTTTTTTTTTTTTCTGTTACGTGAGAAGAATTTCATAGCATAAAATAATTCTGTTTTCTGACATAAGCAGAAACGAAAACTTTCCTCTGAAAGTTTCCTGAAAGAAGTGATAACAGCTTTTATTTTTTAAAGCACTGTTAAACATTACAGAGAGAAAAGTCTAACAATCAAACTAGTATAAAACATATATTACGACAATTTGCTATGGAATTTTTAAAAGACATTTCATTTCCATATCCACAAAAGCTTTTTCGTGCTTTATAATATTAATTTTGCATGCATCTTGTTAAAATGTAAGGGAATTATAATGGAATCTCTGCAGAAAAATGCATTTGTAATGCTGCGTGAATAAATTTCATCTGATAAAATAACTCTCTTTTATGATTTAAAGAGCAATGAAAGAATTACTTTGAAAGTTTCTTGGCAGATTTAAAATTCAGTTTATGTTTTCAAAAGCACTTATTCTAAACATTGAAAATAAAAGTCCAGAAAAATAACTTCCTTTGAAGAATGATGAGAATAGAATAAAAAATAATTTCAATTTAGAATGAAATTACGAGTGTTTTATTTATGCAATATTTATTACAATTTCAGAATATTTTACTTTTTAAATATTATAACATTTTCTAATAAAAAACTCTATTTTCCTTGGAAATTGCGAAATGTTTTTTAACTTAAACATAGCGTTTTTTAAATCGTTTCTACTAAATAAGAAGATCAAAAGTAAACAACAAGATGAACAATTTATTATACATTAAACTACGGTTGCAATTCTTCTATTCAACCGCAATAAAGGGGACCAGGGGGACATTATGCTCTACAGACTTGGTTTTCTTGTCTGAGCTGTCCCTTTTGAATTAAATTAAATGAAATCAAACCCACTCATTAAGTAAAATATTCAGCGTGTGTCCAAGATGAACTCTTATTTCGTACACAACATTAAGATATTTTTTTTAATCAAAAGAGTAACTCTGTATTTTGTGAAATCTGATGATAGTTAAATATGTACTACAGAGCAGTCGGTGACACTGTATGCATAACAAATGTTCTTTGAATTATGGAGCATTTAGCTGAATATACTTTAGATGTGAATATGGTCATTTTCATTACTTTTTGTGATACGGTGCGTGTCAAAAGTTTATGCACAGCACAATATTTCAAAATAAAATTTTATTATTGACTGAATGTTACTTTCCTTTTCACATAACCAAAAAAATTTCAGTTTTAAAAAGATATTTAACAGATTTGTGCTTTAAAATTTATCTGAAATAATAGAATTTATCAAAAGAACAAAAATGAGTGTGTCAAAAGTTTAAGCACAGTAGTTCTTTTGTCTTTAGCAGAACAAGAATAAAAAAAATAATACTTGATTACTGATCCATTCTGCTGAACCTCCGACTGTCTTGGAAAAGGGCAAAATTGTAATGTTGTTTTTTGGTCATTTGGTTTTAAATGCTTTAAAAAAATGATTATTTGAACATGCTATAAAAAAAAAAAAAACTTAATAACGAATATAAATGCAATCCTTGGAAGTATTAATCACTGTTCAATGTATTAAAAATACATTAAATCAATAGAATTATATTACTTTAAATATTGCTTGTATTGCAGTGAAACCTGGAGCTTAGTGAACGTATTAACACGGGCTTGTCAGTGAGGGCGTTAAATATACGGTCTTCCATCGATAAAGTGAGGTTTTGTATTATTTCTTGTTCAATTTGCAACCACGCATTTTCAGTGGCATATTTCAAATCTTTAACTGAAGAATACTGTTTTCCATTTGAATAAACTGCATGAATGAGAATACCCCACATATTTTCCATTGGGTTTTAATCAGGGTTTATTGCCAGCCATTCAAAACAGATACTTTTTTCGACTTATGTTGAGTTTGAGGTATGGATCGAAACATTATCGGGTTGAAATAACCATTTTTCTCCTTCCCCACCCCTCCCCCCCCAAAAAACCTTGAAAACACGGAGCAAATGATTGGCAAGTGTCTTTTGATAGTTTTCACGACCACTGATGAATGCTAGAGATACCTGACCATTGAAAGAAATACCACTCCATACAATTACAAAACCACCACCATGTTGTCGGCTAAATATACTCCTAGGTTCTTCGCGGAGATCATGCCAATAGTACTTAAACCCATCAGGGTCATGGAGTTTCTATTTTTTTTTCAGCAATGAATATGACATTCAACCACTTATCACCAAATGACATATGTCCTTTGTCCCACTGTAATCTAACTTTATTATGGTGTCGTTTCAGATATGGTAACCGAGCCATTTTACGATTGTTGATGTATTCCGATTCCAAAACCCTTCTATGAACAAATCTTTTTCGATATTTTTTCTCCATCAGCATGTTTTATTTGCGAAAGAGAGTAATTACCAGTTGAAGCCAAATTTCTAATATTGCGGTCTTCGCGCAAAGTAGTCACTCGTGGCTTTCGTGAATGGAATTTTCGTTTGAAATCGCGCCAAAACTTTATGAATACCTCGTTTTTATCTTTTTAATGCACTTTTAATTTCAGAAACAAACTTATGTTTTGCTCTCATACTCCAGATATTTATCACCTCCTCTTCTTTTGACTTAGGCATTTTGTTCTAACTCAAAAACAACAACTGCTTGCTTCTTATCTATTTCTCTCAAACAAAATCAGTCTTTAGAAAATTTGGCTAATTAACTTATTTTTTTCCCTTTTTTTTTTTTTTTTTTTTTTTTTTTTTTTAAGTCGAAAATTCGTTCTTGTCTTGGAATGAGGTATTTTTGACTAGGTAAGCCGATTTCGACCCTAGTTACTTAGGGACCCCATTTGTGGGGGCTGGGGGGCAATGCACTTCCCGCACTAGGATTTTGATATTTCAGAAAATTTATCTGTCATTACACTCAAAAAATTTTGCAAAAATTGCTCAAAAGCTAAAATAACTTGCCATATTTTATTATAATAAAAATACATGCAATAAATAAACATATTAATGAGTATTTTGCTTAATTTAAAAAAGATATGTGAGAAAATGTTCTATTAATTGCTTGTCAGCTGTGTACAAAATGATCAAATGAAACGCGCCCCCCTCAGGACTAGAATTTTCGAAGTGAATTTTACCCTTTCAACTCAAATTTAGAGGGGATTTTTCTTTTTTTAAAGAAGGATGTTAATTCAAATTCTTAATTATTTGAATTTTTTATTTTGCATTATTAGTATCACATTACATTTACTGCAATCATTACAACACTGTAAAATCATTTCCTTTATTAAATCATATTTACTCGTATACCGTACATTTTTTTATTTCAGTTTCAAATAAAAAAAAAAAAAAAAAAATATTCATCTTGGATTTGGCGGCCAGCATAAAAATGAAAATATGGAAGGAAAAGACGTAAGATATTTGATTTAGTAATAATTTCAACTTCGGATATTAACTACGGTCTTTGGTGCTTAGAAATTTGCGTAAATTATTGTAAGGTGGTCGACAAACACATCATGCGTTTTTTTTTTTTTTTTTTTTTTTTTTTTTTTTTTTTGAAAATTTTCAGAAATACATTATGATGAATTAAATACAGGAGAAAAAGATTTATATCAACATATTCGTAGGCACATGAGTTACAAATGGCAACGTTAGTTAATGCAAAATGTAATAAGTGCCATGGTGTAAGCTTATATAACACCATATTTTAGCCACAACTTTAACCCTTTATTTTTCTTCTTTCTTTCTTTCATTAAGCTTGGCCCCTTTTTACTTTCTTCTATCTTCAATAGAAGAAAGTGTTGTAATCGAAATTTTTTTCGACTTCCGGTTTTCGACGGATTTACACGTTTTAGGGGTCAGAGATCCCAAAAACATGTTTATAGAAAATGTCTGTCTGTCTGTGTGTCCGTCTGTCCGTCTGTCCGTCTGTCCGTCTGTCCGTCTGTCCGTCTGTCTGTCGCCATTCTACCATCAAAAAGTGTATGAAGTTATGCATAGAATTAAACCAAATTTTTATTTTAAGGTTTTGGCTATGGCAAGCAGATCCTCCCTGAATTTGGAAAAAATTCGCCGGTAGGGGGCGCTATAATATCAATTTTTGTGCGATTTTGAATATTGTACCATCCAAAAGTGTATGAAGTTATGCATCGAATTGAACCAAACTTTTATATTAAGTTTTCGGATATGGCAAGTAGGTCCTCCCTGCATTTGGGAAAAATTCGCCGGTAGGGGGCGTTGTAACAGCGATTTTTGTGCGATTTTGAATATTGTACGTTCCAAAAGTGTATGAAGTTATGCATCGAATTGAACCAAATTTTTATTTTAAGTTTTCGGATATGGCAAGTAGGTCCTTCCTGCATTTGGAAAAAATTCGCCGGTAGGGGGCGCTGTAACAGCGATTTTTCTGCGATTTTGAATATTGTACCACCCAAAAGTGCATGAAGTTATGCATACAATTGTACCAAATTTTTATTTTAAGTTTTCGGATATGGCAAGCAAATCCTCCCTGAATTTGGAAAAAATTCGCCGGTAGGGGGCGCTGTAATAGTGATTTTTGTGCGATTTTGAATATTGTACCATCCAAAAGTGTATGAAGTTATGCATAGAATTGAACCAAATTTTTACTTTAAGTTCTTGGCTATGGCAAGCAGGTCCTACCTTAATTTGGAAAAAAATCGCAGCTAGTGGGCGCTGTAATAGCGATTTTTGTGTCATTTTGAATATTGTACCATCGAAAAGTGTATGAAGTTATGCATAGAATTGAACCAAATTTTTACTTTAAGTTCTTGGCTATGGCAAGCAGGTCCTACCTTAATTTGGAAAAAAAGCGCAGCTAGTGGGCGCTGTAATAGCGATTTTTGTGTCATTTTGAATATTGTACCATCGAAAAGTGTATGAAGTTATGCATAGAATTGAGCCAAATTTTTTGTGTTTGTTCTTGGTCATGGCACGAAGGTCCTCCCTGAATTTGGAAAAATTCCGCCTGAAGGGGGCGCTATAATTGCGATGTCTGTACCATTTTCATTATTGTACCATCGAAAAGTGTATGGAGTTATGTATATAATTGAACCAAATTTTTTGTGTGTGTTTCTGGCTATGGCAAGCAAGTCATCCTTGAACATAAAAAAATTCCGCCAGAAGGGGGCGCTAAAATTGCGATCTCTGTGCATTTTCATTATTGTACAATCGAAAAGTGTATGAAGTTATGCATACAATTGAACCTAATTTTTTGTGCATTTTTTTGGCTTTGGACAACAGGTTCTCCTTGAATTTGGAAATATTGCACAGTAAAGGGGTTCTGTGATAGCAATTTTTGTATACTTTTCTTGATTTTTTGTAGTTCTGTATTCTGTTGTCCATCGGCGGCTCGTGCAAAGGCGGGAACTCGCTTCCTGCTAAGCCGGCTATTCGCAAACATCTGATAACAACAGAATAAGCAAAAAATATTAATTTTAGCAAATATCATGATATAGATTAACTCGTTTTTAGTTCGTTTAATTGACTGAAGCAGAAATTTAGGATGAAAATCAAAGTTGGTATAGTATTGAACTAATAATATTGAAATATTATCATGTGTAACTAGTTTTTGAAATATTAAGATGTATAAGATAGAAGAAAGTTTTGGGATTGGCACATCCAACTAGTTTTTATTACTTTCTTCTATCTTTACAAGACGAAAGTATTGGATTCGTGAAAAATTTCGACTTCCGGTTTTCGACGAATTTATATGTTTTAGAATGCCCAGAACACGATTTCATGGTTTTTAGAAAATGTCTGTTTGTGAGTCTGTCTGTCACTCTGTCGCTCTGTGAGTCTGTATGTGACAAAAATTTTGTGGGCGCTCTATCTCAAGAACAGATGCATGGAATTTCACAAAACTTTATATCTTGTTAGACCTTAATATAATCTGGACCTGATTAGCTTTTGGTGAAAATCGCCCAACAGGTGGCACTGCTATGCGGCATTTTTCACGATTTCTGTAATAGCTATATCTCAAGAATTACTGGACGGATTTTCATAAAACTTCAGATTCAGTTAGTTCAGGATATAGTTTGGTGCTGATTACTTTTTTGTGAAAACCGCCCAACAGGTGGCGCTGCTATGCTGCATTATTCATGATTATCGCAATAGCTCTAATTCAAGAAAAAATGCACGAATTTTCATCAAACTTCAGATTTAGTTAGTCCCTGATATAAATTAGTGCTGTTTAATTTTTTGTGTAAATCGCCCAGCAGGTGGCGCTGCTGTGCTGCATTTTCACGATTTTCGCAAGAGCTGTATCTCAAGAACTATTGCACGGATTTTCATCAAACTTCAGATTTAGTTAGTCCTTGGCATGCATTGACGTATAAATTAGTGCTGTTTAATTTTTGGTGTAAATCGCTCAACAGGCGGCGCTGCTGTGATGTATTTATTACGATTTCCAGCTCTATCTCAAGAACTAACGCTTAGATTTTCAACAAACTTCAGATTCAGGTATACCTTGATATCATTTAGCGCTGTTTATTTTTGGTATACATCGCTCAACAGGTGGCGCTGCTATGCTACATTTTTCAGAATTTCCGCTATAGCTCTATCTCAAGAACTAATGCACGAATTTTCATCAAACTTCAAATTCAGATATACTTTGATATGAATTGGTGCTAAATGGATGTAATTTCTTGTACTATTTAAATGATTTAATTGACGTGATTTACTTAGAAGAAAGTTTTGTGATGGCCACAACATACTAGTTTACTTTTGAAAAGTTGTTCTTACGCTGTAAAATGTGAAAAAATGAATAATACCTTATAAAACTATATGAAAATCACTTGAATACATCAAACTAAATTAATACTTACTTAAAGTGATAAAATACTTTTAACAAGGCAAAAAAAAAAAAACACCTTTATTTATTCATATTCGACATAGGTTTCATTGCTCCGACGGTAACATTCTCAATAATAAATATGATACGAATATTTTTGCAAAAATCATTTTAATTTAAAATAGGTAAAAAAAAAATCACATGAACTCAAGCATAATGAAATTAATTGCAATATTAACTAGTAGGTTGTGGCCATCACAATACTTTCTTCTATATAAATCACGTCAATTAAATCTTTTAAATAGTACAAGAAATTACATCAATTTAGCACCAATTCATATCAAAGTATATCTGAATTTAAAGTTATGATAAGAATTCGTGCATTAGTTCTGGAGATAGAGCTATAGCGGAAATTCTGAAAAATGTAGCGTAGCAGCGCCACCGGTTGAGCGATTTATACCAAAACATAAACAGCACTAAACGATATCAAGGTATACCTGAAGCTGAAGTTTGATGAAAATTCGTGCATTAGTTATTGAGATTGAGCTATAGTGGAAACTCTGAAAAATGCTGCATCTGAAAAATGCTGCTGTTATACTGGTATTTTTTGCGGTTTCCGCAATAGCTCTATCTCAAGAACTAATGCTTGGAATTTCAACAAACTTTAGATTCAGGTATACCTGCATATAAATTAGTGCTGTTTAGTTTTTGGTGTAAATCGCTCAACAGGAGGCGCTGCTATGCAGCATTTTTCACGATTACCACAATAGCTCCATCTCCAGAAGTAATGCAAGGATTTTCATTAAAATTCAGATTCATGTCAAGAACTAACTGAATCTGAATTTTAATGAAAATCCATCCATTCATGTCAAGAACTAACTGAATCTGAATTTTAATGAAAATCCTTGCATTACTTCTGGAGATGGAGCTATTGTAGTAATCGTGAAAAATGCTGCATAGCAGCGCTACCTGTTGAGCGATTTACACCAAAAACTAAACAGCACTAATTTATATGCAGGTATACCTGAATCTAAAGTTTGTTCAAATTCCAAGCATTAGTTCTTGAGACTGACTATTGCGGAAACCGCAAAAAATACCAGTATAAGAGCACCACCAGTTGAGCGATTTACACCAAAATTTATAAAACTTTATTTCATGTCAAGGACTAACTGAATCTGAAGTTTGATGAAAATCCGTGCATTAGTTTTGGAGATTTCGCTATTATGGAAATCGTGAAAATGCTGCATAGCAGCGCCACCTGTTGAGCGATTTACACGAAAAACTAATCAGAATCAGTTTATATCAGGGATTAACAGAATATGAATTTTTATTAAATTCCGTGCATTAGTTCTTGAGATACAGCGCCCACAAAATTTGTGTCACATACATACATACAGACAGACAGAGTCACAGACTCACAAACAGACATTTTGTAAAAACACTTTTTTGGAATCTCTGACCCATAAAACGTGTAAATCCGTCGAAAACCGGAAGTCGAAATTTTCACGAATCCAATACTTTCTTCTTGTAAAAATAGATGAAAATATAAATGGATATTTGTGAACGTGAATTATTTAATACTATTGCTTCATTTTTCTGTAGAGCATCTCTTTCCAAATTTTATGAAGTTCCATGGAGGCTGAATGATTGCATATATTCTCAATGCTTAAGAAGATTTCTATAGATTCCCGGATAATGGATGGCAAGTAAAATCTTTATGGATAAATTGTTCTACTATTTTTTAAATTAATCTGTAAAGTCCCTTTATTATACAGTCTGAGAAAGCTGTAGTTTCTTCAGTATTTGATGCCTGCTATGTGTTCTTTGATCATAGCTTTAAGCTTTCTGTTTGTCATTCCTATAAAAATTTGCAGAGATCCATCTTCTTTACTGAAAGGAATTTCATATACCCCTGATAACTGATTTGGTTCTATAGAACCAAATCAGTTATCAGGGGTATATGAAATACCTTTCACAATTGTATGTAGGAATGACAAACAGAAAGCTTAAAACTTGGATCAAAGAACACATAGCAGACGTAAAATACAACAAGAAAACTACGGCTTTAACTAGACTATATAGTAAAGAGCCTTTACAGATTGATTTTAAAAATAGTAGAATAATTTATTTATCAAGATTTTACTTGCCACTATTATCCGTGTATCAATAGCTTTACGCAGTGAGACTTACGCATAGAGGCAGCAGTCTCTCTTTACGCAGTGAGAATATATGCAATGATTCAGCCTCCTTGGAACTTCCTAAAATTTGTAAAGATATGCTCTACAGAAAAATGAAGCAATAGTATTAAATAATTCACGTTCACAAATATCCATTTTTAACACTTTCCAACAAACTTGAAAAGTGTTTATGACTTCGGTTTGTCTGTCCGTCTCTCCGAGCTCTAACTCCCGTAAATATACTCGGATTGCCCTAAAATTTTTGGATGTTATTGACGTTTACCATAGCACGTTCCCTATTTCAAATGAAGTTTGTATCATGTTTAGTTCATTCACAGGGACAGTCAAAAATTTTTCGTTACATTACGGATTATGGGGAAAAATGGTTTAAAATGATTTTTAGTGGTGTTACACGCTTTCAAACATAATAAAATTGATATGCATTGATGGAGCGTACTAAAATATGCATTCTGCGGAATATGCGGTGTAAAGAATATTTATTATTCATTTACAGGGCCATACAAAAGAATTCCGTTACATAATGATATATAGGGGTGGAGGGAATTTTTTGCGGTGTATTTTAATTATGTTAAATTATTTCATGTATAATGAAATTATTATACGTCGTTGAGGTTTTTCATGTATAATAGGAAGTGCATAGCATTTACAGGGAGGCACAACAGATTTCAGATACTATATTGTATCCGAATTACTGCACATTAGCGATGACTGCTGGAAATGCATTTTTTATTATGATATGCGCTTTTAAGTTTTACTATATTTATGCATACTATACAGTATGTATAAATGCTATAGTTCATATACAGGGCTACAGAAAAGAATTCGTAAGGGTTACTGAGTATGAGCGTAAATTGCTTAAAGGTGGGTTTTAAATGAGTTATGTATTTTTACGCTGAACTGCATTTAGTTTACTAGGAAATGTTTGTAGAATATAGATAAAATGATATACAGGGCCACGCAAAGAGTTGGATACATGGCCGTCTATAATTGAAAATTTCTGGAAATGTGATTTCAGTAGTTTTAAGTGTGCTTTAGTTTGAATTAAATTGTAGTTAACAGTGGAATGTAATAAGTGTTGTACTAAAGTATTCAAGTATGTTTCCATTTATGAGTATAAATTGCTGAAAGATAAATTTCAACCTGTTATGTGTTTTCTTGCTAAACTAAATTTTCCTATTATATAGTGTATATATATCAACTTACAGATCAAATACAGGGCAGTTCAAAAGATCTGGAATACATATTTGGGTGTGTACGTTAACGGCTGAAATCAGTTTTTCAAATGTTTTGTGCAATTTGTAAAATGTTTACTTAGTTATCTTATTTACCTTATATCCCTAAATAACGAAGTTTTTTTTTAAACATTTAGGAAGTGCTGGAAAGTGTTTCATAATCTATGCTTAGCGCAACATTTTTCTTTCTTTTTATTATTGTAGTTAATTTAATTATGCGCGATTTTTTTTTTTACCTATTTTAAATTAAAATAATGTTTGCGAAAATATTTGTGTAATATTTATTATTGAGAATATTGCCATCGGAGCAATGAAAAATATGTCTAATATGAATAAATAAGGGTAAATTTTTGCCTTGTTAAAAGTATTTTATCACTTTAAGTAAATATTAATTTAGTTTGAATAACATCTTTATAAATATATGTTTGTATTGTAACTGGATTTACATTACACAATATTATTATTTTATGGATATTTCTTTTAATATTTATTATATGATAAGCTGGTAAAATTTTATTTATCTTTATTAAAATTATCGAAAAATATGTTTACTCTAATAGAAATTAAGGAAATTTATTTACTTTACTTTACAAAAATGACGTGAGGTAATAAATGTTTTAGTACTAAAATATTTTCATAAATCTTCATGAAAATAATTTTCATTACAAAAAATATTTTACTGTTATGACTTAAATTAATGTCTTTATTTCTCCTTAAAGGTTTCCATGGCAATTCCATACGTGCTTAATATATATTTTTTATGTTATTGGAGAAAATTAAAGACGTTTCCTCTGAAGAACACTGCCGTTTAGATTAAAAATAAAATTTAGCTGGCAACAGTAACAAAAAAATGTAGTATAAATTTGATAACTTCTTCAATGTTTTGTTATAGAATTTAAATTACATTACATTGTTATTCCATGACACAAAATTTTTATAGGCTAAGATAATATTTATTTTCTATGAGTGAAATAATAACTATTATTCTTTTAGGTACATATGGTGTAAATCATATGGTGTGACAGATGTTTTCATTAAAAAGATTTTATAACTGTTCGTGACATGAATTTTAATAATCAAAAAATGTATTTTTTAGAATTACAAAGAATTACAAAGTTCGCTTCTCCTCAAACGTTTTCATATAAATGTACGTAATAGCGCAATATAGATATATATATATATGATGTAAGCTATTTATGATGTTTATTATGATATATTTTCATTTTAAATGCAACAATTCATTTTGAATTATTTTTTCCTTAACATTTGTATCTTATATATATTTATATATACCTAGGTAGCTAAATGTTTTAGCAATCTTTTAATTAATGGTTATATATATATATATACCGGGTGTCCCAAAAAGGACAAACTGATTTTAAAATTCAATAACTTCCAAACGGTGACAGATATTTAAAAAATTCTTGCAGGAGGCTTATGCATAAAGTCAAAAGTTTTTTTTACAGTGATTTTCGATTTTAGTTCGAATTACAAACAATAGATGGCGCTGCGATCAATAGAGGCTCAATTCAGGCTCGATTTTTGGTACTTCGTGGCCCGGATAATACATTTCCATCTCCTTTTTCTGCATGGAACAATAGAAAGGACCAAAAATCGAGCCTGTATTTAGCGACTATTGCTTACAGCGCCATCTATTGTTCGTAATTCGAACTAAAATCGAAAATCACTGTAATAAAACTTTTGACTTTATGCTTAACCCTCCTGCAAGAATTTTTTTAATATCTGTCACCGTTTGGAAGTTATTGAATTTTAAAATCAGTCAGTCCTTTTTGGGACACCCGGTATATATATATTTCTTTGGATAGTATAAAGTAAAGACTCGTAAAATAAAGGCAAAAGAAAACAATGTTGTGAAAAATGTAGTTATGAAATTTAGCTGGGAATATAAAAAAATTCGGTCAATTGTGAGTTTTACATGCACACAAAAGGTTTCGTACAACAAAAAACATTGTACAATGTACACAGATTAAACTTGACAGTCTGCTAACCGCACTTCGAAAGTATTTCGCAAGGTTGCAATGTCCCCTTTATCCGTGTCTCTGTTTTCTAGATAAGTTTTGAATTAACATCTTGGCTAATTACCGACAAACTTTTTTCGAAATTCATTATAATTCGATGATTATCCGTGCTTAGGTACCTTGACCTCCCCTCAAACCCTGCTGTGCACAAAAAAGTAGCATTTGTATTTAAAAAATGTAATTTTCGCAAAAAAAAACCTAGGAAAAGCTCTATAGTGTTACAGAAAGGTTTAAATAAACTTCTACTACCTCTAATTTTTTTTTTCATAATTTTAGAATCAATAGATTCAGAAATCTACTAGGATGACATATTTTTAAATACATTTTCGACGATATTTCTGAAATATAATACCTAAATATACACCAAATATATTTTTGAGTTAAGGGATCTTTCAAACGCTACCTCACACACTATATATATATATATATATTACGAAAATACTGGTTATCCTGTCGTGTTAAAGGTTACGAGATTGACGTTATATGATGATTCGAAAAGGGAAATAACTTCAAAACGGTTGTGATTGAATAATCAATCTGAAGTCGTGCAATAGTATAAGCTAAAACAGAATGCTTCTGTAGTAGATCAATATGGTTGTTCGAAAGTTGATGCAGTCAACGAGTGGAGGTCATAGAACGCATTTCTCCAGTGTAGTTTCTCCAGAATGATTGAAACAAAACGTAAAGTCAACCCAGGGTTTTATTTTAACATCTTTTAACGACGCAGTTTCCACAGAGACATTCAAAGAGCTTCAAAGTAGTAATTTAGGAGGTAAGCAAAATTAGAGATAATAGAATACATCGGACGGTGACAGAGGGTGGTATGACAAATGGAAAAAACGACCAAAATCTGCGGAAACACAGCGAGCATCGGCTTTTTGAGCGTCTAGCGCAGTAATACAATTACGAAGTAGGTCGCGCTCTCAACCAATTGATAATTAAGATTAGCACGCCATGGAAAGAGTACTGACAGACCGAGTGGGTGAATTTGAAGGTAAAAATCCCGGTATATGCGCGGAAAAGTAAAGTTCTTGGAAGGGGAAAAAATGGTTGTAAAAAGAACATTCTAGAAGAAAATAATCTGAAATGAAACATTTAATTTAAAAATAATAAAAGCGTAATATTTAAGTAAATTAGATAAGTGAGACATTAAATTAAAGAGAATTTAACAGAATTAATGATAGAGATTATTTAAGAATAAGTATTTAGGGAATATAAAGTAGTAATTTCGAATAAGATAAGGAAATCGTGGAATTATATTTAATAATGCAACATATATAAATTCATGTTACATAGTTAGCCCTCTATATTTTTATGAAAGTATTTATGAATGCCTCATAATCTATAAATATGCGGGTCAATAGCCTCTATAACTCTGGCAAGGTTGAACTTTCCACATTCCATAGTTTTTGAGAAAAACGATAGATGAACTGATGGCTGTGATAGAGACACTTACAAAGATCTTATAAAGACTCCGTTTTTAGGTGCTTTCGAATTTATGTAAATACATAGCACCTATATTCGTCATCTGGTCCGTCCGTCTGTCTGTCCCTCTGTTCGCATATAACAGCGCAAAAACTACCCAACCGAATGGTTTGAAATTTAATATATATAATCGTTGCAAATTTTGCCATTCAAATTTTAGGAAAATCGAATCAAAACTTAAAAAGATATTAAAAAAAGTCAAAAAGTAATAAAAGTTTCTTTATTCTATTAAATCCTATCATACGTAATTAATTCAATGAATCCCATGAGAGGTAATGATTCTAGGTTGCCATGATGATTGCGTGTTAATTAAGATGGAGTCATATTATTTCCGTATTACTGAATTTAATATACATAATTGTAATAAATTTTCTATTCATGCATTTTTGCATAAGAATGCAACTGCTATTGCACCGAGATCTGTATATTTTAAAAACTAGTTATATTACTAATGCACCTCTTTTCCGTCTTGTTACTTTTAAATGAACTTTTTTTTAACCCTAAAAATTAAATATATAAGGTAAATGATATGATAAATTTTTGCATGCGGTATAACTGAACATCGTTCTATCACGAACGTTTTCGACGATATTTATTTTTTGAGACTGTAAGAGAATATTTTTCTTATATGAAAGAAATCATCACCAATTTTCTTTACGAAATTCATGCGATATAGCAAATGTTTGCATCTAAAACATTTTTGTAAGCCGTCATGATAATATTTTTTTATATAAAATTTCCGGCTTGAAACAGATGTTTCTCGTTAAAATTTTACATGACAATTCAAATAAGAGCATAATAGCTTTTTATGTAGCATAACATAAACTTAAAATATTGCCTTCAAGAAGCAATGAGTTGAGGAAAATAACTATAAATTTTACCTGTCAAAAACAACTATAAAAGCAATCTGAAACATAATTGATAACTGTGTGGAAGTTTTATGACTGAATATAAATTACTTTTCACTGTCTCTTCATGAATTGTACGTTTCACCTAAAAAAGTTTTTATAAAAATTCAAGTAATAGCTTAATGCTTTTTAGAATATAAAAATTAAAAGATAAGAAAAATAAATCCGTAAAATTTGGCTTTTTAAAGAATAATGGTGTGGAAGCAATACTGCAAGTTTTATGTTCAGAGTGATGATTAAAAAAATTATAGATAACAAAATTAAGCTCGATTAACAAACGTTAAGAGTGGTGTAGCAAATGTTTGCATCAAAAACATTTTCGTAAGCCATAGTGATAATAAATTTTATTATATAAAACCTCACTTTTCTTAGTTTGCTTGAAACATGTTTCTCGTTCATATTTTACATTACAATTCAAATAAGAGCTTAATAGCTTTTTATACAGCATAACATAAACTTAAAATATTGCCTTTAGCAATGAGTTTAGGAAAATAACTATAAATTTTACATGCCAACAACAACTATAAAAGCAATCTGAAACATAATTGATAAGTGTGTGGAAGTTTTATATGTGAATATAAATCACTTTTCCCAGTTTCTTCATGAATCATACGTTTCAGCTAAAAAGTCTTCATAAAAAATCAAGTAATAACTTAATGCTTTTTAGAAGATAAAAATTGAAAGATAATAAAAAAAATCCGTAAAATATAGCTTTCTGAAGAATAATGGTGCTGTAGGAATACTACAAGTTAAAGATGGAAACAGCAATAACAACAAAATAATATAATGTATGTTTGATGTAAATTTCCAACTGGGTGAAAAATGTCCGGTACAGGATTCTAACCAGGGTTCTCCTGGATGAAGCTGCCAGTGCTCTTCCATCTGAGCTATCACGGAGGAATCTGTTAGAACTTTTTCATCCAGCTAACCTTAATGATTATAGCATCTGGTCTGAAACCTGGTTCAGCTCAACAGAATAAATCTCAGGTAATGGAACTCCAGAAATCGCTGGATACGAAATTACACTAGATTAATTTTAACAAAATTATTCCAATTGGTAAAGAATTGATTTATTTACCTACACTGTAAAAAAAAAAAAAATGACTAAATAACGGAAATACTACTGGCAATCTAGACGCCAGTATTATTTCCTTTTTTTTCGGGAATTTTTACCCATAAATTACAGAAAAAATTCCGTTTTTAATCTGAAAAACGGATTTATTTGCATTAGTTCGAATCTTAAACTTCGAAACATATCATTCTGATATCGAAATTGTAATTATGTTCGAGTATTCTTAATAAATTGGGACAAAACGGAGGTCCACATCTGTGGACCCAGGGAGCGAAGAGGTTAAGAGATTCACAAATGTTTGAATTAAAGTACCTTTAAGAGCCTTCAAGAAAGGAAATTAAGGGTGAAAAAGCATTTTTTAAGACTTGCGAAGAAATCTTTGTTTATAAAAGTGCATAAATTAACGTCTGAATTTCAATTCTATATTATTAAAGGTACACATATATTAAGACAGACTTTAAACACAGTTAATTACAATGGCACAGGTTCCAATCCTGGCCCTGGCAAATTTTTCACTCCAGTTGGGTTTATTGTAATGAATTGTGTTTAAAGTCTGTCTTAATATATGTGTACCTTTAATAATAAACCAAAGTTTATCCGGAAAAGAAAAGAAAGGAGAAGTTTAATGGATAATTCAGAAATAGTTTTGAACTAAAAGCACAGTATTAAATAATTTTTTGCGTAATAATATATATATATATTTAATAAAATTCCAAATATATCCTAAATACGCCAAAACTGGGAGGAATCGCGTTTCATTTAGGCACAATGACCTTAATACCTAAAATTAAACCAAATATATTATTGAGTTACGACATCTTTCAAAAGCTACCCCACACGATATAGTATATATATGTATAAAATTCAAGTAATATAATCAGCCCCCTAATTTTTTTCTAAAAATATTTGTGAACGGTTAATAATCTGTAAATATGTGGGGCCTTTATAACTCTGGCAAGTTTGAACTTTCATAGATTTCGAGAAAAACGATTGAGACAGACGGGCAGACATACTGCTAATCTTATAATTGTTCAATTTTTCTTTTTAAATACGGAACATTAAAAATTAAATATTTAAAGTAATTGTTAAATTTGTACATGCTGTATAACCGAACATCGTTCTTTCATGAACGTTTTTCACAATATTTATTTTTTATATTTTAAGAGAATATTTTTCTTATATGGAAGAAATGATCCCCAGTTTTCTTTAGAAAATTCATGTGATGTAGCAAATGTTTGTATCAGAAACATTTTTGTAAGCGATCCGCATAAGAATTTTTATTATATAAAATCTCACTTTTATTAGTTGGCTTGAAACATATGTTTCTCGTCAAAATTTTACATGACAATTCTAGTAAGAGCTTAATAGCTTTCTATACAATATAACAAAAAACTTAAAATATTGCCTTCAAGAAGCAATGAGGTGAGGAAAATAACTATAAATTTTACCTGTCAAAAACTATAAAAGAAATCTAAAATATAATTGGTAGATGCGTGAAGGTTTTATAACCGAATATAAATTGCTTTCAACTGCTTCTTCGTGAATCATACGTTTCACCTAAAAAGTCTTTATAAAAATTAAAGTAATAGATCAATGCGTTTAGAAGATCAAATTTAACAGATAAGAAAAAAAATGCCGTAAAATATAGCTTTTTGAAGAATAATGGTGCTGTAGGAATACTGCAAGTTTTACATGGAAACAGCAACAATAACAATATGCTTATCTAAATCTTATAAAAAATTTTAAAACTTATAAGCTTATAAAAATCTATATGCTTCATAACACGTGTATGTTTTATAATAGAATTTAAATAACACTTAACTTTTCTTTCATGAAACATTCTTACAATATTTATTTTTTATATGCTAAGGTAATATTTTTCTTACGTGAATAGAACCTTTCCTTTAAGAGATTCATAAATGTTTGAATTAAAGTAATTTTATAAGCCTTGATAAAAAGAAATTAAAGGGTGAGAAAGCATTTTTTATGACTTACGAAGAAACCTATGTTTATAAAAGCGCATAAATTAACGGCTGAATTTCAATTCTTTATTATCAAAGGTATACATATATTAAGGTATACATATAGAAAACGCAATTTCTGTTTTCCCTTCATTCTGATCAAAACAGCATTAAAATGACTTGAAATAGAATATAATACGTAATTTTGAAGGAGTTTGAAACTTTTTCAACAGTTTGAAATAAACGACTTTAAAGTGTTCTTTTAAACCCTTGAATGACAGTGGGAGATAATATATCCCGCTTAATTTTCATTGCGAAAGACCACGCTGGCACTAACATTCTAGAAGGAAAATTTTAGTTTAAATAAGTACAGAAACAAAAAACATTTACCTGGTTTGAAATAAATTTGTTTTTATATTCTGGTTTTATTCAATTATTTCTGTTTTATAATATAATTTAAATTACACTTAACTGCTTTTTCATGAAAACATGTATTACAATATTGATTGAAATGATGAATTGATTCAATGAAATTACAATATTTAATTTATATACCTTAAGGTAATATTTTTCTTACGTAAATAGAAAGGTCTTTCCTTTATGAGATTCACAAATGTTTGAATTAAAGTATTTTTAAGAGCCTTCATAAAAAGAAATTAAATTGTGAAAAATAATTTTTTATGACTTACGAAGAAACCTATGTTTATAAAAGCGCATAAATTAACGTCTGAATTTCAATTCTTTATTTTTAAAGGTACACACATATTAAGACAGGTTTTGAACACAGTTAAATACAATAAACCTAATTGGAGTGAAAAATTCAGACGTTAATTTATGTGCTTTTATAAATATATTGTGAATCGTAGAGAAAGGAAATTTATTCATCGTTGTCGCGTCATTCTGTGCTATCTGATAGATGGACACTGACGTTCCCCAACTTGTTTTATTAGTGAGAAATTGCCGAGCTAGGATATCGACCAGGTTAGCTCAGTGGTTAGAGCAACAGCACGGTATGCTGTGGGCACAGGTCCGAGTACTGGCCCTGGCTCATTTTTCACTCCAGTTCAGTTTATTGTATTTAATTGTGTTTAAAATGTGTCTTAATATATGTGTACTTTTAATAATAAAAATGTGTTTATCCTCAAAAGAAAAGAAAAGAGAAGTTTCATGGAAATTTCATTTGAACTAAAGGCACAATATTAAAAAAAAAAAAAAAAAATTGCGTAATAATATATATCTACCCTATATATATAAAATCCTAATGAATCGAATTGAAACGAATTTATGAAACGATTCTATGAAACGACTGATTAAACAACTGATTACGTTTCACGGCGATTTCTCCTAAAATATGAAATACTTTGCGATTAAATTAACACCAAAACTCCGTATTGATCCACAGATCTCAAAACTGGTATTAGAATTTTAAAATTAGAATTAGTTTTCGAAATATTAATTTTTTTCTAATTTTAAATACTTTTTTCTAATGATGGCAACTCAAATTTTAATCATAACAAATATATTTTTTTTTTCATATTTTAGAAAAGGTTATTTTTAATTAATTTGGCGACGAGTTTGGCCTCCCTTAAATGCATGCTAAGAAATACATCATGTTACTTTTATTCAGAATTCAATCTGTATTTCATTATCATTTTATTTAATACAAAACTTTCATTTAAAATTGAAAACTTTAAAATAAATGGCTTTTACTTCATTCTTTTTTTTTTATTAGAAACGAAAAGAAAAATATTAGACACAGATGTCATATACGCAACGGGGTACCTAATTGGCGCCAAAATGGCGTTATTTTACCTGACATGGTAAGCCGGCTATTGTTGCTTATTTATTAATAAATGTTTATTTGAATTTATTTTCTTTTTATTTACAAAAAATTTTATAAATTGTTTTGTTCTATAGTTATTAATTAATTTTTTTTTATTTATTGTTATTTTATTTTAAAAATAACAGAAAATAATTTAAAAATACATATGTAACAGGTATTTGAAAACTAGGTTTTCGCCAAATTGTCTTAAAAAAAAAAAAAAAAAAAAAAAATCACGCCAAACCCGGTGCGTGATTGTATGTGACAATGCACCAAATCATGAGATTTAATTTCCACTTCAAAGCAACGTTTTTATGTTATTACTTCTCCCGTCGACAAATTTCGCCAAATTATACGAATTGACATATTTTTTTTTTAATTTTAAATAACAAAAGAACAAATAAATTAGTATAACATTAATAAAAATACAAATAAAAAGTCGAAAAAAAAAATCACTTGATGGCGTGAACATGTGTAACTTCCTCAAAGTCAAGTGAATGTGACATTTACGATCAAACATTATTGGCATTTAATCTTATAGTTTGGCGATTCGACAGATTTTTGGTCGATGGGATAACCAAGTAGCGTCGTTTTAATTTACCAATCGAAAAATAAAAAAAATGCTAGCTGGCGAGTTAAAAAAAAAAGCTATTGGCGAGATTTTCACCCGGCTAACATAAAAGTACCAGGAATTCTTTGTGATCATGGCAACTTTTATGTAGTTCTATTCGAAAAAATAATTTTGATTCTTTAATCAAAATGGAAACCTTTCTTATAAAAAGCGAAGGAATCAGCCCGTTGTTTATGGCAGTTACATGACTTGGACTATTTATTTATTTATTTATTGCCTAAGTGGGACAGAATCACTAGACCTCAAGGGTCCGATGTAGACTCTATTTGCCCCACCCGGAGTGCTCCCCGACACGCGGGGATTCGTTAACAAAAAAAAAAAAATAAATAAATAAAAATAAAAATAAATAAAAAAATAAAATAAAATAAAATAAAATAAAAAAATAAAAAGAATAATAATAATATGTACAATACAAGTTCCTCCCACCGGAGCACAGGCTGCTCCCTCGCGACAAGGGGCGGGTGAGCAGAATGGGTGAGCGTGGAGTGTGCTGGATCACACAAAAAGTCCAGTTAATTGTGGAGGAGTAGCCACAAGGTTGTGGGTAAGTTGCAGCACCATGCAGGTCTATGAGGTGAGGTTTGTTAGTTCATTTGAAATTTATAAATTCTATTTAATTTGCCTATAAGAAGGGGTCTTGTTAGAATATTGGAAAGCCAATTTTTGGGATGGATGCGGGGGCGTTTAATATGCCAGGCTTGGGGAAGTGTGCAGTGATAGTATGACTTGGACTATTATAATATAAACGAAATAATGGGGATAGAGTAATATTCGGCGACCTATCACACCTGTGGCTGGCTAACATTAAAGTACCAAAATGACCGCCTGGAATATAAAAAGCGAAGGGATCTGCCTGGAGCCGTTGATGATAGTCACATGACTTAGGCTATTATTATAGAGATTGTTTTCAATTTTAAAAACAGCGCAAAGAATAATATTTCCTAACGATTAAAAATTTATTTTCACGTGACTATTAGAAACAGAAAAAAAAAAAAAAACCTTTAAAATTACTATTAAATGAGTACGTGTTAAAGACAGGAAAATATTGAAAATTATGTCCTGAAAATTGCACTTACACGTGAATATTAAAAGGGAAAGGAAACTTTTAAATAATAAATATATTAATATGCGTTTAACCCTTTCACGGACAAGGCACTTATATTCGTAAAATCTTGAAATCAGTGAATGGCACCAGAATTTACAAACAAATTTCGAAATACAAAAATGCTTTTGTTCTCTTACTTAATAAAAGGGAAATTTTCATCTCAATATTCTGATGCTAATGTGGCATTTAAGAATTAAAATTAAGTGGTCCAAAAATGAGCCACCGCCCTTGAAGGGGTTAAAACAGCAAATTTTAGTAATTGTGTTATGTCAATCGTTTCATAACGCTGTTAAAAAATACCGAGAGACAAAGACTCTGTTTACTTCATTTATTCTATTTTAGCTTCTTTTCAAATGTTTAACTGATCTTCTTTAACCAAACACGAAAACAACCATTGGATGTCTTAACAGCAACTGATTCTACCTTAATTTTTTGCAATCAAAGGGAATTGAATGGAAACTCGTTTACAGGGAGATTGCTACAGGCTTTTTCAGTATAATTCAATCTTCTGTAATCTTTTTAAAACCGATCAGATTAGCGTGCTTTTAGATACTACAGTGTCTGAACGGGGGTTGGCGAGCGTAGCTTGCAGGGGGCAGAGCCCCTTAGTTTATTTAATAAAATTCCAAATACTGTTCACCCGTAAAAAAAGTGACACATCTCGACAAAAGTAAGTTTGACAGGAGAGACAAAAGAAAATTTGCATAATTTTACTACAAGATGAAATTGCAGCAGTTTCTGCATGCAGAATGAAAACGTGCATAAAAGCATAAAACCCTTATAGTCCAAGAACTGTCTATAGTCCAAGGTTGGGTCATTTCACCTCGCCACACAATCCGCCCCTCTTCTAGGGCGAGAAATTGGAAATTAGCGTAATAAAGGAATTTTCTGTATAACTACACTTTTGAAACTGTTTGTGCAGCAAGACACACCTATGGCAAACCTATTAGTGGAATAAAACCCAAAATGAATTTTTAGGTGATGTGTCATTTTTCTTCCGCGTGAGCGATATATCCTAAATGCACCAAAACTGAAAGGAATCGCGTTTCATTTAGGCACAATGACCTTAATATCTAAAATTAAACCAAATATATTATTTAATTACGATGTCTTTCGAAAGCTACACCACACGATATAGTATATATATGTATAAATTTCAAAAAATATAATTAGCCCCTAATTTTTTTCTAAAAATATTTGTCAACCGTTAATAATCTATAAATATGTGAGTACAGATTGAGAAAACAGGGGGGACCCAAATTTTATATTGAATTAATTCGAATCCAAAATTTTATCTATTTTTTCTTTCAAATAATAACTCGTTTGTATATGTCTTTTGTTTCGTAAAAATACCTTTTCACATTAAGTTTTAGAGATTTAATTAAGATTGCAATTCACTTCTTATTTAATCAAAAATATAGAGTATGTCACTAAGCCGAAGTCTTATTTTTATTCCACATTTTAAAGCCTTATAGAAGAACAATTTTTAATCTTTTATTATCAATAACTTAAAATGGAAATAAATCTTCGCTTATCTTAAATGCATAAATTCTGCGGATTTCAATATTCAAAATTATTGAAAGAAAATTTAAAGATTGTACGCATTCTAAATATCCCGTAATATACGCAACAACTATCGTGACGTTTTTAATAATAATGTAGCTCTTGTAAAGATAATTTAAACGAACCTACTTTATTATATATGAACTATAATAACTCGAGAAGTACTAAAAATTTCTTTGGCTTACATCCAGGCAACACTGAGCTAGTTACTCCATACTTTGGACTCAAGAAAAAAAAGTAGCTTGAATATTTTATTCATCTTTCAATTATAACTTTATTAGTTTCAATTCAAGAATAACATTTTCAATAATCAATTTTTCCTATGTTTTCCATATGTTATTCAAGTTATTAAAAAATGACTCATTAGTTTTTCATTCAAGAAATTCCTTATATTTGTATAATTTTTTTTTCTATTATAAGGAATTTTTTGAATGAAAAAATAATATGTAATTTTTTTAATAACTTGAAAGTTGTTTTGTCTTTTGAACTATAAAGGACAAAATATAAGTATAAAATACAGGCATTACAAAAGGCAATAGTTATTTCTGTCGATAAAAATTATCTAAAAAAATATTCATCAGTTAAATGCAGCATTTAATGTCATTAAACTCAAGAGAGAAAAACAAAGGCCGCGCACTTGAATTTTATGTTTTATTTTTAAATATGCAAATTTTTTATCAGAGTTCTTGGCAAAGTCTTCAGGTAAGCAGTTTGAAGATTGCAGATCTTTAAATTTAAGAGAAATTTCAAAAGTTTCTAAGATTTTAGATAAAGAGTATAATTCGAGACAAAAAAGATGTAGTTTTGCATCAAAATGGATGCTTTACTAACTCCGCAGTCAAACCTATTCAGACTATCTTCCTTTAATCTCCTCCTAAACCACCCATCTTGACCTTTGGGGAGGAAAACGCAGGAAAAAGTAATTAAAGCGTGCGGTAGAGCCTTTATAAATCTGGCAAGTTTGAACTTTTCCCTTTTCATAGATTTCGAGAAACATTATTGAGACAGACGATTAGACATATTGCTAATCTTATAATGATTCCGTTTTTCTTTTTAAGTTTGGAACACTAAAAATTAAATATTTAAAGTAAATGTTAAATTTTTTCATGCTGTATAACCGAACAACTTTCTTTCACGAACGTTTTTCACAACATTTATTTTTTAGGTTTTAAGAGAATATTTTTCTTATATGAAAGAAATGATCCCCAGTTTTCTTTAAAAAATTCATATGATGTAGCAAATGTTTGTATCAAAAACATTTTTGTAAGCGATCGTGATAAGAATTTCTATTATATAAAATTTCACTTTTATTAGTTGGCTTCAAACATATGTTTCTCGTCAAAATTTTACATGACAATTCTAGTAAGAGCTTAATAGCTTTCTATACAATATAACAAAAACATAAAATATTGCCTTCAAGAAGCAATGAGGCGAAAAAAATAACTATAACTTTTACCTGTCAACAAAAACTATAAAAGCAATCTGAAACATAATTGATAAATGCGTGAAGGTTTTATAACCGAATATAAATTGCTTTCCACTGCTTCTTCATGAATCATACGTTTCACTTAAAAAGCCTTTATAGAAATTAAAGTAATACCTCAATGCTTTTAGAAGATCAAATTTAAAAAATAAGAAAAATATCCCGTAAAATATGGATTTTTGAAGAATAATGGTGTGGAAGGAATATTACAAGTTTTAGATGGAAACAGCAACAATAGCAATATGATGTCTATAAACTTTATAACACCTGCATGTATTATAATAGAATTTAAATTGCACTTAACTGTTCTTTCATGAAACATTCTTACAATATTTAATATTTATATGCTAAGGTAACATTTTTCTTATGTGAATAGAACAGTCTTGAATATTCTTTAAGAGATTCGAAGGCTTTAACAAATGCTTATTTTTAAAGTATTTTTGTGAGCTTTCATGAAAATAAATTAAAACGTATAATAGCATTTTTTATTACTTACGAAGAAACTCATGTTTCTACGCAAAAGAAAATAAAAGAGAAATTTCGTGGCAATTTCAGGAATAGCTTATGATGTGTTTGAATATTATTAAAAATCCATTAATATTGCCCCAGAAAAGTAATGGGATAAAAAAATAACTACAAAATTTAGTCAACAGTGACAAAAAAAAAAAAAAAAAAAAAAAAAAAAAAAAAAAAAAAAAAATCATAATATAAACGATAACTCCGTTCTTATAATTATCACATATCTGTTTTTCACATAGTAAAATAAAATTTTGCTTAGATTACTGAAATTTACTTCACTTTGAATGTAACAAATCATCCGAGTTCACAAATGTTTGTATCAAAATACTTTTATAATCGATCGTGATAAGAATTTTCATTACAAAAAAAAAAAAAATTACTTTTTTCAGTTAAATTGAAACATATGTTTCACCTCAAATGCATGGCAATACAAGATTTTTCTTAAAAGATTTTGATATGTTAAATGAAAAAAGGGAAATATTGCTTTCGAAGAACACTAGAGTAAGAGAAATAATTTTAGATTTTATTTAGTAACTACAAAAACAACCACAACAATAACAAAATTATAATTGTCTGAGCGAAGCGAAGGCTAATACGCAGCTCAATATTACTTTCCGGGCACATAAAGCTACGATGGATATTAAAGCCATGGCCTACTAAATGTCCTTCGTCAAGCATAACTCAAAAAAATATTTGTCGGATTTAGTTTCTGATTGCACCAGAAGGTACCTATGAGGGTAACCTACTGAATCAGGTCCGTAGCTAGGCCATACTTCCAGGTAGGGCAAAGGTTTTTCCAGGGGTGTCAGATTATTTCTTCATTTTTGCCTAGCCTCTTATTCGTAGTTCTTCAAAAATATGTAATGCGATTTTAGGGATTTTTTTTTTCATTTAAAATATAAGTCAGTCTAAAGTCAGTATGAAATTTTAAAGTTTCTTCAGAGAGAGACATACAAAAATATATTAAAGTTAAATATGATATTTGGCATAACCAGGGCCCTATACCCCCCATTTGGGTGGGGGGGACTGAGCAAAGCCAGGGGCCCAGTAGTAAGTTATTGTACCTTTGAGCCTAATAATGTTTTTTAACTTTTATACATCTACCCGTGATAGTTATGTCTCAAAGTGCTCCTTGACTAATCGCCGGATGATCGAGATTCTGTTATATCAATAATATTTACAGCTATCTTTTAAACACAGCTGTAGTACATGAATACGCAGTTAAAAGAAGAATCCAACTTTCTTATTAGTTGCAAAATATATATAAAATCTTTCAAAATCTTTTCTGGTTGTAATTTTTATAAAAGTTTAATAATGTAAAAATCTAGATCTAGAAAAAACAAAAAAGGCTGTGTAGAAAAAAAGACTTGTTCAGTTAGACGGCCATTGGTCTTCGATATTACGTATTTCTACGTCTACTCATCTCCCAGTAATCTCTACCTAGAATGTAACAAAGGTTGCTTTTCGAATGTTTTGTTAATGTTCCATGGGATAACATTAAGTCATAATGATTGAATATGAAAATAGAACGTTCTTTGAATATTCGGTTTTTAAATCTTTTAAATATGTAACTATATATGTATATAGTTTCCGATTTATGAAACGTTTTGTTGTCAATGTTTATTTCATGGCTAGATCACGATTTTTGGAGGTAAAGACGTTATTCATTATGGAAATTCGTTGGTACTTTTTCAATGATTTTATATTCATTGTTTATGAAAAAAAACCTGTTATTTGCTGGATGAAACACGTGTATTTCGAAATTCATTAAGGATGCAGAATGATACATAAAACAAATTGTCTATATAGGATATTTTATAAAAATAATAAACTTCTATTTGATTAGGAATCGATTAAAAATTCAAATTTAATCCTATTAAGTTACATGAAATATGCAGAATGTTTCATGTAAGAGTTATTGATTTCTTTCTGCGTATAGCATAATATTGAATTTATGCTAATATTCACTCTTTTTTTTTTTTTTTTTTAAAGGTAACTTAACACAAAGGAGGGAAATGTAAAATGTCTATCTGTACGTTGAGAACAGATTCCTGTAAACTTTGATATGTTTTAAAAATTAAGATAACGTAAATTGATAAGACTTGGTTGTATAAGAAATAACAAGAAAATGAAGAGAAAAATTAAATACAATTGCAAATTATGTATGAGGTAAAATGAAATATTGTGGAAAGTATTTAAATCCTATGAGAAATTTTTCAAATGAAATTTTAACAAAAAAAATTAGTTGGAGATTCATTTAGAATACTTTTTAAAATTTTAATAAGATTTGCATTTCTGCCTTTTGTGCCCATCTTGTTGCTGATACGTTATATAGAAACGTAGTGCATTTTATAGGCGCTAGAGGCTTCTTTTTATCTAAATTTACTTTATTTCTTACTTCCTTTGAACAGCTTTGTATTTATTCAGCTCTTAAATATACAAAATGTATAAAATTTCGGGTTGTTTTTACAAATTAAATTTCGTTTAATAATTTAAACACAGAATTTATATAGCTTGTAAAGCAAATGCATAAAAGTAGGCCTTCACAAAAACCTTAGTGTGATATCGTTTGACATCATATATATTATTCTTTATAGGTGATTGGTATGATCCCTATATAGTTAATATTTAATATTAACTATCCAGATAAATATGTGCCGTTCTATTTCTTTTAGTATATCTAAGTGTTAAATTAATATACTTCCTTTTTACGTATTACTTTACCGTTCCCAGATAACTCACTCTGCTCTTTTCTCTAAGGGGAAAAAAAAAGAATATTTTTCACAGGCAATTCATACAAAAGATAGATTATTTTCGCGTTGCATCTGCCTATACAATTTCTCTCTATCAGATATTTAATTCGACGCTTTGCTAAGAGATAGTCAAAACTTTGGTTAAACCAGCGGTATTATAATAATACCCAGATGTACTTTTAAACTCATGCCGCCTTTCATTTTACCGCACTCGTTACAATGCTATCGGCAGCCTTCAAATTCTTTCTTACTTTCTCGCGTACTAACACTTGGCTAATTATTGCCTATTAGGCTATTCATCTAAATGTAAATTGCCTCATGTATTCCAATGTAACAGTCATCCCTTGGCAAGATCTGTGTCTTACCCAATATCTATCTTTCGCCAAAATTTTACAAATGACAAATGTGAACTCTATCACTCTTTTCCTCCTCTTCATGATGTAATTTTTTTTTCTTTTTAAGTGTGTGTGTCAGTGGAGTCAATCACAAAACACTTATATGTCTTCCCAATTCTTCATTAAAGTTTCTGTTTAAGCTACAAGTATTATTTTTTAATCTTCTTGACCTGTGTCGTTGTTTGTACGCGCATTTGTACTTCATCATGGAAATATTCAATTGTACTTGAATAATGCAGAAGATATTTCCATCTACTTATTCGTATCCGAAATTTTAAGAAAGAAAATCATCCATAACAAAACAAATCGCTGTTATACTTAGCACTAAAATGACTTTAATAAAAAATAAGCAATATGAATTTTTACACATCACATTATACAATGGTTAATTTCATACTGTATTCCGTAGTGTACTGTTTCCAACAACAAATTCGAGTTCATAAGCTATGATTTAGTTTTCAAATTTAGTATTAACTATTTCATATTTTTATAAAATACAATGTCAAAAATTAGGGTCTAGTTTCAGTTTATTAATAAAGACTGTTGATTTAAGAAGCAAGATGTAGTTTATAAAAATATTTGACATTTTTATGATATAAGTAGAGAAGTTAGTTTCGTTGTCTTATGCAGTTTACTTTGAAAGTGTTTTAATTTCATAAATATTCCCCTTGCTTTAACTATTAAATTAAAAATTCAACGAGCAAAATTTGCCATTCAAACTAATTATTCATTCTACATATTCAAAACGGAAAACGCATTTCTAGCGCCGAAATACAAAGAAAATTGATTTTATCATATACTGTGTATTTTCGTTTACGCAATATATTTATAAATATTTACAGATGTTTAAGGGCACTAACAATGTTCTTGTAAAGATACTTGTAATCTGCCTTGTAAACATGAATCGTAGTAGATGCTGTACTAGTTTCTCATAGAGAACTGTATATGTATATATACATATATTTTACATTTTAAAATCTAATATAACTTGAACAGAATTTAATTGAAAGCTTTCATTCCAGTTTCTTTCTTTCTTTCTATCCGATGACCAGGCCCCTTCCTGCCGGGATGCCCCAGCTTAACGGGTTTAGTACCTGGCATCGGGGCACCGCCTAACCGCCGCGAAGCGGCAATAAACCTGACATCATTGCCTCGATCGACGATTATTTTCTGCAGATCTTTTTTAAGGCATTAATTTCTTGTATTGTAGCTTTGTTGTTTTGGAATGAAAATGATGTATCAGACAAATCCAGCTTAAATAATATCCCTTGACGGTATTTAGTTTTCACTAAAATATGAGCTCACTTACAATAATTTCTTTAACTTTCAAGGAGTCTGTAAATTTTTTACCAGATTACAAAAATTCATATGTTCTGAAGTTTTTGAAATACATAGATGATATATACGTTTTGATGAAAGATATATAAGCAAATATCTATACATATTTTTATCATCTGTAAAATTCACCACAAGCTACCTTTATCTACCGAACAACATCATTGACGGGACAGAAGCAGAGCTTCCCTTTTGTTAGATGTTTTCTTATTAAATTTAATTCCCTTTGTTAACCTTTTATGATAAACAAATGTTTTAATTTAAGTCATTACATTAAATAAACAGTGAAAAATATTTTCTGGATGACATGTGGAACTATTTTAATATTAACATCTGTTACTTAACGTGACATTAAAAAAAAAAAAAAAAAAAAAAAGTGAAGATAATTTCCTTAATTTCATTTACTTTGTTATTTCATGACAGTTAATTAGAACATTTAATTTTTATTGCTAACAAAACATTTTTCAATTAAAGTATGTTCATTTTTTTATTTAAATAACCAACTGAAGTATGTGTGTAACAAAATGATTTTATACGATTTCGTGATATGAATTTTATATATAAAAATATATTTTTACAACATACAAATAAATGTATTCAACGTACCTCAAACGTTTTCATAAAAATTTTAGAAAAGTCTAATACATTTTTAGGACGGTATAAGGATAACATTCGTAAAATAGAGCCATACAACAAGTGTGTGTGAAAAATAGAGCTTAAAATTTAGCTTGAAAGAGCAATAAAAGTTAAACAATTAATGTAAATGATAAACGTTTGAATGTTGTATAGCTGAACATTCTTTCTTTCAGGAACGTTTTCGACAATATTTATATTTTAGATGCTGACATATTATTTTACTTATATGAAAGATATCTTCTCCAGTTTTCTTTAGAAAATTTCTGCAATAAAGGAAATGTCTGTATCAAAATATTTTTATAAGCTTTTGTGAGAATTAATATTATAATAAGAATTATTATAACACAAAATCTTGCTTTTTAGATTCCTACGTTTCTCCTCAAACTTTTGCATGACAAATAAAGTAAAAGCTCAATAGCTTTCTATAGAAAAACTCAAAATATTGCCTATATGAAGCAATGTGAAAAGGAATATATCTATAAATTTTACCTCGCAACAATAACTGTAAAAGCATTCATAAACATAATTGATAAATTTTTGAATGTGTTATTACTGAATATAAATTACGTTGCACTGTTCTTTCACGAAATACATGTTTCGCATCAAAAGTTTTCATAACATTTCATGTATAGCTGAATGCTTTTTTGAAGATTAAATTTGAAAGAATAGAAAAAACCCGTAAAATGTAGCCTTTTGAAGAATAATGGTGTGGTAGGAAAACTACAAGTTTTAGATGGAAACAGTAACAATAACAAAAAAGTCAGACATCTGTATTCTTTATAACACTTGCAAGTTTTATAATAGAATTTAAATTACACTTAACTGCTCTTTCATGAAACTTTTTTTACAATATTTAATTTTTGTATGGTAAAATTTTCTTTTTTTAATAGGAATAGGATAGTCTTGAAATTTTTTAAAGAGATTCACATGCTTTATTAAATGTTTGAATTAAAATATTTTTATAAGCCTTTATAAAAAGAAACTTAAGGTTAATATAGCATTTTTATGACTTACGAAGAAACGTAAGTTTCTACTAAATAAATAAATAAATCAAGGGGAAGTTTCATGGAAATTCCATTAATACAGAGTTCGTACGCTTCAAGGACTTTCAAGCACCTTTTACCATAATTTTCATAAAGAAATGTTCCCCTTATTTAATTAAAAAAAAATTATATCTTCTTATACAGTGAAAAGTACTTTACAAAATGTCTGGTACTAAAACAATTAAAATCTCATGAATCATTTGATGCGTACGAACCCTGTATAGTTTAATACATTTTTTAAGTTTATGAAGTAGGTAAAATAAAATGTAAATTATTTGCCTCTTAAAAGTAATGGTGTAAAAAAATAAGTACAAAATTAATCTAGCAACGACAAAAATAAAGAAATAATAGAAAACAGGAATTCTGCTTTTCAGAATTTAGTGTCGCCCGTGATGAAAAAAAAAATATATATGTATATATAAATAGTACAAAACATATTTCAATTTTAAGACTTAAAGCACACGCTTTTATTTTATGTAAAATGACTTCATTCGTATCCGCTTAAGAATTCCACATTTACGATCCACTTTTAAACATCTACAGTAAAGCATGCATAGGGCGTCAGTATCTTAAAATAATACACAAATTCAGCAAAAAGATGCCGTCATTAAAGAAACTCGACAAAAATGGCTACCTAATGACTCAAAGGCCTTCATTTGTTTCTAACATTAATATAGATACTTAAAATTAAATATAGTTTATAATAGCTCCATGTTTTAACATAAATCAACCCTTTATATATATTTTTAAAATAGCACGTATTTTAATTACATTTTATTTTGGTTGTTATGCGAAAATGGCAACAAAAATATATAATTACTATTTTAGAACTATTTTTCCTTTACTTTCTACAGAAATGGAGTACTTCTGTTGTCAATATTAAGCAAATGGCTCTAAAATCTACAAAATAAATTAATGTTTCAAAAATAAGTGGAGATACAGTTTAAAAAAAATTCCATTTAAAAGTACTTTTTTTTTCATTACGACGGTATAAAAATTGAAAATGTGCGATGCTTAGAAGTTTAAAAAATTGTTATTGAGTATTTAATCGTACAATGATGCATCTGCTTTGTTTTACGGCTGGCTTAAACAACGTAACGTTATTTTTTGGAGACGACCAAAAATAAGCTGGGAGAAAGAAATAGCATACCGGGGCTCAAAAAATATAATATTGTAAATGTTAAGTACTTGCACGTTATGCAACAAAACTCCATTCAATGATTCTTACGATATTTGTTTTTTAAATCCTAATATAACATTTTGTTTATATCATTGAAATTTACATTACTTTCAAATGAAACAAGTCATGTGAAGTAAAAAATGTTCCCAAAATACTTTTATAAACCTTTGTCATAAATGTTTTCATAACATACATTTTATTTTTCTTTTAAGAGTTGAATAGAAATTTATTTTTCAACTCAAATGCTTTCTTTTCAAGCTTTAGCTTAATAGCGTTTATAAATTTTATGAAAAAAAAATATTTTGCATTCGAAGAACATTGAAGAAAGAGAAATAACTTAAAATTTCACTTGGTATCAAAAGAAAGAAACCCTGTAATATAATTAAAGAATCCCTTTATGTCCCATAACTGATTTTAATTTACATTACCTTATTCTTAGATGAAGATTATTTACAATATTTTTTTCTCAGCTAAGGTAATATTTTCTTTTCGTGAATGAAATTATCTTTATTTGTTTTTATAAAATCATGTGATGTCAGTACAAGGACAACTTTATGCGCCTTCGTGATAAGAATTTTCATTATATAAATTATATAATTTTTAGACTTAAAACATATATTTCTTTTCAAAAGTTTTCATACTTATTTAAGTAATAAATTAATATATTTTTGGATTTTAAAAGAAAAAAAATGTGCATTATTGCTTTCGAAATTTAGTGGGTTTAGAGAATTAACTGCAAGTTTTTATTGAGAACAGCAATAAAGGTTTATTTATTTTATGTAATTAAATTTAAAATTCTCTCGCGAAATTTTCTTACTATATTTAATTTTATTTATACAAATGAAACTTTTTTTTTACTTTTCCTTATGAACCGAAGTTGAACTAATGAATGGTAATCTAGAAATATTTTTATTAGCCTTACTGATAAAACTTTATTACGAGCATGTAGAAAAACTCTTTTTTCTAAATTAAGAGGAACAACATATGTATCTAAAATCTTTTCATTACAATTAAAGGAAATAGCTTATTGGCTTTTTAAATTACATAGTATTAGAAAAAGTTAAATATTGCCTTCAAAAAACAAATATGTGAGGAAATGAACAATTCATTTTATCTCTGAACAACATAAATAATAAAAGCCATCAGTAATATGATTGATAAATTTATGTTTGTTTCGTAACTGAATTTAACTTCGTACTTTCCATAAAATTTCTTACCAGATTTATTTTTTTATATATAAACTAGCAGGCTATGCCCGCTGCGCTGGTCAATATTTCCAAATGAACCTTGGATTAAACTAAATGGTGAATTTGAACTTGTATTTTAAACAACATGGATCTTCAGCTTGACCTTACTCATTACTGAAAACGATGCGAACGCCATTGCGATATAATGTTATCTTAAGCGTTGGACAAAATTTAGCAATTAAGAAGTAATTGTTTTAGTTGATTATAAACAGCGCACTTATGGTCGGGTAATGAGACCGTTATGACAACAGGAATTAATACCTCTGTAACTAATCAACATATAATGAAATCGTATATACTAACACCATTCCTATAAGTCATGCAACAGGGCCACTTGTAACAAAATATGTTCTGTAGATTTTTTTAAAAAGGCTAAACTTTCATAATAAGGTTCACTTAATTTTTGAACTTTTACTGTTGCTCTATAACTAAGTACCCTTGAACAATATGTATACACTAAAACCTTTCCAAAATTATTACCTAACTAATTGTGGTATATCCTACGAAAGTATTATAAACAATCGGAATGAAATACAAATTTCCGTTGTAAATATATAGTAGATGATGGTGATGCGATTTTGTGCAATAGAATTCATAGTAAAGTTTTCGCTTCAAACAAAAACGATGCTTTCAACATTAAAGCTAATACACCAATATGTGAAGTATCCGATTACGGAAGGTTAACTTGAATTCTCATGAGCAACTACTCAAAGGAAAGTGAATATATGGCTCTTGTGATACTTTTATGTCAGCCGGGCGCAGGTAATAAATCAATAAAGATTGTTTTCATAGTATATTCTTATTTTATTATTTTCATTTAAAACACAAACCTTTCACTCATTTAATTTAAAATGCATGCCTTATACTAATTTCATTTAAAAAACTGAAAAGATAAACAATAACAGGAAATAATGCCATAATTAAAAGCAAAAAAATATTTTTAATTTACATACGCAAAATGTAACTACTGCATCTGGGAATTTTAAAAATGCTATCAGCGAGATGTGCGCACGGTTGTTATAAATATACCCATTTTTTCTTCTTATCGAGGAGCAATTTATAAATCGCACAATATTATTCCAATTCCAATTTCTTTCATTGAGGAACCTATGACCGGAAAAAATGGAAAAAGACTCTTGTAGATTCTTCGGATGACGGCATCTGACGCCATAAACCGAGTTTATATATATGAAAATAATTTTTAAGTCGTTACAAACGTTGCTTTCATACTTAAATATTTCATTGGTACTACTTGTTATCCCGTCGACTAATTTCGCCAAATTATATAAATCGCCAAACCATTCGCCAAATTGTATAAATTGACATAATCTTTATTTTAAATAACGAAATAACAAATAAATTAGTATAACATTAAAAAAATACAAATAAAACGTCGAAATTAAAATCACTTGATGACGTAAACACGTGTAGTTTGTTTAAATTCAAGTGAATTTGATATTTACGATCAACCATTATTGGCATTTAATCTTATAGTTTGACGATAGATTTTTGGTCGACGGAATATCTAAGTAGTACCTTTTCCATTTTTGTTTTATAACGCTAAATTCTCAGTAATTTTTTCCCTTTTATTTTACATAAAATCACTATTTTTTTAAAAAATTAAGATGCTTGCACTTTTATTTCAAACTCATAGAGCCGTTTTTAGTTTTTTAGCCAAAAGGGTTGATTTGAATTTTTTCCGTTGCTACATAGAATAACGGATGTAATGATGGATATTTTGAGGTTTAGATGCCAAAGACACCGCCAAATTAGAAAAATATGAAATGTGTCATGAACTGTTGGACTTATAAACATTTATTTGGTAGCATTCGATTCAGCATAAAAAACTACATTAAAATATGCTATCATTTGACGCATAATTTTGATATTCGATTTTTTCCCCCTCCCCGTGCAAAAACCATTAGGGGTGACACTTTAGAAAATCCTTTCTTAGCAGAAGTTTATGTCATAAGAAGTATTTTTACCACGATTTTCAAGATTTTAGGTTCAGTAGTTTGCGCTGTGCGTTAATTAGTCCCCTAATCCAGACTTTATTTTATATACTATATTAGATATGCGATATTGCGGTGAATCGATGATCGAAAATTAGTCCAATATCATTTGAAATGTTACATAACAGAGGAGAAAGTACGAAGAAAGACGAAGAAGAAATGACGATTTACAAAAGACTTGTAATTTTTTTTTTTTTCAAAATGTTGAATTTTTCCATAGTAATAACATATTAAAACATAAATTTCCTTAAAATTTTCTTTATTTCCTAGATTTCGAATCTGTGAATTTTCCTATAAATGAAATTGACGATATGACTTGAGAAAACAGATAATATTTGCTTAAATAAAATGGGTAATATTCGTTGATCTGAGTTCGAGTTTATAAATATCACATGCTTTCGGAATTACGGCGAAAAACATTTTAAAAAGTATGAAATTATTTTACAATATGTATGTGTGGCAGAAATTCATACTGAAATTTAAGGTATTCGATTCCATTTTTAAAATATTAACTGATATCTATATAAGTTACAATTGAATATAAAAATGTACTCAAAAAAAGATCTCTTTCACCTAAAAAAACACCATTTGTGAGAACATCCTCAAGCTAATGTCAGGCTTATGCATTTTTGGCTTAAAATCACATTGTTTGGCGGCAAAAGAAAAATAAAAAAATTGTAAAAAAACAAATAGTAATTACACATGTGACTCACAGTTGCATCTGCTTGTTTCTTCTATAAGTCACGTGATGGGACAATTAGATATAAAAAAAAGAAAAGAACAGAACAGAAAGAAAATGTCGTTAAAATTTCATCTAATCAAATTTTCAGATTCGTTTCCATATCTAACGCAAGCGATAAAGAGCCAAATATTGCGTATCAAGTGCAATATTTCTTATTAAATTAATTTTTAAGCATTACAAATATTTCTTTCAGGTTTTGATTAAATGTTTCTGTTTTTTAATATTATCACTCATTAAAACGGATTTTCTTCTTTTTTTCTTTTTTTTTTTCATTTAAATAAAATTAATAATTATTAATTTTTTTTTTATCAACGATGAATTTCGCCAAGAAATAAAATGGTAACCTTATCGCCCAAAATAACAGAATTTTCCGTCATAATTCTAAAACTAATATAGGTAGAATAATGTGTTATAGATTAAAACCTTCCCTGAAACAATACCTATCTAACGGTGTAGGTTCGGTTAAAATCCATGCAGTAGAACTCGAAATCTAGGCGTTTGGAACGAAATTTCCGTTTGGATTTTATATATATAATAGATAATAGATTAGATAATAGATTTTATATATATATAATAGAATAGATAATAGATTATGTGTTATGAACTATCTCAAAGTTTAAAACAGATCGCATTGTTAGATTTCCTAATTTTAACAATATCGCGTTATGTTAGTTCCACATTCCACCACCAGGGAGCGCACTCTAATCTTAACGAAAGCGTATCTGAACGAAACTCCTTCATGCAACCTTTCCGTAGATACATGAATCGGGATGGTGGCGGTCTTAACCAATAATTTAAGATAATTGCTGAAATTACTACGAAAAATATATTAAAGGGGCTTCTACGCGGGCATCTAATAGAGTTAGAGGAAATCGGAAGACGTCAAAATAATCGCGGGGAAAAGTTTGCTTGGGTGCTTCGGAGCTACTTTTGGCGCGAGATCTAAGCTCTACGACCAATACGAGCCCAGATATTTAAGGAAATATGAAGTAACAAAGTCCAAAATAATAGAATTTTCCGTAATAATTCTTAACTAATCTAGGTAGAATGATGTGTTATAGCTTAAAACCTTCCCTGGAACGATACCTATCTAACGGTATAAGTTCCGTAAAAATCCATGCGGTAGAACTCGAAATCTCGGCGTTCGGAACGAAATTTCCGTTTGGATTATATATATATAATAGATGAGACTGTTTTTAAGACTTAAGGGGGAAATCATATGTGTCTTCAAAACTTTTCATCACAAATCAAGTAAGAGCTTTAACCTTTCATATCCCGAATTAGGAATTCATGAAAGTTTCATCTTCTAAAGTAGGGATGCACAACCAGTGGCCCGCGAATTTCGTCAATTTGCCGCGGGAAAAAAATAGCAAATTTCGTCAATCAGTTAAGAATCTCAAATTTCGGTGATCGGCTGCGGAAAAATCGTGTGTTTCGTCTGTTCATCGCAAATTTCATCAATTTGCCGGGGGGGAAATCGGAAATTTCGTAGATCAGGCTCGGAAAAATCGCAAATTTTGTCGATCAGGCGCGGAAAAATCAGAAAAATCGTCGATTATTCGCGGGAAAATGTCGAGTGTTGTCAACCGGGCTCCGAAAAATCGCGAATTTCGTTGGTCGGCAAGAAAAATCATAATTGTGTTGATAATTCTCCGAATTTTATCAATTAGGCGCCGAAAAATCGCAAATTTCGTTGATCATGGACGGAAAAATCGCGAATTTTCTCGATGATGGGCGGAAAATTGAAAATTTCGTTGATCGGCTCCGGAAAGATTGCGAGTTTCGTCAGTTTATCACGAAAACAATTCGCGAATTGCGTCAACTCGCCGCGAGAATAAATTGCAAATTTCGTCAGAGTCAGTTAGGAATCGCGAATTTCTTTGATCACATTCAGAAAAATTGCAAATTTCGTCGATCAGGCGCGGAAGAATTGCGAATTTTGTCGAATGACTTCGTAAAAATTGCGAATTTTGTCGATCAGGCACGGAAAAATCGCTAATTTCGTTGATCAGGCGTGAAAAAATCGAAAATTTCTTTGATCGGCTTCTCCTCCCCCCTTCGTTCATAAACTTCACATTTTTTTTTGGCACTGGCCACGTTCATTCCTACGTTTGTTTTTTAGCCCTTTTAATAAAACAAAATTTACTACCCCGGATAAAGTCAAGGAATATTATCACTCCTCCTAAATAATCCTTGCTGTATCTCTGTTATATATACAAACGTAAACTGTTGATTTATCCTTACCAACTGAATTGGATATGTTGACTGGGTAGGGGAGCCTAGTGGGGCAAAACGTCCCCACCCACCTATGAAACCATATTTTTTATGATTATAGGCAACAGATCACCTCCCCAAAATAGAATTCTCTCCGTGTTACTGGTGTGGCCCTCGACAACCCAAAAATTTTTGTAAGTGGCCCTCCACTTAAAAAGGTTGTGCACTCCTATTCTAAAGTATTTTTCATGAATTGTTGAAATTACATTAGAAGATTTACGCAATCATTTGATAAATTTTTGAAGGATTTTGCCAATTAAAACTAATTTTTTAATTTATATTTATACGGATTGTGTGCGATATTAATAACTAAACTCAAATCTTTTATTTCGAATACCTTTTTTTCTATTTTGTAAAATTAGGAAATATACAAATACAATGTTCTTACAATAGAAATATAGAAATATTTTCGAGCTGAACCCCCACCCAGCCCCATCCCCTAATTGTTGAACGTCAAGAAAGCTGAAAAGATACAAAGGAAAAAAAGATATTTCTTTTAAAAATATTTTTGGTTTGTGCAAGCAAGAAACAATTGTGTGAGAAAAGAAAATTATTTTCAAGAATAAGATTACTTTACTTTTAACATGCTCACCACCACAAATTGCGACAAAGTGGCATTTTTGACAGACATGCAATAAGCAGTGTTGCTTTCGTGTTAATTTATTCGCTTCGCAATACCCAAGCGCCGCAATTTTTGTTAATTTTATATGTCTGTTATTCAAAAATATCAAATTTTAGTTATTTTTACGCTATTTAACGCCACACTGAAGTCAGTAAACACGCATAGGGTCACTGTTTTTTTTTTTTTTTTTTTTTTTTTTTTTTTTTTTTAGACTGGTAATAAGCTGTCATCACACGCATTTTATATATTAAAAAAAATTGTCTTGAATAAGAATAAGATAGAAACTTGAAATCTGACGAAAAATAAAATTTAAATACGAACAGCTACATTGAATTTACAACAGACCCCCAAAAATATTTACAATAAGAAATCAATCGTACCATTGTCTAGGTTAACTCTTAAATTCTTAGATTGTAATCTCAGTATTGGCGCGTAAAAATTGCAGAAATTTATGTTTTTCTGACGCATTTGTAATTGATTATGTAATTTCATGAAATAAAATGCCTGTTTTCATTAAATATGACGTCATTTTAACACACTGAAGCATTTGGCATAGCGTAACGTGACTTCAAATTCTGTTCAAATTTTGATAAAAACTTATTTTTAAATATAAAGAGAAAATGGTTTCAATAAAAATAAAGGAATTCCCATTATTTCCTTTTTCTTCGTAAATGGACGTAACCCGTTCTCCACCATTTTAAAGAAAATTTTATTAAATGTTTTTAAAATTAAAACTAAAATATAAAAATGGAAAAATAAAAAAAGAGAATTAAGTAAAATAATGCTATAAAAAGTGATAAAATATCTTTATTATGATTGACGATCGTTTCGTCGCACCAACGGCGACATTTTCAAAATCATTCACGATAGAAAATATTTTCACATAATTTGAAAATTCGAAATTTGAAATTATGTGAAAATATTTTCTATCGTGAATGATTTTGAAAATCTCGCCGTTGGTGCGATGAAACGATCGTCAATCTTAATAAATCCATAAGGCATGGTGACGTCACGGCAACGTCGTTGTGAAGTCACACTGTGATTTTGTAAACGTCGATGTGACGTCATAGTCACTAGAATGCGAGGTCGTTATGGCCGTTTAAGAGGTCATTTGTGACGTCACATTGTGACCACTCTGTGAAGTCACGGTGTCACAAATTTGTGAAAAGTGTGTCATTTGTGACTATTTTGGCATTAACTTTGTGACGAACCTGTGACGAAAGTGACAATGCTTTGAAGTCACAATGTGATCAATTTGTGAAATATGTGTCATTTGTGACGAACTTGTCATAAACTCTGTGATGATTTCAAATGAAAATCAAATTCCAAATTAATTGCTTAAAAGGCGCAAGGGCAAACTAATAAAAAAAATTCCATGCTGGAACTCGAACCCGGGCCATCAGTATAGCGCACTGACATTCTACCGACTAAACCACATGGAACGATACCCAGCCTGGAAAATTTCTCCTATTACATGTTGGCAAGTCTACAAACGAAGCAAAAGATGGAATATTTATCGTGAGCCACCGACATGGGGCAAACACGAAACTTAATTAAATCCAGCATCGATTGAAACTATATTAATACTTGGAAATTTTTCCAGAGAGAACCATTCGCCTTGCATACAATATTTCAAATCAAAATCAAATTTCAAATTAATAGTTTAAAAGGCAATTTTAATTTGAAATTTGATTTTCATTTGAAATACTGTATGCAAGGCGAATGATTCTCTCTGGAAAAATTTCCAAGTATTAATATAGTTTCAATCGATGCTGGATTTAATTAAGTTTCGTGTTTGCCCCATGACGGTGGCTCATGATAAATATTCCATCTTGTGCTGTGTTTGTAGCCTTGCCAACATGTAATAGGGAGAAATTTTCCAGGCTGGGTATCGTTCCATGTGGTTTAGTCGGTAGAATGTCAGTGCGCTATACTGATGACCCGGGATCGAGTCCCGGCGTGGATATTTTTCACTATGTTGGCCTTTGCGCCTTTTAAGAAATTTATTTGAAATGTGATTTTCATTTGAAATATTGTATGCAAGGCGAATGTTTCTCTCTGGAAAAATTTCCAAGTATTAATACTGTGATGATTCTTGTCATAAACACACGATAATTTTAAAGTAAAGTTTTGTTTGAAATAAAAAATCTTATCTTTTTACTGTACTTTTTAGCAATATATCGCTATTTTGGAGTCCTATTCTTCTAAAATATTTTTCATTTTCCATTTAAAAAACAATGCTTATCAACTGACATCTTTTTTTATTAAGTTCTAAGCTTGATCGTGAATTCAAGCATAATTGTCTGAGCGAAGCGAAGGCTAATACTCAGTGAAATATTACTATCCGGACACATTACTACTACGATGGATATTAACGCCATGTCCTACTAAAAAAAAAGCCTAATAAAAACCTTTCGTCAAGCATAACTCAAAAAATATTTGTCGGATTTCATTTCTGATTGCACCAGAAGGTACCTATGAGGGTCGCCTACTGAATGCACCTACTATGAAAAATAAGTTCCAAACCGTTTAAAAATTATATAGAAAAAAACTGATAAAAAAGCACAATTTATCTGCATACGTCACAGAAATTTGGTGTGCGTCACTTTCACCGGTTGATGTTTTCGTAGACAACTGGTTTGAACACATGGAGCAAATAAAAAAAAATACGCACGCAGTAATATCGAATAGATCAGTTTCAACCACGTGATCACAAACCTTGCAACAACACGTGGCAACCAGTTTTGGTGGGCAAACAAATAATAATACAGTATTCCGTACACGGTGACCGTTTTTATCCTGTTGTATGAAATCTGGCCTGTTGTATGACATACAATTGTGGATGATTTAAACAAAAGACATGAGTGTTTATTGCTCCGGGAGGTTAACTTTCTCTGGATGTCTGCCTGTCTATCATACAGCATGCAATTTTCTTGTAAAGGATGATATTATTATGCAGTAAAACCTCCATAACAAACACACGATTAGTGGACACCTCTATTTAGTGGGCATTTTTTCGATTACCGACCCTTAAATAACTGTACATTTTTTACTCTCAGTAGCGGACACCTCCAAATAGAGGACAAATTCTGCCCTCCAGAGGTGTTAGCTATTCAGAGGTTTTACTGGTAAAACCTCCATAGCGGACACACCCGATTAGCGGATACCTCTATTTAGCGGACATTTTTTCGATTACCAACTCTTAAATAACTGTACATGTTTTACTCCCAGTAGCAGTCACCTCTAAATAGAGGACAAATTCTGCATTCTCGGGGTGTCCGCTATTCAGAGGTTTTACTGTATATAATTTTGATAGTTATTTTACAGGGCCACACAGAAGAATAAGAATATATGAAACGAATATAAACTAAATTCGGGATTGGTAGATCGCTGATAGTAATGTAATTTTAGGATGTTTGTACTGATGTTTGTACTGACAGACTTTTTTGCTAGACATTGAAATAATGGGATGCATGATGTTTAGAGATCAAATTGCAGTAAAAGCGTAATTTATGGTACGGTTAGGTTGTTGCCACCAACAATATGGTGCTAGGCGTTACTCATAGATATGTCTTTTCTTCATAATATTGCATTATATTGCATAATATTGCAGTCATCCGCAGCATGTTTTTAGAGTTTCGTTCATCTAACGAAACACTACCTGTCATACTCCTTTGTCTGTCTGTCTGTCCGTCTGTCATAGAGCCCGTTCTCAGAAACTATATATGTCAGAGACTTGAAAATTTGCATACTTATAGCTGAACACCACACATCAAACGGCAAATAATAAAATTTTGAAAAAGTCTAATACTTAACCCTCTGGGCTCTAACTTGTGTATTTTAAGCAATTTTTCTAACTCAGCCCCTAATTTAATTAAGTTGGAGACATGAAATTTTGCATACTTATAGCTGAACATCTCACATCAAATGACAAATAATAAAATTTTGAAAAAGGTTTAATATTTAACCCTCTGGGCTCTAACTTGTGTACTTAAAGCAATATTTCTAACTCAGCCCCTAATTAAGTTGGAGACATGAAAGTTTGCATACTTATAGCTGAACACTTGCGATAACACGATAAATCATAAAATTTTGAAAAAGTCATATTTAACCCTCCAGTCTCTAACTTCTGTATTTTAAGCAATTTTTCTAACTCAGTCCCTAATTAATTTGGAGACATGAAATTGTGCATACTTTTAGCTGAACACCTCACATCAAACGACAAAGAATAAAATTTTGAAAAAGTCTAATATTTAACCCTCTGGGGGTCTAACTTGTGTATTTTAAGCAATTTTTCTAACTCAGCCCCTAATTAAGTTGGAGACATGAAATTTTGCATACTTATAGCTGAACATCTCAAATCAAACGACAAATAATAAAATTTTGAAAAAGGTCTAATATTTAACCCTCTGGGCTCTAACTTGTGTATTTTAAGCAATTTTTCTAACTCAGCCACTAATTAAGTTGGAGACACGAAAGTTTGCATACTTATAGCTGAACACTTGCGATAACACGATAAATCATAAAACTTCGAAAAAGTCATATTTAACCCTCCGGTCTCTAACTTCTGTATTTTAAACAATTTTTCTAACTCAGCCCCTAATTAAGTTGGAGACATGAAAATTTGCATACTTATAGCTGAACACCTCACATCAAACGACAAATAATAAAATTTTGAAACAATCTAATATTTAACCTCTAATATTTTGTCTCGCGCAAATTTTTAAATTTAAACTGTTTTGCACTACTATTTTTTGTTCATTTTGCATAATAAGTATAATGTGACGTAATTTCTTCTATTTCAGACTTCTAACGCATGTTAATGAATTTATTTTACAATATCCTTTCTCTTTTAAAATTCACATGTAAATATAGTTTTTTATGGCGTAATTTCCAATAAGTGCCTGCTTTTTATACATAATTATTTAATTCTAATTTGAAGGTTTTATTCTGTTTATAATAGTAACGTGTAAATAATTTTTTTATTTGAAGCAAACATTATTGTTTGCGCTGTTTATACAGTTGGCAACAGTTGAAATTAATACCATTTTCTAAAATATGTAAAAAATATCTGTCAAGATGCTTAATATTTGAATTTAAAATAGAAATAAAACCTCAAAAAATGAGTCAAATTAAAAAAAAAAATTAATGAAATCTGCACACCGGGATCTTCTATTGAATAAAATGATCTAAAAATGATTAAATTCCCATGTATAGCTTTTGCTCCTATAAATTTTTTTTAATGGAACGATTTTGTCCAATTTTAGCATTAAATATCTCTTAAAATAATTCTTCGATTTGAAAATTGTATGCATTAGCGTGTTGATCAAACATTTCGCTATAATACCACTGATTTTCATATTTTTGTATGCAATAGTTTTCTTAATATTAACGAAGAAAGACCTCCGATCACAAAAAATTCAAAACCGGCGGCGGCGGCGGCGGCGGCGGCGGCGGCGGCGGTGACAGCGTTAGTTACTTTTTTTAGAATAGAGAGATATATAAAAATGAAAACTTGTCTATCTGTCTGTTTGTAATTTTATAAAAATCCACAATTTGGAAGCCAAAATTGTGAAAAGATACGGACATGTGTATTAAAACATGGCCGAGGCAACTAAAGTAATCCGGAATCGAAATAATTTATAGTGAATTTTTAATTAATAAAAAAACACTAATTTAACAGCAATTTCTTATCAAATTTAAACATTTTTCGTTATAGCAGTTGCCAACAATTAAAAAACACAATAAAATTATTACTACAACAATTAATTTTCTACTGCAAGATTTCCACGTGAAAAATGAAAATGAAATAAATAGTTTGATGAATTAAAAAGAAAGGTGAATATTACGTCATAACATTTCTATTGCAAGATATTCACGTGAAATATGAAAATGAAATAAATGGTTTGCCGAATTTAAATGAAAGTGAATATAACTTCATAACTTTTCTATTTCAAGGTTTCCACGTGAAAGAGGAAAATATTACGTCATATTGGAAATATAAAGGACGTGGTGGATATAGTATAACGTCATATGAGTGTGAAAAATGTATTGAAGCATGATAAAAACCCGATTAGGGAAATTATTGGCCTATTTTAACATTATTGCTCCAATTGTAAATTGAAATAAGTTCATTTATAGCTGTATTCTTTTGCGTCTGTTATATACATTTATACATTTTTATGTAGCGTTTTCATATGATTCATTCATACAACATTTCGACTGCTTTTTTAAATGTTTGTTTTGTGTTGTATGTTAAATTTTGAAATTGATTTTTCAGAACAAACATCCTTCAAATTCTGGGCAACGCCGGCACTTTAGTTTGTAACGGATAAATGGCTTTTGTATCTGTACATCTAATGCTAATATTATAAAGCGTTATAATTTTATAAAGTATATAATATTATTAATGTTTGTACGTTTGTGAGGTGTTATCTCTGAAACTACATAGCCAACTTAAAAAAATGTTGGTGGCCTTCTCTGCTCCGAAAAAAAGACTATTTTATGTCAGTGCAAGAACCTACATCGCTGCAGGAGCAAAAAAGTTCTAAAATTGTGATTTCTGCGATATGGATTGGGTTAGAAACTTTAAATTTGGTGCGGTAGTTACTTTTAAGATATAAATACTCGTAATGAACGCTCTCTAAATGGTTGAATTTGACGGATAAACGTAAAAATTTCTAGAAAGGTTCTAATCTATGATTTATTTGGAATACTGAAATTATTGGGATACTGTTGGGATTAGAAACTAGAACTTTGGTATGGTAGTAAATAATAAGATGTAAATGCTCGTTGTAGAACGAATTCTAAAAAATACAAAGACTAAACAAAGCGGAAAAAGATCTAAAGATGATCTAAGTAACGAAGTACATGGAATTGTTAGAAATATAAACATGAAAATTGACATGGCTGTATTTATCATGACGTAAATTCTCGCAATAGAACAATTTCTAAAAATGTCGCTACATAAAACAGTGCAAAAACAAAAAACTTTCAAAAATTTTCTATTTCTGTGTTACTGCTGAGCCCAAAATCTTGAAATTTTGCTTCGGGTTAGTTTAAATATACAATTGTCTCTATGAATGGTTTCTAAAAAATTTAAAAAGATGAAATTAACGGTAGGCGATCTCAATTACCATTAATTTGGAATTATTAGGTACAGCAACTTTAAATATTTCATAATGCTGCATTTCCTCCGCAAAACATGCGATTTAAATGAAACAAAACTGATAGATACCCACCTAGCCTTAAATAAATTGTGTAAATATTGAATAAAGACCTGTATGAAACAGTGAGTAGGTTGCCCGAAAGTACTTGTTAAAGTGTTCCTTCTCTAGGCTTTTCTCTCTCTCGCCAAGGCCACTAACAGAGGGAAGTGCCGTTTTAAATGTGATATGAATTTTTTATCCGATTTATTTTTCTAGGCATTTTATCATAAGGCCATATTCTCAATTATCATTAGTAGATTTTTTATATATTAACTTATTCTGGTGAAATTTTGTAATCGGGTTCATATTGGCGTATTTTAGCTTGCATGATTTGCTGAATAAATATGTATGGATTTGTAAATTACTTCAAATGACACTTTGACAGCTCAAAAGTTATGCAGACGATATATTCAGATCTTGTGTCATACTTTATGTTATAATCATTGCCGATTTCTTTTATTTAATACATGCTAAATACAGCTCAACTTGTGCAGAATATGTTTGAAAACAAAACAATACAGCGTATGTAGTGGCTCATCATCCAAATCCGATCGAGCATATCTAAAACACACTCAAACGAAGCATTGCATGCCACTGTTGATGTATTCGGTACTTTGATACTATATTTGATTTTGAGGAGAGAATTCCTTAAATGTTATCGACAACCTCATTGCATGCGTGGAAAACAGATATTGTACAATATTAACTATTCCGGGGGAGCACACACCATATAAAGTATAGTCCATTCTTTTTAAACATTATATATTTGTCATTTAAAGTTACTCAAATTGGTGCGGAGCGTCTGATTATGCTCTTGACATCATTTTATACAGTTAAAATTCCGATATAAGTAATTTAGTATTTCATTTTCTATTTTACTTTTAATATATTGCGTACTTTCAATTTTATATCCATGCATTGCCGTCTTGAATAGTTAGATTTTCCATTTTTTAAAACAGTGTATACGAATTTATATATAAGATTTTGTAATTCTACGATTCGTTTATTTTCATCATTTCAATTTATCGCAGCATATGGACAATTAAAGATAACATCTCATTTTCTTTGCTTCCACATGTTATTATTAAATCTATGTTCTCAATAATATCGCTCAGACTAATCCCTCTGAGGGAAGTCCTAGTATTAAGAATGTGTAAGCTTGTTAATGTGTTGTGATATGTCATTGCTTTATTAAATACGAACATGGAGTCTAACGGACATTAATACAACTGCTATTTATAGAACGACATGATAAGCCCTATTTATAATTTTTTATTCCCGTATATATTGTATTTTGTGAATATGAGCTAATTAGATTTGGTATGTTTTATAGGAAAAGACTGATCTGGAAAATAGAAACAACAAGTAAGATATATCATGCATTAAGCATGGATTATAAAACACTTTCCAACTCTTCCTGAATGTTTTAACAAGACATCGGGGAAATAACGTAAATAAGATAACTAAGTAAATATGAAAACGCGTAAAACATTTGAAAAACTGATTTACGCAGTTATCATCCACAGCCAAATATGTTTTCCAATTCTTTTAAACAGTCCTGTATTTGATCTGTAGATTGATATATATATACTATATAATGGAAAAATTTAGTTTATCAAGGAAACGCATAACAGGTTGAAATTCTCTTTTAGCAATTTATACTAATATATGGAAACATACTTAAATAATTTTGTACAACCCTGTAGTTCACCTAGAACCTTAATTACACGCCACTATTTAGTTAAAATTTAATTCAAACTAAAACACTCTTAAAACTGCTGAAATCACATTTCCAGAAATTATAATTTATAGACGGCAACGTATCCAATTCTTTGCATGACCCTGTATAACATTTTATCTATATACTACAAACATTTCTTAGTAAATTAAATACAGTGCAGCGTAAAAATGCATAACTTATTTAAAAACCACCTTTAAGCAATACCCAGTAACCCTTACGAATATTTTTGTATAGTCCTGTATATGAATTATAGCATATATATATGCACCATATACTATTCATAAATGTAATGAATCATAAAAGCGCATATCATAATTAAAAATGCATTTCCAGCAATCATCGCTAATGAACAGTACTTCGGATAAAATATAGTATCTGAAATATTTTGTGTGTCCCTGTAAATGCTATATACACTTCGTATTATACATGAAATAATTCATAGTATGTAAACCTCAACGACGTATATCAATTTCACTACATATCAAATAGATTAACATAAATAAAGTACGCCGCAAACAATTCCCTCCACCCCTATATCATTATGTATTGGAATTCCTTTTTTAGCCCTGTAAATAAACAATAACTATTCTCTGCATTGCATATTCTACGGAATGCACATTTTAGTGCGCTTCATAAATGCATATCAATTTTATTCTGTTTGAAAGTGTGTAAAATCATTAAAAATCATTTGAAACGATTTTTTTCTCACAGGCCGTAATGTAATAGAATACAATTGACTGTCCCTGTAAATGAACTAAACATGCTACAAACTTCATTACAAATAGGAACCTTGCTGTGATAAACGTCAATAACATCCAAAAATTTCAGGTCAATCCGAGTATATTTACGCGAGTTAGAGCGCGGACAGACGGCCAGACAAACCGAAGTCATAAACACTTTTCAACTTTATCGGGCATGAAAAACACTTTATTAAATGCTTAAATATTATATTTTATTTTTTAATGCCAATAAAATAAGTGTATCGAAAACGTAGAAAATGAGTTTACAATCAAAGAAAATTTAATAACTGATTCTGAATGTCTACAATTAAATGTTTGATTAAAATCACAAACAGCAAAGAAAAAAAAATGCTTAAATGCAATTTAAAAAATAAATACAGCAGTTTGAAAAACACTAAATAATTAGTATTTATAATTGTACTATTAAACAACAACAAACTATAATAGATGAATTAGATGCATTTAACAATTTCTCATAAATCTTTCCATCGCCATATCGCATCTGAAAAGAATTCCAGATCTGTCTCATCGCATATAACATACAACTATTTAACGAATGAAAATAATCTATCAAACAGGAATAAAAAATTTAAATTAAATAAGACATACCTTTTAAGTTCCATAAATATTGTAATAATATCCCTATTTTATCCTAAATTGTCAGGCATATTTCTGTTAGCTTAAAAAACTAACTTCCCGAGTCAGAAGTTCTCTGATCCTTATTTTATTCTGCGGTTTAATCGAGCGCAGACGATATTGAGCAAGCAGGTGCTCCTACTGTATTATTATATATATATATATATATATATATATATTGTGTGTACAACAGATTTAGAGTTTAAATGCGCAATAATTTTATCTTTATGAGAGTATCTGTAATGAAAATTTTCTGTTTGAATGAAACATCTGATTTTTTCTTCCTTTTTTTTTAAAGTAAAGTTTGTTTTACACGTAATAAATAAATACTTATCTTCTTAGTAAATGAAAAGAGAGTATACAGGATAAAAAAATTTTCTTTGTCAATCTGTCATTTTTTTCATATTCATTTTCTGTAGAATAAAACAATTTGTAAAATAACTTTTTTTAAAGTCATATCTCTAAAACACGAATTTGAAATACGAATAATTATATCATGGGTTTTGTATAAAATTTGTATACATATTTTTTCGGAAAATGATAATTTTATTTAAAAAGTCTGAAAGAAGTAGAATTTTTTTTAAAATAGTTATTTAAAATAGTTAAAAACTAACAGGAAAAAATATGACTTGAATGCAAACTCTAAAGCAAGAAATGCATATATGACTAAACTATATAAAACTGAGTATTCTTTCTACGTGCTCATTAAAAGCTACAGACTTAACTGTAATAGAAAATTTTAGTTTGAAACCACAGAAGGGTTTCGAATACCACTGGTCGACAAAAATAATAATAATAATAATAATAAAATAAAATAAAACAACTTCCTCCCTGCAAACTAAATATGTAAAGTGTACAGATTTAATATTTCTAATTCTAAATATGTTATCCAAATTCCTCCAATACGTACCATTTTTCCGAGAAACACTTTTATAATAATAAAATCAGTGAAGGATTAAATTGCAATGGTAGATAAAATTGAAATCATAAAAAAGTATACTTTCACTGTCTTAAATAACAAATTGATAAAATATAGCATGAAAATCTAGTTTGTTGATACTTCTACCCTGCATTTTCTTTTTTCTGCCCCCCCCACCCCCCCACCCCCGCTCTTTTCGTGTCCGAATTTACTATTTCCTATCCACTAATATATTTTCATTCCTAATGTCGCTGTAACTCGGGCATGTAATATTTCTGTTCATTTTCAAAGATTTTTTTTATGCTCATATTTTTGTCACACTGTGACTTACAATATGGTGATTTTTTTCGTCACATATGTGACGTGACGTACGTTACATGCAGTGTCATAACAGTGACGTCACAATTTTTTTAATTGCTAGAAAATATAATTTTACATAAATAACATGTTTTGAATATTTTTTATAATTTTTTAAAGTTTTCTAAGAAGTTCACATCTCAATCACAATGTGACATCACTGTGTGGTGGCATTTTGGTCACAGATCTGACGTGACCACAGTGACTCACAGTGACGTCACAACGACGTCACCGTGACCATGCATGCTATGAGGGAAGATATTTTATAACTTTTTATAGCATTATTTTACTTAATCTGTTTATAAGTGATTATGATACATGTTTTTATAAAAAATAGAAGCTAATGCGGATTCGTCAACAAATGAACTGCTTTCGTTAAAACCATAATTATTAATATTGGTTCAGTAGAAAATTTAGGGGAGTTGACTAAAAAAGTAGCATTGTGTTTTAAATATAGAGAGGTGTTATTATTCTTCCGTAATGGGATATGCCTGCGATGGAGATAAATTAAAAAAAAATCATGTTTGAAAGTTATTTTAAAAGCGGCAATAAATGCGTAAATTTAGATGTAGTTTTCAAACGAATTGGATTTTGAAAGTAATTTTTTTCCCTATACGACAGAGTAAAAGTTGAAAATTTGCTATGTTTATAAATTTAAAAAGTTACAGTAGCGAAAATAGCAAAACTGAAATTTTAAAATTTCATCGTGAAGTGATGCCATTCGCAAAATGTCATCAGCGTTAAGGACGGACATATTTGTCTTTTATAGTATAGATAGGGCGACAGAGCCACTAGTTGATCAAATAAGGTCGGTGCTACGGGGTTTTTATAATATTTCCTTCCTTTTAAATTTTAGAAGTAAACTAACATGATTGCTACAACCCTTAATGAATGTCCTATCATGGGCAAAAATTAAATCTGCTGAAATTAAACAGCAACAAAATTACAAGTAAATAGTTTCTTTAATTGCCATTTACCCAGTAGTTGATCAAACGAAGAAATCACTCGAAAATTCAATAATTAATCTTTAAACTATCATGTTTAAGCTGTGATTAACAATAATTCATATAAAACTATTATTTGAAATAAGCAAGATTGATTTGGATTTTTTAAATTTAGCGTAATGGTCTGCTACTAATCAAAAACTAAATTTTTACATTTTCTATTAAAAAAAATTCCTAAAATGGCTTCTCTTACAGCAGGCAATTGACAACAATGTGACAACAGGTGCTCCAACATTCAAACAAAAGTATTATGTCTAGTGCCATGTGTAAAAATCATTTCCGCCTGAAATGGTGCAATATTTCAAAAATTTGATCAACTACTGGAGGGGTATCAACTACTGGAGCAGTCACCCTATTGAGGGCACTCTTATTTGTGTGGTATGGCGCCATTGAAAATATTGCTGGAACAAATATCTGAGTACAATGGTAGTCAATGTGTTACAAAAGAATGTGATCTTAGAATATTTTTGCAAGCATTGATAGGGAGACATTACATAAATGCATAATTTTATGATTAAAGGATGCACAAATACTTGAAATGGCTTTTGATAGTAGGTTAGGAACTCTGTAATTAATTTAGAATATTGCTTCATGTTAAATTTATTTAATTGCGCTTTTTGGAAATTTAAAAAAACTAGTCGGATGTACCAATCCCAAAACTTTCTTCTATCTCAAACATTTTAATACTGCCAAAATTAAATGGCAATCTATGCATCTCATGAGGATTCTAAAGATATGAAATTCCGTGCATTAGTTCTTGAGATATGACTATCGCTGAAATCTTCTAAATCTAGGGAAATGCTGCCTAGCAGAGCCACCTATTGGGTGATTTATACCAAATCCTAATCAGCAACAATTTATGTCAACGTCTGACTGAATCTGAAGTTTGGAGAAAATCCGTGCATTAGTTTTTGAGATAGAGCTATAGCATAAATCGTGAAAATTCCTGCATAGCAGCGCCACCTATTGGGTGATTAACACCAAAATCTAATTAACAACTACTTGTGTCAACATACAACTAAATCTGAAGTTAGATGAAAATTCGTCCATTAGTTCTATAGATAGAGCTATTGATGCAATCGTGAAAAAGGCAGCACAGAAGCGCCACCTGTTGGGCGATTTACACCAACACATAATCAGTAGCAAGTCATATCAAGGACTAACTGAATCTGAAGTTTGATGAAAATCCGTGCGTTAGTTCTTAATATAGAGCTATTGGGGAAATCGTGTAAATCCTTCAAAATTAATCATAACAGCGCCACCTGTTGGGCGATTTACACCAAAACGTAATAATCATCAATTTATATCAAGGACTAACCAAATCTGAAGTTTGATCAAAATCCGTGCATTAGTTCTTGAGATAGAGCTATTGCGAAAATCGTGTAAATCCTGCAAAATTAATCATAACAGCGCCATCTCTTGGGCAATTTACACCAAAACGTAATCATCATCAATTCATATCAAGGACTAACTAAATCTGAAGTTTGATCAAAATCCGTGCATTAGTTCTTGAGATAGAGCTATTGCAAAGATCGTGAAAAATGCAGCATAGCAGCGCCACCTGTTGAGCGATTTACACCAAAAACTAATCAGCATCAAACTGTATTAGGGACTAACTGAATACAAATTTTTATTAAATTCCGTGCATTAGTTCTTGAGATAGAGCGCCCACAAAATTTGTGTCACATACACACAGACAGACAGAAAGACTCACAGAGTCACAGACAGACATTTTGTAAAAACATGTTTTTTGGAATCTCTGACCCCTAAAACGTGTAAATCCGTCGAAAACCGGAATTCGAAAATTTTCATGAATCCAATACTTTCTTCTTGTAAAGATAGAAGAAAGTAAAAATGTTAAATTAGAAATAAGAAAATAAGAAAAGTTATAAAAAGCTGCGAAAAAATTCATCATTTTTTCAAAAAACGGTCGAATGACCTGCCAGTATACTGCAAAATTTTTAACAGTGTACTTAGTTGGTTCTGAATTGAACTTAAAAAAAAAAAATAGTTAAAATAATTGCAGTAAAATATTTAAAATCCTTAAATATTTATGATATTTTTTCTAGTCTCATGCTTTACTGGTCTCTGTAAGCAGTGAACATTTCTATTAAGATACCTAATTACTATTTTTTTTCTTTAAAAAATATATATAGTAGTACTTGCTGAGACATAATCGCGAGAAACCACAGAGGAATTCATTTTTAGAGAGATTTTTCGTCTTCTCAAATGAAATTGCATTTTAACATTTTACATTGCTCAGATGAAATTGCATTTTATTATTTTCATGGGAATGAACCTTGGAATATTCCAATTCAAGGTACAATTCCTCTTTCATAGATTGTATTTATTTTCGTAAAAATTTTATTATGGGTCTATGTAACGCTCACAAATTCTTGCAAAGAGCTTACGTACGGTATATAACTAGTAAATCTGCAGATCAGGAGCCTCAACGTCAGCTCTGCAAGTCATTGTTTTTAAAACACACTTTGGTAATATTCAATTTCCTGCAAAACGCAATTTAAAGTTTTCAATTCACTTAATTATTTATAAGAATAAAAAAAAAAATACGAAGTTTTTAGGTATTAGAAGCGTTAAATTAAAAACGTTGTTATGTAAGGATATTTTGAAATTTTCATGAGCTACTAATTCTGGTATTTTTTTTATAATAAAGTAGATTTCTGCAGGGGGGCGGTGCCCCCTGAAACCCCCATGGTCTCATTAAATTTACATATATAACTTTTTATTGATTGCGCTAATGGTTATTGTAAATCTTAGATTTCTCTTTGCACTTCCAAGCCTTATTTTTCAATATCGGTGGCCAGAAAATGATTTACACTGAGGCAATTATATTAAAAGTTTAGGTTTTATGAACGAAAATGTAATTTCTTTTAAAAAATAAAATAATTTTCATTCATATTTTCTGAAATGAGGCGGCAACACTCGTCAAAAAATATTTTTTGAGACAATCTATTTAATGCTTGGTTTTTAAGAAAGAAAATATTTATTTCCCGATACAATGACATCATTTTCGGCAGAGATAATTTTGCGGTGAATAATTTTGATATTTACTATCTATTTGCTTTTCAAAAGTTTTTTTTTTTCTAATTGAAATTTTCGATTAAAAACAATTCTGTTAGCCGTGTGCAGACGATAAACCGTGGTAACATTTTTTTTTAATAATAAGAATTAATATCATAACACAAGGCCCTTTTATTTCAACCTGAAAGGATATTTGTTTTATTTCCAGTATGAAGACGTATTCATGTCTATTTTTTATTTGATTTTCCTATTGCACATGAAAATTTTTCAAATCAAAATTATCTGTTTAGGTTAATTATTATTCCGGGATCTGATTTTCTTGGCAATGGTAAAAATATGATTTCTAAATTTTATAGCAAAATGTCAATTTATTCGTTATGAAAATAATGTTCTTTCTAATTAAAAAGAAAAATATTTGAACAAAATAAATAGAACACTGTCTTTCTTTATTTCTGAAGTAAATTTCACCTATATGTAAAGACGCAAAAGGCATTAATTCATCCCTTTTGACGTTGATTTGACTCCAAACAATTACACATGATGTTTATGTCCTGGTTGAAATAAATTCGGATATTAATCAGATTCTCTCTATTATGAATTCCATTGATCCCTGCATTCAATTTACCTCTGAAATTGAGACCAATAACTGTCTTTCTTTCCTCGATGTCCTTGTTATTCGTTGTGATAATGGCTTTCAGACTACTGTCTTTCGTAAACCTTTTGCTGTCAGTCTTCCACCTCACAGGCATTCTTCTCATCCCCCTAACCAGAAATTCGCTGCTTTCAATACTTTTGTTTTTCGGGCTACCAATGTTTGTTCCACTCCTCAGTTACTTAGTGCTGAACTTAATTACCTCAAAGCTATTGCTGTTGATCGTGGTTATTCCTCTAATATTATTGATTCTATTTATAAGAAATTGACGAAATCCGTCCATTCTGAAAAGCATTCTAATTCCAACTCTAATACTTCAGTTGTGTTACCATTTTTTCCTAAAATCAGTCAGAAAGTTGCTAAAATCTTAAGAAGGTTTGATTTTAAGGTTATTTTTTCTCCTGTTAATAAAATCACTTTTTCAAATCTCAAACACCCCATTGATCGCCTAGATAACTGGGGTATTTACCAAATCTCTTGCCAATGTGGCCTTTCTTATATTGGCCAGACTAAACGTGCTCTTAGATTTCGTTTAAAAGAGCATGAAGGTTATGTTAAAAATCAGGAGCTCAAACGTTCTTCTATTGCTCAACATTCTTCGTCTTCTCAACATAGGTTCGATTTTTCCTCAGCCACCATTATCCAAAAATGTTCTTCTAACCTTGATCTTGATTTTTGGGAAGCTTACCACATCATTAAAAATTCTCACTCTTTAGTCAATGACTTATCTAGTACTCCAGATTTTCCAAGTATTTGGAAAGCATTAATTTAATTTCCTCTTTTTTGGTTTCATTTTCTCTCCTTTTCCGGTAGATGTCGCTACTTGTCCACCCAGTCGTTTCCACTGCTTCTCTCTCATTGGTTGTTTCTGGCGCTTTCGCTACCCGCATAGGGTATATAAGGCAGCGCGTCTCTGTCTATCATTTTGCTCAGCCTTGCTTTTTTTTTTCTAGCACGCTGTTCCTTTTTTCCCTCTCTTGCACTGAAGAAGAATCTCGCTGTAGATTCAAAACAGCTGTTTGCTGCTTTTTCACGCATTATTTGTGCATTTTAAATGTTGGTTTACTGCATTTCAATATTCCTGCACAAAGGCTTTAATTGCTATTTTAATTACACATACTTTCACATTTGCAATATTTTTAGGTGTAGTTCCGTTGCTAGGCAACAGTTAAAAGAAAATTAAAACAATGAAGTATGTGCATTTTAAAAAAAAGAAAATTTGTAAAAGAAAATATTTGATACTATTGGAACACATATATAAAATCCCTCCATAAGTTATACACCGAATTTAAAAACTCTGACAAATGTATACACAAAATTTCAAACTAATATGAACAATGCATGGTTCTAATTAGGAAATTTCATTATCCATAATTTATCATTTAAATCCTTCAATCATATGAGTCATTTCCTTTCAACAAATAACTAGTATGTTGTGGCCATCACAAAACTTTCTTCTATATTAATCACATCAATTAAATCATTTAAATAGTAAAAGAAATTACACCAATTTAGAACCAATTCATATCAAAGTATACCTGAATTTGAAGTTTGAAAAAAAATCGTGCATTAGATATTGAGATAGAGCTGTAGGGGAAATTCTGAAAAAATGCAGCATAGCAGCGCCACCTGTTGAGCGATTTGCACCAAAACACAAACAGCACTAATTCATATTCAGGTACACCGGAATCTGAAGTTTGATGAAAATCCATGCATTAGTTCTAGAGCTAGAGCTACTGTGGAAATCACAAAAAATGCAGCACAGCAGCGCCACCTGTTGAGCGATTTACACCAAAAGGTACAAAACATCAATTCATGTCAAGGACTAACTGAATCTGAAGTTTGATGAAAATCCGTGCATTAGTTCTGGACATTGAGCTATTGTGGAAGTCGAGAAAAACGCTGCATAGCAGCGCCACCTGTTGAGCGATTTACAGCAAAACATAAACAGCACTAATTCATATCCAAGTATACCTGAATCTGAAGTTTGTTGAAAACCCGAGCATAAGTTCTTGAGATAGAGCTATCGCGGAAATCACAAAAAATGCAGCATAGCAGCGCCACCTGTTGAGCGATTTACACCACAAGGTGCAAAACGCCAACTCATGTCAAGCACTAACAGAATCTGAAGTTTGATGAAAATCCGTGCATTATTTCTTGAGATAGAGCTATTACGATAATCGTGTAAATCCTGCAAAATTCATCATAACAGCGCCACCTGTTGAGCAATTTATACCAAAACGTAATCATCATCAATTCATATCAAGCACTAACTAAATCTGAAGTTTGATCGAAATCCGTGCATAAGTTCTTGAGATAGAGCTATTGCGAAAATCGTGAAAAATGCAGCATAGCAGCGCCACCTGTTGAGCGATTTACACCAAAACCTAATCAGCATCAATTTGTATTAGGGACTAACTGAATATCCATTTTTATTAAATTCCGTGCATTAGTTCTTGAGATAGAGCGCCCACAAAATTTGTGTCACATACACACAGACAGACAGACAGACAGACTCACAGAGTCACAGACAGACATTTTGTAAAAACATGTTTTTTGGAATCTCTGACCCCTAAAACGTGTAAATCCGTCGAAAACCGGAATTCGAAAATTTTCATGAATCCAATACTTTCTTCTTGTAAAGATAGAAGAAAGTAAAAATGGAAAAATCGTCTCAATTGCTATAGAAAAGCATTATTGCGCAAAATAAAATATCCTATATTTTCCGAACGAACGAACAAAATATAACAAAAAACTATACAGCTAAATCCGGGTACTTCACCAAGATACTTATTTAATTTCAAGCTAATCGGATGCTTTTTGCGGCAGTTATCGCTCAGCAGACAGACTAACAGACTAACAGACAGACTAACGGAAACCAAAACTTTTCGTGTCTCCACAGTAAGCCTTCACTGACGTTTCGGCAATTATATTTACTGCAGTCTTGTGACAATATATTTCACATGTAGTGTTTTGGACGCCCAATTTTATTTCTTATGAAATGGTAAATCGGTGAAAGCATCCAGATAGATTTTATCATTTATTTTAAGGAATAGTTAAAACTAATTATAATCGAAAAAGCACTCAGAAAATTAGAGAATACATCGAATATACGTGTACTAGTACTTATGATGATTTTTAATATCCGTTTCCTAAAGGGAAACGAAATAAGCGAGTAACGGATACTTTCTAACGTGTAGTGCGCTTGAAAGTAATGAATACATACGGGTGTTCATTTATTCGTTACTTTTACAGCATTATAGAACAGTGATCACAGACTTTAAACTGTAATTTTAATTGAACTTATACATCACTTTAATACCACCTTTTTCATAAAGTATTTTTTAAATATTTATCTTTTATTTTATAGTAATGGATTCTTTCCATCAATGCAACACTTTCTCAAGGGCCGTCGATTTGAATTCTTTAATGAAGTTGAAGAAGCATGTCAAGAGATTTTCGATTCCAAGGAGCCGCCATGGTACTTCCAGCAAATACGGAAACTGGAAGAACGATCGCAGAAAGTCGTGGACTATGATGGTCTCTACTTTGACGAATAGTCCTTGTTGCTTTTGTTGTTAGTTTGCGCATAATAACGCAACTTTCACAAATTTCCCAGAACGTTTTGCTCAACCTAGTATTTAAAGATTTTAATAATAACTTTGTATTCCCATAAAAATAGATAACAGACAAAAAAAAAAAAAAAAAAAAAAAAAAAAAAAAAAAAAAAAAAAGATATACTATTTTGCAAATACAAATAAAAAAAGAAAATTTTGGTTGAATCAAAAATGATAACGACAACAAAAGACAATTACGGGATATTGAGGTTGTGAATGGATCTTGCGGCTGGAGAATTGCTTAGATGATTCATACATGATCGACAGACGTGGTAGGCTATATTAAAAAAAATACACATGTTTGTCATAAAAATGCATTATATTGATCATTTGCTTAGAAAAGGAAAAAAAAATATGTGCATATGAGAAAAAACGAATATAAATGTATTTCCTTCAAAGAAAATCGTTTTTAGTTGGGAGTATATGGTTTCCCCAGACGGCCAGTAATGTCGAACATGTCTGAGGCATAGAGTGAATGGGCTATTAATGATGAACTAAGGTATTGTGTCCCACTCATCCAGAAAAGCTGTTTCCAGTTCTTAGAAAGATTATGGGGGGGGGGTGGTAGGCGGACAAAAACTCATCTGCCTATAATGTCCCAAACATCATCTATTGGGTTCTTGTTCGGAGAACACGCTGGCCATTCCAGTCGTACAATTCCTTCCTGGGAAAGGAAACCATTCACCAAGTGAGCACGATGTGGCCTTTAATTGTCGTCCCTTAACACGAAGTCGTCTCTAATTGCTGCAGTGTAAGGGACTACAATAGGTGCGAGGATCTCATCTTTATATCGCTGACTGGACAGAGATGAATTTAGAATGATGTGGAGGTCGGTGCGCCAAACAATGAAAATGCCAGTATAGACCATCATTCCCCCGCCGAATCTGACACTTACTTGCAGGAACGCAGGATTGTTTCTATTGGCACGATCCCTCCAGATGAAAATAAACCTATTATCAAATGAACAGAAAACGGGACTCGTCAAAAAAAGAACATTGCACCATTCATTTCTCCTCCAGTTACCCACTCCCTGCGGGCGCTACGGTGTTTTGCTGTTAACATAACACATACCATTATTGTGCGAGCATACAGACCTACAGCATCGAATCGCTTTTGGCCGGTTTCAGTCGAAACTGTGAGTCCAGTAGCCGAGCAAATGTGTTGTTGAAGGAAAGTGGCTTTCATATTTCGGTGTCTTCGATCCGTTAGCGTTAAAAATCGATCTTCATTCGGCGTTATTGCACATCTATGACCTTGCCCTGGTGTTTGGTCTGCATTTTCAGTCTCCAAAAAATGGTTCCAGATCCCGTAAATCCCGCTTTGTGAAACTCCAATGGCTTTTGTACTTCTGCTTGCGTTTGCTCCCCAAACCTCTAACCGACCAACATCTCTCTAAGCTTCTGATTCGGTTAAATGACTTCGTTGAGACTTCGAACTCCTCGAAACAAAGCACTTACTGAATGTCAATAATTGTTTTCTACTTTGCCTTTCATTAAGTTGAAAGCCAAGTTTCATTCGATGCCGCTAAAGCGTCGGTATTGACGTCAAAATTTCCATAGTTCGAAGATTGAAAATGAGAAAAATTTTCATCTATGACCATCTTCTTTCATTTTCTGCAAAAAGAATGTTTCTTATACCATTATTTTATATATGACTTACAATAACCTATAATTGTTTTGAGCAGTGAATATTTCTCATAAAATCCATCTTTTTATGATTTTGAAGTATTATGCTCCTTAAATGAATTTTAACGGACTTTTCCATTCTATCATGAGAGTTAAATAAATATGTAATTTTTACACTTCAAGATAATATTTTTATTTTATGATAAAAATTTTCTTAATTTTTTAAAAAGAGATTCAAATGAAACGACAAAATTGTATACTAAAATATAGTTCTATATTAAATCAATTATTATAATAATTAATATAAATTTTATATTAAAATAATTACATAAATTTCCGTGATCACTTTTATATCATAAAACAATTTATTTTAACTAAAACGTGAACACATGTTTCTATTCAAAAGCTTTTATGATAAATCAAATAACAATTTAATGTTTTTTATAGATCTTAAGTAGAAAATTAAAATATGGCCAATAGTGAATAAACGGTGTTGAGAAATATGTATGACTTTTAGTAGTACACTGTTAAAAATCTGCAGCATTTGCTGCATAGTCACTCCGCCGCTTGTATAGAAAACGGTTAGTTGACTATCTTATGGAGCATTCTCGTTGGTCAGAAAAAAGGTATTCTATAATAGTGGCGGAGTGGCAGCAAAAGCTGCAGATTTTTAACAGTGTATATGAGTCATTCTCACAATTTTTTGACTTTCGGGAATAAAAATCTGGTGAATTTAAACTTGCTAAAATAACATTTTAATCTGATAGACGATTGCCTTAATGATTCAAAATAAAGAAAAAATGGTCAGCAGCGAAATTTTTTTTATTTAACTGAGGTTTAAGTTAAACTTGCGAGTTTAATTTTCCTTACCATTTTACCACTGTAACTTTTTATTTTCTTCTAAATTTTTACTTATAATGAATTTGCATAATACCCACAGCACATTTTAATAAGAAATAGTAACAATATAGTATTTTTAGAACAACATTTTGGTATAAGTTTGTGTTAAAGGGGTGTTAAAGAAGGGATGGTAAGGTAAAAAAAGCAGACGGTATAGGAAAAAAGGGACGAAATGGGAAAAAAAGGACGATAAGGATGGAACGGTAAGGGAAATTACCACTTATTTTAGTTAAATCATGTTAAGTCTTAGTGATAGCCACAATGTTCAGTGATTTTTAGAAACAATTATTTACATTAGATTAAATAAAAAATGAAAAATAATTTACCTCAAAAACTGCAGGAATAAATCTTGGGGACGGTAAGTCTACCAATAAAGCCACGATGCTTGAAATTGATATTTAAATGCAGATTTAAATTCCGCGGTAAATTTCCTGTGAAAGAATTTCAGCCATTCTTTCTCTAGCATACTTCTGCATGAGAAAAAACTTGAAAAAATGTATGTGGCTGCATCTGAAGTGATTTTGTTTATAATTTTAGAGGAGAGACGATAAGGAATCTAAAACCCAAGGACAGAGTTAAAAAAAAAAATAATAACTATCCTAAAAATGTGTGCAGGTTGCAATCATGCAATGGCATGTTCCCCAGTATATGAAATTTAAAAAAAAAAAAAAAAAAAACACAAGTACATGTACTAAAATAAAAATTATTATTCCGGGACATAAAAGTCAAAAGATTGTGAGAATGCCCCATATAGCAATAACATCAACAACGAAGAAACTAGAAGAATCTCTGTTTGTTTTTTAAGTGAATTTAAACTATCCATTCTTTTTAAACCATAGAAAGCTATCCCATTCTTTCGTGAAAATTCTTTACAATATTTATCTTTTATGTGCCAAGATTGTATTTTCAAATTACGAGTATGACAGAAATGTCTAGACTTTCCTTTAAGTAATTTAAATAATAATAATAAAAAATATTAAAATATTTTTATAAGCCTTCGTGATATGAATTTCATTATATAAAACAACTTTATTCTTCGGATAAAGAGGAAACGTATGTTTCTCCTCAGAAGTTTTCATGGTAATTCAAGTAAAAGTTTTATCTTTTTAGATATTATAAGAAAAACGTAAGATACAGGCAAAAACAATAACGAAATCAACAAGAGAAAATAATTTTTTTTCAGCGAATTGACTTCCTCTTTGTTTTTAACTACATTTAATGTACAGTATGGTATCCTTTCGTGAAAGCTCCTTACAATATTTAATTTTTCTAGGCTAAGCTAATATTTTTTACTTATGACAGACAGTGTCGCTTTTAATTTAAGAGTTTTAGATTAAAAGTAAAATGTTTAAATATAATTTGTAAGTTTTTATCATATTAATTTCATTAGATGAAATGACTTAATTTTATGGTTAAAGAAGAAACGTTAATTTCTCACCAAACTTTTCCCGTCTAATTCAATTAATATTTTAATACCACTTTAGATATTATAAGAAAAAACGTAAAATAATACCGCCAACACATAATATTATAATCGTGAAATAAAAGTAATTCTAGCTAGTAACAAAAATAAGAAATACTGCAAAGAAATTTGTACTTTAACTAACAAGGAGAGGGCCAACCTTGTTAATCACAGATTTTGATTATTTTAATATATGTTGTAGGGTAGAGACCCCTTAGTGTCAGGTTCAACGGATTTTATCCAACGCTCCTTAGTTCTTGAGAAACCAGGGGGTCTAATAGTCGTACACAACTTAAATACTTACTTTGGTGTCAAAATGATCGGTTGGTCGTAGCTCAGTTGGTATGGCGTTTGCCGGCTGATTCGTAGGCTCTGTGTTCGATACCTGAATGCGCTGCGTTTTTTTTTTCTCATTTTTTGTTTTATAAATATACTTGTAAGTATAATTTAATAATCTGATTGTCAATTAACATTTATAATATTACATATCAATTATAATTTTAACCTATTTATTTTTTTACTTTTAACTAATTAGTTGTAATAAAACATCATAAAAACTGTTAATTTTTTGAAAATCACACTTAAAATGTATTTCATATATCGTTTATCGATGCAATGATATTGAGCAATTGTGTCAATTCGTGAGTTTAAAGAAACATCATTTACGCATTGCTTTAACAAAGGAAGTCAATGCGACAATACTATTAAAGTAACAAGCATAATTATATTAAAAATTAGCATTAGAGTTAAATTACAACCGATTTTCTGCATATTAAAGATTTTTAAATTTGTAATACATATGCTTGCGCTTTCAATTATTTTACTTTCTCCTTTATCTTCTTCCTGCTTTTATTTTTATTTTAATGAATATTCTTTTATTTTATCATACCTAGAGGAAGCCACTACAGATTTTGTCACGATTATCGAATTTTTATCATTCAATAATAGATCCAATTTCTTTTTTAATCTCTTTAAAGGATGAAAAATAAAAGTTTAAAAATAAAAAAAAGATAAATTTAAGTTTGTTAACATTATAATTAATGTATGATAACATTTTTAATTGAAATTATTAAATTATAATTAAAAATATATTTATAAAACAAAAAATGAGAAAACAAAAAACAGTGCATTCAGGTATCGAACCCGGAAACCAAGGATCAGCCGGCCAACGCCATACCAACTGAGATACGACCAACCTATCGTTTTGGCACCAAAGTAAGTATTTAAGTTGTGTACGACTATTAGACCCCCTGGTTTCTCAAGAACTAAGGAGCGTTGGATAAAATCCGTTGAACCTGACACTAAGGGGTCTCTACCCTATAACATATATTAAAATAATCAAAATCTGTGATTAACAAGGTTGGCATGTAAGAGAATTTCTGTTCGTTTGTTAACTAATTTAGACTACTATTCCATTCTTTCGTGAAACTCCCTTACATTATTTAATTTTTATGTGCTAAGATAATATTTCCCCTTTATGATAGAATCTGACGACTTTTCCTAAATATATCTAGATAAAATAAAAATAAAATATTTTTGTATTAAGATATTTTTATAAACCTTCATGATATGAATTTCATAATATAAAAAATCCAATTTTATGGCTAAAACGGAAACACACCTTTCTCCTTAAAAGTTTTCATGGCGAGTCAAGTAATAAATGAATACTTTTTAGATATTATAACAAAAAAAAAAAAAAAAAAAAAAAAAAAAAGTCCTTCCGGCCAGTGCCGGGAGGAAGAGGTAGCTTTCATAATACTTATTTAAAAAAGCCAACTTATATCATGCAAACACACGAAGCTCAATTTAGTGGAAACCGAATATAGGAGATTCAATACTAATTTTTATCAATATAATGAATGAGAATTTCGCGAAATTAGTCAGCTTTATCCAAGCTGCTTTTCTTTAAAGTACTTATATTTGGCTGCCAAATTCGGCAATTTCTTAAAGTGCCTGTCATTTTAAGACAACGTGGTGGATGAGGCTAAGCAGTGAACTTGGTCGAGACCTTAGTAATTGCTGTGCACATGCTCACTCACATCGGAATCGGTTAATATATAGGAGTGCTGTCGCATGCAAAAGATCAGATTTTTCAAAATGTCACCCACAATAGAAATTGAAACTGCTATATCTGAGCCATTTTTTAAGGTAAAGACAAACAAAAAATGCTCCTGAATCCTTATATCAAGATCAAATACTTAAGAAAGAAACCTTTTTCAATTTCTAATTTTTTTGCACCTCACTTTAAATATATATATATTTTTTAATTTAATGGCCGCCGTTTTGAAACAAGATGGCTGATGAATCTGGCCAGCGAACTTGATCGAGGTGTTGATGTATACTATCCACATGCCTTCTTACATCGAAATAGGCGAATACGTGTGTTATCGCGTGACAAATACAAGATCGTTTCAAAATGTTAGCCATGCTAGAAATTCAAAGTGCTATAAATCAACCATTTTTTAAGATATCAACAAAAGAACAAATTTTCAGAAACAAAAACTGCTCCGGAATCTTTGTATCAAGGCGAAACACATAAAAAATCTTTTTCATTTTCCAATTTTTTAATACCTCATTTTGAATTTTAAATTTAATTTTTTTAAACTGGCAACCCTTTTGAAACAAGACGGCGAATGAAGCTAGCCAACGAACTCGGTCGAGACATTGGTATGTACTATGTACAGACCAAGTTACATCCAAATAGGTTCATAAATACGCCTGTTATCGCGTGACAAAAATCAGGTCGTTTTAAAATGTCAGCCACAAGAGAAATTCAAAATGCTATTACTCAGTCATTTTTTTTAGATATAGACGAAAGAAAAACTGTTCCGGAATCTTTGTATTAAGGTCAAACACATACAAAAGAAATCTTTTTCCTTTTCCAATTTTTTGGTATCTCATTTAAATTTTTTTATTTTTTAATTTTTTTAAATGGCCGCCATTTTGAAACAAGATGGCGGATGAAGCTGGCCAACGAACTCGGTCGAGATATTTGTATGTACTATGTACACACCAAGGTACATCCAAGTCGGTTCATAAATACGCCTGTTATTACGTGAGAAAAATCAGGATGTTTCAAAATGTCAGCCACGCTAGAAATTCAAAATGCTATAACTCAGCCATTTCTTAAGATATAGACGAAACAAAAACTGCTCCCGAATCTTTTTATCAAGGTAAAACACATAAGAAGAAAATATTTTTTCAATTTTCAATTTTTGGTACCACATTTCAAATTTAAATTTTTCTTAAAAATTTAAATGGCCGCCATTTTTAAACAAGATGGCGGGTAAAGCTGGCCAACGAACCCGGTCGAGACATTGGTATGTACTATGTATAAACGAAGTTACATCCAAATCGGTTCATAAATACGTCTTTTATCGCGTGACAAAATTCAGGACGTTTCAAAATGTCAGCCACGCTAGAAATTCAAAATGCTATAACTCAGCCATTTTTTAAGATATAGACGAAACAAAAACTGCTTCGAAATCTTTGTATAAAGGTCAAATACATAAGAAAAAAATATTTTTCCATTTTCAATTTTTTGGTACCACATTTCAAATTTTAAATTTTTAAAAAATTTTTAAATGCCCGCCATTTTGAAACAAAATGGCGGATGAAGCTGGCCAACGAACTCGGTCGAGAGATTAGTATGTACTATGTACACACCGAATTACTTCCAAATCGGTTCGTAAACACGTCTTTTATCGCGTGACAAAATTCAGGACGTTTCAAAATGTCAGCCACGCTAGAAATTCAAAGTGCTATAACTCAGCCATTTTTTAAGATATAGACGAAACAAAAACTGCTCCGGAATCTTTGTATAAAGGTCAAATACATATAAAAAAATATTTTTCCATTTTTAATTTTTTGGTACCACATTTTAAGTTTTAAATTTTTTTTAAAATTTTAAATGGCCGCCATTTTGAAACAAATCGACGGATGAAGCTGGCCAACGAACTCGGTCGAGACATTGGTATGTACTATGTACACACCGAATTACATCGAAATCGGTTCATAATTACGGGAGTTACAGTGTGACATAGGTCAGATATATATATATATATATATATATATATATATATATATATATATATATATATAAATTTTGAACGGAGGGTGGTTTCGGGGTCTGGGGGTCATGATCGATGAAAATATACCAAAATTTTTTGAAATCGCTTTCCTCCGAACGGCTGCAATAGGTAGCTTTTTTGTAAAGAAAGCTACCTAAAAAAAAGATTATTTCCAACATTTTATTTTAGAGAATAATAGTTGAAGAGAAATAAATAAAATTTTCTGCTGTCAAGAACGCAACCAATATCAACAAAAAGGGATCAGCAATCTAATTGGCGAATTCCTGCATGTTTTATAACTAAATATATATTAGTCTGTTCTTGCATGAATGTTTCTTATCATATTAATTTATATGTAATGGTGTTATTTGGTTTATGTGGCGGAGATTATCTTTGCTTTTCGTAAAATATTAAGGTGAGCAAATACATTCTTACACCAATCTATTTTGATAAGGCTTCAAGATAAAAAAAGTCCTTCCGGCCAGCGCCGGGAGGAAGAGGTAGCTTTCATAATCCTTATTTAAAAAAAAACAACTTATATCATGCAAACACACGAAGCTCAATTTAGTGAAAACCGAGTATAGGAGATTCAATACTAATTTTTATCAATATAATGAATGAGAATTTCGCGAAATTAGTCAGCTTTATCCAAGCTGCTTTTCTTTAAAGTAACTTATATTTGGCTGCCAAATTCGGCAATTTCTTAAAGTGCCTGTCATTAAAAGACAACATGGTGGATGAGGCTAAGCAGTGAACTTGGTCGAGACCTAAGTAATTGCTGTGCACATGCTAACTCACATCGGAATCGGTTAATATATCGGAGTGCTGTCGCATGCAAACAATCAGATTTTTCAAAATGTCACCCACAATAGAAATTGAAACTGCTATATCTAAACCATTTTTTAAGGTAAAGACAAACAAAAAATGCTCCTGAATCCTTATATCAAGATCAAATACTTAAGAAAGAAACCTTTTTCAATTTCTAATTTTTTTGCACCTCACTTTAAATATATATATATATTTTAATTTAATGGCCGCCATTTTGAAACAAGATGGCTGATGAATCTGGCCAGCGAACTTGGTCGAGGTGTTGATGTATACTATCCACATGCCTTCTTACATCGAAATAGGCGAATACGTGTGTTAACGCGTGACAAATACAAGATCGTTTCAAAATGTTAGCCATGCTAGAAATTCAAAGTGCTATAAATCAACCATTTTTTAAGATATCAACAAAAGAACAAATTTTCAGAAACAAAAACTGCTCCGGAATCTTTGTATCAAGGCCAAACACATAAAAAAAATCTTTTTCATTTTCCAATTTTTAATACCTCATTTTGAATTTTAAATTTAATTTTTTTTAAATGGCAACCTTTTTGAAACAAGATGGTGAATGAAGCTGGCCAACGAACTCGGTCGAGACATTGGTGTGTACTATGTACAGACCAAGTTACATCCAAATAGGTTCATAAATACGCCTGTTATCGCGTGACAAAAATCAGGTCGTTTTAAAATGTCAGCCACAAGAGAAATTCAAAATGCTATTACTCCGCCATTTTTTTTAGATATAGACGAAAGAAAAACTGTTCCGGAATCTTTGTATTAAGGTCAAACACATACAAAAAAAAATCTTTTTCATTTTCCAATTTTTTGGTATCTCATTTAAATTTTTTATTTTCTAATTTTTTTAAATGGCCGCCATTTTCAAACAAGATGGCGGATGAAGCTGGCCAACGAACTCGGTCGAGATATTTGTATGTACTATGTACACACCAAGGTACATCCAAGTCGGTCCATAAATACGCCTGTTATTACGTGAGAAAAATCAGGACGTTTCAAAATGTCAGCCACGCTAGAAATTCAAAATGCTATAACTCAGCCATTTCTTAAGATATAGACGAAACAAAAACTGCTCCCGAATCTTTTTATCAAGGTCAAACACATAAGATGAAAATATTTTTTCAATTTTCAATTTTTGGTACCACATTTCAAATTTAAATTTTTCTTAAAAATTTAAACGGACGCCATTTTTAAACAAGATGGCGGGTGAAGCTGGCCAACGAACCCGGTCGAGACATTTGTATGTACTATGTATAAACGAAGTTACATCCAAATCGGTTCATAAATACGCCTTTTATCGCGTGACAAAATTCAGGACGTTTCAAAATGTCAGCCACGCTAGAAATTCAAAATGCTATAACTCAGCCATTTTTTAAGATATAGACGAAACAAAAACTGCTCCGAAATCTTTGTATAAAGGTCAAATACATAAGAAAAAAATATTTTTCCATTTTCAATTTTTTGGTACCACATTTCAAATTTTAAATTTTTAAAAAAATTTTAAATGGCCGCCATTTTGAAACAAAATGGCGGATGAAGCTGGCCAACGAACTCGGTCGAGAGATTGGTATGTACTATGTACACACCGAATTACATCCAAATCGGTTCATAAATACGCCTTTTATCGCGTGACAAATTTCAGGACGTTTCAAAATGTCAGCCACGCTAGAAATTCAAAATGCTATAACTCAGCCATTTTTTAAGATATAGACGAAACAAAAACTGATCCGGAATCTTTGTATAAAGATCAAATACATAAGAAAAAAATATTTTTCCATTTTTAATTTTTTGGTACCACATTTCAAGTTTTAAATTTTTTTAAAAATTTTAAATGGCCGCCATTTTTAAAGAAAACGGCGGATGAAGCTGGCCAACGAACTCGGTCGAGACATTGGTATGTACTATGTACACACCGAATTACATCGAAATCGGTTCATAATTACGGGAGTTACAGTGTGACAAAGGTCAGATATATATATATATATATATATATCAATTTTGAACGGAGGGTGGTTTCGGGGTCTGGGGGTCATGATCGATGAAAATATACCAAAATTTTTTGAAATCGCTTTCCTCCGAACGGCTGCAATAGGTAGCTTACCCCGAAACCACCCTCCGTTCAAAATTTATATATATATATATATATATATATATATATATATATATCTGACCTATGTCACACTGTAACTCCCGTAATTATGAACCGATTTCGATGAAATTTGGTGTGTACATAGTACATACCAATGTCTCGACCGAGTTCGTTGGCCAGCTTCATCCGCCATTTTGTTTCAAAATGGCGGCCATTTAAAATTTTTAAAAAATTTTAAAACTTGAAATGTGGTACCAAAAAATTAAAAATGGAAAAATATTTTTTTCTTATGTATTTGACCTTTATACAAAGATTCCGGAGCAGTTTTTGTTTCGTCTATATCTTAAAAAATGGCTGAGTTATAGCATTTTGAATTTCTAGCATGGCTGACATTTTGAAACGTCCTGAATTTTGTCACGCGATAAAAGGCGTATTTATGAACCGATTTGGATGTAATTCAGTGTGTACATAGTATATACCAATCTCTCGACCGAGTTCGTTGGCCAGCTTCATCCGCCATTTTGTTTCAAAATGGCGGCCATTTAAAATTTTTTTAAAAATTTAAAAATTGAAATGTGGTACCAAAAAATTGAAAATGGAAAAATATTTTTTTCTTATGTATTTGACCTTTATACAAAGATTTCGGAGCAGTTTTTGTTTCGTCTATATCTTAAAAAATGGCTGAGTTATAGCATTTTGAATTTCTAGCGTGGCTGACATTTTGAAACGTCCTGAATTTTGTCACGCGATAAAAGGCGTATTTATGAACCGATTTGGATGTAATTCAGTGTGTACATAGTACATACCAATGTCTCGACCGGGTTCGTTGGTCAGCTTCATCCGCCATCTTGTTTAAAAATGGTGGCCATTTAAATTTTTAAGAAAAATTTAAATTTGAAATGTGGTACCAAAAAATTAAAAATTGAAAAAATATTTTCTTCTTATGGGTTTGACCTTGATAAAAAGATTCGGGAGCAGTTTTTGTTTCGTCTATATCTTAAGAAATGGCTGAGTTATAGCATTTTGAATTTCTAGCGTGGCTGACATTTTGAAACGTCCTGATTTTTCTCACGTAATAACAGGCGTATTTATGAACCGACTTGGATGTACCTTGGTGTGTACATAGTACTTACAAATATCTCGACCGAGTTCGTCGGCCGGCTTCATCCGCCATCTTGTTTCAAAATGGCGGCCATAAAATTATTAAAAAATAAAAAAATTTAAATGAGATACCAAAAAAATTGGAAAGTGAAAAATATTTTTTTTGTATGTGTTTGACCTTAATACAAAGATTCCGGAACAGTTTTTCTTTCGTCTATATCTAAAAAAAAATGGCTGAGTAATAGCATTTTGAATTTCTCTTGTGTCTGACATTTTAAAACGACCTGATATTTGTCACGCAACAACAGGCGTAATTATGAACCTATTTGGATGTAACTTGGTCTGTACATAGTACATACCAATGTCTCGACCGAGTTCGTTGGCCAGCTTCATTCGCCATCTTGTTTCAAAAGGGTTGCCATTAAAAAAAATTAAATTTAAAATTCAAAATGAGGTATTAAACAATTGGAAAATGAAAAAGATTTTTTTATGTGTTTGACCTTGATACAAAGATTCCGGAGCAGTTTTTGTTTCTGAAAATTTGTTCTTTTGTTTATATCTTAAAAAATGGTTGATTTATAGCACTTTGAATTTCTAGTATGGCTAACATTTTGAAACGATCTTGTATTTGTCACGCGATAACACACGTATTCGCCTATTTCGATGTAAGAAGGCATGTGGATAGTATACATCAACACCTCGACCAAGTTCGCTGGCCAGATTCATCAGCCATCTTGTTTCAAAATGGCGACCATTAAATTAAAAAATATATATATATATTTAAAGTGAGGTGCAAAAAAATTAGAAATTGAAAAAGGTTTCTTTCTTAAGTATTTGACCTTGATATAAGGATTCAGGAGCATTTTTTGTTTGTCTTTACCTTAAAAAATGGCTCAGATATAGCAGTTTCAATTTCTATTGTGGGTGACATTTTGAAAAACCTGATTTTTTGCATGCGACAGCACTCCTATATATTAACAGATTCCGATGTGAGTGAGCATGTGCACAGCAATTACTAAGGTCTCGACCGAGTTCACTGCTTAGCCTCATCCACCATGTTGTCTTGAAATGACAGGCACTTTAAGAAATTGCCGAATTTGGCAGCCAAATATATGTTACTTCAAAGAAAAGCAGCTTGGATAAAGCTGACTAATTTCGCGAAATTCTCATTCATTATATTGATAAAAATTTGTATTGAATCTCCTATATTCGGTTTCCACTAAATTGAGCTTCGTGTGTTTAAATGATATAATTTGGCTTTTTTTAAATAAGGATTATGAAAGCTACCTCTTCCTCCCGGCACTGGCCGGAAGGACTTTTTTGTAAAGAAAGCTACCTAATATTACTACATAAATAAACATTTTTAAATGCAAATAGAGAAAGACATATTTGTTTTATTTTAAACCAGTCTGTCCAGGTAATAGCTTATTTTTCTAATCTTTTTCGGATATTATAACAAACCAACTGGGGGTAAAGTAGAGTTTAAGGTATTGTAGAATGCACATTTGCCATACTTATTGGGTGGGGGTGGGAGTTTAAGTCGAAAACTTAAATAGCATACCAAAGTGTTTTTCTGAAATAATTTAATAAGTTCACTTACTTAATCAGTTTGATTTCTTAAAATAATTGCATTAGATATTAAGTAATGTTTTATAGCCATTCTTGATATAAATGCCACTATATATAAAAGGCTTTAATCTTGAACTTTGACACATACACTAAGGGATTTACATAAAAACGTATATAAAACATGTAAGATGAAACTTTTAAAACATTTAAAAACTATAAAAAATACAAAATTAACAATCTTAAAACGAACAAGTTTCATCTACACTGCAGCGATCTTCAGGGTTACAGTTTACAGTGTCCAGAAACTCAAAATATTCATGGATTTTTAATGTCATAAGTCACCATCTTACGTTGATCTTGCTGATATCGTAACGCCATCTGTAATGATACCATATATTCCTGATAGAATAAATGAAAAGAAAATGAAAAAAAAAATACCACTATTAAATGAGAAGTTTCTTTTCCATCACTTATAAGCGAATATAAATTCATACTCCCTTGCTATATTTTTGCATTTCTAAAATAAACTCCATTCTAAGCAGGAAATATGCACTTTGCATATATAAAATAAAAACTCCCACTAGAAGTGCGTTAAAATAGCGTAAAACCTAAACTTAATTGCATTTCAAGTTAAATCTACAATAATACCGGCATTTCAATTTCAATAAATAAATTAAGGGAAAAAAACTCACTAAGTATACCATCACGTTCGATAAGTATGACGTAAAACTGACCTTAACTCTCCGAGCGTCTTGAGGGCTTTCCTGTATTTTCATAAAAATGCTTATAAAAATAATCTTAATGTAAATTTTCTTTCACTATTTGTTTCTAAAATACACTTCATACCCCTTTATTTGATATTAAATTTTAAAATACGATTCTGTTTAAAATATTTTTTCTACAATAGATTTAAGTTGTTTTGGGGAAACGGAAAAATACGTCCAAACCGCTCAAACCATTGCCTCGTTAAAATGCTATTTCGTTAGTATACTATAGCTACGTATATCTCTAGACATACTGTTTAGCTAACTGCTTTAATACTTTAAATGCAGTGGTCACATTTTTTATGATTTATATTAAATAGAAGATGAAACATAACAGCCATTTTCTTAGAATCAGTTCTTTCTCTTTTCAAACAAAGCATCATGACTGACGTCACGGCTGAACGTGTATAGAAATTTATGTTATTTTCTGTTAATCCTTGTAGATTTAATGTAGAGTTTCCAGATAAAAATAATCAGGCATTTTATCTCGGACTACATGAGTTAAAAATGCCTAATATAATGCTGCTAACAGAATATAAATAAAAATAATTTTTAATTTAAAACACTGATATATATTTTTTAATTTCGTGTATTTTTTAGATTGCCCAACTACAACATCAAAAAGCATATGTTTGGTACTTTCTTATTAGCGAGCGTTTAATCGCGAAACTATGTATTGTTTACAGCAACGTTTATTATCATGATTATTTCAATGTTTATGCAGGTAGTTCGACTACATATCTATTAAGTTTGTGTTTTATTTATTTTTTATGATGTTTTATTTTTGTTTGGCAATTTATTTATGAAATATTACAGGGAAACAAACAAATTCTGATTTGTTTACATTGTTTTAAGAGCAAACGGGTTAATTTTTCCTAACTGGGTTGCACGCAGATTTAAGATTATTCATGCTTGAAAATTATTTTAAAATGCATAGAAAGTCAATAAACTGAGATATACTTTTCAAATATAACACTGTAAGTACTTTTTGTTTACGATTCCACAATTTAAATATTGAATGTTTTGTGTTTTGAAGTAAAACAAAAAACAGTAATCGCAAAATTTTTTAGTTAAGTCATTATCACAGTCAATATGATGTGAGCATTACTCATTACTTTTACTCATGCTTTATAATATAGCTTTAAGAGCAAACGTGTTCATATTTTGTAATTCTGTAGCAAAGTTTAAAGAAATGCATTTTTGAAAAGTGCTTTAAAATCCATAAAAAAAATTAATAAATTGAAACACTTTTTTCAAATTGCTTTTGAAAGTACTCCTTTTTTTTTTTTCTATTCGTAAAAACTGAAATTGTGTGATGTTTGAAAGTTAAAAAAATTACAGTAAAAGGAAAATTTATTAGATAAGTCATCTTGACTCATTTCATTCGCCCGTGATTTGTAGTTGGCCCTTTCAATATGGTGCCAACGCTACTCAAGGACATTTTTTGTGGTTTATAATATAGATAGATGCCATACGAAACATAATTTCACTAAAGGCTACCCCATTTGTTTGACTTTTTTTTCGTATTTTCAATGAAATCATATATTTTTCTGTTACACGCGCCAAAAGAAACGCGCATTTTCATTTATAAAGTTGATGAATTTTACTATGGTTGCGTCAAAGTAACGTCATTTGTTTTCTGGTTGTCATTTTAACGATTTATCCCTTTGAGGGGCATCAGTATATATTATATACCACCTACGATTAATGAAGTTTTACATTAGAAAAATTTTATTATCGTAGTTGAAAATCTTAGGAGCTTTTTTAATATGTATTTTATTCCATTAATTTAGCTATTTTTTGAATAGTATGTATATAAATGGATTCAGATCATTTCCTAGTACAGGCTTGCCACTTGCGACAATTTTTTAATTCTATCTTGCAATACTTTCCTAAAACAAATATCTTTGATATATGGTTTGTCTATGTGGAACAATGGAACTATGAGAGCAGATTTCTGGATTTCGTAGTTGGGGAGAAATTTAACATAAAGTAGAGAGGTCATCCGTATTGCAGTGGCATTAGGTAGCCGTAAAAAAAAAAGAAAAAAAATGTTTAGATGTAGGTGGTAGCCATATGAGCGAAATATTAAAAAAATGCATGAATTTAAAATGAAAGTACCGTATTTACCCGCGTATATGTCGATACCGCGTATAAGTCGACTTATGCAGCATTTCTTGAACGATTTTATAATCATTTCGGGAGGAATTTGATTCCACGCATCTTTAACCCATTGGGCAATTATGCAATGTCGGGCTTTCTAATGTTACCGCCCTTTGTAAATGTTGGACAACCAGATGAAATCCACTCTGTCCAACATTTTCTAACATTTGTTTTGAAGGGCTTTTTGAGGCAAATGTCTAGGGGTTGAAGGACGGATGTCAAACCTCCCGGGATTACAGCTACAGTCGTTTTCAGTTCTTTTGTCGCTTTATTCACATTTTCAGAAAAGTGGCTACGAAACGAGTTCGTAAACTAAAAGGGAAGTTTTTTTGAAAACAGCTCCCGGTCTTTTACTCCACACATTTTTAAGCCAGTCGACTGTTCCGTCAGCATCCATCCACCCCTTTTCATGGGCTCGGATCAGCACACCAGAAGGAAATGTAACGTTTTTCGGCAACGTTTTTCTTTTAAAAATAATCAACGGATGAAGCTTATTACCGTCGGCCAAACAGGAAAGAACGACCGTAAAACGGGTTTTTCGTGCCCAGTCGTTTTTACCAAAATGCTTTTTCCCCCCTTGCAATTCACTGTTTTATTTTCTGGTAGAGAATTTTCCATATTTCCTTTATAGTAAAGTTTAAAAGATTTAATTTTTCTTTGATCGATGACGTATTTTTGAAATTTCATAATCTTTGCTTCCAAGTCAGATGGTAATTTTCGTACCAGTTTAGTGCGCTGGCGTAAAGTCAAACCATGATGATTCTTAAATCAAGTGCACCAATGTTTTGATGCACGAAACGTGTTTGGTACACCATACTTTTCTTCTTTTGGAAGCTTCATTGCTCGTAAACGTATGCGTGTTCTAGTGACAATAAAGCCATGCAATACATTTTTGAGTTCTGGGAAGGGCGATTTTCCACGCCGCAAAGCTTTTTTTGATTTTGGGATGTTTTCTAGCTTCGCCAATCATGAATCAATTTTTCATGAACCTCAAACTGACGAAAAGCAGCACAGTTGTTCAGGGCCAAAACTAAGGAGGGGCAGAGAGGGCATGTGCCTCGGGCGCCAGAACGAAGGTGCGCCAAATGAAGGATTATACCTTTGGAAAGGATCATTTTCTTCTGACGGACTGGTGGCTTCTATTATTATGAAACAACCATTATAAATGAAGTGTTAGGTGAAGATGAAAGAGCAGCTGTAAAAAGTTAGAACTCTGATTTTCTGGTCCGAATGGGAAAAAAAATGGCCATGATTTTTTTTGCAAAAAAAAATTGTGGCCATTTTTTTAAACTTTTTACGACTGCTCTTTCATCTTCACCTAACACTTCCTTTATAATGGCTGTTTCATAATAATAGAAGCCATCAGTCCATGAGAAGAAAATAACTCGGTGAAAGCGGAAACTCGGTTAGGCGGGACTCGGATAATTGGGATTCTACTGAATACGTCATTTAAAAAATGATCTTTAGAATATTTTTGTTGATGTTCAGAGGGACCTCCCCCTTGGATCCGCCACTGTAGATTACGTAGTTCAGTATTACATATTTTATTATTACATATTTTAAATTTCAAAATAAGTCGTCTATTATAAAATTAGTAAAATCTTTATGTAAATATACTTTGTGGAAGAGGAAGGGGGGGGGGGCGCCAAAATCCATGTTTGCCCCGGGTGCAAAAAAGGCTAGATTCGGCCCTGCAGTTGTTAGATTCTTCCGCAAAAGAAATAACTTTAAGTTTAAATTCAGCTGCGTATGAATTGCGTTTCTGTTTTCTAATAACTAAATCAGCCATATCAGTAGAAACAAGGAGAAAAAGTGCAGTAAGTTAAACGAAGAAATAATGAATAAGTGTACTATCAAGAACACACAAGATATATCCCGGGTCACGTATTTTTAGAGAATCACATGTTTCTAGCCACTCGCGGACGATTCAATTGCACATAGATGTGATACATTCTCGGTGATACATCCACTGATCTGTCAGAGGCGGAGGAGGGGGGGGGGGGGTAGTAGGCGTACATTCATCGCCAGCACCAAACCCGTCACTCAGTCTCCTCTTTTTCTCTCATGGTATGGAAATCGACAGTAAACGACGTCAATATGTTATGGAATGCGAAAAGAGAATAATTGTCTTTCAAAAGGGCATTTTTGACTTCTGGGAAAGAAAAAAAAAAAAAAAGGACCCTCGCATAAGTCGACCCCCAAACTTTAAAGTCATTTTTTGTCCAAAATTTCTCGACATATACGCGGGTAAATACGGTATATTAAGTTACTAAAAAAATTAACAACATAAAAATGATAAAGAAGAAAAAATGAAAAAATAAATAAACAATTTTCATTAATTTAAAAACAGAACAGATGTAAAAACTACCGTGGAAAGGCATCATTTAAAAAAAAGACTCTTTTCAGAGACCATACATTTACGTTTAGAAAATAATTAAATGTAAAAAAAAAAAAAAAAAAAAAAAAAAAAAGCAGATTAACATCTTTTCTTATGAAGATCAAACAAGGACAAAAAAAGACAAATAGAGATTAAGGATAAATGAAGAATGGGGAAATCTTTGTCTTAGTCATTAGGTAAAAGCGTATATTTAGGGCGTTAGCGATTAGCGAAGTCCGACACCTCACAGTATTGTAATTCCAGATTATTTGATTTAGGATGTTATAAAAAGTTTTATAGATTTTTTTTTAAAGCTGATTAATTCTTTTTTCTAGTGATGTAGTTTCAAGATCTCTATGGATCGTGGTGTTACGAAAATAACGATAACCATTTCTAAGAATACGAAGGTTTTTTTACTATACAAATAGTTCATATTAGTTTTACTTGCGAAACTACAGATTGGACAATGACAGGTTACTATAGATCTGATTTATGTATTATGCAGAAGAAGTTTATTTTTAATAGATAATGTGTTACTTTTAAGTAGGGGTGATAGATATTTTAAAATTCCGGCTATGTTGTCTCTGATATAAATGAAGTGTTTGCTTCACGTAAGTCTCCTGTCAAGGGTAACCCCCGAATATTTATCGTGGATAGGTCATGGGATAGTTGTGTTATTAAGAGTAATACGATTAGTGCAAGTTAATTTTCTAGAGCTGAAAATAGCGACAGTTTTTCGTTCGTTAAGCTAAACACAATTTAAGGTACACCAGCTAGTAAATTCATCTTTTTTTTTTTTTTTTTTTTTTTTTTTTTTTTTTTTTTTTTTTTTTAAAGAAATTTGTATGGGGTTTATGGGGGATGTGCAGAGGCGTACATTGCCATATCGTGCACGTACAGGACAACATAAGTCCTCAGTGTGCGTGGAATATCGTTGTAAAAATGTTAAACAAGGTAGGACCAAGGACGGGACCTTGAAGGATGTTAGCAAACATACAGTAGTGTGGAATTCATTTTTTATAGATAATATATTACTTTTAAGTTCAGGTGAGATTTTGAACTTCGGGTGTCTTTGCCTGTAACGTTAATGAGGTGCCAGGAAGTATACGGTAGTATGTAGATTAAGGGGGATCGAAAAAGCGAAATATGGATAATCCAATCGGCGCGGTGTGCAAAATTTGGCTTTTATGTATACTAGTTTACATGTATTTCCTTATTAAAATCCATTAATATCTTCCGGTACCCCAAGAGCATTAAAAATAGACAAAAATTGAAATTTTATGAATATTTATAATTTTTTCGATTTTTTTTAATTACTTTTGGCGCGTAGTGCCAAAGTTTTCATTTAAGCATACTAGCATACATGCAAAAATTTTCAACTTCGATAAATTTTTTCCATTGATCCAAGACATATAAATAATCGCTGGAAATCGATTTTTATACAAATTTTGAACTAAAAAATACAAGTAAAAATAAGAGTTAAAGAATCATTCGTATAGCATAAAAAAAAACTCCAAAGAACTACACAAAAACGAAAAAGGAGGAATATTATACTCTTGTCTAGGAACCTTACCCTATATATTGAACATTTCACAGTTGCTAAAGGAGAAGCTAAAGCAATAAAAGAGGCAATAATATATTTTTTTATATCAAATAACATACAATATATTCACACATTCAATATATATTCACAGGAACTGGACAGTTACTTTAAATTACAGTAACTGGATGCGACGGAACAAATGTAAATATTGGGCACAAATGAAGAGTTATTCGCTTGGTTCAGCTGAACTCAACAGTCCCATAGAATGGTCATTTATTTGCTTCATATAAATGAGTTAGCTTTATGACATTCACTAAAATCATTATATGCTACTATAATTTGTTCCACAAATTTTTGTGGGCCAATTGGTACAGCAATCAAAACCTGCGATGAGCAACCTGTGGTTTCATTTTCTTTAGAAAACATAGACAGAATGATCAGTAATGATCAGCAATATTTATATGATATTTGCATAGCAATATCACCTGGTGAATGTGGCTCTGACCTGGCATTAAAAAAACCTGGTCCAGTTGTTCACTTATATTGCTGAGAACTGCAGATAGAATTTAAAGTTTTATGTGGCCACAGAAAATTCATCTGAGAATCTCATTGTTCTTACAACATATATTATGAAGGTATGCACCCCTGTATGGTTCCATAACAAAACAAAGCCATTAATAACAGAAGGAGCGCGGCATATTTGAAAACTGATCACATTTTCTAGATATTTGGGCCTTAATCTAAGAAAGAGAGCAGACGCTGTTGGCCAACGATATAGCTTCTTTTGTGGTCCTGAAAATTTGTTATTGTCAATGCTCTCAGACAGTGTTCTCGTTGGCTTTTGACCAACATTAGCAATTTGGCGAATAATAAATAAAAAACAATAGCCAAATTAACAGAAATGTTAGCAAAATCGATTCAGCTTGAAAAATCTTCCTTTAACCCTTTATTGTGTCCCCTTTTTTTCAATATGTTCCAAAATAGCCTAAGTTTTTGTAATTGCTTATACCATAGAAATTCGAGTATCCGCTACCGAAACTATTAAAAATAAGTACATTCTAAATGTCTCCTAAATGGTGTAAATGTTTCAGAAAATTTTTCAGCTATCCAAATAAAATTTAAATACAGCAATCTTTGATTTATCATTGCGAAAATATACACTAAAATTGTATATGAGATTTCGACTCTTAACCGACAGAAAAAATTTGACCGGCCAATGATACTTTGCATACATTTAATAAATACTATGGTAAATGGCTAATTTTAACACCGCATTCCAGCAAATATTTTCTCTATTTGGAGCAATGTGAGTAATTTTGTTTGCGTTTTTGCTGCGAGACGTTGAAGCATAGATAATGATTAACTGACAATAGAGAAATACCTATCTCATAATCCTTTCTGTGTCATTGCCTGCTGTTAAATTGGTGTTGAGTCAGTATTTCTATAAATAGAGCAATGTAAATGACACGGTGCGATCTAACACGTAAAGCGACATCAATCGTTCGTAACGTGCCTAAGAATCTCGACTGTACTGGCACACCACACACAAACTGAGCACTCGCAATTTGGCGAATTTGTTGGTTTACTCGTCAAATGAAGAATTTTGTCGCGATTTGGCGCAATGGCGAGCGGCAGCGAGAACCCTGCTCTCGGATAACAGAGCATATCAGGTCTACCGCAATACGAAAGCTAATTTGTGATAGAAATGAAAATAGAGGATCATAAGTACCAAAAGTACACTTCAAAACAAAGGATTATTATGAAGTTAGTAACTGACAACGAGTTGGACGTTTTGAACCACTTCTTTTGATGAATGTGCCTTACGAAAAAAATTGAGGCCATGGTAAAAGTAGAAAAAATGGAGGAATGGTCAAAATATCCATGCCATGCCTACTAGGGTGGAGCAAAAAAAAATTATTTTTTAAAAATCAAAAACGGGTAGGTGCCAAAAGTTGTCTTTATACTAGTATATCAACTGCGTGAAATTTTACCGCTGAAACAAAATGACTTGAGTCTGCGCTTTTGGTCCAAAATTCGAAATTTTGGGTAAAATTTGACATTTTTTCAAAAAAATGTAAAAATTCCTATAGAAAAGTTTATTATTTAAAGGTGTTATTTAAACCTTTATTATTAATGACTTAATATATTTAAACGATAAAACGGTATCTTTATTCTGTATAACTGGAGCAAAACTGACAACTTTTGTTAAAAAAAAAAGGCATTGCCACTCTGTTGTGTCATACAACTAATTGTTCTTTAGAATACAGCTATTACCTAGTTGCTTTCAAAACTACCCAGGAGCTATCACGTGGAAGTGGCTGCATTTCATGTCACAGCAGTGCATATCTCTACCACCCTACCATCTGAGCACAATGTTTTATTTATACATGTAATTGTTATTTTTTATCAAAGACTGGCGTAAGTTTTCTAATTATCAACCTAGTCATTCTATCTTTGTATCCACAGACGTTGGAAGATGCTGCTGTAACACTCCTTCACGTATATTTATACTGCTTGTATATGATAAGGCAAGCAGAGTAATGCAGTGGAATTAATGAAATCTATTCAGCCCTCTATTATCTTCACCAAAATTGCATCCAGTTAATGTATAGTGATTGGGAGTTCTGTTACTACAATATTCTACAATATTTAGATATTTCATCTTTGGGTATGCCAGCATTTACTCTATCTCTTGCATTTTTTATATGCTGAGAAGCTTGCTGTTTAATGTGATGGCGATCGTCATTGAGCATTGCAATAAGAATTTGCTCTCGATGGGCAAAGCAATCATTGTCCTAAATTATTTTTTTAGCATTTGTTTTATGCCGTTTTCTGTGATGTTTAGTAGCCGAGTAATTTCCCATAAGTCTTTAGATCCATTTTTTAGATGTGGGTTACATCTGGTGTAAACCATCCTGCGGCATAAACTTGGATTACATACTTTGTGAATGAGCCTACTGACTCTGATGGTTAAACAGTGCTTATATAAAAGCAAAAAAAATTATTCGCCTATCTGAGCCATCTTGCGTAGGACGTGTTTCTTGGGTTCCTATTAGCTAGTTCTTCTGAGCAATATATTGATGAAATAAATTTGCAAATGTCTAGCAGGTATTTCTGATCTATGCTGAGTACCCTTTTCTCGATTTCAGGAAATAATGTTTCAAAATTTCTCTCTATGGCTTCAAAAATTGAAATAAGAAGGGAATGGCAGGTAGACAATGATTTTCCTATTGGTCCGGTGAATCCCTGTGGGTTAGAATCTAACTTTTGCCAATGATCTTGTCTATTAAATGATGCAGAGGAAATTCACTAGTCTCTGACGTGACATGTGATCCATTGTAATGGTTCATTCTAAACATGTCCCACGCAGAATGGATGGCAACGATGAACAGAATTCTCCGCCTTTAACACTCACTTCACATCAGAGTCTCTATGTTCACTCAAAAAGTACTATGCAATCCATGTTTGGCCCCAGGATGGTTTACCATCAAATGTAATTCACATCGTAAATTATTCGGCTTATAAACAACACAGAAAATGGAATGAAACAAATACTAAAAATGTTATTTAGAACAATGGTTGCTTTGCATACGCAGAGGAAATTCTAATTTTAATGCTTTCTGACGATCGCCATCACATTAAACAGCTAGCTGCCCAGCACATAATAGTTGAAATATGAGAGTAAATTATGGCGTACGCAAATCTGAAATATCGAAAATCAACTTTGAAGCGAATAATTATATAAATCAAATCGATTGGAAAATTGTTGTCGTAACAGAACCCCTAATCAATATGCATTTATCGGGTGAAATTTTGGTAAAGATAATAGACGGCTGAATAGATTACATAAATATCATCCCCACTGCATTACATTTTTTGCCTTCTCTTACACAAGCAGTAGAAAAATACGTGAAGAAGATCACAGCAGCAGCATCCAAAGTCTGTGGATAGAAAAAAGAGATGGTCTAGGTTAATACATTTAAAACGTGTGCCATTATTTTATAAAAAAATCACAATTCAAAGTATAAATAAAACATTGTGTTCAGATGGTAGCGTGGTCGAGATAGATGTCCTGGGAAGTTTTGAAAGCAACTAGGTAAGAGCTGTATTTTAAACAACAATTCATTAAATGACACAACAAAGTTTCAACGTTCATTTTTACCAAAAGTTGTCAATTTTGCTCCAGTTATACAGAATAAATATATCGTTTTATCGTTTAAATATGTTAAGTCGTTCATAATAAACGTTTAAATAACACTTTTAAATAATAACCATCTCTATAGGAATTTTTTAATTTTTTTGAAAAAATGTCAAATTTTACCCAAAATTTCGACATTTGGACCAAAAGCGCAGACTCAAGCCATTTTTTTTCAGCGGTAAAATTTCACGTACTTGATGTACTAGTATAAAGGAAATTTTGGCACCTACCCGTTTTTGGTTTTTAAAAAATAATTTTTTTCGCTCCACCCTAATGCCTATGCTGTTGAATGATGCATTCATTTAGTGTCTTAGGCATCAGAAATTGTATCTGGACAAGAAAAGAGACAAGCTTTCATATTGAATAGAATAACATCAGTAAGTCATTTTTTTTTTAATTTATACTTATGTATTATTATAAAATTATTATTATTTATAAGTTTATTCTTTATTAACTAAACAATTTGCCAAATTTGTAAACAATTTTCGCAAATTTAAAATTTTTAATACATTTTCTTTTCAATTTTTAACTATACTTGAGGCAATGGAAGATGTGAATGAATTTAGATTAAAAAAAAAAAAAATAATAAGTAAACTACACAATTATGTAGTACACCCAAAACACGACTTTCTCACAATGTGCCAAATTTAATTTAAAATAAATAAATAAATAAATAATAATTATAAATTTTCATGAAATTTCAGTTTTTAACAATTTTGGGGGTGCTTGGGGCACCGGAAGATATGAACAGATTTTAATAATTAAAAAAAAAACAAGCAAACTAATATACATAAAAGACAACTTTCGCAAAAGACAACTTTCGGAGCCAGCGACAAAATTAATTAAAATATATATATATAAATTTTCACAAAAATTTCAATTTTTAACTATTTTTAGGGCGCTTGTGTTAGCGGAAGATATGAATGGATATCAATGAAAAAATAGATGTAAAGTAATATACATAAAAGACTACTTTTGCACCTCGCGCCAAAAGTAATTCCGAAAAAAAAAAAAAAATTCCTATACTTTTTGATCCACCGTAGGGTAGATAGAATATTATTAATACGGACTCTAAATTATGAATGTCACCTTGGCAGTATGTGCAAGAGGAAAGAAGCTACAAAATTATTTTTTTAAAAATAGTGGTGAGAGGAGAATACAAAAATAAGCGCTAGTTGCAACTCTGCTATTGTACTGAATTAATGCTGAAATACATCTTATAATCACTTTGCACAAAAATGATTATACTTACATATATATTCAATTGCTAAATAACTTACTAAATATAATTCCAATAATATAATAACAGAAAAAGAAATTTGATTTTCTTATATTAAAGATATACATGAGGAAATGACGATTAATAAAAATTCTTACTATGATTTAACCCTCTCGCAGCGCAATTCGAGATTTTTTCGGGGATGTATTTTCTCGATTATCAACCCTCTTTGATTATTCCCACTTGTTATTTTTTTATTGTAAATTTTGCCTTATTTAATCGGAGCATTTTCCCATTTAAATTATTCAAAAAATTTTGTTTTGAAAAACCGTTGACAAAAGAATAAAAATTCTTAAAAGTTTCTCATCGCGAAGCTATTTTGATAAAACAATTACACAGCGAGAGGGTTAATACTTGAAAGCCGTGCTACCTATTGAAGAGTATTGTTGAGAAAAAAACGGCTTGTTTTATATTTGCTATTATGCAGATTACCCTAGACCCATATAATGCATGTGCTGACCTTTACTGAGTAAATACTAAATAGGAGCAGTTTTATACTAATGTGAGTAAATGATGTAAATTACTAAGGACAGCAATAAACATTTTTCGATGTTCTTTCATTTCATAAAATATAATTAAGTGACAAATATTTATTTAAATATATTTAACAGATCAAAAAAAAAAGTTTTGAGAATACATGCTATAATGCCAGATAAAATTTTTCTTTCGTACATCTGTGATCGTATGAGCATGTGAGGGAATGAGATTTGCACTTACAAAAAAAATATTTTTTTAATATTTTATTTCAATTTAATTAAGCTATTAATAACAGTTTATATGTTTAACTTATCAATAATGATAGTTATTCATTTTTTCTTTTATGATCTTAAAAATACGTCCACAAGATCCCTGAGACAAGAAATTGCTACTCTTCTGATCACTACTCATACCTTCCGATTATCCGACGGCATCTACTACCCGAATTAATTTACACCAGTGAATGACGGATTAACAACATCCCATTCTATCCTTTACTTTTACAGCTGTCTTAGAGACGCTGCTGCATTACAAGAGCGAAAGCAAACCTTTTGGAACGAAAAGAAGTTAGATGCTCCAAACATGTGTATGGATTTTGAACACTTTCCAACAAAGTTGAAAAGTGTTTATGACTTCGGTTTGTCTGTCCGTCTGGCCGTCTGTACGCGCTCTCCCGTAAATATACTCGGATCGTTCTGAAATTTTTGAATGTTAGTGACCTCTACCATAGCACGAACCCTATTGCAAATGAAGTTTTTAGTATGTTTAGTTCATTTACAGGGACAGTCAAAAGTTTTCCGTTACATTACGGCCTATGGGAAAAAATCGTTTAAAATGATTTTTAATGATGTTACATGCTTTCAAACATAATAAATTGATATGCATTTATCAAGTTGACTAAAATAGGCATTTTCTGTACAATATGCGGCCCAAAAAATAGTTATTATTCATTTACAGGGCCGCACAAAAGAATTCCATTACATAATGATATAGAAGTGGAGGGAATTTTTTCCGGCGTATTTTAAATATGTTAAACTATTACATGTATAATGAAATAGATATACGTCGCTAAGGTTTACTACAACTTATTTCATGGATAATACGAAATGCAGAGCCTTTACAGGGACACACAAAAGATTTCAGATACTATATTGTACCCGAAGTACTGTAAAGTAGCGATGATTGCTGGAAATGCATTTTTAATTATGTTATGTGCTTTTATGTTTCACTATATTTATGCATTGTATATGGTGTGTATCAATGCTGTAATTGATATACAGGGCTACTCAAAATTATTCGTAATGGTTACTGGGTATGATTGCAAATTCCTTAAAGTTGATTTTTAAATGAGTTAGGCATTTTTACGCTGAACCGCATTTGGTTTGCTAAGAAATGTTTCTAAAACATATATAAAATGATATACAGGGTCACGCAAAGAATTGGATACATGGCCGTCTATAAATGATAATTTCTGGAAATGTGATTCCGGTAGTTTTAAGAGTGTTTTATTTTGAATTAAACTTTAGCTAACTAGTGGCGTGTAATAAAGGTATTAGGTTAACTGCAGAGTTTTACAAAAGTATACAAGTATGTTTAAATCTATTAGTATAAATTGCTGAAAGAGAAATTTCAACCTGTTATGTGTTTTCTTGCTAAACTAAATTTCTCCATTATATAGTATATATAGCAACCTACAGATCAAATACAGGGCTGTTCAAAAGAATTGGAATACATATTTGCTATGGATGGTAACTGCTGAAATCAGTTTTTCAAATGTTTTATGTGTTTTCTAAAATGTTTACTTAGTTCACTTATATACCTTATTTCCCTAAATAACGAAGTTTTGTTAAAGCATTCAGGAAGTGTTGGAAAGTGTTTCATAATCTATGCTTAACGCTTGATTTTTCTTACTTGTTTTAATATATTTCCGGTATAAATAATTATTCTAATAGTTAAATAATTTTAAAAAAAGCAAAGAATTGTTGCATGGTTTATAAAGAATATTATTCGCCCGATGAATACGAAAATATCAAAATTCCTTGTGGATGCAGACTGATACGTAATAAATTGATATCGATATGCGGTATTTAATACACCTATAAAAGTCTTATTTAAGAAAAAAATGATTAAAAATCAGCATTCAACACGGTTAAATAATATAAAAAATATTTTTTTTAAATGTAGGAGCTATTGAATACTTTTTAACGAATAACATAATATAGAAGTCGTAGCAGGCTAATATTTTACTATTATTAAAAAAAAAAAAAACATAAGAAGATTTAATACAAAGATAAGCGCTTGTAAAACTTCACTCTACACTTTAACGTTTCGAAAAGAATACTGTGAACTTTGATATATTTCTAAACTTAACTTACTCGTATTTTTAATTTGTAGGATTTCGCCGCAGGATTAAAAAGTAACAAATGAAAAGAATAATTAAATATAACTACAAATCGTGAAGAAATAAAAATGAAATATTGCGTATTAATTAAAAATCTAATGAATATTTTTCAAATTCAGTTTTAACAAAAAGCTTTAGTTGAAGTTCAATTTGCAATATATTTCAAATTTTAGCAAGACTTTCATTTTTGCTTTCATACTCATTTTAACATTGATATTTTCTATAGAATTGCAGTATATTTGATTGGCTTAAAACATTCCTCTTTGTTTAAATTTCCTTTGTTCCTTACTTCTTTCGAACTGTTTTATATTTATCACTGTTTAAAAATATAATTCCTGTAAAATTAGCCTAATTTTTTACTAATTAAATTTATTTTAATACCGTATTTACTCGTGTATAACGCGCACTTTATTTTCAAAACTTTAGGGCAAAAACCACGCATGCGCGTTATACACGGAATAATTTTTTACTGCTGTATGTAATTACACGATTTACATTACAAATTGGAAAAATACTATTTAATAGAAGTATTGCTACATCTTTATTTCACTCCTTGCACTTTTTTTATACTACAGCGCTAGTAACATTATTTAAATGCTAATTAGCAATTCTCATTCCCGCTGCCGCTGTTACCCTCGTCTTCATTGGCACAGTCGATATCCTCGTAAATTATATCGTCTTCAATTCCATCCATATGAGTGGAAATTCCAGTCATTTTGAAGCTGTTTGTTATCATCTCGGCTGAGATGGATTTCCAAGCTTCACATATCCATTGACATACAGTTGAGAAAAAGGCACGCTTTATTCTTTCACTTGGAATGAAGTTGTGATCTGTTGTTGTCATCCTACGATGTAGGCATGCTGAATTGCAACCTTAAATGCTCGGTCGATGACAACATATAAGGGCTGCAGCACTTTCGTTATCCCAGCGAATATCACAACCAGATCACTTGATCGACGAATTTTAGCTTTTACTCCAGGCGTCGTGTGTCCACACGGAAGCTTTCCAGGACCAGCATCGATGGCGGACGTAAAGCAACTAGCCGACGTTCCCACACAACGTTAATCCAATCTTTCATGGTGCGCGTTATATACGAGATTAAAAAATCCGCCATTTTTTTCTTGTAAAGTACGGGGTGCGCGTTATACATCCATGCGCGGTATACACGAGTAAATACGGTAACATAGACAAAGAATTTGTACTTGACTCTTAAAACCATTGCCACCCCCACCACCACCACCACCACACCACACAAAAAAAAAAAACATTTAGAAAAACCTTAGCATGAAAATAGCTGGAATAAGAAAAAAAAAATGACATTTTACACTTCATATGAAACAAAACAAGATTTTAGATTATATTCCATACTACATTGTAATAACCAACAAATTCCGGTTCATGAAATATGTTTTAGTATTATAATTTAATATTTTGAATTACGTATGGTTGTAAGATATCTTATCGAAATTTTGAGTCATCTTTCTATCGAGTGGTAAGGCCATTGACTGCTGAAGAAAGATGCGGTTTTTTAAATCCTTCATATTTTTTGTGGCATATTAGAGAAGTTTGTATCGGTGTATTATATGTTTTATTAAAACAGGGTTCGTACGCATCAAGAAATTCGGGGGGATTTAAGGAAGTTTTGTACCAGAAATTTAGTAAAGTACTGGTCGCTATGGCTGAAGATAGAATTTTTTTCCATTAAATAAGGAAAATATTACTTTACAAACATTCTCGTAAAAGGTCCTTGAAGCGTACGAACATTGTTAAAAATTTGTGTAATTACAAAAACATTCTCCATGTTTTAATCAGGGAAAAGCATTTAACCCATTAGTGCCTGAATTTTTTTTAAACTCAATATTGTGCTTAATTATAGTAAATGGTGTAAAATGAACGTAAAAAATAATAAAAAAATTCTTTTTGAAAAAATATTTATTTAACATATAAAAATTTAAACGTCCCGATTTTGGGACACTACGCACGAAAGGGTAGGGGTTTTCTCAGTTGCTGTCTAAGCATTGTATCTATGTTTTATGCCATTTAATATGTTTCAAAAAGGTTATATATCATTCGGGTTATTATTTGACTATAAAATTTTCTTTATTATTACTATAAGGGGGGGGGGGGCGGGTGTTGGGGTCGGCTCAAGAACAATACCCCTTTCCTCCTCACCATTAGCCATTGGCATAGTAAAAATTTATATTTTAAAAATTTATAATAATCAATAATTACTAATAGATTATATATACCGTACATACTCGCATATACGCCGACCCATTAACTTTTGAATGCAAAACTCGCGTATGTCGACTCCTAACTTTTTACTTCAATTTCGCACAAAATCAAAACAAAGATTTCACTTACTAATGCGAAAAATTAGTAAGTAAACAAAAATAAATCATTGAATTTTTTTAATAATAAATTATTATTATTTGTACATTTTATATATTATTTTATTATTTATATACATAAAAAATCAAACTTTTGCAGTATTCGAAGGGTTTTTTTTTTTTTTGGGGGGGGGGGGGGGGTTATGTAATTGATTCGCTGAATTATAAGTTTACCCCCCAATTTAATTGCAGAAAAATGTGCAAAAATTCTTAGTTTTACACACGAGTAGTACAGTAGAACTTCGATTATCCGACCCTCGTGTAACCGGAACTCTCTGTAAACCGATGTCGATATCCTGAATTTTTTCCAACTTTTTTTTTTTTTTTTTACATTCCTTGTGTATGCAAGTGTTCCCTTCCAAACCACGAGTAAAGATAAGCATTTTGGTTCCCCTTTCTTCGAATTCCATTGAAATTAGCTTGAGCTCCCGCAAGATCCGATCCCGTGAAAAGTATACCCCCCCCCCCCCACACACACACACACACCTTGTACACGTCCCTGTTCTAAACAAATAAAATTATTTTCATGTACAATTTAAATTTAGATATTTATTAAGCAGTTTAAATAGTCCTAATAGCAGTTCGATGACGATGTTGCATATTAAACTAGATGATTATTGATAAAATTTCGATTATCTGGAAATTTGATTATCCGCTGTCGGTTCGGATCCAATTACGTCGGATAATCGAGGTTCTGCTGTATATATTTTAGTAATCACAGGATTTCAAATACTAAACTAAGTACAAAACACAACGGTATGATATAAATTTTTACTAAGCCAATAGCTAAGTGTAGGAAGGGGTGAGTATCTTGTTCTTGAACAGACCCAGGCCCCTGATCCCCCTATAGTAATAACAAAGAATATCCAAATAATAATCCGAATTATAATTTTATAACCAAATAACAATCCGAGTGGTATGTAACCATTTTGTAATAAAATAAATGGCATAAAACAAACATTTAATGCATAGACAGTAATGGAGAAAACCCCTACTCATTCGTGCCTAGCGTCCCAATTTTGGGACGCTAGGCACGCTATATATATATATATATATATATATAAAGGTATATAAAGGTATAAAGGCACGCTATATATAAAGGTTCAAATGCGAGCAAAAAAATAGAAATCTGAAAAATAGGCAAAAATACGTATTTTAAAATAATGTTTCATCTTATAAATATACCACTTATAAAATAATTGATAAAAAAATAAAAGAAATATCTTACCTTTTCTTACGCGCCATTTGATTTCAAGAAAATCCAACTCTGCGCTACAACAAACATTTATTTCACCTTTTTATTCTTAAAAATGCACTGCCGTTTATGGATAAATATTGAAAACAAATACTAAGGATATACTTTACTAAGTTTTGAAAGGATATTATAATTCAATTTGTAATGGGAATTTTTTTTTTTTAGAAAGCGTCCCAAAATTAGGACGCCAGGCACAAATGGGTTAATATTGAAAGTAATTAATAAATATTCAAAACAAAAGACACGTTTTTAGCGCCAGCATTCACTGAAAATTGATTTTGTTATATACTGTTTACCTTTATATATGCAACATATATATTTAAAGATGCTTGAGCAAATTATCAATGTGCTTTTAAATATACTTCTAAGCACCATTCTAAGATTGTAGTAGGAGATTACATAACAACGTAATCTTTTTAGTTGTTTTCTCAGGTAAAACTGTACCTTTTTTACATTTAAAACACATAACTTTACAGAGTTTAAGTACAAGATTTCTCTTGATATTTTATGATGGTTTAAAATATGGCCGAATATTTACAGTTTATTTTTATTCAAGGAAATGATTTATTGTTTTGAAAATAGCTTTGTTGTTTTGGCATGAAAAGAATGCAAAAAACAAATCCACCCTAAATGATATGACGTAATCGTTTGAGGGTCTTTCGTTTTGTCTATAATTGAAATTTGCTTAGAACGCTTTGTAGAATTTTCTGGGTAAATTTTTTACATCATTACAAAAATTAATAACTTCGAAAGTTTTTTGAGATAGATAAACAAAACGTACGTTGTTTTGATTATATCAATTATTTTCTTACATCTGCAATACTCAACATGGACATTGTTTATATTGTTGCACAGCATAATTTACGGGATAGACGCAACCGGTTGCATATACCATGATTTTTAATGTAAGAATGTCTGATACCTAAGGTTTGTATGGCATGTCTTCAATCTAAACCGGCAAAAAACAAAATCTCCTGTCCTTAAGGTAAACGCACCAGTAGTGGGCACCTTAAGGACATTTATGGGGCTTTCTCAAAACTTTTGACTTTTATGTCCCTGAATAATAATTTTTATTATAGTACATGTTCTTGTGTTTTTTTTTTTATTTCATATACTGCGGAACATCCCACTGCATGATTGCATAACAATATTAACGAGATAAATAAGTTTTGGACGATATTGGGGGTCCAAATACCAGGAAAACTCCTATACCGTCCCGTGTCCCTGATGCTAATTTGTATGTTTGGAGGATATCTGTATGAAATTGTTTCAATAAAAATAATTCGATGTAATTTTTTTCCGAATCTGGAACTATTGTTTTATATAAATATGTAGCAAAAACGTCCCAATTAAACGTTCCAACGTTGCAATTTCATCTAACATTAACCTGCACACATTTTTAGGGTTGTTATTATTTTTTAAACCCTGTCCCTGGGTTTTAGATTCCTTACCATCCCTCTTCTAAAATTGTACAGAAAATCACTTCAGATGCAGCCACAGAATTCTTTTTCAAGTTTTTTCTCAAGCAGAAGTATGCTGGAGAAAGAATGTCTACAATTCCTTCACAGGAAATTTACTGCAGAATTTAAATCAGCATATAAATATCAATTTCAAGCATCGTGGCTTTATTGGCAGTTTTACCGTCCCCAAGGTTTTTTCCTGCACCTTTCGAGGTAAATTATTTATTTATTTATTTTATTTAACCCAATGTAAATAACTGTTTCTAAAAATAAATGAACATTTTGGCTACTTAACACCAGTCTTAACATGATTTGCCTAAAATAGGTGGTAATTTTGCATACCGTTCCATCTTTACCGTCCATTTTTTCCCATCTCGTCCCTTTTTTCCTATACCGTCCCCTTTTTTTTCCTTACCGTCCCCTTTTTTTCCCTTATCGTCCCTTTTTTCCTATACCGTCCCTTTTTTTTCCTTACTGTCCCTTTTTTCCCTTATCGTCCCTTCTTTAACACCTCTTTAAGACAATGTTATACCAAAATTTTGTACTAAAAATACTACATTGTTATTATTTCGTATTTGAATGTTCTGCGGGTACTTTGCAAATTCATTATAAGTAAAAATTTTGAAGAAAAAAAAAGTTATAGTGGTAAAATGGTAAGGAAAATTAAACTCCCAAGTTTAACTAAAACCTCAGTTAAATCGAAAAATTTTCGCTGCTGATCTTTTTTTCTTTATTTTGAATCATTAAGGCATTCGTCTATCTGATTAAAACTAGTAAATCTGCAGATAAGGAGCCTTAACGTCAGGTCATTATTTTTAAACACACTTTTGGGTAATATTCAATTCCCTGCAAACCGCAATTTAAAATTTTCAACTTACGTAATTATTTATAAGAATAAAAAATACGAAGTTTTCAGGCATTAGAGGCGTTAATTTAAAAACGTTATGTAAGGATATTCTGAAATTTTCATGAGCTGCTAATTCTGGTATTTTTTTTTAGATAAAAAGGTAGATTTCTTCAGGGGGCTCCGCCCACCTAAACCCCCCGTGGTCTCATTAAATTTAGATATGTAACTTTTTATTCATTGTGCTAGTGGTTATCGTAAATCTTGATTTTTACACTTCCGAGCCTTATTTTTTAATACCGGTAAACAGAAGATAATTTACATTGACGCACTTATATTAAAAGTTTTGGTTTTATGAACGAAAAAGTAATAATTTCCTATTACAAATAAAATAATTTTCATTTATATTTTCTGAAATGAGGCTGCATTAGGAAGTAACACTCGTCAAAAAATGTTCTTTCAGGCAATCTAGTTAATGTTTGGCTTTTAAGAATGAAAATATTTATTTCACGATACAATGGCGTCATTTTCGACAGAGATAATTTTCCGGTGCATAATTTTGACATTTACTATCTATTTGCTTTTCAAAAGTTTTTTTTTTTTCTTATTGAAATTTCGATTAAAAATTAAACATTTCTGTTATTCGTGTGCAGACGATAAACCGTGAGATATTGGTTTTTTTTTTTTTAAATTAAGAATTAATATCATAACGCACGGCCCTTTTATTTCAACCTCAAAGCATATTCGTTTTGTTTTTGATGTATGAGGTAAAATTCATCTTCTTTTCGTATATCGTTTTATTTCCAATATGAAGACGTATATTCATGTCTATTGTTTATTTCATTTTCCTCTTGCACATGAAGGTCTTTCAAATCAAAATTAACTGTTTACGATAAATTATTATTCCGAAATCTGATTCTGAAAAAAAAAAAAAAAAGATTGTTAAATTTTGTAGAAAAATTTCGATTTATTTCTTATGAAAATAGTGAACTTTTTAATTTATAAGAAATATATTTGAACAAAATAAATAGAACATAACCTGCCTTTATTTCTCGGATAAAATCCATCTATATTTTGTAAAGACAAAAAGGCATTAATTCATCCTTTTTGGCGTTCATTTGACTTGAAACAATTACACATACTTTCACATTTACGATATTTTTAGGTGTAGTTCCGTTGCTAGGCAACAGTTAAAAGAAAATTAAAACAATGAAATGTGTACATTCTAAAGAAGTAAATTTATTAAAGAAAATATTTTATATTATTAGAACGCATATATAAAATCCCTCCTTAAGTTATATACGGAATTTAAAAACTCTGACAAATGCATAGAGAAAATTTCAAACTAATATGAATAATGTATGATTCCAGTTAGGAAATTTCATCATCCATAATTTGCCATTTAAATCCTTCAATCATATGAGCCATTTCCTTTCAACAAATAAAAATGGAAAAATCGTCTGAAATGCCATAGAAAAGTATTATTGTGAAAAATAGAACATTTTATATTTTCCGAACGAATGAACCAAATATAACAAAAACCTATGCAGCTACTTCCGGGTACCTCACCTAAATACCCACTTAATTTCAAGTTAATCGGATGCTTTTTGCAGCAGTTATCGCGGAACTGATAGACTAATAGTCTAACAGACAAACGGAAACCAAAATTTTTCGTGTCTCCACAGTAAGCCTTCACTGACGTTTCGGCAATTATTTTAGGAAGTTTAATTTCACCAGATTTTTATTCCCGAAAGTCAAAAGATTGTGAGAATGCCCCTTATCTAGTTATTATCAAAGTTTTAGTGAATGCCATAAGATATAGGGTCGATGTGCCAGTAATAGACACCCTTAAGGAATTTCTTTAAAAACTATTTTTTAATTAATAGTTTTAATTATTATATTCCAGTTTTTTCAATATCATATTAATCTATCAACAATACTTAACCGTTCTCATAGTCTCATTTCTGAATATTAATCAAACTTTTATTGTAAATTACAGAGATATATCAAAACACCCAAAATTTCAGTAATGCAGACCCCCTGTTCCAGTAATGGACACTCTTTGTTCCAGTAATGGACACCCACCAAAAAGTTATAGATATAATTGTTTTTATGACTATTTAGAACCAAAATTTCATGAAAGCATACTAATGAAACAAAATAGTTATTTTCTAATAAATTTTAACGATTAGAATATCAATAATTAATAAAATATTTGTGAAACTTAATCATTGTTTAAATGAATTATTGTGATTATCACAACATCAACATTTTAATTACTTTATGTGGTTTAAAGTACTAAATGTCAAGGAGTTACAGTTATTAAATTATTGAGACAGTGAGGTGTTTAGAGGAGTAACAAAAAAAGTTGTGGAATATTAATGCATAGATTCGTATATTTCTGACTAGTTATAACAGAACTCCCAGAAACTATACAAATATGAAAAAATAATACTGCGGGTTGAATGCACTATATACTAAATAAAATAATTTCAAAATAAAACCGCAGAGCTGATGTTTGATGCCACTGATCTGCATATTTACTTCTTTCATTACTACTATAAATGTAATTAATATTTTAATATTTTTTTTCTTTTGTAACAGTTGAATAAGGAAACATTTAAGACAGAAATAATAGATTTATTTTTAACAACTTCTGTAACTTTATTACTTTTATTTAAATGTGGAGGGATTAAGCACTATGAACACCTCTTTTTCCTATGCAATTAAGCAATATTCTACTTTCTGATTTGTTTTACTTAATGCCAGATTATAAAATATGCAAGGCAGAGTTATAAAAAAAATAATTTCATTCGAATATTGAAAATTTTATTAACCACAGGAAATTAATTAAAAGTAGTTAATTATAAAACTTTTTGGTATTATTGCATTCTGGTAAGTGCAATTTAAAAATTAAATTTGATTACTTAAGTTTTCAGATAAGTCAAAAGATTTTATGCACTGATAAACATTACTGAAATTGCATTTTTAGCAATCATGGGGTGTCCATTACTGAGAATTGACAAATTAAGCATCCAGTAATAGACACGTGTCTTAGAAACCTTAAAAATAAGTGAAATTTTCTAAATGGCCATTAGTATATAAAATTCAAAGTTTTTTATTACTACCAAAACAAAAACATTTAAAATTAAAAATAAAATAAAAGATACATAAATTTGTTAAGTGAAGCCAGCTCTTACCATGTTCATTAAAATTTACACTGAAAAGCAGCGGAACTTCGAAGCATTATTTTCTGCTTCCTGATTGGTTTGATGCAGAGTGTCAACAATAACCCAAACTATAAAACATGTAATGGGGTTTTATGAAAAAAATAATAAAAGCTAAATTTTTATTACTTATTTTTTTATAAATCAAAAACTTTGAGGGGTGTCCATTACTGGAAGGGTGTTCATTGCTAGCACATCTACCCTATATAATCGTTAGCCTAGTCGTAACCTTCGTCTATCAGAATAAACATTCAAAGTTTCAAAATATAGTCATCTGAAAAAATGGAAAAATAAAAATGTTACCTTCGTTTATGCTATAGAAGTGAGCCCGGTAAATTTTTGATGCGTGAATCTTTAATTTTCGACTTATCCAAACAAATTATTTACAATCTATTAGAGTATACCAACAATAGTTTAACTGAAAATAAAACACAAAATTAAAGAAACATTTTTTTAAATAAAAACTTATCTCTTTATGAAATGTATAAGAATTCGCCGAAAAACATCCGTTTTTGAAGAAGCTCTAGAAAATAAACAAATGTACCAGCAGAAATTATTCGAAACAGTCTATGGAAAGTGAAAATTTAAGGATGTTATTCAATTTGATTTCTTTCAGTCGTTTTTCAGAAATGCATTTTTGGGCTTGTTTTTAAACTTTAAAAATTAGTGGCCAACTATTGGTATGTGGCCTATTTTAGGTGCATTTACCTTATATCAGGAAACGTGAAAGAAATATAACACGCACTTAGCTTTCTTTTGTTTTCAATATATTTCCAGTATTTTGAATACACTACTTCATTCATTATCACCACTTCATAAGTACATGAAATAAACTAAAAAAAAAAAAAAAAAAATCTCTAACATTTCCTACCATTATGATGATTGAAATTCACTAAAGTTTAGTGTATATGAATTTTTGTATTGGATAACAACTTAATGGACATTTTGTATTTGAAATCTTGCAAATTTAAAAAGATTCTATTTGCTTTAGTACGTTAAACAACGAAACTTTTATCTTATTTTCCTCCAAACTGAGCCAAAGCTATGTTGAAAGACCTTGTCAATGAATGTATACGGACACGACTTACTAAGATCACCCAATTTTCTAGTGATTCCCCCCCCCCTTATAATCCTTGTTCTTTAACATTATTTACAAGAAACATGTATATTTTCTCAAGTTTCTTTTACTCGATTCTTTTCCGTATATCTTTATCAGTCAGAACTGTTCACTTTTTTTTTTTTTTTTTTTTTTTTTTTTTCAACAAATGAAAAATAACGAGCAGGAATTCTGCTTTTCAGAATTTAGAATCGCCCCCCCCCCCCCCCCAAGAGTAAAAAAAAATTATTATTATGAGGATTAAAGATAATGTTTAAGAGTGAACTGTTCCCTTAATTTGTAATAAACCTACAAAATCCATCGAATATTGGTTAGTCTAACTCTTAAACAAATATTATTTAAATCTAGAGGTCATTGCTCTTTTATAAAGACACTCTAAATTTATGTAAAACTTTGCGTTTTATCAGTGTGTGATTTCAATTGTATTATTTTCAAAAGTGAAGCATTTCCATATGTGAAGAATTTCAAAGCCGCTGGAGTAAGTAAGTAAGTAAGTAAGCACCCACCCTGGGAACCCGCTTTTGGCTTATGGTTAGGTGTAACCCCCAAGCCCAGGGCAGGGAAAAGTTTTACTACCTGCGAAACTCCTTGATTTTTTTTTTATTTTTTTTTTTTTTTTTTTTTTTTTTTTTTTTTTTTTTTTTTACAGTTTAGGAGAAATAACAATGTTAGATATATGACAATTATTGACAGTGTTTGCAATAAATATTTACAGATGACCCCTATAATTACATTTGAGAGAAATATTCATTATTATAACATATAAATATGCATAGTTTTTAGAATTTGATATTAAACTTTTTTTTTTTTAACACAATTACCTACATATTTGCAACACTTTTATATTATTTTCAGGATTCACACATAATTTAAATCATAACATCAATTTAAACCATGTACAGATGTGATATTTGCAACACTTAAAGCTATTTTCAAGATATATGATGCAAAATTATTTTTAACTCTATACTAAAAATAAGTATTAAGGTACAAGATGCGAACAATAATTAATATTATGCACTATTATGAAAGTATAAGTAATTGTAGATAATAATTATCTACAAATTTACAGTACAATGATACTGTGTTTGAGATATTATGTAAGATACATGATGCAAAAATTATTTTTAAATCTACACTGAAAATTTAGTATTAAGGTACAATATGCGAACAATAATTAATATTATGCACTATTACAAATTCTTTTGAGTTATTTAATATTTGACAATATGGCCATATGGTCCTACTGAACACATCTTCTATTTGCCAAGTGTGATTGATAAACCGGACACGCAGTGGAATCCGCTGAATGTTTCCTATAATTAGGTAAGTGGAAACAATTTGTGCATCTATATTGCGAGGGAACTCCCGCAAAAGGGCACTCCGAAGTGCAGTGACCTCTCGAACATTTGGCGCAAATTGGCTGTCTCCTGCAGTAAGATGTCTGATGTCCATACAGCTGGCAATTGCCGCATCTAATTATTGGGCGAAAAGAACGAATATAGCACTTGTTGAGACCCACCTGTATAAATTTTTTTTCTAATAGTTCTTGTGATGCTTTTGTTTCTAATTGCAATATGATGTGATGTAGTGTAGAATTATCCCTCTTTAGAATTTTCAATAAGGTGATGTTTTTATCAGATAAATTTTCTTCAAGATATGATATTATTTCATTTGTAGGTACTGAGGATGGAATACCGGTGATTATTACTCTTTTGTAATTAGTCAACTTATATGTGATTTCTGTTAACTTTGTAATGTCAGGAGTGTTTTCTATCATTTTTAACAAATGTTCTGTATTGTCATCTGTATTAGATTGTATAATTATTGTATCTGGATTTCTGGCATTTCTGCAGTATATTATTGGAACTTCCTTCACTTTATTAAAGTGTTCGTTAAGTAATGCTTTGAGTTTTGGAATCCTTATATGTTTAGCGGTTGTTCTAATTAATATTGCAGAATTAGAGTTCGGCAAAGCAGGGGGAACGCCCGTTTTTGTCCCATCACCGCATTTCACTCCTTGACAGCCCCCACTAGAGTACTCCACGTTTCGCGTCACCAACTCCTCAATTTTCTGTAGTCTGTTGGATAATTGAATGAACCCTCCTTCACCATTTTCTTCTATTCTCTCATTTTCGTTATTTGCCATTATTGTTTGAGTTGCTATTGTTTTTAACTTAACTTCTGTTTGTATGATTTTTTCTCTAGTTTGTGATTTTAATTGCTTCTGTTGTCGTTTTAATTTATTAATTTCTTCTTGAAGGGTTACAATATTTGCATTAATCTGTTCTTTATTTTGTTCTTCCTTGACCAAAGAGTCTTTTAATTGTTTATTTTCTTGCTTCAATTCTTCCAATTTATTTTCAATCTTTACTTCTGCATTTGATCTTTTTTCCATTATTGTTTGAGTTGTTGTTGTTTTTAATTTATTTACTGTTTGTGAAAATTTGTCTATAGTTTTTTTCTTAAGTTGCCTCTGTTGACTTTTTATTTTATCTATTTCTTCTTTAAAACTTTCTTTTATTTGTTCTTTACTATGTTCGACCTCAGTTAAGGAGATTTTTAATTGTTTATTCTCTTGCTTCAGTTCTTCCAAATATTTCTCAAGTTTAATTTCCACTTTTGTACTTTCTTTGAGCTTTAATGACAATTCATCATTCTGTGTTTGCAGGATATCCAATTTATGTCGTAATTTTTTCATCTTTTCAGGAGAATCCTTATTTATTTCGTTGGAGTGTTGTATAAGAAGTTTCTCATCTCTTCTTGCTTTAGAAAAGATTGTTTCGAGATATTTTTTAGCTTCTTCTGAGCTACTATTAGATCTGTTATTTAATAGTATATTGTACTCCTGAATGAGCTGTTGGATGGATAGTGACTCTAGCTGGTTTATGGATGGTGGTATTTTTAATGGAAGTGGTGATCCACCTAATGCATTTTGTATAATTTTTTCTTTGTTTTTTAATCGAGCCTCATTAATTTCTTCTGCTAGTGATATTGCAGTTTCCAAATTAGACTGCTTTCTTTGTTGGGTATTCTTGGTACTGATAGTTTTTGATTTTAGTTTTTCTGGTTGTGGTATGGGATCATTCTCTTCCTTTAGTAGGATCAGAAGCTGCAGATGATTGAAGAACGGACAACTAGTCACATATGGTCTTCTGTTTTCTTTATGATTTAGTTCTATAATTCTGTTTCTTATGCTAATTATTTCTTCACTTTTCATTTCCCGATGCAGGTTTATTAGTTCAGTATTATTTGCTTGATAATATGGTATTTTGTTGTATTCTTTATAATGTATTGCTCTGATGTGTTGTAACTCAAATTCCAAAAATAGTGCATTTTTTCTTAATTGGGCAGCTCTATCACCCTTTGCTGTCTTCATACGATATTTTTCTGGTTGATATATATTATTTACAACATTATAACTTTGTATGTTATATATGCCATAGTATGGGCTCTTTGAAAATTCTCCCTTCTCCACAGCCTTGATATGTTCTAATTGATTTGTTAATAGGACCTTAAATTCTTCATAACGTTGTGGATAAACCGCCTCGACCTTATTTATCAACTGTTGAACAACATGACTCGTAATTAGCGCTGGTTCTGTCGCCGGAATAACTCCAGATGATTGGACGTCAGCCAATTCATTATTAGATGCCTCTCTATTTATTGTACTTGTTTTCACTACTGTGTCCATATCCAATCTTGTCAAGTTGACTGTTGGATTGATTCCTCTTTGATTCATTATGTATCTTGACATTACTTTAAGTCCACTTTAACAAGACTGCTTATCAATACTTGGGATTATTTTAGTTAACTAATTTCAATTAGTAATTATGCAATACTTTAAGAGAGATATTATTAAGAATGATCGAAGATACTATTAAAATGATTTTAGATACTACGTTCTATCATCATATGCCAGCCAAGCAATTTAAAGATATAATACGTTTGAGTTATATTAAAAGTTGAAGATAAACACATAAATGGGGGGGGGTCCACTAGACCCCCACCACATATCTTTGAAAGAAAGGGATATAGATAGAAAAAAGCAAAAAACCGGTGGTCGTGACCACCGAAAATGACTAAGATAAAAATTAAGAGCCTAATAAGGGGAAAATTTTGAATAATAAATGAAATAAAAATAAAAATAAAATAATGATAGTAAAAGTTTACTATATCAAAACAAAGAAAAGGGAAAAGTATGTGCATTTGCCCCCGTACCACAAAAACCATACACTCAAAAAGAGATATAAATCAATTGTACAATTCTCCCAATAACATGAAGCGCTTCTACAAAAACTTTTTCAGTTTTAAGACTTAAAATACATGCTCTTATTTAACATAAACTGACTTTATTTGCATCCGCCGAAGAATTCCACGTTTACCATCCAGTCTTAAACAACATGTATTGAAAAGTATGTATATGACGTCACTATCGAGCAATAATACAGAAACCCAGCAAAAAGCGATGTCGTAAACTCGACAAAGAAAAATTGGCTATCTAACGATTCATGTACCTTCATTTATTTGCAACATTAACATGGATACTTAATATTAAATATACTGTTTTATCAGAAATCATTCACTTAAATTTTTTCAAAATAGCACGTATATTAATTACATTTTTTCAGCTTTTTTAAGAAAATGGCAACAAAAAATATAATAATCTATTGTTTTCAAACTATTTTCCCTTTACTTTCTACAGAAATTGCGCACTATTTCAGTTGTCATCATTACAGAAATGGTTTTAAAAACTACAAAAAAATTAATATTTCTAAAATAAACTGCGTTGCAGTTTTCAAACAAATTGCAGTTAAAAGTACTTTTTTTACTATGCGAAAGTGTGTAGCTTAGAAGTAAAATTACAGTAGAGATTATCAATATTTAACCGTACAATGATACATCTGCTTCGTTTTACTACTGGCGTATGTATCGGAACGTTATTTTTTAGGAACGACACTTTAATAGTTGCCCGAAAGAAATAGCATATTGGGGCTAAAAAAATAAAAACATTAAAGCTAATTCAACTTGCATAAAACTAAATTGCAGACATTCCTTTGATTTTTCAGATAGGAGCTGAATAGTTTAAAGTGTTTTTGAAGCTATGGGCGTGTTGATTTACTGCTTATTTAACATGGACTGTTAAGACAATATTGGACAAATTCAACAAAAAAGAGATGGGGTGTTTACAGGAAACGTTTATTGGGTTATCAATAAAGTCCTATTCCTTGCATGCTCAGAAACATATAGGAAACGATATAGTATATCGTTTTTACATCACCTCTAAATATAGCATCATTTCAATTTTTACGTAATCGAATAGGAAAGAAATATAGTACTTTGAAAAGAAATTTGTTTGAAAGCTGTAACTCAAATCAAATTAGTGAATTTCAAATATTTTTTTTTCAAGATCATTTGCTTTTAAATCTATCTCAATAATCAGCTTTTCTTTGATACAATACTGTAAAATAAATAATGGCAGAATCACTTCAATTTATAATTTATTGCCGGGATAGTTCCCATCCTCACACCCACTCCGAACTCACTCAAAAAAAAAAAAAAAAAAAAAAAAAAATGAAAAAACATATCGCACTTTCGGTTAAACTAAAGTCTGTCAACGAAAGACAGATTGTCATTTTTAGTTAAAAATAACGTTATAATTAATTTTTATTAAAATACATAGGGAATTTTTAGAATCAGAATTTGTTGAATTGTATTACGGGCATTTCTTTTTCTTTTTATTACTATTTTATACGATTTGATCTCATTTTACAACACCTTCTAGATTGTGTTTTGAAATTTAGCAAATTTAACATGCTTCTTATTACATTGCGTTTTATTCAGAAATGACAATTTTCTCTCATTTTATTCAAAAGAGGGATAAAGTAATCATAATCTTTCCATTTAAAGCTACGAATTGTGAAGGTGACTCCATTTCCCAATTACTATCCCGAATTTGTATGCATTATTAAACCCGAGACTATGAAATAAATTTCTGAAATAGTAATCGTGTATGCCAGTTTTAACCACTGAACACAATAAATCGTAGCAATAAATTTCTATTCTACTACATTGAATCCAGCGGTCCGTCATTGAATACATAAACCGTAAATTTCTGGGGGAAATCTACGGGAAAGTACTGACTTCCTCCCATATGGTACATTTGAATAGATAATTTTAAATTATAATATTTTATAAAAAATATGACAAAGCAGCTACAACTTTTACTGATTTGTATTTTCTACTTAAAAGTGTAGAGATTTTATTTAATCTTATTAAAGATATTTTATGTCATGGAATTCAAAAATATAATTTTATGCAATCTCAACATGAACATTGAATACATGAATAATTTGTTAATTATTGCCCAATAAAAAAAAAGATGTTGAAATACTTATAAGTTATACAAAAGTATGCGGAAAAATACCGTAAATGTTAAGCAAAGTGCAGGTTCATTACTTGTTCACACTGAAATAAATGGTAAGCCGCTCGCGGTAGAAAGTCGAGGGTGAGTTATCGTTGAGATCTATTAAGGAATTCTGTGATTTGGACAGACTAGATATTGAAAATTATACGTTGAAATAAATTAGTTTAGTATATATTTTAAAATCTAGTAAGGTATGCCGGAGTAACTGAACCCACGAGGTAACTGAGACATAGGCTATTATATATATATATATATATATATATATATATATATATATAAATAAATAAATAAAAAACCGTTGAAGTCTTTTAAATTTCAGCTTCTCTCAACATTTTACCCCAACCTCTACTTCTTAAAACAATGTGTGTCAACTCAATCATAACTCTGTGTTTGCTATGATAGGTTTCCGAAAATTAAGGTTTCTTTTTTTACAAACAACACCGATTTGGTTGAACTTCCTCGGCTCTTGATTAAAATTTGGTAAGTACGTTAATTAAACAATCTTTTTTTTTTTAAATTATGCATATAAATATATTAATATTATTAGGTGTCTATACCTATTTACTTAATGTTTCAAATTTAAGTCCAGTCCCATAAATGTTTCATGAATAGGGTAACTGGGACATGTATCAGGGGTAACTGGACCATGTGGGATCAAGTTACCCCGACAGTTATAATTAATTTTTTTGAGTTTCTGTTACTACGGAAATTTAATTTCACCATTGTTTTTTTGCTTACAATAAAGAAAATTAGATAATACCTTATTAGAATTACATAATAAAAATTTTAAAAGCAAGTTCGTGGGTATCAAACCAAATTTCCTAAGTCAGATAGCCAAACTTCGAAATTTTACGATAATGACGAATAGTCGTACATAAGAAAAAGCGACATTGTTAGAAAGTTATAGAAAACAACAAAAATAGTTCCGTTCGATATAAAAACATGTTTACATTCTCCACAGATTTTTTGGACTTATCGAGCTTTCATTGAGGTAAACAAAAAAGGGAATGAGATACATAAGTGCTTACGTACCAGTTTGTTCATAGATTTTTCTTGTTTATTTTTTTCATAAAACGACCATGAAACTTTTATACTTATTACCTGTACTAAAATACATAAGCACTTATTTAATACTTACGTTTTCGGATAAATAAATCTATTAACTTGACATTAGGTGATATTTTCATACACCTTGACAGCAAAGGTTTCATTTATAACGTTCTTTAGTTGATATATAATTTACATGATCTACCTGGTTTAATTTTTTTAAGTTATTTGCACTTTTACAGACAGGACCTTATAGCCCATATATATATATATAAACGCGTGGGGAACACAGATCTAATTGGTCCAGTTGCCCCATTGAACCATGAAGAAAGAAAAATAAAACTAGAAAACAGGTATTTTGATTTTTCAGAATTTAGTGTCGCTCCCTATGAAAAAAAAGTATATGGTTATAAATATAGATAATACAAAACATATTTCAGTTTTAAGGCTTAAAGCACACACTTTTATTTTATATTAAATGATGTCATTCGCATCCGCTGATAAGATCTACATCTACAATCCAGTCTTAAACAGCATCTACAGACAATTATGCATAGGACGACACTAACGCAGAATCATACACAATTTCAGCAAAAAGCGATGTCGTCATTCAAGAAACTCCACAAAAAATTGGCTATCTAGTGATTCATATGCTTTCATTTGTTTGTGGGTCAGTTCATTTTAAGTGGTCCAGAAAATCAGATATTCATTGCTTGATCATTTTTAAAAAATCTGAAATTTTTTGTACAACACCCCTAACATGATGGAAGTTCAAAATGACTATTATTTTAATTTTATTAATTTTTCTTTGTGCATGGCGGCCATCTTTGTTTCATCGTCTGCAGAAATTTTCTCACAAGAAGGGTTTACGGAAATGTAAATAATTCGTCGTTTATTTCTCCAATTTAAGTGCAGATTAAAGGAATTTGTACAGAATATAATGGGCTAAAAATTTGGTAATAGAATAGTTTCCGAAAATAAATCCTTATTGGTGAAATTTAAGCATAAAGTTTCAGTTTTTTTCCAAAATTTGTCCGTTTATAAAAGGAACTTTTTCTAGCAAGTAAAATTGTGAACATGACATAAATTTTTTTACAATGTGCCGAAAGTACTTTTACTTACACGCCAAGTTCCAGATTTGGGACTTGCTTTCTCTTCGCTAAAAAAATCCCAAATTCATCAAAAATGTCAAAAATCGCACTTTTGAGGCTTTCATATCTCTGGTGGGGCACTAGATAAACATTTGAAGTTCTGGTTTATGACAGTATTGTATGGTAGTGTTAAGCACAAGAAAATTTCAGGATGGAGATTTGACTACAAGCTGAGATATGGGAAGGGGCAAATGTCAAACAATACTGCCAAACTATTGTTTTGTTGTAGTCACAGGTAAGTATTTATCTCAGAGTGTCACTTATATTTATGTTTTTGATTATTTTTAAATAATAGTAACAGAAAATAAAGCCCTTTGCAAAGCTTAGAAATTAATTATAAAAATAATTATGCCTAAGGCCATACATTTTCTATGGTTTCAGTATTTTTTGTGAGTAATTTTAGTAACTAAAAGAAACCTCAGCACTTTTACATAAAGAAAAAAAATATTTTTTATACAAGACTTGAGACAAAAACAGAATAGGGAAAGAGAAAAGCTGTTAATATATCCATACTTATTGAAACATGATCAAACCTGTCAAAACACATTCTTGCTTGTTGGTTTAAAAATTTTGATCTTTCTCAAAACTTAATTTGTAGGAACCAAGTCTTGTCATCTCTTGATAACTTGATTGAAGATCTTGGCCCTGCTGGCTCATAGAAATAAACTTTGAAATCACTATGTGCAAGTCTCACTTCATTAATAATTCCTAGCTTACTTCTTATGCAAATATGTCTTTTTGCTGCAGTTTAAATTTTGAAAGAGATTTGGATATCTTTACTTTCTGAAAATTACTTGAGGCTGATGCATGGTAACATCGCATAATGTTTCATTTGTAGGAACATACTTATGATAGGAACAAGTTTCAGGGACTAGCAAGGAGCATTAAAATTGTGGTTTCGAAACCAAAAAGCAGAAATGTGTTTTGACACGTTTGATCATGTTTCAACAAGTATGCCAACATTAACAGCTATTCTGTTTTTGTCTCAGGTCTTGTATAAAAATATTTTTTTTTCTTTATGTAAAAGTGCTGAGGTTTCTTTTAGTTTCTAAAATTACAACAAAAATTACTGAAACCATACAAAAAGTAGCCTTAGGCATAATTATTTTTTTTAATTAATTTCTAAGCTTTGCAAAAGGCTTTATTTTCTGTTACTAGTATTTAAAGATAATCAAAAATATAAATTTAAATGACACTCTGAGATAAATATTTACCTGTGAATACAACAACACTATAATTTGGCAGTATTGTTTTGACATGTTTCCCTTGCCATATCTCAGCTTGCAGTGAAATATACATCCTGAAATTTCTTGTGCAAAACACTATCATGCAATACTCTCAGAAACCAGAACTTCAGATTTTTACCTCGTGCCCAACCAGAGATATCAAAGCCTCAAAAGTGCGATATTTGATATTTTTGGAAAATTTGGGATTTTCTTTAGCGAAGATAAAGCAAGTCCCAGATCTGGAACTTGGCGTATGAGTACAAGTACTTTCGGCCTATTTGTAAAAAACAAAAAAAAAATATGTCCACTTCCTCTTGTAAATGGACAAATTAAAAAAAAAAAAAAAAAAAAACTGAAACTTTATGCTGAAATTTCACCCATATGCAGTTAGTTTCGGAAACTACTCTATTCCCAAATTTTTAGCCCAATGTATTCTGTACAAATTGCTTTAATCCGCACTTGAATTGGAGAAATAAACGATGAATTATTTAAAATTCCGTAAACCCTTCTTGTGAGAAAATTGCTTCAGACGATGAAACAAAGATGGCCGCCATGCACAAACAAAAATTAATAAAATTAAAATAATAGTCATTTTGAACTTCCATCATGTTAGGGTTGTTAAACAAAAAATTTCAGATTTTTTAAAAATGATCTAGCAACCAGTGCTGGACCACTTGAAATGGATTGACCCTTGTAACAGTAATATAGATACTTAATATTAAATATAATTTATAATAGCTCCATGTTTTATCAGAAATCATTCATTTTTATTTTTTCAAAATAGCCCATATTTTAATTACATGTTTTTTTCAGTTATTATGGGGAAAAGATATAATAGTCTACTATTTCCCAATTATTCGTCATTTACTTCCTACAGAAATGGAGTACTTCAGTTGCCAACATTAAAGAAATGGTGTTAAAAACTACAAAAAAGAATCTCAAAAATAAAGGGAAATGCAGTTTCAAACAAATTGCATTTAAAAGGGGTCATTCCATGTCAGTTCAGGCAGGCATGTAACCCACCATCACAGATTTGGATGAAACTGCGTGTGTTTGTTCCTTTTATTAAGATATGATTCCCAGTATTTTTTTTTACTCCTTGGTCAAATAGTTTCTGAGAAAAAAATTGTCAAAATTTTGAAAAACTGCCATCAGTTGGCATTCTTGACTGCTCGATTTTCAAATGTAGCATGACATAAATATGATCATATTTCAATATCTATTCCACAAATCATCTTCAAATAATTTATGCATAATATATAGGGTACGTATTTTATGAAAAAAAAATACTGTTACGCTTATATAACATTTTAAGTGTGTCTAAAAAAATGTTTAATCTTTGAAGTCGTGATTTTTTTATGAAAAATAATGCATTAACTAAAATAGCATTATTAACAAAAGGCGGTATTTTTATTAAATTTATTTTTTGTGGGGGATATACTTAAAGGTGTTCTTTACCTGATTCTGAAATAAAAGTAGAGGGATTTTGGGTGTTTTTAGTAGTATTTCATATTTAAAAATATTTTGAGGCGTATTTCAAATCAAATCAAGCAGAGTCAGTCCATGTCAGTTCGCCTAAGACATTTAATTCACTGTCACAAATTTCAATGAAACTGGGTATGTTTATAGCTCATTTTAAGACAGGATCAAGGAAATTAAAGGTGATTACAAGTAAAATATTTTTTAAGATAAAAAAAATATCTAAATTTTGAAATTTTTTTAAAAATGTTTTTAATGACAGATCTATATTCAAAGACTGCATAAAAAAAAGTCATTTCAATATAAAATCACTAAATAAGTTTCAAATAATGTATATGTGACAAATAACGTAGGCAGATTATTATTTATTGTTGTTTGTCATGTTTAAATGCTAAGAGTGTGTTTAATCTTGTGAATTCTTAAAATCAAGAATTTTGTGAAAAATAATGTGTTAATCAAAAATTTATTATTAACCAAAGGCAGGCTGTTATTACTTTTTTTAATTGTACGTAAAAATATCTTTTCAATAGTTATAAAATAAAAATAGTGAAAATATGAGCAATTTTAACAAAATTTTCATAAAATGTGAATGTTTAATGATAAATATTGAAGCTTTTCATGCTAAGATGTAATAAATGACTACGATATCGTGTATTTCTACTGTTGCTTAAATATAATACATATAATAATAAAATAACAAATATTATTTATAGCAATAAAAATTAAATTAAATAGTATCAGTTCCTTTACCAACACTACATTGCTCAACAGCCGACTTAAAATCAACAGCCCACTCTTATTGAAAAATACTTTCAACTGTTCAAATAATAAATAAACTGCATATAAAAATTTTAATATCAACTTATTATCTTAAGACGATAATAATAACTAAACAACTTGATGAATTTACAAATCAGCTTTTAATTGAAAAGTCATGAAATGGTCCCTTTAAATATTGTTGTTCATCGAGTCAATCAAAACAAATTATAAAAAAAAAATAGTGAGCCTAATATGCTGACTGCAGTGACACTTCTAACAAAACTAATTAATTCATTACCATCTGAAATCAAACCCGAAAGATCAAAAAGAAAAAAAAAATCATCTGTAGTGTGAATGTGACATACTCAGTGATTGTTGAGGTAGGAATGTCTTTGTGACATTTTCACCTGTACTTCAATAAAATATAAACATGTAAGCTTTTTTCATTCATCCAAATTAAGTAAAACAATTATAAAATTTTGTTGTCATTACACCAGATGTTAAATTTTTCTTTACTTTTAGACATTATTGACATAATATCATAAAATTTACTATATGTATTTTCTATAAGTGTATAAACAATATATATAGGCTTTATTAAACATAAATGAATAATTTTTAAATAATTTGTTTGAGAACAGGGATATATATACACACATATATATGTTGAAAATCCATCTTTCAGCAATATTGTGATGAAATAAATCAAATTACCGTAATTTCCGGTGTATAGCCCGCGGATCAAACAATCGTGTTTCGACCCAGAAATTTTTTAAAATAAAATGTAACTTTTTAGATCACAGTAAATATTGGTCTTCAAATACTGAATAAAATTTCTGGGTCCAAACTGAATTGTTTGATCTGTGGGCTATACATCCGAAATTACGGTACATATCATTAGAAACTGAATAAAGTTACAAAAGTGCAACTCATTAAGTTTTAAATATTTTTTTAGATATAGTTATTTGAAAGATATAAATATAATGGATTATGCATTTTTGCATATATTTAAAGCACAATACGTCAAAATTTTCTTCAAAAGAGTGAAATTTGGTTTTTTTTTTCAATATTAGCAGCTCAATGCTAAATTTTCAATATTAACAGCCAAATATGAGTTTAAAGATTAGGACTGTCATTTTGAAAATTTCTATTGGGCGGTGAGGAGCTAGTGATTTTTCTCTTTTTTGGAAAGGGATAATTGCTCTTCGCCCTAGAAGTTTTACTAAAAAACAATATTGTTTTTTTTTTCCTTAAGAAACGAACATAAACGATAATTTGAAAAATAAAATAAATGTATAAATAAAAATATTTCCAGGGGTGATACATTGGATAGGTTTTACATTTGAAAATATTGATAATTTTAAATATGATTTAAATACTACTAAAAACAACCAAAATCCCACTATTTTTATTTCAGATCCAGTTATAATGTAGTATTATGTCCAATTTAAAATTAAAAAAATAGTCATAGAAACTCCGCCTCTGATTGATAAAGATTTTTTAATAATTTCATTATTTTTTGTAAAATATTTTTGATTTCAAAGATTATACAATTTTTTAGACACATTTAAATATTTTTTAACATTACAGCAATATTTTTTTCATAATCTACATACTTTATTTACCTTGCTTAAATTATTTGAAGAAGATTTCTTTATTAGTTATTGAAATATGATTTTATATGTAAAATGAGGCCTTTGAAAATTGAATAATCATTAATGGCAACTCGTGGCATTTTTCCAAAATTTTGATAATTTTTTCTCATATGTTCACTATTTTTATTTTATAACCATTTAAAAGATAATTTTACGTACAATTAAAAAAAGCAATAACATCCTGCCTTCGGTTAATAATAAATTTTTGATTAACACATTATTTTTGACAAAATTCTTGATTTTAAAAATTCATAAGATAAAAGACACTCTTAGTGTTTAAACATGATAAAATACAAGAAATAATAATCAGCCTACATTATATATCACATATACATTATTTGAAACCTATTTAGTGATTTTATATTGAAATGACTTTTTTTTCATGCAGTCTTTGAATATCGAACTGTCATTAAAAAAATTTAAAACAATTTTTCAAAATTTTGATATTTTTTATCTTAAAAAATATTTTACTTAGGATCAAGAAAATTAAAGGTGATTACGTCTTAAAATAAGCTATAAACAAACCCAATTTCATCGAAATTTGTGACAGTGATTAAATGGCTTAGGGGAACTGACATGGAATGACTCTGCTTGATTTGATATGAAATGCACCTCAAAATATTTTTAAATAGGAAATACTACCAAAAACACCCAAAATCCCACTATTTTTATTTCAGAATCAGGTAAAGGACACCTTTAAGTATATCTCCCATAAAAAATAAATTTAATAAAAATACCGCCTTTTGTTGATAATGCTTTTTTTGTTAATGCATTATTTTTCATAAAAAATTCACGACTTCAAAGTTTAAATATTTTTTTAGACACACTTAAAATGTTATAAGCATAACAATATATTTTTTTCATAAGCTGCGTATCCTAAATATTGTGCATAAATTATTTGAAGATGATTTGTAGAGTAGATATTGAAATATGATTATACATATGACATGCTACATTTGAAAACCGAGCTATCAAGAATGCCAACTGACGGCAGTTTTTCAAAATTTTGGCAATTTTTTTCTCAGAAACTATTTCACCAAGGAGCAAAAAAAATTACTGGTGATCATATCTTAATAGTAAGAACAAACACACGCAGTTTCATTAAAATCTGTGATGGTGGGTTACATATTGATATTTTACTGCCTGATTTGACGTGGAATGCCCCAAAGTTCTTTTTTCCCCTATACGACGGTATAAAAACTGGAAATGTGCGATGCTTCGAAGTTTAAAAAAATGCAGTAGTGTTTATCCCGTACAATGATACATCTGCTTTGTTTTACGGCTGGCTTATATAACGGATCGCTATTTTTTTAGAGACGACATTTTAATTGCTTGCCAAAAGAAATAGCATATGGGGAAAAAACGCGTTTGGAGCACATACCTATCTGATCCCATAAAGAAAGAATAATAAAATATGTTTATCTTTCATTTTTAGATATTAAAATGCAATTTTGAACATATCTGTCTCATAGCTTGAACCTAAGTGAACACATTTACAAAGGTTATGACTTTAATTCAAATGAACGTTAGGTTCTGTAAACTGAAATGCCAAAATCTCCAAAGTCGCATTGTAAAATCATGGACCAGTTGCCCCAAGTAAACTTATGTTTAGTATTTTAATTATAAAACCCCTTTTTTTCCACATTTTTGTATGTAGATATTATACATACATAATTAGATATATAATAATATAACCAATATAACCTAGTTGACCAATATAACATAACTTGCAAGAACAAGCAATAAAATTTAAGATTAAATTACAAAAACAAGTAATTAAATTACAACACCAAGGAATGTCAATGATTTCTCATCTTCTTTTCTCTCTTCAGTTTGGAAATCACTTTTCTACAGCATTGTGGCAATTAATAGAGAAATGTCCTTTTTTTCGATTTATAACACGTAAGCTTAGGAAGAAGCATTCCAAATTCGCTCAGAGTTCAAATGACAGTTATTATCAAGGTAGCAGGCGAACGCCTCCTACTTTGATATGCACCTGGTAAGAAGCAGGCCATCAAATTTCTCAGGTAGCAGGTGGCAGATATTCCGCAGTGTTAGTTTCTCGCTTGTTGCAGGGATCATATTAGCGTCATGGATATCAGCGCGGAAACACGTGCTAAAGTGACTGCACGTAAAGAACACACTTCTAAGACGTTCGAGGAAATATGTAAAATATGTGGAGTGAGCACAGGCAGTGCCGGGAGGATATGGAAGTGGTTTCAGGAAAGATGAAATGCTGGAACCAACAGTTTTGGAAGATGAGGTAGAAAAAGATCAACTTCTGCTATTGACGACAAACCTTTACGTCGAATGAGTGCTATTAATCCTCTATTCACCAGATTTGACCTGTCTATGTCCATAGCGGCAGCAGGTATTGATATTGCACCTTCCACATTGTGACACAGGCTGTTAGAACTCTGGCGGAGAGCACGTCGACCGTACAAGAAGCAGCTTCTCACGCCTCGAATGAAGAAAAAAAAGTGGGAATGGGCACAGAAATAGAAAACATGGACTGAGAAGGACTGGAAAAAGGTTCTCTTTTCTCAGAAAACACATTTTGTGGTTCAGGAATTTAGATCCAAATTCGTGATAAGGAGCAATTGAGAACCTCTCAATCAGCATCACTTCAATTATGCCCCCAAGCATCCGCCCAAAAATATGTTTTGAGATTTTTTTAGCGTTTTGGGGACAAAATCTCTTGTTCCTGCAGAAGGAATGATGAATAATACCAGTTTCGAAGTCATATTGACCAAAAATTTGCTTCCTACCCCGTCTAAAATGTGATCGAACGGACAATGCGTTTTCCAACAAGACTGCGCCCGATGTCACATTTCGAAACGAATACGTAATTTCGGCTAAAAGAAAACCAAATTTATTGTTTTGGATTGGCCCAGGAATTCACCGGACAAAATCCGATAGAAAATTTGTGGGCTATTGTCAAAAAACGGCTTCACAAGTTTGACTGTACGACAATGGACAAGCTACATAATTTCTGCCGTCATTGACATACGCTTCAGATATGTTAAAATTAAATCTATATGTGGTAGTGTACTACACTCCATGCCGAAATATGTCTGCGGTGTTATAAAGTCTCGGGGAGGTCATATCACTTTTTAGTTTTTAACATATCCATACAAAATTTGAATAAAACTGAAATTTATGAAAAAATGCATTTCTCAATTAATTGCCCCAATACTGTAATTATTTCCTCTCTTTTTTTATTTTATTATAAAGAAAAAAATATTTATATATATTATTTTATTTCATATGTATTGCTTGCGTTTTCTGTTTTAGTTTTTTTTAGGTAGCTTTCATTACAAAAAGCTACCTATTGCAGTCGTTCGCAGGAAAGCGATTTCAAAAAATTTTGGTATATTTTCATCGATCATGACCCCCAGACCCCGAAACCACCCTCCGTTCAATATATATATATATATCTGACATTTGTCACACTGTAACTCTCGTATTTATGAACCGATTTGGATGTAAATTCGTTTATACATAGTAAATACCAATGTTTCGACCGAGTTCGTTGACCAGCTTCATCCGCCATCTTGTTTAAAAATGGCGGCCATTTAAATTTTTAAGAAAAATTTAAATTTGAAATGTGGAACCAAAAAATTGAAAATTGAAAAAATATTTTTTTCTTATGCGTTTGACCTTGATAAAAAGATTCGGGAGCAGTTTTTGTTTCGTGTATATCTTAAAAAGTGGCTGAATTATAGCATTTTGAATTTCTAGCGTGGCTGACATTTTTAAACGTCCTGATTTTTGTCATGTGATAACAGGCGTATTTATGAGCCGATTTGGATGTACCTAGGTGTGTGCATAGTACATACAAATATCTCGACCGAGTTCGTTGGCCAACTTCATTCGCCATCTTGTTTCAAAATGGTACCATTTAAAATATTTTAAAAATTTTTAATTTAAAATGAGATACCAAAAAATTGGAAAATGAAAAAGATTTTTTTCGTATGTGTTTGACCTTAATACGAAGATTCCGGAACAGTTTTTGTTTCGTCTATATCTAAAAAAAATGGCTGAGTTATAGCATTTTGAATTTCTATTGTGGCTGACATTTTAAAATGACCTGATTTTTGTCACGCGATAACAGGCATATTTATGAACTGATTTGGATGTAACTTGGTTTGTACATAGTACATACCAACGTCTCGCTCGAGTTCGTTGGCCAGCTTCATTCGCCATCTTGTTACAAAAGGGTTGCCATTAAAAAAATTAAATTTAAAATTTAAAATGAGGTATTAAAAAATTGGAAAATGAAAAAGATTTTTTTTATGTGTTTGGCCTTGATACAAAGATTCCGGAGCAGTTTTTGTTTCTGAAAATTTGTTCTTTTGTTTATATCTTAAAAAATGGTTGAATTATAGCACTTTGAATTTCTAACAGTGCTAACATTTTGAAACGATCTTGTATTTGTCACGCGATAACACTCGTATTCTCCTATTTCGATGTAAGAAGGTATGTAAATAGTATACATCAATATCTCGACCAAGTTCGCTGGCCAGCTTCATCAGCCATCTTGTTTCAAAATGGCGGCCATTAAATTAAGAAAAATTATATTTAAAGTGAGGTGCAAAAAAATTAGAAATTGAAAATGGTTTCTTTCTTAAGTATTTGACCTTGATATAAGGATTCAGGAGCATTTTTAGTTTGTCTTCATCTTAAAAAATGGCTCAGATATAGCAGTTTCTATTTCTAATGTGGGTGACATTTTGAAAAATCTGATTTTTTGCCTGCGACAGCACTTGTATATATCAACCGATTCCAATGTGAGTGAGCATATGTACAGCAACTACTAAGGTCTCGACCAAGTTCACTTGTTAGCCTCATCCACCATATTGTCTTAAAATGGCAGGCACTTTAAGAAATCGTCGAATTTGGCAGCCAAATACAAGTTACTTTAAATAAAAGCAGCTTGGATAAAGCTGACTAATTTCACGAAATTCTCATTCATAATGATTTAGTATTGATAAAAATTATTATTGAATCTCCTATATTCGGTTTCCCCTAAATTGAGCTTCATGTGTTTTAATAATATAAGTTGGCATTTTTAAAATAAGGAATATGAAAGCTACGTCTTCCTCCCGGCACTGGCCGGAAGGACTTTTTCTACTTTTATTTTATGTATTTATTATTTTATTTATTTTAATTCGTTTAGTTATCTTTATTTCCTTTACGCTTTTTTTTTCTGTTAATTTTTCCTATAATTTTGGCAACAGTTTCGTTATCTGCATGTGCTTTTCTATAATTGGTGTTTACCTTTCAGCTAGCGCCACTCATCGCATTCTTTGAAGCTCCCCTCTGTGGCTTAGTTCGTTTGTGTCCTTGTCTCTTTAGGGACACGGGTTTACATTGGCTGATGATGGACTGTTAAAATTTCTATTCTGAAACGTGTCCTGTTTGCTCTCTTGTTTTATCGTGATTCATACAAAGTTTTAATAGTTTTTTCTGCTGTATAGCCATTTTTTCGGTGCTGTTTCATCATTATGCATACACGATTAAAACTTTAAGAACTTGGATATTTTTTTTTCAAATGTTTTAGTACGCATACATGATTAAAATTTCATGAACTTGCATTAACCGGCGAGGATATGCTACAATAAATATGCCATAGAATTTTATCATTTTAATCAAAATGATCTACTTGCGCATTAGCTCAAGTAAGGAATATATTCTTGTCAATCATAGTCACTTCTGATTTTTATCCCTATTATTATTAGTAAAAATAAAACTCCAGGCTTATTAGAACCGCTGATCGTGCTCTATTATTTATTTGGAATAGAATAATATTTCGAAAATCCATCGTCATTTGGGTAAGGATAATGCGAAGTGATTGATTATAGATTCTGTTAACTGAAAAGCAAACTCATGAGGCTTAATTCAGCGGAAAAGATTAATAAACACTACATGAAGAATTCTGAAAAGGAAATTAGTTTGATGAAACGAATCAGAAATTTGTAAATTTCGTTATTATTAGCTTAGCAGAAATAGAATTGCTAAACGTGGTAAAACTGAAAGTACGAACAGTTGCACACAATATCTTCGTAAAAATGCATTATTTTCAGAATATTTTACAAACAAAATAGATCTTGGGTCTGAAAAAAAAATTCTCCCTCTATTAGGTCAAGAACCAGTCACTCGTCGACAATTGCAAATTTATGTTAGAACATTGGAAGCGTTTTTTGTGATTTCCTCGTTTGCATTTCAACATTTTAAAAAGATTTTAAGCTGGTTATCAAAAATTATTGCCATTATTGGGAATAAATTCGCTTTTATTACAAATAGTCATAATATACACTGGTGTGCAAAAGTTAAAGAAAAGTCACAAAATGCTAATTTTCAAATGCGCGAACACTCAAAAGGAAATAATATAATTCGAGTAATTACTATCTCAACAACACAGCTAGTCCATATAACATCTCATTCATGTCACACATGGTCACAAGTGTCACAGTCACTACGGTGAAGCAAAAAAATAGGAAATTCCATACATCTCATTATGAGTCTCAAATGATCACTGTATGTGACTCCACTGAGACGTCACTGTGACTGCTGCTTTGTGACGAGTCACCGTGTGACTTTACAATGTAGTTACATTGTGACTCTCACGTGACTGTCATTTGTAGACTCAATTTCAAAGTCATTGGAACGTTGCATTGTGATAAGTTACCAAATAATGTCACATTAAAGTCGCATGATGACTTTCAGGTGACAGAGAGCCTACTGTGAAGTCACCATTGTGCTCTTTTGCGAAAAGTCTTCATGTGACTATAATATGATATTATTTGGTGACTTATCATAATGCAACGTTCATAATGACTATGTAATTGAGTCCAAAAATGACAGTCACATGAGAGTCACAATTTAACTACATTGTAAAGTCTTCTGGTGACTCGTCAGAAAGCAGCAGTCGCATCGACTTCTCAGTGAAGTCACATATAGTGATCATTTGAGACTCATAATGAGATGTATGGAATTTCCTATTTATTTGCTTCACCGTAGTGACTGTGACACTTGTGACCATGTGTGACATGAATGAGATATTATATGGGCTAGCTGTGTTGTAGAGATAGTAATTACTCGAATTATATTATTTCCTTTTGAGTGTTCGCGTATTTGAAAATTAGCATTTTGTGACTTTTTCTTAATTTTTGATAACCAGTGTAGTAGGATATCTGAAGTCTACATATAACTTTGTACATATGAGGACGTGGGTTTCAAAACTAGCCATATACAAGAAAAAAATCGTGTTTTCTCTATCAATTTATTATATTTGTAAACATCCACCAAATAGACTCTAGAAATTGCAAAGCAACTAGCTTTATCGTTATTTTAATGATTGTGAAATTTTGATGGACGCAGTTAGAGGTTTTTGGCGATTTCCAAAAAAAATTGATTTTCTGGATAAGTTTTGAAAGTCACGTCCTCGTGCAGTGTTGCCAGTGGCCTACTTTTTTTTAAAATTCAGATTTCATAATTGCACCACTTTCTTTTAAATACTGAAATTTGCCTTGTTTAAGAACACATTAATTAAGGCGAAAACAAAGAGATTTTTACCATTTCACATAAGTGGTGCCTATAAAGAAATCTGAATTTAGAAAAAGTAGCCCACTGGCAAAACTAACCTCGTGTGTTGTTTTTCGATATTGCTTACAGTTTCATTCTGAGAACGCTTTCAAGTTTTAAACCAACCAACCATTTTTTTGTGGAATTGAAAGTGTCTAAGGTAAGGCGCACTAAACTAAGGCTTCAGGCATCGCCTTCAGATATTTTATGCCACACAAGGGTGTCATAGAATACGCAAACGATACAATATTTTCGGCACAACGTTGATTGCAATCATTTTCAGAAATGAGTAACATGAAATTCTCAATTAGAAACCTCTCTTTATATTATTAGAGTTACGCTGGTGTTCTCCAAAGAAAATAACTAAATGTGAATTTGATTTCTAATATTTGGCATTTAAAATTAAATAACGTAAATTATATTTTTTATATGGGTATCTAAGAATGTAAACTGTACGTTACCCGCTTTTTCTATTCTAAAAAAGAAAATTCAAGTGATTTTGATTCTTATCTGACTTCCTAAATACTTTGGTTGTTGGCACGTCTTATGCAAGTAAAAAAAATTTAGAAACAAATTGTCACGCGGATTTAAAAATTTTTGCGATTCTTGCCTAGGAAAAGGGCCGCTTAAATATACTGAAATCCAAAAGTGAAATTTATAATGAACGATTTCATTGGCTTAACATTTGCTCACAAATGTCGCTATTTCTTAGTATGAAATTACTGTTGCGAGTATCACTGATCAAGGCTCAATAGCGGTTTCTGTGTAAGAGTTGGGGAAATCACAGAATATGTCATTTTGTACAAAATATGTTATGTTTGAAAGACTATTATGGTTCTTCTTCTAACCGCTGACCAGGCCTCTACCTACCCGGCTATAACCATGTTTTATTGGTTTGAGTGAAATGCACTGGGCCGAAATTGCCTAATCGCCACAAGGCGGCGGTCTGCTGGACAAGCACTTATGCCGTCTTAAAGTCAGCTTTGTTTTGGTTTTATGTTGGCCGGTTACTTATAGCGGAATTGCTTGTTTAATTTTACTCACTCGAAGGGCGCCTCTCGGGACTCGAGTTGGTCTCGTAATTTAGAACCTTGGTCAGGTGACGAGACCATCACCTGACTAGGCAATATATACTGTTATGGTTCATTGGTGAATAGGCTACATATTGGGTATAAATATTAGATTTTAAATTCAGATTTTAACATAATGTTTATAATTAACAAAGAAAGGGAGTAAGTTACGAAACAAAAACCAATTATTTGCACGTTTAAAAGTAGTAGACAAAAAGAAAATAATTATAAAAAAGGAAATTTAATATTATTTTTTAAACCGTTCAATTAAAATTACGAAATTCTCTTTTAACTAATGGAAGTTTTAAAATATTTCAAGCATAATTTATAAATTAGAAACATCTTGGTCTTTCAAGAGAAAAAATGAAGAAATCTGTATGTTAATTCCTTTTTATTACGTCCATTACTGACATAATAGCAATTCTCATTAAACTGACAAAGTCAGTGATTTCAGCTCCTATAACTTTATTATGTGCCATTATTCTATTCAGAAATATCTGAAAGATAAATAAGAAAGTTTTAGATATGCAATTAGAAAACTCGTAATTCTTTCTCCCTACATCAGGGAGCAAATAATAATTCTCCTACAAGCTCATTTAGATGAGGTAATATTTTAATACGCTGTGTCATTAATGGTCAGTAATGAATAAGGATTTTTCTATCCGGACAAAAGCCACATTGTTAAGGGGTATCTCTTTTAAAAGATTAGCCATTTATTACCGGATTTTGGCTCTCTGGAGAAAAGATTCGATATTATAAAATAAGAATAAACACGAGCTTCTTACTGGATTATTTATCCTACGTGGAACCATTTTATACGACGTTATATTGAATAAATTTTGAAGTTTGGCTTTTGCATAATGAAATATTGGATGGAATAATATATTATGTAGGAAGATTAAATAGTTATAGATACTGTTCTATAAACCATGTTGTACAAAGTTGCCAATATTTTTCCCCTTTAGCATTTTATATTTTTAAATAGAATTCCATCAAATAAGAGCATTTAAACATGTCTAAAAACATATATGCCATGAGTAAAAATAAAAAGTAACTGAAATCGCATTTTATTAAAAAAAAAACTTTTTAAACGCATATTGTAAGGAAAGAATTTTTATCATAAATAAAAGACGACTATAAAATATTTTTGTGTGTTTTTATAACTGGTTCTAAATTGAAATCCATTTTTGATATTTTAAAAATAAACAACAGTTTGCAGTACGTTTAATTATAACAAAATTGTTTAAATCTGCAAATTTGTAAGTGTTGTTAAATTCTTACAAAAATTGAAGAACTAGATAAATTTAAAACATGATGTTCACAACTAAAACATAATACTTGCCTTTAATTTGATCTAATAAAATAGGTTCTATTTAACATCTTTAAAAAGTTATTTTACAAGAAACAAGACGTAAATTAATTATTATTATTTTTTTTTACATATTTTCTACTGTTTAAAAAATATGTATTTGTTAACTTTTAATTTTTTTTTAAAACTTAGTACAGAGTTGCACTATTTTCAACCGTTATATTTTAATATAAATAAGAGTTTTATTTTATGACGACACGAAAAAGAGTTACAAAATGCACAATTTTTGCTTTCGAAAATTACTATGTCCCGTTCAGTTCTTAACGATGACCTACTTTTAAACTTCTTTTATTTCAAAGACACCATCTTTTTTTTTTCAATTTGCAATTTTGCCTGATTTAATTGCTAAGAGATATTGAATGGATAAGTCGATAAAGTAAGTATTTCTGTTTAAAATTAATGGATCTCGTGCACCCTAAAAGACGTAAGTGCCGTATGTTGAGTAGTGATGAAGAATCAATGATCCTATTCCATTTTATCTCCGTACGATATAGTATGTCTTATACCAATCCGAATATAACTATCGTTCATAGTTTGAACCAAAATAAAGATATTTGAAAAGAAATTTCAACAGACTTAACATCCATTTCATGAAATAGAAAGACTTCATGAAATATAGAGTGCCTAGTTCAACGCTATTTGAAAAAGGATGAAAGCCACTTCTACCATTTACTGTTGCATTTCATACAAAGGAAGTCAGAACTTTTCGTTTGAAAAACACCACTCATGTTTTGTGCCAAAGACTCAATTGCAGTAAACTGTTCATTTCTCGTTGACAAGTGTTTTGAACCGATTTTAAATCGTCATTTATAATTTTCTAAGGAGATTTCCTTTTTCGATGAATAGATAATTTAAAGAAATGCTTTACTGTGCTTTATATAATTTTGCAAGTATTAATGATGAACTTTCAAGAGTTATATTTAGTAAAGATTACAGTAAAAATAACATTTTTGTATTTCTTTGTAAATGTATATGATAAAATAATGCATTACTGATTTCGAAGCAACAAAATGTTGTTGTGGTAAGTTAACCCGTTGCACTCAGTTGTCGTCGATGCGGCGACATTGTAAGGCAAGTGAAAAACTCCGTTGTCGCCGCTGCGGTGACATGGTAAGGTAAATGAAAAACTCCGTTGTCGCCTCTGCGGCGACATCATCTTCCCTTGCAAAATTAGTTTTTGGTACTAGTAACAAAGAAACATAAAATTTGCCTTATTTAATCAGAGCATTTTTAAAATTGTGTACTTGAAGGAAATCTCTTTTTAAAAAAGTGGTGCCGGCCGAATAAAATATTTGTGTAACGACACGGAGTTGCTTGTAGCCCACAGTCAAATTGACGCAGAGTTACTGGTATCCTATACTCAAAATAACGCGGAGTGCAAAGGGTTAACGATGACAAACATAAATATCACATATTTAATTAAAATCCCCAAGTAATAAATTGCACCAGAAATTTTCAATAAATTATTTTCTTTTTTATTTAATGTCCAATAAGAAAAACATTTATTTAAATTTTATAAAATTTGTTCCTATGTATTTTCTGGTGGTATCTCAACATTTTAACAACATATTTTTTCTTTCCTTCAGAAAGGGTTGGACACGATTTCATGAGTTTCGCGTTATTTTAACAATTGTTGTTCTATTTAGATACACTGGCCTCCAAAAGTTAAGGTACAGGGGCTGGATGTTTTCGGTTGCACACGTTTTGTCGAATATCTACAAAAATTACTGGCGAATTGTCCTTGAACTTCTGGGATGAAAAGAACATGTTTGATTTTATATTTCCCGGTGAAGATTTAGTCGGGGGTACAATTAGGGGGCTAATAATAAATTTAATAATAAAATAACATTTGCGATCCCCTATGTAACAGGAAAGGTTCGAAATGATTTGTCACTGTGGTAAATGACTATTTGGGTCCTGTTCAACGTTTGTATGCATTTGTGTAAGCATAGCACTCATATTCGTGAAGTTGTTAACGTTTTTGTGAAAAATTCAAAAGGTTTTTGTTTATAGCATACAGAGTTTTCAATCAAATTTAACACAACATTCCAAAAACCTGACAAAGAGTAGTAGAAACATTATACTGCAATTAAAACATGAATATATTGAATATTTGATGAGATATGGGCATGTTTATGAGATAATTTTTAACTGCGCATCCGCGGAAGATTTCAAAATTTTTATTTTATAATTTGGTAGTAAGCTATTTAGGTCAACTTATATAAAAAGTCCAGTCAAATATCGCGAAAATTCACAAAGATAGGGTCGATATAGTGAATTGCTTCCTAAAAATAGCTTTATTATAAGGGATTTTCCACAACTTTTCAATCAGCTCGCTATATCTTTCTAAGTTTTTACAATATTTGATTGAACTTTTTTTTGAAGTTGCCCCAAAATACTGACTACCAAATTATGAAATAAAAATTTTGAAATCTTCCGCGCATGCGCAGTTAAAAATTATCTCATACAAATGCCCATATCTCATCAAATATTCAATATATTCATGTTTTAATTGCAGTATAATGTTTCTACTACTCTATGTCAAGTTTTTGAAAGTTGAGTTAAATTTGGTTGAAAACTGTGTATGCTATAAACAAAAAAACATTTGAATTTTTCACATAAACGTTAACATCTTCACGAATATGAGTGCTATGCTTACACAAATGCATACAAACATTGAACAGGAACCAATTAGTCATTTACCACAGTGTCAAACCATTTCCAGCCTTTCCTGTTACATAGGTGATCGCAAATATTATTTTATTATTAAATTTATTATTAGCCCCCTAATTGTAACTCCGACTAAATCTTCACCGATAAATATAAAATCAAACATGTTCTTTTCATCCAGAAGTTCAAGAACAATTCGCCAATAATTTTTGTATATATTCGAAAAAACGTGTGCAATCGAAAGCATCCAGTTCCTGTACCTTAACTTTTGGAGGTCAGTGTACTTCCAGTATACATTTATCCATCTCTATTATTATTTTGTGAATCATACTCAAATCAATTAAATGCCACCACTGGCAGGAATATATGTATATACATATTGACCAACAGAACGATATCATCAAAGTTTTGCTTGCTCAGTTAAGACATATTAATTGCTTTCATTGTTATGAATCTTCTCTAAATTTATTATTCAATAAATTAGTTATACTTTTAATTAAACTATACGCGAGACAATAGCATTACCATTCCTATCGCCTACCTAAGCTAACTTTCGCGCCAATAATTGTATTTAGCACGAAGATCTGTTCTTTCTAACCGAAAAGAACCGAAAAATTAACCAGTGTCTATATATCTGAGTGAATTTTTTTATATTTTTGATGGAATCTAGTTGGTGACCCTTGTTTCTTATGCAATTGTTGTAGATTACAATTTTTATTTTACATTCCTATACAACTGCTGTTGCAGATATGTGGTTATCCAGCAATTTTCTACACAAAACTGTTCGTTCTGGCGTTTACTACAACTTCTTACATTAGTAATCTTATTAAAGCGGGATACCAGTTTCACTGTTTTCAAAAATTTTATCTTTCCTTACATTTTCTGATAGCGTATACTGTGTAGAAAATAGCCCCAAAGCGATTTTTTAATAAAATTTTTACAAACGTTATATCGAGGAATATGCCGATTTAAATTATTAGCACGAAAATAAATTATAAACTTTAAACGCTTTTTTGTTTCAAAGCGGTATTTTTTACATAGCAAATTTGTTTGCTCGAGAACCTCATAACGGGTTTTCTTTAACTTGTAATAAAAACATTTTTTTTGTTATTATTATTTTCGACAGGGGTTTTAATATCAATTTATGGGATGAAATTGACATATATCTTTAATGACGTCATTTTTATCAATATTAAAAAAATATATATATTCCCGCTAAGCCATATGCAACACCCTACATATTAATTGCACTAAGACTTTTCTTTTTATGTTTCTGGAATTATCAGTGCAAGTGGTGAAGCATTGTAAGGACACATAACACAGTTTCATACAATTCCTTATTTACCCGACTGCCAAGAGGGTTATGTGTTTCACGCGTATCTGGGTATGTGGATTTCTTTATACCCTCGAAACATCCCAACGCCTGGATGGATTTTAATGAACGAGGTCTCTATCGATTCTTCTTAACCGTCCGATGGTTATGGGCTAGGTTTTGCTTTTTATAAATTGAAAATGGTGACCGTAAAATACAAAATGGTGGTAGATACGAAAAAAAATTTTACTCATCATATTTAGTGGCATATTATTGGATAAGTCTTTCAAAAGGAGGACGATGTTTCATTGGCTATTTTACAGTCAGCAGCTCCGTTTAAATATTACAGAACCTGGAAGTTGTGCAGGTAGGATCTCTAGCTTTACTGCAACTCTAACCTTCATAGAAGTCTACAGGCCTCATCAAAACAGTGTTTATAGATAGAAACTAACAATTAAACACAACTTAAAAGCCATCAATACAAGTAAATAAAAAATATAGGTAAGTAATATAAAAAATAGTTTTACATTGATGAAAAATAATTAATTAGTTCGCTTTTTACCCAATCGGGTTATTTGAATTTTTAAATTTAATTTTTTTATTTCTGAAATTTAGCAATGCATTTTACCTAATTTAATCCACAAAATGTAACATTTAACGATTGTATAAGTAAAAAATATGTTTTAAATTTTAGTGGTGAGATAAATTGTGTAAATTGGCAGCTAAAAGCCAATGAGGAATTGTGAAACTTTTTAAAATGAAACAATTGCAAAGCTTTCTCAAAATAAATCTCTATCGATTGAAACTTCTGCTTTCAAGCCACCCCGATCAGCTTACGTAATTATTGAAGACCAAATTTTTTTTCTAAATATCGACGTTCAAAATGGTGTTTCCTCTTAAATCTGCTTGTAAAATAGAGGTCGTATATTGTACCAATTACATAAAGGTGACCAGAATTAAAACACCCCTAATTCGAACTCTCTGTATATTGAACCACTCAGTCTATGATCTTCAAAATTTCACTATTCAAGACATGATGAAACGGATTACGCGAAAGAAATAGTTTCAGAAATCATCGATGTGTGGCGATGTACTAACTGGTCATACCCTAAATAGACACATCTCTACAAACATTATTTGAACGTACTGGCCTTATCGACGTACGGAATTCTGTTCAATATGGTTTACTTCTTGAAGATGTAAAACCTGCAGTCTGTGGACAACTTGTTCAACTGCGGATCTTAAGTCTTCTCGTCACTCAGTTTCCGAATTACCATCTGTAATATTACATCTATGGGCATTTTATGCATTCTTATATTTAAAATATTTCCTCGGGGTATTAATATTTTAATTTCTCTTTTCTGTGTACTCTTCTTAAAGGATGTCTCTTTTTTCTTAGTTGTCAAAATATTTCTAAATTCTATTCTTAATTTAATATTTTATGTGTTAAGAGCTGACGAACTGAGAGTAAAATTTTAACACTTCATATAAAATTACGAAAACATTATAGAAAATTTTTGATAAATAAGAAAAAAGAGACATCCTTTAAGAAGAGTAAACAGAATAACGAAGTTTAAAATATTAATTTACGGGAGGAGATATTTTAAATATAAGAATGCATTAAATGCCCTTAAACTTAACATTACCGAGTGGAATTCGAGCGACGAGCAGCCTTAACTGGTCGACTGAGATTTTTCTCATCTCACAATCAGAGTGATACCTTCTTTCAGGTATACCAAAGTTAAAAGACTACATCGATAAACGAGACATTTTTAAGTGTCCCCACAGCCAAAAACCGCCCCAAAGAAGATCCCGATAATAAAATGGCCAGGTTGTCGGATACAAACAATTTATAACTTTGACATTATTGAAATGTTGCAGAAGTAAAAATATTCGACCCAATTTTTATCCTCTTTTAAAATCAGAACATGACTGCATATCATGGTTTTATGCAGGTTTGGGCTTGCAATGTAAAATTGAAGTTACAATGGCAGTTTAAGCTTCTTTACCTTTATTTTCATAATAGTAAAAGAAATAAAAAAAAAAAAATTCATTTCATGTATATTTACTTATTTTTGTCTTGTTTTCCTATTTTCTTTTGCGCAACGCCCTCTATCGGCATTTCTAAAACTAAATTTGTTTTCGCTTAATCCGTTTCCCCATGTCTTGAATAGTATGTGCACAAATTTTTAAGCACTTTGATATGTAGGTTGGTTAGAGTTGGAGTGTTTTGACCCTTAAATGCGTGATTTTTTATTTTTTTTCGTAAAAATTATATATGGTTATCTGAAAGGTTTATTGCACAGGCAAAATAATGAAAAAAATCAGAGATACATTTTTCATATAATACGCGAATGTTTTCTTCTGTTGCACATCTGCAATACAAGTAAAAACTACTGTCGTATGGCTTTTTTACGCTAAAATATTGCAAATTAGTAAATATTTTAAGAAATATGTCTCCAAATACCTTATTTTATATACTTATTTATTTTATAAAAATTAACCTATAACCCTTTAATTCCCATGATAGAATATGTTCTAGAAACTACGTAGCTCAGAGAATCTGACTTTACACCAAAAAGGTTACACAATGGTTAAATTCGCTTTATTTAAATACGGAATGTCTGTTATTAATAAAAGCAGATCTTGCTATTTTAATTTTTTGGTGTGAATTAGGTATATACGAATAAAAAAAAATTATTAAATTAAAGCACTGTTGTTTGCATATATGCAAATCTGCGCACTAAAGGGTTAATTCACTCCACCCGGTATGTCGAAGCGCGGGAAAAACACAAAAAGGTGTCCTTTGAAGCGGCTCCTAAGATTATTTTTTATGTGACCTATTGGAAAATTGGAAAATTTTTCGCGGTCATCTACTATATATATATACAAACACTTTTGTATAATGTATCCTAAAGAAAAGATAAAGTCTCGCAAGAAAGCATACACCCGATATCAGTAATGAATAATACTAAAGAGTGAGGAAAAATTGTAATTACTTAACCATCTTTCACTATGTCAAAAAATTCCTTTATGTTTCAATAGTTTCTAAAAGAAATATTACAATTTAAAGTGAAATGTAATTGCTGACAACGTTTGTTCCCAAAAAGAATGTTATCAGAGATCAATCTTTTACATTTTAATCTCAAGCCGCTCTCTACAGAAAGTTTGTTAATTTCCTGAGACTTAAAGTTAAACCTTAACTACTGTAAGCGGTCTCACTAACACCCCCTAGATATTTGTGAAAGCTTTGACACGTGTCACGAAAACATCATGCAAAGCAGGCAAAACAAAGAAAAAAGATTTTTCATGGTATCGTGGATATCTACGAACCAATGAATGATCTTTTTCATTGTTTTGCCTTCTTTGTGTGACATTTTCTTGACCCGTGTCAAGGCTTTCTCAAATATCTAGCGGGCATCGGCCTCACATACCGCTGTTTTCGTTTCAATTTTCACTGTTTAACTCGCCATTTTCAGCCTAACTATAGTTGAGGGCGATATGTTTTTTTTTTATTATTATTATTTAGGGACCGTTCTACTATCGACGAAGACTTCTGAAAAGATGATTTTTAATTATAATAGTTCTTTACTTAAAGTTTAGTACAGAAGCAGTATTCTATGAGTAAATCGAGTCTTTAATTAATCCTTAGATCAAGCGGTCTCAGTGACTGCTTACAGTATCTATGCAACATTTTTTATCACGGTGGTTAAAGGATAAAATAATGCAACAAATATTCATTCATTGATTTTGTATAAACAAAATTTCACCAAAGATGGTAAAAGACATGGATATTTTAGATAAAAATGTTTTCATATAATCAAACATCTTTATGTTGCTACTGCACAACATTTTATAATATAAAATTTTAAGTAGCTATTTATAAGAATTTTCTATATAAATATATTAAAAGTTTTCCATTTACAATAATTATGTGTAATACAAACAATTTATTTAGAAAGCCATTATATGAGTCATATAAATGCAGAGTGGTGTAAGCTAGATTTTTTTAAATGTTCAGAAACGAGGTTTCCTGTACACGCTCACGCTACAAAGATTTTTTAATGGGATATAGCGTTTTGACAGGCAAATTTTGCGAACCATTAATTATAGGAATATTCTTACGTGAAGATTAATAAGTCTGGATACCTTCCATGCACTTAATTAAAATTTTCAAACTTAATGTCTTACACCACTCTGCTTTGAATGCCTCATATGTCTGAATTCCCCAGAAAGTTTATAGTTTAAACTTCAATTCAATTACTACTAATTCATTTTTTTATCAAAACAAAATTGTTAACAGTTACTTAGGAAATTCTTTGGATATTTGGGTCAAAAATGGCTGCCAAAAAGAATCTATTTAATAGAAACTTATGTTAATGATAAATTTAGCCACCTATTTAGATTCGAATAATTATCTTCATTTCTACTGTGATCTTTTCTGCACAAACCTGAAATTTTATGAATCGCCCCATTCCCTCTAAATCAGAACACGTAGATTGTCACATTTGATAGTGGTTGTCACATTTGTGCCGATACCAATAGTACCAAAAGATTTTAAATTTTTTACCACTATCTCCAAATGATAATCGCCGTAGCATATATTTATGGAGCACATTTGGCGTCAGAAGTGCCTGCTAATAACTGCGCTCATGCTCCAATGAGGCACTAATGTGTGGGTGTTACTCACGAGCTACGTCATGTAAACCTTAAAGCACCGTCCCCTGAATACTAGACTTGAGTGCTGACGCAAAAATCGCGGCTGCCGAAAGCGGATTTTTTTCAGAGTGTGTGCGATCCGTTTAATTCTGGCACCAATAATTTTAAAAAGTTTTTCCCGCTTTATTTTTCTTAGATTAAAGAAGTCGGAGAAAACTTTTATAAAATACTGATGTCTAAAATTAAAGGACCGTGAATATGTAAAAAAAAAAAAAAAAACCTCGGGATTGCACTACCACTCTAAAGCGAAAGCTGAGTTCCCGAGGTGGTCATCGCTGTCATCAATGTCGCTTTTAGAAACCGCCAATTTTCTGTCAGCGCTCAGGACAAGTATTCAGAGTGCGGCGGCTTGGAGAGATACCGAGAATGATCGACGCGATAGAATGAGAGAATGTTGGTGGAAAGTAGACGTAGACAACCTCCATGGAACTGTCTGATTCTTTCATTTTATTTACTCAAGGAACTGGTGCAATGCATTTAAAGGATGTGATGATTCCCTTATAAGACGCCAGTGTTACTTCTTCATACAAATCTTCTGTAAATATTTCGTCATGTATATATCCTTATCTTAAATATAACTTTATAAAAGCTAAAAGATGTTGCTTAATGTGTATCGAGTGTAATTAATTCCACATATTTGTACTACATATAATTTATCTACCCACTTTTAAGGAGTTATTTGTTAACAATATTTCCAAATTCGCGTTATTTAGCAGCGGCATTTCTCAGGGTTCGTACGAGTACCGTTATTTTCAAGGCCAAATATCAGAAATTCTTTACCAAAAAAAAAATCTAGTTTAAATGGTCGAAATTTCGCCTTATTTATGGAGATATTTTGCATAAGAAAATACTGGTACCGAAGAATTTCTTATTCTAGAAATTATTCTATTTCTTATTCTAGGCCCCTACGAACCCGGATTCTACCGATAAACAATTCGAAGGCAACTATACGAAAATAATCGTGATAAAGAAGTGAAACTAATAAACCATAAAATATATAAAAGATAAAAATAGTTTCCCCAACTAACCAGTACGCACTCTATATGTGTATTTTTCAACCATTGTTGTTATTTTAACGATTTTTTCCTAAAAACTACATGAATAACGCATTATCAAACTTAAATCATGTATATGAGTTTGAATTCGATTGTATGTACCTGCCAGAAGTGAATAAATGATTTCAATGGATATGATATATTTTCAATAGTGATAGTGGGTAACTCAAAACATTACATATGTATCAATGTTTTTTTCCCAGAAAAGTAACTCTTCAAGCTCTTACACAGAGATAGATAATCGAAGAAAAAAATATATAGAGGGTGATTCATAAATATCGAAACAATAGGCTATCTCCTTAAACATTGCCTCTAGGCACATACTTCCAACTGCAAAGTTTCATAAAAAAAGGTGCAAAATTTGATGAGATAAGTTTCAACTCAATGGGGGCTCTATATGAGAAAATACAAAAATTAAATTTTTATACGGGCCCCGTAGAATAAAATTCCCAATTAGGAAATTTTTCCTTATCCATTCCTGAATTAAACACAAAAAAATTCATCTCGATATCTTCAAAATTCGCAGAGATATCAAAATCCCAAATTCGTGACTTACACCATCTGTCCATGTCTCTGACCGACGAGTTTTTGACTCATTTTGAATGCAAGATAGGGATCATCCACAAATTGTACATTATTAAAAGTCGATATAAGACAGTGCCTCTCCATTGAACATAAAATAGGCAGCGTATAGATTTTACGTTAAACCTGTTTTTAAAGTATGTTGGTGGTCTGCGCTAGAGATCTTGCAGGGGTCGACATAGGTAGTTCCGGTCCCGAAACGATCCATAGGGGAAAAAGTTCAGCCCTGCCTGGAAATAAGTTCAAATTGTAGCCTGGTCTGACCTGACTGAATTTCTACATAGTTTTTTACATAGATATGGTTAAAAGTTGTTTTGTATGGAGGAGTCTGACCAAAAATACCTATTTATTTTCTCTTTTCAAGTTTATAATCATTATTTTTAAAAGAAGTGCCAAAAGCTGTGATTATTTGTTTTATTAATGAATCTCTATTTATATGTAAATGATTCACTTCTCCTTTAATATCGTTAATCCATATTCCATGTGTTGAAGACAATAATAAATGCTATAAAGTAAAATCTTTTAAGATGGAATCACATAAGAAAGAAAAAAAAGCGTTATAGACAAGTTCCCTTCTTAGGAGCTGTAAATGTAGTCTCTTTTTTTCAGGTATTATTCTATTCATTTTCCATGGATCAACAGATTTTTCCGTTTAAGAATGGATTCCGTCATAGACAGATTTTTTTCACTAGTTTTACTGTATTTTAATTTTTTGCCTTAAAATCTACTATCCTTTAAAAATATGAATTTTAAAGTTTTATTGTAAAATAATGGCCATTTAAAAATAAATGCATTTGCTGTAAAAGTTTTTAGGCTGAGCCAAATTTTAGTTATTTTTGCACGGATTAGATCAGTCAGAGATAATGATTTTAATACGGGTTGTCTCGAGACCGGGAATGATCATTTTGCCCAGGGGAGACCTAGGAATAAGGAAACCAGTCCCGGTTCGGTATAACCAATGCCTGAGAGGTTCTGCTCTCATGCTGGGTTCGAACCCAATCGCGCCCTTCGACCTCGTTCGAAGTTTTCAGTCGTTTTATTCGAACCTTGGATATCCTTGCGTAAATACGGGTTAGGTTCCCTTAGAAAGACCTCCACGGAAGGCACTCCCCACCCCCCTTCGCGACCACATCCCTCGTGTTGATAAATGACCGTCATAAATCACACCAACACCCAGTTTTGTATGAAAAAATAGGTTAGACCCGGCCTGGCCGAGTCTTCAGTAAAAAGTCGCCAATCCCGTGTCTGGGCCGGCCCCAGAATACAGACTTTTTTATCGGCCTCCCCGGGGCGTTAAAAAGCCTGAATTTGTGGGGGTCTAAATTTATGAAAAACTGTTAATCAGCATGGTATAAAAAGCATTGTTCCAAATTACACATTTAACATTCATTTATGGACATTTAAATAGTGTACAAAAAGGTGGTGAAAACGACAAAAGTTAAACTGAATCGGAAGTTTAAGTTACAGAATGAAGTTACCTTTTCACGTGCAATTTTTAAAAATGCATTTAAGCATTTTATTTGGAGTCAATCAAGGTTTAAAACTTTAAATGCGTTTTTCTGCATGATGTTTTTTTAATCGTAAATTAAAAAGGTGCAAACTTGGACCATGTCTTTTTTTATTATTTTACATTAATTTTGTTTCAGCAAATTTGAAAAAAAAATTACTTTTGAAAATATGATTTTTTAAAAACATAAGTTACATATATTTTAAATAAATATTTTTAATATTTTAAAATTTAAAATTAAAAAAGTTCCTGAAACAAAACTAAAATTATACTTTCCTCTTTAATTAAATGAAAAAAAAATGAAATCCGATGAATAATGTTTCGAGTTGAAAGATTTTAAATTAAATCCGCTTAAAAAAATACTAATCATTTAAATTAAAAAAAAAAAAACGTTATGAGAAATATTAAGATGTGATTTTGTTTAGAAATTATATGGCTAACCATCACAAAAAAAGAAAAATACATCAAAATTCTAGCTCAACAAATATATTTTTTAAATATTTCCTAGAACTCTTAAAGTAACATTGTTTATTCGATTGCACTCATTTCAATTTGTGTCTAATCCCTTAAAACCTGATGAATTATTTAAACGGCCATAACTCTGCGGGTTTTGCAGATATGAAGATGTAATTTGTTGTGTTTAATTCAGGAATGGATAAGGAAAGTTTTCCTTATTGGAATTTTTACACTACGGGGGCCGTATAAAAATTTAATTTTCGTATTTTTTCAAATAGACCCCCCATGGAGTTACAACTTATGTCATTAAATTTTGCACCTTTTTCAATGAAACTTTGCAATTGGAAGTATGGGTCTAGGGGCAATATTTAAGGAAATAACCTATTGTTTCCATATTTATGAATCACCCTGTATATATATATCTGTTAGAATACGTTAAGACAGCCGCGCTAAATTAAGAAATATTAAAAAAAAAGTTCAACGTTAAATAATATAAATTGTAAATTATTGCACAAAAAAAATTGTGTGCACTAAAGTGTGCAGATTGCCGTTTTGCTGTATCTAAAACTCCATCATCAGTGCAATGGTTTAAATTAGTGTTTAACCCTTTCCAGCACGGGCAATTTTTGTTGTAAAAATCATGAAATGATTGACTGACACCGGAATTTTAAAACGATTTTTTTAGAAATTATAGGCATGTTACTTTTAATGTTCATTGTAAAAGCAAAATTTTACTAAAATATTCTTGGTGCCGTTCGTAAGTTTGGAATTAAAATTAGGTATCCCGACCCGGGCACAGTGTCCCGGAAAGGGTTAAATCGTAGAAAAATGCGAGAAAAAGAGACGCAGCAGGCGACATGCATATAATGACTAAATGGCGGTTGTTGTTGAAAAACAATAGCAGAGTCAATCGTTCCCGCGTACAATCGAAGACCAATGAGAAGTGCTTAGCCATTTTGGAAAAGATTAGGCAGAAATTAGAAAAAGGGGGAGGGAAGAGAGTGAATTTAAGAAATGGGAACCAGAATTTATAAAAATTAGGCGTACTGGTTTTATCATTAACCGATACGCCCAACGGAGTACGAGGCACATTTTTTCTATGTTTTAAACACTACTTTTAATCTTTTCACTCATGACGGAGCTTTAGCTGCTCAGAAACGTTTGTCTGCAATCTTTTGTATACACATATCTACAATTTGCGTTATTTAACATTGTCCTTTTATTTCTTAATATATCGACATAAAGCTCACTCCTTCCATTTTAAGTATCAGTGTTAAACCTTCAAAAAGCAAATTATTTTTTATTTATTTCCTTTAAAGGCATGTTTTTTAAATGCAGATCTGAATCGAACAAAACAAACCTTGTAAAAAATGTTCAAATTAGAACAGGTTCCATTTGAAATTGAATCAGTATTTTAAAACAGCCTATTTTTAACTTTAGGCATGCTTTTAAAAGTAATTTTGTTTGTCGAACTTAAGCACATAGTAAAAAATATATGTTGCAGACATATCGCTTTTTTGCACAGATATGTGTAAAATGGTCACATATATAATCTCTACTTATTTATTTTTTAATTAAACGACGCGAATTGTATTTGTTGCGTTTAGAATTGTTTAAACGCAATATACCTAAAAACAAATTCAAATAATATTAAATAAACTTACTTCCTTTAATTGACAAAACAGTTGAAGGAGATTGTATGTATGTTGATTGACTTATACACCTAAGTGCTAAAGCCATTATCTATTTAGGAAAATAAGGTACAATAAATAAGCATTCAAATTTTATTTCATAAAATAAGTGTTCAAAGCAATTAATTTGATTTATTAGTTGCTCTGTTTCATAATAAGAGGTAGCACCACGCATTTCCTAGAACGTCCAAATTTTAGAATTATGGCATCATTATTCAGTTAACTTTTGATGGCACAGAAGGTGCTCCTGTTGATGATATTGTAATTTTTTTTTCTTCGCCCAAAGTTGGCCGGATATTATTGTATTATTTAATTCATTCAATAAGAAATTAGTGCCAATAAGATAATATTTAGGTAATTGCTAGTTCTAACAGGAACTTTCGTCAGTCTTCGAATTTGCAACTAAAACTGTATTAGTGATTGATTGTGAAGTATGTATTTTTCAAGATTTGTTTTTGTGAATTTAAAATAAAAATAAGAAGTTTTCAAGATGGTTTCTTCAAAAATTCTCTCTCATGTTTGACACATATATGGTGATCTCCCTACATATAATTGCGTTCTGTAAAATGCTCACCTCATTCTTTTTTAGAAAAAATGTTCCGTATTGTTTTAGCTTTTTTCAGGTGACACATACGGTTTGGAATTTTAAAATCTGAAAAGAAGAAACAAACTTTCTTTTGTTAGATATTGTCTTTAATTTTATTACTCTTCTATTATAGAAAGAAGAACTTCCGTAACATTTTATTTATACTTCGTTGTGATCGTCGAGCATTTTGAAAATTATATGAACGTTCACAACAAAAACTTTTAGAAAATGAAAGAAAATATTATGCTACCATTTCACGCTTTTTCATCTACCTCATACGAATTTGTTAAATGATCGGAATGATTAACAAATCCCATGTTTTTGTTGTAATTCACTATGGCTCATGGGCACGGAATTGTAGTAAGCGGCTTATTTTGTCTTTTATGTTGATAGATAACACAACGACAATATCTTCAGTGCTTAAGAGAGCAGATCTCTCATCTTTTCATTTCATACAAAATATTTCATCTTGGTTAACTACCAAGTCGAAATTTACACGCAGTAAACATTTGTCTACTGTCAAATTTCTAGGAAGATTTTAATTTTGTATTTTCAAGTATAAAAACAAATTATAACATGTAAAAAAATTATGCATGTATAATCGGGTTTTTGTTTTCGTCCTATTTTAGGTTGATTTCGTAAGAAGTGCTTCGTAAGAAGTTGGAATCTCCCCTACGTTGGAATTTCTGAAAATCTTTTGCAGATCTACGCCGATCATGAGTCTCAGAAACCAAAACCACCCCCAGTTCAAAACCATTGTGTAACCATATATATAACCATTATATAATTACAATTCATCATCTTTTGCTTTCTCTTTTTATTAAAAATAAAGTTAATATATTGAGCATCAATACATTACACTGACATTATACAAAATAAAGTAGTATCATCTATTTTTAATTTAATGAATCATTAATGAGCTGTTTCTACTATAATGTACCAATGTTCTGATCACCAATATATGACGAATTAAAAAACTTACACAATTGGCGAAAGGAAAAACAACAGGAAGGCGAAATTATTTAAATAAGCAGTAAATAATGAAATATGCAGGGAACCATAATTTTTTTTATATTGTAAAACCAATTGTAACCAAAACAATTTAACCAATGAAATAAGACCTGATATAATAAATCAATGTCATCATCAACAATTCTTTTGCCCGAAATGTATGTTCTCAAGATTTAAAAACTTTAATTCAATAAAGGAAAAACCACAAATGATCTAAAAACATAAGAAAATTTACTAATAAAAATGGAACTAATGACTGGAAACGCAATATTATGAAATAAATAGTAAATTGCGGGCAATTAAACCATTAAAACACATGAAAATTTACCAAATTTGACGCAATAACCAGTTATAGACAAAAGATACAAAAATCCAGCTAAATAATGTTGAACTAATAAATGGCGTATAAAAAACAAATAAAAGATCAATTAGATGGGTGTAGAAGGAAGCTTATAGTGTATTTCACTTCATCAGGGATACATGAAATACGAATATAAGCAATACACAGTCGATTTCTGTAAAAGAATCAAGCTATAAGCTGAAAAAATAATTATTTTATGTACCCAATCGCTATAAACCAAGAATTAAAAATTAACCACGCCACAAAAATGAAATAAATAAATAATTAATAAATGTAACACCCATACAGATCAACATCATGCACAACATAAACATAATTGGAACATGTGAATTAAATACATACTCAGCAAGAGATTTTTTATCAATATATCTAAATTGCAAACATGTATCCCGTATATCACAGCGAAAATCCCTCCCAATTAAATGGTCACACTTAAAATCAAATCCATACGCTTTCAAATAATCGCACTATATAAATAATATTATTGTTGATATAAATATAATAAATGTAAATTTTCGTAATTAGTCTAAATATTATAAATTATTTTATATGCTAACTGAAGGATCCTAGAGTAAATTATTACAAAATAGGACAAAAGAAGTAGATATCTTAAATAAATAGGTACGAATGAAGAAAAATAATATAATATATGATGGCAACATAATTATTTTAGAACTGAATTTAAATAATTATATAATGCTGCCATCTACCGATAATTCATAAAGTTAAAATTTTCTTTCCATTTTCACTTTCTAAACTAATATACGTAGAAATAATAAGTAGTGCTGCCATCTGTCGGAGATTAATTAAGTAGAAAAATTTCATTTTGTATATTTAAATCCACATTAATTCATATTAAAAAAAATGCTCAGTATTTGTAATTTTAAATCTCATAAGGATATCGCTAATAATCATTTAGCATCAATAATGTAATGTTTTTATAAATATTTTTAAATTATAATTCAGAAAAAAATAAGTAAATCGATAATAATATTAAATAAATTATAATTATAACTATATAAAAGTATGATACTATCACTCTCTTAATAAATTTAAATTTATATATATTAAATTGTTTCCTTACATATGGGGGGTGTCATATACAACCAAAATATAAAATTTTTACGTGTTTATAAATATATGTATCATATACAGTAGTAGAGTCCACTATTTACAAATTATAATACTTTAAAGTAAATCAATAAAATTGATGTTAAATAAAATAATATAAATGTTTTATGCAGTACTGGGGGCAGCAAATTCATAACGACCAAAATAAACATAGAAATTCATTAATACAATGTACCTTTCCCTCTTTTGTTTTCCTTTCTTTTTTAAAAAAAATATTTTTATTAAATCAACATTTGCGTATAAATTATCCTGACAAAGCCTCCCTCCTCCATAATTTAATATCTACCCACCCAGCCAACCTATACAATATATATATATATATATTTAAAAATATATTTTATATTTTTAATTGTTTGGTTATTTTTAATTTTTTAAAATTTTTATATATATATATATATATTTAAATGCGTAAAATGTTAATAATAACTTACAAGAAACTTCCCCACTATCCATTGTTTATATCATTGATTAACTAATTGTGGATTAAGGAATATATGAATTTCTGAGGAAAACCATGATTTAATGCATCATATATTAATTGTTTAATGTTTTTATTTATAGGATGTGAGGAACATAAACTCTTGACTCTATAAAATGATTAAGTAGTATTTTACAATAAACTGAAATATGTAGACAGGATTTAAAATGAGTAAATATATTAAATTTGAATTAAAAGCCTACGTTTGTCATAAAGATCAGTAATTGTTTTGTTTTGTGCGATTTTGATTTTTAAATCTAAAAAGTTAATAGTATTATTTGTTAAAAGGTTTTCTGTCAATGCTTAAATTAGTTGGATAATCTACAGAAAATTGAGAAATATTTGATTGGTTAATGCCAATTAAAATCATGTCATCAATGTAACGACACATAAGAATACTATCATTACAAAAATTACGTTCATATTGATATAAATATAAATCTGACATCAGACTGGATGTAGATCCGACTTGTGGGATTCCGACTATTTGTATAGAAAGAATATTATCTTGTAAGATGTAGTTATTGAATATATATATATATATATATATATATATATATTACGTTCTTATGCACACGATACCTTCCATAATTCTGTACCAATTTCTTCCAAACTGATACATAAAATCAAGGGGTAGATGATATCGGTCAAGTTCGTTAATGGGCAAAATCTGACCAAGAGGTGGAAATCGGGATGGGTTTTGTGAAAATCGAAAAAAACCCATAACTTATTAATTATGATATATATCAAATCAGTTTAACGTTTTTATTACTTCTAGGAAAAGTGTAAAAAATTATGTATCACAGATTTTTGTTAAAATTAAAAATGGCCTCAAGGGGCGAAAAAAATACGGTTTGTAGTAAGAAAAAAAATTCATAACTTCGTCAATTCTTAATATATCACATTTAATTAAACTTGTAATAAATCTTCATAATATTATCTACAACTTTTATATTGACAAGTTTTTCATAGGACCAATTCTTACTGCAAGAAAAAAATTAAAAGATAAATGGAGGGGGTATGAAGAAGAAAAAAATTCATTACTTCGCAATTCACTTGATATCCAATCCGCTTAATATATTATACATCTTCTGAATATTATCTAGAACTTTCTTATTGGCAAGTGTCTGATAGGATCAACTCTTATAGCAATAATAAAAAATAAAGAAAAAAGATTCACGAAAAAATTATCGTATTAAGGGTATACTCAAATGAAAACGGCTTATTTTCTGACTCATTTTGAAATTCATTTTCGCTCTCAAACGCATCCAATTGGCAGGTTCTCTTATTCAGAAACTATATAATGTGCTGTTTTGGTCGATTGTTTTATAAAGGCAGAATAAATTTTTAAAAATGCTGTCAAATTGGGCATTTTGAGCCGAATTTCCCGAAGCGATAGTGCTGGAAAGGAAAAAAAATGGTCGTACTGAGAAAATATTTGTTTGTAAATCAAGTTCTAATTAATCGAACGAAAAGTGAAAACACAGGTCGCTTACAAATTAAAAAAAAAAAATCACCTCATCTAGTTTGATGTTTTTACTGTCAAAAATTAGTCTGAAAATGTGTCAGAAAATTTCGAGTTGTTGAGCATGGAAAAATATTTTTTTGACTACCGCCTTAATATGATTCAGATAAAACCAGCTCTTATAGAAAAATGAAAATAAAAACTTAGATTTTCGAGTATCATTTGGCTTAATATAGTAATATTTAACTAATGTATTAAATTTTTTTATTGTTCTTTCAATTTAAGTGATAACGTTTATTTCAATACAGCCTCGACCAAATCAACTTACACATGTTTTCATATCAAAAGAGTTATATTACTTAAATTGTTTTATTTCATTCAGTTTATATTTATTACATACCAAAATTCCATTTTACGTTCAAAGTCAGGTAGAAAATTTAAGAGAAATAAAAATGTGAAAAAAAAGTTTCAATTTATACTGTAAAATTCATATTTCCCTTGGTCTAGACAAATTGATTGATGATTTCCAGACTAGAGAATTTCCTCACATTTTTCATTTTCGATTTTTAAGCTAAGAAAGCTTTGAATATTTTATATTCGTTACAGATTTTCGGGATTTATAGGAGACTTTTGCGTAAACAATTCTTTCTTATTTAAATGTACTTTAATAAAAGTAAAACAAATAAAGTATTTGTAACATATATAAAAACATTTTTTATTTCAATTTTATTAAAAGTTTAGGAATATAGAATTATATTTTAACACATTGGGAAAGAAATCGTCTATTTATTAAACCTCTATCTACTGTCTGTACCACTTGTAATAAGTACCACCCACTTTAAAATTTCCTCCCATAGTGAATATTACTAATATTCTAATGGTACTTTGCAGAAACACTCTTTTAACTCCACTTTATCCGGGTACATGGCAGCAGTAGTTCTGGTTTGTCATTTTAGCGAGGAAGGAGGCCATCTTTGACACAGACGATGAGTTTTGTGCCGGCATTTTGTACAGATTGTTACGCTCGTCTTTTTATTGCTGCAAACACAGTAAAGGATACAACATAAGTGTTGGATTTTTTTATGCGTTCATTATAATTAGAATACAGTTTGACTAGCTATTTCAGGTGAACAGTGTATGTATTTGATTTAACAGTTGAATTACTCGGTGGTACTTATAAATACCGTCAGTACACTGGGTGTTGGAGAAAAACTTCTTGTTTACTTTTCGTCTGTGTAGTTATCCATCGTTTTCATCTGCTTTAAAATGCAATTACTAAAATGTAGTGTAGTAATGATTTCCCTGGTATTTATTTTCTGTTTTATTGTTATTTTTTATAGGAAATTGAAAAAGTTGTGGGACTGGCTCATTTTTTGCTACGCTAGAAATGGCATATGTAAATCCATATGTGGAGATGCGAGAGAACATGTTGTCCCTGGAATATAGAGGTCGCATAATTAAAGGACTGCTAACAAGTTCGAAACGTAAAAAAATTGTTTTTTTAAACACTTTCTGGGGCAAAGCATTTTCAATGATAAAGTGTTCAAATAAATGATTGGCATCGGAATTCGCCAAAAGATTTATCTGTACATGTGCAAAAGGGCCTGTATTTCAAATTACTTCTTAAAACGAAAATATTTTCTGGTGCCATTTGGAATACATTGTGGGTTTTTTGCTACCATATTTTAGTCATAGTGTACTGAAGGTACTTTAAAGAACCACTTTATTTAATACCTCTAATTAATGAAATTGCTCATGGGTGAGTATTTTTTTTTATGTTTATCATTTAATTTTCATTGTAGTAACTGAAATAAAATATTACATGAAAAAAAAATGCAGTAGATCATAATTCAGTAGACAAAGGGCTAAATAACCCTACATCAAAATAAAATACGAATATCTCACAGGAAATTTTTAAGAAAGAAAAAAGTCTTAACTCCCTAGTTTCAGTGCTGCCCACTTTGTGCATTCCTTTCTACCCCTGTATGTCTTGAAAAAACCGTCACAGGCAAGTTCAGACAGCCCCATCTATGGGTAGTTTAGATAACTTATGAAGGTTTTGATATCTAATCAAGATCTTCTGCTTCCACCATGTGATTTTTTATAATTTTTCAAATTTCCCCATACCTTAAAATAGCGACACTTCGACTTAGTCTAAATTTTGCGTTTACCATCACTTGAGAAACATGAAGACTGACATTTTTTACGATTTAGCGTTAGAAGTGTTATATGTAAACATAATCAAAAAAAGTATTGCTAAAGTTCCAAATGCGTACTGCAATGAGTGGAACAATAGCAATCAAATAAAAATAAACAAGAAAATATTACATTTCTACACATTCGTATTAATCAGAGGTGAAATAATTTAAAACAATTTAAAATGGAAAATTGATCCAATATGTGCTTTTTGTATACAAAAAGTTTATTTATTGATTCATTGAACACATACACTTGTGTGCTTGCATCGGAGCCCCATTTATAAGTCATCGTCATAATAACTAAAAACAATCTAAAATGGAAAATTACTCCAATAGGTGGGGCATTCTCACAATCTTTTGACTTTTGGAGAAAAAAATCTGGCGAAATTAAACTTGCTAAAATAACATTTTAATCTCATAGACGAATGCCTTAATGATTCAAAATAAAGAAAAAATGGTCAGCAGCGAAAAATGTTTTATTTAACTGAGATTTAAGTTAAACTTGCAAGTTTAATTTTCCTTACAGTTTTACCACTATAACTTTTTATTTTCTTCTAAAATTTTACTTATAATGAATTTGCATAGTACCCACAGGACATTCAAATAAGAAATAATAACAATGTAGTACTTTTACTACTGAATTTTTGAATAACATTGTCTTAAAGGGGTGTTAAAGAAGGGACGGTAAGGTAAAAAAATGGGATGGTATTTGAAAAAAGGGACGAAATGGTAAAAAAAGGGACGGTAAGGATGGAACGGTAAGGAAAATTACCACCTATTTTTTGGAAAACCATGTTAAGACTAAGTGATAGCCACAATGTTCATTGATTTTTAGAAACAGTTGTTAACATTGGATTAATTTTTTTTTTTTTTTTTTTTTTTTTTTTTGTAATTTACTTTGAAAAGTGCAGGGGTACCTTGGGGACGACGAGACTACCAATAAAGCTACGATGCTTGAAATTGATATTTTATGCTGATTTAAATTCTACAGTAAATTTCCTCCCAAAGAATTTTATACACTATTTCTCTAGCATACTTCTGCATGAGAAAAAACTTGAAAAAAATTCTGTGGCTGGATCTAAAATTATTTTCTGTATAATTTTAGAAGAGGGATGGTAAGGAATCTAAAACCCAGGGACAGGGTTTAAAAAATAATAACAACCCTAAAAATGTGTGCAGGTTAATTTTTAGCTACACATTTATATAAAACAATAGTTCCAGTTTCAGAAAAAAATTACACTGAATTATTTTTATTGAAACAATTTTATACAGACAGTTCCAAACTTAAAAATCAGCATCAGGGACACGGGGCGGTAGATGAGTTTTCCTGGTATTTGGACCCCCATCATCGTCCAAAACTTATTTATCTCATTAATATTGTTATGCAATCATGCAATGGGATGTTTTCTAGTATATGAAATAAAAAAATACAAAAAAGTGCATTAAACAAAAAATTACTATTCAGGGACATGAACGTCAAAAGATTGTGAGAATGCCCCAGGTGCTTTGTGTATACAAAATGTTTATTTATTCATTGAACACATACACTTGTGTGCTTGCATCGGGTCTCCACTTATAAATCATCGTTATATACAAGGACGAGAAGGCACAAGGAAATTTACAACACTAGAGAATTACATCAGGGAGCTCCACAAAAAGTCTGCAATGGAGCCAGTGGGAGTTAAACCCGCAGCCTACCTACGCCTTCAAGTGATTAGCTGTGTGATGCCTTAACCACTCAGCCACGTTATCCCCTGTAAATATACTCTGAAGTTACAGAAACAGAATAAATAATGAAGGTGTTGATATCTAATAAAGACCTGCTGCTTTCACCAAGTGCTTTTTATAACTTTACAAAATTCGTCGAACACTAAACAAGAGACATTCCAACTTTGCCTAAATTTCGCGTTTATCATCACTTGAAAAACATGACTACTTACAATTTTTCTTGATTTAGCATTAGTATAAGGGTTGTTCAATAAAGAATTATCATAATTTTTCGATTACTTTACTTACATACTTTATTGCACACACATTTATTTTTATGTTCTGGTGTTATCTTAATATGTAATGAATACGTGTTAATTTTTTTAAAATTAATTTCTAGTCGTACGTCAGTGGTAGTTTTGAAAATCCAGACACTTTCAGTTTCGCCTACGGAATCAATGGATGCAACACGCAATGTGCTGATATGCTCTTACTTGCTGGAAATTTTTCTTTTACCTGAAGAAATAGGGTTGCCAGTTTGGCATCTCTTTTTATTTCGGAATTTTAATTTCAGAAATTAAACTTCAGAAGAAGAATTTTACTTTAAGGTGGCTGGTCACTCAGCTTCCGATTTCCCCTCACTAATGTAAAGTCTATAGGCATTTGATGCATTCGTATATTTAAAATATCTCCTCGGGAAATTAACAATTTTAAATTCTATTTTTTGTGTACACTTCCTAAAAGATGTTCTCAAAATATTTCTAAAGTATAGACTTCATTTATTATGATGTGTTAAAATCTTACTCACATTTCGCCGCATTTTAACACATAAAAAAAGAGACATCCTTTAAGAAGCGAGAACAAGAACAGCTGGCTAAATCCGTCTGTCTTTAACTTAAAGGATACGAAGCAGCTGCAGACCTATGTGGATGAAGCAATGGAGTCGTATGAGTCAAGTGCTGACGAAGAAAATACAGTTTTCGAGGAATTTTTACCTAATTGATTTTACATTGTTTTTTACTCATGTGTTTTTTAAACTTGTGTTTATGTAGTATTTGTACCTCATTTTAAACTTTGTATTTTTTAACAGTTATTACTTTATAACTCCACAGTTTTTAATTATAATACGCTTGCCTTTTAACTATGGAATTTTGAATCTTTTAAATGGTTTTAATTATACATCTTACTGTTTTCATTAATTTTTTTTTGGTTTTTCTCATCTTTTTGTTATTCTTTTCGTACTCAAATATTTGGGTACTTTATGTTTTTCCATTTTGACTTTGTCTTGGCGCAACATGTTCCTATAGGGACTTTGCGCCATAAAACCCCATACAACCAACCAACCAACCTTTAAGAAGAGTACACAGGAAAAAGATGTTAAAAATAAGAATTTCCCGAGAAGATATTTTAAATATACGAATGCACCAAAAGTCCATAGACTTAACATTACGGAGGAGAATTTGAAAGCTGTGTGACCAGTCCCCTTAAGTAATCGCGAAAGGTTCGCCATTGAATAAATCAAAAAATACTAATTTAATTTCAGGTGTGGATTCGCACTTTGTTTAATAAAAATGGAGGCCAAACTCCGAACACTGTGTAGAAATCGTCCGTCGAAGCGTATGCTATAGGAAACTCACGGAGAGTCTATTATTCCCTCTAGCACATTTAGAATATCGCTTGAAATGTTTAACCCTTTCACGGGCAAAGAACGTTTATTCGTAAAATGCTAAAATAATTGAATCATACCAGAATTTAAAAACTAATTTATTTGAAAATAGGTAAAGGCTTCTTTTCACGTATTTAATAAAATTAAACTTTAGAGCCCTGAATTCTGTTGTCAACGTGGCATTTCGCAATTAAAATTATGTGGAATATATTTTACCCCACCGTCCTTCAAGGGCTTAAGGAAGAAAAAGACAATCATCTTCAAAGGAAGATGGAACCAGAATTTCTGTAACAGTGCTTACAGAACTCAACATTAATACCTTCTCTATTATTGTCGGATAATATCGTTAGATATGAGAACTGTTAGAGATAATGCAGTTATGATTGTGTGCAACCCAAACGTTGGTAACAGAAAAGTGAACATGCAACATATTTGTGGAAGGTGAGTTTCGAAATTCTTCATAACCAAACAACACGACGTTCGCGTGGAAGTTTATTCGAAATTGAAGATGATGCTACGGGAAGATTAAATGTTTTCCCTAATGTGAAGAAACGTCTTCGTGGAAATTATTTTTCATCATTAGAAAAGTGGTGTAGAGGGCGAAGTCGACATTTAGGGACATATTTTTTTTAAAGTGATTTCCAGTATGTCTTTGAAGTGTGAAAGATGTGGGAGAAGTACATTGCATTGAATAGGAACTTTAAATTTATTAGAACCATTAAAATTTAGACCACGAGGAAGGATATGTTGATATAAAAATATTATGATCATTCTTTATTGAATTGCGCTCGATATTAGAAGTGTTTTATATATAAACATTATCAAAAAATATTACTAATGTTCCAACGCATACTGGAATGTGCGGTACCATTACAAACAAATAAAAATAAACATGAAAATATTAATTTTCTATATATTCGTATTATTTTGAGTTAGAGGTCACATAACTAAACACAACCTAAAATGGAAAATTCTACTAGTAGATGCTTTCTGTATACTTAGGATTAAATATATTCTGAAGTTTCAGAAACAACAATCTGATTTTTAAGAAACAACTTTTTTTTAACCGAATTTAACCTCCACACAGCAGCGAGTTGATATATTCGTTCACTTTTTTGCTTTATTCTCTGGACGTTTACAACAAAACCACACAAAAGGTTTCATTATACTTGGAATACTGTCTTATTTTATTATATCAATGCATTTTTTTTAAATAGGGGTCTCTACATATTAAAAACTGCTTAAAATTCGATTTTTCAAATGGTAGAAGCCACTTTTGATATTTTAACCCTTTAAGACCGGAATCGTTTTGATGGAAATGGTATGCAGTGGTGGTTTCCCTTTATTAATAGGAACATATCTGATTGAAAAAGATATTTTAAAAAATATCAGATGTCAAGCTATGCCAAGAGAGGATCAACGCTATTATGTGGGTGCACGCTCGATTTCAAATCGCACAAAAGGGAGGATTTTTTATTCTTTTCTTTGGGATCACCCACGCAACCGTGTTGGTCAGGTCTTAAAGGGTTTAGTTCTATGGATGAAATCAGCACGGATGTGTATATAGTTTACTTGCGTTTGTTAAACATATATAAAGCCATAAAAGAAAAAAATTTTTAAGGGTATATCCAAACATTTAGAGTAATTAAATTGGGCTCTCAAATAATAAACTTCCAGTATCACACCTGTAAATTTCTAGAGATGTTTAATATGTAAAATAAAGAAAAAAATGCTGCTTACCAGTAGCTAACAACTATGTAAGCAACGTCAAAGAGTTATCTATTTGGAATGAACTTCAAGCCCAGCCTATTAATGAAATGGCTTGCAATCAATTGGACCGATTGGGAGAAAGTATAGTTGTGTATACCTATTGGGAAATAATATGACTACTGAGGTTAATATAGCTCCTGGAAAAATTTTGAACAGAATGAAATAGTAATGAAGTAAAGTTACGCTAGAACAGCAACATTAAAAAATACAATTATATGAATTTACAAAATCAAGATTTTTTAAAAAGAGAAATAAAAATGATGCTAAGCGCTAGTTTAACATTTTCAGGGGCAAAGCAATTCTATTGTTAAAATGTTAAAATTAATTAATGATATCGGAATTTGAAAACAAATTTTTTTGTAAATAAGAAAAAGCTATATTTCATACACATAACAAACCTAATTTTTTAAACCCAAATTCTGAAGCCAATGTAGCACTTGGGAATTAAAATTAAGTGGTTTCATAAACATACCACCGCTCCTTAAGGGGTTAAAAGACGGTAATGCAAAAGCCAGAGGACTCTAAAAAACAAAGGTAAACGATATTCTGTAATGAATCGAATTTAAATAAAAAATGTCTAAGTACTAACTACTAGAAATTTAATATACATTTGGCAAAAGCAAGAAAAGAACACAAAATACATTTTAATCTCCAAAATCATCACATATAAAATGGAAATAGCCTTTCTACTGGAATGGTCGTCTTCTTTTTTCTCGTCTCCTTTTGATTTATTTGAAAAAATACTGCTTAGTGAGTCTTTTTCTTACTGAAATTGTACTGAACTCTGAAATTTTTAATACCAAACCTAATATTAAGATTATATTTTTTTTTTGTTCCGCAAATTTTACCTTAGTATAGTCATTTTCTTAAAAAGCTTAAGAATTGAAATGGTTTGAAAATTTGAAACTCGTAAATGTCTAATTGTCCACGAAATTTGAAACTCGTAAACGGCTAATTGTCCAGATCTAATAGTTTTAAAACAGATTCCAATGAGGGTAGAATTTTAAGAGTAACTCAAAAATTCCTTGGAATACAGAGCTGTAAATTCGAATTTGCATATTTGGAGATATTAGTAATAGATTTCTGTTTAAAAATTCACGGGTTAGTTGCCAAAATTCCTTTAAAAGTATAGTTTTTATTTTTAAATAAATTTACAATAAACATATTAATTGTACCCTACGAATTTTTTAATTAGAAGTTTTAAATATAGGTATCTAAAATATCACTGCATTCTGCAGAGTAATTTTGAGTTTAAAAATTGATACTTATAAAGCTAATGTTATTGCAGGTCGTTTTGCAACTATTAATACAGAATTTGACATTATAAATTCCAACCTTTATGCACTCAAACTTTCTAAATTATTTGACTGAATGACAATCTGCTGGGTACATTCATGTAAAATTAGCCAAAAAAGACAAATATGATGTCCGTATTATATTTTTATATTGAAAATTTTAGAGTTTGGTACAATTTCAGTATGAAACGACCATATTTATTATCATTTTCAATATTTTTTCATGTTTACAATAAATATGTGAATAATGTACTCGCAAAAATAGAATATTTGTGTATTTAACTACTCATGTCAATGAAACTTAATTCATATCTCTCTATTTTTTTATCATAACATAAGTAAAAAGTAATTAATATAAAAAGATAAGTGACCTCATCATTTCTTTTAATTACACAGATTACTGTTAACTTCAAACTAACTTTCTAGCACTTTAAAAGTTTATGAAAGGTTAAATGAAGGGACAGTAATTAATAATTACGACAAACTTCTGAACTTTTCTTGCTACTCTATTATCAGAAATGCAATCGTTAAAATAATGTTATGTTATTGAAAATTGATTTAAGGCATATTAAAACCCATTCACCGTCCGAGGTTTTTCCTGTATTTTTATAAGAACGCTTGTAAATTACAGGATATTTATTTTTTTAATCGCAGTTTAATGCTGTAATAGCTTTAATATCACTCCTTTCTATATATGGTTCAAAATAAGATTCTGTTTAAATTATATTGTCTACAGCCATTTTAATATGATATCTAGAAATGGAAAAATCCTGGCCAGCCGGTTAAAGGTTTAATCATAATCAGTCAGTATTCACCACCGTCCTATGTATATATATTTTAAATGGGGACGCTTATATCTACCCCCTGTATATCTGCCCCCATACGTCATTTTGACGTCACAGATAGAAGGGGGCACATATCCAGTGCTGCAGAATTTCACTGTCTTCGAAGGGTGTATATCCGACCCCTGTATATATGCCCCCATAGCAGATGGGGGCACATATCCAATACAGAGCATTTTATTTTCGTCGATAGCTGTATATCCACCCCCTGTATATTTGCCCCCATACGACGTCACAGCTGAAGGGGACACATATCCAGTCCTAGAGAATTTTCCTTTCGTCGAAGGGTGTATATCCAACCCCTGTATATATGCCGCCATACGTAATTTTGACGTCACAGCAGAAGGGGACACATATCAAGGGGGCAGATATCCAATGCTAGGACTTTTACTTTTGGAGAGAGATTTGGATATCCGACCCCTGTATATCTGCCCCAATACGTCATTTTGACGTCAGAGTAAAGGGGATACATATCAAGGGGTCAGATATCCAATGCTAAGGCTTTTACTTTTGGTGAGAGAGTTGGATATCCGACCCCTGTATATATGCACCCAAACGTCATGTTGATGTCACAGCTGAGGGGTCACATATTCGATGCTATAAGAATATTTTTAGGTTCGTCGACAGCTGATTATCCGACTCCTGTATATGTGTCCCCCCCCCCCTTTTTACGTGCATATTTTGATGTTGCTGTGAATTAGTATACGGCCTTGAAGAAATATGTAGGAAAGATTTAGTGTGTAATATAAAAAAATAATATCTCGCTTATTTTGCATACTCGGCTTTCAAGGACATACTATGCCGAAACAGGACCGTAGACAGAGACAGCCGGCCCCGTTAATAATTTGAATGCCACCACAAGTATGATAAAGAAATATCTGCTAAGACGAAAACTTAATTTATCAGTAAAGAATTCCGTTTTACACAATTTTTTTTACGTCTGAAGTGGTATAATTGCATGGTATTTTTTGGCAAGAACATGATTTTTCCCGTTTAAAGTGAGATTCCGTTACAGACAGGCTTTACTCTATTAGAAAATAAATTTGTGGGCAAGTTTTTTTCTAACGTCTATAAATTTGCTTACAATTATTATTATTATTATTATTATTTTTTTTTTTTTTTTTTTTTTTTTTTTTTTTTTTTTTACAGCATTACTGTTTATTATAACACTTTTCATCTAAAGATTTTAAATAGAAATATAAAATATTAAAATATAGGCAAACCATTTTCGATTTTCTTGTAGCAGCTCACTGTAGAAAGGATGTAAATCCCTTCTTTTCCCCTTCGGTAATCTATTATTTATATGATTAATCCAATTATCATGAAATTCAAATGTATTATTTGTGAGATACAGATATTTGTTGTTGTCAAATAAAAATTGCAAGCAATATAATTTTTTTTTTTTCGGAAACGTTATTGTGTTAGCTCTGCTTCTGAATAATAATAATAATCTATTATTATTATTATTATTTAAATAAAAAAAAATGTGATTCTTATATTGTTTATTTATGTGAGCTGGAACCATACTATTGTGAACAAACTATTGTAATGCAGCCAAGACCTTCTAGGGATAAATTTTGGTTAATGGTATAGGTTTCAAAGTCAAAGAATTTGAGATCTGAGTATCAGCACGCAAGTAAAGAAAAAAATCTTGATTATAATTCCGAAAAAAAAAAAAAAAAAAAAAAAAAGAGATTGCGTAATGCATCTTAAAATTTCATTCAGGAGGTTATACAGTTGTCAGGTTTTTTTCCAAAACATGTGTCATAATCTATGTTTTTATGCTTTAATTAATAAAACTATTATTAGTACTAAAAGATTAAATCACCAAATTAGTTATTTTATCAGTTAGTAATACCATTATGTATGTTGAAATTTTGTAATAATTATGTAAACCTATATTAAATACTGCAGATATTTATATTTATTAAAATTATTAATAACTTAATTTAATATAAAATTGTTAATACTATTTAAATTAATAGTTATTAAACAATAATTTCTCTAGTTAGAACATTACACATTTTACGTTTTGATTAATAAAATTATAATTAATATAATTACAGAAATAAATAAAACTTCACATAAGTAATTTCATCAGTTAACACAAATAACAAATCAAACAAATATCATGGCAAGAATTTTTGCATTTCAACTTATAAAAATTACTGTTAACACCATAAATCAAAACTTACACGCAGGTATATGCTTGCTAATCAAAGCAAATTATGAAAATGGGTGGAAACCATTAAATTATGCACACAAAGTAAATATGAGAATGACCAATTTTATATCTGAAGTTATATTTGAAATCCACAAAATAGCAGCATTAGATTTAAATATCTTTTTTAAATTGTATGATTTTTACGCCAGATAAGAACTTGCTTTTTACAAACTTATCATATTTAATTTTTTATAAACATAATCATTTAAGCTAAAACATGTATTTAAAGCATTTTTCGGTTATTCATTAAGGCAAAATATCCATAGAAACTTTACCACTTTATATTTCAATGCTTTTTTATACCGTTTTAAAAATCTTTAATTTTTAAACACGATTTGATCATTAATTTTAATTGTCTGATTAAAATCGTTGACATTCTTATTAAAAGTATTAAAATCAAATTTGGAGTTTATTTTTATTTTTTTAGTTGTACTGGTTGCTTTTCCAGTATGAAAAAATACTTTTTTTTCTATTTGAGGGTTTTTTTTTTTTTCAGATATAAAAAAATTAATCTAGTATGAAAGTATTATAAAAATATAAGTATTTTATAAATTAAAAATTTATTAAATTTAATAATATTTTAATACGAGTTTATATATATTTTTTTATTTATAATATTTTGTCTTTGAATGTTGCACTCTGAGTTAAATACAAAAAAAAATCTTTCAAATATTTTACATAATGAATACTTTTATCTTTCAAAGCATCCCGAAAAATCTGTGTTTTTTATTTTCATGAATTTATTTAATTTGTGTATATATAGTCGGTTTCCCCCACAAATTTCAAAAGGTAATATTTATGAACTCTTTATCGCCTTATTTAATTGCAAAGTTTCTGCTATTAAATAAGACAATTTTTAGATATTGAATTAGTGGTAATGCGTCGGCTCACGGTCTTCAGATTAACCCCTTAACTGTTGCATTAATTTACAGTTTAAAAATTCAAATTGCTTATTGGCACCTTTTTTTTTTTTTTTTTTTTTTTTTTTTTTTGAAAAAGAAATATTCGCATTATTTAATAGCAGGTGAAATGATACCATAATAAAACCAATTACACTGTTTTATAAAACTGGTGGGGATTAAACAAACTGAATAAAAGACACAGCCCGTGAATATCACGGGCGCGAGAATTAAGAGGTTAAAGACACCTTAGGAGCTACTACAAGCAAATGTGTAGAAATCTTATATATTTAGCAAAATTTTCTTCTCAAAATGTCTATAATGGACAGAACTTTAGCACATTAAGATTCATAGAAAGCATATTGTTTACATAAGTATTGTACTGATTGATGAGTTTAGACATTAAATTTTTACGTAATTAATGAAAATGTGCATCAACAAATTTTTCAGAAGGACATGTCTTAAAAAAATGGAACATATAAGTTAAAGTTTTTTTTTAAATTATTTTAATTAATTTGCCTTTTAAAGTTTTGTATGTAACGGTTTGCACAAAATAAAATCTAAAACTGAATACAGTAGAGCGCCGATTATCCGAACAAGCTGGGACCGACCCTGGTTCGGATAAGCAAAAGTTCGGATAAATGGACAGATAATTTAAGGAATGTTTCTGACTTTACTAAAACCTTCATACCTTATCTAAGCGTAAGTCTGGTAGCACAAGTTAGTGCTGGCACGTTTAATTATTTATTTATTTTTTATATGTTTACCATTAAATTTTTTTCTTTCCATATCATTTTCTCAACTCCAGAGATTATAATTTAAGCAAAAAAGCTTTTGATTGTTGCTTACTTAAACGAAGAAATTCCTTTCAATGCTGCCCTATTTCTAATTCTTCTTAAATACGTTAGTTGAATACGATCAACGTTCTTCTGCCGTTCGAGCCATTTCATAGCTGTTTCCAAATATTGAAATGCTTCATTATGTGATGGACCTTGGTTATTTCCAGAGCATTCGTTTTCATTGTCTACAATTTCTTTTTCATCATGAATCTCATCCACAATCTCATCATCTTTTAAAATCTGATATCCAGGGTTATGTACTACTTCACTATCTAACCACTCGTTAATTTCATTTTCTTCATACCTTCTTCCCATCTCCTTTATTGTTTTACATTCCTCATTTCCTGATCCACTATCAGCTTTTTCTTCATTTAAAATTTTATTTCAAGCCAATGGATAAGTGGGAGTTCGGTTACAAATTTTTTGGGGGAGAAATAGGCTGTTCGGATGACTGTAAGTTCGGTTAAAAACATTTTTGAGAGAAATAGGCTGTTCGGATAGTTGGAAGTTCGGTTGATTGGAGTTCCGATAATCGGCGCGCTTCTGTACATGAATTAAAATCAACAGATTATAACCATATATATATTATATATATATATATTGTTTCCCGTGAAAATTCACTAGACTATTTAAAAAAAGAGTTGTATATTGTAGAGATCATATTACCTTAAAATGAGTAGATTCATGTTTCAAAAAGATTGATATATATGTATATGTAATTTAAATATTTCTGATTATAAAAGAAAATTAAGCATTTTTTTGTTAGCAACAAAATCTTATTATCTTGAAATTTTAAGAGACTAGAGCTGTTTAATCACCAAAATATTGATTTTTCAAAAAATTATATATGAAAGAACATTGTAGTAGTTTGCTGCATTTTAAAACATTTTGCATAGAAATATTTCTAGTTTTACGTAAGTTATGACTAAAAAAATGCGTCCACCATTTTACTGCAAACAATGATTTAAAAGACACTTTTAAAGATATTTTTCTCAGAAAGATAAAAACCATTTTTTTTTATTAATTGCGCACAAAAGATGCATTTTAGATTAGTTAATATTTTTGCATGCAATCTTTAACAATTTAGATATTATATCTACAACTTAAGATTGGATTTTAATTTGTACATAATTTAGTAAAATTTCTATTTAAAAATTATTGTTGAAAATATTGTACTCATTAAGATTATCTGTTTTTGTGCCTAGAATTACAAACGAACTTTGGTTCAGTTTTAATATAATTCTTGCGTTGCAGGTTTTATAGCGAGAACATAGCCAATAGTATTTATTTAGATTTTTTTTTTATCTTGCTGAAATTTAGAACTGAACATTGGCACTATGCGACTCCTATATCATCCTTTACATTTCCCACTCTAAATGATTTTCGGGCTCAGGTTCTTTCCTAACGGAAGTGCTTGATTGAGTACTTGATTGATGAGTTTTCGGAGAATCCGGAAAGTACGGTTTTGATTATCGCTTTCTTTTCGGTATACATCATTAATTTTCCATTTCCTCACACTGGTTTGATGGAACGTTTATTGATCTATTGGTTATTGATCAGTAAAGGCTTAGCAAAGATTATAGCAAAAACCAAGGTTGCCAACAATTAATCTTTGATGTCTTTTAACTATCGCTCGGTTTTTATTGCGCATAGAAAAAGATAATATAATCTGGACAACATGGAGATTCAAAAAAGAGGTAAAAAGAGACATAGAGAGTTACAAGATAAATTGTCTGTAATCTAGCGCCGGTAATTCATATATATATATATATATAAATAATTCAGAGACATAAAACTCAAAAGAGAAGAAAAGTTAGACATTTTTTTTTTCCGAAAAAGGGCTACAAACTTTGTAATATTTTCTTAAAATAAAAAATCTTCATAAAAAAGACTAAATTCAGGGGATCACCACATTTTCAGAAGATATGCCTAAACAAATCCTAAAAAAAAAAAAAAAAAAAAAAAAAAAAAAAACTTATTTAAGATTATTTATTTCACTTAAATTATGATTTTGACATTTTTTAAACAATATTATTCTTCGTATTATTGTTGTTTATTAAGTTTATTTTAATTTAATGTCAAATCATTTAAATCTAAAAGTTAGGCGTATCTGAAGTTTTTTAAGGTTTTCATATAAAAATATATATCGGTAAATAAGTTATATTTTAATCAGAAAAAGAAAAGTTAAGAAGAAAAATTATTAAAAAGACAAAGATTTTATAGGGGAAATGAAGCTTGATTAACTTTGTCAAGTTAACTTAGGTTATTTTTTATGTAATAAAAGAAAATTTAGAAATAATTCCATTAAGAGAAAAAGTGCAAAATGCAATGAATTTTATATATATATATATAAATGAAATTACTTTGTTATTTTTTTCAAATTCTGGATTAATCTTTATAATAAATGTACAGTCGTAAAAAAAAATAAAAATAAAAATAAAAAATAAAAAATAAACAGCCCCCACAAATTAAGCAATAAATTATCATAGCAGAAAGTTGTTGGTGCTAAACTATCGGAAATAAAGTCTACTGTTAAATAATGTATATAAATTTTGCTTAGAGGGCTATATGTGTGTATATGAAAACAAACTCAATCTTTTTTTTTTTTTTTTTTTTTTTTTTTTTTTTTTAAGCAAGTCACAATTTTGACACCATAAATAAATTCTACACCACTTAATTAGTCTAAAAACGAATTTTCATGGAATTTGCACTATAGTTTCAGGGAAATTATTTATTTTAAAATGAGCATATTTGGAAGGCTGTATCAAAATTTTAAATTACACATAATACAAGAGTAATAATAATAATAATAATAATAACACACGTATACAAAAATGAAATTTTTAATATGAAAACCCAAAATTGGCATTATATTTGTAATAATTAAAAAACTGCCCTAGAATACCAAACACAAAGTCAATGTTAAATTCATTTTTAACACTTTCCAACAAAGTTGAAAAGTGTTTATGCATTCGGTTTGTCTGGTCGTCTGTCCGTCTGTACGCGCTCTAACTCCCGTAAATATACTCGGATCGTTCTGAAATTTTTGTATGTTAGTGACCTCTACCATGGCACGAAACCTATTTCAAGTGAAGTTTGTAGCATGTTTAGTTCATTTACAGGGACAGTCAAAAGTTTTCCATTACATTACGGCCTATAGGAAAAAATCGTTTAAAATGATTTTCAATGATGTTACATGCTTTCAAACATATTAAAATTGATATGCATTTATCACATGCACTAAAATATGCATTTCTCAGAATATGCGGTGCAAAGAATAATTATAATAATAATTTACAGGGCCACACAAAATATCTCCGTTACATAATGATATACGGGTGGAGGGAATTTTTTCCGGCATATTTTAATTATGTTAAATTATTTCATGTGTAATGAAATTGATATACGTCGCTGAAGTTTACTACTACTTATTTCATGTATAATAAGAAGTGTATAGCACTTACAGGGACGCAAAAAAGATTTCAGATACGATATTGTATCCGAAGTACTGTACGGTAGCAATGATTGCTGGAAATGCATTTTTAATTATGTTATGTGCTTTTATGTTTCACTATATTTATGCATTGTATATGGTGTGTATAAATGCTGTAATTCATATACAGGGCTACACAAAAGATTTCGTAATGGTTACTGAGTATGATTGTAAATTGCTTAAAGGTGTTCTTTAAATGGGTTATGCATTTTTACGCTGAACTGCATTTTGTTTACTAAGAAATGTTTGTAGAACATAGATAAAATTATATACAGGGTCACACGAAGAATTGGATACATGACCGTCTATAAATAATAATTTCTGGAAATGTGATTCCAGTAGTTTTAAGAGTGTTTTACTTTGAATTAAACTTTAGCTAAATAGTGGCGTGTAATAAAGGTACTAGGTTAACTATAGGGTTGTACAAAAGTATACAAGTATGTTTCCATCTATTAGTATAAATTGCTGAAAGAGAAATTTAAACCTGTATTCGTTTTCTTGCTAAACTAAATTTCCCCATTATATAGCATATATATCAACCTGCAAATCAAATACAGAGCTGTTCAAAAGAATTGGAATACATATTTGCAATGGATGGCAACTGCTGAAATCAGTTTTTCAAATGTTTTATGCGTTTTCTAAAATGTTTACTTAGTCCTCTTATATACCTTATTTCCCTAAATAATGAAGTTTTGTTAAAGCATTCAGGAAGTGTTGGAAAGTGTTTCATAATCTATGCTTAACGCATGATTTTTCTTACTTGTTATAGTTGTAAACAAAACTGCAATTCCTGTAGTTCCTTTTAATTTTAACTCGAAAACCACTTAATGAAATGAGCTGCAATTTTGGATTCGGATATTTGAAGCTTCTAATAAGCTTTTTCTCTTATTTTTTTCAAATGTTACATAGTATAATATTTTTTATCATATTTTAAAAAATATTTTATGTATTCCGTAATTAATATTCGAAAAAAATATATGTACCATAACGTATAAAATTAGATGGATTTGTAATTTTTTGTTGGTCTATTGCAGCAGGCTGCTATACTTAGTATTAACATTTATTTTTATTTACCTCTAAAATTGTTCAACTAAGTGAAAAAGACAAAATATTGAAAAATTTAATTTTTAATTTAAATTTTTATAATTTTCAGACAAGCACTCTATTAATTTAAAAATAAAATATCTATTATGTATTTAATTTTTAAAAAAACCTCATACAATTTATAATTAAAAAGTGGAAACTTTTTTTCATTTTTTTTTTCATGTTTCTTATAATCATTGGGGAATGATTTAAAAATGTAAAATCCCTGCCGGCCCGGCCTACAGGCAGAGGTAGATTTCGAAGTTAAGTATACTAATTTCACCAACAAAAACAAAATCATTATTAGATATAAATCCACTTTAACAGTTTTATCTGTCTGCTTTTGACGAGTTTTTATTTCCTTTTTATAAAATAGCTGGTTTTATCAGAATCATGTTAAGGCGATATTAAAAAAAATATTTTTCCATACTCAACAACTCGAAATTTTCTGGCACATTTTCAGATTCATTTTTTATTTAAAAAAATATGAAACATGCTGGCGTGATTTTTGAAAAGATTTATAAGCGACCTGTGTTTTTATTTTTCTTTCAATTAATTAAAACTTGATTAATAAACAATTATTTTCTCAGTAGGGCAATATTTTTCGTTTCTAACAATCGCTTCGGGAAATTCTGCTCAAAATGCCCACTTTGACATCCTTTTTTGAAATATTTTCTGCCTCTATCAAAAAATCGATCATTACTTTACATTATATGGTTTCTGAATAAGAGAATCTAGCAATTGGATGCGTTTGAGAGCAAAAATGAGTAAGAAAACAGACAGTTTGGATTTGAATGCACCCTTAATAAGATGATTTTTTTTCTTCAATCGCTATGCATTTTTAATTTGTTTTTGCTGTAAGAATTGTCCCTATCAAAAACTTCTCTATATAAATATTGAAGACAATATTAAGAAGATATATGATAAATTCATGGAGATTTTATATCTTGTGAATTGACGGAGTTATTAAAATTTTTCTTCTTCAACCCCGCTTTTATGTTTTCGTTTTTAATATTTTTTTCGGTACGAATTGGTCCTATTAAAAACTTGTGAATATAAAAGTTGTAGATAATATTAAGGAGATGTATAATAAAATTATTGGATTTGATATCTTGAGAATTGACGAAGTAAGGAATTTTTTTCTCCCAAAAACCCTATTTTTTGCGCTCCTTGAGCCTATTTTAAATTTTATCAAAAATCTGTGATGCATGAATTTTTGGCGCTATTTTTAGAAGTAATAAAAACTTTAAACTGATTTGATATGTACAAAAATTAAGAAGTAATGGGGTTTTTTCGGTTTTCACAAAACCCCTCCCTATTTCCATCCCCTTTGTCCGCTTTTGCCCATTAACGAACTTGAGCGAGATTTTATGTCCCTTGATTTTATGTATCAGTTTGAAAGAGATTTGTGCAGAATTGCGGAAGTTATCGTGTCCAGAAGAAAGTGATAACACAATTGCTTCGGGAAATTCCGTTCAAAATGCCAATTTTGACATCATTTTTTGAAATATATTCTGCCTCTATCAAAAAATCGATCATTACTTTACATTATATAGTTTCTGAATAAGAGAATCTAGCAATTGGATGCGTTTGAGAGCAAAAATGAATTTAAAAATGAGTAACAAAATAAGCAGTTTGGATTTGAGTGCATCCTTAATGCAATGATTTTTCCAACACAATCCGCTTCCGGAAATTCGGTTCAAAATGCCCACTTTAACAGCATTTTTTTAAATATATTCTGCCTCTATCAAAAAATCGACCATTTCGGTACATTATATTGTTTCTGAGTAAGAAAACGTAACAATTGGAAGCCTTTGAGAGCAAAAATGAATTGTAAAATGAGTCAGAAAATAAGCAGTTTGGATTTGAATACACCCTTACTTAGATGATTTTTTTCTTCAACCGCTATGTATTTTTAATTTTTTTTTGCTGTAAGAATTGGTCCTATCCAAAACTTGTCTATACAGATGTTGTAGACAATATTAAGAAGATATATTATAAATTCATGGGGATTTTATATCTTTTGAATTGACGGAGTTATGGATTTTTTACTTCTTCAAACCCCCTTTTTGTTTTCGTTTTTAATTTTTTTTTTTTTTGCGTTACGAATTGGTCCTATCAAAAACTTGTGAATATAAAAGTTGTAGATAATATTAAGGAGATTTATAATAAAATTAATTGGAATTGATATCTTAAGAATTGACGAAGTTATGAATTTTTTTCTCCCAAAAACCCTATTTTTTGCGCCCCTTGAGCCCATTTTTAACTTTATCAAAAATCTGTGATACATAAAATTTTGGCCCTATTTTTAGAAGTAATAAAAACTTTAAACTGATTTGATATGTATAAAAATTAAGAAGTTATGGGGGGGGGGTTCGGTTTTCGCAAAACCCCTGCCTATTTCCATCCCCTTGGTCCGATTTTGCCCATTAACGAACTTGACCGAGATTTTATACCCCTTGATTTTATGTATCAGTTTGGAAGAGATTGGTGCAGAATTACGAAAGTTATCGTGTCCAGAAGAAAGTGATATATATATATATATATATATATATATATATATATATATAAGTTTTTTACTGAGGGTGGTTTTGGGTTCTAGGTGTCATGATCGGTGTATATCTGCAAAAATTTTCAGAAATTCCAACATGGGAACGATCCCAATAGGTAGTATTTCATACGAAATCTACCTAATATGATTGTGTATACACGTGGTGTTGCAACCAGAGCTGTAGAGTCGGTGCGAAAAATGGACGCCTTCGACTCCGGGATATTTTATGGACTCCGACTCCGATTCCTATTCCGACTCCGGGATGACTGCACTAGTACTCGGGCTGGGGTACTAATGTTGCCTGTTGATTTAAATAATGATAGAATATAAGAAAAATAAAGCTCAAATCTCACTATTTCGGCATTGATTATCTTTTTTAGAGGCCTGCACGGGTCGTAATTTCCGAGCCTGGCCCGGTTCATTTATATTTTCACAGTTCATGACCCGGCTCGTACAAAATCAGTGAAATCAGGCCCGGCGGGGCCGTGGAAAAATCAATTAAATGACTCAATTTCTACAAAAAAATCTAGGTTTTTCTAAACACACAATTAAAATTCTTTTAAAGAATCTGAATGCATACTGCATGCATATTTATGGGATAATTTTACAGTATATTTTAAAATTAGTATGTATTCGCAAGACAGAGAATACAGAATAGCAACATTAATGATTACTTATAGAGTATTAGATGTTTCAACATTTAAATAAGGATTCATTAAAAAAAATAATGTAGTTCAGAATAAATGGAAAAATGGTGGGTTAAAAACATGATAACTTTTGAATCTGTATAACAAAAAGCAGATTTCTAAAAATATTTCTTTGTCATTTAATAAGGCTTTTCTCAAATACCAAAGGAGCTTTTTTCTGATACATTTCTGAATTCATTTCTTTTCTGAAACGCATAAGATTGGTGCCGGTGTTCTTATTCAGAAACTTTACGTTATTACGTTATCCATTTTTTTGATAAAGGCAACATATCTTTGAGAAAATACTGTCAAAATTAAAGTTTTTAATCAAATTTTCAGAAGCGATAGCACGGGAAAGGATAAAAACCTGCAGTCTCGTGACAAGAATCTCTTATATTTTATTAATTTATTTTAAAAAAATGGAAAACGCTGTTCGATTCCGAATCTCTTCAATAGTCATTAAAATAATATTTTAACAGTCATTAATGGTCAATTACCATAAATTGTCTAATTTCTACTTACACGGCCTGTTTGAAAAATTCCCTTCATTTTCCGGGTTTTGGGTCCTTCCAGACCTTTGTACCTCTGGTTCTATCCGCAAACCCCAAAAATATGAGGGAAGTACTTATTTATATACTACTAGGGGGCTCCGCCCCCTACGAGCTACGCTCGCCAACCCCCGTTCAGGCACACCAAAATCCAAAAAGCACGCTAATTTGATCGGCTTTAAAAATATTGAATTAAAATTTAAAAAAAAAACAGTAGCGATCTCACTGTAAACAGGTTTCCATTCGTTTTCCTTGGATTGGGACTTTTAAGACCAAATCTGCTGCTGTTAAGAGACACAATGGCTGTTTTCGTATTTAATTAAAAAAATTAGTTAAACATTGGAAAATAAGCTAATGTAAAATGAATTAAGTAAACAGTGTCATTGTCTCCCGGTATTTTTTAACTGCGCTATAAGATAGTTCTTTTAAATAATTCATTTTAAATGTATCATTTCAAATCTGACGTAATTTACACCAAAGTTTTATTTCTCTTATTAATATTCACGTGAAAATACTTTTGTTGTTAGAAGGAAATATTATTTGCGCTGTCTTCGAATTCACGATAATAGTTGAAAAGATTATCTCAAAATATCTCACGCAAATATATTTTTCAATTTAAACTGTTTTGCCATATTTTTGGGGCATTTTAAATATGACGTAATTTCCTCCATTTACAAGTTTCAATGCATAATAATGATTTTTTTATTTTAAGATTTTGTTTCTCAAATTCAAGTGTAAATATGGTTCTTATGACGTAATTTTCCTTCTATTAACATGTAATCATTTAATTCTAATTTTAAAGTTTTTTTTCTGTTTGTAATAGTCACGTGTAAATAAATTTTTAGTATGAAGTAAACATTATTGTTTGCGCTTTTTATACAATTGGCAACAGTTTAAATTAATAACATTTTCTAAATTTTGTAAAAAATATCTCTCGAAATGCTGAAAATTTGAATTTAAAATAGAAATAAAACCTCAAAAAATGGGTCTAATAAGAAAAATAAATGCAATATGCACACCGGGAACTTATAACGTATAAAATGATCTAAAAATGATTAAATTCTCATGTATAGCTTTTGCTCCAATAAAACATTTTTAATAGGACGATTTTGTACCACTTTAGCATTAAATATCTTAAAATAATTCTTCGATTTGAAACTGTCTGCATCAGCGTGTTTATCAAACATTTCTCTATAATACCGCCGATTTTCCTATTTTTGTATGCAACAGTTTTTTTAATATTAACGATGAAAGGCCATGCTTAAGCATTCAAATTGGATGCCGACCTACCCGGAATATCTACGCAGATTTTCATTGGTCCATTTCCAAATCAAAACTTTTTTTTATATATATAGAAGGAAATGTAAAATATCTACTACAGTTATGAAATAAACAGTTTTCATCTACTCTGTATATGGGCAATACCTACCTACCGTTGTATCTACTTTGTACACTGCAGTAAATCGGTCATCTGTAACTTGAGTAGCCTTATATAGTCCACAAATAACAATAACAATTCATTTTATAGATTTCAAATTGCATATAATTAGTTTAATTAGGATTTTGTTCATCTGACGAAACTCTATTCGTCTCGCTCATCTGTCTGTCCGTCTGTCTGTCTGTCCGTCACAGAGCCCGTTCTCAGAAACTATACATGTTGGAGACATGAAATTTTGGGTACTTATAGCTAAACACCTCACATCATACGACAAAGCATAAAATTTTGAAAATGTCGTACGTTTATCCCTTTGAGGTCCCACATGTGTATTTTAAACAATTCTTTCTAAGTGAGCCCTTAATTATGTTGGAGGCGTGAAATTTTGCATACTTATAGCTCAACAACTCAGATCACACGTCAAATAATAAATTTTGAAAAAGTTTTATGTTTAACCCTTTCAACTCCAGCTTGTGTATTTTAAGCAATTCTTTCTAATTGAGACCCTAATTAAATTGGAGATTTGAAATTTTGCATACTTATTGCAGAACACCTGAGGCCAGGCGACATATCATGAAATCTTGAAAAAGTCTTACGTTTAACCCTTTGAGCTACCACATATGTATTTTAAGCAATTCTTTCTAAGAGAGCCCCTAATTAAGTTGGAGACATGAATTTTTGCATACGTATAGCTGAATGCCTCAGACCACACGGCAAATCATAAAATTTTCAAAAAGTCTTATGTTATTTACTCCTCCGGGACTTGGGTATTTTAAGCAATTTTTCTAACCTCCGCTCTTTTCACCCGGGGAGTACTTTTCCAACTTTTGCCGACACCCCTTTGACCATTCTTTCATATTATGCACCATAGATTTACATATTTTAGTCCCACTTTTTACCGCCAGGGCGCCTTCTTATCTCGGGTGCTATCGGCCCAATCCCCTTGACTAATATATCTGCGGATAGTATGTAAAACGTATTTTCGTTCGGATAGAGGTTTGTTTAGAATCAAGTGCGCCCTCTGGTTGTGAAATGTGGAACTAACAGATTTTTCAAAAGCATAAAGTGTTTTGAAAGGAATATTAAACGAAACCCTCTGTACGATCTGTGATCACACTTACCCACTTGTTTCATTTTTAAGATGTCTAACAAAAAAATCTAGTGTCGGAGTCGGCTTGTTTTTTAGCGATTCCGACTCCGACTCTTTTTCTCAAAAATTGGTCCGACTTCGCAGCCCTGATTGCAACTCAATCATTTTGGGGAAGAGAATAAACCCTATTGGAGATTTCGGACTGCCATCGGCCCGTCCCGAAGGAAAAACTTCAGCTCATTTTCCATTTTATGCTTTTGTAACAGTTTTAGTTTGATTAAACCTTGGCAATTGTAACCAAGAGTTGAAGTCCTTCTAATATACGGCTTTATCTTTCGGGTGCTTTATTTTACGTTGATTTATTTTCCAGAGTTTTATATTCGGGTTGTTTATTTAATTGTGCTTCTTTTTTTGCGGTGTTACATAATTTAATAGTCAACTCTATGGAGCAATTTATTGTAAATATTCAGTCAAATATCGTAAAAATTCAGAAATTAATCGGCGTTAGAGTGAGCTAATTTTTAGTTGTTCTGTAAAAGCAGCTGAATGATAAGGGATTTTCCTCAAAATGTCATTTTTTATTAACTGACTTTTAGAAAAAAAGTTAGTATTTAGTGACTATCAACGGGTAGATTTGGAAAAAATACTTCGATTTTGATACTTCTTTTGACCGAATCTAGGAAAAAAAATGAACGGAAAAAACGTGACAGGAAAAAAAGTGACAGAAAAAACAAGAGCGGAAAAAAGGTGACAAGAAAAAAACGTGACCGGAAAAAACGTGACAAGGAAAAAAAGTGACCCGAAAAAACATGACACGGAATTTATAAATATTGAACTTATTCATAAACAATTACAAAAAACTAACTAAGTAACAAATGTCTGATATTTTCAATACAATGTTGCATCTTATAAATTTGTTTTCATAAGTCACTTTACCATTATGCATTGGGAAATCAACAGAGATTTGCTTACTAGGGCGTTCTGAAATAAATATTTTGTTAAAAAAAATAGATCCCCCCCCCCTTCCCTGTGCTCTTTCTTTTTATAATTGTTGCTTGCAACTTTTTTTTAAGTCTTCCCACCCTTGAAGAACAGTTTTGTGAGCAAATTTTATTAAAATTAAACCTATTTCTTTTAATAAAACGATTATTTTTAATTTTATGTGATAATGTTATTAATACCTTAATAAATAATTTTTTAACTGACAAAACTAAGCTTTTTTGCATTTGTTTTTTATTATTTTCTTTTAATTACCTTTTTCCTCCATCTTTCCCAGAAAGTAGGTTTAATAATTTTTTTTATCTTAGTTTTATTATTAATTATATTAATAGTTTTAAATCTCAGTAACTTTAAATATAAAATAAAAAAGCAGATAAAGGATAAATTTCAGCTTATAGCTAATATTAAATATAATGATAAACTGAATATATAATTTGTATTGAGTTTATTTTAAAGTAGAAATTTGTAATTTATATTAACGTTAATAATTTAATAAATTAAGAATAAATTGAATTAAAAAATATATTTAATAAAACATTAATTTAATTTTTATATTAAAATTACTAACTATTTTAATAATTAATTAATAGCAATTATTCATCAATTAAAGTTTTTATTCAAAAGTTTTTATTATCCCCCCCACCCCCTCCCAAAAAATGAAAAATCAGTCAAAAATTTAAGTCTAAGTAATTGTTTTGTTGACTGATGGTATTATTATTAATTAATAATTATAATAATGTAATATTGTACAAAAATGTAAAATATTTTTTAATTGATGTTAGGTGATGTTATTGTCCAGATGTAGAATTAGATTTTTATTTTTTTTAGCACAGTTATAGTTTGCAATATAAAAAAAAAAACTAGATATTATTAATTAATTATATTTAAATAGCAAGAAAATATTATAAACTAAATAATAAATAAATAAACAACATATTTATCCTCAGAATCATTATCATTTTTATATAATCTAATGACATTATAGTAAACGAAAATTTAAAAAAAAATTATATTTGCATTACCCTGTAATTATTATATAGCTCATGTAATATTTTTTAAACAAGTAATTGATAAATTAATTATATAAACAATTAATAATTGAAATAATTTTGATTTGTTACTAATAAATACGCCAATAAAAACAATTTAATTTTTGAGATTTTGTTATTAACAATATAGCTGCTTCCAACAACAACTGCAAGGGACCGAAATGGCTAGGAATCGAAATGGCATCAGGACCAAAACGGTGGGACTAAAATATCCTGTTTCCTAATTTACATATATCAAAAATCAAGTAGTGATGTAAATATGCATTTTCATATGCGAATATGCGGAACTTTTCTCAATATTTGCATTCTTAAACATCGACGGAAAATATTCGTATTCCCGTTCGCGATTGTCAAAAATCAAGTAGAGCTGTAAACAAGCATTCTAGTATGCAAATATTCCACTCCATTTTTCAAAATTCGCATTTGTAGATATTGACTTAAAATATTTGTATTATTTATAACGGTTCCATACCGAACAAAGTACAAGTAGCACCAAACGGTCCCGTTTTTTCAGTGTCCCGTTTTTTCCTTGTCCCCTTTTTTCCGATCACGTATTTTCCTTGTCACGTTTTTTCCGCTGTTGTTTATTTTGTCCCCTTTTTTCCTGTCACGTTTTTTCCGGTCACTTTTTTTTCCGGTTACCCTTTTGATCATGGTATAGGCTCTTTCTGGTGGTTATCCAAGAAGAACTAAAGCATCAATAAAAAATGAAATAAAAAAAAATTAATTAAAATTGACAATTTGTGGGCAATTCCTTATCATTCAGCTAGTCTAATCTAACTTACTATCCAATCTAATTTGCTATATCAAAAAATGGATGAAACAGAAAATTTCATTTTAAATTATTTTAGTACAAAATAAATTTTAGCACAAAGAAAGTAGTTATAAGGATATTATCAATTGGATATAGACAAACAAAGCTAGAAAATCCTACTTTTCATTTGTTAAAAAAATTTAGATACTATAAGCAAAAGAGCATGCCATATTCTTTATTGCTTCTCAGTTTCTTTGATAATTTATCTGTCTTAGTTAATATATATTTTTGAGAAAAATCTAGAATTAAGTTTAACAACCTTAAAGAAATTAAAACATGTGTATCTAAAATTGTAGGTTTAAGTGTATATTTAAATATACTTTTAATAAATTGCATTACTTTTTTATGATGAATTTAAATGGGCATTTTCAGATACTTTCATTCGTTATGGAATAAATAATACTAAAATTAATGAAAAAAAGTTTGAAATAAAAGAGACAACATGATATACGAGCGGCTATATTTTGAATGAGTACTGTTAATCGTTATTAAATCATATATTGTACCCTTTCATAATAATATAATGTTAAATTTGTTTGTTTGTTTCAGAGAAACGTAGTAAGATTTATTTCAATGTATGTAAATGAAATTATCAAATCACGTATATATAAATTTTATTTATTTCTTTATATTTTTATTTGACGACTTGTTAAACCATTTATTAAGTTTTCTACTAAAGGTCTTGAATTGGTAGCTCTAACTAACGCCGCCTATGATTAAAAATAAAGTGTCTACCATTTTCGGCACCTTGTGCCAGGCTATTACTTCTCTTGTGTTTGTGTTTCGATAAAATAAATTAATTCAGTAAAATTATTCGTTAAAAGAGATTTTGCAAAAATTAAGTAATAATTTATGAATTTTTGAATAGCCCGAACACAATTATATGTAGTTCGAACTACATATAATTAATAAATATATAATTATTAATATAAATAAAATTCACAAACCTATTTTACTAATTATTTTATTTTACTAAAAACGAGGATTCACGAAACTAACATTTTGCTTACATTTTATTTATTTTTATTTGAAACATTTTGTAAAATTCACCTATATTTATTGAGATAACTTAATTATAAACGTTAGTGTGTAATTCCCGAGGTTATCATATAAAAAAAGCATGGTAATAGAAATTTACAATCGAAATTTTGAACTTTTTTGTCTCTTTCAAAGGAAATGTGCCTGAAATTAGTATTCGTAAAACTCTGTATTATTTATTTTATATTATTTTTCTTATTTTGTTATGCGATGTAAGCATTATTCTAAGCCCTAAATTTTAAGGGACACATTTGATGAAATATTGCGTTTTTCTATCGTTCAAGTGAAAATATTCTCTAATTGTATATAAACCACAGTTTAGTTGCTCTTGTATATTCTTGTGAATTATAATGTATAATTTATAAAGATATAATAATGTTTTTTGTTTATAAAAATGAATATTTTTTAATGTTTTTTATATACTTTAAAAATTTAGTTTGAAACAAAATTTTAGGAACTTAACCACTAATTTAAAATTTAAAACAAATAATTACAATTTAAATATCTTATATAAAGTTTTTATTTTGAATAATATACATTTTGAAATTTAACAAAGAGTTTATAAATTTATATTCACTGCAAACCTATTTTAGCTCATATCTTTCCATATGTGTGTACGAATTGTTCAAACAATAAAAAAGTATTACATTAAAATTAATATTGTTATTTCTCTTTTGAAATTTCACTTTTATAATAGATATGCATGAAAAATTCACATAAAAATATTAAACCTGAAAATGCTTTAAGTAAATTTTGATGAAATTCAATGCTGTACACAGTTAAACTTACTCGAATTGAAACTAAATTCTTAAATTTTTAAATTTTGAATTTTTTATTACACTCATTTCAAGTATTTAGGATTTACAGTTATTAGTATTATTATTTATTATTTAATAAAGATTAAACATAATTCGGTATTTTTATGAAAGTATTCATTTTGACTACACTATTGAAGCTTTCTATTCCACTAACTCAAATCAATAACATATTCATCATGAAAAAATACAATTTGAATATCCATCAAGTACGCTTTGACACTTTGAAATGATAATTATTATTTTTCAAACAGCATATGATTTCTTCGGATTTCATTCGGGGGTAAAGGGGGGAGGGAGTGTATTCACCAAGAATGGAAGACAGATTCCGGAAACCACAAACAGGCATGCTAATGACATATACCAATAGACCACCCGCGTTAATCACCTTTACTGAAAAGGGGGTGAGGGTGCATACTTTTTAAACTTCTCGTAACTAAGCAACAAATTAAAGTAAACGGGTTATAAATGAGCCAGGAACTGTGTCAGAAAATTTCGAGAGCAGGTCATTTGAGAACCATCTTAAGAGGCTACTTCAGTCAAATGAAAAGACCCGTTCGCTAATTCTAATCCCATGGAAGAAATTTATAACGATATCTCGGTTACATTTCAATATTTTTAAATGATTTTTTTTGCATTGGATAGCTGAGATCGATCTGTATGCAGGCCGTTTTTTACTTGTTCGATTTTTATTACAGATTTTTTTTTTATGAGCATGCTTTCAGTTTCGAAACCGGTTCCGAAAATGAAAGCGTCCTCGTTAAAAATATCTGTAAACAAAATCGAAAAATTAAAAAACGGCCTTTGTACAGATCGATCTCAGCTATCCAATGCAAAAAAATCATTTAAAAATATTGAAATGTAACGGAGATATCGTTATAAATTTCTTCCATAGGATTAGCATTAGCGAACGAGTCTTTTCACTTGACTGAAGTAGCCTCTTAACATCAGTTTTAACTTTTTTTATTATTATTAATTTCAAGAAAATTAGCAACATAGCTCAATTGGCTTATGTCTCCAGAAACAATTATCTTTCGTTAAGTACATGTCGTAACACATGTTCTCAATATGGGAGGTAAAAAGGACCGATTCGTTAGTTCTAACGTGGCATTAGTCTTATTTCCAATTACTTATTTCGACAATTAATTCACTTAACGATGTTTTCATGAATTGAGAGTGACCGATGTGCTATGGGTTTAGGATTTTTTAAAGTTCACACGAGTGTCTCTTTTATATATGATTTCTTTACGCCTTCTAGCTATGGGGAGTTCTTTTCACTGTACGTGACACCTCCTAAAATAATTAGTCAGCCAAATGTGGAAGTCGTATTCGTGTATTTCTTTTTTGCAAACACTTATCAAGAACACACTTACATTTGTCAGCCTTTAAAGGAAGGAGTGACTTTTTGTTCAAGTTCAGATTTTATAGTTACTAAAGCTTCTTATAATTCTAATTTTAAAACGGAAAAAACAGTTTTCGAAGTGCCTGGCGCTAAAAATGGATGATTATTTTCCAATGGTTATGGATTTTTTTTTTATAGAATTAAAGGCAAGCCCAGTGCCGGTAGATGGAAACTAGCATGCAAAGATATTAAATGTCGGGGAAGTGTTGCTGAATCCAGAGGGGTAGAAAAAAATTGAAGAAAAATCCGCACACACATGCAAACCAGATTTACTTTATAAAGAAAAAATCAATCTTCGTGAGGATATTCTTCATAGATGTAAAACGGAGCTTACACCGAACAGCGAAATTTTCCGAGAAGAGTGTGCGAAAAGGCAAGTGAGTTAATTTTTACAAAAGTATAATAACATTTCAATTTATTTAAACCTGTGAAAACGAAAGCGAAAGGGACCAAGAAAAAAAAATATGTTTATTAAAAGTTTCCGTCTTAGCAAGTATAATTGTTTGTTTTCTTTCCGTCGAGACCAGGGCTTTACAAATTCGGTCGCCACTGCTCGAGCACACTTAAAATTTCAATAATACCGTAATAATTCTATTCTACTTAAAGTTTAATTGCTTTATTTTGTTTTGATTAATTTATGTATCTCGATATAATAATCATCCTTCTAAAAGAAAACAAAATAGTTATTATAAATAGTTAATTATTGAATACGATAATAAAAAATAATTTTGACTCATATTACCCATAATCTTTTTCATTGGTATATTTCGTGTTTATATGAAGAATTATTGTGTGATATATGTGATATATTATTATATGTGATGACTGTTCAGTGAGTTTGAATAAACATAATAAAATAATAGACGAATTCTAGTGTTTCACGTTTCTTGACAAATAAACTATTAATCTATATAAATAAATGCTGAACTATAAAACAAGCAACGCGTTTTGATGGAATAAATCCTTCTTCAGGCATGCATAATTACTACCAAGTGTTTGGACTAAAGTGGCACTTAATGCTTTTTAATTCTGGTGTGTTAAAATTTTCTGAAATTAAAATTTATAAACATTTTTAAGCGCAGTTTCATAACATTCGGCTTTTTAAAGATCTTCTGAAATTACAAGTAACTTTTATATGTCTTTTGAATAACAGAATAGACTGTATTTTCCATTTAACCTCTATAATAATTAATTATTTAATTACATTTAATGCTACTTAAATAGTAAGGAAATTATTCATTTGCGTCTAACACATGATCGATATAATCTTACTGAAATTCAGTTTTCTTTAAAACAATTTAAATATCACGTTTTTTCTTTCTATTTTTTTTATTGTCTAAATCCCCCCCCCCCCCCTTTCCGAAATCTTACTTTCCTCCCCTTTTCTTCCCTCTCATACACTACCCAAAGATTAAAATCATTAAATTTATAATTTATATCTGTAAAACTCTTTTGTTTGTTTCTTTATTGAAACGAAAAAATAACCGACTATCTAAATTTTTACTTTCTTCCATCCCCCCCCCCCCCCTATTCCAAGTATGCAAAAGTTTTAAAAAAGTTAAAGCTTATTATTATTTAATTATTTTCCTGTCCTATTTTTAAGCATATAGTAATGATAAATAAGTATTTATTTAATCAAACTCTTTCCCCGCCAGAAGAAGAAGAAGAAAAAAAAAGCCTTTTCTCCATTTCCCCGCCTATCATCTCAAGAAGTTATATATTTTTTCAACTCTTTATTTTATTTTTATTTTGTTGCTTTTTGTAATATTAAATAAATAGCCCTCTAAATCAACGCTCCCCCTTATGAAATTTATATTTTAGTTACAGGGACACACAAAAGAATTCAATCACATTGCAGCGTGTGGGAAAAATCGCACGAGGGTCATTTTTCTGCGGTTACTAGATATTAAACATAATTAAATTGATAAATTACTGAAGTTCGGTACAAGATGATTTCTGTACATTATTGGATGCATAACATTTATTAGTCATTTACGGGGACACGCAAAATAATAAAGTTACAGTACTGGCTATGAGCACTAATTAGTAAAAATACTTTTTCCGTTCTATTATGCTTTTTTCACACAATTTTTGCATAATACGAGATGTGTATAGTTCTACATCTGCATAAAATAGAGCTAGATAAAACAATTTGTAAGCGTAATTGTTAAGGATGTAAATTGTTCAATAAAGGTTTTTCAGTTTGTTATGCATATACACTATGACGCAAAAGTTTAGACAATGACGTCATTCAGCTTTAAAATGTAGAATTATGACGTCAGAGTTACAAAAACCTGTAAATATATTCAAAAACTGATTTAAAATGCTATGTACAAAAGACAGTCGTTTTATTTGCTATAATACTAATTTTTTTCATAAAAATTCAAATGTGCTTGTCGCAAAAGTTTAGACACTATTCTAAATTTCTTTGAATATTCGCTGGCATATGCAAATTTAGAATCGATGATGTCACAAATTTGGAGTACTTAAGTTCTGCAAACGATTGCGCTTCATAGTCGACATGCCGAGAGCTAAAGAAATTCAAGTGAATGAGGTTTCAAGGATTTGGCAGTTGAAAGGTGAAGGGAAGAGCGTTTCTGAAATTTCTGCTATTATTAATAGGTCAAAAAAATCTATTTATCGAGTTTTATCGAGTGGTTCCGAATATAAAGCAAAATGTCGGTCTGGGAGGCCACGTGTGACAAATGTACGAGAGGATCGCCTGATACAAAGACTAGCGAGTACTCAACAAATGAGCGTACGTGGAGTTCAAAGCTCATCGGGACTCTCTGTATCAAAGGATACGATTCGTAGACGAATTTTGGAAAAAGGAACAATCGTTTATAGCAAAATGCAGAAGAAATCAGCTCTGAAACCACATCATAAGTTACAAAGACTTATGTGGGCTCGAAAGCATATGTCATATGGAGAGAAATGGCAGTCAGTCATATTTAGCGATGAAAAAAAGTGGAATCTGGATGGTCCAGATGGTTGTTTATCGTATTGGCATGACTTGCGGAAGGAACCTCGGCGTTTTTTTAGTCGCAGACAAGGAGGGGGCTCGGTGATGGTTTGGGCAGCCTTTTGCTATAATGGACAAGTATCTCTGACCTTCACCAGTGGTCGTCAAACTTCACAGCATTATACACAGACATTAGAAGAAAACCTACTGCCATTTGCTGAGCTTCTAGGGGGTCCTCAGTGGTAATTTCAGCAAGACAATGCTTCAATTCACACTGCAAAACATTCAAAATCTTGGTTTAATTCCCATAATATAAGAGTTATAGACTGGCCAGCATGTAGCCCAGATCTTAACCCTATAGAAAACCTTTGGAGCATCATGTGTCGCAAAGTTTATAGCAACGCTAGACAATACTCTTCTGAAAAGGAACTTAAGACATCTATTGAGAATGCATGGTACGATATCGATCCACAAACTATGCAAGATTTAGTTTCTTCCATGCAATCTCGTGTATATGACGTAATACATAAGCATGGATGCGCAACCAGGTTTTAAAAATTGTTTATTTCGATTTTATTTAATTTGTGTCTAAACTTTTGAGACAGCAATTTATTTTTGTTACCATTTAATTTATTGCAATATGCACAATTCCACTTTTCTTTGTTATAAATATTGTTTATATGTACAGCACATTAATTTCAAGCAGTGATTTGAAAATTGAATAAATATTTTTCAAAGTATGTAAGAATTTCTTCATTGTCTAAACTTTTGCGTCATAGTGTATTTAGTATACTGTATGATGTTTGTAGAATATAGATAAATTACTGTACAGGCTTACGCAAAGAACAAGATACATTGCTGTCTATGATTAGTAATTGCTAGAAGTTTGTTTTTAGTTGTGTTAAACATTTTTTACTTGGATTATTTAAATTTTAGCTTAATCCGGGGTGTCCATAAAAATCTGTAGATAATATGCAGACAGTATAAGGGAATACGAGTACATTTCCGTTTAATGACAGAAAATTCTGAAGATGATTTTTCACATGTTTTATAAATTTGAACTAACTGAAATGAATTTTAAAATACCTGTAATATATATTGTCGACTCAAAGCAATAGTAAAATATATCAATAAATAATAGAAAATTAGTTGTCTGACTTACTGGTATGAAAAATTGTATCTGCATCTAGTGGAGCAGTAGGAAATGTTTATTTGAACACATCTGAGTTATATTAAACACAACTCTGTGTTTTAGAAGTGTTCAACGATATACGAATCTGTAAATCACAGCCAGCATAAAAATAAATCGACTATATTTCCAACTTTGGACGGAAATTGCTAAAATTAGATTTTTAATATATTATGAATTTTCTAAATTGTTTCATTAGTTATTATTTTTTTCGCTTCACTGTGAAGTTTCGTGACAATTTTCTGGAATTGTTAAAAGTAGTTTATAATTATCACTGTAAAGAATATGTAACGTTACTCCATAAAAATTTTTTTTTCAATTATTCTGCCTGCATTTTATTGGGATATAACTGATGTTGTGTTACACAGGGGCGTAGCTACAAATTTATTTTCGGGGGGGGAGGGGGGTGAAGGGGAAAGTTAAAAATTTTTCCAACTTATAATTCAAAAATTTCACAATGTGAAACAAATTGCTCTATTTTCCAACTAAAATGATATGTTCAATGCGTCTTTAATAATAATAATAATAATACTTATACAAAAAAAAAAAAAAAATTCTTTCCAAAGAAAAATGCTGAAACTAAAAACAAAAAAATTATAATTATTGGTTATTTTAATGAAAGTTTTTGTCTTCAATTGTGTAAGAGTCATAATCGTACTTCATATGAAAATAGCCTCATACTGTTAGATTTTTGAGAAAGGAACAAAGTTTTGGAAGAAATGTATTGGAGACACTGTTGATGGATAACAGTAGAGAAATTCAGGTCTGGTAGAAGTATGATATTTTCGTAGCACAGAGAAACATAATGAGAAATTGAGTCTGGCTGCTTTTTGTATTTCTTTTGAAAGTTTAACTATTCTGCTACTACAGAACTCAGAAAGGTAGTCAACAAAACAATAAAAAATCTATTTTTTTTTTTTTTTTTTTTTTTTTACCTTAAAAAAATCTATAATTTCCAATAAGTAATAATAATTTCCAATCTATAATTTTAAAAATCTATAATTTCCCAACTCTAAGCTCAAATTTCCGAAGTTCACATATGTTGGGGGGGGGGAACCCCCATAGAACCTCTTCACTGATGTGTAATATTACGCCAATTATATCAGGTCAAATTACACATTTATATAAGTTAAATTACTCCATAAAATTGGAGGTAGCATGTTGCCACTAATTTTATGGAGTAACGTTATGTAATTTTTTTTTACAATGATGCTTGGTACATGATTTCCCTCTCTCTTTTATTATTATTATTATTATTATTATTATTATTATTATTAAACCTTTTTCAGAAATCTTCGTTTTACTATTCTTTTCTACTCTTTTCTTACTCTTTTTAAATAACTTTAAATTTCATTTTTTCTTTGGTGGTGCTTATTTTGAAATAACTATGATTAAAAATCTTCTAATTTTTTACTGCTAGATACCAAAATCTATGCTTGATACAAAATTTCTCTATTTTTTTTTTTTTTATTCCACCTACATTGCCCCTTTTTATGAAATTTCTGTTTTTCTTTTCCTTGCTTTTCTCTTAACAAATATAGTTAATCTTGAGCTCTTTGAAATTTATCCGCCTTATCTGATACTTTGCTGTGATAATAACGGGCCAGCTTTACTTCAGTAGTTTTGAAAACGGCCCAGATTTACTTTACTTTGTTGCTTAGTTACGGAAAGTTACAAATGCATGAATCCGACTTTTAAGTAAGGCATCGAATAGACTGCGTTTCTTTTCGTCGTAAAGTTTGATATGGTCAGGCGCTCTTTTTCATGTTTGTTGACTTCTGCGGAATTCTAGATGACATAGAACTTCACAGGCCGTCGTTGACGTGTCTCCACATCTTTCTTTTGTTGAGATTCTCCTTTCTTTGCTTGATGACCACAGAACCATTGGAAAAGAAAGTGCAGGTATTAAGCAAGGGAGGGGGGGGGGCGCTGACGGGTCTGCAACCCGCTCGCAATTTAAAGAAAATATAAAGTTTAATTCCAGTAGTATATGTGAAATTTGCTTGAAGTAGTTTAGAAGAATCTAATGAAACCTGCTAAGACAGAAACAAAAAATCGAAACGTATTCTGTATTAGACAGATTTATATCTGTGAAAGTGCATCATTTACCAGAAATCATAAAAGTTCCATTACCACAGGGTATCCGTTTACATATATTTCATTTACGCACGTTTTATTATATTTTACATAAATGTATATGAATGTGTATAAATAATAAAATGTATATAATTATTTTACATAATAACACATATCATGTTTTATTATATAAAACATGATATATGGAAATTCAAATTGCATATTTTTTTTTTCTTTAGGCAAAAACACTAATAATATGTTTACTCTTGCTGTTTTTCCATTTCTTTTAATTTATTTTAATGGTTGGTACGTTACAGGCTTGTTATTCAGCTTGTTGCAGCTTGCGCTATCATGTTTTTTTTTTTTTTTTTTTTTTTTTTTTTTTTTTTTTTAAATAACATTTCAAAATTTTACAGATTTTTTTTTTTTTTTTTTTAATGTTTATGTAACTTTTTGGTAAAAATCAGCTTTATTTTATTTTAAAAACCTTAGAAGTATAACTGCATGTTATAAATCGCAAACACACAAAAAATGTCCTTATCAACAACAATTTATGATTAAAAAGTATTCAGAAAATGCTACCAAATTTGACAGTTAAAGCCAACTTTCGTGAAGTGATCGTCTTGGAAAAGTCATTATCAAGGTGTGATTAACTGCAATTCCAAAAGTATCCTATTTATGAAAAATGAAAAACGTTATTCAATTCTTAAGAGTACTGCGAATGGCATTCATGTATGCTGTAAAATGAGTCCGAAAATGTACGAAAGAGGGAGGTAATTTTAAATATAATTTAAAGGCACATATCTTATTTTCGGGTAACCAGATTTTAATCCGACCATACTTGTGTTTCTATTTGATGCTTTTTCTTTTCGTTGTGGACCAGGTTAACTTTCAATGATTCATGATCATATTGAGTTTTGATTTTTTCGAGTTTTGTTCAGACTGAACCAGTTTTTCAAAAATATTTTCAATTAAAAACTATATGTTTGAAAATTAATTATATGTGTTCATTTTAATACATAAAAAGATACAATTGATGGCATAACTATTGACTACTTTTCCATAATTCTATTAAAATATGAATTAATTCTTTTTTCATTCCTGGTTCGCGATCGATTCGATTCGGGTTGAAGTGTGTCAGATTTCAAGTTGACTTGAAGCAGAAGTTTTGGTTCTGTTCTGGTACAATCCTACTTGCGCAGGACTCAAATGTAGACCTTACAAACAAACATTCTGTTATATTCTATTATTGTGCTCTATCTTTGTTATTCATTATATTTGCTTTTCAGTAATTTACTATATTGTCACTAATGTTAAGTCATTTTCTTAAATAATTGCATCTATGAATTTTGAAAATTATTATTTTATTTATTTTTTTTCGACTGAAAATTTCCATTCTTTTATAAATATTTTTTTATTATTATTTATAACAGCAACATAAAAACTGCAAAAAAAAAAAAAAAAAAAAAAAAAAAAATGGGCTTAGAAAATCGACAGAAATGTATATTTTATTTAATTTTTATTTTGAATATGTGTATAATATTTATTTGCACCAGATTACGTGTTTCCAGAGATGACACAATGATGATTTTATGATAAATTTTCCATAAGCATAAAAATTTGAAAGTTAATGTGCTAATTCATTTTTTCATAGAGTGTCTCTGAAGTCTAGAATTTCTAAAAGCTTTAATAATTTTAAATACTAACTGAAAAAAGTTTTTTAAAAGGTATTTCGCACTTTTTTCTTTAAACGCATAATTTTATGCGGATATTTTTACATATTCTGTGATACAAAAAGAGGGGCAGCCACTATGAGAAATGTGGCAGATGCAATGTATTTGACGCCTGCTCTTATAGGGTCCGCACCTATAACGTGATCTAAATACCTTTGTTTATCTTTAATAAAAAAAAAAAAAAAAATTCTTGCACTTTTTAAAATGGAGGCCAGCACTGTACAAAAGTGTTCAAAAGTAGGTTATATGCTTAAGCTTGTTTTAAAAAAGGAGGAAAATTTCCCACTCGATAACGAGAAACATTCGTGAACTAATTTTTAAATAAATAAATAAAAAAGAAAGAAAGAAAAATAAATAGCAGACATCAGCTGTAAAAATTTTGAAATCAAATAACGTTTTCAGTTTTCGATAAATGAATTGCATCTTATGAGATTAATTTCTCACGGTAACGTGGTGACATTAACATTTCTCATTGCATCTTATGTGATTTATTTTTCATTTTACTTTTCTCTGTAAGAGCTTCTGAAAATTTGTTTCAAAATATCATCTTTTCGTATTTAAAACAAAAATATTCTTTGCATTTATCGAAATATAGAAATCTCTACTCAATTTCCCATTTTTTGAATAAGAGTGCTTGCCAAGTTCGTGTATCTAAGATTAAATTTTACTTCTTGAGTGTGTGAGAAAGTTCTCACTATGAATATGATACTGATTGAGGTAGTTGAATAGAACGCTGATTAGTGTAACAAATACTTTCATCTATGTATCCAATTATTTTTAATTTGTATTAAATTAAATAAAAAAATAATTGTAAATTTTAAAAACAAGAAATGGGAAAAAAATCCATTTTCTTTATTTGCATGTTCTTTTAAATTTAGGAATTTTTCAGTGTAATTTGAAATTTCAATAAGTTTAAAGAAACTGTCTATATTGCGCGCATTGAATTTCACTCAATTTCCTTAAAACATTTATGAATCCAATATTTTTGTGTGTACTCTTTATGGATATAATTTTTTAAAAATGAAATACGAAATATTAATTTTATTGAGAATACATTTTTATTGTTTGAACAATTCACACGCACATATTGAAAGAAATTATAAAAATATTTTTACTCTGATTATAAGTGTATAAGATCCTCGATAAACTTCTATATGTATGTTTTTTAAAATCAAACCTTCATAATTAATAGTTCAAGTTCTAGTTATCAGTTTTCCATTTTCTATTAGTTCTTGAGTTCCTTACTCTCTGTTTTGAATTGAAATTTTAAAGTATATAACAAAACATATAAAAATACATTTTTTATGAGCATACAATTTTATAAATCTACATTTTGGTAAGCAGATAAAGTTTTTATTTCATTATAAATGATGCTATTTATTTTATAAAAATATACCAACAATTAAATTGCATATATATGCAATTAGAGAAGCAAAAATCTGATATCCGCAGCAGATTTTCTAAAAAGGTTACAGCAAAGAGGGAAAATCCCCTACATGCACTAATTATGCATTTTTTCATGACCTTTTGATGAAATTCGTATATTTCTGCGACCCTTTCACAAAATTCGAGTTTTTTCGCGATACTTTGTCGAAATTCGCTTTTTTTTCTTCTTGTGAAGAAATTCAGGTTTTTTGCGATGTTTTGATGTAATTCGCGTTTTTTTCGCGATCCTTTGACGAAATTTGAGGGATTTTTTGTGATCCTTTAACGAAATTAGTTTTTTTTTTCGCGATGCTTTGATGAAATTAGTTTCTTCTTTCGGGATTTTTTGACAAAATCCGCGTTCCTTCCAATGATCCCTAGGCGAAATTGGTGAAATTTGCATTTTTCCGGCGATTCCTTGACGAAATTTGCATTTACTTGCAATATTTTTGCTACATTCATATTTTTCCCCGATCCTTTGACCAAATTGACGATTTTTTCTGCGAACGATTGACGAAATTGAGTTTTTGGCGACCGTTTGTCGAAATTGGCGATATTGTTGCGTTACATTTTTAATGTGAGAGTTTTGAGAACCGAAAGCCTTAAATTTTCGAAAAATTGGGAATAGAATCACCTCTATAATTAGACGGTGATAAGATTTTTTTTTTAATAATTTTTCTTGTGTGTTCTTGAAAAAAAAAGGTTTAAACTGTATTTTGTTTCTTATAATGCAAAATTTATCAAAATATCACACATTCACAATTTTTTATATGTACTCTTGTGTGACAAATTGAAAAAAAGAAATACTGCTTTTCTAATATTCCCCACTACCATGATTGCTTACTTTATACATATTTTTTGTAACATGTATCCTGCTCAGATTAATCTTCTGACCCTACATAGTTCAATATTAATGTTACACTTAATTAATATCCACGTTAAAAGAATTATGTGATTACAGTACAAAATTTTGATGTAATTTGTATGTATTTTGTTGTACATGTGTATGTGTATATATTAAATAAATTATTTTTCACTTTGTATTCCTGAATTTTTTTCACACATAAACGTTATTACTTTTATGCGTTTCTTTCGCAGTTTAGCAACTGAAATTTTCAGATTAAGGCGACAGTGGACATTCAAAAACATTTTCTACAGTTTTTGCTCAATCGTTTTGAAATTTAATACACATATAATTTGTGCAATAATTAAGAAAATTTCTTAATTTCATTAAAAAATATTAATATGCAAATGAGTAATTAATTAATAATATGCTAATTAGTGATACAAATTAAAAATGCTCCATGCGCATTAAATTTTGCTTCAGAAACTTGTAATTTTTTTTTTTTTTTGTGATAGTTTTATGATATTACATCAAATATTGGTATACATTTTAAAATTATACTAAGTAATTTGGCAGAAAATAATTATAAACATATAATATTGTTCATTTCGGATAAAATTCAATGATAAAATATTACTTTTTTTTTTTTTTTACACATATTAATAGCAAGTTTTGTAATAAAGTATATCAACAGCAATATTAACAAGTATTATAAAATTAGTATAAAATTAAGACGAAAGGAGCATTTTGAACTTACTCAGTCGGCGAAAATTCTCATTTTGAGAAAACTGGATTTAAAGTTTTATTTTAAGTGCAGATTAACGATTGTTTATGTTAGAAAAACAGCTGTATCTCTGCAAAAAAATTATCAGATTTGAATATTTTTTTTTTATTTGAAAGTAGAAGATTGCCGGAACATTTTTTCGAAAAAACAAAAAATGATTTTTTTAATGTTTTTTGCGATTTTGAACGTCCACTGTCGCTTTAAGAAGCCACTTACTCCTTAAAAATCTCTGAAATCGACACCTATTCTAATATCCAAATAACATAATTTACTTACATCTAAACCACAAACACCTTAATTTGTTGGATAAACACTTATGGAAATGAAAACATGCGTCATCTAATTTAGAAATATAATTTCTCCACTTTTTGTTTCCGAAAACAGTTTTTATTACCGAATAAAAAATTTAAAAAAAAATTAGAAATAAAAAGGATGAAAAGTTTTATGTATAAAAAAATACATTATTATGAAATAGTAATTTAATTTTAATTAATTTACGATTATGCGTTGAGAAATAAAATTTTAAATTCTAAAATAAGAAATTAAATAATGTTTATTTTTTTCTTTGTAGTTGCCTTATCTTAAAAAAGTGACAAAAAAATATATGTCTTTTTGAAAAAAATTCGTTTGTTTGCGCTTTCTACCAAGTGTAAAAAATCTGTACATTTTTGATAATCGAATTCGATGTCAAATTAATACGGAAATTTTTGGGAAAAACATGAAATACATTAAAAGAATAGGCACAATTTTCAAGATGAACATTTTATGCTTATAAAAGAAAGTAAAGAAAAACTATTTTTAATTTCTAGTTATAAATGTTACAAATTGATGATGGATAAAATATATAATGTGAACTTAAAAAAGCCCACAGTCTTACTTAAAAGGCGACTAAAGTGATGAAAAAGTTTTTACAAGTTTAAAATATACATTTTATTTAAAACTTCTTAGTACTTTCAAGCTTTCCAAGCTCATCATCAGAGAATATCTTAATAACTAAATGTTGTTTATTTATACAAATACGTCACTTTGTTTTGAAGATGAGAGAACCAATAATTACCAGAGTTGAAAGTAGAAGTAGCAGCAGCAAAGGAAATATATATTATTATTAATTACAGTTCCATTTATTTTATGGCATCACTCTGTTCTCATACGTCACTTTTCATGGGTAGAAGAAAATATTTAACTGCCGTACTTTAAATTTTAATACGCAACTTTGCTCCAGTTTTCAGTATTTATTTTCAGGATATTGAAGCATAAACTGGGGATATTGTACGATAGGGCGTCGTTATATACTTGATTGTTTTTACACAGGTTTTCTATGGATTCTCTTATAGTGGATGCGTAATAATTGGATGTTGGGAAAATGATTTTTGCATGATCAAAATCTATTGTGATATTCTGATAGAAACTTAAACAAGAGTGAGTTGTGGGTTGACGACAAAATTTTATCTCTGCTTTATGTTCTTTTATTCTTTCTTTGATTTTTCTTTTGTGTCATTCCGTCAATCGTTTAAGTTTCAATCAGAATATCGCAATAGATTTTGATCATGCAAAAATCATATTCCCAACATCCAGTTATTACGCATGCACTATAAGAGAATCTATAGAAATCCTTTGTAAAAACAATCAAGCATGTAACGACGCCCTATCGTACAACATCCCCAGTTTATCGTTCAATATCCTGAAAATAAATCTTGAAAACTTGAGAAAGTGACGTATTAAAATTTAAAGTACGGCAGTTAAATATTTTTAGTTATATAAATAAAAAGTAATAAAATTGTTTTTATGTGTATGTATATAATATAAAATTATTTAAAATACCTTAAAAATCAAATTAGAATTCCAAAATGTTTTCGACCAAATTCAGACGATCATCGGAAGTGTTCATTTCATCGTCAGTGTAGAAATAAACTTTTATATTTTAATGTTTGCGCTTGTACTAAATCTTAAAATTATCTTTTTTTTTCAGAAAATTTCGTCGCTATCCATTTTTTCTTGAATGTGCACAAAATTTTTCCTCTGAATGCTTTGAAATATTCTATAGCTGTTCGCTATTATGCTTGAATTTTTAAAACTAAATACAGATCAAAAGTTAAATGTAGTTAATTGCAGCAATATGACCGAAAATTCTGAGAATTTCATAAAATTTAGAAAGTTTTTTTTCTTACTTTTATCTTCAAATATATAAAATTCGAGGCAGCGTTTTATTTGTATATATAAAGCAAACTTGAATAAAAATATTGGGGGTTTTGAATTGATCTGGAATGCTCATGTTGTATTTTGAAAAGTTCTTCTAACACTTAAAACATCCCGGAAAATTCCTTATTTTTCTCAAAAAAAAAAAAAAAAAAAAAAAAAATGTATTTAGTATTTCTTGTGTGATAAATATATACCATAATGCATATAGTGTGCCCTTGATTAGTATTTAAAGTGAAAAAAAAAGTAAAATAAAAAAATGAGTTGTATGTTCCTTGTCGCCTTAAGTGATTAAATTAAAAAAAAAAAAAAAAAAAAAAAAAAAAAAAAAAAAATACGCGTAAATTTAATTTCAAATGGCATGTTTCACAAAGAAACAAAAGGGTAGAAAAGATAACGTAAAAAAGCTATAACTGCTTATCAAAATGGCTTTCTCAAAAACGAGAAACTTTCTGACACATTATCAGGCTCATTTATAAACGCAGAGGCAAAACTGGAAAGACTAGCTATTGAAGCAATTTGGAATCCAAATGAGTTTACTATTTTTTGACAAATAAATTACTTATCGAGCTATAAGCGATTTTTGTCTAGTGATGAAAAGTCTTTATCCTTTCTCGCGCTTCCGCGTCGGTAATTTGGTTTAAAAGCCGGCATTGGGAGAATTTTTAAGAAAGGTCTTTTGCTTTTAACAAAAAAACGGAAAAATCTTCCGGTTACACAGTTTCTGAATAAGAACACAGGGTAATTTCATGGTTTTCTGAACATAAATGAATTCAGAAATGTGTCAGAAAGTACCTTCCTTTTATGCGAGAGCAGTGTTCAGCTATACTGCAGAATGTTTCTCAGAGACAAGAGGGTGTATCTAACAATTATAGTTGTTATAGGGGGCAAACAAAAGAATTGGGATATATTAGAGTCTATAGCAGAAATTTATTTGAAGTGCATTTTGATGGTGTTTTTCTCGGACAAATTCAACGAAATTTATGTAATGTTAAGCATTGCATGAAAGTACAGAGTATTTCGAAAAACTGAAGTTGAATAAATGTAAATTATAAAAGTAGTTGGGAAGTGTTTAATAATCTATACAACCGGCATGATTTATCTTTATCATTTTGGTCACGTGTGCTATCTGCAAGAATGAACCTCAGATGGAAAACCAGCAATAATATTTCTTTCTAACTATATATAGTTTCTAACATAGTTTCTTACTATATCGTAGTAAGAAACAATGTTAGTAACTATATCGTAGTTTCTGACTATAACATTTATTCGAACCATAACTGTCTATAACATTTTAAAATGGAAGCAAAAGGATTAATTTTTTTTTTTACTTTATAAATTTTCAATATATATTTTTTTATGTATATATGAAGACGTGCGTTTCAAACCTCGCCTTGTCCAGATAATCTAATTTTGGGAAATCGCATAAAACCCGTTGGTTTTCATTGTAAACCAATATTTTACAATGGCAGACATACACGTTAAAACTAGGGTTTTTTTCAGATTATAGTGTTTTTTTTATGCAGGTTCACCTATAGAATAGATTGATAAAAAACACTAGATATTTTAAAGTTTGGATAAAGTGAGTTATGAAACTCCCGTCCTCGTATATAATTGCATAATTCTTGAGTTACATTTTAAATGTCTTTCACAGATTTCTAGATAAATAAGGCCTTCGCGGCAACAATAAAATCTATACGTAGAAGGGGACATATATGCAAAATATCCAACTCTCGATGAGCGTAAAAATGTTCTAGCAATGTATATGTGTCCCCTCGACTGTGACATCAAAATGACGTATGGGGGCATATATACAGGGGTCGGATATACAACCCGCTCGCCAAAAGTAAAAGTCCTAGCATTGGATATCTGCCCCCTTGATATGTGTCTCTTTCTGCTGTGACGTTAAAATGACGTATGGGGGCATATATACAGGGGTCGGTTGTCCAACTCTCTCGCCAAAAGTAAAAGTCCTATCATTGGATATCTGCCCCCTTGATATGTGTCCCCTTTGCTATGACGTCAAAATGACGTATGGGGGCATATATACAGGGGTCGGATATACACCCTTCGACGAAAGGAAAATTCTGTAGGACTGGATATGTGTCCCCTTCAGCTTGACGTCAAAATGACGTATGGGGGCATATATACAGGGGGTGGATATACAGCTCTTGAAAAAGATAAAATGCTCTGTATTGGATATGTGCCCCCTTCTGATATGGGGGCATATATACAGGGGTCGGATATACAATTCTCGAATAAAGTGAAATGGTGTAGCACTGGATATGTGTCCCCTTCTACTGTGACGTCAAAATGACGTATGGGGGCAGATATACAAGGGGTAGATATCAGGCACCTCTTTTAAATCTGTAATTTTGGGGGGATACACCTTTATAAACTGTGGTAAACAGTGGGAATAGCTTGATGTTCCTCCCAGTTCATATCAACTTCACGTCCGGCCAAAAGATGGGACGTCTTCCCAATGTATGAATCCGTAACGAGAGAAAAAAATCGAACTGTAGAAAGATTACTAAGTAAGAGAGAAAAATTCTATATAACTAGAAAACAGGAATTCTCCTTTTTCAGAATTTAGTGTCGCCCACGATGAAAAAAAAATGTACAGTCGAACCTCTATTTAACGAAGTCGCTAAATCCCGGAAAAAAGTTCGTTATATGGAAAATTCGTTGAATAGAGATTCACCTTTTAAAATACTTTAAAGTACATAAAACATATTTTAAATTCATACACACTAAATATTTTTACTAAAAGTAATTAATCACATTTTTTAAAATAAATTATATCGATTTGTTTTATTTATGTTACCCACCAATGTCCATCATCAATTCATTTTTTCTATGTGTTTAAATCTTTGAAATCTGCAAGGAAAACAAAACATTGTCCGGGAATACACTGTATTTTCTGTTTAAAGTAAATAGTTTTACATTAAAATTAACGAATTTTAATGACATTATCGTATTTATTATTATTATAATAAATAATTTTAACCATACATTAATATATGCGTCCTTAAATTTAATTTCTGAAAAACTCTGTTAATTTTGCTTGAGTTTTTTATTTTAAAAAGTGCTTTCTCTCATAATATGTCTCGCATCTTTGCAATGCACTAACACCCCCCTTCATACGTATTTTCTTCTAACTATAATCCGCGTCGGATAGTTTCAAATGATTTTAGCATTTCATCATACGAAGTTTTATTAATTCCTGCATAATGATCCTTTCCATCATCATCATATTCGTCTTCATCGCAATTCATTGCTGTATTATTTTTATTTTTCACACTGTCGAAAATATACAATTCGGATAGTGTTTCCAAGGTCTCAATTTCAAAATTAAGTGAAATACAATCATCAGTCAGCACATCATGGTTAATTTCTTCTTTTTTTCTCACTGTATCCACATTTTTTTTAAGTTACTCTAAGGGATTACCGTCTTCGTCCTCCGTACTTACCGAATTCTCATTGCTGACAAAGAAGGTGCCTGGTAAAACCAGTTCAAGGCCATTGAACATCATAAAATGTGCTTAAAGAAAGAATAAGTTTGAAATGTCCAGAAATATTTTGAGAAATGGGGAGAAAACAAAATTTTGATCACAAGAAAAAGTTCGTTAAATAGAGAATGCACTTCGCTATTTGGAGGTTATTTTACGAAGAAATTCGCAAAATGTTCTTGGTTCCAAGGAAAAGTTCGCAAAATAGAGAAATTCGCAAAATAGAGGTTCATTAAATAGAGGTCCGGCTGTATATATAAATAGTACAAAACATTTCAAATTTAAGACTTACAACACAGGTTTTTATTTTATGTAAAATGACGTTATTCGCATCCGCTTAAGAATTCCACATACGATCCACTCTTAAACATCTACAGTAAAGTATGCATAAGACGTCAATATCGCGAAATAATACACAGATGCAGCAAAAAGATGCCGTCATTAAAGGAACTCGACGAAAAAAAAAACGGCTGTCTTATGATTCATAGGCCTTCATTTGTTTGTAACAGACACTTAAATATAGTTTATAATAGCTCCCTGTTCTAACAGAAATTATTCGTTTATATTTTTACAAAATGGGACGTATTTTAATTACATTTTCTTTCGGCTGTTATGAAAAAATGGCAACAAAAATATATAATTAATATTTTACAACTATTTTTCCTTTACTTTCAACAGAAATGGAGTACTTCCGTTGCCAATATTAAACAAATGGCTCCAAAAACGGATGCAGTTTTCAAACAAATTGCATTTAAAAGTACTTTTTTCCCCCAATATGACGGTATAAAAATTGAAAATGTGCGATGCTTAGAAATTTAAAAAATTGCTATTGAGTATTTAATCTTACTGCTTTGTTTTACGGCTGGCTTCTGTAAGGCAACGTTATTTTTTGGAGACGTCACAAAATAAGCTGGGAGAAAGAAATAGCATACCGTACCGGGGCTAAAAAACGCATCTAATTTGCAATTGGTCGAGACCATAAGGCGCTTCCCATTCGGGATAGCTGTGAAAAAAGAAGAGAATTTGTAATATAGTCGATTAAATTTGATAAAATAGAGTCAAAGAAAGCAAAAATTTCGAATAAAAATATAAGAAATATAAAAGTTATGTAAAACATCAGTTTAGCTGGTGATGGTAATGAGGAGATAGTAAAAAGACGGTGCCAAAACGCCCCAGAACATAAGAAAGGACTTATCACTTATACACATTTTGATTAAAATAATTTGACAAAAAAGTTAAAAAACAGTTTTTCATGACAATAGAAAGAAATTAAGATTGATTACCAATATTGGTAGTATTTCATATTATGTCAATATATATATATATATCAGAATTAGCAGATATTTGCTCTTTGTTGAGTTTTTTAATGATTTCTGAGAAGGAGACAATATGTAATTATTTTTTTTATTTTTATCACATTGCCGTAATCGTGGGAATATGTTTGGTAAATTCATTTAATTCATATAGGTGCTGAATAGGGTCGGGGGGGGGGGGTGTTCTTGTTTGCTTTTCTTTAGTAATTCTGGAATTAACTTTCATCGGTTTTACCATTTGTAGATTATTGGATTTGCAGAATTCGAGCATAATGTTTTTTGCACTGGCTTTTTGTCGGAAATTTTTCACAGATTTATAGTTTGAGAGCTTCGGAAGGCCCAATTAGTCCATTACGAACGTGGTTTAAGTAACTAAGTGGCGTTTTTTTAGGGGGGGGGGAATATTTTATAAAAAAAAAAAATATTCTCCACTGCATCCCACCCAGCGGTCATTTATGATAGAGTTAGCGTCTTAATGAAAGAAATTTTGGCAGAGAATAATTCAGTTGAACAGTTTAACATCTTTTAAGGGTTTCTTAGTTGCAGCCAACTTTACGCCCAGTGTGAGAATGAAATGTAAATATAAATGAGCCATTGGGAGAAAGATAAAATGTAGTTGAAAACTACTTTAAAAAGTTAAAAATGAAAGAGAAATTAAATAAAATGTGAAAAAGTATAAAAAATAGGGTATTTTCAAAAGTACCGAAAAATATTAAAATTAAATAAAAAGAAATTTTACGCTACATTGAGGTCAAAGAAAGGTTAAATTATGATATAAAATATTGACTTTAGCTGTTGTTTAATAAACTACTTTGTAGTCGTAAAAAGAAATCTGATAGAATTTAAAAAAGAAGAAAGGAGTAAAAAGAGGTGTATTTGAAAAATACAGAAAAAAAAATTAGTTTTATGTAGATGGAAACCATATATTACACTAAAAGAATGTTTAAATTTAAGAAATAAAGTGAAAGTATAACTGTAGTAATGAATACCACTGCGTAGATGCAAAAATAAAAATAGTAATTTTAAGGATTTAATGAATTAAAAGTTCAAACAAGTCCTGTATTCTATAAGAATCTGTAACCAGAAAGTTTGATATGAAAATAGTGGTTGCAGTTATATAAAAAAATAGGATTTTGCGACACCTGTGAATAATATGTGCTTTTAAAGCTTGCTTTCTCTATACATTTATTTACTACAATTTAATATATCATTAAAGACGTTTGTAAAATTTAATATAACAATTTTATTTTTTTAAGTGAATGATCACCCATCATACATATATAAGGATTCTGCAATAAATTGAAAATAAACATGTTTTTCTACTGCCTAAATAACTTAATGACGATCTAAAAAGAAATATTTTTAAGCCTAAATTGCGTGCGCTTCTATCGCCAACTCAATTTTCTGCTCTCTTCCTCTTAGACTACTGCTATTCAGAACAAAAACACAATTTAATATCTTGGGGCGTGCAAAAAATAAAATAAAATAAAATAAAGCAGATCTTTAATTAATCAATAAACAAAACTGTATTCATATTTCTATTTTTCTGTTTTGTTTTAATAATACTTAAGATTAAAATTGAAAAATGAGTTAATTTAAGATACACAAGAGCGTTCAGATTTTCTTGTAATTAGAGACATTATTATTTCAATTAGTTCAATTTTCTCCTCCTTCACAATTTCTATGAAAGGATTCAAGCAACGGTAATCAATTTTTACGGCAAATTTCTGACTTTTCCTTTGCGTAAATTTACGAATCTTAAATTATTTAAAAAAATTTAAGGTACGATATTCTTTTAGGTAGCTTTCTTTACAAAAAGCTACCTATTGCAGCCGTTCGGAGGAAAACGATTTCAAAAAATTTTGGTATATTTTCATCGATCATGACCCCCAGACCCCGAAACCACCCTCTGTTCAAAATTGATATATATATATATATATATCTTACATATGTCACACTGTAAGTCTCGTATTTATGAACCGATTTGGATGTAATTCGGTGTGTACATAGTACATACCAATGTCTCGACCGAGTTCGTTGACCTACTTCACCCGCCATTTTGAAACAAAATGGCGGCCATTTAAAAATTTTCAAAAAATTTAAAATTTAAAATGTGGTACCAAAAAATTGAAAATGGAAAAATGTTTTTTTCTTATGCATTTGACCTTTATACAAAGACTCCGAAGCAGTTTTTGTTTCGTCTATATCTTAAAAAATGGCTGAGTTATAGCATTTTGAATTTCTAGCGAAGCTGACATTTTGAAACGTCCTGAATCTTGTCACGCGATAAAAGGCGTATTTATGAACCGATTTGGATGTAACTTCGTTTATACATAGTACAGACCAATGTCTCGACCGAGTTCGTTGGCCAGCTTCATCCGCCATTTTGTTTAAAAATGGCGGCCATTTAAAATTTTAAGAAAAATTTAAATTTGAAATGTGGTACCAAAAAATTGAAAATGGAAAAATGTTTTTTTCTTATGTATTTGACCTTTATACAAAGACTCCGAAGCAGTTTTTATTTCGTCTATATCTTAAAAAATGGCTGAGTTATAGCATTTTGAATTTCTAGCGAAGCTGACATTTTGAAACGTCCTGAATCTTGTCCCGCGATAAAAGGCGTATTTATGAACCGATTTGGATGTAACTTCGTTTATACATAGTACAAACCAATGTCTCGACCGAGTTCGTTGGCCAGCTTCATCCGCCATTTTGTTTAAAAATGGCGGCCATTTAAAATTTTAAGAAAAATTTAAATTTGAAATGTGGTACCAAAAAATTGAAAAATGAAAAAATATTTTTTTCTTATGTGTTTGACCTCGATAAAAAGATTTGGGAGCAGTTTTTGTTTCGTCTATATCTTAAAAAATGGCTGAGTTATAGCATTTTGAATTTCTAGCGTGGCTGACATTTTGAAACGCCCTGATATTTGTCACGCGATAACAGGCGTATTTATGAACCGATTTAAATGTAATTTGGTCTGTACATAGTACATACCAATGTTTCGACCGAGTTTGTTGGCCAGCTTCATTCGCCATCTTGTTTCAAAAGGGTTGCCAATTTTTTAAAAAAAATGTAATTTAAAATTTAAAATGAGGTATTAAAAAATTGGAAAATGAAAAAGATTTTTTTATGTGTTTGGCCTTGATACAAAGATTCTGGAGCAGTTTTTGTTTCTGAAAATTTGTTCTTTTGTTTATATCTTAAAAAGTGGTTGAATTATAGCACTTTGAATTTCTATCATGGCTAACACTTTGAAACGATCTTGTATTTGCCTCGCGATACCACACGTATTCGCCTATTTTGATGGAAGAAGGCATGTGGATAGTATACATCAATATCTCGACCAAGTTCGCTGGCTAGCTTCATCAGCCATCTTGTTTCAAAATGGCGGCCATTAAATTAAAAATATATATATTTAAAGTGAGGTGCAAAAAAATTAGAAATTGAAAAAGGTTTCTTTCTTAAGTATTTGACCTTGATATAAGGATTCAGGAGCATTTTTTGTTTGCCTTTATCTTAAAAAATGGCTCAGATATAGCAGTTTCAATTTCTAACGTGATGACATTTTGAAAAATCTGATTTTTTGCATGCGACAGCACTCGTATGTATCAACCGATTCCGATGTGAGTGAGCATGTGCACAGCAATTACTAAGGTCTTGACCAAGTTCACTGGTTAGCCTCATCCACCATGTTGTCTTAAAATGGCAGGCACTTTAAGAAATCGACGAATTTGGCAGCGAAATATAAGTTAATTTAAATAAAAGCAGTTTGGATAAAGCTGACTAATTTTGCGAAATTCTCATTCATAATGATTTATTATTGATAAAAATTAGTATTGAATCTCCTACATTCGATTTCCACTTAATTGAGCTTCGTGTGTTTGAATAATATAAGTTTGCTTTTTTAAAATAAGGAATATGAAAGCTACCTCTTCCTCCCAGCACTGGCCGGAAGGACTTTTTTAAATATTTCCTATGTCTTTTAATTTTTTACCGTAATTATAAATGTCAATACGTATTTTTAATATGTCTATTTTAGTTTTGGAACCAAACGTTCATGTTATGTAACGAAATAATTACATAAATAATTTTTTCGCGTCCTGAATAATTGATAAATGTTCAAAAAAAAAAAAAAAAAATGTTTAAAATTAAGTTGCCTTTGCATCCTTTTTTCACTACATTTTTTTGCTGTATCTGTCTTCAATAGTCTACTATAGTCTTCAATAGTTAACAATATAATAGTCTTCAATTGTTACTAATAATTAATACATAATTTTATTACTATCAGTCTTAGCGAAAATACTTAAATAAGACTATTAATAAAGTAATTATGTCAATAAATCTAGTTTTATATTTCTCAAATAGATCTTTTTTTACTTTCATTAGCTTTTATTTTCATTTATGAAAATAATTAATTTAATACAAAGGAGATATTTCATATTTTCTTCCAATTAGGCACATTGTTATTACAGTCAATTTAGTGCGCTCTTCCTTTAAAAGTTTCTAAGAAACATTTCAAGCAACGCTAATAAATTATTACGACAAATTTCTGAATTTTCCTTTTTGCGTAAATTTGTGAAACGCTGCTAATTAAGATATTTTAATTGTTTGAGGTACAATAGTATATTTTCAAGCTCTGCTTTTTTTTCAAGCTTTGCTTTTTTTTTTTTTTTTTTTTTTTTTTTTTTTTTTTTTTTTTGTCATATATGTAACATAATTATGTGTGCCTCTCAGTATTTTCATATCGGTATTTTTAATATGGTTTTTTTTGGTTTTGAAACTGAACATTCGATCTCAGAAATGAAATAATACAAGTGAGTTTTTGCCACAGAAATAATTGTTTAATGTTCAAAACATAAATATGTTTAACACTAAGGTGATTACTCAATTTTATTTTTACTTAATTTTTCTGCTATCTCCGTCTTCAATGACTACTGTTACTTATAATTAAAACATAAATTGAGAACTATATGGTACAGCCAAAATACATAAGCAAGAAACATTAACAAATTAATTAAATCAGTAAAACTTTATTTAAATTCCTCAATAACTACTTTTCAGGGTTCCGTGCTTCAAAAGTAAAAACGGAACCATTATAAGAACACTCCTGTGTCTGTTTGTCCGTCTGCAGCAGCCACTTTACTCGTAAGTTATGGAGCGTGGGAATTTCAAATTGTGGTATGTAATAAAGAAATTGATCCACATATTTAAAGATTATTAAACATTCACAAATATATTTAGGAAAATCGTAGAGGGGCCAATTATGTTACATGAAAAAAATCTTTTCTTTGGGAACCGTGTGGGGTATCGTATCAAAGCGTTGGTAATGCTGAACTCAAAAATACATTTCTTTTAATTTTAGGTATTATATTTTCAGGGATATCGTCGAAAATGTAGTGAAAAAATATGTCCGCTCCCCTCTATTTCCAAATCTACTGAAACTAAAATTATGAAAAAATTAGAGGTAGTAGACGCTAATTTAAACATTGCAGGAAAATTATAGCGATTACCCTAAGTCACATACTTTTTGAGATAATCGCATTTTTCCGTTACACACAAATTTCGATTTGCGTGCATTTAGCAAAGGTGATGAGGAGCGCTGGTGGTACCTATTATACAAGAAGTATAAAAGTTTTGTTGATAATGATTTTCGAAAACAATTCTCAGTAATTAGCCGAGATATTAACCCTTAAAGACACGGACGGTTTGGACATACATAATGACAGGAGTGGCGTACTCTATGTGTCATCGGTTTTTAAAGCCTTAATAACAGCTTTTAATGATATATCTGTATAATGCAATGTCTAGTAGCAGTAAAAAAGCAGTCAACGCCAAATTCTTAAAAACAGAGTAATTTAATTAGAATTAATCACATAAATACTATGGGATTCGCAACTAGTTTCCATTGAGTGGATACCTCAATACGCCTGCCATGTCTTTAAAAGTTAATTAAAAACCGATCTGGAAAATCACGGCACGGACCAAGGTGGCGTTGCAAAATGCGACCTCATTTCGAAGCGCGCTTAGCACAACGCCTTCTTTAAACTTTGAACTAGGGTTTTGTTTTTGCTACTGTAAAAAAAAAAAAAAAAAAAAAAAAAAAAAAATTACTATACTGAATTTAGTTTTATGAAATTCCAAATGAAGTTTAAATATGCACTACTTTTATTCTCAGTGCCGAATTAAGTTCATCATACACATATTAGGATAAGATTAAAAAAATAGTTATACAGTATAGCAGTATTTGATGTTATTTAGGCTTCATATCTGTTTGAATTTTTATGGCATACCTATTCTTACTTTTTCTAGTATATACAGCTATACCCAACCCAACGTTGTATAGTTATTTACAAACTATTATTATTTATTTAACAACGAATTTTAAATAATACAGTTAATAAATCATATATTTATTGTACGGAACCCTCTGAACGCGACTAATACTGGCACTTGACCGTTTATTTTAAGGCTAATCATATTTAATAATCAATTATGAAAATATTTAATTTAATTTAAACGAACAGCTTCTTATTTTCCAGTTCATTTACAGTATAATTTAGAGTTAGAGGCATTATTATTTCAGAGAAATTTATTTGATCGCTTTTCGAAAGTTTTAAGAAAGTCTTCTAGCCTGTAAAAAAATTAAGTAACGTTACACCATAAAACTGTTGGGAACATGCTGCCTCTATTTTTATAGAGTAATTTAACTTGTATAAGGGGTCATCCATATATGATGTCACACTTATTTTCCATATTTTCGACCCCCCTCCCCCCTTTGTCACAAAGTATCACACTTCACCATACCCCCTACCCCCCTCCCCATCTTGTCACATGTCAAGCTATGTTACATAAACATATACTTGCAGTTCAAAATCAAAGTACCATGTTACAGATAAAATTTCAAATTTTATTTTGAAACTTTTAACTATGTGTTTTAACGACATTTGTGAGCATAATAATAAAAAGGATTCGTGCACTTATTTTGTATGAAATAAGATTAAGATTTACAACAAAAAAACATAATTACTATACAAAAGTAATAAAATATTAATATGAAAGAACAATTAAAAACAGTAGTATTTTGGAATTTGAAAATGAATTTAATATAATTGGCTTTAAATGTTATCATTGCTGTATGAACACAAAATACTTTAATTTCAAAATAACTTTAAAATTTAAACTGCTGATTTTTAATGCTTTTATTTTAACCAAAATGTGTGATGTCAACTTCTTCTTACCCACTCCCACCCCCTTGTCACAAACTGTCACAATTTCATGAACCCCCTCCCCCCTCCAAGCATGACATCATTTGTGGATGGCCCCTAATGGTTAAATTTAAACGCATATAACTGGTGTAATGTTACACATCAGTGTAACGTAACACCAGTTATATCTGTAAAATAACTCAATAACTTGGATGCAGCAAAGCTGCCAACAATTTTATGGAGTAATGTCACATACTTTTTTTGAACTGTAACAACGATAATCTATTATTACGGCAAATTTCCGAATTTTTCTTTTAGCGTAAATTTGCAAAAAGCTTCTAATTAAATCCTTAAATTATTTAAAATTCTTTCAGTTTAGAAAAATCTCTTCTCACGTTTTGGTTTACTTTTTCATTTATTTACTATAAATATAAATATCAATAAGAAATTTTATAACAGTATTTATAATATGAATACGTTATTTTTGTTCACGCTCTATAATGAAAAGAATATAAAGAGTTTCTCCAAATCCTACATAATTGTTTAATGTTGAAAATATAATTACGTTTAACCCTAAGTGTATGTTCCTCTTTCCTTTATTGAACTTTTCTACTGTCTCCGTCTTCAATAAACTACTGTTACTTATAATTAAAACACAAATTGAGAACTATCAGACAGAGCCAAAACACATAAGTAAGATCATTAAAAAAGCAATAAATCAATAAACCTTTATTCAAATTTCACAATTTATCTCTTTTTTAGGTTAATAGTATTTTATTATCAATTGTGAAATGAGTTAATTTAATCGATAGATTTCATATTGTCTTCCAATAAGATGCATTATTATTGCAACCAAATTAATTTGCTCGTTCTTGGAAAGGTTAAAGTTTGTCTTCAAGCAAAAGGTAATCAGTTATTACGGTAAATTTTTCTTTTTGCATAAATTTGCAAAACTCTTCTAATTAAACTCTTAAATTATTTAAAATTGTTTTAAGTACAATAGTATCTTTTCAGGTTTAGCTTTTTCTCTTTACTTATTTGGCATAATTATAAATGTCAATAAGTATTTTTATAGTGGTATTTATGTTATGGTTATTTTAGTTTTGGAACGGAATGTTCATGCTCGCTAATGAAATAAATATAAATGAGTTTTCTGCGTCCTAAATAATTGTACAATGTTCAAAACATAATTATGTTTAACTCCAAATTGTATAATCATAACAAATCTTCTTCAAAAATTTTAAGAAAATTTTCAAGCAATCAATTATTACGGCTAATTTCTGAATTTTCGTTCTTGCGTAAATTGTGAATCTCTTTTAATTAAACTCTTTAAGTTATTTAGAATTGTTTGAGATACAATAGTCTATTTCAAGCTTTGCTTTGCCTTTTCAAATTTTGCTTTGTATTTCAAGCTTTGCTTTGTCATATATTTACCCTAATTATAAATGGCAATCAGTATTTTTATAGCAGTATTTCTATTATGGTTATTTTAATTTTGCAACCGGCCATTTAGGCTCTGTAATGAAATGAATATAAATGAGTTTCTACGTCCTGATTAATTGTTTAATGTTCTATAATTAAAACATAAATTAAGAACTGTCAGGCATAGCAAAATTACATAAATAAGACCATTATAAAAGCAATTAAATCATTAAAACTTTATTTAAACTTCTCAGTTACCACTTTTTTAGGATAATATTATTTAATTTTTATGTATGAAAAGAGTTAAAGTAATATAAACGAGAGATTTCGTATTTTCTTCCAATTAGACGCATTACCATGCCAAATCAATTTGCCCGTCCTTCGAAAGTCTTCAAACAACGATAATCATTTATTCCCGTAAATTTCTGAATTTTCGCTTTTGCGTAAATCTGGAAAACTATTCTAATTAACCTCTTAAATTATTTAAAATTGTTTGAGTTTGCAATAGTCTATTTTTAAGTTCTGCTTTTTCTCTTCATTTATTTTCCATAATTGTAAATGTCAATAAGTATTTTTATATAAATATTTATAATATGTCTGTTTCACTTTTGGAACTGAATGTTCATGCTCTATAACGGAATAAATATAAATGAATTTTTATGCGTTTTACACAATTGCTTAACCCTCTGCCTGTGACTTCCGAACTCAGTTTGGACAACGCAACGACCTGCGTTCGGGCAAGAAAAAAAAAAATCAGTGTTTCAATTCCTTGAAGCCCTCAGTTCGTCTAATGCATAATATGTAATTTACCATTTTCCAAATAGATGGCAATACTTTCCCGCGAAAAGTTCGGGAGTTCCGCGCCATTTGTCGTATTTTTGTAATTTTTCAGTTCCATGTATGTGAAAATATTAAATATAGTTGTTATTTCGTTTAATTTTTTAAAAATAATTTATTTGTAACATTTCGGTGATGATAACGGAAAAAAATAAAGAGAGAGAGAGAGAAAAAAAAAAGCAATTTAACAAATTACAACGACCATTTGGAAAATGATTTTTTTCAAAGACTAAAATTTAAGACATAAAAAATCGCACGGAGTTGATCATACTTTACGTACGCCATGAATTAAACAATAATAGTGTTATTATACGTAAAAATTGCAAGCCAGAAAAATCGCCTGCGACTCGTATGTATTATCTACTTGAAACTTGCGTATTATCCAAGCATTTCATTGGTTGTTAGGGAAAAGGCTTTTCCATCGTCAGATTTCCAAGAAATCTGACGACCCATTTTAAATGAAATTCCATTCTTAAACTTCTAAACATCCCACAATATTACTTTTTACACCGTCGGATAGAGAAAAAAGATGTACTTTTAAATGCAAATTGTTTGAAAGCTGTATCTCAATTTGTTTCTGAGTTATTATTATTTTTTTTTGTAGTTTTTATTACTTTTTTGTCATAGTGGCAACAAAAGGTATCCATCGTTGTTAAATGTAAAGGGAAATACAGATTACTGTATAGACCAATGAGAACACGAATAAAATGCGGATTAAAGCAATAAAAATCTTCAGATATGCTTTTGATTTCCGACCCTGACAGAGGACAATAACCATTTTCCAAATGGTTAAAAATATTTCACATTTTCGTCACGTTATTCTGAAACATACTCCAAAGGAAATGGGTTAATGTCCAAAATATAATTACGTTTAACCCGAAGTTGTATATGTATCAATCGTTTACTTCATGTTTCTGCAGTCTGCGCCTTCAATAGACTACTGATACCTATAAATAAAAGATAAATTGAGGACTATTATACACATGGAAAATGCATAATTAAAACCATTTATAAAGTATCTAAATCAATAAAGCTTTATTTATATTTGTCAGTACCTCATTTTTATGTTCATAAGATTTTATTTTCAATTTGAAATGAGTTAATTTAATATGCACGAGATCATTCATATTCTCTTTTAATTAGACGCGTTATTATCGCAGTCAATTTAATTTTCTCGTCCTTGAAAAGTTTTCTGAAAGACTTCAAACAATAATTACGATTAAATTCTGAACATTCTTTTTCGAGTAAATTTGAAAAACTTTGTCGGATAAATAATCGCTTATGTTAAAGAAAATTGTTTTAAGGCATAATATTCTATTTCTACAGCTTCCTCTCTCTTTTCTAGATTTTTATTAAACTTAATATGGCTAAAAATAAAACCATAAAACGTGTTACAGCAATTAAATATTTCATCTACACATATTTAGTTTGAAACACTGCTACTTCGACAGTCCAGCTACACTTTTAAAATGAAAGTGACGTATGAGAACAAAATGATGTAATAAAATACATGGAACTGCAGTTAATAATATATATTTTTTACTCTAATTAAGTCCAATCCAAGAAACTGCTACTTCTACTTTGAACTCTAATAATTATTGGCCCTCTTGTTTTCAAAACGAAGTTACGTATTCGTATAAATAAACAGCAACTAGTATTTATAGTATCCTCTAATAAATGTTTTTGAAAGCCTGAAAGTACTAAGAAGTTTTAAAATAAAGTATATATTTTTAAATTGTAACATCTCTTTTATTATTTTTGGACGCCTTTTAAGTAAAACAGTGAATTTTTAAAGTTCGTATTACATTTTTTAATATGGCTATTTTAGGTTTTCAAATCAATGTGCCCTCTGTCGTACATACCTTAACATTTCACAAAAACAAATTCCTGCCTAAATATTTGTTTGATGCCCAAATCAAGTGTGCGAATCTATCGCCTACTTCATATGGCTGCAGTCTTTTCCTTCAATAAATTACTGTTTTTTTTCTCTTTTGTTGTTGTTTTATCAATTAAACAAATAAATAGTTTCAGGACATGAATAAATATACATAAGTAAGATCCTTACACAATAAAGCAAAGAATATTTGTAAAAATTTTTATATAATTTTTATTACTTCTAGCTTATAAGACGCAAGTTTTTAATTGAAAATTTAGTAAGTTATATAAACAAATTGCTTGCACCTTTTCCTCTAATTTCAAAGATTATTCACATTATAGTCATTTTAATTGGTTCGTTTTTCAAATGGTTTGGGAAGGCTTCAATAAGAGGTAATCAATAATTACAACAAACTTCTTTTCTTTTTCACTTAAATTTTCTATAGACTGTTTTATAAATAAAATCTGAGATTTATTTTAAAATGTTTTAAGGAATAATATTTTTTTTTCAATGCCTTGTCTCGTTTTTTGTCTCTATTTTACTTGATTATAAATAAAATTAAGTGTTTTTTAGATACTTACTGTATTTTTAGTTTTTCAACTGTATGTCCATATTCTATAGAAACTCATATATAAGTATTTTTTTGTCTAATTCATCAATGGAATGCTATTAAATGTAACAAAAATAAATTAATTAAAAACTAGAAGGTACTGAATTTTATGTAACTAAAAATGTGACTTCCAATGAAAAAATTTAATTAATTACAGATTAAACATTTCATTTCATTCAGTTTTCCTCCATAAGAGATAAGTTTCCAATCTTAAATAAATCGTTTAATGAACAAGAGGACCTTCGTCTAATTAATGGATAAAAATTTTAGTCAATGTATTTGGCTTGTTCTTCAAAAGTTTTGAAAAAGTTATCAAGCAGCGGTGGTAATCAGTAAGTAGAACAAATATCTGAATTTCTTTTTTCAGGTAGATCTCAGTAACTCTGATTTCTAAATAAACTCTTAAATATTTAAATTTTGTTTGAAGGCAAATTTTACTACATCCAAACCTTACATTTTTATTCATTTATTTACCACAACTACATCAACAATTTTATTAATTACGTTCATTTATTTAATTCAACCAGATTTTTGTACGTAAAGAGAGGTTCAGTAATCGATTTTTAGCCCACTTTACTAATATGCTAAATTACGTCACATGTATCATTCCAATGATCTTACGACATTTTAATATTTTTAAATTTTAATTATAAATTAATATGTCAATTTTAATTCATTTTTCCGATTGACAGCCACAGTTGATAAATAGCTAAATAATCTATGTAAGTCATACAGTTGTCAAAATAAAGTCGTACAGTCGTAAAGTAATTCGACATCAAAGTCAGGGAGCAATGCCCTTTATACTTCGAAACCACCTTTAGCCGGTATCGCCAAATCGGGGAATCACCAAAGAGGTTTATTTCATCTAAAAATTTGAGCTAACTTTTATGGGTCAAACAACATTCAAACGTCAAATAGATGGAATAGACAACCGGAAAATAAAACATACTCACTAAGGACTAGATAAATGGCAGCGGAATTGCACCCTGATTTTGATCTCGAATTACTTTAATTAATCTTTTAACTGATCCCTCAATGAAAGACAAAATCATGTGCAAAAATCTCAAACTTTGAAATTTAATAACTGTGCCAATTTTTGTAGTACAGATGTCAAACTTTTTTTGTTATATCAGTTATGATATGTGTAAACTTTTACTAAATATAATTATAAGGCCTGGGGAACCGTATAAAAATTTAGGTTTCGTAATTTTTATAAAATTGACTTTTTACTTTAAATAATGCCACAACATGAGTATTCAACTCATTTGAAACGTTTTTGTAATTGGAACTATATGTCTACGACCAACGGTTGAGAAATTAAAGTTCGGCGAGAGATAACATATTGCACCCTGCATATAGTTTTAGCCTTTCCACTAGCATTACCAACAGTTTAGTTTCAATTTTAATTTCAGGCCATGCGGGAAGGCCTCCCAATATGGTTTTAGTTCAACAAGTCACGTCCAGCAGGAAAAACTACCATCATCACGGGCCGTTGGCGAGGGCGAGAAAAACTTTCGTTGAATGGGACCTCCATATATTAAAACTCAAAAAATGGTAAATATTCAAAATGGAAACCCAGTTTTTTCCTAGGCGTGCCAGGACTTACAAGGAAGTTCTCCTTACGGGCATACTCTAAAAAATTACAGAATGTTCTTCCCATGTAGATATATACGTTTACACACACATAAAAAAAAGGCGGAAACTCGATAGAGCGTCGGCAAATAATAATAATAATAATAATAATAATAATAATAATAATAATAATGAAAATTTCGTTATTTGGCGATTTATTACCGGTTGGTGATAAAATAAAATTTCAAAAAATACGCTTTTATGTCGAATACTCTTTAAGCAAAAAACTTTTTTATATTGAATTTTTTTTTAAGTTAGTCTAATTTAAATAACTTTAGTTTTGCAATTTTTAGTTTATTTTAACTATAGTTTTCTGTAATATATATTTATAATGAAATTTAGCTATCAATTTTACGATTTAAAACAAAATTTAAATTGATTTAAATTGTTTCAAGCTCAAAAATAAGTCCGATTGAGCTCTGTCGAGTTGATTTTGTTGCTATGGAAACAATGACTTCTTCTATATGGAAATGTATAATGGCAGAATTCTTCATGTGGACTTTATTTTTGAATAGGCGTTTAAATTTTTAAAATCTTAGATTGGAGGAAAAAACTATGGAAAAATTTCATTCAAATCGGTGATAAAAGAAAAAAAAAAAGGTGAATTATTTATTACTTTATAGAACATTTTAAATTAATGTTGCTGTAAATATAATAGTACTCAAAATTATTTGTAACTTGAAAAATATAAAGAACCAAATTAAATAACTAAAAAACAGATGTCAGCTGGCCATAACTAAAATAGATATTTGCAACATGCAAAACATAAAAAAACATTTTTCCAGTGATAAATTTAAATAACTATAGCAGCAAGAAAAGAATATATATGCAATACAAAAAAATATATAATAAACACTTTCATTGATTAAGTTTAAATTAATTATTTACCGCGCATTCTAAAAATACAATTATCAAGTAATTTTCAGCATTTTCAAAAATCTAGCTCGCCAAATCGCGTGTCGCTTTAGTATCTTCGCGTCAAATATTTGAAAGTATTTTATTTTGTTTACAGACTTTCTACTGGAATTCCTCCGCTGATTGAAATCTAACTGATCCTTTATTACATACATGAGGTTTTCACTAAAATTTTTTTTTCAACATATTGTGAGTTGTAAGGAGACCTTCCTTGTGAGTATCATTATGCATATACAATCTTATGTACATTACTCATTATGAAAATAACTCATATTGGAGTTTCATACATTGCTAGACAAGTAAAATACGATAAAAACACACTAAACAAAAGAAGTACAGATGTGAACCAAATGCCAACATTACCAACAATCATTATTATATGAAAAATAGCAATTATGTATTCAATTAAATTTTTATATTTATTAAAAGCGATATCTTCGTATTGGCCTAGTGCCAGGAATTAAAACTGGAAGAAATCGCTAAACATCGCTATCATTTTTTATTTTGCTAAATTCTGTGGTTTAAGTGTGTTTCGATTAATGTATTAAATTTGTATTTGTGTTTATTTTATTATTTTATTTTTAGATTGATTAAGTTTTAATGCAGTTACGAAATAAATACCGGAAACAAATGCTGAGCTATTTCTTTTATAGTACTTAATGTGCAATCACATATATGTTTTATAATCATCTGTCTGCAAGCGACAGAGAAGAAAAAAACCTGCTTAAAATTTATTTTAAAAAGAATGAAAACTGAATTAATTGTCATACAGTTATGAAAAAAATTACAATATACTTTTCAAGCAAATGGCATTTGAAAGTACAGTTTTTTGTGCATTAGACAGTGTAAAAATTAAAAAGGCGCTGTATTTAGAAAAAACAAGTTGGAAATTGCTCGTCAAACGTGGCAAATGAGGTGCGTTCGTTCTATAACAAGTTTTATAATTATTTTTTGCACCCCATATTGTACTGAATGTATAGTTTTTTGCACTTCATAAAGTACATAGTCTTTAATATCATTAAAATGCACTCCCAATAATTTTTTTCCCATTCCCCGAACACTTTTGACTGTCCCTGTAATTAAACTATACATCCGATTTTCCTAAAATTTGAAATGACTCGACAAAATTTTGCAACAATTATATGTTTAAAATTTCAGACTATTCGGAAGGCTATAACATCATTAAAATGCACTTGCAATAATTTTTCCCATTGACCGTAATGTAAAGAAAAACTTTTGACTGTCCCTGTAATTAAACTATACATCCGATTTTCATAAAATTTGAAATGGCTCGACAAAATTTTGCAACAATCTTATATTTCAAATTTCAGACCATTCGGTTGGGTAGTTTTTGCTCTGTTATATGCGGACAGACAGACGGACGGACAGACGGACGGACTGAACGACGACTATAGGTGCTACGTATTTATATAATTACGAACGCACCTAAAAAATCAGTAAAATTAATAAAAGTTAAATTTAATCGCATGCTGTTGCCATCGTCAGAATAACGTCAGCACTACGCACAGACGCTTTTGTCCTTTATAATATAAATAGATAAGAAAAGAAGTTTTGCATGTGTGTGTGTCTTGGTGTTCCGAAGAGACCTCTTATTTGCCTTCAAAGTTTTAATTGATTTAGTCTTCCGAGATTTTTGAATTTTTAACGATTTTCAATACAATTTTCATTGCAATTTTTAGGCAGTCGTAAAATGAATTTGGTTGCAGACTTTTAGCGTCATATAGTCAATTTTTCCCTCCCCAAGACATGATTTTTTAGATCATTTTTAATGCGATTTACAGCGTTTCTTAGTGTGCCACGCGACTTTTTTTGCATTCAGAACAGGAATTCGGCTCGAACATTTAATCCACTATATATACTAAAGTTTATTCTCTGCGATTTGCAGGGTTTTTCATTTCTCGATGTGATTGTCTGACTTACAGAATGTGAATATGATTTCAGATTTTTAGCCTTGTATAGTAAACCTTGTGTCCCGCGATTTTTGAATTCTTAGCGAATTTAAATGCGATTTCTAGCAAATTTTTGAGTTTCGTGGCAATTTTGTGACACATTTAAAACTATTTCGGTTTCAAACTTTTAATTTACTGTAGAAAAACCTGTACGTCATGATTTTTTATTTCATAACGACTTCTAATGCTATTTTTGACGCGATTTTCAGCAATATTTGCAGCGTATTTTTATGTTTCGCGGAGATTTGTTTCAGGCTCACAAAAAGATTTAGGTTGAAATTTTTAATATTGTAAAGGAAAATTTGTCTTCCTCGATTTTAAAATACTTAACGTTTTTTAATCCGGTTTTTAGCTTTGACTTTGTCTTCTATTTTTTTGGCTTTGGATTTTTTAACTTTCGTAAGAGGATTTCGGTTTCAAACGTTTAATCTGTAATAGAAAATATTGTCCTCCGCAATTTTTGATTTCGTAGGGATTTTTAAATCCATTTTCAGTTTAATTGTTAGAGTTTTTTCGCGCTTGCTCGATTCTTTTATATTCATCAAATGACTTCAGTTTTAAACGTTTTGCCTAATACAGTAAATTTTCACCTCTGAAGCTTTTTTTTTTTTTTTTTTTTTTTTTTTTTACTATTTAGGGATTTTTAACACAATTTTTTGCGTATTTTTGCTATCAGTTCAGATTTTACGACAATCGAAAAAAAAAAGATTTCAGCTTAAAATTTTTAACCTGACGTAGTAAGTTTTGTCCACCACGATTTTCTACGTTTTTGCGATTTCAATGCGATTTGTGCGTTGCTTTTGGCGTTCAACAATATTTTTTTTCCTCTCCAACATTTCTCCATTTAGAGCTGTTTGGTCATCCCCGATTTTCAATGCAATTTGAAGCACTTTTTTCAAATTTTGAGCATATTTTTTGACATTTGTGAACGAATTCCGATTACAATGTTTTAGTCCACTGTAGTAAACATTGTTTTCTGTAATGTTTGAGTATTTAGAGATTATTTGTGCAATTTTTTCGGCATTTCACCAATTAAAAGTATTTTTTCCAAAATACTAAAGTTATTAGGTTTCATATTTCAGCAAAATAAAGCAAATTCAATCCCCTTTCGCTAAAGTTTATTTGGAATTCGCATACAGAATTTTTAGTTTATCACGTATTTTCCATGAAATTGTTAGAGTTTTTCACCTTTCGCAGACATTTTTTGACTTTTTAAAAGAAAAAACTCTTTTTTTTTTTTTTTACATTTTAACTCGATACAATAAATTTTTGACGTCTTCGATGTTTGATAATTTAGCGTTTCTTTGCTATTTCCTGCACTTTTACCACGATTTCCTGCTTTTTTCGCATTAGTAAAAGGAATCCGGTTTCAATGTTCTAGCTTAGTGTAATAATTTTTGTTTTCTTTTCAATAATTTTTTTTTCGGTTTCGTGCAGCGATTTTAAATTTATCGAAATTTTTTATTGTAATTTTTGGTGCCTTTTCATGTTTTCTGCTATTATTTGCAGGTTCGGGCAACGCAGAGCTGGGCAGCTAGTAGGTGGAAAAAGTATTTTCTGAGAGGGAACAAATATTTGTAATTCTTTAACCTAAGTAATTAAACCAATAAAACTTTATTCAATTTTCTCCAATTCTTCTTTTTTTTGTTCACTAGGCACGTTTCCAATTATAAAATGAGTTAATTTAATAAGCAAGACAACTTACACCTTTTTTTCTTTAGACGGATTATTATTTCATTCTACTTAATTTGCTCGTCCTTCAAAAGTTTCCAAAAGTTTAATAAAAGGCTTCAAGCAATGGTAATCAATAATCACGACAACTTTCAAATTTCGGGGTAAATTTCTAGTTTGTTAATTAACCTCTTAAGTTTTTTTAATTTGTTTAAAGCGAAATATTAACTTTTCAAGACCTGCTTCGTATTTTCCTTTATTAACCATAATTATAAATCTCATTAAAAATCTTTAAAGACTTTTAAGATTGATGTTTTAGCTTTTTAACATAGATAAGCTGGATTTTTTTTTATGACAGAGGCAAATTTTAATTGATTGCATTTAAGGAATTATTCTATGTATTCTAAAAATAAACTGTTATATTACATATCAGGAATATGTAATTTGAGTAATTATTGAATTCCATAGCAAAGATTATGGATATGTTGAGTTTTTGACTTAAGTAAGACAGTAAGTATACTTTTGTTTTTTTCTACCAATTATCCAAATAAAAAAGTCATAATCTTATCTTGTAGACTTCTTTGAAATACGTATTTCTTAAATTGTGAAATTATGTGTTTAAGCCTATTTCTTATGCATTTTTGTAACGTACAAAATATAGGGCACTAGTATACGAATAGGCACATATTTTTATTAGACATTTAAGATACAGTCATTTATATAAAGTCCTGTTTAAGATTATTATGAAACAAATCGTTTTTAAGCCTTAGATACAATTATTCTTACAAGGAAGGTCTCCATACGGGCATATTCAGAATAATCTGAAAAAATTACAGAGTGTTCTTCTCATGTGTATATATATGTTTATAAAAAAAAAATTTTAGGAACCGCGATAGAACGTTCGTAAAAAAAATAATGAAAATTTCGTTTATTTGGCGATTTATCATCGGTTGGCTATGAAATAAAATTTCAAAAAATACTTTTTTATGCCGTATACTCTTTAAGATAAAAATGTTTCATGTTGAACTTGTTGAAATAAATTTAATGTAAATGACTTTAGTTTTGTCAGTTTTAGATTGATTTAACACTATAGTTTTGTCATATATATATTCATAATGAAAGTTTGATATCAAATTTTATGAATTAAAATAAATTAAAATTTGTTTCAATGTCTCAAAATTAAGTCCAATTGAGCACTGTAGATTCAATTCTATTGCTATGGAAACGACGAATTCTTTGAAATGGATAACTGGTAAATGAATCTTGCCTTTATTTTGGAATACGCTTAAATATATGAAAGTATTTTTTATATATGAAATTGTTTTTAAAATAATAAATTTAAATAACAAGCAACATAAATATGTAATACGAAAAAAATGTATTTATAAAACTCTCTCATTGTTTAAGTTCAAATTCATTAAATACTATTTACACGCATTCTAAAAATCAATCAACAATCAATTTTCATGTGCACTAAAATCGTTTGCTTTTGGCGAGGAACAGTATTGCTCGCCAAATAGCATGACGTTTTCGCCTTTTCGCGCCAAATACTCGAAAGTATTTTATTTTTTTACAGACTTTCTACTGTAATTCCGCCGCTAAATTTGACTGATCCTTTATTACATTCATAAGTAGTTTAATTAGTATTTTTTTCAAAATATTCTGAGTATGCCAGTATTGAGACCTTCCTTGTTAGTTTATTATTACTGATACTTATAATGTTATTAGTCTCTGTAAAGAAATATTTATGTATTTTTAGTAATTCATAAAAATACAAATTATAGCATATAATATACATTTTAAACATTTATTTTATATAAATATAGACAACATATAATTATACATATTATATTATTACAAGTATTATGCATATTCCCATATTTAATAAGTTTACACTTTATCAAATAAATACAAAAAGTTTTCAGCGTAATATATTTTTGGTATTTTCCCGGTTCATTTTGTAACATTTTAAAGTGATTTTACCAACAAATTTGAGAAATTAAAAATTCAGGCACAAGTGGGTTAGTTAAAATTGGGGTCTTGTACGTTTTAAACACGTCAAAAATTAACGAAAATCTTCAAAGTTTGAATTGGTCTATCTTCAAAGCCTTTTTATGTATAAACATGAAATTTTGGATATAGATGAAACAGATTGTGCTTTGTTATATACTACCAACAGAAATTTATTAACCCTTTACAGAATTTGTGTATTGTTGAAATCAAAATAGCTCTTTTTTTACCCCATAAGTCATTGCGCGTATGATATCTTAAGAAAGTATGTATGGATTGTCATGAAATTTGGTAAATATACTAAAAAAATATGTGTGTTTAAAATGATCTACTTTTAAGTATTTACAATGGTAATATTTTTAGTTATGATTATTTTTATTCATTAAAAATACAAAATTATTATTATTTTTTTTTTTACGAAAATATTTTTTTTTATATAGTTAATGAAATAATTTTAGCCTAAGAGTAGATCATTTTAAACACACATATATGTTTAGTACCTTTACCGAATTTCATGACAATCCATACATACTTTCTTAAGATATCATACGCGCAATGACTTACGGGGTAAAAAAAAGAGCTGTTTTGATTTCAACAATACACAAATTCTGTAAAGGGTTAATAAATTTCTAATGGTAGCATATTACAAAGCATAATCTGTTTAATCAATATCCAAAATTTCATGCTTGTACATAAAAAGGCTTTGAAGATAGACCAATTAAAACTTTGAAGTTTTTCGTTAATTTTCGGCGCGTTTAAAAGGTACAAGACCCCTTTAAATACATAAATTTTACTTCACGTATTCTAAAATTTTAATTTATTTCACCAGAACACGGAAGACAAAGTGTGGCGTTTGGGGCACAGATACCATGCTATAACTACCGCTTCGTTCTCAATAACATATTATATTTTAAAGTCAAAATAGAATAAGCATCACATAAAATAATTTTATATGCAACTTCAATAGTAAAATATAATTTAATGTTTTAAGTAAACAAAATATATATTATTAGTAAAATTAGAAATTCGTTCACTAAATAATACTTACGGATTCTTTTGTTAACTGTAAATGTTAAGAATAAAACAAGAATTACTCAATGACACCATTTTTAAGGAACTCTTCGCAGTGAACTGTATATTTCTTTATTTTAAAACAATAATTGTTAAGAGTGAAACAGTCTCTCTGGCCGTTTCCAAATCAAACATTCCATTATCTCAATAACAACAACAAAAATTCAGTGTTTCCACTCACTAGTAACTAAATTACAATCTATCGTCAACACGCAGACGATTGGAATAATAAATAAAATTACGGCGCTGACACAGCGCCCTCGTACGGGAGATTTTAATTACGATCAGTAACATACTCCCGACCGTTGAAACCTGCAGGTTTCAAAACTACTCTAATATATAATATAAAATTACATAATACTACATATAACAATGCAAAGATATAATTAATAACAAAGGAAAAATGGCTAAATTACTTTACATTTGAATACAATAAAACATACTATAGAAATTAAACAACAAAATATATTCAAAATATACCAAATATATACATTAAAGAAATTAGTTTCCATTAATTGGAAGGGGACAAATACTTCTCACATCTCTCTTTATTATTCTACCGTTAGGTAGACGAATGTTCACTACTCGAACTTTTTTGTCCTTACCGAGAAATATCTCGGAAATCCTACCTGTTGCCCATTTTGTGCTGAGCATATTTTCATCTTTGATCAATACGAGAGAACCAACATTTATATTGTTTTTATTTATTTGCCATTTATTACGTTGCTGCAAGGTGTTCAGATAGTCTCGCTTCCATAATTTCCATATTTGCTGGCTATATTTTGTTATTTTTTGCCAGTTGCTAAGTTTGTTTTCCGAAATTTCAGTGAGCTGGGGTTCAATAATAGACGTTAAGGGCCTACCTATAAGAAAATGACCCGGTGACAGAGTCTCGAAATCGTCGAAATCTGATGACAATGGGGACAGAGGTCTTGAGTTCAAAACACTTTCAATTTCTAGAATTACTGTCAGAAATTCCTCTAAAGTGAGGTGCGCGTTACCAATTACACGTTTTAGATGGAATTTGAATGATTTAACCCCTGCCTCCCAAAGACCACCGAAGTTCGGCGCTTTCGGAGGAATAAAATTCCATTCGATATTTTCCCTTGCAAAATAATCAGCTAATGCTTCATCTGGATGTCTAACCAAATTGTGAAGCCTTTTCAATTCTAAGTTTGCCCCTACAAAGTTTTTTGCATTGTCAGAAAATATTTTTGAACACTTTCCCCTTCTGCTAACAAAGCGCTTAAAACAAGCAATGAAGGCTGCAGAAGTGAGATCTGAAACGAAATCTAGATGAATAGCTTTGGTGCAGAGACAAACGAATATACATACATACACTTTATTATATGTACCTTTCCTTTGATTTTTGAATTTAATGTAAAAAGGGCCGCAATAATCAGTTCCAATAATGGAAAATGGAAATGAAGGTGTAACACGCTCTTTGGGCAAGTCACCCATAACTTGACTCGCTAATACGGGCTTGTTTTTAAAACAAGTGACACATTCATATGTTATTTTGCGACAGATGTTTCTACCATTAGTTATCCAAAATTTACGACGAATATGGTACAACAATGTTTGTGATCCTACATGTAAATACTTTAAATGAAAATATCTTACAATAATTAAAGTAAGGGGATGCTTACTTGGCAGAACCATAGGATGTTTTTCATTTGTTGTCAAATATGAGTTACCCAATCTACCCCCAACTCTTAAAATATTACTTTCATCTAAGAAACAATTTAAAGAATTTAGTTTACTTTTATTTGGTACCGAATTACCTTTCTGAAGACATTTTATTTCTTCCTGATACTCACTTTGTTGAACCATCTTTATCAGTGATAATTCTGCAGCATTCAATTCTTTAGAAGTAAGATGATCTTTCACTCTATTAACATTTCGAAGGTTATGAATAAATCTAAGCACATAACATAAAATACGAATGATAGTTATATAATTATTACTAACACTAATAATATAATCTAATAAATAATTTTGATCATAAATAGCTAGAGTAACTAAAGAGTTATCATTTTCACATTTAACTGTTTTCTTTAGTTCATCAGAATAGTCATCTGGCGAATTTTGGATGTTGCAGTCATTAGTTGGGAGAACAGTTTCTCTCAAAAAGGGGGGACCTTTAAACCACAAATCCTTTTCTAAGAGCATATCAACACTGACGCCTCTGGTAAGGAGGTCGGCTGGATTAGACTTTCCCGGACAATGAAACCACGAATTGGAGTCAGTCAAAGATTGAATCTCGTTGACACGATTCGCTATGAATGATTTCCATCTTTTACTAGAACCTCTAATCCAGTACAAAGTGATTTTCGAGTCTGTCCAGAAGAACACATCTGATGGCTTCTTATGATCTACTATTTTCTTGACTGCATTACCTAGTCGGGCAGCAAGTAAAGCTCCCAATAGCTCTAATCTTGGTAAAGTGATTTTTTTAAGAGGTGTAACTCTACTTTTTGAAGTCACAAGGTTAACTTCAATAGCATTTTCTTTTACAATTCTGAGGTATATGACAGTGCCGAAGGCTTTCTTACTAGCATCGCAAAAACAGTGAATCTCTACCACATCTGAATTTTCTTCTTTCGTTGAATTTAGCACAATTCTTGGAATTTTTAGGTCGGAGAGGCGTGGGATCTCAGAACACCATTGAAGCCACTTTTCTTTAACATCTATTGGTAGATCTTCATCCCAAGCAATTTTCCTCAACCACAGATCTTGAAATAGGCATTTCATGCGAATAGTATAAGGAGTGAGCAAGCCAAGAGGGTCGAATATTTTTCCAATAGCACGCAGGATGAAGCGCTTGGTGTTTTCATTTTTTGATAACATTTCTAATAAGCCTTTTACATCTACGATAAAGCAATCTTCACTCGTATGCCAAGACATTCCTAGAACCTTTGTTGAGTCAAATCCTAATTCAATTGGGTTGTGTAGAGGCTGAGTATCAAACCCTTTTTGTTTCCATTGCTCCATCAAATCGTTATCATTAGTTGACCATTTTCTGAGTTTCATACTTGCCTCGCTCATAATATAAACAGCATTTCGAGAGATTTCTAACGCATCTTGCAAGTTGTCAGCACCAGCGATGAAATCATCAACGTAGAGGCACCTATCTAATAACTTTGTTGTTGTAGGATATCTAACTTGAAATTTCTTGATATGTTTTCTTAGAGTAGCAGCAAGAAGAAACGGGGAAGCATTCATACCAAAAAGAACTCGGTTGAAGCGATATATTTCTATACCTTGGTCTCCAATCCATAAAAACCTCACTGCATCTCTGTCTTTCTCCGCTAGGGATATCTGCAGAAAGGCTTTTTCTATATCACCTATCAATGCTATTTTGTTTAATCTAAAATTGATAAGTAGATCGAATATGTTTGGATTTAGATTTGGACCTGGCCAAAGACAATCATTTAACGATAATTCGCCAACATCGTGTGAGCTGGCATCGAAGACTACTCTCATTTTTGTTGTCAGGCTTTGTCTAAAGACAGGTTGATGTGGAAGATAAAAAAGTGGTTTCTCCACTGGCTTGTGCGTTTCCGTTATTTTTTCTATGATTCCTTTATTTTCATAATCTTTCAAAGTCTCACAATATTGAGCACGAAGCTCTAATTTTCGCTTCATTTTCACTTTAAGACAGTTTAGTCTATTATTGGCTATTTTGAGATTGTCGTTCATTTCTCGCCAATCTTTTTTCCATGGTAAGGTAACTTCGTAACGTTTATTTTTATAAGATACAGATTTTTCGAATATTTCTAATGCTCTATCTTCGTCAGTACATGTGGGATCATCTTTTATCCCTAATGTTTCTAACTGAAAGAATTTTTGAACTTCTTTTGTCAAATCTTCATAGTTACAAACAAGCCCACAATGAGTATTTTGCGTGATTTGATTGTCAGGATTTAATACGCTTCCACTGGCAATGAATCCAAATACCGAGTTTTGGAATTTTAAATTAGAATTGGGGACTTCAATTCGACCGACTTCTAAAAGATCATAAAATATTTGAGCTCCCAAAAGAACATGAATTTTTCCAGGTTTGTAAAATTCTGGATCCGCTAATTTAATGTTATTAAGGTATTGTTCTGTTGGAACGTTAATCCGATTTACTGGAATAGTATCCGATATTTTTGGTACACAAAGAAGTTCTATTTCCGCCTTAAAATTTGAATTGTTCGAAATTAATGCTTTTACCTTGGAGTTAATATTCACGGAGATGCCATTTAATCCTGAAACCGCAACTTTTATTTTTTCTTTCTTAATTCCTAAATAATCAGCACACTGAATCGTAATGAAATTACTCATTGATCCAGCATCAATCAAACCTCTTAACGGCTTAAATTCACCAAATTTATTTTTAATATAAACAATGACAGTTGATAAGATGCCAGAACTTAAATAATTCATCTCACAAACAGATGTACCTGAAAATGCTCTTTCGTTAGAAATGTGAAATGTTGCAGCATTCGGGTCTAGATTAGAATGCGCTACGATTTGATTCTGGTTTTGGGTATTGCAATCACTGACCTCGGGTTTTGAAATAAATTCATTTTTTCTATCACTGTTTTGAATTTGCTTTTCATTTTCATTCTCGAAATGCAGTAAACTCGAATGTTTTTTCATACATTTCTGACAAGAATAAGTAGATTTACAATTTCTAACCGAGTGGAATTTTAAACAGTTAAAACAAATATTATTTTTCTTTACGAATTCATATCTAGAAGCCACTGAAAGATTTAAGAATTCTGGACATTTGTGCAAACCGTGGAATTCATTACTCTGACACTTAACACATTTAAATGTTTTTGAGTTTTTACCATTAGATGTAGATACCATACTAGTGATTCGTTGTTGAGCATTGCGTTTAGGAGTTACATTATTTATAAGAGGTTTGGAAACTTGCAGTGTTCTCGCTTGTCTTTTTAAAAACTCGATTAATTCTTTTAATTTTGGTAGCTCGTCTTTTTTTTGTTCACGTTCAAACCATAATTTTGTGGACCCATCTAATTTCTGCCACAATATATAAGTTATTATTGTATCCGCAAACCCTTCAATTTTTTGATCGAGAATTTCTAGAGATCTGATACATTCACTGGCGGTATCTGCTAAATTAAGAATAGCACTAGGTGTTTCACTTTGTATTGAATTAATGGACATTAATTTTTTAATGTGAGCAAACACTTGTTGTCTTTTATTGGAATATCTTTCCTCTAATAAGGACCACGCTGTTTGATAATTATCATCTGAAATCATTATACTTTGTACAACTTTTGCAGCTTCAGAATGAAGCGAAGATTTCAAATATGATAACTTTTGAGCACCCGAAAGTGCGCTATTATTGTGAACGCTAGATTTAAAAAGATCACTAAAATATATCCAATCCTGTACGTTTCCACTAAAAGAAGGTAGATTAATCGTGGGAAGTCGAACTTCCGTTACACTATTCTCTTGTTTCGGCTTTGATTCATTAAGAACATTTATTTGTTTTTGTTTCGCTCTTTTAATTTTTAACCAAGTTTCATCTAACTCTTTTTCAATCGATGATTGTTCATCGATATATTTATCAATTTCCTCCTCATCGCACAATGAATAAATTTTATCAAACATTTCTTTCAATTCTGTATTGAATTGATCACATTTCGTATTTACAAGTTCTAAAGAACATTCATCAGAGTCACTTAATTTAATTTCACTCACAAATTTAGTAATTTTACATTTTAAAACTCTTTTTTTTGTCAAAATATTTTTTAATTCAGTAGACATGTTAAAGAAAAAGTCCTACCTTACTCGAAGAAACCAAGTCTCGTCGCTGATTCTTGACTCTAAAAGCAAACGATAAATCCGTTTACTTTGGCCTCGAAGGACCAATTTATGTTAAGAATAAAACAAGAATTACTCAATGACACCATTTTTAAGGAACTCTTCGCAGTGAACTGTATATTTCTTTATTTTAAAACAATAATTGTTAAGAGTGAAACAGTCTCTCTGGCCGTTTCCAAATCAAACATTCCATTATCTCAATAACAACAACAAAAATTCAGTGTTTCCACTCACTAGTAACTAAATTACAATCTATCGTCAACACGCAGACGATTGGAATAATAAATAAAATTACGGCGCTGACACAGCGCCCTCGTACGGGAGATTTTAATTACGATCAGTAACAGTAAATGTAATTTCATTTTCAAAATATTTTAAAAATAATTGAATTTATTTTTTCAGCAAGTACTTAACATGCATTTGGTAGCCCCTGTAAATTGAAACCCAGGGCATGCCCCTACGATAATCAGTCTGTGTCATTGATAAAATGGTACATAATATAAATTTAACTTTTGGAAGCTTGAAATACTATTACAATAACTATTATGAATAAAAATCACAAAGAAGAACCTAAACAATATCTGCTAAAATTAAATTAAAAATAGTGAGAATTTGTATATTGTTTGTGTGCCATTTAATGTTTGTCAAAATTGCTGGACAGACAATAAAAATATAAAAGCTGAATGATCTTAAAGTAAATCTTTAGTGATAGGAATAACAACAGAATGATACATTTTATTGTCAATCTATTCATTTCGTTCAATAATACTTTTATACAGATGATTGAAAACTAGTATTATTCAAAAAGGCATGTATACATCAGGATGAATTTTTTTCATATATTAAACCAGGATCTTAGAACATTTATTCTGTCAAAAAATTATACTAATAAATAATAAACCAAATTTTTTTTTGTTTAATGACACTTTATTACACTATATATCTAAATCCATGTCGTTTCTCGCTAGGCATTACTGTATCGAACAAGTTAGAAATGTATATTTTAGTGCACTTCAAGTTTAAGTGCATATCAATTTCCTCTTGTTCGAAAGGCTGTAAAATCATTAAAATGCACTTGGGATAATTTTTCCCACTGGCCGTAATGTATAAGAAAACTTTTGGTAGTCCCTGTAATTAAATTATACATCCGATTTTCATAAAATTTGAAATGACTCGACAAAATTTTACAACAATTATATATTTAAAAATTCAGACCATTCGGTTGGATAGTTTTGGCTCTGTTATATGCGGACGGATGGACAGACAGACGAACTGAACAACGACTAATGGTGCAATGTATTTCTATAATTACAAACGCATCTAAATATGGGAACTCGTGTATGTTTGTGTCTGCTATATTTCATCATTGTAAAAAATCGTAATATATTTTCCAAAAAATCTTTTTTATTCTGTATTTAAAAATATAGTTATGGGCCTTATATAAAATCATGTCTTATTCATTTTGTAAGCAAATAAGTACTTTCGTGTCGTCAACTAAAATATAACATGTCATTATAATACAGTTCACATACATGCTTCTGTGACAAATTCTTCAGATTATCTTTTGGATTTCTCCAAAACTTAAAAGAATTGTGTCTTAAAATAGTTCTAAAAAAATCCATAAAATCCATATAATAGCTTATCGTTGACATATCAGATATTTCATACTCCCCTGTACTCCATTTCCCCTGAAAAAATGCAGTTTTCACCTCTAATGAGGCATCATCAGTTCCGAATAACTTTTTCTTAATTTTTTTTCTTCTGGCCTAGATTGTATGCTTTTCCATTTTCTCCCTTTTCTCTCATGCGTTCCCTTAACATATTGTGCCATTGTAAATCATATATTTAACCACAAGACAAACTTGAATTTTAATTCATAATTTTATCAACAACGAAGTTATAGTAGCGATATTTCCAAATTATCTTTTTGTGTACTGTGATTAGATGACATTCCAAGAAGCGCTGGAAAAGGTCTTTATTCTCACCAAAACAGGGCTACAAAAGGCGTTTCGTAAATTCAGAATGTAGCTGAATGTATATGCACTATACAGTGTGTCCGCTCTCAACAGTGTCTAATGGCTAATTCCTAAACCGTTAGCCATAGACATATGTTCCAATTACAAAAAGGTTTTAAATCAGGTAAAGAAATATTTTAAAAGCGATTCAATAAAAACATTTCTTAAAAAATTACGAAATTTAAATTTTTATACGGTATCCCTGTCCTATAAGTTATATTTAGTAAAATTTTCCTATTACACTGACAAGTAAGACAAAAAATCCCATTCATATAACTCTAAAATTGAGCGAGTTATGAAACTTTAAAAATGCATGACTTATGCCACTTTTCTGCTCTAAAAAATGAGTTCGGCTTGGATTTGAGGGGTCACATACCAAGTGCTTAAAGTATTCGAAAATCTTATTTCATGTGTATCTGCGCTTTGAAAAAAATCGTACAAGTATTCCGATTAAGTTAACATTTATTACGTTTCAGATTGGCTAAAATAACATATGTTTTATTTTGTCAAGATTTGAGACTGTTTCTTTTATGATTTCTTATAACAAAAATTATGTTATTTTCATAAGTTTTTATGTTACTTCAACGATCGTATGTATGTTTTTCCAGTTCAAATTTTGTACTCGAACTTTAACCCACTATCAAACATCCGATCGAGATTACATTTTACATACTGGCGCAAATACGATTACAATCTAATATTATTATGATTTTCAGTGGTTACCATTTTTACTTATTTTATAGGATAACACAAATAATTTCGGATAGATTACCGCCAAGAAGTTTAAGAAAAGGTTTTAGATTAGATAATACAAGACTGCGATGTTTTTTTTTTTTTTTTTTTTTTTTTTTTTTATAACTATTATGTATTTTTTAGCTCTGAATCCGAAAATTACCTTAATTTTTAACCAACATGTCAGAATGTTTTTGCATATCGTAAATGTGTAAGTTAAAATATAGAGAAAGTCTCATACTAAAAAACATATGTAAAACTTTTTGTATTTTGTTTTATTCAATAATTTATTCAATATTACCGTTTACCAATAAGCTGTACATTAAATATTATTATTTATTAATATTACCATACTAAAAAAAGAAAAGAAACACTAGAAACAAAGTAAGTTTTGATGTAACAAACAATAAAAAAGTAATTTGAAAACAGAAAATGATCAAATTGATCAAATGTTATTAGATGAAAATATAAACTGTAATAAAATGGTTTTAAATCTAGAATAATATTACTCCCAAAATGTGATTTTTATTAATATAGCCTACCTCTTTTTACATTCTGGGATTTCATTTTATTGAGAAATAAAAACGTTAGATGCATTAAAAAATATATATAAATTTCGGAAATGTTTATGTATTGAAGCGTAACAAGATTTTATAAAATGGTTCATTTAACACTGTCTACTATTGTGTTGAATTATAGCATTCGAAGAACATTGCTCGGTATAAATTTAATAAATATAATGAGGTAAGAATACAAGCAGTGGAATGAAACTTGCTATCGATTTCCTTTAGGTATACGTCCGTTTTGTTATGGTTGCCTTCTGAATTTTACGTGTTTTATTATGTGTTAGTTGAAGAGTTTCCGAATCTATTACTTGGGTTTATAATATCACGGAATTATAAAAGAAATATTTTATTAAATGAGATATAATTTAAAATAATTAACGGTGATATTTTCTTTATTATGCACCATAATACTTATATATATAATATATATATTGTTAATCACTAGAGATAGAATTATATGCATTATAAAAAATTAAAAATATGATTAAATGCATTTAATTTTAATTCAATAATGACAGGAAATATGCACGTTTAAAATTTTATTTACCTCTTTCCGTCACAGAATGTAACAAATTTTTAGGTCCATACGCAGAACCAACACAGAACATATATTTTTTAAATTATTTTATTAATACATACGTGTGAAAATTAATTGCGACAAAGTAAAAACTTACTCTTTTTCAAAAACTATGTATATTTATATTCGATGCGTTTCTAAACACTGAAAAATACCTGTATTAGTATGAAGTATGTCGTCGTTTAGCATAAATTACCTCTTGATTCCGTTTTGCCATTGATTACACTAATTTACGGTACATATGTTTTACTTTCATCATTGTGGAACGATATTTTTATAGCATTCGTTATCATACGTTCTTTAGTTGTGCATTTCATCTTAAACTTTTGCAGTCATCAGCTGTCCATGATTTATATTGTTTGTCCCATATTAAGCGGTTTTTTTTCAACATTTTAGCAACCAGATATTGTTTTCCAATCGTCTTCTATTAAAAGCATGAAATTAATACGCATCTCAAAGATAGCAAAACTACCGCAGCAGTGAACTGAACATCCACCTTTTATACACAGAAGCTCACAACTGAAGCTGTTTTCAGTTTAAAATCAGTCAAACTACATTGATTTTGTCAACTTTGAAAAGTCATGCCACCTTTGACAGATAAAAAAAGGTTTGATTGGGCTTAAGAGTTTAACTTGTAGACGCATAAAAATTATTATAAAATAAAAAGCTTGTCCCAATAAATTTTCAAAGTATAGTATATATATTTGGAAATTAATATCCTGAAAATATATGCATTAAAACCTTTAAAATATTAAGATAAATTGATTTCTAGACTCTAAAAATGTATGTTCCGATATTTCATTTCATTCAAACAAGTCGCTTTTGAATCACACTGCAAAAAATAATTGTTGATTTTACAGTATAATACTGGCATCTGAGGCACCAGTAATAAACCGTAAAATAAACAGTAATATACTGCTAAGTAGTAATATAATGGTACATTTCTGCATTTTCATTTATAAAACGGTATACTACTGTTTATTTACGGTTTATTACTGTTAATTTTACAGTATAATACTGGCGCTCCAGCTGCCTGTATAATACTGTAAAATCAACAATTTATTTTTTCCAGTATATGATTAAAAAAGTCCTTCCGGCCAGTGCCGGGAGGAAGAGGTAGCTTTCATATTCCTTATTTTAAAAAAGTCAACTTATATCATTCAAACACACGAAGCTCAATTTAGTGGAAACCGAATATAGGAGATTCAATACTAATTTTTATCAATATAATGAATGAGAATTTCGCGAAATTAGTCAGCTTTATCCAAGTTGCTTTTCTTTAAAGTAACTTATATTTGGCTGCCAAATTCGGCGATTTCTTAAAGTGCCTGCCATCTTAAGACAACATGGTGGATGAGGCTAACCAGTGAACTTGGTCGAGACCTTAGTAATTGCTGTGCACATGCTCACTCACATCGGAATCGGTTGATATATACGAGTGCTGTCGCATGAAAAATATCAGATTTTTCAAAATGTCACCCACAATAGAAATTGAAACTGCTATATCTGAGCCATTTTTTAAGGTAAAGACAAACAAAAAATGCTCCTGAATCCTTATATCAAGGTCAAATACGCAAGAAAGAAACCTTTTTCAATTTCTAATTTTTTTGCACCTCACTTTAAATATATATATTTTTTTTAATTTAATGGCCGCCATTTTGAAACAAGATGGCTGATGAATCTGGCCAGCGAACTTGGTCGAGGTATTGATGTATACTAATCCACATGCATTCTTACATCGAAATAGGCGAATACGTGTGTTATCGCGTGACAAATACAAGATCGTTTCAAAATGTTAGCCATGCTAGAAATTCAAAGTGCTATAATTCAACCATTTTTTAAGATATAAACAAAAGAACAAATTTTCAGGAACAAAAACTGCTCCGGAATCTTTGTATCAAGGCCAAACACATAAAAAAAAACTTTTTCATTTTCCAATTTTTTAATACCTCATTTTAAATTTTAAATTTAATTTTTTTAATGGCAACCCTTTTGAAACAAGATGGCGAATGAAGCTGGCCAACGAACTCGGACAAGACATTGGTATGTACTATGTACAGACCAAGTTACATCCAAATCGGTTCATAAATACGCCTGTTATCGCGTGACAAAAAGCAGGTCGTTTTAAAATGTCAGCCACAATAGAAATTCAAAATGCTATTACTCAGCCACTTTTTTAGATATAGACGAAACAGAAACTGTTCCAGAATCTTTGTATTAAGGTCAAACACATACGAAAAAAATCTTTTTCATTTTCCAATTTTTTGGTATCTCATTTTAATCATTTTATTTTTTAAATTTTTTTAAATAGCCGCCATTTTGAAACAAGATGGCGGATGAAGCTGGCCAACGAACTCGGGCGAGATATTTGTATACACTATGTACACACCAAGGTACATCCAAATCGGTTCATAAATACGCCTGTTATCACGTGACAAATATCAAGACGTTTCAAAATGTCAGCCACGCTAGAAATTCAAAATGCTATAACTCAGCCATTTCTTAAGATATAGACGAAACAAAAACTGCTCCCGAATCTTTTTATCAAGGTTAAACACATAAGAAGAAAATATTTTTTCAATTTTCTATTTTTTGGTACCACATTTAAAATTTAAATTTTTCTTAAAAATTTAAATGCCCGCCATTTTTAAACAAGATGGCGGATGAAGCTGGCCAACGAACCCGGTCGAGACATTGGCATGTACTATGTATAAACGAAGTTACATCCAAATCGGTTAAAAAATACGCCTTTTATCGCGTGACAAAATTCAGGACGTTTCAAAATGTCAGTCACGCTAGAAATTCAGAGTGCTGCAACTCAGCCATTTTTTAAGATATAGACGAAACAAAAACTGCTCCGAAATTTTTGTATAAAGGTCAAATACATAAGAAAAAAATATTTTTCCATTTTCAATTTTTTTGGTACCACATTTCAAATTTAAAATTTTTTAAAAAATTTTAAATAGCCGCCATTTTGAAACAACATGGCGGATGAAGCTGGCCAACGAACTCGGTCAAGACATGGGTATGTACTATGTACACACCGAATTACATCGAAATCGGTTCATAAATACGCCTTTTATCGCGTGACAAAATTCATGACGTTTCAAAATGTCAGCCACTCTAGAAATTCAAAATGCTATAGCTCAGCCATTTTTTAAGATATAGACGAAACAAAAACTGATCCGGAATTTTTGTATAAAGGTCAAATACATAAGAAAAAAATATTTTTCCATTTTTTAATTTTGGTACCACATTTCAAATTTTAAATTTTTTTAAAAAATTTTAAGTGGCCGCCATTTCGAAACAAAACGGCGGATGAAGCTGGCCAACGAACTCGGTCGAGACATTGGTATGTACTATGTACACACCGAATTACATCGAAATCGGTTCATAATTACGAGAGTTACAGTGTGACATAGGTCAGATATATATATATATATATATATCAATTTTGAACGGAGGGTGGTTTCGGGGTCTGAGGGTCATGATCGATGAAAATATACCAAAATTTTTTGAAATCGCTTTCCTCCGAACGGCTGCAATAGGTAGCTTTTTTGTAAAGAAAGCTACCAAAAAAAAAAAAAAAAAAAAAAAAAAAAAAAAACGCATTGCAGTTTGTCTTGCAACTAAAATTGAAAACATTGCGTCTTCCTAATTCTAAAACTACTTCACCATATGACTACTCGTTTAATATCCCAATATAACATTTTCCGAAAGATTCGAAAATTATATATTCGTTTACTGCCACTTCTATAATATCCTTCTGGACTTATTATTTTTAAAACAAAATTGAAACAAGGCATAGCTAGTTTCGTTTTATTTTGCATTAAAATGTAGAGATTTTTCTCTCTTTCATTTATCCGACTGTTAAAAATTTCCCAGTGAAATAGCTATACAGTATAATGAACATCTATTATATATTAATTATTAATGAGAAACTATTAAATTTGAAAAGAGTTCAAAATTTAATATTAAGTGCATGCTGGATAAGGTCCATTACCTGATCAGGCAGTTCCTGAAGGAGAGATAAAATGTTAAAAAGTCCTTCCGGCCAGTGCCGGGAGGAAGAGGTAGCTTTCATATTCCTTATTTTAAAAAAGCCAACTTATATTATTCAAACACACGAAGCTCAATTAAGTGGAAACCGAATGTAGGAGATTCAATACTAATTTTTATCAATACTAAATCATTATGAATGAGAATTTTGCGAAATTAGTCAGCTTTATCCAAGCTGCTTTTATTTAAAGTCACTTGTATTTGGCTGACAAATTCGGCGATTTCTTAAAGTGCCTGCCATTTTAAGACAACATGGTAGGTGAGGCTAACCAGTGAACTTGGTCGAGACCTTAGTAATTGCTGTGCACATGCTCACTCATATCGGAATCGGTTGATATATACGAGTGCTGTCGCAGGCAAAAAATCAGATTTTTCAAAATGTTACCCACTTTAGAAATTGAAACTGCTATCTCTGAGCCATTTTTTAAGATAAAGACAAACAAAAAATGCTCATGAATCTTTATATCAAGGTCAAATACTTAAGAAAGAAACCTTTTTCAATTTCTAATTTTTTTGCATCTCACTTTAAATATAATTTTTTTTAATTTAATGGCCGCCATTTTGAAACAAGATGGTTGATGAAGCTGGCCAGCGAACTTGGTCGAGATATTGATGTATACTATCCACATGCCTTCTTCCATCGAAATAGGCGAATACGTGTGGTATCGCGTGACAAATACAAGATCGTTTCAAAGTGTTAGCCATAATAGAAATTCAAAGTGCTATAATTAGACCACTTTTTAAGATATAAACAAAAGAACAAATTTTCAGAAACAAAAACTGCTCCAGAATCTTTGTATCAAGGCCAAACACATAAAAAAAAATCTTTTTCATTTTCCAATTTTTTAATACCTCATTTTAAATTTTAAATTACATTTAAAAAAAATGGCAACCCTTTTGAAACAAGATGGCGAATGAAGCTGGCCAACGAACTCGGTCGAGACATTGGTATGTACTATGTACAGACCAAGTTACATTCAAATCGGTTCATAAATACGCCTGTTATCGCGTGACAAAAATCAGGTCGTTTTAAAATGTCAGCCACAATAGAAATTCAAAATGTTATAACTCAGCCATTTTTTTAGATGTAGACGAAACAAAACCTGTTCCGGAATCTTTGTATTAAGGTCGAACACATACAAAAAAAAATCTTTTTCATTTTCCAATTTTTTGGTATCTCATTTTAAATTAATTTTTTTTTAAATTTTTTTAAATGGCCGCCATTTTGAAACAAGATGGCGAATGAAGCTGGCCAACGAACTCGGTTGAGTTATTTGTATGTACTATGTACACACCAAGGTACATCCAAATCGGTTCATAAATACATCTGTTATCACGTGGCAAAAATCAGGACGTTTCAAAATGTCAGCCACGCTAGAAATTCAAAATGCTATAACTCAGCCATTTTTTAAGATATAGACGAAACAAAAACTGCTCCCGAATCTTTTTATCAAGGTCAAACACATAAGAAAAAAATATTTTTTCAATTTTCAATTTTTTGGTACCACATTTCAAATTTAAATTTTTCTTAAAATTTTAAAAGACCGCCATTTTTATACAAGATGGCGGATGAAGCTGGCCAACGAGCTCGTTCGAGACATTGGTCTGTACTATGTATAAACGAAGTTACATCCAAATCGGTTCATAAATACGCCTTTTATCACGTGACAAGATTCAGGACGTTTCAAAATGTCAGCTTCGCTAGAAATTCAAAATGCTATAACTCAGCCATTTTTTAAGATATAGACGAAACAAAAACTGCTACGGAGTCTTTGTATAAAGGTTAAATACATAAGAAAAAAATATTTTTCCATTTTCAGTTTTTTGGTACCACATTTCAAATTTTAAATTTTTTTAAATTTTTTAAATGGCCGCCATTTTGAAACAAACTGGCGGATGAAGCTGGCCAACGAACTCGGTCGAGACATTGGTATGTACTATGTACACACCGAATTACATCCAAATCGGTTCATAAATACGAGAGTTACAGTGTGACATATGTCAGATATATATATATATATATATCAATTTTGAACGGAGGGTGGTTTCGGGATCTGGGGGTCATGATCGATGAAAATATACCAAAATTTTTTGAAATCGCTTTCCTCCGAACGGCTGCAATAGGTAGCTTTTTGTAAAGAAAGCTACCTAAAATCCAAATATGCAATATTATACACCTTTCTTGTGCTTAGTAATTAGACAAAATAGTAGAGAATCTTTATGTTCATTTTTACTGTATCACATAAAAAAGCACGGTCTTTAAAAAGTACATTTTGTAAAAAATATATATAACTGGACATATTTATGGATTTATTTTAATTATGAACACATCTCGTGGGACACCCCAAATGAACCACAGTAAATAGCACTGTTTTAGATAAAATATTTTTTGTTAGATTCTGTAACAAGATATATTTTTTCGAGAAACACATAATAAAATTTTCTATACAGCATAAATTTATGGTTTCAGCCATTTCAGTAATGATATATTAATAGAGTTTTTGTACATTTCTGTATGAATTTTCTCAGCAGCTGCTCTTCTCTCATTAATAAAATTATTTATTAGTTTTATCTTGAGTAGTCGTGAATTTAAATACCACAGTTTTTAACAATTTGTTTTAATTGTATGTAAAAAATAATGAAAATTTTGCATTTAATCGTCTGAAATTGCATATTTTTATACAAACTGTCGTTTTACCATATTTTGTACTGTCTCATGAAAAACAGTTTCAAACAGAGAGGTAACATTTTGTAATTGTGTTGCTGAATAAAATGTACCATTAAAGTTTGAGGAAGTCTAAAAAACCATGGATGCGTTAGTTATATTTCGTAATGCATAAAACTTTTTCTCATTCTATAACTCTGCATAAATAGTAGGTTGAGCAAAAAGTTCTGGGAAATTTGTGAAAGTTGCGTTGTTACGCGCAAATTAACAACAAAAGCAACAAGGACTATTCTTTAAAGTAGAGACCATCATAGTCCACGACTTTCTGCTAGATTCCAGATTTGCTGTAAGTACCATGGTGGTTCCTTAGAATCAAAAATCCTTGACATCCTTCTTCAGCTTCATTAAAGGATTCATATCGAAAGCCTTGAAAAAGTGTTGCACCGATCGAAAGAGATCATAATCGGATGGAGCCACGTCTGGACCGTAGGCCGGATGTGGAAGTAATCTGGTAACTATTATATTACTGTCTGGTAACTATTAGATTAAAAATTTCCCAGAACTTATTGCTCAACCTAATAATACCATTCCATCTCACGAATAACAGTATAAGGGATAGATTTCGTTGTCAATTTTAAATCGCTTTGGGGCAAACAGAAAAAATAATTTAGATAGAAATTATATCGTTTCTTGATTTTCAAGCTTTTGAAATTTGTTCTGATACGCGATAAAGATTTTTATAAAACATAAGCTTTCAACCTCTTAGAACACATATTTAAAATAAGGCTACAAATACGCATTCATTGCTTTTGCAGAAATAAAATGACAGCATAGATGAGAGAACGAGCACTTTTGTCCGAAGTTGACACTTTAATGGAGTGATAATTTAAGATTGGATCTAAAATATTAGTCCCTTAAAATACAAACTTGATTGCAAATAATCTAAAATCTCACAATAACGAAGTTAAGAGGTTTAAACAAGTGGATGATCTACAAATCTTATTATCTGCCATGCTTAAAAAATAATTCGTTTCAAAATTGAAAGTCAATTAAAACTCGCACTATATAAAGCAATTTCCTGCACTATATTCAAATATCAGGCATAATCCCAAATTTCAGGCATAATCCCAAATTTCAGTTTGTAAATATATTAATCTTGTTAATGGAAAAACCAAAACACGGTAAAACAAAATATCAACAAGCATTTTATTTTTAACAAGATTAATTTTAAACATGTCTTTAAATTAGGAGACGGCGTTTCACATCACTCTTACTTTGACATTTTAATTTTTAATCAAAATACTTAAATATTGGAATATAAAGCTATTTGTTAATTATTTATCATGTTCTACTTCCCACATAATTTTCTTGAACTTTAATTTTAGAGTTATCATAGTTTTTCTTTTAATAAAAAAAATAGTAATTTTAGAGCCAAGTTACGACACCCATGTTGTAACTTCGCCTTAGACATGTTGTACCGTGGATCATGCATTCTTTTTTAATGAATAATAAAAATAAAATTAACGAAACATCTTTATGATGAAGTTGCATAAAAAGCTAAGAATATTTTTCAAAACTGATCCTATATCAGGAAATATATAAAAAATTCTTCTGACTTTTTAATTAAGACTAGTTTCTGGCAAAATCGCAACTAATTAAAACGCATTATTCCCATAAAAGCATATTCGATCGCAACTGATTAAAGCACATAGATTGATGTTTGTGAAAATTGCAACACAATGAATGAATCCTCAAAATTATCTGAAATTTTATACACAACCGACTGGTATTAGTACAAACAAATGATTACATTTCAAAGCAAAAAAAAAACAAATTTAAGCTTTCGAAATCAGTATTTGGTATAGCAGCCACGCATTGACATAAGGGATGCTATACGACGTGGCATAACGTCAAACAGATTTTGAAGTCTGGGAAGAGCATTCCATATTATCTGTATGCGTAACGAAAGTTCATCTGTAGAAGCTGTAGGACGAAGATCACGAGCGAGAGGCCTATCAACGAAATTCCACACATCTTCAAAAGCATGTTCGAATACGCAGGTCACGAAAGATGTTGTATGTGTTCTGATGACAAAAAGTCTTGAGCATTTGTTGCAGCATGTGAGCGGGTATTATCCTGTTGAAAGATAGTTCCAGGCATGTCTTGAAGAAAAGGAACGACTTCGAAGTCTAGCAAATCACTGATGTACGTGTTGCTGTTCAGATTACCCACAATTCGTACTAGTTGCGATCATCCATGATGCACTATCGCACTCCAGACAATAACTCTGAGCGTTCGTCCATTATTATGTTCGATAATGCACTCCGGAAGATAGCGTTCACCGGCATAGCGTTAATACGAATGCGACTACCATGGTACCACAAATTAAAGCAGGACTCGTCATAATAAACAACTTGTTGCCAATCTGAGTGCCAGTCTCTATATTCATGAGCACATTGCAGCCGCAGGCGTCGATGGTTTTGCATGATGGGAATCCTCTATAAAGGAGTTCCTGCACGCAGTCCACGGTACAGCAGGCGTCGACGAATTGACGAAGCAGACAGTAATAGATCTGTAGCAGTTAATCAATGTGCTGCTAACTGTCTAGATGAAACTGTACGGTTCGTCAGCGCCATGCGAACCGTGTGTCTATCATCGCGCGTTGACGTCGCCGTTCGGTGTCCACTCCCGTATTTCCGAGTTACCCGATCCTCGTCGGCCCACTTCTTCCAAACTCAGAGAAATCTGCAGCTGTTGCGCTGCACACGAGCTGCTATTGCAGATAGGAAAATCCTTCTTCGCGAAGGCCGATGATTCTCCCCCGTTCAAACTACGCCAGTTGTTAAAATATCGCCCTCTTTCGTCGAAGAGGCATAGTTACGTCTCACCTAACGTTTACCGCTAGCAGATAACCACAGACAAATTTCAACGTCCCGCAACAGCTCTTTATTTATACGGTTTCAGCAGCAGTCCAGGGAGAGCTGCTCAGCCCACGCATACATGGTGATTCTGAAATTGGAATCATTTGCATAACACACTACACTTTGCATTATCTGAAAATTTCAGCTCAATCACCTTCATGGTGTTGCAATTTTTACAAACACGAATGCAATTTCCCTCAAGTATGAAATCTATTCTAGTGTTATTAAAACGCTTTATGTATACAACAATAATATGACCTTTCCCATTGCCATCATTTATGCATATTTTCTGCACACAAGTGAGAGTATAGAGTTCAGTTTTGAATTCCTTCTGTTAACCTGATAAATTTTCATTATTTGGCTTTTTAACAGGATAATACGCAGTAGTCGTGTTGTACTTTGGACCTTTTAAAACTCGAACCCTATTGCTAGGATCAAAATACAAAGCTTGGTAACTTGAATAATAACGACTTCTTACCATTTCGAAATTAGTCTAGCATAATTTGAAACTCATATTCATTATGCACTATAAACACGCTTTTATGTATAACTTTGAATTTAAAAGAAATAACCATTTATAACGAGGTATAATGAAACGTTGCAGCTTTAAAATATTTACTTTTATGATGACCAAATCTTTCTTTTATAATTGACTGCAACATGATCTGACTGTATAAAAGAAACAAACTGCCTAGTGACATATAGTATATATCTGAAAACTGCATGGATTAGTCTTGTACAAAACCAATAGATAGAGAAAAAAAAAACCTTTGTAGGTCTAAGGGTACATATATGTTCAAGATACAATACTTTTTACACTAATCATGAAAATAACCAAGAAATATTTATTTCAGCGGGAAGACTAAACCATAAGATAATAATGTTTCGAAATTATCTCTATATGTCAAAATTAAGCATAATTTTTAACAGTAAATAATTAACATTTCTTTGTATTATAAAGATTGCTTCACTTTTTATTAACCCATATGTTTATGTATGTGTGTCATATGTATTTCATGACATTTGAAAGTTTTCTATTTTTTAATCCCTTTCTCGGATTCAGCTGTTCTTCTTCATAATTGTATCCCTCTTAAACAATTGTATCTTTTAAATATAAATTTTGAATATGCATTTTGTTGTTTTAGAATGTTGCTTTATTACTAGTATTTTCTTAAGTACAAAAACAGCATATTGAAAGTGGATGACATATGTCCCCCGCGCGACTAAATGTGTAACAAATATTCGCGCGCCTAACACAGGGTTAATTTCAAATATATTACGATCAAAAGAGAACACTTCACGTATAAAATTTCTAAAATGCTCGACAAACTTTTTACTTCATAATAGTACATAAACAGCTAAGATTTTAAAAAATAAACTTAAAACAAATCCTCATATTATAGCCACACGTCAGATATTATATATACATGTCAAATATGAATTCTCAATGTTGAATATCTGAAAATATAATCTTAAATCTTTACTCTTATCTTAAATATAAATCTCAAAATATGAATCTAAAGTCGTGTGTTTTTATTATAAGAAAAAGCAATAAAACAATTCTTAAAACAGATAAAGTAAAAAGTACTTTAAAAATAGTAAACACATGTTGATGAAATAAAATTGTCTGAATAAAAAATCCTCCACAAATATCTTAACGGGCATTTAGAATGGATTTTGAGATTTGTTTTGAAACTATCAGGGTTTAGTTAAACTTTGAATGGGAACTAATTGCGAATTTGTTGGACCCTTTTTTGCAATTACATCTGTTCTTTAAATGATTTTTTCAAGCAATTAATTCTTTATTTCCTTTTAAAGAGATTCAAAACAATTTTCAAACAGAAGCTGCACGATAAAGAAAATAATGGATTAATTTGAACGTGTCTGTTCCTTCCGAAAATGTTTCCATTACTTTAAAATCTGAATTTCGTACCTTCAGTTATACGTGTTTGGATTTCAATCTTGATTATTAATTGCAATTAAAATAATTTCTTTAGCTGTTTTTTAATATTTTCTAAAACTTATAGTGTTACAATTTTCCGGTATTATTGTTGAAATTTATTCTGTTTACTTTTTGATTGTTTATTTCATGGTAATTTCGATTTAACAGTAAATTGCTAGTTATTTACACACAGAAAATCATAGTTCTTTTATAAAAAAACAAGAAAAGATGAGAAGTTTAAAAAAAGATTTTCCAAAATGGCATGAGGAAAAAAGGCTAAATAAATCTAATAAAGATCGTTATGAAATTCATAAATAGAATTAAAACAATAATATTAATTTAATGTGTATAAGAAATGAGAGAAAAGATTTGCATTTTGTGTTAAAAATTCTTTTTTCATTTCAATCAAAAAATGTAATTTTAAGACAAACAATTAACATTTATATACAAATGCCAGAGACCATTAATTAACTTAATAAAAAATGTTTAACAGTTAAAAGAAATGTGCAAAATATTCCTAATTATCAGCATCAAAAATCAGATATTTCAAAAAAAGTTTTAAATATACTATTTCTAATTGATAAAAGATGTAACATTAAAACTTTAAAAAGAGTAAAATAGTTTTATTTGACTGTTGATATGTTTCGACTTTACCGAGTTATTTTCAAAACAAATAAATAATAATATTCTGTAATTGCACGAGCTATGATGCAATTATATAAAACACCATCATACAATTTTTCGTGTAACGCACGTTATTTTTTATTTTACTTGGATGTTTATTTCTATTTTCGTAAACATTAAGTCACTCTAGCTACAATTTTGGTAAGTTAAATGATGCTGCATCGTTACATAATTTAAATGCGCTTAAAATTTTAATCTTACTCCTTTAGCAATTAGAAATAGTATATTCTTACAAGGTATTAATTTTATATAACACTTTAGGTATTTGAAGAAAAAGGTTAGGAGTTTCTTGGAATTTGGATACCAGTACTAAAATTATAAAGAAACATAAATTCAGAAATAAAAGGAAATATTGTTACGAGACAGTATGTGTAAGAACAGATTGGCGGTATTGAATATTGTCGTCCTGAAATATATTTAAAAATCCAAATATGTTACAACTTTATGTAATTGACTGAAAAAAAAAGTTCGATAAGTATATTAAAAAAATAAGAAGAATAAAAAGATGAAATTGCCAGTAAAGGTTGAACTAATAAAATTGAAACAAAATCTTTTAGCATAAACTGTAAAGTTGAACGATGTGATATAATTAATTGCGGAGCTTTTCCTCAAGTCCATATAAACTTAATGACCTGGAATTCTCTCCATAAGAACATAGAAAAAACATATTTGATATAAGTACCTCTACCATATATAATTTTCGAGTAAAATATGACGGAAAATATATGACGTTATACTCGTATCTGGATCATAATAATTAAGATTGAGTGGAAACATACAAACATGTTTTCATGTATTTGCTTCGAAAGTCAAATAAAAGAGGTTTAAAATATATTGTAAAACCTTCGACTAACATGTGGAAGTGGTAGCGTGGAACTTCAGTCAAGCGGATGCCCAAGTAATAATTAAATCAAACAATTTATTTAAATGCATAAGATAAATGAATGTTTCTTGATTAATTTCTTGTATTTACAACTACATTATATTTTTGGGTACTTTCAGCTGATGACAATGTTCATTAAAGACTTAATGTTCAGTGTATAAGATTAACATTCAATTTCTATTAGCTTCTTTCTCGATACAAATCCAAAATCTTGTCACGATAGTCTGGTAAGAAACAGCTGCCTCTGTTTTCTGGTGTATATCAGTCCGTTGTCAACTACACAATATCTCGCGGTTTACACTGGAGAAATCTTACCCAGCCCGAAACGGCGGATTCTTCTATCCCTTCGGATCTTTCCGAAAACTCAACTCCCAACTCAGAGAGCAGCTCTCTCTTTGGGATTCAAAAACGCATCTCCCTCTTTTCTCTGTTCGTTCCAATTCATCTTCCTAAAACAAAGGCTATCTGTCGGCCCACTCAGAGCCTAGGTTGAATGATATCACTAACAAACTTCGATATCATTGGCCAAGAGAGACCCTCTCTGCTAGCGTGAGAAAATTTCGCATCTAGTTTCATTTTTAAATTGTCCTGGGAAAATATCGGCAAACTTGCAACTTAAAAGGGATTCCATAACTCCTCTTTTTTTCATGCCGTTCTACTTTTCTGTCAACCTTTAAGATTGGTTTAGATGGATTGATTCTTTTTATCATTTCCTGCAGAACCTTGAGACTTAGAAATATTTTGAGCTGGTATGCTTATACATTGCTCTTCCTATCTAGAGTTCTATTTGAAAAAATTTGGGACTCTTTTTGTGAATCCCATTGGATTCTTCACAATACCCCCCGCCTTTAAATGATATTTCGGCTGCAAGACGTAATATCTGCAAAGAAAAGGTTAGCTCATATATTAGAGTGGCCCTCCTTTATATATCTCACTCACCTTTTTCACAAAAAACTTTTCATACAATTTACATTTAACTTACTAATGCTGAGTACCTTTGATTATGAAATTTCACTTTTAAAAGACAAAACACATTTAAAATTTTACACTATGACATTTACACAAAATAAGATAAATTTAATATGTACACCTAGTTAAATCGAATTCGACTCACTTGATCCGGCGCTAAATTTCTAACTGCTAGAGCCTGTCATGTGAAGCCCTATTTCTATATTTAGGATAGTGTCTCGGACGTGAATTCTCGTTTGTCAACCTATTTATTTTCTCCGCGTTTTTTTCTTGTGGTTTTTGTCTATTTACACGATAATTTTGCAACTTTTCGTGTCTACCTGTGGCGCTCGCCACACAATAAGCCGGGGACATTTTAGAGTCGCCCGTCCTCCGACTAATCCGTCTCGTAACACTTTCGCGCTCTTTATTCCCGTCCAAATCCTTTACTAGATTTTCTGACCTGAGATACTTTTTGTTCTCGTTATTTCTAAACCAAAATTCTCTTTTGTTCGTTCTCAGTGTTATTTTCACCGACGTATCCCTTTGATTATCCGATCTATCTATACATTGACACGCCCTATTTGCTTGTGTTAAATCCTCACACTCATGATGCGATTTTTCTAACCCCTTTTTCAGTTTGACTTCTCGTATGGGGCAACCCATCTCATGATCCCCTTTGACATCTTTCTTTTTTCTTTTATTCGATCCTAAAACCTGATCTTCCTTTTTCGTGGGTGATACAGTATTATCCTTCCTTCCCTCCCAATTCTCATATCTCGTTTTTGACCGGGTACCTCCCATTTCCTTCCTTTCTCCCAAGTTCACGCTCGTCAATTTTGAGTAGTCCTCTCTCATCTTATTCTCTTCCCTTCGGGATGGATTCCCGTTTTCGTTTTTCGCTTTCGATATGTTATGGATGACCACTGCATCTGAAATCTGCATTTTTTTCCTTTTAATATCATCAATTAATTTTTGAGTTTTGTTACCCAAAATATAGTAAAACAAATTCGTCTTTCTGTCCGTCACGATAGCTTTTGTTTTTAGTCTCCCGAGTCCTTCAATTTTTAAAACAACTTCGGCGGTCGGTAAGCGACGAGTATTGTTCATTAACGGCTGTCTAACTCGAATGGTGCCACCGTCTAATTGATTGCGTTTAATAAATCTCCTCGAAATTACATCATATTGAGTTCCACTATCTCTTAATGTTGTGCATTCCCTTCCGTTGATTAGTGCGCGGCTTAGATAAGGCTTAAAACTTTCTTCAAAATTTGTACTTCCGCTAATATGATGAACGCTGGTAATTTGCTCTCCATTTCTTTTGTTTTCGGGACAATTAACCTTCAAATGGTTTGGGCTCGAGCAAATGAAACACCTAATAGCCCTTTTGCGCTCAAAGATTTTTTTTTCCTTTCTTTCTCTATATTTCGTTCTCTCCAGTTAGTTCTGGTTTCGGAATGCCCCCTCTCGTTTCGTCTTCATTTTCCATTTTCTCATCCCGCGAATTTTCTTCGAATTTTAGCTTTTTGTTCCACGATTTTTTTGACGCCCCTTTTATAGTTTCGTATTCATCCAGATCCTTAACTAGTGTTCCTGGATCTTTATATTTGGCCCACGAATCTATAAAGTGCTCCCTTAATTCTGCTGGAGCACGCCTCTTAATCTGTTCGGTGATTAGCAAATCTTTTAACTCTTTAAAATTAGTAACCTCAAGATCATTTAACCACCCTTCTAGAAAGCTATTTAGTTCAAAAATGAGGTCTTTCCACGGGCTATTCTGGTCTCGCAAATGTTTCTCTAATTTTTGTCTATAAGCCTCGCCACTCAATCTAAAACGAGCTAACAGGATTGACTTCACATGCTGAAAGTTGTCAACTCGGTCTGTCGGTTCGCGCAAGATCAATTCAGCTATCTGTACTGGCAACAAAGCTAATAAATGCGTGATCAGATCCTCATTTTCTATCCCAGACCTTAATGCCTGTCGTTCAAACAAGTTTAAAAATAGAGTTATGTCCGAACACTCTGGATCAAAACGATGCATTATAGTTTTTAGCGCTAATTTAGGTCTTTCCGATCCGTTACTGGAAATCGAGTTACGCCTCCCTGTATTTTGCGTTAATTTTAATTGCTCTAATTGAAAATTTCTCTCTTTTTCTTTCTCTTCTTTTTCTTTTTTCTCTCTTTCTAAAAGAAGTAGATCTTCCCTATCTTTCACTATATATCCCACTTGCGTTAATGCAAAGTCGGCATCATAATCGTCCGCGCCCTCTATCTTTTGGATAATCGTCGCGATTATGTCACTTTCTTCTATCTGAACTCCTAATACCTCTGCTAAATTTTGCAGATCAGCCTTTCGGCAATATTTCAATGCCGTTATTTTCGCCATTATCTATCGATTTTATATTCCTACCGATACTACAAAGATAACCTAACGATTTCCCTCTTTATATATTTATTTATTTATTTATTGCAACTACCTCAGAAGATGTGAATTTGACACTTCACCGAGAATATTCTAACCTTATCTACCGTTATAAAATGTTTTCAAACGTATTCACAATATACATAAATAAATTAGCAATACTATAATAAATTTCAGACATTCTACGTTTTAGTGTTAGTTTCGAAAAGAAAGTATAATTTTTCCACTTTTTACATTCCTTACACACACAAAATATAGAACATAAAAAAAATATTTCCAAATGCTATAGGTAAACAATTTTCCCTATTTTACTCAGAATTGAACACTCCTTGCAACCTTTTCATATGTTTTTTCTATTTTGAATATAAGTATATATTTAGGAAAATCAATCATTAAATAATCCAAATTGATTCTAAAATATTTTTCAAACAAACTTTCCTCACAATGGTACTTTTCTTACATGACATCTAATTTCTTTTTTTTTTTTTTTTTTTTTTTAAGAATCTAGTTCGATTTTAGTTTTCTGTATTCTTAATTTAAAAAAAAAAATCAAAATTTAAAGCCAATGACAAAGGGTATCAGCTTCCTTGTACTATAATTAATTAATAAGTTAATAATTTTCTTATTTTAACTAACCAATTTTTCAATTTTAAAATTTTCATTTACCTCAAAACAAAAGTTTTCCTTTAAAATATTAATTTCTTATCAACATTTCAATTAATTAATAAATTAAGAGCCACTCAAAATAATGAGCTTACCTTTTGTTTTGCTGGGGCATTTTCTCTCGGGAACTGTACTGCACGGCACTGCACTGCACTGTAGTCTCCTTTCACTGCACACAGTCTTGCATCTGGATGTCGTCTAAAGCACCTTTTTGGGGAACTGTCCGGCACGATACTGGTGTCGCTTTTCTCTACGCACAGTCTTGCGTCTGGAGCACTTTCTTAGGGGAACTGTCCGGCACTATACTGGTGTCGTTATCCTATGCACACGGTCTTGCATCTGGAGCTCTTTCTTAGAGGAACTGTCCGGCACGATGCTGGTGTCGCTTTTTTCTACACACGGTCTTGCGTCTGGAGCACTTTCTCTTAAGCTAGTCTTTTAATGTTCAGAGTCCTTGCTGTGCATACCACCTTCTGCCACCAAGTTGTAAAACCTTTGACTAACATGTGGAAGTGGTAGCGTGGAACTTCAGTCAAGCGGAGGCCCAAGTAATAATTAAATCAAACAATTTATTTAAATGCATAAGATAAATGAATGTTTCTTGATTAATTTCTTGTATTTACAACTACATTATATTTTTGGGTACTTTCAGCTGATGACAATGTTCATTAAAGACTTAATGTTCAGTGTATAAGATTAACATTCAATTTCTATTAGCTTCTTTCTCGATACAAATCCAAAATCTTGTCACGATAGTCTGGTAAGAAACAGCTGCCTCTGTTTTCTGGTGTATATCAGTCCGTTGTCAACTACACAATATCTCGCGGTTTACACTGGAGAAATCTTACCCAGCCCGAAACGGCGGATTCTTCTATCCCTTCGGATCTTTCCGAAAACTCAACTCCCAACTCAGAGAGCAGCTCTCTCCTTGGGATTCAAAAACGCATCTCCCTCTTTTCTCTGTTCGTTCCAATTCATCTTCCTAAAACAAAGGCTATCTGTCGGCCCACTCAGAGCCTAGGTTGAATGATATCACTAACAAACTTCGATATCATTGGCCAAGAGAGACCCTCTCTGCTAGCGTGAGAAAATTTCGCATCTAGTTTCATTTTTAAATTGTCCTGGGAAAATATCGGCAAACTTGCAACTTAAAAGGGATTCCATAACTCCTCTTTTTTTCATGCCGTTCTACTTTTCCGTCAACCTTTAAGATTGGTTTAGATGGATTGATTCTTTTTATCATTTCCTGCAGAACCTTGAGACTTAGAAATATTTTGAGCTGGTATGCTTATACATTGCTCTTCCTATCTAGAGTTCTATTTGAAAAAATTTGGGACTTTTTTTGTGAATCCCATTGGATTCTTCACAATATTTTACTGGTTTATAAAAACCTAAAATTATAAATTAACTCTATTGCTGAAATTGAATTGAGGTAAAATTTTTGGTTGAACTTTTACCAAATATTCGTTCAATATCATTCCAGTCCATGACTCAACTTGCAGAATATTTATTAAACTAGCTTGTAGGCTAAATATGTCAGGAAAATGACCCAATTTTTTTAACTTGTATAAAAACGTAAAAAAATAAATATGTGAAAAAAATGCATGTATAGGGTTATCTCATCAGATGAAGGCACAAAAATAAAGCTTGTATTTTATTAACTTTTTATCTGAGATAGGTCGTAGGTATATTAATCGACAACAACTCTATGAACATATTTAATTGCCTGTCTATATACCGCTTTCAGATATATGGGCACATCTCTTTAGGACTGTATTTCATCAGTTATTCCAGAGCGTTACGCTTCAATAGGTGTAGAGGTTGTTTTTAGCTAATGCAAACTCATTTAAGCATTATGAATACATAAACAAGGTGTTTCAGCACATTGGGAAAGGGGGGAAAGGGAAATCCGAACCGTAGCTCCAAGCTGCAAGCCCGATGGAGTGTTTTCATACGGACGGACGAAACCTACTTGTTAGTCCAACCTTTTGGCAGCAGTTAAAAAGAAATGTCCAATGTTTATATTTATATTTATGTTATAGTAAATAATAACAAAAAAAAAAACCCTGTAAGATTCTCAATATAGCTGCCTGGTTCAAAACATGACGAAATATAATAAATACAAAATATTAATAACAAAACACTACTTGTAATAAGTATAATACCAATAACAATAAAATTAATAATAATAATATTTGATGAATATATATGTCAACTATTTACAATGGAAACAAAGAAGATAAAACAAAATCATAAATCATCGTTTACAAAGTTCCAGGAGAGATAGAGCAGACCTAATCGATGGGAAATCACATATCAATGTATGGTCGGAAACGCTTTCCTGGTGCGGCAGTGAAGACATAGTGCATAAGAAAGGAAGGACACAAACAGGGTTAGAAAACATATTTATTATCCTTAGTACAGGAAAAAAAATAAGAAATAAGAACAAAAAGAGAGACAACGATCGTCCTCAAAGAATGTGTTCGAAATTACGACCCCGGGCCGTGATGCAGGCCCATCTCCGGCGCGTAGAAAATCAAATGTTCTCGAAAATATCGGGCATGACCCGGACTTTCCCAGCAACTTTCACGATGCGTGCAAAAAGTTCCTCAGCACTGCCCAGCTTTGTTCCAAGATTATTGTGAACTAAGAATAAAACGTTTTCTCACCCTGTTCATGTTCTTCCTTTCTTGGGTTTCGTGTTGTCACTACCGCGCCAGGAAAGCTTTTCAGGCCATGCTATGCTATGTGATTTCCCATCATCTAGGTGTACCTCTATCTCTCCTGAAACTTTGTAACCGCTATGTTGAAAAACCCTGTATGCAAAAGCCATTATTTTAAACAGATTAATTTCATTCGATGGACAAAGGAATTGTAATACTGCAGCAAGCACATTTTTATTCAAAAAACTTTTCAGATCTTTCGCAAAATAGTCTTTACGTGATTTAATTATATAATGTCTGTAATTAAATGAACCAGAAATTAGTATTTTAAAATTCTGATAGTTTTCTTGAATAAAAATGCACGTTTAGTTAGTAATGCAGTGTTGACGATTAAATATGTTCTTTTATTCAAGATGTTTACAGGATTTTTAAAATAGTAATTTTTAGTTTATTGAATCATAGACATTCCGTATTTAAATAAAGTAATGATTATAATTAGAAATATCCTGCAGTTTTTTAGAAATGTTACTTTAAACAATTTTGGAAAATGCAATCCTTTAATAGGTATGGCATGAAATTTTCTGTTTTTATTGTTCCGCAAAACGGTCTGGCTAAAGCAATATGGTTCTTGGAATAGAATTTCTTTCGTTTGGATTCAAATCATTATAAGTATTTTGATCAATGATTTTTATTTTGAAGAAATTTTATAGTCTTCGTCGGTCATCCTGGTATAAAGGCACATGAAACACTAGAACTGAGCAAATGTAAAATAAATAGGTTAAAAGTACAGTTACAAAAACACATAGAAGTGATTATTAAAAATAAATTTTTCTTTTCGAGAATATAGTAAATTTCATACGTTATTTTAATCTAATGAAATAAAATTTAAATGACTATAGAGGTGTTCGACAAATAGATTTAACACTCAAATGCTAACATTAAAAACTGAGGTGATTGCTGTAGCTGTATCTGTGAGATCTTGTGAGATATTTTCAATATTTATACGGCGATATTTCTAGGAAAAGTAGTGTGTTGACTAGAAGTGCATGGTCGGTTGCCTTTAAGCACAGCAACAACAAAAAATATATAACAAACTGGTGTTTCCGAGGGTGCCTTTGCAGAAAAAAAAATCACTGCATCTTACTTATACAAAGCATAGCAACCATGTATAAAAAAAAAAAAACTACAAACGTCAAAAATGCACTCAATACAAAAGAAAAAAAATATTGCAAGTGTGTTACACACTATATGACATATACACTAGAAACTAAAATAACACTATTTCATACAGAAAAAAACGAAAAGCATTTATATATATTAAATATTACTAAATTATGAATGAGCAGAAATGATAATCAGAGTAATTTATAAAAATAATCAAGATTCATAAAAGTGTAAGTGCAATGATAAAAAGTGCAAACATAAATAATATCCAAATGGTATTCAGAGTCATTTAGAAAAATTATCAAATTATCAAGAATTGTAAAAGTGCAAGTATAATTTTAAAAATACCAAGATAAATAATATCCTTGTATCACCGATATATTTGAGACAGTATTTTCGATGAGAGCTTTATTTTCCGGAATACGAAAAGAAAGTGGAAGCTACATTATCTAAGAGCGGAAGTATTGGAATAGAAAATCCAAAATGCAGAAGAAAAGTTGTAAATTTATACAGCTATATTATTATTTAAATATTTTTATTTAAATCTGTCCAGCTTGTAAATTTTTATTGAAGAGAAATATTTACGAATTGGCTCACATGTTATCTAAGAGATACAAGGTTAGCATTGGGCGAAGACCTTGCCTTTACAAAGTCCAACACTATACTGATGATAGGCCACTTTTTGTTAGAAAGATAAATAGGAGGAGTGTTCTGGAAATTAGCTTTTGCTATCAGAAAAAAAGTCTCTTTGTATCGTATAGATACAAGTAGAGAAATCGAGTGAGGTGTGATTATGAATTAAAATAATACCACAAACTAATATAAAGTCGACAGATAATATTTTCCTAAAATAGTGAAGAACTGCAATTTGGAGATTTAAAATAAGGGAATTCTCAGCGATCAGATTAGTATAAGCTTAAAAAAAAAACAAGAGGGATAATATTTGTATTAAATAAGGTAAAGTTTTTAATGTCAACTGCAGAAATTCAATTCAAAGTTGTCACATGATTTATATGCAAAAAAGTCAAATGACCTAATGATTCAAAGGAATCAAATATAAAAATATCTTCATTTTATTCGATTAAACATAAAAATACAAAAATGATACCGGCATTAAGAGCGTGTTATTCAGTAAATGATATAAATTTTGAAATGCAGGTTTCCAAAGTTGCATATTTCAGACCGCCGCACAGTGGAGTATTTGAAGCAAAACCCTGTCCAAAATTATTTTTCATGTGTTTTAAAGTTATAATCGTTGCTGTTGACATACTATTAATAAATGCACTTACACATAAAATTGTGCACACATAAAAGAATGCATTTATTTATAAAAATAAATGTAAAATACAAAGTTTACTTAACTTTTTAATACTTATGAGAGGATAGTAATTGTTGAGAGTTGTTTTACTTACAAGTAATGTTTAATTGAATGTGGTTAAAATAATATATGCAAAACATTTAGTTATTTACACAAATAAATGTATTAGTAACTATATTATTTGTATTTAGTATTTAAAGTTGAGTCTCTACAGTTGAGTTGTAGTATAGAGATTCTGGTTTCTGAGTGTTATTAATTGATTACCTAAACAATTTCTATTTAAGGGGGTCCGGAGCGAAAAATTCTAAAAAAAAGTGCATTTTTTTATTGGCTTAAAAAACAATACGTTTAGCGTTAAATACCGTAAACCGCATGCTTTTATCTTCATTAGATCCAGAGGTATAACACTCTTTGTCTTGAGAAGAGATGCATCATCTACCCTCTGACGAGAACTTTCATTTATCTCAGAATGAATTTTTTCACGATTTGTCAACTTTAAAAGAATATATCTAAAGTTCCTTACAAGATATATGTATGAAATTTTCAACAGAGATTTTATGCTATATTTCCAACAAACTGTCTTCAGAATTTTTAATTTTTAGTGATAATTGGGAAAATATGCTAATTAATGCAAAACGCACTCATAAAAACTTCATTTTCTTACTTAAAATTTAAACAAAGAAATTCATAATCAATATTTTAAGAAATCCTGAAGACAAATTAATATGGCACATTTTCTGTATGCAAAAGTGTAAAAATTTTGTAAATCGAGTGAGTACCTCCAGAGTTATATCAAAAATTAAAGATGTTTAAAATTTTAAAATTTAAATAGAAAAAAATATTTATTTATTTTTAATTTTTTACATGCAATATTCTTATTATATTGAGACATATTTCAGAAAAAAATTTCATAACAAAATCTCTATAAATAAAAAAAATAGAATTTTGAGCCCCGAACCCCTTAAAAATTGCAGAATGTATTTTTTTTTAATAAATTGGCCTTCAAAACTATAAGCAATACAGCTGTACTTTAAAACTTGTCTTGCACACCTTTAAAAACTACATATTTTAATCAATATACCTAAATTAGAGCTAAAAAGGCTTAAAAACAACACATTTTTATTTATTTTTTATTATATTACAGAGAATGAAATAAAGCCATTGACTTCAACAATTCATGAAGCCACAACAAATGTACATTTAAACTTAATTAAACATTATAAAAAAGCTTAAACGTAACACACGTTTTATTAATAACGTCTTCTAGCAGAGAAATTTCATCTTCAACTGCGCTTAGGAGCCGCGAGATATGACTCATGCACCTGAAATAGAGATAGAACAATGCACCAGTTAGTCAACTTTTATAAAATATTCCTTTTACAGTTGTTGAGGAAATTTTAATTTTGTATTTTTTGCCAGGTTTTTGCGTTAAATACTCCACTGTGCGGCGTCAAGGATAACGAAAGGGCTGTACAAATTCCTTAAATGTTTTTCTCTTGAAATCTTCCTTTTGTTTACCGGTTCTTCTTTTTCAGTTTAAATTAATCAAATTATCTCTTTCTTTTTTTTTCTTTCTTTGTACGAATGAAATTAGAATTATTTAACTGGAGGGCAAACGTAGTATTTAATAAAATTCCAAGCAGAAGTCTGTGATGTCTTTACTCCAATAACAACTACTACAGCTAATATAAATGTTGAAATAATACGCAATCTAATATATCAAAGGAACAATTTTAATAAAACAACACTATATATATTTACATATGTACACGGAAAGTGATCTATACAGCTTTCTTCACTGGTGTTTACAAGCGCACGACATCTCTCGTCGCTTTCCGCGCCATCTCTCTCTTCATTTCTTTTCTCCCCGTCGACATTCGATTGAAGAATGAACTGCTACTTCGCCGGACGATGCATTCGATTAACTTGTTTTTCCCTCTCGACCTTCGATGAAAAAAAAATACTTCAACTTCTCACTTCGCCGGACGCTATTACAGCTCCTTCCCCTTAACAAATTTTCATACGATGCATACGCCTATGAAAATGTAGAGCTGAAACACGGCACTGAGCCCCTCATTCCCAACACACTAAATCTGAGAGGTCACAACACCTAAGCAATATTTATGCACATAAAAATCTAATACATAATGGTTTTGTACACTTTAAATCTCTATGCAAGAAGTTCATACTACGCACGCGTACTCAGTTTTAAAATACTCATCATCATCCTAGCTTTTACTTTTAAAATTCTATTCTAAATTTAAACAATGAAAACAAAATTCACTAAAAAAAAGATGAGATATTCACATAAGCTCACAAATGACACAGTGCGATCCTTGAACAAGCAACATAAAAAAAAAAATTCTATACAATACAGAATGATACAAAATATATGCAATCACAAAAAAATACAATAAACGTAAATGAGTGAAACCAATGACTGTAACTTAATATTTACAGAGCACCACAACTCAGTTCTGCTCAACCCATCGGCATTCCCATGAAGCCTTCCCGGTCTATGCTTGACCACAAAGGTGAACGCCTGCAGATATAATGCCCACCTAGTTAATCTGGCATTTTCCCCCATCATTGTTTTAAGATAAGTCAACGGGTTGTGATCTGCTTGTATCACAAACAGCTGCCCATCCAGATAATGATTCAGCTTTTTAAGGCCGTACACAATCACCGCTAACTCACGCTCAATAGTACTATAGTTCTGCTCTGTCCGATAAAACTTCTTGCTTAAATATAAAATGGGATGCTCTTCCCCATCTCGAATCTGCGACAGAACTATACTTTCACCATATAAACTAGCGTCGGTCTGAACAATAAACTCTTGGCTATAATCAGGGCATACAAAACCGGACTCTGGGTCAACTTCCCTTTCAGTTCCTGAAAAGCCTTTTCACAATCCACCACTCCACCCTGTCTTTTCTTTCTTAACTTTCCCTTTCGAGACATTTGTTAGAGGGACTGCAATTACTGCATAATCTTTAACCACTTCACCGGCTGCCCCGAGATAAGTCGGGGGTAAAAGCACTTATTCCCCATACCTGTTGCCGGTGAAGTGGTTAATATATCGAGAATAGTAGCCTGTAATTCACAGAAATGACCTTATTTGTGTCTTAGTTGAGGGCGTTGGGAATTCCTGAATAGCTTTTACTTTTACATCACTGGGGGACCTCTTTCCCGAAACTACCTCATGACCTAAAAACTTAACACTGTCTTGTGCAAACTTACATTTTGTAGGTTTCTCTGTTAAACCGGCCTCTAATAAACGCTTCAGAACCTCGTCGATATCCTTCATGTGATTTTCCCATGTTAGCGAAAATACCGCTATATCATCAATATAGGGCAAGGCAAACAATTCTAGACCATCCAGAACCATAGCAATTAATTTACAGAAGTAGAAAGGCGCGTTCACGAGACCAAACATCATGACCTTAGGCAAAAATACCGCAAAAGGTGTCACAAATGCAGCGTACCTTCGGGCCCTATTGATCAGTGGTATTTGGAAATAACCTTTAGTTAAATCCATTACCGTGATAAAAGTCTCTGAACTCACCTATTCTACGACCTCCTCTATATTGGGGCAGTGGAAAAAATTCTGTTCGGGTCTTCGAATTTTATCTCCGGTAGTCTACACAAGACGGGGATCCATTCCTGGAACCTCTACCAAAATCATGGGGGACGTAAAATCGGACTGTCCTACCTCAATCAGTCCTAAATCTAATAATATTCTAATTTCCTCCCTCAAAATTTCTGTCTGCCTAGATGACATTCTATAAGGCTTGGCCCTCACCGGCGTCTCATCTAACAATTCTATATCCATTTCTACTAAATGGGTACGTCCTGGTTCTGAAGAAAATACTTTCCTATTTCTCTCCATGACTTCCTTAAATTCATTTATCTGAATTTCTGTCGCTCTTCTCTCTAGTTCGCTATTATTCACAATCTCCCAGAAGTCAATTTGTGTGGTGTTTGGCATGGGATAAGGGATTTCGGCATCTTCTTCTACCTCTTCCTTATCCATATCATCACTAGATTAACAAATTCAGGCCGTTTGTAATAAGGTTTTAGTAGATTAACATGGTATATTGTCGCCTTATTGCGCTTCTTTGGCAAGTCAACGGTATAATTCGTTTCCGAAATCACTCCCGTGATGGTTCCTGGCTAGTTCCAATTTACGGCCATCTTGTGAGACTTAGATGTTGCCAGAACTAGCACCTGGTCTCCGACTTTGAATTTTCTAGTTACTGCATTTCGGTCGTACCATACTTTCCTCTTATCTTGGCATTCCTCCATATGCCTGACTGCCAAATCCTGACATCTTTTCAACCTATTTGTCAAATTCAAAATGTAATCTACCACATTTTGATCTGTACTTTCTTGACCCATCCAATTTTCATAGACCAAAGTGTGCGGCACACGCAAGTTCTTCCCATGAATCAGCTCAGCAGGACTAAACCCCGTGCTTTCATGTGTTACCGTCCTTAGTGCAAACAGTGCCATAGGCAAAACCTCTTCCCAGTCACGACCTGACTCGAGACACAAGGCTTTAATTACTTTCTTTAAAGTAGAATGCAGTCTTTCAACACTATTCGACTCCGGATGGTAAACTGAGCTATGGGACATCTTTATACCAAATCTATTAAAAAATTCGGTTGTTAACTCGCTGGTAAATGACCTTCCTAAGTCAGATTGTACCTCTCTCGGAAAACCTGTTTTAGCAAAAATCTGCAACATAGCATCAATAACACATGTGGAAGTGATGTTTTCCACCGGAATAGCATCAAGGTACTTAGAGGCGAGGCAAATGGATGTAATTAAATACTTATTATTTTTATGGCTAATCTGCAAGGGACCGACCGCATCCAGATTTTTCTTGGAAAAGCATTCCGAAATTATGGGTACCAATTTTAAAGGGGCCTTACGCTTATCTCGATTACTACCCACTTTTTGGCATGGATCACAAGTTTTTACATAATTTTCACTATCTTGATAACAGTTTGGCCAAAAGTAATACCTAAGGACTCTATCCTCCGTCTTAGTCGTGCCCAAATGTCCTGACACCTGCTCATGACACAGTGCTAACAGTTCTCTACGATAAATTTTCGGCACACATAACTGCACTTTCTCATCACCTCTCCTTGGCTGCGACACCCGCACAAGCTTACCTTCTCTAACACAAAATTCTTTATCATCAGAGTTTTCAGATTTCTCCCACAACTCATTAAGTGAAGGGCAATTTCTCTGCTCTTCCTTAAATTTCTCCGCAGATACATTTACCAAACCTGACTCCATCTTCAACCTTTCCGGTATAACTATTCCTTCCTCCTGATCTCCAGCATCCGGACTAATTTCCCTCTCAACTTGAACCGCGGATATCTCCCTTTCATGTTCCCGCTTCTGACTGGGCGTCATTACAGCATTCACCGTTACAGGCTTAACTTTTGATTTCTCAATAATTCAGCAGTTTTATTTCCCAACAAATAATAACCTTTTTCTAACTTAATAGGTGTCACAGCAGACTTAGTAACAACTCTTCCAAAATCTCCTTTAATTGTAACTCTCGCCAATGGCAAACATTTACACTCATTATCCAGGGGTTGTTTTATCCACGTTACTTCGCCAATTAAATCCTCATTATCAATCCAACTACGGTCGCAAAGGTCAATTCCAGCCCCGGTATCACGTAAATAATTTCGTTCTATACCATTAATTTCTGCCATTTTTAAATACGGTGTAAAACACTCTCCTAAACTTACATCTACATCCAAGTGACTAACTATATCTCCAGAACCCTTTCGTTTTAAATCCGGACAATCTGCTCGATTGCACTGGAAACAGATAACAGGCTTTCTCTTATCAAATTTATCCTTATTCCAAGTATTCCTATGCACGTGATCTCTTTTATCAGCCCCACCTGATTTAACTGCCTGTTCCCCTTTACTTCTATCACTATCCTGCCCATTCCTGTCTCTAAAATATGGTTTATTATTCCAGATTTTGTTATCCGATTTCATAACATTCCCTCTCACACTTTCGTATTTATCACATTTTTCTGCTAAATACGACGCTTTCTTAATCTCGTCCCATTCATCTAAAAATTTATCCTTAATTTCAAAAGGTACTCTACGTTTCACCTATTCTGTGAGTATAAGTTCTTTGAGCGATTCAAAATCATTTACCTCAACAGTTTCTAAACAGTATTCTAAATACCCTCCCAATTCACAACACAAGCTCAGACCAAAGTGCACCCGCCTTTCTTTGATGAGTCTCAAATTTTGTTCTCAGGGCCCCTGCTCCTAATCTGAACCTTTTCAACAAAACGCTCTTGATATGCTAATAATCATCCCTTTTTTTCTAAGGGTTCTTTTACAATAATATCAGCTTCATCTACAGGTAACAAAGGTATAAGTTGAGATACATATTTTGATTCTTCGAAATTCCCTTTTGAGGCCTGATTCTCAAAAATCATAAAAAACAAGGTAATATCAATCGATTTAGGGTAAAATTTTGGGACTAAATCTTGTAAACTCACTTTTTCATCTTTATTTTCAGCCGTCACAGACACAGTGGAAGCTAGAGAGCTAGTATCTACACTGTACTGTAATCTCACCTTCTCTAATTCCAGTTGTCTATCTTTCTCTCTTTCTAAACTTTCCTGCTCTTCGTGCTTCAATCTATCTAATCTTTCTTGTTCCGCTGTTTTATCTATTTTTTCCTGTTCTGCTAATTTTTCCCACTCCACTAAAATATCTTTTGTGATTTGCTCATCATAATCAGAAGCATTTAAAATTGCCTGAATTATTGGCACTTTTTTACTGTCAGTGGATACTCCTGTAGCAAACTCTGCCGCGAGCAAAAGCAATACATTTTTATTTTGCTTATTCAAGAAAGTAGCCACAATTAAACTCAGAAAATATCTCACTGCAAAGAATACAAATACAAAATATTACAGTAATTTTCCTGAGCACAATTAAAATACCAAAGAAAATTTAGGATGCGATATTTTTTTTTCAAAACTGTGTAACTCCCTTCACAAAGCCCAATCTATCTATATTATAAAGGACAAACATATCTGTGCGTAACGCATACGTCATTCTGCGAATGGCAACACTTTGAAATTTGAAATGAAATTTCGCTTTTGCAATTTTCGCTACTGCAAATTTTTAAACTTCTAAACATCCCACATTTTAAATGTTTACACCGTCGTATGCAGAAAAAAATGTACTTTTAAATGCAATTTGTTTGAAAGCTGTATCTCAATTTATTTCTGAGATATTAATTTTTTTATAGTTTTTAATACTAATTTTCTAATCGTGGCAACTGAAGTACTTCATTTCAATTAAAAGTGGATTAGTTATTTTTATTGATTATATTCTTACTGATGCCATTTTCTCATTGCAATTAAAAATATCATTTTTAAAAATTTGAACAGAAAATGACGTTATGCTTTATAAAAGACACAATTTCCCTGATGATGCTCTTATATTTCACTATTCTTTCATTTTGCTGATATTGAGTTTGAGACAATAGGCAAAATATTTCAGGGACTGAAAATGACGTCATATTTAAAAGTAAACGATAATTTTATTTGATAAAACGAGATATTTCCCCTTGAAGACATCTAAAAGTTATAAATTTCTGGAATTTTTACGCGCAGGTACAGATATTATACTAAGACCTCAAATCACGAGTGGGAATTTTAATATGGAAAGTTTTAATAGTTGACAAACGTGACTTCAAGCTTGAAAAAATATTTATTAATAACCTATTGCGCGTTAAAATGTTTTTAAATGGTTAATATGGATGTGAAACGTGGAAAATGACTTGATTCGGTTTAGAAGTAAAGGTAGAAAATTCTATGATTATGTCAAGGTGAAATCATTTATGCGGATTTTTCATTTCGTAACCAAGCATCAATTAATAACTTAATCAAAATTACTTAACTTGATTATATGTTACTGATTACGTATATGAATAAAGTTTAATTTTTCAATAATTTTAACAGTTGAAGTTTATGAAAAAAGTATTTTGTTAATCTTAGGTTAAAATATGTCTTTGGAGAGTTAAATTAACAAGTGTAAGACGGATTTTTTATTCTAATTATTTTTTGTCGATGTATTATAAATTTGATGCAACACTTCCTTTGTAAACATTTTCTTTCGTCGAAATTCGACGGGTTCCACCTCGTTTATATAAAATCCAAGTCTCTGTGTGTCCCTCACGATTCCGGTAGAACCGCCTCATTGTAATGACGTAATGAGTAATTGTTGAAAAATACTAATGCGGGGTTACCACAGTAGCACCAAAGGTTGACCAACTTGGCGAAATATCGCCAAATTTATAAAAATGTCGCCAAATTTGGCGACAGAAATAAGTTGTCATATATGAAGCCAACTTGGCGATAGCTGGCTTTTTTGGCGAAATTCCCATTTAAAACCATTAATCTTTCATAATCGAAGTCACCGCAATATAATTTTAACTCCGTACTTTTAAGGGTTTTTTTTTCAGAATCTATGGATGAGAATTTAATAGTGTAATATACGAAAATGTACGTCTTTACATCTTCATCCCGATGCTACTAATTACATAACCGCCAGTAAACGGAGCTGTACTGTCCGAGTTCCTAACTGCCCAATTTTAATGTGCTTTAGGTACTTTTCCAGTATAGGACCTTGGCGAGATAGAGAAAATGAGTACTTTTCCGTTATACGGACACCATGCCAAAATGTTTGCTAATGCGCCAATTATTTCAACCCTGATTGTGAAAAGGATTTTTATTGTATACCAAGCGAAACATTGTGATATGCTATTTATGAAATGTGAATCGCGTGAATTGTTATTATTTAACCTTAAAAGCTATTTAATTTACTATTCGAATTGAAAATATATTTTTTTATGAAGTTATAATTTACTTTTACTGCTAACGCTGAGATGGATTTTACCATTTGGCAATTACCAGATGATGAGAAAATTGCGATAAAACTGTTTCAGGAATTTGGAATTCTGCATAATAAAATGTTGTGTTCAAAAAACCATGAAATGTAATTATGGATGAGTTCTGGAAATCCGAAATGGAGATGTAGCTTACGGTCTTGGCGAAATATCGCCAAATTTGAAAAAATGTCGCCAAATTTGGCGACAGAAATAAGTTGTCATATATGAAGTCAACTTGGCGATAGCTGGCTTTTTTGGCGAAATTCCCATTTAAAACCATTAATCTTTCATAATCGAGGTCACCGCAATATAATTTTAACTCCGTAATTTTAAGGGTTTTTTTTTTTCAGAATCTATGGATGAGAATTTAATAGTGTAATATACGAAAATGTACGTCTTTACATCTTCATCCCGATGCTACTAATTACATAACCGCCAGTAAACGGAGCTGTACTGTCCGAGTTCCTAACTGCCCAATTTTAATGTGCTTTAGGTACTTTTCCAGCATAGGACCTTGGCGAGATAGAGAAAATGAGTACTTTTCCGTTATACGGACACCATGCCAAAATGTATGCTAATGCGCCAATTATTTCAACCCTGATTGTGAAAAGGATTTTTATTGTAAACCAAGCGAAACATTGTGATATGCTATTTATGAAATGTGAATCGCGTGAATTGTTATTATTTAACCTTAAAAGCTATTTAATTTACTATTCTAATTGAAAATATATTTTTTTATGAAGTTATAGTTTACTTTTACTGCTAACGCTGAGATGGATTTTACCATTTGGCAATTACCAGATGATGAGAAAATTGCGATAAAACTGTTTCAGGAATTTGGAATTCTGCATAATAAAATGTTGTGTTCAAAAAACCATGAAATGTAATTATGGATGAGTTCTGGAAATCCGAAATGGAGATGTAGCTTACGTTCATGTCGAGAAAGCGTAACGACTGAAAACATGGTTTGAAAATCCGAAATGGAGATGTAGCTTACGATCATGCCGAGATAGCGTAGGAATACGATAGAAAACATGGTTTGAAGGATCGCGGTTGTCTTTTCTTAATGCTTTAAGGTTTATATATTTATGGTGCCAAGAGTTGACATCGATTGAGTTTTGTGGGCTGCAACTTCATATGAATCACAACACAACAGCTGACAGGAATAGTTGTTTGAGAGAAGTTTGTGCAAATGCGTGTTCAAGACCAAACAGAAAAATCGGTGGACCTAATAAAATTACAGAAGCAGAGGAAAGTCTTTTTACCAGAAAAAAAGCAACGTAGGATGTTTTGTTCCTCCTAAGTTAGGTGGTTTATGTCGTGAAACACGGGAATGTTTTCTTACTCCTATTCCCGATCGTACAGCTCAAACTTTAATGGCGGCAATGGAAAATAAGGCTTAGATGCTGGAAACAGATGTCATATACGCCCCTTATTGGCGCGACTTTTTACCGACCCCATTTTCGCGAAAACCTCTTTACTATATCATCTATATCCGGGTTACCATATCAAGCAAAAAAACGACACTTTGGCGCAAGTTAAGTACCCGGTGCGTATATGACATTGGCGTCAGAAAAAAATCGCGCCAATATGATATGACATCTGTGTAGATGCTGTATATTCCCGCGGCCGCCATCTTCGATATTTTGAGATTTCTTGGCAATGTTTTACATTTTATTTTCGTTAATCCTAACAAACGCATAAATCGCTGCGTGACGAGATTTACTACTTGACGGAAAAGGGGTTTTCACGCCAAGAAAAAATCCAAGATGGTGGCCGCTGTAATATATGACATCTGTTTCGTTTAGTATGAGTTTTAATTTATTACTCTATTGTATAACAGTTATTTGTTCACTTATTTTAAGTATATATTTGTGATTTAATAAAATAGTTCGTAAAAGTCTGTAATTTTCAAATGTTATATTTTTTGGTACTTCTTTGTTAGTAATCCCGTCGACCAATTTCGCCAAATTATATAAATCGCCAAACCACTCGCCAAATTATACACATTGACATAATTTTTTATTTTAAATAACGAAAGAACAAATAAATTAGTAAAACATTAATAAAAATACAAATAAAACGTCGAATTAATAGTTTTACTGGCCATTATTGGCATTTAATCTTACAATTAATTAATTAATGGCAACCATTATTGGCATTTAATGTTACAATTAATTAATTAATGGCAACCATTATTGGCAATTAATCTTACAATTTGGCGACAGTAATTTGGTCGACGGGATAACTAAGAAGTACCTATTTTTTAAATGCTAATTTTATCTTCATGTTTTTTCTTTTATTTTTCAAATGTTTCAAATCACATGATTTTCATTTTGCGCCAACTATTACGCTTGGCGGCAATGGTGTCCGTATAACGGAAAAGTACCAGAAAATGAAATTTGGCAACATATTTTCTAGCAACTAATTCACTGTTTCATATACTACACAAGCAATTTTTCAATATTTACACAAGTTATTTAATACACAGGAGCAACTATATTAACTATTTTTTAATACAAACATAAATAAATTGTATATAAAACAACAACAATAATATACATATAAGTAAATAATTTATATATTATATAAATAAACTTAAAAGTTTGTTTATTTGATTTTCATAGCTGTTTATATGATTTGATCACAAATCTCACTTTCTGATGCCCGAATTACAACAAGCTTTTTAAAAAATCGCCAAGACCCCTATAGTGGAAAAGTACCAAAATATCTATTATTTTGCACTATCGGCGCTATAGTTTGTACAAAACAATTAAGAATAAAATAAGGCACAGATGTCATGTACACATATTGGTGCGATTTTTTTCTGGCACCAATATCATATACGCACCGGGTACTTAACTGGCGCCAAAGTGTCGTTATTTTGCTTGATATGGTTACCCGGATATAAATGATATAGTAACGAGGTTTTCACCAAACTGGCGTCGGAAAACAATCGCGCCAATGTGAGGTGTATATAACATCTGTGCCTAAAATAAATGTAAAATAAGACTAAAAAAGAGTTGTTTGATTAAAATATTAAAAACAAAATATATGTATTTTTCTAAATTTTTATTTTTTTATTTTATTTTATTTATCTATTTATTTTTAAAGACATGCTTTTATTAAAATTCTTCAAAAATGTACATATATATATATATATATATATATATATATTTTAAATACACTAAAAAGTAGCAAATAATATTTGGATTTTTATTTTCCCATGACCAAGGGGGAAAAAATGAAAGCGCGGGAGCCAACTTTATATACATATATATACATAGGTAACGTACATAATATAGTACCATAAAAAAACTTAAACAAAAGTTAAATTGAATTGGCGCCCAAGCTTTCATTTTTTTTTCCCCTTGGACATGAGAAAATAAAACAATTTCATTTCAATCCCAAAAATTTCCCACTTTTTAGAGCATTAAAAAAATACATTTTTGTGAATATTAATGAAAGTATGTCTTTCATTTTTTTTTTTTTTGCATTTATTTCTTCTATCTTGAATCACGTCTGTTCAGCACATTTTTCTATAAAAACAGCATGAGTTCAGCATATTTTTTCTATTAGAAAAGTTTAATGTGTTGCGCTGTCGTTAAACAATTTAACAAACCGTGTTTAATTTTCCTAATGTAAACAAGCACAGAGCTGTTATGGTGAGTCATTCACATTTTAGAATCGTTCACATAAAAAATTTCGCTCATTGAGTTACTCTTTCGGCTCTCTTTTAATGCAATGTTAATGACGTCACCGCCGGTCACCGATCCATGAAAAAAGTCTACATGAGAAAAGGGAACCGATGTTGGCATTCATCCAACACTGAATTGCCTCTATGGTTTTTATAGTGTTTATTTTTTTTTCTCATGCAGACGATAATGGCAACTCAAAGCGACAACGTTTTTTTTTTTGTTGTTGTTTTGTTTTTTGTTAGGTTTGCTCTGTTCTTTGATTGGAAAATTAATAATGAAGTAGAGATGTAATATAGAATATGTTTTTTAACAAAGAAATACCTTTTTTCAATAATTTATAGTATTTTTCATTTGAAATGAATGAGTAATGAATGAAATGAATTGATATGAATAAAATTTTCATTCAAGAATGCAAAGAGGAAGGACATTTAAAAATATATGTCGAAGATACTGAAAAGCAAGGTCAGTTTTTAAATAATAAAAAAGTTTTTACAAAAAACGTCGTATATCCAGAAATTTTCCGACCAAATGTTAATTTACACTTCAATTGCATTTTTTATGTATTCATTTTACATAGTTTTTCATAAATGTGTTTCTTTTTAAAAATGTGTTATTTTCATTTATCACTGCGGAACAAGCGAAAAAAACTCATATTTTGCAGATGTGTTGTATATAACAGATCTATATATTACATTTTCCGTCATTTTTGACGGGCTATCTTTCTAGTAAATAATAAAAGGCGTAACCAAAATACTAAAAAAAATATTGCATAATAATAAAAAAAAAAAAAAACCCGTACATTAATTTACTTTACTGAGTCACTTTGCTTTAATGCTCTACGAAAATTTCAAATAAAATTCCTCTCTACTAGGAACATCAATTATAAATAAAAAATTCAAAGAAATAATTTCAGTAAATTCAATTTTCTAATTCAATAACCTTCACACTGTAACTTATACAGTTAATTTGTATCACCGCACTACACATGCAATGAAAATTAATTTATTCTTTATAAAAATCTCTAACAAATTACACATAAAACACCTATACTCCAGTTTTACACTTAATATTTACTTGAGAACAAAATAGCAAACCAATTAAAAAAAAAGATTTAAAAATATAACAAATAGATAACCCTTATGCATGAACCTTGCAAAAACAAAAACAGTATTTTTATTTTCCTAGCAAACAATATTAATACTAAATTTAACGCTGGGACTTCCCAAAATTTAGCATGAAAGAGAAATATAGGGATTTACCGTTCGATGCTTGAATCACACAGGGCTTATCATCACATTCGTCGAGACAGATTTTTATAATCGCTGACACAGATCCAAGTCACAGCAATAGACGACAAAGTTCTCAGTCCGCACCACTTTTTAACACACAATATTAGCTAGACTGCTTTTCTCAAATAAATTATAGAAGTGTGTATGAGTTCGCGGAACTCATACACACACAATATCATCTTCACATTATCACAATATCATCTATTTTCTTGCTCAACAAAATTCAATAACGAAGTAAATACAGCCTGTTTAATTCTAAAGTCACGATGATTTAATAAAAAAATGCTAATCTAGTTCCTATATCACACCGCAATGCTACCAAAGTATAATATCTGTGATGTCTTTACTCCAATAACAACCACTACAGCTAATATAAATGTTGAAATAATACGCAATCTAATATCTCAAAGGAACAATTTTAATAAAACAACACTATTTATATTTACATATGTACACGGAAAATGATCTATACAGCTTTCTTCACTGGAGTTTACAAGCGCACGACATCTCTCGTCGTTTTCCGCGCCATCTCTCTCTTCATTTCTTTTCTCCCCGTCGACATTCGATTGAAGAATGGACTGTTTTTCCCTCTCGACCTTCGATGAAAAAAAAAAAAATACTTCAACTTCTCACTTCGCCGGACGCTATTACAAGTCATTTTCTGAAATTTAGATTGACATTATACATTTTCTCAAAATTTCATTCCTTCGGGGTAGATAAAATTAGTAAAAAGCTGGCTTGGGAATTAAATAATGCGTATCCTGCGTTAGGGTGAGCACCAGACCCGGGCATATGCTCTATAGCAACATGCGGACCAGGGTCAAGAAAACAGGGACGGTCACTGTAGGCCATGATCCTTAATTGTAAAGTCATATGTGCAGTTTTTATTTTATTACATGGGTGGTTCAGTAATTATTGTCCCTAATGTGTATAAAATATTTGTACTGCGATGGTTGATGTGGAATATCGAAGCCTAATTTCTTAAATGCCTATATGCTCAATTTTAAAACCATAGCGCCTATATTAACATAGTTTTGGAGGGAGGGGTGAAGTTTTAAAGACCTATTTTTGAGGGAGTTTTTAAGGAGGGGGGTGATGGTGAAATGCTGGTTTGGAGCTTATGAGGCTACATTTGTGACAGTGGATGAAATGTGGCTACATCACTATGCTACCGAGTCCAAATGACAGTAGTTACGTCTGATCCACTGTCACAAATATAGCCCCATAAGCTAAAAATCAGCCTTTCACCCCCACTCCCCCCTTTCACTCCTCCCTTCAACACTTTGGGAATATAGCAGCTACCTTTCTGAAATTGAGCATATAGGCATCTAAAACTAATCGATCTAGGCTTCGCTATTCCACAGCAACCATCCCAGTACAAATATTTTATATATACTAGGGACAATAATTATTGAACTACCCAAGTATAAATTTTAGATTCGGTCTCCAATTTAGTTAAGAAATGTATTTTAAGAATCCCTGTGATTTTTTTTGTTTCATATTGCTATTAATAGCAAAATCACGTACAGCAATTGCTGCGTATACCACGTATAGTTATCTTTAGAGTAGTTTAGATAGATTAAAATACCAATATTTTTGCATGAAATAAGAAAAACTTAGGAGAAAGTACAAAAAATCCAATGCTAAAACATTTGTATTTTCTATAAGAATTAATAATAATAATAATAATAAATAATCCCGGAATGTATTTAAAATCAAACCGTATCGGGAGAACTTCTACCTAAGCATTTCCTTTATAGAAGGCACTCAGTATATTTTTTATTATTATTATTATTCAACCTGAAATTAAAAACAGAGTGTTTTCACAATATCATCTATTTTCTTGCTCAACAAAATTCAATAACGAAGTAAATACAGCCTGTTTAATTCTAAAGTCACGATGATTTAATAAAAAAATGCTTATTCTTGCGTATTAAATTATTTTTATATTCTGCTTCATGAATTTCGGAAATTAATAATTAACTGTTATGTTGGGGCATTTTATTGATTAAACAAAATAATAAACAAAAAAAATGAATAGAAAATGTTCTCATACACTTTTGAGAATTATTCATTTTGACAGAGCCCGAATGTTTAATTAAGCATTTCATTAGGATTTCTTTAATGAATATAAGGAATCGATAAAACCATTTTTAAAGATGGGAGAGCTTTTCTTTTATGATTACATACTTATGTTACGTTCAAGATAAATATTACACATCAGAAAATAAAATATTTCTTGATATTATTCTTTTGAAACTGTTTTTGATTTAAAGTACTTTTTTGTTTCTAGGAAATGCATTTCAACTTTTAAGATTCTGTGCTTGTAAAAGAACTAACATTGAATACCTTTGTCTTCTAAAATTTTGAAAAAGAGACGAAATGTAATTAATTTTTTAAAAATGGTAAATTTATGCTGGAATAATAAATTTTATTTTATACCATGAAAAATTATTTGAAAAAGTAAACTTCACTCAGAGTTTAAATCGATTTTTTTGATGAATGAAAATTGCTGTTTAACACACACACAAAAAAATGACTTTTTAAATATATATTTTTTAGTCATACCTTACGTTTTGAAATTGTCTTTATACTTTTTGAAAAAAAAAGCAAACAATTTACACCCTATTGCATATTAAAATATTTTTTTATTATGTTTCATGCATTTCGCAAATAAATATTTAACTTCTAGTTTGGGGCACTTTATTGATTTATAACAGATGAAAAGAAAAAAAAAGATTATTAACTGTTGTCATATATTATGACAATTATTTAGTAATTAAACATGGCATAAGATTTGTTTGAAGATTATAAAACATAGAATAGAACTATTTTTAAAGACTGTGATCTTTTTCTTTTATGGCTACATATTTTTGTTACTTTCAAGATAAATATTACATCTGAGAAATGAAAATATTCAGAAAATATCAAATTTGAAAAGAATAATATTTGTTGGTGTTCGACGTTGTCTTGGAAATTGTAAAATAAAGATACTGTATCTTATTTCACGAATTAAATGTGCTCACAAAAATATTTATTAGGGAAACTTTCTGATATATTTTACAGACTACTTTGTTGATGGTGTATTACTTTCAACACTTTCCAACAAAGTTGAAAAAGTGCTTATGATTTCGGTTTGTCTGTCCGTCTGTCCGCTCTCTAATCTCGTAAATATACTCGGATTGCCCTGAAATTTTTAGATGTTATTAAAGTTCACCATAGCACAATCCCTATTTCAAATGAAGTTTGTTGCGTGTTTAGTTTACTTACAGGGAGAGTCTAAAGTATTCCATTACATTACAGCCAATGGGAAAAAATTGTTTCAAATAATTTTTAATGATGTTTATCACTTTCAAGCATAAAATAATTGGTATGCATTTATAAAGTGCACTAAAATAAGCATTCTGAAGAATATGCGGTGCAAAGAATACTTATTATTCGTTTACAGGGCCACGCAAAATAATTCCGTTTCATAATGATATGGGGTTTGCTTGCTTCGCATTTTAATTAACACTAGAACGGCGGTAGGGGTCATTTTGACACCTGAGTACTTTCGTCCGTTGATTACTTCTGCTTGCTTGGGCGAAATCGTTTGAATTTTTTTGACTTTTCCTAAATAGATAACATATATTTCTAAAAAAAAATTCAGCTTTCTAGATTTGTTAGTTTTTGAAATATGGACTTGTATTCCTAGAACGGCGGACGGGGGTCATTTTGACTCCATTAGTAAAATACTCTTTGTACTCGAAGCTGCTTTTGTTGCTATACTATATGTTCGAATAGCAATAAAAAAAATGGTTTAGATTTATATTCATTGTCGTCCAAGGCATGAGGAATACTATTTTGCAAATAATTAATCTCAAGAGATAGATTCAAAGAAAGAAAAATATTTTTTATGTTTGATGAAAAGACAACAGGATCTAGCAGACTACAGACTGATAAATTTGCTCTTGCATCTAAAATGTGGAATAAATTTATCGAAAATTGCAAAACATGCTACCGACCAGGACAAAATATTACAGTTGATGAACAATTGTTCGCATCTCAGGATAGATATAAATTTACGCAATATTTGCCAAATAAATCGGATAAATTTGGAATAAAATTTTGGTGATCTGTTGACGTTGATACTAAAAACCTCTTGGATGAATTTATTTATCTGGAAAAGGATGAAACAGCAAATCCTTAATTACGTTTATCGGAAAATGTTGTCGTGAAATTAACAGATCCCCATCTAAACGAAGGGAGGAATATTACGACAGATAGCTATTTTACTAACATCAAATTAGCAGAAATGTTAAAAGCTAAAAATACAACTTTGGTTGCACAATGAAAAAGAACCGAAGAGAAATTCCTATATCATTGAAAAATATGCGCAGTAGTCTTTATTCATCGAAGATAGTGGAATGTGATAATATGACACTTAACATCATCTATCAAGCCAAAAGAAAAAAATGTGTTTCTCTACTGATCTCATTACATTCTACTGAAAAAACTGAAGACGGTCTCAAGAAGTTGCACGATTCAATAGAATATTACAACGTAACGAAGTATGGTATGGATATCCATGGTCAGATGTGCCGAAAACACTCCGTGAAATCGGCTTCTGGACGATGGCCTGTACATATCTTTTTCAATATTTTGGATCATGCAGCTTTAAACGCCTGGATAATATATAAAAGTGTAACAGGCAAGCCTATCAGTAGAAGAGATTTTCTATTAAATTTAGGAGATGTGTTCAGAATGGATCTTATGGTTTCAAATCTCCCATAGATCTTTCCTGAGTCTTCAGAAAAAAAACCCACGAAAATAAAATAGGTATCAAGAGAAAAAATGTCAAGTACAGACATGCAATGGCAACAAATCTCAAGAATTTTGCACACCATGTTTCAAAGTTGTGTACTGGAAAAATTGCTTTTTTTTTTTTTTTTTTTTTTTTTTTTTTTTTTTGTTACAACTGAATTAATTCCTAATACGTGTGAACAATTTGGAGTAAAATGTACTGGAAAAATTACTTTTTTTTTTTTTTTTTTGTTACAACTGAATTAATTCCTAATACGTGTATACAATTTGGAGTACTATAAGCATTAAATAAAATTGAAAGAGAATGCTTAACATATTAACCATTCAGCTACACTTATAATGAAATAACGAAAACAACAGAACATATTTCTCATTTATGGATTTAGAGAGTGAATCATTCGGCGAGTAAGTAGATGAAAATATAAATATATATTATTTTATAAATTGTGTTTTATTTTAGTTAACATTAGTTTGTGAAAACATTAATTTTAAATCGATTTTTATATCAAATTAATGAGTTTTTTGAGTAGTCGTAGTATGATCCAATTAATCGCCCTATTGGCGTTACATATACAGTACTTTAAAAATTCAATAAATTATCGAGTAATATTAAATATAAATTATGAAATACACGTAAATTACATATTTTTGCCAATGTATGGCATTTAAAATTGTTTTAGCGTTGTTATTTCAGTAGTTTCATCGAGGGGTCAAAATGACCCCTTCCCGCCGTTCCAGTAGGTAAGATTTTCCCGCCGTTCTAGTGTTAAGTTAAACTATTTCATATATAATTAAATTTATATACGTCACTGATGTTTACTAAAAGTTATTTCTTGCATTATAAGAAGTGCATAGCATTTACAGGGACACACAAAATATCTCAGATACTAAATTGTATCCGAAGTACTGTACATGAGTGATGTTGCTGGAAATGAATTTTTAATTATGATATGCGCTTTTATGTTTCACTATATTTGTGTATACTATAGTGTGTGTATAAATGATATAGTTTATATACAGGGCTAAACTAAAGAATTCGTAAAGGTCACTGAGTATGAGCATAAATTGCTTAAAGGTGGTTTTTAAAGGAATTATGTATTTTTACGCTGAAATACATTTAGTTTACTAAGAAATGTTTGTAGAATATAGATAAAATGATATACAGCGTCACGCAAAGAACTGGATAACCGTCTTTAGATGATAATATCTGGAAATTTTTGCTAAATAGTGGCGTATAATAAAGATACTATTGGCTATGGACGGTAACTACTGAAATCAATTTTTTAAATGTTTTCTTTAGTTATCTTATTTACCATATTTCTCTAAATAACGAAATTTTGTTAAAACATTCAGGAACTGTTGGAAAGTGTTTCATAATCTATGCTTAACGCATGATTTTTCTTTCTTGTTTAAAATTGCTTCTGATTTAATTAGTTTCGATTCAAAATTTTATATTTTTATGGTACAAAATAAAGAGTTTTTACGGACATTTTTATGGAAAAGTTAACATTGAAACGTTTCAACTTCTAAAATATTTTTTAAAAGTAAAGAAGGTTAATAAATTTTATAGTAAGTGCAAAAGTAATGATAGAATATAAAGTTTAATTTCAAACCATTTAAAATAATTATAAAACATTCTAATTAGAGGCTAATTCAAAGTTTGTAAGAGTAATAAAAATCACAGTATAATACCAAACTGCATATTACGACATGCAATATTATTTTACAATCATCTGTGTTGTAGATAATTATTTTTATGATTACAGAACAAGATTTTGTAAAGTAAAATATAATGAACATTTTAGAAAAATACAAATTTAACTAAATATATATCTTGTACCCATAAAAGGCGAAAAAAGAGTACATAGAATATATTATAGGTATTTATTTTAAGTAAAATGATAACAAATACGTATTTTTATTTTATGGTGTTTACGATTATCAAAATTTATTAAACATGTATTTTACGCTTTAAATTTATTTTAGACACTTTTTTACAAAATAAATTAAAGATACTGCATCTGTTTTCACGAATTAAGGGTGTTCTCGAAAAATAATCGCCATAAATTTAATTTTTATTTAAAAAATTAAGTAATACAATATTGTTTAAAGTACTTTGTGATTAATGTTGAAATAATTTTTTATTAACAAACCTGCAAAAAACATGTACTTTGAACAATGAGTGAAGAGAACTCAAAAATATATAATATATATATATATATGCATTATCAGTGTTTCATGGGAAAGAAAATATGCATGATATTTCAAAATGCAAATAACATTTAAAATTTAAAAACAATGTTAAAAACTTCCCGATAGTTTCCACCAAAACCACTTTGCCATTCTCAAGGGATTTCAAAAATGGACTGTCCAAGACTCGAATTCCAACCGTATAAAATTGGAGGGAAAACATGAAGGAGAAACAGGGACAAAAGAGAGAAGTATGGGTAAAATCTAGAGAATCCAGCTACTAGCGCCATCTGTGAAATAAGAGGGAGAAAAAAAGAGGTCGAAAAATGAAAACCGAACAATCTTAAAACTGAAAAATGTGAGGGTCGTGGTGGGTAAATTTTTTAGAGCCGTTTTCAGTCGCTTAAATTTAATGTTGTTTTGATGCGCTTTTAACCTATCGAAAATGTATCCTCTCTGTATGGATGAAAATTTCCTGTAGGCACACCTGCAGGCTGGGGGTGATTCCTACAAATTTTAAACGTTTAAAGAAGGCATTGTTAAGATTCAATATACAGCTCATTGCTTCTACCCTCCTAAAATTTTCATTTCAATTTCTGCTAAATTGAATCCAATGCATCCTGATCAGTTTTCGAGAGTCTGTATCATCTTAACCCATTTATGACTGAATTTTCTTTTTTTCAAAAAAATTAGTAATGTTGCACTTTAAAATGTTGCAAAATGAACTGGAAAAATACTAAAAAAAAACTATGCTAAAATAGTTTTGTATTTATTCAATAAAACGTATACGTGCTAAATATGGGAATATGCAAGATATTTATAATAGTTTAATATGCATAATTATATGTTTTGTCTAAATTTATATAAAATAATGTTTAAAATTTTATATTATATACTATGACTGGTATTTTTATGAACTACTAAAAAATATATTTATTTCTTTACAGAGACTAATAACATTATAAGTATAATTTAATATAATTTATTTCATACTTATCTTGAAAAGGACTTTATATAAATAACTGTCCCCTAAATGGCTAATAACAATATGAACCCATTCGTGCCTAACGCCCTATATTTTGTACATTGCAAAAATGCATGAAAAATAGGCTTCAACATATAATTTCACAATATAAAAAATACGTAATTCAAATAATTCTACAAGCTAAGATTATGACTTATTTATTTAAATCCTTGATAGAAAAAATACAAATAAAATCCTTTTTTACATTTCGCCATCTTGAAAAATGAAAAATCTATAAACACGGAAAAAAGTCTTCATTTAAGCAAATAAATATTCATCTTATGCTGTCATCTCTTGGTAACAGATAAAGACATTTATAGAGAATTATTTCATACAATTTCCATGTTATAAAGAAGAAGGAAATTATAGAAATTTATTAAAGTTCGAGGCGTCCCAAAAATGGGACGCCAGTAATAAATCGGTCAAACAATAATCTTAAAATTCACTGTATAGGTATGACGAAAAGAAGTTTTTCGAGAGTTTAAAACAGCACCAAAACGACAGTAAATGTAATAGATTGACATCTGCTCTAACTATAGGTTATACGCTGATGGCAAAATTAAGAGTTTTGAATTCAGTAATGACAGAATTATCCCCAGACAGTATAGTCCTTACAAAGATTTAATTAGTTAGTTGAGATCATCAAAATGATATCTGTAATGATAACTTGCCTTTTAGCATTCCTATTATTTAGTTAAATTTATTAAAACGCATTACCCCCCCCCCCCTTTTTTTCTCCCTCTTATTTCACAAATGGCGCTAATAGATAGATTTTTGTCGTGTTTCTCTCTTTTGCCTCTGTTTCTCCTTTATGTTTTCCCTCCATTTTCATCTGGTTGGAATTCCAGCCTTTTACAGTTCCTTCTTGAAATCCCTTGAGAAGGGTCAAGTGATTTTCTCGGAAACCACCGGGAAGTTTATAACACCGTTTTAAATTTTTAAATGTAATCTATCTATATTATAAAGGACAAACATATCTGTGCGTAACGCATACGTCATTCTGTGAATGGCAACGCTTTGAAATTTGAAATGAAATTTTGCTTTTGCAATTTCCGCTACTGCAAATTTTTAAATTTCTAAACATTCCACATTTTAAATGTTTACACCTTAGTATGCAGAAAAAAATGCACTTTTAAATGCAATTTGTTTGAAAGCTGTATCTCAATTTATTTTTGAGATATTAATTTTTTTAGTTTTTAATACCAATTTTCTAATCATGGCAACTGAAGTACTTCATTTCTATTAAAAGTGGATTAGTTATCTTTTTTGATTATATTCTTGCTGATGCCATTTTCTCATTAATATTAAAAATATATTTTTAAATATTTGAACATAAAATGACGTTACGCTTTAAAAAAAATCCCTGATGATGCTGTTATATTTCACTATTTATTCATTTCGCTGATATTGAGTTTGAGTGAATAGGTAAAATATTTCAGAGACTGAAAATGACGTCATATTTAAAAGTAAACTATAATTTTATTTGATAAAACGAGATATTTCCCTTGAATACGTCTAAAAGTTATAAATTTCTGGAATTTTTACACGCAGGTACAGAGATTATACTAAGACCTCAAATCACGAGTGGGAATTTTAACATGAAAAGTTGTAATAGTTGACAAACGTAACTTCAAGCTTGAAAATATATTTATTAATAACCTATTGCGCATTAAAATGTTTTTAATGGTTAATATGGATGTGAAACGTGGAAAATGACTTGATTTGGTTTAGATGTAAAGGTAGAAAAAGTCTATGATTATGTCAAGATGAAATCATTTTTGCGGATTTTTCATTCCGTAATACCAAGCATCAATTAATAACTTAATCAAAATTACTTATCTTGATTATATTTTACCGATGACTTATATGAATTAAGTTTAATTTTTCAATAATTTTAACAGTTGAAGTTTATGAAAAACGTATTTTGTTAATCTTAGGTTAAAATATGTCTTTGGAGAGTTAAATTAACAAGTGTAAGATGGATTTTTTATTCTATTGTTGTTGATGTATTATAAACTTGATGCGACAGTTCCTTTGTAAACATTTTCTTTCGTCGAAATTCGGCGGGTTCCACCTCGTATTTTTAAATGTCATGTATATTTTGTTTCCTTCATACACCGATATAGCATATATATTTTATATATTTTTGAGTTCTTTTGACTCGTTATTACTTACTAATCTCACTGTAAAAATAACTTTAAAAGTTTTTAAATACATATATTGTAAATATATATATATAAAAAACTTCAAAATGTGTGAAAAAGGTATTAAATTGCGTAGCATAATCATTATGCAGCGCATATGATAATTATTAGTATAAACGCTTAAAAATAATTTTATGTATCTATACAATCAAATTTCGTATAGCAAATCAGGAGAAAATTGTTTTATTTGAGAAAAAATAAAGTTTTCTCCAATACAGGTATTTACTCACAACTACAAGAATAATGGATATTATTTAGCGAAATTTTCAACAGAGTATTTTTTGTGTAAAGCGAGATGATATTACGTAAAATGTGGAAATGCAATGTAATTCTGTCGGTGACATCTCGTGTACTGTTTTTCCGGATTCTTAAGCGTGTTCTTACTTGTGTTGTTTGAGCGCAAGTTGTTGTAATTTCTTGTAAATTTGCGAGATCATCATACGTTATAGGAAACAAAGCAAGTCTGAAGAAAATATGATGATAGCATTATGTAGTTATGAACAATATCCGTTTCCCGCTTCGGGCAGAGGTACTTCGTATTTTTATCTGAGTATGTTGACTGTGTCCCTTCTTTCTAATCAGGTATTTTTTATCTTATCTTGACGCATAGTGATATCCCAAAATATCTATATTATAAAGTTGAGACATTCTTTACATGATACACAAGAAAATTAACTTAAATTTTTATATGTATTAGCAAATATACTTAGTAAACTGATTTTTACACATCAAATCTCTTTGAATAGAATAACTAAGATTAGACATATAACGTCAACAATGAAAAAAAAACACTTTTTAATCAATTTTTCTAAAAAATGTAAAAGAAATTTCCTATCTAACCAGACTAATGTTTCCGGGCACACACAAGCTTAAGCAAACATTTGTCGAACAGGATTTATCTCATCTATTTATAAACGGAGCAGTTTATTTCAATCATTTAAATATAGTTACGGAAATTAATTTTTTGATCCATTTTAGATTAATGTTTTATTTAGTTATAGTACATTTCTTAAGGATATTGGTTTCATTTGGATTCGTGAAAAAAAAAAAAAAAGACGGAATAAATAAATAAATAAATAGGGCTACTATTTTTTCAGATTGCATTAATCGTAAATATGCATAAAACGTACGTAATATAAAAATAAATATATATATTTTTAAATAAACAATATATTTTATGCATTAACATGCAAAAATATAAATTTTTAATTTCTTATTCCCTTAGATTAATCAATGAAAAAAAAAATAATTGTTTACAAAAATAAAAGCAATTTGAGTGTAATAATTGTCGTTAGGCATATAAAGTCAACTATCTAAGAATCGAACTTTTTAATATATCCCCAAAAGAAAAAAAAAAGGAAAAAGAAAGAAAGAAATTTCCTATCCATCGAAATTATTGTTTGTGGGCAATCATCTATAATAACAAACTTGTGCATAAGAATTAAAGTTGTCTGTTTATGAAAACATGCAGTTTATTTCTGTTCTGATATTCGTTTAAGTATAGTCATGAATATCTTGTATTAATTTTAGATGAATGTCGCAGTACGTTTCTTAAGTGAACATTCAAAGTCACTAAATTCAATTTAAAATTATTGATTTTTTTATTTGATGAGTCATGAAACTGAATGCTCAAATTCATCTGATGCAAAAAGTATCTTTTTTTATTGATGCTTCTTCGCAGAGATATTAATTTCTATGAGGAATATTTTTTTAACCACCGATAGGGTGTAAAATAAAGTCAAGTCTAAATAACAATGTGGCTTTATAACCAATAATCCAGTACAGTTAAAGTTAGTTCTTGGTATAGTCACTTTGACGATTGAGACATTTTTCATACAGGTGGACGAGTTTTCAAATAACCTCTTCATAGAAGGTTGCCGCCGTGTTCTTTGAATCCCACTAGCAATTATGATTAACCCTCTCGCTGCGCAGCCCGAGATATGCTCGAGCATGCATTTTTAAGTCAAATAAATACAATTTGGTTAATCCCACCAGTTATGTTTTAGCAAAAACTTTGTCTGATTTAATCAGGACATTTCCCGGGATGACGATAATCAAAAATTTCTGCTGTAAAGAGCCGGTGATAAACGATTAAAAAATCTGTAACGCTCATCACGAAGAATTACTTACACAGCAATAGGGTTAAAATAAAGCAGAAAATGTGCTTTTATTTATAAGTTTCGTTAATGTGAATTAAAAACACGGGCAATCTTCTAAAGAGAACAATCTTGTATTTTTAAAATTTCTCTATGAAAAAGAACAACGTTTTATAGATTTTAGTATTTTTTTTTTAATTATTTAGTATTAGTGCGAATTTTTATTACAGTTAATTATCAGCCTGATAAGATTTATAGCTTTTGTAACGATTTGAGGATTATTTTAAATAGTTTAATTTTTATATCCACTTGTGATTTTTAATATGGGGAAGAGGAAGTAAAGTTATTGATTTCATCAAACTAATAAGAGTAAAACATGCAAATTTTCCAATTCATAACCGCGCTAGATGTGGGGAATCCGAAGAATGAATCTGCAGTTGATCTTCTATGTAATATTTCTGCATGCCGACTTAACAATAAATTAAACAAAAACCTAATTTGCAGAACAAAAAAAAAAAAAAAAAAAAAAAAAAAAAAAAAAAAAAAAAAAAATCCGAAATTGTTTAAACCCGAGAAGGGGCAGATATTAAGATAATTCATTCAATTCGTTCTACATTAAATGTTAAATTTTTGTAACAAATAAGTTAATACAATTGAACATTAAAAAATAAAAATGAAATTCATACAACATAATACTTTAAACACCTATATACTTAGATTCCGTTCAAATGAAATCGAAATAAATCTTAGACTTTTTTTAAAGTTTTGTATTTTGCATGTATCTTATCATATTATGTACAATCGTAATAAACATAATGCAAAATCTGCAGTACAAATTTTATTCAGCAGAATTTTAAAATTTTATTCAATTAAATAATTGTTTAAGTATTCTAAGCAGAAAAAATACTATCGTCTGTAATATGGTTTAAAATCATTTCAACACATAACTTAAATTATGACTGTCACTCGAGATATTTTAATGGTGTTTGACGACATCATAAAGCAGAATTATAACTCTGAGAACTTTAGGGTACTTTAATTATCAGTCTACTTTACGAATATGTGTTCTGTGGTTTATAATTACATTTTGGCAAATCAGAAGCGACAAAAAAAAAAAAAAAAAAAAAAAAAAAAAAGTGTGGCGTGGTAAATAAAATAACATCATAAATGTTAATACGTCTGTGGCATAAAATTTATTCAGTTTTGAAGTTGAAATATAAATTCATAAAAAAGTTTAACTGAGACTTAGATTTTACCATGTCACTAGCTCTATAATAATTGGTTTATTGCTATTACATTTAAAAATTCCTATTAGCTCTATGCCATCTTCTAAACCGTCAATAATAATATCAGAAATAATTATATGTGTATAATGATTTAAGATCAATCTTGATAAAAATCAAAAATCTATTCTGTAAAACTTACCTCAACCTGTCAAATAAAGAGGATTTATTTTATGATAAGCAAATGAGTAAAAGAAACATTTATCTATACAATAATGATTATAAATGTATTGATAAAAAATACGTTTGTGCAGTTAATAATCTTTAACATGTCTTCGACACGAGAAGTGTATTTTTAAATTTTAATATACATTTTTAAAACCATTTCAACATACAAACTAATTTGTAACTTTCAAACGAGATATTTTATTGCTTTTTAAACATCTCATAAAGTCCAACGAAAACACTTAAGTTCCCTGAAAACTTTTTGACGCGTTAAGTATTATTGTGACATAAGGCTCTCATGTTTAAAATGATAGTTTTGGGGAATTTTAAACCAGAAAAAAAATTAATGCTGTGTGAGATATTAAAATTATTTCTTATTGGTTGGCAGTTATAGGACATAAATTTTAGAATGATGAGGAAGTGAAATATTAATTGATAGAATGAAAATATGCTTTATTAATATTTAGTTATTTTTCTCCCATTAGATTATTTGCGTTTGGTTTAATTGTTTTATACATTTTTAATATCTATTCGATCTTGCACATATGCTGAATCGATTGTCTTTCTACCGTTAATAGTTAGAAAAAAATAATTGATATGGGTATATTGTAAACTAGTTGGATGTGCCAATCCCAAAACTTTCTTCTATCTTATACATCTTAATATTTCAAAACCTAGTTACACATGTTAATACTTCAATATTATTAGTTCAATACTATACCAACTTTGATTTCCATCTTAAATTTCTGCTCAAGTCAATTAAACGGACTAAAAACGAGTTAATCTATATCATGATATTTGTTAAAATTATTAATTTTTCCTTATTCTGTCGTTATCAGCTGTTTGCGAATAGCCGGCATAGCAGGAAGCGAGTTCCGCCGCTGCATGAGCCGCCGATGCACAATAGAACTACGAAAAATCAAGAAAAGTATACAAAAATCGCTAGCACGGAGCCCCTTTACCGCGCAATATTTCCAAATTCAAGGAGAACCTGTTGGCCAAAGCCAAAAACAAGCACAAACATTTTGGTTCAATTGTATGCATAATTTTATACGCTGTTCGATGGTACAATAATGAAAATGGCACAGAGATCGGAATTATAGCGCCCCATTCTTTCGCAATTTTTTCAAGTTCAGAAAGGACTTGTTTGCCATAGCCAGAAACATGCACAAAAAATTTGGTTCAATTATATGGATAACTTCATACACTTTTCGATGGTACAATAATGAAAATGGTACAGACATCGCAATTATAGTGCCCCCTTCCGGCAGAATTTTTCCAAATTCAGGAAGGACCTTCGTGACATGACCAAAAATAAACACATAAAATTTGGTTCAATTCTATGCATAACTTCATACACTTTTCGGCGGTACAATATTCAAAATGGCGCAAAAATGGCACAAAAATCGCTATTACAGCGCCCTCTACGGGCGATTTTTTTACAAATTAAGGGAGGACCTCCTTTCCATAGCCAAGAACTAAAAAAAAAAAAAATTTGGTTCAATTCCATGCATAACTTCATACACTTTTCGATGGTGCAATATTCAAAATCGCACAAAAATTGCTATTACAGCGCCCCCTAACGGCGAATTTTTTGCAAATTCATGGAGGACCTGCTTGCTATATCCAAAAACTTAAAATAAAAATTTGGTTTAATTCTATGCATAACTTCATACACTTTTGGACGGTACAATATTCAAAATCGCACAAAAATCGCTATTACAGCGCACCCTACGGCGAATTTTTTCCAAATTCAGGGAGGACATGCTTGCCATAGCCAAAAACTTAAAATAAAAATTTTGTTTAATTCTATGCATAACTTCATACACTTTTGGACGGTACAATATTCAAAATCGCACAAAAAACGCATTTACAGCGCCCCCTACCGGCGAATTTTTTCCAAATTCAGGGAGGACCTGCTTGTCATATCCAGAAACTTAAACTAAAAATTTGGTTCAATTCTATGCATAACTCCATACACTTTTGGATGGTACAATATTCAAAATCGCACAAAAATTGTTATATCAGCGCCCCCTACTGGCGAATTTTTTCCAAATTCCGGGAGGACCTGCTTGCCATAGCCAAAAACTTATAATAAAATTTTGGTTTAATTCTTTACATAATTTCATACACTTTTTGATGGTACAATGGCGACAGACAGACGGACAGACGGACAGACGGACAGACGGACGGACGGACAGACGGACAGACGGACACACAGACAGACAGACATTTTCTATAAACATGTTTTTTGGAATCTCTGACCCCTAAAACATGCAAATCCGTCGAAAACCGGAAGTCGAAAAAAATTTCGATTACAATACTTTCTTCTATTGAAGATAGAAGAAAGTAAAAATGTGTCAAATAATCCATAATCTAGGAAAATATACTATAACTACAAATGGACATATACGATAACTTCTTCCGAGTTACCAACAATTCTGTAGAGTTTTCTTTTTCTTTAGCAACATCAAAAATCATTATTTTTACTTTTACTTTCTTCTGTCTTCAATAGAAGAAAGTATTGTAATCGAAATTTTTTTCGACTTCCGGTTTTCGACGGATTTGCATGTTTTAGGGGTCAGAGATTCCAAAAAACATGTTTATAGAAAATGTCTGTCTGTCTGTGTGTCCGTCTGTCCGTCTGTCCGTCCGTCCGTCTGTCCGTCTGTCCGTCCGTCCGTCTGTCCGTCTGTCTGTCGCCATTGTACCATCAAAAAGTGTATGAAGTTATGTATAGAATTAAACCAAAATTTTATTATAAGTTTTTGGCTATGGCAAGCAGGTCCTCCCGGAATTTGAAAAAAATTCGCCGGTAGGGGGCGCTGTAATAGCGATTTTTGTGCGATTTTGAATATTGTACCGTCCAAAAGTGTATGAAGTTATGCATAGAATTGAACCAAATTTTTAGTTTAAGTTTTTGGATATGACAAGCAGGTCCTCCCTGAATTTGGAAAAAATTCGCCGGTAAGGGGCGCTGTAAATGTGTTTTTTGTGCGATTTTGAATATTGTACCATCGAAAAGTGTATGAAGTTATGCATAGAATTGAACCAAATTTTTATTTTAAGTTTTAGGCTATAGCAAGCTGGTCCTCCCTGAATTTGGAAAAAATTCGCCGTTAGGGGGCGCTGTAATAGCGATTTTTCTGCGATTTTGAATATTGTACCGTCCAAAAGTGTATGAAGTTATGCATAGAATTAAACCAAATTTTTATTTTAAGTTTTTAGCTATGGCAAGAAGGTCCTCCCTGAATTTGGAAAAAAATCGCCGGTAGGGGGCGCTGTAATAGTGATTTATGTGCGATTTTGAATATTGTACCGTCCAAAAGTGTATGAAGTTATGCATAGAATTAAACCAAATTTTTATTTTAAGTTTTTGGATATGGCAAGCAGGTCCTCCATGAATTTGCAAAAAATTCGCCGTTAGGGGGCGCTGTAATAGCGATTTTTGAACGATTTTGAATATTGCACCACCGAAAAGTGTATGAAGTTATGCATAGAATTGAACCAAAAAAAATTTTAAGTTCTTGGCTATGGCAAGGAGGTCCTCCCTTAATTTGTAAAAAAATCGCTCGTAGAGGGCGCTGTAATAGCGATTTTTGTACAATTTTTGTGCCATTTTGAATATTGTACCGCCGAAAAGTGTATGAAGTTATGCATAGAATTGAAGCAAATTTTATGTGTTCATTTTTTGGTCATGTCACGAAGGTCCTCCCTGAATTTGGAAAAATTCTGCCGGAAGGGGGCACTATAATTGCGATGTCTGTACCATTTTCATTATTGTACCATCGAAAAGTGTATGAAGTTATCCATATAATTTAACCAAATTTTTTGTGCATGTTTCTGGCTATGGCAAACAAGTCCTCCCTGAACTTGAAAAGATTCCGAAAGAAGGGGGTGCTATAATTCCGATCTCTGTGCCATTTTCATTATTGTACCATCGAACAGCGTATAAAATTATGCATACAATTGAACCAAAATGTTTGTGCTTGTTCTTGGCTTTGGCCAACAGGTTCTCCTTGAATTTGGAAATATTGCGCGGTAAAGGGGCTCCGTGCTAGCGATTTTTGTATACTTTTCTTGATTTTTCGTAGTTCTATTGTGCATTGGCGGCTCATGCAGCGGCGGGAACTCGCTTCCTGCTATGAAGGCTATTCGCAAACAGCTGATAACGACAGAATAAGGAAAAATTAATAATTTTAACAAATATCATGATATAGATTAACTCGTTTTTAGTCCGTTTCATTGACTTGAGCAGAAATTTAAGATGAAAATCAAAGTTGGTATAGTATTGAACTAATAATATTGAAGTATTAACAAGTGTAACTAGGTTTTGAAATATTAAGATGTATAAGATAGAAGAAAGTTTTGGGATTGGCACATCCAACTAGTTGAAATATGAAGAAAAGTATATAAAAATAAAGCTTATTTTGTTGCTACTGTTTTTTCGAAAGGTTTCCAAGTAGTTTTATATAAGTTTCATCAATCAGGAATATAGTTTTTTGGGTGCTATCCTTTCTCAAGTGAACATTTTAATGTTGAACCAGCATGTTTTTCTGCCAAATATGATAATTTAACTGCATTAATATTAACATTAAAATGCGTATTATTTTGTTACTTTTGCATCTACAAATCCAGTTACGCAAGTGAAAATGTTTAATTGAGAAGTAAAGGTAAATGGAAAACGATACACCGGTTGAGAGAATTATAAAATATATTACAAAATAGAATACATTATAAAATTTACTCAACGTTTCTAAATATCTCTGATAGCAAAATAATATTTCTTTTTTTAAGGGGTCTCAGGACAATTAAAGCTTCAAAATTTTCGGAATTTAAATTTTTTTAGGTGTTAAACGCCTATCTTTTCTGAACATTTTGATATGTTTCCTTCCCACACAACACAGATTCGTCCAATTTTCGCCTAAAGTACGTAAGAAGTACGTCTTTTGGGCCATGAAATAAGCGTAAAATGAACATAAAATGAACAAAATTCGGATGAGCCAAAATTTGTCCATATTACATCCAAAAAATACCTCCATCCGGACGAAATACACACGAATTTTGGCTGTAATATAGGCGTCCAAAATTTGTCCATATTACATCCGAAAATACCACCCACATTTGGACGAAATATAGGCCCCTTTTAGCTTTAATCTGAATGTGTTTATTGATCCAAAATACGTAGTTTGGACCAAAATGAGACGAATCTGTTATCTCCCCTAGGCAAGGATGACGTTATATTAAAAAACTGAAATAACAAAAGTTTTTAATATAAATAATTTTGATAGAAATTTACTTAGAATTTTTTCCCCCAAAATCATATTAAATACTTAAATATTTTAAATTAATTCCTTACCAGGACTCATTCATATAAATCAGTAAAAGCATATATATTTTATACATATTGCTAATAAACTTTTTTTATGATACTTTTAATTTTCTAAGATCTTTAAAGAAAATATATTAATTCCTAAAGTATATGCTATAGCATGATTTGAAAAACAGAGGCTATACCATACTTTAATCCGCTACATTCGGCCCAAACACAACTACGTTCTTTCACGAAAAAAGAAGAAAATTTTTAGTAATACAGTTTTTAATTCATAATACAATGAAATGCTACTTCAGAATGCTTAAACATAAGCCGATCACTTTCATTTACAGAAAAAATGCACAGGTGATGTTAATGAATTCGGTCCCTGTTCCAGGTGCTTGTTTTGTTTGGGCCGAATGAAAGCATTTAAATTTGAACAAAAACCGGTTTCATATAGTAAACAGTTTTTATGGCATATATATATGCCATAAAAATAGTTTACTAATTTCAGAACATTTATTTTAGTAAAAGGAAATGACACATTTTAATGTTTACAATCTTATTTTTCATTATCAGAAACTTTCTATGGATAATAAGGAAATGAAAAATGTAAGATACCTACCAGCATACTGGCTTTTATGTTTTGTGCATTTCTAGATTCTAGAAATCTATGCATTTCTGCTATTTTTACTCTTCACATTTTTATTTTATATACTATTTATCCTGGAAAAAAAAAATATATATATCTTGGTTTTCGTTTACATTTTCATTGGTGATGATAATGCTTCTAAAAAGGTCCTATATTTGCATAGCTGTCAACTGCTACAATTTTTAGCTAGCACTAATTTTTAATGGAAATCTTCGCTTTACTTAATAACGTATATCTGTAATTAAATCAGATGAAGATTTTAAAATCAAATTAGTGATGGCTAGAACTCGTAGAATTTTGCCGTTGTATTTAGAAATTTTATTATATTATTCATTAGCATACAATATCATCAACTGCAAAGTTTTACATTTTGTGAACAATGGATTTTTTCTTTTATTTTTTTTTCTTTAAATTAATCTGTGCTCTTAATTAAATATCATATATTCAATTAAATCATTTAAATTCTTTGTAAATTCAACTACTCCACTTTTTTTTTTCACTTGAATTAAAAATAGCTCTAACAGGGAATATAATTTTCCTTTTAAGGATGGTTACCCTTAAGAATGGAATGTATCAAAGCAATTGAAAATTTTGAGTTTTTCAAATGCTGCTAATTCATGGAAGAAAATCCGATATTCCCTAACAACTTTTATGTATTGTGAATAAAATTTTACACACTGAAATTTCCATTTGTTGCCAGGTGTGCAAAAAAATTATTTTACATTTTTAATAATAATAACAAACAATATTTTGAAATATCATTAAAGAAATTTAAAATGTAATACGAGCGTAAACTTTGTTTTTCATATGCAGACCTACTTCCTTATGTAAACAAAAATATATATATATATATCCCTGGACTGCAAGATTAACCTTTTAACCTTCCATTACTCATGCATGGATTATTAAAAAAAAAAAATAGTTCCATTTCATTTATTTTAGTAATTGAATTTTCACTGATTAATGTAAAAATACATACTGCATATTCTGGTATGTAACAATAACTTTTGATAGAAGAAAAATTATCAAAATTTATAGGTGCACATTATGCATCATTTTTAAAAATAAATTATAAAAAATATGATCATAAGAACTAAGACTTTTGATTTAATCAACATGTGATTTATTTTTAAAAAATGTTGCTATTAGAGTACATGAAAAATAATAGTATTGTACTTTAAAATAATTTACATCTTATTTTTCACTATGTATCTCATGAAAGTTTTTGCAAACAATCAAACAACAAATGGCGATTATAATAAAAAAATACAAAAATTAAATCTAACAGTATACGTATGTGTTACATGCCAGAATACAATATCAGTAAAATGGTTTCATATACATTATAAATAGTTTTCAAAAAATATATTTTTAATTATATCAATCAGTTTAAGCTAACTTTGTGAAATAGTGTTAGGGAGTTAGTGTTTACAAGACTCACTAAAAGGAAAATTCTTTTGAAAAGCCATTGGGAGAGGGGGGGGGTAAATTTAAAATATTATTGCATATTGTTATACACTATATATTATTGTAAAGCAAAGATACGAGTACTAGTACAAAATTTAGTATATCACCAAAACTTATTCATTTAAATACTGATTTTTATTTATGTTATCACCAAACTAAGTCTTAAAAAATTAATCTGTGCTCTTAATTAACCTCTTCAGTCCCGAGAAAAATCTTCTGCATAGAAAAATTATTTTATCAGCAATTTATGACACTTTTAGCTTCAGAAAAGAGAAAACAAAATTAGTTTTCTCTTTTTTTAATTTTCAAATAGTAAAAATTTATGTCTCCATTTGGGTACATCGGGTCACCATTGGATAAATAAACGCCAAACTTTAAATAAAAAAATACCTCTTTTGTTTTACTTTAAATTGACTTATTTATTGTTTATTAATTATATTTTTATAATATAACGGTATTTTTTCCTGTGTACAAGAGAAAATTCAATCTACACATCATTTGAGGAGAGAACAAAATTGTTTATACCCCAGGGGTTGATCTTCGAAGGAAGATATTAACGGAAGACACATCTCCCAAAAAATGGGATCATTTGCTCATCAATTGAGCAAAATTTTGGCCTGGGATTTTTAAAACAGTCATTTCTGACCACATTTAGTAAAGGACGTACTCTCCACAGGCGATCTTCGGTATCAGAAGAATGTATTTACAGAATCAGCAAAGTGTAATTTTGATAGCAAAAGGAAGAATCTATCTCTTTGCTTTACATTTGCCACTAATGGTATGAGTGACTGTTCATTTGGTTGTTGTGAAGATGGATTTTCTCCATTGTATATACCTTAAATACTTATTTATATTTTTAAGCAGATGCTATTATCATATTTTATGTATTTGAAAACGTATATTTTTAGTTCAAAATGTTAAATATTTTTAATGTTACTAGAAAGTGTGACATCTTTTAGCAGTAAATTCTGTATATTATTTTATATTATTTAAAAAAATGAAAAAACTCTTTCAAATTGTTTTGTAAATCTAAAAGAAATAAATTATTCTTTCCTAAAAAATTTTGGTGTTAACCGAGTGTATAAAATAGTTACACAGATTTTATTTTCTTTAGCTGGAAACGTATAGTAATGACCCATTATACCCAAATGGGTACAACATATTTACAGATGTTTTCAACATCCATGCATATATGAACAACATTTATAAACAATTCCAAATCATTCTTGAAACAGATTAATTTATAAAAAATGCAATAATTTGTTTTAAATTCACTCACAAATTTGTTTTATTCACTTACTTTGACGTAAAGTCGTTGGTAAATTGTTTCTGTCATCCATCTTGGACATGTCTTCTTTTCAAAGTCATATGGTTCTTCCGTCTTTAAACTTGTAGCGGCATGTATTGGTGATATAGGACACTTTGATGTATCCGAAGAGAGATAAAAGGAATTTATGCATTTATTTAAATTTTTGGGGGGTAATTTTGCCTTTTTATTTAGTGTACCCAAATGGGTACCCCTGGAATGAAGAGGTTAAATATCATATATTCAATTAAATATTGAATAATCATTTATAAATGAATTTACATTTTGTACAATTAAATATGTAAATTATCAAATGTATTTCAGATTAACCTGATTATTTGTAGTATATTATAAAATAACAAAAACAATACATTCAGTGTATTTAAGTAATGTTTTGAAATCAAAGTTTATTTAAACTTTGCTTAAGCATTAAAAATGAAATTTATCAAATATTTTCATGCATAAAATATGGTTAAAAATTATGTACAAACTTTTAGTTTAAAATTATTCAAAATCTTTAGTGAACTGAGTACATATATTATCATTGTTATAAAAGAATATACAATAAAGATGCAAGAAATACTTTCAAAAATGAAGTTTTATTAATTTATTTTCCAATCTGGCTCTTGTTGACAACAATATTTTCTTTTTACAATTCATATATAAAATATATTTTTCATTGAAAGGCAAAAAGGATGCTATATTTCATTACTATAAAGTAGGCAGGATGATCCTGAGGAAACTGTTTGGGGAAAACTCTGTTCTATGTTAATGCTTCTCAGACTTATTTTCATTATATTTAACAGACAGCAGCTTCAAAGCCTATAAATAAAAAGAATAATAATTCATTAAAATGAAAAGATGGATTGTATTTAATAGCACATATCAATAATTCATAACGTTAGATGCAAATTAAAAATAATTTCATTTTAGTTTTAATTTTTGCTTACAGGTAGCATCATCAGACATCTTGTATTATTTCATAATAAAATGAAGTTTTTTCATCCAGCTTTGAATGATATTAAAAAAAAACATTTATGTATTTTTAAAAATTACTAGCCAGTGTTTAATTTAATTTATTTGTCAAATTTTTATTATTTTTTTTTAAACAAACAACTACTGATGCAATGTTTACAAAATACATAAAAGTCAAGTACTTTATAATGTTCAACTGTGTCCTTTATTTTGAGTATTTAAAGATCTATATTTATATAAAGTAAGGATAAAAAAAGAAAAATCAAATAAAATTTGGTGCTTTCTTGTTATAGCAGCCTCCTCAATTACAATTATGTCAAGGTAGCAGTTTCAAACTTGCTAAAGATCATCACCAAGCTTATATATACATCATACACAATATGTATAAGCCAAATGCTCATATATGAGCCATATAAGTAAATATTTATATCATATATCAGTCATATATATCTTTAAACAAAAACATAATTTGCAGAACAAAAAAAAAATTATTTTACACATTGTTTATGCTCGAGAAGGGATAGATACAGTAGATTCACTCAAATCCGCGCAGCTTGAGACCAGAGGTTGTGCAGATTTCAGAATTTTGTGGATTTCTGGTTTGTTAACATTTTTTAGACAATAATTTGAATGTAATAATGCAATCAAATGTATAATGGATGTTTGAATTAAAGCAAAATATTAAAATAATTAAGTAAAGTAATAAACTAAAATGATAAAAAGTAATATAATTAAAAAAATGATTAAATTATTAAAGGTAAAGGTCAAATAAATAATTAATAATGTATAATTAAATATGCAATAAAAAATGAGATACATTTTCCTTGAATCATTCAATGACACTTTCCTCATAAAGGTAACCCTATTAATTCACATCAAAATCAAAAAGTAAGGAAGTTTTATTTCAGGTTTGCCAGTGTTAATAACTATAAAAAAAATTAATACATATATATATTTGGTTAAAAGGCTGACTAGCAGTGATATCAGCAATATCCTTCTTTTTTTTTCAGTAATAAATTTTTATTTCCTTCATGAAAAACAACGAGTTTAGTCTCATCATATTATCGAGAATTACATATTAAAATACATACGGAATTATATAAAACTAAAAAATCCTGTTACTTTGCCTCTACAGCTTAACTGAAATTTTCATTGTTTACATCTGCGATGATGTGCGGATTTTAGGCAGTTGCAGATTTGAGGGAGTCCTGTATTATAATTTTTCTTCAGCTGCTTCTACAGTTAATGTCTTGCAAAAAATATGTTTAAACCAAATGAATTTTAAAAAATAAAATTCGAACAATAGGATACTTAAACTATCCTAAAAACTTAAATTACAAAGATACATGGAAAATGCAAACCTTTAAAAAAGTCTCAGCTTTATTTCCATTTCATTTGAATGGAATGTAAGTTTTTAGATTAGTTTAAGTATCATATTGTTCGAATTTTATTTTTATTTCTTTAAGTTCAATTGGTTTAAACATATTTGTGGCAAAAAAGAAAAATTCTCATATCTATCCCTTCTTGGGACTATACAATGCATGAAATAAACTTTTTTTTTTTTTTGTTCTGCAAATTATGATTTTTTTAATATATCAAGTTTTATAACTACTGCAATTCAGAGGAACTTATTACAAAATTAATAGAGGATGTTATAATTAGGGTTTGATATATAGGGTATTGCATCACAATTTGTGATGTAACTAAAATCCATAATAAAAACAAAAAATTCAAATTTACTTAAATTTAGTTATCCAATTTTCGACTGGTAGTGGTCTCTATGAATGCAAAAGTAAATTGTGTTGCATGTTTGCTGGTTATTTTTTCTACTATGAACGGCAATTCAACAACGGCATTGAAACATTTCACCTCTGAACTGGGAAGGCCGGTGAGTGAATCAACTTCTTTTCACCAGTCTCCGACAGAGGAATTAATTATTGGTAATATTAAAGAAAGTTGAAATCTTTTTGAACTGCTTAAAAAACAAAACAAAAAAAAATAATAAATTTATCTTGTAATCAACACCATTACATTTTAAGTTGTCCTATCAGAGCCTAACACCATTTGTCAGTTTACAGGTGCATAAATGTCAGTTATTGAATACTTGCATTACTAATAATTTAAAACATGAAAAGAGAGACGCATCTGTAGTATGATATTGATATCATATATAAAGTTTAATTAATTTGTTTTTATAATAAATATTAAAGTATTTTTAAAGCATAATTTTTCTTTTTTTTTTTTTTTAGTTGCAAGTAAAGTGTGAAACACTGGCTCATTTTGTGTCAGTTATTGGTTTTTCAAAATGGGGTTATGTCAGTTACTGAAGTTATTCACCATATTTATGAAAAACATTTATTTTTAATAATACAATATATAATTTTTCAAAATTTTGTCAACAGTAATTTTTAAATGTATTTCTACCATCCATTCAAAAAAAAAAAAAAAAAAAAAAGGTAGAATGGATTTAAAATTTTGTAATAGTGATTTGAAGAATAATTTTTAATGTGTCAGTTACTGGGGGTTTCACCCTAAATCAAGTAATAAAGAAATTTAAACAGATTATTAATAGAACATAAATTTGTTTTTAATTCTTTTTTCCATTTTAAAATTTTAAACTATGTATGTATATATAATCAAAAGTTATTTTCTTTGTTGGAAAAGAAACTTGGTATTAGGCTGCCGAATATTCAGTATTCGGTTATTTGGCCACATCACTATTTGTCCCATCCCTAATTACAAGTAATTTTGATTCATTACTGTTTATTGATTATTTTTTTTATAAGGCAGGGGGTAGGGGTGTCGTTGGCACATTACAGTTACATAAAATATATTTTTGGAAGCCTTTGGCATGCGAATGTGAAAAGGTTTGCCATCCCTGAACTTTTATAATTGCATTACATTTAACTATTCACTCTCACAATTTTAAACAATTATTTTTAATATCAACATTTTTATTAGTTTGTGGGCTAAACCTTAAAATTCAGGCACGCTACACCTGCTGAAATCCCAACCCCTAGGCATGTAAAACTGTTTTATGTTTTTAAATTTACGCATCCAAGGACTACATAAAATATTGGCATTAAAATATTATATAAAAATGGAAATGCTTGCAATTTTTTTTTTTATACTAACTTCCAATATATTTCAATTTAACCTTAAAAAATATACTGTTTATTCTCCAAACAGAAATTTTTATGAGTTATAAATATATGTTTTCCGAAACTGAGATTATACACTGTGCTGTAAGCGGGTAATGCTGCCCGCCACAAAATTGAATAATTTTAATTTAAATAGTTCTTTCTTTAAGTATCTCCAGGGCTTAATTTGCGCCGGAGCCCACCGGAGCTCAGCTCCGGTACTTCTCTGTTTTTAGTACATATTTAAATATTGGTCGGAATTCACCGGAGCTCATAAATACAGGGCTCCGGAGCCCAATGCAATAGTGCTTCCGAAAAAACGTAGCCTAAAGTATCCTTCCCTTTTCCTCCCATCTCCAAGTTTTTACTTTCTTTTCTATCAAAACACTTATATGTGACATAATGTGTCCCACACGTAGGAGATGGAGATGAAACGGGCTCAATTTTTATACCAGTCTTTGGGCTTAGCAGTGGTGTAGTTGTAAAAAACGCTGAAGGTATGTGCTCTAAGCAGAGGGTATACGCTCAAGGCAGAGGGTATACGCTCAAGGCAGAGGGTATATCCTAGAGTGCATATACTGTTTTTTTTTTTTTTTGAAAAACCGAGGGTATACGGCGTTCCTTAAAAAAAAATCCAGAAGGTATACGCCGTGTACCACCGTATACCCTCCACTACATCCCTGGGGCTTAGGCGGGTTGAAACTGTCTGTCTTACATTCAAAATTTTATTTATTCGTGTATAGAAAGAAAAGAAATTTTCCGCCTAAAAAATTACGTATTCTATTTCAAATTATTTTAATGCTACTTTGATCAAAAAACAGATCAAAACAGAAATTGTGTTTTTCTTTTCTAGTGATATTTGGAGATTTAGGTATGTCATATCATTACCTTATTTAATTGCCGAATGTTGTGATTAATTAACATTAAAATTAGGCAAAGATTTCTATTCGCAAGGAGTAATAAAGTAAAAAGTAAAAAGTGAAACAGTTGATAGTTAAGTATATGCATAAAGATGTTTTTTATTTTTTATTTTACTAAAGAAAAAAAAGGTGCTTTAGATTTTGCAAATAACGTATGAAATATAAATATGTGAATTGGAGTAACGGCGGGGGGGGGGGGGGGACACGCTACGGTTTTAGTACTGCAGAATATTAGGGCTCCGGTACTTTTTTTGTTAGAAATTAAGCCCTGAGTATCTCAATCAAAAAATTTAAACATAATATCACATTAGAATTTATAGTAGATAGATAGACACATTCACACACAGATGGTGTTATATAGTAACAGAATATAAGAAAAGAGATTAGGGATATAAAAAAAAATATTTAAACTGAGTTGTTAATAATAAATAAAATAAAACAAAAGATTTTTTTTTCACTCATCATTACAGTTGAAGTACAAAGGTTTAATAAGAAACAATAACACAAACCAAAACATTTTATTTCAATTTCTAATCGTTGTTTCTAATATTTACTATGTGGAAAAAAAAGTTGCTACTGGCAAAGAAAAAACAAATTCTGTTAACATAATTTGCACCTGGCTAACATAAAAGTACCACATTATTCATTTTTTATGCAAGCTGACAATTGTAAAATCAAATACCCACAGACATATAAATTGAAAATTTATTTAATAACAGCATTTATGGACTTTAACTGAAAATTTACCTTATTCAAAGTTAAATCCTGTTTGAAAAGAGTTGAGTCCTGCTGAGTCACCTTTTATTCAATCAATAATGATATGTATCCACAAAACAGTTGTTTTTCCAAAGACAAGAAGCTTGTATCTACTGGGTGAAAAAGAAGGAAAAAAAATGAGTGGATCCAGTATAATCTTATTTTAAAGCAATTTTAAAATGCATGAATTTTGCAAATATTGTGATTACTTTAACTCATACACACACACATAAAAAAATAACAACATTAGATTAATTTGTTTTCTTCTCTGATCGAGAATCAAGCATAGATCAATTGTCTTGTTCACAAAAGAAATTAGCACCTGATAAATGTGCTTTCCACAACCAATGTTTTATGTGCATTGTACTATAAAAGAACATAGCTACTCAGTAATGTAAAGATAGTGTTGACTCCAGGCCAATTTGGCAGGAGTCGGCATCCCTTTATGCACCTAGTGGCTCATTTTAATTATTTTATATCTATTGACTATAAGAAATATTAATTTAATTATTTGGTTTCAGGGAAGTAACGTGGAATATATCAGATGCATGAAAAAAAATCAAGATACTCATCCATCGATTTATCGCATAAAAAACCTTGAGAGTTTTGCCAGTAAGTCAAAGGGAAAAATTCAGAAATTCACCAACTGTTCATGTAAAAGAAAATCATGAAATTTGTGGATCAGTCGCAAGAAAGTCGATTTGTGGAAGCAGTCGGCTTTTTTTGCCTAGGTTCGCCTAGAGCAAACATGGATTTTGGCGCCCCTCCCTCACCCCTCCTCTTCATGCACAATAAAAATTATCGACCGCAGGTAACCTATGCAAAAAAAAAAAAAAAAAAAAAAAAAAAAATCATTTAATAATAATTAAAATGCTAGCAAGATGTATCTATACAATGCTCCCATAGGATTAACATTAGCTTGAGCATTTAGAGCCTACACTAGTCACACGTAGAAGTTTGGAATGCTAATGTTAAACCTCTGGGAGCGTTCTTTTTAAAATTTCTCACTTGCATATTAATAGTTTTAAATGATTTTTTGCCTTGCTTAGAATAGCTGAGGATTCAATTCTAACCGGGCTAGTGTTTACTTTTTCAATTTTGGTTGTAGATTTTTTATATATATATATATAAAGTTACTTTCACAAATTTGAAAACAATGCTTCCATAAGTTTAACATCAGCTTGCAAGTTTCTTTGTATTTCATATATATGTATATATATACCATCAAAGCAGAATATGCTTATATTGGGAGTACAAATTAATTCGGCCCGTTTTTTTTTTCGTAAAAAAAAACATTTTATTTATTATCAAAATGAAAAAACATGTTATTCAAAGTATTGTCCATCGGCAGCCACAACCTTTCTCCACCTTTCTGGCAATTTTCGGATTCCATCTCTGAAAAATGAGTCCTCTCTGGACGCAAACCATGAATCGAGCCATTCTTGAATTTCTTCGGAAGAAGTGAAGCGGTGTCCAGCCAAATCGTGATGCATCCGTCGGAACAACCAATAATCAGAAGGAGCAATGTCTGGCAAATACGGCGGGTGGGGTAGGACCTCCCATTTCAACGTTTCCAAGTAATTTTTAACGACAATTGCCACATGGGGCCGAGCATTGCTCGGCTCAAACGCATTAATTGCAGTCGGTAGCGTTGGCCAGTAACTGTTTCGCCAGGTTTTAGCAGCTCATAGTACACTATCCCAGTCTGATCCCACCAAACGCACAGCATTACCTTCAGACCATGAATATTCGACTTTGGCGTTGATGTTGACGTCGATGGCAATGATTCACCAGGCCGAGCATAGTATTTCCTCTTCTTGGGGTTATCGTAGTGTATCCACTTTTCGTCTCCGGTAACAACTCGATGCAAAAAACCTTTCCTTTGTTGTCGTTCGAGCAGCAGTCCACTGATGAAAAATCGCTTTTCAACGTCGCGCGGTTTCAACTCGTATGGGACCCAATTTCCTTGCTTTTGAACCATTCCCATGTTTTTTAAGCACACGGAAATTGCTTGCTGAGTGACTCCCAACGATCCTGCAAGCTCTTGTTGCGTTTGGCACGGATCTTGATAGAGCAATTCCTCCAATTCGGCGTCTTCGAACTTTTTCGGCTGGCCCGGGCGCTCCTTGTCTTCGACACTAAAATCACCATTTTTGAAGCGTCGAAACCACTCTCTACATGATTTATCAGATGACGCAGATTCACCATATACTTCCACAAGCGATCGATGCGCTTCAGCGGCACTTTTCTTCCAATTAAAAAAGAAAATCAAAACTTCCCGCAAATGTTGTTTATTTAGCACAAAACTCGACATATTGAATGCTCAGAAAACCAATTTTGTTGTATAAAACTCGAAGCTTCGTTGACTGAATATGGTTGACAAAGGTCAAACCTTTCTAACAATGCCAAAAACATCTATCATTATTCAGTAAACAAATCAGCCAGAGCCATCTATTGAAAACGGACTGAATTAATTTGTACTCCCAATAAATGTAATGTACATCGCAAAACATATCAAATCCTCATTTTCAAGAAAATTCACCATTCAGTCTTAGGAAAAATTGTGAAATTTGCACTCAATGGCTGAAAAAAAAAAGAAAAAAAAATATATCGCCAAATTCTTCATTTAAAAAGATTGTGAAATGACAACTGGTCATATGAAAAACTCGTGCAATTTGTCAGTTTATCATGGAGAACAAATCATGAAATTCTTCAGCCTGTTGTGGGAAAACACAAAATTCAACAAACAGTTGCGGGAAAAAAATCCACGATTTTCGCCGATCAGTTACAGATAAAAACCTGGAAATTTGTCAGGGCACCAAGGAAGAAAACTGCGAAAAAAACCCCACGATTTTCTCTAATCGATCTCAAGAAAAAGCCTCAAAATTTGCCTATGATACAAGAAAAAAAAAATCATGAAATTTGCAAATCTGTCGCGGTTTAAAAAATTGTGAAATTCATCAGTAGATCGTCGGAAGAAACTGCGAAATTCATAGATCAGTAGCGGAAAAAATTCATGATTTTCTCTAAGTGGTCTCAAGAAAAAGCCACAAAAATTTGCCTATTGGTTCAAGAAAAATATTGCAAAATTTAAAAATTGGTCACAGGTATAAAAAAAAATAAATAAATAAAATAAAAAAATAAAATCGTCAGCGGATTGTCAGGAAAAATAGGAAATTCATTGATCAGTCGTGCAACCCCCCCCCCCCCCTTCGAGATTTGGCCGATGAATCGCAATAAAGCGACGAAGTTTTCCAATCGACTGAAAGAAAATATTGCGGGATTCACTGATCCGTCGTGGGTAGAATGCAAAATTAGTCAATCAGTTGCACAAAAAAAAAAAAAAAAAAAAAAAAAAACGAGATTTTTACCAATCGTTTGCAAGAAAAAGCGGAAAAAATTGCTAATCAGTAGAAAGAAACTATTGTGAAATTCATCAGTGTCTCGTCAGAAAAGCTGCAAAATTTGTTGATCAGTAGCAGAGAAAATGTATGATTTTCTAAAATTGGTTGCAAGAAGCTGCTGCAAAATTTGCTTATCGGTACAAGGAAAATTTTTCAACATTCTCCAATCTGTCGCGAAAACGGCCTGTGAAAATCATCAAAAATTGTAAATTCATCGACCAGTCATGGAAAAATTCACAATTTTTGCCAATCGGTCGCAAAAAACCCGACAAAGTTTGCTAATAAGTAGAAAGTAAATATCGCAAAAATTGCCCATTGGTCGCAACTAAAAAATTGCAAAATCCTTTAGTTGATCTTTTAAACAAATCGGAAATTCGTTGATTCAATCTGTCGCAAGAAAAAGAGAAAAAAATTGCAAATCGATAAAAAGAAAATATAATGAAATTCGAATGAGTCACGTGTAAAAAAAAAAAAAAAAAAAAAAAAAAAAAAAAAAAAATTGTCAGAAAAATCACAAAATTCTTTGATCAGTCATGAAAAAAAACAATGATTGTTTTCAATCTGTAGCAAGAAAAAGTTGAAACGTTTGCCAATCAGTTGGTGGTAAAAAACATGAAATTCATGGATCAGTCATGTGAAAAAAAATACGATTTTTACCAAACGGTCAAAGAAAAATATCGCAAAATTCAACCACCAGTTGCAGTTAAAAATCTCAAAATTTGTCAGTGAATTGTAGAAAATATCTCGAAATTCTTCAACCAGTTGTGGGAAAAAAAGTCGCAAAATTTGATGATTGGGTCCGAGAAAAAAACGTCAAATTCGCCAGTTGACAGAGGGAAAATTCTGAAATATTGCGAAAATCAATTGATTGTCGGAAAAAACAGTGAAATTCATCATTTGACCACAGTAAAATCACAAAATTTGCCAATAGTTTTTTTCGGTTGAGTATGTCAGCGTTTTACAAAATGTATTTTGCATTCCGATTCCATTTAGATGCCATTGCACTTCTTCATGTATTAAGAAAAAATCCCTGCGACTTTCTTTTTTTAAATTCCCACAGAACATTTTTGTTCAGACGAAGTTTGCAGCAGAACATTGCAAAGTATTCTGCTTTGGGGATATATACATTTCAGGGATCTGTCCAGACTTTTCTCTCAGGGTCCTGTTTTTGTGAAATTGTGAACAGTTTTTTTTACATTTGTGAAAAATCTAGTCCTAATTTTGTGAATTAAAAATGATCATTATATTCAGGTTCTTTGTTATATGTTTTTAAGAAGATATAGGCATGTAAAATACATATATTTTCTTTATATATGTAAAAGTGACAGGCCAGATTTCACTGTTAAATGATTAAATTTGTGAAAGTTTTAGTTTTCAGCTAAAAATTTTGTAAAAGGCCTATTTTTAAGACAAGGAATTTTGTGAAGGGTCCTTTTTTAAGGTGAAAAGTTTTGTGAAGGGTCCTGTTTTGATTTGAAAAATTTTGTGAAGGGTCCTGTTTTGAAATAAAAATTTTGTGAAGGGTCCTTTAAAGGACCCAGTTTCTTCCTAAACAGGTCCCTGCATATTTGTATGAAACGACAAACAAAATCTTCATTTGGTGCCCCCCCCCCCCCCTTCGCCTTTCGTTCTGGCACCCGGAGCACATACCAGGGTTGCCGGCTTTTAGCCAGGCCAAAAAAAGCCCGCCGGCTTTTTTTTGGTTTTAGCCACTTAAAAAAAGCCGGCTTTAATTAAAAAAAGCCGGCTTTTATTTTTCATAAAGGTGGTCTATAGATAATTCATATAAAATTTGGATTAATTTATTTTTAATACATTTATAAATATTTTCTACTAAAAAAATATAAATTTCTATTAAATTTTGTCAAATAAATAAGTCCTTATAACTGCTAGAATGCAACTGTGAAGGCATTATGTTAGAAAAAAAATTATAAATATTCAGAAGAATATATTAAATTAGACTCCAAAGTATTGGTTTGGAATTCTTTATCATAGTTCTACACATACCACACAGTTTACAGATTCTATGAAAGAATAAGAAAATATCACACATCAAAATAGAAATATATTCTTACATACTGATATTTACTTTTAAAATTGATTAAAACTAAATAGCACATATGTATTTAATAACTGAAATTATCTTAATACTTGAGAACAAACACTCAGTAATAAGCAATTGATATTCTAACTTATAAAAATGATATAGTAAAAAGTTTTTCTGCTGTTATATAACTTATTCCAGATATGTCCATACGGACAGATTAAAATCGTAGAATGAACAATGTTGAAAGAGAAATTAGGAAGAATGTAACATTTGAGGAAATTTTAGTACATGTAAGTGTGCATAAAATAAAGAGAACAATTAAAAAAATGGAACAGTGTTAAGGTCAGTGTTGTAAACCAGAGAAAACAATTGGTAAGGCATTTTATTCCAATATTAATGTCTTCATTATATTGAAAAATTGGGTTATATTGATTTCTACCTCAATTAAATGCCTTTAAAACTAATTAAAAAACACATAAAAATGTGTCATTTATAATTAAAATGCTTCACTGTATAAAAGCCAATTTTGGCCAAAAAAGCCGGTTAAAACCAATAAAAGCCACCGGCGTGGCTTTTTTTTAATTTTAGCCGCCTTTTTTGCAACCCTGGCACATACCCCCTCTGCTTCTCTGTACTCCCCTAGTTTCTAAAATTGGCAAAATGCATCCTGTCCTTTTTAAAAATTGTGAAATGAACCTTCAGTTGTATCTAGAACATATTAGTAAAAATTCCTCATACATTTTTCATGCACACAATAATATAACAATTCATGTTGTTCAGCAAAATAATTCAGACTTTCTTTTAAAATTATTAGTATTAAGTAAATAAGTTCACATTACAATATGATAATGAATGAATAACATTTGAGTAATGATCTTTCATTAGAGCACTAGAAAATTAAAAATATAAAAAGTTTGGTGTCTTAGTAAGAACTCGATATTACATAAATTTAAATCAGTCAAAAAAAGAAGTTGCTATCAAATGGGAAGTTTTTAGAAATTGCGTACTTGCAACACATAATATATTAATTGTCAAAGAATTTTTTTTAAAATATGCCCCTAAATCAATGTAAAATTCGTTTCAACCCCAAAAATGTTTTTTTTAGTTTTATAAAACTTCATTATGACCGTGAAAAATCATGTAAACAAAGTATTCTTATTTACGTAATCAAACGCTGATCTCTCCAATAAGTCCAGACTAAAGTCAAAACAATTGATAAATCAAATAAATACCAAAACACAAAATCGTGACAGAAATGTTTTATGTAAAGTATGCACACAAACACAATAAATCTAGAAAACAAAGTCAATTTACTTACCTGCATTCACACTCATTTTCACTATTTCCGCGCGCATGGCTTTGATTTCCGCGATGCGATAAACAAATCTTCCACACGTTGATTGATTGATGCGGAGCGTAACTCCACAAAGTGATATTCTGGTAAAAATAAACAATGCATTAAATTCTTTACTTGTTGAAAGCTGTATAAAAAATTAATAAAACAAACAAAAATAAATAATACAAGTTTCGGTCAATGAGGCCTAAGTCTGTATATGCCGCCATTTTAACCTCTTCATTCCAGGGGTACCCATTTGGGTACACTAAATAAAAAGGCAAAATTACCCCCCAAAAATTTAAATAAATGCATAAATTCCTTTTATCTCTCTTCGGATACATCAAAGTGTCCTATATCACCAATACATGCCGCTACAAGTTTAAAGACGGAAGAACCATATGACTTTGAAAAGAAGACATGTCCAAGATGGATGACAGAAACAATTTACCAACGACTTTACGTCAAAGTAAGTGAATAAAACAAATTTGTGAGTGAATTTAAAACAAATTATTGCATTTTTTATAAATTAATCTGTTTCAAGAATGATTTGGAATTGTTTATAAATGTTGTTCATATATGCATGGATGTTGAAAACATCTGTAAATATGTTGTACCCATTTGGGTATAATGGGCCATTACTATACGTTTCCAGCTAAAGAAAATAAAATCTGTGTAACTATTTTATACACTCGGTTAACACCAAAATTTTTTAGGAAAGAATAATTTATTTCTTTTAGATTTACAAAACAATTTGAAAGAGTTTTTTCATTTTTTTAAATAATATAAAATAATATACAGAATTTACTGCTAAAAGATGTCACACTTTCTAGTAACATTAAAAATATTTAACATTTTGAACTAAAAATATACGTTTTCAAATACATAAAATATGATAATAGCATCTGCTTAAAAATATAAATAAGTATTTAAGGTATATACAATGGAGAAAATCCATCTTCACAACAACCAAATGAACAGTCACTCATACCATTAGTGGCAAATGTAAAGCAAAGAGATAGATTCTTCCTTTTGCTATCAAAATTACACTTTGCTGATTCTGTAAATACATTCTTCTGATACCGAAGATCGCCTGTGGAGAGTACGTCCTTTACTAAATGTGGTCAGAAATGACTGTTTTAAAAATCCCAGGCCAAAATTTTGCTCAATTGATGAGCAAATGATCCCATTTTTTGGGAGATGTGTCTTCCGTTAATATCTTCCTTCGAAGATCAACCCCTGGGGTATAAACAATTTTGTTCTCTCCTCAAATGATGTGTAGATTGAATTTTCTCTTGTACACAGGAAAAAATACCGTTATATTATAAAAATATAATTAATAAACAATAAATAAGTCAATTTAAAGTAAAACAAAAGAGGTATTTTTTTATTTAAAGTTTGGCGTTTATTTATCCAATGGTGACCCGATGTACCCAAATGGAGACATAAATTTTTACTATTTGAAAATTAAAAAAAGAGAAAACTAATTTTGTTTTCTCTTTTCTGAAGCTAAAAGTGTCATAAATTGCTGATAAAATAATTTTTCTATGCAGAAGATTTTTCTCGGGACTGAAGAGGTTAAGATGGCGGTTGATAGGTTAAGTTTTTGTCCAGTTTATGTCCGTACATGACGAGGTCAGGTTTTTGTCCCGGAATTAACGAAAATTAGATTAGTACTGTTTTCATCCAGTTTAAGTTATTAAAAAAGAAAATTGGACAAACAGGTGAAGGTTTAGTTTGGGAGTTGACGAAAATTGGATTAGTTGCGTTTTCATCCAATTTATGTACTTAAACTGGTGTCCATATTTTGTAGTTATTTCGTAGTTACGTCTATGTCAAACATTCAACAAATTCTGAACGTATTTTAGCTGGCTGTATACGTCCAAATTACATATATAGACGTATTTCGGAAATAGTAGATGAAAATTGAATATAATCTGGACGTATGTGTTGTGTGGGTTTAAATTGCCAGTAGAACAGAAGTTACGGCTTTTAACATTACATCCCCCTCAATAGATGAAGCAGCGTTTCCGAAACTTTGAAATCATTTTTCTCCAAATGACGTTTTTGTGCATAACGCTCAGGATATCTCAAACACTTCTGAATATTGTTTCATGAAATTTTCAAAATATTTCTTTCATGTTAGTCTGTATAAACGCAACCTAAAATTTCCTTTTTATTGTTAAAAAAAAATATTTTTTTAGGTGATTACACTATTGAACTTTTCAATACTTTGTATTATCTAAATACAACTTTGTATTAAAAATATAAAAATGCTTTAAATACAAATTTATTTAGATTCAGAGTAGTTATTAAAATCTGAAGTATAAGTCGGCATCAAAATTTTTATTCTAGTTGCAATATGTATTTTGTAATCCTGCGCGTAATCTGTCATACCAATTTTCTGCTCGTCAAATATTTGAGTTTGGAGCCCCCTGTAAATGTTAATTCTGCATCTTGCAACTTTTCAAATACATGAAATGAAAGAACATGCTTATTACTTTCATTCCAATAAAACTTGTGTTTTAAAATCATATAAATTTTAAGATATTAAACGTTGAAAATGGTTCTTTTTTTTTTCATTTTTTCCAATTTTAAGAGTCACGAGACCTCTTAAACGCTTTGTATACATCGAAAAATATTAATTTCTGAGGTTTCTAATGATAAAGATAGCTGTTCGGAATCGTGGATAATCCGGAAGATGTTATTGTATGTTTTCTTGCTTGGTTTTATTTTATTTTCGTAGATTATGAAATATTTGTCGTTTTTTATAGTGTATTGAGGAGCGGAAGTCAGAACGACATTCTTCAACACTTACCTCAACCGATCTAATCTATTCTAAAAAAATAAAGTAAAGATAAATAAAAAACTAAATAAAAGAAAGTTTAGTCTTGTATGTGTGTTTGAATGTGTGTCCGCGATGGCCAGCGGAATCTACTGCAAGTACAAAAATGAATATTTTTCTGAGGGTAGTCTAAATCTTCTCCTGGTGCACCTGAGACTCACAAGGAACGTCTGCTTACCGGGCATACTCAGAATATTTTGAAAACAAAAATACCAATTAGATTACTTATGTATGTAATAAAGGATCAGTAAAATTTAGCGGCGGAATTACAGTAGAAAGTCTGTAAAAAAAATAAAATATTTTCTAGTAGTTGGCCCGAAAAGACGATAGCGTCACGCAATTTCGTGAGCAGTATTTTTTTTTTTGCCAAAAGCAAACGATTTTAATGCACCTGGAAATTGCTTGTTGATTGAGTTTTAGAATGCTTGTAAATTGTAATTAATGAATTTAAACTCAAACAATGAGCGAGTTTAATAAATACATATTTGTTTTACATATTTATGTTACTTGTTATTTAATTTTTATAATTTTGAAACCTTTTCATATATAAAAAATACTTTATTATTTTTAAGCTTATTCAAAAATAAAGGCAAGATGAAGAATGCTGCAGTTATTCATTCTAATATCAAGGAAGTCATTGTTTCAATATCAACAAAATTGAATTGACAGTCCTCAATTGGACTCAGTTTTGAGATTGAAACAATTTTAATTAATATAAATTTTGTTTTAATTCATAAAATTTGATAGTTAACTGTCATTATATATATATATATATACCGGGTGTCCCAAAAATGACTGATGGATTTTAAAAATCAATAACTTGCAAACGGTGACAGATATTTAAAAAATTCTTGCAGGGGGGTTATGTATGATGTCAGGAGTTTTTTTAGTGTGATTCTTAATTTTAGTTCAAATTTCAAACAATAGATGGCGCTGACGGCGATTGACGCTCAGTACAGTCCTAAACTGACGTCACTCTGCATTGAACCGAAGGAAGAAGATTAAGGCTATGGAGTGGTTCTCATTCGCCAGCACAATCTTGCTCTTATGGCCCGATTCTGAACTCATTCGATATGATTTCAATGGAGTGCGTTGTTGTCATGGAAATAACAAATTCTTCGATAGCGGAATACAGCGTTAAGAACTGGGCATGAATTTAAGAAGTAGTATTCGATTTTGCAAGCGATTTTACATTGATGAAGTTTTATTTTCCCGGATTAAATTACTTTTCTGAGGTTCTGATTAAAAGAATATTTTATGCATCGCATTTTAAAAATAGGAGAAGAGATTTAGAATTTTTTGTTGTTGTTAAAAATTTCATAAATTTATTACATTCTAATAAATTTTAGATCTTTTAAGGAAGTTCATCAGTAGGTTTTTATGAATGTTGGATAATAATTCTGAAAATGGTTAATGTATATTGTTGTTCAAAATAACTACTTAAAAACAAATATTAGAATTTACCTTGTTTAACCCTTTTGAATAGGGGTATTATATCGTTGCATTAAAATTAAAAAAATAAAATGAATGCTAGTTAATTAAAAATTTTGTTTGACAGTTTGATATTAAAATATTGTACTACATACAGCTTCATCTTGATGTCTGATAACATAAAACTAGTAAATATTTTTTATCTACATCTACTATTTAAATTGTAAAAATGTGTTAAAAGAATTCTTGGAGTTTGAATTTTTACGCTTTGGCAACTCTTTCTACACACAAATGCTAATATGCATATATTTTTAATAATAAAGATATCAATGATATATAATGTGATAAACTAAGTTCAAATTAAATTTGACAAGTGTCTAAAACTTAGTAGTACTTAAATTATTGAAGGCCACAAACAAATTTTTATTGAAATTTTAATCTTGATATAACTTTAGATATAAATTAAGACCGTATTTCTAATAGCACATTTGTTTGAATGCAATTGTAATTTTAAAGCTCTTTAGTTTATATATAATTTAAAAAAATTCATGAGTCGTAATATTCAGGGCTTGGCAAATGCAGTCGCGACTTGCAACTAATATTTTTTACTCGACGACCATGATATTTAATCTGGCGGTTTTTGTAGTGTTAACGAAAGAAAAAAGTGTAAACGGCATTTTCCATATCATAAACAGAAAACGACATTATCTGCTGCTCTAGCCAGCTAGCATGTCATGTCATGTGATTAGAATGTGGGGAGAGGGTGGGTCGTTCTTACGGGTTGTTTACCAATGTTTTTTGCAAGGAGGTTCTGTTTAGTGTTTTTCAGGGAAATTTGGTAGTGGTGGTCTAAGGGGGGGGGGGGGGTTGATTGAGAGAGAATTTTAAATATTAGAACAATAACATTATTTAATGAAGAATATTCTATAATTATACGTGTTTAGTATTTGAATTATCATCCATAGTAAATGGAAAAAAAATTCCACTGAAAATCAGAAGGACATTTTTTTGAAGGGGGGGGGGGATCTTATCCTTAGCGATTTCATTATTGTATTAAATCAATCCTTAGATTGTTGTATTAAATCAATCATTAGACTGTTGTATTAAATCAATACTTTGATTGTTGTATCAATCCGTGAGAACGACCCACCCACTCCCCACATTCTAGTCACATGACATGACATGCTAGCTGGGTAGAGCAGCAGAGAATGTCGTTTTCTGTTTATGATATGGAAAATGCCGTTTACACTTTTTTCTTTCGTTAACACTACAAAAACCGCCAGATTAAAAATCATGATCGCCGAGTAAAAAATATTGGTTGCAAGTCGCGACCGCATTTGCCAAGCCCTGATTATTACGACTCATGAATTTTTTAAAAATATATATAAACTAAAGAGCTTTAAAATTACAATTGCATTCCAACAAATGTGCTATTAGAAATACGGTCTTAATTTATATCAAGATAAAAATTTCAATAAAAATTTGTTTGTGGCCTTCAATAATTTAAGTACTACTAAGTTTTAGACACTTGTCAAATTTAATTTCAACTTTGTTTATCACATTATATATCATTGATATCTTTATTATTAAAAATATATGCATATTAGCATTTGTGTGTAGAAAGAGTTTGCCAAAGCGTAAATATTCAAACTCCAAGTATTCTTTTAACACATTTTTACAATTTAAATAGTAGATGTAGATAAAAAATATTTACTAGTTTTATGTTATCAGACATCAAGATGAAGCTGTATGTAGTACAATATTTTAATATGAAAATGTCAAACAATATTTTTAATTAACTAGCATTCATTTTATTTTTTTAATTTTAATGTAACGATATAATACCCTATTCAAAAAGGGTTAAACAAGATCACTTCTAATATTTGTTTTTAAATAGTTATTTTGAACAACAATATACTATTAACCATTTTCACGATTATTATCCAACATTCATAAAAACCTACTGACGAAATTCCTTAAGGTGTCTCAGGACTCTTAAAGCTTCAAATTTTCGAAATTTTAATTTTTTTAGATGTTAAACTACTATTTTTTCTGAACAATTTGATATAATTTAATTATATCCTTGAAATTCCGATTAGAACGGAAGTTATGGTTTTTAGGTAGATTTCGTATGAAATACTACCTATTACATTGTCCCCTATGTTGGAATTTCTGAACAATTTTTGCAGATCTACACCGATCATGACCTTTAGAACCCAAAACCACCCTCGGTAAAAAACTTTATCTATCTATCTATCTATCTATGTATCTCTCTCCCTCTCTCTTTATATATATATCACTTTCTTCTGGACATGATAACTTTCACAATTCTGCACAAATCTCTTCCAAACTGATACATAAAATCAAGGGGCATAAAATCTCGGTCAAGTTTGTTAATGGGCAAAATCGGGCAAAGGGGATGGAAATAGGAAGGGGTTTTGTGAAAACTAAAAAAAAAAAAAAACATAACTTCTTAATTTTTGTACATATCAAATCAGTTTAATGTTTTTATTACTTCTAAAAATAGGGCCAAAAATTTATATATCATAGATTTTTGATAAAATTAAAAATGTGCTCAAGGGGCGCAAAAATAGGGTTTTTGGGAGAAAAAAAATTCACAACTTCGTCAATTCTCCAGGTATCAAATCCAATTAATTTTATTATAAATCTTCTTAATATTATCTACAACTTTTATATTCACACGTTTTTGATAGGACAAATCCGTACCGCAAAAGAAAAATAAATAAAAACGAAAACAAAAAGGGGGGGGGGAGGTTAAAGAAGAAAAAAAATCATAAATCCGTCAATTCACAAGATATAAAATCCCCATGATTTTATTATATATCTTCTTAATGTTGTCTGCAACATTTATACAGACAACTTTTTGATAGGACCAATTCTTACAGCGAAAACAAATTAAAAATACATGGCTGTTGAAGAAAAAAAAATCATCTTGTTAAGGGTGTATTCAAATCCAACCTGTTTATTTTCTTACTCATTTTTAATTTCATTTTTGCTCTCAGACGCATCCAATTGGTAGATTCTCTTATTCAGAAACTATATAATGTACCGTAATGATCGATTTTTTGATAGAGGCATAATATATTTCAAAAAATGATGTCAAAGTGGGCATTTTGAACAGAATTTTCCGAAGCAATTGTGTTAGAAACGAAAAATACTGTCCTACTGAGAAAATGATTGTTTATAAATCAAGTTTTAATTAATTGAACGAAAAATAAAAACACAGGTCGTTTATAAATCTCTTCAAAAATCACGTCAGCAAGTTGCATATTTTTTCTTTTAAAAATGAATCTGAAAATGTGCCAGAAAATTTCGAGTTGTAGAGCATGGAAAAGTATTTTTCTTAATACCGCATTAACATGATTCTGATAAAACCATCAATTATATAAAAATGAAATAAAAACTCGTCAAAAGCGACCAGATAAAATTGTTAAAGTGGGCTTATCTCTAATCATGATTTAGTTTTTTTTTTTTTTTTTTTTTTTTTTTTTTTTTTTTTTTTTTTTTTTTTGTGTGTGTGTGTGAAATTAGTATACTTAACTTCGAAATCTACCTCCAACTGCAGGCCGGGCCAGCAGGGATTTTTAGAATTATACCCGCGCAATAGATGAAGCGGCATTTCCGAAGATTTGAACTCATTTTTCTCCAAATGACATTTTTGGGCATAACGCGCAGGATATCTCAAAAACTTATGAATATTTTTTCATGAAGTTAAAAAAAAAAAAAATTCAGTCTGTATAAACTGAACCAAAAATTTCCTTATTATTGTTCAAAAACATATTTTTTTATGTGATTATACTGTTCAAATTTTCCAAATTTGTTATTAGGTAAGTACAACTTTGTATTAAAAATATAAAATGCTTTAAATACAAATTTATTTATGTTTAGGGTAATTATTGTAATCTAAAGTATAATTAGGCACAAAAAAAAGTAAGTTCAGTGACAAAATTTATTTTGCAATCCTGCGCGTAAGCTGCCATACCAATTTTCTGCTCGACAAATATCTGACAGTTTGGAGCCCCATATAAATACTAATTCTGACACTTGAATTTTTTTTAAATACATGAGAGGAAAGAACATACTTATATCTTTCATCCCAATTAAATTTGTGTTTTTAAATCATATGCATTTTAAAATATTAAATGTTGAAAATGATCTTTTTTTTTTCATTTTTTTCCAATTTTAAGAGTCCTGTCCTGAGACCCCTTAAAAGATCTAAAATTTATTAGAATGTAACAAAAGTTATGAAATTAAAAAAAAAAAAAATACTAAATCTCTTCACCTAGTTTTAAAATACGATGCATAAAATATTCTTTAAATCGGACCATAAAAAGTAATTTAATCAAGGAAAATAAAACTTCATCCATGTAAAATCGCCCGCAAACTCGAATACTATTTCTTAAATTCATTCTCAGTTCTTAACGCTGTATTTCCACTATCGAAGAATTTGTTGTTTCCATGGCAACAAAGAACTCCACTGAAATCATATCGAATGAGTTCACAATCGGGCCCTAAGAGCAAGATTCTACTGGCGAATGAGACCCACTCCATAGCCTTAATCTCCTTCCTTCGCATCAATGTTGATTGACGTCAGTTTCGGGCTCGACTGAGCGTCAATCGCCGTCAGCGCCATCTATTGTTTGAAATTCGAACTAAAATCAAGAATCACAGTAAAAAAACTCCTGACATCTTACATAACGCTCCTGCAAGAATTTTTTAAATATCTGTCACCGTTTGCAAGTTATTGAATTTTAAAATCCATCAGTCATTTTTGGGACACCCGGTATATATGACAGAACTATACTTAAATCAAATTAAAACTGACAAAACTAAAGTAAAAAGCTCAATATGAAGCATTTTTATCGTAAGGAGTATTTGACATAAACGAGTATTTTTTGAAATTTTATTCCATTGCCAACCGGTGATAAATCTGCAAATATCGGAATTTTCATTAAGGTCAGGTGGGGGAAAGTGGTGGTAAAATCAAGCTTTTTTTAGAAAAGGCCCAAAAATCAAACTATTAAATTTATTTTAATGAAACGTTTGATGCATTTTCTATACATTGCATTCATATACATTAAACATGAAGCATAACCACTCAATTTTATTTGATTGTTTTCTGACAGTGACACATTTAAAAGAGCATGTTTTGATACCACCACTTTACCCCATGGTGGGGGAAAGTGGGGGTAGTTCCAAAGTTAGTGTATATTTAAATAAAAAAATGTATAAATATTGTTTTTTAAATAAAAATACACTGAAATAAATGTATCTTAACTAGGACTTCCCTCAGAGGGATTAGTCTGAGCAATATTACTGAGAACATAGATTTAATAATAACATGTGGGAGCAAAGAAAATGAGATGTTATCTTTAATTGTCCATATACTGCGAAAAATTGAAATGATGAAAATAAACGAATTGTAGAATTACAAAATCTTATATATAAATTCGTATACACTGTTTAAAAAAATGGGAAATCAAACCATTCAAGACAGCCATGTATGGATATAAAATTGAAAGTACGCAATATATTAAAAGTAAAATAGAAAATGAAACACTAATTTACTTATATCGGTATTTTAACTGTATAAAATGATGTCAAGAGCATAATCAGACGCTCCGCACCAATTTGAGTAACTTTAAATGACAAATATATGATGTTTAAAAAGAATGGACTATACTTTATTTGGTGTGTGCTCCCCCGGAATAGTTAATATTGTACAATATCTGTTTTCCACGGATGCAATGAGGTTGTCGATAACATTTAAGGAATTCTCTTCTCAAAATCTAATATAGTATCAAAGTACCGAATGCATCAAAAGTGGTATGCAATGCTTCGTTAGAGTGTGTTTTAGATATGCTTGATCGGATTTAAATGATGAGTGTATGCTGGCCACTACATACGCTGTATTGTTTTGTTTTCAATCATATTCTGCACAAGTTGGGCTGTATTTATCATGTATTAAATAAAAGAAATCGGCAATGATTAAAACATAAAGTATGACACAAGATCTTAATATATCGTCTGCATAACTTTTGAGCTGTCAAAGTGTCATTTGAAGTAATTTACAAATCCATACATATTTATTCAGCAAATCATGCAAGCTAACATACGCCAATATGAACCCGATTACAAAATTTCACCAGAATAAGTTAATATATAAAAAATCTACTAATGATAATTGAGAATATGACCTTATGATAAAATGTCTAGAAAAATGAATCGGATAAAAAATTCATATCACATTTAAAACGGCACTTCCCTCTGTTCGTGGCCTTGGCGAGAGAGAGAAAAACCTAGAGAAGGAACACTTTAACAAGTACTTTCGGGCAACCTACTCACTGTTTCATACAGGTCTTTATTCAATATTTACACAATTTATTTAATGCTAGGTGGGTATCTATCAGTTTTGTTGCATTTAAATCGCATGTTTTGCGGAGGTAAAGCAGCATTATGAAATATTTAAAGTTGCTGTACCTAATAATTCCAAATTAATGGTAATTGAGATCGCTTTCCGTTAATTTCATCTTTTTAAATTTTAAATTGTTTAGAAACCATTCATAGAGACAATTGTATATTTTAAAACTAACCCGAAGCAAAATTTCAAGATTTTGGGCTCAGCAGTAACACAGAAATAGAAAATTTTCGAAAGTTTTTTGTTTCTGCACTGTTTTACATAGCGACATTTTTAGAAATTGTTCTATTGCGAGAATTTACGTCATGATAAATACACCCATGTCAATTTTCATGATTATTTTCCTAACAATTCCATGTACTTCGTTACTTAGATCATCTTTAGATCTTTTTCCACTTTGTTTAGTCTTTCGATTTTTTTAGAATTCGTTTTATAACGAGCATTTATATCTTATAAATTACTACCATGCCAAAGTTCTAGTTTCTAACCCCAACAGTACCCCAAAAATTTCAGCATTCAAAATAAATCATAGTTTAGAACCTTTCTAGAAATTTTTACGTTTATCCGTCAAATTGAACCTTTTAGAGAGAGTTCATTACGAGTATTTACATCTTAAAAGTAACTACCGCACAAATTTAAAGTTTCTAACCCAAACAATATCGCAGAAATCGCAATTTTAGAACTTTTTTGCTCCTGCAGCGATGTAGGTTCTTGCACTGACATAAAATACAGTCTTTTTTTCTGAGCAGAGATGGCCACCAACATTTTTTTTAAGTTGGCTATGCAGTTTCAGAGATAACACCTCACAAACGTACAAGCATTAATAATATTATACACTTTCTAATATTATAACGCTTTATAATATTAGCATTAGATGTACAGATACAAAGGCCATTTATCTGTTACAAACTAAAGTGCCCGGCGTTGCCCAGAATTTGAAGGATGTTTGTTCTGAAAAATCAATTTCAAAATTTAACGTACAACAGAAAACAAACATTAAAAAAAGCAGTCGAAATGTTGTATGAATGAATCATATGAAAACGCTACATAAAAATGTATAAATGTATATAACAGAACCAAAAGAATACAGCTATAAATGAACTTATTTCAATTTATAATTGGAGCAATAATGTTAAAATACGCCAATATTTCCTTAATCAGGTTTTTATCATTCTTCAATACATTTTTCACACTCATATGACGTTATACTATATCCACCATATCCTTTATATTTCCAATGTGACGTAATATTTTCCTCTTTCACGTGGAAACCTTGAAATAGAAAAGTTATGAAGTTATATTCACTTTCATTTAAATTCGTCAAACTATTTATTTCATTTTCAATTTTCACGTGAATATCTTGCAATAGAAAAGATATGATGTAATATTCACCTTTTTCTTTTATTCGGCAAACTATTTATTTCATTTTCATTTTTCACGTGGAAATCTTGCAGTAGAAAATTAATTGTTGTAGTAATAATTTTATTGTGTATTTTAATTGTTGGCAACTGCTATAACGAAAAGTGTTTAAATTTGATAAGAAATTGCTGTTAAATTGGTGGTTTTTTATTAATTAAAAATTAACTATAAATTATTTCGATTCCGGATGACTTTAGTTGCCTCGGCCATGTTTTAATACACATGTACGTATCTTTTCACACTTTTGGCTTCCAAATTGTGGATTTTTTTAAAATAACAAACAGGCAGATAGACAAGTTTTCATTTTTATATATCTCTCTATTCTAAAAAATAACTAACGCTGTCACCGCCGCCGCCGCCGCCGCCGCCGCCGCCGCCGCCGCCGCCGCCGATTTTGAATTTTTTGTGATCAGAGGTCTTTCTTCGTTAATATTAAGAAAACTATTGCATACAAAAATATGAAAACCGGTGTTATTATAGAGAAATGTTTGGTCAACAAACAGAAGCATACAGTTTTCAAATCGAAGAATTATTTTAAGAGATATTTAATGCTAAAGTGGGACAAAATCGTTCCATTAAAAAAAATTATAAGAGCAAAAGCTATACATGGGAATTTAATCATTTTTAGATCATTTTATTCAATAGAAGATCCCGGTCTGCAGATTTCATTAATTTTTTTTTTTAATTTGACTCATTTTTTGAGGTTTTATTTCTATTTTAAATTCAAATATTCAGCATTTTGACAGATATTTTTTACATATTTTAGAAAATGGTATTAATTTAAACTGTTGCCAACTGTATAAACAGCGCAAACAATAATGTTTGCTTCAAATAAAAAAATTATTTACACGTTACTATTATAAACAGAAAAAATAAACCTTCAAATTAGAATTAAATAATTAGGTATAAAAAGCAGGCACTTATTGGAAATTACGCCATAAAAACTATATTTACATGTGAATTTTAAAAGAGAAAGGATATTGTAAAATAAATTCATTAACATGCGTTAGAAATCTGAAATAGAACAAATTACGTCACATTACACTTATTATGCAAAATGAACAAAAAATAGTATTGCAAAACAGTTTAAATTTAAAAATTGCGCGAGACAAAATATTAGAAATTAAATATTAGATTTTTTCAAAATTTTATTATTTGTCGTTTGATGTGAGGTGTTCAGATATAAGTATGCAATTTTTTATGTTTCCAACATAATTAGGGGCTCAGTTAGAAAAATTGCTTTAAATACACAAGTTAGAGCCCAGGGGGTAAAATATTAGACTTTTTCAAAATTTTATTATTTGCTGTTTGATATGAGGTGTTCAGCTATAAGTATGCAACATGTCATGTCTCCAACTTAATTAGGGGCTGAGTTAGAAAAAAATGCTTAAAATACACAAGTGAGAGCCCAGAGTGTTAAATAATAGACTTTTTCAAAATTTTATTATTTGTCGTTTGATGTGAGGTGTTCAACTATAAGTATGCAAAATGTCATGTCTCCAACTTAATTAGGGGCTGAGTTAGAAAAATTGCTTAAAATACACAAGTTAGAGCCCAGAGGGTTAAATAATAGACTTTTTCAAAATTTCCTTATTTGTCGTTTGATGTGAGGTGTTCAGCTATAAGTATGCAAAATGTCATGTCTCCAACTTAATTAGGGGCTGAGTTAGAAAAATTGCTTAAAATACACAAGTTAGAGCCCAGAGGGTTAAATAATAGACTTTTTCAAAATTTTATTATTTGTCGTTTGATGTGAGGTGTTCAGCTATAAGTATGCAAAATTTCATGTCTCCAACTTAATTAGGGGCTGAGTTAAAAAAATTGCTTAAAATACAGAAGTTAGAGCCCAGAGGGTTAAATATTAGACCTTTTTCAAAATTTTATTATTTGTCGTTTGATGTGAGGTGTTCAGCTATAAGTATGCAAAATTTCATGTCTCCAACTTAATTAGGGGCTGAGTTAGAAAAATTGCTTAAAATACACAAGTTAGAGCCCAGAGGGTTAAATAATAGACTTTTTCAAAATTTTATTATTTGTCGTTTGATGTGAGGTGTTCAGCTATAAGTATGCAAAATGTCATGTCTCCAACTTAATTAGGGGCTGAGTTAAAAAATTTGCTTTAAATACAAAAGTTAGAGACCGGATGGTTAAATATGACTTTTTCAAAATTTTATGATTTATCGTGTTATGGAAAGTGTTCAGCTATAAGTATGCAAACTTTCATGTCTCCAACTTAATTAGGGGCTGAGTTAGAAAAATTGCTTAAAATACAGAAGTTAGAGCCCAGAGGGTTAAATATTAAACCTTTTTCAAAATTTTATTATTTGTCGTTTGATGTGAGGTGTTCAACTATAAGTATGCAAAATTTCATGTCTCCAACTTAATTAGGGGCTGAGTTAGAAAAATTGCTTAAAATACAGAAGTTAGAGACTGGAGAGTTAAAGATGAGTTTTTCAAAATTTTATGATTTATCGTGTTATCGCAAGTGTTCAGCTATAAGTATGCAAACTTTCAAGTCTCCAACTTAGTTAGGGGTTGAGTTAGAAAAATTGCTTAAAATACAGAAGTTAGAGACTGGAGGGTTAAAGATGACTTTTTCAAAATTTTATGATTTATCGTGTTATCGCAAGTGTTCAGCTATAAGTATGCAAACTTTCATGTCTCCAACTTAATTAGGGGCTGAGTTAGAAAAATTGCTTTAAATGCACAAGTTAGAGCCCAAAGGGTTAAATGTTAAGCCTTTTTCAAAATTTTATTATTTGTCGTTTGATGTGAGATGTTCGGCTATAAATATGCAAAATTTCATGTCTCCAACTTAATTAAATTAGGGGCTGAGTTAGAAAAATTGCTTAAAATACACAAGTTAGAGCCCAGAGGGTTAAATATTAAACTTTTTCAAAATTTTATTATTTGCCGTTTGATGTGTGGTGTTCAGCTATATGCAAATTTTCAAGTCTCTGACATATATAGTTTCTGAGAACGGGCTCTGTGACAGACGGACAAACAAACAGACAAAGGAGTGAGACAGGTAAGGTTTCGTTAGATGAACGAAAATCTAAAAACATGCTGCGGATGACTGTAACAACATTCTAAAATCACATTACCATCAGCGATCTACCAATCCCGAATTTAGTTTATATTCGTTTCATATATTCTTATTCTTTTGTGCGGCCCTGTAAAATAATTATCAATATTATATACAGTAAAACCTCTGAATAGCGGACATCCCGAGAATACAGAATTTGTCCTCTATTTAGAGGTGACCGGTACTGAGAGTAAAATATGTACAGTTATTTAAGAGTTGGTAATCGAAAAAATGTCCGCTAAATAGAGGTATCCGGTAATCGGGTGTGTCCGCTATGGAGGTTTTACCAGTAAAACTTCTGAATAGCGAACACCTCGGGAGGGCAGAATTTGTCCTCTATTTGGAGGTGTCCGCTACTGAGAGTAAAAAATGTACAGTTATTTAAGGGTTGGTAATCGAAAAAATGCCCCCTAAATAGAGGTGTCCACTAATCGTGTGTGTCCGTTATGGAGGTTTTACTGCATAATAATATCATCCTTTACAAGAAAATTGCATGCTGTATGATGGACAGACAGACATCCAAAGAAAGATAACCTCCCGGATCAATAAACACTCATGTCTTTTGTTTTAATCATCCACAATTGTATGTCATACAACATGCCAGATTTTATACAACAGGCTAAAAACATTCACCGTGGTAGGGAATACTGTATTATTATTTGTTTGCCCACCAAAACTGGTTGCCACGGGTTGTTGCAAGGTTTGCACTGCGTGCGTATTTTTTTTTTATTTGCTCCATGTGTTCAAACCAGTTGTCTACGAAAACATCAACCGGTGAAAGTGACGCACACCAAATTTCTGTGACGTATGCAGATAAATTGTGCTTTTTTAAGAGTTTTTTCTATATAATTTTTAAACGGTTTGGAACTTATTTTTCATAGTAGGTGCATTCAGTAGGCGACCCTCATAGGTACCTTCTGGTGCAATCAGAAACGAAATCCGACAAATATTTTTTGAGTTATGCTTGACGAAAGGTTTTTATTAGGCTATTTTTTTAGTAGGACATGGCGTTAATATCCATCGTAGTAGTAAAGTTTTCGGACAGTAATATTTCGCTGAGTATTAGCCTTCGCTTCGCTCAGACAATTATTTTTAAAGGTACAAATTCACACAAAATTATTTTTCAGATATTATTCATAGACGCCAACAATGTAAAGACTGTATCAGGAGTAAACCAGTTAAATTTCAGGAGTTTTGGACACTCTTCCGGAGTAAAATGTTCACATATCAGGAGTTGCACATAGTTTTTTACAAGCTATATTTTTTACAAATATTCTCAGTCCTCTTGCAGCTTTTGCATTTACCAACACAAACATAATTTAAATAAAGGTTACTTAATTTACTTTTACTTTCAATGTATTAATAATTTTTTATAATAAATTTATAAAAATGGAATATTTTTTTTTTTTTATCCCTACAGAGCAAAAAATCCGCGATTGATATAACTGTGTGAAATTACATGACTATTTTTTCCCTACAAAAAAAGTGACTTTTTCCATGACCAATTAACAAAATTCGCGATTTTTCGCCGCGAGTGATGGACGAAAACCGTGATGTTTTGCCGCGACTGACGGACGAAAATCGCTATGTTTTGCCGCGACTTGCAGACGAAAATCGCTATGTTTTGCCGCGACTGACGGGCGAAAATCGCGATGTTTTGCGCGACTGACGGACGAAAATCGCAATGTTTTGCCGCGACTGACGTACGAAAATCGCAATTTTTTGCCGCGACTCACTGACGGAAATCGCGATTTTTTTTGCCGCGACTTACTGACCACGGGTGATTCTGAGAAAAAAAAAAAATCTGAAATTCACAGCAATTTTCTTAAAAGGTTACAGCAGAGGGGTGAGGGGGAATACACTCCCGACACTAACTATATGTTGACAAAATTAGTGTTCTTTCGCGATCCTTTGTCGAAATTTGCGTTATTCGTTATATCTTCGACGAAATTTGCTGTTTTTCGCAATAATTTTGACAAAATTTGTGGGGGTTTTGCGATCTTTTGACGTAATGTGCGGGGATTTTTTTCGCGATCATTTGACAAAATTTGCGGTGATTTTTTTCGCGATCATTTGACGAAATTCGCGTTTTTCTCTTGATCCTTTGACTAAATTGGCGATTTGTTTGACGAACAATTGACGAAATTAATTATTTTGACGGAAATGATTATTGTCGAAATTCGCGCTATTTTTTATGTCCAAATTTTCAGATTGATGACCGATTTTTTTAATTTTAGGAACCGAATGCCTTATATTTTCGAAACAGCGATTTTTTTGGCTGGACTGTAAATTCCCGATGTTTTGCCGCGACTGACTGACGATAACAGAGACTTTTAGCCGCGAATGACTGACGAAAACAGCGATTTTTTGCTGCGACTGATTGATCAAAACAGTAATTTTTCGCCGCGACTCATTGACGAAAACAGCCATTTTTTGCCGCAAATGACTAACGGAATTCGAGATTTTTTTTTTTTCAGAGCAGGGAATGATTGACAAAATTCGCGATTTTTATCATTACCGATTACCGGATTTCAGGATATTTTTTCCTCAGCTGATTAACGCAATTCGCGATAATTTGTCGCTGCTGACAGCCGAAATTAAGTGTTTTTTGCAGAATGAAAAAAATTGCGATTTTTATCAACGATCTATTGATGAATTTCACGATTATTTGCAGCGACTGATTGACAAAAAATGAAACTTTTTTCAATGATCGGTTGGCGAAATTTGCGATTTTCTGCCACGAGCGATTGTAGAAATTCGTGGTTTTATCGACTAATAGACAATTTTCGCGATATACTTCAACGACTGATTGACGAAATTCGTGATTTTTTGCCGCGATCGATCGAAGAAATTCGCCTCGAAATTCGATATTTTTGCCTCAAATTTTCGTATTATCTACCTTTTTACCGTACTTCCGTATTTTATCTTACATTTCCGGAGAAACTCCCTAATTTCCGGAGATATTGGCATCTATGTATTATTTAATTAAAGAAATAATGTCCATGGCTATTAAAATTAGGTTCACTTAGTATGTACCATATATTGCTGAACTCTATGAAATCTTCACCACCAAATAGAAAGAAAAGTCTAATAGTCCCCCAATGGTGACTTATTCAAATGCTTTATGTGATATAATGTATTAATTTTTATCACTTGGGCGATTATTTTAGGTGATCGACTTTTTGACGGTATGCAATGAGCATAAACAAGATAGTTTGTAAACATTAAATTTGTTTCCAGTTTCTAAAACTAAAATAAGAATACTTGCCATAATCTCAATATATGTCTCTAAAAAATAATTAACAAAATATCCTAATTTAAAAGAGAAAATAGTTTTTTTTTTTCAATATGCCCCCACTTTACCCCATGGGCCCACTTTCCCCCCCCTACCCTATGTAAAAAATAACTTTTAATTTAATTGTATTATCATATTAAGATTAAAATTTATAAATAAAGCCTATTTTTTTAGATTAATACTTTTATTACAGCCCATTTTTTAAAATTAATCACATCTACAGTCTAAAATTGAATCATCATACAAAATTGAGCTAAGCCTAACTATACCACCACATTCCCCCACCTCAAAAAAAAAATCATAAAAAATTGAAATAATAAAATAATTCTTACCTTGATGCATGAATCTGTTTTTAAGAAGTTCTTCTACTGAAATGTATCAAAATATACTAATTTTTTCAAGTGAGAAAGTATCAAGAACAAAATTTATCAACACCATGTGTTAAGAACAAACTGCACATATATGTAAACAAGAATATAAACAACAGTAAACTTGTTGCCAGATTTACAAATCTTAATAGAAATATTTGTCACAAACTCCAATTATGTATTAATTGAAAAAAAGTAAAAATATGTACATTTATTGTGAAAAAAGTGCATTTTTTTAGATTACCACCACTTTATCCCATCCCACCCCTTTCCCCCACCTGACCCTATTTTTTTACGGACGCTCTATCGAATTTCCGCCGAATATTTTTTTAAACATATCTATCCTCATGAGTAGAACATTCTATATATATATTTTTTTTCAGAGTTCTCGGAAAATGCCCGTATGGAGACCTTCCTTAACAGGATTTTAAATTTCCAATAATTAGCTGAGTTATTATTTAAATATCACAACGCACTCTAAAAAAAAAAAAAAAATCACTTATCTTGCCTCCAGTCGTTGAAAACGCTCGCCCATGCACGGAACCCCAACACAAATTTTGTTATTTTTTTATCCTTGAATAGCCAAAATACATAGTATAGTTAAAACGAAAGAAATATTCTGAAGAAATTACTTTTACGTCTTAAATGCCGTAATTAGTTTGAAAAAACACCGATGAATTTTTTCGTCCCTTTTGAATTTTTTTTTTTCAAAATGGGTCGTTTTCGTAGTTCTCTTTTTCCCCAAATGGCATCGCTTCCCTAAGAAGCAATTTTAGAGGATTTTCTTCTCTTAGAAGTTATAATTGGTTTTCAAAAATACGATTTTTTATTCTTGAACAGAACAGAACAGTAGATAGTTCCAGGGGCTACCTATTTGTAAAACAAATCCACGCCCTGTCGATGAGTTGGTGTATAGCACTTCATAAGAAAAAAACAGGAAAAGTTAGTCTAATTGTAGTGAAACACTACTATGGTAAAGAGTGTCGATAACTCGCAGCATTACTGCCGAGAATCAAAGACATAATGAAAGAAAAAGAGAGAGGCAAGTCTATATAATTAAGTGGCCGCCAAATCTCATGCAAATTTTCGGTATAAAAATCTTGGTAGCATTTATATAAAAAAGATAGGATGTTGTGAAACCTTGTGAATTATATGCTGCGTTTAAAGATTGCATTCTCTATGAATTAATTTACTACAATTTAAAATCTCATTAAAGACATTTGTAAATTTTTATGTTGAAATTTTATTTTTTAAAGTGAATGATTATCCATCACGCATACTTAATGATTTTTGAATAAATTGAAAATAAACATGTTTTCTGCTATCTAAATAACCAAATGACGCTTTAAAAAGAAATATCTTTTAAGGCAAAATTGAGTGCACTTCTATCGCTTACTCAATTTCCTGGTGTCTTTTTCTTAGTCCACTGCTATCCTGAACAAAAACATAACTTACTATTTCTGCGGCGTAGAAAAAATAAAAAATAATAAAATAAAGAAGATCAAGAATTATGTAATAAAATCAGTAATATTTTCATATATTTCAGTTCATATTTCTATGTTTCTGTTTTGTTTTAATAATACTCATAATTCTAATTGAAATATGGGTTAATTTAAGATATACAAGAGCATTGAGTTTTTCTCGTAATTATACAGATTATTACTTTAGCATACTTTAGCAAAATTTCCTTGTCCTTCAAAATTTCATAAAGGCTTCAAGCAACGGTAATCAAGTTTTACGGGAAGTTTCTGAATTTTCCTTTTTGCGTAAATTTACGAAACATTGCTAGTTAAACTGTTAAATTATTTAAAATTGTTTAAGGTACAATATTGTCTTTTTCATATTTCCTTTGTCTTCACATTTTTACCGTAATTATGAATGTCAATATGTATTTTTAATATTGCTATTTTAGTTTTGAAACCGAACGTTTATGTTATGCAATGGAATAATTATATAAATGAGTTTTCTGCGTCCAAATATTTGTTAAATGTTTTGAACATAATTAAATTTCAAATTATGTTGCACATGCGTCTTTCTTTTACTACATTTTTCTGCTGTCTCCATCTTCAGTTTTCTACTATTACTTAAAATTAAAATATAAATTAAAAAAAACTATCAGATACAGAGAAAATACATAATTAAGAATATTAACAAAGTAATTATGTCAATAAAACTTTACTTGTATTTCCCAATTACATCTTTATTTCTGTTCATAAGATTTTATTTTCAATTATGAAATGAGTTAATTTAATATAAACGAGACACTTCATATTTTCTTCCAATTTGTCGCATTGTTATTGTGGTCAATTAAAAGCCCCCTTCCTTAAAAAGTCTTAAGAAACATTTCAAGCAACTTTAATCATTACGGCAAATTTCTGATTTTTCCTTTTTTCGTAAATTTTCGAAACTCAGATAATTAAACTCTTAAGTTATTAAAAAATTTTGAGGTACAATAATACATTTTCAAGCTTTGCTTTTTATTTTCAAGTTTTGCTTTTTATTTTCAAGTTTTGCTTTGTCTTTCAAGCTTTTATTTGTCTTTAAAGTTTGCATTGTCATACATTTTCTGTAATTATAAATGTCAATCAGTATATTAAAGCAATATTTTTAATATATTTATTTAAGTTTTGCAACTGAATGTTCGTGCTCCGTAATGAAATAAATATACTTGAGTATTCTGCTTCCTAAATAATTGTTTAACACATTTATGCCTAGCGTTCAATTTTTGGTACGTTTCGAATTTTAATACTTTTTTTACGTTTTCTTCTTCTTTATAACATGAAAATTATACACTGCAAAACAAAAAAACGACATTTTTACAGTACAAAGTACTGTTCATCTCGCGCACAAACTTGATCACAGTGAATGTGCTGCATCTTTCTTTGGTTTCCTGACTATATTAACATGGAAAATGCAGTAGTTGCGTAAAATTAACTGTACAATGTGCTGGCAATTTGGACGCCAGCAGTTTGTACTGTCCTGTTTTTGCGTCCAAATTGCCAGCATATTGTGATGTTCATTTTACGCAACTACTGTATTTTCCATGTTAATATAGTCAGGAAACCAAAGAAAGATACAGCATATTCACTGTGATCGAGTTTGCTCTGGCAAATCTACAGTGGTTTTTTTTACAGTGTATGAAGTAATTCTCAATAAATATCGTTATCTATTATAGTATAAAATTGATATTTATTTGCTAAAATGAAAGCCTTTTGCTTGTGTTTATAGATTTTTTATTTTTCAATATAGCGAAATGTAAAAAGTAAGATTATTTGTATTTTTTGTATCAAAGTTTCAAATAAATAAGTCATAATCTTAGCTTGTAGACTTCTTTGAAATACGAATTTTTTTAAATTACAAAATTATGTGTTCAAGCCTATGTTTTATGCACGCTTGTAACGTACAAAATATAGGGCGCAAGGCGGAAATGAGTACATATTTCCAATAGACATTTAGGGGCAGTTATTTTTGCACAGTCCTTTCCAAGATGATTTTGAAATCAATTGTTTTCTGGCCTTTTTTAATATGATCATTTAAGTTTTGCAACGTGTTCGTGCTCTGTAATGAAATGAATGTACATTATTTTCCTGCGTGGTGAATAATTGTTTAATGTTCAAAATATTAAAATATCTAATCCTAAGGTGTTTGCCCATTTTTATTTTATTTAATTTTTCTGCTGTATCCGTCTTCAATAGACAACTTTTACTCATAATTAAAACGTAAATTAAGAACTATATGGTGCAGCAAAAATATCTAAATAAGACCAATAATAAAGTAATTAAATCAATATAAAAAAAAATTAATTTTAGGTTAATCATATTTAATTTTCAATTATAAAAATAGTTAATTTAATGTAAACGAGAGATTTTATATTTTCTTCCAATTAGACGCATTATTATTGCAGTTAAATTAATTTGCTCCTCCTTCGAAAGCCTTCAAGCAACGGTAATCAATTATTACGGTAAATATCTTAATTTTCCTTTTCGTGCTAATCTGTAAAACATTTCTAATTAAACTCTCATATTATTTAAAATTGATTAAGTTTACAATAGTCTATGTTCAAGTTCTGTTTGTCTCTTAATTTATTAACCATCATTAAGAATGTCAGTATTTATAATAGGGCAATTTCACCTTTGGATATGAATGATCATGCTGGGTCATTTGCAAAATCTTTCCCTGTTTTGAATAACAAAATCAAATTTTTAGAAATAGTCACAAAGTTTTAATTTTTGCGTAAATAATTACCTTACCTCATAAACATTAATATAAAAGTATCAGCAGAGACCAAATTACTAATAACATTTTAAAACTAGTTTTTAAATTTTAAATTTTCTACATTCAATGGACTACTGTTACTTATCATTAAAATATAAATTGAGAACTATCATACACATACAAAATACACAATTTATAAAGTAATAAAATCAATAAAACTTAATTTATATTTGCCAAGTTCGTCTATTTTATGTTCATAAGATTTTATTTTCAATTTGAAATAAGTTAATTTAATATGCACGAGATCATTCATATTTTCTTCCAATTACACATATTATTATTGCAGTCAAATTAATTTTCTCCTCCTTCAAAAGTTTTATGAAAGACTTCAAACAACGGTAATCAATAATTACGACTAACTTCTGAATATTCTTTTTCGAGAAAATTTAGAAAACTTTGACGGCTAAATAACTGCTTTTGTTAAAGAAAATTGTTTTAAGGCATAATATTCTATTTTCAAAGCTCCCTTTCTCTTTTCTAGTATTTAATAGAATTTAATAACGCACAGAGTTCTGTATAAAACTTAATATGGGTATTTTAGGTTTTCAACTTAATGTTCCCTCTAACGTAAATAAACATTTGACAAAAATATTAATCAACCGTAATTTCCAGCGTACCCGCCGCGGCTCAGTTAAGTCTTTTTCAAACCGGAAATTTTATTGAAGAAAAAAAGCCGAATAAGTGCTAAGCAGAAGCAAGTCGCATTTCATTTAAAATAAATTCTGGAAGGAAATCGAGTTATCTGAGGCGCGGCGGATACGGGTGAAAATACGGTTTTCTTTTCTTTTTTTTCTGTCTAAATGATTGCTTGATGCCCAACACAAGTGTGCGATTCTCTCGCCTATTTCATCTAGCCACAGTTTTTTCCATCAGCAGCTTGCTGTTTTGTTTGTTTGTTTAATTAAACAAATTCATAATCTCACGACATAGAAACCCTTTACTTAATACAGCAAATAAAATTTGTACAAATTTATTTATATATATATATTTTTACTTCTTGTTTATAGGATGCAAGTTTCCAATAGAAAATTTAGTTAATATTATGAACATATAGCTTGCATCTTTTCCTCTAATTAGAAGTTTATTCACAGAGTCATTTTAATTTGTTCATTTTTCAAAAGGTTTGGGGAAGGCTTCAATTAGACGTAGGAGTTAGAAATCGGTAGAAATACAAATAGAGATATATAATTAGAATAAACTTCCTAATTTTCTTTTGCGTCTAGATTTTCAAAACCCTCTTTACTAAATAAACTGCTAAATTTATTTATAAATGTTTTAAGACACAATATTTTTTTAATACCCTCGTCTCTTTTTTTGTTTTTGTTTTTTTTTAGTCTATTTTTCTTTATTATAAATCTCATTAAGTATTTTTTAGATACTTAATATAACTGTTTTAGTTTTTTAAGGGGGCACAGGACCTTTGATGTTGTCGAAATAGTCAAAAACGTCTTCTTCTTCAAAGTACTAAAAATCAAACAATATGCTACTAGGTTGAGCAAAAAGTCTTGGGAATTTTGTAAAAGTTGCGTTGTTATGCGCAAATTAACAACAAAAGCAATAGGGACTAACCTTTAAAGTAGAGACCATCATAGTCCATCATAGTTTTCTGCCATCGGTCTACCAGATTCCGTATTTGCTGGAAGTACCTTGGCGGCTCCTTTTTATCTTGGCTCTTGACATGCTTCTTCAACTTCATTACAGGATTCAAATCGACGGCCCTTGAAAAAAGTGTTGCATTGATCGAAAGAGGCCATAATCGTATGGAGTGGCCAACCTGGACTGTACCATAAGTACTCTTATATACGATACAAATGCTAGTAACTATTAGCCAACCTGGACTGTACAATAAGTATTCCTATATACGATACAAATACTAGTAACTATTAGCCAACCTGGACTGTACCATAAGTATTCCTATATACGATACAAATGCTAGTAACTATTAGCCAACCTGGACTGTACCATAAGTACTCCTATATACGATACAAATACTAGTAACTATTAGCCAACCTGGACTGTACCATAAGTACTCCTATATACGATACAAATACTAGTAACTATTAGCCAACCTGGACTGTACCATAAGTACTCCTAAATATGATACAAATACTAGTAACTATTAGATTAAAAATTTCCCAGAACTTTTTACTCAACCTAATATTAAGATCGTTTTCTCCCCTTCCTGCCTAAAGTATATATCCTTAAGTACATTATCCAGAAAAATAAATGTTGTATGTACAAAACTAATATTTAAATTTAAAATTTAAAATTCATCTCACTAATGCGTGATTAAGTGCTGCGCGCATGATAAAACTCTAAATTACGCGTATAGAAAACAATTTTAGAACAAAATAGAATAATAACATACCTATCTATAACTTACATCCAAAATATACACAAAAAGTTTTGTTTACAATTTAATTTTAGCACAAAATAAAAAAAAAAGTTCAAAAATCTCAATTTTTTTTAAGTTTTTCAAGTGCAAAAAAATAAATAACCAAAATATCTGATTTTTTTTTGTTTTGTTTTACCCTGTAGACTATAAAGAAACGCATGTTTGATTAATTTTTTCTGAGCTGTACCTTACATAGTTTAAAAGTAACAGTGCGCGCAAACTCAAAATTTACTAATCTGAGAAATCGCTTTTCAAAGTTTCAATATCTAAGGACCTTCTATTCTACTCATCATGTATAAATGATTTTAACTCAAGAAATAATAAAGATTTTTGAATGCGTGTTTTGCATATTGTTGAGAAATTTTAAAACATTCAGAATAAAGCAAAAACGGAAAACTGATTTTTTGAAAGTTTAAAGGTCCTGTGCTCCGTTAACTGAATGCCCATATTATGTAGTAACTTGAATATAAGCGCATTTTTCGCGGACTAAATAACCTTTTTGTGGTGATAACCAAAATATTTGGAAATCTCCAAATATTTTATGTGATTTTATCCTTTGTTTCTTCTTTCGTCTTCTTTTTTGTTGCCTGCTTCTTCAAACGACTGCTGTTAAATGTAACAAAAATAATTATTTAAGAACTAGCAGATAGAGAAACATATATAGCTAAGATTTTCCATAAAATAATTTAATCAATTAACGATCATGTTTTTAATTACCTTCATTTTTCGGACAATAAGGTATAAGTTTCCAATCGTAAATAGAGTTAATTTAAAGAACAAGAGAGCCTAATTCATGGAGCCCCAATAGGTTTTTCTATGAAAACTGGTAGATGGGAGGTGCTGGGTTAGATCCCAATCGCACCCGTCGGCCTAATTGTTCGGAGTATTCCGTGATTTTCTTCGAACCTTGGATTTCCTTGAGTAAATACTAGTCGGGTTCCCTTAGACAGACCACCACGGAGGGAACCTCCCCCCCTAGGGGCCCATATCCCTCGTGTTGATAATTGACCTTCATAAACAACACCAGCACAGCACCATTGAATTAATGGATAAATATTTTAGTTAATATATTTCGATTGTGCTTCAAAAGTTTTGAAACAAGTCGGGAATTGTATGCGGAAAGTGACAAATGAGGTACACTCATACTATACCTAATTTTATAAATATTCAGAGCATTGTGCAATAGCTGTTGCAATTTCATGCAAAAAAATGCATGAATACAAAATTTATTACGATTATATATGTTAAATTCAGTAAAGCGGAAATAATATGACTCTGTCTTAAATTGGACGTAATCACCATGGTAATTTAGATTTATTATCTGTCATGGGATATCATTGAATTAATTACGTATGATAGAATTCAATAGAATGAAGAAAATATTTATTAATATCTTTATAAGTTTTGATTCCATTTTCATAAAATTTGAAATGGATTGCCAAAATTCTGCAACGATTATAATATTAAATTTCAAACCCTTCGCTTGGATAGTTTTTGCGTTGTTATATGCGGACAGACGGAGAGACATGTCGGACCAGACGACGGTGATACGTATTTATACGATTACGCATGCACCTAAAAATCACCAAACAGTGGTGAGAATCAGTAAATACAAGAAACGATTGAATTTCTTTTTCATGTAAGTTTCCGAGTCTCTGTTTTTTAAAGAATCTCTGAAATGTTTAAAAATTATTGTAAAGTAAAGAAGACCATATTCAAACCTTGCATTTTGATTTATTTATTTACCACAGCTATACATCTCATGAACAATTTTAGGTAGATTTCGTATGAAATACTACCTATTGGCGTCGTTCCTATGTTGGAATTTCTGAAAATGTTTTGCAGATCTACACTGATCATGACCCCTAAAACCCAAAACCACCCTCAGTAAAAAACTTTATCTATCTATCTATCTATCTATCTATCTATCTATCTATGTATCTATCTATATATATCAATTTCTTCAGGACACGATAACTTTCACAATTCTGCACAAATCTCTTCCAAACTGATACATAAAATCAAGGGACATAAAATCTCGTTCAAGTTCGTTAATGGGCAAAATCGGACCAAGGGAATGGAAATAGGGAGGGGTTTTGTGAAAACCGAAAACCCCCCATAACTTCTTACTTTTTGTACATATCGAATCAGTTTAAAGTTTTTATTACTTATAAAAATAGGGCCAAAAATTTGTGTATCACAGATTTTTGATAAAGTTCAAAATGGGCTCAAGGGGCACAAAAAATAGGGTTTTGGGGGAAAAAATTCATAACTTCGTCAATTCTCAAGACATCAAATCCAATTAATTTTATCATGAATCTCCTTAATATTCATTATCTACAACTTTTATATTCACAAGTTTTTGATAGGACCAATTCGTACCGCAAAAAAAATTAAAAACGAAAACAAAAAGGGCATTTGAAAAAGAAAAAAATCCATAACTCCGTCAATTCAAAAGATATAAAATCCCCATGAATTTATCATATATCTTCTTAATATTGTCTACAACATCTATATAGACAAGTTTTGGATAGGACCAATTCTTACAGCAAAAACAAATTAAAAATGCATAGCGGTTGAAGAAAAAAAATCATCTTAGTAAGAGTGTATTCAAATCCAAACTGCTTATTTTCTGACTCATTTTATAATTCATTTTTACTCTCAAAGGCATCCAATTGGTACCTTTTCTTACTCAGAAACTATATAATGTACCGTAATGGTCAATTTTTTGATAGAGGCAGAATATATTTTAAAACATGCTGGCAAAGTGGGCCTTTTGAACCGAATTTCCCGAAGCGGATTGTGTTGGAAAAATCATCGTATTAAAGGAGTATTCAAATCCAAACTGCTTATTTTCTGACTCATTTTATAATTCATTTTTACTCTCAAAGGCATCCAATTGGTACCTTTTCTTACTCAGAAACTATATAATGTACCGTAATGGTCAATTTCTTCATAGAGACAGAATATATTTTAAAACATGCTGGCAAAGTGGGCCTTTTGAACCGAATTTCCCGAAGCGGATTGTGTTGGAAAAATCATCGTATTAAGGGAGTATTCAAATCCAAACTGCTTATTTTCTGACTCATTTTTAAATTCATTTTTGCTCTCAAACGCATCCAATTGGTAGATTCGCTTATTCTGAATTTATATAATGTACCGTAATGATCGATTTTTTGACAAAGGCAGAATATATTTCAAAAAATGATGTCAAAGTGGGCATTTTGAACGGAATTGCGATTGTGTTAGAAACGAAAAATATTGTCTTACTGAGAAAATAATTGTTTATATATCAAGTTTTAATTAATTGAATGAAAATTAAAAACACAGGTCGCTTATAAATCTCTTCAAATATCACGTCAACAAGTTTCATGTTTGTCCTATTAAAAATGAATCTGGAGTTATGCCAGAAAATTTCGAGTTGTTGAGCATGGAAAAGTATTTTTTTGAATACCGCCCTAAGATGATTCTGATAAAACCAGTTATTATATAAAAATGAAATAAAAACTCGTCAAAAGCGGCCAGATAAAATTGTTAAAGTGGGTTTATCTCTAATCATGATTTGCTTTTTGTTTGTGAAATTAGTATACTTAACTTCGAAATCTACCTCCGCCTGTTGGCCGGGCCGACAGGGATTTTTTTTTTTTTTTTTAGAAATTACACTCTTTTATTTAACTCAACCTGGATTTTGTATGTAAAGATTTTATCATCGCTTTTTAACCCGTTTCCTAACATGCTAGAAGTATAAAAATTGCGTTCACAGGTGTGTTTGCGAAGACAATATAACATTTTAATATTTTTATAATTTAATTTTAAAATAATACATTAATTTTAAGGTTTTCGGTTAAACCGCCACAGGTGTTAAACCGATAAATATTGTATGTAAGCCGTGAATTGTATGGGATTTGAAACAACAATGGATTGAATTATATCCTAATAAACGATAAATATACCAAATGGCTGTGAAACTGGAACAATGAAACATTTCATAGGCTAAACTGTAGAAGATAAATTATAAACAATGAATGAAAAATGAACAGAGATGCAACATTTAAAAAAAAAGTTTGTATCAATTAACAGTTTAATATTATACAGTTTACCATTACACTCGTATGTTGAGAAATCTATTGAAAAATTCTAAAAAGATAATATAAATAACGTTTACTTTTTTCATTTCTCTGCCCTATCTTAAAAAGAAATAGAGCCAAAATTATGAAAGGGAGCAAGTCCCCTTAATTTAGATAAATGGATTTTCATGCATAATTCAAGAGTTGAGAGGAAGAACACGTTAGGTAACAAAAATTACATTTGAAGAAATTTGATGTGAAAGTTTTTGTTGTCAATTTTAATGATTTATTTTCTCTTTGATACCATGTGTTTAAAATATTAACAGGTGTCGTACAAAACTCTATCAAAAAAACTTATTCATATTTAATATTTAAATATTAAAAAATATTAATATTATTTGCATTATTATGTATTCAAATATTTAATATTAATTAATAATGTCTTAAATCTTCAAGGCTAAATAGAATTTTGGTATTTTAGATTTACCATGTAATAGAATGCCTGATAACGACGTCGTCCAAAAGATAAAGTAATTTTTATGAAAATTTACCATAACATGTTCTTCCACTCAGTTCTTCAATTATCCAGTTTACTCTAATTTTTTTTTATGTTCATTCTGATAAGGAGCTTTCTTGATTAGATTTGGAGCTTCGTTAGTTATGTGTAAAAGGGGGGGGGGGGGGCGTTAGACTCCCCTTAATTTATAGAAAGGGTTTTTTATGCAAATTTACCTGATTTGCTTCAGATTTGGTATACCAGTTTCTTATGTTAAGGAGCTTCCCTGATTAGATTTGGAGGTTCATTGGTTAAGTATAAACGGGGACTAATCCCCTTCATTTATTTTTTGAGGGGCATTATTCTTTGAAACATGAGTATAATATACAATGAGTGTGAATAGCCTGTGAGCTAAATGCCATCAATTTAACTGGGAACTTTTCTTTTTTTTTTTTTTACTTATTGTATATTGTTTTTTTTTTTTGTGTTGTTGTTGTTTTGTTTTTTTTTTGTAACTAGACATTCATTGATATTTTGAAAATTTTGTGATAAATTGTGTATAAATTAGTCTTTTCGTTGAGTAAATAATTGCTTAATGCCCAAAACGGATTTTATTTCTACCATATCATCTATTTCAATTATCAGCTGGAGTTTTCTAGTTGCATTCGGAATTATATATGTACCTAGCACATATAGTCGTCGTCTGATCCGTTTGCATGTCTGTAAGTTTATAGCAGCTCAAAAACTACCCAACCGAATGGCTTGAAATTTAATATAATTTATAATTGTCGCAGTATTTTGTCGAGTTATTTCAAATTTTATTATTCTCGAATCAAAACATAAAAATATATTAATAAACTTTTCTTCATTCTATTAACTCGTCTCATACGTAATTAATTAAATGGATTTCCGAGATAGATAATGATTCTAGGTTATCATGGTGATTATTCTATTAAATCTTATGACACGTAATTACGTGTCATCGTACGTAATCATCAATACGTAAACATCCCATGATAGGTAATTTTTCTAGTTTGCCATGGTGATTACATCATATTTAAGATGGAGTCATATTGTCTCGGTATTACTGAATTTCATATATATAATGGTAATAAATTTTGTAATCATGCATTTTTACGTAAGAGTGCAACAGCTATTCCGCCAAGATCTCAATATTTATAAAATTAGTTATAGTACAAACCACCTTATTTGCCACGTTTGACGGACAATTTCCGACTTGCTTTTCCCAATAGACTAGCGCAACTTACAATAAAAAGCTCATTCTATAATAATAAGAAAAGAAGTTTAAAAGATGTGTGTTCTGAACAGACCGCATATTTGCTTTCAAAGTTTTAGCTTAATGTATTAATTAATTTTGTCCACCGCGGATTTTGAATATTTAACGGTAGTTAATACGATTATCACTGCGATTTTTTAGACATTCGGTGCAAACTTTTATCGTTATACAGCCAATTTTGTCATTCGTAAGATATGATTTTTTAGCAATTTTTAATGCGATCTATAGGGTTTATTCGAGTATCAGGACGTTTTTACTTACCCATCATACATAGTATAGGGTAAGTCTTGTAATCGTTTTAAAAATCGAAACAAAATTTTGATGGATTTATACGTTTCAGACACTGGAGATTCCGAAAAACATATTTTTAGAAAAGAAAATTTGCCGTCCGTCTGGGTGTGTGTGTGTCTGTAAACGCTCTATCTCCAGAAAAAATTGAGATTGAGAATTGAAATCCGTTGTGTACTTAGGAAGTAACAATGGAAAGAAGCCTATTGAATATCAGTAACCTCGATTATCCGGAACTATTTTTTTCGGACTCTCGAAATATTATTTCTATTAAAAGGTATACAAAATTTTTTGAAATTGTTTATTTGAAGGAGTGAAAATAAAAGACAATAAAAAAACATAAATTTTGCATCATGAATGAACTCGATCGGATAATTAGTTGCCTAGATATTTGTAATCCTATTTTTAACACCCTTTCATTTTTCATGACCTTGTATTTCAATTCAAAGATATATTTTAATTGGAAATGAGACGCTTAAACCGGCACAGTAAACTATTAGTTAATCTGATTATAATTTTTCGAGTTATAAGGATGTTTCTTTTACGGAATTCGGTACTATTCGATTATCCCGCCGACCAAAAAACTATCCCCAAACTATAAGATTAGATGCCAATAATAGCTTATCGGAAATGTCAAGCATTTCATGCATCTCCATACCTATAAGGGGATTACCATAGGAAATATACTGTTCTGTCGCCAAATGCCGCCAAGTTTGTCGCCAACTTGGCGATATATCATCAAATTTGACTATCAAATTAAGTCACCAAAAGTGAAGCCAAATTGGCGGTATCTCTAATATTTCGCCAAATTCCCATAGACTTCCATTGTAAACCTATGGTGTTTACTTGCTTACAGAAAATTAACAAATTGAGATATTTTAATGAAACAAAAAGTAATATTAGCTTAAGGGATTATATTAATTATAGTTAAGGGAGTCTAAGTAAATTAAATTACGAATAAAGAAACATGATACAATGCTTAGCATGTATCACATGATTTATTTTCATATTTTATATTATGTATATCCATGATGGGTAAGTATTACGGTAGCACCCAACGACTAGTTTTTTTTTTGTTTTTTTGCATTCGGAAAAGGAATTCGGCTCGAACTTTTAAGCCACTAAACTAAGCTTTTTTCTGTGCAAGTTTCATCGTTTTTTGCTTTTCGTGGTGATTTACTGACATGCAGAAAATTAATTTGGTTTCGAACTTTTTGCCTTATATAATACACCTTATCTCACGCAATTATTGCAGTCTTTGCGATTTTAAATGCGGATTTTAGTGTATTTTTGTGTTCCACGGCAATTTTTTGACATACTTAAAAGGGTTTTGTTTTCAAACTTTTAATCTAATGTAGGAAATCTTGCAAGTCGTGTTTTTTAAAAATTCTTAGCGATATTTAATAAGATTTTTAACATAATATTTGTGTTTCGCAACGAATTTTCGACATTATTAAAAGGATTTTAGTTTTAAACTTTTAATCTATTACAGGTAATGTTGTCCCCCGGGATTTTTGATTTATTAGTGGTTTTTAATGCGATTTTCAATGTGATTTTTAGAGTTTTTTTCGCGTTCCTCCTCCATTATTTGATTTTCACGAAGTCACTTCAGTTTTAAACGTTTTGCATACTATGGTAAATTTTCTCTTCGGGGTTTTTTTTTTTTACTAGTTAGCTATTTTTAATAACATTTTTGGTATTTATGTGCTATCAGCTGCGAGTTTTTGACAATCGAAAAGATTTCGGCTTAACTTTTTTTTTTTTTTTTTTTTTTTTTTTTTTATCCTAGTTAGGTAAATTTTGTCCGCAACGATTTTTGACATATTTTGCGATTTTCAATGAGATTTGTAGCATTTATTGGCATTGGAGAGAGAGTTTTTTCGCTTCCAACATTTATCCTGAAACAGCTACTTTGATCACCCACGAATTTCAATACAATTTAAAGCATTTTTTTCAAGTTCTTTGTCATATGTGAAATAATCCCGCTTACAAAATTTTAGCCTATTGGAGTAAACCCTAGTTAGCCTATTGGAGTGTCCTCTGCGATTTTTGAATTTTTAGCAGCCAGTTATATGTTTTTTTTCTTTTTTTTTAGGGTGGGGGACTTTTTTCTACATTAGTAAAAGGTATCTATAACGACTATCTCGTTATATATGTTTGCGTTCCATTCCCCCCCCCCCCCCAGCAACTTCAATTAAAATTCGGTTTAATAATTTATTTATTTTACTGCACTATAGTCAAACAGTGCAGCCCCTAAATTAAATTCAACATTTAAAAACTAAAGCGATTGTATTAATGGCCCTGCACATTTAAATTAAATTATTCTAGTTACTCATATCTTTAATAAAATAAAATCTGTGATTCAGTCTCCATTTTTTACTTTGTGAGTCTCTCACACATACGATTTAACCTTGCAGAAAAACGTTCTCTTAGAAACAAAAGCATTTTAGCTTCGGGCATTCCCTTATTTGGGCATGAATATAACTCATCATTTAAAATCACTTGACATGCAATCTATTCATTAGAATTATCTTCGGAATACACTTTAACATTCACACCCTTTTGTTCTTATGTATGTCAATTCTCCATTTTTGTGGTAATGTACGTTACATTCTCATTCCCTTTTCGCCTAACGAATTCGGTCTGTTACTATGCCTTATCCAGAAACATTTTTTTAATTTTTTTACACTTAACCGCAGCTGTATCAATGTACAGATTAGACTGCGCCTATCATGATTCAGGAATGTTAGCAGCCCACAATCTGGCGCCTCTACACAATAAATATATGGTAGAAGCCTACCGTATGTATTTGGCGAATCCATACCAGCTAATGTTCTTCTCCGCCTCTTGTGCATGGCGCAAAATATTTGTAGATTGGCGATATTGTAGTCCGCCAAGCAAGAAAGTTGTAACTGTATATTCAACCCACTCCTGCGCTGTCTCTAGCCTCGTGATGTCGTTTTAAAAAGAGGCTCTTATCAATTCCCCCTTGTACCTCTCCTTTCTGCTTTCATCATGAAATAAACAAAGTCTTCGTTTACCAAATTGGAGTTTTTTTTAGTAAGTCCTGGTGTTCTAAATCTCTATACGTTGTCAACAAAACGGCCATCCCTGTATATAACGAAATCGTCTTCACAAACTTTGGTCGCCTGACCAGTTTTTTTCTCCTTAAAAAAAAAGTAAGGGAAAGGTACGTGCTTCAAATCTTCATCGGGATTTTTCTGCATGGACTTCGTGGAGCGATGGATCCCTCCCGGCTGACGCACCACTCTGTTGCAGTGAGCTTCGAGTAAACTCGCCCCCGTCACCTAAGGAAAAGTCATCCATGAATCAACGGCTCGCCACCCCGTCAAAAGATGGAGGATTTCATCCTGGAGTGAACTTCGCGCCCTGGACCCCTGCCCCTCGCCGAAGAAATATCTTTGCCTGCTTTCTATTCTGCCTTCCCCTTTTGCCAACCTCTGGAGTTTTGGAATACGACTATCTGGTTATGTATGTTTGTATTCCATCCCCCCCCCCCAGCAACTTCAATTAAAATTCGGTTTAATAATTTATTTATTTTACTGCACTACAGTCAAACAGTGCAGCCACTAAATTAAATTCAACATTTAAAAACTAAAGCGATTGTATTAATGGCCCTGCACATTTAAATTAAATTATTCTAGTTACTCATATCTTTAATAAAATAAAATCTGTGATTCAGTCTCCATTTTTTACTTTGTGAGTCTCTCACACATACGATTTAACCTTGTAGAAAAACGTTCTCTTAGAAACAAAAGCATTTTAGCTTCGGCCATTCCCTTATTTGGGCATGAATATAACTCATCATTTAAAATCACTTGATATGCAATCTATTCATTAGAATTATCTTCGGAATACACTTTAACATTCACACCCTTTTGTTCTTATGTATGTCAATTCTGCATTTTTGTGGTAATGTACGTTACATTCTCATTCCCTTTTCGCCTAACGAATTCGGTCTGTTACTATGCCTTATCCAGAAACATTTTTTTAATTTTTTTACACTTAACCGCAGCTGTATCAATGTACAGATTAGACTGCGCCTATCATGATTCAGGAATGTTAGCAGCCCACAATCTGGCGCCCCTACACAATTAATATATGGTAGAAGCCTACCGTATGTATTTGGCGAATCCATACCAGCTAATGTTCTTCTCCGCCTCTTGTGCAAGGCGCAAAATATTTGTAGATTGGCGATATTGTAGTCCGCCAAGCAAGAAAGTTGTAACTGTATATTCAACCCACTCCTGCGCTGTCTCTAGCCTCGTGATGTCGTTTTAAAAAGAGGCTCCTATCTCTTCTCCCTTGTACCTCTCCCTTCTGCTTTCAACATGAAATAAACAAAGTCTTCGTTTACCAAATTGGAGTTTTTTTTTTTTAGTAAGTCCTGGTGTTCTAAATCTCTATACGTTGTCAACAAAACGGCCATCCCTGTATGTAACGAAATCGTCTTCACAGTATCCGGTTTTAATATTTCAGCCCATTAAAATAAATTCTGTCCTCTTTTCAATAAGGTTTTTTCGTAATTTGCTTAGCAATTTTTTTATACAATTTTTGAGTTTGTTATCTTTCGGATAGATTTTTCCACATTCTTAAAATAAATAAATAAATAAATAAAACTTCTTTTTTTTTATTTATTTTAGCCCGATACAGTAAATTTTGTCATCTCCGATTTTTAATAATATAGCTTTTTCTACATTAGTAAAATGATTATGATTTCAATCTTCTATCCCATTGTAGTAAATTTTGTTTTATTTTAAATAAATTTTTCGGAATTCATGCAGTGATTTTAAAATTTTTTGCCATTTTTTTGTGATTTTCCGTGTCTTTTCATTTTACCTGCTATTTTTTGACGGCTCGGGCAACACTGAGCAATTCAGCTAGTAAATAAATAAAGTACTTTCCAACAACGTAAAAATATTTGTAATACATTGAATTAAGTAATTAAATCAATAAAACTTGATTCATCTTAATCTATTTCTTCTTTGGTTTTTTTCACTAGACGCGTGTCAAATTATAAAATCAGTTAATTTAATAAGCAAGATAGCTTTCACCTTTTTTTTTAGACGGATTATTATTTTAGTTAATTTAATTCGCTCGTCCTTCAAAATTTTCTAAAAGATTAATAAATGTTTTAAGCAATGGTAATCAATAATCACGACAACTTACAAACTTTGGCATAAGTTTCTAATTTGTTAACTAACCTCCTTAATTTTTTTTTAAAATTTGTTTAAAGCAAAATATGAGCTTCCCAGGGCTTGCTTCGTATTTTCCTTCATTATAAATAATTATAAATCTCACTAAAAATCTTTAAAGACTTTTAAAGATGGCTATTTTAGCTTTTCAAACATAGATAAGCGTATTTTTTACAATTGAGGGAAATTTTTATTGATCACTTAAGGAATTATTCCATGCATTCTACAATCAACTGTTACATTACATATGAGGCGTTTTAAATTTCAGTAACTAACTAATTCCGAAGCAAAAATTATGGATATGTGAAGTTCTTGGTCTAAATTTAAAATTTAAGTTCATAAATTTTGCTTCGCGTATTCCAAATTTTTACTTTCATTCATCAGAGCACAAAAGAAAAATTGCGGGTCTGGGGCACAAATACCATGCGAGAACTACCGCGTCCTTCTTTATACCATGTTGTATTATAAATTAAAGATAGTACAAGCTTCACATAAAATAATTTTATATGCAACTTCAATAGTAATAAATAATTTAATGTTTAAAAAAAGTGTAAAATAATTAAAAGATTTTCACTTCTTGTCAAACGCTGTGATAATGATTTATCATTGTCCTTAGGCAAATAACTTGTTTATATAATATAATGTGCAACATAAGGAACTACAAATTTTAAGAAAAATAATTTTGAAAGTGCAAATTATTAAAAACATAATCGATGTATCAAGTAACTGAAAGATATTTGATTCGATTTTTAACTTTTACAAAGGTATGATATCAGTGTAGTTCGTCTTTTGTGTTAAATGCTAAGGCATAATAATTTGAACCGTGATAGATTATTTTGTTATAGATTAGAATTTAAATAATATTTCAGGCTTTTAAGTAAAGAAAATATATCTTGTTAGTAAAATTTCACATTTGTATACTAAATAAAATATACAAACTTTTTTTGTTGACTGTAAATTAAATGTAATTTCATTTTGAAGTATTTAAAAAATAATTGAATTAAGTTTTCATTGAGTAATTGAGATGCATTAGTCAGTCCCTGTAAATTGAGAACCTGACCCTATGTACCCTATGCTAATGAGCCTGTGTCTTTGATAAAATGGTAGATACTATAAATTCAACTTTTGGAAGCTTGAAATACATTAATGACTCTTACAATATCTGTTATAAATCAGAAAGAAACACGTAGAAAACATCTGCTAAAATTAAATTAAAAATTCTTAGAGTTTTTATATTGTTTGCGCGACATTTAAGGTTTGTCTAAATTACTGAGCAGACAACAAAAATGTAAAACATGAATGGTCTTAAATAAATATTCAATGAGAGTAATAACAAGAGAACGAGAAATTTTAATGCTAATCTATTTACTATGTTGATCAATAATAGTTGTATACATATAATCAAAAACTATTATTACTCAAAAAAGCATGCATACATCAGGATGAAAATTTTTGGTAAATTAAACCAGGATCTTAAAACACGTATTCTGTCAAAAATTTATACTGATAAACAATAAACCAAAATTGTTTGGGTAAACATTTATCTACTGACGGTACATATAAATTCCATTCGCTTCAAACATTCATTCCATAATGAATATTACTAATATTACGTTGAGTAAAATGTTTTCCGCCAAGGGGAGATACCTTCGCGCCAACAGCTGTCATTTGTGAAATTGCTAGTTTTCCAACTAAACAATTTTTGCATTAGAAAGTTGAGCATAGGAACTACATGACTGTGTAATTTGTTTGTTAAAAATTTATTATCTTGTGCTTCGAAAATATGTTTAAAATGGAGCTATCACGTCAGCAGCTCAGAACGATTATGTTCTATGAGTTCCGTAACAAACTCAGCGCGACTGAATGGCACAGAAAAATGTGTGAAAGTTTAGGTATCAATACTGTTTCTTATGATACAGTCAAAGTTTGGTTTCGGAAGTTTCAAGCTGGAAATTTCGACATTGAAGGTGAAAACGTTCTGCCCGCCTTATTGATGTTGATTGTGAGCAGTTAAAGCAAATCATTGTTCAAGACAGAAATGTTGCAACTCGAACTATTACGTTAGAGCATAAAGTTTCCCAAAAGACAATAGTTAACGCAATGAAACGCATAAATCTAACGTTTAAGTTCAACCACTGGATGTCTCACGAATTGACTGCTGAAGACAAGTGCAAGAGATAAAAACTGTTGTTTGGCTATACTCAGAGATCAAAGAAAAGATAACATTCTGGACAGAATTGTGACCTGTGATGAAAAATGGATGTACTACAACAATACAAGCCGTAAAGGAAGGTGGTGTGCACCTGGGGGATCAGCATGCTCGGTTGCAAGACGTTCTCTAACCAACAAGAAGGTGCTTATCTGCATCTGGTGCGATTGTCGCGGAATTCTGTACAAAGAGTACCTGAAAAGAGGAAAGAAAATAAACAGTGCAATATACAACAACATGCTAATCAAAGTTCGCGAGGTCATTCGCGAGGTCATTGGCGAAAAACGAAGAAACGAGTTCAGAAGGAAGGTGATACTCTTTCATGAAGATAACGCCCGGCCACACATCAGTACGATGACCGGTTGGACGCTCCACAAGCGAGAGTGCGATTTAATGCAACATCCACCATACAGCCCCGACATGGCCACTTCATATTTCTATCTGTTTTCTCATCTGCTTCTGCATCTTGATGGTGCAATCTTCGATTCAAATGAGGAGGTCATAAATGAAGTCGATCTCTTTCTGGACTCGCGCTCTCCCCAATGTTTCGCAGAAGGGATTGAAAAGTTGCCAAAACGTTGGCAGACGATTACAGATTTAAATGGAGATTACTATCCTCATTAGTTTTGATGATTTCGTATGCATTTATTATTTTACAATTTAAAAAAAATATTGGCGGAAAACATTTTACTCAACGTAATACATTAATGCTAATTTGTAAAAACACTCTTTTAACTCCATTTTTTCAGGATACATGAAAGCAGTAATTCTAGATTTGTTATTTTAGCGAGGAAAGAGGCTATCTTTGAAACAGTCGATGTGTGTGTTTTTTGTACAGATCATCACGCTTGTCTTTTTATTGCTGGAAACACAGTAAAGGATATAAGATAAGTGTAGGATTTTTTTGAGTGTGTCTATTATGATCTTGGAATACAATTTCATCAGCTATTTTACGTGAATGGTGTATTTATTTGATTTAACAGTTGAATTACTCGATGGTACTTAGAAGTACCGCCAATACACTGGGTGTTGGAAAAAAAACTTCTTGTTTACTTTTTGTCTGTGTAGTTATCGATCATTTTTATCTGATTTATAATGTAATTACTAAATTGTAGTACAATAGTCATTTTCCTGATATTTCTTTTCTGTTTCATTATTATTTTTCTTATAGGAAATCGAAAAAGTTATGTCGCTGGCTCTTTTTTGCTATGCTGGAAATGGCATATGTAAATTCATATATTGCATATGTGGAGATACGAGAAAACATGTTGTCCCTGGAATATAGAGGTCGCATAATTAAAGGACTGCTAACAAGATCGAAACGTAAAAAAAAAAAAAAAAAAAAAAAAAAAAAAAAAAAAAAAAAAAAAAAAAAATGTTTTTTTAACACTTTCAGGTTTTATTTTATGAATAATAGACATAAATAAGAGTATAATATGCAATTAGCCTGAACAGCCTCCAAGCACAATGCCATCAGTTTAACTGGGCATTTTTCTCTTAATTTCTTCCGGCCGAGGTTGTAGTAAGCTTTTCCCTTTTCTCACTTTTCTATCATGAGCCCCCCTAAAATTTCGCGCTATTACAAAACATATTTTTCACTCCAAGACAAACTTGAATTTTCATTCATAATTTTCTCAACAATGAATATATAGTAACGATTTTCCCAAATTTGATTTTTATGTACTGTGATGAAATTCCAAGAAACACTGGAAAAGGTCTCCATTCTCATTAAAACAAGGCTGCAAAAGACGTTTCTTAATTCAGAATGTAGCTGACTGTATGTCCACAATATAAAAGGCAAATATTTCTTAATGTGCAAAAGCGTAACATTGCCATGAATGAAAATATACAATAAGCTCTTCCGAGTTACCAATGATTCTGATAAGTTTTCTTATCATTACATACTCTGAAACCAATATACAGCAGATACTCGCTATAGTGAATCCGGGATATAGTGAACACGCGGATGTACTGAACTTTTTCAGTGGTCCTGTCCGAACTCTCATTTAACTAATATTACTTTATATGCTTATAGTGGACAGCTGAGAATTTGGTAGTTCGCTTATAGTGGACTCAAATTGTATTTCCCCAGATTTTCTTTTCTGCTCTCCATTTTAAACTTGCACTATTCGTGACTGCAAATGATGGCATTCCTTCACATTGTGTCAGATTTCCAGCTAATCGCTTTAAACGAGGGTGAAAAAGTTATTATACAGCACAGACCTCTTCTTTCCCTGTCTACCCCCCCCCCCCCGTTGCAGGAGCAAACTTCTCCTCTCCCCTTTCTAATTCTAGGAATACGCATTTATTGTTTACTTTCTAACACTAACACTGCCCAACCCCCCCCCCCCCCCGTCGCTTGGTATAATCGAAACAGTCCATGGATGCCCCTCGTTTTACAGTGTCTCTCTTCATTATTTTTATGACTGATTTGTGATAAGAAGACGTTTTTTAAAGAGCAGCTAAAAATTTCATGAAAATGGCGAAAGGAATTTATTAAACGTATTGAAGAGGGGACCAACCAATCGGCACTGTGCAAAAAATTTTCCTTGTCGAAAAATATAGCTTCAAATGTTTGAGAAAATCGCAATGTGACTGGATGAAAAATACTTTGCAATGAAAATCGCAATGAAAAAAATTTGGAATCTTTGAAGAATCTACCTCCGGCTGAAATGGAAAACGTGGTAGAAGTTACAATGATTCGCCATTCATGGGGATAAAAATCTTCCTGTGACCGAACCCATGATTCAAATTGAAACGAATGAGTTTGCCGTAAGATTCGGAGAAAACGGTTTTGTGTGCTGTAACAGATGGCTTGTTAGGTTAAAAATGGAGCAATATTTCTTGTGGAAAGATTGTTGGTGAATCAAGAAGTGTTTGTGCATCGGATGTGGAAAACTGGAAAGCTCAAGTTTGGGTGGATCCAGGATTATAAACATAAGGATATCTTTAGTACTGAAGAAACTGGATTGTTTTACTAAATGACGCCCGATCAGAAGTTAAAATTTAAAGGAGAAATGTGCACTAACGGGAAGCTTTCAAAAGTGAGAATAACTGTTCTTGTACGTTATATGAACACGTTACGCAAATATGAACGGCTCATAAAAGCGAAAATTAACTGTCGTAGTTAAATTCCGAAAGCCGAGGTATTTTCAAAATGTTAGAAAACTGCCCGCCAGCCAATCAAAAATCCTGGATGAATTCCAAGATTTTTGAAGAAGAACTTTAAAATGAGGCAATGATTTGTTGAAACAGAAACATAAAATTGTTCTCCTGGCCGGCAATTGCACAGCTCATCACTTAGAATATCTGAAGTGCTTTAAGCTCGTTCCCACTGTAGGAAACAGCCAGTGATGCGTATTTTAGAGAACTACAAAGAAAACAACATGTAATACAACATCTATATTTTAGAAGGTATCGTTCTGTTGGAAAAATCATGGAGACAGGTGAAACCCTCAACAATCCACAACTGTTTCCGACGCGCAGTCTTTCGAAGTATGTGTTGCTGGAAGAAAAAGATGCCAACGTGGAGGACGAAGAAAAAAACTTGCCCATAGCTCTGTGGCTGAAAAAGCATAGTGTGAACATTTTACCAAAGCACGGTATTGAGTCCTTTGAATTTTACAATGATCAAGTGTACACTTCTTGTACATCACAGATGATGACATTGTATCTGAAGTTAAAACAAAAGAACGATGCAGAAGACTTAAAAGACGATGTTGAAGAAGACTTTGAAGACGACGTTGAAGAAAAACTTGAAATTTCGACACTTTCTATCTCGGAAATGAAATCGGCAGCTAAAATCCTAAACTTTTTTTTTTTTTTTTTTTTTTTTTTTCTACAGAAAATGTGGACCAGAAAAAAATATATTATTTACTAATTGTTGATAAGAAAATTGATGAACTCTACTTAAAATCGAATTATATTCAACGAAACATTACTAAATCTTCCACAGAATGCAAAAATAAAATCAAGTTTTAGTTAGTAAATACTTTTCTTTTTTATATTTGATTTGCTATCTATAATTTGTAAGCAAAATACGTATTATTTCAATCACTATTTTTAACAATACTGTATCATATGCTAAAAATAAATTCTTCAAAGAATTTGGATATAGTGAACCATCGGTTATAGTGGACATATTGCTGGGTCCGCAGAGGGTTAACTATAGCGGGGTCAAATGCATTTCTAAGATTTAAAGTATCATTTTAAAAAAAAGTTCATTTTACGCCGCTGAGTTTCGAAAACTTTTTCGAGTTGTTTTTACAGTACATTAATCAGTTTTCTGAAACCGAAATATCAGTTATTATCAATTAAACGCTTTCGAGTTGCACGCACGAGTAAAAAAACGTTGTTAACTCATTAAAGCCGCTTTGCAAGAAAATTTGCCATGTACGGCGAACAAAACTTTTAAATTTGAATACCAATATTTTAATTCGGAAATTTTCAAATTATCTTATTTCACATTTTAAGCGGTTAAATTATTCAAAATTTCAATATGGAAAATAAATGGTGTCGAAGAATTAAAAGAAGTTTATAAAACAGTCTCGAACATTTTCGAAAATCAGTGGCAGCAAAATAAACTTCGTTTTATAAATCTGGAAAATATACTTCTTACTTGGTTTTCTTAATAATAGAGAACAGCTTTCAGAATCGAAATTAAGTTGGAAGAATGTTATTGTACATTTTCATTCTTGGATAACCCTTTAAAACCCGACCTACACAATTGCGTAAATGATCCTAAGGAAATAGCAAATACATTTTCCTCTATTTTTCTGATTTAAAGCCAAGCCTGTGCCACACAATGGTGTAGATCCTCCCTTGATGTAACCTCACTTCGACAATTTTTTTAAATATTTTTTTTCAATCAAATATTATCCGATTAATTAGGGTTAAACACCAAGATTTATAATTTTTACCAAAACTGTTCAGGTCTTAAAGAGTTAAATTATATTTTCCTACCTTAAGAAAGAAATCGCCTTTATACCGTGCAGAATGTCACTGACGGAATCACTTGCACTTTTAGCGTCCTGTGTGATGTCAACACATTTCATGAAAAACAAAATTTGCCTGTTGAAATTTTACTAAGATATGTTTTGTATTGTTAAATGTATGAACGGAACTTGGATTCGTATTGAATGGATACACGTGTATATTTGACAAAATAAATACTTTTTCACAGTGTTTTCTCATACAAAAATTATTAATCTTGATAAGGACCATAACTCCTCTTAGTTTGTAAAAAACCGTTTAACAACAAACTCTACATTAAATATAATTATTTATTAATATTGCCATGCTGATAAAAGCACTAAAAATAAAATAAGTTTTGATGTAACAAACAATAAAAAAATAATTTGAAAATAGAAAATAATCAAATTGAACAAACGTTATTAGATAAAAATATAAAATGTAATAAAATCGTTTTAAATCTAGAACAATATTACTCCCAAAATGCGATTTTTATTAATATAGCCTACCTTTTTTCATATTCTGGGACATCATTTTATTGAGAAATAAACGTTAGATGCATTAAAAAAATTATATAAATTTCGGAAATGTTTCCGCATTGAAGCGTAATAAGTTTATATAAAATGGTTCATTTAACACCGTCTACTATTGTGTTGAATTATAGCATTCGAAGAACATTGCTCGGTATAAATTTAATAAATATAATGAGGTAAGAATACAAGCAGTGGAATGAAACTTGCTATCGATTTCCTTTAGGTATACGTCCGCTTTGTTATGGTTGCCTTCTGAATTTTACGTCTTTTATTATATTTACTTCGAGGATTTTCCAAATCTATACTTTGGGTTTATAATATCTCGAAATTATATGAGGAATGTTTTATTAAATCGGATATAATTTAAAATAACTAACGATGATATTTTGTTTATTATGCATCAGAATAACTTATGTTTATATATTGTTAACCATTAGAGAGATAATTATATGCATTATAAAAATTTAAAAATATGATTAAATCCATTAAATTTTAATAAAATAATGCCAGTAAATACGCACGTTTAAAATTTTAATTACCTCTTTCTTTCACAGATTGTCACACAGTTTTAGGGTTCACAGAGCCAAAACAACAGATATTTTTCTTAAATTATTTTCTTAATACATACCTGTGCAAATTAATTGCGACAAAGTAACATCACACTCTTTTTCAAAAATTATGTACAAGTTGGTCATAAAAAAACTTCCTTGATATATGAACCCCTAGCGGCCTAACCGCTCAACCAATAGAAAAGAAGTTTTAGCTATACCTATTTGAAGGTATGCGCTCCAGATCGTGATGATTTAAAACAATAGAACTCTCACGGCTACGGTTACAGTGAAAAGATTTCTACAATTTTGAATGGCAACACCCATTTGTTTCATGCGCAAATTCATCAGTGCATTGAAAATCCATAAATGACGTTCGAATGATACACGCACCATGAAAATTGCCAAAGTAAAACACTTGCAAAAAAAGACTATTGCGAGGAACGAAGAAGTGGCTGCAACACATGTTTTTCAGCAGCAATTTGTTTTCTACTTGTGAACTGAGTAACGTTGTAAGATTTGTTATAAGATGTGTTTTTGAGTGGTGTTAGTGTACACATAGTGAAAATAAAAATGTAATCATTTGTTTTAGAGTGCTGAATATTATACATAGGAACTGATTAGTATCGATTGCCACGATATTACACCGGCAATTTTAGTCATACACGTATCGTCCCAACGCCATTTATGGTTTTTCAATGCGCTGATGAATTTGCGCAGTAAAAGAAAGAATGTTGCCATTCGAAAATTTCGATTTTTTTAAACTGTAACCGCAACCGTGAGAGATCTATTGTTTAAATCATTACGATCCCGATCGCGTACCTCCAAAAAAACTAAATCTGAAATTTCCTTTCGATTGGTTGAGTGGTTAGGTCGCAAGGCGTATATCGGGTAAGTTTTTTTATGACCACCCTGTATTTATATCATTCTATGCTTTTATATACACTGGAAAATACCTATATTAATATGCAGTATGTAATTGTTTAGTAGAAATTACCCCTTGAATTCGTTTTGGCATTGGCGACACTAATTTACTGTATATACTGTATTACTGTATGTAGTTGTTTACTTCATCATCATGTTTTACTTCATCATTGTGGAACCACACTTTTATAGCATTCGTTATCATACGTTTTTAAGTTGTACATTTCATCTTACACTTTTGCAGTCTTCAGCTGCACATGATTTATATTGTTTGTCCCATCCATATTAAACGTTTTTCTGACTTTTAGCAACCAAATATTATTTTCCAATGGTCTTCTTGCCTTCCGACCAGCTTCCATTAGCCTACGGCATACAGACAAATCATTAACGTCAAAACAAGTAGACAAAAAATCGCTTTCTAGGTCTGAGCATGATTTTGTTCGATTCATTATACTATTTCTAACTAAACAAATATCGGTATGTAGAGTTGTTTTCCGTCCTCATAAGAAGCAATTTCAATCACAGGTAACATTTTGTAATTATGTTGCTGAATAAAATGTCCCATTAAAATTTGAGGAAGTCTATGAAATCATGGATGCGTTACTTATATTTCGTATTGAATAAAAATTTTTAACATTCAATAACTCTGCATAAATAATAGAATTCCATCTCACGAATGACAGTATAAGCGATAGATTTCGTTGTCAATTTTAAATCGCTTTGGGGTAAACAGAAAAAATACAGTAGATTTCCGTTACAGCGAATTCAATTACAACAAAATCCTGTTACAACGAAATTTGGCAAATCCCTTTTTCAAATTGCATTAACCTGAATGCATTAAGAATTCCGATTTAACGAAGTACATTTTTTTAGGAATTCCGTTACAACGAAAAACTTTCATTGAGCTCTTTTTCCTTTTTTTAAAATGATTTCTGGTTCGTGGTAAGAAATTAGCCAGAAAGCAATTTCTAACTGTTGGAAACATGCCCGTTTAACTGAGACTGAAGAAAATGAATCAGGAATTTTAGATATGGATGAATCCTCTGTGTTAAACACAATTTGGGAGGCTGCTAAAAAATTAACACCAGTCCCTGATCAGGTGGATTTGGAGGACTTCTTATCTGTGGATGACAATATTCACATATGCTCTGAAGTGTCTGGTGAAGATATCATTTTGTCTATTAAAAGTACATTAGACCGACAAAATTACGAATGCAGCGATGACGATATTTATGTTACCGACGATTCAAAAGTTACCGACTCGGGAGCTCTTTCATGCTTGGAAAAAATGCGTGCTTTTGTTTCTCATCAACAGAATGTTCCAGAGGAGGTATTTTCTCACATTGATTCGTTGCACACGTTTTTGTTATCATGAACTACACATTCCGTTGTACAAACTAAATCACAGATTTTCTACAATAATGTGCTACTAAATAATGTTTAGTCCGTAATTTTGTATTTTTAAAATTGAATTTTATTTTACTAAATTTTTACTAAGTAAGTAGTTTAGGTAGAAATTATGTCATTTCTCGATTTTCAAGCTGTTGAAATTTGTTCTGATATGCGATAAAGTTCTTCATAAAACATAAAATTTCAACCTCTTAGGACATATTGTTAAAATTCGGCTACAAATGCTCATTCATTGCTTTTGCAGAAATAAAATGACAGCATAGATGAGAGAAAGAGTACTTTTTTCAGAAATTGACACTTTAAGGGAGTGATAATTTAAGATAACATACACTGAGCTAAAATTACTAGTCCCTTAAAATACAAATTTAATTGCCGATAACCTAAAATCACACAATAACGAAGTTAAGAGCGTTAAACAAATGAACCTACAAACCTTGTTATCTGCAATGCTTCAGAAATATTTAATTTCAAAATTGAAAGAAGATTAATAGTCCAGTAGAAATAGCATCTTGCGTTGCAAAAATTCGGGTAATTCTGATTTTCGGATATTATGTATAGGTTGACCGTCTAAGGAAAAAACGACGTTTTCGACCTTCTAGACCTTGTGCGTTTTTTACTATATCGAAAAAACTAAAAAATTTCGGCACTTTTTTCGATTTTTCTTGTTTAACTCGATTTCAGTGCATTTTACAGAACAAAGTATAATTTCAGTTTTGTAGAAGACAAAATTCTCTACAACATGCACTATTCATGTTTGTAAATTGACCAAATAGGGGGAGAGATACGAAGCCGGGAATATGGGGAACAATTTGCAAAAGTGGAAAAAAAAAAAACAAATGACGTTAGTTTTTCCTTAATAACACATTTTTATTTTTTATTTTTCCGTTTCAGGGACAAAAGTGCCGTAATAAACTTTATAAAGTATGAAATATCCTACAAGTTTCATTCATTAGAACATTAATTATCTCCAACGGACTAACAGCAAAAAACACCGCCTGGCAAGTCACTAATTTAAAAACAATCTTAAATTTTTTATACTGAATAAACGAAGCAATTAATTGATTATAATATATACAATAAGAAGTAATTGGAGAATAGTTGGGGAGGAGGGGGGGGGGGGTGAAGTTTACCGAAAAACCTAGTCGGTAGATATGGGCGCCACCCAGAGTTTGAGCTAAGAATCCCAAGTCGAAAGTAGAGTTAAGGGCTGGGAACAATATATAAAATACTGCAAAGATAAATAAAACATAATTTAGAAATTTTAAAAAAGTAAAATGATTATGCAGGGCCAAAACTAGAGGTGGGACGGCATATGCTTCATTCGGCAGAATGGAAGGCAAAGAGGATGCAAAATGAAGATTTGGTTTGCCATATTTATATTAATTTGTCACACAAATTTTTGTTAGTTAGATTTACCATTACTGTAAACTTTGACTATCGCACATTGAGAATATGATTTCCAACATAAAGAGGACCAACAATTATGCTTATGCATACTAAGACGGAAACCTGTATAAATCGGAATTATTTTCGGTGTTTTTTTTATTCAACTCTAAATTTTAAAATAAAGCAATGGATATTATAAGCTTATAAAATTCTGTAATGCAAACTCACTTTCCGTAGGAGGGGGAGAGAGTGTGTGTGTGTGAGTGTGGAAAGAGGCAAAATCCATGTTTGTCCTAGAATGGAAAAAAAAAAAAAACTTGTTTCGGCCTAAAAATATCGAATAACTGTTAAAAATGAGTTCGGAAAGCCCAAAATGCATGATTCTATACGTTAAAAGTAATAACAGAAGAAACATTGCCATTTAATCAAATAAATGAATATTATTACCGTAATTTCCCCCGTATAAGCCACGGATCAGATAACTGATAACCTTATTTTCTACCAGAATTTTTTTTTTAATAATTGTGACTTATTTCTGCTTAGCATTTATTTGACTTCATTTTTTAAAAACAATTTCTGGTTTGAAACAGACTTAACATAGCCCGGCTTATACGCAGGAAATAACAATAAAAATCACTTTTCTAAGAGGGACATTATGTCGAAAAAGAAAAATAAAGCACTGTTTTCGTCATTTTTTTATTAATAATATTTGTAGTTTACATTTAATTAATAGATATTTTAAATTCTTGTTGAGGATTTCTCTACAACATGCACTATTTATATTTGTAATTTGGCCAAATAGGAGGCCAGATACAGAACCGGGAAAATATGGTAAAATGTGCAAAAATTACAAAAATTCACAAATGACGGTATTTTTTGCTTTATAGCTCACTTTTAGTGCATTTCAGAACCAAAACAGTCATAATAAACTTTTTAGAGCATGAAGTAGACCATAGTTTCATTTATTAGGTAATTATTTTTTGTAATAGACTTTGAAAATCACAGCAACGAGATTTTGTTTAAAAAACAGGAAAGTACTGCCTGGCAATTTAATAATTTTAAAAAAGAGCTTTTCTTTTATAATGAAAACATGAATTAATTAATTATATCATATACAAGATACTAATCAACAAACATATAGTAAGTATAGTCACTTTATATATGTTTCCTTTTTCTATTGTTTGGCCCTGATAGCCCATCTCTTGTACTTAACTCGATTGTTTGTTCAAGGCCGTCAAAGTTCTCAATGTCCAGTATAACATCAGGAGTGTTGCCACATAGTATAATAATATTCATATACTTGATTAATTGTCCATATTTCTTCCGTTATTACTTTTAACGTATAGAGTCATGCATTTTGGGCTTTCCGAAATCATTTTTAACAGTAATTCTTATTTGATATTTCCAGGCCAAAACTAGCTTTTTTTTTAAATTCTGGGGCAAACATGGATTTTGCCCCCCTCCTCCCTCCACATTCCCACACACACTCTCCCCCTCCTACGCAAAGTGAATTTACATACAGAATTTTATAAGTTCATAAAATATATTGCTTTATTTTAAAATTTAAAGTTGAATTCAAAAAACCGAAAATAATTCCGCTTTATACAGGTTTTATTCTTAGCATGCATAAGCATAATTGTTGGTCCTCTTTATGTTGGGAATAATATTCTCAATGTGAGATAGATTTAGCATTAAAGTAAATTTTGACTAAATAACAAAATTTTGTGTGACAAATTAATACAAATACGACAAACCAAATCTTCATTTTGCGCCTTCTTTGCCTTCCATCCTGGCATATGCCCTGAACCCTCTAGTTTCGACCCTGTGTAATCCTTTCCCTTTTAAAATTTCTAAATTATATTTTATTTATCTTTGCAGTATTTTTTTTATATTATTCCCAGCACTTAATTTTACTTTCGACTTGCGATTCTTAACACAAACTCTGGGCGACGCCTATATTTACCGACTAGGTTTTTCGGTTAACTTCACCCCCCCCCCCCCCCCCCGACCCCAAATATTTTCCAATTACTTTTTATTGTACATACTATAATCCATTAATTGCTTCGTTTATACAGTATCAAAAATTAAAGATTGTTTTTAAATTAATGGCTTGCCAGACGGTATTTTCCTGTTTTAACCATAAATTGTGTCGTTCTGATTTTAGAGTCTGTTAGAGATAATTAATGTTCTAATGACAGAAAATTGTAGGATATTTCATACTTTATCAAGTTTATTACGACATTTTTGTCCTTAAAACGGAAAAATAAAAAATAAAAATGGGTTATTAAGGAAAAACTAACGTCATTTGCTTTTTTTTCCCACTTTTTGCAAATTGTACCCCATTTTCCCGGCTCCGTATCTCGCCTCTTATTTCGTCAATTTACAAGCATGAATAGTGCATGTTGTAGAGAATTTTGTCTTCTACAAAATTGTAATTATATTTTTTTCTGTAAAATGCGTTGAAATCGAGTTAAACAAGAAAAATCGAAAAAAGTGCCGAATTTTTTTTTTTTTTTTTTCGATATAGTAAAAAACGCACAAGGTCTAAAAGGTCGAAAACTTGTTTTTTTTTTATTAGAGGGTCGACCTACACATAATATCCGAAAATCAGTGTTACCCGAATTTTTGCATGCCAAGGCCCTTTTTTGAGCTATTTCTACTGGACTATAAAACTCACACTATATATATCATGCAGTTCCCTGCACTATATTCGTAAATAAGGCATAATACTAATTTTCATTTTGTTAATATTTCATCTTGTTAATGGAAAAAAAACAAAACACAGTGAAAATATCAACATGCATTTTATTTTTAACAAGACTAATATAAAACATGTCTTTATATTAGGAGAAGGTGTTACACCTCAGTCCTACTTTGACATTTTAATTTTAATTTAATTTAAATACTTAAATATTGAAATATAAAGCTATTTGCTAATTATTTATCATGTTTTGCTTCCCTCATAATTTTTTTGAACTCTAATTCTAGGCTTATCATAGTTTTTCTTTTAAGAATAATAATAAAAAAAGTAATTTTAGAGCCAAGGTGCGACACCTATGTTGTAACTTCACACTAGACATGTTGTACCGTGGAAATGCATAATTTTTCTATGAATAATAAAAATAAAATTAACGAACCATTTTTATGATGAAGTTATATAAAAAGCTAAAATTATTTTTTTAAACTAATTCTGTACCAGGAAATATATAAAGAATTTTTCTGTCTGTTTAAATAAGACAACGTTTGGCAAAATATAAATGATTTGATCGCAATTGATAAAAAAACATATTCTCCTCAAGTATGAAAACTTTTCATGGACATAAAAATAATCTAATCTTCACCATTGTCACCACTTATGCGTATTTTTTGTACACAAGTAGTTTACCTGTAGAGTTGAGTTTTGAATTTCTTCTATTAATGATACAAGGAGAAACATTTCTGATAAATTTTCATTTGCTATCTTTTTAACAGGATAATATGTAATTGTAATGTACTTTGGACCATTTCAAAGTACAACACTATTACTAGGTTCAAGGTACAAAGCTTGGGGACTTAAAAAATAATGATTTCTTACCATTTTGAAGTTATGCTTAACATGATTTGAAACTCATGTTCATAATGCTCTATAAATACTCTTTTATTTGAATTGAATACTTTGAATTTAAAACAAATAACTGTTGAAAACTCGATGTAATGAAAAGTTATAGCTTTTAAAAATTTACTTTTTGATGATCAAATCTTTTTTTTTTTTAACAATTGTCTGCAACATAATCTGACTGTAGAAAAGAAATCAACTGGTAAGTGACATCTGGTGGTACATCTGAAAACTACATTCATTAGTTTTATACAAATCCAATAGATAGAGAAAAAACTTTATAGGTCCAAGGTACATATGTGTTCAAGGTACAACACTTTCCCCTAATCATAAAGGAAAAATAAAAATCCAGAAATATTTTTTTCAGTGGGAAGGCTAAACCATAAGACATTACTGATTCACGATTATATATATATATATATGTGTGTGTGTGTGTGTGTCAACATTAAGCTTAATTAGTAACTTTAAATAAGTAGCATTTCTTTGTATTACTGTTTATAATGATTTCTTCACTTTTTATTAACCCTACGTTAGGCGCTTGGGTGACATATGTCACACATGACATTTGAAAAGTTTGTATTTTTTAATCCTTTTCTCGGTTTCACTTGCTGTTCTTCAAAATTGTATTGTACTTAAACAGCTGTAGCTTTAAAATATAAGTTTTCATTGTGTATTTTGTTGTTTTGAATTGTTGCTTTATTACTATTTTCTTCTAAAAAGTACAAAAACATCATATTGAAAGTGGATGACATATGTACGCCGCGAGACTAATTGCTTAACAAATATTCGCTCGCCAAACACAGGTTTAATTTCAAATACATTACGATCAAAAGAGAATACTTATATTTAAAATTTCTAAAATGCTTGACAAACTTTTTACTTCATTATGGTACATAAACAGCTAAGATTTATAAAAACAAACATAAAACAAATCCTCATATTATAGCCACACGTCAGATATTATATCTACATGTTAAATATGAATTCGCAATGTTGAATATCTTATAATATAATCTTCAATCTTTACTCGTATTTTAAATATAAATCTTAAAATACGAATCTAAAATCTTGTGTATTTCTTATAAAGAAATCAATAAAACAATTCTTAAAACATATAAAGTAAAAAGCACTTTAAAAATAGTAAACATATGTCCATGAAATAAAATTGCCTGAATAAAAAATCCTCCACAAACCTCTTAAAGGACATCTAGAATGGATTTGGGAATTGTTTTAGTTAAATTTTGAATGGGAATTAATTGCGAATTTATTGGACCCTTGTTTGCAATTATTTCTGTTCTTTAAATGTTTTTTTCCGGCAATTAATTCTTTATTTCCTTTTAAAGAGATTTAAAACAATTTTCAAATAGAAGCTGGACGATAAAAAAAAATAATGGATTAATTTGAAAATATTTGTTCCTTTAGAAAATGTTTTCTTCAATTTAAAATCTGAATTTCGAATCTTCAGTTATGCATGTTTGGATTGCAATTTCTATTATTAAAGGCAATTACTTTAAAAATTTGCTTAAAACGTGTTTTGATATTTTCTAAAATTTATAGTGAAAAAATTATTCCGGTAATAAAGTTGAAAAATTTATCCGTTTATTTATTGTTTGTTTCTTTATTTCATAGAAGTTTCGCCTTTATAGTAAAACGCTAGTCATTTAGCCCTTTCAGGCCCGCATTTTTATTTAGAAGAGGAAAAATCTGAATTTCTGTAATTAAGGGTATTTTTAGCTAATATAATTTTTAAAATAATTTAACATTTTTAATATGTCATTTGGCATCATTGGGATTAAATTGGAATTGTACACGAAATGCTCATGATGCCATTTGGCATCATTGGAATCAAAAGAAAAGAAAATATACATTAAATTTTTAATGTGTATTCAATTTTTAATGTCCATTTCATGTATAATTGTATTTATTAAAGTTCCAGGCTTTTGAAAATAATAGAGATTTGTTTGATGCACTAAGGTGGTGTTTGTGTTGTTCATGGCGACCGATTATCTACACGAGAGACGAGGGAGGGGTTACTCACTGGGTGTCTTTCTAAGGGAACCTAACCCGTATTTACCCAAGGATACACATGATTCGATGAAAACCACAAAAAATTCCGATCAGTTAGGGCGACGAGTGCAATTGGTTCCGAACTAGCACTTTCCGTCTACGAGCTTTGCCAGTGGAATCTCTCAGCCACTTTATACACTCAGTTATCTGCAATTTATTCATTTCAAAATAATTTAAAGTACTCATAAGAACTAAAATTTCATGAGGAGGCAATGAAGAATTTTCTTTAAATGTCGTGTCAAATGATTCAATATTCTTATCTTCTAATTGATCTACATTTTCAACTTCAACTTCTAATACTTATTGCATACAGAAATAGTAACCTGACCGACTGAATCATTTGTATCTAGATCAAGAACATTGTCAATTGAATTGGACAGCCACGGAAAACTCCGAACAGTTAGGAACACGGAAAACTCCGAACGAATTGGGCAACCAGGCAATCAATGTCGCAATACTGCAAGCAATCATCTACATTTGATATATCGCGTGCACTTCCACTATCCTCTTCATCAGATTTTTCAATTTCTGCATCAGAAACATTATCATTCCTTAGTAAATAAACAGCTCGTTCTAATGATACAAACTCCTTTTTTCGCTTTGGCATGATAAATAGTAAAGGGATTTTTTTTTCTTCTCACAAAACTACTAAATCAGATAAGAAATTAAAATAGAGAATTAAGTTTTAATTATCTATCTAGTCCCAGTGATGCCATTTGGAATCATGCATATTTACTATGCATTGTTACTGAAATAAAAATACAATTGTTGAATTATAAATACATAAATACGTACTTCATATGTATTACAACTTATATTTAAAAAAAAAATGTAATTTAAAAAAAGTAAAAGTGTGAATAATCCTTTTTTCACAGTCATGTTTTCACTTCACGTTTTAAAAGGAAATCATGCAATACTTCTCAGTTTATGGAACCTCTGCTACCAGCTATTGAGGAAAAAAAATACTGCTGGAAAGACAGAAAATGTGTCTTTTGAATGACACCAAACAGAATCTTCGAGATTCAGTTTTTAAATATTTAAAAAAGTTCAAGAATGTCGTGATGCCATTTGGCATCAGTGGTCCCGAAATGATTAGAGACTTAAGAAGAGAGTTTTGAAAATGGTATGAATTAAAATTGATGTGCTAAACAAATCTACTAATGATCGTCATGAAATTCATAAAAAAAAAATTTGAAGAATAAAATTAATTTAATACGTCTCGGGATGAGATGCTAAGAAAGTTTCCATTTAAAATTTTTAAAATAACATTTAAAAGTAAATATAAAACAAAACTGGACCTACTGTGATTCGTAGAAATAGTTAAAGAATAATATAGATAAAGAAAATTCTTGTATTTTGGATTAAAAAATCGTTTTTCGCTTCATTGGAATAATGTATTTTCAAAGATAAGCGATTAACATTTACATACAAATTCAGAGACTATTAATTAGCAAAATTAAAAAAGGGGGTTTAACCTTTAAACTAACTAGAGTTTTTAACTGGGGGTAAGGGGAGAAATGAAAAACATTATAAAATATCAACAGCAAAAATCGGATATTTAAAAAAAAAAATTAGATATTTAATAACATGTTTGATATTTTGTTAGGAATTTCATGGAAATCAGATACAAATACCAAAAATATAAAGTTTATTAATGATTTATAATATTACGTAAAGATACACAATTTGAGAAATAGAAGAAATTATTGTAGAGTATGTGGATCATAATATTGGCGCAATGAACATTGTCATCCTCAAATATACTTAAAAACTCCAAGTCTGTTATAAATTTATGTAACTGACTGAAAAAAATTTCGTCAAGCGTAATAATAATTTAAAACAAAAGATTAAATTATTAGCAAAAGCTGAAATGATAATAACAATAAAACATCCGTTAACAGAAACAATAAATATTTTAACGATGTTATATAATGCGCTGAAATTGAATTGACTACAAAACATATATTGTTTGCATCAAGAGCACAGCGCACTTTTATTCATTTTTTGTGGTTTTAAAAATTTAAACATTGTGATCTAAAAATTCTGTAGTGTAAAATGTTGGCAAAAAGGCAACCTTTATTTGCACAGTAGCCGACTCGCGCTAATACACAGGTAATAATAAAGTGAAAATAATTCTGGCTTTTTTTAATAAATCAATCAGAAGATATTGTAGGTAAATTTATTACCTTTATGTTTCCGCTGCAGAAATTCCTCGATTGGATGTATGGGCCAGTAATCCAAGTTGGCTATTACTTGATGAAACTCATATTATACATTTCTCTATAGTGTGATTAGAAACAAATGTGGTGTTATAACATTTTATAAACACATGAAGGAATTCAATCGCAAGCCTATTTTTTTCTTGACTACATTAATATTATATGTGAAGTTTACAGTATTAAATTTAATGTATTAACATATAGGCTACGCTGCATTTTACGGCAGCGATTTAATTTTTTGCATGTTTACAGTTCAAAATCTTACAGTATAATAACATAATAATAAAAAAAGTAGAAATTTGTTTTCCAGTTCTTTATAACAATCACGTGAGTCTCTTGCATCGCGCGTGGGAGGAATAAACAGTTTAATTTATGTTTATTACGTTGCACTTTGGATAAATACAATTTAGATATATCTACAGTTCGATTATTATTCAATGATTTACAGTCTAATTTATTTTGATAAGAATTCGAAAATGTTATTGTCTTTGAAAATTATCGTTTCAATTTCCTATTTTCGTTGTTTACTGCTGATCTGGGGATGGTTATATTTCCATCATAAAATAGTTCATAAAAATACAATATCATTGTTCTTAACTTAGAAAAACTATTTATAATTCAATCTTTTCAAATTTTCAGCAAAATATGCTATTCATAAATCAATCAAATCAATTAGTTCGATACATTTTTAATATGCAGTTTTAGAGTACTAGGATACCGGCTGTCCGAAAATGGAGGAATCATTTTTAAAATTAAAGAATTTGAAAATGATTAAGAATATAGAGTATATATATATATATATATATATATATATACTTACGATTTCAAAATTAGTTTCAAATTTCACCAATAGGTTGCACAGGAAGCTAAAACAAACTAAATGACAATATTGCCGCATTTGATAAATTTCGGAAGATATTTAATAGGCAAAGAGTTAACCTACAAAATCCACAAAGTTAAGCGGAACTGAAACATTTCTTCTGTGAGCCTAGATGTCAACATCTCTTAATTATTCCGCAGTCTAATTCAAGACAAACATGTTTACTACCGGAAATTTTATTAAATAGACGATTTCAAAACGAAATCTAATTTAGAACTTTGCCTTGCATTTATTTGTGTGATCTAATGTATGGTCTCTGAAAAGGGTCTTTTTTATGCTGGGGTTTCCTTTTGGTAGCTTTTTCGACTGTCATGGACATTTTATTAGGATCATATGGAACTTTTTTTTTCTCTTATTGCTATACTAACAATTTTTAATTGTTTTTCTTCTCTACTTTTAAAATTTTTACTTGTGGCAACCAGCCGCGTTTAAACTTTATTTTTTCTGAGGCTCCCAATGCATTGAAACTCGCCAAATTTATAGCCTGGATGTAAAGTTGCAACGCAACTAAGGAATCCAAGAACGCTGCTCACATTGTTCCATTGTTCCATATTGAATGAAGAAACATTTTCTTATAATCCTAAATTTGACATTAAGTAATATTTATGATTATCATTTAATAATAAATATCAGCTGGAAAATTTTTAATTCGGATTAATAGAATAAATGTAATTTTATTTTGACATTAATTTTAATTTATCTTCTAACATGATAATTTTAATTTGATCTGTATGCTCTAAATCTCATTACTGTCAAATATGAGGAAACTTAATTAAATTTATAGCTTAAGTAATCATTTAATTTTTATTTTAACTGAAATTTATTATGAGTTATGATTTTAAGTACTTATTTAAAAATAAACATGTAAGTCAATTTATATTTTAGTATATAGCTTTCAGAATCTTTAATACTCATTAGGATGTTTCTGATGGGTGGGGTTCTAATGATTTGAAGTGCTACTTGGGGCAGATACAGAATTTGATTTAGCAATTAAGGAGGAAAATATACTAATTGAAAAAATTATAAAGCATTTTGTCAATTTTATAACTTAGATTAACTTTATTCGGAACGGATAAAGTTCGGAGGAACGTTAGTATTAATTAAAAATTTATGTTCTGTTGTCCTTAATCACAGCAGCAACAAAAAAAAAATATATATACCAAACTGGAATCTCCGAAAAAGGCCTTTTAAGAAGACAAAATCACTGTATCGTACACAGACAAAGTTTAGAAACCCAGTTTAAACTCTTTTTCGACTAAATGAAACATTTTCTTCATCTTAAAATTCGTGATTGCCGTATTTAATTATAACCTTATCTGGAATTTTTATACAAAATGTCAAAAAAGAATGTATGCTGAAAGCAGTTACATAAAATATATGCAAATTGTGCTAAACACCACATAGAAAATAGGACGCATAGTATATGTACTGTATGAAATTTCCATCTTTGCTTCACAACCAAAAGAAATTGCTTCACAGAACATCCGAATTATCAGATCATTCTGTATAGTGATTTTTTTTATTTCATAATTTTGTATTATTTTAGTTAACATTTTGTTATAATAAACCAATGAATAACGGACATAGCGTAATATACCTAACTATAATATGCGTTTCCTTTATAGCCATTAGAAAAAAAATATTTCCCATAAAATTTCAAAACAAATACGCATTGTTATATATTTTTCTTATGATTTTTATTTAATTTACGTCTAAAAAAATTTAAATAAACAGTTATATACTAATGTTTACTCATAGCAAATACAAACAAAACTAGATAACATCAAACCTAAATAACGTCAATTAGGTACTTAATTCAAAGAAATAATTACATATGTGTAACACACTATATTATGCGTACACTAGGAACTACAATAACAAATTTTAAGAGAAAAAATATCGAAGATCATATATATATTAAATATTAATAAATTATGAATGAGCAAAAATGATAATCATACTAATTTATATAAAAAAAAAAAAAAAATCAAGATTCATAAAAGTGCAAGCACAATGAAAAAAAAATACAAAACATAAATAGTATAAAAATGTTATTCAGAGTAATTTATAAAAGTAATCAGGAATGATAAAAGTACAAGTACAATGATAAAAAATACCAACATAAATGTTGTCCTTCTATCCCCGAGATATATGCGGCAGTATTTCCGATGATAGCTTTATTAAGAGCGGATTATTCATTATATGATATAAAATTGAAAATGCTGTTTCCCAAAGTTACAGTTTTTAACTCTTGAAACCTTTATTATTATTAGTATTTATTAATTTATTTTTAATCGGTGCTTCATCTTCAGATTACATTAGTCAAATTATCTTGTTGCTTTTTCTTTTTTTTATTTTTCTATGAATTAAATTAGAATTTTAGAACTAAATATTGAGGATCCCGCGTTAGGCTGACCAACAGACCGGTATATACGCTCAATAGCATATCGGGGCCTGACATCAAGAAAAGAGTGTCCGACACTCTTGTATCGTAAAGTCACATGTTTAGTTTTTTTTTTTTTCATTATAATTTTTAGATATAGCCTCAAATAACTTAAAAGTATAAATGCGATACATTCATTAAGAGCGGGCTATTAAGTAAATGATATAAAATTGAAAATGCAGTTTCCTGAAGTTGCAAATTTCAAATCTATTTATCAGTCCGGCGGCGTTACAGTTATAAGGGCTGATCGAATTCTTTAAATGTTTTACTCTTGAAATCTTTTGCTTTATTATTTATTTATTTATTTATTTTTAATCGGTGCTGCATTTTCAGCTTAAATTAGTCAAATTATCTTGTTATATTTTCTTTTTCATTCTTTCTTTTTTATACGAATTAAATTAGATTTTAGAACTAAATATTGAGAATAACTCGTTCGGCTGACCACCAAAGCGGCACATATGCTCAATAGCACCTAGGGGACTACAGTCAAGAAAACTGTGTTTGAACTGTGGGCCACGAACCTTAATGTATCGTAAAGTCATATGCTTATTTTTTATTATAAATTTTAGATTTAGCCTCCAATTAATTTAAGAAATATATTTTAAGAATCGCTGTGATATAATTTTCATATTGCTATTAATAGCAAAATCACGTACACCAATTTCTACGCATAACATGTACAGTTATCTTTAGTTTAGATACATTAAAATGCCAGCATTTTGTATGAAAGAAAAATACTTAGGAGAAAGTACAAAATATCCATATTAAAACCTTTGTGTTTTCTATATTCATTAATAAAAGATTAATCCCGGAGTGCATTTAAAATCAAACCATACCGGGAGAACATTCACTAAAAACATGCTATTTAGTAAATGATATAAAGTTGAAAATGCAGTTTCCCGAAGATGAATATTTCATATCTATTTATCAGACCAGAGTCAAGGTTTACAAAATGCCGATCAAATTCTTTAAATGATTTGTTTTTTATTTTTTTTTAAATCTGTGCTTCTTTGTCTTAATTTAGTCAAATTACCTTTTTTTTTTTTTTTTTTTTTTTTTTTTTTTCTCTTTTATTCTTTTTTTTACGAATTAAATTAGAATTTTGTAATTGGAGGTCAAACTTTTTATATACTAAAATTACAAACAGCCGCCATTTTCTGAAATTTTGATTTACGCTTATTATACATTTTATTAACCTTTCATTCCATCGGGAACGATAAAATGAGTAAGAAGTTAGTTTGAGGGAACAAAAAACTGAGGATCCTGCGTTAGGCGGACCACCAGACCAGGACATATGCTCTATAGCATCTCGTGCCCCAGGGTAAAAAAAAAAAAAAAAAAAAAAAAAAAAAAAAAAAAAAAAAACAGAATCTGGCACTGTTGGCCCTAATTCTTAATGGATCTTAAAGCCACAGGGTTTTTCTTTAATTATTAATTTTACATTTAAGCTCTAACTAATTTAATGTATTTTAAGAATCACTGTGATTTTTTTTGTTTAATATTACTAATAGCAAAATCACATAGTACACCAATTACTATGTATGCAGTGCATAGTTATTTAGAGTAGTTTACATAGATTAAAATATCATATTTTTGTATGAATGAAAGCACTTATCCGAAAGTACAAAAATTTCAATGCTAAAGCCTTTGTATTTTCTACAGGGTGATTAAAAAAAGATGGGAAAATTTTTAAGAGGTGATAGTACACACCCAAACAAACATTTTGTATCAAAGAATGCATGGTCGAAAACTAAACGTAAAAAAGTTAGAGGGCGCCAAAAGTTATGTTCTTATACGAGGCAAAAACACACAATGAACGATTAAGTTAAGTTACGAAAACAAATTTAATGGCATTTGATTACAATAAGTGCTCAAAACATTGACCGGCAGTTGTTATGCACGCAGTACAACGGCGAAGAACAGATTGGCGAATTTTCTGAAACACACCATGTACCACCGCACTCGCCAGATCTTTCATGTCTCGATTTTTTTTGTGGTGACAGCTAAAGGCTCTTGTGTATGAGACTCCCATTGAATCCGCATAAGAACTTGTCTCCAAGCTTTCGGCTGCTATAAAGGAAGTTCGCGACATGCCTGGTGTGTTTCAGAAAATTCGCCAATCTGTTCTTCGCCGTTGTACTGCGTGCTTAACCGCTGCCGGTCAATGTTTTGAGCACTTATTGTAATCAAATGCCATTGAATTTGTTTTCGTAACTTAACTTAATCGTTCATTGTGTGTTTTTGCCTCGTATAAGAACATAACTTCTGGCGCCCTCTAACTTTTTTACGTTTAGTTTTCGACCATGCATTCTTTGATACAAAATGTTTGTTTGGGTGCGTACTACCACCTCTTAAAATTTTTCCCATCTTTTTTGAATCACCCTGTATATGCATGAAATGCTTTTCAATGTAGGGACAACCATGTCGAAATAAATGAGTGAAAATGCACACTTCACATATCACCAACCAGAACAATTAAATAGTTTGCAGTCGTAAATCGTGGTCAATGTGGAAAGCTAGATCATTAATCCTTGGGGGTTTTCCGGTAGATATAAAAGAAGCCGTATTCTTTATCAAATAGTTTATTAAATGTCGTATAGAGTATCACAATTCCACCAGTTATCCAGTTTTACCCATAATTGGGTCGTGTTACGTCTTAAAAATAGACTTAAAGATATTAAACGATTAGAGACAACATTGTGAATATAAGAAAAGCAGCTCTCCCAGTGACATATATTTTGCAGACAAGACAAACACGTACAAATCTTCTCTCCCAAGTCAGATCCATCTGTATAAATATCAAAAGGACAAATTGATTTGTTCTACGCTGGCGCCAACTAAGCGTAATTTAGGGAGGGACGCTATGAGAGGGCGCGCCAAGCGGTAGGACGAAAATCAGGAAATAGATGGGGAAGGAGATGACGTAGAGACAGAACTCTTTACTTAAATGGGAAACTTTAAAAGGGGAATAAACTAGACATGCCAAATACTCGCAATGAATCATGGGATATTGAATAATATTTTAATAAACAATAAAAATGGTATTAATAAACATTTGAAAGAAATAATAATTTAATGTCTCAAAATATGAAATAATAAAATAAATTAGTGATCTTTTACAAAGCAGTGTAGCTTTTAACAGATTAAGGTTTTTAGAATAAAATAAAAGGTGCACTGAATTAAAGACATTGGATTAAAATATAAAGGACAGTTAAGATATTATTAAAAGACAGGGGGGAAATGTAGATATAAGAATTCGGGATAAATTAACTAATGTAAAAGGGAAAATTTTTTTGTTATTACATGCATTGTTAATAATAATAATAATATAATCCCGAAATTCCCTTAAAGTCTAACTTTATCCGGAGAGCTTCACTTAAAGCATATTATAGTACACATTCAGAATATATATATATATATATATATATATTGTTAGTTCTACCTGAAATAAAAAACAATGTGTTTTCAAAATAATATCTATTTCGCGCTCAAAAAAACTCAATAACGAAGTAAATACAGCCTGTTTAATTCTAAAATTACGATAACTTAATAAAAAAATGCTTATTATTTCGTATTAAATTATTTTTATATTCTGCTTCATGAATTTCGGAAATTAATAATTAACTGTTATCTTGGGGCATTTTATTGATTAAACAAAATAACTAACAAAAAAGTGAATAGAAATTTTCACATACACTTCTGACAATTATTCATTTTGACAGAGCCCGAATGTTTAATTAAGCATTTCTTAAGGATTTTTTTAATGAACCTAAGTAATCGATAAAACCCTTTTTAAAGACGGAAGTGCATTTCTTTTATGATTACATACTTATATTACTTTCAAGATAAATATTACACATCAGAAATTAAATTAATAATAAAAAGCAAAATATTTCTTGCCCTTTATTCTTTTGAGCCTGTTTTATATTTAAAGTAATTTGTAGTTTCTAGTAAATGCATTTTACCTTTTACGAAAAAAAAAAAAAAAATGTTCTGGCTGACAGAAACTGATATTGAATGTGTTCGTTTTCTACGAGTTTAAAAAAGAGATAAAATGTTATTAATTTTGTTATATATTGCAAATTTATGCTGAAAAAATAAATTTTATTTGGAACATTAAGAATGATTTAGAAAAAAATATCCAAACACAGTTTTATTCCATTTTTGTGAAGACTGAAACTCGCAGTTTAACGCATGCATATATATTTTTTAAACATATTTTTGAGTCATCCGTGAGTTTATGTATTTATTTTTTGTTTAAAGAAAAAATACTCCATTTTTCATATGAAGTTATTTTTTATTCTGCTTCATGTATTTTGAAAATAAATATTTAACGCATAGTCTTTGGAAAATTATTGATTCATAACAGATAAAATTGTGAGTACATTAATAAACACTCTCATATACTTTTGACTATTTATTTTGACTGAGATCGAATGTTTAATTAAGCATTTCATAAGGATATCGCTGACGATTATAAGGAATAGATAAAACCATTTTTAAAGCAGATGGTCTTTGTATTTTATGGCTACATATTTATGTTTCTTTCAAGATAAATATTACATCTCAGAAACGAAAATATTCAGAAAATATCAAGTTTGAAAAGAATAATGTTTGTTCGTGTTCGACGCTGTTCAGGAAAACTGAAAATAAAGATACTGTATCTTATTTCACGAATTAAAGGTCTTCTCAAAAATATTTATTGGAGAAACCTTCTGACACATTTACAGAGTACTTTGTTGGCAGTAAATTATTTTAATAAATTACGTTGCATTCATGTAATTAATTTTGATTCAGAGTTTTATATTTTTCTGGTTAAAAAAAAAAAAAAAAAAAAATCGTTTTTATGGAAAATTTAATATTGAATCGCTTCAACTTCTTAAAGATTTTAAATGGAATGAATGTTACTAAATTTTATTACAGGAAAATTTATGCTAGAATATAAAGTTTGATTTTAAACCATTCAAAATAATTAAAAGAACTTCTAATTAGAGTTTAGTTCGAAATGTTTATGAAGTACAAAAATCACAGTTTAACACAAAACTGAGTTTTACTTTGTAAAATATTTTTGGATAATCATCTGATGATGTACATAATTACTTTTATAATTAAAGAACACGATTTTGTGAAGTAAAATATAATGTATATTTTAGAAAATACAAATTTATTTAAACATAGCTTCATGCAACTCATGTACGTAAAAAATTGCTTAGATTATAATATATGTACTATTTATTTAAAATAAAATTAAAATGTTAACAATTCAGTATTTTTATTTTATAGTGTTTGTGATTACTAAAATTTATTAAACATATACTTCTTGCATGCACTTTACATTTTCAATTTAATTTAGACACTTTTTTCGGAAAACAAAATAAAGATAGTTCATCTGTTTTCACGAATTACTGGTGTTTTAAAAAGTAATCTCTATGCATTTCATGCTTTATTTAACAAATTATGGAATAAAATATTGTTTAAAGTACTTGGAGATTAATGGTGAAGTGTTTTTTCTTTAACTAAGCTTGCGAAATACATATATTGTAAATATATTTTTAAAAAATCTGCAAGATGTTTAAAAAAAAGTATCAAATCGTGTAATATGATCAGCATGTAGTGCGCTTGAAAATTATTAGTATTTGGAAATAATTATATGTTTCAATATAATCAATTATCACAAAGGAAATCAATTCAATAAAATTTCATTCAATTCATTCAAAATTCATTCAAACTCATTTAATAAAAAATAAAGTGTATTTCAATACAGACATTTATTCACAACTATAACTGTAATGGATATATTTTTGCGAAATTTTCAACAGAGTAAATTTCTTTTGTGTAAAACGAGATTATATTACGTCAATTGTCAGAAAAGCAATGTGATTCTGTCAGTGACACTATATGCATTGTTTTCCAGATTGCGAAATATAGTTATTGTGACTTTTGAGCGGAAGTTGTTCTAATTTCCATTATATCTTGTGATATCATCATGCGTAACAGGAAAAAAGTAACTCCAAAGAAAATATGGTTATAGCATTATTGATAATGTTACTTATAATATGTGATTTCTCCTCATAGCCCAATGGTAGGTGAGGAAAAAAAGACTGAATTCGGAATTAATTAGGGAAAAGCTGAAAATGTTTTAATCCATTTAGTTTAGGTCTAGAATAAATGCACTAAGTTTTCCACTTTTTAGTAAGTGAGCGTTAGAAAATAAGTATAGATTTATAGTCGAAAAACAGTTTTTTTTTTTAATTACCATAACAATATCTCAAAAAAATGTTACTCTACCAAAATCATTGTTAATACAAATGTTGTAGAGCATAGAATTCTGAATGAAATGAGTACCCGCGCTTAACCTCTCCGAGGGCGGTTTCCTTAAAAAAGGATACCTAATTTTAATTCCAAAACTGACAAACGGCAACAAGAATATTTAATTAAAATTTTCCTTTTATAATTTAGGTGAAAATAAGCAATTTGATATTTTCTAATAACTTCGTTTATAAATTCTGGTGTCAGTCCATTATTTCATCCGTTTATAAACAGAATTACTCCGCGCCGGAAAGGATTAATATTTTTGTTGAATACTAAGCTCACAATTCTTCTTCAAAGTTTAGCCTAAATCGTTGATCAAGAGCTTGAAACCAGAACAGACCACCCTGCATATATTTTTTATATTTATTATTATTATTATTGGGGCATTTATGATGTTTTTGTATTTATGTTAGGTCTTTATTTTGGATATTTTGAGAATTATGGTTTAATCTCTTGATTACGCTCCAATGGTAGGGAAATGAAAAAAAAAACGCCGAATTCGGAATTAATTAGAGGAAAGCTAGAAGTTGTTTTAATCTCTTCGACATAGGTCAGAAATGAACATACTAACAAGGAAGTTCTCCATACGGGCATATTCAGAAAAATCTGAAAAAATTACATAGTGTTCTTCTCATGTGGCTATATATGTTTATAAATTTTTTTTGGTGGAACCTCGATAAAACGCTCGTAAAAAAATAATGAAAATTTCGTTTATTTGGCGATTTATCATCGGTTGGCGATGAAATGAAATTTCGAAAAATACTTTATGTCGAATACTCTTTAAGATAAAAACGTTTCATATTGAACTTGTTTAAATAAATTTAATGTAAATAACTTTAGTTTTGTCAGTTTTAATTTGATTTAACTATAGTTTTGTCATCTATTATATATATAAAATCCAAACGGAAATTTCGTTCCGAACGCCGAGATTTCGAGTTCTACCGCATGGATTTTTACGGAACTTATACCGTTAGATAGGTATCGTTCCAGGGAAGGTTTTAAGCTATAACACATCATTCTACCTAGATCAGTTATAGAATTATTACGGAAAATTCTATTATTTTGGACTTTGTTACTTCATATTTCCTTAAATACCTGGGCTCCTGTTGGTCGTAGAGCTTAGATCTCGCGCCAAAAGTAGCTCCGAAGTAACCAAGCAAACTTTTCCCCGCGATTATTTTGCCGTCTTCCAATTTCCTCTAACTCTATTAGGGGCCCGCGTAGAGCCCCTTTAAAATATTTTTCGTAGTAATTTCAGCAATTATCTTAAATTATTGGTTAAGACCGCCACCCTCCCGATTCATGTATCTACGGAAAGGTTGCATGAAGGAGTTTCGTTCAGATACGCTTTCGTTAAGAATAGAGTGCGCTCCCTGGTGGTGGAATGTGGAACTAACATAACGCGATATTGTTAAAATTAGGAAATCTAACAATGCGATCTGTTTTAAACTTTGAGATAGTTCATAACACATAATCTATTATCTATTCTATTATATATATATATAAAATCTATTATCTATTCTATTATCTATTATATATATATAAAATCCAAACGGAAATTTCGTTCCGAACGCCTAGATTTCGAGTTCTACTGCATGGATTTTTATGGAACCTATACCGTAAGATAGGTATTGTTTCAGGGAAGGTTTTAATCTATAACACATTATTCTACCTATATTAGTTTTAGAATTATGACGGAAAATTCTGTTATTTTGGGCGATAAGGTTACCATTTTATTTCTTGGCGAAATTCATCGTTGATAAAAAAAAAAATTTAAACGGCTATTAAATCTCGAAAAATAAAAGAAAAACTGTTACTAATTTTATTTAAGTGAAAAAAAAAAGAAAAAAAGAAGAAGAAAATCCGTTTTAATGAGTGATAATATTAAAAAACGGAAACATTTAATCAAACCCTGAAAGAAATATTTGTAATGCTTAAAAATTAATTTAATAAGAAATATTACACTTGATACGAAATATTTGGCTCTTTATCGCTTGCGTTAGATATGGAAACGAATCTGAAAATTTGATTAGATGAAATTTTAACGGCATTTTCTTTCTGTTCTGTTCTTTTCTTTTATTTTTATATCTAATTGTCCCATCACGTGACTTATAGAAGAAACAAGCAGGTGTAATTGTGAGTCACATGTGTAATTACTATTTGTTTCTTTACAATTTTTTATTTTTCTTTTGTCGCCAAACAATGTGATTTTAAGCCAAAAATGCATAAGCGTGACATTAGCATGAGGATGTTCTCACAAATGGTGTTTTTTTTAGATGAAAGAGATCATTTTTTGAGTACATTTTCATATTCAATTGTAACTTATATAGATATCAGTTAATATTTTAAAAATGGAATCGAATACTTAAATTTCAGTGTGAATTTCTGCCACACATACATATTGTAAAATAATTTCATACTTTTTAAAATGTTTTTCGCCGTAATTCCGAAAGCATGTGATATTTATAAATTCGAACTCAGATCAACGAATATTACCCATTTTATTTAAGCAAATATTATCTATTGTTTATTTCATTTTTTCTCAAGTCATATCGCCAATTTCATTTATAGGAAAATTCACAGATTCGAAATCTAGGAAATAAAGATAATTTTTAAGGAAATTTATGTTTTAATACGTTATACTATGGAAAAATTCAACATTTTGAAAAAAAAAATTACAAGTCTTTTGTAATTCGTCATTTCTTCTTCGTCTTTCTTCGTACTTTCTCCTCTGTTATGTAATATTTCAAATGATATTGGACTAATTTTCGATCATCGATTCACCGCAAAATCGCATATCTAATATAGTATATAAAATAAAGTCTGGATTAGGGGACTAATTAACGCACAGCGCAAACTACTGAACCTAAAATCTTGAAAATCGTGGTAAAAATACTTCTTATGACATAAACTTCTGCTAAGAAAGGATTTTCTAAAGTGTCACCCCTAATGGTTTTTGCACGGGGAGGGGGAAAAAATCGAATATCAAAATTATGCGTCAAATGATAGCATATTTTAATGTAGTTTTGTATGCTGAATCGAATGCTACCAAATAAATTTTTATAAGTCCAACAGTTCATGACAATATTTCATATTTTTCTAATTTGGCGGTGTCTTTGGCATTTAAACCTCAAAATATCTATCATTACATCCGTTACTCTAGCAACGGAAAAAATTCAAATCAACCCTCTATATAATCAAAACGGCTCTATGAGTTTGAAATAAAAATGCAAGCATCTTAATTTTTAAAAAAAATAGTGATTTTATGTAAAATAAAAGGGAAAAAATTACTGAGAATTTAGCGTTATAAAACAAAAATGGAAAAAGTACTACTTAGATATTCCGTCGACCAAAAATCTGTCGTCAAACTATAAGATTAAATGCCAATAATGGTTGATCGTAAATATCAAATTCACTTGAATTTAAACAAACTACACGTGTTTACGTCATCAAGTGATTTTAATTTCGACGTTTTATTTGTATTTTTATTAATGTTTTACTAATTTATTTGTTATTTCGTTATTTAAAATAAAGATTATGTCAATTTATATAATTTGGCGAATGGTTTGGCGATTTATATAATTTGGCAAAATTTGTCGACGGGATAACAAGTAGTACCAATGAAAATATTTAAGTATGAAAGCAATGTTTGTAACGACTTAAAAATTATTTTCATATATATAAACTCGGTTTATGACGTCAGATGCCATCATCCGAAGAATCTACAAGAGTCTTTTTCCATTTTTTCCGGTCATAGGTTCCTCAATGAAAGAAATTGGAATTGGAATAATATTGTGCGATTTATAAATTGCTCCTCGATAAGAAGAAAAAATGGGTACATTTATAACAACCGTGCGCACATCTCGCTGATAGCATTTTAAAAATTCCCAGTAGCAGTAGTTGCATTTTGCGTATGTAAATTAAAAATATTTTTTGCTTTTAATTATGGCATTATTTCCTGTTATTGTTTATCTTTTCAGTTTTTTAAATGAAATTAGTATAAGGCATGCATTTTAAATTAAATGAGTGAAAGGTTTGTGTTTTAAATGAAAATAATAAAATAAGAATATGCTATGAAAACAATCTTTATTGATTTATTACCTGCGCCCGGCTGACATAAAAGTATCACAAAAGCCACATATTCACTTTTCTTTGAGTAGTTGCTCATGAGAATTCAAGCTAACCTTCCGTAATCGGATACTTCACATATTGGTGTATTAGCTTTAATGTTGAAAGCATCGTTTTTGTTCGAAACGAAAACTTTACTATGAATTCTATTACACAAAATCGCATCATCATCATCTACTATATATTTACAACGGAAATTTGTATTTCATTCCGATTGTTTATAATACTTTCGTAGGATATACCACAATTAGTTAGGTAATAATTTTGGAAAGGTTTTAGTGTATACATATTGTTCAAGGGTATGTAGTTATAGAGCAACAGTAAAAGTTCAAAAATTAAGTGAACCTGATTATGAAAGTTTAGCCTTTTTAAAAAAATCTACAGAACATATTTTGTTACAAGTGGCCCTGTTGCATGACTTTTAGGAATGGTGTTAGTATATACGATTTCATTATATGTTGATTAGTTACAGAGGTATTAATTCCTGTTGTCATAACGGTCTCATTACCCGACCATAAGTGCGCTGTTTATAATCAACTAAAACAATTACTTCTTAATTGCTAAATTTTGTCCAACGCTTAAGATAACATTATATCGCAATGGCGTTCGCATCGTTTTCAGTAATGTGCAAGGTCAAGCTGAAGATCCATATTGTTTAAAATACAAGTTCAAATTCACCATTTAGTTTAATCCAAGGTTCATTTGGAAATATTGACCAGCGCAGCGGGCATAGCCTGCTAGTATATATATATATTTATAATGAAAGTTAAATATCAAATTTTATGAATTAAAACAAAATTAAAATAAATTAAAGTTGTTTCAATATCTCAAAATTAAGTCCAATTGAGCACTGTCGATTCAATTTTGTTGCTATGGAAACGACGAATTCTTTGATATAGAAATGAATAACTGGTAAATGAATCTGTCTTTATTTTGGAATACGCTTAAATATATGAAAGTATTTTTTATATATGAAATTATTTTTAAATTAATAAATTAAAAAACAAGCAACATAAATGTGTAATACGAAAAAATGTATTTATTAAACTCTCTCATTGTTTAAGTTTAAATTCATAAATTACTATTTACACGCATTCTAAAACTCAATTAACAAGCAATTTCCAGGTGCATTAAAATCGTTTGCTTTTGGCGAGGAAAAGTACTGCTCCCCAAATCACGTGACGCTTTCGTCTTTTCGCGCCAAATACTCGAAAGTACTTTTTTTACTACTTTTTTTAGTACTTTTTAGTACTTTTTTTACTTTTTTTAAAAGTACTACTTATTTTTTTACAGACTTTCTAATGTACTTCCGCCGCTAAATTTCACTGATCCTTTATTACATACATAAGTAGTTTAATTGATATTTTTTTTTCAAAGTATTCTGAGTATGCCCAGTAAGGAGACCTTCCTTGTAAGTTACACCTTCCTGCTAAGCAAGCTTTTGCTGTTACGAACACATTAATAAGGTGCATGTTTCATGATTTTTAGCATATTTCAAAAATGATTCGTAAATGATGGGAAATAATGTTTATTATTTCCGATATCATATTTGAAATATGGGTAGTATTTAATATGAGGTATATAGAGTGAATAGCAGTGGGTATGTATTAAAATAAATCAGGTTGAAAATAAAGTGCAAGGACTGGAGGGAAGGGAGGGGAGCGAACAAATGAGCGTGCAGGAGCCTTGTCGCTGGAGGAGTTCAATCAATAACAATAATTTAAACTTCGAAAAGATGGTTTTAATAAAAATGGTTTTCGAATAGTATACGAGCATCTTAAGTTAAATTTATAAAAGTTTAAAACCTTCGGAATCTTGAAAAAAGTATTATAATCTTTTAATTAAAAAAAATCTTTCTTTTAAAACTATGGTTTGAAGTTGGCGATTCAGTATTGAAATGACATGTAAAACAGCTGTCATTCCTATATCTTATCTCGATAGCTACTGAAGTGATTTTAATTTAATTTTCGACGAAATACAAGATTTATTTTCATCGGAATCGCGTAATCATTGTTTGATGACATCCCTACTAACTCAGCCTACCAAGAGACGGAAATTGACATCATGATAGAGGAGGTAATTTCAGAAGATGATTTATTGTAGGTAGAAGATGAAATGGTGCAAGTTCAGAAAAATGACAATGAACAAAGGGATTTTAATAACACAACTTCAACATCTAAAAACATTAAATTGATTAAAAAGATTTTTAATGCAAACAATTTGCTTCAGATATTATGTTAAATAGTAAAGGCTTAGCTTGAATGTTGTTGATTTCAGTCACTCTCAAACATTGGTGAAGCTTTCGCGTAATGTTTTCCTGTTAAAGTATAATCCTCAAAATATACAAAATAAAGCCTTAAAATAATTACAAAACATCGTGAAGGCCTCAGAAACTTACAGAAATATATTTATATAAATTTAGACACAAGGCGGATTGATAAATTGGTCTCTCCTGACTTCAAGCTCTTGATTAGCGATTAAGGGAAAAAAATGAAATGAGGCCTTAATGCTGAACAAAAATATTAATGTGGATACTCATTTTATTCGAAATTTTAAGCTCTACAACATTTTGTATTGTTAATATTTTGATACAGGTAGTTGTTTTGAGATATTGTTAAGGTAACTTGGTCTCTCCTGACTCCAAGCTCTTGAGTATCTATAAAGACAAAATTTTGAAATGGGATTGCGACCTTAATGTTGAGCAAAAATATTAATGTTGCTGCTTATTTTATTCAGAATTTTAAGATCTACAATATTTGCACTGGCAATGGTTTTGATAAAGTTATCTGTTTTGAGATATTGTTAAGGTAATTATCAAAAAAAGCGTTTTTCGGCTATAAATATGTACATATATTCTAACGTTCACCTAGTACGAGAAGAAAAACTTAGTACGTTCATTCTCGACCTAAACTGAAGGGATTAAAATAATTTCAAGTTTTCGCCTAATTAATTCTGAGGTCAACCCCCTGACCGCGACGCTAAAACTTCAAAGTCAAAAAGCGCTTCTATGATTAGATTTGGAGGTTTTGTTTAAAGATAAAGGGGGGGGGGGACAGGGGCTCACACCCTTATTTTAGATAATGGGTTTTTCAATCCAATTTGCTTTAAATTTGGTATACCAATTTATTCTGATAAGGTTTTTCCCTGATTAGATTTGCAGGTTCATTGGTTAAGTATAAAGGGGGAAAATGGGGGTAATATCCCCCTTAATTTATTTTTCAAGATGCATTATTCTTTGAAATAAGAGTATAATAAACAATTAGTTTGAATAGCCTGTGAGCTCAATGTCATCAGTTTAACTGGGCACTTTCCTTTTTATTTATATTGTATTCATCTTAAATATGCATAAAGCGTACGCAATATATAAAAAATAAATATATTTTTAAAAATAACTAAATACCCTGTGCATTTGGATGCACAATATATATTTTTTTTAATTTCTTTTTCCCTTAGATTAATCAATGAAAAAAAAACTAACTGTTTACAAAAATAAAAGCATTCTGATTGTAATAATTGCCGTTTGACTAGAAAAAGAAATATGAAAAGAAATTTCCTATCTAGAGAAAGTATTGTTTGCGGGCAATCATGTCTATCCGTAAACTTACGCAACGTTTGTGCAGAAGAATCAAACTGTTCTATTTATGAAACCATACAGTTTATTTCTGTTCTGATATTCGTTTAAGTATACCCATAAATATTCGTGCATTAATTTTAGATAAATGTTGCAGCTAGCTAATTTTCTTAGATGGATATTCAAAATCGCAAAATTCGGTTTAATATGATCGATTTTTTTTTCTTGATGATTTATGAAAGTAAATGCTCAATTTCAACTGATGCAAAAGTAATTTTCATTTATGATGCTTCTTCGTACAGATAACAACTTCTATACTTGAAAAAAAAAACTATATGTTTTAACAGTTGTTCATACATAAAAAGCCTTTTTTTTTTTCAAAGTAAAATTTTCGCACATTTAAAATTTCCGATAACTTTTATGCGCATTTTTAAAGATTAGATTATTTTGAAATTTATACTGTATATACTCTTATACAACAATAAATACATATTAACATAAAAAGATTCACTTTAGGGGTATTTTAGAGTTGGAATTTATATGCTACATTTTATATCGACTGAATTTATGTGACGAATATAGCTACATTTTTAGAAAAAATAAAACATAATTATAAATGTATTTTTGTTCTTCTTATACATTCAATGAATTTTTACAATTCATTTCAATTTCCATTGTAATTTAACCCCTTGTATCACGGCATTGTATATTAGAAAAATATTCAAAATACATTGTTACTTATACAGTGGGATTTATAAGTTGATTTTATCTATTTTCCCAACAGATCTGATAATATAATTTTATCATATAACTCCCAATTGATTAAATTAATTTTACATGTCAAACTTTTATTTAGAATTTGAGAAGTTTTGCATAATTAGTCAATTTTACAACATTAAGAGGAACGTGGACCTTCAGTTTGGCAAAAATGGATTAAAAAATCGTTTTATTCTTTTTTCGCTTATTAATATATTTCAATCTTAAGTGCATCATTTACAAAATCTGCAAGCAATTGCAACGATCCTAATCGAATAGCTCATTTCAAAAATCGAATAGCTTAAACAAACAAAAAAAAAAAAAAAAAATGCCCATTTTCACCCCCACCCCATTTTGGCCAGAAAATCAGAGTTCTAACTTTTTACGGCTGCTCTTTCATCTTCACCCAACGCTTCATTTATAATGGCTGTTTCATAATAATGGAAGCCATCAGTACATCAGAAGAAAGTGATCCATTCCAAAGGTATAAGTTCGATTGAAATAAAAAAATATTTAATACTTTGGGCAGAAAGAAGAGGCTACACCTGCAATTTTAATGACACTAATAGAATCACATAGCTGCCTATTTGTACGGTTTGTTACCTCTAAAATTTAATAACAATTTTTGCCACATTTAATCGTTGACAATTGTTAGATTTCGGCAAATTTTACTGGCAAGTTTTAGTGGTAAGGAAAAATCTTAGAAATTTGTAGCCATGCAGTAGCGTAAAACTGCAGCAAAAACAAAACAAAACAGCAGCAAAATTGACATTCAACAAACAAAAAGCTATCAAGGACTTTTTCAAACAACCAATATAATTCCTCGTTTTTCGTAAATTAAAGGAAATGTACATCAAAGAAATGTTAAAAATACCATAAAAGTTAATGAATTAAGTCGAAATTTATGTTTCATCTCATTAATCGGCGACGATTTGAGTAAATCCGGGTTATCAGGTTTTTTTTTTTTGCTTATTCGAGGTGAGGTTGGTCCATATTAACACGGATAATCAGGACTCTACTCCATAAAGTATTATTGTCTGAAATATACTGTATTTCAAAACTCAGTATATATGCAAGCAATAGTGTACATACAAGGAAAATCTGGTAGTTATATAACTTTTTTTTGCAGTGAAATCTGAAGAAAAAGTGTATATAGTGGATTTTCTTTTTCTTAATATATTAGTATAATTTTAATAATGTTTATTGCAATATAATAAATCGACCATTTAGAAAATCATCAACTTCTTTAAGCCAGATTAAATGCGCATAATAAGAATAATTAATTAACATATTTTAATTAATAGCTTAATTACTTACACACTTTTTAATAAAATTTATTAATTTACATAGAAAATGTATGGATTATTATGTGTGCAATATTTATTTAAAAATTTAAAAGCCCTTTAAAACAGCTGGAGATGTCCAAAAATAGTTTTTTAAAACGTTAAGTTAGCATACAATTCAATTTTGTATTTGGTAATGGACAATATTTATTAAAAGTGTGTAATTTTCTGCTAATTGCACATATGATAAAAGTACCTGTTAGTCAATGCACTTTTTTTTTTTTTTTTTTTTTTTTTTTTTTTTTTTTTTACATGATTAAAATGATGTATACAAACACATGGGTAAATATTTTTCAAATCGGAATTATTTCCAAAGGGATATGAATAGTATCTCATAAATAAATATTGTCAAATTTAATGCAAAATAATTGCGTATTCAACGTTTTGAAATATTCTGATTTTTGTCGTATTAAAATATTTAACTATTTTTGAAATTCAACTTAATAACAAATTTTATTTGGTACTTTTCGGTTAGCCGGGCACCAGTGTTATATATAAATGTTTATGTATATGTATATATACATATACATGTACATATATATATATATATACGTGTAAATATACAATATATGTATATAAATATATGTATATAAATATATATATGTATATATATATATGTATATATAAATATAAATATATGTATATCAGGAATACATATATGTATGTATATATACATGTATATGTAACACTGGCCTTTTTTAACACTGGCCAAGTACCTTTTTTTTTATATTTCAATTTCAAATTTTGAGAGGAAGTATTTTAGCTTGTTATTCACAACCCTGTCAAAATTCAAACGAATTCATTAAAAGTTTAGTTTTGAAAGTTCATTGTCGCTTTAAGTATTTTAAAATATTTTTCACAATGTTGTAATTTGATTCACCGGAAAAAAACTTCGAATACAAAAAAATAAAGGAAGAATTAGAGAATTTAAAATTTCAGATGGTCTTTATTGTAAATATGCTTAAAATGTGAGAAATAAAAAATAGCTAACTGAAAAAAAAGAAAGAAAAGATTTACATATCTAATGCATGAGCATATGAAAATATAAATTGTCAATTTCTTATTCTTTAAAATAATCACTAAAAAAGTAATTGATTATAAATCAAATGTTTTTGTATAGAATATTTATGGTAAAACATATAAAACCAACTGATTAAATAATAATTTTTTAATTCGTTCCTAAAAAGCGTGAAAGCAATTTCCTATCCAGCTGGACTGTTATTTCCGAACAATCGTCCAAACCGACAAACTTAAGCAAACATTTCTTCAACAAAATTAGCCTCGTCTATTTATAAACGACGCAGTTTATTTCCATTCTCAAGTTCATTCAAGTATGGTCAGGAATATCAAATTTCTTGCTATTTTCGATTAATTGTGTATTTAGCTCTGATTTATTAAATACATTTTCTAATATGCTGTTCTATTTTAGGTGTTTTTTTTTCTAGAAAAAACTTTGTATGTATAATATTAATAAACAATTTTAAATGTGTGTCCATAAAAAAAGGGTTTCCATAAAAAGAATGTCCCAGTTCAATTGTATACTATAACAGTTTAATTTAGACTATTTACAACAAATCACATATCAAATTGAAGGTAAATTATTCTAGTGTATTACCATTATTACAGTGGTAGGGGAGGTAGGGGAGGGTTGATACATTGACAATTTTCGTCAACTAATGGCATTAACAGCCATTGTAACATATGTAAAGTCTTCTTTTATTGGCAGAAGTCATCATTAGCTGGACATAGCAGTGAAGAACTGACAACGTTTTTTTTCTTTCAATTTTGAAGACTTTTGGAATGCCAATGTAATTTTTTTTAAATACTGATTTTCTTTCGTAACTCTTATTATTGTGAAGATAATATCTTGTTTTTTTTTTTTTTTTTTTTTTTTTTTTTTTTTTTTTTTTTTTGTAAAGCACATTGTTAAAGTGAGTTTTACCAGAAATCAGATTGGCATTTTGCAACTGCATTTATACAAAGTGACTGAAAATCCAATAAGGCATGATAGGGAGAAATGATACATTAGAGCAGGGGAGAAATGATACACTTGTATATTTGAAATTTAATAGTTTTTAGGTGCGTTCGTAATTATATAAATACGTAGCACCTATAGTCGTCGTTCAGTCCGTCCGTCCGTCTGTCCGTCCGTCCGTCTGTCCGCATGTAACAGAGCAAAAACTACCCAACCGAATGGTCTGAAATTTCCAATATATGATTGTTGCAAAATTTTTTCGAGCCATTTCAAATTTTATGAAAATCGGATGTATAGTTTAATTACAGGGACAGTCAAAAGTTTTTCTTTACATTACGGCCAATGGGAAAAATTATTGAAAGTGCATTTTAATGATATTAGAGCCTTCCGAATGATCTGAAATTTTAAAGATATAACTGTTGCAAAATTTTGTCGAGCCATTTCAAATTTTAGGAAAATCGGATGTATAGTTTAATTACAGGGACAGTCAAAAGTTTTTCTTTACATTACGGCCAATGGGAAAAATTATTGCAAGTGCATTTTAATGATATTAGAGCCTTCCGAATGATCTGAAATGTTAAAGATATAACTGTTGCAAAATTTTGTCGAGCCATTTCAAATTTTAGGAAAATCGGATGCATAGTTTAATTACAGGGACAGTCAAAAGTTTTTCTTTACATTACGGCCAATGGGAAAAATTATTGCAAGTGCATTTTAATGATATTACAGCCTTCCGAATGGTCTGAAATTTTAAAGATATAATTGTTGCAAAGTTTTGTTGAGCTATTTCAAATTTTAGGAAAATCGGATGTATAGTTTAATTACAGGGACAGTCGAAAGTGTTCCGTTACATTACGGGGAATGGAAAAAATTATTGCAAGTGCATTTTAATGATATTACAGCCTTCCGAATGGTATGAAATTTTAAAGATATAATTGTTGCAAAGTTTTGTTGAGCTATTTCAAATTTTAGGAAAATCGGATGTATAGTTTAATTACAGGGACAGTCAAAAGTGTTCCGTTACATTACGGGGAATGGGAAAAAATTATTGGAAGTGCATTTTAATGATGTATCAGACTATGCGCTTTATGAAGTGCAAAAAAGTATACATTCAGTACAATATGGGGTGCAAAAAATAATCATAAAACTAGTTATAGTACGAACGCACCTCATTTGCCACGTTTGACGAGCAATTTCCAACTTGTTTTTAAGTTTTAAACTAATATAGGTCCTATAATATTCATTATTGTTTTACAGCAAGAGTACTGAAATTGGTAAGGAAGAACAAAGAAACTATTTATAGACAGTATGTAGGTTACATAGAAAAGCAGTGCGATGATAGATGGTTAGTTCGCTTTGCTCGTCATGTAGAAGGAAAAAAGTTTAAATGGCCTGAAAGGGAAGATGTTTCTATAATTGACGAAGGGCAAATTTAAAAACATTAAATCCATCCGATTTAACTTGCGAAAAAGAGTTATTAGTTTTTCTTTTAACCCTTTCAGGGGTTGTGGTATGTTTATGAAACCACTTAATTTTAATTCCCAAACGCCACATTGACACCAGCCTTCTGGTAAAATATTTTCCATTTAATATGAAAGTGAATTATAGACCTTTTCTTATTTCTAATTAAATTTGTTGGTAAATTCTGGTGCATTTATTTTTTCAACACTTTAGCATTGAAATGCTTTGCCCTGAAAGGGTTAAAGAAATCTTAAATGTGTTAAATCTATGTTAAATTGTTTGCAAATCAGCAATGTTCATTTTATTTTTCCTTGAAGCAAAATCTCTAGGGTTTTTTTTTTTTTTTCATTATTTATTTTCTAAAAATTGTGGTAACAGAATTGCTTAAATAATAGCAATTGTTTAAATATTTTTGTAAAAACCATTTTTTAAACAAAAATATATCAATGTCATTTCTTTTTAAATTTTACTTAAATGTTTCAAGATTTATCATAAAAGAATGTATGATACATAAATTGAATTGTCTGCATTTATTTTTTCAATTTACATAACAATGTATCAATCCTCCCCAGCAATGGGGAGATTTGATACTGTAGTAACCATTCACAATAATTGGGATAGATTTTTCGAATGATTAATTGGGATATATTTTTTGAATGATTATATTTTAAATTCACAATATTTTTACTAAATAAATAAAAGGTCGTTTTATAAGAAAACATGAAATTTTTTTTTTAAAAAATAGGTTTCTAAGGGTTGTAAAAAAATAGTAAAAAAAAAGTGTATCATACCTCCCCTACCATTATTACAAATGTTAAAGACGTGCATCTTTAGTTATACGACAAACATGGAAACTCGAGTACAATTCTTCCGACACTTCAGATAAAAAGGCCGGAGTAATGAAAGCAAAAATCTCTTAAATTCTGTGTCTCAACTCTGGCAAATCATTAGGTAGACGCAGAACGTAGAAACGATCTTTTATAAAGTCCCAAAGGAAAAAAAAAATCGCACAGCTCTAACGATTTTTAAATCTTTAGCCCAGCAATAACACTTTACGCCGAGACGTCGCTATTTTGCATAGTTGTCACTGCAAGCGAGTAAATAGCAAAGCAGTACTCGTGAATGCGCTTACCTAAAACTGTTTGAGTTACTCTTTATTTTTAGCATTGAACCAACGATCTACAATGTTTACAATTGATTATATTAAAATTTATATCTGGGATATTCTTTTTTGGGCACCACGTATAACGTTTTATCTCGCATCCATCGCATTGCGTTTTTGCTTATAAAGTGCACTACATTGCAGGGTTCGTACGGGTACAGTTATTTTTAAAGCCAAATATCAGTATTTTTTACAGAAAAATAAATCTAGTTTAAACGCGCGAAATTTGGGCCTTTGACGGGCGGTGGGATATACAGGGTGTCCATAATTAAACGACCCTACTTTAAAGTTGTCTACAGACAAAATTATTGTTCATAAAGTTGTGAAATTTTGCGAAAGACATAATAAAGAGATGAGAATTTTTTCAAGCTAAAAAAATGTAAATAAAAGTAGTTCAAAATTTCTCCAGCAGAGGACGTTTTTTAATAAATTACACATTTAGCATTACGATAGTTTAGAAATTTTATTTATTAACTTAACCTTACTCTAAAGATAGTCTTCAGAACATTTTATTGGCTTTTTCCTGACCATACTGCGGTCAAGTGCGGAACATATCTTACGATTCCAGATGGTATCTGAAAATGATGAAAGTCATGCAGAACATGTTTGGCTATAACAAAATTTGTTAAACTACCGTAAATGTATATTAAATGTGTAATTCGTTAAAAAACGGCCTCCTAATTTTTTTTTTTTTTTTTTTTTTTCGCTCAAACATATTTCCATACTTTTATTATGTCCTCCAAAAGATTTCACAACATTCTGAACAATGGTTTCGGCTGTAGACAATTTTAAAATAGGGTCGATTAATTAGTAAAATCCTGTAAATAAAATTGCTAAACTATCTTAATGCTAAGTGAGTAATTTATTAAAAATTGCTCTCTTGTGGCGAAATTTTAACTATTTTATTTATATATATACACACACACACATATATATATATATATACATAGTTTAAACAAATTCCTATGCCTTTATTATGCCTTTCCCAAAATTTCACAACTTTGTGAACAATAGTTTTGTCTATAGACAACTTTAAAGTAGGGTCGTTTTATTTATGGACACCCTGTATTTTATCCCACCTAAGTTTAATTAAGATTTACACTAAAAACTTTTAACTAAGTTTTACGTTTATAACTTTGATGGAAAATAGTTGAAAAATTGTCTTTCCTTATTTAGAAATAAAATTTTTCAATATTTCCGGTGGGAATTCAGCATTACACAAACGCAATTGCTTGCCCCTCAAGGGGTTAAGCAGAGATTTTCTATAAGAAAATACTGGTACCGAAGAATTTCTTAGTTTAAAAATTTAAGGACCAATACGAACTCAGTATTGGAAAACCAAAACAAAAATTTATAAAATAACTAACATATTTAATGCACATGCACAAGCATGTTAACCATTTTCAATAACATTTCTTTATAATATTAAGAGAGTAAAAAGACTGGTTGCTAACATATAAAAATTTCCTCAAAGGTATCTATGAAATAAACATTAACGCCACGCCTCTGAATCGATTAAACGCAAAACTTGAAAGCAACATCTTATCCAGCCAGAGTATTTTTTCTCGGCTATCACCTTCATCTACAAATGTAAGCAAACACTTGTCCAACACGATTGATTACATTCCTCAATTTTCAATATAATTACTACCTTATAAAATTCTGTGATAAAACGTAATTTCTATATTTAGTGCAATATGTAATATTATATACATAAAATTACCATGAAAATTTATATTTAAATCGATTACTCAAAAAGAAAGTGGGAAGAAAATTTCTTATGCAGGCAAGATCTTGTTTCAGAGCAATGAATTAAAGCATTTATCCACAACCTTAAGCAAATATTTATTTAACAAGATTAAACTCGTCTTTTAGTGAAAGACTCGGTTAATGTTCATTCTGATATTCGTTTAATTATGGCTATACATTGTAAGTTTCTTGCATTATTTTTATATGAATCGTTGTTTAATAAAATTTTTCTTTGTACCCGAAAATATAAAAAACCACTAAGGAAGAGGTACAGTCGTGAAAAAGAGGTAAACATCCCCTACTGACTCTGCAATTATTATAACAGAAGAAAGTTACAGATACCAAACGATTGATAATAAAGTCTACTTTTAAATGATATGTATAAAATTTGCTTAAGGGGCCATCTACAAATTAAAACTACTCCAAACTTTTTTTATAACAACATCCCATTTTAACAATATATTTCAAATCTTCGTTTTGAACTATGCCTAGATACGAATTTCAAATCATATGGATTATATAAGCCTTAGAATTATAAACATTCAATATTTAGAGCTTCTAATGTTAAATTACATTTTCATATTTTTATTATTCTCTTTCAATTATAATCTATTTTGCTAATTTTTTGTGTGGTTGTTATACTAAAATAAGCAAACAAAAATACATTGAATTTGTAATTTTTTAAGTATTATAATATAGATTATGAAATTATTATTCGAAGGAAATATGAATTGCAACCTATATTTTTTTTTTATAGATTTATATTTATTGTGTCCTACTTTATGCGAATTCACAATTTCGAAAATTTTATTCCAGGTAGTTTTCAAATTTTGATTAAAAGACATCAAAATGATGGTTTAAGGGGACATATATCATGTGAAGAAAAGCATAATTTCAAAAAAATATATATTTTACTCATTTTATTAAAACATTTGGGCTGTCAACAGTCAAAACATATTAAGAGAGTGAAATGTTCATATTGGCAAGAAATAATACATTAATAGAAGAAACATAGTCATTCTGTAGTACTTTAAGAATCGGGTACAGAACTTCAATTTGGATAGAACCTTCAAAATAGGCTCATTTTAAAATAATTAATTTCTCTGAAACTGTGCAATAAACGCTTCCGAGTTATCGATGATTTTAAAAAGCGTTGTTTAGCTTTACAAACAACAGAAACCAGCATATTTTTAAGATTTAAAGATGCATTTAAAAAACCAAAGCTTCTTTTGCTGCCACAAATTTCAGAAACGTTTCGGAGTTGATTTTATAATGCATTAGTCAGTTTTTTAAATCGGAATATCTGTTTTAAAGTTGCCATAAATTCTCAACTAAAAACTTTCAACTGCGAAATTGAATTTATACATGTAAGAGTAACAAAATAACGTTAAATTTAATGTTAATCTTAATACAGCTAATTTATCGTGTTTGTCTGTAAAGCATCCTTGTTGAAAGGCATTTTTTTTATTTAGACTGGTTAGCATGGAAAAAACCAATATTCCAGTTTGAGAAAAGATATTAATACATTTTAATAATAAAAACCACTTCAGAAATGTTTCCGAAAATCACTGGCGTCAAAAGAAGCCCTGTTTTCTATGAATGATTCTTTAAAACACGGAAATATACTGGTTTATTTTCTTGAGATTTTTAAAGATAAAGAACGATTTTTGGAAACATGGGTAACTCGGAAAAGGCTGCAGTATATTCTGAACGGTGTTATATTTCCTTAGATTTCCAGGCTATTACTGCAGGGTAATCACGTCTACACACAAACTTAACAGGCGATTTGCTGTTATTTCTGTTGAAAAAAAAACCCTTTCTTTCTTTTTTTTTTCTTGCATTTTCCTATTCTATGTAGTCTGTAAATTATCCCAGTAACAGGATTTGGCCGAATTCGAAATACTTACATAGTCATTTAGTGCCGTAGCAAGACGCAACCCATAGGCTGAAACTGTTCTGGAGCAACATAAACGTTTTTTATGAAAATGACTTTTTTTCAGACTGGACGGAATCAGATCGCAAACTATTAAAGCGGTGTAATATTTTGAATTGAAACGTTATATATTGTATTAAGCATGGACCACTTTCGGCAATTTATATAAACATTAAACATATTTAGAAGAACGAATGTGCGAAAAAAGGGGTCAAAAATAGACCTTTTTTTGCAAATGTCCGCCAACTTGTTGATTTTCAACTTTTGACCACAAACTGCTTGAAGCTACAAAGAATATTATTTACTACATAATATTTAACGAAAATTGATTGCAAACGACTCTGGCGATCTATCGGATCCCGCCCGATGGGAAGAGCACGGCGCGCACACTAGGACATTCACCTATGCAACTCGAGAAACGTAAGAAATTTTAAATTTTTAAAGAAATTCAAATGTTCTTCTAATGACAATAAAATAGCATGCAAAAAACCCAGAGCTGAAATCTCCATTCCTATCAGAGAAAAAATTCTAAAAAGCAGCCTTTTTAGGTGCGTTCTTAATTATATAAATGCTTAGCACCTATAATCGTTGCTCTGCCAATTTGTCTGTCTGTCTGTATGTCCGTATACTACCAAACTGAATGGTCTGAAATATAGAATTTATGCACAATTTTGTCGAGTCAATTCAAATTTTATGAAAATCGAATGTATAATTTAATTAAAGGGACAGTCAACAGTTTTCTGTTACATTACGGCCAATGGGAAAAATTTATTTCAAGTGCATTTTAATGATGATACAGCATTTTGAACAGAATGAAATTGATATGCACTTATGAAGTGCAGTAAAATATACATTCAGTACAATATGCGACATAAAAAATATTTATAAAACTAGTTATAGTACGAACGCTCCTCATTTGCCACGTTTGGCGCGCAATTTCCAAATTGTCTCTGCCTTCTATAGGCAAATCATTCCTTAAGTAAGTACTTTTAAAACAAAATTTGGTTTATCTATTTATAAACGACGAAGTTTATTTCATTTTCGTATGCGTTCAGAACGGTTATGAATATTAGTTTTCTTACATTTATAGGTGCTGGTAGCACAATTGTATAATATGAATGGTTTATGCTACATCAAAATGACTCTGTAGTTACCTCTGATTCATTTCGTAAGTAAATTAAGTTAATATTCCCCTTAACCGTTATTTTCGATTTGCTAGAAAACACTTTGAATATAAGATAACAAAAAAAAATAAATAAATAAATACAGGGTAATTAATAAAACCTTTACAAAATGACATGGCAAATCAGGCATACAACAAGGATGAAAAATCACATAGGAACACAGGGTCGAAAATCACTTATTTAGTCACAAATATAGGGTCTTTCATCCTAGCTCAATTTGGGTTGGCGGTAGTAACTCTCAGAAAACTGAAGCATAATATAATAAAACATTTAACAGACATTCTCACCTTTGTTGTAAATGTTAACACCAAATAAAAAACTGGTAGAAGTTTGCATTATACGCGTCAGCAATATGCACTTGACGCCCACATTTTGGACTGTGATTATCAGTTAATAAGGCATCATCGATTTCTTAAGCAACATATTTTTCCTGGCCTTTTTGCCATGTTATCACATTTCAAACGAAAACATGATACAGTCGTGGAAAAAAAAAAAAAAAAAAAAAAAAAAAAAAGTAAACACTCCCCTACTAACTCTTCAACAAATTATCGTAGACGAAAGTTACTGGTACCGAACGATTGGAAATAAAGTCAACTTTTAAATGACGTATATAAAATTTACTTAGGGGGCCATCTACATATTAAAACAAATCCAAACTTCATTTTTTTCAATGGCAATACCCAACTACTTTAACGAGATATTTCAAATCTTTGGTTCAAACTATTCCTAGACACCAAATTTCAAGTCATTTGAATGATAAATTTTTGAATTATAAATATTCAAAATTTAGTGCTCCTAACGTTAAATAACATTATCATATTTTTATTTATATCTCCTGAAATTATGCTCCTAACGTGCTAATTTTTTGTGTAGCAATAATACTAATATACCCAAACATAAATACGCTGAATTTGCATTTTTTATAATTTTATGATATAAATTATGAATTATGAAATTAATATTCTAAAAAATTATGAATTGCAAACTACAATTTTTTTGATAGATTTATATTTATTGTCTTATTTTATAGAAATCCAAAATTTCACATTTTCTTCCAGGTAGTTTTCAAATTATGCTTAAAAAACGGCAAAATGGTGGTTTAAGCGGCCATCTATGATAGAATAAGCAAGATATTTTGAAATTTCTTATAATCCCTGTAATTTGGCAGGCTTCATTGATTGCTTGAGTGGCGCTTAAGGTGCCTTGATCAAGAAGGGGGCTCTCTCGGTCAACAATCTAATACCGAACTTCAATTTGGATACAGACCTTAAAATACGCTCGTTTTAAAATAATTAATTTCTCGGAAACTTATGGTACGAATTGCATAAAAATTTTTTTTAGGCTAATTGAAGGGTGTAGGGTTCATTTATGCTGTCAGAATTGTGTACTGCTATTGAAAAAAACAAAGTTATTGTTCTTTTTAATATGTAGATGCCCCACTAAGGAAATTTTCTATACATCATTTAAAAGTAGACTTTATTTCCAGTCGTTCGGTACCAGTAACTTTTTTCTGCGATAATTTATTGAGGAGTTAGTAGGGGGTGTTTACTTTTTTTTTTTTTCCACGACTGTACATATCGTTGCATTTTCATTACAATGTTTTTATTTTCCCCGAAATTATTACCGTCAAGACGGGTTCGGTTAGGATGAAGCAAACCTGTATTTGCGACTTAAGAAGTGATTTGTGACCCTATGTTCCAATGTGATTTTTTATCCTGGCTGTATGCCTGATTTGCCATGTCATTTTGTAAACGTTTTTTTAATCACCCTGTAAAATGCTTTACACATCATCCATCACATTTTTTTCTTTGCATATAATGTGTGTTATCCTCCTGAGACCTTGCATCCATTTAAATGGATGTTTTGCTTTCTCCTTCTATTGCGTTAAATTTCATTGTAGCAAACTAAAACCAGTTTGGCATGGTAATGTATGAATCAAAAATCAACTTTCAACTTTTGGAATTTGGCAAAGGTAACTATTTTGTTTACAAAAGGGCGTAATAAATGAGTCAAGTTGGAATTCTACGTTCTGCTGGTAAGTTTTTTTTAATGTTATTTTAATTTGTTAAACTTTTTTTTTTTTTTTTTTTTCAATTTTAATTAGCAAATGTTAATACTTGCCATATGTTCGTTATAATAAATTTTATTCTTTCCCATACTTTTAGTAATTTTTTATTCAGCATTTTTTTAATTATTTTAAAGCGAGTTATGGCCTGAACATCCATTTAGATGGATGTGCTGTAAGACAAAATAAAAAAATCGAAATTTATTAATTTCTTTAAAAACATCATTTTTGATGCCTATTTGTTGAAAAAAACTCATGTTAAAAAAATATATGCATTATATTTTGCTTGGGTCTCAGGAGGTTACATGTAAAAAAGTAAATGAAAATTGTTAAATAACCAACATATCTATTGCACTTGCAGAAGCACAGAAATATAAATTTTTAAATGATTATTCCCTTATAATATTCACGGAAGAAACATATAGCTTACATATCAAAAGTTTTTAGAGTGTATTAATTTATGTTAGACATATAAAATCAAACGAGGACACTCTCAAGCTGATGTTCTACCAATGGTAGCATTTTTGCGTATTCGTCATATTCAACTTTTTAAAAATAATTTTTGTTTTACATAAGGTAGCTGGGTGTCTACCCGGGTGCTTTTACACTTTTTCGATACTCGTTCCAAATTTGAAAAATACGTCATTTTCCATTTCGGAGCCGGTTTCAATAATATAAGTAAATAACTTATAAAGTAAAAAATTGCAAATAGAATCGCGACATAGTTAGAGATCGATATCAGCTGTCCTACGCAAAAACAAAATTATTTTTAAATATTGAAATGCAACGAGAAATCGCTCCCACTGGTTTAACATTAGCTTGCCTGTGTCTTTCGGTAACAAGTGAACGTTTCTAAGAAAACAATTGTTCAACAGAATTAAACTCGTATAGTTATAAAGGCAGTTACAACGCAGTTATTTCAATTTTCATGTTCGGTTAAATATGGTCCTGAATATAAATTCTCGGGCGTTTTCTGATAAATTTTGTAGTTATATCTGATTCATTTTGTAAGTTTAAATAAAAGCTTATTAACATAAGATTCTCCATAACGATTTTTTATATTTGCTAGAAAAAAAATGAATAAAAGAAATTAAACACAAAATATGATGTTTTAGATTGTATTAATCGTAAATATGTATAAAACTTGCTTTATATATATATATATAAAGAAATATAAAAATAATAATTCTTAATGCGTAAGCATATGAAAATGTATATTTTAAATATCGTATTCCCTTAGAATATTTAGTGACTGAACTGAATGTAAACATTTTAAAAGACTTTGGCTTGGAATAATTATTGTAAGAACGCCAACTGATAAAAAAATACTCGTTAAAATCGATTCCACAAACATCGTGAAAGCAATTTCCTATCCACCCATGCTATTGTTTCCGGGCAATCAACTCTGCCCACAAACTTAAACAAACATTTCTCCAACAGAATTAAATTCGTCTATTTATAAATGACTCAGTTTAGTTTAATTCTCAAGTTCGTTCAAGTAAAGTTATTAATATATTTTTTGTATATTTAGATGAAAATCTTCGTTTGCTTTGGTCCATATGAGCAGTTTTTTAACGTATTGTTCTCACTAACGGCTTTTCGATTTGATAGAGGAGACAGTAAATAGAGAAATTCAAAATATTATGTCTTCATCGTAACCATTGTGTCCTGGTTTATTGCATATAACGTGCGTGATACATAAAAACCAAAATTAAAATTTGTAAAATAACCAACATATCTAATGTACATGCATTTAAATCAAAATTTAGACATTTATCATTACAAAATACTCAATAATTGCTATAAGTGATAAACATAAATTTAAAAAAAATGCAAAATACCTTTATTTATTTACATTTCGACATGTTTCACTACATCAGACGGCAACATTCTCAAGAAAATAAAACGATACAAATATTTTTGCATTTAACCATCAATATCTTATTTGCCATCCTTCATCAGAGAATCAATTGAGAACTTCTTACGCAATGAGAATATTTGCAATAATTCAGTATCCATAGAACTCCAGAAATTTGGAAAGAAATGCTACACAGAATCATGAAAGAATAATGAAAATATTCACATTCACAAATTTCCCTTTTCAATATTGCAGTTAATTTCATTATCCTTGTAATTTGCTTGATTTTTGCTTTTTTTTACAAGTTTTCCAATTTGAATTTTAGCGAAAATATTTTTATCATTTTATTTTCTTGAGAATGTTGACGTCTGTTGCAATGAAACATGTCGAAATGTAAATAAGTAAATGTATTTTGCCCTTTTTTTAAATTTATGTTTATCACTTATAGCAATTATTGAGTATTTTGATATATTGAAGTGATTTTTATATATAGTATATAATTTATTATTCAATTAAAACTTTCAGTGAAAATCTGATTGCTTATATGTATATCGAAAGCTTTTAATAGTAAGAATGTATGTTTGACGAATAAAATCGATAATTAAAATTTAATTTTTTTAATCAATTTCCCAATCTAGTGTTATGCCAATTTCCTATCCAGCCAGACTCTTTATTAACGGGCAATCAGAGGACAAACACATAACCCGCAAACTTAGGCAAACATTTGTTCAACAGAACTGAATTCGCCCATTTATAAACGACGCAATTTATTTCCATTCTCATATTCGCTTAAGTACGGACATGAATATTAATTTTCTTGCATTAATTTCAGACGAAAGCTGTAGTTTTCTCTGGTTTATTTTATATTAACTTAACATTATCCGTAATGTTATATTTTGCTTATCGTATAAATAGCTGAAAAGAAAAATACATTAACTAATACAAAATGCAGTGTTGTATATTTATATTTTAAAAAGCTACTTTTAAGATTATCTTTGACGTTTTTCGGTTATGAAAATCTAAGAAAATATATGCTTTGGTCATTTTCAGAAAAGTGTCTTATATTAAAAAATAAATCAATCTTTAATTTGTATTTTACGGATATCGATTAATGATATAAATACAATTGATATAATTAACTAACATTGTTTTTTCAAGCTTGACAAGCTTTGACAAATTTCCCAATAAAATGTAAATAAATTATAGAAAATGTTGACGAGAAATTTAATTTAATTTTTAATAACAAATATGAAAATAAGAAATATGTGCCAATTCTAATGAAGACAGTTGTCTTCATTCTCATGTATGTTAATATTTCAAAAAGTTGTTAAACACGTTAATCTTTCAGTATTTTCACTTCAATACTACACCGAATTTGATTTATATATTAAGTTTCTGTGCCCTTCTTTCTAATATGAGTGAAAACGAGTTAATCTCGATCATAATTTAATATATAAAAATGAAAATCTGCCTGTCCGTCTGTAATGTATACATTACACCGTCAGTTGTATTGTTTTGGTAAGAAATCCACAGTTTGGAAGCCATAATTGTGAAATGTTACATGCCTATTAAAACACAGCCGAGGCAACTAAAGTAATCCGGAATAGAAATAATTTATAGCTAATTTTGAATTAATAAAAAACCACCAAGTTAACAGAAATTTCCTCTCATATTTAAACATTTTTCGTTATAGTAGTTACCAACAATAAAAAAATCACAATAAAATTCTTACCAAAACTATTACTTTTCTATTGCAAGACGTGAAAAATGAAAATGAAATAAATAGTTTGACGAATTTAAAAGGAAAGTAAATATTACGTCATATTGAAAATATAATGGACGTCAGCAGGTGAATATATTGCTCACCCGCAAGAAAAGTGACACCTCTCGCAAAAATTGATTTTGCGCTTTATTCCACTAATAGGTCTGTCATGGGTTTGTCTTGCTACACAAACAGTTTCATAAATGTATGAATACGGAAATTCTCTTTATTACGCTATATGTCCATTCGTGATCACAGAAGAGAGGTGGATTGCGTGGGGAGGTAAAATTACCCAACCTTCTAAACCTCATACTACTTCTTAATTCTTAAGGGTTTTATGATTTTATACACATTTTTATTCCTGCATGCAGAGCTAAGTGTTTAAATTTCATCTTATAGTAAAATTATGCAAATTTCCTTTTGCCTCTCTTGTAAAATTTACTTTTGTCGAGATATGTCACTTTTCTTTCGGGTGAACGATATAACGTCAGATGAGATTGACAAAGAAATATATTGAAACGTGATAAAAAACAAACTAACAATTAAGGATATATTGTCATATTTTGACATTTTGGGGTTCTCTGAATTTGTTATCGCCTTTTATATATATATATATATATATATATCATATATATATATATATATATATATATATATATACGTGTGTGTAAGCGTGTATATAATAATTTCCACAAAAGTTTAGTTCCCTAGACTTATCTCCTTAGTGAAGAACTGAAATAAAGATTTCATATTTTTTTTAAATAAAATTCATAGAATTTATGTACAGTGGGTGATCGGTTAACGAACTTAATCCGTTCCAAAACAGTGTTTGCTAACCGAATTATTCGTTAACCGATAATAGATTTTATATTGATGTGTATGGGAATCCAATTAATCCAGTTAAATAATGTATTAAAAATAATATAAATCTTCCCTTTATAGTAGGATTAATATACGTCCTTAATACGGACAGGTCGTATTTTTAAAGCTTTGACCGTGTTGTGGCGCATTTAAATAAATAAAAAATAAATGGAAAAAAGACCCTTTGTAAAAACTTTTAAGATCACATTCCTTGATATGCCTTTAAATCACAGCAGTTCTCTGAAAGAATGTGTTTAATGCATGGCCCGATAAAATAGAGCCTAGAGACTTAATAATTTGTGAAATAAATTTTAATTAAAATAATGTGCAATTTAAATTATTTCTCTAAAAAGTAGGCACAAAATATAAAAATTAATGTTTCTAATCTGCTCAATCTAATTTGTGGGACCAAAAATTTAGGGCTTGAAAACCTATAGTGAATTAACTAGAACATACGTATACAACTGTTAAAGTGTTCGACAATGAATGTAAGTCGAATGAAATGTTCTATAAAAAGTCGACAATAGATGAAATTAAATATAGCTCGACAAATCTGAAACACAACATTGCTTCTACTTAACTTTTTTTTGTGAGTGTTCGTTAACCGGTCATATGTTCGTTATCCGAACATAAAAATCTCTCCCGAAAGTGTTCGTTAACCGATTAGTTCGTAAACCGAGCAGTTCGTTAACCGATCACCCACTGTACTTACATAAAAATGATTTAAATAACAAAATACTCGAAAACAACTTTTCATCAAAAGGTTTTAATCTCGGTCTCAATCCAGATCACAGATTATATTTACTAAGTATGTACGTAATCTGTCGTCTGGATTAAATGAAAAAATAGAGTGAAAATTTACGTAAATCACGAAATCGTTGATTTTTCAAAACAAACATCTTTAAATTCTGGGCAAATGCTAGTGTTTAATAATAGCAATATTTTTTGTTATTCTGCTGCAGTTTAGCTTCTTGGGAATCGACAGCATAGCAGAATGCTAAGTTCTCATCGCTACACGAGCCGTCTATTACTTCAGAACTGCGAAAAATCGAGAAAATTAGACAAAAATCGATATTACTGAGCCCTTCCCGATAGAAGATTTCTAAATTCGCTTGGAAGCTGCTTTTTACTGCCAAAAAGATATACATGAATTTTTTTTTAATTCTATTCATAACTTCACACACTTTTTGATAGTAAAATAAAGAGAATTGCACAAAAATCGCTATTACAGAGTCCCCTTCCAGTGGAATATTTTCAAATTAAAAGAGGACATGCTTGCCATAACCGAAAACCTATACAAGAATTTCGGATTATTCTATGCATGAATTCATACAGTTTTTGATGGTACAATGATGAAACTGGCACAAAATCGCTCTTACAGCCCCTTTCCGGAGAATTATTTCCAAATTTAAGGATGGCCTGATTGCTACAATCAAAAACCTACTCAAAAATTTTGGTTCAATTCTATGCATAACTTCATACACTTTTCGATGGTTCAATGTCGACATATAGACAGACGAACAGACAGACATTTTGTATAAACATGTGTTTTGGTATCTCTGATTACAACGTGTAAATCCGTGGAAAACCGGAAGTCGAAAGAAATTTCGATTACAATACTGTCTTCTGCAGAAGATACAAAAAAGTATAAAGTACAAAATGACCGTATTAGAGATCGAGCTCAGCTATCTTATGCAAAAAAAATCGCTTAAAAATATTCAAATTTAAACGAGAAATTCGAAAACAACCTATGCATAGGTTTACCATTAGCGAACAGGAGTTTTGAGGTGAGTGAAGAGTCCCCTTATTTCTATCTTTAAAAATTCCATAGAAATAGCAATTTAGTACTTTTTCAGCGCATTTTAACACCTTTAAATTTCGAATTTTTCAGAAACTTTTACGAAAAATTTAGAAAACGAAATTTTTAGAAACTTCTTAGAAAGCAGTTACATGTTATAAGTACCTACCATGGAAAATGTCAAGTTTTTAGCCACTTCAGAATCACAAATATCGAAATTTTAGAACGTGTTTTGCCCCTCAACCCCGTAGTGGTTGTTCGAAAGAGAGAAAATATAGGATATGTTGGAGCAAGGGCATCCACCTTTCATTTGCAACCATTAATTTTGAATTTGTTTTCGTTTTCCCCGAGATCCACAGAAATCGTTATTTAGAACGCTTTTCACTCATTTCACCCGTTTAAATTTGAGTTTTTAGAAACTGTTTTTAAAGACAATTTACATCTCATAAGTTTTTACCATGCAACATTTAGAACACATATGATTTCAAAACAGCAATAACGGACTATCTTTCCATCTTTACGTTTGATTTTCATATTTCGTGCGCAATTGTAAAAAGGCAATATTCAATGTACCAGATTTTTATATTTCTTGAAATATCAGGTAGGCTAACTATTACCAAAAGATAAATTTTTTATATCATATAAGATTATGATATTTACTTTTAGTAAAAATAAAGTAGTAGTTCGCTCCTGTTTTAATTAAATACTATTTGGGCTTATATTTTTTCTTAGCATTAAAATAAGTTTTTGTATTCATTATAAACACTCTAAAAGAGCTGACTTATCTTGATTTTTAAACTAACAAAATAGTTCCTAAGAAATTAACCTGACCTATGAAAAAAGTTATTCTAAACAAATTTTAAATTAACATAAAAACATATTTTTTATTTTCCATTAAAGATAGCATTTTAAAAATAATTTTTTATTAAAAAAATCTTCAAAAGAGATGTTTTCTAAAGGTTTTAAGTTCACTTTAGAAAAACATTATTTTACAGTCTCTAAATCTTTTTTATTTTAATAAATAAAGAAATCTAGCAGCACCTTTAAATATGGGAAAAAATGTTTATTATCTATACTCTATAGCATAAAAAGCACTTTAAAAGTATCGATATAGAACGTTAATTAGTTTTTTATGATTTTATTATACTGAAAATAGCTTGTGATTAAAAGGTAAGATGAATGAACGCTTCTTTTTATTGATTACAAAATTATATTTTTATTTAACATTTTTAAAGCCTTATGTATTTTTTATTAACTACAAAATAAAAGATTGAATATTATGATAAACATTTTAAAATGCCATTAGTAATATCTTTCGATAGTATAAACATGATTCTTTTAAATTTAATAATTACTAATTTTTATAATAAAGAGTTCTTTGTTTTAAATGGCAAAGAAGATGCGATGAATATTCCCTCATAGCATGCATGGTCACGGTGACGTCGTTGTGACGTCACTGTAAGTCACTGTGGTCACGTCACATCTGTGACCAAAATGCCACCACTCAGTTATGTCACATTGTGAATGAAATGTGAACTTCTTAGAAAACTTTAAAAAATTACGAAAATTCTTTAAAACATGTTATTTACTGTAAAATTATGTTTTTCTGGCAATTAAAAAAAATTGTGAGGTCACTGTTATGTCACTGCTATGTAACGTACGTCACGTCACATATGTTACAAAAAAACCACCATATTGTAAGTCACAGTGTGACAAAAATATGAACTTCAAAAATCTTTGAAAATGAAGAGAAATATTTTAAACAGTGACGAGTTACATGGCATAAGGAGTAAAATATATTAGTGGATAGCAAATGGTAAATTCTGTCACTAAAGGGGAGGGGGTGGGTGTATAATAAATAAAGTGCACGATACAAGCATTAATAAACTAAATTTTCAGGCTATATTTTATCAATTTGATATCTAAGATAGTGAATGTATACTTTTTCATGATTTCAATTTTATCTAGCATTTGGATAATATATTTAGAATTAGGAATATTAAATTTATACACTTTACATATTTAGTTTGCTGGGAGCAAATTTATATATTAATTTCTTTTTTTACCGACCAGGATTATTCGAAACACTTCTGTGGCTTCAAAATAAAAAAATTCTATTACAGTTAAATCTGCACCTTTTAATCAGCACGTAGAAAGAGTCTTCAGAGTTTAGTCATCTATGCATTTCTTGCTTTAGAATATTTTTATAATTTGTATTCAAGTCATAAATTCTACTTCTTTCAGGCTTTTTAAATAAAATTAGCATTTTCCGAAAATAAAAGAAATATACAAAATTTGTGCAAAACAAACTTTATTAAAAAAAAAAAGAAAAAAAAGGGGGGGGGGGGCTCGTTATTACCATTAAAGTTATTTTTACACCTTTTGAAAATTTAAACAATGGTATATCTAATAAACTCTAATTATGAATATTATTATTATAATTATTTAGAAAAAAGGAACTTTACAATACATTTTAACTTGAATTATTTGGTACGGATAAAAAGAAAAGGTTAAATACATTGGACATTTCTTCAAATACAAAATTTTAATTAACCATACTTTCAGAAAATTACTGCGCATTCAAGTTTCATATCTCTTGCATGCAAAAACAAATAATCTGTACCAGACCATCTGCTTGAAAATCGTCTGCCCACAAAAAAATAAACATGATAAGACGCGGGAAATAAATAGTTCACCGTTTTTAGAACGTCACCTTCACCACGTCTACAACACTTTAAGATAAGGAAATGGCCATTTTAGGATACACGGATATTAATAGAACGTATATGTAAGTTTTATTTAATTTAAATATTTTATTCCTGATTTGTACATACGAGTTAAATAGTTTTATGTTATATTTGTAAGAGACTGATCATTAGCTATCAGAAGCGATATTTTCAAATTCGATAACTGTAAAGAAAAATATCTTAATCTGCCATCGCTTGAAGAAAAAAAAAACAGGGCAGAGACTGTGCATGCCTACATTCATACTGGAATTAATATAAACATTAATTTACTCTTACTTGAGATTGAAAATGTATGGAACGACAAAGATTTGGAATTATTTTATCGGCTTCTTACTATTTTTTGATTACTAACACTTATAGTTATTATTATTTTGGGGTTAAATATGATGTTCGATTATCATGAGATTACGAAACTGTTTCAGATTAGAAATTAACATTATACTGGGAAAATGTATTTTTACATATTACATTAGTGAAACATTTGAAAGAATTTCCTTTTAGTGCTAATAATATTTTAAATTATCTTTCAAAATCCCAAATCTTCAAACCAATGTTTTCAGATTTAACTAACATTTGCCGAAATTATAAAATAATAGGAATTCCTTATACCATATGGAAATATTTTTGAGATATTTTTAAATCTAATAATGCATTTAATTTATCTATTGAGTTTGCTGTTGTTTAATAGTACAATTATAAATACTAATTATTATTTTTAGTGTTTTTCAAATTGGTATATTTATTTTTTTTTAATTGTATGTAAGCATTTTTTCTGTTTATGATTTTAATCAAACATTTAATTATAGACATTCTGAATTGGTTATTAAATTTTCTTGTATTGTAAATTCATATTCTACGTTTATGATACACGTAATTATTGGCACTAAAAAGTAAAATATGATATTTAAGCATTGAAACAAAGTGTTTTTCATGCCTGATGGGAAGTTATAGATTAAACTGCTTTAGTATATATTTTTTAAAAGTTCATATAATACAGGATACATAATATAGGACACAAGTTGAAAAGTGCTTAATGACTTCGGTTTGTCTCTCCGTCTGTCCGTCTAGCAGTCTGTCCGCACTCTAACTCTCGAAAATATACTCGGATTGTCCTGAAATTTTTGGATGTTATTGACGTTCACCATAGCACGGTACCTATTTGAAATGAAGTTTGTAGCATGCTTTGTTCATTTACAGGGACAGTCAAAAGTTTTCCGTTACATTACAGCCTATGGGAAAAAATCGTTTCAAATGATTTTTTATGATTTTACGCACTCTTTCAAATAAAATTTATATGCATTTATGAAGTGCACTAAAATATGCATTCTGTTGACTATGCGATGCAAAGAATAGTTATTGTTCATTTACAGGGCTAAAAAAGGAATTCAAATACATAATGATATAGGTGTGGAGGGAATTGTTTGCGGCATACTTTAATTATGTTAATCTATTTCATATATAATGAAATTGATATATGTCGCTGAGGTTTACATACTATAAATTAATTCATGTATAATACGAATGATACGTATATAGCATTTACAGGGACACACAAAATATTTCAGATACTATATTGTATCCGAAGTACTGTTCATTAGCGATGTTTACTGGAAATGTATTTTTAATTATGATATGCGCTTTTATGATTCACTATATTTATGCATAGTATATGGTGTATATAAATGCTATAATTCCTATACAAGGCTACACAAAAGTATTCGTAAGGATTACTGGGTATGGGCGCAAATTGCTTAAAGGTGGTTTTTAAATGAGTTATGCTTTTTTTTTGCTGAACTGCATTTAATTTACCAAGAAATGTTTGTAGAATATAGATAAAATGATATACAGGGTCACGTAAAGAATTGGATACATGGCCGTCTATAAATTATAATTTCTGGAAATGTGATTTCAGCAGTTTTAAGAGTGTCTTAGTTTGAATTAAATTTTAACTAAATAGTGGCGTGTAATAAAGATTCTAGGTAAGCTACAGGGTTGTACAAAAGTATTCAAGTATGTTTCCATACATTAGTATAAATTGCTGAAAAAGAATTCTACCTGTTAGGCGTTTTCTTGCTAAACTAGATTTTCCCATTATGTAATATATATGCACATAAAAAATGGGGAAGTCAAAATTGAGTAAAAAGTACTCAATTTTAAATGCGTCACATACTCAAAATAGCTCCGATCCAAATGTACTCAAAGTTGAGAAACACATGTACTCATTTTTTATTCATTGGTTGTGATCAAATATGAATCGTTATGTACTGCCCCCCCCCCCAAAAAAAAAAAGAAAAACCTAAATTTTAAAGTAAAAATGTACTGACATTTATTTCCCGTTCAAAGTTCTTAACAATAAATGTTTAATTGATTATTTATTAAGAAAAATAGCAAAATTCTTAACAAGATACTCAAATCGAATATTTTTATGACAAGAGCATTATTTCCAAGCACTTTTAAATTATTTTTAAAATGCTGTGCATAATTTAATATTTACATTAATAAACATCATTTATGCCGCCATAAATTAAATGAACCATTACAGGGTACAAAACTATTCGTTTGTTTGGGTTTGATAACATGTGATGTTTCAAAATAGAGAAAGCATGGGTTTATTTTTGATCCAAAAATATTCAATTCGATATGAGTACGTCGGTATACTTATTTTTGAGTACTTCATTTTTCTCAGTGTATCAACCTACAGATCAAATACAGGGCTGTTCAAAAGAATTGGAAAACATATTTGGCTATGGACGGTAACTGCTGAAATTTTTCAAATGTTTTATGAATTTTCTAAAATGTTTACTTAGTTATCTTATTTACGTCATTTCCCTAAATTACGATGTCTTGTTAAAGCATTCAGAAAGTGTTGGAAAGTATTTTATAATCTATGACTAACGCATGATTTTTCTTACTCGGTTTTTTTTCTATTTCCCAGATCAGTCTTTTCCTATAAAACATACAAAATCTATTTAGCTCATATTCACAAAGTACAATATACACGGGAATAAAAAATTTAAATAAATATCGCTTATCATGCCCCTCTATAAATAATAGTTGTATTAATATCCGTTAGTCTCCATGTTGGTATTTAATAAAGCAATGACAAATCACAACAAATTAAAAAAATTACACATTCTAAATATCAAGTTTGAACCCAATATCAAGCATAGAACTTAATATCAAGCATAGAACTGAATAAAAAAAAATATGTCAGTTGATAAGCATTGTTTTTTAGCAAAGTGCAATAAACAACCTAGACTCATCAACTTGGCTTAGTATAGTTGTCCTGGGTGCTTGCTGGTGTGGTCACCGCGGTGTGGTCCGCCGCCTGCGGCGATCTGGCGTATGTACTCACAATGCATCGCCCTGCTTTCCAGGCAATTACAAACCCGTTCAGCTGGGTTAACCCCGGTAGGTAGGGGCCTGGTCAGTAGTCTCCAAGCATTGTTTTTTAAGTGGAAAATTTTAAAATGTTTTAGAAGAATAGGACTCCAAAATAGCGATATTTTGCTAAAAAGTACGGTAAAAAGATAAGATTTTATATTTACAGCAAAAGGTTATTTCAAAATTCATCGCTGTATTAATACTTAGAAATTTTTCCAGAGAGAATCCTTCGCCTTATATACAATATTTCAAATGAAAATCAAATATCAAATTAATTGCTTAAAAGGCGCAAAGGCCAACATGGTGAAAAAGATTCCATGCCGGGACTCGAACTCGGGCCATCAGTACAGCACACTGACATTCTACCGACTAAACCACATGGAACGACGCCCAGTCTGTAAAATTTCTCACTATTACAGGTTGGCAAGGCTACAAACGCAGCACAAGATGGAATATTTATCGTGAGCCACCGACATGGGGTAAACACGAAACTTAATGAAATCCAGCATCGATTGAAACTATATTAATAATTGGAAATTTTTCCAGGGAGAAACATTCGTCTTGTTTACAACATTTCAAATTAAAATTGCCTTTTAAGCAATTAATTTGACATTTGATTTTCATGTGACGTCACAAACGACCTCTAAAACGGCCATAACGACCTCGCATTCTAGTCACTATGACGTCGCATCGACTTCACATCGACGGTCACAAAATCACAGTGTGACTTCACAACGACGTCGCCGTGACGTCACCATGCCTTACGGGATATGACTTTCGAGGTGTTCTTCTCTAAAAGTAATCAAATGTGAAGAACAAAAAAAAAAAATAAAATGAGAAAAGTGAAAAAAGTGTTTTTAATATAAATTTACAAGATAAACAAATAAAAATTAAATTTAAGAAATAAAAAATACCGACTGCGTAAAAAGCGAACTAATTATTTCTCATTAATGTGAAACTATTGTTTATATTATTTATCTTTTTTTTATTTATTTACGTGTATTGATTACTTTTAAGTTATGTTTAATTGTTAGTTCCTATCTATAAACACTGTTTTGATGAGGCCTATAGATGTCTATGATGGTTAGATGTGCAGTAAAGCTAGAGATCCAACCTACACAACTTCCAGGCTGTGTAATATTTAAACAGAGCTTCTGACTGTAAAATAGTCAATGAAACATCGTCTTCATTTTGAAAGGCCTATCCAATGATGTGCCACTCAATAGGGTGCGTAAAAAATTTTCGTGGCTGCCACCATTTTCTATTTTACGGCCGAAATTTCGAATTTACAAAAACAAAACCTAGCCTATAACCATCGGATGGTTAAGACGAATCGATAGAGACATCATTCATTAAAATCCATCCAGCCACTGGGATGTTTCGCGGGTATAAAGAATTCCACATACCCAGATACGCGTGAAACACATAACCCTTCTTGGCATTCGGGTAAAAAATGAGTATCGATCTTGTCAAGAGGCAATCAGATTGTAACTTGAATTTTAGTAAAAATATTAAGTAAAGAATATTAAAAAAACAAAAACCCTCTTCTTTGACTCTTAAACTAACGTATATTTATATGTATGTATATTTGGACAAGCCCTTGTGTCGCTTAATGTCGCTGTATAAGTGACTGATATGTTGTAAATTAAGAATTTATAAATTAAAAGAAATTAAGCGTTGTGTTTGAAAATATTTGGTTGAGAGGAGATTTGATGGTCCCAAGGAAACATTTTTTTATTCTTAATTAATTTCGGAAAAAATGTTATACAAGTTATTTTCTAAACCGAATATGTTATCACATGTATTAATAAAGAATACCAATTTTATAAATTGCACATCTTCTAATTACTGCATGCAAACAGTTATGAAATCGAGAGATTTTATAAACCCCGTAGAAGAAAATGGACATAAAATACTGTGCACACACTTTTCTATAAGAAACACTATGTAGTAGTATGAAACATCCAGTTATTGACATCTAGCCAGTAATTGATGCTTCAACAGAAATTTAACACAAATAAGCATCTACTTGTAAAATTCTGCAAAGTAATGCTATCTAATGATAACTATCACTCTTACTTTTAGTTGGAGTGCATGTATTGATCGGTAATAGGCCAAGAATATTCATTGAAGAAGAAAATTTTGAGAACACATAGTGGCATTTGTGGCAACCACTTATAGCTGAAATTATGTTAGTGTTTTTTTCTTTTAAATCTATTTGTAATGCAACCGTCCTAAATTCCTTCTTAAAGTTATACTTGTAGAATGTAGTTAAAAGATGCCTATGTCACATTAGGACCATGATTTATAATTTACAAATATTAAATTTAGCTTAATGGGGGGGGGGGGGTGCCAGTTATTAGTTCCACGATTTTGATTTCTATAATTTTTGACAGAGAAGCCAAATATTCGTTATATTAAAGGAAATTGAAATATATAATTTGAACTGTTTAAAAAAACCCGTAAAAATAGATTAAATTTATCTTGTAATAAATGCCATTAAAATTTAAAATATCATACTAGCATCTGGCACGAACTGTCAGTTACTGGTTCATAAGTGAACAGTTATTTGATATCTGCATTAATAATAGGTAAAAATGGAAACATGCATCTGTAGCATGATATATAAATAATGTTTACACATTATTTGTATAATAAAAATAAAAGTATTTTTAACTTTTTCGAGATGGCATCCCTTGCACAAATTTTATTTGGTTGGCACCACACTTTTAAATCCCTTATGTACTGAATTATGAAGTTACGAAAATTTTATCTTCTAAAGCATTTTTCGTGAATTTTTGTAACTACATTTGAAGATTTACTTAATCATTTAATAAATTTTAGGAGGATTTTAGAAGGATTGTAGGATTTAGAAGGATTAATTAAATTTGAATTTATAGGAATTGTGTACAATATTTATAAACCCACTCAAATCTTTTATTTTAATATTTTTCTTGGTATTTTGTAGAATTAGGAAATGTACAAATATAATGTTCTTACAATAGAAACATACAAATATTTCCGAATTGAAAATCCCCCCCCCCCCTCTTCCAACGCCAAGAAAGCTGAAAAGATACAAAGGCAAAAGAAATCATCCTTTTAAAGATATTTTTGTTTTGTGTAACCAATAACGTCTTCGAACAAGATAAAATAATGCATTTTTAACTCATTCTAAACTGTATTACTACTAATTGATGTATTAAATGACTTTTGTAACAAGTTATTTTAATGGTACTTATAAGTACCGTCAGTAGATAAAGGGTTAAACAGTTCTATTTAGTGGTGAAATTCCAAAAAAGACAAATATAACATTTATTTATTAATGTTGCCAAAAAGAAATTCCACATGCACCTTTTAACGAAGCATATGCGCATCGTGCATACCCGTACCGAAAGGGTTAAAGCATAAATTCCATGAAATAACTTTTTTTAAAAATCTTTGGAAATGAGGTCAGAAAATGGTTCATTTTGTGTCAGTTATTCGTTTTCAAAAATGATTGATGTCAGGTACAGGAGATAATGATCATATTTATAAAAAAATAAATTAATAATAAAATGCATAATTTGTCAAACTGTTGTCAACGCTATTTTTAAAATTTATCTCTACCTTATTGTATCTCTATTCTCCTTTCAGAAAAAAAGATAGGTTTAAAATGGATTTAAACTTTTTAAATAGGGATTTGAACAGGAAAGAATCTTTAATGTGCCAATTATTGGGGTCTTCACACTATTTATTAAACAATAATACCGATTTTAAAATGTTTAAATGGAATGCCATAAATAAAATGTACAACATCCTTTTTTTTGCCCAAATTGAAACCCAATTATTTTGTGCATCCCTATAATTATGCTATATTGTGCTACAACTTTCATTAGTTAAAAAATCATACTGTAGTCAATTGCAACAGTGTATACCAATTCTGTATGAGTCAAGGACCATTTTCAAAAATTACAGTGCGAATAGATGTATAAACAAATCGAAGTTTTAAGTTTTTTCAACTACTTTGGGAATATGTTAAAAAGGGATACTGAATCTTAACGCAATTTGCACTGCTAAAGATAGCTAAACACATTTCCAAAACAGTTAAGAGCCCATGTGATTGGATTAGGATGCTGATTATTGTATAGGAATATGGAGTAATATTGAATATCATTTACATTTTTATTTCGAATTCATCATAAAATTTTTTTTAACTATATTAAAAGCTAGTAAATTACAAAAGTTGGCTATTTCTTAGTACAATTTTCATGCGTTTAAAAAGGAAGAAAAAAGCTACATATCATTATTTAGATTTAAAAAAATAAATAAACTTTTCAGGTAACATAAACCAGTCGGATAAAATGGTATAGAGTTATAAGGAATATTAAAATCGCTGTAAAAACCATGATTTACAAGATTAATTAAGAATATTTAATGAAAAAACAAAAGTACACCATTTGCAAATCACCGGTGTCTTTGAAAAATCGTTTTGATTTAACGGATCTCAGGACTCTTAAAATTGGTAAAAAAGAAGAAAAAAGACCATTTTCAACATTTATTATCTTAAAATGCATATTATTTTCAAACATAATTTTTTTTGAGATGAAAGATAGAAGTATGTTCTTTTATTTCATGCATTTAAAAATTGTAAGACGCAGAATTATCATTTATAGTGGGCTGCAAATTGTCAGACATTTGACGAGCAGAAAACTGTAAGACAGATTACGCGCAGGATTACAAAATAAATATTGCAACTGGAATAAAAATTTTGGTGCCTAGTTATTCTTCAGATTGTAGTAATTACCCTGAACCTAAATAAATTTGTATTTAAAGCATTTTTATATTTTTAATACAAAGATGTAATTAGCTAATACAAAATTTTGAAAATTTCAACATTCTAATTACCTAAAAAAATATTTTTTTTACAATAAAAAGGAAATTTTAGGTTCCGTTTATACAGACTAACATGAAACATATGTTTTGAAAGTTTCATGAAAAAATATTCAGAAGTTTAGGAGATAAACTGCGCGTTATGCCCATTTGGAGAAAAATAAGTTCAAAGTTTCGGAAACGACGCTTCAGATGTTGAGCGGGTATAATTCTAAAATTCATAAATTCTGTTGTAATGGGAATTTCAAAGAAACAATTACAGAACAGCCCCGATTATCCGTTTTGGGGGGCAAGGGCACCGCGAATAACCCGACAAACACTGAAACTGGGATGCAAACACGAAACAAAAAGAAAATACAACATAAAAACTATGTTTTAGGGTACAAAAACATAATAAAATGTTTATAATACATACATATGTACAGTACAGAAGAAACTTTTATTTTACGTCTAAGTCACTAAAATAAAGAGCAGTAAACAAGAAACAATGCCATACATACTGTACAAAAAGAGTTGAGTTACACCTTATAAAAAAATTCAGTCACATGTTTTTGCTTCTTGATTTAGAAACACCTTTTCCTTATTATAAATTGTACTTTCCTTAAGAAGAGTTTTTCTGCCAGATCTGCATCGTCGTCTTATTCTTCTAAATATTGAAGCAATCCATCTAAATGCTGCAAAGCAGTTCCGTGTGCCATCCGCGCAGTGTCATCTGTCTTCTTCACTTTCATTTTGTTCATCTTCGTTCTCGTTCATTCCCATTGCTTTGTTCGTAATCTCTCTGTCAGTAAGTCGTTCAAACCCCGACTCACTTGCGTCGCATTTCAGTCATTCTTCTATGTTCTCTTCGTCGACATTCTCTCCTCCTGGAGCGGATGTCACTAAGTCAACAAGTGTAGCGGTCGCCATGACTTCTTTCCCTTCTTCACAAATGTTTTAGTTCTCCATGGTCTCTCCACTAGGAAAAAGTTTTCTCCGTGGTTTAATAAGATTTGAGGGTTTGATGTAATCACATGCAGACGCAATATCATAAATGCTATCCAAAATTGTATGATTCCGCCAAAATTCTTTGAGATGGCAGCCTTCCTCGATTTTTGACAGTAACAACTGTATGTTCTCTTCATGGTTGCAATGACTCCCTAGTCCATAGGTTGTATAAGCGCAGTAACATTTGGGGGGACAGAAACTTTGCGAAGATTTGCCCGTCAAAAGGTTTTAGCACACTTGTAGCTGAGTCTGAAGGCGCGTTGTCAATTAACAAAACAGCCTTATTTGACAAATGTTTTGAGTCAAGATGTCTACGTACTTGAGGCACAAAAATCACCATTCTTAAAAAGTATGTTGGTTCATCCATCCCTTTTTGTGGCCCACTTTAATCCCTTTGAAATAATCAACTGGTAAAGTTTCTGCTCTTGTCCCCTTAAATGACCTCGGTTTCTTAGATTTACCGATTACAAGAAGCCTAAGTTTGTGACTACCCTCAGCGGTTGCTGCATAACAAGATTGTAATTATTTCCTTGCTACTTTTGTGACCTGCCGCGTGATGTTCACTTTCAAATGTTAAAGTACGAGTGGGAAGATACTTCCAAAAAAGCCTTGATTCATCAGCGTTATAAATTTGTTCATATGGCAGATCCTCAGACAACACTAACCCTTCGAAATCCCGTTGAATAATCATCCGCTGCTCGTTGATCACAACTCAGGTTCTCTCCGTGTAGACCAATCTCTCTAATGCCATGATGCTTCTTAAAACGATGTAACCATACGGACGACGCATCAAAATTTCCTTCCAGGCCTAACATATCTAAAAATGAAGCTATTCTTGATTGGCTCCCATGGAATTTATCATAATAGTTTTATTCAATTGTTAAATATTTTAATTGCTGTGTTTACGTTTGTTAATAAAATCAAGAAAATTCATAAGACTTTATATCTGATATTTTGAACATGGCAACCGAATATAGACTGATTCTTCTATTACTTTCTTATACATGAATTTTTCTGTTTATATTTATTGGTAGGCTGTTTGTATTTTCCTTGCTGTTTTCTTGAATTTAAAAAAAATCGCTTTGTGGATCATCCGCTTGCGGATAATCGGGGCTTTACTGTATATCAAAATGTTCAGAAAAGAGTTTAACATCTCTGTTTAACATCTAAAAAATTAAAATTTCGAAATTTTTGAATGTTTAAGAGTCCTGAGACTCCTTAATAGAAAAAATCCCACATTGACCCACATCGCACAGTGGTCCCAAATCGCGATTATGTGGCCAAAAATCAGAAAATCGATGTATCGCATTTCGAAATGAAATAAATTCCACAGTATTTAGAAATGTCTGAAGATTTATAATCTTTAATATTTTGGTTTTATAAGCTCACATGAATGAATTCGCATTGCTTATGTTAAGTTAAGAGTTTTGAGCGTTTTCTGCTGTTGCGTGAATTTCAGGCAAATTCGCTGCATTCACACCCTAACTGAGACCTTTTCAGATAGTTTGTCATTTTTGTCTTTGTTTTTCTCTGAAACAACATTGAATTACATATTTAATTTGATTTTTCGATTGCAAAAATCTCAAAAATTAAGAAAAGAGGAATTTTTTTTTTTAAATGCATTGTTTTAAGGAATTTTTGTATATAAAAAGTGATATATAAAAAAAGTCCTTCCATGTTTCTCGGACTTTTATGGTACAAAATGTAAAATGAACTTTCTAAAATCATTTTCCAAGAGATTTATTGCGACTTTTTGTGACTTTGTGAGAACCAATAGTTTGAAGTTGAACATTGAATATTGCCAGTATTAGTCCAAAATCAGTAATCGGATTTAAAATCAATCTAATTTTCGCACTAACCCCAAATTGTCAGTGTTTATATAATGCAATATTCTAATTAACATAACACTCTCAATTTCATTTTTTTAATTCGCTAGGAGGGGGGGGGGAATTAAGAGATGGGGATATTTCTTATTTATATATTTGTTTTTATTTGTTTTTACAAATTTTCCCTTGCTTTTTTCGTTTATATGAAAAATAATATTTAAACTTGACCTTATTTTAAAAAGTACACATTTAAAATTCAGTTTATACATATATATGTATTTACTAATTTCTACCAACATGCATGTATGGGAAATTCAATCAACTGGAAAGTATCATTCAATGTTTTAAATTTCCAGACTATTCGAAAAGTATATTTTACCTACTTACAAATAAATTTTATTAAATATATTTTTTAATTTTCACGTATCGTCATATAAATCTATTGTAAAAAATTTTTATGAACGGTATTTTTTGTTTCTGTTTATTATATGAATGTTAATTTAGTTATATTTATTTATATGCACATTTAAATTTTAATGAATACTTTAATTTAAACAATTATTTATATGGATTTCATACTTCTGTACATTTAATCTCATTAAACGAGGAATCAGTCTCGTAATATTTTTTAAAGAATATGTACAGTCCACCCTTTGCGCTTTTAATATTCTAGAGAAATGTGTTGACCTGAAACTTGATATGGGTCTAGAAGTATAACCCCACATTGAGTAGTCAATGGACTCTCCCTATTTCACCCCCCCCCCCCGCTATCCCTATCTCTGACGTTCAATCATCCCCCACCCCCTCCTTCCTATGGAAGGTGAGGGATTCCTACACATTCTCTTAAAAAAACTAAAGAACGTCTGTAATTTTTTTGAGAAAATATTAAGAAACATTAACCCCTTGAAGGGCACTGGTATATTATATATACCACTTAATTTTAATTCCCAAATGCCACATTGGCACCAGCATTTTAAAACTAAATTTTGATTTACACTGTATACTCGAAGAAACGCTTTTACTTACTTTCACATAAATTTTCTAGAAAATTTTGGTGCCAATCAATTATTTTACCATTTTAGCAACAGAAGTGCTTTGTCCCTCAAAGGGTTAAGAAGCGGAAAATTTTAAATATACTAGAAAATTAGATAGGTAATTATTTATTTAATATTACCAAAAGAAAGTAACAAAGGCAGATTCTTCATTTTTTATTGGAATTTCAAAGGTATTATTCTCTGTGTAATAGAGACAGGCAAAAGAAGGGGGGGGGGGGGGACCGAAAATTTTGAACATAATCTAATTAATGAATTGAAGGATTCTACTATTAATTCATAGTAAATAGATGTCGAAAACTTAAAAAATAGTAATAATATTTTTAGATTTTACTTGCTATAGGGACAAATGGAAAAAGGGGAGATTTCACGTGTGTGGGGGGAAGGGGGTGGCAAAATTTAGCCGAATGATTATTTATGTATTTTATTGATTGCTTATACTCTTTATTGTTACTTTGCAATAACATTAAAAAGAGAACAAAATAAGATTTTAACCTGTATATTTTCAGGGAGGTAGGGAGAGAGGAAAAGGGGGGGAGGGGGGGTAAAGTTTTAGGTAATGTCAGGATTTGTCTTAAAAAGTGAAAATATTCACCATAATCAAGAGTGGAAAATCCTCATTCCTCTAAAAGAAATACTGTAAAAAATGAAAATTTAAATTTATTAAAAGCTTGCCCCCCAATCTCCTCCCCCAGAACCCCAATTACATTTAGTTTTAATTCACAATGTAATATCATTTAGAATGTTTTAAAATTAAAAATAAATCATATAAAACCACTAGGAAAGCCAGAAATGATTTTGGGCCCCTTGATCGCAATTTGGGACCACTGTGCATCGCTCACATTTTATCCACTGCTCCATAATTCTATCATCTAAATACTTTCCATTGCAATGCAGGCATACTGTATCTTCCTCATCATGTATACAAGCCCATCTCAGATGATGTGTCGGATTGGAATGATTGTTCATCTTCATTAGACTTGTCTCGAAACATTTGTCTACAGAATATTACATGTTTCCCGGCACGCCATATTGAAAAACGAAATAACCTCGTCACTTGTCAACAATTTAGTATAAGCTTACTAATTTAGCATTAAATATAAGTGTCCAACATAACAGTTACCTTGCTTAACAGTACCGATGATTTCTTATAATAAAGAAGAATATTATAAAACTTATCTGCAAAAAACTGCAATAATTGAGAATAAGATTTTATTTCACCGTGTTACTCCAACAACAGGTATTCAAACACAAACAGAACTCCTCGAAGTGAATCATGGTAGTACTAGGAAGTCGTCTGGCCATTTTATGATTGACTATAGCACCGTAAGGGTATATATATTGAAATATTACATATTGCCCGAGAATTCCATAATACCCGAACTTCCTCTATATTGTTAGTTTTGAAAAATGCATACATTTCTAATATTGATTTATATATTTAAGTATAAGTCAAAACTTAACAATTTAAAATATTATAAATAAATAAAACGGACTACAGTCGAACTTGGATAATTCGAAGTGCAAGGGACTACTGCAAAACTTCGAATTATCCAAACTTCGAATTATAAAAAAAAAATGATTTTTATGTCGTAAAATAATCAATCGCAACAGAAATTGCGAAAAAGAATATGTTTATTAATTTTAAATAAAAAAACTACAGCTTTTTAAAATATTGAGATATTACAGATTGCTTTAAAGAGCTTACTTGATTTTTTTATCAAAATCTTCAAGGATATCTACAGTTCGAAACACAGCTTCACTCACGTTAGATTGTCCTTTTGCATAACGACGATATTCCGCTAGATGAAAGTCTGCCTCACTTGAAGTTGGAATCGACCTCTGTTCTTCTACCTCATCTTCAATATCTTCATCGTCTTCTGTTGCAATGTTCTTATTGTTTAGAACTTCGGATAGAATATCTGTTTCAGATAGCTCTCCATCGATGTCTATATTTTTATCAATGTCGACATAATCATCAACTAGATTTTGTCATTTTTGAAAGGGTAAAAACTTCGAATTAAAGAAGTTGGACTTCGAAATTTCCTCAATAGCTGAAAATAACCTGGCCACTTTTTATATAAACTGCATTGAAACTAGATTTTGTCATTTTTTAAAAAGGTAAAAACTTCGAATTAAAGAAGTTGGACTTCGAAATAACCAAGATTTTTTAGCATTAACTGAATACAAGTTTCAAGGGACCGACAAAAAACTTCGAATTATCCACGAATTCGAATTAAAGACGTTCGAATTATCCAAGTTCGACTGTATTACGTATTGAAATTACCATCATATATATAATCGGAAAATTTAATAAAAGACGTATACTATACACAAAAACTTTTAAAACTTTAAAAATAGAATTTTAAAAGGCTAAAAGACTAAAAGTTGCCCCATAAAAATGGGGTAAGTGGACCAGGAGGGTCTATATTCCACACGCGTTTATTTTTTTTTTTTCATATGGGATATCATGTCCTGTTTGAAAAAGTGTAAACAACTTAAAAAATTTTAAACCAGGCAGATCATGTAAATTATGTGTCAATAAAGAGCGTAAATGCTGTTAATGTTTCTAAAAAAAGCACTAAAAGGGAAAATATTAGATTTATTTATACCAAAAACATAAAAATTAAGTAAGTACTTATGTACAGCCATTGGAAAAAAAAATGTAAACACCCCCTACTAACTCTTCAACAAATTATCGTAGAAGAAAGTTACTGGTACCGAACGATTGGAAATAAAATCTACTTTTAAATGGTGTATATAAAATTTGCTTAGGGGGCATCTACATATTAAAACGAACCATAACTTTGTTCGCAGTGTTTTCAATCGCAGTACACAATTCTGACAGCATAAATGAACTCTACACCCTTCAATTAGATTAAAAACCAATTTTTATGCAATTCGTACCATACGTTTCTGAGAAATTAATTATTTTAAAACGAGCGTATTTTAAGGGCTGTATGCAAATTGAAGTTCGGTACTCGATTGTTAACCGAGAGAGCTCCCTTCTTGATCAAAGCACCCTAAGCTGTCAATTAAACCTGTTAGATTACAGGATAGCATAATAGTCCAGGCAATAGGGAATTTTACCTAGCAAAATTAATGGTAGTACTGGAAATCGGCTTTCTAGATGTTTTTTGGGTCGCTGAATCCGAATTTGTAACTTCCCACCAAAATTTCCCCCGGTAACCTACCCAAATTTTTTGGTAAAAAGCCCCCCAAAAAAAGGTTTTATTAAAAAAAATCAATTTTTTTATTATTTTAGAGATAACGTATCTAGAAATTCAGAAAGTAGACAAAATTTCCAACAAATTAGATATATGACATTATGACTTAGGATGAAGGGGAAGGGGGGATCTGCCTCGGAACATGCGCGCGGTGCTGCGTAAACTAAGTTGCGCAATTCCACTTAACCACTCACACGTTTACATTCGCCCTCCCATCTCCCCTCCGAACTTTCTCTATAAGGTTTACTTTAAGATTTTTGGGTCGCTGAATCCGAATTTTTAACTTTCCCCCCAAAATTACCCCCCCCCCCCCCGAACGCGAAATTCTAAAATGGAGGGCCAAAATCACAGTCAGGTGAAATACAGCCACCTCATTGGTCGTGTGGTCGTGTGGTCGCGTGGTTTTAAGAGAGATAAGGGTGAGGATCACCAAGTTGTTTCTCCATTTGAATTTTGAAAGGAGTGAGGGGAAAAGTAATTTTGAATTCATTGTTACCTCATTTACAGTCATGCATTACTTACCTTTTTTGTTCGCTTTTATTTATAATAAACAACAGAAATAACTCAATTAAGATATTTTGATAACATTTTATTCAACGAGAGTTAATAATTTAGATTATAAGTTGCAACAATTTTTAAATTATATGACATCACAAATATGCTTTAATAAAAATTTAGTTTTTATTGAAAAAATACTTTTAATATCATTTAAAAATTATCTATAAATTACGTATGGTAAAAATCTCAATACATTTTCTCCTCTACCCCCACCCCGCCATTTAAATCCAGAAAATCACAAAAAAATAATCTTATTCTAGAAAAAGGCAACAACTATATATATATATATATATATAAAAAAAAAAAAAAAAAAAAAAAAAAAAAAAACTTTTTCTAGACTTTTAAATGGAAACTTTAAATTAACAAAATTATAAAAAAAAATTGCACAAATAATTTTAAAAATACAGAATTTAAGCATTTGTTTTAGCATTAAATGAAAAAAAAACCCCTTAAAAATAATTCCAAAAACTTTTTTTTAAGTCGCTCCAGGCCCTCTGTCCATAAAATAAATATGGAAATTAAAAAAAAAAAATCTGTTATTAACCTTTTATGTCCGACGATATATTAAAGTGTCATTAAAATAACTTGTTATAAAACTAATTTAATACATCGATTAATAGTTATACTGTTTGGAATGAATTATAGATATTTTACTTTATCTTGTTCCAAAAAACATTATTGATTGCACAAAAGAAAATTAAAAGAGAAAAAAACAATAATTTCTTTTGCTTTTGCATCTTTTTCGGTTTCCTTGACATTGTCAGATTGGGGGGGGGGGGGAAGTTTCTGTTCGGAAATATTGCTATTGTAAGAAGTTATGTTTGTATATTTTGTAATGCTACAAAATACTAAAAAAAAAAATTTAAAATAAAAGATTTGAGCGGAGTTACAAATATTGCACAAAATCCCTATAAATTCAATTTAATTAATTAATTTTGGCAAAATCCTTCTAAAATTTATTAAATGGTTGTGTAAATCTTCTAATGTAGTTTCAAAAATTCACAAAATATGCTTTAGAGATAAAATTTTCATAAATTCATAATTTGGGACATAAAAGGTAAACATTCTTTTATAGATATTCAATGTTTAACTTAAAAATCAAGCCTAGTTTCACGACTGCTATTCAATTCAAGTCCACTACAATGTGTTAATTTGGCGTGGACGCCGATTATGGAAATTTCCTTCATTTAATTTACGATTAGAAAAGCATGAACTTGTGCAAGTGCATTTATTTTAAAAATCACAATTTTCTCTCTTTTTTTATTTATTTTTTTTATTTTAAGATATGCAAAAGGGATAAAAGCATAGTTTAAGCAACATTTTAAGATTTCTAAATTGTTTTTTGAAACATAAAATCATAAATAAATTAATTAATGATAAAAGTGCATTTAAAAATATTTATTATATTCTTTATATTTTATTTTTTACATTTTAATATTTAAAATATTCCATTGTTGCAGTTTTACAGCTAATTGGCATATTTTAGCGTGCGTGAATTGGCACATAATTAATTCCATTCTTCTTGTAACTCTTATACAATTATAACCATAAACAATATTTAGCAATTTATCACTTGGACCCTCCTTAGGGAAACATGTTATTAATTTATAATTAAATTCTCAAAATATTAAAATGTTATATTGTCATCGAAAACAAACCTGGTTTCATAATTTTTATAACCTTAGCTTACCAGGAAGTGAGGGAAAAATCGATTAAAAAATTCCAGATTTAAATATATGAACCAGGAAACAAAATAACTTATTGTACATATTATTACAAAATTGTTCATGTAGTATTTTTTGTTCTGTTTATTCTGAATGATTAAAATCGGTTTAAAAACTGACATCATCTTTTAAAATTATTTTCCATTAGGCAAAAATTTTTGAAAGTTTTTAGTATTCTAAGTTAGTTATTAAATTTTTCTATAGAAAAGTGCGAATATTTGTTTTATTTTGGATTTTAAAAGCAACATAAGGAAAAAAAATGCAAGTTTCTTTTTTAATTTTCCTTAACAAAAAAAGTACTTCCATATTATTTAAAATTTTTTAGAGCTTAAAATCGAAATCTTTCATTCACATTTTATAAAAAGTCATCAAAATATCTTGAGTTAATTTCGATGGCTCATTTTAAATGAAACAGAAAAAATTCGCTTCAATACATGATTTTTTCTCGGAAAAGGGAGTAATCGACGTTTTCCCTAGCGCTAGAGATTGCTCTCTGAAAAGGACGCGACTCAATGACCAATGAGGAGCTCGGATTTCACCTGACTGTGATTTTGGCCCTCCATTTCAGAATTTCGCCCCTCGAACCCCCCCCCCCCCCCGCCCAAATACTTGTTTTTAACTTAAATTTCTTATTGTTTTAGGGGAAAAGCATTACGAAATTCAGAAACTAGACAAAATTTGCAACAAATAGGATATATGACATTATGAATTAGGAAGAACGAGGAGGGTGAGGGCTGCCTCGGAACATGCACTGCGGCGCTACGTGCACTAAATAATGAAGTCCAGGCAATAGGGGATTTTATCTGACAAAATTAATGGTAGTACTGGAAATCGGCTTTCTAGATGTTTTTTGGGTCGCTGAATCCGAATTTGTAACTTCCCACCAAAATTTCACCCGGCAACACCCCAAAAAATTGATTTTTTGAAAAAAATTTGTTTTTGAGAAAAGCGCGCGGGGAATCCAAGGTTCGAAGAAAACCACGAAATCTCCGAACGATTAGGCCGACGGGCGCGATTGGGTTCGAACCCAGCTCTTCCCGTCTACCAGCTTCGAGAGCAGAACCTCTCAGCCACTGGTGGGCAGGTATTGTATGGAAAAAAAATAGCTAGGTAAATCTGTGAACAAACGGCTATGTGAGTACTTAAGTACTTTATCTCTATCTAAGAGTCGCATTATATAAAGAAAATTTTATTGTTCCTACCAGAACCCTTAATGAGTTACCTTCATGATCAATTTATTTAACATATTATAAAGAAAGGTAGGATAAAGAGATTATTTTCAAAATAGTGGTAGGAACAATAAAAGTTTCCCCATAGAATGCGACTCCTGAATTGTACGATACAGTATCGTTCAATTTGAAGGTTTGCGTATCTCACTTTCAGGGGCAAGGTACTCGCATTCGTAAAATGTTGAAATAATTCAATGACACCAGTATTTACAATAGAATCAATTTTTAAAAAAGTAAAAGTATATTTTCGCTTTTAAAGGTGAAAATTTCCTTATAAAATTCCGGTGCCAATGTGCAATTAGGAATTAAAATTATGTGATGCCATAACGGCATCACCGCCTCTCAAGTGGTCAAGAAATTTGGCTTGATACCACTCAATATGTTTTTTTTTTAAATTTATTACGTAATTTTAATAAGGCATTCTATAATTTTCTTTATTGTGAGCAAAATAAATAAATAAATAAATAAATAAAATAATTCCCGTTGTAAGAGAAACTCAAAAAAATTACTTATAACTATTTGGGTAACTGGATCCAGAATGGCCCAGTTACCCCGGATACATGTCCAAGTTACCCCATTCTTAAAAATATTATGGTGTAACTGGGACACCGGGCTTACATTTGAAACATGAAGTTAATACGTATAGATACCTAATAATATTAACGTAGTTATATACCTAATCTTTAAAAAAACAGATTGTTTAATAAAAGTACTTACAGTAAAAAACCGAGGAAGTTCAACGAAATGGACGTTGTTTTTAAAAAAAGAAACGTTAATTTTCCACAACCTATCATAGCAAAGAGAGAGTTATGATTGAGTTGACACACGTTGTTTTAGGGAGTAGAGGTTAAGGGGCATTGTTCACAAAACCTAAAATTTAAAATACCTCAACGGTTCTTTATAAAATAGCCTATGGCCCAGTTACCTCGTGGGTCCAGTTACCCCAACTAACCTTATACTTATAAAATGTAAAAGTAAGACAGTAAAAGATTTTGTTTTCATAAAATAATGATATACGCAAGTTCTATAAAATCATTAGTATATGTATTAAAAAGACCACTGAGAACGATGCGTACATGACGTTTGGGTTAAAAGAAATTTCAATAAAGCAATTTCTTTATGTTAAATATTACATTTTTATATTACATTCTAAACAATAATATAAAATGATAATGATTATTTTATTATTTTCTTATATATTGATAAAAGTAAGTAATCGCAAATTAAATAAATTTTTGGCAATCAATGTCTTAAATGTTAGTCTTTGAAAAAATCATTTTCCAAATGGTCGTTGTAATTTGGTAAATTGCTTTTCTTTTTTTAGATGTTAAACTTCTATTTTTTCTGAACCATTTGAAATAATTATTATTTTTTTATTTCTGTTATAATTTGTTTAATTTAGTTTGCTTCGGATTTAGAAAGCCTAAAATTGAATTTTGTATTTCATTTTTGATTTCATTGTGTTTTTTTTTTCTTTAGTTACTAAGAATATAAGATGCTAAACGTTATCAAAAAACGTCCTTTTGAGGGTTTTATTAATTTCATTAAATTACGAAATATGAATGTCGCAGGAAGATAACATTTTTATACTTGCTGTTTGTTAAACTAAGAGTGCTGGCAGTAAGAGAAATAAGTCACTTGTTTTATTTTTTACTAACCGCCTCAAAGACACAGTTACTCCTCTTCGTTATTTTATGCATGATGAATAAACGAATAGGACTTGAGAACTTTTATTTTAAAATTTAATATTGCCTACAGGTTTTTTCTGGTATCTCTAATATATTTTCAGAAAAAAATATAGTTCAATTTATATGCATCAATTATCATCATTTTTTTCAGTTCATTGAATAAATTCTTCTAACATAATAGAAAGTTAACGTCTGTTTTCGCATTATCCTTTAAGACTATTGGCCATAAAAGTATAGCTCTTTCGCAACCATTCGTAGTACTTTTTCTTAAAAACCTTTAATAAACTCAGAAAAGATCACGAGAAAATTTAAGATTGTTACGAGATTTTAAGATTGTTCATTCTTTAACTATGTCACATGTTTATTCTTATGAAAAATAGGTAAAATTTCACTGCTGGATAAATGGCGACTTTAAAAAGCATTATTATATGTTTATCTGGAATAATGAAATGTAATTGTAACCAAAAGAGAATAACAATTATTCAACATATATTTAATTATATTCTGTTAACTGCATTAACAATCAATCGCATTTGAATCTGGTAAAGAATACAGTATTTTTTTTTTTTTGTACTTTTGCAATATGTATCATTTGCATTAATCTTTTATTACAAGTTTGAACTTTTTAAATGCTATGTGTTCTATCTCCTATATGCTACGCTCGCCAACCTACGTGCGTATACCAAATATTCTAAAGACACGCGTATTTGCTCTGTTTTAAACCGATTACCCAATTACAGAGAATTTAATGATTATATCACGACCGTGGTATCTGAAATCGAGGTGCTATTAATTTTCAATTGACTAGGACATTTTTCTGTTCGTAAGATCGCATCCACTACTGTTGCAATAGTTGATGGCTGTTTTTTTTTATTGAATAAATAAGATCAATTACACATTTGAATATAAAAATGTTTAAGTAAAAAAATAAATGCGCTGTTTACTGCGCTTTCACGGGGACGTTATGAAAAATCGTTTTGAAAATGACTTTTTAAATGCTTCTAATGTAAATATGACGTAATTTTCAACATTAAGTGCTTTTCACACTTAATAATTTAATTATTTTAAAGTTTTCTTTCTATTATATTATTCACGTGATAAGATATTTTTTTAATTTAAAAGTGTTTATAAGTATTATTTTGGTTTAGTAATCAGCCAATAATAGGTTTTTAAGAGCATTTCAAGCGATGAATTAAACCTCTATTCAGATAATGAAATTTTAAATAAAAAATTTCAAAACAACTTAAAAAAATAGACAAATTTAAAAAGCAATGAATATTTGATTGCTAGTAAATGTATATTTACAAATGATGGTTTAATTGCTATAACAGTACTTGAAAAATCTTACTTAAATGAGCTATACTGACAGATTTCATCACTAAATAGCGGTTAAAATAATTCTCCAGTTAAAAATACCTCCCGCTTTAATCTATTTATTATACAGTGTGCCCGTAAAGTCATGGTGCTCTTTTGACCGGTCACAGCAAATAAACGAAACAAGATGGAAATGCGAAATATCCTCCAAATAGATGAAAAACTCTGCAAGTTTCATACCTCTTCAGTGCAGTTCGACTTGGCCTCCATTTTAAATAGAGAATCACAGCCATTATTCACTGTGTTACATCAGACTTCCTTAACTGTTTGGGAAGAACTTAAATATCGTTTACAAGTGTGTAGGGCAAAAAATGAAGGCCACATCGAACATCACTGCACGGGCGTGGAACTTGGAGAGTTTTTCTTTTATTTCGGGAAGATTTCACATTTCCATTCTTGTTTCGTTGATTTCCTGTGACCGCTTAAAAGAGCACCATTAATTTACGGACACACTTTTTTACATTTTTTCCTAAAACTACCATGTTGATATTTTATACTCAATAGTTCTTGCAGCATACGCGGAGGAAGTGAAAAGGTCACAGTAAATTAAATTACTGCAGCTGCAGAATTTGTTATTTTTTTAGACTAGAGATTTTTAACTAGTGTATATTTCTAGTGTATTTGCATAATGTATAACAAGGAATTTAAAAATCAGACACAATGTAGAAACTTTTTAAAAAGAATTTTTTAAGCCTTTTTTCAAAACAATAGAAATTACGTTTTTTCAATACTTCTAATTTTTTTTTTTTTTTTTTATAAAATACCGGTGTTTGTTCTTATTTGTTGATATTTTTCTATCGTTGTCATCTCCATTTTATATTTTAAATTAATCTAAATATATATAAAGAAAACCTAATACATTTACTAAATCTTGCAGTGAAAAACAATGTAATTATTTAAAGATTAGAGATAAAAAAAATAGATGACTGAAAAACTGATTAAAACAAATTTAAAATAATAACTTTTACCCATTGAACAATAGCTTTTGTTTTCTGTAAATAATTATAGCTTCTGTATACATTAAACAAAATAATAAGTAATAAATTTTAAATAAAATGAGTGGAGCTTTTTAAAAATGCAATTACCTGAACAGACTAGAAAAAGGTGCAATTTTAGAGATTGTGTATATTTTATCACAATCCATTTTCATTTTTTAAATTAAAACTTTTCATAGAATAATGGATTGTTTAATGTAAAGTGTCTTGGACCGTTTTATAAGATACTTTACGTCACGAGACTTATCACGAGAGATATCATCTACGATGATATGTCTCAAAATATAGTAGATGATACATATGTAGATATCAAAATATAGATATGTAGATGATAGGTCTCAAAAAGATAGAGATAAGCGTTAATACAGTTTGATTTCGGTAATGAGTTATTTTGTTTATTTCTATTGTTTTATATGGTAGTTAAAATGTACCACCCCGAAATCTGAATTAAAACTTATGAATAAAATTTGCGCAGATTTTGTATTGATTCTGTTAAAAGTAATATTTACTGCAAAATTTTTGTACTGCCAACATTTTGATAATCAGGTACAAAATAGCCTAACATATAGTGTCAAATTTAAAAGATCATAGTTTACTTAAATGGCAGCCATGAAATATATAGATGTTTAAAGCTTAAAATATACATTTTATTTAACCTCTGAGTACTTTCGACTTGCATCTGCAGCCTACATTTGGGAGAAAATTTTCATCAACATGCGGATGCAAGCCAAAAATACTCGAAAGTTCAATAACATGTACATCTTAGGCTTTTAACATCTACATTGTTTAGATCGCATTTTAGTAAACGACCTATGTTTAAAGTACACATTATACAGGGTGTCCCAAAAATGACTGAATTTAAAGTTCAATAACTTGCAAACGGCGACAAATATTTAAAAAATTCTTGCAGGAAGATTATGTATGATGTCAGGAGATTTTTTACTGTGATTCTCTATTTTAGTTCGAATTTCAAACAACAGATTGCGCTGAGAGCAATAGGCGCTCTGTCAGACCCGATTTTTGATACATCGGGATCCATTCAATGCATTTTAATCTCCTTTTCTAGCATGGAAGAAGAAAGAGGCCTAAAAATCAAGTGTTGGATTTAGCGGTTATTGCTTGCAGCGCCATCTATAGATGGTATTTGTAGCTTAAACTAAGAATTGCAGCATACAAACTCCTGACATCTTACAAAACACTCCTGCAAGAATTTTTTTTTTTAATATTTGTCACCGATTGTAATTTATTGAATTTTAAAATCATCGGTCATTTTTGGAACAACCCGGTATGTTACGATTAATTCAAGGTGGAATTTTGCATTTCGTCTGATGATTTAATGTTTAAAAGACCGTTTAATAAAAAAAAAAGAACTGCAGATATAAATTGTAATAGTAAATTTATGAAATATTTTTTAAATGTGATTTAAATAGAACCACAGATGGCTGCATGATTTTGCTACTTTTGTATGTTAAATAAAATTGTGCTCCATAAATTTTAATTTTTTGTAAGTGATATAATAAATAAATAACAATGACATTTGTCAAACTTTTAGAAAGGTACTATTGTTGAGGCGAGGAGTCGGTGCAAAAAAGTCAATTAAATTTTATGGGAAATCGCGCCTTGGATAACAATAATTTTGTTTAACAATGGTAATAGTGAAACGGGGTACTGCCGTTAACCAATCTGCCACTGTATAGTGGCATTAAATAATTCAAGAAAGCCCACTGCTTGAAAAAAAATGTATGATCACTGCAACTCAAAAATGCAAAGAGATAATATAAGATTATGTGCTGATAATAAATGAAAAAATGAAGAGAGAGAAATGTATTTAATTATAGACAACACAAATTTTATTGTATGGATGACTTTAGGGATGAGCAAAATGTCATGATTTCTCGAATCTCAGCACCGGAATGTCACAGTAAGTATGAGCTTCCCTATTAAATATATCAAGGAAATTAACTGAAAATTTTACATCGAATTCTGATTTCTTTTTTGATTTTGTATTGTAAGTTTGATTTTATTAAAAAAAAAAAATTCCAATTGCAAGATTAAACCACCTCTACCTTTGAATACAGCCGTTACCAGTCTTGGAAAGCGTTCTGACTTGGTCATAATCAGTATGTCGTTTACCAATTTTGAACGAGGTTGGAAAGGAACCTCGTAATAGTACTTTTATATGAAAAACGCAAAAATTCTGTTTAATTTAATGTGAATTCTGTTAAGCGTAAGCCACTCCTCTGAAAAACTGTAGTAGCAGAGATATGTCATTGTACACTGTGCTTAGATATTTTATTACGCTTACACAAAGTGGCGTAATTTTTACAAATTTTTACGTTCACAATTTCTTTTCTACACATTTTCTTTTCTTCCTCCCCCCCCCCTTTTTTTTTAAGGGCAGCGAATACAGCTCATATTCAAAATATTAGAATAATTGAGTAAAAGTAATAAGAAAAAAATATTTTTCATTTATTTTTTTATACTAAGTAAATGCAACTAAATTACTTATAAATTAAATCTGGAATATTTATATAAGATTTTAACATTTACAGAATATAAAATACAGGACAATAAATCAGGTATACAGCTTTCTGAAACACATCAAAATATTAGAATGAAATTTAGATTGGTTCAAAATAGTAGAATATTTTATTTTACGCAACAATATTACCTTATGAATATAAAGTAAATGATAGTTAATATTTTGTAGCACCCCGTTTAGCTTTCATAATAGCGTACAATCGATCTTGCATACTATATACAAGGTGTTTAGAAGCATTTCTATCAATATTAGCCCAAATAGACTTTATACGTGCCACTAACTCAGTATTACTTGAAGGAGGATTTTCATGGAGTTTTTTCTTCATTATACACCATACGTTGTCGATAGGATTAAAGCCTGGTGAGTTTGGTGACCAAGGAAGTGCCTTAATTTTGCGTTTGTGGAACCATTTCTTAGTTGACACCGAGGTATGAGGTGACGCTAAATCGTGTTGAAAGATGAAATCATCTTCAAATAAATCTTCTGATGATGGAATCATGTAATATTCCAAAAATTCTTTATATATCTAAGAGTTATCCTTTTCGTAGACGATGCTTAACTTTCCAGGACCATCTGCGCTCATGCAGTCACAAATTATGACACTAGCAGCAACTTTTACGGAACATTTAAGGCATTCTTTATCAAATGCTTCCATAACTGCCAACCTCAAACTAATCTTCCGTAATACTTGCGTTAATTTGATCCTGGTTTAATATGTTTCAAACCAGAAAATTTTTTAAGAAATGAAAATAAATATGTTCCACGTAGAAACCTCGAATTAAATAAATAAGCATTCAGGAAATAAATTTTCTGGTTCGAAATGTGGTTAACCTGGGTTAAATTAATCCAGACATTACGGAGGATTAGTGGAATGTTGGCAGCTATGTGCTTCTTGCGTCATTCTCCAAACTCGAATACCTTGATTGCAATATGAAGAACAAAACACATTTTCATCACTAAATAATATATTTTTCCAATCTTCTTCGCTCTATAAACGTCTTGTTCTACGCAAATTCGATCTTATACGCTTTTGTTTTGCAGTCATGAGAGGTTTGTTTTCGGTGCACGATATTCAAACTTAAATTTATAGAGACTTTTTAATGTTGTCGATGTAGATGTCTTCAACTCCTTCTTCTTTCCATTTTCGGTGCAAGAATCGCACATTTTTAAAACGGTTTTTCTTAACTATACGCTTCAGTTTCCTGTCATCTCTAGCAAATGATTTTAGTTTTCGGCCGCCATTTCGGCGATTATTTTGAAATTTTCCATTTTTTTAATATTGTGTTAGTATTTTACTAACACTTGATTGCGATCAAGGAAAATAATTCGCAATATAACATTGATTTTTACAGTGCCGATACAAATCAACTATACGAAGTTTAATAGATTCAGGAATATCACTCACACGACCCATTTTAAGACGAAAGAGCAAACGAACTGCAAAAAGAATACTGATTTTAAATAAAACCGTCTGAATTTAATCAATGATCCCACCAGTTATGAATATGCGATAATTACAGGAGAATGAAATTGCAATATTGTAATATTTTGAACCATTTGAATAAATATTCTAATATTTTGACTTTTCAAAATAATTTTTTTTCAATTAATCTTTTCAAAAATTATGTTAATTTTAAGATAATAAATGACTTTAATCAACGATAAGTTCTTAATAAAAATATCATATGCATATTTGCATTAAAAGACATTAAATTACCAAACGATATTTTTAATTTGTAATATATATATATATATATATATTATTCTAATATTTTGAATATGAGCTGTATATTGTATATGTAGAATTTAAGAAACTTTCGCCGATGACTGTTTTCGTAGAAAGAGGCAGTGCTTCGCCTAAATCCAGATATTAGTTAAACCCTGATGATTCTTTATTAACGTACATACAACTTTTGAGCATTTTCCCAAATATTCCATACCGTCCATTTGAGACTTGGACGACAAAATTTATGTACAAAATGCGTCATTTCACTAAAAGACTGCTGTATCATTTAATTAGTTGAATAGCTGAATAAACAAAAAAAAATGAAAATAAAAGTAGTTAATTGTCATTTTGATTTCAGTTGTTGGCAACTCAGAAATGAGTGTAGAATTACTGACAACATTTACCTCAAACTCTTGCGCTCCAGGGCGCTAGGTCTATGGTCCTCGGAATAAAAATTTTGAATTTTATTGTCCCTGATTCAAAAAGGGTGGAGATCACTTTTTGCAATAAGCTGATAACAACTACGTGATGCTTATATAATGTTTTTCCAAAAAAAAAAAAAGAAAAAAAGAACGCATGAACTTGATCTAGAACTGCAAAACCAAGTAGGATTGGTACCACTAATGTTATAGGTATGCCTAAGATCAAATACACTATGCTCCCTCTTAACCGGCCTCCTTTTAATCGCAACTGCGTATTAACCTGTTGAATTTTTTTTTTCTCAAAGTCAGATAAAATTCAGGGATGACGGCCTCGGGAACTCAACTTACGCTTTCGAGTTGAAGTGCAATCTTGAGGGGAAGGGGGCAAAATTTAGAAAGGAGAACGTCGGTTCTAATTGCATGTGCGTTGACATTCACCATTGTTGAATTCAGGGTGTGGCCCGGGGGGAGGGGGGGGGGGCATTCCCCCACCAGGAATAATGAGATGTCCCCCCGAAGATTTGAGATTTTGTGTTTTTAATGGTCAAAAGTGCGATCTCCCTCCTCTCCGAGAACCCTATAATGTATGATCTATCTGCAAACTGTCTTGTTCAAACATTGAAAAAGCTTGAGGGATGCAAACAGATCACCGTAGAAGGTGCATAAGAATGGTTTGAGTCTGATAAAGATCTCAAGCATGAAACATTATTTGACGAGGATAAAATTAGGACTGTAACTGATGTTGTTCAATACGAAGACGATCCTGATGATGATCCAGATGAAGTTGACCCTGCTAAAATTCACATACGGAAGGGTTAAAAGCATTAGAGTTGTCGCTACGCTATGTTGAACAGCGGCTAACAGCTTCATTGGTTAAACTTATGATGTTAAATAGATGTTAAATAGATGTATGCTACAAAATGTCGGGCATCATGCCTTCAACAGAAGGTCACTGATTTCTTTATGGTTGATTAACTTAAATATACCTAACAACAGCACTTCGAAACATGCTATTCACTGTGAAAACTATTCTTGGCAATTTTTTTAATTGATGTGACATCACTGGAAGTATGTCACGTCACATACTATACCAAAAATCTATCATATTGTGAAGTCACATATTTGACCAAAAATCCACCATATTGGGAAGTTACACTGTGACCAAAATAGGAATTAAAAAAAAAAAAAATTGAAAGGAGAAAATTGGAGATCCCTTACAAATTAACCTACAGTTTATTTATTGGTCGGTAGGATAATGATCTTTTATTAGATCAATTTCAGTTAATATGCAATTGGTAATTATGATACAATCATAATTCTGCACGTCCTTCACGGGGAAAAACCTTTATTTTAAATTAAGACAGTATTTCATTTGCGTTTTATTTTATATGAAAAATTAATAGCTTTTGATAAACATTTTTGTTTTCGTGGGAAGGGGGAGTGATGGACTAAAGTGTTGCTTTATTATAATAAATAGCAACATTTTTTACCCTAAATTATATTTTAGTTTTCTGTGTATTTAATTAGTTTAAGTATCTCGTGAAAAATAAATTTTGTTGTTATGCACTTTCCGCTATCTCATATATTTTAATATTTCAAAATTTTGTTATAGATGTCAATATTTCATTTTTATTACTTCAATAGTGTATCAACTTTGACTTTCATCTTAAATTTCTGCTTCAGTCTATTAATCGGAGTAAAAACGAGTTAATCTCGATCATGGTATTTATTAAAAACGAATAGTCGCGAATAGTCGGCTTATCAGGACAGGAAGTTCCCGTCGATTCGCGAGCTAATGGTGTACAACAGAACTACGAAAAAGTAGTAAGATTACACAAAAATCGCTATTACAGCGCCTCCTTCAGGCGAAAATTTTCCACATTCAGGGAGGATCTTCTTGCCGTGGCCAAAAACATACACAAAAATCTTGGTTCAATTCTATGCATAACTTCATACACTTTTCGAATGTACAACATTGAAAATGGCGCAAAAATCGGTATTACAGCATACCCTTCCGGCGGAATTTTTCCAAATTCAGGGAGGATCTTTTTGCCATGACCAAAAATGTACACAGCAAATTTGGTTCAATTCTATGCATAACTTCATACACTTTTCGAAAGTACAATATTGAAAATGGCGCAAAAATCGGTATTACAGCGCCCTTACAGGCGGATTTTTTCCAAATTAAGGAAGGACCTGCTTGCTATAGCCAAAAGTTAAAAAAAAAAATTGGGTCTATTCTGTGCATAACTTCATACACTTTTCGATGGTACAATATTCGAAATCGCTCTAAAATCGCTATTACAGCGCCTCCTTCCGGCAGATTTTTCCAAATTAAGGGAAGACCTGCTTGCTATAGCAAAAACTTAAAAAAAAAAAATTAGTTCAATTCTATGCATAACTTCATACACTTTCTGATGGTACAATATTCAAAATCGGACAAAAATCTCTATTACAGTGCATTCCTGCAGATTTTTCCAAATTAAGGGAAGAGCTGCCTGCTCTAGCCAAAAACTAAAAAAAAAAAAAAAAAAAAAAAGTTCAATTCTATGCATAACTTCATACCCTTTTCGATGGTAAAATATTCGAAATCGCACTAAAATCGCTATTACAGCGCTTCCTTCCGATAGATTTTTCCAAATTAAGGGAAGACCTGCTTGCTATAGCAAAAAACTTAAAAAAAAATTAGTTCAATTCTATGCATAACTTCATACACTTTCTGATGGTACAATATTTAAAATCGCATAAAAATCGCTATTACAGTGCCCCCTTCAGCAGATTTTTCCAAATTAAGGGAATACCTGCTTGCTATAGCCAAAAACTAAAAAAAAAAAAAAAAAAAAAAAAAAAAAAAAAAAAAAAAAAAATAGTTCAATTTTATGCTGAGCTTCATACACTTTTCGATGGTACAATGTTCAAAATCGCTCAAAAATCGCTATTACAGCGCCACCTTTCGGCAGATTTTCCCAAATTAAGGGAAGACCTGCTTGCTATAGCCAAAAACTTAAAAAAAAAAAGTTCAATTCTATGCATAACTTCATACACTTTTCGATGGTACAATATTCAAAATCGCACAAAAATCGCTATTACAGCGCCCCTTCCCGGCAGATTTTTCCAAATTAAGGGAAAATCTGCTTCCTATAGCCAAAAACTAAAAAAAAACAAAAAAAACAAACAAAAAAAAAACTAGTTCAATTCTATGCGTAACTTCATACACTTTTCGATGGTACAATATTCAAAATCGCAGAAAAATCGTTCTTGCAGCGCCCCTTCAGCGCGGCATTTTTCCACATTCATGGAGGACCTTCTTGCCATGGCCAAAAAGATACACAGAAAATTTTATTCAATTCTACGCATAACTTCATACACTTTTCGAAGGTACGATATTAAAAATGGCACAAAAAATCGCTATTACAGCGCAACCTTCTGGCGGAATTTTTCCAAATTCAGGGAGGACCTTCTTGCCACGACCAAAAACATACACAAGAAATGTGGTTCAATTCTATGCATAATTTCCTACATTTGTCGATGGTACAATATTCAAAATGACACTATTACAGCGCCCCCTACCGGAAGATTTTTTCCAAATGAAGGAAGGACTTGCTTGCCATAGCCAAAAACTTTTTAAAAAATGGTTCAATTCTATACATGACTTCATACATTTTTTGTTGGTACAATGCCGGCAAACAGACGGACAAAACGGACAGACGGACGCACGGACAGACAGACAGACAGACATTTTCTATAAACATGTTTTTGGGAATATCGGACCCCTAAAACGTGTGAATCCTTCGAAAACCGGAAGTCGAAAAAAATTTCGATTATAATACTTTCTTCTATTGAAGATAGAAGAAAGTAAAAATTATAGTTAAAATGCCAAAATCCAGTTGAGTGGCATACCCTCATGGCTTATGATGACCATACTTATCTAAGAATGTTTAAATAAATTTGATGTATTTCGAATAGAAAAATAAATGTATAAAATGCATGCAAAACGCTGGAGATAATTAATTATTTCGTATTATACATTTTCATTTTCCGCCAAAAAAAATAAATAAATAAATAAATAAATAAAAATAAAAAAAATAATAAAAATAAATAAATAAATAAATAAATAAATAAAAATAAAAAAATAATAAAAATAAATAAATAAATAAATAAATAAATAAATAAATAAATAACTTATTTTACAGGAAATTACAATAGGAAAAAAAACTGTTAGGTAAATATCTCCCCCCCCCCACACACACACACTTTCTAGCATTACTACCAACCTGCATTACTGTACTATTTTTATATACTATAAAAATTAAACAAAGTTTAATTTGATAATGTAATATTATTGTTACATTTCTGTGCGATATATATGCATTTAATAATAATTATAATCTGTTTTTTATCATTAAAGGTAATGAACATAAAAATTGCAAAAACTAGGAAAAAAGTAAGGGGGGAAAGAGGAGAAGAAAGAAACTTTACATTTTTCCTATTTAAGTTGACGATATAAGAAGTTGGGCTAGTTTTGAAGCTAGTTGAAAAGACGCGAAATGAAAGAAAAAAGGAAATAAAAGGAAAAACAGTTAATTTTTTAATCGGAAATTTTAATTAGGAGGCACTGTGATAAAATCATTACGTATTTTAATGTTCAGGAATCTCATCAAGTCAAGTTTAAGTCTGAGACCGTAAAAAAGTACAACTGCTTTGAGGTATTTATGATATATTCCCGTCAATGTTGTCGTTTTTTCGGACATTTATTTTTTCTTCGAAAAATAATAAGCTATTTGGGTTGTTTCAAAGTGAAAAATAAAGTAGGATATCAATAGAATAGGTATATAATTTTGTTTTCCTGTTGTCTTTTCATTAAATTATAAAAAAAATTCAATTAGCTTCATATAAACGTGTTACAAATGCCAAGTATTTTATCAATTTTACTTTTATTAATAATATTGATTTTAATAAATTTTATACTTATTTTATTGAAATAATATTTCAAAAGAATGACAAAAGTATAATCAGATGTTTAAAATCGGTGATTTAAAATCAGTTTTCAATCAATTTATTTTTCCTTTAAAACATTTTTTAAAGTCACACGTTTACTTAAATTTTAAAAATTATGCAAATATGTATTAAATTAAAGGTTAACATAGTTGCTATATTTAAATTACTGAATAAAGAATTAAAAAAAAACGTTCTTTATTAAAATTGTTTAGAAATTCAATTCTTTAAAATATAGAAAAGATTTATCAGGCATAAAAAATATTTTATTTAAAATATATTTTTTATCAGATCAACTATAATTTGCGCATATTTCTTTACAAATTTATTTGAATAATAAAATTATTTATGATATGAAATAAGCAACAATTATAATTTCAATACGTAAAAGAATTGAAATTTTGTCTCTTATTTTTCATTCTATTTTTATAAATTAATATATAACACAAATATTTCAATTAAATGAATAATAATGAACTAGTTATAACACTTGTTCTATAGCTATTATAAAATAATACATAAGTGAAAATAGAGATAAATAATAGAGCTTATTAAAATGATAAATATATAGTAATAGATTCAATATTGGAGCTCTAAAAAAGTTTTGACTCCAAATTAATTTTTAAAATCATTTAAAAATTAAAAATTCAGCAAACTTTTTTTTTTATTTCCATCAAACACTAAATGTCTATTGTAATAAGAGCCAATATTAACTGATTTGTTGAATTAAAGTAAAATAATATGAAATTGGATTAACGGAGATTTTTACATGTTAAAAAAGTAATGCAGCTTCATCTAAAATAAATACATAAAATATGCATTCGCTTGCTGGGTTTAAATTCGAATCCGGCCTGATCACAAAGTGGTCCCTGTGTTGTGTCACACAGGAGCGCAAATACAGTCATTGCGGTATCACATCCACATCACTGTGATTTCAGATCGGCGGTCACGAAGTCACAGTGGCATCACTTGAAGTGGCAGTCGTATACTTGTATAATCATTGAAAAGTGAATTAATTTCATAAAAGTTCTCAGTAAATATAACAGAGGTTTCAATTTTCAGTCATTTATTAGAATATTTAAAAGATTTATTTGACGTTTTCCAAACACTAATAATATTTCTCATTGAAAAATATTAATAAAATTTGTTGTGAATCTAAACTTTAAAGTAGCAGATTTCATTTTTGAGATAATTCTAATATTAGATTAATGTCTAATATTGAATACTAGCAGAACTACCGTCTTCGCCTGTGTAAATAATAAGGGTCCTCCCGGGTAAGCTGAAATCATTCTCATCAGAATGACGTCACTCGTGATTAGAAGAAGCAGTCGCCTACCACTTGCTGTTTTCAGACAATTTTAAAAAACCTAAAGTTAGCTGTTTTGATCTAATTTTTTCCTACAAAACGTAAGTGAATATTTTAAAACTAAGGTAAGTTGTTATGTTTTCAAATACATATATGAATTCATCTGTTTATTGTGCATATTTTTCACGCGGATTTGTTTGATTTCGCTTTTGTTCTTGGTCTTGAAATTAACTGTTTAAAAAAATGGCGCAGTTGCCATAATTGGACCAATTTAAGTTGCTTAAATTGGACCAGATATGCGATCATAAATTTGAAAAACAGTAATGAATTTCGAGGGCGGTACGCTTTGTACGCTTTGTTTTTGTATTTAATAATGGATTAGTATCTCCATGCAAGTTTTTTTTTTTTTGTATATCTGGATTATATTTTAAATACATTTTAGGCCTATATAAACATAAACATATTTTTACATGTGTTTGCAATAAAGTTTGTTTGCAATGTCTTTTATCTTGTATGTAACTGTATTTATTTTCTTTAAATTCTTTATTCATACGGCATATTCTATTTACAGAGTTGAATTCAAACATTTTCCTCCTGCAGGATATTAGTGATGGAAGACTTTTTACAGTTCTGGAGGGTGGAATTGTAATTTTTGCCATTAAAACGCATAGAATCTCAAACCTTCATGAAAATTTTGAAAAAGACATAGACAAAGTGTCTGGAGGAAAAAGATCCGTGACAGCAAAAGCTGTTAAAGATATGGGAAACAAAAAGCAGACAGTAAGTTGTGAAGAAATTGACCTGCAACAAGGCTGCAGCTACAAATCCTCCCCAAAAGCAAAAAAAAAAAAAAAATCATTGGAAGTGTTATTTCCCTTCCTAAATTTAGTTAAATCAAAGTATAGAGAGAGAGAGCCAAAAACAGTTGTGTTAACATCATAGCCATATAAACTAAACTTTGAAATGGAAAAAAAAGACAAAAAGGAAGCTTTCACAGCACAAAAGCGATTGGAACATCGAGTTTTAAAAAATATGTGTAATGCAATTAGCTATGATGGAAGAGAAGAACTACAAACATAATGTAAAGAAAACGTCTGTTGCAAAAAAGAAAGTCTGATGATTCAGAATCTAAAAAGAAACATCTAGACAGTGATGATTGGTTTTGCCTAATTTGTAAGAAAAATAATAGCACAAATGATTCAGTGTTCATATTGCCATATACGGTTCCATGTTGTGTGTGCTGGGAAAAAAACAATAAACAAAATTCCTGTATAAGCTTTGCATCACTCCTGACATGGTATTCAAGTAACTGACAATTACTTCTATAATTTATATTCTTAATTACTGATGACTTTGATTTATATTTTGAATACATTTTGATTTAAAACAATTACTCTTATTTTTATATATTTGATTTCATTATAGTTCATCGCTGTTATTTCGTTTTATTGTTTCATTAATTGCAAACTTTGCTTTTAATAAAATTAGTTATATTCCCTAGTCATTAAAACAACCTGATATTATTTGGTCCAATTTAGGGTCTGGGGGTCCAACTTAGGCGACCAGTAGCTGAATTTGGACCACTTTTGACAAATTTTTTAAATTAAAATAAAATTTAAGATTTTCAAAAGGAAATTGATCTAAATACTTATTTAATCAGTAGATGAATAGATTAACCCTGTGTAATGATCTTTTGCAGATATTCCAAAAATTAAGTGAGTTAGACCTGAAAATAAGGGAACTGGTCCAAATTCGGCACTCTCCCCTATATTCCAAACAAATGTCAAAATATATATTAAAACACAATTATTTGCTTAAAAGACGTCATTTCAATAAAAAACACATTAAAAATAATAAAAATTTACATGTTTCGACTCTTTCATTGAGTCATCTTCAGAATATACAAAAACTACAAACACAATGCCAATTGTGACATTATACTGATGATGGCAACGACCTAGCCCATAAATTGTGTCTTTACTGAAATTTTTCTTAACTTCTGAATATCCTACTATTTCGTTTTTCACGCTCTCGAATAGAAAAAAGTTCTTTCAAACGAAATTTATTTGAAAATTGTATCTCAATTTTTTCATTTGAATGGATTTTAAAGTAATTTTCAGTCGTGGATATTTTTAAGTTTGCCTGCAGTCCAATTACGAGAGATATACCTGTTTGCTCTTAATGCAATATTATAAAGAAAAGACACTGCTATGAGCAATTCTAGCATCATATTGTTAGTGAAACAGTCAAACCCAACCATAAATTTTACTTTTACTGCAATTTGACCTATAACACATCGCACATTATATTGTTCCAACGTCTAATATAATACAAAAAGTACTTTCAGTAATATTTGTTTATCCGTTTGCTATTAATGCAATATTATGAAGAAAAGACATATCTATGAGTATCGCCTAGCATCATATTGATGGTGGCAACAACCTAACAGTACCATAAATTACACTTTTACCGCAATTTGATCTATAAACATCATACATCCGATTATTTCAACGTCTAACAGAAAACAAAAACACTTTCAGTAAATTTGTTTGAAAAGTTCATCTCAATTTACACATTTTTTATATTTTTAAAGTAATTTTCAAAATTGATTTTTATAAATATGCCTGCATCCCAGTTACAAAAGACTTAATTTCTTAAAAACATTGTAAATAACTCAATATTTGTTTGTTTTCGTGTACTTTTACATAACTAAATTGGCAAATTTCAGTATTTGTTTGCTATCGTGTGGGAATCTCATTCCGGCAGCTTATAACTTGGGTTCTTCTGAAATAATTTTAATTCAACTTGCACTATTAGTCTTTCAGTTAAGGTTTTGGTGCGTAACATTGTTATACACTGATTAGTCCTAGAATTATAGGGGGAAATTCCATAATCATGTGGAATCAGATTATGAAAGATTAGTCTTTTTAAAAATTCTGAATAGATTTCATTGGAACTTGCATTGTTTGTTTTTTATTCGGATAGATTGCAGAAGATTTTACACGGATGGTTTTAAAATATTGCATATAGTTTTACGTCGCTTGGTTATAAAATTATTGGAGAAAGTTCAATAGTCAGGTGATCCCGATTATAAAAGTTAGCCCTTTTTGAAAGTTCTACTGGACAGATTTTGATGAGATTAACACTTTTTTTTCATCCAAATTTCTGGAATAGTTTTAATATATAACATTTTGTTGTACATGCTTTGTTGTAGAATTAGCTGTAATGTTCTATAATTAGGTGAAACTAATTCTGAATGATTAACCTTTTATTAAGTTAGATAATTTTTGAAGAATAGTTTTAGCATGTTGCATATCCGTCTATCATTCTTAGACCAAATCCTACTGTAAATGATCAATTAAAAAATATGGTCCTTAACAGCCGAAATTTTGTCTTACACATTAGAAAATGAAATAGCGCAGTGATGATCGTATCGTTTTCAGCCATATGGAAGGACATTTGAGATAAAGATTTATATTGCTTTAAAATCCAAGATCAAATTCACCGATATATTTCCTTTAATTCAAGATTTCTTCGGAGAAACCGATCTCCACAGCGGGCGAAATGTGCTACTCAAATAAGTGATTGCTAAAAAGAAACTGGTCGCTAAATCGAAATACCAAAAATATTTTCCCCTGTAGTTGTTGGAGATCTAGCAAATATACTAAAGGTTAAAAATATATTCGTGTTTCAAATTAAAAACGATTTTTATTTATGTTCTATTAACGGGCAGTATATCGGGTATCTTTAACTCATCTATGCAAAGATTCTTTGCCGATAATTTTTTAATGGAAACTCATATTTCCATTCATAAAATCCAAATCCACAGCCGTTAAAATGAAAATGTCGTCAATTTCCAAACGCGTTCAATCGTAATGTCAGTCATGAAATTTTGTTAAAAAAAAAAAAAAAAAAAAAAAAAAAAAAAAAAAAAAAAAGCTTACCCTAAAAAATATTAGCTCTGTTATAATTTGTATTTAATATAAAACGTGGAAAAGTCGTATTTTATGTAACCGTATTCGATATAAATCGTAGAATGTTATCACTGCATTTCACATTAAAACATTTATCTAAATGATATAATTAAAGCTACAGCATTACGAAGAAATAGGAATTAAACTGTAGCAGCCGGTTTTTAGAACGAATTTGAAATCATATTGACGAAATTGACGTCACATCTAGCAAACGATTTTTTTATTATTATTATCTTTTTCCTGAATTGTATTCTTGAAATTCAAACGCCTGTATTAAAATAAATTTTTCAACTTTAAAACATTCAAATGGAGATACTACGTCCTTTCAAAACACGTTTAGCTAACATTTTTGCATATGTATAGGGATTTTTTTCGTTTTCTGATCAGAAAGACGTCGATTTCAAATATACAAAAATATAGCGAGAGAATCTGAATTTGTATTGCAAAAAAACAAACAAAATACACGCGTTATCATTTAATTCAAATTACTGTGCTATTTTTTAGGGTGTGGCAACAGGAAATAAACGATTGAATTATAAAATTTAAATGAGATATTTCTATAATGTTGAACTATGGAAGGTGGTAGAAAAAAGGAATAAATAGTGGTCTGAAGATTTTTTAAAGTAGACAGTGATCTTTTCCACGTTCTAAAACGTATGTACATCGAGTTTCGTGCAAATCGGTCAAAAATTAAAGATTTGTATATAGGACATACATACAGAGAACGGCTTTTGTATATATAGATGTAGAACAATTTCAACTTCTTATAAAAGTGTGTGTCCCGATTTTCAACAATTTGTGTTAAATATTTTTCTTTATTTGTTATCAGTGAAAATTTTTCTTTCAATTCAGTTAATTATAACTAGTATTCATTTCACAGAATATAGAAAATATGTACTTTTTTAAAACTACACAAATTGAAAACTAAATGCATCGTACGGGTTTAATTAATTAAATTATGCAGATACTTATTTAATTTTTTTTTTACTTCTCCACTTTAACCGACTTTTCTCTTAACCGGGTAACTTTCGGTCCGTTTAGGCCGGTTAAGCGGGCGTCTACTGTACTTTAAATGAAACAATTAAAGGGAACGGTTATGTAATGAACTGAATGAAAACGCTGAAAGAAAATTAACACATAAGAAACTGACCCGAACGATAGTGCTGTAAGTATTCAGGTAATTAGCATGATATTCCCATAGGAGTTGAATAGAGTTTTATATAAAGAGATTAAACTTAATCGAAAATAGAGGATGTCCTAAAACGACGATGTCCTAAAAGACGATGTTCTGGACTGTAATAAGTGGAGTTTTTGAATCTTATTGTTTAAAATACTATAAGTATATGTGTATATATATATATTATTCCATGACGTAACCACTCAGTGCATGTCGTTAGCCATTCCGCCAGTCTTCAGTTTATTTCCTAAGTTATTATTTAATCGTGGTTAGGATTTATTTCTATTTTGATTTGTTGTCTATTCTGCTACTTGTTGTTATTGAGTTTATAATATCACAAAGAATTGAATTTATGAATATATATATATATATATATATATATGTGTGTGTGTGTGTGTGTGTGTGTGTGTGTGTGTGTGTGTGTGTGTGTGTGTGTTACATTATTAGATCTAATTCCACGATTTCCTTATCTTATTCTAAATTACTACTTTATATTCACTAAATCCTTCTTCTTAAATAATCTCTATCGTTAACTCTGTTAAATTCCCTTTAATTTAATGTCTCACTAGTCTAAATTGCTTAAATATTACGCTTTTAGTATTCTTAAATTAAATGTTCCATTTCCTAGCTTTTTTTCTTTCAAGAATGCTCTTTTAGCTTCCATTTTTACATTCCCGCGCATTTCTGAGGTTATCCTTTTCCCCTTAAAATTCATCCGCTTGCTCTGTCCGCCCTTTTTTCATGACGTGATATACTTAATTATTCATTGGTTGAAAGCGCGATCTATGTCATATTTATATTCCTACACTTGAGGAACAAAAAGTCTATGTTCGCTGTCTTTCAGCAGATTTGAGTCGTATTTCCAGTTTACATACCATCCCCTGGTTACCGTCCCTTTATTCGATTATCTACAACATTGTTTTAGCCCTAATTACTACTATGGAGAGATGGCTAATAATCTTGGTGGAAACTGCGCCTCCGTTTCTTTGGATGAAAAAAAACAAACAAACAACAACAAAAAAAACAATTTTACATAAATACTGAATTGTCTTTATTTTTAAATCCAGAAATATATATGTTACATTATTAGATCTAATTCCGCGATTTCCTTATCTTATTCTAAATTACTACTTTATATTCACTAAATCCTTATTCTTAAATAATCTATATTGTTAACTCTGTTAAATTCCCTTTAATTTAATGTCTCACTTGTCTAAATTACTTAAATATTACGATTTTAGTATTGTTAAATTAAATGTTCCATTTCCGCGCTTTTTTCTTTCTAGAATGTTCTTTTAACAACCATTTTATTTTCTCTTCCGAATTTTACTTTCCCGCGCATTTCCGAGGTTATCCTTTTCTCCTTATAGCTTAAAACCTTCCCTGAAACAATACCCATCTAACGTTATCAGTTATGTCAAAATCTGTGCTGTCGTACTCGAAATATAGAGGTTCGGAACGAAATTTCCGTTTGGATTTAATATATATAAGTAGATAAGTATTTTAATATTTTATTTCTTTTAAAAAATCTATTCTAAAAAACATATTCCGTAATTATTATTTGTTTCAATATGTTTCATTTTCAGTCTTAAGGCGATATGAATTCCATTAAAATTATCAGTTTTGTACCATTTCCTTTTTTTATTATTTATTTAAAATGTAGTTTGGCGCTCTTTTTACGGCAAGAACGGATAATTGAAGTTTTCGTACGCATTTAAAAAATAGTTCTGGGCATGTGCAAGCTATTATAGGTTCTTCCACATATTCGCAATGATTCGGAAAATCCTCTGCGCAGTGGTGTAAACGCCGAAATATGAGTACGGAGTCGAAATTTTCGTTTCATTATTTGGCTCAAAACTATTCTTTTCAACTGGAAACGAAACCTCGTAATATAATAGAATGATTTTATAACGTCCTTGCTAAAATGTGGTTCAAGATGAAGTAACTATTAAAGCACGAGGAGTACAATTCCGCATTAAATTATGGACCGGTGATGAATGCTTTATAATGCATTCTACTCAATGAGCTAAATAAAAATACTTCCATAAGGATAAGCTCTTTTCTTATAATTGGGGAAAAACATCAACACTCTTCGATCTAATGCCAAAAAGGATGATAGCGAATGCGTATGTGATGTTTACTATATTCACTGCAGGTAATATCTCCTAAATAACTGGTTGAATGCTGCTCATTTGAATTTCCTAAATCTGGAACGTTGCGAGGGGTTTACAGGGTACTAAGTGGTTACGGTGTTATAATGGATCTACATAGACGATAGATACTTAATTATCTTAGTTTTTGCTGCATGTTACAAATAATCGTAACATATATGCACAAACTTAAATCACATATGAAGCTTAAAATGTTATAAAAGCTTTTAATAAAATATCCATTATTAAACCGTTCTAAAATTCTGCCACCCTAGTTGTATGGCAAATGGAAGAATGAAATGTATGCTTTATAAAAATTATTTTGTTTACATATTTTTTAGTATAATGACATGTACTAGTTCTCCGATCTCTGAAATTACATGGTATATGTTACATCACAAAAAATGCATATATCACAAAAAAAAATTTGACTGCTTCAGCAATGCATCAAATTTGTAGCATGTACTTTATAATTGTATCGAGTTCTGGTTTTGTACCACTAAGTATAAACATGAAAAAGTATAAATATTATACATTAATTTCACTATTTTTAATTTGATCTTCTTTTTAGTTTAATTTCACACATTACTGAAAAAGTTAATTACAAATAAACAGAGTGCATAAAACTATCTCAAAGGAATTTGTAGACTTTAATTTTTAAATAATTGAAACTATACCTTTTTTTGAACTTTCAGAAATGTTTTATTAATACAGTAATTTATTTTCAAGATTTTTAATTTTTGATCAGTGAATTTCATTGCACTATTCTGATCTGCAGTTTATATTTTAAATTAAAAACACATAATTCTTTTAAATGTAGAAAAAACTAATCAATTTACTAAATATTACAGTAAAAAAATAAGTAACTAATGCTTAGGGCTGTAAAAATAGATGACTGCCAAAATGTTTAAAATTATTTTTAATGCAGTAAGTTTTACCCATTACATAACAGTTTTTGTTTTTCTAAAGAGGATTAGATTTTGCATAGCTTAAATAAAATATTGTAGTGAACTAATAGAATATTAATTAAATGTAGCTTTTCAAATTTACTTTTTTACAAAAGCAATTATCATTAGTCGCTGAAAAAAATTGACAAAAATTCGAAACTTTTATTGAGATGAATATTCTTTTTTAGATGGTATTTATTTTTAAGAAAATTTAAAGTATAAATAAGTGACGTTCGATGGCTTTGTAAACTATATATGCGCAGTTAAAAAAGCATTTAGATGATATATCTGTAAAAGAAAGTGATAAATGTTAAATACTGTTTAATTAATTGAAAGAGTTATTTAGTTTGTTATTACGAATATACAAAGTATTCGTAAACTACTTTCATTAAAGAATTGTGATTTTAGTACCTTTCAAGACGAAAATCTTTGGTTTAGGAAATGACGACTGTAAAACATTTATTAACACGTGAGTAGTCGCGTCTTTTTCTATAACGTTATTAGTCGCGTTTGATCATTTTGCCGCCGGCCACGCGCATACAGAAAATGTAAAATAAGAAACATTTTTCACTTAATATTCGAATATCACATTTCACTGAAGTTATAAATTTGCATTTCACTTAATTATAAATTTTATTCATAAAAGTTGGAATAACAGGGAAAATTAAAAATGAACTGACATTAGCGGTCGTTGCGTAGACTTTTCCACCAATTTCAACTATGTAAAAATGTACCTGATCGAAAAAATAAAAAGATGTATTGTTACTTCACTATGTTAGTAGAGAAACATTAAAAGTCAGGTACATGGTAGTTTTTCATTTTATTTGTAAGGGGATATGAGTTTGGAAAAGAAAATTTATATGGACGGCAAAAAGAAAGACTCGCGACTACTGCCGGGTTCAACTAAAAATACGAAGTTATCACTTTAAATCAGACCCAAATTTTCGTTAATATCATTTACAATAATAGCTATATTTTAGAGACAATTTTGACAGATTTACGTTGCTTTTGGGGAAATACGAAGAGAACGTCATAGGTGCAATAAATAATAATCGTGTGCAATATAACAACATTGGGACTGACGTTGTGTTAATGAAAATTTAATTCGCAATAGCCCTTCCCGCCGGTACCGGAAAAAAATGGTAGATTCTTTATCTCTTGGTATTAAAACGTTAGCTAATTTTACTCGAAAATACGAAGTTGAAATGCAAAGAAACCGATTACAGATTAATTACAGAATTAATTACAGATGAATTAGAATGAGACTTTCGTCAAATTTGTCAGTTACAGCCAAGCTAGCTTCATTTATGGCTATTTATTTTTAGTCGCCAAATTGGATGATATTTTACAGAATTTCGCTACGCTTGGTGGGTATTAGACGCTTACAGATATGAAAATATAACTCACCAGCAAGAAAAGTGACACATTTCGGAAAAAGTAAATTCAGGTGATTTTACTGTAACATGAAATTATAGCACTTAGCTCTTGATGCAGGAGTAAAAACGTGCATTAAACCGTAAAACACTCCCCAGGTACAAAAAGGTTTTTGGCAAAAAATGATGGATTGTACACAATTTACGCATAAAAAGTGACTATTTTTGAATACTACAAATGTATACACTCCTTGTGCAAATTATCTGCATTTTGTATGCATACAAATAAGTGCATATTCCATGTTTTCAAAAACTGTGAACATTTTTTGCATAAAATAAGTGCATATTCAATGTTTACAAAATATATGCACGTTTATTTCCGTAAAATAAGTTCATATTCTATATTTTCAAACTTGTCCATTTTTATGAACAAAAAAGTCTGTACAGTAAAACTTCTGAATAACGCACACCTCGGTAGCGCTGATTTTGTTCGCTATTCGGAGGTGGTCGCTATTCAGAGCTAAAAATGTACAATTATACAGATGTTGAGATTAGAAAAATACGAATGTCCGCTAAATAGGGATGTCTGCTATTCGGGAGTGTCCATTACGAGTGTTGCCAGATTGGGGACCTTTTTCGTCCCCAGATTGTTGATTGTCCCCGTTTTTTTTAAATAGAGATATTCGGCCTATTTAGAAATAGATTAAAAATTATGAAAAATAAGGCGAATTATACTATTTTTTAAAAAGTGGTGACAGTTAAATAATTTGAATTAAAAAAGGTCCACAGTCTGGCAACACTGTCCATTAGGAGTGTTTTAACGTATATTGAAATTTTGTAAGATGTAAAAAAGGACTTCTATTTAGTTTAATTAACTTCTATGGGAGGGGGTAATTTCTGTGGGCGTTTGACTTCCATTGAATGCTTATATTTTAAGGGAGGAGCCCTACCTTAAAAGGAAAATGATTTATTCCTTTTTTTCTTAGTGTTTAAATATTTTAAGTTATTCGAAAAGAAAACTAGTTGGATATGCCAATCCCAAAACCTTCTTCTGTCTTATACATGTTAGTGTTTGAAAAAATAGTTTCAGATGCTAGTTCAATACTATACGAACTTTGATTTTCATCTTAAATTTTTTCTTCAATCAATTAATCGGAGTAAAATTGAGTTAATCTCGATCATGGTATTTATTAAAATCAATAGTTTTTCGTTAATGAAGGGAACACCAAATTGGTCAACAAGGGCGCGCAAGTATGTGATAGATTAGCTGTTACATCTAATAAAATAACCAATCAGTTATTGCACCAACAGGAGGTGTTGCCGTAGCAACATCATAATTCTTACGGCAATATGAATTGAATTGAAACCGGATGATTGATGTCTTCGAGTCCGAGTAATATCGATAATAGATTTGCCATTCATTTCACATTGTCGTGGTGTGCAACGTTGCTACGGAAACACTTCCGCTGGTGCCCCAACTGAGCGGCAATTCAGATTTATTTGCACCATTATATTATAATCCATTAGTATTCTAAAGAATACTAGCAGCCCTTGGCGACCAGTTTGGTCTCCCTTAAAATATATGTTTGGGAAAGCATGCTAAGCATTGTACCATGCTACTTTTATTCATAATTTAATTTACCTGGACTCCCTTAAATATAATTAATATAATCCCTTAAGTTAATATTAGTTTTTTTTGCGTTAAAATATCTCAATTTGTTGATTTTTTGTAAGCAAGTAAACCCTATAGGTTTAAAATGGCAGTCTATGGGAATTTGGTAAAATATTAGAGATATCGCCAAGTTGGAGTCACTTTTGGCAATATATCGCCTTGGTGACAAAATTGGCTGCATTTGGCGACAGAAAAGGATCCCCTCTACGGTAACCCCCTTATAGGTATGGAGATGCATTAAATGCTGTTCAATAACCAATGAGGTGCGTTTCATTCGACCTTTGCCTTTAAACAATAAACAAATAATCGAGATTTCTGTGCCACATACGATAGCATAATATATATATAGATTCTGTTGTACATCAGCTGTTTGCGAAAAGCCGTCTTAGCAGGACGCGAGTTCCTGTCGCTGCACGAGCCACCGATGACCAACAGAACTACGAAAAACCGAGAAAATTATACAAAATCGCTATCACAGCGTCCCTTTCCGGCGGAATATTTCCAAATTTAAGGAGGGCCTGCTGGCCATAACCAAAAACATACACAAAAAAATTGCTTCAATTCTATTCATAACTTCATACACTTTTTGATGGTAAAATAAATAAAATTGCACAAAAATCGCTATTACAGCAACCCCTTCCGGCAGAATACTTTCAAATTCAAGGAAAAACTGCTGGCCACAGCCAAAAACATTTGTTTCAATTCTATGCATAATTTCATACACTTTCCGATGGTCCAATAATGAAAATGGCATAGACATCGATATTATAGCGCCCCTTCCGGCAGAATATTTCAGAATTGAAGGAGGACCTGTTTACCACAGCCAACTACATACACAGAAAATTTGGTTCAATTCTATGGTAACTTCATACAGTTTTCGATGGTACAATAATGAAAATGGCACAACAATTGCTATTACAGCGCCGGTTTCAGGCACAATATTTCTAAATTGAAGGAGGATCTGCTTGCCACAGCAAAATAGATACACAAAAACTTTGGTTCAATTCTATGCATAATTTCATACACTTTTTGATGGTACAATGGCGACACATGGACAGACGGACAGACAGACATTTTGTATAAACATGTTTTTTGGGGTCTCTGACCCCCTAAAACGTGTAAATCCATCGAAACCGGAAGTCGAAGAAAATTTTGATTACAATACCTTCTTCTATCTTCAATAGAAAAAAAAAAAAAAAAAAAAAAAAAAAAAACGGTATGTCTTTAAAAAACAGAGAAAAAGTAAATGTAGTTCATTAAAATTCAAAATCTGCATGGAGGAAAAAGGTGTCATCACAACTTTAATTCCACACTGACTTGAACCAACCGTTTGAGAGTCGTTTTTAACACATAGACATCAAAAGAAACAGAACTAAAAATTAATTTCCACAGCTTCCTTAGAAGAGTACCCCCTATCCCCAACGGAAATTTTTTTAAATGTTCTCCCTCTTAGTGTTAAATTATTTTAACTTACTTGAAAATTAAGAATTCCCTATTTCATAATGAAGGGAACGAATGTTTTTTCCAACAGCAATTTTTTTTTTATGTCAGCCAGGTATCGGTCCGGATAGCCTAACAGGTAAGGCATTGGCACGGCACGCCAAGTATCCAGGTTCGATCCCTGGTCTGGACATTTTTTGCTCTGTTGGAATAAACTTCCATTGTGCTACTCCAGCTTTGAATATTCCCTATGTCTTTTAAAATCGGAGAAAAATTTTTTTTAAATAAAATTCAGGAAGCTAGGGGAGGGTAGAGCCGGTTCATGGCCACCAGAATGAAACACAACCGTAAACAAATTCCGTCACCAAATGTTACCTACATTTTCTCTTCCTATTGAGATAACCCTGCGCAACACGCGCTGGCGCGTGATTGTCCCTTTAGGGTTGAGACCACATCGTGCGCTGGCGCGAGATTGCCAGAGAAAGTGTTAAGGGGAAAAGCCCCCACCCCCAATCCGAAAGGAAAAATAGGTGTACTTTCTCTTTGTATGTATTAAATTATTTTAAATTACTCAAAAAGATTAAATTGACTGTTGTTTTTTTTTTTTTTTTAACAGAGAAAAAAAAAATAGTTTGTTAAGGTTTAAAATCCAGGGGTATGAATTCCCTTTCGGGCCACTGGAACCTAAATTCAACATTGCTTTCGACCATCCGTTTTAAATAAAAATTTTAACACATAAATCTAAAAATAAGAACGGAAAATCATGCGTACAGCATATAGAGGAGATCGGGGCTAGTTGGCTACAGGGGTAAGTAGGCGCAGTCCCCATAAATCGCCTGTTTGTGGATAGATTGTGCAACCAGTCACAGAGTACCTTTCTTCTTGCGTTTTACAATCCTCGTTGCAGTTTTGCTGCGTTACCTACGTGCAGTGGACATTTATTACGATTTTTCTGTTTATTGCGATCATAAGTAATTTTTTGTTGCTTCATTCTTTTTCTAATTTCTAATACTTATCTTAATAATTGCGATTTAACTTGTGCAATTTTTCTTAGTGTATGATTAACTGTACTTACCCCATATGTAATTTACTTGGATTAATTATTCTTAGATGGTTACGTGTCCCTTTTGTGAAGAAATTTATTATGGGGCTAGTAGGCGCATTGAACACGGGGCAAGTTGTCTCGGTGTCTGGTGTATGCTGGTAGCTTGAAAAACAGAAAACACCGAAAAAAGTGCTTGGAATGCAAGATTTTGGACACACGGGGATTGCCCAAATGGAGACACTCGATTTTTTATTTGTGACAACTGTAACACTGATGATGCTATCAAGTAGGATAGAAGTTACTCACTGTTAATGTTTTATTTATTATTTTTATGTCTGTATAATTTAGAATTTACATTGTACGGCGATTACGCCTTTGATTAAACCTACTGGTAATAAGGTAATTGATTTCTCTTAACTACGTGTCTTATTTAAATTTTTATAAAGCGTGTGCCAACTTACCCCATAGGTATAGGCAACTTGCCTCGTGACGAGGTAAGTTAGCGGACAATTTTCCTTTTACTTTAGGCTTCCGCTAAACATAAACTACAAAAGCTACAAACAAAACTCCGGGTATTTATAGCCCAATGCCTGTTCTTTAAAAGTACAGTTAAAGTTTCATAAAAAAACTTAAACAAAAAATTAATAAAAATCATTAACTAAAAACTGCGCCTACTAGCCCCGGTCTCCCCTATTATGAATTTCAAACGCATTCACAATACTATAAAAAAACTTCACACTTTACTAAGGTGAAAGATGATGTCTAATTGAAAAATTTGGAAAACGCATAACGCATTCGACAACCGGAGCACGGCTATTTCCATGAATAGTCATTAAAGTATACGATTTTTTTGGTGAAACCCTGTATATGATCTATTGATATGTATACATAGTGCATATTATGCTAAAAGTTAGTTCAGTTAAACATATAGCACAGTTGAAAATTTCCACTAAGTAAATTCCACCAATAAACGGATGTTGTTGAGAACTTTTGCACGACCCTATATATGATCTATAGAATTTATACACACCAAGTAATATTTAAAAAAAAATTGTTAAATTTAAAATCGCGTAACACAACAGGAAACGCTATTCCAGAAAAAAATGTTCGTAGGCTTCAATAGTTCAATTATTGCACATTTTATTCAGTATCCAAATTCTTTTGTGTGTCCCTGTAAATGAACGATAAGTTCTATACACAGCATATCCTATAGCAAGATTCTTGTAGTGCACCTCAGTGATGTATATCAATTTCAATATCTTTACAATACTCTAATATCATTAAAATATACTGCAAATGATTTTTCCTTATAGACCGTAATGTAACGGGACTCTTTTGAGTGGCCCTGTAAATGAGTCGAAAATTCTACACATTTCATAATCAATTCAGAATTTGCCATAGTAAACTCTGATAGCATATGTCAATTTCATTGCACTCGGACTATATTTACGCGAGTTTGAGCATAGACAGGCACATGGGCAGGCAGACGGACAGACAAACAGAATTCATAAACATATTTCAACTATGTTAGAAAGTGTTAAAAACAGAACTGAAAATTTATTTCTATAAAGGACTTTTCTACAAAAGTTCCGCCCCCCTCCCCCACAAAAATTCTTAAGTCTAATTTTCCTTCGTGTTTAATTATTTTAAGTTATTAAAAAAAAATACTGTGTTTTTCAAAATCGGTCAAAAAAATTCTGTTAAATTTCAAAATTAAAGACGCGTTTTTTTCATTTAAGAAATATGTTCATAAAAATCGAATTGAAACTATGTATAATTCATTCTCCATTCTATAAATGCTAGAGTTTTAAAATACTAATCTGAAATTAATAAATTTTATCCAAATTGCACTTCAAAATTCTTTATGTCTCAGCAAGCAATAATTTTTGGAAAATGATTTTTTTTAAAGACTAAAAGTTAAGACATAAAAAATCGCACGGAGTTGATCATACATTACGTACGCCATGAATTAATAGTGTTATTACACGTAAGACCAATGTCAGAGGGCGTCTTTTTTGCTGCTTTTTTGCTTAAATATTATCCATTCACAATGCTATAGCATCGTGAATGGATAATACGCAAGCAAAAAAGCAGCAAAAAAGACGCCCGTCTTACATTGGTCTAAAAATTGTAAGCGACAGAAATCACATGCGACTCGTACGTATTATCCAATTTCATTGGCTGTTCGGGAAAAGGCTTTTCCATCGTCAGATTTCCAAGAAATCTGACGGCCAATTTTAAATAAAATTTATTTCTTAAACTTCTAAACATCCCACAATATTACTTTTTATATCGTCGTATAGAGAAAAAAATGTACTTTTACATGCAATTTGTTTCAAAGCTGTATCTCAATTTGTTTCGGAGTAATTTTTTTTTTTTTGTAGTTTTTATTACTTTTTTGTCATAGTGGCAACACTCTGTTGTCCCTCTCTGTTGAAAGTAAATGGAAACAGAGATTACTGTATAGACCAATCAGAAAAATAATAAAATGCGGATTAAACCAATAAAAAGCTTCAGATATGCTTTTGATTTCCTACCCTGACGAGGACAATAACCATTTTTCCAAATGGTTAATAAATTTTCCATCTATCTTATAAAAATATCAACACAAATCAGAATGAACTCCATGACCCATTAGCCGTATTTAACGCATCTCTGGCTTAAAACTGTTTCCAAGCACGTCCCCTATGGACAAGAAAGGTAGAACGCTCGATTTATAAACCCCTGTCCTCCCCCCTGAGTTTTCTTCTCCTCGGAGATAAAACACCCGGGATAATTCTCTCCTACTAAAAAATTGAGGTTTTTCCAAAATTCTCCAAAGATGGCGCCACCAACGTCTTTTATGGACAATTCATTTTGAACTTTTTATGCAAAATTCAGTTTGCACTTTTTATGAGCAATTCAGTTTGCCTTTTTTAGCACAAATCATTTTGCACTTTTTATGCATAAAAAGAGCTGCAAAATACATTCACATTTTGTGTACTTTTTTTGTAATACAAATGTAAGTATAAGAAAGATTAATAAGTATTAATTACGTCCGCTAGTAACCATATCAATAGCCATATCACAGTATATATTCCAAACGAAAAGTCAAAACATATATTAAAATTTATTTGCTTAAAAGACGTAACTAAAAACACATTAAAGTATATTAAAAACCTATATCGACATGTTTCAACTCCTTCTCTGAGTCGTCATCAGAATGTATAAGAGAAATTACAAATACAATGCATATGGAAACTGGGAAAAAAAAACATCGAATACAAACAAGTAAACATATAATGCACCTTACATTTTCTATATCGCACGTGTTGGTTATATGTCGCGATTTCGCAAGCTGTCCTTTGAGAAGCAAGTTCTTTGAGCATATAAAAAATCCTCTAATAAAAGTTTTGTTTATGTTTCATCGCGAATTCTCTTCCGAAGTTAAAGATGCTTTTAAACATTAAAATTGACCCTATTAATAGGAATGACCTCTCAGGAGTTGATTCCATTTATTAGGAAGGAGAGAATCATTGTATGACCCAACAAAAATTCTATATCAGATGTAAAGAACATATGGCGGACATAATATATAACAGCGGTAATACTGCTTTATCCTAGCTGAATCAAATAGAGAGCATTAACATACTTTTTAACGAGAGTAGATTAATCTACAGGTCTAATTTTTATTTCCAATTATTTATAAGAGATTCCATTGAAATTTATTTAAGATGTTCAAGAGTTTGTAACAATACCTTTTCTTTTCGCATCCCGAATATATGGATTGAATGGTTGGACAACTTGCGAAATCGCGACATAGAGGGAACACGTGCAATATGAAAAATGTAGGGGGCATTATATGTTTACTTGTTTGTATTAGATGATTTTTTCCAGTTTATGCATTGTATTTGTAATTTATACATTTTGATGCCGACTCAGTGAAGCAGTTGAAACATGTCAATATAGTTTTTTAATATACTTTTAATGCGTTTTTAGTAACGTCTTTTAACACCTTCACGCCGGCGCCTATATTCATGTTTTTCGCTATGCGGCAGCACTCGAATTCATATTTTGCTTCATCTGGCGGCGCAGTACTTTTGCTTATTCAGACACTGTATGTAATGACACTCCCCTCTAATATTTATTAAATTGAACTGGAATATAACGAGCAGAGTTGATTGTGAAAGTCTGAAAGTTCGCAAGGAGTAAGGAAATTACTTAGAAACATAATTTTATTGACTGCATATGTACGAATTTAATATAAAATATCTTAAAATCTGAAGAAAGATGGACAACACAATATAAATGCATTTTCTGTAAGATAGAAGCCACACCCTTAGCCAATGATATCTTTTGTATCAAAACAAGAATTCTCGTTTTCCGTCATGAATGTGTAAGGTTTATAATATTGATTTGTTTTTACTACTGAGAATATTCAAGTGTGACCCACATGTAGTGCACGCCGTCTATGGCATATAGCCGAGTGTGATCCACTTGTAGTGCACGCCTTCTGTTTAACAATGCAGTGTGACTCACCGGTGATGCACGCCGCCCGATGCGACAGTCAAGTATGACCTACCGGTGATGCACGCCGCCCGATGGGGCAGTTAGGCGTGACCCACCGGTCAAGCACGCCGGCGTGAACGTGTTAAGCAAATAAATTTTAATATATGTTTTGACTTTTCTGTTTGGAATATATATTGTGATATACTTTTTTGTACACTTTCTTAAAGACTTTTTCGAACTGGGTAAAGACTGAAGATGTAGATGACGTTTGTAAGGTTCAGTACTAACTTTTTAGACATAACTAAACTTATGAAATTTTTCTATAGCAAGTATGACAGACGTATTAGAGGAATAAAGCTCAAAATGAATTTTTTCGAGATGTGTCACTTTTCTTGTGGATAAGTTATACAGTTTTGTGCGTATTTTTCGGAAAATGATTACAACAATGAAAGACAATTTAAGAGAAATCAACCCGATTCGTTTACGATATATGAAGGCATTTTCAGTGCTGAGTTCGTTTTAACCCTTTATGTAATGTGAATTCATGAAAATTTTACCTTCTAAAGCACTATTCGTGAATTGTTTAAACTACATTAGAAGATTTACATAATACAGTAGAACCTCGATTATCCTAAGTAATTGGGACCGGCCATCTTTCGGAAAACCGAAATTTTCGGATAATCGAGAATGCTTCCATTTTGAGATTAAGGAGAAATATATGCAATATTTCTTATTATAGTAACAAGTGCCTAATAAAAATAAAGCAATAGCAAAATAGAAACAAGAATAAATTTCCTAAATTTTAATTTTGAAATTAAATACCTTTTACATATATCACAAGGGATTGAAAAAATGTATTGTTTGTCGCAGTTTCGATTGCTTTTGCTTTGAAGCTCTATCACGGAGTTTTTGAATATTATTAGTTCACCAGTATCACAGTTTCCAGCCATGCCAAACCTTTTGCAAAACATTCAAAAGCTTAAGAATTGCTAATTTTTTCGGTTTCTTCGTTCCACTCCGTTTAAGGGAGCTCAAGTTAAATTCAAAGGAACTTTAAAAAAGGGGATCAAAAATATTTATATGTACTCGTACTTCGGAAAGGACCGCTTGCACACAAGGAATATGATAGTTAAAAAAAAAAAAAAAAAAAAAAAAAAAAAAAAAGCTTTTAAAAGGGATTTTGGTTAGCCGAGAGTTTCGGTTAAAAGAGTTTCGGATAAAAGAGGTTCTACTGTAGTTTAATAAATTTTAGAAGGATTGGAGGATTTAGAAGGATTAATTAAATTAGAATTTATTCAGATTTTGTGCAATATTTATAACCCACTCAATTTTCTTATTTTAAATATTTTTCTTAGAATTTTGTAGCATTAGGGAATGTACAAATATAATCTTTTACAATAGAAATATAGACATATTTCCGAATTGAAAAAAATCCCCCCCCTCCTCCCAACACCAAGAAAGCTGATATGATGCAAAGCCATAAGAAATCATCCTTTTAAAATTATTTTTGTTTTGCGTAACGAATAATGCTTTTGGAACAAGATAAAGTAATGCATCTATAACTCATTCTAAACTATATTATTACTAATCGAGGCATTAAACGAATTTTATAACAAGTTATTTAAATGGTACTCATAAGTACCATCAGTGAATAAAGGGTTAATCGGACAAAACAGATTTTTTGGAATTACAAGTCTAACTAGATCAGTTTCTTGTGCTGAAAATCAGTTTCCTGAAAATCATTTCATGATTTTTCCATTTATAACAAGAAGCATTTTTAGCGCTGAGTTTGGTTTAAGCAATAAATATGTTTTTTTTTTTGTTGTTGTTGTTTAATTGAGACTGGGTGAAATCTTTTTCTCGTGCTCGATTCAGTACATGAGGAAAATTTCAATAAAATCTTCCCAGTCGTTTACGATAACATCCGCAATCAGGAAAATCTTTTGCTCGCTTTTAATACATAATATGATAATCGAATATTTGTAGCATATAAGATAAGGATCTTTACTTGCACTAAAAGTAAATGCAGTTGTCTGCTATTCTGTCATTTAAATGCTATCTCTGCCTATTTTTATTCTTATCAACAAAATAAATTTTTTAATTGATTATACACGTTTTAATATCCTGCCTTATCTTAAAATTAACACAAGAATTCCATAAAAATCAATCAGAGCTATAAAAAAGTCTTTGCAAACATTTTATAATTAACATAAACAACTACCCATTCTTTTCTATTTCAGATAGTATTCAACAACGTTTTTTTTTATTATATAATCTGCAAAATGTTTATTTTTAATAGCTATTAAAATCCTTTAAGAAAAACGTTATTTTACAATCTCATCTTCACATTTAATAAATAAAGAAATCTAATAACACCATTTATAAAAGAAAAAAATATTTATTATCTATTTTCTATAGCTTAAAATTTGCTTGAAAAGTAACTCTATCAAACGGTAATTAGTTTTTTATGGCTTTATTATACGGAAAATAGGTTAGTGATTAAAAGCTGAGATAAAAGATTGCTTCTTTTTCTCAATTTTCTTCTAAAATAACCTTTTTATTTCACAATTTTTTTGCCTTATCTATTTTATTTATTAACTACAAAATAAAAGAATGAAGATTCTGACAAACATATTAAAATGAACTTTAGATTGCTGAAGCATAATTCGTTTAAATTAAATAATTTCTCATTTTTATAATAAAGAGCTTTTTGTTTTATAAGGTAAACAAGAGGCGATGATATTATTTCTTTTGAAGTGCCCTTCTGTACATGTAATCAAAATTAAAGAATAACATAAATAAAACAAGGAAATAAAATCAGTGGTTTTTTTAACGCATTAATCGAAAATGCTCCCATTGTGGAACATTTATTAAGGTATTTTCCTAAAAAGGTTACTCTATATATTGTTAAAAAAATTTATGTTACTTGTATTTGGATTATACGATGATGTCTGCAATTTTTTAAAAGAGGTTCATTTGAATTTTCTGTTTTCAAAAACGTTTGAAAAAATTTAGCTTTTTTGCCACTGTCGGAAGAATCTTTCTTTAAAATAACTTTATAAATTTATAACTATCTATTTTATAATACAACATAAATCCAGTTGAAAAGATGGATCACAAGTTACGAAGAAACAAGTTTTTCTCAAAATGGCAGCAATTGCGTTTTCGATACTTTTCAAGGCCATGTGGAACGCCTTATTTGGAAGGGACTATTATTCTAAATTATAATATAAAATAATCGTAATAGTTTTTTTTTTATTTTCTTGTCTACTATATATACTATTTTGCATATCAATCCGGTGTGTTGCGTTTAAATTGCATCAGGATTCATACGGGTGCTTGAATTTCATGGCTGAGTAATTCTTCGGTACCAGCATTTTCTCATGGAAAATCTCTCCTGAAATAACGCAAAATTACGTCCGTTTCAACTAGATTAATTTTTCTATAAAAAAATTCTGATATTCGGCCTTGAAAATAACGGTACCCGTATGAACCCTGTTGCATGAGATGTTACAATTTTTTTGTTGGAAATGCAAATCTACTTTGATTATATAGTTATATAAAAAACAACATTATTAATTTGATCGAATACTGAATTTCAAGTAGTTAATGATATTACAATGTAAGATAACAGTTTATTAAATTAAAAAAGTACCTTTTCGAAATTCATAAAAAAAAACAAAAAAAAAACAAAAAACATTGCGTTCTTTTAAGAAATGACTTTTTATTTTGAAATTGCTGGAATACAATTGAAATCAGTTTGGCGAAATTGACAAAAATAACGTAGCCGTAACGTAAATAACGTATAAATAAGCCTTCTTGGTTCAATATTAACAAAAAAAAATAAATAAATAAAAACTACGATCTAATATTTGAATATGACAATTTGTTGGCAGACGGTTTTTTTTTAAATTAGAATAAATTGCTTCGTGATAATGAATGGATATAATTATATATCATTCCTTAATTTTATTTCTTAACGCTTCGTTATATTTCATCTCATAAAATCTTTAAACTGTAAAAAAACAGCGAAAGCGAGGCAGAAAATCTAAAGTAGAACAGAGAGTTGTTTTTAAAATGCACTTATTTTTTTTCTCATTTATTTATTTTCATTCTGTAATCTCTATTTAAATTTATTTCTTCATTCATTTTTAAAAAAGGAATTGGGGCAATCCATTTCAAGTGGTCCAGAAAATCATTTATTGGTTGCTTGACCATTTTTAAAAAATCAGAAATTTTTTGTACAACAACCCTAACATGATAGCAGCTCAAAATGACTATTATTTTAATTTTATTAATTTTTGTTTGTGCATGGCAGCCGTCTCTGTGTCATCGCCTGCAGCAATTTTCTCAGAAGAAGGGTTCACGGAATTGTAAATAATTCATCGTTTATTTCTCCAATTCAAGTGCGGATTAAAGCAATTTGTACAGAATACATTGTGCTAAAAATATGGTAATAGAGTAGTTGCCGAAAATAAATCCTTATTGGTGAAATTAAGCATAAAGTTTCAGATTTTTTCCAAAATTTGTCCGTCTACAAAAGGAAATTTTTCTAGCAAGGAAAACTGTGAACATGACATTTTTTTTTTTTTTTTTTTTTTTTTTTTACAAATAGGTCGAAAGTACTTGTACTCACACGCCAAGTTTCAGATCTCAGACTTGCTTTCTCTTCGCTAAAAAAAAAAAAAAAAAAAAAAAAAAAAAAAAAAAAAAAAAAAAAAAAAAAATCCATTTTTTTTTTAATGTCAAAAATCGCACTTTTGAGGCTTTGATATCTCTGGTGGAGCACGAGATAAAAATTTGAAGTTCTCGTTTCTGATAGTATTGTATAGTAGTGTTATGTACAAGAAATTTCAGGATGGAGCTTTGACTACAAGCTCAGATATGGCAAGGGCAACATGTCAAAACAATACTGCCAAACTATTGTTTTGTTGTAGTCACAGCTAAGTATTTATCTCAAAGTGTCACTTAAATTTATGTTTTTGATAATCTTTAAATAATAGTAACAGAAAATAAAGCCCTTTGCAAAGCTTAGCAATTAATTTTTAAAAAGATTATGCCTAAGGCCATACATTTTGTATGGTTTCAGTAAGTTTTGTTGTAAGTAATTTTAGTAACTAAAAGAAACCTCAGCACTTTTACATAAAGAAAGAAAATATTTTTATACAAGAGGCAAAAACAGAACAGGGAAAGTGAAATGTTGTTAATGTTGTCATACTTGTTGAGACATGATCAAACGTGTCAAAAGACATTCTTGCTTGTTGGTTTAAAAACCACAATGTTGATTTTTCTCGAAATTCTATTTGCAGGAACCAAGTCTTGTCATCTCTTGATAACTTGATTGAAGATCTTGGGCCTGCTGGATCATAGAAATAAACTTTGAAATCACTATGTGCAAGTCTCACTTCATTAATAATTCCTAGCTTACTTCTTATGCAAAAATGTCATTTTTCTGCAGTATAAATTTTGAAAGCGCTTTGGATATCTTTACTTTCTGAAAATTACTTGAGGCTGATGCATGGTAACATCGTATAATGTTTCATTTACAGGAACATACTTAAGGTAGGAACAAGTTTCAGGGACTGGCAAGCAGCATTACAATTGTGGTTTTTAAACCAACAAGCAGGAATGTGTTTTGATACGCTTGATCATGTCTCAACAATAAGCCAACATTAACAGCTTTTCTCTTTCCCTATTCTGTTTTGTCTCTTGTATAAAATTTTTTTTTTTGCTTTATGTAAAAGTGCTGAGGTTTCTTTTAGTTACTATAATTACAACAAAAATAACCGAAACCATACAAAATATAGGCCTTAGGCATAATTATTTTTTTAATTAATTCCTAAGCTTTGAAAAAGTCTTTATTTTCTGCTACTATTTTTTAAAGATAATAAAAAAAAATAAACTTAAATGATACTCTGAGATAAATACTTACCTGTGACTACAACAAAACGATAGTTTGGAAGTACTGTTTTGACATGTTGCCCTTGCTATATCTCAGCTTGTAGTGAAGGCTCCATCTTGAAATTTCTTGTGCATATCACTACCATACAATATTCTCAGAAGCCAGAATTTAAGATTTTTATATCGTGCCCCAACAGAGATATCAAAGTCTCAAAAGTGCGATATTTGAGGTTTTTGAAAAAATGGGATTTTTTTAGCTAAGAGAAAGCAAGTCCTAGAATCCGGATCTTAGCGTGTGAGTACAAGTACTTTCGGCCTATTGTAAAAAAATTATGTCATGTTCACAGCTTTCTTTGTTAGAAAAATTTCCTCTTGTAACGGATAAATTTTGGAAAAAAACTGAAATTTTATGCTTAAATTTCGCTAATAAGCAGTTTGTTTCGGAAACCACTCTTTTACCAAATTTTCAGCCCAATGTATTCTCTACAAATTGCTTTAATCCGCACTTTAATTGGAAATATATACGATGAATTATTTACAATTCCGTAAACTCTTCATGTGAGAAAATTGCTGCAGACGATGAAACAAAGATGGCCGCCATGCACAAACAAAAATTAATAAAATTAAAATAATAGTCATTTTGAACTTCCATCATGTTAGAGTTGTTGTAAAAAAAAATTCAGATTTTTTAAAAATGGTCGAGCAACCAGTGCTGGACCACATGAAATGGATTGACCCAGTTACCTTTCACTTTTTTTTTCTATTTTGATTTTGGTTATAGCTTTTTAAAACGTTACCTCTAAATTAACTAGTGCGTAAGACACCTAATACGTAAAATGATATTCAGTTTTCAAACAAATTATATTTGGACGTACATCCCCATCCAATTGGACGGTGTATAGCTTGAAATTTTTCGATTACATAGATGTTGCATTTTTCTTTTTTTTTTCTTTTCTTATTAATTTTATAATTCCCTTATGGAATATTATCTGGAGACATTTAGATTGCTTTAAATGATAATGGATTATTATTCTTACGTAATAGAACAAACAACATAATTTTACCTCATACCTGCACGTGATAGATTTTTCAAAAAGCATTTATGAAACTTAATTTAAAAGCCACAAAAATGAGTAAGTTTACATACAATTTTTTAAACAAAACTCATTTGAAAGTAGATTTTTTTAGTATACGCCGGTGTAAAAATTGAAAATGTACGATGTTTAGAAGTTTAAAAAATTGTTGTATCCAAAAATTGTAAAACAGAAATTTCATCGTTAAGAGTTGCCATTTGCAAAATGACGTAAGTGTTACGCGCAGACACGTTTGTCTTTTATAATATAGATAATAGAATGCAAATTGAAATTTCATTCCGCCTGCTTTTAACTTGAGTTAGACTCGGATTTTAATAAGATATGAATTGTTTTTAGATTTTTTTTAAGGAAGGTTTTAGAGTTTATATTATTTTGCGACTCTTAGTTATAGAATTATAGGAAAAGTTCTATAATCAGGTGAATCCGATTATGAAATAATAGTCTTTCTAAGGTCTGTTGAATGGATTTTAATAGCACTGTAAGTTAGATAATATTTCAAGCATGGTTATTGCACATTGTTCTACGTTACTTGATTACAGAATCATGGGAGGAAGTTCTATAATCAGAATGAAATCTATAAATGAAACATTGGGTTTTTAAAAATTTCTGCTATGTGTATTTTCATAGGATATGCATTGTTAGTTAGTTATTTTTGAGTGTTGGCAATACTATATCGCATATCGCTATATCGTTCTTTGCCAAATCCTACAGTAAAAGATTATCTAAAAGAATTGGTTCTTAACAACACTTATTTTGTTTGACACATTAGAAATTTTAATTGCGCAATGGCAGCCGTGTCATTTTCACCAATGTGAGAAGACATTCCAGGTCAAGGTCCACGTTACTTTAAAACTCAAGGTAAAATTCGACGATATATTTCGTTCGCTTCGTTTGGAGAAAATGACCGGCGTAGCAGGCAAACATGCTAGTATATTGATAAATATACGTAAACGAAAAGTAAATAAATGTTTGGAAATTAGTAAACCGCAAACGAATAAAGATAAAATTATGTTGTTTGTTTTGAAAAGAACGAAATCAAGCGAGCATTTTGTTAAGAATTAAAGCATTACTACAGACAGAATAATCAATATATTAAAACCAAAATTTTCTTTTACCATCTACCAATAAAACATTGGAGAACACTGAACAGTCTATGGAATTTTATACATGTAATGTTACTTTTTATTCAGGAACGCCTCCAGATTCATTATTGACACTATTATTATTATTATTATTATTATTATTGTCATTATTAATGCTATTATTATTATTACTACCTAACTTTCCAGACGTTGTCCGGGTGCGTCAAAAAACAGCACGATTTGCGAAAAATCTCTGAAAATCACAATAAGATATCGCGAAAAAAATTTAAATCCCTGCACAAATTTCGAAAAGAGAAAAAAATTATATATTGTGTGCGAAGATTGAAAGTTGATTCCTTTCACTAATGTGGAAAAATGGTAGTAAATCGCTAAAATACATTAAAAATCACATACAAAATTCCCGAAAAATTCGAAAATTGCTATACGAAAACCGAACAATCTTTATTGAAATGAGGGCAGAATTTACTTTAGGCCAAAATTGAATGTCAAAAAATTGCTGCAGACCACGAAGAAACGTAAAAATCGCATTAAAAATCACAAAAGTTCGAAAGCCATAATTTACTATGATTGGATAAAAGTTTAAAATCTAATTCCTTTGACCTATGGGTTCTCTTAAAATTTATGTTTGGGAAGGGATGCTAAACATTGTATCATGTTACTTTTATTCATAATTTAATTTACTTGGACTCCCTTAAATATAATTAATATAATCCCTTAAGTTAATGTTCGTTTTTGTTGCATTAAAATATCTCAATTTGTTGATTTTCTGTAAGCAAGTGAACCCTATTGGTTTACAATGGAAGTCTATGGGAATTTGACGAAATATTACAGATATCGCCAAGTTAGCGTCAATTTTGGCGACTAATTTTGGTCGCCAAATTTGGCAATATTTCGCCAAGTTGACGACAAACTTGGCGGCATTTGGCGACAGAACTGGGTCTCCCCTAAGTTAACCCCCCTTTATAGGTATTGTGATGCATTAAATGCTGTTCAATAAGCGCATGAAAAAGTCGCTAAAAATTCAAAAATCTCTGTACGATTTTCGAATGTACTTCTTTGAAAAGAGAACAAAATTTACTATATTGGGTTAAAAAAAAGAAACCGTATTCTTTTCACTAATGTGAAAAAATCGCCTCAAAACTTAAAAAATCGCATAAAAAATTAAATTAAAAAATCTAATCAAAAATCGAAAATTGGGCTTCGAGGTGCAAAACTTCATGTATAGACGTACCTTTTCCCCAAATTTTGTAGCGGTTTCTTCAGAACACCGTCGTCACACTCACACACTCACACACTCACACTCTCACACACAGACTTCTTTCCTTATGATTATAGATTATTATTGTCATTATTATTATTATTGTTATTATTATTATTATTAGGATGAGCGAAGCGAATCCTCTACTAGTCTACTCAAATTACATTTTGTCGTACACTTTACAAAAAACTATTTTGACTATTTTGACTTGAAATTAAACATAAAAATAAATTATTGCACAATATTATTTTTTTTTATATAAAATAACCTTCAAAATGTATTATTTTATTTTATTTATTTTACATGTTTTCCATTACGGACGCTTTTTTGCAAATAAAAAATGCAACAAATATATTTCAGAAGAAAAAATAAATCATGGAGTTAATCATAGATAGAATCATGATTAATTAAATAGTTTCACGGTTTCATTTATGAAAATTTTTAAATACTTTTTTATGGAAATTATAGCATATTTTTAATGAATTAAAATTTGTGAAAATTCAATTATTTACATTCAATTGTAAAAGTATTTTTCAGTGTTAGGAATTTCAATACAAATTTATTCTTATTATTTGGAATCTTTCAAGAAGACGATACTTAGGCATTTTAAAACAATTATATCAAGCCTCCCTTATCATATATCAGATTTGACAATCGCTAAGTTTCTTTTGTCCGCTGTACACGTGGTCAGAAACCAAATGGTTGTCCTATTACTAGCGCCATATGACATGAGAAATAGAAATATTTTTAAATTTGTTTTTCATATCTGTTTTCCCATTTTCTTTACGGTATACTGGATATTTGTAAATTTACAAATGATAGTTGTTATTTTAAAAATTTTCATAGGTTCTGGACATTTTTTTTTAATAACGTGGACTTATTTTACTGTTAAATAAAAAAAGTTTATTCCTGAATTCCGTTACGTAAATAAATCAGGAAAGAAAAATAGTTTTCCACAAACTCGTCAGTGATATTACATTAGCTTTTGAAATAAATGAATAGCATGTAGATTCGAAAAAGTTAAATATTTTAATGTATTTTCTCTTTTATAATTTCGAATATGTGATTTACTTTATTGCTGGTGTTTTGCTTCTTGTCACAGTTAATTTCATGTTACAGTGTTAATTTAATATCGTTCCTTCAATTTTTTAAATGCACACTTTCATTTATTTATTTATTTGTTTATGATTTGTTTTATTTCTGAAGCAATGGGGGATCCTTTCAGCTTAACATACTTTAGACGCAAGCTTGACTTTTTTTTCATGTAAAGATTGTATGTATTAATCCATGAAAAGTTTCATAATCGGGTCCACAGCAAATTGGCATATCTTGGTGCGCATGGTTTGGCGCATAATTAATATCTTTTTTTTTAAACTCACATGTGTTATGTGGGTTACTGTGTATATGAGACGTTATGTACGTCTGTATATGTTATATTGAAGTTGAATGCACTTCTTTAAAATTTATCTAACTTCGAATCCAGCAATTACTAGCCTTAAAAATAATAATAATAACAGTAAAACTTAATAACATATATAAATTTTGCGGTAATCAAAGTATTTAGGAAAGTTAGAACACGGATGATAGACAAACAAACGGACTGAAGCCATAAACACTTTAAAAAAATTGAAAATATAAAAAAGTTTAATAATCACTTTAATTTATAAATGTACTTCAGCTTTTCTCCCAAAAGATAAAGTATTGTCATGCTACGATTTTGGTGTTTGTAAATCTTCGTTTGGGATTCTCCATTAATCCCTACAGCCAATTGGCTTATTACAGTGAATGTAGTTTGGCGCTAAACTAATTTTGCGCCAAACTGTATTATTTAAACCATATAAATGATACCACACTCTTCCAGCATCGCGCTTTTTGCAGCTAACTTTGGTTGTAGAACAGATTACATAAAATTTCCCAATACTACATTATATAATAAAAAATCGGTACTTTTCAATCCTTGGCGAGAGAAGGAAATTTGGCAACGTAATTTATGGAAACCTATTCACTCTTTCATATAAAGAAGGAAAATTTTTCTATATTTATACAATTTGTTTAATATAAAAGAGCAATTTTTCTATTTTTATATACAAACATAAGTAAATTGTACATAAAAAATTAATAATATCTACAAATTAAATTGATACCTGTAAATTCTTATAAAACAAGCTAACAGTTCATAAATGTTTGTTTTCATAACTGTTTGTATCATTTAGCAACAAATCTCACTTTCTAAATATTGCCAAGATAAAAAAAAAAAAAAAAAAAACTTGAAAACAGGAATTCTGCTTTTCAGAATTTAGTGTTGCCCCCCGATGAAAAAAAAATTGTATATAAATAGTACAAAACATATTTCAATTTTAAGACTTAAAGCACACACTTTTATATTATGTAAAATGACGTCATTCACATCCGCTTAAGAATTCCACATTTACGATCCGCTCTTAAACATCTACAGTAAAGCATGCATAGGATGTCACTATTGCAAAATAATACACAAATGCAGCAAAAACATGCCGTCATTAAAGAAACTCGATAAAAAAAAGGCTATCTAATGATTCATAGGCATTCATTTGTTTGTAACATTAATATAGACGATTTCAGTCGTGACGTCAGTCATAACGTTTAGGTTGAAAACTGACACCAAACAAACGGTTGCTATGTTGTATTTTTTATTTTGTTTCTGTGTTGCAGCTATATATATATCTATATCTCATATCTAAGTGTTTTAATACTTGATATGTACTGGTAACATGTTCCAAGATTTATATTTAAAAAGAAATGACGCATAGCAACCGTTTGTTTGGAGTCAGTTTCCAACCAAAACGTCATGACTGACGTCACACTGAAAGCGTCTAGAGATACATAAATTTAAATATAGTTATAATAGCTCCATGTTTTAACAGGAATTTTTCGTTTATATTTTTACACGTATTTTAATTACATTTTCTTTCGGTTATGAGAAAATGGCAACAAAAAGATATAATTGCTATTTTCAACTATTTTCCCTTTACTTTCTACATAACTGGAGTACTTGAGTTGCAAAAATTAGACAAATGGTGCTGAAAACTACAAAAAAAAAAAAAAAAAAAATAATAATAATAACATTTGGAAAATAAATAGAGATACAGTTTTTCAAACAAATTGCATTTAAAAGTACTTTTTTTTTTCAATACGATGGTATAAAAATTAAAAATTTGCGATGCTTAGAAATTTTTAAAAATGCTATAGAATATTTAATCGTACTGCTTTGTTTTATGACTGGCTTCTGTAATTTGACGTCATATTTTTAAGACGACATAAAATAATCTGCGAGAAAGAAATAGCATACCATACCGCGGGCTAAAAAAAAAAAAAAAAAAAAAAAAAAAAAAAAAAAAAAACGCAAAGGCCTCTTTACTGAAAAAGTACCAATAAATCTTACATGTAAATCTTCATTTTCAGAAGTTTTCACCATTTTTGAAAGCCAGAAAATAACTGTGCGAATAAAATTTATTTTTTTGCGTATTTATTTTAGTGGAATTCGAAAAAATATTTTTTTTACAATTAATGTCAATAACGCAATATTTTTCATTTTTCACTATACATTTGTTTGCGGAGTATTATCAGTAGTATGCGCCAGGTGGCGTAACTTTCGGGACGAAGTCGGTTAATAAATTGGTAATTATCGGGGACATTTTCACCCATAGACTTTCTCCGGATTGTCAAGTCCGATATATGATAAGGGAGTCTTATCCCCTTAGGCCCTGGCGTCCTACTATTAGAACACATCTTTACATTGCTTTAAATTATTCGTTTTTAAGAATTTTAAGTTTAAAACCCAGTGTTCTACTAATAATATATTGCAGATTAACAATTTAATCTTATTTGTGATCACATATGGCAGCACATGCCTCAGCAAGCAGTAAAATGTAGGCTTCTATCAGTTTACCACCAAAACGTATGTATACATTTTTAACCTTCTCAATAAAAATACTAATTATAATTTAGTGATGTTTTGTTAATTATATTTTATAAATTAAGGCCTTTACTACCTAAATTAGTCATCTAACTCAGAAAATAATGATAAATCACATGATAACTAAGAATCAAACATTTGTTCTAGTATTAGGACATGAGGCCTTAGGGCTAACAGTGTGTAAAAAGTACCCAAAATTGCTATATAAAACACACACACACACAAAAAATCATCAAAATTTATTTTACCCTTTTCAAAGTAGACCCTACTGAGTTCAATGCAACTATGCCTGCACAGGTGCCAATCATCCATACTTTTTAGATAGGTAAATTGGGGTACGGCCTTTAGTTCTTTCTGCGAATTTTCTCTTATGGCCTCAATTGACTCTAAACATATTCCTGGAAGTGATAATTTTAGCTCCGTTAACAGAAAAATGTCACACGAGGCAATACCAGTCGTGTTCGATCCTTGGTTGATGACATTAGTTGCGTATTTAGCCAAAAACTCTTGCAGAACAATAAGAGAAAATTGAGCACTTTCGAAATCAGTCGTATGGAGATGCGTTTCAAGTGCAAAATATTGGTTATATCTTTATGAACAGACTTAAAAGATATGTGAGATATCTTGAGCCAACTCTCTTTAAGACACATACGATGCCATGAGACATACATGAGACACATATTGCTGCCTGCTTTGTGCGCAGAAGTAGGCTGACAAACTGTCCATTAACAAGTAATATAAAAATTTTGTTTTTAAAGTCAATTCCTACTTACGCCATCAAAGAAAAATTCAATATAATCAAGCTAATATGAGTTTTTGTTGCATTAAAATATCTCAATTTGTTGATTTTCTATAAGCAAGTAGGTTTACAATGGAACTCTATGGGAATTTGGCGAAATATTACAGATATCGCCAAGTTGGCGTCACTTTTGGCGACTCATTTTGGCCGCCAAATTTGGCGATATATCGCCAAGTTGGCGACAAAGTTGGCGGTATTTGGTGACAGAACAGGGTCCCCCCCCCCCCCTTAGGTAACCCTTATTGAAAATACTTTCATTGAAATTCAATAACCAATGGCGGCCATTTTGTTTCCCATGCAAAACTAAAATTAATTAATTAAAATTTAATTAATTAATAATTATTTGAAAAAAAACTGTATTAACATCAATTGTCATCCAGTACAAGTTTAAAAAAAATTATTTCAACTTGATAGGATGAATAAAGAGTATTTTATTAACGATTGAAAATTTGTACAAGATAAATATATAAATATATAAATAAATATAGGGAGAGTGTGAGCTAATAGTAGGAATTGAAAAAGAGATACCGAATTAAAAAAAAAATATGGACGCGGTACTTGTGACACTTGCACCCACAAATATGGTAACATCGTTGTTGTTAAGTGGTTTGACAATAAAGTTGTGACACTAGCGTCTACATTTCTATCAGATAATACGAAGGATAGCGTTAAAAGATGGAGCAAAGAAGATTTCACTTATATTGATGTATATAGGCCAGAAGTTATGAAGTTCTACAATAAAAGCATGGGGGGAGTCGACAAACATGACTTATTACCGTCATTGTATCTAACTGCTATAAAGTGTAAAAAGTAACTTTGAATAATATCTCATTATTTTAGTATGGCCATTATTAATTCTCGGTTAGAGTATAAAAATGATACAAAATTCTTGGAAGTTCCTTCGTAAGATCAAATGGATTTATTGGATTTCACATTTGAAATAGCAGAAACTATCATTCAAAGACCAGTCTCTAATCCGTATCAATTGTGGAAGGTCTTCATCAAGAAGTTCTGTTTTGCCAAAGAACAAAATGAATACTGCTGTTAGGCCTTCTAAAAATATTATATTTCATGGAAAGAACCATATGATTGAAAGGAGTGAAAAGCAACAGAGATTTCCAAATGAGAGGTTGTACATATAAAACTACATGTTTTTGTGAAAAATATCAAATATTTTTATGTTTTCACGCACATAGAAATTGTTTTAAAGGATTTCATATGAAATAAACTCATTTTATTCATTCTCAAGTCCTTTATATCTTACATAACTGTAAATGTGCACAGAAAATAAAATTGCTCTTTTTGCGTAATTTAAGCCCTGGTGTCCTATTATTAGAACACTTTTTAATTAGTTTACTAATTATTGAAATGATATAATACTTCATACTATAGTTATTTATGTCTAATCAAGCTTCTTTAACCTACAATTTATTTTTTATCTATTTCCAAATTAAATCAGGGCCGAAGGATTAAATTATATTATGATTTTTTTTGTAAAGTGGCAACAAAAGAATTGTAAACAAATAAAATTAATTGCTAAATTCGATATATCATAAATAAAAAATTCCGAGGAAATTCTTAGTTATTTGTCTGAATTTACATTTCAAAAATTTAAATGAGCCAAAACATAAAATTTTTGCTTAATAAAGATGCAAAAATAATATAAAAAATATTGTTACTTTCAAATATTTATCTTATTAAATAATGCTCCGCGAACCCAAACAAAGCATGACTTTTGCTAGTTATTATTATTATTATTATTATTATTACTACTACTACTTGTTTAATTTCATTTGCTTCGGCTGGAAAAGTCTAAATTTAATTTTGTATTTCTTAATGATTTCCTTGTATTTTTATCTTTCGTTACTGTAAATATACGATGCTAGTGTTTTTAAAAGGCTCCCTTTAAGGGTCAATGTGAAACATGATGTGTAAATAAACAATTTGAAAAACTAATAACGCATTTGAAACTCAATTTCTGATATTATAATCAATAGTCGGAAAAATATCTGGCTTTTTTTGTTGTTGTTTTTTTGTGCAGACTTATATGATGTATTGATATGTATGTTATTAAAAGTTTGAACTTTTTGAAATGCTGGGGGGCTCTACCCGAAACATGCTACACTGACCAACCTCCCTCTACACCTCAAAGGTTGTAAAGCACGGTTATTTGCTATGTTTTAAAACTATTACTCGATTACGGAACATTTAACTTTATTATCACGACCACTGACGATCTGCAGTCATGTGGATGCAATTAATTTCCAATTGATTGGGTTATTTTTTGATTAGCAATGCGAGATCCACTACTGTTGAGATATCTGTCGGCAGTTTTCTTGATTCATTAATGAAGAACAATCACCTATTTGAATATCAACTTGTATAATATGGTTAAGTAATAAAAGTCTTTTTTTTCTCTACTATCATAAAAACGCTATAAAAATTTTTAAATAAGACGTTACAAATGCTATTTAAATATGATAATAAATAATTTTCACCGTTACATGCCTTTCACACGTAAAAATTTAAATAATTTAAAGTTATATTTCTTTTATCATATTCACGCGAAAATGTATTTTTCATTTGAAAGGCATTAGAATATAGTGTTATTTGGGCTTTTAAGAATTAGGCAGAAGTAAAAAATAAAGCCTTTTTTAAACTATAAATTAATTCTGTATTCAGATAATGAAATTTTACATACAAACTTTAAAAACAACTTAAACCTAAAAATAACGGAAATTTTACTCAAGTTTTATAAAATTATTCTACACCAGAATTTTTATTTAAAACTATTTTAGTTATATGACCAATGCAGATAATTGAAAAGCTAAGTGGAAAAACATGTTAAGTAACAAAAATTACATTTGTAGAAATTTGAAGTAAAAGTTTTTGCTGTAAATTTTAATGATTTATTTTCTGTTTGATACCACGTGTTTAAAATATTAACGGGTATGATACTAAACTCTCTCACGAAAACTTATTCATATTTAATTTCCAAATATTAAAATTTATTAATATTATTGACATTATTAAATATTAAAATATTAAATATTAATGAATGATGTCTTAAATCTTCAAGACTAAATAGAATCTTAGTATTGTATCGTCATCATGTGATAGGATACCTCATAACACTTTCATCCAAAAGATAAATTAATTTTTTAGAAAATGTAGCATAACATGTTCATCCACTCAGCTCTTCAATTGTGAAATGCTTATAAGAGCATTATGCTCTTGGACACCTCGCATCAAACGACAAATCACAAAAATTTAAAAAAGTCTTATATTTACCCGTCTTGACTCGAACTCGTGTATTTTAATCTTTTTTTTCTAACTGAGCCTTTAATTAAGTTGGAGACTTGAAACTTTGAATACTTATAGCTGAACACTTGCAATCAATCACGCGACAAATCATAAAACTTTTAAAAAGTCATATATCCCTTCGGTCTCTAACTTGTGCATTTTAAGCAATTTTTCTAAGCTGCACACTTTTCACCCGGGGGGGGGGGACTTTTCTAACATTTGCTGACACCCCTTTGACCACTCTTTCATATTATGCTCCACAGTCGAACAGTTTAGTTCCATTTTTTACCGCCAGCGGAAGCCTAACTGTATCGGGTGCTATGACCCCGTTCCCGTCGACTAATATATCTACGGATAGGTTGTAAAACAAAGTTTCGTTCGGATAGAGCGTTGTTTAGAATAGAGTGTGCCACCTGGTTGCGAAATGTGGAACTATCAGATTTTGCAGAAGCATAAAGTGTTTTTAAAGGAATGTTAAACGAAATCTTCTGTGCGATCTTTGATCACACTTACCCACTTGTTTAAGAATGATTAACAAAAACTGTTTTTCCTTATTACATACACACTCAGAAGTGAATACTCAGATTTCACGAAATTTTCTTTGTTTTTGACGAAATCGTTTAATGGGAAATGTTCCAAGCTAATGTTTCGTCAAATTGATGAAATTATTTTCTTCACTATCTTGACGACAATTGCGTCAAAAGTTTCGTCAAAAGAGGGCTGGTGGTGCCATCTATCGAACAGTTTGGAAGCTCTGGTATTTATTGACAGGAGGAAGAAAAAAATCACCTTGTTTTCCTGGGGGTGATTTGGCGTGGGAGATCGTTACTCTTCAGACCTGGCTATTAGGGACTTGTATAGATGTGCTTTTAGATTGGTGTAATGAATTCTGCTGCTGTGTTTATATTTTTATAAGTTAGATTGTAATTTTATCGGTGCTGCTATAATTTCCGAAAAGGTTAAGTAAGGCTAATTTATTATAATGGTTTTCTCATGGTCAATGAATAATTATAATATTGCTTGATTAAATAATTTATTAGTGAAATTTTCTTTGCTCAGTGAATGGTTAGAATATGGTGTGGTTAATTTGTTGCTCACAAATAACGAATTGTGATGTGCATATTGCGTGAGATTTTATCACTTTGAGTAGGTGGATAAGATTTTAACACTTTACTGTTTATAAAGGAGAGAAGGATCAATTATGTTTATTTTTAATTTGATTGAAAACAGAATATACTTCTTAAATAAATTAAAAATATATTTATACATCCTGGAAGTTTGAAATTTTATTGACCAAATATTCTTTTTGAATTATTTTGAAGAACTCAGGAAATATATTCTTTTCGAATTAAAACATAACGAACAACAACATATAAATAAATAAATAAATAAAAATAATAAGCATTCCTAAAATTTTTAACAGCTAAATAAATAACTAATGATGAAACAATAACTACATATATTTCAGTATTTTCTGAAAAGCACTAAAAAGTGCTGTTTTAAAATAAATTATTAAAGCACTAACATAAACAAGCAAATATCTGCTTGCTAAAATCTCAGGATTTGAGGAGGTACAGCAACTGTTTCCTTTAAATGCATTGAGCCTGACCGTGATTGAGGCAAAACTTTCGTCAATTATTTGAGAGTTTATGTTTCGTTAAAAGTCACGTGATGTTGATAGGAAATGATCGTCAAAAACGACGAAATACAGCTCAAGGATTTCTGAATCGTCAAAAGTGAGAGTTTTATTTCTGAGAGTGTAAAAATAAGTATTTTAAGTTTACTAAGTCTAAATATCATTTGAATAATTGTATTGTTTTACAAGAATTTAATATTTTTTGGTTTTTTAAAAAATTAGAAAAGTGTAAAAATAATTTTTGTTGTTATATCTTTGATTGTAAAATCACATTAATCGGGAATAAAGCCAAATTTGGATGTATTTTTCCTGTATTATTTCATTTCTTCTTATAAAGGCAAACAATGAATTAAATTTGAATACAGTTAAATTTTAACCTAAATCTGCGAAAAAGACAATTTTAAATACTAAACATATAAACGCAAGTTCGAAAATTCATTTAAAGGATTAGATGTGTAAACAAGTTTAGTTCCTGCAACATTATACAAATCACTTTTAATACGCGATCCCGCTTAATAAACTACATTTGTCCACTCCCTTGAAACACGTCTTAACCGGATTGGCCGGTATGTATATGCTTGCAAATGACTGTTGGAATGCTATGCGCAATATTTGATTCTACAAAATATATTTAACAGAAGTATATTGACCGATTTTATCATTAAATAGCTTATAATACAATTCATTTGCTTACAAATCTTCTGCTTTAGCGTGTTTAACCATAAATTTCTCTATAAAATTATCAGTATTTTATTAGCCCCCGATATGCTTTTTTTGGAGGGAAGAATTCAAATGTCGTTCCTAAAGAATAATGTTTCGTTACATAAGCCAGCCGTAAAGTGATGTTGATGTATTATTGTAAGGTTAAATACTGATAATCTCTACTAGAATTTTTTTAACTTCTAAGCATTACACATTTTCAATTTTTACACCGTCGTATACGGAAAAAAGGCTTTTTAAATGCAAGGTGTTTCAAAACAGCATCTCAGTTTATTTTTGAGATATTATTATTATTATTATTATTATTATTATTATTTTGTAGTTTTTACCCATTTTTCTGTAGTGGTGGCAACTGAAGCACCCCATTTCTGTAGAAATAAAGGAAAAATAGTTGAAAAATAGTAGATTATTATATTTTTTGCATCCATTTTCTCATAATAAATGAAAAAAAAAAACGTAATTAAAGTACGTACTATTTAAAAAATATATAAATGAATGATTTCTGATAAAACACGGAGCTATTATAAACTATATTTCATTTTAAGTGCCCATATTGAAGTAACAAACAAATGAAGGCATATGAATCATTAGATAGCAGATTTTTTTTCGACTTTCTTGAATGACGATATCGTTTTTGTTGGGTTTGTGTATCATTATGCGATAGTGACGTCATATGCTTACTTTTCTATAGATGTTGTATAAGACTGGATCGTAAATGTAGAATTGTTCAGCGGATGTGGATTACTTCATTTTATGTAAAATAAAAGTGTGTGCTTTAAGTCTTAAAACTGAAATATATTTTGTACTTACTATCTATCTATCTGTATATACATATATATTTTCATCGGAAGCGACACTAAATTCTGAAAAAGCAGAATTCCTGTTTTTTAGTGCTTGATTTTATATTTTATGTTTATATGAAACAGTTTTTGCATCATATGCCGATAAGTTGGAAATATCACAATAAATCTTTGTACTGTAGCAGCAGCGTTTAATATTTTCTTAAAGATTTTTAATCATTGCTAACTTCCAGTGTAATTACATATTACATTTCACGAAATTGCAGAAGCAATCAGACTTTCCAGAAACTATTAAAAATGAATTTTTTGGGCTTTTTTAAAAATAAAAGAATTTTTGTTTTTTGTATATTTCGAAAATGTTTATATGATACCCATGTTTATTTTACAAGTTTCTGCTATTAATTTAATGATATTTTTGTATCGTTGCCAGATCCATTTTAAATTTAAAATTGAAAACACGTTATTATATATATATATATATATATATATATATATATATATATAAACGTAATAAATTTACTAAATGTTGTAGCAAAAAACGATGTAATTAATTAAAGCTTAGGAAGAAAAAAAATAGATGGCTGATAAACTGTTTGAAACAAATATAATAAAATAATTACTTTTGCGCATTATAAAACATTTTTTTGTTTTTCTGTAAAGAATTATAGCTTCTGTATTCATAATATTGGGGAAAACGATAAAATTTTAAATTAAATGCGTGGAACTTTTTACAAAAGCAATTAACGTAACTAACCAGAATAAAAGTGAAATTTTAGGGATTACGTCGCTTTTATCTCGATAATTTTTCCTTTTTTAAAATTAAAACTTTTGATAGAATAATCGGTTGAATAATGCAAATTACCACTTAATGCTTCATAACACAATTAGTATTAACTCTGTGCTACTATTATAATAGTAATCGCTCTCAAAAAGATATAGATAAGTCTTAACTACAGTCTTATTTAGGGAATGTGCGATTTTGTTTATTTCCTCCATGGTTTTATATGGTACCGAAATATGTAACTAAAACGTATAAAAGAAATTGGTGCAGATTTTATATTCATACTCAAAAAAGCAATGACAGATGTTAAAAGAAAAAGTTAACGTGAAATTTCTACATTGAAAAATTTTAATAAAAAAATACAAAGTGCTATTTATTCCAAAAACTGCCAATATAATCTTTTGTCACTGTGAAACTTAATTAGATATTTACATGAAAGCTTTAAAATAAATTATTAATTTTTAGGGTTCGGTACTTAAAAAGTAAAAACGGAACCATTATAAGATCACTCTTGTGTCTGTCTGTCACAGCCACTTTACTCGTAAACTATGCAACGTGGAAAGTTCAAATTCGGGGAAGTAATAAAGATTGTTGACCCAGATATTTTCAGAATATTAAACATTTATAAATATATTTAGTAAAAACGTATATGGGCAAATTCTGTTGCATGAAAAAAAAAAATATTTTCTTTGTATATCGTGTGAGGTATCGTGTGAAAGCTTTCGTAACGCTGAATTCAAATATACATTTCTTTTAATTTTAGATATTACATTTTCAAATGTATAGTCGAAAATGTAGCGCAAAAATATGTTCCCCCCCATCTAATTCCGAATCTACTGAAGCTAAAATTATGAAAAAATTAGAGGGAGTAGACATTAACTTAAACCTTGCAAGAAAATTATAGCGATTACCCTAGTGCACATAGTTTTTGAGAAAAGCGTATTTTTCCGTTACACACAAATTTCGATTTACGAGCATTCAACAAAACTGTTGAGCAGCGCTGGAGATACCTATCATAGCAGAAGTATAAAAGCATTGTTGATCATGATTTTCTAAAAAAATCGTCTGTAATTAGCCGAAATGTGAACCCTTAAAGATATGGACGGTTTGGACATACATAATGACAGGGGTGGCGTACACAATGTACCATCGGCTTTTAAGGCCTAGATTACAACTTTTAACCCCCTCACTGACAAGCCCGTGTTAATACGTTCACTAAGCTCCAGGTTTCACTGCAATACAAGCAATACTTAAAGTCATATAATTCTATTGATTTAATGTATTTTTAATACATTGAACAATGATTAATACTTCCAAGGATTGTATTCATATTTGTTATTAAGTTTTTTTATAAAATGTTCGAAGAGTGATTTATTTTTAGCATTTAAAAGAAAATGCAGAGAAAACAACATTACAATTTTGCCCTTTATCCAAGACAGTCGGAGGGAGTGTAATGAAAGGGCCAGTAACAGTATAAAAGCAATAAACGTCAAATTGTTATAAACAGACTAATTCAAGGGGTCTCAGGACTCTTAAAGCTTCAAAACAATTTTAATTTTAACTTTTTTAGATGTTAATCTTCCTTTTTTCTGAACATTTTAATATAATTTCCTTCAAATTCTCATTAGAACAGAAGTTATGGCTTTTACCGGCTCAATAGCTTAAGCGGCATTTTCGAAAGTTTTAAGTCATTTTTCTCGAATTGACTTTTTTGGGCATAACGCGGACGATATCTCAAAAACATTTGAATATTTTTTCATGAAATTTTCAAAACATACGTTTCATGTTAATCTGTTTAAACTGAAACTAAAATTTACTTTTTATTGTTCAAAAAAAGATTTTATAAGTGATTATGTTATTCAAATTTTCAAAATTTTCTATTAGCTAAATACATTAGCTAAATCTTAGTATTAGAAATATAAAAATGCTTTAAATACAAATTTATTTAGGTTCAGGGTAATTATTATAATCTGAAGTAGCCACCAAAATTTTTTTCTAGTTACAATATTTATTTTCTAATCGTGCGCGTAAGCTGTTATACCAATATTCTGCTTGCAAATGTCTGACTATTTGGAGCACCCTGTAAATGCTAATTCTTCATCTTGCAATTTTTTAAATACATAAAATGAAAGAACATACTTATATCTTTAATCTCGACTAAAATTGTGTTTTAAAATCATATACATTTTAAGATATTAAATGTTGAAAATGGTCTCTTTTTTTCATTTTTTGGAATTTTTGAGATCCTGAGACCTTTTAACTAGAGTGAATTACATAAATACTATGGGATTCGAGACAATTTGCATTGAATGGCTCTTTCTATACCCCTCGAGTGGCTTTAAAAGTTAATTAAAAACATATCTGGAAAACGCGGCAAGGACCAAGGAGGCGTTGCAAATTTGTGACCCACTTTCGAAGCGCAATTAGCTCAATGCCAAATGTAAACTTTGAACAAATGTTTTGTTTTAGCTGCACTATAGAAAGAAAGGTTAGTACTATGCTGAATTTAGTTTTATGAAATTCCAAATGAAGTTTAAATATGCATTTCTTTTATTGTCAGTACCGAATTAAATTCATTATAAAGATATTAATATAATATTAAACTAGTCGAATGTGTCAATCCCAATATATGTACATGTACAATCTCATACATGTCAATACTTCCTAATAAATGCAGCACAGCAGCGCCACCCAATAGGCGATTTATACCAAAATCTAATCAGGGACAACTTTCGTGAACTTCTAATTTGAAGTTTGGTGAAAATCTGTGCATTAGTTTTTGAGATAGAGCTATTACGGAAATCGTAAAAAGATCTGAGTTGCAATGGAACCTCTTGGAAAATTTACACAAAAAACTTATCAGGATCAGTTTATATCAGGGACTAACTGAATCTAAAGTTTGATGAAAATTTATGCATTAGTTCTTGAGATACAGCTATTGCGGAAATCTGGAAAATTGCGGCATAGTAGCGCCACCTGCTGGGCAATTTACACCAAAAACTAATGAGCACCAATCTATATCAGTGACTAACTGAATCTAAGGTTTTATTAAATTCCGTTCAATAGTTCTTAAGATAGAGCGCCCACAAAATTTGTGTCACACACAGATAGACAGACTCACAGACAGACATTTTGTAAAAACAAGTTTTTCATTACTTCTGTACCCTAAAACGTATAAATCCGTCGAAAACCGAAATTCGAAAATTTTCACGAATCCAATACTTTCTTCTTGTAAAGATAGAAGAAAGTAAAAATGAGTTATATAGAATGGCTGTATTTGATATTTTTTAGGTTCCATATCTCGTTGAACATTCATGGTATATCCATTTACATTTTTCTAGTATACTAGGGGGCTCTGCCCCCTACGAGCTACGCTCGTCAACCCCCGTTCAGACACCGCGGACTCTAACAGCACGCTAATTTGATCGCCTTTGAAAAGATTTCGGAAGATTGAATTATAATTTGAATCTGACAATTATAATCTGACGTAATTTTCACCAAACTTTTCTTTCTCTTTTTAATATTCACGTCAAAATACTTTTGTTAGAAATGAAATATTATGATCATCTTAAAATGTCAAACAAATGTCTCGCGCAATTTTTAAATTAAAACTGTTTTGCAATATTATTTTTTGTTCATTTTACGTAATAAGTGTAATATGACGTAAATTCTCTTATTTAGGACTTATAACGCATGTTACTGAATTTATTATTTTACAATATTCTTTCTCATTTAAAATTCACGTGTAACTATAGTTTTTATGACGTAATTTTCAATGAGTTCCTGCTTTTTATATTTTTTGTTTATAATAGTCACGTGTAAAATAAATTTTTAATTTGAAGCAAACATTGCTGTTTGAGCTGTTTATACAGCTGGCAACAGTTTAAATTAATACAATTTTCTAAAATTTGTAAAAAAATATCTCTCGAAATGCTGAAAATTTGAATTTAAAATAGAAATAAAACTTCGAAAAATTATTCAAATTAAAAAACTAACTGCAATCTGCACACCGGGAAATTCTGACGCATAAAATGATCTAAAAATGATTAAATTCCTATGTACAGTTTTTGCTCCTATAAAACTTTTTTAATGGAACGATTTTGTCCAAGTTTGGCATTAAATATCTCTTAAAATAATTCTTCGATTTGAAAACTGTCTGCATCAGCGTGTTTATCAAACATTTTTCTATAATACTACCGATTTTCATATTTTTGTATGCAACAGTTTTTTTAATATTAACGAAGAAAGACCTCCGGTCACAAAAAATTCAAAACCGGCGGCGGTGACAGCGGTAGTTACTTTTTTTTAGAATAGAGAGATACTGTTATACCCAACCCTACTTTTCATAATTTTTTACAAAGTGTTAGTATTCTTTTAGCAACGGTTTTTTTTAATAATACAATTACTAATTCATATATTTATTGTACGGAACCCTCTGTGCTCGAGTAATACTCGCACTTGACCGTTTATTTGTTGGTTTAGAAGCGAGGTAGAAGCGTCTCTAATTTCCTTTAAATAGAGATTGGAAATTTCAGGTGAATAATGCATTCAAATGAGTGAAAATATTATGTTGAGCAAGACTTGCTGTATATAAGTACAGAAAGACGTTGATGTTAGAATTTTGACATATATTTTTCACCGAATTAATTTTGCATGCCTTCAAAAATCGAAATATAAAATGTAGTCTCAATTCATTTTTTTAATGTACATAAAAATACCCCCAAACAGAAAAAGTTATATTTAATATTTTTAATGATTATAGATACATCATATGTTAAAATTTGATTTTCATGTCATGCACAGATAATTTGTAAGGATTATTAATATTCCAATTTCGAATATTAAAATTTTTACACCTATTTGTTTTAATAAAATTACAACATTGCATGTTACAGGGTTGCGAGTGGTCAGGGTAAAACACAGTCCAAAAAGAGGAAACTACCAGTATTTTCTTCTAGAAAATATTTCGAATAATATAAAGGGATTACAGAAGGCGAATTTCTCTTTAACAAAATACTAGTACGTTACACCTTTTTTGACTGTGTTTTTCCCTGACCACTCGCCACCCTGCTCTGTTATTATCTTAGTTTTATACTATTGCATATTATTAGATCCTTTAAAATAATTTTGGCCGATCTTTTAATATCTGTTACTAGCATCAATTATATTCTCCTGTTACTATCTTAACCTGAAACGACTATTGTGGACGTTGATATGATCTATGAAAATAGTACGTAACTTGCTGAATGTTTAATAAAGAATATTTGTGCTGTCTGTTTTTTTATTACCCGACTGCCAAGACGGTTTATGTGTTTCATGCGTATCAGGGTATGTGGATTTCTTCATACCCTCGAAACATCCCAACGGATGGATGTATTTGAATTAATGTGGTCTCTATCGATTCGTCTGAACCGTCCAATGGTTATAGGCTAGGTTTTGTTTTTATAAATTCAAAATAGCGACCGTAAAATACTTAATGGCGGTAGAGACGAAAAATATTTTTTACGCACCCTATTGAGTGGCATATCATTGGATAAGTCTTTCAAAATGAAGACGATGTTTCAATGACTATTTTACAGTCAGAAGCTCCGTTTAAATATTACACAACCTGTAAGTTGCGTAGGTAGGATCTCTGGCTTTACTTTAACTCTAACTTTCAAAGACATCTATAGACCCCGTCAAAACAGTGTTTATAGATGAGAACTAAAAATTAAACACAACTTAAAAGGTACAAGTAAAAATACAAGTAAATATAAAAAAAGGTAAGTAATATAAAAAATAGTTTCACATTGATGAAAAATAATTAATTAGTTCGCTTTTTACGCAGTCGGGTTTTTTGATTTTTAAAATTTAATAACAGTTGTATTTAAAATATAAGAAAAGCAAAATCGTGTAGTTATCTTTTCTCCTTTGAATCATATGTAAAACATATTTCATAATTTTACTGCTACAATTCATAACAGTTTCATTGTAAATGTATATAGTGGAGAGTAGTACACAGTGACATAGCAGTCACTTTGACATATAGTTGTAACTTTTTCTCCAAGCTGGTACACACACATAAAGACGTCATCTTATGCAAAACGTGGATGTAGTTTCGGCACTTCAGTTACTCGTCCGACAAAATAGTAAATAATTCTTTATTTTATAGTGGTTAAGTTGCATAAACGTCTATTTAAGAGTTTATTTCCTTCAATCCGACATATATTTACTTCACCAAACCTAGCTATATCTAATAATAGACTATTTCGTCAAAACGACGTAAACTTTTCAAAGCGATGAAATTGACGTAACAGATGTGGCATCCATTTTGCTACAACGTAACGAAAGTACACAGTGAGACACACAGTTGTGGTACACAGTGAGACGTTTCTCATTGTGTACCTACTATGTGGTTCTGATGTTAAAAAAGTTATTTATTAATAAAAGAAGGTTTCTCTCTCTCTCTCTCTCTTTCTGTGTGTATGTGTGAGTGCGATAACTAGGGAAATCTACTAAACGTAAGAGGCTGAAAATTTGCATGAAGGTAGCCCAAGGTGCCATTGTCCACCAGAGGCTCATATTTTTAAAATTTTTAAAATCTAGAAATATTAATTAGAAATCGTAAACTGTAAAAAATTATTGATAGAGTGCAAAAATGTATGATTTATGAAATATATACATTGTCTCACTGTGTACCACTTTTGGTACACAATGAGACAATTTTCGATACTCTGTTATGCTGCTTCTGTGCTTTTATAAATACTTTTTTTAAAACCATTTATACATTAATGTGTAGCGTATTTGTGTAGCTTAAAGATGTAGGAATTTTTTTTTTTTTCAAAAGAATAAAAATCGTCGCCATTCGTTAAGTAATAATAATTTTCGTCTCACTGTGTACTACCCTTTCCTACTGCTTTTAATAAGCATGTTTTGCTTTAGAAATGAATATATGTTTTTTATAGTGATTTTTTTTATAATTAAATAAGCGATTTAAGCGATTAAATAAGCGATTGTTATATTAGATAGGAGCATTTCATATTAACTAAATGGAAGGTCTGTGATAATTACCCTATAAATGTATTTATATTCAATATAAACCATATTAGTGGTCCGAGCCATACGCGAAGCATGACCAGATTTTATTTTATTTATTTTATTTTTTTGGTAAGGGGAGAATGGATGCTCAAATGCCTTTTAAGCACACACGCCCCCTGTTATACAACAACAATTTTTTTTAAGTGCGTTCGTAATTATATAAATACATAGCACCTATAGTCGTTGTTTGCTCCGTCTGTCTGTCCGTCCATAAATAACAGAGCAAATACTACCCAACCGAATGGTCTCAAATTTTAAATATATAATTCTTGCAAATGTTTCTCGAGTCATTTCCAATTTTATGAAAATCAGATGTGATGTTTAATTACAGAGACAGTCAAAATTTTCCGTTACATCACGGCCATTGGGGAAAAATATTTCAAGTAAATTTTAATGATGTTACAGCCTGTCGACCAGAATGAAATTGGTATGTACTTGTGAAGTGCACTATATGCAGTGCAAAAACAGAGCAAAAAATATTTATAATACCAGCTATAGTACAAACGCATCTCATTTGCCAAGTTTGACCTGCAATTTTCAACTTGTTTAAATCTATAATAACAAAAGAAGAAATCGCTCTGTATGTGTGTGTGTCCGCGATGTCTGGCAAAATCTACGGTACGTACCAGGCTCAAATGTTTTGTGAAGATTGTCCAAGGCCTCTCCTAATGTACCCAAGCCTCAGAATTTCAAAATTATTATAATTATTTGAGTTATTAATTAAAAACTAATCAAATGGCCCAATTAAAAAAGTATTTATTGCCTCAAAACCGCACGCTGACTAAATTTGAACCTTGATTCGAGGCTAGCACAAGACTGTCCAATCAAAACGCTCCTCTTGAAATATCACTAGCTGTGAACAAACGAGTGTTTTGCAGAAGTTAAAAACATCATGCCTGCTTTGAAAAGCACCTGTTTTCCCTTTGGAAAGTGGATAAAAAACTACAATGTAAAATTTCTATGTAAGTTCAAATTTTAAATGAAAAATTTAAAAATACAGCATTTAGAGACTTTAAACTTATGCATCTAGGCCTGTCTTTGGGCGCTAATTAAGAATATGCAAATTTCCAAAAGAAATGATTCAGAACTTTTGTTTTATAAAAAAAAGTCGATTTTTAAAAAAGAAAAACAAAAGCTTTTTTTGAGTAGAGAATGAATGCGAATTTGTTAAAATTCGCAATAAGAAAACAAATAGACTTGAAACTTTCAGATAGTTTATAACAGCACTTTAACCACTGTTTCGGTGTAAAGTTTGTATAGAACACACTGCGCTTCTTCTCGGTGGAAGGTGAACTAACTTCTATTTTCAAATAGTAATTTAAGCAAATTTCTTAATTGCTTATTTTAGTCAACGTCCTTATTTTAACACAATCTTTTCGAATTATTTTAATGGACCAGATTGACATGTCCTAAAAAATTTTTGAAACTTTAGGACGGGTAGAAATATTTTTTTACAAAATAAAATGTTTGAAAATGCCCACGAAATCAGTAAAAACATGAGTAGTTTTGTCGCGGTTTCGCTCGCTTTCGGTACGCATAGCCCCCAAAAATCAAATTACACAAAATAGCACGTACTTTCAATTGAATATTTTTCTTGCAATTTTTTTTTCATTTAAAAATATAAATTTAGAGAAAAGGTAATTAAAGGTATAAAATGCTACAGACTTGAGGTTCTTTTAAGGTTATTTCATCACGGGCCAGGGCAATACCGGGCGAGTCAGCTAGTTCATAATAAATTAACCATTACGCATAAATTTTCCTTACAACACCAACCTACTCTGCACTATTAGATCTACCCACACAGCCTTATTCTTATTTTTATTTATTTATTTATTTATTTATTTTTTTTTTTTTTGTAATTGTAAGATTTATTTTTATTAAATGCTTTTTAATTTTTTTACACATTTTTTATGTGTTAATCATGTTTAACATCTACTCGCCCATCCATCCATTAGTGAGATCATTGATGTACTAATTGTACATTGAAGAATATATGAATTTTTCAGGGAAACCATGATTTAATGCATCATAAATTAGCTTTTAATGAGATGAGAAGAACATAATAACTTTTTACTATACATATGATTAAGGAGTATATTTCAGTGAACTGAAATATGAAGACATGATTATATTGCGTAAAAGTAATTGTTCTATAAAGTTACCGCGTAATGCATGTCGTTGGTCATGCCGCATGTCATCAATAGTCTTTCTAATTTGTTATTTATTCATGGTTTTAAATTTTGCTATTTTACCTTGTAGGTTCTTCTAATTGTTTTTCTTGAGTTTTGAGGATCGTAAATAATTTTATTTTTTAATATATATACGTGTATGTGCGAGGGGGTATCGCAAAGTTTCAATTACAACCGACTATTTTAATATTCTATTCGCACCACTATTTTTAAAAAATACATTTCGTAGTATGTTTTTCTTGCAAGTGGTCTCACAGCGTATGTAAAAGATTTTTGTTTTGAAAAAAGTGTTGCGAGTTAGCATAAAAAATATTCGTTTGTAATTGAAACTTTACGACACTAGCGGCTCTTTCGGAGAGTGGCTCACTATGGAAATGTACAACTGCGCATGCTTGGGAAAATTCCACTTTTTTAAGCAGGGATTGACGTATTGATGTTTCGTATTTAAAGAAAAGAAATATATATATACTATTTGATGCATTTTTCATTATCATTTGCACACTCATATTAAAATAAGAAATTTTATTATAAAAAATTTAAACTATTGTTATATATTAAAAAATGCTTTTTTTACCGACTGGGTTTTATACATTTCATTAGAACTATTAAAATTTAGTCAATTTAATTGTAAACAAAACTCGCGCTTAAAACTTTTTCCCCCTCCATTAATAATAACAAATCTATATAACAAAAGCGCAAAGCATTTGACTATCATCAATAGTTCCGGGAAAAAGGACGCAGGTGATGAATCGCCAAATATTGTTCTATCGCCATCATTTCATTTAAAATATAAACTTATCACTCATTTCATTTAAAATACATAACTTTCATTTAAAACACATATATCAAACTAATTTAAACTACATTTCTTTCATCTCTAATAATAAAAATTTAACTCATGTGACTGTTATGGCACAGATGTCATATCGCGATTTTTTTCCGAGGCCAATTTAGCGAAAACATCAACAACAACAACATCCGGGTTACCATATCAAACAAAATAACGACACTTTGGCTCCAGTTAAGAACCCGCTGTGTATATGACACTGGCGTCAGAAAAAAATCGGGTACAGGTGTCATATTTGCCCCATACTGGTGCGATTTTTTTCTGTCGCCAATTTCATATAGGCAACAGGTACTTAACTTGCGCCAAAGTGTCGTTATTTTGCTTGATGTGGTAACCCGGTTTATGTTGTTTATGCTGTTGATGTTTTCGCCAAATTGGCAACCGAAAAAAATCGCGCCAATATGAGGCGAATATGACATCTGTACCAAAAATCGCACCAATATGGCATCTGTATGATATATGACATCTGTGCCACTGTTATCTCTAAATACGGGCTGACAGCTTCAATTTCCATATGATAAGCAGCCAATTTTAATCAAAATTATTTTTTCCAATAAAACTGCACAAAAGTTAAATTTTTCGAAAGATCGTTCAAATTACTACTACTTGGTTATTCCGTCGACCAAAAATCTATCGTCAAACTATAAGATTAAATGCCAATAATGGTTGATAGTAAATGTCACATTCACTTGACTTTAAGCAAGTTACACGTATTTACATCATCAACTGATTTTTATTTCTCCGTTTTATTAGTATTTTTATTAATGTTATACTAATTTATTTGTTCTTTCGTTATTTAAAAAATAAAAATTAGGCACAGATGTCATATACGGACCCATATTGGCTCGATTTTTTCCGACGCCAAATGGCGAAAAACTTGTTACCGTATCATCTACATCCGGGTTACCATATCAAGCAAAATAACGACACTTTGGCGCCAGTTAAGTACCCGTTGCGCATATGACATTGGCGTCAGGAAAAAATCGCGCCAATATGGGGCGAATATGACATCTGTGCCTAATAGTTTCTTTGAGATGCAGGTTACGAACATTTCTCAGTAAAATTTTGAGATTTAAATGATAAATTCACAGTAGTTTTGTTGATCCTGACGCTGGATCCCTTTGGTGTCGTATTAGCTGAAATACGCCAATAAGGCAGATGACCCAGTTATGGAAGATTACTTAATAATATGTTAAAATCTCCGCATTAGTGAACGTAATTACAATTGATATGCAGACGAACATAAAATAAAATGCCTAAATGTGTTAAGTGTTTTTTGACAAGAAAGTTGAAATTATAACATCAAAAAATTACGAAATGCTGCCATGATCTTAAAGAATTTTTCATTTCTCGGTGAGAATCTTCCGTTTTGAAGAAAGATTAAGTAAATAAATAAAATTATAAATAAAAGTAACATGTTGCAATTCTTAGCATACATTTAAGGGTGACCAAACTGGTAACCAGAGGCGACTAGTTTCTTTAATAGTTAATTCACTTACACATTTAAGAACAAATATTTCACAATAGAATATTCACCAAAACAATCAGCCTGTGCTTGTCGTATCTATATATATGGCCAAAAGTTGTATTTCCTATTTCCTATTTGTATTTTTTTTTTTCTTTGTTGAACAACTGTTTTATTAGCTGGGATTTTTTTTAGTTCATCAAATACAATTGGTAAGCATGGCTTGAACGAAATTTTGGCTAAAAACATTTCTAAATTTTTAACGTGTTCAGCCACACCATCCAAGTCTTCTGGGGGTCTCCAGTGTTTATATCTGATAGATTGTAATCTTAAAGTTAATGAAGCTTTTGCAGCATCAAAATCTATTTTTAGCTTTTTTTTTTTTTTTTTTTAACTTGGTTGACTATTGCAGCCATTTCCAAAGATTGCCGTTCTTTGTATTGATCTACATCAATGACAAGTTCTCCCTCACAATCATTTTGAATTTGATTTGAAAAAAATTTCATTTCTGTTGCGGGAAAAATTATATTTTTGACAACAGAAATGAATATCTTTGCATATAACATACCCTATCTGGTATCGAAGACACGTACAAGTTAATGTATGCAAACAAACTCCACAATCAACACACATTATTTATCATTGGCAGGTTTTGTTGTTTAGCTTAATGTCATACTTTATTATGGAAGATCCTTTAATTTTACATACTGTCCACTCTTTTTCTTCTTTCATCTCTTGAATTGAGTAGATATTTTCATCTAATTTTTAACTATTAAGATGCTCTTGGCGAATCAGACGAACTCGGTGAGTGACTTTGCCACGCTCAATGGCTATAATTCTTCCAATAAGTTTTTTTTTTTTAACTGTCTTCAAAACAATTTGGATAGATTTGTCTAATCTCTTCATGATAGCCCCCCCCCCCCAGCTTCTTCATACTTGAACTGCCTATGCCACCTTTATAGCTTCATATTGGTATTTGCTCCCAGTTGAGCTGGGTGTCAATATGCCCACTTTGGTATGCGGTTACAATAGTGTTCCTCAAAGTACTTAATGAAGGCAGTTTCTTCTTTATATTTGATCAGAAAATCATTCAGATATTTATGAAATGTAATAGCATCTAGTTCATGTAAAAACTGTTCCATATCTTTTTTCATTTCAAATCTTACAGCTTCACCTTTCACTTATTTCAAATTGGTATTCCAGCTTCGCAAAACATGCCATGCACACAGTATATGTTTTGAATCGTCTTGGAAAATCCCAGGCATTACAGTTGGAAAATCCAAGGCGTCCCAGGCATTACAAAATTATATTAATACATGGAAATTATTCCCGAGAGGAACATTCGCCTCACATACAATATTTCAAATGAAAATCGAATTTCAAAGTAATTGCTTAAGAGGCGCAAAGACCAACATAGTGAAAAAGATTTCATGCCGGGGATCGAACCCGGGCCATCAGTATAGCGCACTGGCGTTCTACCGACTAAACCACATGGAACTATACCCAGCCCGGAAAATTTCTCACTATTATATGTTGGCAAGGCTGCAAACGCAGCACAAGATGGAATATATATCGTGAGTCACCGACCCGGGGCGAACACGAAACTTAATTAAATCCACCAGTGAGAAATTTTCCGGACTGGGTATCGTTCCATGTGGTTTAGTCGGTAGAACGTCAGTGCGCTATACTGACGGCCCGGGTTCGATCCCCGGCATGAAATCTTTTTCACTATGTTGGTCTTTGCGCCTCTTAAGCAATTACTTTGAAATTCGATTTTCATTTGAAATATTGTATGTCAGGCGAATGTTCCTCTCGGGAATAATTTCCATGTATTAATACAATTTCTATCGTTGCTGGATTTAATTAAGTTTCATGTTCGCCCCGGGTCGGTGGCTGACGATATATATTCCATCTTGTGCTGCGTTTGCAGCCTTGCCAACATATAATAGTGAGAAATTTTCCCGGCTGGGTATAGTTCCATGTGGTTTAGTCGGTAGAACGTCAGTGTGCTATATTGATGGCCCGGGTTCGATCCCCGGCATGAAATCTTTTTCACTATGTTGGTCTTTGCGCCTCTTAAGCAATTACTTTGAAATTTGATTTTCATTTGAAATATTACAAAATGAGTTTGTATCATCAGTCAACAGTAACTTTGTTTTAAAATCTGGAAGCTTGTTTTTGATAGCTTGGGAAAATGGTTCAAAAGTTTCATAAGCTACTCTGGAGAAAAACAATGTCACTATTGGCATACCTTTCGGGTTTTCATCATTAACCATTAGCGTAGTCAGCTGAAACCCATATTAGTTCATTCCATGCGTGGAATCTATCATTATACACTCTTTTCCATACAATTATAGTAACTGTATTTGTGCTTTATTGGCAAATCCAAGTAAAAATTCATTAGCCTCAATAATATGATAACCATCAAGGTTTTCACCTATTGGCTTGTATAGAAGTACAGAATCATCTTCTGCCATCATTTTATGCACCATTATATCCATAGATATAGCATCTTCAGAATGGGCTGGCTTGTCTATAAGGAAATCCCTCCGTATATTGTCCACATCTTTTCTGACAGTTGATTGAAGTCTCTTGGTAGGAGAATATTGGTTTACGACAAACTTTATCTAAAACAGTGCTTGTTGGAATCCCATTATACAGCATTCTAGCCAGCTCCATTCTTTCTTGATTGGTTAATCTTATTTTTCCCGGCTCCTGTTCATGACCCACATGAATCAGTTGGTATTCTACAACAATTTCTGTAGCTTCACGCAAAACCTGTTTTCACTTTCATGGTAGCAGGGCAAGTTTTGCCAATTTTAATAGAAACGCCACTCTTGAAGCGCCTCTCTCTCTTTGAAGCTTTGAGAATGGGTGCACCACGTCTATTACATTCATAATATGAAGTAAGAGCCCCATCTTTTCATATTTACCTTTTATAGGAGAACTAGCCGCCTTCGCCCGCTACGCTGGTCGTTTTTTCTAAAGAAATCTTGAATGAAACAAAATATATCTGTGAATTTGATCATGCGTTTTAAAGCAATATGGACATTTACCTGGTGTATCCAACCAAATTGCTGAAAGCAATATGAATGTCATTACGCTATTATATCTTTTATTTAGTCATACAAAATTTAGACTGTTAAGGACCAATTTCTTTAGTTGATCTGTTAGTGTAGGATTCGGTAAAGAACAATAGAACAATATGTAACATACTAAAAGCGTTCATGAAAAATTATCAATGCAAGTCTCATCAGAATCTGTTAATTGGACATATTGAAAAGGCTGATCGTTCATAATAATTGGATTCGCCTGATTCTAGAACTTTCATCTATAGTTCTACAATCAAGCAACCTAACAACCAAGCAACAGCAAATTATATGTGCTTTATACTAAATAAAACATTCACTGAAAAATTAACTAACCGATCAAGTTTCATCGAAATCCACTTAGCAGAATCTTTTAAACTGGAAAATATACCGAAACCTTCCCTAAAAATGATCTAATTAACAATTTAAATCCCATAAAAATTCATTCAGTGGAACCTTTAAAAAAAGCAAATCTTTCAAAATTGGGTTCATCTGATTTAGAAATTTTCCCATAATTATTAAACTAAGCAACGTAGAACGTTATGTTTTATACTAACATATTTTCTGAAAAATTATCTAACTAACAATGCAAGTCCCGTCAAAATCTATACACCAGAACTCAAGATATATAAGCGACCGGAATGAAATTTCTCTTTGCATTATTATATATATATTGAGATAGTTAAATATAACTTTCATAATGGTCTTAACCTTATTATAGAACTCTCTGGGAGGTAGGGGTAGTTATATATTGCATCACTTCTGAATTTTTTAAGGAACTCAGCTCAATTTCCATAACTATAGCATATATACTCTCTAGTATACTCTATCTCTGTAGCGTATATCTTCCAATTTTCTTTTCTGTACCACTGAGAACTTTTTCCGCATAGCTCCGTAACTAAACAACACAGAATTATATGATAAATATTGAAAAAATCCCTGAAATATTATCTAACTTACTGTGAATTTAATTAGTTGACTTGAAATCTTTCATAATCGAGTTCACCTAATTTTAGAACTCCCGTAGCAACTTATAATGATGGTTTTTACATTAAACCATTTATAAACCAAATTTACTATTTAACAGTGTAAGTTCTACAAAATTCTGTTCAGTTAGCATCTGAGTTATAGTCATATTTACAATATTTATTGCTCATTAAACATTTTTCTTTACATTTGAAATAAAATCAGTAACTGTTTTGGTATTTCCCTGTTATGCCAACACCATTGTCACCAAGCGTACTAGTTGGCACAAAAATGAAATGATACATTTGAAAAAAAAATAATTTTGTTGATAAAAAAAAATGAGCATTTAAAAAATATAACTTTTGAAAATTACAGACTTTGACCTACCATTTTTTTTAAATCAATAAAAATAATGGTACTACTTGGTTATCCCGTCGACCAAAAATCTATTGCCAAACTATAAGATTAAATGTTAATAATGGTTGATCGTAAATGTCACATTTACTTGACTTTAAGCAAGTTACACGTATTTACGTCATCAGGTGATTTTATTTGGACGCTTTAAATAAATGTATTTTTATTAATTTTATACTAATTTATTTGTTCTTTCGTTATTTAAAATAAAAATTATGTCAATTTGTATAATTTGGCGAGTGATTTGGCGATTTATATAATTTGGCGAAATTGGTCGACGGGTACCAAAATAAATACTTAAAAAATAAGAATAAATAAATATTTTGCAAGTAATAAAATATAGTCAATTTGAACTGCAGTCTTGAAATTGTAAATGTCTTTTACTACTGAAGCATGGCGTACGTAATACGTATGTCTCACATTGCAGTAAACATTTCATTCTTTCAATGAATACATCCATGGTTTTTTGAACAAAACATTTTTATATGTATAATTCCTAACTTCTGAAATAATTTTATTGTAGCTTCCTCATCATCAGATAACTGGGAAATGGTAAAATCTATATCAGTATCAGTAATAAATATTTTCTATTCAAAAAATAACAAATTAAAAAGTTTTGCGAGATTATGATGGAATAAAATAAATTCCATCATTAAAAATTCCTGCATAAAAATATTCACGTTCAATAATTAGTAAATGTTAATGTGTGGCACGGTTTGCAATAAAAATCGTTTGCACGATTAAGGTTGAAATAAATGGCGCGATACCATACATTTTGGCATGGTCGCGACGAAAATTAGAACGAAAAAGTATCACAGTTCTTTTTATTTATTTAGTTTTAGTTTTTGAGGCATTTGAATTTTTTTTCTAATTGACGAAGTTGTTTTTATTTAACCAAAAGGATGGGTTAAAAAATTATTCAATTTGAACTTTTTCCCTTGCTATAGTAACAGAATGAAAAGAATGAGTTTTTAGAAAGTATCACTTGAAAAATTCAGGTTTTGGCGCCAAAGATAGTGCCAAATTAGAAAAATATGAAATATCTCTCGAACTATTCAGCATACAAAAATACACCAAAATATGTCAGCAGTTGAAAAATAACTATAAAATCAGATTTTTAAGGAATTTTTTTAAAGTTCGTTCTCTTTTTTGCTCCTCTTAGGGGAGGAATTTTGGAAAATCCTTTCTTAGCGGCACTCTATATCACAAGAAGTATTTTTACCCCAATTTTCAAGATTTTAGGTTCAGTAGTTTTGGCTGCGCGTTGATTAATACAAAATCCAGACTTTCTTTTATATATATAGATAGGAAGCAGATTCCTTTTCAATAGCACATTTCCACTCTTGAAACTCATTATCAGTATAAACAATTTCCGTTTGAAATTTTAAATTTATATACCTTCATGATTTTCTGTTATATGAGTATGTAGATCCCCAATCGTTCTTACTTTTGTATCATAAATGGAGCAAACTTTATTGGCAGGTATGGAAATTTCACTTTTAGAGTGCAAGTTCCTCTGATGCCTATACAAATTATTTTTTGCAGAAAAACTTACATTGCATTCAGAGCAAATAATTTTTGATGGCTCTTTAGGTTCATTTGAACTTGTGGATGCTGAAATATAAGCATGGATCCGGTCCGGGTCATTATCAGGTAAACAGCTATCAGAAATAGTAGTTATTCCGAGATCTAAAGATACATTAGCTATGGTCCGGTCCGAGTCATCCTCAAGTAAGCAGCGATCAGAACTATTGTGAGTTAATCCGGGATCTGAAGAAACATTAGCTATATTCCGTTCCAAGTCGTCATCAGGTAAACAGCAATCAGAAATATTTTGAGTTAATCCAGGATCTGAAGAAACATTAGCCATATTCCGTTCCAAGTCGTTATCAGGTAAACAGCAATCAGAAATATTGTTAGTAATTCCGAGATCTGAAGAAACATTAACCATATTCCGGTCCAAGTCGTCATCAAGTAAATCGGTAATTGTTAGTTATCCCGTCGACAAAATTACTGTCGCCAAATTGTAAGATTAAAGGCCAATAATGGTTGATCGTAAATGTCACATTCACTTGACAACACGTAATTACGTCATCAAGTGATTTTTATTTTGCCGTTTTATTTGTATTTTTATTAATGTTATACTAATTTATTTGTTTTTCCGTTATTTAAAATAAAAATTATGTCAATTTGTATAATTTGGCGAGTGGTTTGGCGATTTATATAATTTGGCAAAAATGGTCGACGGGATAAGTACAACTAGCAAGTCATTAGAAAAAAAAAAAGCCATACACAAAAAATAACTAACCTACTAGAACTGACAACTCAAAGATAAATAACACACGGAGGAAAAACACGTGCCGTGGTCAGGAGCACAGATAAGTGAGGTTTGGTTAATTCGCCCCTCCTGGTTTCCTCTCTTCCTCTTTCCCCACCTTCTATATTGGGATTTCTAAATAGACTAGTCCGCTCCGTAGTGAGCCACTCTTCGAAAGAGCCGCTAGTCTTTACGACCCCCTCTCGTATATCTACATATATAAAAAGCTTAAAAAGTTATGATAAGTCCAGTTAGTAAACCGTTCTCAAGTTGAGCCACACTATTTTTATGACAAATTGAAAAATAACATGTCCGATTAAAAAAAAAAATTGTTTTGATTCTATTTATTTTAGACTAATGACAAGCATGTACTAGTTATCGCATCCCTAAAAATATATGGTATATTTTACATACATGGCAAAAATTTTATTTACTCCTTCAATAATGTATAGAATTTTTAATATGTACTTATTATTGGTATCGAATTTTGGTTTTGTAAAGATTTCCATTAACATGAAGGGACATAAAGTATTAACTTTTAACGAAAGTTTCGCTCACAGCTAATATTGTCTGCGTAAATCGTTCGGGTTGACGTCTTTACTCATATTTTGTCAAACGATTTTTGGCATTTGAAAGAAAGAAACTTGCTTTAAAACACTGTGTTGTGAAATTAAAAATATATATATATATCATTATCATTAAGTACAAGGTGTCTGAAATGAAACTATCACGCTACCAGATTATAACCATCATTTACTTCCAATTCTGTTGCAAAAAGTCAGCTGCAGAATGTCACCGAAACATGTGTACTGCTTTAGATACAACTGTTGTATCATATGACACTGTGAAGGTTTGTTATCGAAAGTTCAAAAGCAAGGATTATGACATTCAAAAAGGACATCGCTGACAAGCTTACTGATGTTGATGAGGGTCGGCTGTGAGAACTTTTGGAAGAAAGCAGTATTCAACAACTCGAGAGTTAGGTAAGGAGTTAGACGTTAGTGCCATGTATGGACTCGAATGGAATCTTTTGCCGCACCCATCATATAGCCCCAACATCGTTTTTTGGACTTCTACCTTTTTTAACACATGCAGCCACATCTTGTTGGTGCGATTTTTAATTCTGCACAGGACGTCCGAAACGAGGTTGATCTGTTTTTGGACCCGCGGTCTCCAAGTTTCTGGGCTGAAGGCTTTGAGGAACTATCAAAATGTTTGCAGAAAATCATAGATTTGGGTGGTGATTACTACCCGCACTAAAGGTAATGCTTTCATGTTTTTTTTTCTAACTTTATTAAAAACATTTTTCTGCGAAAAACTTTCGTTACAACCTGATATTATGCTTTTATTTCACTGTTTTCAATTACATTTTCTTTTTAGTTTAATGACAAATATTACTGAAAAAGTAAATTACAAATAAACTACTGCATAAAACTGTCTCAAAGGAATTTGTAGACTTTAATTTTTAAATAATTAATTCTATATATTTTTTAGAATTTTCAGAAACATTTATTAATACTGATATTTAATTTTCGTTATTTTTTAATTTTTTAATCATTGATATTCATTGCAAAATTCTCATCCGCATTTTGCATTTTAAATTAAAAACACACTATTATTCTAAATACAGAAAAAACAAATCAATTTATTAAATGTTGCCGTAAAAAAATAAGTAACTAATGCTTTGGGCTGTAAAAATAGATTACTGCAAAAATATTTAAAAATATTTTTAATGTAGTAAGTTTCACCCATTACATAACAGTATTTGTTTTTGCAAAGAGGATTAGCTTTTATGCAGCATAAATAAAACATTGCCGAGAACTAATAGAATATTAATTAAATGTAGCTTTTCAAAATTAGTTTTTTACAAAAGCAATTATCGTAACTGCCTGGGACAAATTGACGAAATTTTATGGATATAGCAATATTTATTAAAATGAATTTACTTTTTTAGATAATATTAATTTTTATAAAATATTTAACGTATAAATATGTGAATTTCAAAGGCTTTGTAAAGTATATATTGGTAATTAAAAAAGCATTTAACTGATATATCTGTAAAAGGAAGAGAAAAGTGTTAAATTAATTGAAAGAGATATTTAGTTTCTATTTTCGAATATACAAGGTATTCGTAAACTACTTTCATTAACCCTTTAATTTTCGCTCCCGTGATATTTCCCCGTGATCATGACTACTTGTAGTGTAAGTCACATGTTAAGATTTGTGTGTACCAGTATTTTAGAACGGAAAAATGTGACTTATTTTATGGGAGATATCTCTGTAATTGAATAAGGCCAAGCAAACGTTTCAAAAATAGCGGTGGACAACAAGCATATCAGTTATCATCTATGTGACTTACACTACAAAAGCCCATGGAACTAGCCTATACAAAAATTGTTCCTAATGATAAATGCTTACAATCGTGACTCTTATTTTGTCAAAGAAGTTTTTAAAAATTCTATACAGTGTAATTCAAAAATGTTCTTCATATTACTCTCCAAATCGCTAACATATTGCTTTTAATTGCAGGTAATATTAAAGAATGTTTAAGAATTTGAAAGGAACAGCCAAAGTCTCAGCTCGATGTATAAAGAGATTTTACAAAATTTCTAATGAAAATTCATAAAACGAAATCCTAGCAAGGAAGCCAAAAGAAATCTTGTAAACAAATTAAAACAAGCTGAAATTTCTGCTAATGAACATGGCCAGCGTCAGCATAAGAGACCGTACAGGCAATAGACGATCCACAAACCAGAGCCTCGCTATGGTTTTGGACGGTTTGTTCTCCTGATGTGACATAATTTTATTAATCTTTATGATGTTTTTCTTTTTTATAAAAGTGTATCAAATGAAGGTGAACAACATACATAAACGGAGCAGTTAATAACTGCAAAAGTAACAGAAATTGAGCAAGCTTTGTTGAAGAACGTATTCTGACATGTAGGAGTGGTGCGTAGATTTAAAGGCCATAACATTGCTATTTACTGTTTAAATTCTGTTCAAGAGTGTAATCTTTGTGTTTTTTTAATGCTGCAAATAAAATATTTTATCACAAAAAAATTCCAGATAAATTCGAATCCTTAAGTTTAAAGAAAAGATTTCCCTGCGAGATTCAGTATGTGATTTTAAATTTTAAATGTCTTATCGTAACATTAAGACATTGGATATCCAAATAGTAAGTTATGTTTCCTAGTTATACTATTCTATAATGGTAAGAATGCCCAATATCATTGCGCGTTAAGTATTTGGATCCAAAAAAAAAAAAGAAACGCCAGCGCTACAGAAGGTGCTCGGCAGTCAGTTCGCGTAGTGTCCATGATTGTCAAAACACCGACGAATGAAAAAGGATCATAGAAAAACGGTTTTCGAATGCGCAACATTTCTTAGAACACATTATTCTATGTTGAATTTATGGTGCATAAAAAGCAAATCATGCATAATTATATGATAAGAAATGGAAGAAATAATCGTTGATTGGAAAATCCTCTTTGATGAGAAACGCAATGGGCGATAATGTATCCATATGTGATAAAACATTAGACCGTGCAGGTGAAAGAGAAGTGTTTTATAGCACCTGAGAAATTTTCTTGATGATCAGCGTTTGTAGACCGAATTTTCGTCATAAAAACTATTAGCATTTCCATATTATCAATTACTGTAGCATTTTTCTATATGGGTATACAAACTAGGACTTCACGTTAAGATGTGGCTATTATGTTGAAACATAGTCTAAGCGTAGTATGTGTATGTACAATAAAATTTTTTGTTGATTTACATTTCCCATTTTCTGTATTAGCCAATGGTACTACTTTTGTAGAACGATGAGGATTTTTTTGGAAAGGACACTCCTTACATTAACATATATTCTAGATATTCATACCAACATACATGACAATAGGTTAGCTGCTTTGTACACAATATAAAAATTAATATTACGCTGTTGGATTTAGAAGTGGTTTTGAATATAAAAATTGAGAATGAATGAAGATGTTTAACGTCAAATCATAAAAAAACAAAATAAAAGACAAATAAAAACGCGGACGAAATGTTTGCTCAGGGATGCATCCATCAACGACTGTAGAATGGTATGCCTTTAAGAAATGTTTAGGCATGTTTTAAATTGTTGCTAAAGCTAACAAAAAGTACGATTTTGTACTTTCGGTTTGTTTCTATTTAATTGTTTATTCAATCTTCTGACTTCCAATACGTATCCAGTGAACCGTGAAGCAATCTTTGTTCCTTTGTGCCTCATGTATGTAAAACTAAAGATAATAAAAATAAGTGACTGATCATTACAATATAAAATAAAAATATATAGGCTAACAGTGATAACAGTAAACACAAAGGCTTAAAAACCTTTCATAAACAAACATACAAGTTTCGTACGCACAACCGGTGACAATATCAAGAATACTCAATTGACTTATTTTGAGAATGTCACCGGCTGTGTGTAAAAAATTAGTAGGTCTGTTTATTAAAATGTTTTTAAGGTTTTATCTTAACTGTTATCACTTTTAGCATATAGTATATTTTTATATTAAGCGCAAGTTAAAGTTGTCTTAATTCATTCCATTAAAATCTAGTTTTCTCTTTGTGTTTTTTATATGTTTTCCTGTATAATTAATTATTATACTGATTACGTAAAAAAGATGCACGGAAAATACAAAAAAATATCCTGGGGAGTGAATTTTTTCAGTGATAATTTTCGTATTTTTTAAAATAGTTTGCAATGTTGCAAACATAATTGGATGTATAAGATGTTTAGTATTTTATTTTTTGCGTATTTCGATATTCAGTGACAATGAGTAATTTTTAAATATATAGGAAAAAGGGTGGCGTGGCGTTGGTCAGCCGGTATTTTAAATGTTTAATAACACAGTCGTAATCTTTCAAACTCTTTGAAATTACAAAAAAGTTAAAAATATAATATTTTGGAAGCCAGTGTCAAACAATCGAGAACAAATATTGATAGGTAGTAGTAAAAAGGCTCGTAGGAAGACTATTTTTTCATATGATGTACACCAGTAGTTAAAAATAATAATCCTGTTCGTCCGAATTCATTGAGATTTCCAATAGTCATAAATAAGATGATTATGCACCTCTTGAGAAAATATCGTGAAAAAATATCGCTATCTACTTGAGGAAGGGAAAGATTTAAAGGTATTATTGCTTTATCTCTTGTTTTCTGCTTTATTCCGTTAGCGTTAAAAAAATAGCTTTCTTTTAAATAATAATTTTCTAAAAAAATAGCGTTAAAAAAATAATTCTTATCGTCCGATTTCTCTACAATCTTAATAGGCTATAGATGTATCAGTATCCAAGCCTTTTCTAAAATTTGATGAAAAATATGAATATTTAGTAGTGAAAACTTAAGCCAAAGTCGAGCGAAACCGTGCTGAAACTCTTCGGTTTTTAGAGCTTTCGTCCAAATTTTCACACAATTTATTTTATAAAAAATACTTCTTCTATTCGTCCGAACGTATCAAAATTTTAGTAGGTGCTTTAAATTAGATCTTTAGAGATGCTGTGAAAAGATTGTGTCAAAATACAAACTTTTATGCCCTTTTACCGTAGAAAAAATATCATCTCCGTATGGCGGAAAGTGACTTGCGGTTACGATATTTTTTAAAATATTAAAATTCGAATTTTTTTTAATTGATTACACTTTGGAAAAGGAAAAGACTTCAGCTTTACACGTGTGTTTTTGTTAATCGGTGCCTCCAAAACCGCGTCTTATGCTGCCGTGTAGGAGAAAACAATAGAGGCATCCCCCGACTTACGTAAGTACAGCGTTCCGTAAAGTCTTACGTAACTTGAATTTTGCGTAAGTCGAATTCGTAAGTTACTTAGGTAAAATTCTGCAAGAAACTGCAATATTTAATACACACATATATATATAATGGTTATATATATATATATATATATATATATATATAGTACATTTTATATACCAATAAAAATATAACTCTATCTAATATTAAAACTATATTACGTTTGTAGTTTATATATATATATATATTTTATTTATAAAATAAATATCAAAAGTATGCAACTGCGTATCAAACTCGCTACTATGTTCAGAAATCTAATTTTCGAGATTTATTACGTAACTGCGAATTTACGCAAGTCGTGTAATATGCAAGTCGGGGAATCCTGTACTGCGAAAGCGACTCATTTTTTTTTCTAATTGAAAACAATGGCGTTTCTTCAAATGGATTACTGCATTTAACCCTTAAATACCTGGTGTTTCTTTTCGGCATCATACCCAATTTAGGCTCTAAAATACTATTAGAATAATTTTGAAGCTATAATGCCTAATGTTGCCAATAAAATACATTCTGGAAATATTATTAAATGAATTTTCAACATATAGATGGATACATTTATGCTGTTTCAGAATAAAGATAGATTTATTTTTTTCAATTGTTGCTACTTGTTCTTTTTGTTTTGTTTGGAAGGTTGCGAAATACTCAATTTTGACCTGCAGTGAACAAGTAAAATTTATTTCTTATTATAGTTCTTAAAATTCTTGTGTGTTTAATATTATAGAATTTTATCAAGCGAAATTACTTTTTCAATTAAACACCAGTATTGCCGATTAGTAACAAACTGTTTTTTAGCCGTAAACTATACATAAAACAAAATATAATTTTTTTTAGTATTTTTCCCATGATTTATTTAAAAAATGAAAGCGGAAAAACATTATTACAATGATTTTTGAAAAAGGTCAAGCATTTAAGGGTTAAGACGATACAATATGATCTTTCGAATATGTTTTCCGTTTTTAACTTTAATAAGTGGTTTGAATGGTAGGGGTTAGAATAAATGACAAATAAAGCCCGACATTTTTTTCCTTTCCGTTCTCCAATTTCTTTCTGCTATGTAAATCAGGTTCTAGGAACGCTCGATTGCTTTTTCCGTTTCGGAAGGAAAGATATGAGTTTTTCATGAAAGTTATTTGTAATTTTTAATTAATAACTTAGCTAATTATCAGAAATTTAAAATTCTGAGCTTCAGGTGCACTCAGACATGTCTTGGACTATCCTAAACTAAATGGTCAGCCTTGTACTTGCGGTACATTTTCCTAAACATCCTCTCCCCCACACAGAAAGAGAGTGACACGGTCGCACAGAACGAAACGTTCTTTTATTAGTATAGATTTGAATATATTTTTAGTAGTATAGAATATATATATTAAATGTAAAATAGCTATTAGAGCTCAATGAAAAACGTTTTGTAAATCCTTGAATCTTCAAATGAGTACGACTCTCTGACATTTATGTGAGCAGGGCTTGTTGGAAGATGTATAAAAGAGATCTTAATATGGTCTTATAATCTTTAATTTGTGTAATTTCCCTTTTAAATTTGTCCGGTTTCAATTTTTGATTTTTTTTTTCAATCTGGCTTTCGCTAGAGAGTCTTTCATTTGGGACGTGGCTGGGGACCTAAGAATCTTGCTTCCGCAAAAGAGTGGGACTAGAGTAGAGGAATAAAGGGCTGCGGACGAAGATGGGCCGCTCGCCGCGGCGGTTGGAGGCATGTAACGCTATCGTTTTGTCAAGTCATCGTATGTCTAATGAAAAAAGCTTATTAATTTAATAAACTCGATAAAGCCTAGTTTGTACATTGTCCAACTTCTCAGAACGAGTATAATTTAAATTTAAAAACTTTTTAAATAGTCACATGTATTTGGTCAATAGCATCATTGAAACTTGGACGAATACGGTTAAAAATAAATGCCAAAGTACATAGTGTTTAGCTGATAAGCTCAATAGTTTAGAAATCATTTCTGAAAGAATAGAAGAGTAAAATTATTTTTTCGACATGCATTCATTTTTATACATTTTGTGACAATTTTGCTTAACAACAACCTTACTACATACTGTTTAAAAATATTATTAATACTACATTATATGAACGGTCAGAAAACATATTTCTCCTTCATATTACACCCAAGACAAAGTTTTCTTTATGAAATGCGACCGAGGAAAGTCATAAATTGACAAATCTTCGTATAAAGAGTATAATCCATGCACCGTTACTAAAATGTCTATATGTAGTAAAAAGAACCGTCTCTTTACAGCATTATATTTCGTATTATTCCCTGCTTTATGAGTTCAACACCTGTCTGATAAAATTTTGTAGATTTCATGCAATTAATTTTGGACACTATTTCAGTCATACTTTTTAAATCCGTGTTCTTTGAAAGGCACAAGCAATCCCCATTAAAAAGGAAATAGAAAATGCACTTTTATTTATATCAGTTGGATTTATATGAATTAAAAGCACGGCCAATCTTCTAAAGAAAATCGTCAAGTATTTTTAAAATGTCTCTATAAAAAACAACAACGTTTTTTAGTATTAATAACTTTTTTAACACAATATAGCATTATTCCAATTTTTTACTATATTTAAGTGTTAGTATGACGAGCTTTATAAGGGCTTGATACGATTTGAAATTTTTTTAAAATAATTTAATTTTTAAGTCCACTTACGATCTTTAATATGATGAAGAGGAAGGAACGCTATTTATTACATCAAATTATATGAGTAAAAGTTATGAAATTTTTCCAGTTGATAACCTTGCTAGATGAGCGGAATCCGCCGAATGTATCTGCTATGCATCTTCTATATAATATTTCTACATGCCGACTTAGCAATGATTATACAGTAAAGTAAAAAGTTACTCAAGTGAATTAACTCAAGTAAAAACTGCTCACTATAGCTTAAATGTCTATAAGTGGAAAAAAGTTGTTTTCAGTGAGAACAATTTAACTTGTGTTTCTCTTTATGACTCTCTCTATTTCTTTTTTTGTAGTTTTAGTATTTGTTTTTCAAAAGGACATAGGATACAATTTTCTTCGCTTAATATGGAAAGAAATAATTTCAGTTATGGAAAGGCTCACGAAATCTGGAAAGGCTTGAACCTAATACTAAGCGTTTCAGAATTAATTTTACACATACTTAGTATAATTTTCATGGAGAATAAATGTGTTAACACTAGAACGTCTGACAATTTCGACATTCTAAAACAGCCATCGGTGTCATTTCGACACAACTAATTAAATTATACAAAATAGATGCTACAAATTCTAATTTATCACTGCATGGATCATTGTACTTCAATAAAACCCATATTGTTACATTTTTATAAAAAATACGATGATTTATTCTATAGAAAAATACATTAAAACTATTAAATTTCACACTTAAAGAAATGGAAACAGAGATTTTTTTAAAAAGGGAAATAAATCTGTTCATTTTCTTCTCATCATTTATTCAAGCACATATTGGCATTATGTAAAATATTTTATATCATATACTTACCTTATTCACAATTTTTCAGTAATAGGCGATTTTTCGATACACTTTAAACATACTATCTTCGTCCACGAAAATTTTGATATTATATAATTTTGATTACCGGCACATTTTTTTTTATCCTTTACGTAATTTGAACGAAATTCATTTGCTAACTGTTGAATATAATATTTCCTTGAAATTTAATGGCATGACACAGATTTATAAATAAGCCAAGCATTTATAACTGCAATGTGTAAAATGTTGTTAAATTTATTTACAGGCCATCTCCTTGATCCGGCTTTTACAGAATATTTTCTAGCCACCTGACCTGAAATATCCACGGAATTGTGATTTCATTGTAGAATGTTACAGTTTCTGGTGTTTCCTTTTCATTACCTGCACTTGTAACGTTTGAATGAAGAGTGCTTAGTATGATGAATTTCTTCCACTTTTTTCCCTTGATATATAGTAAATATGCTATCTTCACATTCATGTTTTTATATATTCGTATGACTGTTTTTTTTTTTTTTTTCAGACAATATGAATAATCACATTTTCGAGCTAGATTCACAGTTACATCCAACATGTCTTACATCATATCAGATATTCTGATAGTTCCAGTGAAATAAAAAACTTATCAACTGTCACGTTGTGACCTTTATTTTTATATGGTTCCATTAGTTTTAGCGCTACGAATTCCGCATATCGGTTACGCCAGGTCGAGATTAGTTTTTTCACAAATAAGGACTATGTTACTAAGTGTGAAATAAAAAAAAATTAGAGCTATGTCCGAAAGGTCACTAACATCCGATTCATTTTAGGATAGTTCTGTCAATAGATTTGCAAAATTTAGGAACTGAGACGTTTTTGCGATATACAGTGTGTCCTCGTATAACCTGACCGACCTTCATTTTCGCAACCATTGGTCCTAGATGCATACTTCCAATTACAAAAATGGTCAGAATTAGGTGCATGGTTAAGATAAAAAATGTTTGAAGCGAAAAAACAATTTAGTGAATAATTACAGAACCTAAATTTTTATACGGTCCTCCGGTCCTATAAGTTATACACTGGTTATCAAAAATTAAGGAAAAGTCACAAAATGCCAATTTTTAAATACGGGAATACTCAAAAGGAAGTAATATAATTCGAATAATTACTATTCCTGCAGAACAGCTAGTCCATATAACATCTCATTCAGGTCTCAGATGGTCACAAGAATCACAGTCACTACGGCGAAACAAAAAAAAGAAATTCCATACGTCTCTTTTATGAGTCTCAAATGACTACTATATGTGACTCCACTGACAGGTCACTGTGACTGCTGCTTTGTGGCGAGTCACCAGGTGACTTTACAATTTCATTTCATTGAGACTCTCGTATGACTCTCATCTGGAGACTCAATTCCAAATTCATTGTGAACGTTGCATTATGATAAATCACCAAATAATGTCAAATTAAAGTCACATGGTGACTTTTCACCACTTTTCACAGTAGTGACTTCACAGTAGGGTCTCTGTCACCATTTTACAAAGTCATGTGACAGAAAGTCACCATGTGACTTTAATGTGACATTATTTGGTGATTTATCATAATGCAACGTGCCCAATGACTTTGAAATTGAATCTCCAGATGAGAGTCACACGAGAGTCTCAATGAAACGACATTGCAAAGTCGCCTGGTGACTCGTCACAAAGCAGCAGTCACAGTGACCTGTCAGTGGAGTCGCATATAGTAGTCATTTGAGACTCATAAAAGAGACGTATGGAATTTCCTTTTTTTGTTTCGCCGTAGTGACTGTGATTCTTGTGACGATCTGAGACCTGAATGAGATGTTATATGGACTAGCTGTTCTGCAGAGATAGTAATTATTCAAATTATATTACTTCCTTTTGAGAATTCGCGTATTTAAAAATTAGCATTTTGTGACTTTTCCTTAATTTTTGATAACCAGTGTATATTAAATGTACTATATCTTAATGTACTATATCTTACATTACTTTAAATTTACTTGAGAGTCTATTAAATTACATTTAATAAATATACTTTATTGTACAGCTAAATTCTTAGTAATTATTAGCTTAGTAATTATTCAAATTATATTACTTCCTTTTGAGTATTCGCGTATTTAAAAATTAGCATTTTGTGACTTTTCCTTAATTTTTTATAACCAGTGTATTTAGTAAAATTTCCCTGTTACACTTGCAAGTAAGGCAAAAAAGCCCCGTTATTTTACGATTAAAATTGACCGAGTAATAGCTGTTTAAATTTAAAGTAAATTTTTTGTTGCATATTAGGGGTCATTCCCAAATTTAGTAGAAATATAATTTCGTCAGATATATTAAAGAAATGGCTGAGAGTAAAATTAGCATTGCAATATAAATTTGAAGTCTTTAATCAGTCTGACATATTACTCCAAAAGGTACAATTTGTACTGAACATTATAAGAGGATAAAAATAACGGGCTTTTGTTAAATAAAAGGATGACAACAGCTTCAATTCTTTACAAAATGATACATATTTTAAAATGCTGTTAGATTACACTGTCTTTCAAATTTTGGGTTGTGGAATGTTTTTTAGCTTTTGAAAATTGATTCTTATGTATTTTTTAGCACTGAATCCGAAAATTACCTTCATTTTAAACCATCATGTCAGGAATTTTCTCAAATCGCAAATTTCAAAGTTAATAAGCAAAAAGTTAAAATTGATCCCGCCCCCTCCCAACCTCATCGGACCCCTCAGCTGTTTAGCTGTAAGAAATCCAATATAAGCCTAAAAATGGAATAACTAATTGAATTAAATAAAACTAAACTGAACAAAAATGTCTATGAGGGGTGGAAAGTACCAAGTGTAATACCTTCCGTAACTAAAACAGATTAAAACCAGCGTCACATGAACAGAAAAAGAAATACACAAGTTAACTCTTTTCTTTATGTTCTGCTTGGTGTCGAAATAACATCAACGGACGTTCTAGGTGAATTTAGCAGTAACTCTTTAAAAAATAACACATAATAAAAATTACGACAGTTTTTTTCATACGTAAAATGATTAAAAATCACTAAATTTGAAGAATATATGTGAAAAAATGCGATAGACAGATTAAGCTAAATTCGGTTTGGTGTCGAAATGACAGCAATAGACGTTCTAGTGTTAAATAATTAATTTAATTTTTTATGGCTGATTGTATTATAATTTTCGAAAATCGAAAATAAAATGAAAGAGCAAAAATTTTTAAACAACAAATTAAAACAAGATTAAATAATTTTCATTTAAAATATCTATTTAAATTAAATTATATTAATTATATAATTTAATTTAAAATATCCTTTCCTTAACGAGAGAAATAAATTTACACCAGCCAGCAATTTATAACAATAAAACTAAAAATTGTTTCCAACTTTTTATGTATAGAAAACAAAAAACCGTTAAAATAATAGCAGAAAAAGTTAAATAAAAAAATAAAATTATGAAAGTATGGATAGCACCAAAAATAATGGAAATCAAGAATCCTAAATGTCTGTATTAGACCTTTAGGTAGTCCGTAAAAAGAAAGATTCATGAGCAACTGACGTCATTTAGTATCTTATCGAGATCAATCTTAATTTAAAACGAGGAACCCGTAGAAATGGTATCAACTTGAATACATTTTTTTGGAATGGTAATCTATGACATATCTATTTTTGGTGAATTTCTGCAATAGAGCGTGTATGCATTGCATAGCTGTCAAGCTTGCGAATTTCATGAAGTCACATAACCATATTTCAACCAGAATTATTGTTATTATTGTTCTACGAATGAAAATGCATTAGTGCTATGTAGGACAAATGTTATATTTAAGAAATCTGCTTCAAATTATGTATTTCTGATTTCGGAATGTTGATAGGTATGGCATTATGCGTTATATATACGGTCGTGAACAAAAAAAAGTAAACACCCCCTACTAACTACTGAACAAATTATCGTAGAAAAAAAGTTACTGGTACCGAACGATTGAAAATAAAGCCTACTTTTAAATGATGTATATAAAATTTACTTATGGGGCCATCTACATATTAAAACTAACCCAAACTTAATTTTTTTCAACAGCAATACCTAATTTTAACAAGATGTTTCGAATCTTCGGTTCAAACTATGCCTAGGCACCAAATTTAAAGTCATTTGAATAATAAGTTTTTGAATTATAAACATTCAAAATTTAGTGCTTCTAATGTTAAATTGCATTTTCATATTTTCATTAATATCTCCTGAAATTATACTCCTAATGTGCTAATTTTTTGTGCAGCAATAATAATAAAATATTCAAAAATAAATATGTTGAATTTGCATTTTCTTTATTTTATGATATGAATTACGAATTATGAAATTAACATTCGAAAAAATTATGAATTGCAACCAAATATTTTCTTGATGGATTTACATTTATCAAGCCCTTCTTTAAGGAAATCCAAAATTTCACTTTCAAATTATGCTTTTAAAGCGACAAAATGATGATTTAAGTAGCCGTCTAAGATAGAAGTGACTAGATATTTTGAAATTTCTTATGCTATCCTATGCAGTCTTCAATGACTACTTTAGTGACACTTAAGATTGAAAAATCCAGTACCGAACTTCAATTTGGATACAGCCCCTAAAATACGCTAGTTTTAAAATAATTAATTTCTCGGAAACGTATCGTACGAATTATATAAAACTTTGTTTTTAGGCTAATTGAAGGGTGTAGAGTTCATTTAATGCTGTCAGAATTGTGTACTGATATTAAAAAAAAAAAATTAAAGTTATGGTTCATTTCAAAATCTAGATGGATCCCTAAGCAAATTTTATATACATCATTTAAAAGTAGGCTTTATTATCAATCGTGTGGTATCAGTAACGTTCTTCTACGATATTTTTTTTGCAGAGATAGTAAAGGGTGTTTACATTTTTTACACGACTGTACATTGTAAGCTGTTTGTTTGAAGCTGTATGTAAGTTGTGTTGGGTAAGGAATATATTTATAAGTTCGAAAGTAAGATTACATTTACATTTAAGGAACATTTATTGTTATTAAAGCATATTTGTTTAAGTGTACTCTGAAAAAGGAAAGTCTGTGTAGCAGAATCCATATACTATCAAAGAAAACACATTAATGCCAACTAATAATCCTTTATCCAACTACTAATTTTGAACAGAAAAGTTTTTCGTATCAACTACAGGGCTGCCACATGCGACTATTTTTTAATTCTACATCGCTTCACTTTCTCAAAACAAAAATTATTGACATACTGTTTGACAACTTTGCAAGAGCAATATTTAACATTTTATATATATATATATATATATATATATATATAGTTGAGCGAATAAAATAGAAAAATAGTCGCCTGAAGAAGCCCTGCAACTACTTGGAAGACATTTTGACAAGGTGCCTGTGACAAAGTCACAAATAATGGTAACATAGCATGAAACATAGAACGACCAAGAGAGAAGAATAAATTACGTTTCAGCAAGTTTACTTATTGCACGTTTAAATATACCCCATAAGCTTTATGAGAAATTGATATTATATGCATTTCTAATGTTTATAATTATATTAATATCTAAACGTCCAGCAAAATTGAAAGAACTGATTCATAGTAAAATTCATAAAATTCCGGATTTTGAAAATACAGGAGTTTACATAATCCCATTCAGCACATAATATCAAGAAATTTATTCTATAATGATATGAAATCTCGAAACTTTAAAGAAAAGCTAAAAGAGCACTTATCTGATATCATTTGACAAATCAAGTACAACTTTATCCAGATTGCATCAAAAAGATAATATTAGGGTAAACTCGAAAAAGCTAAAATAATCATTTCAACATCTAACCATTACTCTTCAATAATCTCTGAATCTGTTGAGATTTTATTGAGGGGTGACACTGTTTGTAACGATATCCTTTCTTATAATATTTCCCGATTTGGTTTAATATGCTGGGGATTTCAAGAACTCCTGAAAATATAACTTGATCTTTTCACCCCTCTTTAGGGCAGTGGACTGAATATCGCTCGCGCATGCGTAGTATTTTGTTTTGATTTTACGTATGTTTTCTATTCCAATCGCCCATCTTTCCCCTTCGAAAATGAACGCGTGTGTGTTCGAAATATATCAGGGTTATATTAACCAATATCTTTATATATTTTTAACACATTTTAAGAAATTATATGGATGTTTAAACGTTTACAGTATTAACAAGGTGAAAATTCCTCCACGGCACTAGTTTTAGTGCAGTGTTTTAACTTTATAGCAGAGAAACTGTAGAGTAAATAAGTGGAATAGCATGTCCCGAAACTATTGTCAAAAAGAGAAAAAATTAAGAAGTATAAAAAAAAAACTAAATAAAAATTTTTTAAATCTTTAAAAATTTAAAAAATATATACAATTTTAGAAATTAAAATATATATGTATAACGCCCCTTTTATTAAACTTCCAATATTTATTGTTATGCTCCTTAAACTCTATCAAAATTTTTATGTGTTTGCTATTTCTCTGAGGTCATTTTTCAGGATTTATTTTGAAATCCCTATCCCTGATTTCTTCTTATTTTGATATTAGTTGAGGGACTTGTTATTCAACATTAATACCCTACAGTTGCTATGCTCAGGGACTTAGTTTCAGGTACCTCGCAAAATGTCTTCGAAATAGTTGATAAGAGAAATTTTCTGTTCAAAATCATTTGTTGGAAAAACGACTAATATATGTCTCTAGTATTTACGTTGATACTTACATGCATTTTTCTAAACATTTTTTTCTGCGCGAACTTAAATAAATTTGATTTAATATCGTTAAATGATCCACAATTTAGGAATAAATAACACAATTTTTTAGTTCAAAAGTAATGAGGTGAATAAAACGTAAATATTGGTTGTTATGTAAATGTGTGTGAGTATGAAAAAGATATTAAATTATTTATACAATTTTTTTACGATAGTTAGAAGGGGACCATTCTGCCACGTTTACTTTTATTCCAATTTTGAACGTTATGAAAATATATTTGTTTAAATCTGCGCAGCTAAATATTTAAATATAGGAGCTTATTCTTCGATTTTGAGCTTTGTTCTAATAAAATACCAGTGTTGCCAGATTGGAAACTTTTAAAATTCAGATTAAGTGATTGTCACCACTTTTTTAAAATAGTATAATTCGCCTTATTTTTCAGAATTCATAATATAATTTTAAATAGGCCGAATATTTCTATTGCAAAAAAGCGGCGACAATCAACAACCTGGGGACAAAAAAGTCCGCAATCTGTAATGCACAACTGGAATACACTGAATAATACGCAACTTTATATAAATGTTAAGTTACTGGAAATATGACAGTTAAAAAAAAGAGAGAAAAAAGCACAAAGATACAAGGCAAAGGGGATTTTTAATACTTGTATGATAATACAAACTTTATGATTTTACATTATCAATATATAGAAAATTTTTAAGCTTTGTATGCAGTTAAACTATTTAAAATATGAAAGGCACAAACACATTACAATTTGTAACATTCATTTAAAACCATTTGAACACGCAGTTTTATTTAAAACTCTCATGCACCTCATAAAGTAGAACGAGAACCTTAATGTTCTCTGAAAGCCGTTCCAGGCTTTCAGCGTAATTCTAAATTATGAATATAAGACAGTATTCTTAGTTTCATAACTACAATTTTGACAAATCGCAATAGAGAATGTGAATTTAAGTTATATCACAATTGTTACTACAAAATATTTCATCAGTTATGGAGAAGAAATATCAAGTGGTATAATAATAATATCCTTTAATAACATTCAGTTATTATTTTTTTTTTTTGAGTAGATTGCGAATTATTCTAAAATTAAGATATAATATATTTGAATGGCATTTCTATGCATAAGGATTTTATTTGATATGCTACTTATTAAGATGATTTTTAATTAGTATAAAAGTAAGAAGTTTTAACTTTTACCCAATTAAAAAAATTAATATTCCAGACAGAATATATACTCCTCAATACTTAACATTACTTCAAACCATTTCTAAACATGATTTTTAATTTATATTCTAATTATTAATATCATTTTAAATTATTAGAGAAATAGGAAGTTTGGAATTTTTGTTCAATTAAAAAATCATCAATATATTCTTGACAGAAAAAATACTTGATAATCTGTAACATTCTTTAAAATAATTTCAACGCATAACTTAATTTATGACACTCACTCTAGATATTTTAATGTTTTTTGACCACATCATAAGGCAGAATGAGAAGTCGGCGAACTTCACGGAACTTTAATTATCAGTCAGCTTTCTGAAAATGACTTAATGCTCCATGGTTTATAACTACATTTTGGCAAATCAGAAGAGATTAAAATAAAAAAAAAATACGTGCGGTGTGGAAAATAATATTATCTCATAAAGGTTAATAAACCTGTGGCATAAAATTTATTTATGTATGAAAGTGAAATATAAATACATAAAAAATATAAAATATGTAACTTGTACTTACATTTTACCATCTAACTAGTTCATAATGATTGGTTTATTGCTTTTACATTTAAAAATGCATATTAGCTTTTTGCCATGTGCTAAACCACCATTCTTTATATGAGAAACAGATATATGCAGATACATGTTTAAAATCAATTTTGATAAACAAAAATGAAAAAGCAACTGTGTGTACTAACCTCAACATGTAAAATAAAAAGGAATTATTTTTTAATTAAGCAAACATTATAAGGAAACTTTATCTTTACAACAACTTATTGGTAACATATCAGTAAAAATACTCAGAATAAAATGTTAAAGATATATTTTTTTAATTTATTCTTAATAACTTTATAATTGTAAATTTACAGAAAAATAAAAATAAATATTTCTGTGTAGTTAACATTCTTTAATACATCCAAGACACTAGAAGTATATTTAAAATTTTAATATTCATTTTTAAAACCATTTCAACATGCAAGCTAATTTGTAACTTCCAAACGAGATATTTTATTACTTTTTAAACATCTCGTAAAGCGCAACGAAAACTCCTAAGTTCTATAAAACTTTTTGACACTTTAAGTATTGTTCTGCTTAGTGAATATGAGATAATGCTCTCATATTTAAAATGACAGTTTTGGTAAATCTGGAACCAGAAAAAAATAAATGTGGTGTGAGAAATAAAATTATTTCATAATGTTTGGCACTCATATAACATAAAATTTATAATGATGGGGAAGAGAATATTCATTAATATAATGAAATCTAGTTTACTAATATTCAGCTATTTTTAGTCCTATTAGTTCATTTGCGATTGTTTTAATGTTTGGACATTTTAAAATAAGTATTAGATCTTACCCACATTCTGAAACAATTGTCTTTCAACTGTAAATATTTAGATAAAAAAAATAATAATAAATGATGTGGATATGTAGCCTCCATGAACTTGAACAAACTCTTTATTATTTTTATTGAAATTTAATTTAATTTGTTGTTATGGTATCACATAAAAAAACACATGTTTGGAACTGAAAAAATGAAAAGTTTTTGTTAACTGTAAAAAAAATGTTTTTCTTATTTTTACTGTATAAATAATAATTTACTTCAGTAAAATGATTTTAATTATTTTTGGTATGATGTAAAATATCTTAATACCTTGTTACAACTGCTTACCCGTTTTAGAGTATAATGAACTACTAGATGTGCTTCCTGTGAAGATATGAAGCATTTCAAATTTTGAAGCTAACGAGAAAGTGCAAAAATTCCGTTTATTCTGCGAACAAAAACGTGAAATATGGTTTGACCAAATACATTCACTATATTCACAATTCGCTATAGTAAATATTACAAATGAGTAAAGTAAATTTAACTATCTAGTAGACCAATTAGAACCTGTAGATACCTTGTTACAGATATAATATAAAAAGTGGAATAAAACAAACAATTCTTAATCCAGGAAAGTATAATACTAGAAAACAGGAATTCTGCTTTTTTCCGAATTTAGTGCCCCCCCCCCCCCACCTATGAAAAAAATTAATTATAGATAGTACAAATCATATTCAATTTGAAGATACAAAACACACGCTGTTATTTTATATAAAAGGGTGTCATTCGCATCCGCTGAAGATTTCCATATTCACGATCCAGTCTTAAACAACATCTCCGAAAAAGTATGCATATGATATCACTATCGCTGAATAATAAACAAATCCAGCAAAAAAGCGATGTTGTCATTCAAGAAACTCGACAGAAACAGATCTAATGATTGATATGTTTGTTATATTATTGTGGATACATAAAATTAAACATAGTTTATATTAGCTGCATGTTTTATCAGAAATCATAGAAAACTTTTTTTCAACGTAGCACGTATTTTAATTAATTTTTCTTCAATTGCTATGGAAAAATGGCATCCAAAAGATATATTAATCTACTACTTTTCCAACTATTTTCCTTTACTTTCTACAGAAATGGAGTACTTCAGCTGCCAAAATGTAAATAAAAATCGTTAAAATCTACAAAAAAATTAATATCTGAAAATAAATTGAGATGCAGTTTTCAAACAAATTGCATATAAAAGTAATTTTTTCCCCTATACGACGGTATAAAAAATGAAAATGTGGGATGCTTAGAAGTTTAAAAAATCGCACTAGCGATATCCAGTACAATAATACATCTGCTTTGTTTTACGGCTGGCCTTTTTAACGAAACATTATTTTTTTAGAGACGACACTTTAATTGCTGGCCGAAAGAAGTAGCATATCCCCGGATAATAAACATCACAAATGAAACTATGCGATAACTTGTTCCGAGTTACCCACAAATTATAAAAGTTTTCGTTTTCTTTAGAATCCATTATATTATCAGGATTTGAAGTATTTATAAAAAATAAAGCTTCTTCTGCTGCCACTTATTACTTTCTTCTATCTTCAATAGAAGAAAATATTGTAATACAAATTTTTCTCGACTTCCGGTATCTGTCTGTCTGTCCGCGTGTCCCTATGTCCGTGTGTCGCCATTGTACCACCAAAAATTGTATGAAGTTATGCATAGAATTGAACCAATTTTTTTTTTTAATTTTTTGGCTGTGGCAAGCAGGTCCTCCATTAATTTGGAAAAAATCCTCCGGTAGCGGGCGCTGTGATAGCGATTTCTGTGCATTTTGAATATTGTACCATCGAAAAGTGTGTGAAGTTAGCCATAGAATTGAACCAATTTTTTTGTGTATGTTTTTGGCCATAGCAAGAAGGTCCGCCCTGAATTTGGAAAAATCCCGCCCGTAGGGGGCGCTATAATATTATTTTTTGTGCGATTTTTGTGCAGTTTGAATATTGCACCATCGAAAAGTGTATGAAGTTAGCCATATAATTGAACCAAATTTTTTGTGTATGTTTTTGGTCATGGCAAGAAGGTCCACCCTCAATTAGGAAAAAAATACGCCAGTAGGGGGCACTGTAATAGCGATTTTTGTGAAGATTGTTAATATTGTACCATTGAAAAGTTTATGAAGTTATGCATAGAATTGAACCAAATTTTTTGTGTATGTTTTTGGCCATGGCAAGAAGGTCCTCCCTGAATTTGGAAAAATTCCTCCGGAAGGGAAGCTGTAATAGCTATCGTTTAAAGGGGTGCTGTAACAGCAATTTTTGTACAATTTTCAATATTGTACCATCGAAAAATATATGAAGTTATGCATTATTCTAATAAAAATACTAATAAAACTAATTAAAATTAAATATTGACATGAGATAGAAGAAAGTTTTGGGATCGGCACATCCAACTAGTTTTTCGCAAGTTTTCAGAGTAGTTTTTATGTAAGTTTCCTGAATCAGAAATACAGGTTTTTTTGGATGCTATCAATTATCAAATGAACATTTTCATGCACAACAAACATGTTTGTTAGAGAAACATGATAATTTAACTGCATAACGTTGCAGTATCATTAACTGCACTAACTGCATTAATGTTAAATTTAATATTATTTTTTTTCTCTTGCATGTTTAAATTCAGTTGCACAGATATAAATGTTTAATTGAGAAGTAACAGCAACCGGAAAATATATCACAGTTGAGAAAACGTACCAATACATTATAAAAACTACACGGAAACGTTTCGAAAATTCACTGGTTTGAAAAGATTTTTTTTTTTTTTTTATTGCTTCTTTAAATATACAAAAATAGTAGTTTATGATGTTTCTAACGATAAAGAACACTGTTCAGGTCATGTATAATTCGTAAGGTGTTATTATATTTTCGTAGATTGAAATATTCGTCTTTTGTTTGTACAATGTATTTATGAACGAAAGTTGGAAAGGCATTCTTCAAAACTACTTCAATATCTAATAAATGTCTATAAATATTTAAAAGAAAAAGACTGACTTTTTTCCTTTAAAAATTACGTATTAATTAGTCCCTTTTAAATCTGAACTTATAAGAATCTTTAAAAGTTCATAGACAGATATATATATATATATATACTATATATATATATATAATATGGAACACTAATTTAAAATCATGTCAACACACAAACTAATTTATTACCCTCACTCGAGATATTTTAATATTTTTGAATGTTTCACTTTATAATGTTTTACTTTATAAAGAAACGAGAGACTTAAAGTTCAATGAAAACGTTTAGACACTATAAATATCATCCTTCTTTATGAATATGAAGCAATTATGAAGCAAGTTATGTTTACCCTCCTTAGTCGTGAAGTATCACAAGTGATGCTTCCAAACCGATTAGGATATAAACAAAACTATTTGAATATTTTTACCTTCCTTCTATATAGCTGAATGTGTTAGGACTTCGATCAAAACCAATAAATGGCAGCACTGATGGTCATTTTCTCATAAAACAAGTGTTATTTTCATCTGAGATTGCAAAATGCATTTCGGACAGTGCATCCAAGAAAGTAAGCAATTTTCATAATTAATTAACTTAAAGAATTCACAAAAAATAAAAATAAAAATAAAAATAAATAAATAAATAAAAATTGAGGATTTGTGAATCATTTATTTAACAAAATACCTTTAATTTTTGTCTGCGTGAATTTAGGTTATTGATAATTACATTCATATTTTAAGTGTTTTAGTCATTTTAGATCGGTATTTGTGAACCTAAATTACCGCCCCCCTAAGTATCAATTTCAGAACAAGTAAAAATTAAATTTAAAATATCAAAAAAACCGACTTCGTAAAAAGCGAACTAATTAATAATTAATTATTTCTCATCAATGTGACACTATTTTTTATATTACTTACACTGTAAAAAAAAAATCTATAGTTCTACAGATGTAAAGTTACATGCTTACTAAACTTCCACCTGTAACTGTACGAAAAAAGCTGCAAATCTACAAAACTAGTTTTTGTAAAGCTACAAAAATCTGTAACTTTACAAATGAATCTGCTAAAATTTCAGTAATCTTACTTAACTTTTATTTGTAACCCTGGCTGCAGTTACATGAAAAGTTCTCGGAATCCCAGTTTCCAAAAAAATTCTTAGTAACCTTACAGATTTTTTGATTTTCGGCGCAAAAGTGTGTCTGTTACATGGTATTTTGTTGTTGCCGTTACATGAAACGTTCTAGGAATCCCAGTTTCCTAGAAAAACTTTAGTAACTTCACAGATTTTTTTTTTACAGTGTACCTAGTTTTTTTTTATTTACTTGTATTGATGATTTTTAAGTTGTGTTTAATTGTTGGTTCCTACCTATACACTGTTTTGATGAGGCCTATAGATGTCTATGATGTTTAGAATTGCAGTAAAGCTAGAGATCCTACCTACACAACTTCCTGGTTGTGTGATATTTAAACGGAACTTCTGACTGTAAAACAGTCAATGAAATACCGTCTTTATTTTTAAAGACCTATCCAATGATATGCCACTCAATATGTTGCGAAAAATGTTTTTTCGTCTCTACCGCCATTTCGTATTTTACGACAGCCATTTTGAATTTGTAAAAACAAAACCTACCCTATAACAATCGGGCGGTTAAGACAAATGGATAGAGACTTCATTCATAAAAATCCATCCAGCCGTTGGGATGTTTCGAGGGTATAAAGAAATCCACATACCCAGATACGCGTCAAACACACAACCCTTCTTTGCAGTCGGGTAAAAAGGGTTCCTTCTGTCATCTATGCTGTCTTTCTATTTGTGCAAAATCAATGAATGTGCATTCGCAGTGTTATTTTACCTTCGGATCTGAAGATGTTATAATAGCAATTTTGGCACATCTGAAGCAAGAAAAATTAAATGTGGAGTAAAAAGAGATTTATATCAGAATGGTTATTATATTTGGGATATGTATCTTTGAATATTTTAAACGATTAAGACAAACCGACCTACTATTTTCGAAAATAATATGGTACAGAATTTATAATCTAAACAAGACTTTTACATGATTTTTCAAGTGCGTATGTATATTTTATATCTTATACATACCAAGATGAATTTACGATGTATGTCGTACATAAAGCAACTTCTTTGAAATATACCCAACGATATAAATAAGTTGAAAATAAAAAGTAATTTTTGATTGGGGTAGTGAAACTGAATGATGAATATGTGTAATTCTGAAAGAATGTACAGTGAAACCACCTTGAACGGCCACCTCTAAACAATGAAAACCTCCGAATATTGGCCACATGTTGATGGAACCAAACGCGTTCCATAGCATTAACGTTAATACGAACCTCTAAATAAGGAATTCTGAACAACGGCCACTCAAAAGTGACGAGAAAAATTTTTTACAGCTTCTGGTACAATTTCATAATTATTTGCAAACCGAAATGTGAAACAGATCAAACAAAATTTACTTGATACGTGAACAAGCAGAAAATGAAGATAATAATAATGGGATAATTTTAAATAATGTTCTTAGAACGGCAGGCATAACTAACATAAAGGCCAGCTTGTTTGTATGTCTGGTCAAAAAAATTGGCAGCTACTGCCACATTTGATTCCAAGCAGCAAATGGCGGAAGACAGGAGAGAAGAAGAGAAAATAGATTATAGAATCACCCAAAATTTCCAGTATTAACACATATGCCGAAAATTTGATGAACGTTAGTGAAATCTAAAATTTCTCATTAAATCATAATGCTGATGAGTTGCATAGCAAATCAAGACATATTTTTTTCTCTTTGGAGAAAGACATTTGCAGCAAAAGAACAAAGGATCTGAAAATCACTCATATTCTTCTATTAAAACAATGAGGATTGATAAAAATGACTGTGTGTATTTCTAATAAAACTTATGTAATTTTGATTTTTTTTTTAATGAAACCTCTGAATAACACCCACCTCTGAAGAGCAGTCACTTTTCACCGGTCCCACGGGTAATCGTTATTCAGAGGTTACACTGTATAAGGATTTTACCGAAAATAAATAAAATGTGAACTGCTTGACAGAACTGAAATAATACGTAATAAATTAATATTTGATAGTATTGTAATGACATTGAAAAGAAGGACATGCTATGTTTTTATAAAATGATAATATAATGTATTTTTAAAGACGCTATTAAAGTTGTTTCAGAAACTATAGAACTATATTTAAGGATGAAATATAATGGATGCAACAGTGCGTGATTTATTATCGTTTCAATAAATAATATTTATAGATAATGTCTGATCAAGAATGGTATGTTTGTAAAAAGTATAATTTTAATACAGACATTGGTCAAACAATTATTTCGTTTCTTATCTGTCTAAGAAATCATAACGTTTAATATTTCTGTGACGTATATTTTATCCTGATCAGGAAAAGGAATATTAATTGATATAATTATTATATGCTTCATTCATATTCTGATTTATTAGAAAGTTACATCAAGCATAATTCTACATTATTCTTGAATAATGTACATTTATTATCACAACTTTTTAAAATGGTATTTTTTTTTATCATCATGAATCTAATTTTTCTTTTACTATTTGGAAACATGAAGCATAAATATGCATTAACTGATATTGCGGAGGCATACCTGTGCGTAAAGCCTTAAAAAATTTAAACTAAATCTCTTGACATATTATCCGTTAATTAGATTCAATTACGCATTTTTTCTCTCCTCCACCCATGCTTTTGAAACGTTTATTTGCATAAATTTTAAGTGCAATAAAAAATACTTAAATAACAGATGAAACCTACTCATTTGTTATTTCTAAACCGCATAGTTAAAAAAGTACGCATTTGAAGTATTACTATGCTTGAGATAGAAGAAACTTTTTAGATTAGCAGATACGACTAGTTTATTCATGAACAACACAAAAATACATTATACTGTTAAAATATCCCGCAACAGACATTTGACATTTATTATCACAACTTTTTAAAATGGTATTTTTTTTATCATCATGAATCTAATTTTTCTTTTACTATTTGGAAACACGAAGCATAAATATGCATTAACTGATATTGCGGAGGCATACCTGTGCGTAAAGCCTTAAAAAATTTAAACTAAATCTCTTGACATATTATCCGTTAATTAGATTCAATTACGCATTTTTTCTCTCCTCCACCCATGCTTTTGAAACGTTTATTTGCATAAATTTTAAGTGCAATAAAAAATACTTAAATAACAGATGTGTTACCTACTCATTTGTTATTTCTAAACCGCATAGTTAAAAAAGTACGCATTTGAAGTATTACTATGCTTGAGATAGAAGAAACTTTTTAGATTAGCAGATACGACTAGTTTATTCATGAACAACACAAAAATACATTATACTGTTAAAATATCCCGCAACAGACATTTGACCTTTAAAGTTAAATTAATTATTTTTAGTTTTTAGATATGTTCAAGAATAAATAAAATTATTGAACCTCTAAATATATCTGTTCTTTTAAATTTGTACCACAAACTTTCTTATGAGAGATTCTACGAATCTTTATGTATGATATTATAATATTTATTCTTTGAATAGTTAATTTATAAAAAGTGCTATGTATTTACTTAAAATGGAAGTGTACTACAAACAAAGTTTTGCAAAAATATTGCAAACGATGTGTATCCCTGTTCAAAAACCTTTTAATTATGAACGCATTTCTAGCTGGGATGGTTAGTGTGATCGGCCGACATTTTGGCATCTTAATAGGGAACGTTCCCAGGTGCAAGTTGTGGATCTGGACGAGAGTGGTATCAAAAGAAAGGTCTCGTCATGTGCATTAAAAAGTCCAATGGAACTACCCGTCCGAATCCAACCGTTTTCGAGATATCCTCACTTGAAGTGTGAATAAGTAAATAAATAAATTGGCTGGCAGGCATCTAAATTGTTCGCAAGTTAAATGTTTCTTTGCATTGTTTTAATCCTCTACCAATACCTTTTCCCGAGCTGCGAGCAAAATCCTTTACAACCACACATTTTCCGAAAAATTTGTATAAAACAAGGTGCTGGAAATAGCAAAAACAGATGGAAAAATTCTCCGAATGCAGTCGTACGCGAAAATTTCGTAGAATGCGAAGTGCCTGTCTAAAAGAGAGGAAATAACCGGCAATGTGTGGGTGTAAAGGATTTTGCTTGTAGCTCGGGAAAAGGTATTGGTGGAGGATTAAAACAATGCAAAGAAATTTTTAACTTGCAAACAATTTATATGCCTGCCTGCCAATATATTTACTTATTCACACTTCAAGTGAGGATATCTCGAAAACGGTTGGATTCGGACGGGTAGTTCCATTGGACATTTTAATGTACATGATAAGACCTTTCTTTTGATACCACTCTCGTCCAAATCCACAACTTGCACCTTGGAACGTTCCCTAGTTAGTCTCTTTAGTTATATTATTGCTCATAATTTATTAGAAAGTGAAAAAAAAATCTTACCGCTATGTAATAACATTAAAATGTGCACTTTATACCACTCAATCTTCATTTCTTTTTTGTAAGTTATTTTAGTTTAAATATTTTACTGAAATAGACACTTCAGTCTACTTTTTTAAATTAAAAATAACCTATATAATTCTTCTGTAGAAAATTTATCACGACTTCCAAAGCTGCGCACTAAAGGGTTAAACCTTTTTAAAAGGTTATTTTTAATAATATTTCAAAATTTTTATTGCTTAAAAGGAAAAAGTGTCCAAGCCGGGACTCGAACCAGGGACATCTGTATAGCTCCACCGACGTTCTACCACCTGAACAACTTGGAACGATACCCAGCCTGGCACGTACCACTATCATTATAGATTATTCAATTTCATTGATGCTGGATTGTCTTTCGTTTCGTGTTTGCCCCTGATTTAGTGGATCAGAGAAAAATATTCTATCTTGTGCTGCAGTTGTAGCCTTGCCAACATATGATAGTGGGTTGTTGGTTGTTTGTGTTTATGTCGGCCAATTATCAACACGAGGGATATAGGCCCAATGGGGGGAGTGCCTTCCGTGGGGGTCTTTCTAAGAGAACCTAACCCGTATTTACGCTTTAAAAACCATGGTTCGAAGAAAACCACGGAAACTCCGAACGATTAGGTCGACGGGAGCGATTGGAGTTGAACCCAGCACCTTCCGTCTACCCATATGATAGCGAGAAGTGCCATGTTGGTTATCGTTCCAAGTGGTTCAGTTGGTAGAACGTTTGTGTCTTATACACATAACCCGCACTCTCAGAAATAAAACTCCAACTTTTGACGATTCAGAGATCCTTGAGCTGTATTTCATCGTTTTTGACGATCATTTCCTATCAACATCACGTGACTTTTAACGAAAGGTACTCTCAAATATTTGACGAAAGTTTTGCCTCAATCACGGTCAGACTCAATGCATTTTAAGGAAACAATTGCTGTACCTCCTCAAATCCTGCGATTTTAGCAAGCAGATATTTGCTTGTTTACGTTAGTCCTGTAATAATTTATTTTAAAACAGCACTTTTTAGTGCCTTTCAGAAAATACTGAAATGTTGGTAGTTATTTTTCTTCATTAGTTATTTCTTTAGCTGTTAAAAATTTTAGGAATGCTTATTATTATTTCTATTTATTTATTTATTTATTTATTTATTTATATGTTGTTCGTTATGTTTTAATTCGAGAAGTGTAAATTTCCCGTGCTCTTCAAAACCATTCAAACAGAAAATTTGGTAAATAAAATTTCAAACTTCGAGGATATCTTTAAAAAAAAATTATTTAAGAAGTATATTCTGTTTTGAATCAAAATCAAAATAAACGTAATTGATCCCTCTCCCCTTTATAAACAGTAAAGTGTCGAAATCTTATCCCTCTTCTCAAAGTGATAAAATCTCACGCAATATGCATTTCAGAATTCGCTTTTTGTGAGCAACAAATTAACCAGGCCATATTCTAACCATTCATTGAGCAAAGAAAATTTCACTAATAAATTATTTAATCAAGCCATATTATAATTATTCATTGACCACGAGAAAACCATAATAATAAATTAACCTTACTTAAAACTTTCAGAAATTATAGCAGCACCAATAAAATTACAATCTACCTTATAAAAACATAAACACGCAGCACAATTCATTACATCAATCAGAAAGCAAATCGATACAGTGGGTGCGAACGTAACCCTCGGGAACTCAAGGCCGTGACAGTAAATAAACATGGCGGACGCTCCCGTCCTATGAATGCATCACAAAAAGACATAAATACTTCTCTCCAAAACAAAACAAAAAGTACTTTTATACTAAATAGCTTATAATAACCATATAATAATAAATACATTCCTGTAAATACATTCCTTTAAATACATTCCTGTAAATTCATTTATGTATAATTTAATATATATTCAATTATTTAGTTTTAATAATGGTTTATTATTGATACTTTTTACTCACGGCTGTAATTCCTTACTTTAATGAAAGTTTTTGCATTTTTGTTTGAAAAAAAAAAAAAAAAAAATATATATATATATATATATATATATATATATATATGTGTGTGAAAAATTTTAGAATATTTATCGGGCATTAGTACACTCGATAAAACAATAATAGTGTATTTTTATTTACAAGTATCCTTTTAACAGTTATTTATTTTCATTTTTCCAAAACATTTTCATATCAATATTTTGAATTTTATATATAATTAAAAATAAATAAATAAATAAAATGATTTATTCTCCAAATATTAGTTGAGCAAGTAAAATTGTAATAGTTATATAATTTCATGTATGTTTTTAAAATTCACTTGTAAATGTTTTCTCCAAATTTTAAAGAAATAATTTCTTGTGATTATTGCGATAATGATGATTTTTAAATACAGATACTACAGATTGTTAAGCAATTTTAAAATATTTTATGCCATTGCTTTGAAACTTAAGCAAGCAAAATATAAATTGAGTTTTTTTTTTTTTTCGGGTAGTAATAAAGCTAGTGAAATTATAAGAATTAAATAATTTCATGTATGTTTTTAACATCCGTTTACATACATTTTTTTCTTCAAAATTTTAAAGAAATAAATTCTAGTATATATTCCTATAATGATGTTTTTATATACAAATTATATATTTTTACGTACAAAATTATATTAAAGAAAAGTATTTCCATACATGCTTTTTATATTAATTTCCAGAAAAATAATTCCTAATGATATTTCTAAATAATTCGTTTTCTATATACAAATATAACTATATTAAAGATTTTTTAGGCATATTTTTAATGATGTATTCTATATCATTCCTTTGAGTCTTAAGCAATCATAGTAGAAATTGATTCTTTTTCTCGGCAAATTAATTAGTTAAGTTAAATGATAATAATAAAATAATGATTCCCTATGTGATTTGTACTTTCAGAGACTTTCCCTAAATTTAAAAATAAATAAATAAAATAATATTATTACAGTTTTTTAAAGCAATCATGTTTTGTGTTTTATATCATTGTATTGGATATTATGCAAACATAGTAAAAATTAAAGTTTTCTTCCTACAAGAATTAACATTAATAAAGTAAGTAAAATGTTAATATAATAATAAATAAATTGATCAACATCAATATATCAACATTTTCTTCAAAATTTCAAAGAAATAAATTCTAGTGATTATTTTTGTAATGATAATTTTTTGTATAAATTTAACCTTATAACAGATTTTTTTAGGCATGATTTTAATGTTTTATATCATTCCTATGAGTCTTAAACAAGTAAAGTAGAATTTGAAGAATTTTTTTTTGATAGTAATGAATCAAGTAAATTGATAATAATAATGAAATAATAATTTCATGTACATTTTATACATTGATATATATCTCAAAAATTTCAATTAAATAAATTTGAGTGATTACTTCTATAATGATGATTTTAAATTAGAAATTTTTTTAAAACTTTTTAGAGTTTTGTTAGTTATAAATATTTTTAAATTTTATTTTATTATTAATAAAGTATGATTATAAATATTAATAAAATGGACTTATATAAAATAATGATGGTAATATTTGTAAATATATTGTCCGAGATTCACATGTTTATTTCCAATATTTACAATAAAATTATGCAGATAGTTATATCTCTCTATTCTAAAAAAAGTAACTACCGCTGTCACCGCCGCCGCCGCCGCCGCCGCCGCCGCCGTCGCCGGTTTTGGATTTTTTGTGACCGGAGGTCTTTCTTCGTTAATATTAAGAAAAATAATGCATACAAAAATATGAAAATCGGTGGTTTTATACAGAAATGTTTGATAAACATGCTGATGCAGACAGTTTTCAAATCGAAGAATTATTTTAAGAGATATTTAATGCTAAAGTTGGACAAAATCGTTCCACTAAAAAAGTTTTATAGCAGCAAAAACTATACATGGCAGTGTAATCATTTTTAGATCATTTTATGCGTTAGAATTTGCCGGAGTGCAGATTGAATTAATTTTTTTTATTTTGGCTCATTTTTTCAGGTTTTATTTCTATTTTAAATTCAAATTTTCAGCATTTCTAGAGATATTTTTTACAGATTTCAGAAAATTGTACTAATTTAAACTGTTGCCAACTGTATAAAAAGCGCAAGCAATAATATTTGCTTCAAATTAAAAATTTATTTACACGAGACTATTATAAACAGGAAAAAAACTTTCAAATTAAAATTAAATAATTACGTATAAAAAGCAGGAATTTATTAAAAATTATGTCATAAAAAGTACACACGTGAATTTTAAAAGAGAAAGGATATTGTAAAATAATAAGTTCATTAACATGCGTTAGAAGTCGTAGGAGAAATTACGTCATATTTACGTCACATTATAGTTATTACATAAAATGAACACAAAATAATATTGCAAAAAAGTTTAAATTTAGAAATTGCGCTAGACATTTATTTAATATTTTGAGAGGATCTTTTCAACTATTTTTGTTAGGAAAGCGCAAATAATATTTCATTTCTAACAAAAGTATCTTCACGTGAATATTTAAAAGAGAAAAAAATAGCTTGGTAAAAATTACGTTAGATTAAAAACGATTAATTTAAAATGTCTCATTTAAAAGAACTTTCTTTTCGCTTTGTTAAAAAATATCAGGAGACAAAGACTCCGTTTACTTAATTCCTTTTATATTAGCTTATTTTGAAATGTTGTTACACGTATCTACGTCATCAAGTTATTTTTATTCGACGTTTTATTTGTATTTTTATTAATGTTGTACGAATTTATTTGTTCTATTGTTATTTAAAATAAAAAATTATGTCAATTTGTATAATTTGGCGACTGGTTTGGCGATTTATATAATTTGGCGAAATTGGTTGACGAGATAATCAAGCAGTACCGCAGCGGATTTTGCGTTAAAATTCCCCAATCAAAGACAAATGAATAGAAATTCGTTTATAGGGAGATCGCCACTGCTTTTTACATTATAATTCAATCTTTCGAAATCTTTTTAAAGCCGATCAAATTAGCGTGCATTTAGAGTCTGCGGTGTCTGGGCGGGGGTTGGCGAGCGTAGCTCGTAGGGGGCCGAGCCCCCTAGTGTAGTATATTAAACATTCATGTTTATACACTTTCCAAAATAAAACACAATAAAAAATATTCTGAAAATCTAGCAAAAACTTCACTTACCCTTTCTAAATATCCTGATAATATGTTTATAAATATTTTCTAAAAATACATTTTAATAATTTACTTTTTGAACTTTTTAATTTTGCGTTCATTAATATCGTTTAATTTTTTATCACCTATATTTTTGTGTAATTTTTTAAACAGGTATTTGAAAATGAATTTATAATTTTAAAAATGTTATCAAATTCATTTTTGCTACATGATATGCAGGCGTCATCTGTGCTTATACAGTTACAATTTTTTATATAAGCAGATATCAAGTTCACAAAAATGGCCCCTCTTCGTCCTCAGTCCTTTATTCTTCTACTTATTCCGACTCTTTTGCAAGATTCGTCCCCAGCCACGTCCCGAGTGAAAGACTCTCTAGCGAAAGCCATGATTGAAAAAAAAAAAAAAATTGAAACCGGACAAATTTAAAAGGGAAATTACACAAGTTAAAGACACCTAAAAGCGGGAAGGGTTGGGCGAATGACTCCTACCAAACGCTACTTCGAGCCCATTATTAGTTAAATGGTTTATGGATTTTTGAAAGTACAGTTCATACTCTTCGGAAACTATTTTTCGAAATATCCAGAAACTGTGAATTAAAACATGAAAAGGAGAAAGAAAGAGAAATAGAATCTTCCTTCTGGACACTGGACGGAAACATTGTCTCCCCCCTCTGTTTTTTAGAGAGTGTCATGGCCTTGAGTTCCCGAGGGTTACGGTTCGAATCACCCCGAGGGCAGCGAGAAGTGAATTTTTTCTTCCCTATGTCAATAAGGAGCTTCCAAACTGTTTGATAGATGGCGCCACCAACCAACTGTTGACGAAATTTATATCGTCAAAAAAGTGAAGAAAGTAATTTCTTCAATTTGACGAAATATTCGCTCGGAGCATTTCCTAGGAAACTGTTTCGTCAAAAACAAAGAAAATTTCGTGAAATCTGAGTATTCATTTCTGACTGTGCGGGTTTGAATAAAGGCTTGGACACTTTTTCACTCTGTTGGCAATTATAAGCAAATTATAAGCAATTAAAAATTTGAAATAGTATTAAAAATAACCTTTTAAGAAGGTTTAACCCTTTATTGCGCAGCTTTGCACATATGCCAACAACTGTGTTTTGAATTTAATAGATATTTTTTATTCGTATGTACCTAATTCACACTAGAAAATAGAAATAGCAATATTTTTGGTTTATACAATAACAGACTTTCGGTATTTAAATAAAGCGAAATTAACCATTGAAACTCTCTGGTATAAAGTCAGATTCTCTGGACTACGTAATTTCTAGAACGCATTCTATCATGGGAATTAAATGGTTAAAGTTTAAAGCTTTATTAAATAAATAATTATATAAAATAAGGTATTTGGAGATATACTTATTAAAATATTTACTAATTTGCAATATTTTAGCGTAAAACAGCCACACGATAGTAGATTTTATTTGAATTGCAGATGTGCAACAGAAGAAAAGATTGACGTATTGTATAAAAAATGTATATCTGATTTTTCCCATTATTTTTCCTGTATAATAAACCTTTCAGAGAATCATATATAATTTTTTCGAAAAAAATTAAAAATCACCCATTTAAGGGTTAATAATCTGAGAACACAATTGAGAAATTTGTCAATGCCTCTTTAGCTATTGTTATAATTTTACTTCTAGTAATGAAAAAAAGCACATTTTTACGATCCTCTCCGCAGATCTATACATACTGGGCGAAGGGAAATCCGCCAGGGCAAATATTGTATAATTGCTGTTCATGAATTTCCAGGGCAACTGACTCCTGTTTATGCGGCCGCGTATTTAATTGATTGTAATTTCAAAAATTAAACTTTCCAAATATTGTAATATAAGAAAAAAAATAATGAAATTTTTATCATAGTTTAAACTAGATTATTATTACATAGCTTTTAAATGTTCTGTTATTTAAAAAAAAAGTAAATGAGATTAAAATGATTTTAAAAGAGGCTTCAACTGAGAAAATATAAACATATTTCAGTAATTGCATAAAAAACACTCTAATTTCATAATAAAATTTTTTATATTTTCAATTTCTTTATATCATAAAAATAAATTTATCTTTATCATAAAAAATGGAAAAATTCGAAATTTAGACAATTAAACTAAATTCCTAAATATTGTAATTTTAAAGAACTTTTTATGATTGTTTCAACTTGATTATTACATAGATATAATATTAGAGAATATATCATAGAATTATAAAAATTTTTAATTACACTTTATTGTAAAAATAAATTTATCCTTAATTATTATATCAAATCAAATCTATATTATTTTCTTTTATGTACATTGTTTATGATTTACATTACTTGTAAAATACTTCCCATAATATTTTGTTATGCCAAGTTAAGAGTTTCCTAGAGTATATAGCGATTTAGAGTGATTTGCAATATTCCAACATATTTTATGTTCTCTTATTCATTCCAAACTGATTTTAGCAGATTGTAATTTAACTGATGTAATTATTTTACACCAGTTTTATCTGATTTAACTGACTTAAATTATTATGATTCCATGTTATCATGTATAAGTTTTTTGAGCAGTTTTATAAATACCTTCACTATTCCAAATCATTTTATTTTTATTTTCACGCGTGATTACGTGATAATTTTCATTATTTCAGGACGTGAGTTTCAAAACTCGCCTTATCCAAAAAATCAAATTTTGCGGAATCGCGAAAAACCTGTAACTGCGACCCCGTGCATCGAAGACCTCCAATTTTTTGTATACTTGTAGCAAGTTGCTCTATGTCTTAAGTTGGAAAATCTACTTTAATTCATTTAATTAATTAATTGGAAAAAGTTTCGGATAAGAAGAGTTTTGTTGCCAACGTATGGATAAAAAAGTTTTGATATCAATTTCTTTAAAAAAACATTTGTTTATAATACTTTCTGAAAGAAATTATTAGTTTCTAATTTTGGTAATCGTATGATAATATTTTGTATTCAAAAATAATCCTTATGACAGCAATAAGTTTGATAAAAATTTAGCATTACTTTTATTAAAAAAAAACACACTTATCAACAATCAAAATAAAAATTGTCATAACTACCTTATGATTAATATATATATTTTTTTTAATGTGATATAATGTAATCTATATAACATATAATATTATACATATACATATATAAAAATTAATATATAATGTACTTACAGAATATCTAAAAATAAATTAAACAATTAACTCGTTGAGTCTTTCTTCTGGAATATCATTGTAATCCTCCTCGACTATGTCCATCTGTTCTGGTTCCTTAGAAACAATATTTTTTTAGAAAGTAATCATCTCTATTTCTGAACAGTTTCCATCAAAATGTTTTTTTAACAATGCGTGGACATCCTTAAGTATCTCTTGCTTCACGGGCAATCCCTCCCCCTTCTTTTTAAAAAGAAAGTCTAGTTTTTATATGCCTCTAGCACAACTTTTACACTTTTTACACTCTGCATTTTGACGTTCCAAGAATCTCCCAAATACACTTCCACAAATTTGGAGATGGCCATGGTTCTTAGTCTTTATATAGTTCCTTATGGTAATACCTTTGAAAGTGCACTGAGATGCACTTAAAAAACTTTCAAAGTAAAAGTTTTATTTTTCTGGATGTTTCATGGAAGGAAAGAAACCTGGACAGTTTCTTTATGGAGATGTTTGTGATATGAACTTCAAAATAAAGTTATCTTATGCAGTTTTGTCTTTGCATGAAAAAAATAAAGCTTGGTGGAAGTGTCATACATCTTGCATCGATGCAGTTAAATATTCGAGTTTCTCTTTCTGGTGAGTGCACTTTGAGAGGACCGGTAATGCCTTAGGTTTATGCCTGAGAATAAAAATTAAATATTTTATCATCTTCTGACAGTAAGAAATATAGAAAGTGATTTTCCATTTTGAACTTACATTTTAAACTTCTTTTGCGTGTATTCTATACTAGCCCATATGGAGTTGTTTGATTCTCCATGCAACGGTGGTTCAGGGGTTCGATGGTGTTTTAAAATTAAAAAAAAAAAAAAAAAAAAAACTCCAAAATTATAGGTGAAAGAAAATGCAGTCAATGTTTATTCATTTTCAAATGAGAACAGACAATTCGTAAAATGATCATATATGGAGATATGTAGATATATAGTTATCTATGGCAAAGTGCAACGTAAAGTTAAAAAGGAAAAGAACAGCGGCCCTTTAGGGAGCCAACTGAACCTTTTGCGTACTGAATCACATGACTTGGCGTATTACATTATCGCCCCAAAACTTATGGAGTTGTTTGATTCTCCATGCAATGGTGGTTCAGGGGTTCGATGGTATTGTAAGATAAAAAAAAAAAAACCTCCAACATTATAGGTGAAAGAAAATTGAGTCAATGTTTATTCATTTTCAAATGAGAACAGACATTTCGTAAAAACATCATATATGGAGATATGTAGATATATAGTTATCCATGGCAAACTGCTCCGTAACGTCAAAAAGGAAAAGAACAGCGCCCCTTTATCGGACCTTACAGCACAGTGGTAGAGAACCAACTGAACTTTGTGCATACTGAATCACATTACTTGGCGTATTACATTATTTCCAATTTACAAAGTTTTTGACGCCGGAATTACAGAGACAAAACATTAGCGGCAGGTTTAGCAGAAAATAATGTGGCAGCCCACCTTTCAGCACACTCACAGGATGTAAAGCAACCCTACTTATTTCATGAGTAAGATCGCCATGAAGTCGGGATTTGTTTACTTTAACAACAACAGATTGAGCTTAAATGCGAATGTGAAACTTTTAACGAATGTATGTAAAATGCAGAAGGCATATGTGCTAAGCTAAAAGAAACGTAATTTGAAACCGCAATTCCCATAAAATACTTTTTTATTTTTTCTTTATTTCTTTTTACCAGTTAAATTCTAACTGCAATTAAGAGTGGCTTATTTACAACGCACATGAAATATTATAAAAGAAAAAATGAAGTGATAAAAATGCAGATGCACTTAGGTTTATCTGTCCTTCATTACTTTTAAATAAAGATCGTTAAGAAAAAGAAATAAATATGCGAGAATGGGAATTTTGAATGATATGATAAATCTTTGTACGTGCTGGATTAAGTTCGTTGTGAAAAGAAGAGAGAAAGACAATATATATATATATATATATATATGAAGGTGAAACTATGTATTGTTTTAAGAAAAAGAATAAATATAATTAATGATATTACTTGTTCGAGTAACGGGGGGCCGGAAACCGATATGTTGCAGAGAAAGCTGTCACAGCCCATGTGTTCGTATTTCTTTTTCTCTTTCTCTCCTTTCCCCCACAAAATGAAAGAGTATTTTTACTCCCCGTTATACATAAGACATGCTGTAAAACTTATTTAATTAGTTTGTATGAATAGAATAGGGAAAACCTTTACACGAAAATAGCAACAGGTCGCAGAGAAATGAAGGAAAATTACTCTGATAGTAGCTGGTAAGCTAGTTGTCGTTTGGTCTACGCATGCGCAGGGATAAAGCTAGTTTTGTTGCCAAATGACCAGTGGATAAGGCGAGTTTTGAAACGAAACAAATATTTTAAGAACCCAAAAATAAAGGATAAAAATATTTTTTTTTACAAATTATAGTGTTTTTTCTGTGTAGGTTTACCAATAGGATAGATTGGTAGAGAAAACTCGATTTTTTAAAATTTGGATAAGGCGAGTTTTTAAACTCACATTATATTGCAATTTATAAAGAATTTATACTGCATCAAATATTCTTCCCATAACATAATTCGACTTTTATTATTTTAAACTCATCATACAATATTTTTATATTCTTTAGTTCATTAAATTTCATGCGATATTTGATCGTTTTCTAATTTTGATTTTAAATGAAAACCGCGATATCTGTATTTTTTTTTTTTTAATTATCATTATTTAAAAATTGTTTTATTTTTTTATGTTAAGTGAATTCGATAAGAACATATTTTTATCGTATGAATGCACATATGTATATTAACTAGTATTTCAACGCACCAGCTTTGCATTTTGGTAGTATAAAATGAAGATAAATAAACATGACTTTGATCTTGCGCAAAAACACCATTATTTTAGGAATTTAGCTTATTTAGATTATTCAGTCCTTAGTTTAGTTGAGGTATTGAGATTTTTAGCTGCTCTGTATGTTTTCTCGAATGATCTTTACTACACAATCTTTGAACACATGCAAGACTTCTTACACATTTATTCCTTTTTATGTACATATATTTAATATTTTTTCTGAAATCCATGTACAAGATAACAGCATTATTACATATGACCCACAGATCGACAATAAAACAACTTGAAAATCTACATCAAATATGTGCAATGGAGCCACTGGGAGCCGAATCCAGTACCGATACCATATAGGCAAATGTCCTAGCGCTCTCGTCCACGAGTGAGTAGAATGAACGATAACCGTCGCGTACAGAATAAAAATAGGTTCCTTTAGTACCAGGACTATCAGCGCCATTCGTAAAAATTCGTTAATGAGTTGACTATAATAACATATTTTGCTTCATCTACGTAGAAATAAATAATTATTTGAAAATGAATTCGTGTTTCGTCCTTCTCCACGCTCAAAAATCAATAGATAATTTTATTTGAGTAATTAATTACATTAAATTTCATTTAAATACTCTTATGCTGAAGTGACCTTTAAATTGAGTTAATTATGCGAGACCATCGCATACTTACGACGGATTAGCAAGCTTATTTAATTGGAAAAAATTATACTTAATCAGCTACCTGCAAGTGAATTATTCCTGCAGTAATTTCTAAATCATCCAAATTAATGAGTTTTCTACAAATTAACGTATATTTATTCATGCTCAGTTGATTTATTAGATAATGCACCATATATAAAAAAAATTAATACTCTTTGCTTTTTTTTTTTTTTTCATTTGAAGAGAAATGACACTGATATAAGAATGAAAATGTTTCAAAAGTTTTTAATTTAATAATAAAATGTACTGTTAAAACCACATATTTATTTTAAAATAAAATATTGTAAATATAGATTAATTAGGGGAGACTGAGGAGGCTTGATCCACCCTTCAGTTTTCTTATTTAAAAGAATTTCAGAGTTTTGCGAATAGGTGGCAACCAAATCTGCAGAAATGCTCAATCAATAGCCTTTTTTCATGAAGATAATTGAAATAGGTATGGAAAAATCAATTGTGAAGGGTTTTCAGCTTAAAAAGTGTATTTTTAGATAAAATATATCACAGAAATTTAAGTAACTAGGTTTAAGTAATGTGGAAATATTTAGCTTTCATTCCAGGCATAAAGATTTACACTAAATTAGGCTAAACATAGCCATATGCTATACTTTAAAATGCGGCTATGTGGAGATGCTTGACCCAATCAATGTGGGGAGAGCTAGCCAGATGGTCAAAGCTCTTAATTAAGTATTTTTGGAAATATTTTCATTACACATTGTACATAATGAAGGGTTATTGGTTATATGTCTAAAATAGTGTGAATTTATTTTGTAAAGCTACAGTAAAATGCAGTGATAGAAAGTTTTTTTTCTTTTTTTTTTTTTTTTTTTTTTTTTTTTTTTTTTTTTTTTTTAACTGATTAAATGAATATGAGAAAATTTTGTTCAAGAAGCAAGAGAAAATTTAATGAAATAGAAATTGGAAAGTAGATAGGAACTTTTATTTCATTTAAATCGTACTCATAGTACGTAAATAGAAAAAAATGAATGAGACTAAAATGTATGATGGCAGCAGCCTCAAAAAATGCTAAGTATTCATTCTGCAAAAGAACATATCATTGATCCCTTTAGAAAGGTAATAAAACACTTTAGAAAGATATGTAGATAAAATTCACCAAGATGAACGCAGCAATATGAAGCCAAGCTATGAGACAACTAGTATGCCAGGTCGAGTGTCAAAAGTGGGAGTTTAAAAGGGAATTTCTCTCCTGTGCCTTGAATTCCCTCTAAACGGCATATTTACAAAGCACAATTTTTCCAATTTTTTTTAATAATAATTAAGCTTTGTAGCATAAAGTTATTCTGACTTTATTTCCTTTAACAAATATTTCAGTACAAAATTAACTTGATCAATCCTCCCATATAGTGGGTCATGCCTCCCACATGTAGGGAATCTTGACACATTTTTTTTCTCATGTTTAAAATCAATCATTTTTTAAGATTCTTAAATAGAACACTTTCGTCAAAATTTTATTTACATAACTGAGTCCATAACTAATAAAAGGATGTATGAAACTTTATTCTAAGTTCAATATTTAAATTAAATTAAAAAAATTAAAAAACCCGACTGCGTAAAAAGCGAACTAATTAATTATTTCTTATCAATGTGAAACTATTTTTTATATTACTTACCTATTTTTTATTTACTTGTATGGATGACTTTTAAGTTGCGTTTAATTGTTATTTCCTATCTATAAACACTGTTTTGATGAGGCGTATAGAGTCAATGAAGGTTAGAGTTGCAGTATAAGCTAGAGATCATACCTACAAAACTTCCAGGTCGTGTAATATTTAAACGGAGCATCAGACTGTAAAATAGTCAATGAAACATCGTCTTCCTTTTGAAAGACCTATCCAACGATATGCCCTCAATAGGATTCGTAAATTTTGTTTTCGTCTCTACCGCCATTTTGTATTTTACGGCCACCATTTTGAATTTATAAAAACTAAACCTAGCCTATAACCCTCGGTCGGTTGAGACGAATCGATAGAGACCTCATTCATTAAAATCCATCCAGCCGCTGGGATCTTTAGAGGGTGTAAAAAAATCCATGTACTAAGATATGCCTGAAGCACATAATCCTTCTTGGCAGTCGGGTAAAAATAAAAGATCATTTTGTGAAAAATGGGTCAACCCTCCCCAGCCTGCCCTATACCAGTTAAACAAAAAATGTTTGGTCCAGGAGTTCTATTTTCTATTATGTGTGTCTGTGTCTGTCTTTTTCTTGTATCATGGCAAATTTTTAATTGCTTTTGAAAATTACAAATAAATTTATAAGTATAATGTAGCAATGTCATCACTTGAAGAGATATATAGTGAGTAGGATTGGAGTAACTGACTTGGCACATTTTTCGACGCTATGTCTCTTTCCTACTTTTCATAAAGATTTTGATTCGATCCTCATCACGAACCTATCAGAACTCTACAAAATCTTTCTTTCTACCTACGTTACCTGTTTTGCTATATAACCCCATATATCAGATTTTAAGGCATCAAGGCTATAATATGAAATATGTCTCTCTCTTAACTCTATCCGTATATGACTAAAAAGCGAATTTTGAAAATAGATTATTGATTTATTTGAATGATTTTAAAGCGAGCTATGAAAATTATTCGTTGTTTTCTTCTTACACTCATTTGAAGTGTATTATCGTTTTTTTTATTTCAGGTCTCAAATCGGAAATGTGTAGTTAAGTAACCGAAGATTGCTATTAAAAGTACCCTAAAAAGAAAATATTTTCTAACATTAACAGTAACGATGGTAAATCATATAAGTCTATAGAATTTTGAGAACTTGAGGTTAATATTTCAAATAAATCTTCTGAAATATAAACTGTAAATACTTATTGTCTTAAAGACATTATCTTGACGAATATTCAGTGACACAAGAACTTTTTTATCTCCAAAAATTGTGGTTAAATTTATCTAACTGACTGAGTACTAATTACGTGAAAACGCGTGAGAAAAACAAGATTTGTTTAAATATTTAAACAATTTCTTTATAAAGTTATTTACAGAAAAAATCGAAAAATCCGTATAAAGGAACTTTGATTGTATATCTATTAAATTTTCATTTTACGACTCATAACCCACCACATTCGTAGTAACTCAAAGTGTATATGTATGTGAAGAAATAGTAAGTTTATATTATAGATAGGATGTTTTTGATATGTGTAAAAATATTCATTATTTATATTTCAATTTATAAAAAATATAAAAGACCTTGGAGCAGAATTTATTTAACGAATAAAACTGTCTTTTTATTTACCAATTGAGTCGAAACAATCAGTATTATAATTTTGTTCTCTTAATTTGACAAAGAATAGGTATTTAAGGTAGTACCAGCAATACGCTATATATATGTCAAACATTTTGCAGTTTCAGTGGTATTTGGTAAAAATTGCATCCAAAATTTGATTTAAATTTTTAAGTTAGTGGCATGAAAATAAAATGAGTTAAAATTGTAATGTTTACTATTATCATAATTTCATCTCTTTTGTGAACTGAAAGTTAATTTTAATGATCAGATTATCAAAAACTCCAATCACACTAACCTACGCTTGTTTGCGAGTTCTGCTGGACAACTTTTAGCATTATTTTAATAGCTAATCACCTAAAGTAAAACTGGATTACTTACGAAATCAACAGGTCATATACATAAACACACTCGCAGAAAAAACTGTAAATTTATGAGTGTTTACCCTTCAATTTTTACGGCCAACAGCCTTATTTCATTTAAAACGGTCTGATCCACTAAATGAGCGGCTTTATTCCATACCTATCTAGAAAATTAAGGGAAATCCACATGCTGTTACAGTTCTAGCCCATGTGTTAACAAAAATACGGTACGACCCCATACATTTTCCTCCGCTAGGGTATAACCCTTCATTTTAGTCGTGTTTCGAAAAATAATGCCACTTAACCGCGACCGTAACATGTTTTTTAATCCGCCAAAAAAGTTATTCTGTGATGATTATTGTACGTGTACGGGCAACGGTACAGTAAGTAAAGTGTTATTGTGTTTTAAAGGGCATTATATCTTGTATTAAAGAAAATGATTACGGGCTACATAAAATGATGGACGTGGATTTTTTTTACGGGGTTTGACTGGAATCGGTGCTGCCGGCCTTTGCCAGTAATTTTACAGGGATTTTTTTAACAGTGTAGAGTACATTTCAATCCTTCCTTTTTTTGTGAGAAATGGTAAGGAAAAAATTGAAAATAGATGTCGGCAGTTGTATATATATTGTTTGTGTTTAGATAATAGAACCTTCTTTAAAATTCTTCCTTAAATAATGTGTAAAAACACAAATTAGAAACATAAATTCTTGCTATATTTACACTAGTTTTTGGGTAAAAATATTTGATCAAGATTTTCGATCACCACGATGTTTCTATAGATTGTTGGAATAAATTTCTGTTGCGTCGAAATGATTGTGCAGAAGAAAGAAGAAAGTACGGTCTAATTAATATTAAATTAGAACTTTCATAAAATATCTAAGAGGGCTCACTTCCATTTGATGTAATAGCACTCATCTTATTATTAAATTTTCCATGTACACTATTTTCCCAAGCCGGTGTACGGCAAAACGAGCACGAGTGCCAGAAGTTAAAGTTTTTCACTTTTTCAGCTGGTTTTCTTTTAAAAAACAAATCAAAAGAAAACGGTGCAATGACGATTGCATAGCGGTTAATTTTAAATAACGCATTATTCTTCTCCTTCATGTTAAATGAGTGAACGCATTTATGAAAAGTATTTTTAAGTATGCGCAATTGACTTTCTTTTAAGGTCTAAAATGAAATAATTTCTCATCTGTTCATGGTATTTTTATGAGCTTTAAAGTCCATGTTAAAAATGTACTAGGCCAAAAATAAATACCAGGAGCCAATAATATTCGCTTAGCCAGGATTCAATAATACCTGAATTACAATAATTTTTATGTGGATGTTAGAAATTTCGGAGTCATAAAATTGAGTTTGCACCTCATATAAATTCTGATTTGTCTGTCAGGAGATAATTAAGTGAATCAGTATAATATATTTGTAACGTTAAGTTAGCAATCCTTCATTTTAAAGTAAAAAATAATAAACTTTATTATCAATTGAGTTCCAAAATAACATTTGGGGAATTCAAAAATTTATTAATCCGATGTTTAAAGAACATTACTTTTTTTTCAAATTTTAAAGTAATAACAAAGTTATTTCCATGCAGTAAAAGACGAATTCGGAAAATATTTATATTGATTAAAACACTGGAGTATTTGGAAATAAAATTGGAAGAGGAAGAAAAAATTTCTCAGTTCAGGAAGCAAGAGAAAAACCATTTGAGAAGTAACAAAAACATATATTAAAATGACTGATACAAACATTTCTACGTAAACTTTTCCAAGAATAAATAACAAGTTTGTCTATGGTTTGTTCACAGTATCAGCAACCCAGCAGTCTCCCATTAGTTTTTTATAGTAAAATTACAAGGTCTTCAGTATGTTAATGTATGTTAATTAAAATATACTGCTTTTTTTAAGATGTCCTGTTTGTAGATCGAGTTTCTTTGTTTTTTTAACTGAATTTTGGTTTTTTGATGTATGTGCATTTTCTGTGAACATTTACCCAATGCTTAAGATGATTGATTTATCAGTAAATTCTCCGTTATGTTACTTTTTTGTTGTTAACGGTGAACGTTTTTTAAATAAAAGTACTGTTCCTCCGTTTTAAAATGTAAATTAGTGGAATTCTTGTTTGCTACGTTGGTGGACATGGCTCGATATCTGGGAATAATCATTTTATGTGCAGACTAATAATGTTTGTTTTTAATAATGTTGTTAAACTTATGTAAACTATGAATTTATGCACTGACGTCACCTGGTTTATTTTAAAATTAAGTGCAAGTGCTGATTTATAGATTTTTTTTTTTTTTTTTTGGGGGGGGGGGTATTTCAATTTCATTAATCAGTTTATTTCAAAACTGAAATCACCATTACATTAGACAATGTTAACCCTTTAAGCACCACTTCGTACCTGTGTACGCCATGAACTCTTCTATTTTAAATAATAGGGAATATGCGCGTACGTCCTGATTTTAAGTCCAGACTGCAATGTTCTGAATATCTATTTTTTTTTTAGTCTCTAATTGCTATTGTGACGGGTTTCATGCGCACTTGATAGCAATGATTGTTTTCGCACTCAATAGTTCGCACTTAATGGCGTTAATTGCAAAAAAGAAAACTCATTCATTTTCCAGCTTCTGTGTTTCTTTCATCGAAATTCATTTTTTATGCGTTGGTCATTGTGTTCAGTTGTCTTTCATAAATTGTAATTTTTCGCTTTCGCTTTTGTTTGTATCTCTGATAGGGATTTTAAAGTATAATTATATCAGAAATGGACTTTTAACGATATTTAAAGCATCTGGTATTCATCATACTATCATTAAATTGAATGTGGTGTGTTTGGGGTTAAGCAAAAAAGTTCATAAAATAATCTGATGGCCAGGATGCTCAAAAAATAATAATAGTTTCGCAGTGTCTACCACACAATCTTCCTGAGTAAAGCGCACTATTGTTTTCTAAAAGTGCTTAGGTAAGCACAAAAATAATTAAAAAGATTTACTAAAAGACGTATACTACATAAAATAAAATAGTTGACACTTTTAAAACATTAAATAAAAGTTTAAAAGTTTAAAACCAACAAGTTTCAGCCACCCTGTGGCCATCATCGGGGTCTTATTTCAGTATAAGAGAAAAATATACTTATTCTCTATTAGTAACTCAGCTCATAACGATTTATTCTCTCTCTCAGACTGAAATAAGACCCTGATGATTGTCACAGGGTAGCAGAAACTTGTTGGTTTTAAACTTTTAAACTTTTATTAATGTCTTAAAAGTGACAACTCTTTTATGTAATATAGGGTAGACCGGGGCTAGTTGGCCCGCTTTTTCTTCTAAAAAAATTGCAATTCAACATTTTAAATTTCTTTTTATGTTACCACTATCAGTGTTCTTTCAAGAAGAAGTCACAATAGTAAAACTTGAAAATATTAACTATAAGTATTAGTTTAGAAGCTCAAATCGACACCAAGTCGCTTGGGTCAACATGCCCCGATTGCGGGTTAAGTTGGCCCACGTCACCTTTTAATGTTCTGATAGTATAGAAGTTTAATAAATGATCAAAATTTTAACAAATCTTAATTTCTATTTCTTGCGAACGAAAACACTATATAACCTCCTAAATTAAAATAAAAATTTTAAGTATTAAAAGTGGGAGTTATTCAAATTATTAACTTCGACCAAAAATTGCATTAAAAATTGATTTTATTTTCTCATAAAAATGTCTTTAGTACATTACGGAACAGTAATGAATTTTAATAAAGGCATGCTAGGTTTTAAATCACCACAAATCTTAGAATACAGTAATTTAAGAAATAATTCATCCTTAATTAGGTGATTTATTATAAACACCACATGATAAATAAATTGTATCAAGGCCTATGTGCGTACATCTGATAAGTACAATAATTCTTTCTTTCGTTTATTATGTTTTTCTAACGCATCATTCCCTACAAATCTCTGTCAGTAAAATGTAATATTGCTTTATGATGCTTTGGGTAATGTCATCTTCTTATGGTATAATGAGATTTAGATAATCAAATAAGTTAGGATATAGCAACGTGCTTTATATAATTATGTTGGATGATATATTTTTTTATATTTTTTGTTTGAACTGCTGATCTTCATTAAAAGTTCAGAAGTGTAGTTCTATTCTGTATGCAGAAGGGACAACATGTCTCTTAAAAAAGACATTTTTGATAATTAAAAAATTGTTTCCTAAACTACCCTTTTTATGGATTATGAAGACAGAAAGGATTACTTAGTTTCAAAGAATAACTACCCAGGTAAGAGGTTTTCACTTCATATAATGTGATGTTATTAAAGCATTATTTGTGGAAAACTCTTCTGGATGGGGAAACAAGGGGATTTTAGTAATAATTCAGAAATATCAGAGTCGAGTAGATTTTGATTGTTAGATTTGTTACTTTTTGCGGTAGTATGTAACACTAGGAGACCGAACTTCTAGGTAGATTTCATAAGAAATACTACCTATTGCAATATCCCATATGTTGGAATTTTTGAGAAACTTTTGCTGATCTATACCGATCATGACCCCTAGAGCCCAAAACCACCCCCAGTTCAAAACTTTCTTTCTCTCTCTCTCTCTCTCTCTCTCTCTCTCTCTCGATATATATATATAACGATTTTACGTTATATGGTGATTCTAAAGTGTGGATTAACTTCGATGTCATAGTAGATGAATAATCAATCTGTATATTAGAAGGTAGTTGCAGTCATCGAGTGGAAGGCCAGATAACACATTTCAATTCGAATAACAATCCAGTGTAGGTTTCTCCGGAAGAATCGAGACAATGCATAATTTAAACTCAGGCTTTTATTAAAAGAACTTTCGGCGTTGCAGTTTCCACCGATTCAAATTTAAATCAATTCATCGCTACATAGTATTTAAGCATGGGTAAGCAATTATAGATAATAGAAAATACTAGGCGACCAGGGGAAGTTATCAAAGTAGAAATACGACAAATTCTGCTGAAACTCAGCGAGTATCAACTTTTTGTTCCTCACGTGTAAGTATACAAATATGACGTAGGTCACGCTCTCAACCAATGAAAAATTAAGAATGTCACGTCATATAAAGAGTGCGAACAGAGATAGCGGATGAATTTGGAGGAAAAAAGGATAACATCAGAAATGCGCGACAAATTAAAAATGGAAGCTAAAAGAATATTCTCGAAAGAAAAAAGCGCTGGAATGGAACATTTAATTTAAGAATACTAAAAGCGTAATATTAAAGCAATTTAGACAAGTGAGACATTAAATTAAAGGGAATTTAACAGAGTTAACGATAGAGATTATTTAATAATAAAGATTTAGTGAATATAAGGTAGTAATTTAGAATAAGATAAGGAAATCGCGGAATTAGATCTAATAAAATAACACACACACACATATATATATATATATATATATATATATATATATATATATACATTTTCCTTTTCTATGGAAGCGATAACATATCCAATCAGTTTAAAGTTTTCAAAACTACTAGAAAAAGGGCCAAAAAATTATGCATGACAGATTTTTGATATAATTAATAATGGCTTCAAGGAGTGCAAAAAATAGGGTTTTCAGAAGAAAAAAATTCATAACTTTGTCAATTCACAAGATATCAAATTCACTTAAATGTATTATAAATCCTCTTAATATTATCTACAACTTTTGTATTGACAAGTTTTTTATAGGAACAATTCTTATAGCAAAAAGAAATTAAAAAGAAAAAAGTGTGTGTGTGTGGGAGGTTGTATAAGAAAAAAAATCACATTCCCTTAATCCGTTAAATTCTTGGTGAAATTAGTACTTAATTTCGAAACATACCTGCGCCTATAGGCCAAGCAAACCGGGATTTTTCTATAATTATGAAGGTTATACATGTTTTGTTTTTTTTTTTATAACAAGAGCAGCTGATTTAATTTTGGGAGGAGGTAAAAAACATTATAACTTCATTTTTTAAAAAGATTGACTGGAATAACAGGAATTCAATTAATAAAAAAATTCCTTACTATTGATTAATAATAAATAAATTAAAATAATAATAACTGTTTACTAAAATAATTCATTAAAACTATCAAAATTCCAATGCCCCAGAGCCAAATTCCTACGGGGCTTATTAGTCTGGCGGGCCAGCATGCCCCGTGCCAAATGGGCCAACAATCCCCGTATCGCCATTTTTGTTTTTCATGGCTGTAAGGAATTATTCTGACAGTATATCATAAAAAAAACATGCCCTACAATAACTACAAACAATTATTTTTCTGAATTCTTATATATCAAAATCTAGATTGTAATCTACAAACAAATAAAAAATGATTATTTATAATTTACTCATATTTGCAAAATTTTGAAAATTCTCTATAATTCTTTAAATTTAATGGTGCTGATGTTGGAGGAGGAAAGCGAAGCAACGCATGCTTGGCTGGACTGACAATTTCATCTAAAGCAAAATTTAAAAAATATCGCGACTGGGCCAGCATGCCCCTATGGCCAACTAGTCCCGGTCTATCCACTGTCTTTTAGTAAATCTTTTTAATTATTTTTTGCTTTTAGTTTCAAGAAGAGTCCTTCAACTTATTTAGTGCTTCATTAAGTAACAAAAAATAATTTTAAAATTTGAAACCAAATATCAAATCTCTCAAAATGTTCATGTTCATATAACGAATATTGCAAAGAAAATATAGCAGGGTGCTACTGTATTAAAATGTCAGGTATATTTGAAACTAAGAAAATACAAATAAATGCGAGCCTAACATGGATTGTAATAACTCCTTTTGGATATGAAATTTCAAGCACCCATTAAAAGAAATGTAAGTTAACATTTAATGTTCTCTAAAAGAGTTTAGATGTATATAAAGTTTTTAAATTTAATGCTTTTTAATAAATGAATTCACCTTATATGCGTTGCGCTCAGAACTTCTTGTAATTAAATTGACAGAATGAGCCAATTTTTTTTATTGCTTAGAGATATAATATGTGGTTAGAATGAACTAAACTGGAAAAACATATATTGATTAATTCTTAAGAAAAAAATAACACAAGATTTTGAACATTTTCTTTGAATAAAAATACGTAGTCATAATTTCAAAAATTTCTTACTTGACGAACATAATAGTAGGTCACGTTGTACATCTATAAAGTTTAAATCTTCAGTCAGAATTTCATGAAATTATATGAAGCCATTTCTTAAAAATCACGCGCGTAATGAAAAAAATAACTTTTTGAGGAAAACTGATTTTAAAGGTCCTACAATGTAAGAGAAAAAAAAAAATCTGTAGTTCTACAGATGTAAAGTTATATGCTTACTAAACTTTCATCTGTAACTGTAACTGTACAAAGAAGCTGCAAATCTACAAAACTAGTTTTTGTAAAGCTACAGAAATCTGTAGCTTTACAAATGAATCTGCTAAAATTACAGTAAGTTTATTAACATTTTATCTGCAACCCTGGTTGCAGTTACATGAAAAGTTCTAGGCATCCCAGTTTCCTAAAAAATCCTTAGTAACCTTACAGTTTTTTTTATTTTTGGTGCAAAAGTGTATCTGTTTCATGAATTTTTGTTGTTGCTGCTACATAAAATGTTCTTGGAATCCCAGTTTCTTAGAAAAACTTTAGTAATTTTACAGATTTCTTTTTACAGTGCAGTTACACCTTTATCATATAAAAAGAGCTCAAACTGTTTTTGGCATATCTTCCCCTCTAAAGTAAATTTTTGCATGAGGCTTTTTGAAAAATGTTTTTAAAGAATGAATTTTAATTATATGCTATTTACGCTATTTCAATTTTTCGACATTCCCAAAGGTACCTCTACCTGATCGCTTAATAATTAAAGAATTTTACAAGAGAAATGTAATTTATGCAGCAGCATATAAATATATTTATAGAATTTAAGTAAATCATTCTAACAATATAAATTAAGTCACATTATATCAAAAATGTACACTGTCATCACTATGTATAATAAGTATATCAATTAATTAGTATTTTAAGCGTATTCAGAATCTAACAAAATTTTGATATAATTTTCAAAGCATCCGAATTATCTGATACATAGATTTACAGAACGTCTCTTCTAACTCAAACTTGCTGAGGCTTATTAAAATTCAACCATGCGTACTTATGTATAGAGACGCCTACTCGTATAATTGATTTTAACAAAGCTTTATTTCAACTCTTTCAAAAATTATGAAAACTTATGAATGTTGAGTTGGGAGTAATTAATTAATAAATTTTATAAAAAGCCTCTAATATTTATTTCGATGGAAAATATATAGAAAACATTTAAGAATTGTTATTAATAAAGAAAATAATTATTTTACCATTAAACAAAACAATCCATGATGCTTAGATTATGAAACCTTTTCCATCACCTTCAGAATAAATATTGATATGACATTTCATCATTATATACGGTGAAAGGAGATATTTAAAAAAATAGAAAACTCTTAAAACAAATGAAAACCTATTTCTGACAACTACTGCCATATAAGGACTATTTCCTAAAAATCCGCACAATCTTTGCTGTTGCGAAAAATAACAAACGAATGCGAATCAGGAGAAATCTGCGCGTGAAGTGTTGCGTTATTGCATATAAGGGCACCTCCGTTAGCCGACAGTTTATTAAATAATCTGCGTTTTCCGAGAAAGGAGTCGAAAGAGGAGTGTCTCCTTACGCGTGTGTACAAGCTTAACGAAAGCAATATTCATCATGGGAACAAGTTCATAGTGAACCAAATTTTTGACAAAAATATCTCCAAATGAACTATATACGATGTTCTACAACATTGCTAGAAGGGACTCATGGCCAAAAGACAACCCGGGTCGGGTAGGAAGGCCCAAAAACTCACAAAGTCATAGTTACAACAGTTGAAACGACTGTTCGACAAAAACGACAGAGTATTAATTCATTCCTCGCCTACTAAATTCAGTTTTTCACCCAGCCACCTACATAAAGCCCAAGAAGCTTAACACCATAAAGCTAAATATTACAAGAAAAGCGACGTACCAAAACGAACAGAAAAGCAAATGGTTGCCGCGAAAACGAACTGTGGTCGCTTGTTCAAAGAATTCCCTGATCGAGGATTCATCTTGGATAACGAGTCATATTTTACGCTCGCTCACTCCACTTTTAGCGATAATGGTAGCTACTATATATTGGATATCTTCCCGACACAACCCATCATCAAATTCGCTGCTAGAGCAAAATTCGAAGACAAGATCCTCGTTTGGATTGCAATGAGACCGAAAGTCGTCGATGAGTCGTCTATTCTTCCAAAAGTCTGGGTTCGCTGTCAAGGAGCAACAACAATTGAATAAGTGCATTCGCCATCATTTCATCACTTACGTCGGTAAGAATTACAATGTTGGTGACAACGTCTTTTGCCGAGACTTGACCAGCTGTTATTATTTCAATATCGTTCTCAACCACTTCCGCCAGCAAAACATCACGTTCATTGAGAAGTACGACAACCTGGCTAACGTTCCCAAAATTCAATCACTTGAGCAGTTCTGGGCATATTTTAAGTCCAAAGTGTATGCTAAAGGTTGAAAAGCAGATAAAACCTAGAAATAGATCAATCGAATCAAGTACTGTCTCAAAATTATGGATCTAAATTTTGCACAACGTCTAGCAAATACCACCAAATGTAAAATCGATAATGTCCAACGAAACGGTTTAATTGAAACCCAATAACAGTTTTACTGAGTAATATGGTTATTAAAGCTACCTTAAAGTGCCCATTTGTGCTCTTTGTCTCGCTTTTTTATAGCTTTCCAGACAAGAAATGTTTGTGCGGTTTTCTAGGAATCAGTCCTTATTTCGAAAATGCATAAAACGACTGAAGACGCACCTCCAGAATTTATTAATCATAGGCGACAATTGATGAATTTGCTTGTGGAACCGTAAAAAAAATAATAATAAAATAAAATAAATTGTAATATTCATTGAATGCACTATTTAGGATAAGAGAGGTATTATGGTTTTGATCAATAATATTTATTCATCATAAAGTTAATTATGTTTCAAATGGTGTGGCATTTGTCAAACTCAGATGAAACAATTATTGACTATCCGCAATAATATAACCTAATTCTTTTGTGTGTTCCTGTAAATTTAAATTAACTGACAAAGCATACAACGTCAGATGAGAACATACTTTAAGTTATCTGAAAAATGCATCTAAATTTTATTATGTTTGTATTAGGGTAGCACCATTAAAATACGCTACAAGCATTTATCCCCCATTACACCATATGTTAACAGAATTGTTTTAGATGTCGGTGTAAACGTACTACAACTGCTACACATTCTATGTTCAATAGGTAACGTACGTATCAACATATATCACTTGAAACTATTACGTAATAACTATACAGTATGTATATATTTATTTACCAACATAGTTGAAGAGTAATTATATTAAAAATAATTATAAGAAATGTCACCAGGACAAAAATGAAAACATGCCTGCGTTCATAAACTTGTACTCCATTTCACAATCAGAAAATATATTTTATTAAATGCAATAATCAGTCGGGTTTATATATGTCTGCACATTGAATTTCTGATTCTGATTAGACTATTTACTAATTCTTCTGTCTGCTTGGGGTTGCACATACATAACGTTATCACTTTAAGGGAGGAAAGGGGGACCTGGCACTTCATATAAGGAGATATATCTAGGGAGAGACAGAGTTGCCATTATCACTTTAAGGAAGGAGAAGGGGTCTGACACTTGATATAAAAATATGTATCTAGGGAGAGAGGAGGTTGTCTTTTGATATCGGTATCATTTTTGATCCAACCAAAATTTTCTTTTTTACTAACTTTTTCTTTGCACCAAAAGTGTCTGCTAACTTTTTCCTAATCTGTTATCTTTTTTTTTAATGAAAATTTGAAGTTATTATTAAAACAATTAAATAATTATAAAATCATTTTATTCCAAAAATATGGAATACACCAACGTTCGGCATTCCTATTCTTCTGCCATATGTGCATTCGAAATTATAGTTGTTTTGTTTACTTGGTAAAAAATGGGGCAGAATGTTGCAACACATGTTGTTCATAAGAAGTTCTTTTCAACCCCTCCCCAAATACAAGAAATCAATATTACTGTAGAATTCATTATGCAACAAAAAACTATCATTGAATACTTTTAAGTAGTAAGCATTTCTTTAAATTGTTATTTGATATAAAGTTATTTCGTGCATAGTATTGATATTTTCTTGACGTCTCTTCATTTAAATCAGAAAAATATACGAATAGTAAATATATATCATTGCAAACGTATAAAAAGTAAAAGAAAGAAAAAAATTGTAAAAATAAAAAGAATTTTAATACACTAAATAACGATATTATTAGGGAAGGATGGGGGTTAGCGGAATGATAACGTATGATAGCGTAAGGCGGGGAGGCAGTCCAAAATTACGAAAAGTTTATAATGTTATACCTGTAAGGCACATTAGTGAATATTTTTCGTGAACTGACATCATCGTCTTTTATATTTTCGATTGTAGTATGTATTCTTAATTTATTCTATAAAATGTGTAAACTTGTAACATATTTTGTAAAGTGTATTACAATTGTATTACACAGTGTGCAACAATTCATTTATAATTATTTTGGCAATTTTACTAAGCAAAACATATTTTAATCTGGAAAAGCATTCTGCTGACTCTGACGTTGAAAAATGAAAGATATAAATAAATACGTTTTCGTTTCATAGTAACGCTATATATATATTTCCTTTCATTTATCTGTAGTGTTTTTTTTTTTTTTCTTGACTTTGTACTAAATCTTTAATCGGCAAAAAAAAAAAAAAAAAAAGATACACATGGAGAAAAAAGGGAAGTTTAAATACGTCAGAATAAACTCGTATGGTTTATTCATGATGAAAAAATAAACAAACCATTCTGAATGAAATGCAATAAATCTTAAATAAAGTTCTTAGATATCCCACGCTTCTGGAAATATTATTTAATTTCAGAAGTTAAAAAAAAAAAAAAATGTAAATCAAGGGGCTACATTAGGAACAGTAATATGCTACACGCAAATGAAAATGCGCAGATGTCATTTTTCTGCGTTAAACATTTAACAAAAAAAAATGTTCTGCACGCTTGGTTGCGTGCATGTTAACTTGATAAATTTATCTTTACATAAGCTTTAGATTGCTGTTGCAACCACAGCACAATAAATTAATTATGTACCTTTAATGAAACACAATTTTTACTTGCGTAAAATTTTTACATCTCATAAATATTCTCTTTTTCATTTTTAACAATATTTGCTAAAATTTCTAGGATTACTGTTAAATTTATTTATTTGAATTAATAACAGATATAATTTTTTTTAAATTGTTAATGAAGTTTTTCTTAGCAAATGCAGGTTCACTTATTGGCAATTGTATTTTTAAATGTTTAATGGAGACGAATGAAAAAAAATTATAGACAAAGCTAAAACAAACATTAATTTAATTTATTTATGTATATATATATATATATATATATATATTTTGCTTTAAAAATGGCATCGTTTTTTGTTTTGGTTTGTCGATTTTATTTAGTTCTATTCCTTCATATATTTACATGTATTTTTACTTTCCTCTATCTTTATAAGAAGAAAGTATCAGATTCGTGAAAATTTTCAATTTCCGGTTTTCGACGGATTTACACGTTTTTAAGATCGCGGATCCCGAAAAACATGCCTGTCTGTTTGTGTGCGTATGACACAAATTTTGGGGGGGCTCTATCTCAAGAACTTATGAACGGAATTTAATAAAACTTTAGATTCAGTTACTCTATTATATAAATTGATGCTGATTACTTTTGGTGTAAATCGCCCAGCAGGTGGCGCTGCTATGCTGCATTATTCGTGATTTCTACAATAGCTATATCTCAAGAACTAAAGCACGGATTTTCAGAAAACTACAGATTCAGCTAGTCCTTAATATAATTTGATGCTGGTAACTTTTTGGTGTAAATCGCCATATAGGGGGCGCTGCTATACTGCATTATTCATGATTATCCCAATAGCTCTTTCTCAAGAACTAATGCACGAATTTGTATCAAACTTCAGATTCAATTGGTCCCTCATTTAAGTTAGTGCTTTTTAGTTTTTGGTGTAAATCGCCCAACAGGTTGCGCTACTATGCTGCATTTTTCAAGATTTCCGCAATAGCTATATCTCAAAAACTAACGCATGAATTTTCATAAAACTTTAGACTCAGTCCCAACTATAAGTTGATCATAATTGGTTTTTGGTGTAAATTGCCCGACAGGTGCCATGCTATGCAAAACTTTTCACGATTTCCGGAATAGCTCTATCTCAAAAACTAATGCACGGATTTTCATTAAACTTGAAATTCAATTAGATCAATACATAAGTTGTTGCTGATTAGATTTTGGTGTAAATCATCTAACTTTTGGAGCTGCTATGCTGCATTTTTCAGAGGTAATAACACGTATGAGATAGAAGAAAGTTTTCGGATTGCCACATCCGATTATTTACTTCTATAAACAAATAAATTGAAGAATGAGAAAATTTCGGTGCAGTAGGTATAAGATACGAAACGTCCTTGTTCTAAATTAATTTGAATTTATTTTACTAAAATACATTTTTATAACTCTATTTTGCATTAAAATTTTCCAATTTTTAAAAATTTTGTTAATTATAAAACTATTGCGTTATTTTTTACACATATATTTATAAAATATAAGAATTATTTTTTTTAAACCGTCCCCCCGCCTACCAATTATTTCAAATATATGGGGAAAAATATAACAATATTTTTCGGTTTTCCAAAACGAAAATATATTTGAAGAGTATTGGTTAGAAAAAACCTAAATATCTAACTGGACTTTTTTCCCAGACTTTTTATTTTGACTAACAAGGAAGATCTCCTTACTGGGCATACTCAGAGTATTTTGAAAAAAAAATTACTAATTAAACTGCTTATGTATGTAGTAAAGGATCAGTCAAATTTACCGCGGAATTACAGAAAAAAGTCTGTTAAAAAAAAAAAAAAAAAAAAAAAAAAAAAAATAACGTTTGAGTATTTGGTGCGAAAAGACGAAGGCACCACGCGATTTGGCTAGCAGCTATTTTCCTTGCCAAAATAAAACGATTTCAATGCATCTGAAAATTGCTGGTAAATTGATTTTTAGAGTGCTTTTAAATAATATTTAATAAATTTAAACTTAAACAATGAGAGAGTTTAAAGCATATATTTTTTGTATTACATATTTATGCTGCTTGTTGCTACAGTTATTTAATTTTATCACTGTTAAATTAATTTCATATATAAAAAATAGTTTCATATTGAAAAACATATTTTCATATATTTAAGCGTGTTTTAAAATAAAGGCCAGATGAATAATGCTGCAGTTATACATTTCAATATCGGATAAGTTTTTGTTTCCATAACAACAAAATTGAATCGCCAGTGCTCAATTGGACTTAATTTTCAGATTGAAACAATTTTAATTAATTTAAATTTTGCTTTAATTCATAAAATTGCATAGTTAACTTTCATTATATATATATATATATATTACAAAATTAGAACTAAAACAAACTAAAACTGACAAAACTAAAGTGATTTAAATTAAATTTATTTAAACAAGTTCAACATGAAACATTTTTACCTTAAAGAGTATTTGACATTAAAAATTATTTTTTGAAATTTTATTCCATCGGCAACCGGTAATAAATCGCCAAATAACGAAATTTTCATTATTTTTTTACAGACACTCTATCGAGTATCCGCCGAATTTTTAAAAATAAATATATCTATTCTCATGAGAAGAACATTCTATAATTTTTTCAGATTTTTCGGAGTATGTCCGTATGGAGACCTAAGGTAAACAATCATTGAAGATACCCCACTACAATCGGAATTTCTTTTTATTTAAATAAAGTTAAAATGAGCGTAATACTGATTTTTTTTAATACCATATTTAACAGTGTATAATCTGTGGTTATTATACCAAACATTTTCTGAAAAATTGGGAGCGGGCTTAATATACGAGGCGAAAGCGTCAGCGACGGTGGAAATTATTGAAATTATAAAACGTTCTACTAATTATTAGAAATATTATTTGTATGTTTTTCTTCCTTCTCTCTTTAACTTCTTTATAGTTGGCAACTTTGAACTTTAAATTTACTTAAGAAGCTTCCATCTTGTTGAATAATCTGTGATGTAAAATCAAATATGTTTTTCTTACATAAATAATTTTTTCGAAATCTTAATTAAAACCCACTTTTAACTAATTACTTATTTTATCCGAACTTTCATTTTAGCCTCGGTTTAAATTAATAGCAACAAATAGAAGATATTTATCAAATGTATTTTATTACTAAAGCTATTACATAGATAGAATCAGTTTATATTATTAATCATTATCATAGGACCAAATAAAGGAAAGAGAAATAAGGCTACCACAAAAATTTGAAGACAAAAATTGACTTAGAATCAGGTGAACATTTTATTTCTAATTCATTTAAAGCTAGTTAATATCTCTTTCTTCGGTTAATTTTTTAAGTATTTCGTCCTCATTAGATCATAAATGTTTTAAAGTAAACGGCATTGTCTAGGCAAAGTTCTTTTTCCTCTGTGTACTTAAAAATTTCTCCGATTGAACGCTAGCAAAAAATTTAAGTTTTAAAATATCGAAAAAAAAAACAGAATAAAATAGCATTTGATAAATTTAAATTATTATTTGATAAACTTAAATTATTTAGTAATGCATAAAATAGTTTCAAATCCTTCATCAATGATCATACTAATTTCTGTTCTAGCAGTCTTATTCTTACTTGACGTAAAGTCATAGAACGTGTCATTAGATCCGAGCTGCATCTACTTTAACATAATAACAAAAATACTCGTGCTAGTACAATTCAGCTTTAGAGCCAAACACTCAATACCAGACCAGCTTATTCATGTAAGTGAAATATCCTCAATGCGAAAAGCTCTACTGTTGCCATCTTCTTACATCGCACGTGCATTTGACAAAATTTGGCTTGGGAGCCTTAGATCTTGTCCCAAGTACCTGTTCATACTAGAACGGGGTAGCCAAACTGTTTAATTCTAATTTTAAACTTTATTTTCTGTATTCAGTAGTCACGTGTAAATAAATTTTTCATTGGAAGGATTAGGAAATATCATTCTTTGCGCTGATTTTATTATTGCCAAAAATTTTAAATAATAATTTTATCTAAAATATGTAACAAAATATTTCTCGAAATGCTAAAAATTTGAATAAAAAATTCAAAAAATTAGTAAAATTAAGAAAATAAATGCTGTATACACACCATGTATCTGAGAAAAAATCATTAAATTCATGTTTATAGTCTTTGATCCTATAAAACATTCTTAATGGAATGATTTTGACCAACTTTACTAATTAATAGCTCTTAAAATAATTCTTCGGTTTCAAAACTATATGCAGCTAATTTATAAAAAAAAAATTTCTATAACTTTACCAATTTTCTTATTTTTGTATGCAGTGGTTTTCGAAATAATGGTGAAGAAAGACCTCCAGTCGCAAAAAAAAGAATAAATAAATAAATAAATCATTTACGGCAGCTGGTGACAGCGTTAGGTTTTTTTATTTTTTTTTTAAAGAATTACTTTAAAATTTATTTATATATTTTCTTTTATCAGCTGCTGCAAATGGAAATTAAATTACTAAATTGTGTTCAAAATGGCAGTTATTAAAATCTTATGAAAATACAATTTCATTCATATGTATTAACAAGTAATTTTTAGAATTTTTTAAACAAATGTTAATTCATTTGATATGCTAATATTTATTGTACTAGTTAAAATGTAAATTGTTTTTGTTATCATTATTAATAAGTATTGTAATGCCTTTTTTATTCGTTATTAAAGTATTTTCTTAACTGATATGGTTTACTTTATCCATTACCATGCTCAGTAAAAGCATTTTGCAGTCTTAATATTTGTCAAGTCTCTGAAGTTGTGTTTAGATAAAAGTTGATTGAATACGTGGAATGTTTAAACAATGTTTTGATTTTTGGACTACGGATAGGTGTTAAAGATGATTTTGATTAAAATTTTGAACCGGATTGGATTTTATGTAATATGTGGATTAACATGAACATTTTATATCTTTTTTCTTAAAAGAATAAGAATAAAATTAATAGTATTTTGTTAATTATTGCATAATTCTGAATTTGGCCTCGTTCGTTATTAAAAATTCTAAATCAATACCTAAAATGTTAAATAAAATGTTTTTTCCTTATTTACTATTGACCGATTTTCTGATTTACACAAAGTAAATTCTCTTTTTATCAAAATTTGCAGTGTGAATTCGGAATTTCTGAATAAAAAAGGAAGCCACATTATCAACTCAGATTTTAAAAGAATTAAAAAATACCAGTTCTTTGAAATGTCTGCCATAACACCGTAAAACCTTTTGTTTATTTTAAAATATCTCTGTTCTGCCAATAATGGCTTCAGTCTTTGGAGCAAAAGGTAATGTGCTTACAGAAAAATGGCATTGCTTCGAAGCCTTTTTCTTAATTAAATTTGCTAATGTATATTTTGATTAAAAAATATTCATTTTAAAACTTCACTTGATTTTTCAAGATCTGTGTTCTTTTAATAAGTTTAAATTTTTCGACAAAAATTAATGTTTATGTTTTTATAGAAAATACAACATTTAAGATAAAAGATAAGTTTTCTACTTAAGGGACACATCGATGATTATTATTATTTTTATTCTCCAAGTAGAAATAGTCCAACAAAAAAATAATTACGCAATTGTCAAACTTGTTCGACGCGACAATGGCCATGTAGCATGAACACAAGATTATTTTTTAACAAAATTATTCTAGTTGGTAAATAAATCTTATGAGTTATAATTTTAAAATTGGGCGAAAAAACATCGAGCCCAGGATTCGTACCAGGGGTGTCTTGCCTGAAGCTGCTGACGCTCTGCCATCCGAGTTTTCCAGGACCTGGAGTCTGGATGACCTAATTCACCCAGCTAACCTTGTTGATAATGGCAAAGATTAGGTAGGCGAATTAGGTCCTCTAGATACGTCAGAGATAGCTCAGATGGTAGAAGATTGGCAGTTTCAGCCAAGACATCCTTGCTTCGAATCCTGGGCCGGGCATTTTTTCGCTCAGTTGGAAATTTACAACTCAGATAGCGTTTAATTAAAAAAAAAATAATAATAGAAGTCTGAGCTGCATTACAAAATTTGGTATCGATGAAGCTGAGAACAATATCTAATTATTTGAAAACAACGTTTAAACACACAATAAAATAAGTAGATTTGATCATACATATACGTTTCGTGAGTACTAGGACTCACATCCTCAGTGTAAAAACTTTAAAAACTTTAAAAACAATATCCCCCCAACTGCATGTACGGTGAAAAAACCCAAATGCCAAAACATAATACCAAAAGACCACCAAGTTCTAACAGCCAATAAAATTAATGCGGAAGTGAAGTGTCGTGACACAACAAATCCATCCAGAAAATTGAGATGTATGGTGTACTAGATAAATCATTAACCAAGGAATCTTTAAATTTGTGGATATGAATAGCCTCAAAAAAGTCTAAATCCAGAGGAGTAATGCATTTCTTGATAATGGTAGGTGAGTCAAAATTAAAATTATGTCCCTCCCCCCAGCAATGAGAGGCGATAGACGATTTCTGTAATTCTTTTTTCTTTACATAGTTTCTGTGTTTATTGACTCTGTAACGGAGTTTTCGTTTAGTTTGTCCAATGTAGGACAAACCACATTGGCATTGAATGTTGTAAATGCAACAATAATTATGAGGAGGAATTTGGTCCTTAAGTTGCGAAAAAGATAATTTATTAACTGGTTTAAAAACTACATTAAAATCATAATATCTTAAGATATTAGCCATCTTAAAGCTAATGCTATTATAAATGGTAAAATGATAAGGTTGGAAATGGAAACCGCAGTAACAGGAGAATCAAGATTATTAACATATTTATTAAGACTATGAGAAATTAAATTATTGATATAAGGTAAACTAAAACCTCGATCAATAGCCACAGATCTAATGTAATTTAATTCTGTAATAAGTGAGTTATTATCTGAAAAAATTAGGCGAGCTCTATTAATCAAATAAAGAAAAGTCGAGTGAACACAGAAACTATGTAAAGAAAAAAGAATTACACAAATCCTCTATCGCCTCTCATTGCTGGGGGTAGGGACATAATTTTAATTTTGACTCAGCTACCATTATCAAGAAATGCATTACTCCTCTGGATTTAGACTTTTTTGAGGCTATTCATATCCATAAATTTAAAGACTCCTTGGTTAATGATTTATCTAGTACACCATTCATCTCAACTTTCTGGATGGGTTTGTTGTGTCACGACACTTCACTTCCGCATTAATTTTATTGGCTGTTAGAACTTGATGGTCTTTTGGCATTATGTTTTGACATTTGGGTTTTTTCACCGTACATGCAGTTGGGGGGGATATTGTTTTTAAAGTTTTTACACTGAGGATATGAGTCCTAGTACTCACGAAACGTATACGTATGATCAAATCTACTTATTTTATTGTGTGTTTAAACGTTGTTTTCAAATAATTTATATTTTCACACAAGTTCTGTACTTACTACAATATCTAATTCTTTGCGATTTTTTTTCCATCGAACATTATGAGTTCTGTACTTATTTTTTATTAATCAATATTCTAACAAAAGAAACTTTTTTGCATTAATCAAAGATTGAAATTAAGGATTTATTTTTCTACCAAAGATTAAAGAGAAGTTTAAAATAAATAACATTTTGTCCGTTTAAATTAATCTCTAAAATCAATGAAGTTCTATTAAAAGCACATTTAAATTTTAAGGCAACGTCATTCAATACGCGATTCATTTCAATAATTTATTTTTGATTTTTGTTGTTATATGTGAATTTATAGATTTTCATTTTCATTAATATTAATTCAACGATTTTCTATATATCCCACGCCATTGTGCAACAATTATTAATGCATTAGCAAGTATGGATACACAAAACGGATTGAAATTTGCTACAATTTATCTTCAGGGAGATTATGCAATCGTTTTCCGATATCGCGAGATACATGAGGCATACGTTATTTAAATTTTCTGCTTCACATACCAATAACAAATAACAGGTCAAAACCTTTAATTATCGAGACATAAATCGATTTAATCTTTCTAGTGTTGAGAACCTTCTCTTTTAAAATCAGAAATCTAATAGTGTACATAAAAATAAGGGATACATTAACATACTTACTATGGTAAACTCATAATCATCATTGGACTTAATAAAAGTATGTTGATAATTACATTTTTTAGTTTATTAAATGAATAAATACTACTCTTCACACTATGCCACAGGCAAGTATTTATTTACTTATAATATTAATAATATCAATAATTATGATGAAGTTATTTTAAACATTTAGTCTTGAATTTTAAACTAGAATAAACAATAGCACAATCATGAGTATTATGAAGTAAATATTTAAATGATTTAAGATGAAATTTAATAAGATTAAAGAACAAGTAACACCATTGACAGCATTAACAATAAGAAAATCTATATTAATAAATAATGTAGTAAGAAGTATTTTTATGTAGTTTACTTTTGGTTATTTACACATTTATTTTTATTTTATTTAATAATTTACGAGTGTGATATGTGGCATTGGTCGTCATAAAGAATATCCATTTTAAGACAGAATTTATTATGGAAAATATTTATTAATAAACAACAAAGAAAATAAATAATAAAATTCAAAATGTTTTGCTATTCAAAATCTGGGAATTATTATATATTTAAAAAAAAAATGCCATTAGTTAACAACCACTCTGTGTAGAATTGATTCGTCAAGTACCCCAAAATAATGGTTTCGATATTACACACACACAAAAACACACGCACAAATACATATAATATATACAAATAATAATATTTAAATTAAGTACGTTTTAGATGGAAATTCCATCCACAAATTGTGAACATGTGTGAAGTATGGTAACAATAATGTAATAAGTACATATTGTATAACTACTTCTGATAAAGAAAATGCTCTATAACACCATTTGTTGAATTTCCGGCTTATGTTTGTTTTGTTGATTTAAGATGCAGCAGGAATTTTATCCTAGCCTTCTTATTTTTAAATATATATAATTTTTAATTTGGTACAGAATTATTGTATACTTCGTTTGGGATATCAAATTTCGGTACTTTTGGTATATAACAGCCTCCACAAATACGATTACGCAAAGTTTTCAATTACAATTTCTCCAAGATTATCGAATACCTTATATATGCAACATATGTACGCATATATACACTCCAAATGATCATATATGTGCCAAAAAACACAATCACTTCTGGGTTTTTGCATCAAGTATATTTTTAGTAAGGGTAACATTGCTGTACCTAGTACTATTGGAATGTCAAATCAATTTTAACATTTTCTTTCTTTCGAATCCCACAATAATATAATATTTTGTTATTACATTTCATTGAAAGCAAGGTTTTTTTAATAAGTTTTATATTATGTGTTCAAAACAAATAAAATATGTCATTTTTTTAATTTAAGTGAAAATTTTGTCATTGGAAATAAAAATATGTGGATTATGAATACAAAGGCGTTTAATCACCCTTTTTAACGCTGGCTTCAGCCAAACATTTTCACACTTTTACATTTATGCTACTTCTAGTGTCAGGATACTATTATTACAACATGGAAATAATAGCAAAATTAATTGCGAAATAATGCTCAATGAAAATATGTCTGAATAGGACGATAGACCTCGAACGAAAAAAAAAATAATTTCATGCTTCTCTGAGATTATGATCACATCTAAGTGTTTAAGAATAGTCAAAATTTCATGCTAGAAAAATATGCTGAGAAATACCAGATTCTGGTCTGAACCGAGTAAGTATTGCGAATATGCGTGTAGCCCACTTAACTTACAAACAAATGCTTGCTGCTCGCGATGAAAAAAGATTCGATGTGGCTGGACGAGAGAATCATTTGATAAACTTGTAGTTAATATCATATCAAATTCGAAGCAGTTATCGAAGTTGACAAACTTTTTTCTGCTGACACTGTATTTAAAATTTATTTCTAGAACTTATTCCCGAAAATACTATATTTTTATTTTGAATACCACTCTTTTCGTAAAGAAATAGTCATCTTATTTAAATACAGAAATTTTGCGATTACATCAAGTGAATAATACTATACGAAAATAGTGGTGTGAAAAATGCAATGTTAGTATTTTCTGAGCAAACCCTGTAATTCACAACGATATATCGCATTACTCCGAATTGCTCCCGATTCCTCTAATATATCGCACTGAACACAATTCTCATATTAATAGAAAAAAGTTAACTAAGCTTCACAAAAGATTACTACCAAAATAGATTGGCATACTATACCATGATGCACAGTAAGATCCAAAATAGGCTTCAATTTGTTTGCTTGGATATAATTTTATGAAACCACACTATAAATATATAGTACCAAATTATCTATCACATAATGTGTCTTGTAACCTGTATAGAAATTTCATGTCATAGTGTAATGGTAAAACCGCTTGGTAATCATTGTAACTTGCTGATTTCAAATAATAATTGATAGATCGTAATCGACATGATATTGGTCCGTTTAGCTTTATTTAGGAAAAGATTTTTGTACAGTCTAAACAACCAGTGCTAGTGCACAATAATAACGTTTAATAATATCGTCAGTTTCAAAAGTTATGCATATTTAGCATTTAGTAATATTCAAGTTATTATATTTTCAACAATTTTAAATGACTTTCAGGCACAAATTTATTTTACTTTAGTTAACAGTGTTTTCTTATAAATCAAAATAAATTTATTTTTTTTATTTGTGATAATTTTACTATAATAATTTTCGTTTCAGTTTTGAGTTTATATTTTGAATTTTACTGATCATTAGCCTTGCAATTCATAGTATGCTTCCTTAATTAATTCTTTTTCTGCAAGTTTTGAAAATGTTCACTTTCTTTTTATTAAGCTTCATCTATTCTTATTAAAGAACGGATGTGGATGACTTTCTTAAAATTCTTAAAAAATTAAAGAGACAGAAAACAATAATTTTAGAAAATATTGCGACCGGAAATAATATTTAGATATTTCTATATATGTATTTAAAACGACATTTCTTTGTTGTATCTTTTCATATTTTGAAATCATTTCTTTTTTAAAAATAGGTAAATTTGGTAAGGCTTCCTATATTTCGTTGTTAAAAAATTAAGAAAACGATTTTGTGTGCGTCATTATAATATTGTTTTTGTTCAAACCAATATTTTGATATTTTTAAACGCTTAAATGTTATCACAACTTATTGACTTACTGCCTGATATGATTTACCTGAACTAAAGTGGGTAGATAAGTGAACGTTTTTCCTTTTATACTTTAAGCGGCGGAATAACATATTTAATTTAAAATTTAAAAAATATATTCCTTTTATTTTTTTTTTATTGCAGAAATTCAAAGTTGAACGATATCTTGAGCTGTAAAATTTTATAAGCAACATAATTGGGGAAGAAATAGCAGTTTTACAAATGCGAGATTTTTTTCTTAAAATAAATATTTTATTAAGAATGAACAATACAAAACTAATAGCAAAAGCTTTTGGAGATATCGAACAGCAAATGTGTATAATATTTATGATATGCTGTAGGTAGAAAACAAGAAAAGATTATTCTATAGAAACAGTATAAACATTTTACTTTTCAACATTATTATTTCTTACAATGTCCACTAAATTGATACCGAAAGTAATTTTTACGAAAACGAGAAATTTTCCAAACCATGATACCATGTGTAACAAAAATATAAAATAATATTCATAATAATAATAATAATTATATATATATATATATATACATATACATAACCATTAATTAAACATAACCTACCACCATCAAAAACCGTAATATTATGAATTAAAGCTGTAAGTATAAAAAAAGTGCCAAATAATTTATTATAAGAATTATTATGGAAGAAAAAATAAGAAAGTGGACACCGACAAATAATGGAATAGCTTATATATTGAATTACGTTTTCAAGGGCACAGAATTCAATGATATAAGCAATATGGTGTTTTCTGTGAGAAAAATAAGCTAAAGCTAAAAATTATTCTTCTCTGTGCCCGAACAACCATTATAATCAAGTGAATAGATTAAAAATGAAAACAGAATAGAAACAAATAACATGAAATGGAAAAATCAATAAATCCTGTTTAAATATTTATAGGATAAAAAATAGAAATAATACACAACATACCGATTAATATTTCTGTATTTTTCAATATATCCACTCGCACATGGCTACCAAAATATCGTAAAGATTAAGGTGAATAAAACAGTTAAGAATTGACAGTAATTGATACCAAAGGATGCAGTTAATACATTTTGAAATACCACGATAAATGGAATTAATATAATATAAAATAAAATAAATAGAAAGTAATTACATTATTTAAAATAACTAAAATGCACTATTAAATTAATTAATTACTATTTAACAATATCGTCAAAATTTAGCAAAAAATCCATATATATATATATATATATAAATTAATCCTTAAGTAGTTATTATTATTATTTATTTAGTTAGTTTAACCCCCGGTACGGTATGCTATTTCTTTCTCCCAGCTTATTTTGTGTATTCCAAAAAATAACGTTACCTTACAGAAGCCAGCCGTAAAACAAAGTAGTACGATTAAATACTCTATAGCAATTTTTTAAAATTCTAAGCATCGCACATTTTCAATTTATATATCATCTTATTGGGGAAAAAAAGTTTTTTTAAATGCATTTTATTTAAAAACTGTATCTCCATTTATTTTTGAAATATTAATTTTTTTGTAGTTTTTAGAGCCATTCGCTTAATATTGACAACGGACGTACTCCATTTCTGTAGAAAGTAAAGAGAAAATAGTTGTAAAACAGCAATTATATATTTTTGTTGTCATTTTCTCATGACAACAAAAAGCAAATGCAATTAAAATACGTGCTATTTTGAAAAAAATATATATAAAGGAATGATTTCTGTTAAAACAATGAAGCTATTACAAACTATATTTAATTTTAAGTATCTATGAATCATTAGATAGCCTTTTTTTTTGTCGATTTTCTTGAATGACAAAATCTTTTTGCTACATTTGTGCATTATTTCGCGATAGTGATGTGCTATGCATGCTTTACTGTCGATGTTTAAAAGTAGATTATAAATGTGGAATTCTTAAGCGGATGCGAGTGACGTCATTTTACATAAACGTGTGCTTTAAGTCTTAAAATTGAAATATGTTTTGTACTGCAATAGAGTCTTAACCAAGTTATTTTCTTCTGATGGGCTGGTGGCTTCTATTATTATGAAACAGACATTATAAATAAAGCGTTAGGTGAAGATGAAAGAGCAGCCGTAAAAAGTTTGAACTCTGATTTTCTGATCAGAATTGGGAAAAAATGGCCATAATTAATATATATATATATATATATATGGCCATCCCCCCCCCCCCCCATTCTGACCAAAAATCAGAGTTCTAACTTTTTACGACTGCTCTTTCATCTTCACCTAACGCTTCATTTATAATGGCTGTTTCATAATAATAACAGCGATCAGTCCATGAGAAGAAAATGAAGTAATGGAAACGCCGGGGGCAATACTAAATTCTGAAAAAGCAGAATTCCTGTTCTCTAGTTAATTAATTTCACCCCCCCCCCCCTCTCTTTCTTAAAAGTAAAATTTTAGAAGTCATTTTTTAATGTATTATATAATGATAGAGGTCAGCTCTCTTTCAGATCCATTAGCGAAAATACGATATTTAATCTATTTCAACCTTATTAGACTCTTTATCTTAGCTCCTTGGTTGTACAAATAGTATTTCACGCAAACATTTTTGGCAGCATGTGAAAATTATTTCCTATAACATTTTCAACATGTGGTATCATTGATGGCATGGTTAGATCTTCAATTGGTAATATGCTTCAATTTTTAATCCATTTCAGTCTTTATCTTGTGTTACTCCTGTCTTCTTTTTCTGAATTTATTCGCCACGGTAGACCGAATTTTTCATTTTTTAGATCATTATGGCTTATGCAAGGATGAATCTGTTCATGATGTTTGAGGAACTCGAGGTAATTTCGGCCTGATAATTCTTGGTTCTAAAATTATTTCAACTTTTTCAATGTTTACTACATTTTCAATTCCTTGTCTCACATATTATGATGATCTGTTTCAAAGAATTTTATAAAGGTTAATACAATATTTTTAGTCTTCATAAAAAATCATTTATAATTTGTATATTCACAATTGTTGCCACTTTTCAAAGGTCCATGAATCGCACTTTTGTTCAACATAAGGAATATGCATAAACATATACAGATGACGTGGTAGTTTTTTCTGATAACTGGACCGATCATCTTAAGTATTTAGACGCTGTACTGACAACTCTCGAAAAAGTAAACTTGACGGTAAATTTTAAGAAATGTGTGTTTCCACGACCCCAAATAAAGTTCCTAGGGCATGTGTTGGGATCTCCTGATCCAGAAAAGGTAGCAGCGATCCAAAATTTAGAAGTGCCAAAATCCAAGAAAGATGTCAGAAGCTTGTTAGGTCTTCTGTCCTATTACAGGTCCTTTATGCCTACATTCTCTTTAATAGCTCGCCCATTCATTGAACTTTAAAAAAAAAAAAAAAAAAAAAAAAAAAAAAAAAAAAACGCGCTCCTATCGAAATTACCTGGACCGAGCAGTGTGGAACAGCTTTCCGTGATCTGAAGCAGGCAATCAGCCAAACTCCAATTTGTTATTCGTCGAACTTTCAGAAGCCCTTCATTAGTCATGCAGATGCTTCATCGAAGGCGATAGGTGCTTGCCTATCTCAAAAAGATAAAAATGACAAAGAACATCCCATCGCTTCCATTAGCAAAAAACTATCGAAATGCCAAGAATGTTATGCCACTATAGAGAAGGAGGCATACGCGGTTATCTTCACTCTAAAAATTTTTGAACATTATATATATGGCTTGCAAGTGACTGTAGTTAGTGACCACAACCCTTTGAAATTCTTGACAGACTGTGCATCCCAAAGTGCGCGCCTCCAAAGGTGGGCTCTGGCATTGCAACGGTTTAAGCCCAGATAACCTATCGACGAGGAAATTTTCATGCTAACGCAGAATCTTTGAGTAGACTGTATGCTTCACACTGGACTTAAACGAAAGAAACTTTGCCTTTCAAAACTCACCATAAATTTATGATTTATTTTGTTTGTGATCATGTGTTACCTTCAAGACTTTTCTGAATATGACTTTACTGAATATGACTTTATTGGACATTATTTGATTGAACATTATTTGTTTGAACTCTAGAATATTTACTCTAGAACTTTAAAGTATTAATGCTAATATTATATTCTCATATTGCATAGTATATTAGTTATCTTTTTTAGTTATCTTTATGTTAAGTAAATATTGTAATTTTGATTTTTAGTAATAGTATGTTTTACTAAAACATTTATAGACGTCCACTAGATATTGAATAGTTCTAAATTCCAAAAACAAAAACAAAAAACTACTTTTGTTTACAAATATGTTAGAAGTTACTTTGAAAATAATAATAGGAACCTAGAATTTAATGCTTAACTAAACTGGCAACCAAAGGTCTACTTCGTATTACAACTGCTTTCATTGTTTGCCCACTTTACTTCTACATTAATAGAAAGTAAAAGACGTGTTTGTTTGTTTGTTTTCTTTAAAAAAAAAAAGAGTGAATCTTAACTTTTTACTCGTAAAATTATTCTTCATTTATTGGAAAGTTAGATTTTCATCCGTAACCCTTGAAAAAAAAATCATTATTCAAATATGAATAATAAATTCAAAAGTAACTAAAAAGACGTAAGAGATCCACTAACTTTTATATTTTTATCAATAAAAAAGTCGTATAATCATGGATATACAGATTCAAATACTTGTACATTTTAAACACAAGATTTCAATGATGTTATTTTAAAAATGTATATATATATATATATATATATATATATATATATATATATATTTCGACAATCGATTGTTATTGATTTTGAGATCAAAGAACTATTTCCCCAATAAAGGAAACGAAATACGCCCCAAACCCATTTCAATTACCTCTTGTAATCTTTCTAACCCTTTTCTAAGATTTACAAACAGATTCCATTAAGATCAATAAATCAAGAAGTAAGTTAATCTAGGAAATGCGTTTAATTAAGGCAGGGCAGATGGAAACTTTCTATTAAGAAAGATTAATTGTTCGAGAAGGAATTAAATGAAATATACTTTAGTAATAACGCATACAAAAAATGAGTATACAATTAAAATGTTAAAGTGTTACTTGTTATGTAGTACTTTTAACAACTATCCCTCATAATATTTGCTTTAGAAACTTTAGCTACTGAAAAAGAGATTTTCAATTAAGATTCTATAAAAGAATTACATTAAGTTTTAGAATTAAAAAATCATTAATTATAAACATAAAAATAATAACAACATTAATATTGACAAAATATTACTCACATTTTTATGAAAACTATATAAGATTCCTATTATAGAAATTATATAGAAATTATATAATTATTCCTATTATATCCTATTAAGAAAATTATATAAGATAGACACTTCCATTTTTGACATATAAAATCTATTATTGTTCTCAGAAGAATCTTAATTGAATATTTGGAAAATTAAAATGCATTTCTCTTTTGATATATTCAGATATTCAGCATTGCTATCAACGTTTACGCTCTTTTCTTACTACTAAAATTTAATAATAAATTTTGATTTATTTAATCACTGGTACTAATCGCGACTAATCCCCTACGTCGTGAGACAGATATTATGTGAGACAACAAAATCCAATTTAAAATTACTATAAAACGTCTTGAAAGATGTCTGTCTGTATATCGATGTTTATGATACGCACACATTTATTAATAATATATAACCCATTTATTAAGTAATATTAACAATTATAGAAGCATTTAAATGAATTTAAAGGGTATTCTTTGGTATGTCCTTTTGGCGACACCAGAATCATAGATAAACATACAAGATAGGACACTTTTACATAGTGTACTGGTAATGCGATTACGATCGCAGCGTCGTTTGTGCCAATGGGTAAGAAACTTCTTATCCTTGGAATATTTCCTTCTTGAGCGTCTACCTTATTAAAATCTTTCTTTTTTTAATGCTATATGTTTACCTTTTCAACAGAAACTTACGCGGATTTATTTTGCATACATGAACGGGGAACGATATACGTGCGGCGGAAAACAAGCTAAAAAATTTGCTTTGAACGTTAAATAACAAGTAAATATGATATAATTTGATTAAAAGTCACATACAGCAACAGCACAATATAAAAATATACGAAATATCGATCTCCGTTCTGCAAGTCCCAGAAAATTTCATAAATATTCCCACTTGACAAGAAAATTTTTTTAGCCGTTGTTTTATTAATTTATGAAGTTTGATATATTAAAGCAATCGTTACAATATTTTTTTAATTGAAAAGAACTGTTGTTTCAAAATCGAATAAAAATAAAATAGTTATAAATTCACTTGGAAAAGGCGCTAAAAGTAAATTGTAATTATTGTGCCTCTGTCTCGTGCAGGAAAGAATAAATATACAAAATATAGACCATAAACATATTTGATCCACATAAAAGTAAATATCAGAGACTTGTCAGTTCTTCCCCCCTTGTCACTAGCCATGCTGGTGCTGTTGTCATTACAAATTTTTCGTAAACCTTGTATCTTGTATTTTCATCTATGACGAACAATGCTGAACTTTTGAGCAGTACTGAGGGGTTACCTATCTATGATCAGCTTTACACACAGTCTTTTGAATCTATGAGGAGAACTGAGGAAATTAAATAATACACACATTTCTCTTAAATTTCAGTGGTGACAAAAAAGTGTAAAACTTGACAGCTATGTGGATTTTTATATAAATTTTTTTATCAATCCTGAGTGTTTTCAGGGAAATGAATGCACTGTTCGATTATTTGAGTTCTGAATAAAAAGTGTTATTATTTTTATGCTTTACGAATGCATGTATTTATGAATGTGTTAGAAAATAGGTAATTTAGATTTTAAGAACAGCCGTATGACATCCCGGAGTTTATGTTTTTCTGTTTCTTTGTTTACACTTTGCAACATAGCTGGAAATTGTTTACTTATTGGGTTTGACTGACGTCTGTCAGTGCTGTAACTTTTGTAAGTATACTCGGATTGCCAAGAAAGTTTTGTATGTTGTTGATGTTTACTATAGAATATTCGATATAGAAAATTAAATGTCTAGCTTTTATACCTCATTTACAGGGCACACACAAAAAAATCCGTTAGATTTTTGTCTATGGAGAAAAGTCGTTTCCGATGCTTTCCAATGATGTTACAATAGTTAGGAGTATTCTTAGGAGTATGGAATAAAAAGCATTTATAGTTTGTTTACATGGACGCGCAAATGAATTCCATTAATATATAGGCGGTAGGCGAAACGACTAACTTTTGAAGGGTTATTTTTCTAGCACTAAAATTTTATAGATTGTGTCATTCATTAGCGGATTCAGCCAACTAAATAAGGCAAAACTTACTATTCAAGATCAGATGTAAGAAGATTGTACAAACGGTGGTAGTTAGTAGTACATATATAAAGGCTTGGGTGTACAATTCTACCACAATTTTAGGATACAATTTTTTGCTTTATTTAACCTCAGAAAAATGTTACAAATTTTGTGAATAATCACGTAAATTTTTTAACCTAAAAATATGTATTAGGAAAAGATTAATTATACGAAATGTTGATGTCATTCTCTTTGTAAATCCTAAGAAGTACACTCAGCTTGATAAAAAAGATACTCAACTAAACACTATAAACAAAAATACGTCCTCCGGCCTGTAGCAAGAGGAAAAATAGATTTCATATTCCTTGTTTTTAAAAATTCAACTTCTTTTAATAAAAGACAAGAAGCTAAAATGAATGGGACACGATTATATAAGATTCGATCTCAATTTTCACCAATATTGAATTTGAATGTTAATTTCGTTACATTAGTCAGCTATCCAAATTTGCTTCATTTAAAGCATTTTCAGTTTGATCGCCAAATTTGGCGATATATGAAATTTCAAGCCATTTTCAATCAGCATTGTGGTTTAAGCTAACCAATGACCTTGGTAAGTCTCGTACACATGCTGAGTCATATTTACAAACATTGGTTAATATCTACAATCGCTATGGCAGTAAAAAATCAAATTGTTTCAAAATTATTAGAAACTCTAGAATTTCAACCTGCTCTCTCAGACATTTATTAAGGTAAAAAGAAAAGAACAAATGCTCTGGAATCCTTATATCAAGGTTAAACACTCTAAACATAAATTTTATTCAATGTCTAACTTTTTATACCTCATTTTGAAATTTAAAATTAAAAAAAAAAATTAAATGATACCCATTCTGAGCTATTCGTTAGCTGGCTAATGAAATTTGTCGAGATATTGATATGTACTAGGCACATGCTTAGTCAAATCCAAATCGCTTAATAAATACCCGTACTATCACGTGACAAATATAAGATTCTTTCAGCCACCCAAGAAATTCAAACTGCTATATCTAAGATATTTTTAAAGGCAGAGACAAAACAAAAAATCCTTGTATTAAGGTCAAATAATAAAGAAAAAAAATTCAGTTTCTAAACTTTGTGTACCTTGATTTGAATTTTAATATTTTAAAAGAATTAATAGCTTCCATTTTGAAAAAGTTGGCTATTGAAGCTCGCTTACGAACTCCTTAAAGACCTTGGTATGTTCACTCACATCCAAATCGATTCTTAAATACGAGCGTTATAGCATGACAGAAATCTGATACATATATAATACAGGACGATTCAAAATGAATGGAACTAAAAGAAAACATACCTGTGACTGCTGTAATGGGTTATATTTTTTAAATACAAATTTAATGTAAAAATACTCCTATAACCATACAAGTTTCGAAAGATGTTCTATGTATGCCCTTCCCGGGACACAGAAATATCTATTTGGTAAATCAGTTCCTGCTATAATTTTGCTGGCATATCCGGTGTTTTCGCGTGAACACGTTACTTATCCGCTGCTTTAATTACTGTAAGATCTGGCGATGTAGAGGTACGAACAATTTACCTGCACATGTTCTAAAAGGAAAAAAAAACGCACGCCGTTAGATCAACGACAACCGATGAAATTTTTGGAATACTCTAGTGCCTGATCTTCAGAGGGATACATGTGGCATGTGCCCTAGGTCTACAGTGAGGTATCTAGAGGTGGCTCCAAAATGTATTTTGCCCATTTTGCTCAAAAGATACGAATTACAATTTATAGTTTATAGAAAAAAATATTTTTTCTAATTCATGTAAACTAAACTATCTCGATATTCTTCACTAATGATAATGAAATACTATATGAATTAAAAAATTCCAGAAGAATGGATATTATTTTAATTACGTTTAATTCAATACCTTACGTTTAGAATTCTCTCTACTATACACACTACTCTAAAGGGTCACTCTAAATGGCATATAATGCAAAAGGTTTACATTCTTATAATTTTTAATGCCCTTATACATGTGATGTCTATAATATATTCTGTTTTCATAAAAGTGTGGTTTACATTTTAAAGTGCACATAAAACTTTTTGTCCTGTTTAAAAGGCAATTTTTTTAGAAAGGGGGGTGGCTTAAATAATCTGTGTGCCCCGGATAGAGATCTGCACTGGACAAATTTTCATTCACGGCACTCGGGCTGGGGCGGGCCATACTTTTTTATGAAGGTTCGGGGCGGGCCGGGCCTAACTTATTTTTTCTGTGCAGATCCGGGACTGATTTCATTCCTAGTCTTCACGGCCTAAAATTTTGAATCCTAGTCTTGATCCAGACCGTATGAAAATCATTGTCTCCGCGTGTCCTGGTGCATTCAAAGGTCAGTAAAATAAGACCTGGGTCAAAAATTTTTACAAAAAATGCATACATTTTTAAATCGCCATTATTCTACACTTAAACATTAAAATTCATTCTTTTTAAAGAAAAGTAGATTTCTACACTTGTTTAAATATAGCTAAATTAAAATATAGTAAAACGTGGAAAAAACCTGCCTATGACGGAACTGTGTTTTAAATTGAAAAACGTTTTGATCCATGCAAAATTAATATACTAATACGTAGAAAAAGAATATATATTACATTTACATTTTCTAAGAAGGGAACTTGTCTATAACGCATCTTTTTTTTTTTTCCTTCAATTCCATCTTAGAAGATTTTACTGTATAGCATTTTTCTGATTTTTAACATTTCAATATATGGAATATGGATTAACAATATTAAGGATAACAAAAACATTTACATACAAGAAATAACAATACATTTAAAAAAATAAATATTGCAGACTGCGGCACTTCTATAAAAATGAAGATCGTAAACATGAAAAAACAAGTAAGAAAAATCATGCGTACAGCATAGATTATTAAACACTTTACAACACTCCCTGAAAGTTTTAATGAAACTTCGTTACTTAGGGAAATAAGGTAAATAAGATAACTAAGTAAACATTTAAAAATCTGATTTCAGTAGTTACCGCCCATAGCAAAATATGTATTCCAATTCTTTTGAACAGCCCTGTATTCGATCTGAATGTTGATATATATACTATATAATGGGAAAATTTATTTTAGCAAGAAAATGCATAACAGGTCAAAATTAATCATTAAGCAATTTATACTAATAGATGGAAACATACTTTAATACATTTTTAAAGCCCTGTAAGTGTTTGGGGCGTAATATTCCGTTCACTAAGCTCCAGGCTTCACAGCAATACAAGCAATATTTAAGATGATATAATTCTATAGATTTAATGAATTTTAAATACATTGAAGAATGATTAATACTCTCAAGGATTACATTCATATTTGTAATTGAGTTTTTTTTTTTTTTTTTTTTTTTTTTTTTTTATAATGTTGAAAGAATCATATTTTCTTAGCATTTAAAACAAAATGCAAAGAAAACGACATTACAATTTTACCCTTTTGCAAGACGCTCGGAGGGTGAGTATATTCTGTATTTCTTTTAATGACATATTTTTCTTGAGATTTCTCAATAATATTGCTGATTTGGATGCAGCTCGAAAATGATATTTCCCCAATGCTTCTGTTTCCTTTTTTGCACCTGATATGTCTATATTCCGTTTCAAAGTTGTTAATAGTTCTTGAACTAGTTGTATCTGTCCATTTAACTGCTATATGTGTTTAATTATTTCACTTTGGAAGATTTTACTGATATCTTCGATTTTGTCTGTTTATGTTGCAGTTGCCTTCTGTTGAATCTTTTTACTATTTTCTATACTCACTTGTGTGGCAATGTTGATTTGTTTTTGTTCAGATTTATCATTTGTCTTCATTTTTGTTTGATGATTATTTATTTCCGTTTGTAAATTTTCTATTTTTATTGGCTTGTTTGTTATTTCTTTAGTCTTAGTTTCTACTAAATCTTTTGATTTTTTGAGATTTTCTATTAATTTTATATACGCTTTTTTTTCGCTTTCTAGAAGCTGTTTTTTTTATGTTGTTCTTGTTATTGTTTTAATTTTCCAAGTTCATTTTTTAGATATTTAGCTTCAATTTCTTTTTTTTTTTTTTTTTAGTTTTATTTCCTTTTGCATATTCTTTACTTTAGCTCTCTCAAATTCTAATTCACTTTCTTACACTTCTATTCTATCATCCTTCTCTTTCAACTCTGTCTCAGCTTTTCTGAGTTTTCCCTTTAAATCCTTAATTTCTTGTTTCAATTCTTTTTTATTTTCTGTGTTTTGTTGATTAAAGTCATTATTTTGTTTTTCCAGTTTTTTCTATCTGTTTATCTTTTTCTAGCAGTGATTTCATCTTATCATCCTTTATCTGTCTCTCAACCTCTAATTCTTTTCCAAGATGCTTAATTTGTTTTCTCTTTCTTCAAATATTTTTACTAGCTACTGAATTTCTTCATTGTCGTTTTTGCAGGTTTTTCTTTTTTTCTTATATCTTTTTCTCAAAGTCTGTCTTTCATTCTCCAAAACGTTCTGTTTTTCTTCATATTCCTCTGTTATTTTATCTCGTTCGGCTATTTGTTCTGACTGTTTGTGTACTTTCGTCTCTAATTCCTCCAATTTTTATTGGCATATTAATTTCTTCATTGTACGCCTCTGTATTTCTATTTTCTACCATCTATTTGGAATGTTCATATTCACTTCGTCTTGTTCTTTCTACTATGTAGTGAAGGTAACTTGTGACTTCTCTGGCGCTTCACCTTCTTTTTTGCTAGTCTTTCATGTATCAATATTATATGATACAAAGTTAATTCCTCTGTTTTCTCATATGCAAATTTTGGAATTTGCCAGATCTGGTGTTGAAGCGCTCTTTGCCCCTTTTCTAGTCAAATATTGCTTGGTTTTGTTGATTGGTCTATTCAACTGGTGTTCTTCCTCACCTTCTTCATCCGCCTCTGAGTCACCTATTTCCCCTCTTCGTTCCTCATCATATTTCTCTGCTTCTTTTTCTGTTCCATCATTTTCTTCTTTTCCTTCTTCCTCTTCAATTTCTTCATCTTCATCTTCTTCTTCTTCTTCTGGGTCTTCTTCTTTTCTGCATTATTTGACAATGTGTAAAGGAGTCATTGGCTAAGGTGAGTACTTTCATGCTGCTTCTTTTGAGAGCTGATGTTTCTGGTTTTGTTAATGAATGATATTTAAATGTTGGCTTTTCGGGAGCCATCTTGAGTTAAGATTTTCTTGATATAATTTGATATAACTTTTTATGGCGATTTCGCCTACAGCTTTCTATATTTTGTAGTCATCTTTACTTAGTCTACTTTAGTCAGCGTTTGTTCAGTAAATGTCAAAGAATTTTCTGCAACAATTGCTCTTTGGACTTTATTTCAATATTTATGACTTATGGTCTAATGTTTTTATAGCCCTAACCTTTTAAGTTAATAATATTTATTCAAAAGATTAAAAATATATCGGACAAAATAATATAAGCATCACTAGAAGTCTTTTTCCAGTAACTTTAAAGGAAGGGATATTAGAATAGTTTAAAGCAAAAACCAGTGACCTAGATCACTGAAAATAACTAAGTTAAAAACTATCTAGCAAAAGAAGGGGAATTTTGATAAATAAAAATAAATAAATAAAATTAATGATAGATAAGAGTCAACCAATTATAATTAACAGAGAGAATTTAAAAAGAATTAAAATTTTGAAATTGGAGAAGAATAAATTTTCAAATTGAAATTTATATAACTTTAGAAAAGTCAGGTGTCATATTGGATGAATAACAACTTCTTGAGCTCCGAAAAAATCGATGCTGTCATGCATTAAGATTTTTAGAATAAATTGAATTAGGTTAAATTTTTTAAATGATTTACAGAATAATAAATTTATACACAATTGCAAGGTTTAATAAGAGTATTATAATTGAATATATATGTACACAGTGCCAATAATATTAAAGGTATAAGTTTTGTACTTGATGAAACATTTTTTATCTTACAACTTATTATGTTTATGTTACAACTTATTGTTTGAAATATTAAAATTTTAGGTATTTATAATGATGTCCACATATGTACCGTTAAATGAGGCATGGACCGCCAGAAAATCCACCGTCATTGTTCTTCGAACTCGTGTAAAGAATCTTATGTTCGAACGAATCATAAACTGTAACGTAAAGCCCCTCTACTAAACACAATAAGTGAATTAAAGCTGTTAGGTAATTAATTGTCAGAGCCCAAAATAAACTGAAGAAAATAGTAAAATGAGGTATTTACAATTTGAAGACTATGTTCCTTGCTGCACTTGAATGTCTTGAGGAAGGGAGGGGAAGAAAAGGGGGAAGACCACAAACAATTCGAGTTACGTAAAATAAATTTAAAAGAAGAGAACTACTGGTCAAGACCTTTAAATAGACACATTTCATAATAAAACTGAAATTTTTTTGTGAAATTAAGTTTTGAATAATAAAAGTGCCCTCTGTTGGCAGTGAAGTGAAGTAAAGATAACGTGATGAAAATATGAGGGATGGAGAGTGCAGGTCCTGACCTTTCATTTGGTACCTCACTTGAAGGTGAAAGGGCTAAAGCTAAAAAATACTTAAAACGGCCCCTGCTGGCTAAAAAATGAACTATAAAATTAAATGCTGAAAGGCATGGAGAAGCCTTGGTCAGTACCTAGACAACGATATATCACATGACCCACCTGTACCTAAATTTAATCCCCTCCCCTAAGTAATGCTTGGGGGAAATGGACCACACCATTCGATAGCCCATTCCCGAAAACATTAAACTAACTGTGATTGACACCCTCAGACCATTATTTTGTCTAAAAAAAGCATAATTTAGGCCGCACTAAAATAACCAAATACTACCATTTACTAATACTTTATCTGAATCTGATACGTCAATCTTTTCAGTATAAAAGTACGCCAAACAATGATTTGAATAAATGTCCTCTCATGGCGTAGCTCACGGAAACACGTGAGAACTTTTCAGCGGCTTTACGAATTCTATGGAAAGTAAATTTCTTTCACTCACGAATTATGAAAAAAGGAAATAAAACTATAACTATGCGTATTTTTGCATTTAAAATAGTGTTCTACATTGTTTCGAAAATAATTATTTGTTTGCACAAAATGCAGTTTTTTCGATAGCGTGAAAAGATGTCCAGGTCTGTAGTCTAACTCAGTACCTCATTTGGAATAAAGTCCTCATACTCTACCACTGTATGTACCTGCACTACAGCGATGCCGGACAAACTGCATGCAGATAAACTTTAGGTTTGTCATCTGGTCTGTCATTTCGGAAATTATCGAAATAAACAAAACCTTTTTTTTTTCAATGCATTCACTCCTTCAACCAATCCGCAGATCACTAAATTTTCGTTCTATTGCTGTTATTTGCTTAAATAATTAATAGATAGGGAGCCGGCCGCACAGACAATCACCTCATCAAAGTCACGGCTGAAATTCCAGAATAAGTTAAAACTAGATACGCATATTAAAACGCAATCGGTCTGCCAAGTCATATCATTTTGGAAAACACATGAAAACCCGATTTTAGTTGTCGACTCGTACGTTTACTATTGCGTTTTCATGATTCCGGAATTTCAGCCATGAACTCGATGAGGTGATTGTCTGGCTCCCGGTCTATAATAAAAGTTTGAAACCACACGTGAAATCTGAAATCATAAGATATCTCACTAAAGGTAAAGGTTATTCAGAAGAAACTTTCAAAAACTGTGTTTAAGACTTAAATTACAAACTTCATATTAGGTGTAGGTGAAGTACAGGGATATTCAGGTGCTGAGGATTATCCAAGATATTCTTCTTTAAGGAAAAGTGGATGGAGCAGCAAATTCGATGTAAAACTCTTAAAACTTTCTTATGTATTTTAGTTCATATGAATTCATGTTTATTTTCGTTTAAAACAGAACTTTTGCCAGAACTCGAATCAAAAAAAAAAAAAAAATGTGCCTCTTTAGAATGTTTTTGAGTTTGTTGCCGAAGACACAATATTTTTTAACCAAAAAGTTAGAATGGACTTTCTCCGAAATGTTTTTACTTAACAGGTGGAGATGGTGGAAATTTTAAATATATGTTATTGACTCCATATATTGAGTGAAGACATATAAAACGTGTAATTATTATCTATAGAATTATTACATTTTTCATTATTATTCCTGTTTTGTATAAAAAGTTAGTTTCTAAGAAAGTCTTTTGCTTTTTAAAAAATTCAATTTAAAAAAAAATCCTGAACCAATAACATATCTATTTTTTGCAAAACCAGTGCTTTGCTACTTGTTAAATTTTAAGAAAACTATTCTACTTCGTAAATAAATAACACGAGTTTTAATTGTCCAACTGGGTGAAAAAGTGGCCAGACCAGGATTCGAAGTAGAGACCTGTTGGTTGAAGCTAATAATTAGCTACCAGCTGTAATACCTCGGGAATAGCGAGGACGCAATTTGCCCAGACACCTTATTGATTAATCAAGTCTGATTACGTATGCAATGTATCTTGGTGCTGCATTACCTTCAATTTATTCCGTTGAATTTATTCAAATATCTGATCTGTCAAAATTATTCTACTTGGCAAATAAATAACACGATTTTTAATTGTCCAACTGGGTGAAAAAGTGGCCAGGCCCGAATTCGAAGCAGGAATCCTCCTGATTGAAGCTGACAATTCGCAGTCAACTGTCATACCCCGGGCATCTAGCGGGGACACAATTCGCCCAGGTACCTTATTGATTAATCGAGTATAATTACGTACCCAGTGTCACTTGGCGTTGCATTACCTTCAATTTATTCTGTTGAATTTATTCAAATGTCTGACCACATATCGTAATCAATAAAGTTTACTGGTGAATTGTGTGTGCGTCAAATTTGTCCAAGATAGCTCAGTGTTGGCAGATCATTCAGCCAAACGGTCCCTGGCTCGCATCCTGGCCTAGAATTATTTTCAATCATTTGGAAAATTACAACTCGGCTGCTCAAAATATCCCTCATTCAAGGCTGAGCCTGGACAAATTTGCACCCATTTGAAAAATTACAACTCGTATGATTTATTTACATATTAGAATAACTGTGTTAAAATTAATCAAGTGTAATTATGTTTCCAGTTTTTGGGGGAATTCCATTATCTGTGATTTATTCTATAGAAATGATTCAAATATCTGACTACATATCATAACAATAAAATTTCCTGGTGAATTTTGTGTCCTTGACATTTGTCCAATATAGCTCAGTTGGTAGATCATTGAGTGCTTTATCCAAAAGGTACCTGGTTCAAATGCTGGCCTGGAATTATTTTCATTCATATGGAAAATTACGACAAGGTTGCTCAAAAAATCCCTGGTTCAAGTCTGAGCCTAGACATTTCTTTACCCAATTGGAAAATTATAACTCGTATGATATATTTACAAATTAGAATAACTGTGTTAAAATTAATGAAATGTAATTGCGTTTCCAGTTTTTGAGGGAATTCCATAACTGTGATTTATTCTATTGAACTGATTCAAATATCAGACTAGATGTTATAAACAATAAGGTTTTTAGGTGAATTACGTGTCCGATAGATTTGTCCCAGTTAGTTCGGTTGGCAAAACATTGGCAGCTTCAGTCAAATGTTCCATGGTTCGAATCCTGACCTTGATTTTGTTTCCTCCAATTGGAAATGTACGACTTACTGCTTTGCTATGTTTTTATATTCTGTTTTTAAAAAATGTAAACCATTGTTTGTTTAGTTCAGATTCTCAAATACTAAGCAACAGAGGCTACATCTCAAAAGTGGAAGCATGATTGCATTACTTATTCTGAGCTGCCTGATCTCTAGGTGAGTTTTATTTCTGAAAACTTTTGTTGATTAAAGTTTGCCTAATCTTTTGACGTTATCACTTGAAAATATGTTTTTAAAACAATGCAAAAATATCTAATATTAATGGATTTTATACAGGAATCACCTTCACATTGAAATATTTTATTGGTTTGTCTGCATATGCTAAGATAAAGCCTGCCATGCATTTTTAATGCCCTTTAAGATGTCTTAAATAATACAGGTAATCCAACACCTCGAAACTCTATATGTAACAGACAACCGCTATTCAAATAGCTGTGAAAAAAATATGTATATTTATGGTTTTGTAGAAATAAATCGTTTTCTTTAACACGACCTCTTATTCTGCTTTTAGGTAGCTTTCATTACAAAAAGCTGCCTACTACAGCCGTTTGGAGAAACGCGATTCCGAAAAAATTTCGTATATTTTCACCGATCATTACCTCCAGACCCCGAATTCCCCCCTCCAAATGTTGATATATATATATATATATATATATAGGTATATGTGTATTCATATATGTAGAATTTCGTTTAACATCGTTATATGAACTTGTAAGATAAATTTTGATTCAAAGATATATATATATATATATATATATATGTATGTATCTGATCTTTGTCATGCTGTGACTCTCGTATTTATGAACCAATTTTGATGTAACTCGGTGTGTACATAGTACATACCAGTGTCCCGACAGAGTTTGTCAGCCAGTTTCATCGGCTATCACGTTTCAAAAGGCCGGCTATTTAAAATTTTAAAAAGATTAAAATAAGGTACAAAGAAATTAGAAATTGAAAAGTTTTTTTCGTATGTGTTTGACCATGATTCAAAGATTTTGGAGCATTTTTTGTTTCGTCTGTATCTAAAAAAATGGCTGAGTTCACTTTGAATTTTTAGTTTGGCTGACAATTTGATACTATCTGATATTTATCACGCGATAACATGCGTATTTATTAACCGATTTGGATATGACTAGGCATGTGCATAATAAATAAAAATGTCTCGACCAAGTTCGATAGCCAGCTTCACTAGCCATATTGATTCAAAATGGCGGCAATTATAAAAAAATCTTAATTTTTTAAAATTTAAAATTGGGTACAAAAAATTTAAAAATTGAAAATGTTTTATTTCTTATTTGACATTAATACAAGAATCCCGGAGAATTTTTTGTTTTGTCTTTATCTTAAAAAATGGCTGAGATAGGGAAGTTTAAATTTCTATGGTTGGTGACATTTTGAAAAATCTGATATTTTGCCTGCGAAAGCACTCGTATATATCAATCAATTTCGATGTGAGTGAGCATGCGAATATTAATTACTAAGGTTTCGACCAAGTTCTTTGTTTACCTTCACCCATCATAGCGTTTTAAGATGGCGGTTACTCTAAAATATTGCCGAATTTGGGGACCAAATATAAATCTTTTTTAATAACACCTTATTGGATAAACCTGACTAATTTCGTAAAATTATCATTCATATTCATAATTAACAAAAACCATTATTGAATTTCTATAATCGGAATCCACCAATTTGAGCTTTGTGTATTTGAATAATATAAGCGGGCTTTTTAAAAATCAAGAATATAAAAGCTACCTCTTCCTGCCGGCACAGCCCCGAAGGACATTTTGACTTTATAATGAGCAGAATATGTTTCAAAGCAGCTTTCATGCTAAAGTTTTAACATGAAAAAGAACACGTTCCTTTTTTAGTAGTAAAAATGAACTAACATTTCTAGATATCAAAAGTAGAAAGCAAAAAGGATTTTGGTAAAAAGAAAGGGATTTGAACAATTTGTGAACTTTGAAGGATTAAAAGCAATTAGAACTATAACAGAAAGGTTTAGAAACTACACAGTAGAAGGATATTAAATATAATTAAGTTTAACTCTAAAACCATTTGCTTCTTTATCAAATAAAAAATATATATATACTTCTATTACTTCCCAAGTACATTATTTGTTTAAGTCTTTTGTACTAAATGTGCACTAACTGTAGGACCTATGACATAAAGTAAAAGATAGTTTCTTACCATTTAACACATCATTATTTTGAAGTGTTTCTTTTGAACTGCTTTTTAACAAAAGAATATAAGAAAGTATAAATGGACTTTTTTGTTTCCTTTTATTTAAGTATTAGTAAACTTTTTCTAAGGTGAAGGGATATATACTAAAGTTTAAAAGTTAATAACTGTTTTATATGTTATACATTAATTAAATTATTGATAAAAAACTAATGAAGTAAAATTAAAAGAAAGAATTTTTGTTGTTGTTTACAAAATAAACAGAAAGAGAAATTGTTATGCTTAGAATTTATTTTATTCAAACAAAAATAACAACTATATAAACACTAATGATAGAAATTTTATATATACAGTGAAAATCGAGTAAGTTTAAAAGGAACAAACAACATGTCTTCACACACGGGCAATCATTATACCTGATTGTACATTAATAATTGAGCTTAACAATAATTTTCTATTCGTTTAAATATGAAAGATTCTTGATTAATTCTATTGGGAGAAATAAGCAAGTAGTACAACGCGTTGATTTTTTATTATTATTATTTAGTCTATTCAAAAAACAACTCAAATTATAACAATAATACATAATAATAATAATAATAACTTATACAATTTGCTGGGCAGCACGACTGCTCTGGACTATTTAATATCACTATGAGTATTGTTAAACCGAATATGGCTTTCAACTTTGTATATAATATCTGTTTATACGGATTGTAATTTTCACAACTGAGAGAAAAACTACACACGGCTGGAGTTTAACCAAGGACATCTTTTGACATAAATTACTAATACACTACCACAAGAGCTTCCTGGACTACACAATGACCAACATACTGCACTCAGATAACATTTTGGTTATGACATCTGGTCTGCAATATCAGATATTATCGAAAGAAACGAAAGATTTTTTTCTGTATTCACTTGATCAATTCTCTCCATACCAACCACTCTAAATAAAATTTTAAAATAGAACACTTAAATTAGGAACTTAATCAAAGGTGTAAGTGAGGGAGAGGGGTAGTTCAATGCTGATGGTCTACCGGGATATTTTTCATTAACGAGGTAAAGGAGGGGGGAGCAGTTAGACTTTCAATATGCCATTTTTTAGCTTACATAATTCCGTGTTTGTCTTGCATTAAAACACCGAACGATCAATAAGCGACCAAAAAGCGACTTCTTCAAAAACAAAGAAAGCAAAAGCTCGTTTTTACGGAATGTATTTAACTCGGTTGCGAAAAACGGATAAGCATTCTATTATTATTTATTATTATTTTTTTTTACTGTGCTTTTTGAACATTGTGAGAAAGTTAGCATTTATTCTTGCCGCTTGAAATACAAAATGTAGATACATGAAACGTGCACTTTGTTAAATCCTTAAATGAGTCATTATTATTCATCTTTTAATTGATATTTTAAATCATCGTGGCATCCAATGATGTAGTGGATGGTATATGGTAGTAGACGCTGTATTTCTTTCCCCTTCTGGATTTTTTTAAGGAACACCGTATAACCTCTGTTAAACCCTCTGCATAGATGATATACCCTCTTTTATTTTGTTGTTTTTTGTTTTATTTTAGTTGTTTGTTTGTTTGTTTTACGACTACACCACTAGTGTCATCATCATCATCATCCTGTCATTCATCTTTTAAAGAAACGTGTTTTCTGATAAAAAGTTTTGCTCTTCTTTAAATTTCTCTTTAAAATTTTAAACTGAATCATAACATACTATATTTGTAAAAAATAATTACTTTGACAGATTCTTATAGCTAAAAAAAATAAAATATTTGTTTGTTTCATAGTCACCATTTACTAGGCACCAGAAGTTATATGCGAAAATATAAATTCTTCTTGTTTTCTGCGCTTTCTGGTGACCAGTTTAATTTTAATTTTTATAATCTATGTTGATTAATGTTTCTGTAATGTATTTATAATAACATTTATAAAAAATTGTTATTTTAATTTCCGGACATCTGCCTCCTTAAACATTCTATTGGTTTACCTAAATTTGTTAACACTAAATATAGTATCAACAATTCGGACATGGAAACGGTATCAAACAAATATATTTTGAATTGAGCCTGAAGTTTCTTCACAAAAATCATTTACCTGATGTCGCATAAAAATAACTTAAAGTGTTTTAAATAATATTTCTGGTGATAAATGTTTTATAAAACCCAAGTAATATTGGTGCTAACTGCCTTTTTCCATGCCTTCGATAGTAGTAGAAATAGCGCATTACCCCAGATTTTCTTTTTTTTTTTTTTTTTTTTTTTTTTTTTTTTTTTTTTTACAGATAGCATTTCTTCAGACAGCTGTGAAAGAAAAAATACATTATTGGTTGGTGAAAATAAATTGTTTATTTTGGGACTCCCTATTATTCTACTTTTTGTCAGTATTAGAGCAGAATATGTTAAAAAATGCTTTTTTGCGACATTTATGAAAAAAAGAAATACGCATATTTTTATTAGTAATAGAAATGAACTAACTATTATGGATGACAAAAGTAAGAAAAAATGTTTTTGACGAAAACAAAATATTTTTATATACCTTAAATTCCGAAATATTATGCGCAATTCAGAAACAAGAAAAGCCCTCAAATTTTCCAGATACACGTATAGGCTTGGCATAAAAATGGAAGCTTAAAATTAATTTAAACGCATTAGACAGATGTTAAGAAATAGTCAAAGTTTGTTCTTAAGTAATTATTAATGTAACTCCATTTTTTGAGATTTTAATGCTAATAAACAGGAGAAGCACAGATGATCATTTGAATGAACAAAAGTACCAGTCTAAAACATTTTATGAATCCCTATAACGATTTAAGTAGATATGTTTTCCAGTAGCCCATATACTCATTTTGCATGTTCTTATTTTTGTCGTATCTTTTCTTATTTTTTTCTTCTAGTTATTATTGCTCTTTATCGTATTATGGAGCTAGAGGAAGTTCGGGTATTATGTAATTATCGGACAATATGGAATAATTCAATATACAGGGTGTCCACGTATAACCTGACCGACCTTTATTTTTGCAATCATTGGTCCTAGATGCATTCTTCCAATTACAAAAAAAAAAAAGGTTTAAATAAGGTAAGGATTTATTTTTAAAGCGATTTGGGTCAAGAAAATCATTTATTAAAAAATTACGAAATTTAAATTTTTATACCGTCTCCCGGTACTAGAAGTGATATTTAGTAAACAATTACTGTGACACTAACAAGTAAGACAAAAAAAAATACATTCCTCTAACATTAAAATTTACCGAGTTATGAAACTTTGAAATGCATGACTTATACCATTTTTTTGTGGCATCTCAAAACAGATCATTTCGGCCATGCTTTCAGGGGTCATATATAAAGTATTTAAGCTTTGTTCAAGGTATTTGCGCTTTGAAAGAGCGTACAACTATTAAGATTGTTATTAGTTAAGATTCAGATTAGTTAAAATAATTGTATTTTAACATATATTTTATTTTGCAAGGATTTGAGGCTATGATTTCTTTTAATAAAAATTATATTATTTTCATAAGGTTTTATTTAACTTGCAACGATCGTCTTTCCAGTTTAAAATTTGTACTCGAACTTTAACTCACTTTCAAATGTCCGATCGAAGTTAAATTTTACATACTGATTTAAATCCGATGAGAATGTAATATTATTATGACTTTCGACGGTTAACATCTTATACATACTTATATTAGAGGATAACACAGAAAATTCGGATAGATCACCGTCAACAAGTTTAAGAAAGAGTTTTAGATTAGATGATATAAACCTGAGATGGTTGTGTTTTTTAACTTTTATAATTACGTTTTATGTATTTTCTAATGCTGAATTAAAAAACTACCGTTACTTTTATCCATCATATCAGGTTTTTTTCGCAAATCGTAAATTTCAAGGTTAAAAAGTAGCGAAAAATCTGATACTATAAAATAGGCACAACCCAAAATTTGAAAGATAGTGTAATCTAACAGCATTTTAAAATATGTATCATTTTGTAAAGAATTGAGGCTGTTGTTTTTTATCCTTTTATTTAACAAAAATTCTGTTATTTTTATCCTCTTATATGTTCAGTACAAATTGTAAACTTTGCAGAATTATCTCAGAATGATTAAAGATTTCAAATTTATATTGCAATGCTAATTTTACTCTCAACCATTTCTTAAATATATCTGACGGAATTATGTTTCTACTAAATTTGTGAATGACCCCCAATTTGAACAAGAAATCTGCTCTAACTTTAAACAGCTATTACTTGGTCAATTTTAATCGTTGAATATCGGGAAATTTTTTTTTTACTTAATTGTCAGTGTAACAGGAAAATTTTTCCATGTATAACTTATAGGACCGGGGACTGTATAAAAATTTAGATTCTGTAATTTTTCACTAAATTGTTTTTTCGCTTCAAACTTTTTTTATCTTAACTCTGCACCTAATTTTGACCAATTTCGTAACTGGAAGTATGCATCTAGGAACAACGGCTGTGAAAATAAAGGTTGGTCAGGTTATACGTGGACACACTGTATAGCACATGCGGTGTTCCAGCCTATCAAAATCTGCCATACGACTTCTTATTATCTCATGAGGCACCGTGCCCATTCCTGTTTATATACCTGTTGTTGGAGCGACGCGTTGAAATGAAATCTTATTCTTATTTTTGCATTTTTTACAGGTAAAATTTATAAAATTCTTATTAATTATAAAATTTCATTGTCAGTGATGTTAACGAAGTTCAGTATAAAGTTCAAAGCTATAGTTATTGCTCTGTTAATAAGATTTCCTGTATACTAACATGTTGACAAATGAAGAGGTTATGTTTTTAAAGATGGTGTGTCGGGTTAACAACCGTTTCAAGACGAATCTAAAAATTAAAACAGTTTTTCAAAGAATCTGATGATGTATAGATGGCGCACTAAGGATTACTGATTAAATAATTTTGGTTATTCTGTTATATCGTTACTTTTCATGCAGTTTTAATATTCCTTATAACCCTATTACATATTATTCGGGTGGTTGCAAATGTCCTAAAGGTGTAACTTTTTATAAAAAGCTAAATATTGATATGTATTTTTTGTCTTTCACTTTCAAAGAATTAGAAATCTGTTAAGAAATAGACCAAGTTTTAAACCGGGAGACGGCAGCACCGACAATCACCTCATCGAGTTCACTGCTGAAATTCCAGAATTGGTCAAAAATCGATTCGCATATTAAAACTCAATCAACCACGTCATATCTTGGTGGAAAACATCTGAAAACCCGATTTTAGCCTTCGACTTGTAGGTTTACCGTTGTGTTTTCATGTACCCAGTCTTCCATATGTTGAGATACCTTTGGGCGCAGGAAAACACAACGGTAAACCTACGAGTTAACCGCTAAAATCGGGTTTTCAGGTGTGTTCCACCAATATATGACTTAGCAGCAGACCAATTGAGATTTAATATGCAAATCGAATTTTAACTGATTCTGGAATTTCAACCGTGAACTCTATGAGGTGATTGTCTGTGTTGCAGCCTCCCTGTCTATTTCTTCTTAACTAACTATTAATGTAACTCAATTTCTTTATGTTGACTTACAAATACAAATGTAAATGGTATTCGATAATACCCGAACTTCTTCTATACAACCTGATGCAGTTTTGTTTTATTATTATTTATTATTTTTTTAAGAGGTGCGCGTAATATGGCAAATATTCTTGAAAATGGAAAACTAGAAACCAGGAATTCTGCTTTTTCAGAATACAGTGTCGCCCTCCAATGACAAAAAAAAAATATATGTATATAAATATACATTAGAATCCCGATTTTCCGAATTTATACTTTTAGAATGGATCCTTTTCTTCTGATGGACTGATGGCTTCCATTATTATGAAACAGTCATTATAAATGAAGTGTTAGGTGAAGATGAAAGAGCAGTCGTAAAAAGTTAGAACTCTGATTTTCTGGTCAGAATCAGAAAAAAAATGGCCATAATTATTTTTCTGCTTTTTCATCTTCACCTAACACTTCATTTATAATGACTGTTTCATAATAATGGAAGCCATCAGTCCATTAGAAGAAAATAACTCGGTGAAAGCGGAAACTCCGATAATCCGGACTCTACTGTAGTTCAGTTTTAAGACTTATAACACGCGAATTTATTTTACATAAAGTGACGTCATCCACATCCGCTGAAGAATTCATCATTTACAATCCAGTCTTAAACAACATCTAGAGAAAAGTAAGCATATGACGTCACTATCGCACAATAATACACAAACCCAACAAAAGCGATATCGTCATTTAAGAAAGTCGAAAAAAAAATCGGCTATCTGAAGATTCACAGGCCTTCATTTGTTTGTATTATTAATATAGATATTTAAAATTAAATTTAGTTTCTAATAGCTCCATGTTTTATCAGATTTCCTTCAGTCATATTTTTTTTCAAAATAGCACGTATTTAAATTATTTTTTTTTCTAGTTTTTACGGGAAAATGGCAACAAAAAGATATAATTGCTATTTTTCTTTCACTTTTTACAAAAATGGAGTACTTCCATTGCCCATATTAAGAAAATGGCTCCAAATAGTACAAAAAAATTAATATCTCAAAAATAAATGGAGATTCAGTTTTCAAACAAATTCCATTAAAAAATACATTTCACCCCAATACGACAGTATAAAAATTGAAAATGTGCGATGCTTAGAAGTTTCAAAAAATTGCTATAGAGTATTTAATCGTACTGCTTTTTTTTACGACTGGCTTCTGTAAGGTAACGTTATTTTTTGGAGACACGACACAAAATAAGCTGTGAGAAAGAAATAGCATACCGTACCGGGGGCTAATAAAAAATTATCCTAAAATCGTAGGTGTTCGTTATGTGCTGGTGAGCGTTGTACACCAAAATATACGGTACCTTTTCTCATTGCTGTAATAATAAAAAAAAAAAAAAACTTCTGGGTAGTTAAAATAATTAAAAATATAACAGAAATATTTTGAAACTGCAAAGTAAAAGGGAATTAAATATAATCTAACATAACTTTATGTTTTCTACATTTTCATATTATAAAATAATATACAATTCTATAACTTTCTTTTTGACGTCTTTTGTACTAAATGTACACCGAAGTAAAAATCGTCATAACATGCAGTAGAGTTTTTTCTCATTTAATACGTCATTATTTTGTGTCCTGTTATTAGAACTGCTTTTTAACAACAGCAAAAATAAATAAATAAATACATATATTAGAATAATATAAGAGAGTATAAATGAGTTATTTAATTTTTTATAATGTAAATTCATAATCCTTTAATGTAAATTAAAAAATAATTTTTGTATACGATGCATTATTTAGATTATTGTTTAAAATATATGATAAAATTTTACGTGAATTTTAATGACATTATTTAGTTTAATAGTTAAAAATATAAATAAATATTAATCCTGCCATAAAAATAAAAGAAAGTTTCTTGTTTTATATTAAAAAAAATGCACTAGAAATTCTTATGCTTCGAATTTATTCCATTCAAGTAACAGCCACAATTATAGCGATGCTAATAAGATTAATTTTGCATATTTAATGGAAATCACTAATAAAAGAAATTGTCAGAGACACAAAAAAATATACACAGACTAAATGGTTGAGCAATTTAGCTTTAAAAAAAAAGTCCATTACTAGAATTAAAGAAAATACTTCCTTAATTTTATTCATAGGATTAAGAAATAATTCAAAATGAATTTCAGAAGTTATACCATTCAAACAACAACAGTAACTGGAACAACACTAAAAATCATAATTTTGCATATGCAGTGGAAACGGCTTATAACAAAAGAGTCAGAGCGGAAAAAGAAAAAATCGTTATAAACGGATTTGTAATTGCATACTATTTATTCAGCTTAATAAAAAATATTTTTTAATTCAATTAAACAAAATTGTTGCTAAATTATAATAACGGAAATAAGAAAAAGTACAAATTGTTCTTTCAAAATTTTTCTGTTCAAACAACATTAGCAACTACAGCACTAATAGTAGAACAACAGTAATAATGATAGTAGTACTGATTTAAAAATTAGCATATAAAAATTAAATTATTTAGAAATTAAATAAGAACGATTTTAATAAATCATTTATTAATTTTTAATAATTCTTTCATGTACTTCCATTCGGAATTATTTTATTTATTTAATATTTCTTATTCATTATTTTAAACCAGTAGCTTTTCTATTGCGTATTGTTGTGTATGCTTACAATAAAAGTTGCATACAATAAGGCCGGTAATCATAAGCAAAATACGAAGCATATTAACAAACTGGATATCTACTTTTTGATTCTTGTGACTCTGGGTCTTTATTTTACTTTTTTAATTTAGTACATGCAAATCTTAAAACTGGGATATAAAACCATTAAAAAAATATATCTAAGACATAATGCGTTACGTCGAGATATCGTAGTGAAAATCGAACTGTTATAACTCTTATTGTGGAATTTATATAGCACCATTCAATTTTATGTTCCTTTTTATAGCCTGATCTAGTGAATATACTGATTGTTACACGTTTTTCATTTAACTGGACAAAATATCGAAAGACGATCGCGTTTGAAAAGGAAGAAAAGCGGTGTTATTAGATTTGGTTCTAAAAAACTAACTTTATGAAGTTCATTTTTTTTTTCAGTGAGCTGTGGAATTGTATTAAAGAAACTTTTTTCTTAAATCTTTTTTAAGCATTTAAGGCAAAAACAAATACTGAATTAAAATGTTTTTTAAAGTTTGTTTAAAAGGTTAAATGTATCGAAATAAATGGTCGATTTACACTGTTAACATCTGGCCACAAAAACAAACTACGAAGCATTTTACCAAATTGAATGACTTCTTTTATGTTCTTGTTGCTTCATTCTTGGATTTGATGAAGAACAGACATCTTAAGATCTAAGTTTATTAATAACATAAGTAAATTAGAAATAGCATATCAGCTGAGCTAAAATCGCCGCAATCATTGTGATTACAAGAGAACGTCCTTCCAGGACCAGCACTAACAATCATAATTGTCTGAGCGAAGCGAAGGCTAATACATAGCGCAGTATTACTTTCCGGCCACATACAGCTACGATGGATATTAAAGCAATGGCCTACTAAGGAATTTCAAATAAAAATGCTTCGTCAAGCATAACTCAAAAAATATTTGTCAGATTTAGTTTCTGATTTTACCAGAAGGTACCTATGAGGGTAACCTACTGAATACACCTACTATCTAAAATAAGTTCCAAACCCTTTAAAAATTATATTTAAAAAACTGTTATAAAAGCACAAGTTATCTACATGCGTCACGGAAATTTAGTGTACGTCATTTTCACTTGCTGGATGTTTTCGTAGAAAATCGGATTACAAAACATGGAGCAAAGAAAATATGCACGCACTAATATTAAAGTATAATAAAACCTATTTAAACAGGAAAATATAAATATGGATTTTTTGGGAATGGATTTTTTGGATGGAAAATATAAATATGGATCTTAAATATATATATATATATATATATATATATATATATATATATATATATATATATATATATATATATATATATCTTAGTCTATACTTATATTATATAGAAGTAAAGTTTGTTTATTTGTTTGTTTGTAGAAAGTAATCTCTGGAACTACAGAACCGATTTCTAAAGAAATAGTATCTAAATGATTTAGTTAGTCCACGTTCAAACATAGGCTATATCTTAAGTTGATGTCACTACGTTTAGTTGATGTCAAAGGGCGTGTAGGAGCAAAAAACTTTCTAAAAATGCGATTTTTGTGTTACTTAAGGGCCTAGAAATATGAAATTTGTAATATTAGTTACGTATCAGATATAAAGGATATCTAAGAACACATTTCCTAAACAATTTGAAATTCAAAAGGGGTGAAATTGCGCAAAATGCGTTCTAAAAAACGTTCTAAATGGTGGTTTCTACGCAATCTCATGAAATACCAAATCGATTGAAAAAATAATGGTGTCAAAATGATGGTGACAACCAGGCCTGCGGAGTCGGAGTCGTGGAATCGGATTTGTAGTCAGGATCATATTTGATTGAAAGAGTCGGAGTCGGATCTGCTAAAATTCCCGGATTCGGAGTCGTCCATTTTACTAGGTTAAGCAAAAAGTTCTGAGAAATTTGTGAAAGTTGCGTTGTTATGCGCAAATTAACAACAAAAGCAACAAGAACTATTCTTCAAAGTATAGAGACCATCATGGTCCACGACTTACTGTCATCATTCTGCCAGATTGGAATACAAAAACTCTTGACATGCTTCTTCAACTTCATTAAAAGATACAAATTTTTGGCTCTTGAAAAAGTCTCACATTGATCGAAAGAAACCATAATCGGATTGAGCCACGTCTGGAATATAGTCGAGTATGGGAGAATTTCGACGCTGTCCAACTGTGCAATAGGGTGGTGCGAAAAAAGTCAAGTTTTTATTTGAGAGTCGGTATAGTGCGGAAAAGTTGCGATTGGTCAATAAAAGAAAAACCAAAAAAAAAATTCTTTAAATCGGACTTTATCTTCCGATCCCGCAAACCGTCTAAAAATTCTAAAAAATTGAAAAATTCCGATTTTTTCCAGAATTAAAAAAAAATACGTATATATATATATATTATCACTATAGTGAAAAATATTTCCAGATTGTAATGTTTAATAATAATAATAATAAACAATTGCGTTTAAAGAATATCTTCCGATCGCGCAAGCTCAATAAAAATCGGGAAAAATTCTATTTTTGAGTGATTTTGATGAATAAAGAAAATAATCACCTGAGGTCAGTTTGCGGTCCAATGTTAACATTTGCATATAAATTGTACATCTTTTTGCTTGTTTAGATATTTGATAATATTTAAACAACCCATAACTGACCACGGGAAGGTAGTTGCACTTTGAGTTCAACCCACACCCTTCCTTTCATTCAACCAATGAGGGTGTTTGCTATGTACACTACTTAAATACATTATTTTTTATAATAGAGTCAAAACACTGTATTAAAAATCTAGTGTCGTGACAGTATAAGATATAAATTTGTTATTTCTTCTGTTTAAGTCTGACTTTTAGATGCAACTTTGTACTGCGATTTCGTGGTAATGTCTAGTATCATGGACATTGATTTCAGTGTGACCCTGATGAATCTATCTCTTGATTGGGGCCCACATACCTTAAACGATGCTTCTGTTACCAATTTGACGCACCGCTTGACAGCTTGCGTGTGGCAGGGGAACTTTTGTATCATCCCAGCCGGAGATATCACATGATTGAACGAATAAATGTATTTCTTCATTGGTTATTCTCCAAAAAAGAGGAAGAGATGATAATTTTTCTACATTCTAATCAATTAATTCTATATAGTCTGCCGCATCGAAGTTTAAAGTAGGAGTAATAAAGATTCTGATGCTTTTACCTTTTGAAACAGTATGCCTGGCTTTTAACAATCTTCTTAGTCCTAGCTCTTTTATGTGCCTCCTCTTATCAAACACCATTACCATCAGTAGGTTTTGCGGGTGAGAAAAGAACGAATTTCGTTCAATTACAGGGACTAGACAGTTTTCAGGTTGTCACGCAAGTATCCAGATGTTTCTATTGCTTTGTACAGATGAATAGGCCCGTCTGTAATGTACTTAATGCATTTTTTAAAAAACCAAACTGGTATGTAAGATTTTAAAATAAATGTCAATATGACTTTTAAGGCATCCGTTGGGTTTTCCACGCTCGCGTAAAGTCGAAGGACTATTTGCACAAATGAGCCTACTGTCATGTGAAAATTGGACGGGGTCACACTTTGATAAGTCATTTGGAAAGTTGCCACTTTTAATTGCTTGACTTACGTCAAAAAGATATCTTTGGCCCTTGCTCACTAATTGTCTGTCCACTTCTGGAATTTCACAATCAGTCAATTGAAAATTTATCCCTGAGAAATTTTCACAACCATGAGATTCTACCCAATTGGTCTACTAAATGATCTTGGACCAGTTGTTTCACCATCCAAATGTTGAAAAAGATGGCGGAAAGGTAATTCAACAAAATGGAATAAAGAAACAACCCACTGAAGTGGTCGGCCGAGATGCACTTCAAGCTGTTTGATAGCACCACCTTTCCATCCAATATTGGTATTTGTAGCATCACAGCCTACCAAATCTAAGTATTCTCATGAAACCCTTGTTCAGTAAGACATGACACTATGAAAGCTACAATACCCTTAGTAGATCCAGAGTTTAGAGACACATGGCCTAAATAAACTGAGCCACGTTCTTTTATGATAGAATAGTGTTCCTCTTTAATAGTTCGACGAACCTGTTTTGATCCAATCCTTTCTATAACTAGGGTATCGTCCTTTCTTCGTCAAAATATATACCATGTAAGTTCATCTGAATCCAGATGACTTTTGCTGTAAATTTTATGGAGTTAGGTGAGATTAGATGGGAGCGCGTACCCGATTTCAGCACTGTTTTTAAACGTTGCTAGCGGCAGTTGGGTGAACTACTAAACTTTTCAGACCTGGAACGAACTCTTCGTGATAAGCTCAATGTTGTTTAAAAATGACCTAATATGCTCAATAGTATCAATTAACATTTAAATATTAACCTCAGACAGCAAACTAATCTCAGTTGATTACATTCTTTTTGCATGAAAATCACTCAAAATGGAATTTTTGCCGATTTTTATTGAGCTTGCGCGATCGGAAGATATTCTCTAACCACAACTTTTTTAATTATTATTATTAAACAGTAAAATCTGCAGATATATTTCACTATAACGATAAAAAAATATATAAACGTTAAAAAAATTAATTCTGAAAAAATCGAAATTTTTGCAATTTTTTTGAATTTTTAGGCGGTTTGCGGGATCGGAAGATAAAGTCCAATTTGAAGAATTTTTTTTTTGTTTTTTTTGTATTTACCAATCGCAACTTTTCCGCACTATAGCGACTCGGAAATATCAACTTCACTTTTTTCGCACCACCCTACTGTGCAAACTTGTCCTCTGGGCCACGTGCCGTTTGGCATTGTCCTGCTGAAACAAAACGCGCTGTCGGCGGACAATCTTGCATATTTTTGCACCAATTTGTCATAGACGCCATCCATCTGCTGGCAACAGAGCTCGGAATTGATGTCACGAAAATCATATACGATAACAATTCTGGTAACTATTAGATAAAAAATTTCCCTGAACATTTTGCTCAACCTAATACAAGCAGGTCTGCATTGTCGGAGTCGGGCCATATTTGAGCGAAAGAGTCGGATTCGGATGTATTAAAATTCCCGGTTAAAAGTCGTCCATTTTTCCCACCGACATCTCAGCCCTGGTGACAACCCTTGCTTCAAGATAGGCTATATTTAATGTTGATGTCACTACCCCAAACGGGGTGCAGGAGCAAAAAAGCTCTAAAAATGCGATTTTTGTGTAACTGGAGGGCCTAGAAATATGAAATTTGGAATGTTAGTTACTTATTAGATATAAAAAATTTCTAAGAACACTTCCAAAAAAATCGAAATTTAAAGAGGTGATAATGCGCGAAAAGCGTTCTTAAAAATGTTTAAAATCTGTTTCTACGCAATTTTAGTAAGTATCAAATCTATTTCCAAAGTAATGCTTATAAATTGATCCTGACAGCCCTTTCTCTAACATAGACTCTATTATATGTTTGTGTCACTACTACCTGGGGGGGTTGCAGGATCAAAAAACGTTCTAAGTTGCGGTTTTTGTGTTATGATAGGGCCTAGAATCATGCAATTTGGAATGGTAATTACTTAAAAGATATCAATGATCTCTAAGGACATTTCCTAAAAAAAATCGAAATTTATATGGACTGAAAGCGCGCGAAAAGCATTCTAAAAAAAAGTTCTAAATTGTTATTTCTATGCAATCTCAGGAAGTACTGAACCGATTTCAAACATAATGGTGTAAAAATGATTGGGATAGCTCTTGCTTCAAGATAGGCTATATTTTATGTCTGTTTCCTCTACCCCAAAGGGGGTGCAAGAGTAAAAAACGTTCTAAAAATGCGATTTTTGTGTTATGGAAGGACCTAGATTCATGACATTTGGCATGGTATATACTTATAAGATATAAATGATCTCTAAGATCCTTTGTTTAAAAATTTGAAATTTAAAAGGGATGAAAATGCGCGAAAAGCGTTCTAAAAACGTCTAAATGCCGATTTGTGAACAATTTGAGGAAGAATCAAACTGATCTCAAAAGTAATAGTGGTAGGAAATTGATGCTGACAGTCTCTACTCTAAGTAAGTAAGTAAGCACCCACCCTGGGAACCCGCTTTTGGCTTATGGTTAGGTGTAACCCCCAAGCCCAGGGCAGGGAAAAGTTTTACTACCTGCGAAACTCCTTAATTTTTTTTTATTTTATTTTATTTTTTTTTTAATACAGTTTAGGAGAAATAACAATGTTAGGTATATGACAATTATTGACAATGTTTGCAATAAATATTTACAGATGACCCCTATAATTACATTTGAGAGAAATATTCATTATTATAACATATAAATATGCATAGTTTTTAGAATTTGATATTAAACTTTTTTTCTTTTAACACAATTACCTACATATTTGCAACACTTTTATGTTATTTTCAGGATTCACAATACTAACATCAATTTAAACCATGTACAAATGTGATATTTGCAACACTTAAAGCTATTTTCAAGATATATGATGCAAAATTATTTTTAACTCTATACTAAAAATAAGTATTAAGGTACAAGATGCGAACAATAATTAATATTATGCACTATTATGAAAGTATAAGTAATTGTAGATAATAATTACCTACAAATTTACAATACAATGATACTGTGTTTGAGATATTATGTAAGATACATGATGCAAAAATTATTTTTAAATCTACACTAAAAATTTAGTATTAAGGTACAATATGCGAACAATAATTAATATTATGCACTATTACAAATTCTTTTGAGTTATTTAATATTTGACAATATGACCATATGGTCCTACTGAACACATCTTCTATTTGCCAAGTGTGATTGATAAACCGGACATGCAGTGGAATCCGCTGAATGTTTCCTATAATTAGGTAAGTGGAAACAATTTGTGCATCTATATTGCGAGGGAACTCCCGCAAAAGGGCACTCCGAAGTGCAGTGACCTCTCGAACATTTGGCGCAAATTGGCTGTCTCCTGCAGTAAGATGTCTGATGTCCATACAGCTGGCAATTGCCGCATCTAATTATTGGGCGAAAAGAACGAATATAGCACTTGTTGAGACCCACCTGTATAAATTTTTTATCCAATAGTTCTTGTGATGCTTTTGTTTCTAATTGCAATATGATGTGATGTAGTGTAGAATTGTCCCTCTTTAGAATTTTCAATAAGGTGATGTTTTTATCAGATAAATTTTCTTCAAGATATGATATTATTTCATTTGTAGGTACTGAGGATGGAATACCGGTGATTATTACTCTTTTGTAATTAGTCAACTTATATGTGATTTCTGTTAACTTTGTAATGTCAGGAGTGTTTTCTATCATTTTTAACAAATGTTCTGTATTGTCATCTGTATTAGATTGTATAATTATTGTATCTGGATTTCTGCAGTATATTATTAGAACTTCCTTCACTTTATTAAAGTGTTCGTTAAGTAATGCTTTGAGTTTTGGAATCCTTATGTGTTTAGCGGTTGTTCTAATTAATATTGCAGAATTAGACTTCGCCAAAGTAGGGGGAACGCCCGTTTTTGTGCCATCACCGCATTTCACTCCTTGACAGCCCCCACTAGAGTACTCCAGGTTTCGCGTCACCAACTCCTCAATTTTCTGTAGTCTGTTGGATAATTGAATGAACCCTCCTTCACCATTTTCTTCTATTCTGTCATTTTCGTTATTTGCCATTATTGTTTGAGTTGCTATTGTTTTTAACTTAACTTCTGTTTGTATGATTTTTTCTCTAGTTTGTGATTTTAATTGCTTCTGTTGTCGTTTTAATTTATTAATTTCTTCTTGAAGGGTTACAATATCTGCATTAATCTGTTCTTTATTTTGTTCTTCCTTGACCAAAGAGTCTTTTAATTGTTTATTTTCTTGTTTCAATTCTTCCAATTTATTTTCAATCTTTACTTCTGCATTCGATCTTTTTTCTATTATTGTTTGAGTTGTTGTTGTTTTTAATTTATTTACTGTTTGTGGAAATTTGTCTATAGTTTTTTTTCTTAAGTTGCCTCTGTTGACTTTTTATTTTATCTATTTCTTCTTTAAAACTTTCTTTTATTTGTTCTTTACTATGTTCTACCTCAGTTAAGGAAATTTTTAATTGTTTATTCTCTTGCTTCAGTTCTTCCAAATATTTCTCAAATTTAATTTCCACTTTTGTACTTTCTTTGAGCTTTAATGACAATTCATCCTTCTGTGTTTGCAGGATATCCAATTTATGTTGTAATTTTTTCATCTTTTCAGGAGAATCCTTATTTATTTCGTTGGAATGTTGTATAAGAAGTTTCTCATCTCTTCTTGCTTTAGAAAAGATTGTTTCGAGATATTTTTTAGCTTCTTCTGAGCTACTATTAGATCTGTTATTTAATAGTATATTGTACTCCTGAATGAGCTGTTGGATGGATAGTGACTCTAGCTGGTTTATGGATGGTGGTATTTTTAATGGAAGTGGTGATCCACCTAATGCATTTTGTATAATTTTTTCTTTGTCTTTTAATCGAGTCTCATTAATTTCTTCTGCTAGTGATATTGCAGTTTCCAAATTAGACTGCTTTCTTTGTTCGGTATTCTTGGTACTGGTAGTTTTTGATTTTAGTTTTTCTGGTTGTGGCATGTGATCATTCTCTTCCTTTAGTAGGATCAGAAGCTGCAGATGATTGAAGAAAGGACAACTAGCCACACATGGTCTTCTGTTTTCTTTATGATTTAGTTCTATAATTCTGTTTCTTATGCTAATTATTTCTTCACTTTTCATTTCCCGATGCAGGTTTATTAGTTCAGTATTATTTGCATGATAATATGGTATTTTGTTGTATTCTTTATAATGTATTGCTCTGATGTGTTGTAACTCAAATTCCAAAAATAGTGCATTTTTTCTTAATTGGGCAGCTCTATCACCCTTTGCTGTCTTCATACGATATTTTTCTGGTTGATATATATTATTTACAACATTATAACTTTGTATGTTGTATGTGCCATAGTATGGGCTCTTTGAAAATTCTCCCTTCTCCACAGCCTTGATATGTTCTAATTGATTTGTTAATAGGACCTTAAATTCTTCATAACGTTGTGAATAAACCGCCTCGACCTTATTTATCAACTGTTGAACAACATGACTCGTAATTAGGGCTGGTTCTGTCGCCGGAATAACTCCAGATGATTGGACGTCACCCAATTCATTATTAGATGCCTCTCTATTTATTGTACTTGTTTTCACTACTGTGTCCATATCCAATCTTGTCAAGTTGACTGTTGGATTGATTCCTTTTTGATTCATTACGTATCTTAGCATTACTTTAAGTCCACTTTAACAAGACTGCTTATCAATACTTGGGATTATTTTAGTTAACCAATTTCAATTAGTAATTATGCAATACTTTAAGAGAGATATTATTAAGAATGATCGAAGATACTATTAAAATGATTTTAGATACTACGTTCTATCATCATATGCCAGACAAGCAATTTAAAGATATAATATGTTTGAGTTATATTAACAGTTGAAGATAAACACATAAATGGGGGTCCACTAGATCCGCACCACATATCTTTGAAAGAAAGGGATATAGATAGAAAAAAGCAAAAACCGGTGGTCGTGACCACCGAAAATGACTAAGATAAAATTTACGAGCCTAATAAGGGGAAAATTTTGAATAATAAATGAAATAAAAATAAAATAAAATAATGATAGTAAAAGGTTACTATATCAAAACAAAGAAAAGGGAAAAGTATGTGCATTTGCCCCTCGTGCTACAAAAACTATACACTGAAAAAGAGATATAAATCAATTGTACAATTCTCCCAATAACACCATACCCTGTCCAACTTTGTAATTCCGACAACCACAATCATAATTTTATACAAGTAACAACAAATTTCAGTATGTGAAGATAATTACTGCGTTTGTGATCAAAAATGGTCTCCTAGTTTAATTCATCTGATATGATACAGGAATAACAGTGTGTTATGAATAATAAAATAATAAAATGAAATAGAGAACAAATTTACATAGTTACACTCTCAATGTAGAACTGATGTAGACAATTACAACAACATTGCTGCAGCAACATTGTATATTGCCTATCCAATCCCGATTTCCCACACTTGGACAAAATAAGGAACAGACATTGTAAAGGCTGACTGGGTGGACCAGAAAAATAAAAAGAATGTTAAATGTTACACTAAAGTATGAAAGTTAACAGTACTCACCGGACGCTACTAGGGTCCCGCCGCACTTGCCTGAAAAGAAATATGGTACACAAAAGTATAGATGAATAATTATGATGTAAATGCGCCAAAAATCAGTGCAGGGACCAACCAATAAGTGCGAGAAGAAACCAAAAACTTAACCCAAGAAAGAAAAAAGATGCTATTGTTAAGGATAATGTGTGCTGAATGTAAAAATTTTAAGTGGGATCAAGAATATGAGTAATACGAGATATCCCATTGAAAAAAACAGGAGAATAACTCAAATAATAAAAAAGTTGTCAATGTTAGGCAAGGAATTACGAGCAAGGTCAAAAATTTAAGTGGGATCAAAACTGTCGGCAACCTCTAGCATATTCAAGAAATATCTTGATAATTGAAAAAGTTGCCAATGTTAAGGATAATGTATGCTAAATGTAAAAATGTTAAGTGGGATCAAGAAAGTAATTAATACGAGATATCCCAGTGAAAAAAAAAAACAGGAGAATAACTCAAAAAATAAAAAAGTTGTCAATGTTAGGCATAGATATACAAGCAAGATAAAAAAAAAATTAAGTGGGATCAAAACTGACGGCAACCTCCAGCATATTCAAGAAAAAACCAGAAAATTATTTTAATAATTGAAAAAGTTGCCATTGTTAAGGGAAATCCTTAACAACTGGGAAATAGTGTGAAATATGGAATGGGATTGGTTAGAAAGTCAAAAATGACTAAAAAATAGAAAAATCCAAGTCTCTAGCTTAAATAGCAAAGAAGTAGCCAATGTTATAGTTAAGGGAGGGGGACAAAAAGTGGAGCAGAAGATGTTGACAAAAGTTAGGATAAAAGAAGAAATGAAAATGTGACAGTAAATGTGACAAAGACTAAGATAAAAGCAATAGAAAAGTAGCGCCCCAAAAAACCCGTCCCCTACAGGCTTCTAATTGAGCTAGAGCTAAACGAAAAAGCGGAAAAGACGGGGGGGGGGGGGGGAGTTCTCTTAGGTGGTTTGCAGCTGAATTTGGCGCAGCGAAAAACCTCTACGACCAGTATTATTTTTTGAGATATTTAGCATTTTGTGCTAAAATTCTAATGGAGAAAACACCCATTAGAAACAAAATGGCAGTTTTAAGTGTTAAGATGGCAAACCTAGTATTTAATTTTATATCTAAAAGTTGAAGATGACTACCCTAAACATGTTGCCATCGAAAAAATTTGTAGAATATAACATTTAGTATTTTCTTTTCTTTTTTTATGAATTTTTTATGTAATAGCTTTATAGCAATGTGATCTTTAGTAAGAAACAAAATGGAGAATAATCTTTAACATCCCACATTTGTGAGATCTTTATAAGTTTTACCATGAGTGTACCTCTTAAGACTCTAAAGACTATAACCAACACTCAAAAACAAGTCTTAGATAAAACCGGTGTACTCTTCATTAGTTTAAGTTATTACCATTACCTTTCCCATAGGGAAAATACGTGGCCAAAAATGGCAATTAAAAGGTCCGTAAAGGGCTAAGTGGATATATCTAGAAACGCGGACGACCCCAGAAGCCCAGCTAAACCCTAACAAATCCATTATAAACCCTCATAGAGAAAACCGGTATCATTTTAACAAGTATAACTTTAATGAAAATTTCAAAAACATTGGCTGTCGGATAACTTGACTCTTATTTACAATAATCCGGCCAATCACCGTGTATTAAGCTGGTATGACATCAAAATTAGTAACTCAATTTTAAAGGCAGCCCATTCATATTATCAATTATTTTAAGATATTATTATTATTTTGCCCTTAATGAACACAGATTGTGTGTGAGCAACCGGTGTCCACCCAATCGCTTCATTTCAGAAAATACCAATTTTAAAATTGAAATTAAAAATACTTAGAGAAATACATTTTTAAAACAAATGGTACCGCTGAATAGCTCAAAGATTCAGCTATCAGAATATGTAAATAGTCAAAAGATCGGAGCATAAATAATAGTTAAAAATTTAAGTTCAAAAAGTAAACAACCTAATACAATCGTATGTGAAATCGGGAAAAACTCCAATAATTTGACACTTTTTTGAAAATCAATTAAAAATTATTATATCATCCTAGAGAAACATGGGTGATGGCGAAGAAAAGCTAAAAGTTCAAGTTATCGAGATCCGGCGTTAGTTTTTCAAAAAGTTTGGAAAATGTGAAAATATAGCTATGTTAAAATATAAGAATATGTCTCCAAAATCCCATGTTTCTCTATAGGAATGAGGGTTACTGTAAATTCTCAAAAAAACCAAAAAAGAACACTTTTTAAAAAGATCATTTAACATAGTAAATCTTAATATTTTGCAACATAACAGGTATCATTTTAAAGCTTATACTCTTATCTAAGAGCAAAATACAATATATTTTCATTTTAAACATTTTTAGGTAGTTATTAAGACAATAGAATTCCATTGTTTATCCCATGTTAAGTCTATGGGAAAAATGTTCAAAAATTGCAGTTTATGATGTAATGTATAAAGGGTTAAATCTAAACGGTAACTTTGATCCAATGGTACTAAAATGATCTACGTGCTTTAATTAAGGTGAATGAAACATTAGTTATTAGTTTTCTGATAGATTTAGTTAATTTTGAAGGATCTGAAAAATGTCATTTTTTGAAAATGGCTCCAAAATTTTAAAAGTAATTTAAAGAAGTTATGTTAAAATTAATAGATAAAAATGACTTAGAGATACAAGATAGGACTTAAAAGAAAGCTTAGGAGTTAGTGAAGGTGAAATGAGCCATTAAAAAACATTATAGGTAACTTAACATGGTCAAAATTGCAATGGAATCCCATTGTTTTTCCTATGTTATCTCTATGGGAGAAAAACATGAAAACATCACTTTTTAAAATGGATATTCAAGGGTTAAAACTTGGTGAAAACTTAATGAAAATGGTACCAAATTAATATACAGAGTTTAATTAACACAAAATGAGCCATTGTTTTGAGTTATCAATTAGTTATATGTATCTTATAAGCTATTTAAAACACCTTAAAGTAAAAATGGCTCAAAGTAAACAAAAAGTGCATGGTCTTTAATGGGTTAATTTTGTATGAAAACTACATACCAGAAGACATAATAGATATCAAAATGATTACAAAAGTATATAGAATCTAAATTTATCAAGTTTCATAAATTTTGAGATAGTTAAGGGGGCACGAGAAGCAATTGAATAGGTAGCAAAACCTGGTTCAAGGAGAAACCGAAAGTAAAGAAGAAGAAAGTTTAACTACATATTTCTCCTAAACCCCTACACATAACTGCACATACTATATATCATTTTAATCAAGATTAAAAGAGAAAGAGAAAGACATATGGCACGAGGCTCTAGCTTACCACATTCCTGAGAAATTTATGTTTTCATCCGGAGCAAAAACGACAGCATACTACTATGATTGTTACATGTGTTAACCACATCCAAAACTGCGTGCAACACTTCTCTACTCTAACATAGACGATTTTTCATGTCGTTGTCACTACCACCTTGGAGTTGCAGAAGCAAAAAGGCGTTCTAAATTGCGATTTTTGTGATCGGCTGGGGCTAGCATCTTGAAATTAGGCATGGTACATATTTATTAGATATAAATGATCTTTAAGGACAGTTTAAAAAAAAAAAAAAATGGAAATTTAAAAGGTGTGAAAATGCGCAAAAAGCGTTCTAAATTGCGATTTCTACACAATTGCAGGAAATATCAAACCAATTTCAAAAGTAATGGTTGCAAATTGATGAGGTGACAGTCGATGCTCCAACATAGGTTATATTTTATGTTGCTGTCACGTTTTAAATGAAATGAATGCAGTATGAAAATGGTTTGGGAAAATTTTTTGGCCATTTATCACCTGCGTTCGGCTAACATAAAAGTCTCAATATTGCCATTGGGGCACACATGTCATATACGCACCACGTAGGCGCATTTTTTTTCTAACGCCAATTTTGCGAAAACCTAGTTTTCGAATTCCAATTACATATTTATTTTTAAAAAGGGAATAACAATATATAAATAAAAGTTTAATTAATAACTATAAAACAAAAAATATTACATAATTTTAGAAAATAAAATAAAAGTAAATAAACAATTTATTAATAAATAAACAGCAACATCCGGTTACCATATCAAACAAAATAACGACCCTTTGGCGCCAGTTAAGTACTCTGGTGCGTATATGACCATATCGCCTGAAACAATTGTGTGTACATGACATCTGTGCAGCAATGGGTTCATGGTATGCGAAATGAAACGAATATATAGCCTCTTCGTACAAGAAAAATGGCCAATAATCCGCATGCAGATACCCAGGCAAGGTTGCCGTCAAACAAGAATAATACTAACAACAACATTGTTATAACCGTATAAGAGTTATAATAGTGATATAAAATTGGCTTTGGGCAAACAATCACAGAAGGAGTATTTTACATATGTTTCGAGTGAAGCTCGAACATCAAGATATTATTTAATTATACAAGCAACAGATATATAAATAAAAGTTAAAATTCAAATGTAAATATTTGACCTCTCCACCCCCCCACCCACAAAAAGTTACCGCAATGAAATTAACTTGGCGCTTAAGTTACATATTGAATAAATCATTTATGTTTTTATATAATAAAAGTTAAGAGGCTCCTTTATCTACGTGTATGCTAATATTATAAAGTATCAACGTTTCTGTGTTTCTGGAATGTAATCTCAGAAACTGCCTAGCCGATTTAATATATAATGGTTTAAAAATGCTGGTGACCATCTCTGCTCCAACAAAGACTATATTTTATGTCGGTACAACAACCTCCATGGGTGCAGGAGAAGAAAAGTTCTTCTAAAATTGCGAATTCTGAGATATTGTTCGAGCTAGAAATTTGAAATTCTGTGCGGTTGTTTGTTTTAAGATGTAAATACTCGTTGTGAACTCTTTCTACAAGGTTCGAAATTTCAAAGTTAGAAATAAACGCAAAACGTTCTAGAAAGTTTCTAAATCACGATTTATTTGGAATTGTTAGAGAAAGAAATTTTGGAAGTTCACATGGTTATTAATTTTAAGTCGTAAATGTTGGTCAGTTAAAAAAAAAAAATAAAAGGGTGCACCATAAAAAAAGATCTATTCTGCAATTTCTGTGATACTGTTGGGTCTAAAAACTTAAAATTTGGCATGGTAGTAACTTATAAGATCTAAATGATCGTTATAGAAAAAATTCATACTGCAATGCACGCATTAGAACGATTTCTAAAAAAATCGAAATTAAGAAGACTAAATAAAGCTAACAAAGTTCTAAATATGATCTAAATAGCGAAATATATGGAATTATTAGAAATATAAAGATGAAAATTTGCATGAATGTTGCTTTAAGACGTAAACACTCGCAACAGAACAATTTCTAAAAATTGCGCTATGTAAAATGTTGCAGGGACGAAAAACCTTCGATTTTTTTTCATTTCTGTGCAACTGCTGAACTAAAAACTTTTTAGCGGGTTGAAATTTTTGGACGGGAAACTTTTATTATGTAAATGCTCTCTAAGAATGGCTTCTAAAAAACATAAAATTTAAAAAGATGAAATGAACGAAAAATGTTCTAAATTACCATTCATTTGCATTGTTATGTATAGAAACTTTAAATATTTAATAAAACTACACCCTACACCTCCCAAAAAACACGCAACTTAAATGCAACAAAACGGGTAGCTACATATCTAGCATTGAATAAGTTGTGTTAACATTGAATAAATGTCGGTATGAAACAGCGAATAGTTTGCACGTATGTACTTGTCAAAATGTTACTTCTCTGAGCAAAAGTGTCGAAAAGTGCCTGCTTAAATTTGATATGCAATTTTTTTTCAGCTTCACTAATCTTGATATTTAATCATAAGGTCATTTTCTCAATTGTCATTAGACGGTTTTTTACATAGTAACTTATTCGGCTAAATTTTTTTAATCGGATTAATATTGACGTATTTTAGCTTGCATGATTTGTTGGGAAAATATGTAGGGATTTGTAAATTACTCGAAATGACATCTTCACAGCTCAAAGGTTATGCAGACGAGATATTGCAGATCTCGTGTCATATGCCGATTTGTTTGTGTAGCGGCACAAGGAGCCTACCTCAAAAGGAATAAGGGTACCAATCCTGTCAGATAACTTATGTACAGTCGGACCTCTATTTAACGAACCTCTATTTTGCGAACTTTTCCTTGGGATCAAGAACATTTTGCGAATTTCTTCGTAAAATAAAGTCCAAATAGCGAAGTGCATTCTCTATTTAACGAACTTTTTCTTGTGATCAAAATTTTTTTTCTCCCCATTTCTCAAAATATTTCTGGACATTTCAAACTTATTCTTTCTTTAAACACATTCTATGATGTTCATTGGCCTTGAAGTGGTTTTACCATGCGCCTTCTTTATCAGCAGTGATAATTCGGTAAGTACGGAGGGCGAAGACGATAATCCATTAGAGTAACTTACAAAAATGTGGATATAGTGAGAAAAAAAGAAGAAATTAACCATTGATGATTGTATTTCACTTAATTCTGAAATTTAAACCTCGGAAACACTATCCGAATTGGATATTTTCGACAGTGTGAAAAATAAAAACAATACAGCAATGAATTGCGATGAAGACGAATATGATAATGATGGAAATGATCAGTATGCAGGAATTAACAAAACTTCATATGATGAAATCATTGGAAACAATCCGACGCGGATTATAGTTAGAAGAAAATACAAATGAAGGGTTTTTTGGTGCATTGCAAAGATGCGAGACGTATTATGAGAGTAGGCACTTTTTTAAATAAAAAACTCTGGCAAAATTAACAGAGTTTTTCAGAAATTAAATTTAAGGACGCATAATGTTAATGTATGGCTAAAATTATTTGTTATAATAATAATAAATACGTTAATGTCATGAAAATTCGTTCATTTTAATGCAAAACTAATATACTTTAAACAGAAAATACAGTGTATTCCCAGACAATGTTTTGTTTTCCTCTCAGATTTCAAAGGTTTAAACACATAGAAAAAATGAATTGATGATGGATATTGGTGGGTAAAATAAATAAAACAAATCGATATAATTTATAAAAAAAATGTGATTAATTACTTTTAGTAAAAATATTATGTGTTTATGAATCTAAAATCTGTTTTATGTAGTTTAAAGTATTTTAAAAGGTGAATCTCTATTTAACGAATTTTTCATATAACGAACTTTTTTCCGGGATTTAGCGATTTCGTTAAATAGAGGTTCGACTGTATTTTTTCGGACAAAGGTTGAATATTTTTCAGACAGGCCACATATTTTAATTAAATATAGTATCTTATTTTCTATTCTTGTCACGAGTTATTATTAAATCTATGTTATCACTAACATCGCTCAAATTCCTGTGAGGGAAGTCCTATTAATATATTCGTGTTGTCATTCAGGCTCTATAAATATAGTGTTTTCATTATGTATAAAAAATTGATTATTAAATAAGTGTTGTCACAAACATACATCCATTACACTTGTAAATCTGGATCTTTTATTTTTACTTTTTTACTTCAGTACAAGTATATACTAAAACAGGGATATAAATCCGTTAAAAAAATGAGATATGTCAGACAATACATTATGTCGAGACATCTTAGTGAAAATCAAACAGTTATAACTAGTATTGTGGAATTTATATCGCACTTTCCAATTTTATGTTACTTTTTATAGCCCGATCTATTGAATCTAGTGACTGTTACACGTATTTCATTTAATTGGACAAAAATATCGAAAGACGATCGCGTTTAAAAAGAAAAAAAAGAACGGTCTCATTAAATTTGGTTCTATAAAACTAACTTTATAAAGTTCAATTCTTTTGTCCTGTAGACTGTAGAATTGTATTAAAGAAACTATTTTTTGAAATCTTATCTTAAGAAATTGTGAAAAAGCAAAACGAATTCTGAATTAAAAAGTTTCTTCAACATTCTGTAAACGGATAAATGTATCAAATGAATGATTGATTTACACGGTTAGCATCTGGCCGCCAAAGCACAATTCGAAACATTTTAACAAAGTGAATGACTTCTTTTAGTTTCTTGAAAATCTGGGTCTTATTTTCCCCTTTCTTAATTTAGTGCATGCAAATTCTTAAATTGGATCAATTAAAAAAATAATTAAAACACGATACTGTAAAACTACGCAAATCCGAAATTCAGGTTAATCCGAAGCGATTTTTTTTATAAAATTGTACTTGAAGAGATTAACTTACAAGATAGAAATATTGTATTAAAAACAAAAAAAGTACTTTTTACTACGAAATTTTCCGGATTATGGGATGAATGTCGGGAAAAACGTGTAGAAGTTAGAATTGAAGAAAAAAATTGCAGTAAAGCATGTTTTTTATTCTTTAAACAGCCAGTTCTTGAATAGAAGAAGATAAAATAATACTCAGTAATGTAAAAGTACGTACAACATATGTACACGTATATAAAATGAAAACGTGCACTGTAGGCCTACTAAGAGAAGCTATCTTAAAAAAATCTCGAATACCAGTTTCTTTGCCAGTCACTATAAAATTCTTTTCTAAATGCAAAAATGTATTTAATTTAGATGATAAAAATGTTTTTTTTTCCTTTCAACAGTTTGATTTCGCAAAATAATGTATAGAAAGGTTTTTAATTCCCTTCCCGTTGACGTGGTGGCTGAGCTATTTATAGATTCGCGATTTTGAATTGTTTGAAATGGGCTGTTACGTAATTCCTCATTCTGACGTCCCATTGGATTATTATAAACATCAGGAGTGATTAAACAAGGAATACTATTTTTTCTCCGAAAGTCATGCTGTATTATCCAGTATGCCAGACCTCACGATGGCGAATAGACGATTTTTACTGTACTACTGAGTACTTATAACTTACATTTTTTTACCACGCATCTTTTTCTTTTCTATTTTTATCAGAATTTCGGATAATCCGAATTTTTCGTAATCTGAACAGGCACCGGTACCAATTAATTCGGATTAGCGGTGTTCTACTGTACATCATCACTCTATATTAAGTTGGTGCAAAAATAATGCATGATTATTCAATTTAAATCCAAAACGCTATAACGCGTTTTCAAACTTAATATATTTAATCAAAATAAAAGCCATTACAATCATTGCATGTTTTTGAACGAGAAACAAGCTTAGTGATTTCTGTGACATAAATATATGCGCTTCTCGAGACGACAATCTTTCAGAAGACGTTCCCTACATCATCTTAACCCTTTGCCTGTGGAATATATCAAAGAAAAACGTGCCAAAAATGAAAGAAAGAACTTCTCTTTAATGTTGCTCGTTATTATTATCAAAATATTAGATATAGATTATTAAAAAAAATAATGAAATAACTACTATGTTCAATATTTTCACATATATGAGAAATGTTATTGGATTACAGTAATTTTTGCTCAAATTATGTAGTATTTTGGAGTTTATATCGCTCTCTCTAATTTTATATTACTTTTTATAGACCTATCTATTGAATCTAGTGACTGTTACACGTATTTCCTCATTCTAAAATTGTTGCATTTGCGTTGCCTGAAGTTCGGGCGTCACAGCAAACAGTTAGTTGACGAAATCTTTTATCCTCAAGAAGTTGTTTAGGTATTTAACGCTTTATCTACTGACAGTACATCTAAGTACCTTTAAAATAACTTATAAAATTCATTTAATACATCGATTAGTTGTAATACAATTTAGAATGAGTTATAGGTACATTACTTTATCTTGTTCCAAATGCATTATTGGTTACCAATTATTATTGATTTTCAATTCTGAATCATTCCTATTGTAAGCATATTGTATTTCATTTAATTGGACAAAAATATCGAAAGACGATCGCGTTTAAAAAAGAAAAAAAAAGAACGGACTCATTAGATTTGGTTCTATAAAACTAACTTTATAAAGTTCAATTCTTTTGTCTTGTAAACCGTAGAATTTTATAAAGAAACTATTTTCTGAAATCTTATCTTAAGAATTTGCGAAAAAACAAAACGAATTCTGAATTAAAACGTTTCTTCAACATTCTTTAAACGGATAAATGTATCAAATAAGTGATTGATTTACACGGTTAGCATCTGGCCGCCAAAGCAAAATTCGAGGCATTTAAACAAAGTGAATGACTTCTTTTAGGTTCTTGTACATCTGGGTCTTATTTTCCCCTTTCTTGCATGCAAATACTAAAATTCAATCATTAAAAAAATATCTAAAACATAATACACCATCTCGATACATTAGGTTGGTCTAAAAATAATGCATGATTTTTCAATTCAAATCCAAAACGCTATAATTTTTTTTCAAACTTAATATATTTAATCAAAATAAAAGACATTACAATCAATCCATGTTTTCGAACGAGAAATAAGCTTAGCGATTCCTGTGACTTAAATATCTGGGCTTCTGGAGACGACAAACTCTCAGATAAACTTTCCTACATTATCTTAACCCCTTGCCTGTGGAATATATTTGAGAAACACGTACCAAAAATGAAAAAAATAAATCTTTAATTTTGTTCGTTATTATCATCAAAATAATAGAAATAGATTATTAAAAAAAATTAAGGAAATAACTACTATGTTCAATATTTTCACATATATGGAAAATGTTTATGGATTACAGTAATTTTTGCTCAAATTATAGCAAAATAAATCAAATGACCAAATTTCCAAGATAAATCTAATAAACTAATACAACAATATTATTATTTATATCAACAGTCATAAATTCCATATTCCTCAGATTCCTTCGAATTTCACAAATCCTTTACAGTATGGTAATGTGGATTGAATGAAATTTGGGAAGAACTGCAAAATTACAAAAATCCGACAAATGGTGCCGAACTTTTCTCAGGAAAGTATCGCCATCTATTGGGAAAATGATAAATTACATATTATGCATTGGACGAACTGAGTTCGGGCTACACGGAATTGAAACACTGATTTTTTTCTTGCCCGAAATCATGTCGGACATTCTAAAATTGTTGCATTTGCGTTGCCCGAAGTTCGGGCGTCACAGCAAAGAGTTAATTGACGAAATCTTTTATCCTCAAGAAGTTGTTTAGGTGTTTAACGCTTTATCTACTGACAGTACATCTAAGTACCTTTAAAATAACTTATAAAATTCATTTAATACATCGATTAGTTGTAATACAATTTAGAATGAATTATAGGTACATTACTTTATCTTGTTCCAAATACATTATTGGTTACCAATTATTATTGATTTTCAATTCTGAATCATTCCTATTGTAAGCATATTATATTTGTACATTTCCCAATTCTACAAAATAATAAAAAAATATTAAAAATAAAAGATTTGTGTGGGGCTGTAAATATTGCACAAAATCTCTATAAATTCAAATTTAGTTAATCCTTCTGAATCCTTCAATTCTTCTAAAATCTTTCTAAAATTTATTAAATGATTACGTAAATCTCCTAATGTAGTTTAAACAAATCACGAAAAATGCTTTAGAACATAGAATTTTAATGAATTCATAGTTCAGTACATATAGGGTTAAAGAAGTGGTAGTCGGTTAGATAGAGTTCCGGTAGGTACAATGTGTGGGGTAGTGATTCATTAACAAATGCGTGTAACATTTGGAGGGTCAGTTGTCCGACGTGAATTGTGTTTCAACTCGTGAGGTACCCACTTTTCGAATTTCTTCACCTTGCCCATTTGATCTAAGTGGCGAACTATATTGAAATGGTCAACGTTGAATTCATTCTCAATTTCTCGAGTTGTTTCGGTTGAATCCACTTTGACTATACACACATTTGATCATAGTCAAAAACAGAAGGACATCCGCGACCACCCTTGCGTTGAAGGTCAAACTTTCATCGCTGATTTTTTATTTTTAAACAACGCTGAGTTGTGCTTATGTTGGTGCGTCCTTCGCCCTAGAGATTGTTTTGCGCGGTTTTACTGCAAAGAGAGAGAGTTTAACCTTCTCACCGCCGTGAACTCATACATCCGTTCACTAAGCTGTGGGTTTCACTGCAAGTAAAGCATTATTTAAATTAATATAATTATACTGAAAAGATTCAGTTTTAAAAAATTAATTGTCTGAGCGAAGCGAAGGCTAATACTCAGCGACACACACAGGCACGATGGATATTAACGCCATGTCCTACTTATTAAAAAGTCTAATAAAAACCTTTCGTCAAGCATAACTCAAAAAATATTTGTCGGATTTCGTTTCTGATTGCACCAGAAGGTACCTATGAGGGCTGCCTACTGAATGCACCTACTGTGAAAAAAGTGTTTCAGACCGTTTAAAAATTATACAGAAAAAACTGATAAAGAAAGCACAATTTATCTACATACGTCACAGAAATTGGGTGTGCGTCACTTTCACCGGTTGATGTTTTCGTAGACAACTGGTTTGAACACATGGAGCAAATAAAAAAAAATAGCACGCAGTAATATTGAAGTGCCATAAAACATATTTAAATTTAACCAAACAGGAAAATAAATCTGTTCTTTTTCCATTTAAAAGAAAAAAATTCATAAAAACTTTGATTTGAAATTTTGCGATAATTTCTGAGTAGCATTTTTTTAACGCCAAAAGCAGATTTTATATTTCGCCGTGTGAAAATTTGAAGCAATTATATCGCACCCTTGCTACAAAAGTGTCACAACTCAAAAATTGGCTTTTTTGAGTTATGGCTGCATTCGGCTTGGTTTTTGCTCCTCTACCAACCACCTAAGGTGCCAGATAGTGCACTGAAAATCTAACCACCAGATAGCAGTTGTTTCGTTTTTTAAGCTTGTAAGATGGCCACGGACCCTTCTAGAAAAGTGTCACATACTCAGTTGTGATCTAAGCTTTATACGTGAACGTGAGTTCAAAAATGCATTATTTTGAGTTATGACGTTTTTAATGATTCAAGTAAGGATGATCTTCCAAATGTTTTCAAATTGTGCCAGTCTAAATGATTCATGATCTGTCGCATGTTCAGAAAACAAATAACAAAAGTATCACAACTCAAAATGATGACATAGTCATTAGTGTGTGTTGGGCGACAAAAGAAGCACAACTCAAAAATTGGTATTTTTAGTTGATAATAAAAAAAAAAAAATCTGCAAGAATGACAATCTGTAATATTATTATATGCATAGTTATTCTTAGTGACATCACTAAATCAACTAAAATTTACCTATACAGCCCGGAAACAGTTTTCCGCTTTTTCTGAAAAACGGAGTTTTTTGAGTTATGCCACTTTTGTAGCAAGGGTGCGATATGATGTGTAATAGAATATTTTGCTTTATAGCATCATTTCTTCTTATTTTCTTTCTTTCTTTTTTTTTTACATGCTTTCTTTTAACTTACAATTATATTTGTCTGTGGCACTCAAATCTTGTGATTCATTTTTCACCCACTTCCTGTTGACAGAGTTTTGAAATTTGGAATATATGTATATTCCTGAGGGCAATATATGAATTGGACATTCATTTTTTAAAATTCGATCCCTAAGGGGACAACGGTGGAGAGGGGGAGGGATTACTTAATGGTTACATTTGATTTTCTATAGAGAAATCAGCATTATCTTCAACAATGAGTATTTGTTGAAAAGTACTAATGACAGGGTTACCATGATATCGCCAAACTTTGGCCAACGTGGCGAAATATCGCCAAATTTGGCAACAAAAATGTTTATACATATGAAGCCAACTTGGAGATAGCTGGCTAACTTGTAGAAATTCCCATTTAAATAATTGAACTCACCGAATTAAATTTAAACTCCGTGCATTTAAGGTTTTTTTTCAAGACTTTTCTAATATTTAGTGCAATAAAAAAACTAAAATAAAAAAATATATTTTCTTAATTTCTGTGAATTTTAATGATAGCATGATTTAAAAAGAAAACAATTTCCATTTATGTTAATTTCTTTTTAGTCTTTAAAAATGAAATTGGTAATTTTCATGTATAAGGGCCTCGGCGAGGTAGAGAAAATGGGTTTGGCGAGACAAGTAAGCTTTTAATGCGTATTTTCGTGCAACTTATTCATTGTTTCATATACTCAAGCATTTTTTTAAATATTTATGCAATTTATTCTGTGTTAACAAGCCACTTACCTATTTTTATATACAAACAAAAGTAAATTGTATATGAAAAGCAATGATATTATATATATAAATAAAATGTTTATCTTTATGGCACCGATGCCATAAGCGCACCGGGTTTGGCGTGATTTTTTTATGCCAATTTGGAGAAAACGTCGATTTCGAATACCAGTTACATATAGCGAGCTATAATAGTACGTAATTTTTTATTTCAATATGAAAACAAAATAAAGTGATAAACAAAATATTTTCTATTATTTTTAAAACGAAATAACAATCAATAAATGATATAATTATAGAACAAAACAATTTATAATAGCGTTATATATGGTTACGTCAGTGGTGGCTCGTGACTGGCGTTTTGGGGGCGGCACTAAATCCATAGCTGCCATATTTATTCTTATCTTACCACTATTGCTTTAAAAGAAATCTTTATCATATTTCTTGGCAGAATATTCGACCATTAAACAAGGTAATTTTTTTCTTTCAAAAAATAATGGTCAGAAAAGAATAATAATGTCCGCCATGCATTTAGTGGCCTAAAATATGACAGTCACGAGCCGCCACTGGTTACCATGTCAGGCCAAGTAACGCCACTTTTGAGCCATTTAGGTACCTCGGTGCGTATATGACATCTGTGTCATATTTACTTGCAAAAATAAGCATAAACGTTCATCAGGTTTGTTTTCATTGCTATTTATAACTTTTTGTAACATACCTCACTTTTTGAGGCGAAACTGCACAAAGATTGAAAAAAACTAGAAAACGGGAAATCTGTGTTTTCAGAATTTAGTGTCACCCTCGATGAAAATAAAATATATAAATATGGATAGTACAAAACATATTTCAGTTTTCAGACTTAAAACATACGCTTTTATTTCGTGCAGAATGACGTCATCCGTATCCGCTGAAGAATTTTTCATTTACAATAAAGTTTTAAACATCTTCTACAGTAAAGTACACATAGAACGTCACTATCGCTGAATAATACACAAATGAAAAAAAAAAAATGTCGTCATTCAAAAAACTCTATAAAAAAAAAAATAAATAAATAAAAAAATAAAAAAAAGATGTCGTCATTCAAGAAACTCTACAGAAAAAAAAGTCGGCTATTTCATGATTCATATGCCCTCATTTATTTGTAATATTAATATAGATACTTAAAATTAAATTTTGAAAAAGAAATCATTCATTTATATTTTTTCAAAATAGCACGTATTTTAATTACACTTTTTTAAGTTGTTAAGGGAAAAAAGGCAACAAAAAGGTATAATTATTATTTTCTAACTATTTTCCCCTTACATTCTACAGAAATGGAGTACTTGAGTTACCAAAATTAAACAAATGCCGCCAAAAACTACAAAAAAATTAATATTTCAAAAATAAATTGAGATGCAGTTTTCAAACAAATTGCACTTAAAAGTACTTTTTCTCCCCAATACGAAGGTATAAAAATTGAAAATGCGCGATGTTTAGATGTTAAAAATCTTAAAATAGTAGATTATAGAAGATTTAGTTAAATTGAAGTTAAATAGCAGTACCGTATTTGTTACTACTTAGTTATCCCGTCGACCAAAAATCTATCGCCAAACTATAAGATTGAATGCCAATAATGGACGATATTAAATGTCGCATGTCGCATTCTACGTATACCTTATTACCATGCTTTTAATGCTTTTGATGGTACTTCGCTGTTATATGGACTTTGGCGCTTTTGTAAAAAGCAAGCAATTCGGTGTTAAAAAAGTGAGATTTTTTGTCAAATGATTATGAAAATAAAACAGAATAAATATTATACGAGTTTATATATATTTAAAAATGCATCTGCTAACACGTATTAGATAAGTTATTTAATTTTGTATAAAATCTAATATATAAAAATGAAAATTTATCTATCAGTCTGTTTGTAATTCTACACAAATCGACAGTTTGGAAGCCAAAATTGTGAAAAGATGCGTATTAAAACACGGCCGAGGCAAATAAAGTAACCCGGATTCGAAATAATTTATCGTTAATTTTTAATTAAAAAAATATTTAACAGCAGTTTCTTATCAATTTTAAACATTTTTCGTTATAGCAGTTGCCAACAATTAAAATACACAATGAAATTCTTACTACAACAATTAATTTTCTACTGCAAGATTTCCACGTAAAAAAAGAAAATGAAATAAATAGTTTGCCAAATTAAAAAAAAAAAAAAAAAAAAAAAGGGTGAATATTACGTCATAACTTTTCTATTGCAAGATATTCACATGAAAAATGAAAATGAAATAAATAGTTTGACGAATTTAAATGAAAGTGAATATAACTTCATATTTTTTCTATTTCAAGGTTTCCACGTGAAAGAGGAAAATATTACGTCATATTGGAAATATAAAGGACGTGGTGAACATAGTATAACGTCATATGAGTGTGAAAAAAAGTATTAAAGCATGATAAAAACCCGATTATGGAAATATTGTCGTATTTTAACATTATTGCTCCAATTATAAATTTAAATAAGTTCATTTATTGCTGTATTCTTTTGCGTCTGTTATATACATTTATACATTTTTATATTGAGTTTTCATTTGATTTATGAGTACAACACTTCGACTGCTTTTTTAAATGTTTGTTTTATGTTGCATGTTAAATTTTGAAACTGATTTTTCACAACAAACATCCTGCAAATTCTGGTCAACGCCGGTCACTTTAGTTTGTAACAGATAAATGGCTTTTGTATCTGTATATATAATGCTCATATTATAAAGCGTTATAATATTATAAAGTGTACAATATTATTAATGTCTGAACGTTTGTGAGGTGTTCTCTCTGAAACTACATAGCCAACTTAAAAAAATGTTGGTGGCCACCTCTGCTCCGAAAAAAAGACTGTATTTTATGTCAGTGCAACAACCTATATCGCTGCAGAAGCAAAAAAGTTTTAAATTCGATTTCTGTGATATTGATTGGGTTAGAAACTTTAAATTCGGTGCGGTGGTTACTTTTACGATGTAAATACTCGTTATGAACGCTCTCTAAAAGGTTCGAAAACTCAATATGACAGATAAACGTAAAAATTTCTAGAAAGGTTCTAAATTATGATTTATTTGGAATACTGAAATTTCTGGGATACTGTTGGGGTTAGAAACTAGAACTTTGACATGGCAGTAATTTATAAGATGTAAATGTTCGTTGTAGCACGAATTCTAAAAAATCGAAAGACTAAACAAAGCGGAAAAATATCTAAAGATTATCTAAGTAGCGAAGTAGGTGGAATTGTTAGGAATATAAACATGAAAATTGAAATGACTGTATTTATCATGAAGTAAATTCTCGCAATAGAACAATTTCTAAAAATGTCACTTATATAAAAAAAATGCAAAAACAAAAATCTTTCGAAAATTTTCTATTTCTGTGTTACTGCTGAGCCCAAAAACTTGAAATTCTGCTTCGGGTTAGTTTTAAAATATAAAATTGTCTCTATGAATGGATTCTAAAAAATTTAAAAAGCTGAAATGAACGGAAAGCGATCTCAATTACCATTAATTTGGAATTATTAGGTATAGCAACTTTAAATATTTTATAATGCTGCTTTCCTCTACAAAACGTGCAATTTAAATGCAACAAAACTGATAGATACCCACTTAGCATTAAATAAATTACGTAAATACTGAATAAAGACCTGTATGAATCAGTGTGTAGGTTACCCGAAAGTACTTGTTAAAGTGTTCCTTCTCTAGGCTTTTTTCTCTCTCGCCAAGGCCACTAACAGAGGGAAGTGCCGTTTTAAATGTGATATGAATTTTTTTTTCTTATTCATTTTTCTAGACATTTTATCATAAGGTCATATTCTCAATTGTCAAAAGTAGATTTTTTATGTATTAACTTATTCTGGCGAAATTTCATAATCGGGTTCATATTGGTGTATTTTAGCTTGCATGATTTGCTGAAGAAATATATAGGGATTTGTAAATTATTTCAAAAGACACTTTGACAGCTCAAAGATTATGCAGACGATATAATCAGATCTTGTGTTATACTTTATGTTGCAATCATTGCCGATTTCTTTTATTTAATACATGCTAAATACAGCTCAACTTGTGCAGAGTATGTTTGAAAACAAAACAATACAGCGTATGTAGTGTCCAGCATACACTAATCATTTAAATCCGATCAAGCCTATCTAAAACACACTCTAACGACGCATTGCATGCTACTGTTGATGTGTTCGGTACTTTGATACTATATCAGATTTTGAAGAGAGATTTCCTTATCTCTTATCGACAACCTCATTGCATCCGTGGAAAACAGATATTGTACAATATTAACTGTTCCGATGGAGCACACACCAAATAAAGTATAGTCCATTCTTTTTAAACGTCATATATTTGTCATTTAAAGTTACTCAAATTGGTGCGGAGCGTCTGATTATGCTCTTGACATCATTTTATGCAGTTAAAATTTCGATATAAGATAATTTAGTGTTTCATTTTCTATTTTACTTTTAATATATTGCGTACTTTCAATTTTATATCCATGCATGGCTATCTTGCATGGTTTGCTTTCCCATTTTTTAAACAGTGTATACGAATTTACATGTAAGATTTTGTAATCCTACGATTCGTTTATTTTCATCATTTCAATTTATCACAATATATGGACAATTAAAGATAATATCTCATTTTCTTTGCTTCCACGTGTTATTATTAAATCTATGTTCTCAGCAGTATCGCTCAGACTAATCCCTCCGAGGGAAGTCCTAGTTAATGATTAATATGAATCAAGGTTCATATGCCTAAACGTAACAAAAAGATTATATCAAGTTGAGAAAACACCTTGTTTTACAATTTTTAATAAATGACAGAGAAAAAAAAACTTTGCCCTTTTTGCTCGGCGGTCAGGGGGTTAAAATTGTAAACAGTAAAGATGACAAAAAGCTGGTTTTGACATCTCAAACTCTGAAGTCAATTAATAGCATAAAAAAGTAAAATAAAATAAGACATTTGCAAAGAAAGTGATTAAAACAAGTTTTTAAATTATGTATAACGCATCCTAACACTAGGATTAAATTCTGTATGCAAAATGCTTATAAAAATGTTTCATTGTAAAATCATGCATTGTTTTGCAACAACCTAATACCTCAGCGAAAATAGAATAATAACTCTTATTGTGGAATTTATGTTACATTTTATAGCCTGATCTAGTGAATGGTTACTCGTATTTCATTTAATTAGACAAAAAATATCGAAAGGCGAACTCTCTTGGAAAGAAAAAAAAAAGTATTGTTAAGTTTGATTCTAAAAAACTAACTCTACGAAGCTAGTTTCTTTTGTTCGGTAAACTGGTTTAAGGAAACTATTTTCTGAGACATATTTTAAGAGTTTACGAAAAATTAAATTCTGAATTTAAAAGTTTTTTCAACACTGTTTAAACAGATAAAAGCATAAATAAATGAATTAATTACAGAGTTCGCAGTACAACAAAATTAGGAGTTTGAGACAATGTCATCTACAGACAGACTAGTGGGTGGATGCTCCACATCACTGATTTTATGTGCAGGTATGTGGCACCCCTCCAGAGCCAACTGCATTTCAATGTTTCCTGGATATCATTCTCCTAAGTACTGAATACCACTAATTCAGTTTCTCTTCTAGATGTCCAGCTGAGACGTGTTTAGCAGGAAAAAATAGTATGCTGGAAAATGTCTCGTGGAAAATTGATAAAACGCACGATTTCAATTTTCACTCGTAATTTATCTATAGTTTCTTTCGTAAATATAAATCAAGAATTTTTTGCACATTTTCGTTTATAGCATGCAGGGTTTTTAACCACATGTAACGTCACTATTAGAAACTTTGTCAATGTACTGTAGAAATATCATAGTGCAAATAGAACAGAAATGATGAAATATGAGCATTGACATAAACTACTTTTTAAATGTGCTCATTTTACGATATTAAAGATTATTATTCATCATTTGGTAGACAACGCTATAATGAAGCTAATCTAAAAAATAAGCAGTAAAATATTGGAAATTATATTGGCGGTAGAGGAAGCTGATTTTTAGTTGTCTTCTTAAAGTACGAGTAGATAGATGATAAGGGATTTTGCACAAAATCGCAATTTTTAACTTTAATTTTATTTATTTATTTTTGTTAATGCTTTAGTTCTTTTTGAAAAACCTCCAGAACAAGCTTATTCAAACAAAAGATGAATAATCATATAGAAACATTGTACCAATTCCACTCGCTGAGATTCATTAAATTCTAACCCCTTTTTTGGAAGTCATTTAATAAAAATATGATAATTTATGAAAAATACCTTGCATTCCGGATTAATTTATAAAACAACCAAAATTAAGCTCTTATGAATTTTTATTACTTTATGAATTTTCAAGATATTTGTCTTTTTAAATGCAATATGTCTTTTTAAATTAGTTGTTCTTTAGAGTTCACTACTAAATCATGGGGGAAAACTGTATATTTTGCCAATGCGCAGTTAAGAAATATTTCATACAACTGCACATTTTATTAATTTTCTAATGTATATATAAACCAATTATACTATGTTGTTTTTACTATATTTTCCCAAACTGTCTGAAACGGCGTAAAATATCTTTGAAAATACAGCTTGCTGTATACGAAAAACATGCATTTTTTAAAATTGTTAATTCTCCGTGAATATACATAGCATTCTTAGACAAATGAACACAATATTTACCTAGTTATGTGCTGCAGCAACTTATCATTTCGTACATTTTATTTTACAAGGTGATTCCAAATATTTTTTTCAATTGTTTGCTGATCAATTAAGTAGCACCTAACGAAATAAATAACCATATATATATAAATGTAGGATTTATTGTTTTACATACCTAAGTATCCTATTAGCATACCTCTATAAATTAATTCAGCCATCAGTTTTTCAAGTATATACTAAATTTATTACTTATACGAAAAAATATCAGTCCTGGAAATTCAATAACATTATTAACAAAATAGACAATTTGCACATTGGTATACATAAATAGAAGAAATCACACAGACTTCTTGATTACGCCTTCTTTTCGGCTATACACAGATTTTTACACTTTTTCTTGATATCCAAACTCTGGAAATCTCAATATCGCTCTTGGTACGCTTTATTTTCCAATCGAACCGTTACCACTCATTTTGCGCTTTTTTCACGCCCCTCGTGTTATGCTTTTTATTTTTTATAATATTGCGTATTGATTAAATAAACCCTTGAGTCTGTCATGTTGCATTGTTGAGAATATTTATAATCCCACATAAATATGAAATATTTTATTATGACAAGGCCTCAAAAAATCTCCTTTCAGAGTAGGTTTGCGTGCAAATAGCGAAATCTGGAATATATTAAAGCTAAAGGTTCCCTAGTTTATGAAACTCTGATAAATATTCAATACCTATTATAGGAACAATGATCCTTTACTAATACAGCCCAATGCATCTACTATGAGCACGGCTGAAACAAGAACACGGTTAAAATGAGCAGTTTACATCATTAGAATGGTTCATCCTTTAAGATATGTGTCTACCCTCAAACCGCTTTTATTTCGAAAATTTTCGATTTTTTATTATTATTATTTTAAATTAGAGTTCAAACATTTAGGATTCCAAAAAATGCCTTATTTTGTTTCAGCGAGAATTAGAAGCAATGTTATAGCCCAAAATATAAACGGGAAATGAACTTTCTGAAACTGGGAGTGACCACTTAAAGAGCCACAGAAAGGTAAACAGTACCTTTTATTACACAAAAATATAATATAAAATATAGATATAAATATATAAACAGATACAAATATGGTGGATTTTAAAGTTGTAAATTTAATACATAATTTTGTGTGCTATATCAAAATCTTAATTTGTGTTTTCTGGTAAACTTCGCATTTCACTGTGTACGTTTAGGAGAAACATCATTTCTAAAAAAGTTTTTATGATAATGAAATAAAATTTTGTAACATATGGTTCTTCTCATTTGTTAGTATGTTATGACACAAAATATAGCTTGTAATCTTGTATATATTAATTTAAGAGATATTTTTATTGAAAAATAAACATTAAAAAAATCATGTTTTGTATACAAAATTTGGTATATATTAGTAAATTTAAGTGGTATTGCAAATCTTTTACATCATAACACAGGTAAGTGATTTGTTAATATATTGTTGAAAAAAAAGTGAAATATATTGAATAGATTTCGTTATAGAAGGTTTGGCATTAACGCATTTTCCTTACTAAAATTACACTAAATATTGCCTAAATTTGAAAAATTAAGCTAAATTAAAAAAAAAATTATATCAATTAATAGTCATATTCCCTGTTTTAACTAAAAACACATGTGTTTGATAAAAATTTCATAATTTTGAAAAAAGTGCTCCGTAGGTGGGCATATACCTTAAACTATATTAAGATTTCCACGCATTGCCAGAATTATAAAAAGTAAGATCACGGCTAATACAAGTACAATATCTGCTCATTTAAAAGTAGTTTTCGGGAAAGTTGAGTTGAATTTGGAAAGCAATCCCTATTGCATCAAACACCTTATCAACGATGATAATTTTATAATATAAAAGTATTAAAAAATGTGGTAATTTGTCAGTTTTACCTATTAGAATTTCAACTTTGAAGGAGGCACTTCATCGAATCAAATGTAAAGGAATCTACCTTAATTTGGTTTTCCTTTTACGGCGAGCACCAGGTCTTTCACTGCAATAAGGCCGGGAGTGATGGTCATTGGTTTAGGAACACCAGAAGGGCGGCCATCGCCACTTGAGTTGATCTTGTAACTAGAACCATGACCAAGTGAAGAGATCTTCACCTGACTAGACACCTCAAGCCGTATAATGCATAGGGCACTTGGTGGACTTTACACCCATGACGTATTTGTTACGTACCAGGCACGATTATCCTATATGGTGGATACATGGACATCCCCCGAGATCTTCAAAGAATTAAATAAAGAAGTATGTATTCAGTTTGAAAATCCGCCAGGTTTGGCGTAAAGGTTTTGCCCAAGCTTTATATTTAGTTATGAAATAAATGCTATCGCACTGTTTATATAAAAACACACACACACACACACACACAAAAATGTGTCTGAGAACGGTGTTTCATATTTGACTAGTGATTATTTAAAAATATATAACAGACATTATTATTTTGTCGATTTTAAATTCGTTAAAAATCATAGAAATTATGCCTGAATAATTTTGCAATTACTTTATACTTATTTTCGCATATTCGTCCTCTAATATAAAATTGAAAATCACAAATCAACAATCCTTCAGTGCTACTCTTACTTTAGTATTTTGTTTTAAAACGTTTGTAAGTATTTTGTTTCTATTCTTCGAGAAAATGAACTGTAGTTTAGATGAGTGGTAACATTTATTATTTTGTTTATAAACAGCACAAAGCTTAAAGAAAAATTATTTTTACTTTCATCAAGTCAAGTGGTTAAACGTGACTCTGATGAGATTCCATTCTCTATCTGACAATGATTTTATTTTATTTTGATAAAGCATTCAAGCATATTGAATGCATTGATTTTCGTTAAATGCAAATCAGCATGCTCAAGAAAGTAAACAAATCTTTTGAAAGTCAGATAAAATCCGCCTTAAGGTCTGTTTTATAATGTAAGCTATTTAATAGCTATAAGAATATTTCCTGGACAATATTAGGCCTATGTTATAATGGTAAATTTTTATTTAAAGAATAAATGTTAAAATGTACAGTCGTGGAAAAAAATAAGCTCCTCTAATAACTTTGCAACTAATAAACACCTCTACTAACTGTGCAACTAATTATGTTATAAAAAAGTTACTGGTATCAATCGATTGTAAAAAAAGTCTACTTTTGAATTATGTATATAAGGAGGGGCATCTAGAAATCAAAACCAGAGCAAACTTTGTTTCTTTCAATGGCAACGCCCAATTTTCACAATATACTTTAAGTCTTCGATTCAAACTATGCCTAGAAACGAAATTTCTGTTTACTTGAATGATAAGTTTTTGAATTATAAAAATTCCATATTTAGAGCTTCTAATGTTAAATTAAATTTTCATATTTTTATTATTATCTCCTGAAATTATAATCCTAATGCAATAATTTTGTGTGTAGTTATAATACTAAAAAACCCAAACATGAATACATTGAATTCGTAATTTAATATATATATATATGTATAGATATAATAATAATAATAATTAGGGATTATTAAATTAATATTAAAAAAATATATGAAATGCAGCCTATAATTTTTTTGATAGATTAATATTTATTATGTCCTGCTTTATGCGAATTCTCTATTTCACGCTTTTCTTTCAAGTATTTTTCGAATTATGATTAATAATCGGCAAAATGATGGTTTAAGGGACCGTCTATGATGTGGAGAAAAGCATGATTTGAAAAAATATATATTTTACAGATTTTATTGAAATATTTGGGCTGGCAATAGTCGAAATATATTAAGAGAGTGAAATGGTTTTATTGGCAAGAAATTATACATGAATGAATGTGTCTGTAGCATTTCAGCAATCGAGTAGCGAATTTCAGTTTGGATAGAAACACTAAAATATGTTCGTTTTAAAATAATTAATTTCTCAAAAACTAATCGTAAGAATTTCAATTAAATTTTGATTTAGGCTAATTGAAGGGTGTAGAATTTATTTATGGTATTGAAAAAAAAAAAAAAAAACGAAAATTTGGGTTCGCTTCAATACGTAGATGCCCCCCTAAGCAAATTTGATACTCATCATTTAAAAGTAGACATTATTTCCAATCATTTGGTGCCTGTAACTTTCTTCTACGATAATTTGTTGCAGAGTTAGCATGGGGTGTTTTCTTTTTTTTTCCCACGACTATACATTTACAGAAATGTATATATTTCGTAACTATAATGTATACTCACATATAAAACCCTCTCGCGTATAAGTCGACCTTGCAACATTGAGTGATAAAAATTGGAAAAAATATTTAAAAAAACCCCCGCGTATAAGTCAACAACACTCTTTGAGAGATAAAAATTAGAAAAAAAAATCCCGCATACAACAAGACCGCTTTTGCTTTGAGGAATAGAAATCGCTTCGAGAGGAAAAAAGCAATATCTCGGGTACAATTCTACCATAATTTCTTCTTTACAAACAGTCTTACAACAACAAAACAAAAATCCATGCATTAGCTTTTAAAATAAAAATAATAATAATCATTCCTAAAATTGACATATGCATTCTATGTAAATTACTAAATTACTCTCATTGTCAGTTAACCCTTTCCGGTGCGGAATAAGTCTGTTTGTAAAATGATGAAAGGATGGACTAACACCATAATTTACAAACGAATTTATTATAAAATAAAAACCCCGTACTTTAGAAAATGAAAATTTTAATTAAATATTCTTTCTGCCGTTTGTTAGTTTTTGAATTAAAATCAGGTGTCCTTTTTGGGGGACATCGCCCACTAAAGGGTTAAAAGCAATGCACCGTTCTCCATGACATTACGTTCGTTACTTATAAATAGTTTCTGAAATACCCTGTTAATATTAGCTGTAGTAGTTTGGTTCGTTCTCCACCTATTGCACAATACCTGGTTACCTCAACTGGTTTATTTAGATTTCTAATCTTTGATTTTAGATGGTAACCTTAATGTGATGCGGTTGATGTATTAATTACGGAATTAGCTTTCCCATACTTTGCAGATGAAGACATCTCAAGGCTGAAGCAATATTATTATCAGGTATAACGGGTATTATATCAACATTTGATTTATTTTCAGGGTTTTTTTTTTTTTTTTTTTTTACGATGAAAAGCAAATCTATCTTACAATGACACATTCCAAGAATTTTTGAAACGATCAGTAGAGCTATGGATGGACTAACACCATAACCTTTTTAAATAATCACAGTCCTTCCAAAGTTAATCCAAAGTAAAGTCCAAAGTTAATCCCATTCCTTCCCCCAAAGTTAAAACATCTGATAAATGCGAAAATTTATCCTGTTCAAGCTATCAATAGATCATGGGTACATATTATACCTTACACAATATTTCACAATATAAGCTAAGTTGCAGATAATTGATATAAGTTCCATATATTTAATATAAGTTTCAGATACACTTCATTCCCAGACTTTTTGAAACTATGAGAGATACCCTTTTTAAGTAGGATACAAAGTTAATCACAGTCCTTCCCCCAAAGTTAAAATATCTGATAAATACGAAAATTGATTCTGTTAAAGCTATCAATAGATCAGGGGCATACATTGCACCTTTCAGAAAAAGATAAAGGAATCCTTTCTGTAGGAATAACAATGACAAAATTTCGACATAGACTAAAGAAGCATGAAGCAGACTTCTGTTTAAATCGATCCCTTACTGCGTTAGCAAGATTACCTCAAACTAAGCCTACAAAAATAGAATTTAATAAATACTAAATTATTTTCAATACAGATAATTACCAAGAAACTATTACAATGTCTTTTGCAATAATTTCTAGAAAATATATAATTTGTAATGAAGTTTTGTCACGTGACATCCACGGTAGTTGGAAGATATTGTTATATAATATATAAGTATGTGTTTTTGAATAACTTTTCTGTCGCTTTTACCTGCCATACGAATCTTAATCTGGAACTGGATGTTCTACGCACGGAGTTCATGAATTTATTTCTAGAACCAAAATTAACCCTTTAAGCGTCCGGCCTATTTCTTACTTTATTCTTAAGAATTCATAAAACAATACCTATGAAAACTATTTGTATAGGGATTTGTTTATGACTACCTTACATATTTAATTATCTTATGCACTGCAAAAAAATAACATTAATATCAGTTTTGTATTAAATCAACCCTTGATTTTAAAGATTACGTGACGGAAAAACCCGGTTAGGACGCTTAAAGGGTTAAAAAGTAACTATTTGATTTCGAAAAATATTTTTCTAATACTGTGCATTTTTTTATGAAATTTAATTTATCATGTTACTTCAATTTATCATGCAACAGACGATAAAACGATATCTTTGGAATAAGGGAATAAATAGAATAAAAAGTTTTGTTTATGTTTGTGATAAAATGTTTTTCTTTATTTTCTTTAAAAAAGGGAATAATTAATCGCATTTAAATAATCTCTAATTATTTGCATATGAGGTAAACGGATTCTCGTAATACCCGCTAGAGCTTCTTAGTATTGCAGCGTGGCGTACGTAATGTGTATATCTTTAATTATTTGCATGTGAGGTAAAAGAATTATCGTATTGCCCGCTACAGCTTCTTAGTATTGCAACGTGTTGGTAAAAAAAGGCAAAAATTCGTCAAAAACATAATATGTATATATTTTGCCTCAAGCGTTCATGGGCCCCCCCTAACAGCAACCCTTGTACCAAATTTCGTAGCTCTACGTCCTGTGGTTTCCGAGTTTTTTAAGTTAATAGATACGCGCACAGATTAAGGTAGAAGGTCTTTCGCAGACGATTCTATAGTAGGCGCAAATAAACATAACAACATGTAGTTTTCACTGATGGCTGACTGCGCCGGCTGAAAACATTTTATGTTTAATGGATTTTTAATATTTTAATATGATATGTACGCACCTGTAAGCAAATAGTCACATTTTTATTTGTGCTTTTTATAAGAATTTTAATTGTTCTTTGTTTAGGTACATTTTTATTTGTTCTTTTTCTAAGAATTTTAATTGTTCTCTGTTTAGGCGTATTTTTATTTGTTCTTTTTCTAATAATTTTAATTGTTCTTTGTATATGTAAAACAGAGATTATCATTATTCGGAAATTTTGGGATTTATTTTTAGTTTAAAAACGCACTAAACTATCAACCCTATTCACAACACAGTATGTGTTTACTGCAAACAATATTTTCCGTAAAAATTAACACAATATTTCGCACAATTTAATAAAAAAAATATTAATATATTGCTTCAAGATAATAAAATATATTTAATCTTTATCTGAGTGAAAGCATAAATTATTCTGCCCCTGCGTAGTGGATTATTTAAAGGAGAATAGTTTTATTAAAGTTTTATCATTCAAGTGTTTAAACGTGACTTTGCTGATTTTTCATTTTCTATCTGATAATGCATCAATTTTATTTAATAATTTAATGATGCATATCTAATGTATTTATTGTCTTTAATAATGAGTAAAAAATTCCAAGAAACTAAAAGTATCTAAAGTGAAATGTACTCAGTCGATAAATGTTTTTTTTTTTTTTTTTTTTTACAAATTCTTCTAAAGTAAAAGATTTTTTTATAGGATATATTTTGTTTCGTGGTTCAAAACTTCAATTTAACAAGAAATACTGAAAAAAATATTATTTTTAAATGCATTTTGTAAATTATTTTATAGCCTTTAAAAATTAATTTAATTGAAAAAGTGTTAAAATAACTGTGAATGAATAACGTCCTGCCTTTAGACGTATTAGAAAATTTAACAGGCTAATTTTTGAAAAATCAACTTATGAAGGATTATACAATAGTTTAATACGTACAGGATATTCGAAAAGATTAAAACACAATTAAATCGGTCATTTCAAAAACCACATAAGACACAGAATCAGAACTTTTCAGAAAAAAATCTGTATCATTAAGAAGTAAACGTATTTTTGTGGGTTTTTTGGGCTGGTTATAGAGTTTGGACTTCAAAGTTTGTATTGTATATATCAAATATTTTTTATAATTTATGAATGATAAAAAAAGAATAGCAGAAAAACTGTTCCAGACTTATGTTATTTAGGCAAGAAACATGGTTAGGTGGTATGTAATTTGAACAAAACAGTCATGTTAAACATATTTTTAATCAACATTAATGAAGATAACGCTTATACAGGACCATTTTTATGTTTTACTGTCATTATAGTGCGTAATCATATTCTTCATCATTCTCAATTGGATTATCTTCAATATTTGCAGTTGGCCAGCTAAATATGTTTTGATAAAATGACATGTGCTCTTCCTGTATGCTATCCTGAACTCGTATTAAATCGTCTAATTTTTTACTATTAATTGATATTTTCGATGCATAGGCTTTGGCTGATAAAAATGACACAGGGGTTGAAAATGTTTTCATCAAGATAAATGAATCTTTAATGGATCAATCAATAAATTCCTCAGCTACGCTAGTGCTTTTTTATCAGAATTTCGGTGAAAATTCTTGTATATCGAAAAGGCAATTTTTTTTCTTTCTTCCTTTTAGAACACTTTTCCAATACGATTCTGTTGACAAACATGTTTTTTTCTTTGAATAACATCGGCCATTTCTTGAAGCTCAAAGACGATATTGCATGCAAAAAGGACTTAAGTCGCTTACTTCTGTTGTTTCAAGCAATGAACGAAAATTAAAAGATATTGTTTGAAGAAGAAGGACTACACTGACTGATGTGGTTATTACCCAGTTCATGGCTCTACCTTTAAGAAAGCATTTGCGACAAAATAAAGTATATTTGGAAAAAACTTGACGTATGTGGTTTGTGAAATGACCGATTCAGTTAAACATCTTATCACTTGAACGTAAATAAGCAGTATAACGTACAACGATATTAAGATTACATTAATGAAAAATGGCCTTATATTTAATTTTTCTTTTATTTACAAATTTTTTACTTCTTACCGTAAGCAAAGATCTTCGGTTAGAATTTGTTTTTTCCTTTTCTAGAACAAGATATTTATAAAAGTATGAAAATAAACACTGTAACTGTGTCTCTTAAATGAAAAAAGTTGTGATTAATTGAAAATTCACCATTGTAAATGAGGATCATATATTGAATTCGAAATGGTAATCAGAGAGGATATTGCACAGTAAAGAAAACGCTTATGTTAACCCGGCAGTAGACGCGTGTCGATCTTTTCTTCTACTAAATCATATCCCCTTACACATACAATGGAGAACTACCGTGCAGCTGATTTTAAATGGTTCTCCACCACCATAATGAACTAAAAAGACATTTCTGTTTTTTCTTCACGTAGATTTTTACATCCAAAGTTGAAATTGGTGGAAAAGTCTGTACAACGATCACTAATGTCAGTTCCTTTTTACCTGTTCCCATTATACCAAATCGTATGAATAAAAATGTATAATTTAAGTAAACTGCAAATTTATAACTTCAATAAAATGTAATATTGGAATATTAAGTGAAAAATATTTCTTATTTTACATTTTCTGTACGTAGAGGACCGGCGGCAAAAAGACCAAGAGCGACTAATAACATGAAAAAAGACGCGACTACCCTCGGGTTAATATTCAGACAACTTTAAATACGGGTAGTCAATACCTGAAACAATATATGTGACTAAAGGGTTCGAAGTATTTACTGGAGAATGTTTAGAAAAACATAGTTATGTACTATTTAGGTGGAGAAAAAAAATTGTTACACAGGGTTACACAAAAGATATCAAGTAAATTTCCATTTATTGTCGGAAATTGCTGAATTAAAATTTCGAACCGTTTTATTGAACTAACTTTTAGAATACTACGTAATATACATAAAAATCTATATCATATACTGGGCTCCACAAAAAAGTTTGATATTTTTCTGACTATGGATGGTAAGTGCAGTAATGTGGTTTTTTACTGTTTTTTACATTTTCAAAATTTTTATGTAGACATATTTCATCGTAATAAACTGTAAAGTTTTATTACAGCCTTATGAATATTGTGGAAAGTGTTTCATAACGTATGCTGGATGTATGATTTTTTTTTCTTGTTTTATTTTTTAGGATCTTAGGAACCAAAACTTAATTTGTATCTTTACAAGATTTTTGCTTGCATAATGTTTATTTAAATATATCCGTTATGGAATTGTTTTACACTTAATAACATCCTTTTTCATCTAAAGCACGTCATTTCAATACGTTGATAGTTCCTATTTTTTAGTAATAAAATACCATTTTAAAAGGCAAGAAAATTCGTAAAAATCTAATTTTTCACTTTATTTAAAATCATTAAATTTTGAAGGTACAAGATTGCCGTTCATTTCTTTTTATATTATCTTGCTACAGCAAAACGATATTTTTTTCAATTTGCACAAATGTGTCTAGGGAGATCGTATAGTAATATAACAATTGTATCCTTTTAAAAATTAATCTAGAGAGGGATTATTTCATTAAGATAATTTTATTACAAACATTATTTGGAAGTTGTTTGCGCTTTACATTTTGTCCTTATGTATAACAGACAAAAACCTAATCAACGTTTAACAATTTTTGAACATCTTGTATATGTCGTGTTTAGGTACGTTCTTAATTATATAAAAGTTTTCTAAAAGTTATATAAAAGTTATATAAATGTATAATCATTGCAGAATTATGTCGTGTCATTTCAAATTTTATGAAACTCGAATCAAAACTTCAAAAGATATTAATAAAAGTTTTCTTCATTCTATTAAATGCTGTCATATGTAATTTATCCAATGATATCCCATGACAGGTTAATGCTTATAGCTTATCATAATGATTATATTATATTTAAGAAATAATCATATTATTTCCATATTACTGAATTTAATCAATATAATCTTAATATGTATTGTATTCATGCAGTTTTGTTTAAGAGTGCAACAACTATTGCACCAAGATCTGAATATTTATAAAACTAGTACTAGTACGAACTCACCTCATTTGCCACGTTTGACGTACAATTTCCCACTTGTTCGTCAGTTTTAAAGTCAAGAATTAAAGTTATTTCAGTGTAACTATTATTTTTCAAGTTATAAAGTTGTTTTCAAATGTTTGTGGATATATGTTGTTTAGAGATACCGAAATTTATACAGGTTAATCATTTGAGAAGGGACTGAATGAAAATTTTTATCTTCACATACATGAAAAGGAATACTGACTACATTAAAAGGGTATTATTAAAATATTATTCTTATTAAGTAGTTAAATTGTACTTTATATATTTTGAAATATATGTCTTAAAATACTTTAAATTTATTTTATCATATATATTAAAAAATTAAGGTAATTCTGTAAGATGTCTTCCGTGCAAAATTGATACATTTGCGCATACGTGAAAATAAATTTAGAACATTCTTCAATTGAGTGGAAAATTGAACAAGTTCATGTTAGCGAAGTGACCTAAATGATGCGTTTAAATATTTGAATTTTTGCAAAGAACGCGGGTTCGACCCCAACACCCGGCAAAATAATTTCTGTAATATTATTGGAGATTTTCAATAATGACATATTTCGTTAGGAGGAGAAATTAAGTGATTATTATTTTATTAGTGTTATTATTTGAATGATTTTAAGTAAATAAAATTTAACACTGAACAATATTTTTCAAAAATAATAATTTTACGTTTAAAATACAAGCTAAAATATTTTGCATGTAATTATCAATTAAATAAATTGAACTTATCTACAATTTTTGTTATTTTTTCTGACCATTATCAAGCATATACATGTGTGTGTATCAGAATGAAAATTTTCTCTTCTTTTCTGAAAAAAAAAAAAAAAAAAAAAAAAAAAAATGGAAAAAAAGAAAAATATTCATGTAAGAGCCATAAAAGAAATTACCTTGATATTCATGATTTCATATTTAAAAAATGTATATAAATGTAAAATAAAATTCAACTAATAAAAAATATATATTATAAATAGTTAATTGCATCAAGTTTCAAAATTAGGCTTTTAGAGAATGAGACTTATAAAAATTAAATTTTTGACAGTTTTTAATGTTCGTGTATTAAAAAAAAAATACAAAATATTAAATATTGTTATTTAAGGGGAGAAATGAGACGATAGTAAGTAAAAATAAATGCGCTACTAAATTTTTGTACTTAGACATTTGATAAAAAGCATTACTGCGTTATTGGTTATAAACTGATATCCTTCCAGTTCATTGAATAGGTTAGACTGACAGCACCATCTATTGCCTTAAATCGACATGAATTACTTATAGAATATTTTTGTAAGGAAATATTAAAGTTATTTATCGCAAAATCTTTACGGGTACTACCGAGTTTAAACAATTTCAGTTTAACTATTATTTTTCCAGTTGCAAATTTCTTTTTAAATATTTGTGTATATATATATATTGTTTCAAAATAGCAAAATTTATAATAATTAATCATTAGAGAAGAGAATGAATGAATTGTTTTATCTTCACATACATGAAACTACTACGAAAAGACTAGCGACTAGAGAAAAAAAGATATTATTTAAATTTTAATATTCAAGCAGTTAAATGCAGATCTGTCTCAAGCGACAATTATTTAATTCTATCTTGCATATTTTTTAACAAATTTTTTTCACATAAGCTTTGGCAATATCCGCGAGTGAAATATACTACAAAATTTATTTTCTAAATAATGGTGGGAAAATAATATAAAAATAGTCGCCTGTGGCAGTTCTGTAAAATGATATAAATAATGTCACATAATGTCAAATTAAAGTCACATGGTGACTTTTCACCACTTTTCACAGTGGTGACTTTACAGTAGGGTCTCTGTCACCATTTGACAAAGTCATGTGACAGAACGTCACCATGTGACTTTAATGTGACATTATTTGGTGATTTATCATAATGCAACGTGCCCAATGACTTTGAAATTGAATCTCCAGATGAGAGTCACACGAGAGTCTCAATGAAACGACATTGCAAAGTCACCTGGTGACTCGTCACAAAGCAGCAGTCACAGTGACCTGTCAGTGGAGTTGCATATAGTAGTCATTTGAGACTCATAAAAGAGACGTATGGAATTTCCTTTTTTTGTTTCGCCGTAGTGACTGTGATTCTTGTGACCATCTGAGACCTGAATGAGATGTTATATGGACTAGCTGTTCTGCAGAGATAGTAATTATTCAAATTATATTACTTCCTTTTGAGAATTCGCGTATTTAAAAATTAGCATTTTGTGACTTTTCCTTAATTTTTGATAACCAGTGTATATTAAATGCTATATCTTACATTACTTTAAATTTACTTGAGAGTCTATTAAATTACATTTAATAAATATACTTTATTGTACAGCTAATCAAAAATTAAAAATATGAAATGAAATTATTGATGTAATTACAAATGCATTTATTTTAAAACTAGCCGCCCTTGGCGACCAGTTTGGTCTCCGTTAGATGTGTGCTAAGCATTGTACCATGTTACGTTTATCCAAAATTTAATTTACTTTCTCAATATCTCGCCAAATCAGAAGTTTCTAGTAGAGAAATCAAGAACTCCGTATTTTTATGTGTACTACTTGGTTATCCCGTCGACCAAAAATATATCGCCAAACTATAAGGTTAAATATCAATAATGGTTGATCGTAAATATCATATTTGCTTATTTTTAAGTAAGTTACACGTGTTTACGCCATCAAGTTATTTTTATTTCGACATTTTATTTGTATTTTTATTAATGTAATACTAATTTATTTGTTCTTTCGCTATTTAAAATAAAAATTATGTCAGTTTGTATAATTTGGGGATTTATATAATTTGGCGAAATCGGTCGACGGTATAACTAAGTAGTACCTTTTTATGCTAGCCAGGCGCAAGTGATAAATCATCAAACATTGTGTTTCCAATCGCATTTTTTCATATTTCATTAAATTCATCTAAAATATAATAATTTCACTCATTTTATTTAAAATACATAATTTTAATTTGAAATTCCTGACTTTCCCTTTTTTCTTTCCCTTTTTTAAGAAAAAGAAAAGAAAAATAATAAATAATACCAAAAACCATGACTTTTAATTTCAATATCAAAGCATTGTTTTAATTTACCACTCGAAAAATAAAAAATGTAAAAAATGGTAACCTGGCATATAAAAAGCGAAGCGGTCAGCGCGGAACTATTGGTGACAGTCACATGACTTAGGCTATTATTATAGAGATTTAATTTATTTCCATAAACCACTAGGGGGCTCTGCTCCCTACGAGCTACGCTCGTCAACCCCCGTTCACACACCGCAGACTCTAACAGCACGATAATTTGATCGCCTTTAAAAAGATTTCGGAAGATTGAATTATAATTTGAATCTGACAATTATAATCTGACGTAATTTTCACCAAACTTTTCTTTCTCTTTTTAATATTCACGTCAAAATACTTTTGTTAGAAATGAAATATTATGATCATCTTAAAATGTCAAGTAAATGCCTCGCGCAATTTTTAAATTAAAACTGTTTTGCAATATTATTTTTTGTTCATTTTACGTAATAAGTGTAATATGACGTAAATTCTCCTATTTAGGACTTCTAACGCATGTTACTGAATTTATTATTTTACAATATTCTTTCTCATTTAAAATTCACGTGTAACTATAGTTTTTATGACGTAATTTTCAATGAGTTCGTGCTTTTTATATTTTTTGTTTATAATAGTCACGTGTAAAATAAATTTTTAATTAGAAGCAAACATTACTGTTTGCTCTGTTTATACAGTTGGCAACAGTATAAATTAATACAATTTTCTAAAATTCGCAAAAAATATCTCTCGAAATGCTGAAAATTTGAATTTAAAATAGAAATAAAACCTCGAAAAATTATTCAAATTAAAAAACTAACTGCAATCTGCACACCGGGAAATTCTGACGCATAAAATGATCTAAAAATGATTAAATTCCTATGTACAGTTTTTGTTCCTATAAAACTTTTTTAATGGAACGATTTTGTCCAAATTTGACATTAAATATCTCTTAAAATAATTCTTCGAATTGAAAACTGTCTGCATCATTGTGTTTATCAAACTTTTTTCTATAATACTACCGATTTTCATATATTTGTATGCAACAGTTTTTTTAATATTAACGAAGAAAGACCTCCGGTCACAAAAAATTCAAAACCGGCGGCGGCGGCGGCGGTGACAGCGGTAGTTACTTTTTTTAGAATAGAGAGATTACACAGCAATAAATATTTATTATATGCATTGTTGGGAATCAGGCGGTTATTAATTTTATTTTGCGGTCAAAATTATCCGTGTAATAACAAGGTAAGTGTTTTAGAATCACACCAAAAACTGATAAGACAATAATATCATGAGACGAAACGGAATATTTCACCTTGCTTCAAACATAAAATACATTATATCAACTTTAAAAAGTTCACTTTTTTACTTAAAAGGTGACTAAAATAATAAAAGAGATGTTACAAGTTAAAAATATGCATTTCATTTAAAACTTCTTAGTACTTTCAAGCTTTTCAGAACTCTTCATCAGTGAATATTTTAATAACTAATCAATAACTTTTAATAATTAGTTATTAAAATATTCTCTGAAAGTACTAAGAAGTTTTAAATAAAATGAATATTTTTAATATGTAACATCTCTTTTTTTTTTTATTTTAGCCACCTTTTAAGTAAAACATTGAACTTTTTAAAGTTCATTTTATATATTTTATGTTACTGATAAATTTTATAGGAATTACTGATTGAGTAAAATGATAATGCACTTTTGCGACGAAGATTTTAAATGTTATGAGGCCCCTTAAATAAATCGAAAATAAATAAAAACACCCGCTTATCGGTGAAAAAGAAGACTATAAAAAATAATGATAAAATATTAAGAGTTCACTGATGATACATTAGGATGCATTTGATTTGTGACCATCGACGATACATAACTAAAGCGTGGCCAAGAGATGATAAAATAACCTAACTTTCACATTGCATTATATCTGGTCTAAATTACTTTTATATGTATAATCAATGCACTTGAAGAACTAAATAAAAAAACAGTATATTACTAATTAATTTTAAAGAAAAAATAAAACCGACTTTCAGACTTTGCTTATGTCACCGTACTTCATTTTAATCCTTCTCAATATTCGACTAATCTTGCAAATTATTAAAATTTATTCGTATTCTTTTACCCAACGATGTGTTGCGGTCAATTAAAGCTTATAGTATTAAGAATGCTGTTGGTAAAACAAGATCGCTGGCCATCCTTAGTCGAGACGACGGTTTTGCTCCACCTTCTAAACGAAGACAGAATGAACCACCTTAAACGCATCGTTGCGATTTTTCAAAATTCTAACCGTGTTTATTTTTCCCACTCTATTTTAAATGTTATTCTCACAATTTTCTTTTTATTTACTGGACATCGTTCCTGCTTACGCATTTGGCACCGGAATTTGTCAACTTTTTACAAAAATCTTATGCCTTTTTAATGATTTGCTGCGGTTTCCCCCCAAAAATTTGATTTTTCCTCAGTAAATTTGTATTATTGCTGTTTTTCTTAATCCTATTTTATTTTTTATATTTTATTAGTATTCTACTTAATTTATATTTTTAAAAATGTATGGCTCAGGGGTCTTTTCATGCACCCCCCTTACCATGGCTTGCTTTCGAACATCTCAATGATCAGAAATTTGTATGCAAATTCCACTTTATGCTCAACATCTATGCATCAACAATATCCAATTATTCATTGTCGAACGAAGATAAACAAGAGCAATGCGGCTCGTGTAGGCACTCCATTATCAACTGCATTGGTTCATTGGTTCATTTTAATCCTGTATTGTTACTGATTCCAGCAGGGTTTAACAACAAAAACGACGCTCTTACCCTCAACACAATCATCTGGACTTACAAAATAATATAATAATAATAATAATAATTACCAAACCAGACGTGGCCGCCCCTCCGGGTGGTTCCGACCCGACGCCTTGAGTGGGGGAGGTGACCGGAAGCTCGGCAGGGTTCGTTGTGTACGAATGGGAGGGGGCCGGATGGGGACGAATCGCCACCTCCTCGAGAGGCTCATCTCCGACAGACGTTGAGATCGGTGGCCACTGTTAACGGACGTTGTGCATAGGGCCGTAGCCCGCTTCGGTGGGTACCAAAGGTGCGGTCCTCCGCCACCCGGGTTCTCTGGGCAAGCCGGGTAGCGACGATCCATAGGTCGATCCCGGTGCCGGTCTAAGGGCCGGACGGTGTCGCCGGGCAAAGACTAGCTAAGGCGATATGACCCCATCCACCAATTGACTAAGAGGGAGCCTGAAGTATGAGTGAGGGCTTTGTAGTGGAAAGTCCTCGGTGCTCGCTAGTGACGACGGGGCTCGCGGAAACGCCATGCAGGGACTCCCGGAGCAACCGAAGGGCGAGGGTTTCGGACAGCGCCCAGGTTACTTTATGAATTGGGTGGCTCATCCCTCCGAGGACCACAGCTGGAGCAGTTGGGAGCCGACCCTTAGAGTGGTAGGGTTTGGCGGTGCCCCCATTGAACAAGGAGCGGTCGCGTGGGGAGGCCAGTATGGTTCTCGTTGCTCCATGTCGTGTCGTGACCCTTGGGAGGGGGTCAGCCGGCAGGTCCACCATCGAACACTATTCCCGCAGGGAAACGGGCCAGAGGCTCGCCGGTAACGCGGTGGCTCATCGTGCCTCAGGTGAACTCTTGGTCCGATCCAGGTCCTCCGTGTCTATGCGGTACCGGAGATTTCCTCGCCTGGTGATGAGGAACTAGAGGTGTCTCCACCTAACTTTCGAACGCACTAACAAAGGAAGCGGTCGGTCACTGCACGGGGTCAGGGGCCTTCGGGCCTGGGTACCCTCGACGGTCGTGAGGTAAGGTAGTGGCGGGCGGTCTTCTGTCGGCCTCCACTGGCTTCTCTGTCTTAGGATGGGGTCGAGTCGGTGGCGGCTGGCGGGACTCCGTTCCGTCCAACTCCCTAGCGAGGCGGAGTCTATTCCGTCTAGGTGGAGCTTTTCGTGCCCGCCTGGGGTCGCTAACGGCACCTAGTCTGGGCCAACTGGTTCCCGGCGTGATCCACGAGTGGTTCCGTCGGTTGAGCCGGGTGGTTTGGGCGAAAAGGCAGGAGCTGGGTTGCTTTACGGCCGGAGGGACTTTCCCCGTCCTCCCTGGTCTTCAAGTTAGGGCTCTTCAATAATTTTCCTATCGGCTGGCCCACAAAAATGTCTCTGCCGGAAAATGGTATCTGATCTTGGGGGCCTTCCGTAAATTAAATTCGGGTCGGGAAGCCTCGGTTCAGTCCGTGGGCCCAGCGTCTTTATAGGCGTCTGGTTCCTGCGATGGCTTGCGGGGTCTACCGGCTCGAGTAACCAAGTTTAGGGACCACTTGGTTTTTCTAGCTGGATGGTGAGGACTATCGTAGCGATTGTTCACCAACTTGGGAATAGCCGGCGTGACGTGCGCCGGGCAGTGCGTCGGCCTGACCGGAGTTTGCGTGGGGTTCTGCTCTGTTGGGGATTGTCTGGCGGCGACCTTCGGGACGCGGGGACCCCCGTCTTACCAAACCAGACACCTAAAAGTATTACACTCTGAGCCCAAAACAGACCTAAATCCAAATAAATAAATAAATAAATAAATAGAATAAACCAGAGATGAGCATGAGTCGCAGCGAGAAAATAAATAAATTTATCAACCCACACCATGGAAGGATTAGCAAGGATTAGCCCACCTGATGCAGGACTCAAATCCGGAAAAAAAATTAATTGCAGTATTCTCAAAAATGCTTATTTCAAAGTAGAGGAGATTGATGATATATTAAATAACATGAGGCGTCCCCCTTTAAAAAAAAATCCCTGCCGGCTCGGGCCTACAGGCGGAGGTAGATTTCGATGTTAAGTACTAAATTCTCCAACAAAACTTAAATCAAGATTAGGGATAAAACCCAGTTTCTTCACAAAGAGCGAGCTGTAGGGAGCTAAACTTTTTGTGAAAATTGTAATATACACGAATACACACACACATATATATGGAATAGGTTTTAAAAATGGCTACAAAAAATTCAGAGAACCTTAAAGTGTTAAAATATGTTAATATTTCCATAGTCGGGTTTTTATCATGTTTTAATACGTTTCTTCAAACTTACATGGCGTTAAATATTCACCTGCTGAGGTCCATTATATTTCCAATATGACGCAATATACATATTTTTTTAATTCGTCAAACTATTTATTTTGAGTTTTCATGCTGAAATCTTGCTCTAGGAAACTTATGACGTAATATTCAATTTGTTTTCAATTTGTCAAACTATTTAATTTTACACGTGAAAATTTTGCAAAAGAAAAGTAATTGTTGTGGTGAGAATTTTATTATTTGTTTTTTTTTAATTGTTGGCAACTGCTATAACGAAAAACTTTTATTTTTTTCCTGCCATTGTTGTGTAAGAGCTGATTTTATCAGAATCATGTTAAGACGGTATTCAAAATTTTGAACCCTCCCCATTTCCACCCTCTTGTGCCGATTTCGCCCATTTTCAATCCCCGCCGAGATATTAGCCATCTCAAAATTGTTGGCGAGTTTGAAGATGATTCGTGCATAATTGCGACTTTTATCGTGCGGACAAAATTTAGTACATACATACATATATATATATATATATATATATATATATATATATATATAAACTTTTTAGGTGGGGGTGGTTTTGGGTTCCTAGGGTCCTATAATGAAAAGTTATGAAGGAATTTTTCAAAAGTCGCACCATGGTAACGACTGCAATAGGTAGTATTTCTTACGAAATCTACCTAAAAGCATACATGATACAACGACTTTTTTAAACATGCAAAACTGTTCTTTGTACTTTAACACCGTATTAACATATCGAGACAATTGCGGAATTCTTTGAGAAAATAAAACCTTATCAAGTTAAAAAAAAAACACATAAAAATCATGCATTCGGACAAAAACACATCAGCTTTATATCTGCTAAAAAAGTCGTTTGCAATTGATATATGATATCTTTCAATCCTCAGATTTCCACAACGTAAGTCGCACAGCAAACGTACTTCGGAATGTGTAACACAAACAGCAAAACAACACCCGTGTCTGACACAGAGTATACCCGGGAGAAAAATATTTTAAGGCCTTTTCCTCAACCGTTCTTCAAAGAGCAAACATTTAACTGTTTTCTCCCCCTAAAATGATTCAACTTCAGTAGAAAGTAGATGTTTTGAATGTTGTAAGGACTGGTCGGTCAAGAGATTTTCTGACTGCAGTTGGCCGTTCCAATCTTTTATTTAATTAAAGTTCATGAAGAGATATTCTAAATATGGTAAAGAAGAGTTTCAAGAGTAGTTTATTCCTATTTTTTATTGAAAGAATCTCTACATAAAGATGCTGAATATGTGTGCAACCGCATTTTTTCTTGCAAAAGAAAAAAAATACTATAAGAAATACTGTGATAAAAGATATTTATTTTTTCGAGTTTATTATTGTGCTGATATATCGAAAATCTTTTAATTATTTTGAATCGCAGTTTACATTAAAGATAAAAGAAAATCCGATCAAAATTACATTTCTCAATAAGACTTAAGTTTCAAGCGTTTTGCGTTGTTCATTTTATCCATTATAGTGAAAACAATTCAAGTTTATTATTACAAAAATGCATGGAAATCATCGAGAAGAATGATTTGTATATGCTATATCTAACAAAAATATAGCTGTGAAAAAAGGGAGCCAAGTTCTGTAAAGACAATGGCCAGAAAACAAGTGATATCTAAGTGGGTGCCAAGTTCAAATAAAATTCACTCAAACTTACCGACTGAAGTGTTATAAAAATTTTTTTAATTGTTTAGAAATAAAAATTATTGATAGCATATTAATAATAAATCTAGAACTTGACAAGTTTTTGATAAATGCCTATCAATTTCATGTCTTAATAAAATGATGGTGTTAATATTAACAGCAATGTCATTATAAAAAAATTAATATAGTTATTATTATAAACAAATGACTCATGTTAAACATTTGATAAACCAATAAATACAAAAATACACTCCCGCTCGTCTTTGGTTATCATTCTAGCACCCACCCTTCGGAAACCTCAATGCAAACAGACTAAAAGGCCTAAGAAAGAGACAGATTCCCTTACGCTTGTTCTTGGTCATTCCTCTAGAGACTGCACCCCTTTAACCCTTCAGGGGCAAAGATCTTTTATTCGTGACATGCTGAAATGATTGAATCACACCAGAATTTAAAAACAAATTTATTTTAAAATGGGTAAAAGCTTCTTTTCACGTATTTAATAAAATTAAACTTTTTAGTCCTGAATTCTAGTGTCAATGTGGCATTTTGCTGTTAAAATTAGGTGGGATATATTTTATCCCACCACCCTTCAAGGGGAAGGAGCTCACTCAAATGAAGTCTTCCAAACATGAAATAACAAGTTTTGATATAATAATGTCATTAATAAAAATAAATGACTCGTAGGTAAAAACTTGCTAAGTGTACATTTATTATTAATATACTACAAATAATTTTTATTTCTAAGGAATTTAAAAAATGCTTTAATACTTCAGTAGGTAAGTTTGAGTGAATTTTATTTGAACTTGGAACCCACTTAGATATCACTTCTTTTCTTGCCATTGTCTTTACAGAACTTTGCTCCCTTTTTTCACAGCTATGTTTTTGTTAGATATCATAACTTTTTGTAAAGTTACAATATAATTAGACACTTTACTTAATGCTTCTTAATGTGTTTACATGTGACTATTTTATTCACCAAGCAACATTCAATTTTAATTTAAATTTCCTACAACAAACTATTTGGCTGTCAATTTGCGGCAGAAATCTATATTTTTATACTGCTACATTGAATGCATGTTTTAAAACGAAATGTATTGATTCGAAATTTTTATTTTTTCTGAAACAACAATTCCTATTAAATTCCTATGTTAAATTTTCCTATTAAATTTTCTAATTAAATATCCTATAGCTGGGCCTGCTTTTTTGTACTGAAAATGCAAAATAAAGTTATGTGCTTATGCCACACTATGTATCATTCATCCATGGGTGCCGGCAGAGAGGCAGTGCAGAGGAAGGACATTGCCCCTTCCTGGATTTTCAAATTTAATTAACTAAAGCGTAAGACTAACTAAAGCGTACTTAAGCGTAAGACTTTTTCAAGATTTTATGATTTGTCGCCTGGCCTCAGATGTTCTGCTATAAGTATGCAAAATTTCAAATCTGCAATTTAACAAGGGGCTCAGTTAGAAAGAATTGCTTAAAATACGCATGTGGAAGCCCAGAGGGTTAAATGTACGAATTTTTCAAAATTTTATGATTTGTCGCATGATGGTGTTCAGCTATAAGTATGCAAAATTTCACGCTTCCAACCTAAATAGGGTCTCACTTAGAAAGAGTTGTTTAAAATACACATGTGGGAGCCCAAAAAGTTAAATGTACGACTTTTTCAAAATTTTATGATTTGTCGTTTGATGTGAGGTGCTCAGCTATAAGTATGCAAAATTTCACGCCTCCAACCTAATTAGGGCTCACTTAGAAAGAATTGTTTAAAATACACATGTGGGAGCCCAAAGGGTTAAATGTACGACTTTTTGAAAATTTTATGATTTGTCGTTTGATGTGAGGTGTTCAGCTATCAGTATGCAAAATTTCACGCCTCCAAACTAATTAGAGGCTCACTTTGAAAGAATTGTTTATAATACACATGGGGGAGCCCAAAGGGTTAAATGTACTACTTTTTAAAAATTTTAAGATTTCTCGTTTGATGTGAGGTATTCAGCTATAAGTATGCAAAAGTTCACGCCTCCAACCTAATTATGGCTCACTTAGAAAGAATTGTTTAAAATACACATGTGGGAGAGCAAAGAGTTAAATGTACGACTTTTTCAAAATTTTATGATTTGTCGTTTGATGTGAGGTGTTCAGCTATAAGTATGCAAAGTTTCACTCCTCCAACCTAATTAGGGACTCACTTAAAAAGAATTGTTTAAAATACACATGTGGGAGCCCAAAGGATTAAATGTACGACTTTTTCAAAATTTTATGATTTGTCATTTGATGTGGGGTGTTCAGCTATAAGTATCCAAAATTTCACGCCTCCAACGTTGTTAGAGGCTCACATAGAAAGAATTGTTTAAAATACACATGTGGGAGCCCAAAGGGTTAAATGTACGACTTTTTCAAATTTTATGATTTGTCGTATGATGTGTGGTGTTCAGCTATAAGTATGCAAAATTTCAAGTCTCCAACATGCATAGTTTCTGAGAACGGGCTCTGTGACGGACAGAATATCTCAATTTGTTGTTTTTCTGTAAGCAAGTAAACCCAGATAAACCCCCAGTAAGTAGGTAGGTTTACAATGGAAGTCTAATGGGGATTTGGCGAAATATTAGAGATATCGCCAAGGTGGCGTCACATTTGGCGACTAATTTTGGCCGCCAAATTTGGCGATATATCGCCATGTTGGCGAGAAACTTGGCGGTATTTGGCGACCGAAGAGCGTCCCCTCCTACGGCAAATTAAAATTTCGCTTAATAGACGTAATGTTAAAGAAAAAATGGGCACCCCCAGGTGGGTAATTCATCGATTTTCACAATTTTTTAATTTTTTCCTTAGTTTTATAGTGTAAACGAACTACGCACCAAATTTGAAGACTGTAGCTGCAGTAGATATACGAGATCTTTTTGATGAGCGAGTCAGTCAGTCAGTCAGTGATAAAATTATCGATTATCAGATATTTTCAAATGTCATTATCTCGGAAACTAATTATGCGTTATTTATAAAATTGTGGATTTTAGGTAATTAGGGTGGCCTTACTACACATTTCCTATAACAAGTACGTAGGTCTCATAGATTTTCAGTAGTAGAGCATTGAAATTTGACGAAAACAGTTCGAAATGGTTAGTGTAAATAACACACGGCTATGTCTGGCGAACTTGCTGACACACTGCCGTGTGTCTAGATAAATTATCAGAGTTCGATAAAAGACATTCAGAATTTAATCTCTATCTTCGTGAAATCAGCGTGTTGCTTACCATCATATTATCTTTCAAATATTTCGCAATGGGATTTTTCCAAAATTTTGAAAATACACAAGTACCATTGATTGACTAAATATTTAAAACTGTTTTGATTCAAAATATTTTTTTTAATAATGCAATGCTTACTTACGTCTATTACCTAGTTCTAAATCATCCATGATATTTTGTGACAGAACGTCAAGTTTTTTTTTTTTTTTTTTTTTTTCGTAAGTAGGTGATAAAAGAGCAAGAAGAAAATGAAAATCTACTTTTAATGATATCTAGTGTTACTGTTAACACCGTAACGATTTTTTCTCTAGCAGCATCTGTGTGTATTGAAATTCATTTATCTAGTAGAAATAATTTCATTATGAGAAATAGTGTTTCATTGTTTTTGTATTCAAGTTGTTGTGTAGTATATATTTATGATGCTGAGAATAGTCATGTTTTACGTTAGAAATATTTCTAGTGTAATACATTTCATAACTGACTTTTTGTTTATTTTAAAATAAATATTATTCAAGCGTACAATATATATTTGTTTACTTACAATTTTCTTGTATTTATAAGTAATGGTAAAATAATTTATTTATCGAATTTTGTATCATAAAGTAATTGTGATATCGTTTGATATCACATATATTATTTTTTATGGGTAATTGATATGATCCCTATGTAGTTAAAATTTAATATTAACTATGAAGATAAATATGCGCAGTTCTATTTCTTTTTGTATATCTAAGTTTTAAGTTAATTTACTTCCCTTTTACATATTACTTTAACGTTCCCAGAAAACTCTCTCTGCTCTTTTCTTAAAGAAAATAAAATAAAAAACGAATATTATTCACAGTCATTTCATTTCGAAAGATAGATTCTTTAAGCGTTACATATGACTATACAATTTATCTATCATATTTTCAATTCGATGCTTTGCTAAGAGATAGTCAAAACTTTGGTTAAACCAGCGGTTAGATAATAATATCCAGATGTACTTCTAAACTTATGTCGCCTTTCATTTTACCACAATCGTTCTAATGCTATCGGCAGCATTCGAGTACTTTCTTACTTTCTCAAGTACTAATGCTTGGCTACACTGTAAAAAAAAATCTGTAAATCTGCATAACTAGTTTTTGTAAAACTACAGAAATCTGCATGTTTACTAGAATTTTATCTGTAATCGGGGACACAGTAAGACTGTTTGATTTCGAATTATAATATAACATGATTTTAGCAGGTATTAATGCGTAATCTTCCTATTATTTTTTGTTAAATATTTATTATTCAGTCAAATGACTATTCTTTACACCAGTGTTTATTAGATGCGTGCAATTTCTAATGTTTTATCTTTTAAATCAAATTTTATTGCAATATGGTTAGCAGATTAAATATTTTATTTTTAATTATTGATGCAATGAATAGTACTCCCCCCTTTGACTGATAATGAAGGCCAAATATTCCACTATCCTTCCGCAGAATACTTAAAATGTATACCAAAATTATCTGTCTTAATATTAGTCGTGCCGAGCAATCGGTATTTATTGTACTGGATTCCAGCATCGCGTCGGGTTTACTTTACTATTTTGGTTCGGATCGGGTCGGTTTGGGTTTCTTCGAATCTTGCGTTTCGAGTTCGGGTTGACTGATTTTTCAAAAGAATGTCCAAAATATTTTTTTCATGCTAAACATCTAGGTGTAGGGCAGATGTGCCAGTAATGGACAAACTTCTACATATTTTGTTTATAAAAAAAAATTAAAGAATAAAAATGTTACTTTAAAAAATTTCATAACTCCCCTCCCCCCCCCCCTTACATGTTTTATAATCTGTATTATTGTTGATACTCTTAATCAAACCAATTAGGAAGCAAAAAGTGATCCTTCGAAGTTCCACTGTTTTTCATTTATGTTGGCGAACATGCAACGGTTTAACTTAATAAATTTATATATTCTTTTACTTTCCGGCAAAATTTATTAATGACTATTAATGTTAATAATGACTATTAATATTAATGACTTGTTTATGCATATATGTAATAGTTTCCCTATTTATGGAACATTATACTGTATATTATCCATCATATAAACTAAGCCTTAAAGAATGGTTCTAAGCATGGATTATACTAAGCATGGGACAAATTTTGAAACTTGCAATTTCTTTAATTATAAAATTGTTTCTGAAAACTATGTTTCTATATTGTTCAAGGACATTAGAATTTTTTTCATTTTGTATTCTATAAACTGAAATATTGTTTTTGTGTCAAACAAAGTTCATTTTCTTATTTTTGTAAAAGGTGTCCCATTCCTCCACACTCTCTCCTATGATTCTAACTCTGAATATTGGGCACTTCTCTATCTATACGCACGTATCATGGGTATATGTGTTAAAACTATCAGAAATATTGTATATATGAATGCGTGTATATGAAAAATGAAATGTTGTAATATTTTTACCTATTCCTAGAGAAGAATAAATGGTTCTTAACTGTGCCGTAAATAAAAAGGATTTATCACATTTCTTATATACTTTTGATTTCTTAACCTTTAATTGATGTTACCGGTCTCTCAGACCGCGGCTTTTTTTAATTTTTATAGTTTAACTTGCAATTTTCAATTTAACTACAAACACTATCGAAATTTTGTTCCGTTTGGAACTTTAGTTCTATCACCAGAGACTTTTGAATAGGTGAATTTTAATTATAACAGTGCTGTACAAAAAGTTTAGTACAAAAACACCATCCTATGAGTTAATCGTGCCTGTTATTCATCTTTCGATGAAACGGTCTCACAGACCACTTCACACTAGTTACGTGACAATTTCTGTGACATCAGTTAAAAGTTAAGCAGTATATTGAAATATGTATTTATTTTATCTGAAAATTGTTCTGCTCAAACTTTTTGTAAACATCTTAACAAGACTTGGAAAAAACCTAAATATAAACATCTGCATTTTAATTTTACGTGAAGTTCTGAGCAATAAAATGCTGAGTTTTTACTTTCTCATGCAAAGAGAGATATAGGGTAGGTAGGGGTAAAGATACGAATGGGGCAAAAATACGCACCGGCTGATTTCATATGAAGCAACATTTCGGCTATCATGACCAATAGGTGGCAGTTTGGTTTCAAGTGTAGGGGAGACCGGGGGAATGCCGCCAACCCGGGTTATGCCGCCACCCCACCTAGTTTAAAAACTAAGGGCAGTTTGAGATAATGAATGTGCCTGCACTACAGCGGCCAACAATATAAACAGTGTCTAAAGTGAGAGTGACTTTGCTGTACGTCGTTCGTTTGTTCTAGTGAAAAATGTAGTTTTCATCTAGTTGTTTATTATTTTGGAGCTTCAAATGAGTAGAGATAAGCACCTTTTATTGTAACATTAGGTATTTAAGATAATATGATCCGTAATATATATACATTCGCCGAAATTTTGATGCAATGTGTTGAACAAGTTCGGTTCTTCTTTCGGCTTTGCTTGCGGATTTCCGCCATATTGTCCTCTCGGGGTAATGCCGCCGCCATGCAAATCGGGTGAGAAATGGCCTCATTTTAATGTAGTGGAGCCGATTCAGCAGAGTGACTTTTGCAATATGAAGTAAATTGTAAGCTTAACCATTATTCTGCTTAATTACACTGCTTTCTATCTATTTTCAGTAGGTTGTGTGTTTCCTAGTATCCATTTGATGCATGTACTAGGTCATTAAAGAGTGGCGGCATTACCCCGGTACAGTGGCGGAATTACCCCAGTGTCCTGGGTAATCCCGCCACTGCGCAGAAGTTTAAAAAATATTTTTTTTATGTATGCTTACTTTACAGTTATGATTACGGTTACATTTATACAGATACTAAAGATCATGATTCAGCTTTAGAATTTTTACTATTAAAAAATAAACATTTTTTCGAGGTGAAAAAATTTAAATTCCCTTAAGGTGTCGCCATTCCCCCGGTCTCCCCTACTAGTCATTTATTTAAACCTTTTGATAAAAGTAGCAATTTATGGTAAGAAAATGAGGTAAGTTTAAATTTTCGAATTTTGATATAATATTTTGTATATTTCACTTTTTTCTTTACTTGACAATACCTGGAATTTTTACAAATCCAAAAATTCAGTGGAGATCGAAAGCTTTTTAGCTTCTAAATGCCGTAGTTTACCTCGATCACATTTGTTTATACTTATAGGTAGCCGGTTAAGCAAAATATTGCAGAATGGGGTAAAAGTACGCATACGCCTTGGGACAAAGATACGCACATATTTATGATACGGGACTTTGCCCTATCGTTTTAGCTAGATGCAAAGCTTTCCACTTTTCTAAATTTGTATTATATAAAATATAATAGATACATAACTAATATAAGTTAGTAAACTACATTTTCCTTTTTCTAGTTAAGTTTTTTAAATATAGAACATATGTTCTACCTACCTACTTTTAAAAATCAATATTCTTGTTTCATGAATCGCTTTTGTTTTAAACCTTAATCTTTAACTCCTGTTAACGGTCTCACCGACAGCTGCAATATTCAGTTTTCACAATTTAACTTTTAATTTTCAATTTAAGTATTAATTTTTGTTTAATTTTGATTCGTTCGGTAAATTAGAAGTATAGCTGAAGACTTCTGAATGCGGGAAAGTTTACTATAATAGTCCTTTACATAAAGTTTAGCGCAGAAACCGCCTCTTATGAGTCAGTAAACCATTTTATTAAATCTACGATTAAGCGGTCTCGGAGACCGCTTACAGTATTTATGAAACAATATTTGTCACAATAGTTAGAGGTTAACTGCTATTCGCGATCTTGCAGACCGCTGTTTTTTCATGGTCTAGTTTACAATTTTCAGTTTAAATACTATAAAAATTTACTAATGCTTTTACATTACTCATTCATTTTAGTGGAAATAGGGCAAAAACCGGCCGTAATGGGCAAAAATACGCACTGCGTATCTTTGCCTCATCACTGCGTACTTTTACTCCAACCAATGGGGCAAGGAGGAGAATGGCCACCCAGGGAAACCCAGCAAATGCTTTTGAGTTTTAGTGCAGTCCCTGGGGGAAGAAACCAATGGGGGAAAGATATGCAGAGCAAAAATTACAATTTCTTACGGAAATGCAATTTGACAGAATGTCGTATGATAGTGGAACGTGCCTAAGGTTTTAATACAACATTTTAATAAGTCGTCGCATATCAATGTTTTCGTTAAGAATCAAAATTAATGATAAGTGCGTAATTTTACCCCCCACCTACCCTATATCACTTAGGTGTGTCATGTGATTGTGAGCCATGTTGAGGACAACTTGTCACCAAGCGCCATTGAGATCAACCATGATGGCGCTTTTTAACAAGCTGTCCTCACTTCAAATACTTGTGGGCATGATACCTACATATGTTTGAATATTAAAGTATATACATTTGTCCATTTTCCTACATAAAACATAAATTGTTATTAGAGATGTAATTGTAGATTACATTTCATAATATCAATAAAACATGATTTACTTTCCTTTTATTTCGGGTTCGGGTTGAGATAAGTCTGGGTTGAGTTGCAGGTTGCCGAAAATTATTTTAGCTGATTCTGGTCAGTTTGAGGATCGAGGAAATATTTTTGGCGTGTTCGGGTCGAGTTGCGGGTTGACTTAAGTATTATATTCTGTTTTGTGTCGGATGCAACTTGACCCATGTATGACTACTCTGTAGTCGGCTAATTTTCAATATATCAGGATTCGTACGGTCCTTAAAAGTACTTACATGTTTCAAAAGGATTTTTTTGTGCTTGAAAGTGCTTATTTTCATACAAATTTTTTTAAAGTCCTTAAAAGTGCTTTACTATCATTCTATTTCTTAATCGGGGGTGGAACTCTTCTGCATTTCTTTTCATTTCTGATTTAAAAAAAAAAAAAAAAACGCCATCGCTAACCTTTCTTCTGAAATTTGACCTCCCCTTTTTGCTCCCTTCTGCACAATACCAAAGTTTAAACTGTTTAAAACTTTTTTTAACCTTTAACTGATGTTACCGGTCTCTCACAGACCGGTGCTTTTTTCAATTTTCATAGTTTAACTTGCAAATTTCAGTTTATCTACAAACACTACTGAAATTTTGTTTCGTTTGAAACTTTAGTACTAACACCAGAGACTTTGAATAGGTGAATTTTAATTATAACACTCCTGTGCAAAAAGTTTAGTACAAAAACATACTATGAGTTTATCGCGGCTTTTATTCATCTTCTAGTAGGAGAGCTGTTGAACATTTTTGAGTAGCTGCAGTTTTGACGCTACGAACAAATAGATAACTTAAAATGTATTATTTCATGATTTTTAGCATATTTCAAAAATGATTTGTAAATGATGGGAAATATTGTTTACGATCTCTGATATTGTATTTGAATTATGCGTCGTATTTAATTTGACATATATAGTGAATAACAGTGCGTATGCCTCACATTTAAGGAGGTCGAAAATAGTGGGGAGGAGCGAGGGAACAAATGAGCCTTGTCGCTACAGGAATTATAGTTCAACCAATAGCACGATTTTAAACTTCGATATTTTACTAAAAGAACTAAGATGGTTTTAATAAAAAATATTTTCGACTAGTATACGAGCATCTTAACACGGGAGAACTCGCTGCATGAGATTTTCTCTCACAGTCGTACTTTTTTAAGACTCGTATTTAAACGATTTTTCATTTTAATTAAAATTTCAAAATGTTATTTCAATTATTTTACCTCTTTTGTGAATAAAATTATTAAGCCAACCAAAAAAAGTTTATATTATATGAATGTAAAGTAAAAGAAAAGGAATTGGGCATTCTCACTAGCGAGTTCTCCCAGGTTAAGTTAAATTCATAGAATTTTAAAACCTTTGGAATATTGAAAAAAAGTATTATAATCTTTACGTATTTTTTTTTTTAACTAAGGTTTAAGTTTGACGATATCAGTTGGGAAATGGTATGTAAAACGGCTGTCAATTATGTACCTCTTTCTCGATAACTACTAAATTATAATCCTCAAAATATACAAAATAAAGCATTAACATAATTACAGAAACATCGGGAGGTCCTCAATAACTTAAAGAAAATACATGTATGTAGTAAACGGAGGCAGGGCGGATTGATAACTCTGTCTTTCTCTTGATTAGCGATTAACCCGGGAGAACTCGCTGCATGAGATTTTCTCTCACAGTCGTACTTTTTTAAGACTCTTATTTAAATCATTTTTCATTTTAACCCTCCGTCTACCAGACGGGTCCATTGGACCCGACAGGTACATACAAAATATTCATTCAAACCAGAAATTTCTTTAAAATAAACTAAGTATATAAACCAGACAAAAATAAGGTAAATAAATAAGTTAAATAGTTTTAAATAAAAATTCTGGTGCAGAAAGTTTTATTAAAACTTGAATAAAATTCCCGGTAGATCTAGGGTTAATTAAAATTTCAAAATGTTTTTCAATTATTTTACCTATTGTGTGAATAAAAGTATTAAGCCAACCAAAAAAAGTTGATATTATATGAATGTAAAGTAAAAGAAAAGCAATTGGGCATTCTCACTAACGAGTTCTCCCGGGTTAAGACAAAATTTTGAAATAGAATTGCGACCTTAATGTTCAGCAAAAATATTAATATGGGTACTCATTTTATTCAGAATTTCAAATTCTACGACATTTTAATTGACAGTGTTTTTGAAAGAATTAATTGTTCTGAGATATTAAGATAATTTAAAGGATTTTTCGACTATAAATATGTACATATTTTCTAATGTTCACCTAGTACGAGGGATAAAACTTAGTACTTGCATTTTAGTACGGAAGGGATTGAAACAATTTCCAGTTTCCCACCCACATAATTGTGAGTTACATCCGCCGATCACGGGGCTTTTAAATAAACTTGTGACAATGTTCAACAAAAATATTAAATGTAGTTCTCATTTTACTCTGAATTTTAAGCTGACGACGAGCTGAACACGAAAATTGCAAAACCTGAATTTCATTTTAGATTTCAAAGTTCTGCCATTTGCAAAATGACGTCAGCGTTACGCACAGATATGTTTGTCCTTTATAATATAGATAAATATAGATTTTATTTTCATATCAAAATCTTAGTGTTTTTTTTTTCTTTTCAAACTTTTTTCACTCTTAAATCCATTTTTATCTGAACCAAATCAATACTCGATCATTTCAAAGCTACCGTATAAAATCAAGTGTGTATTTTTAAATAATATATACGTAATGTGGGTCATACAGTAAAATGCGCAGAAAAAATGAAAAGTGACTTCGGACAATGAATTTTTTTAAAAGATTAATTTTTATATTTTTTGTTTAATGTTTTGCAGTATTTCAAAGAGAATTGAAAGTATATGCATTTTGGTATTGTTATTATTATTTGGTATTAATATTCTGCATAATTTGATTTTTGGAGTCTTATATGTAATTTTGAAATATGCCTGGAAAGGGATGGGGAGGACACGGTTCTTCCAGAATTTTAAATTCTAAAAAGTTTGTCGTTATCATCCAGACTCTTTGAAATTTTTAGACGTTAAAAACATAATGTTTTCGTAGCCCGAGTGAAAAAATATTAATATTTCGTGGAAAAAGGCTGGTAAGATTTTTACCACGATGTAACACTCAGGTTTTTACTAATTTTGTCGAAGTTTTTGCATATTTTATTTAGTAAAAAATATTTCTATTTGTCCGAATGTTTCGAAATTTTCGTAGGTAAATGTAAATCTGGCCTGTTGTGTAAACAGATTGTGTTAAAATACGGACGTTTAGTTAATTTTAGGGTAGAAAAAATATAGCCTTTGTGAGGCGCGAAATGACCTATTAGTCCCCGAGCCAGGTACAAATTTCGTCAGTTATTTCCTCTCGGCCGATAATTTGTAAAATGCTTCAGAGAGTTGTATCATGAAGCTCCGTGAACGTTAGCTGCAGTTCCGTGGGTGGGTTGAGCAGCGGCAGCCTACCACGCACGTAAAAAAAAAAAAAAAAAAAAAGTCACTTTCTCCCGATTGAAAAATTTTCAAATTATAGATAACCTAATATACTGAAGAAAAAAAAAAGTCAGCTAATTATAAAGTGGTGGTTAATACGTCAGCTGGTCACACGAACAGGAAAAAAATATACAAGGTGCAAAGGAAAGTCTCTTTAACCTGAAAATACTTGCGAAAGGAGAGAGATACATCTATGTATTGAAGTAACGGTATAGTAAAGCGAATACGCCCGACCTGATGGAAACGACAGAAGCGTCCCTAGTGGCGAAATTTGGAAGTTACCTATTGAAAACCGTAAGCGAAAAGAGATAGAGCAAAATTTCCAGTTTGAAAGATTTGGAGCATCAATTAATTAGTACGAAACGACATTTGGTTCACACGGATAAGATAAATCGTTGCCTGTACACACAAAAATGTCCGAAATCAATGAGCGACGATTCTACTTTGCATATTCACATTCTGTAAATGTAGCAGTGCAAAATTTTAGATTGTGACGTTGTACTGTGCTGTAATGGCTGTAAAAATTTAATTTCCAATGCATTTAAAATTTTAGATTAACCCTTTCAGGGGCAGAAGAATTCTGTTAATAAACTTATGAAACAATTGACTGACACCAGAATATTCAAACGAATTTCACAAAAAATAAAAGCTCGTTAATTTTCACTTTCATTAGGAAAGCAAAATTTTGTTAAAATATTATTGCTGCCATTTGTCCATTTTGGAATTAAAATTAGGTGGCTAGACCATCTAGCCACCGCCCTTGAAAGGTTGAAATCTATGTCGTCGTATTCAAGAGTCTTGCAATAGACGTTCTATGCTGAGAAATGTGCATGTAGAATTACGCCACGAACACAATTATGTATCGTGAGCAATGGCGAACTTTTCGAACAAACTGAATATTAACATTTTATCACTGTGAGACTGTTTGTCTTTTTTGTTTTTTTATGGGATGTTATCAATATACATTCAGATAAGCACATATTTATACCAGAAATTGTACGTATTTCTTCATACTTCTGGCTATTCCATCCAAACGTTTACACAAAATAGAGTGCTTCAATTTTGGACCTTTTAGGGTATACAGGCAAAGATTTATCTTATTCATGTAAACCAAATGCCGTTTCGTACTAATTAATTGATGCTCTCAAACATTCTGATTGGAAAATTTGCTCTATCTCTTTTCGTTTTCGATTTGCAATGGCTATATTCCAAATTTCGCCACTAGGGAGCGCTGCCGTCGCTTGCATTAAATCGGGCGTAGTCACTTTACTATGCAGTTACCTCACTTCCATAGCTTTAGTTCTCTCCGTTCGCAAGTATTTTCAGGTTAAAGGGCCTTTCCTTTGCACCCTGTATATATTTTTCATGTTCGTGTGACCAGCTGACGTATTAACCACCACTTTATAATCAGCTGAATTTTTTTCCCTTCAAGATATTGGGTTAGCTATAATTTGACAAATTTTCAATCGGGAGGAAATGACTAATTTTTTTACGCGCGTGGGAGGTTACCGCTGCTACACTCACACACGGAACCGTAGCTGATGTTCACAGAGCTTCATAATACAACTTTTTGAAGCATTTTACAAATTATCGGCCGAGAGGAACTTGGTCATCAAAATCTGTTGCTGGCTCGCGGACTATATGTTCACCAATGTATTTGAAAGAGTTAAAATTCATGTTTTTAAAAATCAATTGCATTATCAGTTAGAAGATTTTAACTTTTAGAGCATATATATATATATATATATATATATATATTATTATTATTTTTTTTTTTTTTTTTTTTTTTTTTGCCGATACTTCTAAAATGTTATCCTGGGATAAATTGCTACAAGTTTTCGAAAAATCTTTTCTATTTATTTTTTTTTTCAAAAGTTTAACTGCTGGGTGGGGAAAATATAGTAAATTTAATATCGGAATATATCAACGTGTTAATATTGGTGATATATCGCGAAAACTACCGTAAAGTTTGTGCGAATAGAAAAATTGCTTACTTTAAAAGATAAATAGCATGTGACCTAAAATTTTAGTATAAACAGATGTAGAAAGGAGTTAATAAATGTTTCATGCTATTTTCTCCTACAGCATCCTTTAAATATATATATATATATATATAATATAGGGAAGGTGGGGCAAAATCGGGTACCATAACAGTTTGTTAGTCTCAAATGCTGTGAAATGGGAAAACAAATTTTGAACACTGTTTTTAATGTAAAATGAATCCTTGGCTATAATAAAACATTCTTTTCAAAAAATATATATATATAATTGTTTATATAAAAAATAGCTTTTTTCACACGTATGCAAAAATCCGGTTTTACTTCGCTGGTTGGGTTAAACCTGGTATCCATTTAAAACTATTGGAAAACTCATTTTGGTGAAAAATGTCTTTCTTTAATATAGTAAAAAATACATTTTTAATATTTTTAACAAAAAGAAATTGCACATGTGTTCGTCCATGTGTAAAAAAAAATAAATCGGTGGCAAATTTTCTACGTTGTATAGGCCTGCTTACTTTACTCTGTACGTTTTAAAGTTCTTTTAGCTTCAAAAATCACAGATGAATTTGTCATCATATTCTTCTGCATTATATGTTTCGTGGGCCTATCTGTGGCATTTCAAACATCGTATTTGGATTTAGAGTTTGAGTAAAGTTCATAGCAAAACATACAGGTTTAATTATCCTCTTCTTCTGATGATGTGTTCGCAATCTTTTTTTGCTTTCTTTTTTTCTTTTTAAAGAATCTTCTTCTTTCTTCGTCTTGCAGTTTGTTTGGCTTATTCTGCTTAATATCTGTTTCGATCTGTAATTTATAGGGAGAAGAAATCAAAAGTTTTTCCCTTTCCTTTTCTCAATTCTGAAGCCTTCCTTAGAAGGGGATAATAACATTTTAGGCAAAATTGGAAATTCAGATTGCTGGACTACATAGTCTGAAGATGTCAAATAGATAATTTTACTAATATATTCTGTAGATGTAACATTTTGAATCAGTGATGACGTCTGTGATTGTGATGTTAACTTCTGCATCTGGAAGCAGCTCGACGTGAAAGACGCTGGATAGTGTCAACTTGTTGATGTTCGGAAGGTTGAGCTCCAATATCCTGTGATGTATCAGAAATTTTTATTTCTGCCGCTATGCCAAACTGTGGCTGGATAGACCTAGGTGTGTTATCATGACTTTCATGGGTTTCTCTGTCCCTTCCAAAGGAGCAAAAAGATGGTCTGAAAAAATATCATTGTTGTAGGGGAAAATCCCTGTTTTCTCGAACCTTCTGATTGCAATATTTACAATTGCTGCTCTCGAAAATGTAGCTTTAAATAATTTTCCAATTTGCTAAGTTGTTACAGATCACGCAGTGTTGGAAAATAACCACTTCCTCACCTCTTGACCTTAGTATGAGCTTAGAGGTGCATGAATGATGCATCAAGGGGCTGAAATCGATGCGTTGCGTAAAAAAAAGAAGTTTAAATAAATACATTGCTTTCTCTTACTAGATTAACTGGATTCTTTTAGTGTGAGTTGAATACCTATTAAGGATTTAAAGAACAGGCTTTTCAGGACAAGGATTGGAAAAAATCTATACATTTTTTAACCAAATAAAATAAAGACCTCTTTCGTAATCCACACTGTAAAAAGAAATACTGCCAGTTTTCGGGTAGGAATCGGAAAAATAATTGCCCTTATCGTATCGGAATAATTTCCGACCCATCTCGGAATAAAATCCGTAAAAATAAGGAAATAGTCAGTAAAAGGGTATTTTACGGATTTTATTCCGATTTTACGGATTTTATTCCGAGCTGGGTTGGAAACTATTCCGGTACGATGAGGGCAACTATTTTTCCAATTCCTACTGGAAAACTGGCATTATTATAATTTTTTTTTTTTACAGTGCATCCACTCCTATTATATACAGCAAAAGAGTCTGGGAAAGCATCATCCACCAAGAGAAGGTTTTTTTCCTGCCTGTTTAATATTTGAGAAAAAAATCTTGTTATATATTAGGTAGTCTAGTTATATAGGATTGAGATTTTAATGATTATTTGTCAATTTGGGCAGATTATTTTATTTAGAGAAACAAGTCACGAAATATATTTGCATTTTAAGTAGACCTATAACGCAAGTTATTACACCCCAGATTAGAAAGTTATTTATTAAAATGCAATAAGCATAATATAAAATTATGCCTTAATCAGTGCCATTATTTTGTTCAATAATAATTGCAAGTTATTTAATTTCATAAATGTAAGTTAAAAATTAGACCCACTTTTTAATATAAAACAAAATCAAAATTAAAGTTTTCATTATAACTAGAAAGATTTAGAATTATAACTTAACAGCATTAAGAATACAATTTAAAGTTCCATGCTAATTTATTAACTATACTAAAAAACCATTCTATGAGTGCCGGACAAAACCCCGGGTATACCCAGTTTTGACCCAATCTTAAGCACCTGGTTTTACCCCAACATGACACAGTTTAAAACATGGCGTCACTACTCTTAATCCTATAGCAAAAGATCAGTAAAAATGTTTAAATATTATCAGGAAAGGAAAGAATTAGATATGTTCAGTAATATTTAATATGCTGAAAAAAGTGGTTATACGCGTAAAATCTAGAATCAAATAAAACAATTTTTTAAGAGTAATTGAAACTAAATCGTTCACACGAACGAGAACCGCACACAGTAACGTTCCAATCGGCTATACATGCCATAATGGTTACCGACAAGTAATTTCTCGTGTTGGCTGATAGACAGAAGTACAAATGAAGGAGGGGTCTGCGCTACCCGGTTTTACTCGCCTACCCTGTTTTGTACAACTCATCCACACACACATATATATATATATACATACACAAAATAAAAATATTTTTAAACAAGAAAGTAAAATAATCAAACTTCAACGATAGATTATAATTTTCCAACAGATTCAGAATTATGTAAAAAAAAATCAACGTTTAATAAGGTTAAATATGATGGCTAAGTAAGCAAATTACAAAACACGTAACACATTTCAAAATTAAAGTTCAGCAATTATTATCAGTCATCTGAAAAATATCAGAATTCCTTTTTTGCAACGCTATATATGATCTATAGATTTGAATATATACTGAATAGTATGCTAAACATTAGTTCAGTTAAGAAACGCATTTGCACAGTTTAAAATTCCCCTTCGACATATTTCGTCAATAAACGGAAATGAATACATCTTTTTTGCAGCCCTGTATATGATTTACAGATTTTATACATACGAAGTAACTAAAATAGTTAAATAAAAAAACTCGTACCACAACAGATAACGAACTACCAGCAATTGTTTATTTATACAGATAAGCGAATCCTTTTGTGTCCCCCCATAAATAAACGATGGATGCTATGCTCATCATGTTCTATAGTAAGCATCTTTTTGTACACCTCAGTGATGTGTATCAATTTCTATATGTTTGAAATAGTGTAATATCATTCCAATATACTACAAATGATTTTTCCCTATAGACCATTGAAATAGACCATAGAAAATTTGTGATTTTAATCAATGATTTTTTTTTTAATCAGTTGATTAAAATCATGATTTTAATCGTTGATAATAATTGTTAACACCCGTTTACAGTCAAATGGCAAGCATGAGTTTTTGTTAATCTCGATTGATTGATGATTTTTTCCTTGAACCAACTGACGCTTTTTGCAATATTTTTCCACATTTGATTTAAGAATTTCACAATATTTTGATTCTACCCAACAATTGGAGAATTTTGCAGCTTTTTCTTACAAACTTCCTTGGCAGTTATCCAAAGTTTTCAGCATAATAAAATATAAAATTATAACTAAAAATTAAGTAAACAGCACATAAAGAAAAACTATGAAATTATTAATTTAGATATTTTATTTCCAATATTTCGATTGACTGAGGTTTAATGCAGTTTTATTTATTTATTTTTTAAAATAAATAAAATTGTGTGATTTGTGTTTGGTTGCGGTTTTCTCTGGGACGGGAAATTTTAAGTTTACCTGTGACCCCGTGAGAGAGGGTGGAAAAGTTACTGTTCCTGCTGACCACTAAAATTTTCAAATTAGTGGTCCAAATGAATTTTTGGTGTTCTCGGACCAGCGGACCACCAATGATTTCGAACACTGATTGATTTTTCAAATGCTGAAGATTTCCTTGTAAAAGATATTTAAATTGATATACTGTTTAATTTTTTTATTATTTTCCTTGTGTGAAATTTGATTATTGTTATGTCTGCACAAGAAACAATTTTATGTCTTAAAATATTTACTCTTCTATTTAAAACAGGTGGAGAAATTAACCTGATGCGTGGACCTATTCCATATTACCTGACTTGAAATTCTGATTCAGAACATACTAAGCTTCAAGAATTCTTTATATTTGATGACCTGAATGGTCAGAGAGGGTACAGCACCCTCCTAAAACTGTGAGAGAAACTTTATGTAAAATGATATTATATTACAGTAAATATTAGTCTGACATACTATACATATAATTTAATGATTATATAATTTGTATTTTCAATAAATGGAGCGGCATACCGCAAACCAGCTTTAAATGTGTTGCTATTTAATTGTGTCTGTAATCATTTCTTGTTTCAGCTATTGCAAGGCTGCTGTTGGTGAATACTTTTCTTTTCTACGAGCATTGTTATAAAATAAATAAATCTTCGTCATAGATTACCATTTTGGAATACTGAAAAAATACATATATAAGTAACAATAATTAGTCGCTTGGTGGCGACACTGCTGTTATTAAATTAACCCTTCAAAGTAAGTATTTAATATACTATAGAAATACATTGTGTATTTAAAAAAAGCTTTAAAGTTTAAAGTAATACTTTTGTATTAGCTGATATTAGAGGTTAAATGGATTCTGCTACTTATAGCTGCCTTTTTGATGCTGATTATTTCATTGTTGACGCATATACTTTGATTATGTATCAGTTATGTTTGTGCTTTATTTATTCAAAAGTGTTATATTCATTATTGAATGTTAAACAGAAACAAATGCTGAACATTTTTTGTTGTTGTTTTATATTCAAATGAATTAATTTTGCATAATTGAGCTGTGTTGCAATATAAATTTTAATTTTTTTGTGTGTGTGTGTGTGAAAAGGTAAAAATTTGAAAACTGTACAATATAAAAATTTCAGCATCTATAGATTCACAACAATTAAAGAAAAAAAAACAGATCATGGAAGTACGGTGCATAGGCACTAAGTGCATAATGGAAAAAACCTTTTCAAACTCGTGCAAAAATTAATATTGGTTGAAGATATTCATTCAGCCATTGATTAAAATAAAATAATAATAAAAACAGGTATGTATTTAAATGTAAGAAAATTATTTTTTTTTAATATTTTCTTTGTGAATAAGCAAACACTAAATGGGTTGGGTTGGGTTGGGTTGGGTTGATTTTTGACGGCCGATTATCTACACTTGGGATATAGGCCCGAGGGGGAGTGCCCTCCGTGGGGGTCTTTCTAAGGGAACCTAACCCGTATTTACGCATGGAAATCCACGGCTTCGAAGAAAACCACGAAAACTCCAAACACTAAATGGACTATAAGTGTAACCGAGTGCGGAGAAATATTCCAAAATGTACAAGGACAGAATGGTAATATTTGTGGGGGAAAAAAAACAATTATTTTGTGAAATAGATCAAACTGCTTTACATTCATTTTTTAAATATATTTCAAAGACAATAGAATCAATAATTAAAACTTTAATAATTTTCAGTTTAATGAAAAAAAAAGTTTTCTACTGCACGATAATCTCGCAAAATCTGAAATTTTGTTTTTTATTACAACATAATGATAAATCGAAAACCAAAGTGAGGGGGAAAAAGAAAACTACAATCCAGTGTAACCTTTCCCCATAAAGATGAGAGAAAATCCTGAATCGTGGTTCAAACTTTTAGCAAAAAATTGGAATGGAGAAAACCTTGAATTTTGATTTAAGCTTTCACCAGAAAATTTTATTTAAAAAAACTCTGAATCATGGTTAAACCTTTTACCAGAAAATTGGATTTAAAAATAATCCTGATTCGTGGTTCAACTTTTTTCCAGAAAATTGTATTAAAAAAAAACTAAATTGTGGTTCAAACTTACACCAGAAAATTGGATTAAAAAAAAAAAACGATTTATGGTTCAACTTTTCACCAGAAAATTGGATTAAAAAAAATCCTGAATCATGGTTTAATATTTCACTAATATAATGGTATTTGTGAAAGCACCAATAAACTGGTGAAACTTATCACCAATATCTTGGTTGCAGCTAAATTTCAGCGACTTTTCACCATTTTCTTGGTGAAACATCACACTTTATTTTTTAGTGTATCGGTAATATATATATTTTTTAATTTAGGCATACTTTATAAACTCAGTAATGATACTTTACTTTCATTATTGTTTCTATTCGCTTTTTTAATTTAACAAAAACCCGTAAGATCTGCTTCTAGTTATCTGCTCATTTGCTGCTGTTGTTATAATGTTCATTTAATATCGATATGATTTTGTACCTATTTGAACATCTACAGTAAAGCTTCATTCAGTTTTCTAATGCCATAACATATAAATATTTCTGTCAATTGCTGTGGTATTGCTCAAAAACACGTCAGGCGATATTACTTATTTTGCATCGAAGTATTTTGATTGAGGAAAATTCCACTCTAAATATCTAAAACTGTAAAAATTCAACTCCATATTGAAAGAATACCATAACAATAACTTTAAATAATATAAGTATTAGCATACAAAAACAATTACGTAAAATATTTTCGTAATACTGCTGAAAAACCGTTAGTGATCTACTGCAAATTTTTTTTACAGTTACAAATACCTTTTGATGAGTGTAATTTTAGACAGAACAGAAAGAAATCATTTGCAACTGTACTGCAATATCTCTTGCACGGTTACAAAAAACTTTATGGCGAGAATACAAAAACTCTTTTAGATACAATACTAAAAAATCATTGGTAATTTTCCTGAAGGTACTTTAATAAAGTTACCGAAAATTTGTTGCAAAAGTATATGCAAAGTTTTGGGTGGAATACTGAAAAAATTCATAGTAAATGTACTATGAAATCCTTCGCAAATTTAGAAAAAAATTCTTAGTCAATGTACTAAAAATTCCTTTGTAAGTGTACTAAAAAATCATTAGAAAATTCACAAAGTATTGTTTAGGAAACTACCTAAAAAATCGTTAGTACCTTTACTAAATAATCCTAAGTAAATTTACGAAAAATTCTTTAGTAAACTCGCTAAAAAATCGTTAGTAAGTTTACTGAACAATATTTAGTAAACTTACAAGGAATTCTTTGGAAAACTCTCTAAAAAATCCTTAGTACGTTTACTAAACTATCCTTGCAAAATTTACCACAAATTCTTTAGTAAACTCCCTAAAAAATCGCTAGTAAGTTTACTAAGAAATATTTAGTAATTCACAAAAACTAATTAGAGAAACTCCCTTGAAAAACCGTTAGTAAATTTACAGAACAATATTTAGTAAATTTACAAAAAAGTTTTTGGAAAACTCCCTAAAAAATTCGTAGTACGTTTACAACATATTCGTTGGTAAATTTACTAAAACTTATTTAGTAAACTCCCTAAATAAGCATTAGTAAGTTCACTAAACAATATTTAGTAAATTTACAAAAGTTTTATTGGGAAACTCCCTAAAAAATCACTAGTACGTTTACGTAGCAATATTTAGTAACAGTTACTGAAGAAACTTTTGTAATTTTACATGATTATCTTTTGTTGTGGTTACATAAAATGTTCTAGGAATCCCAGTTTCCAACAAAATTCTTAGTAACCTTACACTTTTTTTTTACAGTGTAAATATCGCCTATTAGGATTTTCATCTAAATTTAAACCGCCCTATGTATTCCAATGTAACGGTCATCCCTTGGCAATATCTGTGTCTTACCCAATATCTATCGCTAAAACTTTACATGTGAAAACTGTGTACTCTATCACTCTTTGCCTTCACGATGTAAACATCAAATTTGATTTTTGTGTGTCAGCGGGGTCACTCCCAAGATACCTATGTGCCTTTTCATATCTTCATTAAAGGTTCTGTTTAAGCTACAAGTATTATTTTTAAATCTTCTGGACCTATGTCATTGTTTTGTACGCGCATTTGTACTTCGTCATGGACATATTCAATTTTACTTGAACAATGCAAAAGGCTTTTCCGTCTACTTATTCGTATCCGAATTTTTTAAGAAAGAAAAACAACTACAACAAAATAAATCGCTACTAGAGTAATAATATACTAATTATTTTTAAATGGGTGTATTAGTCCTTTCTACTGCAGTGGTTTTCTTTGAAACCGTGGATTCCCATGCGTAAATACGCGTTAGGTTCTCTTAGAAAGATTCCCACGAAGGGCACCCCCCCCCAGGGCCTATATCCCACGTGTTGATAATCGGCCGTCATAAACACAAAACCAAACCAAACATCTTTCTACTGAAGAATTCTAAATTTTAAATGGAGTAATGTGGTTTTAATAATGGCTATTGCCATTTATAAAAGCTTGAATTTAATAATGTGGTTTTAAATTATATTGTAAATAAGGTTAATTCATTTTTCTATATGCCAAGCTGGTACTCATAAGTAACTTTATAATTAACGTTTACATTTTCAAGCTATAACTAGTCGGACTAATCACAAAACTTTCTAGATAACTAAACCATTAACTTTCTTTTATCTCATACATGTTAATACTTCAGAATTCTGTAGCATAGTGCCAAAATTAAATGGCAGTCTATGACTTTCATGAAAATTCTAAAGATGTTAAACTCCGCTCTTTAGTTCTTGGGATCTGACTATCGCTAAGATCGTGTAAATTATGCAAAATGCAGCATAGTAGCGCCAACTGATTGGTGATTTACACCAAAACTTAATCAACAACAACTTATGTCAACGTCTATCCGAATATGACATGTTATGAAAATCCGAACATTATTTTTTGAGATAGAGCAATTCCAAAAATCGTGAAAAATCTAGCATAGATCTAGCATAAAATCTAGCTCCACTTATTCGGTGATTGACACGAAAACCTAATCAGCGACAACTTGCGTTAACGTCTAACTGAATATGAAGTTAAAAGCTATCGGAAAACACCGACCTCCATGGACATTTTCTCTTCGAATGAGGACTTTTGTTTTTGCCGTTTGGCAACAGCGACTTTGTTGTTTTTAGAACGAACGAAAAATTTGATCGGAGATGCGGGTTTTCCCCCCTCAAAATAATAATTATTGCATTTGATGTTATTCTACAGTTATGTACATAATGTATATATTCTTTTGTGTAAGTTGATGTGATATAAATAGTATAGAAGGCCAAGAAATGTCCTCTTCATTGTGGTTTATCATCTTGTAGAATTTACTAGTTGCCGAGTCTGTTCTCGTATGTCTAGCATGCTGATTCAAAACGGAGGCGGCTTACCTTGGATCGGTAAGTGTTTTTTACTTACCGTTATAGCTTTGCATGAAATAATTTACGATATCTGACATTTCTGGCGCCCGAACAGGGACTGCTTAAAGTATTTGAGTCAGAATAATAAGAATTTCGTTGAGTTAGAATCTTTATCGAAGTGCTTTGTTTACATAAGATAATTGCAACTATTTTTATTTTTGATAAATTTATAGTTATAATATTGATTTAAGAGAAAGGATGCAGTTAATAAAACTAAAAGCACTACTGTTAGATCTCAAACCTCGAAATTAATTAATAGAATAGAAGCAGCAATTTCAGAAAATAATGCCGATGAAGAGGTATTAGAGCAGTTTCTCGCTGAGTTAGATTTGAAAGAAAAATAGCTTCATTATATCGATACTGAAATTCAAAAATCTATTAAATTACATGAATTAGGAGCTGAAGTCTTAAAATGTGATGAGTATAATTTGAATTTGTTAATTTGGAAAACGAAAGTAAAAAGGGCTAAATTAAAATTAGAAACTAAATCTTATTCGAATGTTTCTACTACGACAATAAACAACTCCGAAGAAAGAGTTGTAATTCGGGGGTTGGAGTCCATTCGCATAAATTTACCCAAGCTAGTAATTAAAAAATTTGACGGCGATCCTGCGGATTGGCAACGATTTTGGGACCAATTCGAATCTACAATTCATAAAAATGCAGAATTGTCTGACGTAGAAAAATTCAATTATTTAAAGTCATATCTGGCTTCAAATGCTGCTAACCCTGTAAAAGTTTATAGTTTAAAAAACAGTAACTATTTATCTGCCATAGAAACGTTAAAAGAACGATTCGGTATAACAAATTTCGTTATTAACTCACACCTTAATAAACTTTTGCCACTTAGTTCAGTAAAGAAATCCAGTGATGATTATGCACTCCGCAGATTGTTGGACACTTGCCAGACCGAAATCAGAAATCTGAAATCTCTCGGGTTAGAGATTGAAAATTATTCAGCGTTACTCGCTCCCATTCTAATTAAATTATTAACTTCTGATATGTGTCGCAAATAACAAAAAAATGTGGTAATGATGACGAATTAAAAGTTACGGAAATAATTGATTATTTGAAAATGGAAGTTTATTTCCCGAGAAAGAACTGCTTTTTTAATCTCTAATCAAGAGTCTTCGAACGCAGACATTACGTCTGGGAGGCCAGTGCGCGACAAGCAGTCGACGAAAATAATTCCTTCAGCATCTGGCTTAATAAATGAAACGGTATCATTTTCTAAACAAATTAAATGCCCGGAATGTAAAGAAAAACATTTTTTGATCGAATGTGAGTTATTTAAATATAAATCATTACAGGGTAAGAAGGAAACTTTAAAGCAGTATGGTTATTGTTTTGTTTGTCTCAAAAATGCAGGGCACATAACCAAATATTGTAGAAAATTTGTTAAATGCAGTAATTGTTCAAAACGGCATTATAGAATTTTATGTCCCGAAAAAGAAAATGCCAGACCACTAGAAAATAATGAATGCACGTCGTTATCAAATAAAACTTGTAATCGCGAAGTATTAATGCAGATTTTAACTCTCCGTTTAGACTTAAAAGATGAAAATAAACACATGTATATACGCTATTTGATAGATTCTGGTAGTCAACGCTCGTGTTTAACTAAATATATTATTAATCGAATGGGATATGAAGCTGTAGGAGAAGAAAAATGATTCACGGTCTTTTTGGTGGTATTCAAGAAACACACTTTCATAAGCGGTATAAAATATATTTAAGTAATTTAGAAAACACTTTTAAATGCAATTTGGATGTCTATGATCAAGACAAAATATGTACTGGTGTTCCAAAAATAAAAAATGGGCCTTGGATAAAGGAAGCTAAAAGAAATGGGATAAAATTCTCAGATTACGATGCATATACAGGGAAGCAAACAATTACAAATGAACAGGAAATAAGTTTACTTATCGGAGCAGATATTTATGTAAAGTTATTAACGGGAAAAACTAAATCCTTGGACAGTAATTTAATTGCTATACAGACCAAATTGTGTTGGACATTGATGGGTAAAACTAATGAAGAAGGTACAAACCATTCTACAAAAGATGTTTTATCCTTGCATGTAAATGGAGCAAAACTCACAGATTCATGGCGATTAGACACTTTAGGAACTCTTGATCCAGGTGACAAAGGGTCTAGTTTAGAACTCGAACAAGCCGTAAACGAACATTTCAACAAAAATATTCATATAAACAATGGAGGATGTTATCAGGTTAGTCTTCCACAAATTGTTGGTTACCCCCTCTCCCCAGCGCTCGGAAAATTTCAGAACGTAGATTAAAATAACTGCGTAGATTCATTAAAGAATTCCGGCAATTTAGCTGCCTATGAAGCGGTATTTAATGAGTGGCTTGAAGAGGGTATTATTGAGGAGGTTGAATCAACTCCAGGAACGGAAGCTGGATTTTTTCTGCCACACAGAGCAGTAATAAAAGAAAATTCCACAACCAGAATACGCCCTGTTTTTGATGGGTCCGCTAGGGGAAAAGGCTCACCCTCTATTAACGATTGTTTGTTGAAAGGCCCCAATTTAATAGAACTTATCCCTTCATTGATAAATCGGTTCCGATTGAAGAAAATTGGTATAATATCAGACATAAGAAAAGCATTTTTACAGATCAGCTTAAATGAAGAAATGACAGAGCCTTTTTAAGATTTTTATGGTGGAAGGAGAGAAATTCTGAAAAAACGAAAATTTTTCAACATCGAAGAGTTGTTTTCGGACTTACATGCAGTCCATATTTATTCGGAGCAACTTTGCAACACCACTTAAAAAAGTCACCTCCCACTATGCAGGAAACGGCTTCAAGAATTTCTGAATCCTTTTATACTGACAATTGTATCACTAGTGTTGACAATGAAGAACAAGTCAGTAATTTTATAACAGAGTCAAAATACATTTTCAGCCAAGCTAAATTTGACCTCAGAGGTTGGGATCACAGTTACACTCGCTCCTCAATGAAACAAGATTTTTCCTTAGAAAACAAAATTGTCCCAGTTTTAGGCCTGCTATGGCTGTTGCCCTCAGATGTTCTTTCCATAGATGTAAGGGAAATTAATAAAGATGATGAACCCATCACTAAAAGGAAAATATTGTCGGAAGTTGACAAGATTTTTGATCCCATCGGTTATACCTGTCCAGTAACTCTTTTCCTCAAGATACTGCTACAATAATTATGGAAAAAGAAAATACATTTAGACTCTGAATTACCAACATCGATAGACCAAAAATTTCAGAAATAGGAAAATCAATTGAGATCACTTAAAGATATTGCTATACCCAGATGTTTAATAGACGATCCGGATAGCATTAGCGATTTAAGTTTACATGTATTCTGTGACGCGAGCAAGGCAGCCTATGCTACATGCATATGTTTACGGAATGAAAACGTAACATCAACATCATGTCAACTGATCCAAGCGTGATGTAGAGTAGCCCCACTGAAATGTGTTACCATCCCCAGACTTGAGCCCCCCCCCCCCATGTACGATTTGTGCACGATAAAGGGATTAAGTCCGACTTAAAATTAGGAATCCTTCTAACTTATTTCTTTACAGACTCTAGTAATGTACTAAATAAAAGGAAGTGAAAACTGGGCCCCATTCGTATACAATCGTGTAAAAGAATTTCGATCACTTAGTAATCCAGAAAATTGGTACTATGAGCCCGGAACTTTTAATCCGGCCGATCTACCTTCCCGGGGATGTTCTGCAGGATCCCTTTAACAATCCCTCTGGTGGAAGTGTCCTGACTGGTTTAAAAACCTCAAGAATTTTGTCCAAAAATTCGATTAAATCCCGATTTTGTAGTAATTAACTCTGAAAAAAGAAAGACAGTTGTCAGTGTCGTAAATATCTCTCAAACCCCAATTGAGATATATGAAGATACGTCTTCATATTTGAAAATGAAAAAAAGTTACTGCCTGGATATATAGCATTTTTGGAAATATCAGAAAGACACCGAATGAGCGAAACTTATAGAAAATTTTTACAATTGAGGAAATAAATCACGCAGAACACGTCGTATTAAAATATACTCAGAGGTATTTATTAAGTGAATCTAAACCATGTTACACCTCTTTACAGATTTTTACTGATGAGCAAGGTCTAATTCGAGTAAAAACACGAATTTCTATGAGAAAAGATTTTCATTCTTTCTGATATCCGATAGTGCTGCCTTTCGATCATAATATTACTTATTCGCTCATAAGAAGAAAACACATTGAACTTTTTCATGCAGGAATATAAATTATAATGTCAGTTTTGCGCGAACAATTTTGGGTATTAAGATGCAGGCGTTAAGTTAGAAAAATAATAAAAAAGTTGCATGACATGCAGGCGATTCACTGCCTCACCCGCTGAGAAAACTACTGTCCATCTCCTTGAAGAACAAGTCAAGGACGCTTCAATTTTTGAAATTGTTGGTCTAGATTTATGCGGACCGTTACTTTTAAGGAATGGCTCGAAAGTCTGGATAGTCCTTTTTACGTGCGCCGTATTTCGCGCAATTTATCTTGAACCAGTATCTTCACTTTCAACGGAAAATCTTCTATTAGCTACGAGAAGATTTATCTCAAGAAGAGGTGGACCCTCTACTATTTTTTCTGATAACGGAAGAAATCTAGTGAAAGCATCATCAGAATTAAAATCGATAAATTTTGAAAGTTTGCAAAATTTTGCTGCTGAACGAAAAATGCAATAGAAATTTAATCCACCTTCGAAAACGTATAAATCCATCTAAAACCGGAAGTCGAAAATTTTCACGAATCCAATACTTTCTTCTTGTGCAGACAGAAGAAAGTAAACTTATTAACGAATTTATTAAATAATTAACCCCTTCGGGACCGGTGTCTCTTACACAAATTTTATTTGGTTGGCATCACTTTTTCGTAGACGTTACCGTTACTTAAATAAACACGAAAATGCTCTAATTAAAGAAAGCAAATATTACTTCTTTTTTACTGGTACAGTAAAGAAATTCTATATGCACTGTTTGAAGGTGCATACATGCACCCATGGTCCCGAATGGGTTAATGACGGTTTAACTATTTCCTGAGCAGAACATTTAATAATATCACCTAAAAAATTAAGTTGAGGATAATTTTATTCATATGCTAATGGCATCGAAAATATCTGAAAAAAGAACCTTTTGAAAAAAAAAAAAAAAATACAAGTATAAATCTTTGAAAATGCACTTGAAAATTATGCTTGAGCATAACACACATAGAACAAAAATGTATAGAAAGAAAGCGTATACTATAATTTCCTTATTTGAAAATCGTTTAAAAATTGATTAAATTCAAGAATATACAGAATTTTATAAAATAAAATAAGACACAATTAGAAAGCTTCGAAGGTAATTTGAGACATGTAGCATAGTGATGGGCGATTCTGGAAAATTTGAGAATCGATTAAAATCGACATCGTATAAGACAGAATCGATCGCAATAAGAATCGATTCCCATATTCTAGAATCAGGGCCGAAACTAGCCTTTTTGGCGCCCGGGGCAAACATGGATTTTGGCGCCCCCCCCCCCCTCCACCACAAAGTAAATTTACAAAAAAGAATTTTACTAAGTATCTAACGGACAACTTATTTTTAAATTTAAAATATATAAAACTGAACTACGTAATCAGATTTGTCAAACTACGAAGTTACGGATAGAACTTAACCAAACCTTATATATACGTTTTCCACAATGAACGTCAGGCTCCAGTTGAAAATGGAGATATTCCCCTGAAGGGACGCCGTGATAGTGATTTTTGTGCAAATTTCTCAATTTTCAGCAGCGTAAGTGAAGGATTTATGAATATGTTTCGACAAAATTTTATATTTAGAGATAATGTATCAATCAGGCCAAGGTTTGTACAAAATGGTGGAGAAAATAGGCCTCAACGAAGTGCTGCGATTTTTTTTTCGGACGGGCGCAGTAGCTGTTGAAAAAAAAGAAAATATACTGAATCATGCAATTATCCAATCGAGGTTTATTCTCCATATTTGTAATATAAGCAAAAATTTTCTTGTGTTAATGTATTTGTAGATCCATTAAAATCTTTGAAAAGTTATTGAAAAGAATTGCATTTTAATCTTTTTAAACTTTTTTTTTTTTTTTTTTTGTGCATAGTTTAAATGAGGTCGATATCTAAAAAAGAAAGGTTTTACTAAGAATTTTTCTCTGTGCATTCCCCTTCCCGCTGTCCTGGGCAGTCAGCGCCCATGGCAAGACGGAAAAAAAAGAAAGAAAGGAAGCTCAACACTGTTCAGCGGAAAAAAACAAACTGCTTTCATGGAATTTTTTTTATCTAGAAAAAAAATCAGACTGAGGGGTCACTTCTCCTTTGGTAGTTATCCGTAGTGGACAGTAGGGTGTCCCACAATAGAGACTGACCTTGGAAAACGGTCAGTCGGACAGTCTTCGAAAACGGTTGGATTCTCCCTCAGATTTTCCTCACAGGAAGTGATTTAAAAGATAGAAAGCAAACGCATAGGCATGATACTTTGAAATTTTGTATTGTAATGAATCTTTTTATCTATTTGTAAAGTTTAATGCATTTGGTTCAGTTTTCCTTTTAAATTTTCCAGTTGCGAGACATTTTTATACAAATTTCATAATACATATATATATATATATATATATATATACATAATTGTGTCAAACGTCAAACAAAATCTTCATTTTGGCGCCCCCTTCACCTCCTGTTAAAGCGGCGCCCGGGGAACGTGCCCCCTCTGCCCCCCCTAGTTTCGGCCCTGTCTAGAATCGATACTTGAATAGATATTTCGATGTTCACAGATTCACACAGATAAGCTGAAAAATAGTAATTCCAAAACGTAGGGAATCAACAGGGCCGTAACGACTATCTCTCACCCCTCACTTCCATTTATGGGGACCCTAGACAATGTTAGCGGCCCAGAAGTAAGCTACTACAGACCTTTGAGTCAAATAATAGGGTTTTTTAACTTTTAAAATTATTATTTTTAAGATGTAATTTTGATAATAATTTATATTATATTTAAATTTTATCTTTAAAAAAGATCTCGGTCATATCAAAAAAAGAAAGAAATGATTTTTTTTTCATCCGGAAAAGATGTATTTTCTACTCTTATTTCCTTCAAACAAACAGATGTGGACTTACTTCCTATAAACTCACTAAAACGTGTATAAAAAATGCGCAGATGAGCGAAATTTTGAAGGCTCTAAATTTATTTAAAAAGTTAAATGGTTTTTCAGTCTTTTTAGGGTCTCCTATAAGCATGGGGGGAAATGCAAATATTGCAAATCGTCTTTTAAAATAGCTGTGATGAACGTAATTAACCAATCAACACATACTAATTATCCCCCAATTAATAATCAAAATTCTCCTTTTAATAATATATTTAACTAAAATTGCTTTCCCTTTTTAAAATATATATCTCCTTATCTCATTTACAGTTTATAAATATCTTTCTTTTTAATGTTTACCAAATTTTCAGCTGTTAAGAAAAAAAATGTTCTCATCCTAGAGCCATTAACAATGAAATAACATACTTTTCTCTGGTTAACAAATAAATAAAAAGAATATTCATTCATTATATGTTTCTTTTTCTTTTTTTTCAGCAGTAATCTAAAAACTATAAACAGTTATTGACTCATTCGCTGACATGCAGAGTGCACTCACTGAAACAATAATAAATAAAAAAGAAAAGTATCGAGTTAAACTGATGGCATTGAGCTCACAGTCTATTCATACTAAGTGTATTTTATACTCTTACTTCAAAGAATGCCTTTCGAAAAATAAATTAAGGGAGAATCAGCCTCCCCCCCCCCTCCCGTCACATCTCTATACTTAAACAATAAGCCTCCAAATCTCATCAGGAAGCGCTTTATCAGAATAAACTGGTTACCGGATTTGAAGCAAATCAGATAGAAATATCCATCCATCTAAATTAAGAGGGGTTAGCCCCTGTTGCTCCCTTTATACTTAAACAATGAACCTCCAAATTTAATCAGGGAAGCGTCTTATCAGAATTAACACGTATACCAAAATTAAAGCAAATCTGATAATTCTGCATGAAAAACCCATTTTTCTAAGTAGGGGGGGATAGCCCCCGTACCCCCGTCCTTTTTGCTTAACCAATGAACCCGCAAAACTAATCAGGGAAGCGCCTTATGAGAATGAACCTAGAAAATTTTTTTGAAGCAAATCGGATATTTCTATCGAGAGTTATCGCGTTACGTATATACATACATACAGAAACTGCGGGCACATTAGCTCTCAGGCTTTTATAGACTGTGAGCTAAAAAGAAAAGTGCCCAGTTAAACTGATGGCATTGAGCTCACAGGCTATTCACACTAACTGTATATTATGCTCATATTTCAAAGAATAATGCCCCTCAAAAAATAAACTAAAGGGGGGGGGGATTACCACTCCCCGTTTCCCTTCTTTAGACTTAACCAATGACCCTCCAAATGTCATCAGGGAAGCGCCTTATCGAAATAAATCGGTATACCAAATTTGACGCAAATCGGATAGAAAACCCCATTTATCTAAATTAAAGGGTATTAGCCCCCTGTTCCCCCCTTCATATTTAACCAATGAACTTCCAAATCTAATTAGGGAAGCGCCTTATCAGAATAAACTGGTATACCAAATTTGAAGTAAATCGGATAGCAAAATCCGTCTATCTAAATTAGAGAGGGTATTATCCCCTCCCCCCCCCCTTTAGACTATAACAATGAACCTTCAAATATAATCAGAGAAACTCGTTATCAAAATTAACCGGTATACCAAAATTTGAAGAAAATCTGATAATTCTGCATGAAAAACCCATTTATCTAAGCTAAGGGGGGAGGGGTTAGCCCTCGTTTCCCCTTTATACTTAACCAATAAGACCCCAAAACTAATCAGGGAAGCGTCTTAGCAGAATGAACATAGAAAAAAAATTTAAGCAAATCGGATATTTCTATCAAGAGTTATCGCGTTACGTACGTACATACATACATACATACATACAAAACCGACGGGCACATTAGATCTCAGGCTTTGATAGCCTGTGAGCTAAAAAGTGCCAAGAGCGTGTAATTAGTGGGGGGGGGGGGACAGAATATAAAAGAGGACAATAAAAGCTTTCCAGCAATATGTTACACGAGATGGTTAAGAATAAACAATAAATATGCCCCCAGGGGGACAGGTCAGTCTCAAACGCTGGGAGGGGTGACCTCAAATGTATCTTTGGTCAAGGTTTCAAAATGTGGATTTATAATAAAATAGAACGAGAATGGAGCATTTTTAAAATAGCATGCATATTTTGAACGGCCCTGTAAATTAAGATTGGGGAGGAAGAAGGGGGGGGGGGATGCGGAAAGGATTAGAAGGGACGAATTAAAAAATACAACATAATAAACTAGTAACCAAAATAACTAGGCTTCTAAACAAAAGTATAACGATTTAACCTAGTATTGAATTCAGGGGGTGACCCGAGGGAACATTGGAATGCCCCTCCCGAAAGTTTTAAGATTTTATGCTTTTTAATGGACAAATGTGCATCCCCCCTTACGAAACTCTAAAATCTCCCCCCTCCCCCCCATCCCGACCGGAGCAGTTTAGAAATCAACCCGCCATTCAACACTGAACCTAGAAAGAAAAAAAAAGGTTCTTATACAAAATTTTATAGCAATTCTACCACTAAAACAGTAAAATTGGAGGAATCTATTCAACCGGAATCGTGGATCATGCTCGATGCGATTTGACTTGAAGTAAATCAAAAAATAACAATTTCACCCGCATCTAAAAATCGGCATCGAATCTCTGAACTGAATCGATTCGCCCGAATCTAAAGAATTGAAGTAAATCAAAAAATAGCGATTGTGCCCGCATCTAAAGATCGACATCGGCATCGAATCGAAACTGAATCGATTCGCCATTTCTGGTCTTAATTTACGGGCAGAATCGATGCGTTAATTTTTTCTTGCTTTCTTTTGTCTTTAGAAAAAAGAAAGCGTTGGATTCGTGAAAAATTTCGACTTCCGGTTTTCGAAGGATTTATAGTTTTAGAAGATCTTGTCTGGAATACGATTTGACTATTTTTATACATTGTTTGTCTGTCAGTCTGTCTATTTGTTTGTCTCTGACAAAAAAATTGTGGGCGGTCTATTTCAAAAACTAATGCATGGAATCTGTTGAAACTTTAGATTCAATTAGACTTTCATATAAATTGGTGCTGATTACTTTTTCATGCAAATCTCTGCTATGCTGCATTTTTCCCGATTTTCGCAATAGCTCCATCTCAAGAACTAATGCACGGATTTTCATCAAACTTCACTTTCAGTTAGACGTTGGCATAAATTGTTGCATATTAGATTTTGGTATAAATCACCCAACAGGAGCGCTGTTATGCAGATTTTATCAGCAGTTTTGAATTCAGACAATTTTCTCCGCGAGGGATTTCTGCGGATCCAGAGAGGGACAGTTCAGAGGGGAAGGGGATTGGACTTTTGTACATTAAGAGGCTACTTCAGTCAAATGAAAAGATCCGTTCGCCAATCCTAATCCTGTGGAAGGAATTTATAAAGATATCTAGGTTGCATTTCAATATTTTTAAATGATTTCTTTTACATTAGACAGCTGAGATCGGTCTGTACAAAGGTTGTTTTTTACTTTTTCGATTTTGTTTACAGATATTTTTTATGGGGACACTTTCATTTTCGGAACCGGTTTCGAAAGTGAAAACATCCCCATAAAAAAAATCTACAATGAAAACTGAAAAAATAAAAAACGGCCTGCATACAGATCGATCTCAGCTATCCAATGCAAAAGAAATCATTTAAAAGTATTGAAATGCGACCGAGATATCTTTATAAATTTCTTCCATAGGATTAGCATTAGCGAACGGGTCTTTTCGCCTGACTGAAGTAGCCTCTTATGCATATAATCTCAAACCTTCTGGGGGGACATTTGAATGTTGCACGAAGGGGGGGGGGGGGGGGGCTTGTCCCGCCGGACTACCCCCGGAATTAAACACGTTTTTCTGGATTTAAACGATTTTAGGGATCATATCTCGAGAACTAATGAATGGAATTTCATCAAACTTAATATTCTGACATAAGTTGTTCATGATTAGGTTTTCGTGTAATAATATATAACAGGTTGTGCTGCCATTTTTTTTAGCTGCATCATGCTGCTTTTTTTTAGCAGTGTTGAATTCAGACATTTTTCTCCGGGAGGGATTTCTATGGTTCTGGAGAGGGACATTCTAGAGTTTCGGGGGGGATAGAGTTTCATGAGGGACATTTCAATGTTCCATGGGGGGGGGGGGGTTGTCCACCCGTACCAGTCCCTGAATTTAACACTGTTTTTCAGAATTTACACGATATTAGCGATAATATCTCAAGAAGTAATGACCGGAATTTCATCAAACTTAATATTATGTGTGATTGACATAAGTTGTTCCTGAGTTTTCCGTGTTAATCATGTAACAGGCTATACTGTTTTTTTTTTTTTTTTTTTTTTTTTTTTTAATAATATTCGTGATAGCCATATCTCAAAACTAATGCACGGAATTTAATCACACTTCATATTCTGTTACACTTTCAGATAAATAGATCCTTATTAGGCTTGGATGTATACTGCCCAACAGCTGCCGCTTTTATGCTCTTTGAATTGGGATTATCCGTTGCGGACATCTAGGCTAATATCAGACGAACGTCTTTTTGTACGCTTTTTTTTCGCTCTTACACCGTCCCTACACGTGATAGCGAAGGTGTAGGAATGGCGTAAGAGCGAAAAAAGCGTGCAAAAAGACGTTCGGCTGACATTAGCCTAAGAGGGTGTGGGCCGAAATTCAATGATTTGTTAGGAAAATGCAATGCTTATATTTTCTTTTAAAATGCACATACTTCAACGAACCTATCCTTTTTGAGTCCTCATGATGAGCATAGGTTATCATTTAAATTTGACACTGTGATAGCGAATTTTGAAGTTTCAACATTTATGAGGCAGATGAAAGTTTTGGGGTTGGCACATCCAACTACTTTATCTTCAATTTTTCAAAGAAAATGAAAATGATATTACCTTATTTTGTCTTAGAGACATCGATTAAAAAATTCATAGTATCGATTAAATCGAGTTGGCCATAGTATCGATTAAATCGATTAAAAAAGTCGAAATCGCCCATCACTAATGTAGCAACCTAACATTATCTTTTTCATTTCGGGAATCCTAACGGCAAGGGCAAAATTAGGTACCTTGACTTTTAATTTGTATTCAGCAGTAAGACTGCATGTAATACATTTTTAATTTATATATAAACATTTCTTACAGTTTTCTCTGCTGTAGATATTTTCATTTTTTATCTTAAAAAAAGATCCAATTATTTATTTTTTTTGTTCTCGCACGATTATTCATGAGACTACCAAGCAAAGGATGACAGACAATTTTTTGTTGAGTAGCTGAATAATCAAAAAGTTAATCAAAAATATATTTCTATTCTAACTGCAAAAAGAAATAAAAAAATGATCGCAAACTCACACAACACCAAAAAAAAAAAAAAAAAAAAAAAAAAAACTCTAATGACCATTCGTAAAAAACTAAACGAAACTAAATTAAAAGAGTTGTTTATTAAAGTTTGTGTAAAGAGAAAAATTTGGTTAAAATTTATCCTTAATTCAAATCACTCATGTTATAAAACTTAGAATCTGTAGGCTTTAGCTTGTGGAAAACAATGTAATATACACTATTAACTTCTAAACTGTATGTTTAATAAGACAATTATCAGCCCTTTGCGTTGAGCATCGGGTATACATGATGTATAAGTTTCTCGCAATCCTTCGTTATTCCTATTAGTACTATTGGATGGAGATTTTTTTCCTTATTTAAGCACAGTCATATTAAAAAGACAAAAAAAAAATATTAAAAAATCTGTAAACGTTGCACGTTACGAAAGTTGTTAAGAGGCCTCAGGACTCTTAAAGCTATTAAAATTTCGATATTTAATTTTTTTTTATGTTAAACTCCTATTTTTTCTGAACATTTCGATATAATTGTTTCCTTGAAATTCCCATTAGAACAGATGTTACGGTCTTTAGGCTTATACCCGCTAAATAGCGGAATCATAATTTCCAAAACTTTGAAGCCACTTTTCTTTAAATGACGTTTCTCGGCATAACGCGCACAATATCTCAGACACTTTTGAATATATTTTCAGGAATTTTTCAAAACATATGTTTAATGTTAGTCTGTATAAACGGAACCTAAAATTTCCTTTTTATTGTTTAAAAAAATATTTTTTTAGGAGATTATATGGTTGAAATTTTCTGAATTTTGCATTAGCGAAATACAACCTTGTATTAAAAATATAAAAATGCTTTAAATACAAATTTTTTAAGTTCAAGGTAATTATTATAGTCTGTGGTATAAGTAGGCAACCAAATTTTAATTCTAGTTGCGAAATTTATTTTGTAATCCTGCGCGTAATCTGTTAGGCCAAATTTCTGCTCGTCAAATGTCTAACAGTTTGAAGACCCCTGTAAATGCTAATTCTGCACCTTGCAATTTTTTAAATACATGAAATGAAAGAACATACTTATATATTTCATTTCAATAAAAATTGTGTCTTAAAATACAATACATTTTAAGATATTAAATATTGAAAATGGTCCTTTTTTTCGTTTTTCTTTTTCAATTTTAAGAGTCCTGAGACCTTTTAATAAGCATATGTTTCACGCAAGGTAATTTAAGTTTATGTTTATTGCACCGGAATATTGATATTTTTATTATTCACACTTTGAATAACTCTTACTGTTTTATGTACATGTTATGTATGAATGTTTACTTTTCCCATAGCATGAACTATACAATGTAAACACAATTTATCCGATAATAAATCGTATGCCCTTTTTTCTTTTCAATTTTATTTAACTTGAAATAATGCGAAAACCGATTTAGCTTTGAATAATGGAAATTTATCGGAAAGTATAGGAAGTTCGGAAATATAGCTGAAGTTCAGCTACTATCTAGGAGGAATTTTCAAACACGTCCTCTTCAAAACCTACACTTGTTGGAATTAGTGGTAAGTTTGAGCTGTGTGTGACCAGTGTTGCCTTTAGGCTACTTTTTTTCAATTCAGATTTCTTGATTGGCACTACCTTTTTGAAATGGTAAAATTCGCCGTATTCAATAACATATTAATTAAGGCAAAAAGATGGGGAATTTTATCATTTCAAAAAAGTTGTGTCAATCAAGAAATCTGAATTTTAAAAAAGCTGCCCACTGGCAACACTGTGTGTAACATAAAACTGTGACAGGTGACTAATATGATGCTCAAAATTCTTGATTATTCTTACCAATAAGACTGAAGAGAAAATTATGTGTTATTTAATCACAACATTTTTTAGGGTTAAAAAGAAAAATAAAATCAAGATAACATATGATAAGGGATTAAATATTCTGTAAAGCAGTGGTTTACAAATGTTTACAGCGAATTTCTTTGACGGAGCCTCTTAAGCTTATCGTACCCTACGTTAAAAGGAAATGTTTTTTCGGTGTATTACTATCGAGCACAGGAATATGGAATATTGAGTAATCTATACAATTGTGCATTGTCCAAAGGATAAATTTTACTTTGAAACTTTTACAGCAATACACAATTTATTTTCAATTACCATCAATACAGATGAGGTAAAACTTTGCTGTGTTTCAAAATACTCCAGCATTCAAGAAATCATAGCATTTGTCTTACAATAAATTTGTCATGCTAATAAGACGTAAAATATTTTCATGTAGTACCGGTTAAATGACCGCTCGTTGGTATATTTAATGTTAATTTAAATACAGTTTGTGCTTACGCAGATGTATGACAGAAACAACAATAACAACAACAAATAAAAATAAGCACAGAATAAAGATATAACTCAGAAAGTGTCTTCGATAAAGAACATTTGTTTCATTTTTAATTTACCCCTTAACAGTGTGGCCCGAATTGGATTCGGGCAAAAACACTTTGCTTGCTTCGTTATTAAAAGCATTTTGATACCACTAATTTGTAACTGTAAATTTATCTTTATTTATTGTCAGATATTTTTCGATTAAGTAAGGTAAATATTTTAGTATGGAAAAAGTGGTGTCCAGCCCCATTTTTAATTTTTTTGTAAGAAAACAAATGTCACTGTTAAGAGGTTAACGGCCTGACCAAAGACATAAGAACTGCTTTTATCATTCGGATCCATTACGAAACTGGCGAAAAAAAACTGCATTGAGTATTTTTCAATAATTTTTGAAAATGGACAATTTATACTAGTAAATCTGCAGATCAAGAGCCTCAACGTCAGCTCTACAATTCATTGTGTTTAGCACCCTTTGAGTAATATTAATCTTTCTACAAAAAACGAAATTTAAAGTTTTGAAATTACATAAACGTTTATAAAACGAAAAAATATTTCGAAGGTTTCTGACATTAGAAGCGTTAAATTAAACCCCTTGTTATGTAAAAGTATTCTGAAAATCTCATGAGCTACTTATTCTGGTAATTTTTAGATAATAGAGTAGATTTCTTCGAAGGACAGAGCCCACCTGAACCCCTTCGTAGTGTAATTTAATTTACATTTGTAGTTATCAATTAATTGTGTTAATGTCCTTTAGTAAATTCTACCAATAGACGGAAACGTACATGAATTCTTTTCTACAGCCCTGTATATTACGTGAAGATTTTTACGCGTCGTCTATAACATTTAAATTTAATGCAGACAAAAAACCCTCTTAAAACTGCTCATATCACATTTCCGGGGATTAGTATGCATAGTGTGCACCATATATCCAGTTTCTGCGGAGTCCTGTATATGGTTCTATTTAAATTCTGCAAACATTAGTTAGTATACTAAATGTAATTGGGCTGGGAAATACATAACTCAAATTAAAAAAAAAAAAAAAAACTGAAGGAATTCGCGCTCATTTTCATTTATACTTACGAATTCATTTGTGTATCCCTGTACATGGTCTATACAATATTTATGCACTACTTATTAAGCAAAAATTTACTTAACGTTAAAACGCACACCATAATCGAAAATGCTCTTCAGCAATCATCCCTAATAGACCAAAACTGTATCCGAAATTTTTTATGTGACCCTATAAATGAACGATAAATACGATACAAATCATATTCAAGCTTCTTGTAGTCAACCACAGTAATGTAATTTAATTTCATAATGTTTGAATTAGTGCAACACAATTAACACACTGACGACAGGCAATTTAATTAAATCTGGGTTTAAAAACAGTAGAAGCTCCTCCCTCTTCTGAAAGTGTCTCGGAAATTGGTTTCTGAAATATGTTTTTCATGTTTATGCAGCAGTAAATATCTTTCAATGTACGGATGTAATATATAATGTCTTACAATCTATAAAAAATATGGACAACACAATATAAATGTCTTTTCTGTAAGGTAGAAGTCACTCCCTTAGCCAATGATGTATTCTGAATAAAAACGAGAATTCTCGTTTCCCGTCGCTAATGTGTTAAAATAAGCTGTGAAGAGTTTTTTCCCCCCGTAGACCACATTTTAATCGACCACTTTTGTGTGACCCTGAAAAAAACATATGCTTTGCACCCCATATACTACAAAAATGTTTCAAAAATACATATCAATTTTATTATTTTGTAACAGAGTAACATCATTAAAAAACGCCACAAAAGGATTTTCTTCAAAGATTGTAATATTATGAATACTTTTGAGTTCCCTGTACGCATGCTGTAAGTGCTACACATAACATATTTTATAGTAACCAGGTTCTAGTGCACCTTAATAAAGTATATAAATTTCATTACGTTTAAAATTGTGTAACATTATTAAAATACACCGCAGACGATTTTTCCCAAAGACTATAATGTAACGGAATAGTTTTGAGTGCCCCTGTAATTAAGCTATGAATGCTACACTCTTCATTTTTAATATCAAACATACTTTGGCAAACCTCAATAACGTATATCAATTACATGTAATCCCGACTATATTTACACGAGTTAGAGCACGTAGAGAAACACGCCAGACGACAGATACAAAAACTGAAGTCATAAATACTTTTCATCCATGTTCGAAAGTGTTAAAAAGGATTTACATGCCTTTAACTGTACTTTTTTTTCACTTATAGCATGGTTAAACATTAGTTTAAACATCCTAATCCATGCGATAGCAATAACATATTAAAAGCCCCCAAAATATGCATATCTGGAGATCTATAAATCTACTGGAAAGTAATTCATTATCGTGGCCACTGTTAATTGCATAAATTGCATCGATTTGGCGCGATAAAATATTTTTTGTGATTGCCTTTTAATAGTACCTGCAACAAAATTAACGTAATTTACTAACTTCATTCATATTTGACGCAATGATAGGCTACGAATAACAGTCGCTAGGCAACGAAGAAACGGAAAAAAAAAGAAATACGTATCATGTAAAACAAGAAAATTAATTTAAAAATTCTTTATATTATTGGAATACATGTATAAATGTCCTCAAAACATTATACACGTAAATAAAAAAATCTGATAGATATATTGATAAAATTTCAATATAATAGGAATAATTTAAAACCCTTATTTGGAATTTTAGTATCCATAATTTGACTTTTAAATCCATTAATCAAACGTACCATTTTCTTTCAACAAATGGAAATTTGAAAATCGTCTGACTTGCCGTATAAAAGCATTATAAAGAAAAATAAAATCTTCCATATTTTCCGAACGAATGAACCAAATTTAACCAAAAACTATACAGCTACGTCCGGGTATCTCACGAATATGCCCAATTAATTTCAAGCTGATCGGGTGCTTTTTGTGGCAGTTATCGCGGAACAGACGGACAGACAGACAGACAGACAGACAAACGGAAATCAAAACTTTTCGTGTCTCCACAGTAAGCCTTCACTTACGTTTCGGCAAATATAAAAATAACTTAACACTAGTAAATCTGCAGATCAGGAGCCTCAACGTCAGCTCTACAATTCATTGTGTTTAGCACCCTTTGAGTAATATTAATCTTTCTACAAAAAACGAAATTTAAAGTTTTGAAATTACATAAACATTTATAAAACGAAAAAATATTTCGAAGGTTTCTGACATTAGAAGCGTTAAATTAAACCCCTTGTTATGTAATGGTATTCTGAAAATCTCATGAGCTACTTATTCGGTAATTTTTAGATAATAAAGTAGATTTCTTCAGGGGGCTCTGCCCCCCTTAACCCCTTCGTAGTGTAATTTAATTTACATTTGTAATTATCAATTAATTGTGTTAATGTCCTTTAGTAAATTCTACCAATAGACGGAAACGTACATGAATTCTTTTCTACAGCCCTGTATATTACGTGAAGATTTTTACGCGTCGTCTATAACATTTAAATTTAATGCAGACAAAAAACCCTCTTAAAACTGCTCATATCACATTTCCGGGGATTAGTATGCACAGTGTGCACACTGTAAAAAAAATCTGTGAAGTTACTAAAGTTTTTCTAGGAAACTTGGATTCCTAGAACTTTTCATGTAACGGCAACAACAAAATTTCATGTAACAGACACACTTTTGCGCCGAAAATAAAAAAAAATCTGTAAGGTTACTAAGAATTTTTTTGGAAACTGGGATTCCGAGAACTTTTCATGTAACTGCAGCCAGGGTTACAAATAAAAGTTTAGTAAGATTACTGAAATTTTAGAAGATTCATTTGTAAAGTTACAGATTTTTGTAGCTTTACAAAAACTAGTTTTGTAGATTTGCAGCTTTTTTCGTACAGTTACAGGTGAAAGTTTAGTAAGCATGTAACTTTAGATCTGTAGAACTACAGATTTTTTTTTACAGTGCACCATATATCCAGTTTCTGCGGAGTCCTGTATATGGTTCTATTTAAATTCTGCAAACATTTGTTAGTATACTAAATGTAATTGGGCTGGGAAATACATAACTCAAAAAAAAAACACTGAAGCAATTTGCGCTCATTTTCATTTATACTTACGAATTCATTTGTGTATCCCTGTACATGGTCTATACAATATTTATGCACTACTTATTAAGCACAAATTTACTTAACGTTAAAACGCACACCATAATCGAAAATGCTCTTCAGCAATCATCCCTAATAGACCAGAACTGTATCCGAAATTTTTTATGTGACCCTATAAATGAACGATAAATACGATACAAATCATATTCAAGCTTCTTGTAGTCAACCACAGTAATGTAATTTAATTTCATATTGTTTGAGTTAGTGCAACACAATTAACACACTGACGACAGGCAATTTAATTAAATCTGGGTTTAAAAACAGTAGAAGCTCCTCCCTCTTCTGAAAGTGTTTGGGAAATTGGTTTCTGAGATATGTTTTTCATGTTTATGCAGCAGTAAATATCTTTCAATGTACGGTTGTAATATATAATGTCTTACAATCTATAAAAAACATGGACAACACAATATAAATGTCTTTTCTGTAAGGTAGAAGTCACTCCCTTAGCCAATGATGTATTCTGAATAAAAACGAGTATTCTCGTTTCCCGTCGCTAATGTGTTAAAATAAGCAGTGAAGAGTTTTTTCCCCCGTAGACCACATTTTAATCGACCACTTTTGTGCGACCCTGAAAAAAACATATGCTTTGCACCCCATATACTACAAAAATGTTTCAAAAATACATATCGATTTTATTATTTTGTAACAGAGTAACATCATTAAAAAACGCCACAAAAGGATTTTCTTCAAAGATTGTAATATTATGAATACTTTTGAGTTCCCTGTACGCATGCTGTAAGTGCTACACATAACATATTTTACAGTAAACAGGTTCTAGTGCACCTTAATAAAGTATATAAATTTCATTATGTTTAAAATTGTGTAACATTATTAAAATACACCGCAGACGATTTTTCCCAAAGACTATAATGTAACGGAATAGTTTTGATTGCCCCTGTAATTAAGCTATGAATGCTACACTCTTCATTTTTAATACCAAACATACTTTGGCAAACCTCAATAACGTATATCAATTACATGTAATCCCGACTATATTTACGCGAGTTAGAGCACGTAGAGAAACACGGCAGGCGACAGATAGAAAAACTGAAGTCATAAATACTTTTCATCCATGTTGGAAAGTGTTAAAAAGGATTTACATGCCTTTAACTGTACTTTTTTTTTCACTTATAGCATGGTTAAACATTAGTTTAAACATCCTAATCCATGCGATAGCAATAACATATTTAAAGCCCCCCAAAATAGGCATATCTGGAGATCTATAAATCTAATGGAAAATAATTCATTATCGTGCCCACTGTTAATTGCATAAATTGCATCGATTTGTCGCGATAAAATATTTTTTGTGATAGCCTCTTAATAGTACCTGCAACAAAATTAACGTAATTTACTAACTTCATTCATATTTGACGCAATTTTAGGCTACGAATAACAGTCGCTAGGCAACGAAGAAAAGGAAAAAAAAAAGAAATATGTATCATGTAAAACAAGAAATTTAATTTAAAAATTCTTTATATTATTGGAATACATGTATAAATGCCCTCAAAACATTATACACGTAAATAAAAAAATCTGATAGATATATTGATAAAACTTCAATATAATAGGAATAATTTAAAACCCTTATTTGGAATTTTAGTATCCATAATTTGACATTTAAATCCATTAATCAAACGTGCCATTTTCTTTCAACAAATCGAAATTTGAAAATCGTCTGACTTGCCGTAGAAAAGCATTATAAAGAAAAATAAAATCTTCCATATTTTCCGAACGAATGAACCAAATTTAACCAAAAACTATACAGCTACGTCCGGGTATCTCACGAACATGCCCAATTAATTTCAAGCTGATCGGGTGCTTTTTGCGGCAGTTATCGCGGAACAGACAGACAGACAGACAAACGGAAATCAAAACTTTTCGTGTCTCCACAGTAAGCCTTCACTGACGTTTCGGCAACTAGAACGCCCGGAAATTTTGCTCAAGTTTCATAAAAAAAAATCTGACACCAGAATTTGTATTTAAAATTATTTAACTGATTTATTTAGCGTAAATCTGCGTTGTTTAAATTTAACTTATTTTATGAAAGAATTTCTGGTCCCGGTTGACATTTAATCATATGGTCGGAGTCGGATCGACTCTTTTCCGGGCGTTCTAGTGTTAAAGCAATTCTTTACAAGAAATGAATAAAATTGGCAATAGATAAGCAAAAAAAAAAAAAAAAAAAAAGAATTTGGTCGAAATGAAATTGAGGAATCTTCAGTAAATATTATATTATGTCTTAAAATAAAGTTATGGTATATAGGGTAAACGCACGGTAGTGAGCCACGTACCTGTAGTGGGCCACTAACTTTCAAAGCTTAAAAACAAGCTCACAATCCATTTCAGAAAAAACGACTTAAAGAAATCTGATTAGCTAAAGTCCTTAAATGTTAACTTTCAATAAACAGTTTGGAATAATTGCTATTTTCCTGGAGATATTTTTGTTTATCTTCTAGAGTAGGGTCGGCGAACCTTTTTACATCCCCGTGCCCATTTTCTTTCAAAAAAGATTTTACATGACCATGACATGCCAAGCACCAAAAAGTAATTTAGTAGATCAAAATTTCTAGATTTTTATTCATTGGGATTTAAAAATATGAAGCAATATACATCTAATATCTAGACTAACATATATCTTAAATTAATAAAAGGTTGAATGCGATGTCGGTTATGCCAAATATTAATACGGTGTTTAACCTACTCACTTTTAATAGGATGCTAGCTGAATTCGGGTTATCTAACAAGTGGTTTGGGTTTCTAGTATTTAAGATTTTCGTATCATTTCCTAAAATAATGACCCTCAGGAATAAATAGAGAGAAAAATTGTGAAGATTATATATTTTATACCAAGTCGCTTTAGTTTCATGACTAGGAATTTTGCTTCTAATGCGTGATATTTTTATTTTGATATGCTACAAACCTTCTCTAAATTTGATAACTTATTGAGCCGACACTGAAATAATTTATAAATTCAATTAGTTGCTTTCTAATATAATAAAAAAAGAAAAGAAAGAAAAGCCCAGATCGTAAAAGTTTGCGTATTTTGTTTAACTTAATTCTATTTCATTTTAGGATTTCACCGCTGTGCCGAAAATATTCTATCGCGTGCCAAGTTTGGCACGCGTGCCATAGGTTCGCCATCCCTGTTCTAGAGTGTCTTCAAACACAGATTTTTTGGCAAATTCTTAGTGATTTCAATAAGAGATAAGGTTTTATTTAAAGCGTTGTTACCTTTAATATTATGTTTTATTTTGAATTAAACTGCCGTTGATATACTCGATTACATTATAAATAATTTGTTAGATTAGCTGAAAACTTAAAAATTGAGTATTATACCGATTTTAAGGGGTGGCCCACTTCTGGAACACAATTTCTTAAATTGTACCAGTAGTGGGCATAGGGGCCCTGTACTGGAGAATATGCAAAAAAAAAATACGTGTAATTTATTTAAATTAAGTATTTTTTGAGGTTCTAAGACTTTTTATATAATTTATTTAGTTTTTTGTTCATCAGAACCAGTAGTGGGCCAGGGGTCCACTACTAGTGCACAAGTGGCCCACTTCTGGAGCATCAAAAATATTCACTAAGCTATCAGACATATGATTATTAAAATAGATCATCCTTCAAAGGTTCAAATTTTTTAGCCATATTTAAATAAGCATTGCATAGAGAAACCTGTAGTGTTATTTATGGATGGACATACTTCTCACATATCTTTGAATCTAAGAATCTTCTGTTCGGCTCATAGAATTCAAATGGTAGCTTTGTCATCAAATTCCACACACCTAATGTAACCAATGAACGTTGCTGTTTTCCATACTCCTAAAGTGCTTCGCCACAGGAAGTAGTAAAATTCAGAAAAACCCATGAAGGCAAACAGATGCAGAAACATGACTTTCCACCAGCCCTGAAAATCAGCACTAGACCGTTTAACTCCTGCAACAATTGTGAATGGATTCAAAGCAAGTGGACTAGTTCCATAGGATCCAAAGAAAGTAAATGTTGAATCCACACTAACATCAAAGAAAGTGGTAATATCGCCAATAAAGGAAAGAGAAAGGGTTTGTTTCTTGGAAGTTCTTGAAGATAAATTTGGAGACGGAAAAAATAAAATATTTCAAATTTAAAAAAAATGCAATTTAACAAATTACAACGACCATTTGGAAAATGATTTTTTCAAAGACTAAAATTTAAGCCATAAAAAATAGCACGGAGTTGATCATACATTACGTACGCCATGAATTAAATATTAATAGTGTTATTACACGTAAAAATTGCTAGCGACGGAAAATGCCTGCCACTCGTACGTAATATCCACCTGAAACTTATGTATTATCCAAGCATTTCATTGGCTGTTCGGGAAAAGGCTTTTCCATCGTCAGATTTCCAAGAAATCTGACAACCCATTGTAAATGAAATTTCATTCTTTAACTTCTAAACATTCCACAATATTACTTTTTACACCGTCGTATAGAAAAAAAATGTACTTTTAAATGCAATTTGTTTGAAAGCTGTATCTCAATTTGTTTCTGAGTTATTATTTTTTTTTGTAGTTTTTATTACTTTTTTGTCATAGTGGCAACAGATCTCTGATGAAAGTAAAGGGAAATACATATTACTGTAGACCAATCAGAAGACGAATAAAATGCGGATTAAACCAATAAAAACCTTCAGATATGCTTTTGATTTCCTATCCTGACAAGAACAATAACCATTTTTCTAAATGGCTAATAAAATGGAAAGGCCCTGTGGAGCAAGCAGATCTTTACTACATATGGTTGGAGATGAAGGAGACTTTGAAGATGGAACCAATTTCCCAGATAATCTATCGCAAGTTACAAAATATAACATACTGTTATTTAAAGAAAACAAAAACTATGCATTTCGATTAAAAAAAAAAAGAAAAGGTTACTAAATTGTCTACTATTATTGTGGATAAAAACTGATGATATTTTTTTTTCTACCATTTGTATCATTCTGGTACAAAACACAGAAAATTCTGCAAATTCATTAAATTCATTGTAGCACAATTCAGAAAGCTTTGATCACGGAATATGGGAATACTTATTGTTTAACAAGTGTAAGCATATAAACAGATTTTCTAAATATAACTTGTAGATCACAAAAACTGTACAAAAATTAAATTTCATAACATTAAGAAAATGCAACTATTTTCATGAAAATGGATATTCACCTGATGAAAGACATGTTAAATAATTCAGCAATTAAAATTATTCCTCTAAAACTAGCTTCTTAGGAATTACCTATTTTTAAACGATAAGAAAGGACACCCTGTATATAATCTAAAAAAATCCCTTTGCAGCTCGTAGAACATTAGCTTTTATGTAAAGTGAGATAAAATTAAAATTGATTTACAGAACTGAAGCTGAGGCCCCTGATCTGCAAATTTACTAGTGAGATAATTCCACGTAATCATCTAAACTTCTATGTATGATTTCATTATTGTGTATCTTCAATTCCTGAACTGTAAAAAAAAGTATAGCTTCAATATTTTCACACTAAACTCAAAACTGGAGTGGCCCACTTCTGGGGAGCCCACTACTGGTGCATCAAAAAATTTACTATGTCCAATACTGGAGCATCGATGAAGGTAACTTTTTTATTTTTCATTTTTCCAAATACTATAGTTTGAAACTTTGAATGTTTATTCCGGTACATGAAGGTTAGTACTAGGTTAAAGAAATATATGTCATTTAGAATTCATTAATACTTTAATAATAATAAGATAAATGTCCTTAAGTGGCTCACTACCGGTGCGTTTACCCTAAACTGCATGTTTGAATGGAAAATAAATATGATACTGAATTGATACAATTATCAGCCACAAAATGTCTTGAACAGAAAAGAAACTTATTCAGAAAAGAATGGATGCGATAAATAACAGTAACTTTTTTAAATAAGGAATTTGTAATTTTCAGCTTCGTACGTTGCTCTTTCCGCTTCATTGTAAATCGAAGATAGCCGCTATTTCATTTCTTTAATTTTTAAATAAAAAATTGTTAATTTGCATTGTATAAAAAAGCTACTAAAACACTTTGATGTTCGGCAACTAAGTTCTCGCCGTTTTTTTTTAATAAATGGTTTCTACCGGAATCTATATTTTGCTTTTTGTATACAGTTAAATTGTGTTATGTTATAGATCATTGAAATGTAGTGTCAGGTTGAGAAAAAGGAGCATTTTCGACACCTCTTTTAGTTTGCTTTTAATCGAGGTTTGTAAGGCCGTAAAAGCTGCTCGAGAGATTTGTGTTGTGAATGGAGAGAATGCCATAGCTGAAAAAACCGCTCATGATTGGTATGCCAAGTTTAACAAGTTGGAAATTGCTCGTCAAACGTGGCAAATGAGGTGCGTTCGTACTATAACTAGTTTTATAATTATTTTTTGCACCCCATATTGTACTGAATGTATAATTTTTTGCACTTCATAAAGTGCATAGTCTGATGCATCATTAAAATGCACTTCCAATAATCTTTTCCCATTCCCCGTAATGTAACGGAACACTTTTGAGTGTCCCTGTAATTAAACTATACATCCGATTTTCCTAAAATTTGAAATAGCTCAACAAAATTTTGCAACAATTATATCTTTAAAATTTCAGACCATTCGGAAGGCTGTAATATCATTAAAATCCACTTGCAATAATTTTTCCTATGAGCCGTAATGTAACGGAACACTTTTGACTGTTCCTGTAATTAAACTATACATCCGATTTTCCTAAAATTTGAAATAGCTCGACAAAATTTTGCAACAATTATATCTTTAAAATTTCAGATCATTCGGAAGGCTGTAATATCATTAAAATCCACTTGCAATAATTTTTCCTATTGGCCGTAATGTAAAGAAAAACTTTTGACTGTCCCTGTAATTAAACTATACATCCGATTTTCATAAAATTTGAAATGGCTCGACAAAATTTTGCAACAATCATATATTTGAAATTTCAGACCATTCGGTTGGGTAGTTTTTGCTCTGTTACATGCGGACAGACGGACGGACTGAACGACGACTATAGGTGCTACGTATTTATATAATTACGAACGCACCTAAAAATGGAACTTTTGACCTCAAAGACGGACCTCGTTCTGACCGTCCAGTTGAGTTCGATGAAGAGCGATAAAACCAACTTTTTGCACGAAAATTCGCGTCAAACGACAAGGGAACTGGCAGAGAAAATGTAATTCTCCCACACTGCTGTAGAGAAGCATCTTCACTCGATGGGAAAGGTTCAGCAGTGTGGAACATGGGTTCCGCATGCTTTAACCCTTACCGGCTCGGATATAAATTGATGAAATAATGGACTGACACCAGAATTTATAAGCGAATTTAATAGAAAATACGAACTTGCTTATTTTTCACGTACATTATAAACGGAAAACTTTAATTAAATATTCTTAGTGCCGTTTGTTATTTTTGGAATTAAAATTAGGTGTCCTCTGTTAAGGACACCGCCCTCGAAACTGTTAAACAACAACAAAAATCAATGTGCCACAATCTCCTCTGGTTTGCTTGGTCGTCACCGCTCAACTCATGGACACAAGCAATGATTTCTGTACTGAATCGTTACTGGCGACGAAAAATGGTGTCCCTGTACATTAATATGAAGCAGCGCGAGGAATGGCTTAGACCCCGTAAATTAGCGAAAACCGCGCATGAAACAAGATCTTCATCCACGTAAAACTATATTGTGCGTAAGGTGGAACTGGGAAGGGATTATCCATTACGAATTGCTTGAACGGAACCAAGCGGTCAATACGGAACTCTATGTTCACCAAATGAAAAGACTCAACACGGCTATTCAAGAGAAAAGACCTAATCCGCAGCATTGCTTTCTTTTGCTGCACGACAACGCCCAACTTCATATCACTAATATGACCAAGGAATCTATTCAAATACATGGCTGGGAAGTGCTGCCGCACACGCCATACTCTCCCGATTTGGCACCAACGGATTTCCACCTCTTTCGATCTCTTTCAAATGCTATGCGCGGTGTTTCGTTCAATACTAATGCAGAATTGAGAGCTTGGTTGGATGAATTTTTCCAGTCGAAACCGGGGGATTTCTACCAACGAGGTATTGAAAATCGTGTTGAACGTTGGAAACAGTTTTAAGCAGCAACAAGGGAGAATACATTGTTGATTAATTATTTGTTATTTTTCATTGAAAAATAAACTTTCATTTTTTTTTTTTTTTTTTTTTTTTTTTTTTTTTTTTTAAGGCGGGAAGGCGGGAACTTAGTTGCCAACCCAGTTGGCATTCCATAGTTGACATTCCATTTTAACCCTTTCGACTCGGGCGTCATTTATTCAAATTTTATTCTGTTGGCACCACTTTTTAAAAAGAAGTTTTCTTCAAGTACACAATTTCAAAAGTGCTCGAATTAAATACGGCGAATTTTATTTTCCTTTATTACTGGTGCCAGAAATAATTTTGCGAAGAAATATGATGTCCAGTGAGACTGGACATACGAGTAAAAAGAGTTAATGATCTGAAATTTAAAATAAATTAAATCGATCAAAAAACCAAAATATAGATTCGGTAGAAAAAATGTATTTAAAAACACGGCAGGAACTTAGTTGCCAAACCACTTCGCATTCTATAGACGACATTACATTTCAATGATCTGAAATTTAACATTCATTAACTCTATAAAAAAAACAGAATATAGATTCCGGTAGAAAGAATGTATTCAAACAAACGACTGGAACTTATATGGCAACCCAATACATACGTCAAAATCGAGAAATCCCAAAGGTATCTAACAATGCAAAATACAAAATTAGCCGAGTCCAGAGCCACCAACCACACAATAATAATGTTCTATTTGATCTTCAAAAAATAAAGTGAAAAAACTTTAAGAAGTTATTGGTATTCAAAGTTGAGGTACAAACGTAGAAAATTATCCACATAAAAGAACCGCTATTTTTATGTCAGGGCATAGACCCTACTATTTACCGGTGCCGGATGAAAACTTACGCTACAATGGCTAGAAGATACACTGTGGGAACCGTCCAACCAAAAAGTGATAAAAAATTGTATCCCTTAAATATTTAATGATGTTTAAAGATAAATAACGGTCGCAGCGACATCTGTTTGTTCAAGCATATAACATTGCATAAGGATTGAATTGGGGAAGCCTTTCGTAACGGTGAAGAGCTAGCAGATTTTGATGCGATCGACATTTGTCGTGCAGCATCGTTCAACATTTATGAGGTTCAATTTCTTAGCACTTTTTAAAACATTACTTGAATAGCCGTTCGCCTTCGTCAAGTGCAACCATTTACTTCAATATTTGTGCAACCTTACCTGCTACAGCAGTACAAGTAATTAGCTTGATAAATTCAGTGCTAACAGCATTTGGTTTTCAAAACTGCCTTCCACTTTTTTAAAATTTCATCAATATTTCTTTGTTTTTTTCTGGTGTCAATACAAAATAGGGTTAAAACACGAATATTTAATTTATTGCCGTCCATTGCTGAGTTTCTAGTGTACCATTTCTATTTTTTTTGTTTTGAAAAGCATGCCAGTTATTTCCTGTCGCAATTTCTCGAATTTTTTTATTCATATAAATATATTTATGCCAAAAGCATTCGTAAAATTTTCATCAAAGTGTAAAAAACACACGTCCGATCAAATTGCTATTGTATTTGTTGCTTTTATCAAATTCAAGTTATGGGGACTCATTATACTTCATTTTGCAAAAAATGATGAGAGTATAAATTTTCCAACATTTTCCTTAAATTGCATTTAGATATGCTTAGTATATTTTAAAAGAGTGCCACAATGTCCAATAAGTAAAAGTTATGTGAAAAGGGTTTTTTACTCCTTTCGTTGCCTTTTAAGTGATTCAGAATCTTGATCTTAAATTCTTTTTTCTAAGTTTGTGTCTTTTAAAAATATGAGTATCATAAAAATTACAAATTCTAAAATATATTTTCAATTGACTGGCTATTTTCACTTTTTGGGTAGTTAATGGGCGATCCTTGAAGTATATGTAATAAAAGAATCGGATTTTTACTGAATTTTGACGCGGTACAAATGTTGTGATTTTTTTTTCTTAGCCCCTTAAGAGACCACTAAAGTCATGGAAAGAAAGCAAAACTCAAATGTTAAGTCTATAGGGGGCGTTATTTTCAAATTTCTCGCTTTGATTTTAATATTTTTGAATTATTTTTTGTATAGGTTAGCTAAGACCGATCTACAACCGGGCTAGTTTTTACTTTTTCGATTTTCGTTATAGTTTTTTATAATAGGATAAGTTTCAATTTCAGAATAGGTTTCAATTGGTTCCGAAAGTGAAAGTAATTTTTTTAAAGAAATCTGAAACCAAAAACAAAAAAGTAAAAACTAACACTGTTGTAGATCGTCTTCAGCTATGTATGTAAAAAGATCATTCAAAAATATTAAAATCAGAGCGAAAAATGTGAAAATAACGCCCCCATAAGATTAACAGTAGCGTTCTCGTTTCTTTGCGTGACTGAAGTAGCCTCTTAAGAGGTTGACTTTTTGACACAATAAACTAAAATTAGGGACAATACAGCACTTTTGCTGTATAAACCAGGGCAAACCTGTTCATTAGTTAACTCTAGAACTCCGGGAAAATTCCGTAAGGTTTTAGAAAAATATTTTGCTACATAATTTTCCATTAGATACATGTAACTTATTTATTTATTATTTCATTTGTTTAGTATTTAACTTATTAAAAACTTCATAATTCCAATCGATATTTAATCATAAAGTTGAAATCGAATCGACTCCGGCTTGGCGTTTTACTGTTAACCCTTTATTATTATATGAGAATATACTTCTCACTTAATTTTTACTGAAAAATGGTCAGTGGGACCCGGAAGTTTTAGTAAGATATTTTGTTTTTGTAAAGCACGGTAGTCAAGCTGTTTTCCTCAGTACTGCCATGATTCACTTCGTGTTAGTACTGCCATAGTATTACTGTCGGGGATCTGAGGGCAAATAGCCCCAGGCTCCTCGAAAAACTGTTAGAATTGACAGACGCTATTGTTTTTCAAATCAGTTTGTTCGTAAATTCTGGTGGGAATGAATCTTTTCAACGATTCAGTCACAGAATTGACCTGCCCGATAAAGGATTAAACGAAATAACTTTTTAATAATCTTACCCTTACTTTTAGGGTCATCAGATGTAAGGAAAGTATGCAAGAAAACGCATTTCCACATGTTCAAAATGTCTGGCTTTAAAATGTTCTTGATTAAAAAAAATATATAGATTTAACAATTTTACTTTAAAATGTCATTTTTGTCTCACTATATCATCTTCCTTCCATTAACGTTTTATAATGTCTCAAAAAGTATTTTAAAATACTAAATAAGCAAGTAAAAATTAAATTTAAAAAATCAAAACATCCGTCTGCGTAAAAAGCGAACTAATTAATTATTTCTTATCAATATTAAACTATTTTTTATATTACATACCTATTTTTTCATTTACTTGTACTGGTGACTTTTAAGTTGTGTTTAATTGTTAGTTCCTATCTATAAATATTGTTTTCATGAGGCCTATAGATGTCTATGAGGGTTATAGTTGCAGTAAAGCTAGGGATCCTACCCACACAACTTCCAGGTTGTGTAATATTTAAACGGAGCTTCTGAGTGTAAAATAGTTAATGAAACATCGTTATCATTTTGAAAGACCTATCCAATGATATGCCACTCAATAGGTTGCGTAATTCATTTTTTCGTGTCTACCGCCATTTTTTATTTTACGGTCGCCATTTTGAATTTATAAAAACAAAAGCTAGCCAATAACAATCGAACGATTAAGACGAATCGATAGAGATCTCATTCACTGAAATCCATCCAGCCGTTGGGATGTTTCGAGGGTATAAAGAAATCCACATACCGAGATACGAGTGAAACACATAACTCTCCTTGGAAGTAGGGTAAAATTAGTTCATAGGGTACCGAGTGTCATTAATCGGGACCGAGTGTTCAACACTTCTTTAATCTTTTCGCTTATAGATTTCATTTTAGCTCCAAGGTGAAGTACGCAATGGTTAATCTGATCTAATGGGCAATTATTTTCCTTAATCAAGTACAAAGTCTTGTAGTATGTTTGAAATATGACTTGGCACACTAATGTTTTTAAAAATATTTTAATGGTATTCACAATTATTTTAACAACTCAGCTCCTTAAATTTATATATCTTTTCACTAAGTTTGTAGGTATCACTTCTGTCAAGTAATATTTAAATTAGTATAAATCTACAGATATAATGGAATTTTAAAGATTGAGTAATGATTAATACTCTTAAAATTTATATTCATATGTTACCGGCCAAACCCAATTTTAGGCCAAACTAGATTGGCCTAGGCCAAACTAGTTTATCCTAACGCGCATCGGATAAACTAGTTTTTCCTAGTCCAAACTAGTTTATCGTAACGGCCATAGGATAAACTAGTTTTTCCTAGGCCAAACTAGTTTATCCTGACGCCCATAGGGTAAACTAGGTTTTTCTAGGCCAAACTAGTTTGGCCTAAAGCTCATAGGATAAACTAGTTTAGCCTGCTATTCACTGGTGTGAACTAGTTTAGCCTGCTATTTACTGGTCTGAACTAGTTTATCCTAGGCCAATTCAATTTGGCGTGCATTTATTGATCCCAAAAACCGCTTCGGCGGCAAGCTTCTAGTTTATCCTATGCCAATCTAGTTTACCTTAGGTCAATTCAATTTGACGTACTTTAATCGATTCCAACCAGTGTTGAGTACGCAAAAAAGAAATAAAACGAAAAAAAACGAACTAATTCAGATTCTCAAATATGAGTCAAGATCACGCTCAAATTCAAAAAAATTCAAACGAATCCGCTCAACTGAAACATATCTATGGAAGTGAGCGAAGTTTACTAAAAACTCGTTTTTAACCATTTGGAAAAATGGTTATTGTCCTCGTTGGGGTAGAAAATCAAAAGCATATCTGAAGCTTTTTATTGGTTTAATCCGCATTTTATTCGTTTTCTGATTGGTCTATACAGTAATCTGTATTTCCCTTTACATTCAACAGAGACGGAAACTTCTGTTGCCACTATAACAAAAAATTATTAAAAATTACAAAAGAAAATTTAATTAGTTGTATGTTGTTTAGTTGCGCAGTTTATGCCTTCTTGACTGAAAATCCTGTATACAAAATGATTCAGAACTCTTTGTCCATAATAGACATGTAGCTTAGGAAGACGATAATAAGCAAGAATCATATAGGAACATATAGGGAATCATATAGGGTCGCAAATGCACTGCAGACGCGCCACATGTACACAGAGTTGGGGGCGGCTATCGTCTGCTGTCGTAACCAATGTGCCCAGTCCAAACGGTGCTGGTAATCACCGGCGTAAGAGCCTGCACACGTTGCACATGGTACGGATGCATCTTGCCCGCTTGTAAGATACCCCAAATGCTAGATTGAGACGCACATACAGACGCTGCAATACGTCGAGTACTCGCCTTATAGTCGTTTTCGACTTCGGACAGTACGACTTCTTCCAGTCTACGTGTGCGCGTTGTTTTCTGAACACCTTTATCGACCATTTGTGTGTCGAAATGTCCCGTTTCGCTCGATCGATCATGCAGACGTGCGAACATGCTATGAGTAGAGATACGTCTGGTTGGAAACCGGGAAACGATACAGTTTCCTAGCGGCTGTTCCACTGCAATTTGCCGCCCGTAAACGAGGTGCATATCCGCCAACTCACTATTCGTGCAGCGATGCATTCTTCTTTCAGCTCGTACACCCGAAATACGCCTTTCATCGCTTCTGCCTGCCCAGCGACCCTGGCGACCTCCAGCTTGTCAGGGTTTCTTGTGCGGCCCTATGTCCATATATGACTTTGCTGGTTATAGTCTTCCTAACCAACATGTCGATTATTGACAAAGACTTCTGAATCGCCCTGTATATGATAGCTCGAATCGTTTTGAATAATTTTGGAATTTTTTAGACGTACATATTCATAGAATTAAGACCTTTGTATTTCAGTACTTTCCACATTAATATAAATAGAAATCCATCCTGGTTATGCAAAATATTTAAAAAACCTTATCTGAATAATAAACACTTAATGGCGATATTTGTTTAAAAATGTTTTTGGAAATTAATATTTTCTTAATAACTGTACGTGCTTTATCTTTGTTCACCGTATGCAGATATAATTAGTAATACTTTTATTGTATTCGTATGTAAGAAAAAATTCTCCATCTGTATAATTTCTACACAGAATAGCTACAATACATAATTTTATTCCATTTTCTCCATGAAAGGAAAAAAAATACTTTTTACGTCCTACAATAAACCTATTCTAGTAATAGTGACGAAGTTTTTCAAATAAATGTACCTTTTTTAATTCTGAGACTAAATGAAATATTTCTGCCTTTCAAATCTACATCTTTTATTTAAATAATGTAAAATCTTTCGACTACTCTTAAATTTTATTTTAATAATGTATTTGTTCCTACACGTGAATTGTTTTATCCTGATTTTTAAATTTACATAAGCTTAAATTTTGGATTTCATCTGTTTACTTTACAGCAAATTTAATTAAAAATTAAAAATTTAAGAATTTTCTGTGCAGTTTTTATTTGAATTGGTAAAGTTTTCACTTTAAGTATATTCTTTATATCAATTTTTACTTCTTTTCCTACCATGATATTTAAATAGGATGATAAATGCAGATAACCTTATGTTTAGATTTCATAAGAATACTTAAAAAGTAACGTGTTTCTTAACCAGCATTGTAAGTTATTATGATGAATTTTAATTGTCTTTTTCAATCCTAAATATTCTTGATATATTTATACTCTGAAAAAAGACCACAATATCTTTTTCTAATGAGGCCGACGTATTTCTTTGATTTATATATCAGACTTCGAAAAACGAGAGCATGCCCTGCAGCGATTCCATGATTACTTTTTCTTAAAGGCTGACCAATTCCTTTGGTAAGTGTGCTTACCTTTAAAGAATATACAGTACCCTTAGGCGGAGAGTCGGTGATTCTGTGTTTTCTTCTCAAAGTCTGTCCATATACCTTTTTATCTTTATCGACATATTGCTGATTTTTAAAAAAAGAAAAAAAAAACTTTCTAGCATAAAAGCAGTAGGTCATTTTTTTAAAGATACAATGTCATTAACATGTGGGTATAAAATCAGATATACAAGTGAAAATTATTTTAACATTTAAACATATAGCTACCAGACATATTTTAAAAAACAGTGGAAAAGCAATATTAAATATGCCTTACAGTTTTACTTTTCTTCTCATGCGCAGAGATTTCTCTGCAGTCAGACACTTTTTTTCGTACGAACTCATGCACTTCGACACTTACTTCTAAAACTTGGTATACAGTATTGGATTACTAGGAGACCCCTGAAACACGTCTCAACTGTTTTGAAACTGTGTCATTTTTCTATTTGTAAATTTAAATCTTTGATTAAGACATTAGAAATGTTGGAAATTTATAAAAGTTTTTTGGCATTCGGTAGCATATCATTCAATAAATGTTCATTATTGTATGTATTATAATATTTTAGGCTAATAAGTTCACCTCAATAATATTTAAATAGTTTCTGCAGCTCCACGTTAAACCGAAAAATAAACATTGAAATTTTTACTAGTGTTAATGTACTGTGAAAAAAAAATAAGTGAATTGAGTGATGCATTCAAAAGTAGAAAGATGTTAAATGTTTGAATTAACACAGATTTATATATTAGAATTTGCGGATGTGTGAACTAAAGATATGCTATTATATATCGTAAATATAAATGCTATTGTATAAAGTTTATCATAGGATTCAACCCGTTACTTTAATTAAATTTAAAGGTACAATCCACAAAATAACAAAAGTAATTAAAACAATAAATATAGTCCTAACTCCAATTTTAAAGATCAGATAGCATACCTGTTTCCAGAAAGTTCTTGTTTATGAATTTTTATATGGCTGCTATAAATACCCTTGAAGGACAGACAACATGTTTATATTTTTAGTTTCTTAGGTAATTAAATATCAACACAAATATCCACATTACTTTCATTCATTCGATTTGCAGTTTCACATTTGCGTTAAATAAAATGTTTCATCTCTCTGATTTTGGAGACATGCTAATTATGCCTAAAAATGTGCTCAGGGACAATGACAGATATAAAACAGTATTTTAAAGATTAGGCGATATTGTGGCTGAAATAAATAATAATATACGAATTATTTGTATCCAAAAGAAACTCCACTCATATGATACCACTCATATGTATATCTCTTATGCTGATATGTGTGTGTGATACCGTGAAAGACCGATATTGGATAATGTCGACTTTCAACGGTGAATGTCAACACATGCCAAATACGTCGGTAAAAGACCATGTATTTGATTATAATCTTGTACATTCGGACTATCACACGGTGTTTGTTAACAAGTACAGAAATGCTCTGGTAGAGATCGAAAAGTGAAGCCATGGTCAACAGACAGGCGACAGTCTGTTGCCAGTCCTTTGTTCTGCTGAGAGTCAGTCACCTTTGTCAGTCTTATGCAAGGTTTGATTGTGCGCGCAACGATTTCTTAAATTTTATTTTTTTATTCGATACCCTAATTTATATTGAATGGATACAGCAGTGAATCGTTATTTTCTTTACTTATTTTTGAAAAGTTAAACGCATTAATTGCGAGTGAGACAATCGTTTTTATTTTTCTCAAAAAAAAAAAAAAAAAAAAAAAAAAAAAAAAAACCACTCAAAAATACTCTCTGAAGTGATTTCTGTTAAAACTAAGTGCAGCACGTCTTTGGATTACAGACGAGTAAAACGGTGTGACGTTTTAAAAATTAATGATGAAGAGAAGTTATTTTCACCATTAAAACCAGGAGAAACGAATATACAGTATTATGTGACCAATGAAGAATTATTCAGTATACTAATTGAAACTCGCATTAGAATAGGTCACGGAGAAAGAACACGTATGCTTAAAGATTTGCAAATGGTCTGTTCTGAGTTAAACGTAAGATGTTCAGTTGATGCCTGTAGTCACTCATGGATGGCGAATATAAGTTCATAATGGTGTATTAATATCATTTAACCAAGTTTGACCAGCTAGGAATCTTTGAAAACTAAGACAGCTGTAGAAGTAGCTTATCACGTTCTTCCAATATTTTTAACATTTGGTGCTCCAGCTATATTGCAATCAGATAATGGTAGGGAATTCAGTAATAAAGTTATTTCTGAACTATGCTCTATGTGGGGAGATGTTAAGATAGTTCATGGAAAACCTCGTCATAGTCAAACACAAGGCCCAGTTGCAAAGGCCAATTAGAATATACAGAATATGTTAACTACATGGTTAAACGATAACGATACAAATAAATGATCAGACGGTTTTCCCTTTGTTCAATGTGCCGAGAACACTACATACCACGAAAGAAAACACCAAAGTCCTTATAAAGCCAGGTTTGCCGTTAAACCAAAAAGAGGCATAAGATCGTCGTTTTTGCATAGCGAACAAATCGCGAATATTGAAACCGAAGAACAACTCGAAGAAATTGCTAATACTTTTAATGTACATCTTCATACCAAGCCCTGACTGAACGACACAAGTTTGTTTCTATAAGAAGAGCGACCGCGAAAGAGAATCTTCTACTGCAAGCAACGAAAATGTTACGAACCTCAAAAAGAAAAAAAATCTTCCTGCTCGAATTAGTGATACCGTACGAATACAAGTCCATGATATCGACCATGGTCGTAGAGGTGGCCAAAATGTGTGGGCAATTGTTGTTGGAATAGAAGACTCCGACTTTGAAAAACTAGCAAATAAAAATGGTACTCTCAAACAGCTTTATACCGTAATCAGTTCGTAATTTGGAAAGAAAAACTACTTCCCTAAATGAGATTTCTTCACAAGAAATGTCGCTGAGAAAAGCGTTTGCAGTTGATTCGAGAATGGAGGGCAAGGCTATACACGCTGTCACTCAAAACGAAGTGTTTCACAAATAAATGCAGTTGTAAAAGCAAGAGACTCTTGAGAAATTCAAAGTGTCATAAAGGTTTAAGTTGTTGTAATAAATACTATTACAAAACACTCACCATTAGAGCCGGATTAATGTCACCATTAGAGCCGGGTTAATGTCGACATTTGCCGGTGCAAGTGAGAAATAAAGATATTTAGCAAATATTTCGGAGATACACCAAGCAACTATATGAACATTGACATTGACCGGTGAAAATCGAAAGATTTCGGTCTTTTACGGCAACATATATATGTATGTAATATATAGCAAACGTTCGAGACCAATAAGGGGGAGTCGCGGCCCATTCACTTCCCGGCATGTATCCGTACAGCCAGTCGGCTTTCAAATGTAAGGACTTCTGGGGTTGACATCATTTGTGAGATAAATAAGTTGGACTTTGGAAACTCTTATGGATTGAACACATTAATTTTGTCGTTCATCTTACAGTCCGATTCGCGAGTCCGGTCAGGAGTCCTCGAGCCAGTTACGTTGATGATTTTAGGAGCTACATCGCCATAGGTTTTGCAGGCATCTCAAAAGTGTAAATTCTATCGTTTTTAGCGCGGGGTTTAGCTAATATCTTGGCGCTTGTCATATTTTCCAGCAGAGAGACAGTTGTAAAATTGGGAGGAACATTTCTTTAATTGGTTGATTAACTTTTGATTGATTGTCCAGGCTCAGATGGCAGACCTGGGCTTGGCCGACACGGGAATCAGCTAACCACAACTGAATGAGAATATTCCGAACGTCAGCATTTTTACTCTGAAAGATCGTCCGAAAATGATACCTGAAAGCAATAAGATGTATTGTTGGGAAACAAAGTTACAAGGGGTAAAACTGATTTTAGAATGAAATTTAAAGTTAGGAGAAAAAAACTTCGGATTTTAATTTAAAATTTTGACACTTAATTTGGAATTTAAAAGGTTTTATCCTTTCAGATACAGTCCTCCAAGTAGAGGTCCACCCAGATTCGCCAGAAAATCGGGGGGGGGGGGACTCCCCCAGGAAAAGATTAAGGTTAATGTTAAAGTTAAATCTAAAGTAAATATAATGTTAAAGTTAAGTTTTCTAAGACGTAAGGGTGCTGGAAAATACATTTAAATTTAAATTTAGAGGCATAAACTTTAAGAAAGGAATTTAAGATTTTAAGTTTTTATGATAAAGTTTGGCATATGGCTCTTGGGAAAACCTGACCGAACTTTACATAATACTTGAAAAATTTAATGACATAAAATATAAGACTACCATAAAATATAATGAAAAGCTGAAACACATGAACAATAATAATAACATAAGAAATATAGGAGAAAACAAGGTAATTAAATAATATAGTTTAAAGTAGGGGCCATAATTTTCTTGCTTGAAAGTCCTGGACAGTAAGTATGTGCTTTTTTAATTAAAGTCTTTGAGCACAAAATTCCACATTATTATATGAAATTAAACTATGTAAAAATATAAATTTATGTAGAAATATAATATTGGAAATTGTACAAAAACATAGGAAAAATTATTTACTATAATTATAGAGAAAACACAATATATAGAAACAGGAAAAAATTGAAATTCCCCATCTCTATTCAAAATATGTAAATAGTATTCAAAAGAAAAATAATGTACAGCAAAATATAAAAATATTCAACTTGGAGAAACACTTAAAAATGTGCACTTATGAAAAAACTTGGAAATTTCTTCACCTTTTATTTCAAAATGTGAAAATATTAATAATATGTTGACATATAAAATTGGTGAAATTAAAAGAAGATGTAAATATTGAATAACGTAATAAAAATATTGAAATATGTATGAAAATAAAGAAAAATAATATATTGAAGTCTATTTACATAGAAGACTACTTGCAAGGTAAGTAGTATTCATCCTAAACCGTTGAAGGTTTTAGCATATCCTAAACCTCAGACAGGTTTTAGCAAAAATGAAAAAAAATGAAAAATTAGCATGAAGTTTATTTTTTTGCGTGAAGCTGCAGATGAATTTATCTGTACATAAAGGTGTTTACTATTTTTGCAGACTGGGGTATTTATGTTCCTCAGTGGCATTAATAAATCCAACTCACAATTTAATAAACTACATCTGCATGCCACTGTTAGCTCAGAAAAATTTCCTATTCTAAACAAGCAAAAAAGTCAAAAAACATTTTTCCTTAAAATTAAGGCCAGAACGCTTTGAGTTTTCTTTGCTAGTTGTTGTGCAAATGGTAAAAATCTTTCAATTTTCAAGTGTTTCACTATTGACAAAGGAAAAAAAAAACAATAAATAAAACAGAAAAATAAAGTAAATAAAACAAGCAAAAAATTAATAAAATAATAGACCTTGGTTCAAATATATAGGATTATGACACAACTTTTTAAGCGCATTCAACCCGTTGACAATTCTTTTTAATAGTCTTGTATTTTGTTGATTGCCCGAACCCTTATTTTATCCACAGTTGCCACATTAGCTCAGATTGCACAAGTCACTGAATCTTGTTTGTCGGTAGAGGGGTGTTTCGGTTGAAGTTACTTAAAAAAATATATATTTTTTAAAGACTTAATGGGGTGGAACCATGATCATCTCTAAAAATTGAATGTGTGGATTTAGACACTATCTGATTTACCACGGTTAAAGTGGGGTTACCACGATCATGTCTAAATCCATGACTGAATGTTTGAAAATATTTTTAACATGGTGGGTGCGGGACCTTCACATGTTTTCCTAAAATTGACAAGGGTTAAACTACCTGTTCATATTAGTTTCCTTTTTATGAAATGGTAAGGACGTGACCTTCCATTTTGTCTCTAAAAAGTGGTTGGGGTAGCTAAACTCACTGGACTCTTTAATGTGAAATAGGATTTATTATATATATAAAAAAATACTAAAAATTTAAAACTCAAATATTAAAATTTAACATAATATAAAATCTAATATTCATCTATACTCAAAAATATAAAATGAGTACGGATTTGCGTAAAATTCTATATATAAAAATAAATACTTGAAAAGACGGATTGAGCTTATCTAATTATGAACAATTAAAAACTCTTATCGACACAAAAAAGATTAAAATATGGATTAAAATAAAATAACACACAAACTGACATAACTTACTATTTACACCCATGTAGAAATTTCCGGGTGCTCATGTCTATTTATAAAATGAATTAATGTAATAGGATGCTAAATATTTAAAAATATTCAATGGCTAGGGTGTTATTGGATTATTGTTTTGTTTAAAAACATTTACTCAATTTATTACCAATACCAAAACATTAAAACCAACTTAATTTAATTTTGGTGATCGCATGTAAGCATCACCGGATGAATAAGGAAATAAAACTGCTGTTATTTTCGTTTGTCACGATTTTAAAGAACATGTAGAATGTCAACCCCAAATTTCCCCATCATTTTAATAATAAACCTTAAATCCCGCAAGAAAAAAACTAATAAAAATTTTAAAATAATAAATTTTAAGTTGTTTAAAATTAATAACATCCCTTTAACACAGTACACATGTTTTAAATAAACTACTTTGATTTCATGAACGCTGTCAAAATTTTAAAATTTACACATTGATAACAGTAATTTTTTGTTGTCTTTTTCATTCTCACGAAGAACCTTTTGTATTTCTTTTGTACTTTCTTAAATAACAAATTCTGTAGTCGATATTTTAAATAAAATAAAAAATTAAATTAAATTAAATTAAAACGTTGTTTAATGTAACAAAACTGATTTCTTATAACGAAAATATTTCATAAAATAAATACTGCAAATAAGAAATCTGCAGTTTTACTTAATTACTTTTAATGCAAAAATTATGCGGTCTCTCTTTTTTTTTCTTATTTATATGTACTTTTAAACTGAAAAACATTACTCTGGAATAAAAATAAATAATAAAAAGAAGCATACCTACGAATTAGATTATCCATTAGCTTTTACAAATAAACGGTAAAGTGCGAGTTTACTCGCGCACAGAGGGTTCCGTACAATAATATATGAATTAGTAAGCGTAATATTACCGTTGCTAAAAGAATAATAAGACTTTGTAAAAACTATACAACTTAGTGTTGCGTATAGCTGTATAGTATACATGGTGCAAAGGAAAGTTCCTTTAACCTGAAAATACTTGCGAACGGAGATAGCTACTGCCATACAAGTAAGGTAACGGTACAGTAAAGCGACTACGCCCGACCTAATGAAAACGGCAACAGCACTCCTAGAGGCGAAATTTGGAAGATAGCCATTGCAATTTGAAAGCGAAAAGAGGTAGAGCAAATTTTCCAATTAGAAAGTATTAAAGCATCAATTACTTAATACGAAACGATATTTGGTTCACACGGATAAGATAAATCGTCACCTGCATACCCAAAAATGCCCGAAATTGATGAGCGACGGTTCTACTTTGCCTATTCACATTCCGGAAATGAAGCAGTGCACAATAGCAGATTGCGACGGCTGTAATGTCTGTAAAGATTTAATTTCCAATGCATTTAAAATTTTAGAATAACTCTTTCAGGGCCAGAAGAATTCTGTTCGTAAATTGATGAAATAATTGACTGACACCAGAATATTCAAACGAATTTCTAAGGGAACAAAAACCCGCTAATTTTCACTTTCATTACAAAAGCAAAATTTTATTAAAATATTTTTGGTGCCATTTGTCAGTTTTGGAATTAAAATTAGATGCCTAGACCAACTAGCCACCGCCCTTGAAAGGGTTAAATCTATGTCGTCGTATTGAAGAGGCTTGCATTAGACGTTCCATGATGAGAAATGTGCATGCAGAATTACTCTCACGAATACAAACGTGTATCGTAACCAATGACGAACTTTTCGGACATACTCAATACTAACTTTTTATCACTGTGAGACAGTTTTCTCTTTTTATTTGTGTGTGTGTGATGTTATCAAAATGTATTGAGATAAGTACGTATTTATAGCATAAATTCTGCGTATTTCTTCATACTTCTGACTATTCCATTCAAACGTTTACACAAAATGGAGTGCATCGATTTCGGACATTTTTCGGTAAGCAGGCAGAGATTTATCTTATCCATGTAAACCAAATGTCGTATTCTATTAATTAATTGATGCTCTAAAACTTTCTATCTGGAAATTGTGCTCTATTTCTTTTCGTTTTCGATTTGCAGTGGTTATTTTCCAAATTTCGCCACTAGGAGCCGCTGCGGTCGTTTTCATTAAATCAGGCGTAGTCGCTTTACTATACCGTTCCCTCACTTGCATAGCAGTAGCTCTCTCAATTCACAAGTATTTTCAAGTTAAAGGGACTTTCCTTTGCACCCTGTATACTAGAAAAGTATAAATGGATATACCATGAAAGTTCAAAGATATATGGAACCTAAATAATAGCAAATATCGCTATTCTGTATATTTGTTATTCCATATAGGTTTTTAGTTAAACTTTAAAGACATAGTAGGTGTATTGAGAGAGTCACTCAATGGAAACTATTCGCGAATCCTATAGTATTTATGTGATTAATTCTCATTAAATTAGTCTGTTTTTAACAATTTGATGTCCATTGCTTTTATACTGCTATTGGGCATTGCATTATATAACTATGTACTTAAAATTTGTTATTTACGGTTTAAAAGCCGATGGAGCATAGAGTACGCCGTCCCTGTCATTATGTATGTCAAAACCGTCCGTGTCTTTAAGGGTTAATATCTCGGCTAATTACCGACATTTTTTTTCGAAATTCATGATCAACAATGTTTTTATACTTCTGCTACGATAGTTACCTCCAGTTCTGCTCAACACTTTTGCTGAAGCCCGTAAATCGAAATTTGAGTGTAACGGAAAAATGCAAATTTCTCAAAAACTATGTGACCTAGGGTAATCGCTATACATTTCCTGCAAGGTTTAAATTAATGTCTACTACCTCTAATTTTTTCATAATATTAGTTTCAATAGATTCGGAATTAGATGGTTGGGGATCATATTTTTGCAGTACATATTCCACCATAACTTACCTAATATAATACCTAAAATTACATGAAATATATTTTTGATTTCAGAGTTACGAAAGCTTTCATAGGACACCCCACATGATACAAAGAAAAGATTTTTTTCAAGTAACTTAATTAGCCCCTCTACATTTTTCCTAAATATATTTATTAATATTTATTAATCTGTAAATATGTGGGTCAATAGTCTTTATTACTTCCCACAATTTGAACTTTCCAAGTTGCATAGTTTGCAAGTAAAAGGGCTTTGACAGACAGATAGACATACAGACATAGAAGTGATCTTATAATGGTTCCATTTTTTTTCTTTTTAAGTACGGAACCATCAAAAAAGAGAAAAAAATTATAAAACACTACTTAATTATTTTCTTTTCCTTCTCTCTCTTTTTTTTTTTTTTCAAAATAAATTTGAACGATAAAGAACTAAATGAAACTCTTTTCTGGTCCTCGCTCATCAATTATCCGACTGCTGAAAAATAAAAATCAGTTTCAACAATGATGTGTGACACATTTGCTTTGCTGGGTGATCCAGGAGACGAAACAGTTAGTCGTGATCGCGACCTCGAAAAGTTTCTGACCCAGGTCTTCGTTATCAGTTGATTAGACAAAAAGTATCTCAAAAACTGTTGCATTCCAGTCATCTTTAGTACGTACATTTCGAATCACCGCTAAACCGCAGATGTTTTATCTCTTTGAAGAGAGTGGAATTAGCTTTAAAATTGCAGTCTAAAAATATATTTTCCTTTATCAGGCATCGTTGGAGATGAAATAAATTTCCGAGGACTAAATGTTCTTTTTTCTTCTATCTTTTCACGATCGTTCGATGATTCGGTCGACATTTAGGGAGCATAGTTTTTCTCGGCACTGAGGTCATTACTTTTTCTTTTCTTTCTAATATTTCATAATGCAGGCTGGCTAAAGTCATTTTTTTTCTTTTCTCACCGTATTAATATACTTTTCGCGCAGAGCACAGGGATTTTTGCAGGAAATTGTCCAAATCGTATTAAGTCTAGATTTTCTTTCTTTCTCTTTTATTTCTTTTATCGCCGTAGTCATATTTTTCGTGGCAGATGAGCGGGTATTCACGGCAGGGCAAGTAATCATCCAACCGACTTAAAAATGATAAACCATTTAAAAATATGTAGCAAAGGTTCTAGACCAGTAAGGGGGAGTCGCGGCCCTTTCACTTCCCGGCATGTATCCGTACAGCCAGCCGGCTTTCAAATGTAAGGACTTCTGGGGTTGACATCATTTGTGAGATAAATAAGTTGGACTCGGGAACCTCTTATGGATCGAACTCATTTATTTTGTCGTTCATCTTACAGTCCGATTCTCGAATCCGAACGGAGGCCCTCAAGCCAGTTACGTTGATGATTTTAGGAGCTACGTCGCCATAGGTTTTGCAGGCATCTCAAAAGTGCAAATTCTATCGTTTTTGGCACGGGTTTTAGCTAATATCTTGTGGCTTGTCATATTTTCCAGCAGAGGGACAGTTGTAAAATTGGTAGAAACATTTCTTTAATTGGTTGATTAGCTTAGGATTGATTGACAGTTTAATGACGAGACAATTTCCAAAGAAATCCAAAAGATAATGACATTTTTAAAACTTCTCATTGTTACTCTTGGATCCGTTTGTTTCAATTTTCTGCATACCACTTTGAAAGTGATACTATACATTTTTATTTTGTTTCATAAGGAGGAAAATATACTTATTTGAAATTATAATTTGAAATCATTAACCGTTTGAGAGCGGAACAAATCTTGTGAGTATTCGAAAAATGTAAATGTGTTGGGGTATATATCCATAAAAAATTACTTATAAGCCGATGATATACATAAAAATCGTACGTTTTGCTAGTACAACCAGCTTAATTGAACACCACTCTGAGACCACAAATAGGAGCACTATCACAGTCTCTGCAATTATAGCATAAAACAAGGGAAGCGCTATTTCGCTTCCCGCAATTTTCGCACATAACAAGAGGAACGCTGTCGCGCTCATCCGCAATCAAGCGATTCATTTGAAATCATAAAATGCATATACAATACTGTCAATCCAAGTAAACTCTCATATTTGATCATTTTTAATACGTTCAACACAACTGCCAAAATTTCGGATTTTTGAAATAAAAGATATACATTTCAAATTAGAAATTGTATTAAGTAACCGATTTAAAAACTGTTAAACATTTGATGCATTCAGGAGAAACGTTGATGAAATTAACTTCACTAAATGTGGATGAGTATTTGTGTAACACATCCTACAGGAGGAAGGAAAAAAGCGTCTAACTCCAATAACATTAATGTACCGTAAACGGTCAAGTGCGAGTACTATTCGTGCTCAGAATGTTATGCAGAATAAATAAATGAATTATTAATTGTATTATTAAAATAAATCGTTGCTAAAAGAATAATAAGACCGTAAAAAAAACTATACAATTTACTGTTGGGTATAACTGTATATACCAGAAAAGTATGAATGAGTATTCCAAAAAATTTCAAAGAGACATGAAGGCTAAATAATATCAAATACTGCTATTCTGTATAACTCTTTTTTAATCGTATCTTGATCTGTTTATGATGAACTTAATTTGGTACTGACAATTAAAGTAGTTCATATTTAGGCGTATTGAGAGATCCACTCAATGCAAACCTGTGTGGTATTAGCAATGTACAGGGGTATAGATAGCACTGCAAAAGATTTTATTTACGAAAAGTGATGACAAAATTTCATCTGCTCCCGAGGCTAACGAAAAAGACAGGCTACCGCGGTGCATCTCACGTGTCTTTTTTTACAGACCGGTAGAGTGACGTAATGCTCTTTTCGAATACTCTCATTGGTTCATTCCAACATGACCTGAGTTCAGCGGTCTGTAAAATAAAATACGTGGAATGCAACGCGGTAGCCTGTCTTTCTCGTTTACGTCGATCTGATCCTGAGTCCGATTTTTATGACGAGGAAGCAACGGAGTAGGATTTCATAGAACTATTCGAAGATTTACATAGTGATTCCAAATTTGAAGGATTCGTTTGTTATTTCTTAATTTTTTATACAACTATTTTTGCTTGTTTAGTTTTTCATTAAAAAGGTGTTTTTTTTTTTTTTTTTCAGAAAACATATGGTAATTTTTCATGATCGGCTTATTTGCGGGTCAAGAATTTTACCAACATTTTGGAATTTAAAATAGAGGGGGGGGGGGGAGTCGGGTGATACTCGAAAGGGCTTATACGCGAGTATATACAAAAAGTTAATAAAATTTACATTATTTATTTGTTTGTAATACAAAAAAAGAGGTTTATAAATAAAACCTACTTTCAATCAAATGTAATAATGAAATATTCCGTTGACGTTTTTAAATTGTGGTATTTCAAAAAAAAGAGGAAAATATGAAAATTGATTTCGCATTGCAGTAATAATAGGTACACCAATGTTAACCTTACTTAAAAAAAAAAAAAAAAAACTCTGATGCAAAACCTTAGGAGAGATTGTGTTTCCAGATTTTTTATAACCTCTATTATATCCTAATAGCAGTATTTGCCTTATAAATTCTGAGATTAAAAAAGACAATTTGAAAATATCGATTATAAAAATCAATAAAAGAAATTACCCTGAAAACAAGCATGTTTGTTATATTGCGCCAATATTTGCATTGATCAATAATAGTGTTACAAATTTAGTAAATTCACATTTCAAAATTTCTACCAGACTTTTAATATAGTTCATTTTAATAATCTTTTAATATAGTTTCATTTAATTTAATGGATGAAAATCTGCCAATAATTGTAGAAAAAATTCTTATTAAAATATTCTGGTATATATTTTGAATACAAATATACGTTTAGCTTTTAACACTGATCGCTATCACTGATACTTGAACTCAAATGCCAAAATTGGTAAAATATCGTGTTTACATTGGAAATGTTTGTAATGAATCATCAATACTGTAAAAGTCCGCTAGTCTTCTACGAGTTAAATAATAATTCCATGCTTCTATGAGATTGCGATCGCCTTCATAAGTCTTTGGGAATATTCAAAATTTCATACCAGAAAAACATACTGAAAAATACCAGAGTTGAATCTGAACCGAGTATGTATTGTGAACATGCGAGATGCACCGTAACTGTTTTGATTAAAAGATCATTAAATATGAAAGTTTTGTATGCTGGATATTTAGATATCTGGAGATCATTTTACTTTACATTTTGTTTTAAAGCATTACAGTGCTCAGCAAAAGTTTAGACAATGATCGATTATGCTTCTGTACTGAGAAGTATGTAACGAATTGTTGTAACTCAACTGTCATATATTACTGGTGTCTTATCTTTCATACCCAAATAATAAATTTTAATTTATACACTTTAGATAATATATAAGGAAAAATAAAACAAATTTAACATTATGGCAAAAGTATAGAGAATTTGTCTGTTTACAGAAAAATATCCATAAATTAAAATCGAACTGCGCCTACATTGATTGCTATTAATGCAAAAATGTGACTTTATATCAAAGAAACTAAATCCTGGATTACTTGGGAGTCTATTTCGTACCAAACACGTTCAACAGCTGATCGAAGTTCATTTACAGTGGAGTATAGTCAAAAAATTGCATAAACCGTATGAGATATGATTCCACAAAAGTTTTCCATTGGGTTCAGATCATAGCTACATGCTTTCGATAACAGTAATATTTGAGAGTTAAACCAATTTTTAGATTTGTATAAAACATCAACAGACGCATTATCTTGCTCAAATACATACTTTGGAAGAACTAAAAGTTCACTAAATGGCTGTAAATTGTTTTCCAATGTATGTATGTAGTCTTACGCTGCTTGGCGACCATTGAAAAACTTTAGATATACCTTAGTATTAAAACAAAGTGAGGCCCAAATCATTAACTCTTTCGAGAGCAGTGTCCTTAAAAGGTACACCAAATCTTAATTCCAAAACTGACAGACCACACCAAGAAGGTTTAATTAAAATTTTCCTGTTCTTATGTACGTGAAAATAAGCAAGTTCTTACTTTCTAATAAATTCGTTTATAAATTCTGGTTTCATTCCATTATTTCATCAGTTTTATAAACAGAATTACTCTGCGACGGAAAGGGGCCAAATTGATGCGAGATTTCAAGGCTAGTTGTTTTATCATTTTCATGTAAACTAATGTACATCTTTCTACAATTCATCTACGAAAGTATCCATTCACACGGAAAGCTCGCACACACTTTTAATGCGATTAGCAGTCATCATTTGTCTGGATGCCAGTTTATGGATCCTTCTATAATCTCATTTTCCGGCCACACGAGTCCTTCCAGATTTATGTTTGGCTTTGAAAGAGTCATCCTTAGACAGTACGTAATAGACAGACGCCTTTGAACGATTCAAAGTAGCTGAAATTTCTGCAACAGTCTTCCCTTTCGATTTCAGCTTCCTTGCTTTAATTACTTCATCCTGCTGAAAATTTCTAGCTCGCGGCACCTACACTAACCGATACTATCGCGAGGTGCACTTAAATACTTCATGCATGTGACGTCATAAATTTGAAATTTGCGTTTTTCCGTGAACAGTTGCCAAAAAAATCACAAAAGTGTCTAAACTTTTGCAATATGCAAATTTCACTTTTTAAAGTTAAATTAAATAATATCCTACATTAAAACCGTTATTTCTGTCCTAAAACGTTTAAAATAGATTTAAAAATAAGTACAGCCATTTGTATAACCTAAGTGTTCGTATTTTTTATTTAAAGGTTAAAAATCACCAGTGTCTAAACTTTTGCTGAGGACTGTAGTTTGAAAACAGCTTTGTTTAAAGCATACCTTCAAAGGTTTACACTTAGTTGTTTCCACTTTTCTTAGAATGTATATTTTCGTCTCATTTAAATAAGGAAATTTGGTAATTGAATAAGGGGAAGATATCTTTTAAGATACATAAATGTAACAACAAAAGTGTGAAATTTGGAGTCTACAGCGGTGGCTATAATTATGGACATTTTTTGAAATTTTCATGTTTTATAACTTTGTGTGCTTGAAGAATATAATAAATTTCACTTAAATACAAATGTTTATATATCTAATTCAAGCAAATTTTATGTAGAATTTAATAAAAAAAACATATTTAAAATATCTGCATTACAAAAAAAGTTACGCTGACAAAAATAAGATATATCTTAGATTTTATTTTATTTTAATGTTACACTCACACATTTAATATTAGTAGGATAACCCGCATTCTTTATTACAGCTTCATAGCGCCTTTCCATTGAGAGAACTAGTGTTTGGAGTTCATCCTTTTTAATCTCATGATGAGAAGAATGGATTATAGCTTCAATAAGTTGCGTTTAATTAGATGGACGCTTTTTGTGTACGTGGAATTTAAAACGTCGCCACAAATTTTCTACAGGATTCAGATCAGGGCTGTTTCCTGGCAAGGCTAATAATTGTATGTTTTTATTTTTAACCCAGTCTTTGCATATTTTTGCCGTATGGCATGGAGCTGAATCCTGCTGAAAGATAAATGGTGTTTTATTGGGGAAGAGTTCCCTGAAGGAAGGTATCAATTTTCTTCGAGGACAGTTTCGATGTATTTTTTGCGTTCAGAATGAGTATAGTTACTTGAATGCGGCCCACATTATCTGCAGACATACAGGCCCAAATCATGGTATTTGTTGGTTTCTTTGTAGTTACTTCAATGCAATCAGGATGCAGCTCTTCCCCTACTCTACCTCTCACATATTTTCGCGCTTCACTACCAAAGGGCAATATCGTTCTTGGACTAACTGAAATACCCATTGTATTCATTTCACATCTAACAGCATCTCATGAAATTCTTCTATCTTTGAGGCATATCCTTTTTATCTTTCTATCGTCAGAAGTACTTGTGCATTTTGTTTGGCCTGATCTTGCCTTATTTGTCAAGTTATTTAGTTTTTTCATAACGTAAGCTCAACTTTCTTACGCCAGATAAAGTGACTTATCCACCAACCTGTGTTGCAATTTCAGCATAAGAGTGGCCATTTTCTCTCAATATGACAATTCTGCTTCTTTTTGTAGGTGTCCAATCAGTTCTTGCTGTTGATGAAATTATTTTAAATTATTTGCACTAAGATAAAGATATAAATATATATTTAAAAAAAAAATATTCTATTTAGATACACTAGTGTACCCTTCTGCAAAATTCATTACAGCAAAATACCGCTTTTACAAATCAAAACATACTACAGTTAAGCTACTGACATTTGATTGGTTCTTCGAACAGTCATTGGGATTGGCTAGGATACCTTTTTTTAAAATACACTACAGCATTTATGACTAATTGTGATTGTATTTTAGACTAAAGTAAGTGTACCTTTTTATGTAATTCAGATATTTTAATGCTGTTTTTTATTAAATTTTTCATGAAATTTCCTTGAATTGGATATATAAACATTTGTATTTAAGTGAAAATTAATATATTTTACAAGCACACAAAGTTATAAAACATAAAAATAAAAAAAAATGTCCACAATTTTGGCCACCACTATACAGGGTGTCCGGTCTCAATGGTGTCCAATGGCTAATTCCCGAACCGTTAGTCATAGACATATAGTTCCAATTACAAAAATGTTTTAAATCAGGTAAAGAAATATTTTAAAAGCGATTTGGGTCCATAAAAACATTTCTTAAAAAATTACGAAATTTAAATTTTTATACGGTCTCCCGGTCCTATAAGTTATATTTAGTAAAATTTTCTTTTTACACTGACAAGTAATACAAAAAAAGTCCCGTTGTTCTACGATTAAAATTGACCGAGTAATACCTGTTTAAAGTTGGAGCATATTTTTTGCCGCAAATTGGGGGTCATTCACAAATTTAGTCGAAATATGATTTCGTCAGATATATTAAAAAATGGTTGAGAGTAAAATTAACATTTCAATATAAATTTGAAATCTTTAGTCATTCTGACATATTAATGCAAAATATACAATTTGTAATGAACATTTAAGAAGAAAGAAAAAAACAGAGTTTTTGTTAAATAAAATTATGCGAAATTAACAGCCTCAATTCTTTACAAAATTATACGTATTTTAAAATATTATTAGATTACACTAGCCTGCAAAAGTTGGGTTATTTCATGTTTTTTAGCTTTTGATAATTGATTCTTATGTATTCTGTACCGCTGAATCCGGAATTGACCTTCATTTTTAGCCATCACATCAGGATTTTTCGCAAATTATAAATTTCATTCTTAGAAAGTTCAGAGTTAAAATTTAATCTCCTCCCCCATCTCATCACACCATCCAGCTGTAAGAATCCCAAGATAAGCAAAAATTTCGAATAAATTATTGAATAAAATAAAATAAAATAAGTTTTACATATGTTTTATAGTATGAGATTTTCGCTATATTTTAACTTACACATTTGCAAAAAATTTCTAACGTGATGGTTAGAAAGTAAAGTACGTAAAAATCAATTATCAAAAGTTAAAAAATACAACCATCTCCTCTACTTTATAGTATCCGATTTTTATTATTCTTTAAATTCGACAATTTATGACTTGCGAAATATCGTGACATGATGGTTAAAAATTAAGGAAATTTTCGGATTCAGTGCTAAAAAATACATAAAAGTTAAAAAACCCAACAATCTCCGTCTTGTATTATCTAATCTAAAACTTTTTCTTAAACTTCTTGGCGGTAATCTATCCGAAATTTTTTGTATTATCCTGTAAAATAAGTATAAATGGTAACCACCGAAAATCATAGTAATATTAGATTGTTATCGGATTTGCGCCAGTATATAAAATGTAATCTCGATCGGATATTTGAAAGTGGGTTAAAGTTCGAATACAAATTTTGAACTGAAAAAACATACATAAGATCGTTGAAGTAACATAAAAACTTATAAAAATAACATAATTTTATTAAAAGAAATCATAAAAGAAACAGTCTCAAATCCTGACAAAATAAAACATATGTTATTTCAGCCAATCTGAAACTTAATAAATGTTAACTTAATCGTAATACTTGTGCGATTTTTTTCAAAGCGCAGATACACATAAAATGAGATCTTCGAATACTTTAAGCACTTGGAATGTGACCCCTAAAAACCAAGCTGAACTCATTTGTTTTCAGAGCAGAAAAGTGGCATAAGTCATGCATTTTTAAGGTTTCATAACTCGCACAATTTTAGTGTTATATGAATGGGGCTTTTTTTGTCTTACTTGTCGCTGTAATAGGGAAATTTTACTAAATATAACTTATAGGACCGGGGGACCATATAAAAATTTAAATTTCGTAATTTTTTAAGAAATGTTTTTATTGACCCAAATCGCTTTTAAAATATTTCTTTACCTGATTTAAAGCATTTTTCTAATTGGAACTATATGTCTATGACTAACGGTTTAGGAATTAGCCATTGGACACCGTTGAGACCGGACACCCTGTATATTAAACTGTTACAAATTAAACTAATTTAAATATAATGAACTTTATAAAAGTCAATTATTTGGACGTACAGCCAAATGAAATGTTTGTCGATTGTTAATAATAATTTTTTAAAATCTGCAAAAAGTCTTCAAAAAATTAAATTTTGCAGGCATTTTGAAAGTCTCAACACATGTTGAATGGGGAATTGAAAACTAATCGTTTCTTAACGGAAAAATAATACAGTTTCTTTTTTAAAAATTTCATACTGATTTATTTTAGGAATTATATGTGTGCTATTACTTCGCAGAAAACAAGACGCCCGGCGGAATTGGAGGTTCTTTTCTCCAGTTACTGACCCGAACAGTGCAGAATCAAACACTGAAATCATAACGGAAAAGCTTAAAAGCTACATTCGATAGGTTTAAGGCTGTATACACACGCTTGTTTTGCCATCCTTCTACAGTTTTCGCGGAAATCTTTTGTTCTGGACCCTTCTGCGGTATATTCACAAAAGAATGAGGGAATCAACAATGGGTCAGGATATAAGGTGCTCAATTCTACTAGAAGGAAATGTTCCTCTTTTGCAGGACACCAGTCCCTTTCCCTTTAAAGTCATTAAAGATCAAAAACCCCGCGTTGCCTCAAGAAAAAACGCCGATGCTGATAACAGTTAGAAGGGGTAGCAAAAGAGGAACCCTTCCGTCAAGTAGAGTTGAGCTTCTTATCTCCTGACCCATTATTGAATCCCCTTATTCTTTTGTGAATAAACCGCAGAAGGGTCCAGAACGAAAGATTTCCATGAAAACTGTAGAAGGATGGCAAAACAAGCGTGTATATGCAGCCTTAAGGATTAAGGCACCGACCGACAGGTCCCTCCAAATTATCTTCAATGAATTAACACATTTATTTAAGATCACTTTAGGCATTTCGAAGGAAAATGAAAAATGTTTCTTTTGCAGAAAATATGAAAGGTTTTACTAAATGGCTTCTCAGAGTTTTATTATAGCCCATTATGGCAACTAACTGTGATTCAAATAATTGTTTGCAGACAGGGTCGCATACAATGCTGAAGGGGAATCAATGGGAGATAAATTGCTTTTGTCCCCCCTATTCTCTTGTGGACCCACCCTGATTATTTCTAGAATAACGTATTCAAGAAATGTGCCCCCAGAACGAAATCCATATAAAGGCAAGATTTTGAAAGATACGCACGTAGCCCGCAGCGTTTTTTAAAAATGTATTAAATATAAATGTGAAAGAAGATAAAATGCTGTTTTTTTTTTTTTTTTTTTTTTTTTTTTTTTTTTTTTTTGTTCAAAACCTTCTTCCGAGACAATTTTTAAAACATAACAACATAATAACCATTACAGGAACAAAAATTAATAAATATTGAATACTAAACAGGCATAAAGGAATTATGAATGGTTTTAGCAAAGTAAAAATTTTACACGAAAGTTTGATTATAAAATAAATTAGTTATTCACATTAATTCTTGAGCTAAATTTTCATTTACATCGAACAAATATATCCCCTAATAACTTATTCAGAATATTTCTGAATGATATTTTGGAATACATTCATTAAGTACTTTAGTATCTGTTGATAAAGTTTGGTTCGCAGAATACCACCTGAAGAAAAGTTTCTAAAACTTAGCCGTGAGAAACAAATAGTCTGTCAAACGTTCTTCTATTTCAAAAGGAGAGCGGAAATGTATATATGTGAGTTTTCGAGAAACTCACGTGTATGATGCATATTTCTAATCATGGCTTTAATCAGCTGAATAGTTATTTGAATCTATCTGAAGCCGGCTTTTATTTTGTAGACTGGCGCGTTTGATTTTAAAATAATAAGAATAATTCAGGTTTGTTTGAGCTTGAGATCTTCGCAATGCGTCATGGTAATTTATCGAAAGCATAAGGGATTATGTATTCTATTACGGCGCTCATCTGTCTTTTGAGATAAACGGCGATTATACATAGATATTGCGGCACGATACAAACAAAGATGTCTAACGATGACGGATAAATAGCGGTGCTTAAATATAACATTTTGAAAAATTTTGAAACCGAAATGTGACAAATAAAGGAACTTCAGTATTTATTATTGAAATTCATTTCTTAATACGTTATCCTTTTTCTCCTTTACATATTTTCATGCTAAACTTATCTTCAAGTAAACTTGGACTTTTTATAGAAAAAAAAAACTAAAAGTTGACAATTCAGTTAATAAATGGAATTTTTTTCATGATGTTTGGAAAATTTGTTTATAATAAATTATAAAATTCTTTAAGATTAACGTCTGCCAATAATATTTACATATATATGATAGTATGTTCTATTTTATTTGACTTCTGTAAAATTTTCTAGCTTTAAGTTTAATCTCATATATTAAAATGTGTGGCAATGAAAATTGCCCTTTATTTCAGAAAGACATAGGCAATTTTATTTAACATCTTGCTTTTTCTTCTTTATTTATTTACCTACTTATTTAATTATTTGCTTTGTCGGAATATCACGAATATTTCAAACCTTTAAGGGGTCTCGGTGGCCGAGCGGTTAGGACACCGCGCTGCCAGCCGCCAAGCATTGAGAGCGGCAGAGGTCTGCGTGTTCGACTCTCGCTGGCTCCATTGCACACTCTTTGTGGAGCTCCCGGATGTAATTTCTCTGTGTTGTAAATTTCATTGTGCTATCTCGTCCCTGTATATTGACGATGACTTATAAGCGGACCTAGATGTCAAGCACACAAGTCAGATGTATGTGTTAATAACAATGAACAATAAACAAACCTTTAATTTTATCCTAAACTGTCTCATTTTATTATTTCCTTTCTTTATTCTGTAACTTTAATTTTTAGCTCTATATTTATCGACTTTCTTGTACTCTTTAAAGCCTCGTCTGTATATCTGTGAGATAAAGATATTTATTTTCTTTTTTATCTCTATCGTTTAAATTATTATTACAGTACATTATTGTACTATGGCTAATCATTTTTATAGCTCCCCTGAGATGCGTTACACAATTACTCATAAACAGGGAGTTAAGTTTCCTGCAATTAATAATCCCATTAAAACATCACCTGTTCACCTGTTCATTTGACAAGATATTGATGAGCGATTTTTCATGTAAATTTTGAATTTTCTAATTTATTACTTTATATTTTTTATGTATGTTATAACTTTTTTTTTCTTTTAATATATTTGTAACTTTTAGGTTTATATTTCCATTTACACAAATTATGAAAACAAAACAATGAAAACAGAAACGATTGATATACTCGTATTTTTTAAAGTCGCCCTATTTGATTTTAGCATTAGGAAAAAAAGAAAGAAGCAGTTAAATTATTAATCATTTCTAGTTAATTCGCATTCTAAAGAAGCTAGTAAGAAAGCTGAGCTTAAGTTAAAAGAAAATTTAAAGTTTTATTTTTAAATTGACGGTAAAGGTGACATAAAAGAGAAAACATTTGAATAAAGAAAAGCAATTTCGTTAAATATGGCATGTTAAATATGGAATACCGCCTAGTACTATGACTTCGACCATTATAAAAAGTTGATGCATCATCGAAGGGAGTCATCATTTCGAAAGAACCAGTCAATGACGAAAACGCAAAAGCGTTCTTGTGCAGAAAAAAAAAAATTGATGCGTCATAGAAGAGAAACATAATTTCTAAAGAAACCGGACGATGGCGAAAATTCAAAAGTGTTCTTGTTCAGATGTGAACACTTGCTTTCAAAAAATATTTTGATAATTCTCTGGAAAAGAAACTTTCGTCAGCGTGTTGATTTTTGAAAAAGAAAGATCAAAATTTTGTAAAAATAATTTTTTAAAAGAAAGGGTTTCAAAACTAGGAATGGCTGACTAGTAAGCGTTAAACTTTGTGACCAAATCTCTTCTAAATTTTTCAGTGTTTCCGTAGAACATGTTAAAAAATACAATTCTTTATTAAAATGTAACGTTTCCGCAGACGTTTTCAATGTATATGAATGTGTTCTGCTTTTACAGTGCTTATCAAACGAAACAGCAGTTTTTAAAGTTGACGAATGTAGACGTGTAAAACAAAATAAATTGAGAATTATCTTACGATTAGGCATGGTGGAAGTGAAAACCGTCCAATATTGATGGCATGTTATTTTGGTGGTCATTCCTCTAGATGTTTTGATCGATCACACACAGTATGAACATTTCCTTTTGCCGATATATCAAATCGTAAAACCTGATTTTCCTCTCAAATATTTACTAACAGGATAAAATGAATTATAGATATATGTATTTGAATAAATATATACTTTCGCACTATATCTCATATAAATATTTCTTTTTTAAGGGGACGGTAGAGTTTAAAATCCTTAAACATATTTTTTTTTTTTTTGTAAATTTCAACTTAAATATTATTCAAGGGTACATTATATACAGTATGGTATGCATTTATAACAAAACAATTTAAAAAAAATTATTTTTGAGAAAAAAATGGAATTTTACGCGTCGTATTAAAAATCTTCGAAATGCCCCATGCGTCTTCCATATCAATGAAAATCCCCAATATTTTTTTATAAAAGTTTGGTTTACATATAGAAATAAAATAGAGCATCGACTTTTATATATTTGAATTTAAAGGTTAAAAAAATTTTTTTGAAGAATTTTTGAATTTTTGAATTTTTTTTTTTAACCTTTAAATTCAAACATATAAAATTCGATGTTCTATTTTATTTATATACATTAACCAAACTTTTATAAAAAATATTGGGGATTTTCATTGATATGGGAAACGCATGGGACATTTCGAAGATTTCTAAGCCGACGCGTAAAATTTCATTTTTTTCTCAAAAATAATTTTTATTTTTATTTATTTATTTTTTTTGATAAATGCATGCCATAATGTATATAATGTACCCTTGAATAATATTTAAGTTGAAATTTACAAAAATAAAAATAAAAATATTTTTATGGATTTTAAGCTCTACTGTCCCCTTAAAGAATAAAAAATATACAGACCTGCCACAAGGTTAAACTTCGAGATTAGAGTTGTTAAAGTATGGCATACATCGAAGTTTTAAGATGGAATATTGAAACGCAGTAATTCGGAAAGTTCTGATTAATATTGCAGATGAGATGGTGTGAAAACTACTTATTCGTTCCATGCAACAGGATAAACTATTAGGAATGTGCTCAGAAAGACTGTCTTTGAAAATTAAAAAAATTGTTCACGAACTATTTTTTTTTTAAAGAGACTGCTGATGAACCAAGCGAAATAAACTGACGGATATTTGCAGGAGTAGAAGAAAAGAAAGGTGAAAATTCAGTTAAATGTTTTATAAATGTGATTAAAGCATTAATTACAAGTAGGAGTTGAACAGATTCCGAAATTTTAGAAAATATTTCACACATGTGTGTTCATGACGCTGTAAATAATGGCGGTTATACTGATTCAATTTAGAGTAACAGATTTTCCTTCAGAGCAATTATTCCTAGGTATATTATCTATTTTTAAATGCACGGGATTTACGAGTATCTAGGAGCGAGCAAAATGAACATGCAACATTTGCAAACAGTAGCTTATAACTGAAGATGAAGTGACTATTCCCGCTTTTCACCGAGTCAAACTACTTCAATATTGTCAAGTTCTAAATACCACACCAACTCAGGCAGATAAACAGGTCATAGTCAGTTTAAGCTTTAACTAGTAACCACATCATAATCCTCATATTAAAAAAAAAAATGTTTGTCCTAATAAAGTTTGCACAGTATAGTAATCGCCTTTAAAAAGTGAAGTAATTGTTGCAGAGAATACAGCAACAATTTTTCACAGTCTAAATAAAATTAGCTGATTTATTTTCCTCAATAAAATTATAGCCAAATAAACATAATTTCACTCATTTTATTTCTCAAAGAATGTTTCAGTCATATTGGTGTAATTAATTTTAAAACTTTTCTTTATCATCTTGAAGAACGAAAGCTTAGTATGAGATTTAATTTGTTATAAAATACTTCCTCTTCTAGCTTTTAAAGAGGAATATTAAAGAATTGTTCGAGGTATCATCTATTGTCTGTATAATGATTCTTATTAATATCGAAACTATTCAAGTGATAGAACCAGTTTAACATATAGTCCAACGTAATTTGGGTATCAGTTTCCTAGTGCAAGACTTGCTCAAGTGGCTTGGTCTCCTCTGACATTGCCAACTTTTTCATCATATGATTTTTGAAGAATTTCCTGTGGCACAGGCTGAAATGGCCAAGAAGTGTTTGACAAAAAAATTTAAAAATTTTGAAAATCATTTTTCGAGAAATGACAGCTGGCGAGGTTGATACATTCTACTTCTCAACGCTTCATATTATCGTCCGATTTACGAATTTTTGCAGCTAGAAAAATTTATATGGCGAATAATACATACTCAACGAAATTTAATTAGAACTTGCAATTTGAACTAAATATACAGTAAAAAAACTTTCATTATTCTTCAACAGTTGAATAATCCATAAAATATTTTTAAAACATTACTAAACAAAATTCGGTACTTGTTAGTTATCCCGTCGACCAAATTACTGTCGCCAAACTGTAAGATTAAATGCCAATAATGGTTGATCGTAAATGTCACATTCGCTTGACAACACGTGTTTACGTCATCAAATGATTTTTATTTCGACGTTTTATATGTATTTTTATTAATGTTATACTAATTTATTTGTTTTTTAGTTATTTAAAAAAAAAATATGCCAATTTGTATAATTTGGCGAGTGGTTTGGCGATTTATATAATTTGGCAAAATGGGTCGACGGGATAAGTAACAAGTACCGTATATCAACTATTGATGTATTTACATAGAGACATTACGATATTAACTTTAACAGAATTATGTTAAGATGAATGTTTCAGCTTGATACAACATTTGTGCAAATATAAAAAAATAATAATAACATTGTTGAACTCTCTACATACCAAAAAAATGGGTGGTTAATAAACTAATATTTGTATAAAAAAGGAAATCTGTTATGTAACATTTGAGGTGCAAAATAATATCAGTATGAGTTTTATTCACAGTATTCACAACATGGATTCCTTTACCATCATGTTTTTATTTTTAATTCAAACTATTTCAGAGAACAGCTTGATTTCTAGAACGACATTGACCATAAATTCGAACTTCCACTAAATTTAATTTTATTTATTTATAAAAAAAATATTCTAAACATTTTCTGATATTGGTAATTTTTTTAAAATTAATCTTCAAATAAAAATCTGATATTTACTTTTCAATGAATTTTTAAATTAATCATAGATAAGTAAATTTTATCATTATTATATTGTAAGTAAGCATTCATAGATTATGAATACAAAAATATCTTCTATACGATTTTTTGAACAAATTAGCTAAAATATTATAGATAAAAAATAAAAACATATTTTATTAAATAGCCAGGTTAATTGTGGTTGTTAAAGGGGCTCATTAGGTGATGCAAAAAGTAGGTGTGGTTTGCAATTATGAAAATAATTACGTAGAAGAAGTTAGTTAATGAAAGTTAAAAAAAATTGTTATTGATTGTAAGTAAATATTTATTATACAATAAAAAGGGCGACGCCAAATGGTGAAATATGGTGGTTCGTCATTGATTACGTAGCCTGTAATTAATTTATTCTGTCAATTCATTTCGCATTTGCTTACTTATGATATAAGAATATTTATAATACAAAAGATAAAAGTTTGTGTGTGCATCTATGTGTCTGTTTGTTGTGTTCGGAAGAGACCCTGTGCGGCAAAATATTTAACAGGAAGGTAAATGTATGTCCAGAGTTATGCATCCCAATACCAGTTCCTAAAATTTTTAATAATTAACCGGTATACAATAACCGGGATACAAAAAAAAAAAAAAAAAAAAAAAAAATCTGAACCATTTGGCCCTACTTTTCCAGAACATAATAATATATACCATTTCAAAAAAAAAAAAAAAAAAAAAAAAAAAAAGGTGTTTGATTCTATATTGGTTTTTGTGTTTCTCCATACCATTTAACTTTTTTCTGCATTTTAAAGTTGCCGCATTCGCTTACTGGGTGCAAATATAAAAAAAAACAAAGTTACTTATTCCGTTTACTTTTCCAGTTCTTGCTATACCTGTGATTTAAAATATATATATATAATTTACTTTTTCAAGACGGGCGTTTCAAAATTCGCCTTATCCAGAAAAACAAATTTTGGGAAATACCGAAAAGCCTCAAAATAAGTGCATTGGCTTCCATTGTATGGTGTTTTTTATGACAGCCAATTATCTACAAGAGGGGTATGGGCCCAAAAAATTATACCTATAGTTATACAACAAAATAACAATGTGAAGAATACAAAAAATAACTAGAAAACAGGAATTCTGCTTTTTTAGAATTAAGTGTCGCCACCGATGAAAAAAAAAATATATATATGTATAAAAATATAAATAGTACAAAACATATTTCAGTTTTAAGACTTAAAATACATGCTTTTATCTTACATATAATGACATCATTCGCATTCGCTGAAGAAGTCCACATGTACGATCCAATCTTAAACAATTTTTAAGTATGCATATGACGTCAGTATCGCTGAATAATACACAAATAAAAGAAAAAAGCAATGTCGTCATTCAAGCAACTCCACAAAATATTGGCTATCTAATTATTCGTATGCCTTCATTTGTTTTTACTATTAATATAGATACTTAAAATTCAATATAGTTTATAATAGCACCATGTTTTATCAGAAATCGTTTATTTATATATTTTTCAAAATAGCACGTATTATAATTTTTTTCAGTTGTTACTGTAAAATGTCAACAAAAAGATATAATTACTATTCTCGAACTATGTCTTTTATTTTCTACAGAAATTGAGTACTTCAGTTGCCAACACAAAACAAATGGCGCTAAAAAAATTACAAAAAATTTAATATCTCAAAAATATATTGAGATGCATTTTTCAAACAAATTGCATTTAAAAATACTTTTTTCCCCAATATGATGATATAAAATTTGAAAATGTGCGATGCTAAGAAGTTTAAAAATTTGCGGTAGAGATTTTCCGTATTTAACCGTACAATGATATACCTGTTTTACGGCTGACTTATATACCGTAACATTGTGTTTTAGAGACGACACTTTATTTGATGGCTGAAAGAAATAGCATATCGGGGGCTAAGAAAATATGTATACATAATAAAAAAAAATAATACCATTAACAAATTTATCAAATTCCTTCAAATAACTTTACGAAATTTTTTTGTTTGTTTTTCAGCTATAGTTTGAAATTTCAATTTTCTTTATTTAAAAAAAAAATAATTATGCAAATCCGTTGTTAGTTTTTCAAAAATTTTTAATATCCTAAGAAATACATAATTTGCTGGATAAAAATTTCCTGTTCATGGTACATACTAACTAATCTTTAATCTTATTTTTAATGTGAAGTTAGGAATAAGAATTCTCAGAATAAGAATTTCAAAAAATATATATGTTTTCTTTAATTTTTTTAAACATCGCTATACTTGCAGTATTATATCTTATGGAAAAATATTGAGTTTTGAATGCGAGTTGAAAGTATAAAAAGTTTTGTGTAGAATAGTAAAAATATTTTTATTATAAAAAAAAAAAACTTTATATATACGTGGGTGGTTCAATAATTATTGTCCCCAATGCCCGTAAGACATGATGAAGCCACGTCGACGTCGTTGTGAAGTCACAGTGTGACTTTGTGACCGTCGATGTGAAATCATAGTAACCAGAATGTGAAATCGTTATGGCCGTTTTAGAGCTGGTTTGTGACGTCACATTGTGACCACTTTGTGAGGTCACGGTGTGACAAATTTGTGAAAAGTGTTTCATTTGTGACTATTTTAGCATTAATTTTGTGACGAACGAGTGACGAAAGCGACGATGCTTTGAAGTTGCATTGTGACCAACTTGTGATATATTTGTGACGAAATTGTCATTAAGAGGCTACTTCACTCAAGCGGAAAGACCCGTTCGGTAATGCTAATCCTATGGAAAACATTTATAAAGATATTTCGGTTGCATTTCAATATTTTTAAATGATTTTTTTGCATAGGATATTTGATGTTGATCTGTACAAAGTCCCTTTTTTCTTTTTCGATTTTGTTTGCAGATTTTTTCAAGAGGATGCTTTCGAAACCGGTTCCGAAAGTGAAAGTGTCCTCATTAAAAATGTCTGCAAACAAAATCGAAAAAGTAAAAAAGGGCCTTTGTACAGATCAACCTCAGCTATCCTATGAAAAAAAAATCAATTAAAGATATTGAAATTCCTGTTATTATTCAAGGCAGAATTCCTGTTCTCTAGTTATGAGTATAATTTAGCCCACCTGAATGACATATCTGAATTCTCCTGTACTTAAAAAAACCCATGAATGCCTAATTTAACAGTTATAGATCATAGAAAATGTAGCATAATCCAATTACATTATGAATTCCGGTAACAGAATATTAAATTCTACGCAACCTATTTCTACAGGAAAAATTTTGTACCACATATCAATAATGTACATGGATTATGTTAGATATGAGCCATTAGGAATTCATTAACTATACATCTTAAACAAATTTTTAGTTTCGTTCATTTCTAGCAGGTGTTTACAAAAGATAAAGTGCTAACAGACCGACTGTCAATCCTAGTCGTCATCTAGTAAAATCGTGTAAAGATAAGTACATCTAATGCTTGAAATAATTCCGATACGTTTATTGACATTTTTTGTATTAAGGCATATAAAAACTCAATAAAATGTACATTCATATGTTATTCCAAAAATTAGTTATAAAATATTTAGGACATAAGCGCTAGAATAATGGTTTGACAAGTAACTGACTTCTGAATTTTTCATATTTTATTGAAGCACTATTTTTTTACATTATTTATATGTTTCGTTATATTATTGTAGTAAAAAAATGCTTACGTTACGTGCTGATAGTTTAAAAATTTGTATGCTTGAAAACTAGTTTAAAAATCAACAAAAATCTTTGTAGATTTTTGCAGTTAGTATGTAGTTACAGTTTTCATGATTTGAAAATTATTGTTCGAAGAAGTTATAACGTATTTATTTAGTTCTTGGCTATAGAACTTTTAAGGCTTTTTTAAGACAAATCATAAGAAAACCATGTATGTGACACATGAACAATAGACTTTCACAAAAATATTAAAGCCTATCCCCAACTAATGGTCTTATTTATCATGAAATTTATACGATTTGTACGTTTTATAATTTAGATATATTAATACAAAAAATATATATAACTTTTAAAATAAAGGTCTATTATAATAAACAAAGTATTTATGCATCTCAACCAGTCTGTAAGCGTAATTAGGGCCGACACAAACATCGGGAAAATGGGGCAGCTACCTAGATGCCCGCGGCATATAGGATCTTGTTAAGGGCCCAGACATGGGACATTCCTATGGACCATTGCATGGAACAGTCCCAACATTCCCAACATTCCCGTGTAATTCGAAATAACGTTACCTTAGTGCAAAACAATAAAAACAAAAATAAAAATAAGAACGGCTAATCAGTGTATACAATACATTAAAGATCTTCAATTAAAATAACATACTACTCACAGTAATAAAATACAAATATATTAAAACAGTTTCGAACAAGAAAAAACTTGTTCATCATCAGGGAAACATCCAGAAGGGACCAACACGTTATAATATCTACCTTAAAATAAATAACAAAAAAAAAAAAAAAATAGATTGGTTTTCAGAGGTTATTTTGTGGGAAAAGGTGAGCGTTTATTTTATTTTATACAGTCAATGTTAATATAATTGTCGGTGAATTTATAGGTGTTATGATGAACCCTAAAAAATAAATATTTAAATTACTATAAAAATAGAAAATTTTGAGAATTTTTTCACATTAAATGTGAAAGAATCTCGCTGGTATTTATAATATATTTAACCATATATATTACAATTTAAAAGGAAATTGTATTAGTATAGTATTTCAATCAGAGACTTTGGGTCCCGCCAAGTGCTCCTCTAGGCCCTCGCGCTTAAATAACATAATTTTAAAAACATTAGACACCAATTCTACTCGCGTAAAAATAACAAAATATAATAATTAGCATGTATTTCGTATAAGAAATACAAAGAAATGTTCAATATTATCAATTTTCATAATATTATTAATGCAAATATTTAATAGCCACTTATAAAGAAAAAGCATTTTTCTTTAATCACTCGGCTTGACATGCCTGAAACATGCCAGATTTTTTTAATAGAAAATTCTACCTCCTTGAATCTCAAAATATCAGCATTTATTTAATGAAAAAAAAATATTTGACAAAAAAATGGTGCCAAAAATCCCATAATTTGAAACAACACATTAAAAAATTTATAACTCAAGAGGGAAATAATTAAATTTGTTTTATCTTTTCCTTTAACTCAAATGAACGTTTTTCAGCTACGTTTGAATTAAAATATATTTATAAATATCATATATAATTAACATTTGAAATTGAAACTAAAAAATAAACGAATCGGGTAGATAAAATATATAGAACAAATGAAGAAATTAAACATGGAATTAAAAAAATTAAAAAGATCCAAAGTAAGTTAATTCTTCATAATGTTATATATATATATATATTTAAAAGAAACAAACAAACAAAAAATATTCTCAAAATAAATACGGAAAAGTTTTTCAACTGTCAATCCAATATCCAAACGTTTTTACTGGGAGATTTTCAGCGTACATTTTTTTCTTTTGTAACTTATCCTGGATTCTGACATTTTGACAACTTATCTGAGAATCTTTTATCCCAAGAAGTATAAAGAATAAAAGTAAATAATACGTAACATAAATGTTAACTCGCATAGTTGAGTCTTTTAAGACTTCAGATTCTTTTTTTTTTTCTTTTTTATCTTCAAACAAATTTATTATGAAAATTTTTTTACATTTTTGAAGGAGAGATAAATGAAAAAAACTATTAAAATTGCATTTTGATATGAGGTAATGTCAAATAACTTACTGAAAATTAAGCAAATTGATAAATAGTTCTATTTTTTTTTTACACAAATCCGAAATTTAGAGAAATATTATATATATATATAATAACATTACAAAAATCGAGAAAAGCTCACAAAACAATCATATTGCAATTGTGAAGAAATAGATATGATTTAGGGTGAGTGACGAGAAATTAAAAAAAGTTACTATCAAAAATATCAATTACTTCAAGCATTCTTATTTTCATGTTGCTAAATATTATCTAGTGATATCATATTATTATATCCTTTTCGCTTCCTGGATCTAAGTAAGTGAACTTCTATTCTTTTCCTCATAAAAACTAAATTGTTTGAATTATTTTACAGTTTGACTTCATCTCTTAATAGCTGAATGTTTTTTGTTCTAAAAGAAAACCAATAAATGGCAACATCTGCGTGATTTCCTAATAAAATAAATGGGATTGTTATCTGAGTTTGGAAAATATTTTCAAGACAGTGTGGCCGAGAAATTGAGATAAATTTTATAATTATTTAACTTAAGGGGTCTCAGGACTCTTAAAGCTTAAAAAAATTTGAAATTTTAATTTTTTAGATGTTAAATTCCTACCTATTCTGAACATTTTGATATAATTTTTTCCTTGAACTTTCCATTAGAACAGATGTTATCGCTTTTAGTATTACACCCGCTCAAAAGCTGAAGCGGAATTTCTGATATTTTGAAGTCATTTTTCTCCAAATGACGTTTTTAGGCATAACGCGCAGGATATCTAAAAAATTTCTGAATATTTTTTCAAATTTTCTCTGAATATTTTTTCAAAAAATATGTTTCATGTTTGTCTATATAAACAGAACCTGAAATTTCTTTTTTATTGTTCAAATAGCTATTTTTTATTCCATTATACTGTTGAAATTTTCAGAATTTTGTATTAGCTAAATACAACTTTGTATTAAAAATATAAAAATTCTTTAAATACAAATTTATTTAGGTTCAGGGTAATTATTATAATCTGAAGTATTGATAGGCACCAAAATTTTCATTCTAGTTGCAAAATTTATTTTGTAATCCTACGCGTAAGCTGTCATGCGAATTTTCTGCTCTCAAATATCTGGCAGTTTGCAGCCCCCTATAAATATTAATTCTAGATCTTGCAATTTTTCAACCCCTTGAGAGGCGGTGGAATAAAATATATCCTACCTATTTTAAAGATTCTCATCAGAAAATTTTAACTCAATCTTACATTTTTAACTTTGGGGGAAAACCATTGAAAAATTGCCCTTCCTTATTTAAAAATAAAAATTTTCGATTTTTTTCCGCTGAGAATTCAATATTTAGAGACATTTTTGCTTGCCCCTCAAAAGGTTAAATACATGAAATGAAAGAGCATACTTATCTCTTTCATCCCAATAAAAATTGTTTTTTAAAATCCTATACATTTTAAGATATAAAATATTGAAAATGGTCTCTTTTTTTTTCCTTTTTTCCAATTTTAAAAGTCTTGAGACCCTTTAAATCCTTCATAATAAATTGTTCTGAGGATTTGTAGATCATTCACTTGTTTAAAGGTTTTAAATTTGTGACTGTGTGAATTAAGTCATTCATAATTCAATGGATATTGGATATTTTAATTGGATTTGTAATTTTAGATGACTATTTCTGTACATAAATTACTAGTCCTCTAAAGTATCAATTTAAGAAAAGTTCTTTTTTCTATCATCCATGATGTTATTTTGTTTGTTAAAAACCAATGTATGAGTATTTGTAGTACTAGCCACCCTTGGCGACCAGTTTGGTCTCCCTTAAATGTACGCTAAGCATTGTATCAAGTTACTTTTATTCATAATTTAATTTACTTGCTTAATTCGTTCACAAATCGGAAGATTCTGATAGAGAAATCAAGAACTTTGTATTTTTGTGTTAGCTCTGCGCAGGTGATAATTGCCAAATATTGTTCCCGTTGTATTTTTTTTTGTATTTCATTAATTTCATTTAAAATATAATCATTTCACTCATTTTATTTAAAATACATAACTTTAATTTAAAACTCAAACATTTAAAACTGTAGACTTTTACTTATTTTTTTAAGAAAAAACAAAGAATGAAGAAAATAATACATAAATCATGACATTTAATTTCAACATCAAAGTATTGTTTTAATTTACCACGCAAAAATTAAAAAAAATGCTAACTGGCAGGTTTAAAAATGCTGTTGGCTAGATTTGCGCCCGACTATCACAAAAATACCAAGAATTGTTTGAGATAATGGCAACTTTGATGTATTTTTATTCTTAAAAATAATTTTTATTAAAAATGGCCACATCGCATATGAAAAGCGAAGGCAAAAGCCCGTAATTGCTTATGACAGTCACATGACTTCCACTATTATAATATAGGTGAAATGAATGCGATGGAACAAATGTTGGCGATTTCTCACCTGCGAGGCCGCTAACATTATAGTGCCAAAATGTCCGTCTCTTATTTAAAAAGTGAAGTGGTCAGCCCGGAACTGTTGATGACAGTCACATGATTAGGCTATTATTATAGAGATTATTTTAGTTTCAGGTCTGAAGAGGATATAATTAAAGTATAGTGAAAAAGTACACACCTAATCGTATACACACTCATTCATCATAATCATTAATGTTAACTTTTCATATATTAATTTTATTTAAATATTACAACGTTAAGAAAATATATGTACAGACTTATATCTTTCCGAAAGTTATATGTTAAAGTCAAGGATTATCAATCTATAATAATAAAGATAAACAATATAATTCAAAATACATTCTGAAATACATCATAAAATAGATACATTTTAGGAAGTTCGAAAAGCTAACCTGTAGCCTATTTACTACAGAAACTCAAATAAAATGAATAGAAAACACAGATCCACCCATAAGAAAAGTATCTACACAACCAAAACATTAAAAATGTTTTTAAAATATGAAAATGATACAAAAAGAGTAACAGAAAATGTCAAAAATTAAATATTGAAAATAATATAAATTGCAGTATACGCGAATTCAACAGTACTAAACTTAAGGATTTTTTCCGTGTTTTATAAATTTTAACCTTTTGTAAGTGGCCCTTTCAGGAGTGCATGTGACAGATGTTGTCCTAAGACCTGTGTCTGGATTCATCTGCATTTATTTCAAGATTGAAAGATCCCCTTTTTGTGGTGGTTTTCCTCTATTTGATGACAATTTTGATTAATTTCAAATATTATAAACGCTTTTATTAGTTATAAGAATTGTCAAATTATCCTTATGGTTTTTTTTATCTGCTTGACGATGTCTGATGATAAAGAGTTTGATTTAGAGGAATTAGAATAATCAGTTTTTTCTGACATTTCTATCGAAAAATTTTGATTTATAGATCATGTGAACTAAGAGTCTCACTTTCTCATTTGTCAACTACAGGATATTCAAGAATTTTGTGACACAAACATGTAAAATATCGTTGTTTAAGTTTGTGATTCTGATGGAAAATATAAAATAATCTACAAATTTACTTCACTTGAAACAACTGCTTATATAGAGACATATAAAGATATTTAATGTAATTTGGTATACATGTACAGACTGGCAATAAATGTTTTTGGTACAACTGGAAAATTCAAGTCGCGAGTTAACATTTTTAAAGAATCATAACATTTTTAGTTAAATGTAATCTCAACAGTATTATAAAAAAAATGTTTATAGAAAAATGTAAAAAGATTTATTTAACAAAATGAAAGGGAAATGATAAATAATGATTAAACCCTGAAAATGTTGAATAAATTAAGATGTAAGTTAAGAGTTAAAATAATAATAATAAAATTAAAAAAAAATGGTGACATAATTCCAATTATTTGGCCTTGCCGATGAATCAACATCAATAGATTTCCATATGTCACCCAATTTACTTCTTAAATTAATAAAAAACTTCTATTCATGGTTAAAAGGGAGGACTGGACTTTGTATAGTGGGAAATAAATGTAAAATTCAAAATATCACAAATTGTAAATATGTGTATACAAAAGGGTACAGGCAGCTGTTTAGGAGATTCTAAAGCTCTTTTTGTACACATATATTTACAATTTGTGCTTTTTTCAGGCTGTCTATTTGTTTCTTAATAAGTTCTATTCACGTGCTTGAAATAAAATAATGTAGTGATTTTCAACCTTTTTTCTCTATGTGTTTCTTTCTTATGTTTTCAATGAAGAATAATCCTTTCTATCAAATAACTGCTTTCTTCGTCATAAAAGTGTTTTTTTTTTTTTTTTTTTTTTTTTTTTTGTTAGTTAAAAGAGTTTTTTGGTAGTTTTAGCATTTTCAACAGTTTCAATTTTCTCCGTTTATTCACTTTATTAACAGTACTAAACTTAAGGATTTTTTCAGCGTAATTATAAATTTTAACCTTTTGTAAGTGGGTCTTTCAGGAGTACATGTGACAGATGTTGTCCTAAGACCTGTGTAGGCGTTAATGGTCTGAATTCATCTACATTTATTTCAAGATTGAAAGATTCAAAAATCCCTTTTTTGCGGTTGTTTTCCTCTATTTGATGACAATTTTGACGAATTTCAAATATTATAAACACTTTTATTAGTTATAAGAATTGTCAAATTATCCTTCTGTTTTTTTTTCTGCTTGGCGATGTCTGATGATAAAGAGTTTGATTTAGAGGAATTAGAATAATCAGTTTTTTCTGACATTTCTATCGAGAAATTTTCATTTATAGAGCATGTGAACTATGACTCTCACTTACTTATTTGTCAGCAACAGGATATTCAAGAATTTTATGACACAGTCATGTAAAATATTTTTGCTCAAGATTGTGATTCTGATGAAAAATATAAAATAATCTCCAAATGTACTTTACTTGAAATAACTGCTTATAATAGAGAGAGCAAAAGATATTTAGTGTAATTTGATATACATGTACAGACTGGCAATAAATGCTTTTAGTATAACTGAAAAATTCAAGTCGCGAGTTACATTTTTAAAGAAAAAAAGTATCAGAATTATCAAGACTTTTTTTAATTTTAAACTGAACAATGCAACAATGTCAGGCTTTTTAAAAAGTGTGAATTTACGAAAAGTACAATATAACAAAATATTGGTATTAGGTAAGTTTATGAAATGAAATTTAAAAAAAATACATTTATATACAAATTTAATGTAAATTTTTATGGAGTTTATTTTGTTTAGTGAGTTTTTCGGTTTAACAATGAATTGTATTTAGCGATGACGTTAGAAGAGCTCTTTCCAATCGTTAAATCGGATCTCAACTGTATTATAAAAAAATGTTTATAGAAAAATGTAGAAAGATTTGTAAAAAAATATGAAAGGGAGAAGAGAAATAATGATTAAAGTCTGAAAATGTTGAATAAATTAAGATGTAAGTTAAGAGTTAAAATAATAATAATAATAATAATAAATTAATGACATAATTCCAATTATTTGACCTTGCCGAGGAATCAATATCAATAGATTTCAATATGTCATCCAATTTACTTCTTAAATTAACAAAAAAGTTTTATACATGGTTAAAATGGAGGATTGGACATTGTATAGTGAGAAACAAATGTAAAATTCAAAATAGGACAAATTGTGAATATGTGTATACAAAAGGGTGCAGTCTGCTGGTCGAAGTCGGACATTAAAATGATCTTTTTCTATCTTCTATCTTTACAAAAGGAAAGTATTGGATTCATGAAAATTTTCGAATTCCGATTTTCGACGGATTTACACGTTTTAGGGGTCTGAGAGAACGAAAAACATGTTTTTACAAAATGTCTGTCTGTGAGTCTGTCTGTCTGTCCGTCTGTCTCTCTCTGTCTATGTGTGTCTGACACAAATTTTGTGGGCACTCTATCTCAAGAACTAATGAACGGAATTTAATAAAACTTTATATTCAGATAGTACCTGATATAGACTGGTGCTGACTACTTTTTGGTGTAAATCCTCCAGAAAGTGGCGCTGCTATGCTGCATTTTTTACGATTTCCGCAAGAGCTATATCAGAAGAGCTAATGGACGGATTTTTGTAAAACTTCAGATTCCGTTAATCCTTGATATAATTTGGTGCTGACTACGTTTTAGAGTAATTCGTCCAACAGGTGGCTCTACTATGCGGCATAATTTATGATTGTCGCAATAGCTCTATCTCAAGAACTAATGCACGAATTTTCACCTAACTTCAGATTCCGTTAGTCCCTGATTTAAATTAGTACTGTTTAGTTTTTAGTGTAAATTGACCAACACGTAGCGTTGCTATGAAGATTTGTTTAGGATTTCCGCGATAGCTCTACCTCAAAAACTAATGCACGGATTTTCATCAAACTTCAGATTCAGCTACATATTGACATAAGTTGTTGCTGATCAAATTTTGGAGTAAATCACCTAACTGGTGGCACTGATATGCTTTATTTTTCAGGAAATATTAACATGTACGAGATAGAAGAAAGTTTTGGGATTGCCACATCCGACTAGTTTTCAAATAAGTTTTAAATGAAGAGTACAACGCAGAAGTGAACGTGATGATTTGAAATTTTTTATGGATATTTTTCGAATTTCTACAGACGAGAAAGAAACGAGGAGAAAAAAAATATGATAGGTAATTCCACTTTTAGCAAAGTGTAAGAGGACGCATAATTATGTGATTTACTGAATATTACTGTTAACAAAATCACATTCATGAAAAAATATTTAACATCTTTTAGATTATCCTGACTTAATAATTCTTTGATAATCAAACTCCATATATCTGTAACAAACTTTGCAATAAGTGGTGTGCAAAAAGCAGTGAAATCAAAAGTAAAATAAAAAATCACAGAAATACATGTAACATACACTATATAGCGATTAATCACCAGTCACTTTCAATTTTAGACATTTTGTGGAATATTTAAAAATATACTTGTCGGATTTTTAAAGAATATGTTTGACCTCAAATTTATCAACGACGATTTGGTAAGTATTACATTTAGGGGGCAACAAAAAATCTATAGAAAAATAAAGATATTTGGTATCCCCCAGTAAAATAAAATTCACGATATGATCTATAGTTACAGCATACAATTATGTGGATATACGATATAAGTATTCATTTGTGTAAGGGTAATACTTAGATTCATGGAGATTAGGGTGGGCCGAAAATGCACTTTTGCACAAACTTTCGAAATCGATGAGGCTTGGGGGCGGAAAAGTTGTGTATTGGGTTGCTCAGTAACCATGTAAATTTTTTTTTAAATCGAACAATATCTTCAGGTGGCGCCGGCGCCTTAAAAATTTGAAATTTTGACTAAAACAGACCTTTTTCTTCTAAAAACACGATTTTTGGCATTTTCGAAATAGATTACGCTCTGGTGCGGAAAAGTTGTGTATTGGGTTGCTCAGTAAACATGTAAAATTTTTTTGAAATCGAACAATATGTTCAGGTGGCGCCGGCGCCTTAAAAATTTGAAATTTTGACTAAAACAGACCTTTTTCTTCTAAAAACACGATTTTTTGCATTTTCGAAATAGATTACGCTCTAGTGCGGAAAAGTTGTGTATTGGGTTGCTCAGTAAACATGTAAATTTTTTTTTAAATCAAACAATATCTTCAGGTGTCGCCGGCGCCTTAAAATCGGAGATTTTATTCAAAACAGACATATATTTTCATGAAAAGAGAATTCCTTATCGGTTTTCTATTTCACCCCCCTTCTTCTACTAAATGAAATGCTCTCGCACCTGCAGTCCACGTGACAGTCCACGTGACCCTCAGTGGTACAGGATTGTCTCTTACATTCCTTATCAGTTTTCTATTCCACACCCTCTTCTTCTACTAAATGAAATGCTCTCGCACCTGCAGTCCATGTGACAGTCAGTGTGATAATATGCAATACACAGTTATCGTTTAGTTCAGTCTAGTACAGAAGCAATCAATAAGCTTACTTTATGTCGTTTGTTCATCGAAGAGCAGTCTCTTTAGATATTTAAATGTCATTAACTAGTTAGTTATAGTTATACTTTTGTCACAATGGCCGGTTGTCATTCAACTAGAAAAGTTACAGATTGTTTTGTTTTTGGTTTGCCAGAAGAGCTGAAACCTAACGTCTTACCAACTTACAGTCAAGTTATGAAATTTTACTTCCTTATAAGAGAACAAGTGAAATCTTCAAATCACGGCAAAGATCCAGCTTTTACTGACATTGCCAATGTTGTTGCTGAGAGGGTAGCTGATTTGTGGAAGAAGTCCTCGATTCCTACTATTTCTCATTGCAGAATTGTGCGCATCCTTAAATCATATCATGCTAAGTATAAAAATATCCTGAAAAGTAAAAACAAGTCTACGGAATCCTATAGGAACAAAGTAAAGGAATTTTTGGAAGACGCCGAGAAAACTCTCTTTGACATTGCCACATGCAAATGTCATTCCTTTAAAGCATGCTTCTGTGAAAAGGATAGAAAAGTGCCACATTTAGAACAACCATTTTTGATTGATCAACGAACCGTCAGAAAAATGATTATCGGGGGCATTGATTTAAAAGTAACTGAGAAGCTGCTCCGAAAGCAAAATAGGCAATCCAAGACAGTGTTGAAAGCTGCTACAAGTGATCAGCAGTTCCAAACACCAAAGTCTATGTTCGAGTCGCCTGAGTTCGAGGATTGTGAGAACGAAGAATTTGAATATGAAACGCGTAATGATGAAGAATACACTCCTCCTAGATCCAGAGAGAACCATTCCAGAAAAACGAAAAGAGAGACCAAGGTAATCAGCCAGATGAGGATAAAACTGCCAACCACAGCACTCGCCTGCGATAGTGCAGGGATTGGAGACAGGCCTGCAGCGAAAATTATTTCTGCAGTTCTTGAAGATGTCGGAATACAGATAAAAATAAAATAAGAAGAGAGAGAAAGAGAAAACGAAGGGAACTACAATGTAAAGGAAAACCAGAAGAGCTTCAAGCCCTCTTTTTTGACGGACGAAAAGATAAAACTTTAGCAGATCAAATCAAGGGAAACAAAAAGCACAGGACAACGGTTATTGAAGAACATGTAGTTTTAATACAAGAACCTGGATCTGAATATATCGGCCATGTTTCTCCAGCTAGTGGTTCTGCAAAATCTATTAAGAGCAGCATCGCTGAATATCTTTTACAGAATGATATCAACACTGAAAATCTTTTGGCAGTTGGCTGCGATGGGACACCCGTTAACACAGGTTGCAAGACTGGAGTTATACGTCTCATAGAAGAAGATGTTGGTAGACCTCTTCAATGGCTCATATGCATGTTACACGCAAATGAGTTACCGTTGCGGCATCTTCTAAAAAAGCTAGACGGTCAAACAAGTGGTCCTGAAACCTTTTCTGGTCCAATAGGAAAAGATCTCGAAACCTGTGAGCTGAAACCGGTAGTCAATTTCAAAAAGGTTGATGTCGTAGAGTTAGTAGCAATATCAGAAGAGCTTCGAAAAGATCTGAGTACAGATAAACGATACATGCTGCAAATTTATGAAGCTGTAACATCAGGTTACTGCTCTGTTGCCCTAGCAGAGAAAAAACCAGGAAAGCTAGCGCACTCCCGTTGGCTAACGGCAGCATGTCGAGTTTTGCGCCTGTACATTTCAGTTACAAATGTTTCAGCAGAACTGAAAACCTTAGTAGAGTTTATAATTAAAGTGTATGTGCCGATGTGGTTTGATATAAAATCCAAACCGCATTGCAAAGATGGTGCTAGACACTTATGGAAGATGATTAGCTTGTCACGTTATCTCCCAGATGACTTGAAGACTGTCGTGGATGGCGTAATAAGCCGAAATGCTTTTTTTGCGCATCCTGAAAATATTCTTCTTTCGATGCTTACGGATGAACGAAATTACATCCGACTGCTTGCAATACGAAGAATTTTAAAAGCCAGGGAAAATAAAGAAGAAGGTATCCGGCAGTTCACTGTTCCTGTAATAAAATTCGAAGCAAAAGATTATACGGACCTAATTGATTGGCACCAATCAGTTGTTACGGAGCCACCAATGCTTCGTGCAGTCAGCAATGAAGATTTCCGAAATATTCTAAAGGAGAAAATATCTTTACTAGAAATAAAAGAGTTTCCATGCCACAGCCAAGCAGTGGAGAGGGCAATAAAAATAGTGACAGATGCTTCAGCTTCTGTGGTGGGACAAATCGAAAGGGATGGCCTTATAAGGGCGAAATTAGAATCACAAAGAATAATTCCTTCATTTGAAAGCAAGACGAAATACAAAAAAGGCCAAGTAGATCAGGCAACAGAAAAGTGAAATATTTAATAAAATCTCAGTGTCCATTATATGGTTGTGTGGTTGGGAGGGCACGGGTGGAACTCGATATGCAGCCACCTCCTCGTGGTGAGTTCTGGGTTATCTCAGTGAATTTCCTCTGAGATAAGCAAAGAGCTGCATTGCTTCATGTTTGTTTGCTTACTTGGCACACATGACAGCAGTAAAAGATGAATTCAATTATTATTTATGTGTTTATTGACGTTTCCTTTTTTCTGCTGAACAAACCGAATTTTAAAGGCTCAGGCTCCACCTGAAGATATTGTTTGATTAAAAAAAAAAACTTACACGGCTACTTAGCAACTCAATACTAAACATTTCTGCACTAGAGCGTTATCTATTTCGAAAATGCAAAAAATCGTGTTTTTAGAAAAAAAGGTCTGTTTTAGTCAAAATTTCAAATTTTTAAGGCGCCGGCGCCACCTGAAGATATTGTTCGATTTCAAAAAAATTTTAAGCCCCCAAGCCTCATCGATTTCGAAAGTTTGTGCAAAAGTGCATTTTCGGCCCACCCTAATGGAGATACAGAGATTTGTTTAAAAAGTTCATAAAATTCTTGCATGTATTTTACTTATAAAGTGCAGGGTTTTCAACTGAATTTAAAGGGAGTTTGAGAAAATTTGGCAAAATGTAGTAGAAAGAATATAGTGCAATTTGAATATAAATGTATTAAAATTTGGTGAAATATGAGCACTTGCATGACTTTTGTTTTTACTTGTGCTTGAGCGAACAATCAGAATTTTTTTTAATGATTTAATAGACAACTCATATAAAAAGTCCAGTCAAATATCGTGCAAATTCAAAAAGATATCGTCTATAGCACGGCTGTCCAACCCTTCGGCCGCGGGCGCCATATCGCCCTTTAGAAGATTGTTTAGCGCCTTTTCGAATGTTTCCGGTGACTAACTTTTTTTAATATAAAATCCGTTTTAAAAAATGCTTAAAAGTTTTAAAACATAAGCATTTGTGTGTTTTTTATGCAGCGTTAAGGATTTTAGCTCTTTATCCTACCAAATATTTTGAGATGAACCCCATTTAGGGAAATATAATTCTAAATTTACTTTATTTATACATTTTTTTTTTCTATCTCTGTGAATTTATTATATTTATACATTTTCTGAAATTTTTTCTATCTCTGTGAGATCTATATACATTGTATAAGACGTGTGTGTGCCCTTAGAATGTTTTATGTTAATAACTTTATTTAAAAGTAAAAATTTTGTAAAAAATGTTATATTTTGAACATTTACATGTTTTTCTATTGTAGGCAATCTCAGGAATTTGACCATTATCCCACAAGGCTTTTTGAAATAGGCTCAACTCAGGGAAATGTAATTATAAATTTGCTATGATTTATATGTTTTATTCAGTATATTTTTGCATAGGCTTGACTATTCATATGATACGTAATTATACATACATCTTCTAAAACGTGTGTGTGCGCGTGTGCCTTTCGAATTTTTCTTGTTACTAGCTTTTTTTAAACTTAAGAATCCATTTAAAAATATGTTTTATTTTTAACACGTGCATGTTATTCAACTGTAAGCAGAATTAAGGTTTTTGATCCCTTATCCTACAAAAGTTTTTGAGGCAAGCTCTTGTCAGATAAATGTAATTCTAAATTTACTATGATTTATATTCCCGCTGTAGTTTATTTTTACAGGGGTATAGTTACTGCCCTGAGATCTATGTGCATCGGAGAAGGCGAGTACGTGTGGCTAACACTACTGACTTAAGCTAACCATGTTGCCTGTCTTACTACTAATTGCTTTATAATAATTAATATAATATTAATAATTATAATATATAATAACTACTAATCATTTACTAATAACTTATGTTTCCGGTCATGTGAATAATTGCGCCCTTCATTGTTTGCTAACAGCTAAAGTGCGCCTCTGGTAAGTGAAAAGTTGGCCAGACCTGATCTATAGAGTAAGCTGATATTTAGTTGCTCTCTAAAAGCAGCGGAATACTATGGGATTTATTGTAAGAATTTTTGGTATTAATGATAAAATTTAAGTTAATGAAGTTATATTTTGTTGATGGAAGATTTTCTTTATTGTGAGATGCTGATCCAAATCCTTTACACAACACAAATGTATAACTTGGTGTACTTTATATTTTTTCATTCCACTCATGTTGAGATTGAGGTCTTAATCTAGAAAAAATGAAATGCTGTCATGAAAGAAAATGATTTCATATTTAAGGAAAATATTTAAGGGACATACCGAAACACAGGAAAACGGTGGGGAGGGCAGAATGTATTGCGATATAGTCATTCATCTTTTCGAATTCGTCTTGTCTGTTTTAAGCACATTCATGAAGGGATTTTCATTCAAAAATGCATATTTTTTTTTTTTTTTTTTTTTTTTTTTTTTTTTTTTTATAGTAATATGATTTCAATTTTAAACTAAACATACAATAACAGTTATAAATTTCCAAGTGGTTGAAAAACGTCCGAAATGTTTCGGACCAGGGAAATCCTTGCTTCACCGATTGAGCCATCCCCGGCGAATCTGGAGGACTAATTAAACCAACTAACCTTTACCGATCACAGTACAAGGTCTGATATCTGAATCAGCTCAACAAAATAAATCGAAAGTTATTTTTGGGGCTGCAGCAAATGATGCATGCGTAATTATATAAACATACAACGCTTAAAATTCTCATCATTATGTTGCGTGCATTTGTAAAATAAGAACTTTGCTTTACAAATTAATTGCATTCAGAAGTTGAAACGTGCTTATTTGTGTGTTAGGTTTCATTTTTTAGATAGGTATGATATTACGTGTATAAAAAACAAACAAAAAACCCCATTCTGTCTTATTTTAAAAGTAGGATACATTTGCGAGGAAACGTGATACATAAAAATTTCAAAAAGAAACAATTTTTGTGACAGTAATTTACAGCAGTTTAAAAGTGAAACTTTATTTAAGATCATTATGAATTTTAAAAATATATATTATAATGTTTCAATACTGTATGCTTATCGTGACTTATAGTCAACATTTCAGTATTTTTAAGTATTGCAAGTTACACTCAATAACGAATACTTTCAAACTATTGCCTAATTGTAGACTCTAATTAAAAATCCAAATAATATCCTTTTTTTCATTAAAAAGGTTAAGTTAATCCTGCAGGAATTTGATAAAATTAACACTGCTACTTAAAATTATATAAAATAATTTATATAAAATTCAAGTTAATTTGAATCATACATTATTTTAAAAGTTAACCAATAGTGTAAAGTAGGGAGAGATGCCGCAGTTTTACTTTTCTTCTTATAAAATGTACAATAAAACAAAAGCAACAAACTAAGTACCAGAAATCATTAATCAAACCCATTAGAATCTAAATTCTATGTTAAGCAAGTTAAAATCCGTTTAATAAAGTAGGCATAATTATTTTCCCGAACGTCTTTTTTTTTTTACATCATTTTTTATGTGCTGGGTAAGATTGCGCATAGGGTGTTGGACAGATGCTGCATGGAGAAAAAAGGTAGTCTGTTTATTTTTTTAAGCAAATCACTCTTTTATTTTCTGAAACTAGTTAAATTGAAACTAAATAACAGTAAACTTACAAAAATTATATATATATATATCACTAAATTGTGAAAAGTTTATCGAAAATGTAAAAGTGTAAGTTCAAAAAATAAAACTTAAGACAAAAATGAAAAGAAAAAGGAAAACATTTGAATTACATGAATGGACAGCATAATAACTGGAAACAATAGACAGCATAATTACAAAAAATATATAAATCACTGGCAGTTAGCTCTTAATGTAAGAAATAGTTCTATTTTATTTAGGCCCTAGCCTGTTTATTTTTTGCCTTTCTTCTCTTTCTTTGATTTTGTATTTCCATTCGCCCACAATCACACCATACTTCCCGTTGCAAAAGTAAAGTGAGTACCTTTTTTCATGCAGCTGTCGCTTGAATTTGATGCACTGAATCCTGTCCGCTTTAGACTTTGTTTTTGATAAGACTCCAGACTCTCAGCACATTCAGAGTCTTCCAATCCAATACTGCCATCAAAATCCATAAGAAGAACTATTTACTCGTTGTCAGAACATTAATCATATTTTAGTTTATTCCTCAAATAGGGTGTTTTGAAGTTGATCTTTCCCTTCCTTTTTTGAACATTTTAATTCCGCTAAGCTATCATTCTTTGACGCTTTCTAGTTTCTTTTGCTTTTTCTTTTCTTCTTCTTTTTTCTAGTTTATAAACTCTGTGCTTGTAATATCTTCATCCTTCTGCTTTCTCTTACTTGTCTGTATAGGTCTTTTGACCACTGGGATAGGAGACATTTTCTTTAACAGTTTAGACGGTGTGAATTGTAAACGGCCTACGGTTTCCTTATTTACACATGGTGAACGAACATTGTTCCTGAGAGTATTTTGATAAGTAGTAAAATGCGCTAATATACACGTTCATTTAAATGTAAATTCCACTTAAATCGCAGAGATGAATTTATTAAACCGAGAAGCAAAAATATATTTTGCGGCATCTGTTCCTCAACCTCGGTGCCGCATCTGTCCTATAGTGGCGGGTATGATGCCCCGCCGCCATTTTGTGTAATGTGAGTGACGCGAGAGAAATGCAAGCAGCTGTCTCTATTCTACGAGGATCTAGTCTACAGTTGCAATCGGTTTTAGGATGAAATCTCTGTTTATCTGACTTAAAATATGTAATAAAACTTTATTAGAATAACTTTAGCAACTCACCACGCAGGTTCGAACCATAAAATCTGACATAAATACGTAAATACTGACAATTAAGCGGTGAAAACGCATACAACACAGCACACAGCACAGAGGACCACTACGAACTTCTTAAATTGGTCTAGACAGCGCTAGTGTGCAATCTCTGCGGCATCTGTCCCACCGCGGTGTCTGTACCCACGTTACCCTATTTGTACGATTTTTTTTCATGGAAACTGTTTCGTTCGCAAATAATAGATTTCCAATCCCTAAAAATGTGAAATAAACAAAATTTCCGGATGCTGTGTTTGCTGTATAAAAAAGCAATACAATAACAAATCTATCTTTATAAGGATAATTTATTTTCTAAGCAACATAAAAAAGTATATACTATGCATATAATGTACAAATATTATGAAAAAATACATATAATATTGGTTTTAAACCAAAAATAATTTCGCAAAAATGTCCTAAAAATCAAGCCGTATCGGAAGAACTTTACCTGAAGCTTCTTAAATAGAACATAGTGCAATTTTGAAATTGCTCTGATTGTAGTATTATTATTTAACTGCTTGAATTAGTATTGTTACTCTAGTCCTTTCAAACCCGGTATCCATCACAATGAACATACATTTTAAAACCTTATTTCTTTTAATTATTTGACTGCAGAAAGTTAAATCTTGCTTCATGCATATATGAATAATTAATCTTTTTGACATCTTTGCGGTTTTTGGTTTGGCAACAGTCAACAGATGTTTACAGCTTGCTTTGTTTAAAAATGGCGTCAGGCTTTGGTATGCAAAAAACATGAATATTCTTTTAGTTTTGATTTTTATGAATTATTCCTTCTAATGTGTCAGTGATTTTTTTATATAATGTTTGTAAGTTAATCTTAGCACTGGAAATAGTTTTATTTTATTACTGGTTATAGTTCAGACAAAATGGGAGTCAGATTTCATGTCCATTGCAATAGACATACAGTGCAGGTGGTTGTGATTCCTTAAATAGTTGAATTATAATGTTTTTTAATCGAATTTATTTTTTGCATTTGAATTATTTTTATATAAACAACAAGCTATCAGGAGGAATAAATATTCATTTTTCATTTTAGAAAAATATAATTTCAAGAATTCTAAAGGTTTAAAAGAAGTTTAGTAATACATCTCTAGTGCTCAAGTATCAGATATTGAAGAATTGGATTCTGGTGATGATTGATTTATTGATAATAAATCTTCCTACAACTTGTTTAAAACCTTAATGGACAGAGATATATATGCAGCTAAAACCATCAGGATAAATAGTTTTAAAAGTCCTCCATTTTTAAGTGACAATGAAATGCAAAAAATGGGAGGGGGGATTACGATGAGCTAGTAAGTGGTGTCGGAAATTTTTTTATAGTGAAATGGTATGACAATAAACCAGTTGTTCTGTTAACTAACTTTATTGGCGTAGGAAATAAAGATTTAATTAAAAAGTGGGACAAAAAAGAAAATAAGCATATACAGATCGAAAGACCGGAAGTAGTTAAGCTGTATAACAAAGCTATGGTTGGGGTAGATAAATTAGATCAACTGGTAAGTTGCTATCGAATTCACACGAAATAAAAAAAAAATGAACTCTGCTAGTCCAATGCAAAAGCGAAATACGGTTTTTTTCTGCAATAATATGTTGATCGTATTTTGTTATCGAGTGATCTTAATAATGGACTAAAATTTAATATTAAAGAAGATTAAGAGTAAAAATCCTAATGTAATATGATGTCTTAATGTTTATGAGTGTATTCATTAGAAGATAGTTTATTGAAGTGTCATTGTAGTAATAATTTTATTTGTATTATTTACGTTTTTAGTGGAATGACATTATGTGAAGCTCTGTATTTTCTTTTGAATGATGATGATGGTGACGATTTGAAGAAGAAGGTCGTTTGTATATACGTAAAAAAACAAACGAAAAAAAAAAAGAAATTTGACCTACGAAGATTCTGATGATTATGTGGACTGTAGTTCCCTGTAAAAAGAGATAAATGTTTCTAAGTGTAAAACAAACCTCGTATACGAACGAACAAAAATATTTAGTAACCGGTTTCGAGTTACCAACATGTATTTAGATTTGGAAATCTCAGAAACTATACCATTTTCAAGATATAAAAATTTATAAAAACATTCTTTTACTGTCACTTTTTTTAGAAACTTTTTCGAGTACTTTTGATAGAGCTCAGATATATCAGCTTTTTCAAGCCAGAATATAGGTTTTTCGGATGCTATCAGTTCTCACAAAACGTTTTTTACATTCAAGACACATATTTTATAGAGAAAATTGATAAAGTAAAAACATTGAAATTAAAATTATTATTATTTCTTCACTCTCTTATGTATAAATTTAATTACGCAGCCAAATAATAGCTAAAAACAGTTATTAATATAAAAACATTTAATAGCAATTAATTTTTTCAGATATTTTATTTTGTAATCACAGAATCATACAGAGTACATACATTTGCCTTTACATTCAACTTTAGATATGCAGAATTATTTTGAATAGTATTAAGAAACACAACTTATGTTGCATGCAATTCTAGCATACATAGCTTTATTTTGCATCTAGCTCTAAAGTTATATTCATTAGTATAACATCTAAAGTATTTCTTTGCGTTTGCAGGCAGAAACATATAGTTCGGTCATATTTTCTTTTACTTCAATGCAAGCATCACGAAGTATATCATGCGTGCAAGTAGCGCGAAAAGCTTTACAGACATTAATTAGCTCAAGGAAATATTCGAAGTAATCTAAAGCCGCTTTAACTGTACAGAATTGTGTTTACTTTTGGAATAATAACAAGAATACAGATTTGTTTGAACTAGAGAACTCCGCAAAGAGTTATGGTCATTTATCAAAACAACTTTATGTATCGTATTATAGCGCTCATCTGAATTATGGAATAAACTACAACGTATGAATGGAGAACTCTAACAACCCTGATTTAATGTGAAATTTAAAAGTATGAAACCGAAATGTGGATATTAAATGAATGTCAGAACATATAATTAATTTTCGATACTTTATCTTGATTACATCAACGTGTATTACAATTTTTAATAACCTGATCCTTACTCGTATTAGTAAGTTTTAGACATTGTGTAAACAATTCAGACTCTATTTTACTGGTGTGAAATTTAGTATTAAATATGGATTAGCGTTTAAAAAAAAATAGATCTCACATAATTTATGAACAACTTTTTTTATAAGTTACGTAAAAGTATGGATATTTTTAACAAACAGTGAAATTCAAAAAGTATATAATTATAGTTTAGAATGAAGTCAGTATCGTGAATAACAATAACTTTATTGTGAACAACATTAAAAAAATAATAATTTAGCATTCAGGAATCTGAATAACGTATATGAATTTTTATAGTCATTTTAATTTCTATAATTAAATTTTATTAAAATCATACTTTTTCATTTCATCGTAAAATCTATTTTAATTTAAAAGAATTTCCTTTAAAATAAGACTTTTTTTCGAAAGAGGAACATTTTGTACTTTTCGATTATCTAGGCGCAAGTGTTATGCACTGTAAAAAAAAAAAAAAAAAAAAAAATTGTAAAGTTACAGAAGTTTTTATAGAAAATTGGGATTCCTAGAACTTTTTACGTAACGGCAACAACAAAACTTCATGTAGCGAACACGCTTTTGTGCCGAAAATCAACAAATCTGTAACGTTACTAAATTTTTTTTTAGGAAACTGGGATGCTAAGAACTTTTTATATAACTGCAACTAGGTTTACAGATAAAATTTGAGTAAGATTACTGTAATTTTAGCCGATTCATTTGTAAAGTTAGATTTCTGTAGCTTTACAAAAACTAGTTTTGTAGATTTTCCTCTTATTTCGTACAGTTACAGATGAGTGTTTAGTAAGCATGTAACTTTACATCTGTAGAACTACAGATTTTTTTTCTTTTTACAGTGTATATACATATGTATCAGTGGCGTGGCGTCCGGTCATCGCTGGATGCGGCGATGACCAAGCAATATTTTAAAACTCCTAATAAGCTTTTAAAACTGTACGATCCAGTTTTAGCAGAACATTTGGAGTTCGTGTATAAGTGAAGGTAAGATTTAAAGTTTCCTTTTTGAACATTGAACCATTGAATTTTAGAGTTAATAATTTTTCACCACAAACTTAAATAATTGCGATGGCCACCGAAAAGTTTCACGCCACGCCACTGATATATTTATACATACATATGGGCATATGTCCATATATTTATATATACATATATTGTATATATACACATATATATAGATATGTATATATATATACCTAGATATGTACATATAACTATGGCGCCCGGCTAACCGAAAAGTACCGAATATCTTATCTTACGTTCTTATTGATGTACTTTAACTAAATACGGCTCTTTATAGTCAGTTATCTTTAGTGACTTAGAATTTTCTAGGAAACTGGGATTTCTAGGAATATTTATGTAACGGCAACAACAAAAATTCATGTAACACACTTTTGCACAGTAAATAAAAAAACCTGTAAGGTAACTAAGAGTTTTTTAGGAAACTGGGATGCCTAGAACTTTTTATGTAACTGCAACCCGGGTTACAGATAAAACCTTAGTAAGATTACCGCAATTTTAGAAGATTCTTTTGTAAAGCTACATAAATCTGTAGCTTTACAAAAACTAGTTTTGTAGAGTTACATCTTTTTTTGTACAGTGTACAGATTAAATTTTAGTAAATATACAGATTATTGTCACTCTACATATGTAGAATTACATCTTTATTTTTACAGTGAACATATAAGAATTGTGTGTTTCTCTTTAATCTAAGGATAAATCTATATCATAATGTACGAACTTATCTGTGCGCCTTTGTTGCTTAACGGTGACGTTATTTTATGAATGGCAACACTTCACAATCAAATTTCGGTTTTCGCAAATTTTCAGTTTTTACATCGTCGTATAGAAAAAAAAAATCGACTTTCGAATGCAATTTGTTTGAAAACTGTATCTTAATTGATTGATTTATTATGTTTTTAAAAATAATTATTAAGCATGAATTTTTGTAATTTATCTCTATCACTTGTCGGCTCCATTACATAATAATATTAAACATTTTGTAAATAAAGCAATAGAATCAGTTCAGCATTTATTTCTGTATAATTTCCCATTACGAAATTAAAATGACCTAAATAAATAAATAAAAGAATAATTCTAAAAAAACACCATAAATTTAATACATATAATCGAACAATTAAAATTTCTGCACCATTAAATAGGGAAAAAACCCTTTAAAATGAAATTTGTTTGCAAACTGCATCTTAGTCTACTGTTTGTCTACGGCTTTAAAAATAATTTTCGAGCATGAAATAATTTAAAATGTATCTCTATAACATGGACATTTATTACAAAATATTAATCCGTTTGATTTTAAAACAACATAAGTACTTCAGCATTTTCTTTTACTTCTTTTGGAATGCGTTACAAACTTTTTTTCGACATTATAATGAGTAATATTTTACCCTCATCAGAACCAATATATACAAATGTGTACATATATTCGTTTCCTCAAAAAAACTAAATGGTTTAATCTTTTTTTCTTTTTTTTTCCTTTTACAATTTGACTTCATTTCTGAATAACTATTTTTTTTTTATGCAAAACTAATAAATGGCAGTATCGATGCTGATTATCTCATAAATTATTTTCATCTGAATTTGCAAAACGCCTTTAAGACTGCGTTGCGAAGGAAGTAAGTAATTTTCACAATTTTTTAACTTGCGAACTTAACAATAGATAATATTTGAGGACCTGTAGATTATTAATTTGTTTAAACTTCAAAAGTTTACGATTGTGTGATTTTAGGTAATTGGTTGTTAAATTGATATTTTAGGTCGTTAGTAATTTTAGATATATAGATATGTGACCTTAAATTACCAGTCTCCCAAAATATCAATTTCAGAAAAGATTTTTTTTTCCCTCATATACCATTTTGTTTGTGCAAAAACAATGAATTAATATTTGGATCATTATAATAGCTCCACGTCTAAAGATATTAAAAATTTAACCTAAAAATGAATGAAGTATGTAATGCATGAGGTAAAAAAACATACGTATAATGTACCAGGTGTGCTAAAATAGACTGACTGATTTTAAAATTGGAAAACTTGAAAATGGTGACAGATATTAAACCAATTCTTCCAGGAGGATGTTATAAGATGTCAAGAGTTTTTTTTTTTTTTTAACCACGATTTCCGACTTTAGTTTAAATAGCAGCGATAGATGATACTACAAGACATAGGTGCTAAACTGGGGCCCGATGTTTGGCCTCTCTCTTCTCTCAGTACAGTGCAGCCTAAAAATTTATAGACAACTTTTTTTTTTAATTTTCCAATTCGAAAAGAAGAGTAACAATTTCAAAACAATTTATAATTATAAATAATAGCAAGACAATAATAATACTATACACAAATAATATTACACAACCATAGGCTAAGTTAGAAAAATTTAAATTAAAGTTGTCTGTCCCAAAAGTTTATAGAAAACTCGTCTTTTCCCTTTAACGTTCAAATGTTTAAGGCGTTTGTTCTAATCACTTCAAAAACTCGATCGAGTATACTCAAATCAAGAGTTTGAAGAAGTTTTGAATATAAAGAAAATAAACTTCGTTCAAATTGCAGCTTTATATCTTGAACCTTTGCAAATTCACGCCTTTTAGCATATACTTCTATAAGTCTCTAGTCTTCCCCCCAAAATCTCTATTGGGTTCATGTCAAGACTGAGGGCTGGTCAACCCATAACAGTTACTTGTCTTTGTCTAATCCACTGCATTGTAGAGTTGGAGACGAGAATGGAACAATGGTTTTGGTGGTGCAATCCATTTGTCACCACTCTAGCAAATTTCCAAATGGAAGTAGCTGTACTTGAAACCTTTTCTGGTAATCTTCAGAACATCGACGACATTTTAATTTAGAAATATGGGTTCTTCCATTATAAGAAAATGCTGACCAAACCATGAGTGAACGCCTCCTTGTTGACTATTAGAAAAAGTTCGTGAATCCTTGCGAATATCGTGCAAATAATATACCGAACCATCGGGGCCATATCAATTGAATTTCTTTTTTAACTGACAAGAACACTCATCCATTCATCTAACCAGTTCCTGTGATTTCGGGTCCACCTGATACGAGTGTCTTTATTTTGTTTTGTAAACTTAGATGAATGACGCATTTTGCGAAAATCAAGAAATGTGCTAGCTATCAGCCGTCGATGGACCGTGGATATTGGTACTGAAGCATTTACGTGTATAGAAACTAATCGTAAATACAGGATCTGGGTTTGAAATTAATATTAAAATTTTTCTGTCTTTTCATTTAGTTGTTATCTTTGGTCGTCTAGATTTTATTTCAGATTGTCACCTTTCAACAGAATTCGGTAAATACCAACACTGCTAGATCCAGTTTTTCTTGAAATGTCCACAACTTTCCATCCACGAGCCTTTATACGATCGATTTCCAAAATTTACTTTTTGGAAAGTTGCACATTACCCGGCATCATTGCAATCAGTCGGAAACGGAAAAACAAATAAGATTTTATCTCAGGAAACTATTGCACCATAAGTACACGACCTTGGAATATGCAAATTTTGGACATCAGTACTTAAATCAGCTTTTAACACCGGTGGTCTACATATTTTTAGGACAGCATTTTTTTTAAATATTTTTATTAACTCTATGACTCCTAAAGGTTACTTGAGTGTTTTATTATTCTTATTTCATCATTATATATTTTCATAATTTATTTCGTATTTTTTACTCGCTTAGTTAGCTCTTAAAAAAATGGTTGTCTATAAATTTTTGGGACGCACTGTATTTATGCGAATGAAGGAGGTTAAATATATGGTGTGGGCTCTTAAGAAAAAAAAAATAGGATTGGTAACTGATAACCACCCCTATATTTAACTTTCTTCTTTCCTATCAATACTGAGATAAGAGAAAGACCAAGAATCGGACCCTGATTCAGTGCCTGTTGTTTGAACTGGAAAATATATAGCTTGAAATATATGGCTGGTATTTTAAACTAAAATTGTGAATTACAGTAAAAAAACTCCTGTATACTTACATAATTCTCCTGCAAGAATTATTTTAATACTTGTCACCATTTGCAAGTTACTGAATTTTAAAATTAGTCAGCCCATTTTAGAACACTCGATATACCGGATGTCCTAAAAAGGACTGACTGATTTTAAAATTCAATAACTTGCAAACGGTGACAGATATTTAAAAAAATTCTTGCAGGAGCGTTATGTATGATACCAGAAAATTTTTTGCTGTGATTCTCGAATTTAGTTCGAATTACAAATAATAGATGGCGCTGCGAGTAATATGTGTTAAATTCAGCCCCGATTTTTGATACTTCGGGATCCACTCAAAATATTTTAATCTCCTTTTTTTGCATGGGAGAAGAGAAAGGCCAAAACATCCAGCTTTAATTTAGCGCTAATTGCTTGCAACGCCATCTATTGTTTGTAATTCTTGGTATATACAAGTATTATAATCTATATACTGAATAAAATATAGGAAGATGAAGTTAAAAATTTTCAAAATTATTTAGCATCATTTATAAAGCATAAAAAGAATATCCATATCGTGTAAATAACTATACAAAAGTTTTCAACTGCCAGGTCATCATCTAAACGTTTTGGCTGGGAGATTTTCTAAAGATTTTTTTCTTCTTTTAAACTTATCATGGTTTCTGACATTTTGACAACTTCTCTGAGAATCTTTTATCCCGAGAATCTGAAAGAAAATAAAGTAAATAATACATAGCATACGCTTTAACGCTTGCGTTTGTGTTACTTGTAACATTTTAGATTCGATTTCATTTTTCTATAAAACGCATTAAGAAATATTTTATTGCCTAGAAAGAAAATGTTTGAATTTGTTTTCAAAATGATAAGCTAAGAAATAATGCAATTTTTTTTTCTTTGATAGGCAACATACAAGAGTATGCTGAAAAGCAGATATTTTCAATTTTTTAATGTTACTGTTTCTTTGGAGAAGTACTTAAATATCTACTAAAAAACAACTTTTCAAAAGTAAAAAATAAGCCAAGCAAAAAAAAAAAAAAAAAAAGAAAAAAAAAGAAAAGAAAAGAAAAAAGTTGAAAGTTGTGGCTAAAAAATAGTGTGATATCAAATTTCCAAGCTTATATTGCGGTACTTATTTAACATTTTTTGATAAAAATTTACCATATGTAAGTCGAGTACCTAAGTATGCGTTGATAGAAAGCCTTTTCTCCTTTACTAAATACATCATAACGTGTTTCTGAAAATTAATTTTTTTTAAATTATGCATGATGGGCTTGGCGGCCATCTTTCCATATTTTACACAAATTTCTAAGCACACAAGTTCATTGTTAAGATTGGAAGTTCGAAATTGTTACTAAAGCAAACATTTTATTCTTTTAATTTATGGAAATGAGTGCTTAAAAATTTGTGTCTAAAAATAAAGTTGAAGTAACTTCAGGTTTCATCTTATGATTCTCTTTTTTTCGGAGGGGGTTAATTAATTAGTTAAAGCAGTAAAAATCAATTTGTTTTTTCAAAATAAAAAACTTTCTTATTTTATCTGTCTGTAGCTAAAACTATAAGTTCGAAATTCTTAATAATGCAAATATGTTACGAGCTTGAGTGCTTAGAAATTTGTGTAAAATATGGAAAGATGGCCGCCAAGCCCATCATGCATAATTTAAAAAAAATTAATTTTCAGAAACACGTTATGATGTATTTAGTAAAGGAGAAAAGGCTTTCTATCAACGCATACTTAGGTACTCGACTTACATATGGTAAATTTTTATCAAAAAATGTTAAATAAGTACCGCAATATAAGCTTGGAAATTTGATATCACACTATTTTTTAGCCACAACTTTCAACTTTTTTCTTTTCTTTTCTTTTTTTTTCTTTTTTTTTCTTTTTTTTTTTTTTTTTTTTTTTTTTTTTGCTTGGCTTATTTTTTACTTTTGAAAAGTTGTTTTTTAGTAGATATCAGTTCTTTTTTTAACCCTTTGAGCTCCGGGTTATTAAAATTTTAAAAATATGCTAGAAAAACACTTAAAATGTGATTAGGGGACTGTCTGAAATTGAACCATGTGATTAAAAATTTGTTTAAATACCCCCTTTAGGCTGGGGGACGTGGGAAGTTTTTCCACCATCAGAGCTCTAGAGCATTCATTTCAACACGCAAATACAAGAAATGACACCTCAAAGTTATTCTAAAATTACTATAATTGCTGAAATTTCAACATATTTTAAGCAGTTACATGGTTTAAACAAATTCTAAGACTATTAAAATATTTTAAAAATTTATTAAATGAGAAAATTCAAAATTTAAAATTTTTTAAATCATAATATAAAAATACAAACTAATCAAATTTCTAGATGAAACAGATTTTAAAAATATTTAATTTTTGTTTAGAAATATTTAAAACATAATAAACTCGTCAATCTGCTGAATTAAACAGCTAAATTTAAATTCCTTGGAATTAAATTATAAGCATCTAAATTTTGGTTCTGAAACACTGTCTGGTATGTAATTTTAGTGCTGCCATCTAGTGACAAAGCACATTTTTGTAGTCCTTAGAGCTCTGCTGGTAGAAAATTCTACCATTACTTATTTCTATCCCCTGTAATTATTTAAATTTTCAATTTAGTGATTTGCATGTAATTATTATTAAATGTTTGATGTGTCCAAGAGAAAAAAATGTTATCTGCTTTGAAAAATATTTCTTTATAATGCTTGAAAAATACAAAATTTCTAAACCTTCAAAATTGGAGTGTTTTTAAGGTCGCATTAAAAACCTACTAGATATTTGCAGAGAATAGTGCTGCCATCTAGATTTTAAGAAGACAAGTAAAATCTACAAAACCCAGTTTTTGCAATTAAAATGGACACTTTTTGAAGGAAATTAAAAGATTTTGATTTTATGTGGGTGAAAATTCACCCGGCAGAGCTGAAAGGGTTAAAACAAATGATATATAACTGAAATAATTCTACTAGCTCAAATTAAAATTAGTCCTTGTATAGCCTTTATAAGCAGGGAGCAAACACAATATTATACATTTTGTTTACCTATCATTCATTTTTTATAGTGATTAATAATTTAAAAGTAAGAAAAGTCAATTTCTTCTTTCAAAGTATCAGTCTTTCTCAATTTATATCTCCTTAAAATTTTCTACGAAAGAAGAAAATTTAGTAAAAAACAGAGTCGAAATAAAATATATATTTACAGTTAGTCTGTCAGTTAATTGTTTTTTCTAACTTTTTTTGCTGACGGTTTTGCAAAATAAATTTACCTTTACAAATACCTACGGTTAATCCGAGAATGAAAACCCGCAGGCATCTAAAGAATCGAAGATCTGTAAATCTAGCAATTCTAGACATAATAAAGGAACATTTTTGATAAAAAAAATCTGAAAATTTAAAGATATAAACTGTACATATAACTTCATCTTCATTTAGATCGTGTTATAGAGAAGAAAGAATAAATATGAAATTTTACTCAAGTCTGTTTATCCATACCTATTTGCATAAATGTGAGGATATTAATTTACTATAAAATTTCCCCTAAATTGATTATCTTTAATAGTCTATTATTAAAGCCGCATATACATTAGAATTAAATATTTTTCGGTTAAAAATTGCCTGAAATCTATAGTCTTATCGTTCGTTAATTTTTTTTTTTTTTTTTTTTTTATGCCCAGACTTTTTTTCTGAACTCTGACAAAAGATCACAGACATATTGAAGCTATCCAAATTCTTATATCTTTCTATCGTATTTCCTTTTTTGAGGGGGGTGTGAGGAAGAGCCTTAAGAACTTAGTTTTGTTCTCAGAATTCTGAATTATTCATTCAAAAGATCTACCTACATAAGTCTTGTTGCAGAATTTTCATTAGTTAAGAGTTGCATCAAGTTATACATCATGTGAATCTATTAAATTAATTTTGTGAAATACTAGATTGGAGCCATTGATATTTCCAGACCATTTGCCTACATTTCAAACTTGAGTCATTTACTACTATTCATTAATTTTCTATAGGAATTAAAGAAGTCGTTGTTTCCATGCCAACTGTACCTTTCACTACTGATTGCTTGTTTGTTTGTTTGATTTATTGAACACATACATCATATCACATGCGGATCACTGCGGGATTCGAATCTGCTTCCACCTACGCTCTCAAGCGATTAGCGGCATTGTGTCTTATCCACTCAGCCACAGTGGGCCACTATTGCTTTCTGTAATGCCCATATACTCAAACTTAACCAACTGCACTTAGAATCATGGTCATAACACAGAACATTTATATGTTAGAGCAGTGTTGCCAGTGGGCTACTTATTTTTAATTCAGATTTCTTGATTGCCAGCACTTATTATAAGCGGTAAAATTCCCATTGTTTTCGCCTTAATTAATATGTCATTAAATAAGGCACATTTTACAATTTCAAAAAAGTGGTGCCAATCAAGTATCTGAGTTAAAAAAAGTAGCCCATCTGGCAACACTGTGTTAGAGTGGTGACATATGCACAAGTCGTGTACTCATATTCAATTTTTTGTCCAAAGTACGGTAACTCAGTTTTCAGTAATAGACGAGGAAGATGTCAATTAAACTAACCAGAAAAGTTAACAAACATTGGCTTCCTGATTTGATTTTATTCAAAATTGTTTTAACCAACCAAAGTTAATGTCCGGGATCCAGATAAATTTTTCTCTGTTAGTAAAATTACATTGACCAATCAGTAGCCTTTATCCTTGCAGGCTTTTCGGTGTTTACTGCAAACATAAAAAAGTTCGGAAAAATGCAGACGTCTGATTGATCAATCCCATCTCGCTAATAGCGAAATACCTATCTTGATCCCGGCCTATTCAACGCCCTTTAAATATTGGAGAAAGCCTTGACACGTGTCAGAAAAACGTCACACAAAGCAGGCAAAACAAAGAAGAAAAATCATTCATTAGCTCGTTCATATTCACGAGCCGATGAATGATTTTGTTTCTTTGCTTTGCCTGCTTTGTGTGATGTTTTCGTGACGCGAGTCAAGACTTTCTCAGATATTTAGGATGCTTTGGCGTATTTCACCACCATGAAGTTATGAAAGGAGAGGAACAGACATGTCAATCTTCCCGTGTGAAAAACTAGTTACCAAAAAAAACGAGTTATTTCCCTCTCTTCTGCCCCTTTCTCTCTTGATTTTGACCGATAGCAACGCATTTAGCAGTCTCCAGTACAAGATGCCGCTATATACGGTGGACGCAGGAGGGAGGGTGTTAGCGCGACCAATGACATAATAGGCCAGTTCATGATGTTTAAAAGTCACACGCATTTGGATCGAGGCTAACGAAAAAGACAGGCTACCGCGGTGGGTCCGATTCTTCTTTTTTTACAAACCGCTGGAGTCACGTGATGCTCTTTTCACGCACCTTCTTTGGTGCATTCGAGCATCACGTGACTCCAGCGGTCTGTAAAAAAAGAACAATCGGACCCACCACGGTAGCCTGTCTTTTTCGTTAGTCTCAGAGTTGGATCATCTTTACACGATGATTAGTACAAAGCTGCGAGCCAAATTTTTTTTGTGTCCATTGCCGTGTACAGATAATCAACTCCGGTTGACATTATGAACTGGCCTTATATGTTGTTGGCCACAGTTTAGGAACAGCTACAAATGACTTCATCTATATCTACTCCGAGGTAAACGAAAAAGACAGGCTACCGTGGTGCAACAGCGCCTAGAATATATAGTGTGGAAATCGGCTATCCCAGTAATACTTTAAAAAGTGCTAATATATTGGATCTCTTAAATTTCAAATGATGCTGAAATCCAATGAGTCGATCACAGCGATATCTGCAGGATATTTCCTAAAACTTCATGACGATTTGGTAACAGCGTCTAGAATACCTAGTGTGGAAATATTTTATTAAACAACGCTAAAAATTTGTATCCCGTAAATGATCGACGATACTGCTAAAATTCCAAGTGTCGATCGTAGCGAAATCTGCGGGATTTTCATATTACATTGTATAGACTAGCAATATCTTTCAGTTACAGAAAATATCCTGCAGATGTCGCCGCGATTTGTATATTTCAGCAACATCGTTGCACATTTAAGGATACAATATTTTACCACTTTTTTAAGTATTACAGGGATAGCCAATTTCCACAATATATATTCTAGGCGCTATAATTTGGTCTAGACGTTGTAGCGTTCTTTTTTTTACATTTTATTAACATACATCTGACCTGTGTGCTTGGCGTCAAACCCGCTGTAATAATACGATGTTTACTTTGAAAGTTTATCACAGATGTCGCTGCGATCAGCTCCCTGGATTTCAGCGTCAGTGCACATTTAAGGGATACAACTTTTTAGCGCTGCTTGCATAGCAAAATTCCACAGTATGTATTCTAGACGCTATAGCGGGGCATTACACGTGTCTCTTTCTTCTTTAAAAAATATCCTGCAGATGTCGCTGTAAATGACTGTTTGGAATTCAACATCGTTGTACATTTAAGGGATTCACTATTCCCGCGCTTTTTTAAGTATTGCTGGGATAGTCGATTTCTACAACATATAATCTAGGCCTATAACGGAGCTATAGTACAGCGCCTAGAAGATACAGTGTGGAAAACGGCTATTCCTATAATGCTTTAAAAAGTGCTAAAAACTTGTATCCCATAAATCTCCAACAATGCTCAGCGGCAATATGCTGATACTAGCGCCATTTCGTAACTCTTTTCAATATAAACACTGAGTTTTCAAAAATTATAGAATGTTAAATATCGGAAACTATATATATAAGATATTTTGGTCTGTTATAAGCTAATTTAGTTAAGGAATGACTTGAAATAGGTTAAAGGGTCTCTTTTAGAATGACTATTGTTTTTAAATCACTACGATGGCGCTACTATCGACATCTTGTTATTCAGCATCGTTGTACATTTATGGGATTCAATTTTTTAGCACTATTTTGTAGCCGTTTTCCACACTGTATCTTCTAGGCGCTGTAGCTATAGTATCTAGAAGATATAGTTTAAAAATCGGCTTATTAAAAAGGTGCTAAAAAATTGTATCCCATAAATTTTGAACGAGGCTGAACGATGAATGTCGATCACAGCGACATATGGTAATTCCAACGTAACTATTTCAAAAGACATCAAATGAGAAAGCGTTTCGCTCATGGAAGATCTAGAAAATGTTGCTGCTATCGACATTTCTCATTCAGTATTTTTCAATATTTATGGGATTCAATTTTTAGCAATTTTTAAAAGTATTACTGGAATAGCCGGTTTCCACACAATGACCATGATCTAGGAAGATTTTTCTTTGTTATCGCAACGAGATTGACCAATCAGAAGCCAGAATTATTGCTAACTTTTCACTGTTTGCAAAAATATACCTGGATCTCGGCCTATATTTCTAGATGTTATAACTGAGCTCAGGAATAGTACAGAAAGCAAACTCCGTATTTTGATACATTAAGGCCGGGATCCAATTAGGAACAAGTGTGTCGCTATAACGAAGTAGCGACATATGGCCAATAAAGGTTTATTGGTAGAAGTGATAAAAACAAATCTTTAAAGGTCTTTGCGAGCGTGTCATTATCGTCAGACTAATGCATATTGAATTATTTCCCTAGTCTAATAAAGCTCGTCCATGCGCGTATCGTCTAATGGGGGATATTCCAAATATGGGTTCAAGGCTGAAAAAGTCACGTGCTACCGGCAATTTACCTAAAGAACTTCTAACTGATGAGAAGGGAAACAGGAAACTACTACTGCTTTCTCCCGTGAACTGTTTCATTGGCTAGCGGGGATTTACATTACGTCGACGGAGCCTTCCCTTCTTTACGTTAGACGTTTTTGCCTTGATCACGTGATCATAACGTAGATAGAATAGCCTCTATTCTAGAAAGTGGATTGCCGTACTATAGCACCTAGAATATATAGTACAGCGCCTAGAAGATACAGTGTGGAAAACGGCTATTCCTATAATGCTTTAAAAAGTGCTAAAAACTTGTATCCCATAAATCTCCAACAATGCTCAGCGGCAATATGCTGATACGAGCGCCATCTCGTAACTCTTTTCAATATAAACACTGAGTTTTAAAAAATTATAGAATGTTAAATATCGGAAACTATAAATATAAGTTATTTTGGTCTGTTATAAGATAATTTAGTTAAGGAATGACGTGAAATAGGTTAAAGAGTCTCTTTTAGAATGACTATCGTTTTTAAATCACTACAATGGCGCTACTATCGACATCTTGTTATTCAACATCGTTGTACATTTATGGGATTCAATTTTTTAGCACTATTTTGTAGCCGTTTTCCACACTGTGTCTTCTAGGCGCTGTATATATAGTGTGGAAATTGGCTATCCCTGTAATACTTTAAAAAGTGCTAAAATATTGTATCCCTTAACTGTACAATGATGCTGCTGAAATATACAGATCACAGCGACATCTGCAAAATATTTTCTCAAACTGCAAGATATTGGCCCAGATCCAGATAGATTTTTCGCTATTAGCGAGACGAGATTGACCAATCAGAAGCCAGCCTTTTTGCGAACTTTTCGCTGCTAAAGGTAAACAAATTTTGACAGGTGTCAAGGCGGGGCTTATTTCTCTAACTGCGAAACTTTCGCAAAAATGCTGTCCAGTTTCAGAAAAAAGCTCCACCTTTCGCAATAAGCTAAAATATATACCTGGAGTGTGCATCAACCTGCCGTTTTCAGTTTTACTGATTCAATTTTCAAATAATATTTGATTTTTAATAATTTGTTTTAATTATTAAGGGTAGATAAGTGCGCTGACAACTTTTCACATTAAAGTAGTTTATATTATTGGATTAAAAATTGAAATATGCAGTTTAATGCGTAAAGTTTTCACTTTTTTGTATTCGTTAACCATGTTTTCTGTATAAATTTACGAACTTTTTACAAGCCCATATTAGTTTTTTCAGAAGCAGACTAGTAAGAAGTATATAAAATAAACTGAAAATAGCAATATTCAATGACGAAAACTGATAATTTACCCATTTCATAGTAAAAATATTTCTCGGCTGTATTATGCCATCAACCAAAGCAACTGAAAATTCTATCATCTCTCCCGGTCGTGATTGAGCTCAGCAATTTTCTGCTCGTGTGACAGTTGAAGGCGGAGTTTAAAGTTAATTTTCGCAATTAACTTTTCTCGATCAGTAAAACAGAGAGAACTTCGCAGCTAGTTTCTCGCTATTTCGCATGAAAATCTGCGGATACTCAGAGATGCCGCAAGAAGCGTAAGCGTACAGTTCGCAGTGGCATTTTCGCAGTCTCGCTTGAAACTCTGGAAGAGATCAATGGGTGTTGCATTTGTAAGTGTTCATTGTAAGAAAAATCGCAGAATTTTTTGCTATTCGACGATTGCAAAGATGTAAAAAACTCATCTGTGGCGTTTCAGAGATAGAAGAAACTAGGGATGCACCGAATATTCGGTATTCGGCCATACAATAGAATATTCGGTTAGGCGGAATATCAAACTATTCGGTAGGCTGAATATTCGGTTTGGCCGAATATCGAAATATTCGGCCAGACCGAATACTTAAAAAACCTTTTTTTTTATCAATTAAAGAAACTTTAAAACTATCCTTTTCTTAAATAACAATTCAAAGCATAGATTTTTTTAGTGCAAAATTTACTTATAAAGAGATATTTTTTATCAATATATGAAGTAGTGTTAAACATTATGTAAAATTGATTTAAAATTTATCTTTTTAATGCTTTCAAACTCTGAAACTTAAAAGTATTTGGCAAGCCGAATATTCGGTATTCGGCCGAATAGCAGAGCCGAAACTAGCCTTTTTTGCACCCGGGGCAAGCATGGATTTTGGCGACCCACCTTCCTCTTCCACAAAGTATATTTCCAAAGAGAATTTTATTAATTTTCAAATAGTCGACTTATTTTAAAATTTAAAATATGTAATCTTCAAATATGTAATACTGAACTACGTAATCTACAATGGCGGATCCAAGGGGGGTGGGGGGGGGGGGAGGTCACGACTCCCCTCTGAACAAAAATATTCTAAAGATCATTTTTAAAATGAAATATACAGTTAGAGTCCCGATTATCCGAGTCCTGCTTAACCGAGTTATTTTCTTCTGATGGACTGTTGTCTTCTATTATTATGAAACAGCCATTATAAATGAAGTGTTAGGTGAAGATGAAAGAGCAGTCGTAAAAAGTTAGAACTCTGATTTGGTGGTCAGAATGGGAAGAAAAAAAATGGTCATAATTTTTTTTTTTTGGCCAAAAAATTATGGCATTTTTTTTCTTCCCATTCTGACCAGAAAATCAGAGTTCTAACCTTTTTACGACTGCTCTTTCATCTTCACCTAACACTTCATTTATAATGGCTGTTTCATAATAATAGAAGACATCAGTCCATCAGAAGAAAATGATCCACTCCAAAGGTATAATCCTTCATTTGGCGCCCGGGGCACATGCCCCCTCTGCTCCCCCTTAGTTTCGGCCCTGCCGAATAGTCACTATTCGGTATTCGGCTAGCTGAATATTCGGTATTCGGTTTACCTGTTTCTGAATATTCCGTATTCGGCCAAAATCTCTATTCGGTGCATCTCTAGAAGAAACTCATTTAATTTTTTAATGAAACTGGTTTCAAATGTCGTTTCAGATTATCAAAAAGAGGACACTCGATTGTTATGCGAAGAATTAAAGCTTCTAATGAATGAATACCATACAGGATATTCGGTTTAAATGCAGGTAAAAAATGTCTAAATAAGATAGAAGAGTACACCCCAGGTAGCACAGCAATATCGGGAACAGCGATTTCGCAATACCGGTGAACAACGGATTGGCCGATATTGCATGGCTAACCTTTTTACTTTCTTCTATCTTTACAAGAAGAAAGTATTGGATTCGTAAAAATTTTCGACTTTTGGTTTTCGACGGATTTACACGTTTTAGCGGTTAGAGATTCCGAAGAACATGTTTTTACAAAATGTCTGTCTGTCTGTGTGTGCCACAAATTTTGTGGGCGCTCTATCTCAAGAACTATTGCACGGAATTTAATAAAATTTCATATTCAGTTAGTCCCCGATATAAATTGGTGCTGATTAGTTTTTGGTGTAAATCGCTCAACAGGTGTGCTATGCCACATTCTTCATGATTTCCGTAATAGCTCAATCTCCAGAACTAATGCACAGATTTTCATCAAACTTCAGATTCAGTTAATCCTTGACATGAGTTGAAGTTTTATATTTTTTGGTGTACATCGCTCAACAGGTGGCGCTGCTATACTGCATTTTTTACGATTTCCGCAATAGCTCTATCTCAATGACTAATGCTTGGATTTTCAACAAACTTCAAAATAAGTTAGTACTTAACATGAATTGACATTTTATACATTTTGGTTTAAATTGCTCAACAGGTGGCGTTGCTATGCTGCATTTTTTAGAATTTCCACTATAGCTGTATCTCAAGAACTAATGCACGAATTTTCATCAAACTTCAGAATAAGTTAGTTCTTGACATGATTTGACTTTTATACATTTTAGTAGAAATCGCCCAACAGGTGGCGCTGCTATACTGTATTTTTTAGAATTTCCATTAAACTTCAGAATCAGTTAGTCCTTGACATGAATTGACATTTTATACATTTTGGTGTAAATCGCTCAACAGGTGGCGCTGCTAGGCTGTTTTTTTTGTGATATCCGCAATAGCTCTATCTCAAGAACTAATGCTTGGATTTTCAACGAACTTCAGATTCAGGTATACTTTGATATGAATTAGAGTTGTTTATGTTTTGGTCCAAATCGCTCAACAGGTGGCGCTGCTATGCTGCATTTTTCAGAATTTCCACTATAGCTCTATCTCAAGTAACTAATGTACGAACTTTCATCAAACTTCAGATTCTTGTATACCTTGATATCAATTAGTGCTGTTTATGTTTTGGTGTAAATTGCTCAACAGGTGGCGCTGTTTTTCTACATTTTTCAGAATTTTCGCTATAGATCTATCTCAAGAACTAATGCACGAATTTCCATCAACCTTCAAATCGAGATATACTTTGATATGAATTGGTGCTAAATTGATGTAATTTCTTGTACTATTTAAATGATTTAATTGACGTGATTTATATAGAAGAAAGTTTTGTTATGGTCGCAACATACTAGTTTCCAATATCGGGGAAAGTCGGACAGGCCGATATTGGTCAAAACTGGATTCGGCATTATAAAATATCAAGCTTTTTACTTTCTTCTATCTTTACAAGAAGAAAGTATTGGATTCGTGGAAATTTTCGACGAATTTACATGTTTCATTAGGGGTCGGAGATTCCGGAAAACATATTTTTACAAAATGTCTGTCTGTATGTATGTGACACAAATTTTGTGGGCGCTCTATCTCAAAAACTAATGCACGGAATTTAATAAAAATTTATATTCAGTTAGTCCCAGATATCAATTGGTGCTGATTAGTTTTTGGTGTAAATCGCTCAACAGGTGGCGCTACTATGCAGCATTTTTCACGATAGCTCAATCTGCAGAACTAATGCACGAATTTTCATCAAATTTCAGATTCAGTTAGTGAATTGACGAATTATATGAATTGACGTTTTATACATTTTGGTGTAAATCGCTCAGCAGGTGGCGCTGTTAGGCTGCATTTTTTGTGATTTCCGCAATACATCTATCTCAAGAACTAATGCTTGGATTTTCAACAAATTTCAGATTCAGGTATACCTCGATATGAATTAATGCTGTTTATCTTTTGTTGTAAATCGTTCAACAGGTGGTGCTGCTATGTTACATTTTTCAGAATTTCCACAATCTTAAGAACTAATGCACAAATTTTCATCAAACTTCAAATTCAGATAGACTTTGATATGAATTGGGGCTAAATTGATGTAATTTCTTGTACTATTTGAATGATTTAATTGATGTGATTTATATAGAAGAAAGTTTTGTAATGGCCACAGCATACTAGTTTTTTTTCTTCCAACATAGGAAGATATTGATTATCTGTCTTGGCATAGTATTGGTAATCAATATCTCTTTATATTAGGGGAAAAAGTGTTAGAAATATTAATGAATCCAGGTTTGAATATATATGTATATAAACATTTTTTAAATTATTTAAAATAAAATTTTTATTTGGCTGATATAGAAATATATATTTATATATAATATATATACATATTTCGATGATATAGAAAATTAAATTTTTAAGTTCATTTTCATAATAATGCAGAAAATATCTAAAGAACGGATTTTATGATGTATGTTGAGTGACACTTTGACAAATGATTAGTGATGGAAATGCTCTGAAATAACATAGAAATTGTTTGGGGGAAATTTTTTTCTTTTTTCGAAGGTATTTATTTTTTTTTTTAGTAAAATTTAAATACCATTAATAAAATAATTTATTCAAAATTTTATAATAGGTACATTCGGGTGTTTTTTAACTTTTTCTTTTCATGTTCAATGTTCTACTTGAAAACATTAACCCTTAAAGCTCAGGCGTCTTTTACACAAATTTTATTCGATCGGCACCACTTTTTAAAAAGCAGTTTCCTTCAAGTACACAATTTCAAAAATGCTCTGATTAAATAAAGTGAATTGTATTTTCCTTGATTACTGGTACCAAAAACAAATTTTGCAAAGATTAAGAATGTCTTCGCAGCAGAGCCAACGGAGTGGGAAGAGTTAACTTGTAAAATTGACAATTAAATGCCACTTTTCATAAAAAAAAAAAAGTTATATGCAAAATTATACAAATTATTGCATTTTGTGGAAATGGTAAGGTTGAGAGTGTAATATAGTATTACTTGTATAAAATTATTTTTATTACCAATTTTTCTTTTTTTTTCACATAAACAATAGAAATATTCAACAATTATTAAAAATAATATGTAGCTGAAAGAATTTATTCTTTTCTGCCCTTAACATAAATCTTCACATTGTTTAATTGTATTTATATATAAACTTTGCCCCCCCCCCCTTTTTAAAATCTTTTGCCACAATTTAGTTGAAAACATTTTGTGTTAACTCATTAAAGACGGTTGGCAAGAAAGCTTGCCGTATAAGATGAACAAAACTTTTAAATTTAAATTTGGAAATTTTCACATTATCTATTCTCAAATTTTGGGTGATTAAATAATTCAAAATTCCAATGAGGAAAAACTGGTGTCAAAGAATTAAAAGAAATGTAAAAGAGGCTCGCCGTGAATGTGTTAAGGGTGCTAGTCACTCAGCTTCGGAATTCTCCTCCGTAATGTTAAATCTATGGACTTTTGGTGGATTTGTATATTTAAAATATCTTCTCCCATATTTTTAACCTATTTTTTCAGTGTACTCTTTTTAAAGGATGTCTCTTTTTTTCTTAGTTTTCAAAGTATTTCTAAGTTCTATGCTGAATTTAATATTTTATGTGTTAAAAGCAGGCGAACTGTGAGTATGCTTTAAGCACTTCCTATAAAATTAAGTTTATACTTTAGAAATATTTTGAGAACTAAAAAAAAAAAATCTTTTAGGAAGTGTACACAAAAAATAAAAGTTAAAAATATTAATTTCCCGAGGAGATATTTCAAATATATGAATGCATCAAATACCCATACACTTTACATTAGTAAGAGGAAATCAGAAGCTGAGTGACCAGCCCCCTTAAGTTACATATTCAGAAATCGGCCTGTGTTGTTTCTTGAGACAAATTATTCCAATATTAAAAAAATATCAAAGCATTATTAAAATTTGAGTTTCCAATTTCTCATTCAATTCGACATTCAATTAACGCAGAACAAAATTTATATTTTATTCTTATGACAATTTTCACCCTGAACTTACCGACTCTACAATGCTGGGGAATGAATACTCAGTTGGAATACTATACTTATTTTCAATCTACAATCTGATCTTTTTCATGTTCAATATTCTACATAAAAACATTAACTTGTAAAACTGATAATTAAATGCTACTTTTCTCATTAAAAATAAAAAGTCATAACCAAAATTATATCATATACTGATTTGAGGAAATGGTAAGGCTGAAATATGCATTATTTGAAAAAATAATTTTTATTACACGAACAGTTTTTCATATACTTTTTTCAAATACTCAATAAATACTTAACCATAATTTTAAAAAATAACATGTAGCTAAAATAGTTTATTCTTTTCACTTTTACTATAAATATTAATCTTTAGACTTATTTATTGCTTTTATTTACACAAAAAACTTGCAAAAGAAAAAAAAAAAGCAAATTTCTGTCAAAATTTATTTAAAAACAATAAATTCACCTGTTGTTATGTTTTCAAACTATTTTTTTTAATTACTCCTAAATTAAAAAATGTATATTATTAGTTTTGAATTTTTAAAGTAATTAAGTTAGAACAAAATTTATATTTTATCATTATGACTGCCTTCATTCTAAACCAGAGTCTGAATTACTTTATGGGGGGGGGGGGGGGGGGGAGATGAACAATCTGTTCAAATCCCATTTTTTCATTGCATAAACACAAATTGCAGCAAATTTTGTTTTATTTAAAAATAGTTTTAATGACAATTTAAAATAGAAAGTGCAACTAAAATGACCATCAAAAACAGTTAAATACATTACAAACCATGCTGTTAAATTCAGCATGAAAAGGTATTATGGAACTAATTTTCTTTTAGTAAATTTTTATTTCCATTTACAATGTATACATATGAAGTAAAAATAAAACCTTTTTATTTTTAGACATAAATTCAAAAAATGTTTAACATTTTTTTATGAAAAGCTCTTATTTGTAAAAAAAAAATCCATTTTTCCCCCTTAAATAGAAAAATGCTTTTTTCCATCATTTAAAAACTTCCAGAAATTGTACACCTACACAAAAAATAGACTAATATAACAATAAAGCTATCTTAATTCCAATTCAGAATTTCTAATGCCTACTTAGTTGATGAAATCAGTAAGACATGGTGGCTGATAGAAAGTAAAATTTATTTGAACACAATAAATTTCAGTGTTACCCCCCCCCCCCCACACACACACACAAAAAAAAAAAAAAAGCAGTTAAATTAAAAAAATACTTTAAAAAGTCTTAAGGGATAAAAAGAAAGAAGATAATTAAAACATGGTACTTTTCATTATATCCATACATACATATATATATATTATGGAGTTTCCTCACTACCTAGGTGAAGCTATATAATACTTTTTTAGAAATACAAATTGATATAATCTCTATATTGCATATCAGGCATTTGAAATAAATAGAAATTAAAATAGTTTAGCTTTTCAATATCATCATAATTTATAAATGTTTCATTTAAATTAAAATTTTAGCTAGATTTTATGACTCAATTTTTATCAATTGTTTCTCATTTTTTTGGTCATGAATAGCAACTTTTAAGTTTAATTTACAATAATTTTAAGTTTATAAATTTATTTTATAAATATTTTATTGAAATATCTCAAACATGGAAGTGCTAATACAAAAAAACTTAAATTCTTAGAAATGTAAATAAAACATACTATGTAGAACAAATAAAATTTATTAATCACAAAAATGAATTAAATGTTTTTTATTTACAAACTATTATTATTCATAATTATACTATTACAAAAAAACAACAACAAAAAAAATCTGCAGCAAGTCATCTATTTCTTGTTTATCTGTTCATTCTTTTCCTTTGAAAATAATTTCCATCTCAATCAGCAGATCTTGCAAGGACCTTTCCAATGCAGTTAGAGATAGCGTGCCTTCTTCAAACTTCATTTCCACACTCACTAGAAAGATACAATGAGTCAAAATCAAAATCTGGCCAAGTAAATACTTGCTATAACAATTAATAATTTGCAATAGTTTATTTATTCTGTTTATTAAATTTTACAAACTATGTAATTGTAAATGTGAGATTTGAATTTATTCACCAAAAGTTACAGCTTGAAAATTAAATATTTTTACAACATTGAGGATTTTAAAGGACTAATAGTATTTTTCCATGTATGATATGCCTTCATGTAACATGCATGTCCATCCTCATTTTAAGATAAAATCTATATTTGATTATATTAAAATCTAATAGTTAGCGCTAAAATTTTGCAGTATTCACAATGTATTGTTTAATGGTTTTATAAATCTGAATACAGAATTGCCAACCAACTACTTTATGCAGTGATCAATGATATTGTGTAGCAATAGTCATTAATGACACTCTGTTATAAGAATCAAACATAATTAAAAAAAGATAAATTCCAACTAAAGTGCAGAGTTCATTCTAGGCATTTTTCACGGGACGGGCCGCCCTGCCTGCCCTTTTTTACAAAATTTGACACCCCGATGCCCCCACTGTCCGAAATCCCCGCCCCGCAAGCCCTATCACTCGGAAAATCGACCAAGGGAAAAACAGCGCCCTTTCAGTTAATATCATCGCTTATTTCAAGCAAACTCTAAACTATTTGTAAACATTATATAATGTTCCTAGCCCCATTTTACTCCTAATCTGTTGCTTTTCACACACCCCCCCCCCCAAACATCCTCATACAGACACCAATTATTTTCAGTAAAATTCCAGCACCGACACAGTCATAATTTCTCTCTCTCTCTCTCTGTTTCTATACCCGCTTCTCGGCTACTGTGAAAATTCAGCTGAAATAAGAAAGAAAAAAAAAAAAACCCGGAAAGGTCCTTTGACAAAATTGCCGTTTTTTCGCGATTCTCTGACAAAATTGGTTTTTTTCGGCGAACATTTCTCAAAATTTGCAATATAGTTTATGTCCAAATTTTTGGATTTATGACTGATTTTTTTTTTTTTTACATTTTCGGAAAAGAATCGCCCCTGCACTGAAAAGTGTCATGAATGGAGTAAAGGGGTAGTAGCAAAGACTTTTTACGGGGGTGGGGTCAGCGGGGGAAGAGTTAGTTGATTATTTATCATTACATTATTGTGCCCTTTTTTTTCACTAAAGTGCCCTATTATGGCAAAGTGCACCCTGCCTGCCCTTGATCCTAGAATGAACTCTGAAAGTGAATATTTAAAATACAGTAAAACCTCCCAAAAGCGACCACGTTCCGTTCCTATAAAAATTAGTCGCTTTGAGAGGTGATCTCTTAATGGAGGTCATGTTTACATCTAGATTTTAATTGTTGAAAAAAGGTAACAATTAATGTTACTAAACTTTATATTTCACATTAGGAAAAAATATGAAAGTTTAAGTATCAAAACAAAAGTTAATTACTATAGAGTTAAAAAAAATGAATACATTGACGTTTTCTTTGATTTTACGGTTTTATCTTTTATAACTTTTATTTCCAAGTCCTTTCGAAATTCCCGTAAATAAATACAATTTTTTTGGACGGGAATAAATAATGACGATTTCATTAATTTATCTATTTCTTTGAGAGGTTCCTGACAGAATAGGACAGGAGAGTTTATTGACCGTCATTCTTAATGTGTCATCTGAGTTAAATTCATTGCCTAAAAAGGCACAAAGGGGTTTAAACACTTAAAAGTAATTGTAATAAAAAAATTTCTAAACTTAGTTTAGAAGTTTGATGAATAATGCACTCTCCAGAATTATTTTTCTAACAAAACCTTCTTCAAGCGACCAGGAAAAAACCAAATTTGTTTCATTTTCTTCAAAGAAATTGGTCACTCATGGAGGGAGTTCAACTGGAATGGTCTCTGGATGGAGGTAAAATTAGTATTGAGCCTATGGGAATAAATTTCGTTCCATAAAAAAATAGTCGTTCAGGGAGATAAAAGTAAAAATAGTTTTAAAAACATACACTTTTATAAGAATTCAATGTTTATCTTAAAAATCACACATACACTTTGTTTCACCTTAATTTGGCAGTGCTGATTACCCTAGATTAACCGAATTGTAGCCATTGCCGTAGAAACTGGAGATTGCTCAAACAGCAGAGGATTACTAATAAACAAGGAAAAGTACCATTTTGGCGGAAACATATAACGTGTGTGCCAAAATCGGTACTTTTAAAGTTTCTATGAAATTAATTTTATTATATAACCATTTATTAAAATAACGAATGAAATTATTATTATTATTTTCTTTTGTTTACCACTTTTTAAATTGATTTCAACACTATTTTATATTATATTAGCTGACACACCTGACATACAAAATGCGAAAAATATCTAAAAATCACTGCATGAATTCCTGAAAAACTTTATTGAAAATATGGCAAAATTTACCATATTAAGCTAAAAGTTTGAATTCCATGTACAAATGACAAAAAATCACATTGGAATGCAAAAAATTGCATCAAAAATTCTCTATTTAAAATCACGGAAGGAAAAATTTCTTATTAATATTTAAGCTGCGAGTTTGAAACTGAATAACCTTTTACAAATGTCAAAAAATCATTGCAAAAAGCAAAAAATATAAAATTGCTGTACGAATTCCGAATATATTTTACTGAAAATAGGACAGCAATATCTATATTGGGTTAAACGATTAAAACAGAATTATCTGACAATCTATTTAAAATAGAAAAATTGGTATTTATACCACGCCACTGGCAGAAATCTGGAAAAGGTTTGGCTTCACGACCTCAGACTGAGCCTGTGTCATCTTTAATGTACCTATAACTTTTGTTATTAGGATACAAAAAAGACATGATTTTTATAAATTTACATAAAATTTTTATGATGCCCCCTCTCCCTCTGCTTTAAAATACATGATAGCAACCAAGAAGTTTATATTCCCAAAACAATTACATCTCTAATTGCTAATATAATCAATGTTTTATGTTTCAAATAATAAAATTATAACTATTAGTTAGAAATTACAAAAATTATATAAACTACAGAATAAGTAATTTCATTAGTTAGTATATAATAACTGAGGATAGACAAACAGTTTTTTAAGGCCGAAACCGAATTTCGGTGATCTTCCTACTTTCAACCGAAAACATCCAAAAATTTGTTTAAAGTAATTAAATTGTATACATGAAAGTAATTAATACATACATAAATATACATAATTATTAATTAATTATACATATTTATTAAATATGCATAATTATTAATTAATTATGCATATTTATTAAATATGCATAATTATTAATTAATTATGCATATTTATTAAATATATATAATTATTAATTAATTACATATGTGGCCCAAATTGACTCTGTGCCTTAGACCCAAAACTTTTTATTTTCATATAAAATAAAACATAATTAATTCATTAATGACACAGAAAGATTTTCTAACTATACGAATTTCATTTATTTAAAAAATATTTCAGTTTTAGGTATACACACCTCGATTTATCATTCACAATGATTTCTGTAAAGGAGCATCTGTCATACTAGAACTTTCTAAAAGAGTATTTGAAACACTTCTGCGGTTTCAAACTGAAAATTTTCTATTACTGTTATGTCCAGGGATGTAGTGGAGGGTATACGCCATATACCCTCTGGATTTTTTTTACGGAACACCGTATACCCTCTGTTTCTCAAGAAAGCTATAGTATGTATACACTATGGTATACCCTCTGCTTAGAATGTATACCCTCTGTTTTTTACGACTAAATCACTGGTTATGTCTGCAGCTTTTAATGAGCACGTGAAAAAGTTTAGTTATATATGCATTGTTTGCTTTATTATTTGCACTCACGTCTTGAATCAGTCATGACTGATAATTATAAACAATGAAGTTCGTAGCAATAAATAGTCTCATTTGAGTCGATAAAGCTCAAATCGATGAGCAATGTTGAAAATTTCCGAAGGAAGAAACAAGATTTTTGGAATACTGATAGTTTTGATCCAGCCGCATTTTGGCCGAAATTCAGATTTTGGCCCAAAATCTCTAATACAGTCGAACTCGCTTATAACGAGGAAATCAGAAATGCTTGGTTGGTACAATGTTAAGTCTATGAGAGCATAACTCGCTTTTAACAAGCAAACCCCGGTTATAGCTAGCAATATTTCTATGATTCATGAAATTTCTATTGACTTCCACCCTCTCCAGCTTAGCTAATCGTTTCTTGGGAAAATTCCTTTAACATTCCGAAGTCAACCGAAAGTTAGTGATGAGTCATAAATCCTGAGAACAAGTGATGGTGGAATTTTTCATTGTGTGAAGGGCACGTGCGAAGACTTCCCACGGACGACCTTGAGGAGACGTACAGAGAAGACAGAGGTTGGTGATTGGATGGAAATATACTCTGCATAGGAGACTTGTGTAGAAGTCATTCTTTGATTTGGATTCACAGAGTATGTTCGTCAAATCTTATCTTCGATGTCAAAACGTAAAATTTTATAAGTTGCCGAAAAAGTAAGGATTTTACGGGAATTAGAGAATGGCTTAAAAAATTCAGAAATCTGCAAAAAGTATGATTTATCTTCTACTGTTTCAACTTTGTTAAAAAATAAGGAAAAATTAATGGCTGCATACGCTCAAAATAAGAATGACTGTAAACGTTTGAAGAAATGTGCTAAAGATGATTTGGACGAAGCTTTTTTGAAGTTGATGAAGGTGCAACGTAATACAGATTTACCCGTAAATGGTCCACTTTTTAAAGTTAAAGCAGAAAAATTTGCTGAACAATTTGACTATTCTGGATTTGTATGTTTGAATGGATGGCTTGATCGATTCAAGAATGTACATGAGATAATCTTTGGAAACATTTGTGGTGAAGCAAAGTCTGCCATCCACACATTGCCGGTTATTTCCCCTCTATTAGACAGGCACTTCGCAATCTACGAAGTTTTCATGTAGGGCTGCATTCGGAGAGTTTTTCCATCTGTTTTATGCAAATATTTCGGCAAATGTGTGGGTGTAAAGGATTTTTCTCGTAGCTCGGGAAAAGGTATTGGTAGAAGATTAAAACAATGCAAAGAAACTTTTAACTTGCGAACAATTTATATGCCTGCCTGCCAATTTATTTATTTACTTATTCACACTTCAAGTGAGGATATCTCTAAAACGGTTCGATTCCGACGGGTAGTTCCATTGGGCTTTTTGATGTGCATGACGAGACCTTTCTTTTGATACCACTCTCGTCCAAATCCACAACTTGCACCTGGGAACGTTCCCTAGTTAGTTACATGTTTTATTATTTAATTAATTTTAAGAGCTATTAATATACAAGTCTTATTTTATTTCTAATAAACATTTAAAATTATACATAGTCGTATAATAAAAGCATTATGAACAGCAGATGCATGAATATGCTTAGCAACAAGCTTTTCAAAATTTTATTTTTTTTTCTTGTTTGTTTAAATGGTCTATTTTTTATACACATGTGGAGCAAACATGCAAACCGTGTTTTCTCACAAAAAAATTAAAAATGAGTTATTGTTATTTTTATGAACTCTGTGTTAAATTGCACAGAAATAAATGGTATTTTTTACTAAAAAAATTTTTTCTCCGATTATAAATCAATTTTAAAACTTGACGTTTCAATCAAAGAGTGTTTCCTCCAAAGCCTGCATTCAATCAAGCAGTGATTTCTCCAGTCTGCCAATCACAGTTGTCACTTAATGTGTACTTTCGAAACCTACCATACATATCACAATTGAAACGGATTGAAAAAAAAAAAAAAATAAGAGAACTGTTAAAGTTAAAGTCTTCCAGAATTATAGATTTCAAGATCTAAATGAAGAATATGATGTAAATCTTAAAAAGGGAATTACTGTTGCCTTGTTCAAAGGGTTGTTTTAGAATATCTTCCTCTTAGCCACGCCATACCAGTTGAAAAGAACAAAGATGTTAAAAAACTTTTGAAGATAATATATAGTGAACAGTGGCAAAATCAACCTGATGATTTATTCAAATGATACAACCACATTATCCATGATTGATATGCCTGCAATAAAGAAGAGGGGGATGTGTATAACTGTCTAGATGAAGATATTGGTTTTAAAATTTGAAGAGGATTTCTGGCAAACGAGTATTTATTTAGTAAATATTTAATGAATAATACTAGGTACCATAATCTGACATTTTATTTTAACAATAATCAACTGAAATTCGGTATTTATTCAAATAAAATAATGCTATTGTATTATTTATGAGTTAGAACTTATTTCATTCAAAAAGCGTTTTATCCACTTGTCAAACAATCAAAACATGTTTCCTCCTCTGAATTCGGTCAAAACGTGATTTCTCCAAATATTAAATGCATTTTATTAATTTGTTTTATGTTTAATATCTTAGGTATGCTTGCAATTCTTTCTAATAAACAGTAATAAAAATACACAATAAAAATGAGAATTAAATACAAGTTATTTTCTTATTTATCAGTTTTTTGTGTTTTTTGAAAATTTGTATCTAAAGGAGAAAGCATGGTTTGCATGTTTGCTCCACACATATCTACCAAACTCTCCTCAAATATTATATCCTTTCTAGTTTCTCTGTTAACATTTATAACTTAACTCTCCATATGGACACATAAGAATGTTTCCATTTTGTCATTGTTTAATTAAATATAACCTTTAATATGTGTAGTATATGTGGAGCTATGTAATATAGATTTTCAAAACACCAGTTTGGAGAAAAAACTTATATTCTTTTTAATATTTATAATTCCCCCCCCCCCCCCCCCCCAGACATAATGCTTTCACAGTTGCCTTCTAGCATTCATAAAGACTTATTTATTTGTCAAAATTTAATAGAAATTTATAATTTTCTTAGTAGAAAATATTTATAAGTGTGTTATAAATTAATTGATCCAAATTTAAAATGAATTAGCTGTAAACCAACTTTTAAAAATAAAAACCAGCTTTTTTTTTAAGTGGTTAAAACCAAAAAAAGCTGGCAATCCTGCCCTTTCTTGAGTCATTTTTCTCTGTTTGCGTGGAAATTCGGTTCAAAACACCCACTTTGACACTATTTTCTGAAAGATTATTGTGTTTGCAAAAAAAAAAAAAAAAAAACAGCTTGATTACATAGTTTCTGAACAACAATGCCTGCTAGTTTCATGCATTTCGAACAAAAATAAATTAAAACTTATGTCATAAAGTTGCGTTTTTGGATTTGAGAACAGCCTTAATATACAGAAAGTATGAAATGTATATGAAGCAAATTTATTTTTGATTCTTCGGAACAGATGTCATATACTCCCGTGGCTGCTATTTTGGATTTCTTGGTGATCTTTATCGATATGGCAACCACGTTGAGTGTTGGTTCTGGTAACCCCCTTTTTTTGGGAGATTGTCTTTTGCATCGGATTTATTTGATTGACCATGGCTTCCGCAGTTTGTTTACCTGCTGTGGGAGATGTTATTACAGGGTGTCTACAAAGATTGTAAAAAAAAGTTCCCTGATTTTTCCATGATTTCCTTGACTATCATTATCAGACTTCCCTGATTTCCATTATTAACAATACACATATGGTATTTTTTCATGTAAACCAATTCCTCGCATAACACACTTATCCAACTTGCTAATATCTCGTTTGGGAGAAAAAAACAAGAGATAAACAAAAAAATTGCCTAATATTCATTAAGTATTGGTTGACAGTTTTATAAATCTGAACTCAAAATTTAGTCCAACTTCATACAGTGGTAACCAGTAAATCTCCTCATTTTCTGAAAAATATTAAATTCTAAGACTTATCTATATCTGACGGGATAGCTAATTGGATTAAGCTGACCACCTGGTTAGGTTATGCTAATGTATCATTTTAAAATGGGTAAATTGCCTTCAATATAAACGCTATCAACAGAAAATGAGGAAATCTGATCACCTTAATTTGCGTTAAATATCAAAAACTTATCAACATGTGAAAAAATATGGTATATAAAGTAGACGAATCAGTCTCGTTGACAAGGTGAAAATGCGAATAGTTTTGCATATAGACAAATTTCCCTGATTTTCGAATATTTCTACAAAGTTCCCTGACTTTTCACTGATTTTTCCAGATCAATAAACCTCCCTGATTCCTTTTTCCATGATTCCCCGATTTCCAGATTCTGTAGACACGTCCTGTATTAAGAAATATCAGGGAATTTGATATATTTTTTGCTAATTTATTTCTTAAATAGTGTTATTTATGTTTTTTTTTCTGCAATATTGCTCTTTTCTGTCAATGAAAACATAGTTTTATTGACGTCATTAATGATGTATTCTGATATTCGAGATTGAACATTTAGCTGAGCCGTGTTTTGACAACTCAACTCTGCATGTTTTATAATTTGCAGTCAGGGAAGTTTTGAAGAACGGAGACATTTTGTATTTGTTTTTTATTGTAAAATTAAAATTATGGTAATGCGAAGTTTGATATTGGTAGTATATGTTCAATATTGCAAGTTAAAGTTTTTGTGTGATGGGCGATTCTGTGCGGAGAGTCACACACGTAACGCAGGCTTTAATTTTCATTTATTCAATTATTTATTAAATTTTAATTGTGATTTTAGGTGGTATGGTAAATAAGTTATTACTATATTTTTTAGTTTAAATGTGTGGAAATAAAACTCACAGAAAGATATCATTTAATTTCATACTCAAAATGTGCTTTTTTTCTGAAGTAGAAAAGTAGCATTCATACGTTTATTTACTAATTGCCGCTTTAACGAGTTTTGTTTATTATTTACATTTTTTTGTTAAGTTACATTTTATTTTTGTTGTGCATAAATCGGTGCTTGGCGACATTTACTACTTGGCAGAAAAGGTGTTTTCATGGCAAAAAAAGAATTCAAGATAGCGGATGCAGGAATACATGACATCTGGGCACAATCCCAGAACAGGCGAGACACCCCATTTGGCGACTTTTCTGACAAGCGCCAAACACCCCACATATGCCAACCTAAAATGCAACAGCCTGAAAACTAACGTGATTAGTCCACTCCCCTGAATGCTTCCAGACTGTTTTTTTACTATGTCATCATCCTGGAATCATGGGAAATACAACATTTATAAATAACGATGTATTAGAAAACACAGGAGAGCTGATTTTTATGAGATTCAAAATAAAACAAACGATTTCAACATAAGTTTATTGAAAAATGTGAAATTTATAAAGTACATTTCCAAATCAGAGTAACAATTTAATGATTAAAATTTTCATTTTTCAACAACTTTTAGAAAAAATCATGTTGTCATTTAATATTTTAAAGTACGTCCCTCAGGGTTCGTTGATATATATCAATGGATATATATCATGATATATATCTTGATATATATCCGATATTTATTTTTAAAATATCAAGATTTTTGATATTTTCAAATTCTTGATATTTATTTTCAAATATCAAGATGTTTGATATTTTGTATATTTGATATTTATTTTCAAAATATCACCATTGTAGGTAATTTTGATATTTTCTACAGTCAAAGCAAATGTAAATGAAATTTCCACCTGTTATTGACTGTGTCATTCTGTAGATAATGAACTTTTGCCTCTGGCAGTGACTTTTTTAGGAAAAGAAGAAAACAAATCTTTTCCAAGCTTTATATTTGAAATTCTTATTTTTAAATGTATTATGACTCACATAACTAATAATTATGTGAGACAGTTAATTCAGAATAGCCATTGAAAGATAAAATGTAATTTAGATAATCATTTATATACAACCCGGGTTCGGTGATATGTATCAATGGATATCTATCCAGTATTTATTTTCAAATTATCAAGATTTTTGATGTTTTCATATAGTTGATATTTATTTTCTATATATCAATATGTTTCGTATTTTCTGCATTCGTATTTTCTGCGCAAGATATTTTTGATATTTTCAGTTGTACTTCGTAATATTTCAGTGTAAATGAAATAAATTTTCAACTGTTTTTGAGTGTGTGAATCTGTAGATAAAGGACTTTTGTCTCTTCTAGATGTGACTTATTTAGTCAAAAAAGAAAACAAGTATATTTTTCAAGCTTTATATTTGAAACTTTTATTTTTAAATGTTAAACTAATAATTATGTGGGACATAATTCAGAACAACTATTGAAAGATAAACTGACAAATTTAAATAACCAATTATATACAACTTCATTAGAAAAGAATCTTTTCTCAAGCTTTGGTTCAGTTGAGTTTATACTATACAACATGTTCTAAGACATTTTATACTTACATTTATGTTAAAATTTTTCAATTAAAAATTTTTTTTTTGTATTTACAATTTTGTTTTAAAAAGTATGATTTTTTTTTTTGCTTGATCTTGATACTGAATGCTATCGTTAGTTTTTCTTTATAAGTGTATACAGCAAATTGTTATTGTTTTTGATTTTTTCATCTTCAATTTTGTTCTAAGTGGAAAAAAAAAAAAAAAAAGAAAAGAAAAATGCATTTTTAGAATATTGTTTGATTAAGTTTTCATGTTAAGTGCAATATATTTTAGTTTCTAATCTATATTATGCTCAAAAACATTCATTATTATCAGTAAGTTGGCTGCTTTGAAAATATCGGATATATATCGAAAATATCGGATATATATCAAAATATCGGATATTTTCGAAAATATCATGATATTTACGAACCCTGACGTCCCTATATCGGAGTAAACATTGAACAATTCATTTCTAATTTATAGAAGTATGAACACTTTGCATTCATAAAAAAATAATATATATCACTGAATACAGCAACATTGTTCTGCAGCAATATGAAAAATGCAGGAAACTCGTTAAAGCGGCAATCCCTAAACCTTGTATGAACGCTACACATTCATTAACTGAAAAAAAAACAAAAACATCACTGGATTCATCAGCTTTCGCTGTGTAGCAATCTCAAAATTCATCAGCTCTCGCTGTGTAGCAATCTCAAAATTCATCAGCTCTCGCTGTGTAGCAATTTCAAAATGTACAAAACTCGTACGGCCAGCATACATGAGAAATATACAATAAACGGCTAATATGAAACACTACAACAAAAAATGCATAAAATTATTAACATACCTTAACAGACATCTCCTTTCTTGAAACCCAACTCTAAAAAATGTTGAATCGCCATAATTTCGTAAATTTGCAGTCGTCAGTAAACTTCATTTAACTTTCTAGCAAAAAAAAAAAAAAAAAAGAACAAATACTCACAATTTCAAACTGAATTACACAGTTACTTTAACTTTCAAATTTTACAACTAAAAACAGCAAAAAAAAAATTAACAAATATTAACAATAACAAACTTTTGCCTTGCCGTCATTTTAATTTTACAATTACAAAATGTCTTCCTTCTACACAAATTACAAAACATGCGAAGTTGAGTTGTCAAAACACAGCTGAGCTAATTGTCAATAAAAGTTTTCAGGTAGGCGTAACTATCCAATACACAACAAATCAACCAATCCCATATTAAACTGATCCAAATTCAAGATCAGACCACTGTAGGCATGGAAAGAATTTACGAAACAAACTGGTAACAACAAAAATCCATTTAAAGCCTCGCCAAATTGAACGATGCCAAGTGTCTCGGCTGTTCTGGGATTCAGCCGACATCTGTTTCTATAAAAGTTTTGGCGTTATTACCAGAGTTGAATAATATAGACGCACGCACGGAAAATTTTCCACAAAATTCAGAACTTTGCGGAAAATTTCTTAGAAAAAAAAAGGTAATTTTTGTTCTTGTATTTTTTTTTTTTTTTTTTTTTTTTTTTTTAAATACCGAAAAATTAAAAATGTTCCCCAATTTTATGTACAATTTATTTATTGTTTGCCAGGGGTGATTCTGTTCCGAATTTTCCAAAAATTTAAAGCATTCGGTTCCGAAAATTAAAAATCGCCCATCAGTCTGAAAATTCCGGCATAAAAAATATCACTAAAATATATTGCGGATTTCAACAAATGGTCGCCTAAAATAAACCCATTCCGTCAATCGTTTGCAAAAAAAAAAAAAAAAAAAACAATTTTGTCAAAGCATCGCAGAAAAAACACGAATTTCTTTAAAGGATTGCGGGAAAAAACATTTCTTGTTAAAGAATCGCAGAAAAAACGCAAATTACGTCAAAGAAGCACAGGTAAAACGAATCTCGTAAAAGCATAGCGGAATAAACGCGAATTTTGTCAAAGGATCGTGGAAAAAAAACCCGCAAATTTCGTAAAAGAATCGTGGAGAAAAACTAATTTCGTTAAAGGATCGCGAAAAAAACACAAATTTGGTAAAAGGGCCGCAAAAAAAGCGTGCATTTCGTCAAAGGATCCTGAAAAAAAAAACACACACGCATATTTCCTCAAAAGGCCACAGAAAAAAATGTGAATATCGTCAAAGGAACGCAAAAAAAAAAAAAAAAAAAGCGAATTTCATCAAAGAATCGCAGAAAAAAGAAATTTCGTCCAAAAAGGATCTGGAAAAAAAGAATTTCTTAAAAGCATAGCGGAAAAAGCTTGATTTTTGTCAAAAGATCGCGAAAAAAATGCAAATTTCGTCAAAGAACTGCGTAAAAAAAAATTCGTTAAAGGATCGAGAAAAAAAAAAAGTGCTAAAACGCCGCGAAAAAAGCGTGAATTTTGCCAACCGACTGCGAAAAAGGCAAATTTCGTCAAAGGATTAAAGAAAAAGGCACATTTTGTCAAAAGATCGCAAAAAAAGCGCGAATTTCATCAAAGCATTGCGAAAAAAATGCAAATGTCGTTAAAAAATCGTGGAAAAATGGAAATTTCGCCACATGATCACGGAAAAAACGAGAATTTCGTCAAAGGGCCGCAATAAAAACTTATCGGTCTCTTTAATGATGTTACCTATGAACGGAGCTCTCCTTACAAAATGTGATTCAATTGTTCAGAAGCAATGTCCATTATTGCATTTTTCAAGAGGTCACAATATTAAGGATTGGGCTGTTTCTAAATGCATTGACAAAATAACTGACAAGAATTCACTATTCTTGTCAGTCGAAATTCTTTACTATTTTTTTAGCCAACATAACTATGCTGTAATTAATATTAATTAATTTTTAAATTAAAATTCTTACCATCAAAGTAATATAACACGTTATTTTACTAAACATTAAATTAATTTGCAGAAAGTTTTTGACCCAATATTTAAGTGTGCAGAAAGTTTTTGGTTTTATACAAGTCTGGTTTATTACATTTTGGTAAGTATAATTTAAAAATTAAATTTGATTATTTAGGTTTGCAGTTAAGTCAAAATATTTTATGCACTATAAACATTGCTGAAATTGCATTTTTAGCAATGTCTACATGGGATGTCCATTACTGGAAAATGACTAATTAACCATCCCAGTAATGGACTCTTAAAATCTTAAAAGTAAATGGCCATTAGTATATAAAATTCTAAGTTTTCTATTGCTACTCAAACAAAAACATAAAAATTGTGCAAGAAAATAAATACAGTAGAACCTCGATTATCCGAAGCAATGGGGACCGACCCTCTTTCGGAAAATCGAAATTTTTTCACTATACAAAATTGTGTTTTTTCTAACTATCAACATTGTAATTTATTAATAGTATCTTTAACTTACCATTCGATATAAATACTAAAAAACTGGCATTAATATGTAATAGAAACATATAACCAAGAAATTACTGCTTCCACAAAGTCAAGCACATATTTGAAGATTTTTACACATACTTAATGCAATGTATAAAAGAGACAAGGAAATTGAAATATATTTTAAGAATTATTTTATTAAAATATTGAATATTTTATTTTTACTATTAATTGTAATGAAATAAATCCATAGTAAATTTTAAGAAAGGTTACAGCAGAGGTGGACCGCCCCCCCCCCCCCCCCATCGACACTAACTACACACCGGCATTTTTCTGCAACCTTTTAACGAATTTCATCTTTTTTTCGCGATCAATTGACGAAATTCACGTTTTTTTCGCAATCTTTGGACGAAATCTGAGTTTTTTTCCCGCGATCTTTGGACGAAATCTGTGTTTTTTCCACGATCTTTTGAAGGAATTCGCGTTTTTCCTCGATCTTTTGATGAAATCCACGTTTTAACTAGTGGTGTACCGAGTAGTACTTTGGCCGAGTAGCCGAGTACCGAGTACTCGGCCACTGACTACTCGGCCGAGTACCGAGTACCAAATACCGAGTAGTTGTGCAAGAAGAAGAAAAACACTGATGTGCACATAATGTGAGCTTAGGTGTACATATGTGTGTACATATATAAATATACCTGTGTACATATATATATACCTGTGTGTACATACATATATAATACCTGTGTGTACATATATATAATATACATATATAGTATATATAAATTAACTAATTAAATTTGAAATTTATTTGTGCACCTTTTAAAGACAATTTCTGACAATTCGAAACAGTAGCAAAAAAAGGAGAATTGACACATAACAAGTACAATTATTATTAACCAACAAAAAATTAAAGCATTCTTCAACCTTCCAATATATTCCAATACCTGAAATCTGTCTATCAAAAATAAAAATGTTTATTGTTTACTGTAACAAAACTATTCATTGAATAACACAAAGCATTTCATATTTATTTTGTAACTGTACCTTATTTCTTTTTGATTAAAAATAAGAAAGAGAAAAATAAAAAGAGACGTACAAAAAGAGATACAGGCTTTCTTAACAGAAGACTTATGTAAAACTGACACCCCATTTGCATGGTGGGGGGGAAAAAAACTTTTTCGATTATGTGCAACCTTGCAAAAAAATTCTTATGTGCACCTTCAACCACTGTTTATTTTGAACGTATATTTTCAGAGGCAAGCCAAATTTATAGTAGTAAAAGAAATGCCCTGTCCACTGATAATGTAGAACCTTTGTTGTTTCTGAACCATAATTTGAAATATAATAAATTTAATTATTAATTTTTTTATTACATTTATTGTATTTTCAGTTTCTTTATCCAAAATAATAGTATTTTCTCTTTTCCTATATATTTAAAAAGAACTTATTTTTATTTGTACATATGTGAAACTAAATTTTAATCTGGAATTATTTTATAAGGGTTTTTGTTCTTAACTTTTTCTATATTTTGTAGCAGGGTTGGAAAAAAAACGGGTTTTTTTTGTGAAAAACCAAAATTTGGTTGGTTTTAACAATTTATTTGGTTTAAACCAGGTTTTTTTTTTTATTTAAACCGGGTTTTTTTAAATATAATTCCCTATTGCATACAGATGCATATCTGTTGATAAAATAAACATTTTTGGATATTATATAAGTAATATAACTTTTGAAAATATTTAAATTAAATAATTACAGTCAATTTTATAGAAAATTGAAATCATTTCTAATTTAAACATTATTAGGAACAGCTATGTCTTATGTTCGAAGTAAACTGCTGTACACAGTGAAACATTGATACCTTGAAAATCGTACGAAAAATCCTTGGATTAATAATATAATAATCAATCAATAAACATTTGATGCAGTTTCATGAATATAATATATTATTCTGTGGTTGTTATTATTTTTTTAATATCCAAATACTTCTGGTTATTTTGTTTTCTGAGTGATAACTGCAAGTGCCCAAGTCAACATTTTTGGCCATTAGATTCAGCAAATAGCAGAAAAGATTGATTGGTATTATTGAAATGCTATAACTAGCACTCAATTTTTGAAAGCTGTGTTATTAAACTTCATTAAGTTACTCTTTTAAATTCTTTAAGGATAATATTCCCCAATCCAGAAAATTTTCTTTTACAACTTAAGGGTCATTCCATGTCAAATCAACGAGAAAAATGCAATTTTTGGACCTCGACATCTCAGATTTCTATAATTTTTGGTTTATAGTTTGTATCCATGGAGTATATGAAAAATCTAATTTTTAATTTTTTTTTTTTCTTAGCGGTTTATTTTTTACGGAATTTTAAAAATGGTCAAAAGTACCAAATTTAACCAAATTCTCAACCACAAAATCTTCTATAATTCTTTAACAAATTGGGCTAGAGAGTTAAGTTATATCTCATTTGAAAGCTCTTTTTATGGGCTTTAATATGATATGCAACACTAACAATTTTGTGTATAATAAATTTTTTGACAAATTTTCAAAATTTTTGAATTTAAAATTTTCAAAAACACCATCTTTAATTTTTTTCAAAAAAATATATGTTAATCTTTGACTTTTTGGCTACAAGTATGCCAAATTTCAAGATGGAGAAATGATGGGGTTTTGAACTATTAATTTTTAAATATGAGTTATATATGAAAAATTTCAAGTATCAGGGCAAAATTAACAATTGTACAATTTCTTTCCATCTATAATTCACACTTCTTTTTCATTAAAAATTTCAGAGTTTGATGCTAAGCAAATTTATTTCTAAGGCATGAAAATTTTCTAAAGCATATTTCTCAAAATAGAATTATATAATTTGCCCGTAAGGGGACTCTTCATTCACTTGAAAGCACCTGATCGGTAAAGTTAATCCTATGGGCAGGTTGTTTTCGAATTTTCCGTTTAAATTTGAATATTTTTAAATGATTTTTTTTACATACGATTGATGTCGATCTCTCATATGTCTATTTTTTACTTTTTCGATTTTGGTTGCAGATTTTTTAATAAAGATACTTTCACTTTCAGACCGGTTTCGAAAGTTACAGTACCTTTATTAAAAAAATCTGCAACCAAAATCGAAAAATTACAAAAATTCCCTATTAAAGATTGACCTCAGCTATCCTATGAAAAAAAAAATCGTTTAAAAATATTCAAATTTAAATGAGAAATTCGAAAACAGCCTGCCCATAGGTTTAGCATTACCAAGCACATATTTCAAGTAAGTGAAGAGTGTTTTGACCTGGCACTTCTATCTTTTGATAGTTTAATTCTACAGCCATCACATATTTTCATGCCCTTTTGAATATTAAATCTTAAACTGCACTACCAAGTTGTTACATTCCTAAGTTTTCCTGATTTTGAATGAATTGTTTTTTTATAGGGATTGATCTGGATGAGTTACCTCATCTATATAGCTTTTCTATTTCCATTTTAACTCATTTAATTATGTCTTTTTCTTAAACTCACTTTTGTTTTATTCTTTGTTTGGCACAGCATGTCCCTAAAGGGATTTTGTGCAATAAAACTCAATACAACCAACCTTTATAGGGATTGCAGCATTTAACAGAAAATAATGCCCAGTCTTTCTTATCTTCTGACATCATTAATAGTAGTAATTCAAGACTTCTTTGTTAAAGCATTTGATTAAAGTAAAATGAAGCTTGTTTATTAAATAGTTATCCTTCTATATGTAAAAAAAAAAATTATAACGATTTGGGAATGTGCGAAACGATTTTGAAATGAACCAATGAAAATCTGCTTAGGTATCTCAAAATGCATCTGATTATTCAGAGCTTTCTGACTTTTCTTAGCAGGAATTGTGCTTGGTGAAAACCATGAGTAGAGAGGATGGGTGCGGAAAGGGAAGAATCTTCTGCATTTCGATAGACTTATTTAAGGGGTCGATGGCAAACTTACTTGAAATATGTGCTTGGTAATGCTAAACCTATGGGCAGGCTGTTTTCGAATTTCTCATTTAAATTTGAATATTTTTAAATAATTTTTTTTTTCATAGGATAGCTGAGGTCAATCTTTAATAGGGAATTTTTGTAATTTTTCGATTTTGGTTGCAGATTTTTTTAATAAATGTACTGTAACTTTTGAAACCGGTCCGAAAGCGAAAGTACCTTTATTAAAAAATCTGCAACCAAAATCGAAAAAGTAAAAAATAGACATATGAGAGATCGACATCAACTATCCCTATGTAAAAAAAATCATTTAAAAATATTCAAATTTAAACGGAAAATTCGAAAACAACCTGCCCATAGGATTAACTTTACCGATCAGGTGCTTTCAAGTGAATGAAGAGTCCCCTTACGGGCAAATTATATAATTCTATTTTGAGAAATATGCTTTAGAAAATTTTCATGCCTTAGAAATAAATTTGCTTAGCATCAAACTCTGAAATTTTTAATGAAAAAGAAGTGTGAATTATATATGGAAAGAAATTGTACAATTGTTAATTTTGCCCTGATACTTGAAATTTTTCATGTATAACTCATATTTAAAAATTAATAGTTCAAAACCCCATCATTTCTCCATCTTGAAATTTGGCATACTTGTAGCCAAAAAGTCAAAGATTAACATATATTTTTTTGAAAAAAAATAAAGATGGTGTTTTTGAAAATTTTAAATTCAAAAATTTTGAAAATTTGTCAAAAAATTTATTATACACAAAATTGTTAGTGTTGCATATCATATTAAAGCCCATAAAAAGAGGGGTACACGACATTTCGGTCCCGACACTTCGGTCCCGCCATTTCGGTCCCGCCGTTTCGGTCCCGAGACATTTCGGTCCCTGGCCATTTCGGTCCCGAGACATTTCGGTCCCTTGCCATTTCGGTCCCGAGACATTTCGGTCCCTGGCCATTTCGGTCCCCAGCCATTTCGGTCCCTGGCCATTTCGGTCCTTAGCCATTTCGGTCCCTTGTCATTTCGGTGCCCACCACCTTATAACTCGTATTCTAATTGTCGTGGGCCGCCAAACGCTGTAATTTAAACATTATTTGGGACCTTTTTAAATTTTTTAACACCCCCCACCCCCCAAATTAAAAAAAAAGCTGAATATAACAGTCCGATAAATTTAAACTTTTATAACTCGTGATAATGAAATCACAGCGAGCTGAAAATTTGTTTGATTGAACAACGTGATATAATTTTACAGGGGACATTGTCTTTTTATTATTATTATTATTTAACAAAATGGATTTTTTAAGCTTTATTATTTGTTATTAATATTAGGTATTTTATATATACTATAAACTGCCATAGATGATTTTTTGGTTGTTTTCATACGTTTTTTAGAACCTTTAAATTATCATCATTAATTAAATAATTTAAAAAACTGTTCTTTTTTTTTCTCCTTCTTACAATTAGATTTATAATAAATGTCTTCAATAATTCAATTGGACACTTATAAGCTGTTGTAGGTAAATATTTCCTCAAATCATTCTTCTACATCCTCTCCTTTAATAATTCAGAAATGAGATATATTTATTGAAGCAAAAATATTTAATTTTTCTTATTACTTTTATAATACAAAGTTATAATTTTGTTTTCATAAGTTACTTTACCATTATAAACATTGGGAAAACAATAGTGATTTGGTAATTAGGTGTACCAGGAAAAATATTTTGTTGTCAGAAAACTCCACCCACCGCTTCATTTTTTTAAAAATAATTATTGGTTGCATTTTTAACAGTCTTCTCACCCATTGCAGACGATTTTTGTGAACTAATTTTATTGAAACTGGGACTATTTCTTTGTAATAAGGTGATTATTTTTTATTTCATGTAATAGTGTAAGTATTATTTTAATTAATTTTATTTTCAATTTTTAACTGACAAAACTAAGGTTTTTAGGTGCGTTCGTAATTATATAAATACGTAGCACCTGTAGTCGTCGTTCAGTCCGTCCGTCTGCCCGTCTGTCTGTCCGCATATAACAGAGCAAAAACAACCCAACCGAATGGTCTGAAATTTTAAATATATGATTGTTGCATAATTTTGTCGAGTCATTTCAAATTTTATGGATATCGGATGCATAGTTTAATTACAGGGACTGTCAAAAGTTTTTCATTACATTGTGGCCAATGGGAAAAATTATTGCAAGTGCATTTTAATGATGTTACAGCCTTCCGAATGGTCTGAAATTTTAAATATATATAATTGTTGCAAAATTTTGTCGAGCCATTTCAAATTTTATGAAAATCGGATGTATAATTTAATTACAGGGACAGTCAAAACATTTCCGTTACATTACGGCCAATGGGAAAAAATTATTGCAAGTGCATTTTAATGATGTTACAGCCTTCCGAGTGGTCTGAAATTTTAAATATATAATAGTTACAAAATTTTGTCGAGCCATTTGAAATTTTATGAAAATCGGTGTATAGTTTAATTACAGAGACAGTCAAAAGTTTTGCGTTACATTACGGGGAATGGGGAAAAATTATTGCAAGTGCATTTTAATGATGTCACAGGCTATGCACTCATGAAGTGCAAAAAAAAAAAAATATATACATTCAGTACAATATGGGGTGCAAAAAATAATTATAAAACTAGTTATAGTACGAACGCACCTCATTTGCCACGTTTGACGAGCAATTTCCAACTTGTTTGTATTTGTCGTTTATTTATTGATTTTTAATATTACCCTTTTCCTCCTACTTTCCAAGAAAAAAAAATTAATAATTTTTTATTTTAGTTTTATTATTAATTATATTAATAGTTTTAAATTTCGGTGACTTTAAATATAAAATAAATAAACATGTAAAAGATAAATTTCAGTAACTACTATATGATAAATTGAATATAAAATGTATTATGTATTGAGTTTATTTTAAAGTAAAAAAATGTAATGTATATTAATAATGTTATTAATTTAATAAATTAAGGATACTTTAAATAAAAAATATATTTAATAAAATATTAATTTAATTTTTATACTAAAATTCCTAACTTTTTTGAGAATTAATTAATAGCAATTGTTAGTAGCAATTATTAATAGCACTTAAAGTTTTTATTCAAAAGTTTTAATTTATAATTTCCAAAAAATAATATAGGAATTTTTTGAAAAATCAGTCAAAAACATAAAGTCTAAGTAATAATTAATTAATTAATTAAACATAATAATAATAATAATAATAATAATAATGCAACATTGTACAAATACATAAAAATACCTTTTAACAGTGTTAGGTGATATTATGCAGATTTTAATTTTTTAAGTACAGTTATAATTTACAATTAGCAAAAAGTAAGAAATTATTATTTAATTATAATTAAAGAGCAAAAATAATATTATAAGCTAACTAATAAATGAATAAACAACATGTTTATCTTCAGAACGCTTATCACTTTTATACATCCTAATGAAGTTAATAACGTTATAATAACCGAAAATTAAAAAAATATATATTTGCATTTACCCTATAAAAACTATTATATAGTTCATGTAATAGTTTTTAAACAAGCAATTGATAAATTAGTTATCTAAACAATTAATAATTAAAATAATTTTGAATTGATAAATACGTTTAATAAAAACAATTTAATTTTTGAATTTTTTTTTACTTAACAATATAACTATGAGTGTTTTCAACTTGTCGTGCAAGTTAAATTCATGCTGTATCAAATTTATTGCAAACTAATGGCAAACAAGTAATCAAAAATACTGCAAACTTACTGCAAAGTAGTAATCTTTCCATATCACACTATAAGTTTAACCCCTTCGAAGGGGTCAATAGACCTGATCAGGTCTATTGATGCGAAAGCGCCGTCAGAAGGCGCATGCATAGGTTTTATCACCATAAACAAGTTTAGGTAATATTTGTACTTTTCATTTCGAGCATTTTTTGGTATTTAATAAGTATAGCGTTTAGAAAAAACGGTGCCTACCGAATAAAATTTCTGCAATTTCTGCGTATGTGCTGATTCTCATTGTTGTTGAGTCTCTCAACAGAGAGATTTTTTGCTTTCGTCACTTTCGTGAATTAAAGACAGTCTTGCCATCAGTTTCACAACAAACTACTCATGCAAGTGGGTGATGGTATACCTTGCGGGAGATTTGCTGCGAATTTCTCAATTCAAATTTGTCACGGCAAGATAATATCAGAAAAAATCAAACTTTCTGCTAATGTTCATGCTATCTGGGTTACCTCAAAAATTTCCATGGGGAGCGCGGCGGATCGCATGAACGGCTCATGCGATTGACACTTATGTGAAATCATTATCCAATATCTATTACAGCACAAATTCTTAATTCAATGGCAAGAAATTAAACATGAAAATTGCTATTTTACACTTAACCACTTGGCCCTAACTTTATTGTAGGCAAATGTTATGTAATATGAAACTTGATTTAACCCATTCGCTGCCAAAACTAAGAATTTTCAAATTTTTTGTTGAAGGTCGTTTGCCACCACAAATTCAGAAAGATAAATTTCGCTTTACTAATACAACGAAATTTCTGCCAATAAATGAGGCATTTTTTTTAATTCTAAAATAGTAGTGACAAAGTAATCAATAAATTAAAGACACGAGTATACTCGTGAATAACAGCGAATGGGTTAATTAAATTTAACTCTTCAGTATGCGCTCAGCTTTTTACATCATAAGTGGATCTTTTTCACTGGTAAATATTAATGTAACTTCAATGTATTATTAGTTGCAGTTATAGAGATTGGCCTTATATTTTTTATCCATGTTTTTTTTTTTTTTTTTTTTTTTTTTTAATTAAGAAATTAAATAAGGATATACCTAAATTCTTAAAGTTACTCGAAATACTTCTATCATATATACACAGTCAAGACAAGATTCCAAGGACTGGTAAAAAGCTCCATTTTAGACAGGCTTCCATGTAAAGAAGTGTAATTATACTTCTAAGATACACTACCTCAATAAGATCTATTGTTCGTTTCGCAGGGATTCTGAAACTCTTCCGTTTGAGACAGGATTCCGTTATAGAAAGATTCCGCTTTCACAGGTTTCACTATGCTTCACTAAAGAAGGGTGAAAATCCCCTTTTCAGACAGGTTTTCAGCAAATTTAATTGTATCGCAATTCATATTAAGACCATGTAACGCTTACGTTAAAGACAAAACTTTTAAAAATGGAACCTGCCTATAACGGAGTTCTGTCTTAAACATAAATGTTCCATAGTGCTACGGAAAAGAATACGATACAAATACACCAAATAACACGGAAACCTGTGTAAAACGGAATTTTTCACCAAAATTTAAAATTTCATCTTGACAGGTTTTACTATATATATAACATGAAGGGAAAATTCTGGACCCCCCCCCCCCCCCCCGAAACGAAATCCTGGCTACGATTCTGCATGTCGTCCCGGTTTTTTTAAGCCATTAAAGATGAAAAATGCCGTGTGGCCACAAAAAAGCGCCGGCTGACTAGAACAAAGAGAGCGCGAGTAGAATAACTCTTCTATCTGGATCTTTATTTAGCATAATCAAATGGGGGAAGCCAGGACATCTACACTTGACATATATATATACATGTATAATATTCTTTTGAATGAATAACATGTAGATATCAAGAAAAGCCAAATATGTTTTCTAAATTTCCAAATTTCTTCATTGTGATATATTTATAAAATTTCTTAATTTAAAATGAAATTTTACGTAAAAGTGATTCACTATACATTACTATTTTGAGATTTTATGTTATTTTTTTGTATTTTCATTTTTATTTTTTATTTGTCATATTAAAACATGTAGGCTGCTTTAATTCTAAGTATATAAGTCAAATAAATAACAAAGAAATATTTGAAATACAGAATTAATTTTAAATACGAAAAGAATATTTCATGACAATAGAAATTTTAAAATTTTTATTTATGTTTATTTTGCTCGTAGTTTTTGAATGTAATAAGCATATAAAAGTCTTAAATATATTAAAAATGGTTTGTAATTGTTGCAAACCACTTCACCGTCGACAGGTATGGGGAAAAAGTGCTTTTATCCCCGAGTTATCTCGGGGCAAACGGTGAAGTGGTTCAAAATTAAAAATATTTTTAAACTTGTCATTCGACACCGGTAGAAATAGCGGTAATATTATTATTACATGTAAAAAGATTAATGCAAACTTTTAAATAGTTTTTCAAAAAATAGTAAATTAAAATAATTATTAAAATAAAATAGAAAGTTCTAGTCTGTTCCGGTGCAGAATTTAAAAAACAATGTGTCTTTATCACAATTCCATGTTAAGAACCCCCTTTTTAAAAAATATGTAAAACGCAATACATTTCAAACTGATGCGCCGTTAAATAATAGGATAAAATAATGATTTGTAAAAATATTTGCAGATTTTTTTCATTATTAATCACATAGTGTGCAAATTATATACAATTGAATATGTGCATTTTGGCATGGGCATTTGCATATGAAAATTAAAGCTCGACTTATAAATATTTTTAAATTGTCTGGACTTTATATTTATGATAGACTAAAATATGAGGAGCTTCTATAAAGAATCCACAGAACTCTCCCTTCCCCCACTTCTGAAAACGATTACTTCTAAGACCATATAAAATTTGCATGGGGTGCTACAATTTGATTGCGAGTTATAAGTGTTTGCGGTTTTCGGGCCCTTATATTCGGTTATACTAAAATTTCAAGGGTTCAGTTAAAAAATCTTATAATGTACCTCCTTTTTAAAAGATTACGTTTACCGTACAAAATATGAGTGTGATTACGATAATTACAGAGAGAGTTATAAATGTTTTAATTTATCAGGACCTTATACTTAAGATACACTAAAATATATAAAAAGTCAACAGAGCCCCCCCCCCCCCCCTGTCTTATAAAACGATTATGATTATCATAGGAAATTTGTATGGGCTGCGACAATTTTGATCTGTGTTATAAGTGTTTACGTTTTCGAGTCCTTATATTCAAATTATACTAAAATTTAGGGAGTTCAGTTAAAAAATTTGATAATGTCCTCCTTTTATAAAGATTACGTTTACCATACAAAATATGAGTGTTTTGCGATAATTATAGATCGAGTTATAAATGTCTTAATTTATCAGACCCTTATACTTATGATACACTAAAATATAGAAAATGTCAATCCCCCCCCCCCCCCTTGTTTTTTAAAATGATTACCATACGAAATTTGTGTGTGTTTACTAAAATTTTAAGGCCTTTATTAAAAAAACTCTACAATGTCCCCTATAAAATTGTCACCTATTTCAAGTGCACAAAATTTCAGCTTGCTGGAGAAGGGACCGAAATATCTCGGGACCGAAATGTCTTGGGACCGAATTGTCTCGGGACCGAAATGTCTTGGGACCGAAATGTCTCGGGACCGAAATGTCTTGGAACCGAATTGTCTCGGGACCGAAATGTCTTGGGACCAAAATGTCTCGGGACCGAAATGTCTTGGGACCGAATTGTCTCGGGACCGAAATGTCTCGGGACCGAAATGTCTTGGGACCGAATTGTCTCGGGACCGAAATGTCTTGGGACCGAAATGTCTCGGGACCGAAATGTCTTGGGACCGAAACGGCGGGACCGAAGTGTCGGGACCGAAACGTCCTGCTTCCTAAAAAGAGCTTTCAAATGAGATATAACTTAACTCTCTAGCCCAATTTGTTAAAGAATTGTAAAGGATTTTGTGATTGAGAGTTTGGTTAAATTTGGTACTTTTGGCAATTTTTAAAATTCCGTAAAAACAAATCCGCTAGGGAAAAAAAATAAAAAAAATTAGATTTTTCATATACTTCATGGATACAAACTATAAACCAAAAATTATGGAAATCTGAGATGTTGAGGTCCAGCCCCCACGTTGATTTGACATGGAATGACCCTTAACCAAAATCTTAAAGATCATTGTATTTTGTTATTAACTGCTATAAATAATCTGCATTTTTTAAATGAAAATATTTTATGCTAAATATTGAATATTATTTATCTATTTTATCTTTTCTAATTTCACATATTTTAAGAAAAACCTTTAGGGTACCAGATATGTTCATCAGCACATGCTAATTTTCATTCTACTTGCATAGAAATATGACCTAGGCTCATTATGTGTCATGTTGGCTGCTGAGGTGAAGTGTTAAAAGTAGAAATTACTTCTATTAATAATTTAAAACAATGAAATTACAAAAGAGAGAAAATATTATATTAGATTTTTTCTAAAAAAAACCAAATGGTTTTTTTGACAAAAAAACCAATTGGTTTAAACCATGGTTAAAACCACTTGGTTTAAACCGTGCCAACCCTGTTTTGTAGACATATTGTTAAATACCGAGTAAAAAGTTTTATGAATTATTGCATATATTATACATTGATATTCGAATAACTTTTTACAGATCAGTTTTAAATTCATATACTTAAAAAATGAAATTCTTACAACTACTCGGTATTGGCCGAGTACTCGGCCAAAATTTCACCGAGTACCGAGTACTCGGCAAATTGGCCGAGTAGGCCGAATACCGAGTATTTACCGAGTACTCGGTACGGCTCTAGTTTTAACCACGATATTTGCATTTTCCCCACGATTTTTTGATGAAAATTGCGTTTTTTCTGCGATCTTTTTATGAAATTTGCTTTTTTTCGCGATCTTTTCATAAAATTTGTATTTTATCCACAATCATTTCGCGAAATTTGTGTTTTATCCGCGATTTTTTTCATGAAATTTCCGATTTTACCGCGATCTTTTCACGAAATTTGCATTTCTTCGCGATCTTTTCACGAAATTCGTGTTTTATCCGCAATCTTTTCGCGAAATTTGTGTTTTATCCGTGATTTTTTTCACGAAATTTGCGTTTTTAACGTGATTTTTTTCACGAAATTTAAGTTTTTCTGCGATTTTTTCACAAAATTTGCGTTTTTCCGCGATACTTTGAAGAATTTTGTGATTTTTTTTTTGTGATCCTTTTACAAAATTTGCGTTTTTTTTCCACGATTTTTTTTTGACGAAATTCGCATCTTTTGCATGGTCCTTGGGTGAAATTCATGTTTTTTCGTTATTCTTTGACAGAATCGGCGATTTTTTTCTGCGAACAATTGACGAAATTGATTTTCTTCGGCAACCATATCGAAATTAGCGATATTTTTATGTCCGAATTTTTGGACTGATGACAGATTTTTTTTTAGTTTTCGGAACCGAATACCTTAAATTTTCTGAACAGAAAATGCTACTTACCCTGCTACTTTCTTTTCTTACGTTCGGGAATCGCCGATCTGGACGCCGTAAATTCTGAACTAATTTCACCCCTTTCCTCCCTGGCATCGATGTTTCAACCATCGCATTTGGCGAGTGGCACCCATTGAGTTTGGCGAGTGAGGACAATAAAGCTAATCACCACGTTTTAAGTGTTACCTGGCGAGTGCTAATTTTGTGCTATACATATATATACACAAATATAGGGTGTAAAAAAAATCATGATTTTTTTTAAAAAATCAAAAAAATCGGATTTTTTTGATTTAAATCAGATTTTTTAATTTTTTTCCCCCTGTGTTAAAATATTAAACATTTACCAAAAATTAAGCATTTCAAAAATGAATAACCTTCCAATTACTAACATAATCTATGTTTTTTTTTGCTTTAATTAATAAAATTTTAATTATGTAATTGTAGAAATTACAAAAAAACCGCAAACTAAAAATTTCTTTAGTGACATACAACATTATGTGCATTAATATTTTGCAATAATTAAGTAAACCAATATTAAATACTGCTTATATTTTAAAGTTATTGAGAAATTGCATTTAATTTTAAATTGATGATACAGATTAAACCAATTATTAAACAATCAACTGTTTAATTAAGAACACAATCTACATTTTTGAAAAAGTGGTTGAAAAAATGTGATAAATAATAATTTGATAAATTCATAAAGCAGCCAGTAATTTTACACAGGTTCTAAAGCGTATGCATATCAAATTGATCAAAATTTGTAGCAATATATACAGCAAACTCACACATAATTTATAAATAGATTACAAAAATTGTACTTTTGAAATTTAAATCAGATTTTTCCCCCACAACATTAAAATATTTGAATAGCTACTAAATGTTATAATGTTTTTGAAGTTATTTAACATTTAGTCAGATATTTTTTAAATGTATAATACTTCTTTTTACACAGTTTAATATTGTTATAATTAACAATAACAAATATTACATTTTTTACAAGTGAATTACTGATCATTTTCGTTACTGATTATAATGCTTTTTCACACTATTTTAAAAAATCAGAAAATATGTGATTTTATCATCTGATTTAAATCAATTGATTAAAATCATTGACACTATATTGCTATGTTTATTATATATAAAAGAAAGAATAACTTGACTATTAAAAGGAAATTAGGACATTGTAAGTTATATTAGATTTAAATATCATTTTAAAATTAAATGCTTTTTATGTTTGTTAGATAAAAACAATTCTTTTTACAAACTTACTGCACTTAAATTTTTCACAATACTCAGGAATTACACTTAGAAACAATTATTTAAAGCTTTGTTTTATGTATTCATAAGTCACAATACTTGTAGAAACTTTCCAAATTATGTTCATCTTAGATTTGAATACTCTTTTATGTCATTTTAAACGTTTGGAAAATTTCTGATTTTAATCAATGATTTTTTAAAAAAAATCACTTGATTAAAATCATGATTTAAATCGCTTATTTAAATCAACTGATTTAAATCGTTGACACCCTACATAAATATGACTAATTATTCAGCCCAGTAATGGACATCCGTCTTAAAAACTTAATAAATAAAATTTTAGGGTACTACTTGGTTATCCCGTCGACCAAAAATCTATCGTCAAACTATAAGATTAAATGTCAATAATCAGGGGTGGGGAATTTTTAGAAAATCCTACTCACCAAGGATTTACTCTACCAGCCAACAAGACTTAAGGTACAGTATAAGAGAAATAAAAGAAAGTTCAGTATATGGTAGAACTTAGTACCATGTTTACATTGCGGTAAATTTGAAAAATATAGCCAACAATTAGAATAAAAAAGTTTTTGGCATATCTTCTATAGTCTGCAGTTTTTCAAAGATTGCCTAAAAATTCACTCGCCCTGTCAGGAAATCTACTCGCTAGTGGCGAGTAAAATGATGTATTTCCCCATCCCTGTCAATAATGGTTGATCGTAAATGTCACATTCACTTGACTTTAGGGAAGTTAGACGTGTTTACACCATCAAATGATTTTTATTCCGACGTTTTATTTGTATTTATTAATGTTATACTATTTTTATTGTTCTTTTGTTATTTAAATAAAAATTATGCCAATTGGTCGACGGGATAACTAAGTAGTACCAATTTTAGAAATGGCTGTTAGTATATGAAATTCAAAGTTATCTATTATTACTATAAAAAAAATTGCTGCAAATTTTGCAATAAAGAATATAATAAACTTATTTAAAATGAAGCTCTTAGCATATTCATTAAAGATTTTCACTGAAAAACAGTGGAACTTCAAAACATTATTTTCTGCCTCCTGATTGGTTTGATTATGAGTGTCACCAATAATGCAAGGGGGAGTTATGAAAAAAATAATAAAAGCTAAATTTTTATTGGTTATTTTTTTTATAAAACAAAAATATTGAAGGGGTCCATTACTGGCACATATACCCTAAATACATGATAAAATAACTTGTCAAATTAAAAAAATTTACTGTAACAGTACTAATTTTAGAAATGGCTATTAGTATATAAATTTCAAAGTTTTCTATTACACCCAAAACAAAATATAACCAAAAAACATTTCTTACAGTATTATTCGACCGTGTTGAATTCACACACTTTTCTCCGGAAGAGATTTCTGTGGCTCCGGGGGGGGGGGGGGGGGGGTGGCACTTTTTGACAATTGAAAACACAAAATCTCAAATTTTAATGTACCCCCCGGGCCACCCCCTGAAATCAACACTGCAATAATGCACTTGAAATTCGGCAAATGGGCCGATTATTCGGCTACGGCCGATTAATCGTCGCGTCTCTAATTTAGACCAACTTTTTAGCATAAAAAATTTTCACATAAGAACATGATAAAGGCAGAATGGCAAAAGCAAACAGTAGTTTCATACCCCATAATAAAAAAATGTCAGCCAAAAAGAAACCAGGGTTGGGTTTTTGACATGACAGTGGTAAAAACCGTGTTTTTACCAGTTTATTCCGTCAAAAACCTATCATTTGAGATTTTCCTCCAATTTATAGTGTAAGTGTAGCATACAGTACATTTCTAGATTAATTTTTTCTTGTTGTTCTTGTTATTATTATTCACAATTACTTTATTAAATTTATTTAAAAGAAGAGCATTTCCTAAATGGGAAAAATTTAAATACAAGAGTAAAAGGAAATAACAATATTTGTCATAATCTCCACTAATATAGATTCTACTAACTGCAATGAACATTAATATTATATGATAATAAAAGGTTATTATAATTATTAAATAACATTCTACATACATTTTTAATAAAATACTTTAAAATTATTTTAGAGATGCAAAAATGCTGTTATATGGTATGACAATAGATGTCAAGCATGGACTGTGGCCATTGAATAAATTTGAATATTCTTGGATATAATATTTTAAAATGCATATATTTTCATTTTCACTTGAATAAGCAGAATCTTAAAATTTTAAATTAATAATTTTTTTATACAAACATGTAGGACCTGATTACAGGTGAAAACTCTTAGACTTAAATTTTAACACATAACAAAACAATATTTAAGAAAAATCAGAATATAATGTCCCGTTCCTGTATACATTTTACTTAAAATTATTTAGGCATTATTTAAAGTGAATTGAAAGAAATAACGCATTGCATATTTTTATTACATACATATGACTGTATGAGTAAAAATCTTTCACCGTTAAAATTTTTCTTAAATTATTATTAAATTTAGAGAGATTCTTAAATGTTTTATTTATTTTTTAATGCAGTTAACTTTTTAATTAATGGATCTACATTTCTGCTTTAAAGTAATATTTAATTATTTATTTATTTTAAGGAAATAATTAAATTACTTAACAAAATAATAAACTACTTAACAAAAATATATAGTTAAAAATTGAGTTTTCACATGGTTTAAAGTTTAATATGGATTTGCAATTTTAATCTCTACAAGATATAACTTTGAAGAACAAGTCTTATTCCTTTCTTCCAAAAGATGTATGTAATTCTCAACTATTAAAATATATTTTATTTCATTTATTTATATAAATCAAGTTTTGCTATATAGAAATAAAAATAATCAATGAACAATTTTGATTTAACACTTTAAGAAATCTTACTTCTGAGGAAATTTCTGAGAAAGCTATTTAGTTTTAAAGAGTGTAATAATTAATGCTGAAATTATACACATTTTTTAATCTTACACTTATGGGTTATAGAATTTCTTTAAAAAATCTAATTTTTACAGAATATGCCAAATAGCTTAAGATTATTATAGAGATCTGCTAACAGAGATGTATATGTATTATTCTAATGCAATTCTTTTTTGTTTTTCTCGGATACATAATATACTTCAGAGTCTTTTCAATATTGAATATTTCATGTAAAACAACTTAATACTAAAGATAGAATGAAAAAAGATAATGTAAAAACAAACTACAACTAAAAAATAGATTTTTGACAGTTTTCGACAAAGAGGTTTTTGACATGACGGTAAAAACCATGGTAAAATCCGGTAAAAACCGTCATGCGTCCAAAACTTGCCAACACTGAAAGAAACAGAAGCTAACCTATTGAAAACATAATTGTAAAATGGAGAGAAACTATACAGATAAATACTATACTGGCTAATCTCATAAAATACAACGAACAACAACATTTTATTTTCATTAGAGAAGTTAAAACAGGTTGATGGTGTTAAAATGTAGAAGCAATACTTACTACTTCAGCTTTCCAAAATTTCGAGCTTTCAACGTGATGCTAGATACGAACGTTATGAATGTGTAATCAACTTTGCAGGGAATTTTTTAAACATCCGATTAAATAAAATAATAATTAATCCAATCAAAAATCAGTCTTATTTTTTTAATTGACTGTTTAGTTCGGTGTTCAACGTTCAACTCGAGAGATGTTGACATTTTTTCCCCCTTCCATCTTTGGTGTCTATCGCTTGTATCAAACCCCATTTCTAGGCATTTGATTGGTCCAAGCTTCATGTCACGTGATCTCGCAAGTTATTTCTAGCTATTTTGAGGTGGGCTGGACTTCAACTTTGATTCAACTTGGCGAAACCCCGCCCCTGCGAACTGTTCGCAATCTCGCAAACAGCGCAAAGTCTATCTGGATCTCGGCCATTGCTAGTCTATACAATGTAATACTAAATCTCGCAGATGTCGCTGTGATCGATACTTGGGATTTTAGCAGTATCGTCGCACATTTAAGGGATACAAATTTTTAGCGTTGTTTGGATAGCATATTTCCACACAAGGTATTCTAGACGCTGTAGCCATACTTTCGGCAAAAACTTGAAATGAGCATGCTTCCTGTGCATATATCACCACTCTTATGTATGAAGGCTCTCTGTTATGGTGTTGATTCTGAGCGCTCTTTGTTAAATTTCTATATTTGTGTTTTAGAGAAAGCAATACAGAAAAGTACTGTTACTATGGGAACAACAACTTTTTTAATACTGAAAGGTATAGCAAAGGAGTTCAGAATCAGTGCCTTAAATAGTTTCGAATATGTATTGTTGTTATGACAATTAATACCCTACCTGGATGTGGAAATGCAAAATTGTGTTCAACATAATGGAGGATATTCCATCTACATTTTGATCACGTGGTCAAGGTAAAACTTCTATCGTCAAGAAGGGAAGGCTCCGTAGACGTGTAATGTAAATCCCCGCTAGCCAATGAAACGGTTCATGAGGCAAAGTAGTAGTATCTTCCCTTCTTATCAGATAGAAGTTCCTTGGATAAATTACCGGTATCACGTGACTTTTTCAAGCTCGAACCCATATTTGGAATATCCTCCATTGTGCGCAATCTAGATAGATTTTTGGCTGTCAGAGAAACGAGATTCATCAATCAGAAGCCTGCATTTTTGTGAACTTTTCGCTGTTTGCAGAAATGCAGGCTATTGATTGGCGATTCTCGTTTCGCTAACAGCGAAAAATCTATCTGGATCCTAGCCTACATTTCTACAAACATTGCACTTCATCCACGGTCCTAAAAAAATGACTCAAAACTTTCATGACATAGGCCGGGATCCACAAACAGCAAATATTCTCAAACATGCAGGCTTCTGATTGGTCAAACTCATTTCGCTAACAGCGAAAAATCTATCTGAATCTCAGCCATAGTTATCTTCGATGAAATCAATGCAAAAGGATAATATAAAAGAAAAGTATAAGATTTCTAAAATATTTTGGCGGGTTTATCGCTATTTGGCATAATTTGTAAACTTTAGAACTAATTAACAGTTTTTCGCTAATTATGAATAGAAAATTAATGTTTTTAAAGCTGAATTTTATAAAAGCACGTAGATTGAGTAAATATCTATCCAAAAATTCAATCCTTACTTTTTTCTGTCCATTATTTAAGTCTCTACCTCGATTGAAACATAAGTTGTGACGAAGAAAAGAAATCTGTCATTTTCAGTATCTCGACGTTATTTTAAAAAATCTATATCTCTGTTTATAATTAATTTATGAGGATGCATTTGATCTCAAATTGAAGATCTTCTTTATTAGGTCCTTCTAGTGTTGGTTTTATTTTTCTGCGATGATTGCTTCTTTTGATATGGGAAATTTTACGCTGGCATATTTCGTTCATTTAACATGGAGAAGTTGTCATCAATATAATAAGCAGTTACGGTGTCTTGCCTTATTCTTGGCGTTTGTTTGTTTGGCGGGGTTAGCATTTGTTTTCCAGCTTGGCTTGGCAGAACGACCGTCCTGCTTGATAAATTGATATATCATCAGCTGTATTTCATCTGTTTAAAGTATCGTTAAGTATCCATTTTTGTTTACAACCCGTATCAGAAAGTTTAAATCTGACTGTACCAATCTGTTTTACCAACCATAGATCATATACTGGGCTGCACAAATAGTCATACATTTTCCGACTTCTGATGGTAATTGGAGTAACTCGGTTGTCAACTGCGCTATGCATTTTCTGAATTGTTTATTTAGATACCTTTTATTTTAATAAACTGAAAAATTCTATTAAAGTTTTCTAAATGTGTTGGAAAGTGTTACAAAATCTAAGCTGTATGCATTATCTTCTTGTTTAATTTACATTTCATATATAGATATTCCGCAAAAAAGTACGAGTTAAGTGTCAAAATGACTTTAAAAATTTGCCATTTGAATTAACGCGATAATGAGCTGCAGTGTCTTAATTCTTAATATCTATATAAATGTGCAGAAATTTATGCTAAAATAAAATTTTAGTTTTTTGGAAACCGATTTTCGTTGATATAAAAAAAAGAGAATTGACAATTGATAAATAATGTGAATAATCATGGGTCTTTAAATGACGAAAATTTTCCGATGGAAAAAAAAGACGTTACTTGACAGGAAAACAGCATTTGTCTTTGTTACCAATTTTAGAGTCGACGATTTTCGTACATGTGATAAATTAATTGATACAGATAAGAAACCTGCCAGCGCAGATTTCTTATCTTGTACGTTTCTTAGGTGATCGTATCGCCGAACGGGGGTGCTGTCATAGCAACACCGTATAACATACTAAAATGTTAAACGAATGACAACCCGATTACTGATGTTACACTTCTGTAATCGCTTTACTATTCATTTCACGCAACATCCCATTGTACAATTTTGCTATGGCAACAGTTCTTACTGGTTCGCAAGCTGTCTAGCATTGTGTGCATTATCAGCACTTTCATATGAGTCGTTCAGTGCACAAATCGATTAACTTTATCAAATGAAAATGCTTCGCATAAACAGCTAAAGTTATTGTAACTATAAATATAGTGTATTTATATAATATGTTTCTTGAGATATTTTGATTGAACTCGTGAATTTTCTTTTAATCAAGGGTAATTTTTTACCACTGTATAAATATATAGAAAATTTTCAATGTTCTTTTGTTTAAAAAAACACCACTAAAATGGAGAACGCCTCCTCATATATGTGTTGGTATTGAGGGCACACAGATTAAGCAGAATAGCTTGATATAAACATTTATTAATACTAACACGAAGACAAAAATATATACATAGCTTAAGTGCGACTAAGCTCTAACATGTTTTTAACAGAATTGAATAATCTCCCTCGCAGAGCGGATTTGGAGAAACGTCACTATACGCGCATGCTCTGAAAGAAAAGAGTAAGATAAATGAACGTTGTATTCCAACAATTTCCTCTTTACAAGGTGCATTTTCTTAACAAAACACTATTCTCTTATTAAGCAAATTATAGAGAAATAATATTAGTATAAAAATTACAAATACAAATTATATACTTATATGAAAAAAGTGATACAGAATAATGCTGAAAAATTTTAAACATTTTGTCCCATAATTCCACAACATTTTTTTTATGTTTATAAGCGTTTAAAGTTTTGGTTAGCATCTCTGCAGGCATATTTTCTGTCTCTAGGTATTTAACCTCTATTTCGCCATTATCGTATAATTTCACGCACAAAATGATGTCGAATATCAATGTGTTTCGTGCGCGAATGGTAAACCGGATTTCGTACTAAACTTTGAGCAGACCGGATATCACAAAATATTATAGTAGGCGCAGTCACTGTTTCAGGAGAAAGTTCACTTAAAAACCATCTGAGATGCAAAATCTCTTTCTGACAATGCCATGTACTCCGCCTTTGTTGTGGATAATGCGACAGTTCGTTGTTTTCTCGATTCCCGCGATATGGCTCCACTGGCGTATTTAAAAATGTAGCCAATATATGATTTTCTGTCATTCACATCCGATGCCCAAACGGCATCAACGAATGTGATTAAGGATTCAGAATCTCGCTTAAAGATCAGTCCTTGATCTTGGGTTCCTTTTAGGTATCGCAAAACTCTTCTTGCAGCTATCCAATGAGGCTTACCAGAATTGTTGTTAAATTGATTTAGGAAATTAACAGCATGAGTTATATCAGGTCTAGTAGCAACTGATAAATACATAAGGGATCGTATTAGTTGACGGTAGGGAATATTATTCATTTCAGATTTTTCTTCTTCAGTTTTGGGATACATATCTTTAGTAAGCTTCACATTATTATCAAAAGGTGTAGATATTGGTTTGGATTCTTGCATATTAAATTTGCTCAGAATATCTTCAATGTACTTCTTTTGAGTAATTATAATATTGTCCCCGTTTTGCATAAATTCTATGCCCAAACAATAGTGTAAGAGACCTAAATTTTTCATCTTGAAAGATTTTTCTAATTCATCTCGAATATATTGATAATCTTCTTTACATTAAGTAAGAATTATGAGATCATCAACATAAACAATGATAATAACTTCAATGGGAGATTTAGAAATATACACACATTTATCAGCATTAAGTGATTGAAACTTCATTTGTTTCAATTTTTCATCTAATTTTTTGAACCATTGGCGACCCGATTGTTTTAATCCATAAAGGGATTTTTTTAATAAGCAAACTTTGTCAGCATTAGATTCATTTTTAAAACCTTCAGGTAATTCCATGTATATTTCTTCAGTTAAATCACCATTTACATAAGCCATAATAAAATCTAATTGATATGCAGTGAACCCATTTTGGATGCCATATGCGATCGCAGTTCTTATTGAACTTAATCTAGCTACAGGAGAAACATTTTCGTCAAAACTGATACCAGGTTTTTGTGTACAAACTTTTGCGACCAATCTCGCTTTAAACTTCTCGATTGACCCATCTGGCTTATATTTTGTTTTTAAAACCCACTTAGATCCTATAATTTCTTATGTTTTGGCCTATCCACTTCTTGCCATGCATTTTCTTGCATTAATGAATTAAATTCCAAATTTATCGTATTTATCCATTCGTTTTTATACGGACTATTCAGAGCTTCAGAAAATTCAGGACAAGAGTCTAAAGAATTATTTACTGCAGTTTGAGATTTCTCTTCTTTCGGAATAATTGCTTGATATTCCTTTTTAGGTCTTCCTTTTTCACCTGTTTTTATTTTCCTTGGCCTTGCGCGCGTTCTGAAAGAAGGAGGGTCGAAAATTTCATCAGATTGCGAATCAATTTCTCTTTCACTGACGCCATCAGAGCTGTCTGGGTCCTTTTTCATGACTGGAAATATTTCTGACTGTTGCGTAATTGTGTTTGTGCTCGTATTTTCATTACTTTTAGAAAAAGGAAAAATTAATTTTATTTTGGTTTTACAAGAGGTTATCTTTTTCAAATCCGTTAATAAATCGAACATCACGGCTTATAACAATTTTTCTAGATTTCTTGTTCCAAAACCTATATGCTTTTGATTCATTAGAATAACCTACAAAGATATGCTCTTCTGATCTAGGATCAAATTTTCCCTTATTTTGGCTTTTATTAAGTACGAAACATTTTTGCATAAATATTTTGAAGTATGATAAAGTTGGCTTGATGCCAAAGAATACTTCATATTGAGTTTTATTTTCACTTAAACGTCGTGTCGGGCAGTGATTGCGTATGTAAGCAGCACAATTTATAGCTTCGGCCCAAAAAGATTGTGGAAGATTTCTTTGTAATAGTAAACACCTTGCCATTTCAGTTAACGTTCTATTCGATCTTTCAGGGGTGCCATTCTGCTGAGGTGTTAAAGGGGAAGAAAATTCTCGTTTTATACCGCATTCTTCGATATATTTATCAAATTCTTTGCCGCAATATTCTAATATCCATTATCTGTAAAAAGAAATTTTATTTTCTTTCCTAGTCGGTTTTCTTCTGCTGCTTTGTATTTCACAAATGCATTCTTAACATCATCCTTGGTTTTAAGAAAACTGACTTCAATATAAAGTGATTTATCATCAATAAAAGTAACAAAATATTGCGATCCTCCATGGGAAGGGACCCTCATGGGCCCCCACAGGTCTGAATGAATCCGAGACAATAGATCATTACTTTGAAAATTTGATTGTTTAGGAAAAGGATGGACACATTGTTTGCCTTGAATACAAACTTTGAAATCTTTAAGAGACTCATGATCATTGAAATTTAAATTTCTAACCATATTATTAGATTTAAGTTTCTTTAAATCAGACTCATTTAAATATCCTAACTTTAAATGCCATTTTACAAATTCACTTATCTGTGCGTTTGCAGCTCTTTTGGTGATTGGATGTACATAATATGAATCAACTTTACGAACAGCTTGTACTAGTATAGAACCATTAGGCTCAATTATTTTAGAATATCGTTCTTTGAAAAGCACAGAACGATTATTAGCCGTTGCTTTTGACGTGGAAATCAAACTACATTATAACTCAGGTACACACAGAACGTTCTTAAGTGTGAGATTAGTAGTCCCACTACCGTTCGGCACTGTAATAAGAACTGTTCCTATTCCTGTGATTTTTGCTGTTTTATCAACTGCAAGCTGTATAGTAGCATTCTCACGAGGATGAAATTCTGTAAATAAATTTTTATCTTTGCACATATGAGATGTACCGCTGTCTAAACACCATGCAGTAGATTGGTGATATACGTCGTTAAATGCCATACTAGCCGGTTCTTCATAACTAATCATTGAACCTTGATTTCCTTTATTTAAAGATGCAAGCTTTCTGTCAGCTATTTTCTTTCTACATTCATTAGTTTTATGCCCGATTTTGGAGCAATAATTGCACCTAAAATTACGATAATTTCTTTCTGTAGGAATTTTTTTTATTCGTATTAGTTTTCCATTTTTCACTTTTTTCTGTTCTTGATTATTTCTCTTGTTTTCTATATAATAGGCATTTTGTGAATCATGAGTCGTTTTTCCTTTTCTAGCTTCCCATTCTTCTAGCATCGTAATTTACAAAGAATCGGATTTAGGTAACTCATCTCTCGATTCTATAGCGCATCTAAAATTTCCGAAGTTCTCAGGAACACTGTAGAATAGAAGAATTGATAACAAATCATCCGCAATTTCTATTTCCATTTCTTTTAATTTATCAACAATCTCAAAAAATATATTTAAATGTTCAGACATCGTTTCACTGAATCTCATCTTTCGAAACAGAAGCCGTTTTAACAGAGTAGCAGTTTTTGCGGGGCCTCTTGATTCATAAACTTCTTTCAATTTATTCCATACAGAATTTGAAGTCGCACCATGTTTAATGTGACACAATTCACTAGGATTTATGGCCAGAATTATATCAGCACAAGCTTTTTCATCAGCCTGGAGCCATTTCTTTTTAACAGCGCTATCTTCGGCCGGTTTCTCTTCTTTGCCGGTTACATAATCCCAATGATCATTTTTTATTAATACAGCTTCGATTTGAAGCTTCCAACTATCAAAGTTGTCTTTACCGAGCTTTTCAATTGTCGTAACGTGAGACATGATTAAATAAAATATCTCGCAGCCACAAATCAAAACAGTTAATGACAGAACGTAGAAGAGTTCTCAGTTTCGGTTTAGGCTTAAGACTTTACGATTCTAAAGTTCGAATAAAAAAAAAAAAATCTGCTATTTACAGCGCAGTGAGTAGCGTCTCTGGTACCCATAACCTTTGTTGGTTTTGGGCGCACACAGAGTAAGCAGAATAGCTCGACATAAACATTTATTAATACTAACACGAAGACAAAAATATATACATACATAGCTTAAGTGCGACTAAGCACTGACATGTTTTTAACAGAACTGAATAATCTCGCTCGCAGAGCGGATTTGCAGAAACGTCACTATACGCGCATGCGCTGAAAGAAAGGGGTAAGATGAGTGAACGTTGTATTCTAACAATATGATCATAATTATCGACACTAAAATTTCTTAGAAAATGTGACGCTGCATCCTGCAGTAATATTTTAACAATTTAAGGGTCGGTAAATTGACATTAAACGTTTTTTTTTTTTTTTAATTTTCTATACTTTAAGTGTTCTTAGTCGAAAATTGAAACAAAAAACTTTTTTTGCTATTTTTTAGATTATATAATATTCATCACAGAAAATTTTTTTTAAAGGCAGTAATAGATACACGTTTCTTCTTTTATTTCATATTTTATCATATCAAAACGGCGTAAATTATTTTTATAGGGTTTTTTAAACTTTGAAACATTTATCGAGAAGAAAATTGAGAGAACAAGGTTGCGTACATGGTTACAAAACAATTTCTGCTTGTAAAACAAAAATTTGGCGGCTAATTAGCTAATTACAGTTCAGAAAAATAGTATGATTTCACTGAATCTAAAAATATGTTTATTTATAGCTTTTTTATGTTTTAACACGTCCAAGTCTATTTTGTCTGTCTTTCCGTTTGGGCCACGAAATAAGATTCTCGTTGCACAATCTAATGGTGTCAGTCATTAATGGCTGACGCTGCTAAACGGAAAGTTCAGTGTCAGTCCCGGTTACTCACGAGGCACTCAACGTGTTAAAAACAAAACTCTATTTCGCTTATACAAAAGTTTAAAAATTTTAACAGAAACCACGAAGATATATATTTTTTTAAATAAAAAGTCGAACACTTATGTTCACTTTATAAAACCTAAAACAGCTTACTTTTATAGAAAATTTTCTAAAAGAGTATTGAAACAAATTTTAACTACCTTGCGTGCAGTACCCCAAAATCGCATTTCGAGAAAAATGACTTAACCAAAAATATTCCATTTCTAACAAATTTCGAGGGTGACATTAATTTTTTTTTAATTTTTCGGAAACGATGACACTTTAATGTATATATTTAAAAAAATGTTTGAAGGTTTAAAGCGTACTAAATTTCCTTAAGCTTTTAGGGTTTGATTCTATATATCATTATTAATGACACCTTACCTAAATTGTCTTTTAATTAAATACGCTTCATATATTCTCAGGTTTTCGAGAGCCTTTTCAGAACATATAAATAAGTTCTATAGCTGAGACAAAACTTCTGTTAGTTATTCTTTAAGATTTATTTAAAAATATGCAACAATTCACATAAATAAATACATTTTATAAATTATGTTTTTAAAAATTTCAAGTTCTTAATTTTTTCAGACTTACATTTTGGCAATATGCGATATCTATATCTAGAATTTAGGATACATAAGCCTTGAACAGATAATACCATGAGAATTTTTATATGATCTGATAATTTTAAAGGAAATGTGGATGTTGATAGCTCATATTAAAGACTCACTAATACTCAAAATAACAAAACTGCAGTGCACTGTTGTTATTAAATAATATGACAAGATAATCCGCTAGTGGCTAACTCTTTCACAACAAAACATTCTATCAACTCGTATAAACAAACTCAGACGATAAAAATTATTACCAAAAATACAAAGCGTCCGAACATACCGGCCCTCGTTGAATCATTTTCATTCAACCACAATTATAATACATTGTTACACTTTAAATTTTAAACAAATAATACAACATGTACTAGTAAACAATAAATTGACAAATTACAAAAGATAATAATCATTTTTTACATGGCTAACAGAAAAATTTTTGAAATTCGTCTCTTGAAAACACTCGTTGTTTTTTTTTTTGTTTTTGTTTTTATGTTTACTACTAGGGGGCTCGGCCCCCTACGAGCTACGCTCGCCAACCCCCGTCCAGACACCGTAGACTCTAAATGCACGCTAATTTGATCGGCTTTAAAAAGATTTCGAAATATTTTATTACAATTTAAAAAACAGTGGCGAACTCTCTATAAACGGATTTCTAATCATTTCTCTTTGATTGGGGAATTTTAACGCCAAATCCGTTGCGGTACTACTTGATTATCCCGTCGACCAATTTCGCCAAATTATATAAATCGCCAAACCACTCGCCAAATTATACAAATTGACATAATTTTTATTTTAAATAACGAAAAAACAAATAAATTAGTACAACATTAATAAAAATACAAATAAAACGTCGAAATAAAAATAACTTGATGACGTAGACACGTGTAACAACATTTCAAAATAAGCTAATATAAAAGGAATTAAGTAAACAGAGTCTTTGTCTCCTGGTATTTTTTAACAAAGTGAAAAGAAAGTTCTTTTAAATGAGACATTTTAAATTAATCGTTTTTAATCTGGCGTAATTTTGACCAAACTATTCTTTCTCTTTTTAATATTCACGTGAAAATACTTGTGTTAAAAATTAAATATTATTTGCGATTTCCTAACAAAAATAGTTGAAAAGTATCCTCTTAAAATATCAAATAAATGTCTAGCGCAATTTCTAAATTTAAACCGTTTTGCAATATTATTTTGTGTTCATTTTATGTAATAACTGTAATGTGACGTAAATATGACGTAATTTCTCCTATTTAAGACTTCTAACGCATGTTAATAAATTTATTGCTTTACAAATTCCTTTCTCTCTTAAAATTCACGTGTAATTATAGTTTTTATGACATAATTTTTAATAAGTTCCTGCTTTTTGTACATAATTATTTAATTCTAATTCCAAATGTATTTTCTGTTTATAATAGTCACGTGTAAATAAATTTTTAATTTATTTACATGTATAAATATTTTTTTTTTTGAAGCAAACATTATTGCTTCCGCTGTTTATACAGTTGGCAACAGTTTAAATTAATATCCCTTTCTAAAATCTCTCTATTCTAAAAAAAAGTAACTACCGCTGTCACAGCCGCCGCCGCCGCCGCCGGTTTTGAATTTTTTGTGACCGGAGGTCTTTCTTCGTTAATATTAAAAAACCTGTTGCATACAAAAATATGAAAATCGGTAGAATTATAGAAAAATGTTTGATAAACAAGCTGATGCAGACAGTTTTCAAATCGAAGAATTATTTTAAGAGATATTTAATGCTAAAGTTGGACAAAATCGTTCCATTAAAAAAGTTTTATAGGAGCAAAAACTGTACATAGGAATTTAATCATTTTTAGATCATTTTATGCGTCAGAATTTCCCGGTGTGCAGATTGCAGTTAGTTTTTTAATTTGAATAATTTTTCGAGGTTTTATTTCTATTTTAAATTCAAATTTTCAGCATTTCGAGAGATATTTTCAACAGATTTCAGAAAATTGTGCTAATTTAAACTGTTGCCAACTGTATAATAAACAGCGCAAACAGTAATGTTTGCTTCAAATTAAAAATTTATTTTACACGTGACTATTATAAACAAAAAAAAAATAAAAAGCAGGAACTCATTGAAAATTACGTCATAAAAACTATAGTTACACGTGAATTTTAAATGAGAAAGAATATTGTAAAATAATAAATTCAGTAACATGCGTTAGAAGTCCTAAATAGGAGAATTTACGTCATATTACACTTATTACGTAAAATGAACAAAAAATAATATTGCAAAACAGTTTTAATTTAAAAATTGCGCGAGACATTTACTTGACATTTTAAGATGATCATAATATTTCATTTCTAACAAAAGTATTTTGAGGTGAATATTAAAAAGAGAAAGAAAAGTTTGGTGAAAATTACGTCAGATTATACTTGTCAGATTCAAATTATAATTCAATCTTCCGAAATCTTTTTAAAGGCGATCAAATTAGCGTGCTGTTAGAGTCTGCGGTGTCTGAACGGGGGTTGACGAGCGTAGCTCGTAGGGGGCAGAGCCCCCTAGTCTGTTAAAAATATCTCTAGAAATGCGGAAAATCTGAAATTAAAATAGAAATAAAACCTCAAAAAATTAGTCAAAATAAAAAAATTAATGCAATCTGCACTCCGGCAAATTCTAACGCATAAAATGATCTAAAAATGATTAAATTCCTATGAACAGTTTTTGCTCCTATAAAACTTTTTCAGTGGAACGATTTTGTCCAACTTTAGCATTAAATATCTCTTAAAATAATTCTTCGATCTGAAAACTGTCTGCATCAGCGTGTTTATCAAACATTTCTGTATAATACTACCAATTTTCATATTTTTGTATGCATTATTTTTCTTAATATTAACGAAGAAAGACCTCCGGTCACAAAAAATTCAAAACCGGCGGCGGCGGCGGTGACAGCGGTAGTTACTTTTTTTTGGAATAGAGAGACTCTAATGATTTCATCATTACATGGAAATAACTCTACAATTCTACATTTATTATGTAGTGATGTACACTCATGACATGTAACATTTAAATTAAATTTTTAAATGTTGCAAGAATTTATTTCTTTTCTCATATTTTATCAAAAAAATAGCTCAGAAATACTTTAATATAAAAGCATTTAAAGGTTAACAAATTCGATTATCTATTATATATATAAAATCTATTATATATATAAAATCCAAACGGAAATTTCGTTCCGAACGCCGAGATTTCGAGGTTCTACCGCCTGAATTTTTACGGAACTTATACCGTTAGATAGGTATGGTTTCAGGGAAGGTTTTAAGCTATAACACATCATTCCACCTAGATTAGTTATAGAATTATTACGGAAAATTCTGTTATATTGGACTTTGTTACTTCATATTTCCTTAAATATCTGGGCTCCTATTGGTCGTAGAGCTTAGATCTCGCGCCAAAAGTAGCTTCGCAGCACCCAAGCAAACTTTTCCCCGCGATTATTTTGCCGTCTTCCGATTTCCTCTAACTCTATTAGGGGCCCGCGCAGGGCCCCTTTAAAATATTTTTCGTAGTAATTTCAGCAATTATCTTAAATTATTGGTTAAGACCGCCACCCTCCCGATTCATGTATCTACGGAAAGGTTGCATGAAGGAGTTTCGTTCAGATACACTTTCGTTAAGAATAGAGTGCGCTCCCTGGTGGTGGAATGTGGAACTAACATAACGCGATATTGTTAAAATTAGGAAATCTAACAATGCGATCTGTTTTAAACTTTGAGATAGTTCATAACACATAATCTATTATCTATTCTATCTATCTATTTATATAAAATCCAAGTCTCTCTGTGTCCCTCACAATTCCGGTAGGACCGCCTCATTGAAATGAGTAATTGTTGAAAAATACTAATGCAGAGTTACCACAGTAGCGCCAAATGTCAGCCAACTTGCCAATAGCTGGTTAATTTGGCGAAATTCCCATTTAAAACCAATAAACTTTCATAAAGAAGGTCACCGAAATTTAATTTAAACTCCGCTCTTTTAAGATATTTTTTTCAAAATCTATGGGCGAGAAATTAAAATACATCTTTTCATTTTCCTCCCGATGCTACTGCGAGTAATAAAATAACCGCCAATACACGACGTTGTACTGTGTGAGCTCCTAACTGCGTGAATTTAATGTGCTTTAGGTAATTTTCCAGTATAGGCGCCTTGGCGAAAAAGGAAATTTGGCAACATATTTTCCGGGAACCTATCTACTGTTTCATTGTTTATACACACGCATTTTTTTTCGATATTTATACGATTTATTTAACATAAAAAAGTCGATTCTCTAATTTTATACAGAAACAGACGTAATTTGTACATAATACATCAATAACATACATATAAAATAAATATATAAAACAATCAAAAACGCTCATCAAGTTTGTTTTCATAGCTGTAGGTGCCTTGGCAAAAAAGGAAATTTGGCAGCATATTTGCCGGGAACCTAGCCACTGTTTCATTTTATATACAAACGCTTTTTTTTTTTTCGATATTTATACGATTTATTTATCATAAAAAAGCCGTTTCTCTAATTTTATACAGAAACAGATGTAATTTGTACACAAAAACATGAATAATATACATGTAAAATAAACATATAAAACAAACAAAAACGCTCATCAAGTTTGTTTTCATAGCTGTTTATATGATTTGACAACAAATCTCGATATCTTTTCGTTATACCACCATATTCAGATACCACCATGCCAAAATGTTTGCTAATGCGCCAATTATTTCAAAATGCTAAAAGATATTTGTAATTTTATGCCAGCAGTTTAATATGAGTTTTATTTTATTGCTTTATTTTATAACAGTTATTTGTTCACTTATTTTAAGTATATATTTGTGATTTAATGAAATAGTTCGTAAAAACCTGGAATTTTCAAATGTTATATTTTTTAAATGCTCACTTTAGTATCGACAATGTTTTTTCTTTTATTTTTCAAATGCTTCAATTCACGTGATTTTCATTTTGCGCCAACTATTACGTTTGGCGACAGTGGTATCCGTATAACGGAAAAGTACCCAAATCTCATTTTCTGATGCCCAAATTACGCCAAGATTTTTTTAAAAAACGCCAAAGCACCTACAGTGGAAAAGTACCAAACTGGCTATTGTTTTGCACTATCTGTGTTATAGTTTGTACTATATGCAAGGGGAGTGGAGCGAAGAGTTTAAACATTAAATATTAAAGTTTCGGCTCAGATGCCCCATATTGGCGCGATTTTTATCTGACGCCAATATCATATACACATAACGGGTACTTAACTGGCGCCAAAGTGTCGTTATTTTGCTTGATATGGTAACCCGGATGTTGTTGTTTTCGACAAATTGGAGGCCGAAAAATTTCGCGCCAATATGAGGCGTATATGACAACTGTGCCAAAGTTTCTATAAAGCAATATATGACTAAAAAATTAAGAATAAATAAATTCAAAATAAGACTAAACAAGAAAGAAAAATCATACATTAAGCGTAGAATATGAAACACTTTCCAACACATCCTGAATGCTTTAACAAAACTTCGTTATTTAGGGAAATAAGATAAATAAGATAACTAAATAAACATTTTAGAAAACGCATAAAAAAATTTGAAAATTGATTTCAGCAGTTACCATCCATAGCCAATAGTACCGTTATTACATGCCACTATTTAGCTAAAATTTAATTTAAACTACGCTTAAAACTACTGAAATCACATTTTCAGATATCATCATCCATAGACGGTTATGTATCAAATACTTTGCGTGACCCTGTATATCATTTTATCTATATTCTACAAACATTTCTTCGGAAACTAAATGCAGTTCAGCGTAAAAATGCATAACTCCTTTAAAAACCACCTTTAAGCAATTTACTCTCATACTCAGTAACCCTTACAAATTCTTTTGTGTAGCCCTGCATGTGAATTGTAGCATTTATACACACAGTATAGTGTGCATAAATGTAGTGAAACATAAAAGCGCATATCATAATTAAAAATGCATTTCTAGCAATCATTGCTTATGTACAATACTTCGGAGAAAAGTTTCTTGACGAGAAAGAAGTTTGCCAACGTATTTTCTGACAACCTATTTACTGCTTCATACTCACAAGCAATTTTTTCCATATGTATACAATTTATTTAACATAAAAAAGCTATTTACCCATTTTTATAAAGAAACAGAAGTAATTTTTACACAGATGTCATATACGCATCGGGGTTGGCGTGATATTTCTCTGACGCCAATTTGGCAGAAATCTTGCTTTCGAAAATCAGTTACTTATATATTTTTAAATTATTTACTATCATTTTGGAAAGGAAATAACTATAAATAATAAACGTTTGAATAATAACTATAGAACAAAACAGTTTATGTAATTAAAAAACAGAAAATAAAAGTAAATAAACAATTTATTAATAAATAAAAAGCAATAGCCGGGTTACCATAGCAGGCAAAATAACACCATTTTGGCGCCAGTTAGGTATCCCGGTTCATATCTGAAATCTGTGCCGTAATTTGTATATAAAAAAAAATATATATATATTATGTATATTTAGAAACGATTTTTGTATGTATATAAGTGCATATATAAACAAAAATAAAAGTTCATTAGATTTTTTTTCATAGCTGTTTATATATTTTGGCAACATATCTCACTTTCTGATGCCCAAATTGCGCCAAGCTTTTTTTAAAAATGCGCTATAATGGAAAAGTACCTAAATAAATAATTAACAGAAATAACAAATTATACAAACTAAAACTTTTTATGGTACTTTTCCGTTATACGGACAGCATTGTCGCCAAGCGCTATAGTTGGCGCAAAATGAAAATCACGTGAATTGAAACATTTGAAAAATAAAAGAAAAACATTGTCGATAGTAAAGTGAGCATTTTAAAAATATAACATTTGAAAATTACAGAATTTTACGAACTATTTTATTAAATCACAAATATATAATTAAAATCAGTGAACAAATAACTGTTATACAATAAAGTAATAAAATAAAAAATCATATTAAACTGCTGCCATAAAATTACAAATAATACAATTCGCGCCAATATGGGGCGAATATGACATCTGTGCCATATCTTTTAGCATTGCAGTAAACATTTCATTTTTTGAATGAAGACGTCGCCTCATAAACTCTATGAGATACGACTCTAAATGATGACGAACTGTTCCCCGATGTCTTTTGTTGCGCCATTTTGCGATGCCCCATAATCTTTCAACATTTTGAGTATCACATCCAGTATTAGGGTCGACAAAATTGTATTTATGATTTACTGTGAAATTATCATAACCAGCACTTCGCAGTTCATCTGTTTTATATCCTTTCCAGTAATCTGTATAAATAATACTTCCATCAGCTACATTGTTTTCTATTGCCGCCATTAAAGTTTAAGCTGTGCGATCGGAAATAGCAGTAAGGAAACATCCCCATCTTTCACAGCATAAACCATCTAACACCCATTGAGGAGGAAGAACACGCCCTACGTTGCTTTTTCTTCTGGTAAAAAGACTTTCATCTACTTCTATAATTTTATTAAGTCCACCGATTTTTCTATTTGGTCGTGAACATAAAGCATTTGCACAAACTTCTCTAAAATAACTATTCCAGTCCACTGTTGTGTTGTGGTTCATATCAAGTTGCAGCTCACAAAGCTCAATCGATGTCAACTCTTGGCACCATAAATATATAAACATAAAAGTATTAAGAAAAGACCACCGCGATCCTAGGAAACCATGTTTTTTGTCGTATTCCTACGCTTTCTTCGCATGATCGTAAGCTACAACTCAATTTCGGATTTCCAGAACTCATCCATAATTTCATTTCATGGTTGTTTCAACACAACCTTTTATTATGCAGAATTCCAAATTCCTGAAACAGTTTTGTCGCAACTTTCTCATCATCTGATAATTGACAAATGGTAAAATTCATCTCAGCGTCAGCAGTAAAAGTAAATTATAATTTTATAAAAAAAAAAGCATTTTTATTTCGAATAATAGCAAATTAAAAAGCTTTCCAAGGTTAAGGTTAAATAATAATCATTCACGTTTCATAAATAACAAATCACAATGTTTCGCATGGTTTACAAGAAAACTCCTTTTCACGATGAGGGCTGAAATAATTGGCGCATTAGCATACATTTTGGCATGCTGTCCGTATAACGGAAAAGTACCCTTTTTATTTCTAGATCAAAGCATTGTTTTTAATTTCGATTAAAAATACATATATCTTTGGATAACTTCAATTGAAATTAGGTTCACAGCTTAATATCTCATTCCATAAACCTAAACAAACACAAGTGAGTCATTCGTTGTGAACCGTAAAAAATATTAAATCATTGAGGTAATCATTCACAAAGTAAGTTCTCCAACAATCAGTGGACAATATTCTAATGACATCATAGTAGGTAAAATGATGGCAGTATAGTTTATTTATGGTTTGAAATCACAAAGATTTAATTTTGCAATGTCTCCTAGTTACATTATTTTATTGTCATATTTATGAGCTCAGAACAAAAGCCTATTTTTTTCCTTATTTAGTTATTAAAGACGGAACAAAATCATAAATGCATGATTTGAACTATACTGCCACGATTTTACCTACTTTGACGTCATTAGAATATTGTCCACTGATTGTTGGAGAACTTACTTTGTGAATGATTACCTCAATCATTTAATATTTTTTACGGTTCACAACGAATGAATCACTTGTGTTTGGTAAGGTTTATGGAATGAGATATTAAGCTGTGAACCTAATTTCAATTGAAGTTATCCAAAGATATATGTATTTTTAGTCGAAATTAAAAACAATGCTTTGATCTCGAAATAAAAAGTTTTAGTTTGTATAATTTGTTATTTCTGTTAATTATTTATTTAGGTACTTTTCCATTATAGCGCATTTAAGTTTAACTGTTTAATTCTGTTGTAATATTCAAAATAACTGTATTTATTAGATTTTAGTAAACAACATCAGGGCCCGATTAAACTTTGAAGTTAGTGGAATTACAATGTCATTTCCGGACCTTTCTTTTGGTGAAGCTTTTCTAAATTCCATATATACATCAAGGTTCGCACACTCCTTGGAATTTCCAAGGACTCTGACACCACTATTAATGATAAGAAAATTTACATTTAATTTTTAAAACAGAGAAGTCGCAATCCCCGCCTTTATTCACAGATTTTGCAATATTTTCCTGCAGTGAAATACTTTGAAAATACTGTTAAAATTTAGTGGTAAAATTGTGCGAAACCTGTACATGGAAACTCTTCAGTGTTAGAAATATTATTCCTAGGACTGATATAACATGAGAACGGCCTGTAATTTTACACAAGTTTTTGAAAACTACTTTATATCAGAAATTTTACTAAAAACTGGTTACTTTTTTGTTATAGCGGCCCACACTATTAGGATTATGACAAGTTGCAGCCAATTTCGCCAACGTCGTAACCAAGATCGTGAAGCATATACATATAATACCATATAATACCATTTCATGAAATCGTATACGATAATTTAAGAGTTTTTAACCTTACTTCAAGTGTATAATTTATTTATTTTTAAGGCTTAACAATCTAAATTGTTCAATATATGAATTTAAAAAAATGTAAACAAAGGCTGAATATACATGACCACAAAAAGCCTCAAATCTGCACAACACTTGGAACCAAACTGTGCAGATTAGTGGTCTTCTACTGTACACAGGTTTTCATAAATGTGTTTCGTTCTTTAAATGTGTTATTTTCATCTATCACTGCGGAACAAGCGAGAAAACCTATATTCTTGCACATGAGTTGTATATATCTTTATATCTAAATTTCAGTCATTTTTGACGGGCAACCTTTCTAGTCTATCTATTTATATAAAATCCAAGTCTCTGTGTGTCCCTCACGATTCCGGTAGGACCGCCTCATTGAAATGAGTAATTGTTGAAAAAAACTAATGCAGGGTTACAACAGTAGCGCCAAATGTTAGCCAACTTGGTGATAGCTGTCTAATTTGGCAAAATTCCCATTTAAAACCATTAATCTTTCATAAAGGAGGTCACCGAAATTTAATTTAAACTCAGCTCTTTTAAGATATTTTTTCAAAATTTATGAGTGAGAATTTAAAGTACATCTTTACATCTTCCTCCCGATGCTACTAATAAAATAACTGCCAATAGACGACGCTGTACTGTGTGATTTCCTAACTGCGCGATTTTAATGTGCTTTAGGTACTTTTCCAGTATAGGTGCCTTGGCGAAAAAGGAAATTTGGCAACATATTTTCCGGGAACCTATCCACTGTTTCATTTTATATACACACGCATTTTTTTCGATATTTATACGATTTATTTAATATAAAAAAAGGTGTTTCACTAATTTTATAAAGAAACAGATGTGATTTGTACATAAAAACATCAATAATATACATATAAAATAAACATATAAAACAAACAAAAACGCTCATCAAGTTTGTTTTCATAGCTGTTTATATGATTTGACAACAAATCTCGATATTTTTCCGTTATACGGACACCATGCCGAAATGTATGCTAATGCGCCAATTATTTCAAAATGCTAAAAGATATTTTTAATTTTATGCCAGCAGTTTAATATGAGTTTTATTTTATTGCTTTATTTTATAGCAGTTATTTGTTCACTTATTTTAAGTATATAATTGTGATTTAATGAAATAGTTCGTAAAAGTCTGGAATTTTCAAATGTTATATTTTTTAAATGCTCACTTTAGTATCGACAATGTTTTTTCTTTTATTTTTCAAATGCTTCAATTCACGTGATTTTCGTTTTGCGCCATCTATTACGCTTGGCGACAAAGGTATCCGTATAACGGAAACAAACCCAAATCTTATTTTCTGATGCCCAAATTACACCAAGCTTTTTTTTAAAAAAACGCCAAAGCTCCTACAGTGGAAAAGTACCAAACTGTCTATTATTTTGCGCTATCTGTGTTATAGTTTGTACTATATGTAAGGGGTATGGAGCGAAGAGTTTAAAAATTAAATATTAAAGTTTCGGCACAGATGTCATATACGGCCATTATTGGCGCGATTTTTTTATGACGCCAATGTCATATACACAACGGGTACTTAACTGCCGGCAAAGTGTCGTTATTTTGCTTGATATGGTAACCCGGATGTTGTTGTTTAGGCTGTTTATGTTTTCGCCAAATTGGCGTATATGACAACTGTGCCAAAGTTTCTATAAAGCAGTATAAGACTAAAAAATTAAGAATAAAATAAATTCAAAATAAGACTAAAGAATAAAGAAAATTCATGCGTTAAGCATAGAATATGAAACACTTTCCAACACATCCTGAATGCTTTAACAAAACGGTACAGATGTCATATTCGCCCCGTATTGGCGCGATTTTTTTTCGGTTGCCAATTTGGCGAAAACATCAACAGCATAAACAACATAATCCGGGTTACCACATCAAGCAAAATAACGACACTTTGGCGCCAGTTAAGTACCTGTTGCCTATATGATATTGGTGACAGAAAAAAATCGCGCCAATATGGGGCGAATATGACATATGTTCCAACAAAACTTCGTTATTTGGGGAAATAGGATAACTAAGTAAACATTTTAGAAGACGCATAAAAAATTTTAAAAATTGATTTCAGCAGTTACCGTCCATAGCCAATAGTATCGTTATTAAATGCCACTATTTCGCAAAAATTTAATTTAAACTACTCTTAAAACTACTGAAACCACATTTCCAGATATTATCATCCATAGACGGTTATGTATCCAATTCTTTGCGTGACCCTGTATATCATTTTATCTATATTCTACAAACATTTATCAGTAAACTAAATCCAGTTCAGCGTAAAAACGCATAACTCCTTTAAAAACCACCTTTAAGCAATTTACTCTCATACTCAGTAACCCTTACTTCTTTTGTGTAGCCCTGCATATGAACTGTAGCATTTATACACACAGTATAGTACGCATAAATGTAGTGAAACATAAAAGCGCATATCATAATTAAAAATGCATTTCTAGCAATCATTGCTTATGTACAATACTTCGGAGAAAAGTTGCTTGGCGAGAAAGAAGTTTGCCATCGTATTTTCTGACAACCTATTTACTGCTCAACAAACAACAACTGTTCAACTATTTACTCACAAGCAATTTTTTCCATATGTATGCAATTTATTTAGGTAGGGTACAGATGTCATATTCGCCCCATATTGGCGCGATTTTTTTCTGACGCCAATGTCATATACGCAACGGGTACTTAACTGGCGCCAAAGTATCGTTATTTTGCTTGATGTGGTAACCCGGATTATGTTGTTCATACTGTTGATGTTTTCGCCAAAATGGCAACCGAAGAAAATCGCGCCAATATGGGGCGAATATGACATCTGTGCCTTAGGTAGTTGTTAGCTATCCCGTCGACCAGTTTCACCAAATTTTATAAATCGCCAAACCACTCGCCAAATTATACAAATTGACATAATTTTTATTTTAAACAACGAAAGGTCAATTAAATTAGCAAAACATTAATAAAAATACAAATATAACGTCGAATTAAATATCACTTGATGACGTAAGAAACACATCATCATGTTTAATGTCAACCATTAATGGCATTTAATCTTACAATTTGGCGACAGTAATTTGGTCGACGGGATAACTAACAAGTACCTTTATTTAATGTAAAAAAAGCTATTTACCCATTTTTTTATTATTTTTTTTTACCCATTTTTTAACAGAAATAATTTTGGCACAGATTTCATATTCGCCCCATATTGGTGCGATATTTTTCCGACGCCAATTTGGAGAAAACATCAACAGCATAAACAACAACATCCGGGTTACCATATCAAGCAAAATAACGACACTTTGGCGAGAGTTAAGTACCCGGAGTGTATATGACATTGGCGTCAGAAAAAAAAAATCGTGCCAATATGGGGCGAATATGACATCTGTGCCGTAATTTTTGCACAGATGTCATATACGCATCGGGGTTGGCGTAATTTTTCTCTGACGCCAATTTGGCAGAAATCTCGGGTACAGATGTCATATTCGCCCCATATTGGCGCGATTTTTTTCGGTTGCCAATTTGGCGAAAACATCAACAGCATAAACAACATAATCCGGGTTACCACATCAAGCAAAATAACGACACTTTGGCGCAAGTTAAGTACCCTTTGCCTATATGATTTGGCGTCAGAAAAAAATCGCGCCAATATGGGGCGAATATGACATCTGGGCACAGATGTCATATACGCAACGGGTACTTAACTGGCGCCAAAGTGTCGTTATTTTGCTTGATGTGGTAACCCGGATTATGTTGTGTCACAGGTGTTACCATATCAATCAAAATAACGACAGTTTGGCGTCAGTTAAATACCCGTTGCGTACATGACATTGGCGTCAGGAAAAAATCGCGCCAATATGACATCTGTACCTATGTTGTTTATGCTGTTGATGTTTTCGCCAAATTGGCAACCGAAAAAATAATCGCGCCAATATGGGGCGAATATGACATCTGTGCCGACATCTGTTCCAAATCTCGCTTTCGAATACCAGTTACTTATATATTTTTAAATTATTTGCTATCATTTTGAAAAGGAAATAACTATAAATAAATAAAAGTTTGAATAATAGCTATAGAACAAAACTGTTTATATAATTAAAAACAGAAAATAAAAGTAAATAAACAATTTATTAATAAATAAAGAACAATAGTCGGGTTACCATAGCAGGCAAAATAACACCATTTTGGCGCCAGTTAGGTATCCCGGTTCAAATCTGAAATCTGTGCCGTAATTTGTAAATAAAAAAATATTATATATATTTAGAAACGATTTTTTTAATGTATATAAGTGCATATATAAACAAAAATAAAAGTTCATTAGATTTGTTTTCATAGCTGTTTATATATTTTGGCAACATATCTCACTTTCTGATGCCCGAATTGCGCCAAGCTTTTTTAAAAAATGCGCTATAATGGAAAAGTACCTAAATAAATAATTAACAGAAATAACCAATTATACAAACTAAAACTTTTTATTTCGAGATCAAAGCATTATTTTTAATTTCAATTAAAAATACATATATGCTTGGATAACTTTAGTTGAAATTAGGTTCACAGCTTAATATCTCATTCCATAAACCTAAACAAACACAAGTGATTCATTCATCGTGAAACTTAAAAAAAAATTTAAATCATTGAGGTAATCATTCACAAAGTAAGTTCTCCAACAATCAATGGACAATATTCTATTGACATCATAGTAGATAAAATTGTGGCGGTGTCGTTTGTTTATGGTTTGAAATCACAAAGATTTAATTTTGCCATGTCTCTTACTTACATTATTTTATTGTCATATTTATGAGCTCAGAACAAAAGCATATTTTTTCATTATTTAGTTATTAAAGGCGGAAAAAAATTATAAATGCATGATTTGAAAAATTTAAATAATTTTCTTTCTTAATAGTAAAAAATAACATCGGGAAGTAACAGCGGGTTTAAGTTAAATACGTTTAACTGTTTAATTCTGTTGTAATATTCAAAATAACTGTATTTATTAGATTTCAGTAACCAACATCAGGGCCCGATTAAACTTTGAAGTTAGAGGAATTACAATGTCATTTCAGGACCTTTCTTTTGGAGAAGCTTTTCTAAATTTCATATATACATGGAAACTCTTCAGTGTTAGAAATATTATTCTTAGGACTGACATAACATGAGAACGGCCTGCAATTTTACACAAGTTTTTGAAAACTACTTTATATCAGAAATTTTGCTAAAAACTGGTTACTTTTTTGTTATAGCGGCCCACGCTATTAGGATTATGACAAGTTGCAGCCAATTTCGCCAACGTCGTAACCAAGATCGTGAAGCACACACATATAATACCATATAATACCATTTCATGAAATCGTATACGATAATTTAATAGTTTTTACCTTACTTCAAGTGTAAAATTTATTTATTTTTAAGGCTTAACAATCTAAATTGTCCAATATATGAATTTAAAAAAATGTAAACAAAGATTGAACAGACATGACCGCAAAAAGCCTCAAATCTGCATAACACTTGGAACCAAACTGTGCAGATTAGTGGTCTTCTACTGTACACAGTTTTTCATAAATGTGTTTCGTTCTTTAAATGTGTTATTTTCATCTATCACTGCGGAACAAGCGAGAAAACTCATATTCTTGCACATGAGTTGTATATATCTTTATATCTAAATTTCCGTCATTTTTGACGGGCTACCTTTCTAGTTATATATATAAAATCCAAACGGAAATTTCGTTCCGAACGCCTAGATTTCGAGTTCTACCGCGTGGATTTTTACGGAACTTATACCGTTAGATAGGTATCGTTTCAGGGAAGGTTTTAAGCTATAACACATCATTCTACCTAGATTAGTTATAGAATTATTACGGAAAATTCTGTTATATTGGACTTTGTTACTTCATATTTCCTTAAATATCTGGGCTCCTATTGGTCGTAGAGCTTAGATCTCGCGCCAAAAGTAGCTCCGAAGCACCCAAGAAAACTTTTCCCCGCGATTATTTTGCCGTCTTCCGATTTCCTCTAACTCTATTAGGGGCCCGCGTAGGGCCCCTTTAAAATATTTTTCGTAGTAATTTCAGCAATTATCTTAAATTATTGGTTAAGACCGCCACCCTCCCGATTCATGTATCTACGGAAAGGTTGCATGAAGGAGTTTCGTTCAGATAAGCTTTCGTTAAGAATAGAGTGCGCTCCCTGGTGGTGGAATGTGGAACTAACATAACGCGATATTGTTAAAATTAGGAAATCTAACAATGCGATCTGTTTTAAACTTTGAGATAGTTCATAACACATAATCTATTATCTATTCTATTTATTATATATATATAATCCAAACGGAAATTTCGTTCCGAACGCCTAGATTATGAGTTCTGCTGCATGGATTTTTACAGAACTTATACCGTTAGATAGGTATCGTTTCAGGGAAGGTTTTAAGCTATAGCACATCATTCTACAAACATTAGATATAGAATTATGGCGGAAAGTTGTGCTATTTTGGACGATAAGGTTACCATTTTATTTCTTGGCGAAATTTATCGTTGATAAAAAAAAAAAAAAAAAAAAAAAAAAAAAAAAACGGCTACTACACCTTGAAAAATAAAAGAAAAAACTGTTACTAATTTTATTTAAAAGGAAAAAAAAAGAAAAAAAAGAAGAAAAAATCCGTTTTAATGAGTGATAATATTAAAAAGCGAAAATATTTAATTTAAACATGAAAGGGAATGTTCGTACTGCTGAAAAATTTACTCAGTTGAAATATTGCTACAAAACAACAAGATTTGGCGATTTATCTTTTGCGTCAGGTTAAGAAAAACACATCTGAAAAATTGATAAGATGATACCAAGGAATTTCTCTCATGAGGATAATATACGTTTATTAAAAAATCAGCAGAACCTCGATTTAACGTTCGTAAAACAATAATGAAAATTTCACTTTTTTGCGATTTAACGCTGGTTGGCGACACAGTTAAAGTTTGAATAATACTATTATGAATATTTAAAAAAAAAAATTCAACTCTCCGTCTCCATACGAAGTTAGTTTAAGTGAGTTTAACTTAAATAAATACATTTTTATAACTGCTGCTTTATCATATACTTTTATATGTGTATGTAATGAAATTTAACGATCGTAATTATGCTGTTTAGATTAACATTTAAATGGATTAAAATTGTTTCAATCTCAAAATTAAGGTCCTATTCCAAGCATTCGCAATTTGACATCGATGTTGTTAGTGCCAGAGACAACAAAGAAATGTTGCCATGGGAACAACCACTTCATATCGAAATGTTTAATGATAGCATTCACAATCAAAATACACAAAACGTATCCAGGCGGTGACACCGTATAAAATAAAATAACTACAGCAACACGCAATTTGTATATATTTAATAAGCTTACAGAAAAAAATTAATAATCTAATCCACCATTTAAGTTTAAATTCATTGAGTATTGGGCATTTAAATATTTATTTAACAAGAAATTTATAAATGCATTTCAATCTTTTGCATTTGGCAGGAAATGTATTCGTTTGCGAAATAGCGTGGAGCGTTCGTCTTTTTACGCCAAATACTGGAAAAAATATTTTTTTGCAGTTTTTTTACTGGAATTCCGACGCTACATTTGACTGATCTTTTTTACATTCACGAGTAATTTTATGAGCATTTTGCCGCCAAACAATTTGATTTTAATCCAAAAAGGCGTAAACATGACATAGCCCCATCGATACATTATAGGTGTTTTTGCAAGTGTAAGACGGTATTTTTGGAGGAATTGTTTATATTCAAATGTAAATTATATAAATAGCAATTAATATTATGAAAGTGGAGTCAAATATTTAAATTTTAGTGCAAATGTCTGCCCCCCCCCCACACACACACATATTGTAAATAATTTAATTTCAGACATTTAAAATATTTTTTACATAATTTACTATGGAAACATGCTGGTTTGTTTCCCCAAACTTGTGACTTTTATAACCTTGAACTCAGATCAGCGAATATTGCCCACTCTTTTCTTTTAACACGTATCGTCCCCTTTATGGTGTTATTACACGAGGACTCAAAGACGCTTGGAATCCCAGGCGTCTAGCGACAACAGCCGCCTCACGGTCCGTCCTTTCCAAGCATTTCATTGGCTGTTCCAGAAAAGGCTTTTCTATTATCAGATTTCCAAGCATATGATTGGCTGTTACTGGCGAGTTGCTTCGCTCTCAGGCGTCAAAGACGCCCGACAGAAAAAAGACGCTCGCTCTCCAAGCGACTCTCCTTCAGCCATAGGAATAACATGGAGACGCCCGGAATCTGAAGCGTCTTTGACCCCTCGTGTAATAACACCATTAGAAATGTCTACTACTTCAAATGTTAAGTACTAAAGATTATTATTTAGAAAATTTATGGAATTATGCGTTATTAATACCACAAAAGAAAATATTTTACACTAAAAATTGCTTATAATTGATATTGCATTGGTATATTGAAATAAATTTTTGATAATCTTTTTATTCGTCATCCCTTTTTGAGTTTTTTTTTTTTTTTTTTTTTTTTTTTTTTTGGCCTATCTGTTCTTCTTTTTTGAAGGTATATGATTAATTTTCCGTAATCAGGTTACCCCTTTAATTAACATATTTAGTGAATTGTTGGATGTTTCTTTTTATTTGAAAGAGACTCTAGACAGTGATCCCGATTGCAGAAGATTACATGAAATTCGACATAGCGATTAGTAAATTTATGGTTTTTCATTATGAAGCAAATGGACAACAGAAGATTTAGTATTATATATTTTTTGCAGTTATTTTACTATTACAAAATAAACAATATTTGTTGATTTATCATTTTAGCCTAGACAAGAAAAAAAGTACCTGAAATTCAGATAAAATTGGATAATTATAGAGCAATTTCTTATGACTCATAGCCGTAGCTACTAAACTTTATGAAAATTAACGATTTTAGGTTTATTTAGGCAAAAGACTGAAGAATAATGTAATCTTGAAAATAGAAAGCCTATTTATTCCTCTGTGAATTATGCTAATTAGAGAAATGAAAAAAAAATTCTTTGGTGCATCAAAAAGTTTATTACGTATATTATTACGTACTAGGTTATTAAGTTTTATATAACTGACTTTATTTATCATTCTAAAAGAGTATTTTTGGTGAAAGATCTATAATTCAGTCAACAGCAAATTCACTTTATTTAATGGAATGTTGTTTGGCGCATAATTACCTTTGTTTTATATCCAACTCTGGTACAATTATAACCATATATTCGGAAACACTTCCAATGTTTGACGTCAAACTTAGCTGTGTACCCGATTACGGAAGATTGGGAAGATTTTGATTGCATGAAAAAAAAAAAGAGGTTCATTTTTCTATTACAAACAGTTTTCGAGGTTTTTTCCAGGTTAACAGCTGCATGATTGCAACTGGTATTAAAAAAGAAATGACAGTGAAAATGACATTATTTTAATTTTATTCAAACACTTGAGTTTTAAAAAGCCATTTTTATATGATTCACATTTATTTTAATCATGAAAGTTAAACACTGTCCGTTGTGTGCAAATAATTTATTACGTTCTTTGGCTGTATTTACTCTGCTGTGATCCGAAGATAGAAAACTGCAGTAGACATGCCAGAAGAAGACGTATATTACGAAATATAATGTAACGTAGGAGAGATTGTATTTAAGCTACCAGAACCACATATAGCACCAAACTGAGGAGACAGGAGTTCAAGGACTAACAAACAATAGTGAATAATCCGAATATGATTAATTATCAGTAGTCACTCTCTGCAATCATTGTAATTATCATTCATTTTAGTAGTGTGGTGACTAGAGAACATTTTAATTTCTGATGATCATAACGGTCATATTTCCTTCCCAACCCCTATTTTATTAATCTACTATAAAAGAGTATATTCTGAATAGCCCGAAATTTGCCTAACCCATAAGATAACATAATAGCTAAATGGCATTCGCATTGTATTAAGCAAATGCAGAAAGACTTTCCAGGTGAAGGTCCATATTAATTTAAAATATAAGGTCGAATTCATCATTTTGTTTTATCAAGGTTCAATTGGAAAATGGACCAGCGAAGCGGGTGTAGCCTGCTAGTTATATATATAAAATCCACACGAAAATTTCGTTCCGAACGACTAGATTTCAAATTCTACTGCATGGATTTTGACGTAACTTATACTGTTAGATGGGTATTATTTCAGGGAAGGTTTTAAGCTAAAACACATCGTTCTACGTAGGTTAGTTATAGAATTATGACGGAAAGTTCTGTTATTTTGGGCGAAAGGGTTACCATTATTTTATTAGAGATGAATTTTTTGATAAATGAATTGAAATGGCTGTACATCGCGGAAAAAAACTGTTACTAATTTTATTTAAAAGGAGAAAAAAAGAAAAGAAGAGAGAAAATTAAAAAAAATTGACGAGTGGTAATATTGGAAAACGAAAATATCGAATTTAAACATGAAAGAGAATGTTCGTAATGCTTAAAAATTTATTCAATATGAAATATTGCAGTTTTAAACTATATTTGGCAATTTATCTCTTGCGAAAAGTTTATAAAATAATATCTGAGTGACAATTTTGTTTTTGTTTTTTATTTCTTTTAAATTTACCTTTTATTTTTATTCAACTCGACCATCATGTGACATACAGAAGAAACTAGCAGATGTAATTATAAAAATGACGATACTTGTGAGTTACATATTGTATGTTTTTTGCGATTTCATTTTATCGCCAAACGATTTCATTTTAAGCCAAAAATGCATGAGCGTGCCATCGGTTTGAGCGACATTCACAATATTGGTTATTTCTCAATAAACGACAGCATTTTCTGGAAATACCCAATTCTACTTATATATATATATATATATATATATATATATATATATATATATATATATAATTCAAATGGAAATTTCATTCCCGCTGCTTATAGCTCGAGTTCTGCTGAACGTACACTGTTAGATAGGTAATTTTTCGGGGAATTTTTTAGTACATAACACGTCGTTCTACGTTTCTTGGTATTGAATTATGGTTTAAAGATCTTTAATGAGATGAACCTTATAATGGAAAATTAGCCTCTTTAAATGATTCTGCCCAATGTATTTTGATGGAACTTGGACTGTTAATTAGATAATTTTCCAGGGGCGTTTTCAGTATACAACATGCCCTTCTATATTGTTCAGCCATACCGTTTTTGGGAAAATTCTGTAATCTGGTGTACGCAATTATCACAATAGCCTTTTTAAAAATTAAAATAAACGGTTTTTGATAGAATTTGCATTATTAGTTTGACAATTTTTCAGAGATAGTTTTAGTATATAATATATTGTTCGACACTGTTTAGTCATAGAGCAATAGGTTAAATTCTGTAATTTTTCAATATAGCTGCGAGTTGGCAAAAATGGGCTTGGCGAGACAAGGAAAGTTTTCATCCATATTTTCTGTTCAGTAATTAGATAATTTATTTACTATAAAGAATACATTTATCTCTTTTTTATATAAAAACAGAAGTAAATTGTATATAAATAACAAAAATATTAATATTCATAAATAAAAATTTATATAGGAATATATATATGAATACATATTTTAAAAAGGTTAAAGTTCATTTTATTTGTTTTTATAGCTGTTCATATCATTTGGCCACAAATCTCACTTTCTTAAGCCCGAATTGCGCCAAGCTTTTTAACATCTAACAGTACCCATTGATCTTAAAATAAGGAAAATTGGAAAGTAGATGTAGTTTTTTAAATATGCATAAATTAAGGAGATAAATTACGTTATCGAATCCATAGACAATTGGCCTATTTGGTACCGATAAGTTACATAATTGAGTCTACTGACAATTGGCGTATGTTACCTGGCGTGGTTTGGCGCATGAAAAGGTTTAAACTGATTCTGTGTTTTTAAAGCGTTTGACAAAGTTTTGAAGCTTTACTGCACCATTTATTTAATAACATTCCTGCACTGTTTAAAATTTCTATTAATTGATTTTGGAATTCTAATGCAGAACTTAGAGAACCTCTAGATAGAATGCTATCCATATACATGTCTTCTCTCAGTATGGATGCTGCTAAATGAAATTTGCTTCCTTAATCCTTAGACAATTGAAGTAGTGTTCTCATGGCCAAAAAAAGGTGCGCTAACAGTACCATAAGTCACTGTCGTTAATTCAAAATTTTTAATTGGCTCGTTAAGACCTTCCTTCCATAAAACTTTTGCAGCTTCCTCTGACCTGAATAAATAGAGATTGTTCTATACATTTTTGGAATGTCTGCAGTGAAAGAGACGATATATTTTCTAAATCTCACCATAATTGAGAATAAATCAGCTTGTATTACGCCTCCGTTATATTGAATAGAATTAAGTGAGTTTCCCTTAATTGTTAAGGAAGACGCGTTAAATACAACTCTCAAAGGCGTTGATATACCTTTTTCTATTCCTCTATACACTACAAGATGGGGAATATAATAGGATCCATTTTCTTCCTCGCTTTCGTTAATTTCAGCCATGTAGCCTAACTGTTGATATTCTTTTAAAAAATCTGAATATAATCTTAAGTACTCAGGATCTTTTGCTAAAGGATTCCATAAAGAATTTAATTTTTTCGTTGCGATTTGTTTTGAGTTTCCTAAAATAACTGGATCCTCTTTTAAGGGCATTTTAACAACATATTTACCGTTTTATTCTCGAGTAATTTTCTACGAAATGTTTCGCACAAATTAAAGTTTACTTTTTCGTTTTTCAACCTCGATATTTTTTATCGCCCAGAATTTTCTAAGTGTCTTGTCTAGGTTGGTTTCTTTCTTAATAAACCCACAATGAACTCTATTTTCATTCTCTGTCGGAAAACTTCCAGATACAACAAAACCGAAAACTGTGTCTTGCAAAATAAGATCAGAATTATTATCACGAATTTGTCCCGGTCTCAAAAGCTCATAAAAAATCACTGCTCCTAAGAGCATCTCTACATGTTCTGGTATATTGAAACTATCATCTTCTAATTTTGCAATAGGTAAATCTTGTATTGAGTTTTGAATTGGACGCGAAGGCGTTAAATCTGCAGTTATTTTTGGAACTACCAAAAAATCTAAATATTTTTCATAAAATTTTCATCTCTGTTGCATATTGATGCATTAACTTTATGATTTATTACCAAGGTAGCATCATTTAGACCTGACACTAAGATTTTTGTTCTCTCTTTTTTTTTAATGCATTAGCTATATTAAATGGCGGGATTAAAAATTAGACTCGTTTCCTACAACTAATAAACACTTTACTCTATGTTTACATCCCGATTCATCAATTAGAAAACATATTACAGTTGAAAGTAAAAGTTTGCTCCTTTTATTCGAATTGTTACTAATAAAGGTTTTCTGAACTAACTCTTCTGCATTAGCGTTCAAGATCGATGTGCCATAATTTGTCGGCCTAGAATCTGAATAGTCTTCCACATTTACCTTCCTTTATTTATTTTGTTCCGATGAAACATATCCTTTCACGTAAGTGCTGATATTTGTTTTTGGGAAATGTATAGTTTTATGATGACTTTTTTTACAAAAGCACGTGTACTTTGATGGATAATTTGCAACTGAATATGAATTTAAACAGTTAAAACATAACTTGTTACATTTTATAACGTCCACCCTTTCATTGACAGATAATTTTAAATAATTCTGCATCTTGAAAGAGTGTGATGTTTGTGGCAAAAAATAGAATTTAATGTTTTAAAATCTGATAAAAATACTTTAGTTTGGAGTTAGTATGCTTACGATTAACACTAAAATTATCAGTAAAAGATTTTACACGTGATGTGAAATATAAATCAATCTCTCGTCCCAATTCTTCTGGTAAAATTCATTTATCTCATTGTCTCACACTAATGTGGGAAGCTGTTTCTTTATCTAATATTTGATATAATTTATCCTATACTATAAGTTGTTTTAGACTCTCTAAATAGGAGACATTTCTTAAATTTAAATAATGTTCCCAGTTTGTCGTTAGACGTGAAGCAAACTGTACATGAGTCTCATTTGGTTGTTTAAGAGCTTTGCTAAATTGCTAGAAGCAAAAAGAAAGTGTAGGTTGAAATTCTTTTAACACCAATTCTTTATTTTTGCATATTTCTCGGTATCCCTATCATGTAAGTAAGATATTATGTTTGATGTTTTATCCCCTAATAAATTTAACAGAATTCCTGCTTTATATTGTTCTGGAACATTTTTAGTCTTAAAAGCTCGTTCTAAAGAAGAAAAGAAAAAGCCATATTCTTCAGGACGTACAGGATTTTTTACAGTCAAAGTTCGAATACTTTTTTATTAATTGATCTAACGATTCTAATTTTATTTCACTCTCACTAATATTAGATTTAGATTCAGATTGAATTTTAGCCAGTTCTATTTCAAGTTAAATTTTTTCCAGGTCAAATTGCTTTTGCTTCTCATCAATTCGCCTTTGCTACTGCTCCTCATCAATTCGCCTTTGCGCTTCATGTTTACGATTTTCAATTATATCGTTTGCTATATCTTTGAAAATCTGGTTTATTTTTATACATTTCACTGTCTTCAATAATAACGTTTAAATCAGCAATTGTCATTTTTTCTTTAATATTTAGATTTATTTCAGTGGCTATAAGCCTTAAATACTCTTTTTGCGCCTTTAAACATTGTTTAACATATGTATATAACAGAAAAAGATAAGAAAAATCACATTCACCTACTTTTCGAATAAGCTTTTGGCGAACTTCGTAGCACGGAACTCTTAGCAATTATCATTCGTGTCGGCGTTTCACTCAATTTAAATTCGATTGACTTTAGAAGCTCGTTGGATTTATTCCCAGGCTGCTTCTTCATTGCTCGACGGGCCATAATGTTAGCTCATATTAAAGACTCACTAATACTCGGGAGATTATCAAAATGTGGGAGCAAAAACGTTAACTATAAGTAATTTATAAAAAAATTTAATTTAAGGCCATTTTTTTTTTTTTTTTTTTTTTTTTTTTTTTTTTTTTTTTTTTTACAGAATAATATATAAATCTACTAAATTATATACAAACATTGAAAGATAGCAACTATTCTGGAAAATTATTTATTAAAGCATTTAATTAGTAGATCTGTAGGTTAAAAATTTTGGACATTCCTGTAACGTAGGTTACAGATTTTGGACATTGCTTACACGTAGGTTACACAGTTTTGATCTTTCCCTAAATAAGTTGTGCTTAGTATTTAAAAAATTCTTAAGACTAAGAATGTAGTAAATTTGTTCTATAATTGTATGTGTATACATATATATGCATAATTAATTTTTTGTTATCCAGTAATAATAATAATAAAGTCAAATGTTAAAATTTGATATTAAAATATTTACTACTTTTTCAGAAGTAATATCTTAATTTTATAGGAATTACACATTCTGCCAAAAATATGCCTTTACACAATATTAGGTATCCAGCATATAATTTATTCTTTTTATTTTCTCAAAAAACAAGATACACTGCCATTTTTTTAATGCACATATCTATAATTTCTTTATCAAAAGAAAAGTTCCCCCTTGCTGTCATTGGGTGAGGTGGCGATGGTGATTTCAACAAAATATCTTCACATTTTAAATTTGTGCTGTCTTATTTAGATGGATAACGAAACCTGTTAAAATCAAAGCCTCCCTGAGGAGTCAAAAAATTTATAGAAAATATTTGTTCACTATTATCAATGCTGATCTTTTCAATAATACCTGACCATAAGTTTTCATCATTAATTATAAAGCACCAGACACAAATCAATGTCAACCTAATTACATTCATATAAACAGTACAAATACCTGTACAGGAATTACTTTCAGGTGCGTATATACAATTTATAAGTGTTTAAAATACATCAAAATATCTTAAAATACATTAGAAAAAAAAAAACCAGGACGTTTTCAAGCTTTACAAGGCCGTCGTCAATGGGATTTAAATGTTATTATTTTCTTTGCGCTTATTCGAGAATTGTCTAGAAGAAATTTATTTCAATATCAATTCAATTTACAAAAACTATTAAATTTGTAACCTACAGATCTACTAATTAACAAAGATGTTCAATTGTATCAATATATTGTTCAATTTTTTCTAATGTATTTTGAGAGAAGAGAATTATATCAAGATATTTTGATGTATTTTACATACTTATAAATTATATATATGCACCTAACAGTAATTCTTGTACAGGTATTTGTACTGTTTAAATGAATTTAATTATTTAACTCAAGGTGAATTGAGCACTAGAATTTTAGCTTCCAATTTTCCACTGTGAGGATTCAATTATAGAAACTTTATCTTTTTTTCATTATCTTTTTTTCACAAGCTTTTTTGGAAATCTGACGATGGAAAAGCCTTTTCCCGAACAGCCAATGAAATGCTTGGATAATCCGTAAGTTTCAGGTGGATTTGTCGCTTGGAATTTTTACGTGTAATAACACTATTAATGTTTAATTCATGGCGTACGTAATGTAGGATCAACTCGGTGCGATTTTTTATGTCTTAAATTTTAGTCTTTGAAATAATCATTTTCCAAATGGTCGTTGTAATTTGTTAAATTGCTTTTTTTTTTAAACCAAAATTACAGCACGTAGTAGCTTGAACTTTTTATTTGAATGGCAGTTTGATTTGAGGTGGGGCAAAGATTAAGAATGAAATTTTAAGGAGAGGAGATTCTTAATCCTTAAATTAAAAAAAATATGACCTCAATACAATAATTTAACAAAAAGAATATACATATACATATTTTTTAAAGATTTATGTTAGAACAATGAACTCTGTTAAAATACATTTATTTATGTACTTAGAAATTTAAAATTATTAGTGTTTAGATCGTTCCACGATTTGGACATGGTTATTAAATAACCTTTTTGGGTATATTTGCTGCAAAGAAAACTTTACAAAATACGTAAAAACGCGTACGATCAATGAAGAATTAATTTTAAAATAAACAAAAGAAGTTTTACTATTAATTTTACATATAACTTTTAAATAAGTATGTCAGAAATTTCGTAACGATCGCATCGGCCGCAATTTTGTGTCGACCGTACACACGTAAGTTGAGCATGCTTCAAATCAAGTTATATTATTACACGTACTAAATACACTTTATTTACACATAACACGGTAATTATTTACGATAAAACATTATAATAAATAACTTTTTATACGTTTCAGGACACCGAATCATCTTTAAAAATAAATGTACCGAAAAAAATATTGGTGTTTCTATTCTTACGCGATTTGGACATTCCAGTTTCTTATTTGAGAAAAATGAAATTATTGCAAAAAAAAAAAATCTTACAAAAACACATACAAATATTTAAAAATTTTTTAAAGGATTTTAAACTTAGATAAAAGAGTTTAAAGTATTTACTTGATGTATTTTTCGTGGAAATGACAGCTTTATTACGATCGTTACTTTACACAAAAAAATTCTTTCTAGAAAAGTCCTTCTAATCTTCAAAAAGCAATAAATCAGACTGTCATCTCGTAACGAAATTATCAAAAAATCATCCGTTTCCTTTATACATTTGTTGTTTACCATTAGAACCATCTAGAAACAAGTTAAAACTCTTTTTTTGTGGTAGATTTAAAGAGTTAACGTTATGAATGTCCAAAATTGGCCTCTTTAGCATAAAATAATAAAATTTTACGATATTTATAAAAGCTTTTACAATAAATTATGTCATTTTATGTCTCTGTACAGAATTAAAAACACAATGTAAAAAAAAAATAAAGTCAATGATAATTAAATTTATTTATAGAAAGATTAAAGATATGATGTGTGTCCAGTGCCCACCATTTGAAAACTGCCCACTCAAAATAACAAAACTGCAGTGCACTGTTTTTATTAAATAATATCCCAAGATATGCCGCTGGTGGCTACCTCTTTCATAACAAAACATTCTATCAACTCGTATAAACAAACGCAGACGATAAAAGTTATTGACAAAAATAGAAAGCATAAATACAACCGAACAAATGTAAAAGTTTGGCATTTTATCATGAACGGACATAAGAGATTTATCCAAATAATGGAAGATTAGATGACAGAAAATGAAAGAATTGCGATTTTTTCGACACCGAAAAAATGTTTATAAACCAGGAAAAAATAATGAAGAAAATTTGAAAATTATAAATTAAATCAAAACTGTTCATATCTTGTGAAACTGTTCATATCTTCTTCGGTTATGATCAATCAAGTTACCTATTGTCTATGTTAGGCGATTAGAGAATATAATAAATAATTTGGAAAACGGGAGCCGTAGATAGTTAAGACTATAAGTTAATTTTCAAACTTTCACAAACCAATATTCCCATTAGTCTTTTTTCAGCTTTTTGTCTGATTTAAAAAACTCAAACTAACAGATGTACAACTGGAAAATCAAAAATTAAATTAAATTTCAGTTAGGCATTAAAAGAAAAATATGTAAAAAAATCACAAAACGACCTGGCATTAATTAAAGGCTACAATAAAAAAGATTATATGAAATTCAAAAATAAAACAAAAAATACGTTGTAATAGCCACGATCATAATAAAAACGCAATAATAAATGCACTCTCATATTCCAAATTTAGGACATTGACATGTGACTGCCTGATTCTGTAGTAATACAGGCAGATTTAACATGCTCGATGAATGAGGTGGTATATAAAAATTATAAAGAGAAATGATGCCCTATTTATAATGGCATAGCTGCCAACTTGTACGGATTTTTCCTACCACTAAAATTTAATAGAAATTTTTTCCTAATTCAATCGCCGAATTGCAGTGAATTTTGATAATTAAATAAGGCAGAAATTTCTGTTAAATTTTAGTGGTATTAAAAATCCGTACAAGTTGGCAGCTATGTAATGGTGTTCTATGTATAGCATTTTGTAACTCATCATTAAGGAAGAAAAGTTTTCAATCATCATGAAACTCCAGTTTTGGGTTAAAATACGCAAGATAAAGTCTATAAAAATTATATGGAATTTCATATCCGAGTTCAAAGTTATTCAAGTCCGTTAGTGAGGTACTTATGACGAAATTTTGTTATATGAATTTTAATAGTGTTTTTTCTGGTATTATAGTGATTACATTTACCGGGTGTCCCAAAAAGGACTGACTGATTTTAAAATTCAATAACTTGCAAACGGTGACAGATATTAAAAAAATTCTTGCAGGAGGGTTATGCATAAGGTCAAAAGTTTTATTACAGTGATTTTCAATTTTAGTTCGATTTACAAACAATAGATGGCGCTGTAAGCAATAGTCGCTAAATTCAGGCTCGATTTTTGGTACTTCGTGGCCCGGATAATACATTTCCATCTCCTTTTTCTGCATGGAAAAAAGATAAAGGACCAAAAATCGAGCCTGTATTTAGCGACTATTGCTTACAGCGCCATCTATTGTTTGTAATTCGAACTAAAATTGAAAATCACTGTAATAAAACTTTTGACCTTATGCATAACCCTCCTGCAAGAATTTTTTTAATATCTGTCACCGTTTGCAAGTTATTGAATTTTAAAATCAGTCAGTCCTTTTTGGGACACCCGGTAGTTGCGCCTCTCTGTTACCTTTTTCGTACGTAAAACAAGGTAAAAAATTAATTTTAAATAAGTGTCTTGTAAGTGTTCTGTGAAATTATGAATTGTTCGCTAAATTTGTCGAGTCATAGATGTTCTATCTGTATTTTATTATACCTTAACTGTGTCATAAAAACATTCTTTAATTTACTTTTTTTAAAACTACTATTTAATAATAGGATTAAATAAGTTTTATAGCAATTAAAAACTTATTTTACTTATACTTTCATCAAAATCAAAATATTTCGAAAACTTCTATAATCGAAAAAAAATTTACAGTTCGCTATTTTTCGACAATCAATTTTTATAAAGTGAAATGTGTATTTTTAAATAGTTTGTAATGGCAAAATCAAAATAATATTATAAACGAAAACGATAGAATTTTTTTTTTCAAATGTTTGGAAGAATGTACTAGACATTTTTTTTTCAAAAATGTGAATGTTGTATTTTATAATGCAATGCATGATGCAAATTCTGCCTTTTAGAGAATGCGATCCACGAGAAAAACTACAACGGGAGTTGTGTTTAAAGCCTCTCAAATAAAACTAGGCAGCATTGGCTGAAATTTTGCACTGGCATATTTCAAGCTTCTTGAAATTGATTTCTTTTCAAATTTTTATTGATTACAACAAATACTTTTCAAATAATAATTTATTAAATTTCTGATAAAATATTTATAGGTTACAAACCTTTTTTTTTGAATATTTGTTTTGTAATATATAAATTGTAAAATCAATATTCGAAAAAACTGATGCAACATATAAAAATTTTAATAGAAATCTATATCTAGAAGTTCCAAATATGCGAATAAAAAAATAAATTCAATTGTGCCAATGCAATTGTACCTTTGCACTGCAGCAAATAAAAATAAATTAAGTATTAGGAGCTCCAAATTTTACATGTGCACAATTCTTAAACTTCGTTATCAAATGAAATCCAAATGGCATCCGAAGGTACAATTTACTAAAGAATCTTAATTTCAAAATAAGTGTTGGTATAGAAAATTTGAAAATTTGCGACAGTTTCAACTGGCAAGGGAACCACTTTAGGTGTTGCTCGCACCTAGTATTGAAACCTGGTGCATTTTAAAGCTCTATATTAGGAAGTTTAGGAATCGATAAAATTTTTTTTGTTAAAATAATATTTTTTGATTTTACAGCCGATTAACTTTCTGAAAATGCAATTTTCGAGACCACTTTTCGGGCTGTTAAAGATTTTTTTAAAAAAATAGTTAAAAATATAAATTAGTCAATAATAACTATATAATGTTGAAAAAAGTTTTAAAATCCCTTCAAGAACCTACGAATTTGATTAAAAAAAAATACAATATTATATTTACATATTTGGTGGGGGAAAGATTGGCGTCTTTTTCGTCCCGTACAGTTTTCCGGCAACCCTAGCTCAGTATTTTCGCTACGCACCGTGTTGTAAAGTTTTGGACGTAAATCTATTACAAGTATAAAGCTAGTGAAAATTTTGAAGTGCCATATCTGGCGACTTAACTCTCTTTTGGTGTAAAATTAACAAATAAAAATCCAATAATAAAAAATTATAAATAAAAAAATATATATAAAATATGATTTTAACAAAGAATTTTTATCGGTTCTCTAACTTTTATGCATAGGGCTACAAAATGCACCAGGTCTCGATTCTAGGTGCGAGCAACACCTAAAGTGGTTCCCTTGTGAGAGACGACATTATAAGCATATTTTATGTTGATTACTTTAGAAATGAACCTATTTAAATCTCTTGTTTTATATTCACATACCTACCTATCTATTTAGTATACATTTAAAGAAAAAAAAATAAGAGACACACTCTAATAACGAGTTTAAATTTTAGCTCTGATCTCCTCTGATATTCTTCTTGTTATGGACTCACTAAGTTACTGATACCGTTTCTGAGGGATGTAGACCCTTGCTGACATAATAACAGCTGTAAGTTGCGTCAGATTGGATGGTGGAGCTTCTATGCTTTGAAGTGCTCTTTCGACTTCCTCCCATAAATGCTCAATAGGATTGAGAACAGGGGGCTAAGCTAACCATAGAAGCAGGTTAAACTCTGATTTATATCACTCAAACCAACTTAAGACTGATCGAGCTCGGTGGCAAGGTGCATTGTCCTACTGAAAATGACAGTCTTCCTAAGGGAACATTATAACCATAAACGAGTGCACGTGATGGGTAACGATGTTGATATAAACTGTGCCCTTCCATGTTGTGTCCATATATATTAAAGAATACAGTATACTGCAGGAAAACATTCCTCATACCATAATTCCAAATCCACAAACCAGAGGAGTTATCATCTTGCAGTAGTAGTCCATGAATTCGTGCTTGAATGACCATTTCGAGTTTTTTATGATGCAGGGTGATTGCAAAAATATCTTATTTTTCAGTTTGTTATTGCTCTCGAAATCGGCCTCATGTTAAAACCTTAACAGAAAAATATGTGGTCAAATATATCCCTTACATCCTAGAAGTTTAATAACAGACTATCAAGTATTTCTCTTAATTTTTAGCTAAACGTCCAAAATCAAAAATATCCTATACTTTTGACCAGACAGTGAATTTAAAAAATAAATTCAAGATGTTACATAATTCTATATGGTGTTTTCGAAGATTATATATTAAAATGTACGCCATCTACATTAAAAATTGATATCACAATATCAAGAATAATGTTATTAAATAATGTGTTTAAATTGTGTACATGACATACATCAGTTCTAAAATGAAGCTGTTGTTGTGTTCAACATGTTTCAATAAACGAATCAATCATGAGCAATCAGAAGGCCGAACGAGAAATGCTGTTTTCCTTTCATTTTTATTATCCTTTATTTACGGGTAGGATAAACTTATTAATGTGTAAAAATGTGTCAACATAAAGAAAAAAAATTTAAATAAGTGATAACAATGATAAAAAATAACTATTTAATAAGTGTTAAAAAAAGGCTCATTACGAACAATCCGCCCAGTTGAAAGATGATAATAGAAAAATTGTTACAATAACTGAAAATCATTGTATAAGCATTAATATTGTAAAATATTAACATAAATATTTGTCTTTTTACTGGAAATTTAGATGCATGGAAAATAGAGAGAGGGGAGTGCACAACAACTGTGATGTAACCCATAATGTTTGAACTTGAGGCCGTCGATCGGATAGACTTTTTCTCTTTCTCTCTGTCTCTCTTCCTGAATTCGGTTAAACAACTTTGCATACGGAGCACACATGATTTTGATACAACAGGATAATTCGGAAACCGCACAAGCAAAACCAGTCGATGTTAATAATATATTAATGAATCTTGCCCGTGAAAGAAATAAATTAATTTACGGTAATTGTAAACAAAATAGCGACTGTTTGAAGTAGCATGATTTTTTTTGTTGTTGTTGTTTTGTTTTGTTTTGCATAAAACTTGGATATTCAAACGTTCATGAAAATATTAATTTTTATCAGATATTAAATTCCTTTGTCCAAGGGCAAGATAATTATAATAGCTTACAAAACACACCTACAAACTTTAAAACAATTATTATAAGCAATTCTACGAATATTTTATCTATAGTTATATCTGCCGTTTTGCTTTGTTTGTTATTTAAAAATATACATACATCTATAGAAAGTTCATAAGGTCTTCTATAAATATATATATATATATATATATTATTATTATCTCTGTATGATTACGCAAAAAAATAGCGTTCCCTAATACTTTGTAGAAAAATGTTATTTCTATCTCATATATTGCTTTTAAAATTAAATAATCAACTTTAGATATAGTCCTATAAAGATAATTCTTCAGATACAACATAAAAAATATAAACGGTTTATTATTACTTTCTTTATACACGTGTAAGTAATAAATAATTTTATTACTCATTTTAAATATTAGGGAATGAATAAAATAAAAAAAAAAACACAAAAAAGCAAATTACGAATAAGCTGAAAAACAAAAACTGTTTCCAATTACAAGAACATTATTATTCGCTATTTAAACGGTTTGTCATTAAGCTGATGTTTTCTTCAAACATTTACTCCATAATATTGATTTTTAATTGTAATGGTTTCTAAAATATGCAACTGACATTAGAAAGTGATTTCGAATTTTAATACTTCTGTCGAAATTTTTACTTTTATTCTGAAAAAAAAAATCGTTAATGTCAGCAAAACTTTTGTTTCAACGATTCGGTGTTTTTTCACTGAGATCATTATTCAGATAATGCAATTTGTCCGTGATATATCTTGACTTAGGATTCGCTAGCCTAGCAAAATTACTATTTATTTTTGATGGTACATTTAATGTATCGATTTGTCTTGTACTTGAAAGTTTGATGAAAACGTTTAATTAAAAAGGTTTTTTTTTTTTATTTTAAACGCGTGTGTTTAAAATATAACTTAATAATGTACTGAATGAATGATTTGAGAAAGAATTTAACACCATTTAATATATAATAATCATATTAAAAGATAGCCTTGAACGCGATATTAGATTTGTTAGATTATAAATTATACATAATGGAACAAATATGAAATTATATAATTTTATTATAATTTACTTCATATCAAAAAATATTTAGCATGTACTTAATGTATTTATTGTATTAGAGAATACTTTGATGGTTACAAACATAATTAAAACTAAATGAAATACTTTGGGGTATTCCTTCTTGACTGGACACTTAAAATTTATGTTATTGTCAGAACCCGAAATCAATTAAAGCTTGATTTTAGAAAATAAAAGCAGTTTTAACCCATTTATTCCAGACTTTTCTTTTACTGAAATTTGTTAGTGGAATCACTTTAGAATTTTGAAAAATAAACTAGAGAAATACCATAAAAAATTACGCTACATTTTTCTTGTATCTATTTAATAAAATTTAACATCCTGAATATGAGAATATGTACGGCATTTATCATAGTAAATTATGCATAACTATACGTTTTGTCTAGATTTGTATTAAATTGTATATTGAATGCCATAAAAAATATTTTTATATATTACTAAAAAGTATATTTCTTTAAAGAGACTAATGACATTATATTTATTATTATTAATTAACTAAGCATATTTGAGGCTTAAAATCTATTTATTTCATAATCAGCTTCAAAAGGACTTTACTTATAGAGGGTGTACCAGAAATGGTAGTTCAAATTTGGTGTGGGGGTGGTAGAAAATAGCAAAAGAAGACAATTTCACATAGGAAAGTATGAGCGCAAACGATCGCATTACCATGTAGAAGGCGCTGCGTTTCCACAATTTCTGATGACTGGCAAAGCTCTCTAACAAGTCCAGCTGGTAGTCGTTCAGCAGGTTCACTTTGCAGAAGTAACACGAGTCATTATACGCTAAGTGAATATGCAGATATGCGTCTAATTTACGATGCGATTTGGGAAAGTGTTCGGAGAGCTGCGCAAATGCATGCGTAATACTACTTCAACTGGTACAAACCTCATGATAAAATGTTTGCACGTGCTCAATAACAACTGTGCGAAACTAGATCGGTTGCCAGTACCTGTTATGATAGAGGAGGAAACCCATCGAAACGGAGAGTTCGAATCAAGGAAGCTATCTTACACCATTCTGCATACATTTTTGAAGCTCTCCTACCACTTACCTTTAACGAATCATAAATTAGATGCATATCTGCATATTCACTTAATGTATAATGACTCGTGTTACTTCTGCAAAGTCATCTTCTCGAATGACAGCCAGCTAGGCTAGTTAGAGAGCTTTGCGCGTGAGCAGAATTTGTAGATACACAGCGTCCTCTACAACTTCATGCGTTCGTTTGCGCCCATACTTTCCTATGTGATATTGTTTTCTTTTGCTATTTTCTACCTCCCCACCAGATTTCAACTATAGTTATTGACACACTCTGTAGAACTGTCCCTTAAATGGACGATAAAAATATGTACTCATTCGTGCTTAGCGCCCTATATATGGGACGGTGCATACATGCATAAAAATAGGCTAGAAAACATAATTTGACGATTTCAAAAAATACGTATTTGGAAATAGTCTATAAACTAAGATTAAAACGTATTTAATAGGATCTGTGATTAGAAAAATATAAAAAAAATTACTTTTTTGCATTTCGCCATCTTTAACAAAAAAAAAAAAAAAAAAAAAAAAAGAAAAAAAAAATATTAAACCCCCAAAAAGCTCTTAATTTCAGCAAATAAACATCCATCTTGTGCTGCCATCTCTCGGTAATAGATAAACACATTTATAGTTAATTATTTTTAGCAATTTCCATGTTAAAGAGAAATAAAATATACAAATTTATTAAAATTCGCTGCGTCTTAAGTATGAGAAACTAGACATAAATGGATTAATGAAGTCTCGCATTCAAATCAATATTTAACTAGACAAAATTAGTTTTAACTGTAACTGAGGCTCTTATACAAAACTAGTATGCTAACTAATACTCACTTAGTAAAAACTAGATATAAACAGGGAAAGCAACATGTCTCACTTAAAACTAAAAATAACTAAGTAGAATATGAAATTGTAAATTATTAATCGTTTTTACAAGTTAAGCCTTTATGCTCCGACTGTACTTTAATTTGACAACAAATAAAGCTATTAAAAAAATAATAATACAGGATGTCCGTAGAAAATCGTCCCACTTTTAATGGTATACCATAACAGTTTAATTTTGACTATTTACAACAAATCCTACATCAAATTAAAGGTAAACTAACCTATTTTTTCTTACAAATGTTCAATATGTGCACTTAAGTCCAATTCTTCCCGCTCTTCGGTTAACAAGACCAGAGTACTGGAAGCAATAACCTCTGCCAGGGGCGTGCCGAAGGCTGTTTTAGTGGGGGGGGGGGGGGGTGAACTGAATTTTGCCGACGGCAAGATCGGGGTGAGAAAGGCTTTGTGATAGCCCCCCCCCCCCCTCAGCGACAGAGTCAACTGTTCTACAATACTGTGAATTTATAAAAATCACTAAAAGTCTTAAGTGTTCACCTGGATTCTCCTTAAAACCACAGACGAAATTAAATGCTATTATTCAGTATGTGTAATTTTTTTAAAATTATTTTACTATATAAGTAGAGTTGAGAATCCTGTTATTAATTAGAATTCTGCTTACGATTTAAAAGGAAATGTGTACGGATGTACCGTACATTAACCAGTTCTCAAAGGTAACAATTTAAGAATGTTGAAGTACTTCGGAATTTTTGTTTCTATAAATAAAACCGCATGCTGTTGTGTAATGTAAGTGTATAAATTTTCAAATACATAAAAAAGACAAATCTTGCTTGCTAAAAATAAGATATATATTAGAATAAGAGACTAAAAATTATCTATTTAGTTAAAATTATATATTTTTAAATTATCACCCGCCTATCCTTCAGAATAGCTCATTTTCCAGCTACACTGTCTAAATCCAACATGTCAGTTATGTCTGTTTCACAGGTTAATAGCATTAGTTCGTCTAGTCGGTCTTCCGACATGGTGGTATGCAAGCAATTTTTTATTAACTTTAACCTGCTGAAACTTCTTTCATTACTTGCCACAGTTACTGGAATAATTAAGGCCAACTTGTAGGCCAAAGAAAGGTTAGGATACAAATAAGCCTTCCCCACAAGTTTTTGTGCTGCTGCGCCAATTGTATCCGATTCAGAACTAGCTATTTCTGAGGACATGAGATCAATTTCACATTCCAAGTTATCTACATTTTTGAGATCATTAGGGAATAATTGACATAGTTTAGAAATGTCCTCGGTAGAGCTATACTTGATCCTAGATGGAAGGAGACAGGCCAGTGGTTTAACTTTCTCAAATACCAACTTATGAATGTCTCCAAATGCAGTTGTAAGCCGATCTACCACCTTCAAAATTTCTGCTTTAAAATAATTCTCTCGTGTAAATAGAAACGCAGTTTCAGGATTTTTGTCGATCTTCGATGGAGGCCTCCGTCGCCTGTGCCACAAATTGAACTCATAATCTTGATTTATTCCATGAGTCTCGCAGATGTTGTTAGCTTCCTTAATGAAGTTTATTATAGCCGCCGCGTCATGATTCCGGAGTTTCTGAGTGCTTTGCAAGTTTTCTGAATTATGCCGTATAGAGGAGATTTATTAGATCAGAGTCCAGGTTCGTGAATGAATGAAAAAAAACTCCAACACGAGGATTTTCGAGGACTTACTTCTTTATTATGAAACTCTTTAAGAGAAGGGCCATGATGGTACAATGGGACGGGAGAAGTCAAACGGAAGGCTGCCCGACGGGGCAGCCCCCCCGAAGGGCAGCGAGCTGAGGTCTCTCACATTCGAGATCAGAGGCAGTAGTGGTCAAAAAATTCATTACAATCACTCACTCATTGGCGAGATGAATAGCAACATCTGTACTGTATTGGCGATGAATATTGGTGGCGTGGACAAAGGAATCAGAGGCATCTAGAAGTATTACATAGAATTCAAACTTACGCCATGGCGAGCTATTTATGGTTACACGTGTCCTAACATTCTTGCGGTAAGGGAAAGTGGTTAGAGAAATAGGAACACGTGATTTCTTGATGTACGTTACAGATCTAAGTGCAGCTGCAAATTAGTCAGTAATGGGCATATGGTTTGTATCCGACAAAGTACAAGGGTGAGAATTGTATACTAATGCAAGCCCAGAGGCTGGGAAAATATGCATTAGATAACGTCGGCTGCAAAGCGACAAGAGATTCATTTGTATTTTATTCTTCTACTTTATTTCAATGGAAAATAACTGCGGTTAAGATCTTTTTCTATCGTGTGAATTTGAAAGACAGAAAAAGGAACCGAGATAAATGATGTCTGCATTTGAAAAGAACTTTAAAAAGTAAAAGCGAAACTTACAGTAGTGAGAGGGGGGGGGGGGAAGAAAATGAATAAAGACATATGAAATTAACTCTAAAATGTCAAATTTAAACTAAATATTTTATTTGAAGGGGGGGGGGGGGGAGAATAATGACAATTTATAATAAACCAGTAAAGTTAAAAGTTGATTTTTTGAGGGGAGAGGAGGAATAATGAATATATAACGGTAACTCTAAAATGTCAAATTTAAACTAAATATTTTATTTGAAGGGGGGGGGGAAGAATAATGACAATTTATAATAATCCAGTAAAGTTAAAAGTTGATTTTTTGAGGGAAAAGGAGGAATAATGAATATATAACGGTAACGCCGTTATATATATCACCCATTACCACCAGAAAAAAAAAAACTGTGAATCTTGAAGAACAGTTTTTTTTTATATTTGAAGATTACTTTGTCCACTCCATACATATAAGTATTTAAAACAAATGTAACATAATAAGAAAGATAAGCCTCCATATATATATATATAACATATAACAGTGTGCTTGCAATTCTTTAAATGTTTGCATAAAGCAAAACTTTTCAGGTCATGATAAATGGCGCCTTTTTATTTTATTCTTATCTTGGTATTCATTAGTCAGTCACCAAGAAATTGCAAATAATATTTTTTGATTTAACAGGATCCTTTTTAAATATCTTTTTAGTATTTGATTAAGAGGCTGGTACCAGCATTTTTCATGACCAAAATAAGAGAAGTAAATATTTTTTTTTAGTAACTTGTTATAATATCTTCTCAAAATAAAAATAATATAATATAAATGCAAGCAACAAAATACACAGATACTACTTTAAAATGAAATAGAAAATAAATGACATATGCATGTCTGTGAATAGAAGCTAAATGAAAAATATAAGAAATGAAAAGAGTAGAAAATTGGTTTTCGTGCACACCGCACAGGACTACAAAAGAACGGGATGCATATAGCATGCCTATGAATGGGTGTAGCCCTTAATCTTGTTAATAAACAAGTGTGATGGCGTCAGTTTAGAACATCAGCCCTAGGGGGAGAGGGAGTTATGAGACCCAGACACCAAGTGATACCTAGGTCCCTGCTCCCCAAAGATCACATTGATCTTCAAAGGAGCATGCGTCAATGTATCATATAAAAAGTTTCGTTTATTGAATTGAAACAACAATTCAAGGGTTTTGTCTCTCTACACAATGAAGTTTGGACCCTTAGGGCAAAAATTTTGAACGGGAACAAAACTTCAGAGGGTATAAATTAAAATAATAAAAAAAACTGAGATAAATATCTCACATATCAAAGGTAAAAGGACAATCCGAGTGTGTGGAGAGACTGGTGACATGATCGGGTAAGTATAACAACCACATTTTTTTTTTTTTAAGTAAATTCTAACTTTGTATTCCTTACAATGTATCGAGTAGGATCTGAACTGTATGTGTATTGTATGACCTTAACTAATGTTTTAAACCTTTAGTGTAACTGCACTAGGTTACTAATGCTATAAAAAATATTTTGTTATTGTGAAGTTATGTTATTACAAGAACGACATACTATCTTAGACGCGTGTATTGTCTAAGTGAAGCTTAACCAGAGATTTTATTTAATCTCCCAAATTTAAAAGAAAACGTGTAATTATGTACATGTAGAAAACCAAAACAAGTGTGATGAAAACAATGAAAACATCATAAGGTTGAAATTTGAAGAAAATGCATGTGAAGGGGTAGCATCCTGTAAACTGGGCGTTCTTTGTTGTGAAACAAAGTGATGGTGACATGGAATGTCATGGCATAAAAGAAATATAATAAAAATGGAAAAATTAAGAATGTGTTAAAACTTAACCTTTTAATACATGTTTAATTTGTGCATATCATGTGGGGTGAAAAGAAGTTCCTGGTATAATGAAAACAAAAAAGAAATATCCTAATGTGTAACGTTGAAACCTAGAAACAAAATATTTTCAATTGTGTATAATGTGTGTGTTTTTTTTTTTTTTTTTTTTTTTTTTTTTTTTTTTTTTTTTTTTTACCAAACAAAATATCAATGAACTCAGTTGTAATATCAATGAACTAAATTGAAAGTGTATGTCTATGAACCAAAGAAAAAGCTGTATTTCAATGAACGAATCAAAGAAAAAGTATTTCACTATGAACTAAAACAGTGTATGTCAGTGAAAGAAAAGGAACTTTCAACGACCTAGATGTATGTTTGTGAACACAGCAGTCTAAGTACCTCAATGAACAAAGTATGAGCAAGTAATTCACTGACTTAAAGTGTAAAAGTAATGCGATGAACTGAAATGTGTGAGAAAACAAAAAAAAAACTTACTATGAACTAATATGTGTAAGGAAAAATTCTATGAATTAAGTATTGTCATGAAAGAAAAATGATAGTGCAATTGGTCCCTGAAGTACACAAAGAATTGACAATGCTATGAACTCGTGTAAAAGTGTTTTTTCTATGAACTCAATGAACTATGAACTCGTGTAAAGTGTTTTATCTATGAACTCGTGTAAAGTGTATTTTCTATGAACTCAGTGAACTATGAACTCAGTTGTGTGACCTATGAACTCAGATGTATAAAACTATGAACACAAACCCAGTGTGTACATATGGAACCAAGAGCATTGTATCACAAGTACCAAAATGCATCGCCTAAAGTTAAACTGAAAAAAAAAACAAAAAAAATTGTGCTTTTAAGTAAAGGAAAGTGAAAAAAAGGATAAAATGTAACCAGGAAACGCTACTTGTGTGATGAAATGTAACTAAATAAACTTAACTAAGATTAACAAGTGAAATTATATCCAAATTTCTAAAAAAATAAATCTACAAATTTAACTAGTGTAATGATGAATTTTTTTAAAGTTGAATGAATGTGTACTCTTTCAGTAATATCTACCTCAAATGTGAAAATCCCAATGTCTGATGAAACGCATCAAAAAAAAAAAATTTCACAAATGTTCCATTTCGAGATTCATTTAACTATTTGCCGGCTTAATAATCAAATGAAAAAGCAACCTACTGTACACTTGTGTTTATAAAAAAAATCTTGAAAGAATTAAGTTAATTTTAAACTTCAAATCAGTATGAATAATGTTGTCAAAAACTGACATATGTATGTAAATGTATAGGAAAATAAAAATTTTAAAAGGAGTGCTGTAGACAGTAACTCCTTCACAGTAATGTGTGTTAAATAAAAACGAAAAATGTAAAATGTATGTTACATTGTTTTTTTTTTTTTTTTTTTTTTTTTTTTTTTTAAGGGAGCTGTGTGAGATGTTTATGGGAATGTATTGCAGTTGTATACTTTTTCTCGCATTTGCTTGATGAATTTTTTTAATGATGGACAATAAGGTGCAAAAGCACTGTGGAAAATGTCAAAGTTGGTGTTATTGCTATCATTATTTCTAATGCGATTAATGCATTTTGGAGGATTACTACACTGAGGGTCAATGTGTGGCAAAGCACACACCGAGCATCTAATGTCATTATGACACGAAATTGCAATATGATCATTGTATACCTGGCACTTAAAACAACGTTTAACATTTATATATGGTTTAACAGGGTACGGTTTTGATTGTATCATAATTTCCTTATGCATTAATAATTGCCTAGCATCCTGTGGTGCAAGCTCAAAGATCCAATTAAAGGACTTAATATGTAGGAGCTTGTACTTTTTAACAAAGTGAAAATCAGGTTCAGGTATATGGATTAAATCTGAAATACCAATCAAGATATCAGGAATATTTAAATTTTCAGGGAGGTTAAAAATAATAACACGAATAGGCTTAGGTACATTAAGTTTAGCAGGGGATAAGGACTTTAGAGAGGAATCGCTAATATCTGTAAATTTTTCATTGTGCTTACCTTGAGTGTGCAGGTCGGAGCTAAGATATGTGTCTTTTTTATGATTTTCTAGTTGTGGTAACTTTTCTTGTTTACACATATAAGAGGGGATAGTTTGTGTAGATTTATCTAGGGCAGATGGAGGGAGTTTGTTGTTGACATCTACCACCTGATCAACCATAGTCTTACTACATTTAGTAAGCTTCTTCTTACATTTCTGTTTGCCTGTGATTTCATGTAATCTCTCTATAAGTTTCTGATTTACAAGAAATAAATTATCTTTATCCTGTTTTAATTTGGAATAATCATCTTTTAGAACATTAAAGTTTAGTTTAAGCACATGAAAATTGAATTTAATGATCTGAAGGAAATCTGTAATATTTTCAGACATGGATGCAGCATTTTCGGTCTTAAGTGAATTTTGAATAGATGTGGCTTCCATATTAATGGAATCCGAATATCTAAATAATATCTCTTCAAAATAATCTACCCATGGAGATACAGAAATGGGGTGATTAAAGTCACCAATAGCATTTTCATCATTAGCTGCCATATTTTAAAAATAAACTGGTGAAGTGTCTGTTATCTGCAAAATCTTTTTTTTTTTATTTTCTGGTGTTTATTTAATTTCTGATGTTTACTTTTTTTTTGACAGCCAAAATGGAAAAAAGGAGGAATTCTTTTTTTTTTTTTTTTTGAGCGAGCAACACAAATAATGCAAAATAAATAATACTAGTATTTCAAAAAGGTGTATGTATGAAAAAAACTAGTTATCAGAAATGAAATGCATGCACATAAAATAAAACACAATAAGTTGCATAAATAAATTATACACAAAACGGAAAAAAGGACGGGGGGGGGGGAGTGTAAAAATAATATGAGTGTATCAATCACAACATTTCTGAAAGTTAAATTTCTGTCAACATCCAGTTGGATTAAAGTTTCCAAAATTCAATAAAAAAAATAAAAAAAGGTAATTAAATTGTAATTCAGGTTTAAAATACAAAAAAAAAAAAAAAAAACAAGCTCAGAGTCGAGCAACATATTTTGAGAGTAATTGTGCAAATGTCACACACAAGTGAAAATGTGCAAATGTTGTGAGCGAAATATGCACATATTTATAAAAAAAATATCAAATACTGCAAAATCTGGAGCAGAGAACTTCTTTGTTGCCTATCGGCAGAATAAGTGTACTTTCAAAGTATGCCAGTGGGGCTAAAGGGTTAAACTCTAGATTTTTGAATGCATAAAAATCATTTTTACGAAAAAGGAAACATAGCATGTTTATGTAAATTCACGGAAGAAAAAAGGTATGAGAAGTTTGTCATGATTAAACCATAAAAACATTATAAGTGAAATATTAATGAAAGTATAATAATTTTTATCATTTTAACTGCAAAAAGTACTTTAAAACAAATAAACAAACAAACAAACGCAGCTTGGAAGAAGATAAAAAGGAGCTAATATGCTATCACTGTTAAAAATATTATAAAAAATAGTTCAGAAGTGATTTCTCCTTTCAAGCTGACAAATCAACAAACTTATGAAAATCCAAATGGTAAAAGTACAAGTATGAATAGGGAACCATAACATGGATAGAAACTGATAATATTTACTGATATTGAAAAGAAAGAAAAAAAGGTTATAACAATTTAGAGTAAATAATTTAATGTAAAAGTATTCCCTGTTCATACTTACATGCAAACTGTGTTTCTTTTTTGTCAAAAGTATTGTGACACAAGTGTTTTCATTAAATTCGTTGCACTAGTATGTCATTTTTTGTAGAGAGCATTCATTTGGAGTACCAAAACAGAGCGATGGGAAAAACAACGCTTGTTTTTTTTTTTTTTTTTTTTTTTTTTTTTTTTTTTTTTTAGAAAAAAGGAGTTAAAAATAAAAGATTTTAGTGACAATTTGCAACGGAAAAGAAATTAAAACAAAAATATCATTAACGTCCTATTTTCGTACTCTGAATGCTATAAAAATGTTGAATGATAGATGACACAACATGTGAATTGTGATTTAGTACACTCTTTTTTTTTTAATGCAGAGTGGTTTCTTTTTTTTATAACTGAAGCATGGTCATCAGTAGGGTAATTTTTTTTATATTGCTGAAACACCACCAAAAGGAGGAAAAATATTATTCCTCATAATCACTGCACACTGAATGAATTTGAAGAACTGTTTTGAAAAATTGTGAATATCACCTTAGACACAAAAATAATTGGAAAAATTTCACACTTGTCTTGAACACTAGGACACTTTCGCGAAATTATATTTCTTTTTTTCTAGCATATTTCACTGTGTTGTCACCAAACCTGTGGGATTCCTGGACACTTTGCACTGGTTGCACTGAAAACTTTGTTTAAAATTTGTGTTACTTGTGCGGATAATTCATACCACAGCTAGGTGAGGACTATTTCACAAAACATTTCCCTTTTGGGACACTATGGATGACACTTTTCAGATGGCCCTTTTTTTTTCACAAACCTTTCGCACTCACACGTTTGATTGAAGGATGAAGGTCGCGCACAAAAAAAAAACAGAAACTGTCTTGATTTTGTTTGGCGAAGCCACAACTTCACGCAGGGAAACAAGTGATCGGTGTGATATTTCGTAGAAAAAGGAACTGCTGGAGGAGGCGACTTCGTTCGATGACCCCGTTGGAGCACCGCAGTGTAAATCTTGCTTCTCGTCAGGCTAGTGTAAAGTCCGGAAGAAAGAGGCATTCTCCAAATCCATTGGGGTAGCGAGAAAGGGAAATCCCCTGAAGTTGACATCGGCGAGCGAACACAGAGTAGGGGAGCCGGAACTCCCGTGGGAAAAAAGGTCTGACAGCTTTTCGCGTCGTAGCTAAAGGATGATACGGAAGGAACGATACTTCTCCTCGTATTTTTTTTTTTTTTTTTTTTTATTACTGTTGGAGAAAAAAATCTGGTTAACGGCGCCAATTTGTATAGAGGAGATTTATTATTAGAGAGTCCAGGTTCGTGAATGAATGAAAAAAAACTCCAACACGAGGATTTTCGAGGACTTACTTCTTTATTATGAAACTCTTTAAGAGAAGGGCCATGATGGTACAATGGGACGGGAGAAGTCAAACGGAAGGCTGCCCGACGGGGCAGCCCCCCCGAAGGGCAGCGAGCTGAGGTCTCTCACATTCGAGATCAGAGGCAGTAGTGGTCAAAAAATTCATTACAATCACTCACTCATTGGCGAGATGAATAGCAACATCTGTACTGTATTGGCGATGAATATTGGTGGCGTGGACAAAGGAATCAGAGGCATCTCGAAGTATTACATAGAATTCAAACTTACGCCATGGCGAGCTATTTATGGTTACACGTGTCCTAACATTCTTGCGGTAAGGGAAAGTGGTTAGAGAAATAGGAACACGTGATTTCTTGATGTACGTTACAGATCTAAGTGCAGCTGCAAATTAGTCAGTAATGGGCATATGGTTTGTATCCGACAAAGTACAAGGGTGAGAATTGTATACTAATGCAAGCCCAGAGGCTGGGAAAATATGCATTAGATAACGTCGGCTGCAAAGCGACAAGAGATTCATTTGTATTTTATTCTTCTACTTTATTTCAATGGAAAATAACTGCGGTTAAGATCTTTTTCTATCGTGTGAATTTGAAAGACAGAAAAAGGAACCGAGATAAATGATGTCTGCATTTGAAAAGAACTTTAAAAAGTAAAAGCGAAACTTACAGTAGTGAGAGGGGGGGGGGGGAAGAAAATGAATAAAGACATATGAAATTAACTCTAAAATGTCAAATTTAAACTAAATATTTTATTTGAAGGGGGGGGGGGGAGAATAATGACAATTTATAATAAACCAGTAAAGTTAAAAGTTGATTTTTTGAGGGGAGAGGAGGAATAATGAATATATAACGGTAACTCTAAAATGTCAAATTTAAACTAAATATTTTATTTGAAGGGGGGGGGGGAAGAATAATGACAATTTATAATAATCCAGTAAAGTTAAAAGTTGATTTTTTGAGGGAAAAGGAGGAATAATGAATATATAACGGTAACGCCGTTATATGCCGGTTCCCTCTAAAATGTTCAGTTCTTCACGTTGCAATTGCTCTGTTGCTAACTTGGTCTTAAACATAATTGTTTTCATTGCAAGTAAAGAAACAATGAAATCGTATGACATCAATCTGCTTCTTAACCCTGCCGCCTTAGCTCGAGCATCCTTGTCAACCTTCATGTCTTCAGAAATAATTTGCAGTGTATGGATGAGGGTATCATAGGACGATAAAATAGCTCTGATTGAATCCGCTCTCGTAGTCCATCTTGTCTTCGACAAAGATTTCAAGGTAAGACTCTTCTGAAGAAATTCCATTTTCCCTCTCAGTATGCCGAATCGCTTTGTACTCAGTGAAAAGAAGTTATAGAGATCCTGAATACTGTCATAGAACAATTTTATTACATTGCTTTCTTCGCACGCATGTTCAACACATAAATTCACTTTATGCGCGAGGTAGGGTATGTATAAAATATATCAACCAGCTATTTCTGAAAGTTTTGATTGACAGCCTAAAATGCGGCCGGACATAGATGACGTGATGTCGTAAGACTGTGCAAGAGCTTGGGAAAGCAATATTCCAACTGACTGTAGAATTTCAGAAATAAGCTTAGCCATTCCTTCGCCTGTTTTATCCAGATAATCTTTTAGTTTTAACAACCTTTCTTCTATCTGAAACTTTGGGGTCACGTATCGGATTACAATTGAGAGCTGGTCAAGATGACGGAGAACGGTTGTGCTATCAGCCATAACGCTAAAAAATCCACAATTTTTGACATTTGCAACTATTTTTTCACGGACACATGATCCAAGAACCCCAATAAAGTCGTTTTGCGACTTATTACTAAGATAGTTGGCATGGTATGGGCGAAGATGATTATCATCAATCCAGTTTTTAAAGTTGGAATCCACCTGGCCATTAATAGGGGACTTTTTGCAGGGTGTGTTCTTAACTTTCCGACTATTCTAAATTTTACCAACTGTTCCAAATAAGTGTGTGTGTGGGGGTGTTACACCCCCAACACCCCCCGCTAGGCACGCCCCTGACCTCTGCTATTCTGTGTCTCAACTCTAGGAAATCATTAGGTAGAAGCAGAATGTAGACATGATGTTTTATAAAGTCCCAAAGAAAAATATCGCATGGCTCTAACGGCTTTTTAAACTTTAGACCAGCAATAGCGCTTTATGCTGAGGAGTCGCCCTTTTGCATATGCGACACTGCAAGAGGGTAAATAACATAGCAGTACTCGCGCATGCGCTTATCTAAAACTGTTTGAGTTACTCTTTATTTGTGTCCTTGAACCAACACTGTACAACGCTAACAGTTCATAATATTAAGATTTATTATGGGGACATTCATTTATGAACAAATTCTATCTATTAAAAATATAATAAATAAAACTCAGATACTATGAAATTGCACCTTTATGATGCAAAGGATAGCACGGAATTCGATTAGGAATCGACAGTATGGAAAAATTAGCATTTTTCATGATTCGTTTAATCGAACAATTTGTCTGGTATTTAAAACTTTCAGCAAAATTTTAATTACCTAATTCTATTTTTTGGCTTTGAATGCATCTCTTTGATAATTTTCGACAAATAAAAGTTAATATAAATGAAGAATTTAATGAAATGTTAAAAGTTTTTAAAAATTAAAATGTATCCAATAGTAAATATCATTTTTATTATGTTAAGAATTTCATACAAGTGGATTAGTAGGATTTGGAAACGACGATAAAATTAGTATTTATGTAGTATGATGCTTCGGTTAATCTGTCAATTTGAACTTCCACTCAAACTGTTACTTATTAATTTCATTTCATTTCAATGATATTTGTCAAAAAATAAAATTAATTTCAGGGACAATATCACAAAATAGGAAAATTGCAGTCCACACAATAAAATGTCTATTAAATGTTAGATATGCAATTTTATTTTTTATATTCTAACTAGGGATCTCTGAACCTGCCAGCTACGCTCGCCAATCCCCGTTCAGACACTGCAGAATCTAAAAGCACGCTAATCTGATCGCTTTTTAAAAGATTAGAGAAGATTAAATTATACTGAAAAAAGCTGTAGCGATCTCCCTGTAAACGGGTTTCCATTCAATTCCCTTTGATTTCGAAAATTTAAGGCAGAATCAGTTGCTGTTAAAACATCCAATGGTTGTTTTCGTGTTTGATTCACAATCTGCTGCCTGTTATGTCTAAAATCTGTCGCCAAACTATAAGATTAAATGCCAGTAATGGCTGATCGTAAATGTCACATTCACTTGACTTTAAGGAAGTTACACGTGTTTACGCCATCAAGTGATTTTTATTTCGACGTTTTATTTGTGTTTTTACTTTCTTCTATATTCAAGAGAAGAAAGTATTGTAATCAAAAAATTTTTCGACTTCCGGTTTTCGACGTATTTACACGTTTTAGGGGTCAGAGATCCTAAAAAGCATGTCTATAGAAAATTTCAGTCTGCCCGTGTGTCCGTATGTCCGTGTGTCCGTGTGTCCGTATGTTGCCATTGTACATCAAAAATTTTTTGAAGTTATGGATAGAATGTAACCAATTTTTTTTTTGAGTTTTTGGCTATGTCAAACAGGTTCTCCATTAATTTGGAAAAAATCCGCCGGTAGAGGGCGTTGTAATACCGATTTTTGTGCGATTTTTCAATATTGTACCATCAGAAAGTGTATGAAGTTATGCATTGAATTGAACCAAATTTTTTGTGTCTGTTTTTAGCCATGGATAAAAGGTCCTCCCTGAATTTGGAAAACTTCCGACGGTAGGGGGCGCTGTAATAGCGATTTTTGAGCCAATTTCAATATTGTACCATCGGAAAGTTTATGAAGTTATGCACAGAATGGAACCAAATTTTTTGTGTATGGTTTTGAACATGGCAAGAAGGTTCACCCTGAATATTGAAAAATTCCACCAGAAGGGGGCGCTGTAATAGCGATTTTGTGCAATTTTCCATATTGTACCATTGAAAAGTGTATGAATTTATGCATAATTCTAATAAAAATACTAATAAAACTAATAAAAATGAATTATTGGTATTTGTAACAACATTTTGAAATATTAATATTCATGAGATAAAAGAAATTTTTGTTATTGGCACCTCCAACTAATTAATATTATACTAATTTATTTTTTCTTCGTTATTTAAAATATTTATTATGTCAATTCGTATAATTCTGTGAGTGGTTTGGCAATTTATATGAAATTGGTCGACGGGAGAAGTAGTACCATTAAAACATTGCTTTGAAGTTGAAATTAAATGCCATGATTTATTGTATTGTCATATACGCACCGGGTTTTTACGACAATTTGGTGAAAGCCTCGTTTTCGAATACCAGTTACATATGTATTTTTAAATTATTTTCTGCTATTTTAAAAATGAAATAACAATAAATAAAAAAACATTTAATTAATAACTATAAAACAAAACAATTTATAACATTTTTTGTAAATAAAAAGAAAATACATTCAAATAAACATTTATTAATAAATAAGCAACAATAGCCGGTTTACAATGTCAGGCAAAATAACGCCATTTTGGCGCCAATTAGGTACTGCCTTGCGTATATGACATCTGTGCTTAATATTTTTCTTTTCGTTTCGTTTGAAGAAAAGAATGAAGTGAAAGCCATTTATTTTAAATGTTTCAGTTTTAAATAAAAGTTTTGTATTAAATAAAATGAAATACAAATATAATGAAATACAAATTGAATTATGAATAAAATTGACATGATACATTTCTTAGCACACATTTAACGTAAGCCAAACTGATCGCCAAATAAGTTTGAAATACTAACCTTTTCTACAATATGAAAAAAATATCTGTTATGATTAAAGTTTGAGTTACCATCATTATGGAAATGTATATAAAATTAGAAAAGAATTTGTATTTCGAAAACTAATTCGAATTTAAAAATTCTAATACCAGTTTTGAGATCTGCGGATCAATGCGGATATTTGGTGTTAATTTCATCGCAAAGTATTCCGTATTTTAGGAGAAATCGCAGTGAAACATAATCAGTTCTTTAATCAGTCTTTTCACAGAATCGTTTCTTAAATTCGTTTAATTTCAGCCGTTTCATGAAATCCGTTTCATAAATTCGTTTCATTAGGATTTTACATATATAGGGAAGATAAAATATATTCTTAGAAGTATTTTCAAAACATATTATATTCACAAAAATAAAGCATTTGAAAGATTTAAACATCGAGATTGCCATTTTCCTGGCATGTCACACTCTAATGTGTGCAAAGTAAAAGGCTTCCTGCTATACGGTACAAATATCTTTTTCTACTTTTTTTTAAATTTCTAATTATTAATTATACCTTATGTAACACATATATGAGGAAGATAACAAGTTCTGTAATTTACAAATAATTTTCCATAACTAAAGTATGACTGTAACTGAAAATGAATGTCATTTTCCTGGCCTGCTCATTTTAGTTCTTTATGAGGTATAAATATGGTACTGCAGAGTAATTCTTCTTGTTTTTGACATAATTCAAATCAGAAATACTAAAATCATTGCTACCAGTAATATATTTTAGATATTTCTTTGAAAATAATGTGTTTAAAGGCTTTGTAAAAATTGAGTAGTCTTTTATTTTGTCATTTTCCTGGCTTAAATAAATTACAAATAAAACTGAACATTACACTGAATTTGAGGTACTAGAGAGGCAACATGTTCTTTAAAACGAAATTAAAATGCTAGATCAAAAAAAAAAAGGCATACATATGCCAAGAAAATGACATATGATTATAATTACATAAAAATGAACTTATGCCTTATGCTCTTCAAACTTTAACAATTTTACGTGGAAATTCCCTTATTCAGCTGCTCAACTATCATTTTGAAAAGAATCAGAAGCTTTGAAACGATTTAAATTTTCAAAAAAATTTCTTTTTAAAATCTCACATTTTGTGATATTCACCCTCAACGGAAAAACAACTAAAATCGTAGAAGTTATATAAAAAATAATGCTCCTTTTTTTATTAGTATGTTTATGGAGAATACAATTGTCGATTTTTATATTTTTCTAACTTCTTGTTTTTTGTGCCGAATAACAATTATATTGAAAATTCCAAACATTTGTTAATAATTTACTTTCATTTAATAAAACAAATATATCTGACGAAATTGTAAATGTTTTTGCGCTCTTATTTCGTGAACTGCAGAGTATAATTACTTCATTGCTACAAGTATACAATACTATAAATTATAACGAAAGATGTAAACGGGAGGAGATGTTGTCACATTTTCCTCATTTTTTTATCACATTTTTTTCAATTCCTACTGTTAGTCCACACTCTCCCTATATTTATTTATTTATTTATCTTGTTCATATTTTCAGTCGTTAATAAAATACTTATTATTCTTCCTACTAAGTTGAAATATTTTTTTTTTAAACTTGTACAGGATGACAATTGATGTTAATACATATTTTTCAAATATTAATTAATTAATTAATTAATTTTACTTTTATATGGGAGACAAAATGGCGGCCATTGCTTATTGAAGTGTTTAATTATCGTCGGCATCATTAAAAATAATCTTTTTAAAAAATTTTCCGGGAAATAAACATTGGATCGAATGCTTTGTAATTGCTTTGTAATTACGACAAGAAGTACTGTTAGTCGATTATTAAAAAAAAAAAAATGGTGAAAAGCAAGGTTTAAAATATATATACATAAAATAAGTGTCATATTTTTTTAAAAAAGATTAAAAAAAAAAATTAAGTTTTGATTGAAAGGGAACCACTTTTGGTACTGTTCGTCCCTATCATTGAGACCTGGTGTATTTTAAATGCTTGTATTAGGAAGTTTGAGAACCGATAAAATGTTTGTGTTAAAATCATATTTATTTATTTATTTATTTATTTATTTATTTTTTACAGCAGCATGACTATCTGAAAATGCAATTTTCGAACACACTTATCGTACTATTAACATAGAATATTTTTATAGAAAAGCATTTAAAACTGCAAATTAGTCAATAATAAGTATAAACTATTAAAAAAAGTTTAAAAATTCCTTTTAGAACATCCGAAATTGATTTTTAAAAATTACAATATTATATTCACATTTTTCGGGAAAAAAAAAATTTAGTTTTTTGAAAAATAGAGTTTCCTTGCAACTCTATCGAAATGTCATAGCTGCAAGTCGTCTGTGAGTGAGCAATGATCTGGACTTCGCTAGAAATTGTAATGTCCGACCGTATTACGCACATTAAAATTTCTAAATTGCATAAAAATATTAATTCACTTTATGATTACTTTAATCAAAAGACAAAGCATTTAATACAACAATGTTTCATTTTAAACATTCGAAATTTTATTCTATCTGACTTCAAAAGGAAATAGTTTGCTTATTTTGTATTTCAATTAAAAAAAAAATTCTAAATGATCTTGAAAGCTTTTAATAGATATATTTTTAGTATTTATACATTTATTGTGTGCATAGAAAAAAAAACTAAATATTTTTTTATGCTATTATCAAACAAATCGCAATCTGATTCCATTCTAATACGTACTGTACATATACTAGACACTAGGAGGATAAAGCCGGCGAAAAATGTGCAGCGCCATATTTGTCGACTTACCACAAATAAACAAATAATAATCCAATAACATAGAAATAAAAAGTATAAAATTTATATATAAAATATGATTTTAACAGAGAAATTTTATCGGTTCTCTAACTTTTATGTATAGGGCAACAAAATGCACCAGCTTTCGATGCTAAGTCCGAGCTGCACCAAAAGTGGTTCCCTTGTGAGTCCCTTGTGTCAAAAATGCATGCCCAACAAAGATACGTTAACCAGCTATTATAGCTAACGTCGCGCATGTCTTAAAAGAAAGTCCAACTTGCCAAAGAACTGTCTAAAAATCTTTAAACCTCTCTATATAAAACGTTAACAAAACTATAATATTTCTTTTATCAATAATGAAAAATACATGATATTCACCGCCTGATGCGAAACCCTATTTCTTAGCGAATGACTCCATCCAGATTGGAGTACGAAAATTATTTGGCAGGTGATAAATGGAAATAATGTTCGTTTTCGAAAGCCGCGCCTAGCACTGTGAGACGATTCTACTATCCAAAGGGTTGATAAGCAGATATGGCTATTTTCCGAAGTTCTACTTCGGCGTTTACTTTTAGTGTAAATACTCATATTAAGTGCTAGAGCGACCAAGTTCCTTCAGCAAGCATATTACGAAGTTCTTCCAGGCTGCTGGGGGCTCGTGCGCAGGTACTGGAGCGTCCGTAGGGAGGTGGATATGTGTTTTCCCCTCGTGGACTTACACCATTTTCCCATGCCTCTGAGAGATGAGTTATTGACTCCTTTTGAATGCAAGATAAGGATCATCCACAAATTGAACGTTATTAAAAGTCGATTTAAGACAATGCCTCTCCTTTGGACATAAAATAGCAGCGTATAGATTTTAAGTTAAACCTTCTTTCAAATAATGCTGTAGGCCTTTATTTGAGGTCTGCACGGGTCGAAATATCCAGAACCGGTCTCGAGCCGACCTATAGAAAAAAAAAGTTCGTCCCGGCCAGGAAAAATGTTTAAATCATAGCTCGAGTCGGGTCCAGCCTGATTGAATTTCTAGAAAACATAGTTTTTTACGTCGATATAGTTAAAGATAGTTTCGTATGAAAGAGTTCTGACCAAAGGTAGCTTTATAATAACTTGTAGATTTTCTTTTTATATGCTTATAATCTTCATTTTTAAAAAAAGCATCAAAGGCTGTGATATTTATTTATTTTTTTTAATGAATCTCTATTTGTTTGTAAATGTTTCACTTACCATTTAATATCGTTAATCCATAATCCATGTATTGCAGACTTTCAAAAATGATATACAGTAAAACATTCTAAGGCGGAATCACACAGACAAGAAAAAAATGCCTTATAGACAATTTCCCGTCTGTATTCTTTTCTTTTCTCAAGTATTATTATATTCATTTTGCATGGATAAAAAAATATTCCGATTTAGACAGGATTCCGTAATAGGCAAGTTCTTTTTCACTTGTTTTACTGTTTTATTTTTTTTCTCGTCTAAATATACTATCCTTTAAAAACGATTTTTAAAGTTTAATGGTAAATGGTAATATGTTTTAATTGTAATGGCGATTTAAAAATATATCCTTTTTTTGTAAATTTTTTGGGTTGAGCCAAATTTTACTGATTTTTGCACGGAATATGTGAGTCAGATAGAATGATTTTAATACGAGTTGAGTCGAGACCGGGACTGAAAATTTCGCCCCGTGCAGACCTAGGAAGAAAAGAAGCTAGTCCCGGTTCAGTATGAAAATTACATTAGGCCCGGTCGAGACTGGTCCGGCCCCAGAATACAGACTTTTTTAACCGCTCGCCCGGACGATATAAAACCTGAAGTTGTGAGGGTTAAAAGTATGAAAACATTCTTAATCGGTATGTTAGGAAAAACCTTGCTTTAAATAATACAGAAAGAAGGTGGAAAGGGCAAAAGTTAAACTGAATCGGAAGTTTATCTATAGGAAAGTGTTACATACTGACCTGCAATTTTTTAAAAAGCATTTAAACGTTTTATTAGGAGCCAGTCTTTGTTTAAAACTTTAAATGCGTTTAAAATTATTAATGTAAATTGATAAAAAAAGTTAATTTAAATGCGTAATTAAAATTAAAATCAATTTAATTTAAATTATTAATTTACATTTTTAAGTCAAGAATTGTTTAAAAAAAGGATGCAAACTCGGAACATGACCGTTTTGATTATTTTACTTTAATTTTGTTACGACAAATTAAAAAATAAATTTATTTTTGAAAATATGATTTTTTTAAATAAGTTACATCTTTTTTTAATTTATGTTTTTAATATTTTTAATATTAATATTTTAAAAAATCCTGAAACACAATTAAAATTATATTTTCCTCTTTAATTAAATGAAAAAAAAGTTTGAAATTCGACGATAATATTGCGAGTTATAACGATTTTAAACTACCCCAATTAAAAATAGTAATAATAATAATAATTTAAAAAAAAATTAAACTTTCTGAGAAATTTTAGGATGTGATTTTAGTTGCAAATTACATGGTTAATCATCACAAAAAGTAGAAAAATCTAATTCTCTCAATAAATATATTTTTACATGCATCCTAGAACTTTTAAAGTAACATTGTTTCTTGAATAACACGCATTTCAATTTGTGTCTAATCCCTTAAAATTTGACGAATTATTTAAACAGGCATAACTCCTTGATTTTTGCAGATATGAAGATGTAACATGTTGTGTTTAATTCAGGAATGGATAAGGAAAAAAATCCTAATTGGAAATTTTAACCTACGGGGGCCGTATAAAAATTTAATTTTCGTATTTTCTATCCTCCCATGGAGTTGTAATTTATCTCATCAAATTTTCCACCTTTTTGAATGAAACTATTCAATTGGAAGTATGTGCCTAGGGGCATTTATTAAGGAGATAGCCTAATGGTTCGATATTTATGAATTACCCTGTATATCATTAAAAGTTGTTAACTAGGCTTTAAAAGCCGATGGTACATAGAGTACGCCGCCCCTGTCATTATGTATGTCAAAATCGCCCGTACCTTTAAGGGCTAATAACTCAGCTAATTATTGTCTATTATTTTAAGTAAGAAACAAAATTAGAAAATGATACAGTATCAACCAAAAAGTTATTTTATATTAGACTATTACTCTTTTTTTGGTGCAATTTTATCTTTAAAAGCAAATAGGCTTTTCATACTGCTATATCTCAAGATCAAAGCACGACCTCTACGCTTGACGTAAGTGATATACTTTTATGTGCATATAAAAAGCATACGGAATTAAAAGAAAATTTAAAATGCAAATTTATACCCTCGCGTATTTGGAGGCGTTGAATTTCAAGCGTAACAAACTTCTTATACATAAACATAAACATTTACATAATAGAGCAACGTAAACGTTATCAATGTACTGAGTTCTTTTATTGGGTAAATATTCCAACATAGAAAAGAAATAATTATAAATAAAACTATGAGACTTTATAGAGACTTTGAGAGATATGTGACTTTTCCTACAATGTGTAATATTTATTTTATAATATCTATAATAAGAAGAAAAATTTAATTTCAAGAATTTTATGTGAGAGTATTTAGGATACCTCCTGTTAATATTTTAAACATTCCATACTTGGAAAAAAATTGCTACGAAAAGCTATCATACTAATTTCACCTTAATTTTATTTTTGCTACAAAACTTCTTCTTTCACTCCACTTTTTTTAATTATTAAAGGATCTTTTAGTTGTACACTGCTCATTTTTTAGCTTGCATTTATGTTATTTCAGCCACCATCCTTTTCCTCAATAATGTACATTAGATTTTTTTTTCTTTTAACGGAATACGTCAAAGCTAAAATATCAAATCTCTGAATCGAGATAATTTTAAGGAAAAATAAAAAATAAAAAATGATATATTACCCATAAAACAGTTTTAAATTAGACCATTTTTCTTTATTTCATGCAATTTTGTCTTTAAAAACAAATCTGTTTTTCAGACTCTTAGAACTCAAGACCAGAGCTGCTTTAACTCAAGTAATCGCTTGACGTAAGTGATATACATTTATGTGCTCATAAAAAGCGTATGGAATTAAAATAAAATTTAGAATGCAAATTTATGTCCCCTCGTATTTGGAAGCTTTGAATTGCAACCGTACGGAACATCTTAAACATAAACATTTACATAATAAAGTATCGTAAAGGTTATCAACGAACTGAGATTCCTTTTATTGGGTAATATTCCAACATAGAAAAGAAAGAATTGTAAATAAAACTGCGAGATTTTATAGAAGCTTTGAGAGGTATGTGGTATTTTATACAATGTGTAATATGTATTTTAAAATTTATATAATAAGAAGAAAAAAAAATAATTTCAAGAATTATATGTGAGAGTATTTAAGATATCTCCTGTTAATATTTTAAACAAACCTGGAAAATAATTCCTACGAAAAGATTTCATACCAATTTCACCATAATTTTTTTTTGCTACATAATTTCTTCTTTCACTCTTCTTTTTAATTGTTAAAGGATCTTTTAGTTGTACGCAGTTCATTTTTTAGCTTGCATTTATGTTATTTCAACCATCATCTTTTTTCTGAATAACGTACATTAGATTTTTTTTTCTTTTAATAAAATACGTCAAAGATAAAATATCAAATCTCTGAATCGAGATAATTTTAAGCGAAAATAAAAAATAAAAAATTATAGTGTACCAATAAAACAGTTATTTTAAATTAGACTATTTTTTTATTTATTTCATGCAACTTTGTCTTTAAAAGCAAATCTGTTTTTCAGACTGCTATAACTGAAGACCAGTGCAAGACCAATACGCTTGACGTTATGCATTTATGTGCTCGTAAAAAGTGTATGGAATTAAAATAAAATTTAGAATGCAAATTTGTGTCCCCTTCGTATTTGGGGGGGGGGGGCTTTGAATTGCAACCGTAGGGATCTTTTTAAACATAAACATTTACATAATGGAGTATCTTAAATGTTATCAATGTACTGAGATTTCTTTTATTGGGTAATATTCCAACATAGAAAGGAAAGATTTACAAATAAAACTATGAGACTTTATAGAGACTTTGAGAGATATGTGACTTTTCCTACATTGTAATAATTATTTTAAATTTTATATGAGAAGAAGAAAAAAATAATTTCAAGAATTATATGTGAGAGTATGTAGGATATCTCCTGTTAATATTTTAAACATTCCATACCTAGAAAAAAAATTGCTACGAAAAGCTTTCATACCAATTTCTTCTTAATTTTATTTTTCCTGCATACTTTCTTATTTCACTGCACTTTTTAATTATTAAGGATCTTTTAGTTTTACATTGTTCATTTTTAGCTCTCATTTATGTTATTTCAACCATCTTCCTTTTTCTCAATAATGTACATTAGATTTTTTTTCTTTTAATGAAATACGTCAAAAATAAAATATCAAATCTCTGACTCGAGATAATTTTAAGCAAAAATAAAAAAAATGATAGAGTACCAATAAAACAGTTATTTTAAATTAGACTATTTTTCTTTCTTTCATGCAATTTTGTCTTTAAAAGCAAATCTGTTTTTCAGACTGCTATAACTCAAGACTGGAGCAAGACCATTACGCTTGACGTAAGTGATATACATTTATGTGCGCGTAAAAAGTGTATGGAATTAAAATAAAATCTAGAATGCAAATTTATGTCCCCTTGTATTTAGAGGCTTTGAATTGCAACCGTAGGGAACTTCTTAAACATAAACATTTACATAATAAAGTATCGTAAAGGTTATCAACGAACTGAGATTCCTTTTATTGGGTAATATTCCAACATAGAAAAGAAAGAATTGTAAATAAAACTGCGAGATTTTATAGAAGCTTTGAGAGGTATGTGGTATTTTATACAATGTGTAATATGTATTTTAAAATTTATATAATAAGAAGAAAAAAAATAATTTCAAGAATTATATGTGAGAGTATTTAAGATATCTCCTGTTAATATTTTAAACAAACCTGGAAAAAAAATTCCTACGAAAAGCTTTCATACCAATTTCACCATAATTTTTTTTTTGCTACATAATTTCTTCTTTCACTCTTCTTTTTAATTGTTAAAGGATCTTTTAGTTGTACGCAGTTCATTTTTTAGCTTGCATTTATGTTATTTCAACCATCATCTTTTTTCTGAATAACGTACATTAGATTTTTTTTTCTTTTAATAAAATACGTCAAAGATAAAATATCAAATCTCTGAATCGAGATAATTTTAAGCGAAAATAAAAAATAAATTATAGTGTACCAATAAAACAGTTATTTTAAATTAGACTATTTTTTTATTTATTTCATGCAACTTTGTCTTTAAAAGCAAATCTGTTTTTCAGACTGCTATAACTGAAGACCAGTGCAAGACCAATACGCTTGACGTTATGCATTTATGTGCTCGTAAAAAGTGTATGGAATTAAAATAAAATTTAGAATGCAAATTTGTGTCCCCTTCGTATTTGGGGGGGGGGGGGGCTTTGAATTGCAACCGTAGGGATCTTTTTAAACATAAACATTTACATAATGGTGTATCTTAAATGTTATCAATGTACTGAGATTTCTTTTATTGGGTAATATTCCAACATAGAAAGGAAAGATTTACAAATAAAACTATGAGACTTTATAGAGACTTTGAGAGATATGTGACTTTTCCTACATTGTAATAATTATTTTAAATTTTATACGAGAAGAAGAAAAAAATAATTTCAAGAATTATATGTGAGAGTATGTAGGATATCTCCTGTTAATATTTTAAACATTCCATACCTAGAAAAAAAATTGCTACGAAAAGCTTTCATACCAATTTCTTCTTAATTTTATTTTTCCTGCATACTTTCTTATTTCACTGCACTTTTTAATTATTAAGGATCTTTTAGTTTTACATTGTTCATTTTTAGCTCTCATTTATGTTATTTCAACCATCTTCCTTTTTCTCAATAATGTACATTAGATTTTTTTTCTTTTAATGAAATACGTCAAAAATAAAATATCAAATCTCTGACTCGAGATAATTTTAAGCAAAAATAAAAAATGATAGAGTACCAATAAAACAGTTATTTTAAATTAGACTATTTTTCTTTCTTTCATGCAATTTTGTCTTTAAAAGCAAATCTGTTTTTCAGACTGCTATAACTCAAGACCATTACGCTTGACGTAAGTGATATACATTTATGTGCGCGTAAAAAGTGTATGGAATTAAAATAAAATCTAGAATGCAAATTTATGTCCCCTCGTATTTAGAGGCTTTGAATTGCAACCGTAGGGAACTTCTCAAACATAAACATTTACATAATAGAGTATCGTAAATGTTATTAATGAACTGAGGTTTCTTTTATTGGGTAATATTCCAACCTAAAAAAAGAATAATAGGTAAAACTATGACATTAAAAAAATCAATACCAAAAGTGATTATGTTAAAGACTTTTTTATCTGCCATTTTTCTGTATATAGAATAAAAAATATTATTAAAAGTAAAATGTACTTTATATATGGAAAATTTTCTTCAATGCAAATTAAATATACTTTTAACTGATTAAGGAGTCGCGAATATTCGAATTATGAAATTTCTGTGCTATCTTAAGTTTTAAAAAATTATGCTTAAACGTTTTTAAAATAAAGTAAACATTTAATTCTAAATAAACTGAAATCAATATTAAGTAACATTTAAATATCTTTAGTTAGGTTTATACTTTTAAAATTTATCTAAACAAATGAAAAAAAAATTTCAGAGTATAACTCGATTGCAACTTTATTATTTTTGTTGGATGTAGCACTGAAATTCTAAACAGCGTAAACTTCCAGTAGAAAAAAAAAATAGATATATCTATATGCTGAAAATATATGTTATTTAATTTTAAGAAATACACATATTTTGAGATATTATTTCATACTACATGCTTGATAGCAGTCAGTTGAATTTTAGAATACATAAAATATGTAAACACTGGATATAAGAGCGTTGAAATAATAAATAAACGGTCAAGTGCGAGTAATACTCGAGAACAGAGCGTTTCGTAGAATAAATATATGAATTTGTAATTGTATTATTAAAAAAACCGTTGCTAAAAGAATACTGAAACTTTGTAAAAAACTATACAACGTAGGGTTGGGTATAACTGTATATACTGGAAAAGTGTAAATGGTTATACTATGAAAGTTCAAAGAGATATGGAACCTAAATAATATCAAATATAGCTATTTTGTATAACTTATTTTTTAATATTATCCTAATCTGTTTAAGAGGAACTTAATTCTGTAGTGACAATAAAAGCAGTGCATATTTAAACTTCGTTTGGCATTTCATAAAACTAAATTCAGCGTAGTAATAACCTTTCTTTCTACAGTATAGCTAAAGCAAAACCATTGTTCAAAGTTTAAATTTGGCATTGTCTAAGAGCGCTTCGAAAGGAGGTCGCAAAGCTGCAACGCCGCCTTGGTCCGTGCCGCGTTTTTCCAGATAGGTTTTTAATTTACTTTTAAAGTCACACGAGGCCTATTGAGGTATACACTCAATGCAGACTAGTCGCGAATCTCATAAAATTTGTGTAATCCATTCTAATTAAGTAGTCTCAGGACTCTTAAAGCTTCAACATTTTAGAAATTTTAAATTTTTTTAAATGTTAAACTCCGATCTTTTCTGAACATTTTAATACAATTGTTTCCTTGAATTTCCCATTAAAACAGAAGTTATGGCTCTTAGAATTATGCTCGCTCAATAGCTGCAGCAGCGTTTCCAAAACTTTGAAGACATTTTTCTTCAAATGATGTATTTGGGCATAACGCTCGGAATACTTCAAATATTTTTTCATGAAATTTTCAAAACGTATAGGGGAGACTAGGGACGGTTGACCATACGGGAGGCTTGACCCACCCAACAATTTTTATATTTAAAAGAATTTCAGAGGTTTATCAATAGGTGTCAACCAAGGCTACTTGAACGCTCAAACAACAGTCTTCGTTTCACAGAGATAATAGAAATAGGTGTGGAAAAAATCGATTGTGAGGCGTTTTCAACCTAAAACTTGTGTTTTTTAGAAATATATTGTAAGCTTTTTTCAGATAAATTATATCATAGAAATTTAAGTATGTAGGTTTAAAGTAATGCAGAAATATCGATCTTTTATTCCAGGCATAAAGATTGTTCAGTAAGTTAGGCTTAACAGAACAATGTGCCATTCTTTAGAAAAGGACTATGTAGGGAGGCTTGACCCAGTCAATGTGAAGGAGGGTTGACCCGATGCTCAAGGCTCATTTAATTAATTGGTTTTGGAAATCTTTTTATTATACATTGTGCATAAGGAAAAGTCAATGGTTATATATATAAAATAATGTAAATTTATTCTGTAAAACTACAGTCAAATGGTGTGATGGATAAGAAAATGTGCAAAACTGACTAAAGAAAGATAGGAAAAATTGCTAGAAAATGGGAAAGTTGATAGGAACTTTTTCCATTTAAATATTACAATAGATATATAGAAGCAGTGGGAAAGACTAGAAAGGACTAAAAAGGATGAAAGCAGCAGTCTTAACCCTTTCAGAGGAAGTGGTATGCTTATAAAACCACTTAATTTTAATTCCGAAACGTCACAATGGCACCAGAATTTTGCTAAAATCTTTTCTATTTAATATGTATGTAAAATAGAGACTTTTCCTTATTTCCAAATAAATTTGTTCGTAAATTCCAGTGCCAGTCATTTATGTCAAAATTTTAGGACCGAATATTCTTTGCCCCTTAAAGTTTTAAATCATGTTAATGATAAGTTAAGTGCTCATGCAGCTGCAAAAAAAACATAGCATCGATCAAAAAACTTTAGGAAGGTATGTAGACAAATTTCTCCAGGGTGAATACAGTGATATGGAGCCAAACTATGTGACAACTGGAGTTGTCTGAACGAGTGTCACAAAAAATAGGACAAGGAGACAAAAAAAGCGGGACAGAGGCTCCTAAATCTGGACAAAATAACATGAAATACTATGAAATTGGAATCTGTCTCTAACAGAATACTGCCTTAAATGTTAAAATTTCATTTTTCCTGCTGTACAATTATACCTGCTCAGACACAATCTTGTTTAAAACTAAAATTTTCTTATCTGACTTGCGATTGCGTCTCAACAGGTTTGTTTAATCATCATATTTAAAAAATATATTTTTTATAATAATTAAAGCATGTAGCATAAAGCTATTTTGCTTTTTTTTTTAAACTGATTTTATTTCTCTTCACAAATATTGCGATATAAACCAAAGTGGGTCAAGCCTCCCATATAGTGGGTCAAGCCTCCCATATATGGGGTGCCTTGACCCATTATTTTTTCATGAGTAAAATCAATTATTTTTCAAATTTCTTATATGTTACTTTTATGTAGCAATTTTATTTTGATAACTGATTGTATAAGGAATAAAATGATATGCAAAACTTTATTCTACGTTCAATATTTAAAAAGTAAAAAATCATTTTGTAAAAAGTGGGTCAACCCTCCCTAGTCTCCCCTATTTCATGTTAGTCTGTGTAAACTGAACCTAAAATTTCCTTTTTATTGTTCAAAAAAATATTTTTAGTTGATTATATTGTTGAAATTTTCAAAATTTTGTATTAGCTAAATACAACTTTGCATTAAAAATATAAAAATACTTTAAATACAAATTTATTTATGTTCAGGGTAAATATTATAATCTGAAGTATATAAGTAGGCTCAAAGTTTTTCAATCTAGATGCAATATTTATTTAGTAATTCTGCGCGTATGCTGTTATACCAATTTTCTGCTCGACAAATGTCTGACAGTTTGGGAGCCCCCTATAAATATTAATTCTGCATCTTTCAATTTTTTAAATACATGAAATGAAAGAACATACTTATATATTTCATCTCAATAAAATTTGTGTTTTAAAATCATATACATTTTAAGACATTAAATGTTGAAAATGGTCTTTTCATTTCTCTTTTTCTAATTTTAAGAGTCCTGAGACCACTTAATTTAGTCTGTTTTTAACAATTTGACGTTTAATGCTTTTATACTGCTACTGGACATTGCATTAGACATATATATCATTAAAAGTTGTTAAGTGGGCTTTAAAAGCCGATGGTACATAGAGTACGCCGTCCCTGTCATTATGTATGTCCAAATCGCCCGTATCTTTAAGGGTTAATAACTCGGCTAATTACAGACGATTTTTTTCGAAAATCATTATCAACAATGCTTTTATATTTCTGCTACTATAGGTACCTCCAGCGCTGCTCAACACGTTTGCTGAATGCCAGTAAATCGAAATTTGTGAACAAAAAATTCGATGTTCTCAAAAACTATGTGACCTAGGGTAATCGCTATAATTTTCCTTCAAGGTTTAAATTAACCTCTACTACCTCTAATTTTTTCACAATTCAGTAGATTCTGAATTAGATGGGGGTGGGTGGGGACATATTTTTGCGCTACATTTTCGATGATATATTTGAAATTATAACAGCTAAATTTAAAAAGAATGTATATTTGCACTGAAAAAAAGACGACATTTTTATAGTACAAAGTACTGTTCATCTCGCGCTCAAACTCGATCACAGTCGAATGTGCTGTAGCTTTCTTTGGTATCTTGACTATATAAACACGAAAAATACAGTAGTTGCGTAAAATTAACAGCACAATGTAGTGGCAAATCTACAATGTTTTTTTTACAGTGCGAGTTCCACATTACGAAAGCTTTCGCACGATATCTTACACGGTGTACTAAGAAAATAGTTTTTTTTTTCAAGTATCTTAATTAGCCCGTCTACATTTTTACTAAATATATTTATGAATGTTTAATAATCTGAAAATATGTGGGTCAATAGTCTTTATTACTTCTCCCGATTTCAACTTTCCACGTTCTATAGTTTACGACTAAAATAGCTGTGACAGACAGACACAGGAGTGATCTTTTAATGGTTCCGATTTTACTTTTTAAGTACGAAACCCTAAAAATATATATACATACAAATATGTCTTATAAAATGAAGATTATAAAGTAAAACTCCTGTTAAAATTCAGAATACATTGACATTTCATATTTCAAAACAAATTATCTATGAAACTATTTGTCACAGTACGACGTCGCAGTAATGAATGCCTATCCTATAGGGAAATATTAAAACATAGCTTCAAAATTCATCTAACAACCGTGAGCCCAGTAGCATATTTTCTAGATTGAGTTCAGGTTTTTTTTTGTTTACTAGTAAAGTCAAAATTTCATATCAGGCTTAAAGGTGGATTTCAATTTCTAAGTGAAAAACAAATTACACTCTTAATAATTAATTTCCTGGATTATATTAATGGTTCTTAAATATTATGTTTCGTTAACGTTTATTGTTCGAGTTGCTTTAAACTCTCGCTCGCATTTAACGAACCTAGAAAGAATAACAAAAAAATGTTATATAAGTCATTTATTGTTCACTTAATTAAACCAAAAGGTTCAATTTGAGATTTTTCTTTTGAAAAGAATTTCATTTTTTATTTCATGTAGCCGATAATTTTGAATAGTCCTTTGTATAATAACAAAAAATGTAGCTTTAAACTCAACTATAAAACTATTTTAAAACAAAACCAATACAGTAAAGAAATACAAAAAAGTTTTTTAAATGTTTTTAGATAATTTTCTTTTTGCATATTTAAAAATGTAGTGAGCTTCCAATAGAAGAAAGGTACAAATTATATTAAATGTATGTAATTGTTTCAGGAAATAGAGACTTTCAATTCACGCACAGTAAAGTGTATGTCGTGGTACACAATATTGCCATTAAGCACCGGTCACTTTCAATTTTGGACATTTTGTCGAATATTTAAAGATATGCTTGATGGATTCTTCTGGAACTTCAGAATTATAAAGAATATGTTTGACCTCATATTTATTAACGTTGGATGGATAAAGAGGACAATTTGGGGTTCCACAAAAACATCAATGAAAAATAATATTTGGGATCACCCTGTAAAATAGAATTTATGAAATGTTCTATTGCTACAGCATATACATATGTGGATTTTGTACAATATGTATATTCATTTGAGTGAGAATAGTACTTACATTCAAGGAGATATAGCGTTTTTTTTAATTAAAAAAGTACATTGCATGTTTTTTGCTTATATCATGCAGGGATTTGAATCAAATTTAACTCGACTTTCAGAAATTTTGGCAAAATGTAATAGAAACAATATAGGGCAATTGCAATATAAATATATTAAATATTTGATACAATATGAGTAGTTGCAGGGAATGTTTTATTTGCGCATGCGCGAAAGATAAGAAAGAATTTTTTTCATGACTTAATAGCCAACTCTATGGATCGAATAGTATAAAAAAAAAATCAAGTAAAATATTGTGAAAATTCAGAAAAATGTTGGTGGTAGCGTGAGCTGATTATTAGTTGTCTCTAAAAGCAGCTTAATGATAAGGGATTTTCCATAAATTGACCTTTTTTAATTTTTAATTTTGAGGTTTTTTTTTTTCATTTTTTATTGATCCTTTAGTTCTCGGAAAATCACAAAAAATAGTCTATTCGAAGAAAAAGCAATTACTATCAAAATCGTAGCATTTTTTTCCAAATCTACTCGTTAACATTCAATGAATGCTAACCTCTTTGCTGAAAGTCAGTTAATAAAAAGGACAATTTGTGGAAAATTCCTTATCATTGAGCTGCTTTCAACGACCAACTATAAGTCAGTTCACTCTATCGCTGATATGTTCTAAATTTTTATGATATTAGACTGGTTTTCTTATGTAAGACCCTCCATAGAGTTGACTATTAAACCACGAAAAAAAAAAAAAATGTTTGTTATCTTTCGCATACAAAAAATATTTCATACAAATACTCATATTTCACAAAATGTTTAATATATTTATATTTCAATTGCACTATATTGTGGGATGAGACTCTATTTATAAATCATAACTCATTTCTAAGACGAACACTGACATTTATTAAGACGAAGACAAAACAAATATAAAGTTAACAGCAATGGTCTCAATCTATATTTAGCTTAAAAGCAACAAACTTTGGCTTCATTTACTTAGCATCGTCGAATATTTCTAAGATTTCCATACGTCGTTTAAATCTTCATTTTTATATCGTCGAAAATATTCTGTTCCTTTTAACAAAACCGCCGTCGTCGAATTCTTTCTCTTTTTTGCATTTCCACTTCACGCACCTTCGTTACCTTTTTAATCTTGAAGCGGAACAAAGCGTCGGGGACATTCAGTCTGATGCAAGTGCTACTTCCGAAATTCCCCGCATGCGGCCTTCCTGACATCTGGAGCTGCCGCAGCGACATGTGTTAAAATAGAATCTGAAAAAGAAACAAAAACAAAAACCAGTAACTGTTCTTAGGGGAAAAAATAATCTGCTCTTCAGGAAAATCCCCCAGTCTATTTGAAATCGGCGTAACATCATATGGAAATTTCTTTAAAAGCATTGACTTATAAAATTTTCACAAACACATAAGAAGAAAAGATTTTTAAAAAATGTTTTTTTTTAACCATGTGGGAAAATGGTTATTATCCTCTGTCAGGGTAGGAAATCAAAAACATATCTGAAGCGTTTTATTGGTTGAATCCGCATTTTATTCGTTTTCTGATTGGTCTATACAGTAATTTGTATTTTCCCTTTTCTTTCAACAGAAATGGATACTTCTGTTGCCACTATGACAACAAAGTAATAAGAACTACAAAAAAAAATTAATAACTCAGAAATAAATTGAGATACAGTTTTCAAACAAATTGCATTTAAAAGTACATTTTTCCTCTATATGACGGTGTAAAAAGTACTAAATATAAAAAAAGTCCTTCCGAGTTCCTCGGACTTTTATAGTACAAAATGTAGAATGAACCTTCTAAAATCATATCCCAAGAGATTTATTGCGAATTTTTGCGACTTTGAGAAAACCAGTTGTTTGAAGTTTGACATTGGATATTTCAGTGTAAGTCCAAAATCACTAATCGGGTTTAAAGTCAATCCAATTTTCGCACCGAACCAAACTTGTCAGTGTTTATATAATGCAACATTCGAATTAACATAACACTGTCAATTTCATTTTTTATTTCGCGCGGGGGGGGGGGGGGGGGCTTAAAGAGTTGGGGATATTTTTTTTTTATTTATATATATTTTTTTATTTGTTTTTACAATTTTTCCCTTGCCTTTTTCCGAAAATTTTGAAAGTAATCTAATTGATGAATTGAATAATTTTATTATTAATTCATAGTAAATTAGATGTAGAAAACTTTAAAAATAGTAATAATATATTTAGATTTTCCTTGCTATAGGGGCATATGGAAAAAAGGGAGATTTCACGTGTTTGTGGAAGCGGCAAATTTAGCTGATTGATTATTTATGCATTAATTTCAAATGTTAAAAGGTGTAAATTAAAACTTTAAAACCTGTAAAAATACGTTTATTTCGACTGTTGACATGTTTCAACTCACCCCGAGTCATTTTCAAAAACAAATAAATAAAGCTATTCTAAATTTGCACGGTCTAGACACGCCATCATTCAGTTTTCTACGTATTCCTTCATATTATGCACGTTACATTTTTATTTTATATGGATGTTCATTTTATTTTATTTTCATATTCATTGAGTAGCTCGATCCATATTTTTGGTAAGTGAAATGATGCTGCATCATTACATATTGAAGTTTTGCGCGTTACAATCTCTATTGTTTCTCTTATAATAATTGGACATTATAGACTTGTCGGAAAATTATTTTTATTTTATTGAAATTTACTTGGATGGTTTCTTCTCGATAAAATCTTACCAGGGCTGTGGTTTTTCTATTATATTTAATATCAGCTATATGCTCCTTTTTTCTATACTTAAATCTCCTGCTAGTCACACCAATATAGTAATTCTTTGATCCGTCTGCTCTAATAAATGGTATTTCATACACCCCAGAGTAATTCTCAAAACTGATTGGGTCAATTTTAGAGCAAATGATATTCTTCAATTTCGTAGGTGGTTCTTCTACTAAGCAGATACTGAAACGTTTAAGGTTATATTTTAATTTCTCAAAAAAGCTTGAAATATATAGCATAGTATAAAGTTTATATTTTTGCGAATCAAATTTACGTTCAGGCTTCTTAATATTGGCAATCATATTTATTTATATCATATCATATCATATAATTTCATATTCATATCATATTATATCATATTCATATCATATCATATTATTTATGTATTTTATTGATCGTTTATACTCTTTATTGTTACTTTTAAATAACATTAAAAAGCGAAAAAAATAAGATTTTAACCAGTATATTTTCAGGGAGAGAGGGATAGGAGGGGTTAAAATTTTAGGGGAGACTGAATTAGATTATTTGTCTAAGAAAAAGTGAAAGTATTCACCGTAATCAAAAGTGGAAAATTATCATTCCTGTAAAAAAAGAAAATTTAAATTTAATAAAAACTTGCCGCCCTCTATTGCGCCCCCTCCAATCTCCTCCCCCGGAACCCCAATTAAATTTAGTTTAAATTCAAATTGTAATATCATTTATAATGTAATAAAATTAAAAATGAGTCATATACAACCACTAGGAAAGCCAGGAATGCTTTTTTTGGCCACTTGATCGCGATTTGGGACCACTGTGCGTTGTAGGTGTCGTTAGACTTCACAGTTTTCGAGCTTTTAAGTAAATAGCTATATCTCCATGAATATAAGTGCTCCTATTACACAAATAAATGCACATTTTACACAGTATCCATTTATTTCTATGTTGTAGCGATAGATCATTTCGTATACATTATTTTACAGGGTGATCCCAAACTTTATACTCTTCTTTGATTTTTTGTTATGTACGCCATTTCCCTCCTTATCAAACCGATGTTGACAAATATGCGATCAAAGATATTCTTTATAATCCTAAAGTTCTAGAAGAAACCGACAAATATATCTCACATGAAGGGCATCCCCCCCCCCATCCCCTTCGGACCGATATCCCTCGTGTAGATAATTGGCCGTTATAAACAGTTACTGACATGTATATCTTTGAATATCCGACAAAATGTCTAAAATTGAAAGTGTCTAGTGATTAATGGCCATATAGTGTACGTCGAATGCTAGCTAATAAAATAAGTAAAAAATAAAAATATTTTAATATATTCAGTAAGTCAGAAATTAGCCTGATTTCGTCAAAATATGATTAATTAGTTTCTCTTAATTCCTTATTATTAAAACAGAACTTATATGTACTTTGTAAATATACGAACTTTGTATCAAAACATATCCAGCCGTCTAAAAACATATCAGCTAATGGTGTATTATGCTTTGAATATAGGAAGGTTTTCAAATATCAGTCAATCCATCGTATCAATACATCACATGACATCATCAGAATAACCCTTAGGAGTATTAGGGCCTCTTAATCATATGCACCTTCTCAGTGGAGTAGTCATTACACTTGTCATGGATGCATTAGTAGATTTTACTTGCTTTATCTGCAGAGCGTGTTAAATCTAATAGCTACATCAAAATTATAATTTTATAATTATTTGTGATAGATATAAATATGAAATATTTTTTAGACGAAGTTTACTTTTTAAATTGAAAAGTATTACGTATACCATATTTTTTTTAATTTGAAAGACAGATACATATGTATAAACATATGAAAGTAAACCATGATAATGTTAAAATATTCAGGTGGCACATATTTAAAGTTTAATCGCAATTTTTAAAAGATCTTAATGAGTTGTGGAACTTTAATTTAATTTTAAAGAAAGTAAATCTTATTTTAATCCTTTTTTCTGTAAGGAGGATTAGTACATTTTTTTTTTATTTGAAAGAAAACTTCTGTGGACAGTGCTTAATTTTTTATGATCATTATAGGGAAGAAAGGTTTCAGCAATAAATGACAAATATGGCACATTTTTTGAAATACTTATTGAATTTTCACATTGAAATTTATGGCGCTTTTGAAAAACTTGTCTTCTAAATTCACATTACAAATGTCAGCCTATTGGCATATTTTCTTCAAAGAGTATTTCAGTTTTTATATTTATTCATGAAACAAACATTTGACATTCGTTTTTAGGATAGACTACCTCGTTTCTAACTGAGAAAAAGAACAAGCATAAAAATTTATTTTTTATTAACACTGAACTTAAACATTAAAACTGAACTTCTCAATTGAAATTGAAATACACGAACTTTCTATCAAAATATATCCAGCCGTTTAAAAATCAGTCGCCTAATGCTGCATTACAAATTGAATACAGGATGGTTGTTGAAGCATCAGTCAATCATATCAATACATCACACGACATCATTAGAACAACCCTTAACAGCATTAGGGGCTTTTAATCATATGCACCCTCTTTGTGGTAGACGCCATCACACTTGTCATGGATGCATTAGTAGATCCCGCTTGCTCGATCTGTATTGCATATTCAAACAATTCGTTGCATCAAAATTATACATACTGGTTCATGTTTATTACGGAGAATTGGAGAACTTATAGAAAGTACATTTATACAGACAGTTTTATTTATTTATTTTTTATAGATTTACAGTACAGATTGTAATAAGTTATTTTGTATTGAAATGTCCGATTTTTCCTGATGTTGGGGAAATTTGCAGCTTATCATAGCTTGTTGTTTAACTTGAATCCAGATTAACTTCTTCGTACAACAACTGGATTATATCACTCATAACACATAACAGCAAGTTATAATCTTCAATAATAAGTGAACTTTTTTCTTCAAGTAAAACGCCATCAGTTTGAAAACAGCAAGAGCTGGGTGTGATTAATGAAACTGACAGATACACACACTTTCACGGACACACACACACACATATATATACAAGGTGAGTTAAGAAAAGTTTACAAACTGACATGGCAAATCAGCGTACAACGAGGATGAAAAATCGCATAGGAGCATAGGGTCGCAAATCACTTATTTAGTGACAAATACAGGGTGTTTCATACAAACTGAACCCGGGTTGACGGCAATAATTTCAAGAAAAATAAAAAATATTTTAATAAAAATGCAACGATATGTACCTTGTTTTGTGTGAAATGTGATAACACCACGAAAAGATCAGGAAAACGCGTTTCTCAAGCAATCGATGATACCGTATGAATTGATAATCACAGTACAAAATGGGTAGCATCAAGTGCATACTGCTAGCGCGTATAATGCAACCTTCTACCACTTTTGTTTAGTGTTATCACATTTACAACAAAGGTGAGATAATGTTTTAAATGTTTTATTATAATATACTTCAGTTTTCTAAAACTTATTACCGTCAACACAAATTGAGTTAGGATGAAACACCCGTATTTGTGACTAAATAAGTGGTTTTACACCCTATGTTCCAATGTGATTTTTTTTAAAATCCTTGTTGTATGTCTGATTCGCCATGTCATTTTGTAAACTTTTTTTTTATCTCCCTGTATACATATATATTATAAAGTAGACATTGGAGACATGGCAAGTGTCATTCTTAAAGGGAAAAGAAACACAGTTCATGTACACATTGCTTTATTTTAACTGAATCATTTTCCAGTGTTTCTGATATCATGATATTAGTAGGAGACAGACTGAAATCTTAGTGTTTCTATGTAATAAAATGTCATGTTAGGGAAAACTAATTAGGATATATGGATTAAATGTTATCATATTTTGATATTATTTATTTTTTCCTTTGTTATAAAGATTTAATCTGATTTATGTACTCGAAATCTCATAACTGTCAAATATCAGAAAACTTAATTAAATCTATAGCTCAAGTAATCATCTAATGTTTGTTTTAACTAAAGTTTATTAAGAGTTATGATTTAAGTACTTATTTCAAAATAATATATATATATATATATATATAACTTTAAAATGTGAAGTTCAGAATAAAAATTGTAAAGTAGCCCTGATAGCATTAAACTTGCTTTTAATCACATGGTATTTTCTAATGCAATAAATACTTTAATTAAATTCATATCATTTATAATCTATGTAATATTATATCTTTTTCTGGGCTATATTTTGAGAAAAAATTTAGTCGAACATTTTTTTCGAATAATTCACTTAATATCATCGTTTAAGTAATAATTTAAACAGACATAGTTGATAAACAAATACTTCTAAAAAAACGTTTAAATAAAAACTCCAAGTATAAGACAAGTAGATAGATTTTTACTCAGAGAATCAAAAATAAATAGTAATTTTGCTGTGACAGGGATTTCTAATCCAAGATATATCATAGATAAATTGTGTTATTTGAATAATGCTTCCCGTGAAAAAATATCGAATTGTCGAAACAAAAGTTTTGCTGAGATTAGGATTTTCTCTTTCAGAATACAAATGTACAAATTTCGACAGAAGTATTATTAAAATTTGTAATGACATTTAAATCTATGTTTCATATTTTAGAAATCATTATAATTAAACGCAATATTATGGAGTAATTGTGTTAAAAAAGCATCAGCTTATTGATAAAGCGTTTAACGAGAGAATTTAAAATGTTCTTGAAAATATTGATGCTTTTTAACCTATTAACAGATATCGCTAAGTTGTTCATTTTGTGTAATTGCTGAAATGACAATTGAGGCGGTCTGTAGAGACCCGAAATGTTTTCGGTGACTATTAGTTTGTTTCTTTGTGTGTCTGTTTATCTCGCGATAACTGCTGCAAAAAACATCCGATTATTTTTTTAACTTGGAAGGTAAACCAGATGAGAAACCAAGAAATAACTTTACAGATTTATTTAATTTTGGTTCATTCGTTTGAAAATTACAGAACATTCACTTTTACGGCAAAATGCATTTACATTCGATTTTAGACAATTTTCACATTTTAATATTCCTCTAAAAGGATTTGGTGCATTTAGATAATTCATTGAAATTTTAAATTATGGATGCTAAAATTCCGCAAATGGGATTATATATTATCCTAATAAGGCTTAAATTTTGTCAATACATATATCACACATTCTAAATTCTGCACACCTTTTTCAATGGAATTGCGTACATCTGTTCAAAAAATGTGAATAATGTTAAATTTATATTTTATATTTTTCTTTATCGTAAGTAATCATTTTTTCTGTCATATATATCCAGTTACCTAGCTTCCATAACGTGTCAGAAAATGAAAAATTATTAAAAATAATTCATACGTGACATTCACCAGATTTTTGAAAAAAAAAATATTTAAATAAAATATAAAAAAGATTCATTTGCTTTTCTAATCTGTTTATGCGTGCCTATAAAAACAATTTCTGCAGCATATGAATTATACCCCAGCATGTAAATTTATGTACATAAATTTCACCATTAGCGATTTATCGCTGGTTCTCGACACAATGAAATATAAAAAAAAAATACTGTTTCAAATCATATATCTTAAATCATCTATAAAAAAATTTCACGGATTGGATAAAATGTAGCCGAGAAATGTTTTTACTCTATAAACTCAACCAGTTTAAATAAGTTGAATTGCAATAATTGCAATTTTAATACTTTAGATTTGACAAACACATAACGTTTTTAGATTGAAGTTTAACTGTCTTATAATAATATTTTTTTATTTGGTTGTTTAAATAATTTTGAAGCTCAAAATTACTTTTAAAAATATATGTAAAATTTACCAAAACATTCCTTATCAAATCAGATCGTTGAACCAAAGATATTTAAGAAAAAGCGAAGGCTAATCAAAGTCGTAACTGCGCCATCTATTGGGTGAATTGTGCATATTGGTCTGCATATTCGACGTATTGATTGTACTGCAAAAAAAAAGTTATCTTAAGGGACAATAATCGCGCACGGCAAACGAGAAGCTAAAAGGTTGAAATATGCAACTTTTTAAACTTTGAATAACGCTTCTGATCTGAGAATGTGAAAAAACCGAACAGTGTTGCAGTAACAAGAAAACAAAATAAATTAGATCGATTTATGAAATTATATGGAAAATTTAAGACAAGAAAATAAAATATTTTTGTATATTAAAAAATAATTTTAAAGCAATTAACTAATTTATGGGTGCACTACTTATTAGTCTGTCATATATGCGATTTTATTTATTTATGTATTTAGCCGTTTATTAACCATTTTCTAATTAGGGAAGATTTATTGATTCCCATGTTTTCTAATGATTAGCTTTTCGCTGGCACCATAGATTTTTTTTTTTTCATTTTACACCCATTTCTCGCTCTTTTGAAAATTAGAAACTAGGAAATAATTCTGAAATTAATAATAATAATAATATTATTATTTTTTTATATTAGAGTCCAATTCAGAAATGTGCTTTTTCGATTATTTTTTTCTTAATAATTTCCCGTTATTGTTAGATGCAAGATATATTTTTAATGATGATACGTTTAGTAAAGAGTTTAATTTTAGATTATTTTCATTTGTCATTAGATTATTTTTTATTATTAATTATTATGCCCATTGCATTCATTTTTGACTATTTTGCCATTTATTTAAATAATTTTATAATGATGTTAATTTTTTAAAATGTATTAGCAAAATCTGGTATTATATTGTTCAAAATTGTTCCATTTATTTAATTTTTTTCTAAGCAATCTAATAAAAAAATACAGGCACATCATAATAACATGATAAACATGTTAAATATAATTTAATAACATTCAATTTTATTATTAACCTCACACGGCATTAAATAATAATGAAATTAAATTAATTTTAAATTATACGTTTCTCTTACACAGGTTTTTTAGTTATAAATAGATTAATAAAAATAACGTAATATTTTTCAAAATTAAAACTGTTTATAAAACACGTGTCTTTAATTGCTTATTCTATCAAAATTTAGGTCACACAAAATAATGATAATGCAAGATAATTAAAAACGCATCTTTTTTTTTTTTTTTTTTTTTTTTTTCAATGTATAAGGTATGGTTTAAAAGGTATGTATAATGTACCAATGTATAAGGTATGGTTTAAAAATTAAAAAAAAAAATTCCAACAGAAAATGCCAAATGAAAGTTTACTTATTTATTATTATTATTATTTTTTTTTTTTAATGCAATGAACGAGAAAAATAGTTTTTAAACGAAAAATATTATCCTAGAATATTCTACAATTAACCTTTTTATTTCATTTTGTTCTTTCCCAAACATTTATAGAAATATACCATATAATGTCTATCTCTATCTCATCTATCTCTTAAAACATCCATGATTTAAATCAAAACTTTCGTTAAGCTTTTATGAAAAAGAAAAAAAGGGAGGGAGCAGAGAAAAGAAAAGGAATATATATATATATATATAAGATAAGATTATTTCTTTTAATCATATTCAAGATCGTTGTAATATTTTTAGGTTAATATTAGAATTGTAAGTTATATGTTTTCAGCACAATCTCTCTCTCTCAGAAAAAGGGGGAAGTACATTTTTACTATATAACAATAGCCTGTCCATTCTTTCGATTGTGTATCGAACACCATGGGGTGATGTTTAAGACCCAAGATTCGAAATAGGAACCAGCTAAGCGATAGGTTGTGGGTGTTATCCTAGACGAGGGAAGTGACGTTCCGTGTCACTTACTGATACTTTTTATTTTACTTTTTAAATTTTGTATTTATACTAAAGTTCATTCTGTTCAAAAGTTCATTTTTTAATTACATTTCACAATAATATAACTGAATACCTTTGAGTTTCCCTGTATATTTACCGTAAGTATATACACGTAACATATTCTATAATAACCCTCATCTATGTCCTGCAAATAATGTAAATAAATTTTATTATGTTTAAAATAGGAAATATAAGTTTCATTATGTTTAACGACATTAAAGTACGTCTCCAAAATATTTTTTTAGCATAGACCATAATGTAACAGAATATCTTAGAGTGACCCAGTAAATGAATTGTTAATGCGCAAATTTCGTTTTAAATACCTAATATGACAAGGTAAACGTCAGAAACGTATATAAAATACACGACAATCAGAGTATATTTACAAGAGGTAGAGCACAGATAGTCAGACGGACGGACAGTCAAGCTCAATTACTTTTCAACTAATTTAAAAAGTGTTAAAATGAAAACAGCGCATTTAGTGTTGGAAATCTTTTCTTTCTCGAGCCATTGCGATTTAATTTGTGTTTGATAAGTAAACATGTTTTAACCCTTAAATGCCGAGTGTTGCTTTTCGGCAACATACCCAATTTAGGCTCTAAAATACTATTAGAATAATATTGAAGCTTTAATGCCTAATGTTGCCAATAAAATACATTCTGAAAATATTATTAAATCGATTTTCAACATGTTGATGGCAACACTTGTGCTGTTTAAGAATAACGATAAACTTATTTTTTTTTCAATTGTTGCTACTTGTTCTTTTTGTTTTGTTTGGAAGCTTGCGAAATGCCGTATTTTGTTCTGCAGCGAGCAAGTAAAATTTATTTCTTATTATAGTTCCTAAAATTCTTGTGTGTTTAATATTATAGAATTTTATCAAAGAATATTATTTTTTTCAATTAAAGACCACTATTGCCGATTAGTAACAAACTGTTTTTTAGCCGTAAACCATACTTAAAACAAAATATGATTTTTTTATATATTTTCCCCGTGATTTATTTAAAAAATGAAAGCCAAAAAACATTATTGCAATGATTTTTCAAAAATGAGGCATTTAAGGGTTAAATTATTTTACGCTTTACGTCGTTATCTAGCTGGTGTGTTATTGAAAGTTTACAACTATTTAAAAAAAAAATTACAAAAGATTAACCCATAACGAATGGATGAAATTGTTTTTCAGCCTATTTTTGTAAAATATTTTCATCTGATTGGAGATTAATTTTCTTTTGTCACATTTTATGAATATTTTATTATATAAAATATTTTACGTCCTTCCCATTCAAGGATTGAATAAAGTACTTTAATACAATGTAATTATAACAAATGATAAGCGAATTAAATGCCTTAATAAATTGTGCAAATTTTCAAGAGAGACACCAACACCGAATGTAAGGTAAAAAAAAAAGAGCATATTGATAAAATATTTGCATCTGATAGATTATTTTTGTAATTCTTATTTTAATATACATAATGTTTTATATCTTTCTTGTACAATGTTTTAATAAAATACTTTAGAACAAAGTAATCATATAGAATAATGAACATATACTTTGTGATTTTTAAAGAAACGTGACGTTTAAAAAGGAGTTACCTTGTGCTTTTCTTTAAGTATTTATATTTTCTTGAATTTCTCTGAACGTCAAAACTGAATAGAAATTCAGATTTGACGTGGAAATAAAATTCATATAAATCTTTCAGGAAAAATCTAAAACGTGTAATAACTTTCCAATGCCCTTAGTTGAAAAAGTTACTATTATTCAAAAAACGTTTTCCCATGCCTAATTTTTGCTTTAATTGTATTTAATAAGTTTTAAGAAAAAGTTAAAAAATTTACTGCGTTTCTGTCTTTTTTCTAATTGTTCTGTTACACATTTATAGTCGATTTAACGGAAGAATATTAAATTACAAAGACAGAAGTTTTATTTAATTCTTACACCAGATAATAGTCAGAGAAAAAGTAATTCTCATATTTAGGTTTAAGTATTTTCTCGTCGTGAATTTACCTTCATTTTACTATTCACATGCAGTTTAATTTCATACAAATTTTAAAGTAGAAACCATAGAAAAGAGAATTCTTATAATACCTTTTCAGCATGTCTATTGTGAAAATATTTAATAGAATTTTTTTGTCGAATTTCAATCTTACACAATTATTATTTTATTTGTATTTCATTTGCGCAAATTTAATACATTGTAATATTTTTTATGCCGTTTCCCGGACATTGTTCTCTAAAAAAAAATAAAATAAAATGCAATTTAACAAATTACAACGACCATTTGGAAAATGATTTTTTCAAAGACTAAAATTTAAGACATAAAAAATAGCACGGAGTTGAACATACATTACGTATGCCATGTATTAAACATTAATAGTGTTATTACACGTAAAAATTGCAAGCGACAGAAATCGCATGCGATTCGTACATATTATCCACCTAAAACTTAAGTATTATCCAAGCATTTCATTGGCTGTTCGGGAAAAGGCTTTTCCATCGTCAGATTTCCAAGAAATCTGACAGCCAATTTTAAATGAAATTTCATTCTTAAACTTCTAAACGTCCGACAATATTACTTTTTATATCGTCGTATAGAGAAAAAAATGTACTTTTAAATGCAATTTGTTTGAAAGCTGTATCTCAATTTGTTTCTGAGTTATTAATTTTTTTTTGTAGTTTTTATTACTTTTTTGTCATAGTGGCAACACTCTGTTGTTCATCTTTGTTGAAAGTAAAGGGAAATACATATTACTGTATAGACCAATCAGAAAACGAATAAATTGCAGATTAAACCAATAAAAACCTTCAGATATGCTTTTGATTTCCTACCCTGACGAGGACAATAACCATTTTTCCAAATGGTTAAAAAAATTTACTAATAATAATTTCTTTAACTAAACTAACAGAAATGTATATGAGAACAAGAGGTAGATGAATGTATTTTTTCTTTCATATTCTTTTTTTTTTAATATTTGCTGTTAACCGAAGCGTTCTCGTAATTCTGAAACATTTTTTATTTGTATTCATTTACCATTTATCTATATAGAAAGTTTTATGTATTTTTATTTTCCCTTGTACCCAATATTGTCATGGACATTAAATGCATGTGACATTTCCAGGAAAAATTTCAAACCGAATACTTGATACAACTTTACAGCGTATTTGTTGAAACTTTTATCATTATTCGAAAAATGATTTCTTCTATATGATTTTTAATTGATTTGTATTTCATAAGTTTTAGAAAAAAGTTACACGTTTTACTGCGTTTTCTGTCTTTTTATTCTAGCTGTTCTGTTAAAAATTTACAGTCGTTTTCATGGAAATATATAATGAGACAAATTTTATTTAATTGCTACCAAAAATAAAAACAAGCAAAAACTAATTTTAAATTTAGCGTAAAATATTTTACTATTGCGATTTCCATTTGATTCACTTTTCACATGCATATTAAATGAATACAAATTTTTAAAGTACAAACATAGAAAAGAGAATTCTTGTAATAACTTTTCAGCATGCTTATTGTCAAAATATTTAATAGATTTTTTTTTTTTTTTCAAAATTTCAATCTTACCCTATTACTATTTTATTTGTATTTCAATTGTGAAAATTTACTACATTAAAATATTTTGTGCTAGTTTTATTTTAAATGGGAAACCAGATTTAAGTGCATGTAAAAGTTTTTCATATTATTTTGTTAAATTATTTACAATTGGTCAAATTGTTCTGAAACATATTCTTTATTTATATTTATTTACATAGAAAGGTTTATGTCTTTGCTCTAACATATTTTACATCTCTTTTTTATTGAAAATTCAAAGATGCCAGAATAGCCAGAAATAAATATATTTATTTGTGAGGTATAATTGGTTATACTTTTTCTTATACAAGGTGTCCAAAAAGTTCTTGACAAATTTTCAAATTCAATATAAAATCAAATAATTGTCGTACAACAGCGCGGTTTGGACTAAAATGCTTCTCACGATAAAAAGTTTTGTTCAAGTGAATGAAAGAAATTAGTTCCAAAATTTCGATTATAGATGGCACCACTTGTCCGTATGTTTGGTTTTAAATATACGTTTTTTTCTGATTTTCAGATTAGTTTTGACGCTGTGACACATAAATGGCGATTCCCAGCTAAAAAGCTAAATGCGTAGGTTGGTACATCGAAACCAAATCCATCATTGCTGTTTAAAGGAGCTTTAAAAAATTCAGAAATCAATGTTAGCGAACACAGGATTGAATTGGGCTTCCGTTTGGATGTGGATCCAGCTACAAATGGTGCGCACATTGAACTATGTTAATGGATTTCACAAATTATTGCCCTGCAACTGCTTTTGACAAAATAAAATGATCGGTAATTGATTCTTTTGAGTTTTTGATGCTTCTTTCTGTTAATTTAAGGTACAGCGCCATCTATCGGCGAAATTTGGAAATTTGTTTATTCGCTTGAAGAAAACTTTTCATCGCGAGAACCATTTTAGTCCAAACCGCATTCCTATACGACAATTACTTGGTTTTATATTGAATATTAAAATGTGTTCGGGGCTTTTGAGAAACCTTGTTAACTGTCTTTCTGACTCTTTTATTTAGATTTCATATGCATATGAATTTTTTATTACGGAAAATAAAGAGATATATTCAATTGTAAACGAAAATGGATATTTTAGAGTTTACATTAAATACTTTTCTTTCTTCAAATTCTCCTCTCTGTGATTTTTACATATAAATGAGTTGTATGTAAATTTTTATTGGAGAAACTAAATAAAATACCTGTATATCTATCAGTTTATTTTGCTAAACCAATAAATATTATTCGAAAAAGTTGGTTCTTGCACAATTTTTCTTTTATTTGCTTTCTATTTGTAAAAGTGTTGCATATTCTGCAGTTCATTATCCTGTAGAAAATGTAAAATTGCTTTAACAAAACAATTAGAAAGGAGAGTAAGCAATAGGGAATGCAAGTAATATTTTTTCTGCTTTTTCTGGTAAAATATTTATACTTAAGCATGCACTTCTCGCTCTTGTCTCAGATTTTTCAATTCGCATTTTGTTACATAAAATGTATTACGTCCAGTCTACTTATTATTTCGTCGTCGCAGTTCAGTCATATAAAAAAAAGCTTAAAACTAGTCGGTTGTGCCAATGCCAAAACTTTCTCTTTCTCATACATGCTAATATTTTAAGCAGTTGTTACATATGTTAATACTTCATTTTTATTACTTCAATATTACATAAACTTTGATTTCCATCTTAAGTTTCTGCTTCATTTTATTAATAGGAGTTAAGACGAGTGCATCTCAATCATAATATTTAATAAAATCAGCATTCATATTTTTTCTGTTGCGCAGACGCTGCTTCAGAATCGTCGGGTTAGCTGAATACGAATTGCCAGTCGCTGCATGAATAGCCGATGTGCAACATAACTATTAAAAAGCGAGAAAAATCGCTATTACAAGGAGGCTAAATCGCCCCCTTTTTATGGATTTTTACCAAACTCACGTGGAACCTGAAGACCATAGCCAAATATATACACAAAAAATAGGTCCAACTCTTTGCATAACTTCATACACTTTTCGATGGTATAATAATGAAAATGGCACAAAAATCGCTATTACAATAGACCCTTCGCGCAGAATACTTCTAAACCCAGTGAGGGCCTGCTGGCCATAGTAAAAAACGCACACAAAAAATTTGGTTCAGTTCAACGAATACCTTCATACACGTTTCGGTGATACATAGAGGACGCACGAACATACGAACACACGGATTTACGGAAAAGACAGACAGACATTTTGCCTAAATATGTTTTTGGGGATCTCTGACCCCTAAAACAGGTAAATCCGTTAAAATCCGGAAGTCGAAAAAAAATTTCAATTACAATATTTTCTTATTTAGAAAGAAGAATATAATAGTATTTACGGTGAAAAATGTAGAGAAATGTCCACTAATTTGTGCAAGAAAATGAATGCGAAGCGTGAATTCTTTGACACTTTTCCTTACACATTTTTCTTTCTTGAATTTCGCTTCTCTTCACTTTTAAATGCAAATCCAAATGCATATTTAACTTTTAAAAAAAGAAACTTAGATAAAGTAAATGTAATTAACTTTTCCCTAAAACATTTAGTATTATTCCAAATAAATGAAATCATTTATACTGTTTTTTTTTCATTATATTTGTATTTTAACTGTATAAATCTACATTCCATTACGTTTTGTGTTGTTATTTCTCTCGTTATTCTGCTATCAGTTTCAACAATGACCAAAAGAGAAAGATTCTAAGATTCTAAAAATTTTTAAACAAAATAACATTAAGTAAAAATGTTAATATGTTTTAAATATTTCTTCTTTATAAACTTTCTTTTTACTCATGTTTAACCGAGAACACTGAATAATATTACATTATGTAAAAATAATTGGTATTATTCGAAAATTTTTATTTATTACGCAACTATTATTTATTTTGTATTACATTAGCACGTTTTAGATTCTTTTACGTTTAATGTTGATACGTGGTCGCTATACACTATAAAGTTTAAAACTGATATAAAAAATTAAATGAAATATATCAATATTGAAAAATAATATAAACATTTTTGAGCTTATTTATGAAAATATTTAACTCGGATTAAATCACTGTTCTTCCACCACATTTTATATCTGTATTTTAATACATATATTTTTTTTATTTATTTTTTTTTTTTTTGTTATTCTTCTATTGAAGATTAGAAAAACATTTTATTAAAAAATGTGCCTGGCAAATAACAAAGAGAATTATCTATCTCTCTATCTATGTACAGCTCTATATTTATCTATCTAGCTAACTAGCCAACTAGCTATCTAATAACTTATCTCTCTATCTGTGTGTGTATATATTTACAAAGTTCTGACACAAAGACAAAATAGTGAAAATTGCAACAAATCATAAAAATGTTGATAAATATTAAAATAAAACATCCATACCCTAGAAAAATTTAATTCTGTATCGAAAAACCTAATGCTAGATTTTCTTTTACGCTCATTACTTGTCCATGCACATTCTCACGTAGAAGACAAATAAACAAAATGTCCACAGTCGATGCAACTTGAAACATAGTGAAATAGCATGTTAATTTTAGTATTTTTGCAGTGAATAAGGCATGATATCTAGTGGTTTTCCTACAGAAATGTACAGGGTGATTAAAGAAATGTTTACAAAAAGATATGGCAAATCAGGCATATAACAAGGATGAAAAATCACATAGGAACATAGTGTCGCAAACCACTTATTTAGTCACAAATACCGGCTGATTCATCCTAACTCAAACTGGGTTGACGGTAATAACTTTCAGAAAACTGAAGTATATTACAATAAAACATTTAACAGTCATTCTCATCTTTGTTGTAAATATGATAACACCAAACAAAAGTGCTAGAAGTTTGCATTATACGTGCCAGCAATATGCAATTGACGCCCCACATTTTGGACTGTGATTATCAATCCATACGGTATCATCGATTTCTGGAGCAACATGTTTTTTCCACATCTTTTCGAGAATTTATCACATTTCACGCAAAACCAGGTACATATCATTGCATTCTCATTACAATGCGTTCGTTTTTCTCAAAATTATTGTCGTCAATCCGGGTTCAATTAGAATGACACACCCTGTATTTGTGCATGGTTGGCATTGTAATTTTGTACACTATTTTTTAAATCAATCTGTGTATACTATATCAAAAACTTTCAGTAAAAAAAAAAGAAACATGAATAACATCTCCAATTATCACTTCAAAGGTAATATTCTGCTACACCATAAAAAACAACCTACGATTTCAAAAATGATGGCTTGTTTGCTATTGAAAGACAGTGATCGAAGAATTGTCGAGATGGTGGTAATCAAATTAGCGAGATTTTACTGTATTTCATTATAGCGGGTGTCCCAAAAAGGACTGACTGATTTTAAAATTCAATAACTTTCAAACGGTGACAGATATTAAAAAAATTCTTCCAGGAGGGTTATGCATAAAGACAAAAGTTTTTTTACAGTGATTTTCGATTTTAGTGCGAATTACAAACAATAGATGGCGCTGCGATCAATAGAGGCTAAATTCAGGCTCGATTTTTGGTACTTCGTGGCCCGGATAATACATTTCCGGATAATCACTGTAATAAAACTTTTGACTTTATGCATAACCCTCCTGCAAGAATTTTTTTAATATCTGTCACCTTTTGGAATTTATTGAATTTTAAAATCAGTCAGTCCTTTTTGGGACACCCGGTATTTTTAATCATGCATCTAATTTGCGGGACCGCGTAATGAGTACTACTGGGACTAATGAAATTCTTTCTTTCTTCTGATTTTATATAATCTGAAAAATTATTTTACGAACGCTATAAATGCTGGTAACTTAAAATAAAAAAGTTAACAATTAAATTGCATTTGAGAATTTATGCTTATCAACACTGTAAAGAGAAACGGACTAAAATATGGAAATACTACTGGCAATCGAGACGCCAGAACTATTTCCGTATTTTAACGAAAGATTTCCCTCCGTAAATGCCGAAAAAAGAAACGGAAAATTTTCTCTAATTTACCGGGAAAAAGTTCCGTTAAAATAAGGAAATAGTACTGGCGTCTCGATTGCCAGTAGTATTTCCATATTTTAGTCCTTTTTTTTAATCATTTGAAAAGAATGGTTATTGTCTTCGTCAGAGTAGGAAATCAAAAGCATATCTGAAGGTTTTTATTGGTTTAATCATCATTTTATTCGTTTTCTGATTGGTCTATACAGTAATCTGTATTTCCCTCAACTTTCAGCACAGATGGACAACAGAGTGTTGCCACTATGACAAAAAAGTAATAAAAACTACACAAAAAATTAATAACTGAGAAAGAAATTGAGATACAGCTTTCAAACAAATTGCATTTAAAAGTACATTTTTTTTCTCTATACGGCGGTGTAAAAAGTAATACTGTGGGATGTTTAGAAGTTTAAGAATGAAATTTCATTTAAAATGGGCCGTCAGATTTCCAAGAAATCTGACGATGGCAAAGCCTTTCCCGAACAGCCAATGAAATGCTTGGATAATACGTAAGTTTCAGGTGGATAATACATACGAGTCGCAGGCGATTTTTGTCGCTTGCAGTTTTTACGTGTAATAACACTATTACTGTTTAACTCAGGGCGTACGTAATGTAGGATCAACTCCGTGCGATTTTTTATCTTAAATTTTAGTCTTTGAAAAAATCATTTTCCAAATGGTCGTTGTAATTTGTTAAATTGCTTTTTTTTTTGTTGTTGTTGTTTATAGTGATCATATTTCTATGCATTTAAAAGAAATCTATCGAATTTGAAAACTTATTTAAATTTGCAAAAGTATAGTATGTATACAAATTTAAAGATCTTATATCAAAATGCACAAACAATTCGAAAATCTTTTCGAATGTTTGAGGTAATTGCTAAAATTCAGTTTTTATATGTGTTATGCGTTTTACAAATTGTTTACTTAGACATAATCATTTACTTTATTGATCGGTAAACTTTTATTAGGTGCGTTCGTTGTTTTATAAATACGTAGCACATATATATGTCGTTCTGTCCGTCTGTCTGTCCGTCCATCTGTCTGTCCGTCTGTCCGCATGTAATAGAGCAAAACCTACCGAACCGAATGGTGTGAAATTTTAAATATATAATTGTTGCAAAATTTTGTCGAGCCATTTCAAATTTTATGAAATCCGGATACATAGTTTAATTACAGGGACAGACAAAAGTTTTCCGTTACATTACGGCCCATGGGGAAAAAATTATTTCAAGTGCATTTTAATGATGTTACAGCCTTTCGAACAGAATGAAATTGATAATGCACTTATGAAGTGCACTAAAATATGCATTCAGTACAGTATGCGGTGCAAAAAATATTTATAAAACTAGCTATAGTAAGAACGCACCTCATTTGCCACGTTTGAAATGCAATTTCCAACTTGTTAAAGAATTTTCGAAATTATTGAAAGTGTTTTATAATGCTTCATTATCTATGCTTGACGCATAACTTTTAGTTCATGTTATTATTATTATCTGATACAATTTACGCAGGTAAAAATGTTTTTTGCATTCAAAATTGTTAAAAATTCTCTTTATGAAAATGAAAAATATAATGACTTTAGAACTGATGTCACATTTTCACATAATCGTAAATTGTCTCAAGTTCATAAATTTAAACGCGCGTTTTCTTTTGAATATTAACATTTATATCTGATATTACCCCTTTCGAACAAAAAGTAAAAATCACAAAAGAAAAATTCTAGGCGTTGCCATCTTTGTGAATACTGTTCATTAAAACAAACTGAATACTAATTTATAAAAAATAATGAGCAGCATAACGTGAAAATATACAAACGAATACATATTAAAATGATATATTTAAAGAAATATTCTATGGTTTTATTCGTATTCAGTTAAAAATTTTTTTTTTTAACATTAACAGCTTTATTTTCTTTATTTTTCGTTCATGTTAATCGAAAAACAAAAAGCAATTTAGAACATTTTAACATCGAATACTGAAATACACCGTCTTTGCTAGGCTGTAAATAGCTATCAATAGTTAAAAATAGATATTTTATTACATATAAAAGTATAATTAAATTCCTACATTTATATTACAAATTAATTGAAATAAACGAATGTCATATATTTATTTTTAAAGCTTATAAATTTATTAATTTAGATTAAAATAAAAATCTGAAAAGATATATTTTAATTTTTTTAAGTTAAATATTCCCACGCAATGAATAATATATATGCTTTTTAATTATAATATAATTTTTTTAAACATATTAATTAAATTTTAACGTAAATATGTACAATAAAGGAAACTGTATCATAATGTCAGTCGAAAATATTGCATTTAATTAATAGGATTAGTTTTTTTTTTAATAATAATACAGATGCGTATTTTATAATATCATTTATTTTAATTTAAAAATTAATTTTGCAGTATTTTGTTTTGTATTGTGCAGTTGAATATATGTATATATATATATATATATATATATATATATATATATATATATATATATATATATATATATATATATATATATATATATATATATATAAATATGCGTACACTAAATCGGGAAAAAATGGGTGAATGTTTCCTAATGGTAAATGCCATACTTGTTATTTTTTCTACTTGAAAATACAGATAATTAATTTTTAGTAAAAACGGAACCATTATAAGATCGCTCCTATGTCTGCATGTCTGTCTGTCACAGCCATTTACTCTTAAACTATGGAACGTGGATAGTTCGAATTGGGGGAAGTAATAAAGACAATTGACTCACATCTTTACAAATAAATAAACATTCACAAATATATTTAGGAAAAATGTTTAGGGCTAATTTAGTAACTTAAAAATATTCTTTTCTTAAAAATATTCTTTTCTTTGTATATCGTGTTAAAGCTTTCGTAACGCCGAACTCAAAAAAAGTATTTCTTTTAATTTTAGGTATTATATTTTTAGAGATATCGTCGAAAGTGTAGTGCAAAAATATGCCCCCCCCCCTCATCTATTTCCAAATCTACTGAAACTAAAATTATGAAAAAAAAAATAGAGATAATAGACAATAATTTGACCATGAATGAAACCATGAATGAAAACTATACAGATAACCCTAGGTCACTTAATTTTTCAGAAAAGCACATTTTTTCGTTACACACGAATTTCGATTTGCGGGCTTTCACCAAAGGTGTTGAGGATCGCTAGAGGTACCTATCGTAACAGAAGTATAAAAGCATTGTTGATAATGATTTTCGAAAAAAATCGTAGGTAATTATCCGAGATATTAACCTTTATTATTTCGGACGGTTTGGACATACATAATGAAAAGGGCAGCGTACTATATGTACCATCGGCTTTTAAAGCCTAGATAAGAAATTTTAATGATATATTTGTGTAATGCAATGCCTAGTAGCAGTATAAAACTAATAAACGCCAAACTGTCAAAAACAAACTGATTTAATTAGAATTAATCACGTAAATACTATGGGATTCGTGACTAGTTTGCATTGAGTGGTTCTCTCAATAGGACTGTCGTGCTTTTAAAGTTAATTAAATGCCTATCTAGAAAAACGCTGCACGGACAAAGGCGGCGTTGCAACTTTGTGACCTCCTTTCGAAGCGCTTAGCACAAAAACAAGTTTAAACTTTGAACAATGGTTTTAGGTACACTGCAAAAAGAAAAGTTCATTACTACCCTGAATTTGCCTTTAGGAAATGCGAATGAATTTTAAATATGCACTACTTTTATTCTAAAAACACCGAATTAAATTCTTGATAAACAGATTAGAGCTTTAGTAAAAAAAAAAAAAAAAAAAAAAAAAAAAAAAAAACGGTTATTTTGAATAGCAATATTTACTAATATTTAGGAAACAAACTAAAACAAGCTAATTTAATAATTAATCACGTAAATACTATGAGATTCGCGACCAGTATGCATTGAGTTGCTCTCTCAATACGCCATCCATGCTTTCAAAGTGTAAAAATCCTATCAGGAAGAACCCGGCATGGACTAAGGCAGCGTTGAAACTTTGTGACCTCGTTTCGAAGTACGCTTAGCACAATGCCAAGTTTAAACTTTAAACAAGTGCTTAGTTTTAACTACACTGTAGAAAAGAAAAGATTATTTCTACGCTGAATTTAGTTTTATGAAATGCCAAAATAAGTTGAAATATGCACTACTTTTATTGTCAGTACCGAATTAATTTCATGATAAAAAGTTTAGGATAAGATTAAAAAAAGAATTATACAGAATGGCTATACTTGATATTATTTTGTCTTCATTTCTCTTTGAACTTTTGCGGTATACCCATTCATAATTTTGTAATATATACAGCTATACCTAACCCGACGTTGCACAGTGGAGCAAAATCCAAAAAAACTGGCCAAAAGTCGAAAAATAAAGTTACTATTTAGGAAATTTTTACTATACAGATGGTTAGAATAAAGTTTGGAGGGTCAGAATCTATATTTGTAAAAAGGTTTTCGTTTTATTTTTGCAACCTGTATCATTTCAAATGTGACGCTTGGAGGATTATCATCTTAGGCGAACAAAAAGAGCAAAAGAATAGTTCCTCTAAACAAGTGCAACTTTTTTCCATGTATCCCGATTTTAATACTTTAAAAGGGATTAACACGATAATTCAGTGTACTTTTGTTTGCGCATGCTACAAAAATTATATTCAGTACATAAAAGTAATAATTTCATGATTATTTTTGTTAAAAAAAAAATAAAAAATTATTTTTTTTTGCTTTCAAACATCAAAAAGTTTATAAGTTCCACAGTGTTCCGCAACGGCATATAATGGAAATAATAGCTTGAACTATTATCTAATTAATATAGAAAACCAGCTGCCATAAGCTGCCATTCTGCATTTCGTGCAGGTTTTTGCAACAACAAGTAAAAATGTCACTTTTTTAGTCGCTTCAAAAGCTATGTCATTTATTACTTTTCACAGTAATTTAGCTGGCAAACATTTCTGATATTTTTAGATTATTTAGTTTTGTGATAGATTATTATGTATTTTATTACAAATAAGTATTATAATCATAAGAATAAATGAATTTGATAAGCAAGATTAATAACAAAAAAAAAATGAAAAGAATTCTCTATCATCGATACGATAGAAATACATTTTCTTATCTTTATAGCTAATAATTTTGTTTATTCTACTGTAATTAGAAGAATTATCTTGCAATCTCTGCTAGCTCATATTGCTGAACGCATTTTATTAATGCAGACGGAAATTATTAAGAATCTGACTTTCAAGAACATTAGCAATCTGAATTTGATTTGAAAGTGGGGATGTGATAGTGCATCTTGTCAAAGTACTTTTAAACAAAAATTTAGCGTTGATGATAGTAGAAATTAGGTTCAAATAGCTTTTTAACTTCTTTGGTGCCACTAGAACTCGTAAGTGTTGCGAATAATTCAGAAATCGTTATCTGGAAAAATTCGAGATCTTCATCTCCTCAAGATCATCCTACTTAGTTTTAGGCTTATCAGAATCCATTTTTTCCACGAAAATACGGAAGTTACTGTCAATGAAATGGATTATATTACAGATACGGAGAGTAAACTTATTCCTTTTAAAACAATCATTGATAGGAAATAAGTAGGCGTTAATTCAAAACTAGTTTTAACGATGACTGATTGTAAAATTTTTAATGTCATTACTAGTAATTTGATAACTTACCGTTGGTACCTATGTCATGCAACTTCAAAACAGTTCAATAACTTTCATGACATTTTCAAACTAAAAGTGAATGAAAATCATTTACAATTCGGGATGTCCACGTTACATGCCTGTATAAGATGTTTTGATTGTAGCTTGCATTTGGCATACAAACGGGATATAAAGGAATGGCAAGCGTGCAATCCTGACGAGAAGAAAAAATTCAAAATGCAAAAAACAAAATTTACAAAAAGGATTTCGTTTGCAATTAGGACTCCTCGTAGATAAATCAAAGCTTGGATTTGGAAGCACAAATGATTACAATACAGTTCGTTGATTCTTTGAAAACGCAACTATTTCTGCTTTCGGATCAAACGATTCCACGCCATATTACAAGTAATTTCTTAACATTCATTTGATCAATTTCGTCGGTTATTGCTAACAAACAGCTTGTAAATTCGTCGAATTGTATTCCTAGATCTATATGTTAAATTCAGTGCACAAACTAATTATTCATGGGACAGGAATAATAGCTTCTTCATTATTGCCTCTTGGGAAAATGTCGGGATGCTCAATGATCGTACAACAAATTGATCAAAAGGTGTCGAGATGATTTCGACTTAAAATGCAGTAGGACGTAAACAATGGAAGATTTTTTTGCGTCTTTTAATGTTATCAGATCCCTTAATTTCAAGCTTACGTAAACTACCATTGAAGAAATTAATATCTTTGCCCCTAGAGGCACAGAAACTTCTGTAAAATATTTCGACACCTCCCCTTCTGAAGAGTCCACTTAGTATACTACAGATGATTCAGAAGATGAATTTTAGAATATCCTTTCGTTTTATTTTAATAATATAAAAATTAAACCTCGCAGTATTTTATTTTTCATTAATGTACTTAATTGTATTTCATAAATAAAAAGTCCTTCCGGCCAGTGTCGGAAGGAAGAGGTAGCTTTCATATTCCTTATTTTAAAAAAGCCATCTTATATTATTCAAACACATGAAGCTCAATTTAGAGGAAACCGAATATAGGAGATTCAATACTAATATTTATCAATACTAAATCATTATGAATGAGAATTTCGGGAAATTAGTCAGCTTTATCCAAGCTGCTTTTATTTAAACTAACTTATATTTGGCTGCCAAATTCGGCGATTTCTTAAAGTGCCTGCCATTTTAAGACAACATGGTGGATGAGGTTAACTAGTGAACTTGGTTCAGACCTTAGTAATTGCTGTGCACATGCTCACTCACATCGGAATCGGTTGATGTATACGAGTGCTGTCGCAGGCAAAATATCAGATTTTTCATAATGTCACCCATATTAGAAATTGAAATTGCTATATCTGAGCCATTTTTTAAGATAAAGACAAACAAAAAATGCTCCTGAATCATTATATCAAGGTCAAATACTTAAGAAAGAAACCTTTTTCAATTTCTAATTTTTTTGCACCTGAATTTAAATATAATTTTTTTTTTAATTTAATGGCCGCCATTTTGAAACAAGATAGCTGATGAAGTTGGCCAGCGAACTTGGTCGAGATATTGATGTATACTATCCACATGCCTTCCTAAATCGAAATAGGCGAATACGTGTGTTATAGAGTGAAAAATGCAACATCGTTTCAAAATGTTAGCCATGCTAGAAATTCAAAGTGCTATAATTCAACCATTTTTTAAGATATAAACAAAATAACAAATTTTCAGAAACAAAAACTCTCCGGAATCTTTGTATCAAGGTCAAACACATAAAAAAATCTCTTTTATTTTCCAATTTTATAATACCTCATTTTAAATTTTAAATTTAATTTTTTTAAATGGCAACCCTTTTGAAACAAGATGGCGAATGAAGCTGGCCAACGAACTCGGTCGAGACATTGGTATGTACTACACTGCTCAAAACAATTAAAGGATATTGCAGTTTTAGGTGGATTTTGTGTCTGGTAAACTGTTTAGCTGATTGATACATGGTCGACAGACATAGTAGGTTATATGAGAATAAATTACACATGTTTGGCAGAAAAAAATGCATTTTACTGCGCATTTGTGTACTAAAGGTGTTGGAAAACGTCTCAGTGTAAGTGATTTTATGTCCAACATCACCTCGCTTGTGAAATGACAATTTCCTCGTGAAATATGCAACGCGTTTTTTAGTTGTGAAATATGTTCCAAGATGGCGACACTTCCCTGAGCTATGGTGGCGTAAGATCACAGACTAGCGAACAATTGTGTAAAAGACTTTTGTTTCAAAAAGGCGACAACAGATCGCAGCACTACAGAACTTTTCTGATAGACTCATTTTAAATAGAACCTTTTTTGCTTGTTAAGCAGTTTTTATTGTTTCAGGTTTTTTTTTACTCTGTTTTAACTCTTGTGGGCCCCTTTTTACTTCTCACTCTAATGGCCGATGTTGTCGAGCAAACAACGCACGATTTTCTGTGCGTTGTTCTATTGTTAAAAACAAAACCTTGTATCTCCGTGGATCCAATATCATGATTCAAATTATATCACTAATCTTATTTTATTCTTCTTTTATAGTGTGAGTGTTCGACCTTATGTATCCAAGATATAGCATTAGATTAAACGGTTTTATTCTGCACTTCTGCTCATCAATGAATACCACTTACACATTTTTTCAAATAAAATTAATCGAGTGTTTCTAGGTGATCAACGTGAGAAGTCAAGCATTCTGTGTTCACTTACCAGAAAGGTAAGAAAAAACTTTCTATCTTTCAATGTTGATATAAATACTTTGTATAATAATTTTATATTTATACTGGGTCCTTAGCTTCAAGCTAATCGCGAACTCACCCCTTCTAGATATTTTAATAGATTATGAAGGCTGAGTTGAAAGGGAAAGTAAATAAATAAAAAAAAAACCCAGTAATAAAAATTTGTTTATCTGATTGTGATAAAATGATGAACAAGATGCACATATGAGATATGAAATATTGAAATATATACATGAAAATAAAAATAAATGTGCATGAATAAATAACGATATATGTAATATCGCAAAAAAGAGTATTATTGTGAACGAATACTGATTGATTATTGTGAATAACTGATCATTTTATTTATATTTATAACATATTCTAAGAAATTATTTTAAGAAAGTCACAAACTTCTTATAGTAAATATATTTGTTATCAAAGAATTTATAAAACTTGAATAACACGCTATGTCTGCCTCAAAAGAAATTACGGCAGTAGAGAAATTAAATGATAATAATTACAATCATTGGTGTTTTAAATTAGAAAATCTGTTAATTAAAGATGATCTATTCAAATATATAACAGAATCTCCACCTGCCACACCCGATGATACATATACTAAAAACGCGGCTAAGGCGAAAACCATAATTTGTTTGTGCATTGAAAATACACAAATTGTGCACATCAGACATTTGACATCTCCCAAAGAAATTTGGGAAAGATTAAAAAGTGTTCATCAAAGGGCGAATTTATCATCCAAATTATTCCTTTTGAGGAAACTATATTCGCAAAGGCTCAACGAGGGCGGAGACTTAAATTTACATATCAACAATATTTTAACTATCCGCGACAAACTCGCTGCCATTGGAGAGCTCATAAATGATTCGCACATTCTTATGCTTTGCAGCTTGCCTCAGTCATACGCTCCTCTTATAACAAGCATGGAGGCTAGAGACGAAAAGGATCTAGACCTCGAGTTTGTAAAAAACAAGCTCATCGATGAGTACTCTCATCGAATCGAATACAAAAACACCAGCACACGACCAAGGGACACAGCATATAAAATTATAAATAAAGGAAATAAAAAATATTGCAGCTTCTGTCAACGAGATGGGCACGCTCGTTCAGAATGTTACAAATTGAAAAACAAACAGAAAAACAATTACCAAAGAAGTGAAAATTATAACAGTAATAAATTTAACAACCATGCCAACTTTAAAGCCAATTCGGTAAACACCAAAAATCAACACAATGGTAGTAAAACCGACTCCTCGAATTTTTGTTTCAACAGTAAGTCAAATATAGAGGATGAGGTCAACCAATCGATCATTCCTCTCTTCCCAGTGGAAAACAATTTTGAAATTGGGCCAGTAAAAATTAACCAAACACAAACAACAGATCCAAACACATATATCATTGACTCGGGTTGTACCAGGCACGTTGCATCAGCAAAAACAAATTTTGCTACATTCACAGCCGGGAATTTTGGGAATATAACAATCGCTAATGGAAAAAGGCTTAATTCGGAAGGTATGGGCGACGTAAAAATAGAAACAGACAAAAACCACTACATTACATTAAGAAATGTATTGTACTGTCCAGAACTAAAGGGCAATTTATTGTCAGTTAAGAAAGCCACTGAAAATAATATAAAGGTAATTTTCGAGAAAAATGCATGTTTATTTGTCAAAGATGATAATATAATCTTGACAGCTAAATTAAATGATAATCTCTACGTATTAAACCCTGAAGATGATTACGGCTATACTATAAGTACTCAAACTTTCTGTAACAATACAAATTGTATTTCATTGTGGCACCGAAGACTCGGACACAAAAATTTTGATGATATTAAATACCTTGTTAATCATGAATTAGCATGGATAACAATTAACAAATGTAAACATGACACGCGATGCACCAAGTGCATTGAAGGGAAACTTTCCGCTCTGCCCTACCCTAAAGTAGCCACAAACAGAAGCAAAGGCATCGGTACCCTCGCACATTCCGATATATGTGGCCCCATGAATACTGAAACGATAGGAGGGAAAAGGTACTTTATAACATTCACGGATGATTATAGCAGGTACACAATAACATACTTAATCGCGCATAAATCGGAAGCCGTTATCAAACTGAAAGAATACATAGCGCTAACAAAAAATAAATTTGGCAAGTTGATAAAGGCAATAAGGTCCGATAACGCAAAAGAGTATATCAGTGAGGAATTTGAAAACTGCCTGATAGAAAACGGGATAGAGCGTCAATTGAGTGTTCCCTATTCTAGCCCACAGAACGGCGTTTCAGAAAGAAAGAATAGAACGATAGTGGAAATGGCTAGAACCATGTTGTCGGACGCCAAGTTACCTAAGCAATTCTGGGGGGAAGCTGTCACGTCCGCCACCTACCTCATCAACCGTCTACCAACAAAGGCTAACAAAAATAACATGACACCCTATGAACTTTGGCATAAAAGAAAACCCGATCTCTCGAACATCAAAACATTCGGATGTAAAGCATTTGCCTATGTCGACAAACCTAAAAGAAATAAATTAGATGAGAAAGCCATCGAGGGAATAATGTTGGGATATGATTTCAGAAGCAAGGGCTATAGGATATATACGGGTGAAAATAAAATTATAATATCTAGAACCGTAAAATTCTTCGAAGAAGGTATAAAAGATGAGGAAATTAAACCCGCCAAAGAAAATCAAAACAACGAACAAACTCCCGCAGATAATATTGAAATTGATCTAGAAGAGCGCGACGATGATCAGAATAACGCCCCGACCGACACATACCTTGAGCCGAGAAGATCGCAAAGTCAAAATCGTGGCGTACCACCTAACCGTTATGGAATAAGCGCAAACCTGTGTCAAATTCAGGAGCCAAAGTCATAGACAGACCTACAAAATATCAATGACGCAGAAACTAAAGATAAATGGCTAAAAGCCACTAGTGAGGAAATAGATTCTCTGAAGCAAAATAATACTTGGAGATTAATAAAACCTATCCCGGGAAAACGCGTCATAGGTTGTAGGTGGACGTTTAAGGCAAAAAGGGGAGCCAACGGGTCTATAGAGCGATATAAAGCCAGATTGGTCGCTAAGGGATATGCTCAAAAATATGGAAGCGATTTCGACGAGACCTACGCACCCGTTGTAGCGCATACCACCCTGCGAGCATTCTTAAACGCAGCGGTGTACAAAGACCTTAAAATAACTCACCTAGATGTCAAAACTGCTTTCTTACATGGCGATTTAGAAGAGGAGGTTTATATACATCAGCCAGAGGGATACATAACAAAAGGGGAAGAAGATAAAGTGTGTAGTTTAAACAAAGCGATTTACGGCCTTAAGCAGGCAGCTAGGGCGTGGAACCAAAAAATAAGTAAATCTCTAAAAGAACTAAATTTCGTTGAATGCGCGTCAGACAAATGTCTGTACAAAAGAGTCCAAGATGGAAAAATCGCATACATAATAGTGTATGTTGATGACATCTTAGTCGCAGGAGACAAAACAGACACACACGAAATATACACTGAATTATCAAAGCAGTACGAAATCAAAAATTTAGGTCAAGTAACACAATATTTAGGCATAAACATAAAGGAAACAGCAAACGATAATCTAGAATTAGACCAGGAACACAAAATAATACAAATCGCAGAAAAAATCAATTTGTTAAATGGTAAGCCTACGTATACACCCATGAATACTAACTACTTTAATCTAGATCCAAACGGGAAACTAATGGGAGATAACGTAAAATTTAGACAGGCTATAGGAGGGCTTCTATACATTGCAACTTTAACTAGACCCGACATAGCATCAGTCGTTAACATCCTGGGAAGAAGGAATGAATCCCCAAGGGAAGTCGATTGGCAAGCTATCGAGAAATTAATTAGATATCTGCTTACTACCAAAGATCTTAAATTCGTCATAGATAAAACAAAACCTCCAATCCTAACGGCATATAGCGATGCCGATTGGGGGAACGACATAATAGACAGGAAATCAACCACTGGAAACTTGTTTAAATTAGAAAATAATATATTGGCATGGTCATCGAGGAAGCAGAGTTGCACAGCACTCTCGTCCACGGAGGCTGAATATATCGCTGCCTCTAATGCAGGTCAAGAGATTTCGTGGTTGTTAGACCTGTTAAATGACCTCGAACTATGTCAACAACTACCCGTAACATTGTACGAAGATAACTTATCAGCCATAAGATTGACCGAAAACGAAAAGGCACAGACAAGAAATAAACACGTGGAAGTTAAGTATCACCACATCAGACATCTATGCCAGAATGGTATAATCAAAATAACTTATTGCCCATCGAAGTTAATGCTGGCAGACGTGCTCACCAAGCCGTTGCCTAAGCCTCATTTCGAGTGTTTGAGAAACAAGTTAAACATTCTACGCTCGTCGGTTTGACATAAAAAGCGGGGGTGTTGGAAAACGTCTCAGTGTAAGTGATTTTATGTCCAACATCACCTCGCTTGTGAAATGACAATTTCCTCGTGAAATATGCAACGCGTTTTTTAGTTGTGAAATATGTTCCAAGATGGCGACACTTTCCTGAGCTATGGTGGCGTAAGATCACAGACAAGCGAACAATTGTGTAAAAGACTTTTGTTTCGAAAAGGCGACAACAGATCGCAGCACTACAGAACTTTTCTGATAGACTCATTTTAAATAGAACCTTTTTTTGCTTGTTAAGCAGTTTTTATTGTTTCAGGTTTTTTTTACTCTGTTTTAACTCTTGTGGGCCCCTTTTTACTTCTCACTCTAATGGCCGATGTTGTCGAGCCAACAACGCACGATTTTCTGTGCGTTGTTCTATTGTTAAAAACAAAACCTTGTATCTCCGTGGATCCAATATCATGATTCAAATTATATCTCTAATCTTATTTTATTCTTCTTTTATAGTGTGAGTGTTCGAACTTATGTATCCAAGATATAGCATTAGATTAAACGGTTTTATTCTGCACTTCTGCTCATCAATGAATACCACTTACACATTTTTTCAAATAAAATTAATCGAGTGTTTCTAGGTGATCAACGTGAGAAGTCAAGCATTCTGTGTTCACTTACCAGAAAGGTAAGAAAAAACTTTCTATCTTTCATTGTTGATATAAATACTTTGGTATAATAATTTTATATTTATACTGGGTCCTTAGCTTCAAGCTAATCGCGAACTCACCCCTTTTAGATATTTTAATAAAAGGAAAAAACACAATTTGTGCATATGAGAAAAAAGGAATAAGAAAAGGTGTTTTCTTCAAAGAAAATCATTTTCAGTAGGGGGTATGGTTTCCACGGGCGGCCAGCAACGTTGAACACCTTTGAGGCATCGACTCAATGAGGCTATTAATGACGAGTTGGGGTATTCTGCACACTCTTCCAGAAGAGCTCTTTCCAGTTCTTGGAGAGTTTGTGGGGGTTGTTGGCGGCCAGAAACTCGTCTTCCTAGAGCGTCCCAAACGTGCTCTATAGGATTCATGTCTGGAGAACACGCTGGCCATTCCATTCGAACGATTCCTTCCTCGAAAAGGAAATCCTCCACCAGGTTTGCACGATGTGGCCTGCAGTTATCGTCCATTAAAATGAAGTTATCTCCGATTGCTGCAGCGTAAGGGACTACAATAGGTCTGAGGATCTCATCCCTATACCGGCGACCAGTCAGAACTCCATCTCGAATGATGTAGAGGTCAGTGCGCCCGTCAATGGAGATGCCACCATACACCAACACTCCTCCACCGCCAAATCTGACACTTTCGTGCACGAACGCAGGATTATTCCTACTGCCACGGTCCCTCCAGATGAAAATACGCCTATTATCTGGATGCACAGAAAAACGGGACTCGTCAGAAAACAGAATATTGCTCCATTCATTTCTCCTCCAGTTGACATGCTCGGTTGCCCACTCCCTGCGGTCGCGACGATGCCTTGATGTTAATCTAACACATACCATCGGTCGGCGAGCATACAAACCTACAGCATGTAGCCGGTTTCGGACAGTCTGAGTTGAAATCGTGGTGCCTGTAGCTGAGCGAAGGTGTTGTTGGAGAAGAGTAGCGTTCATGGTTCGGTGTCTCCGAGCTGTTAACGCTAAATACCGATCTTCATTGGGCGTTGTTGCCCGTCTACAACCTTGCCCTGGTCTTCGGCCTGCACATCCACTCTCCAAAAAACGGTTCCAGATACTGGAAATGACACTTTGTGACACTCCAATGGCTTGCGCTACTTCGGCTTGAGTTTGGCCCCCTTCTAATCTACCAACAATTCTCAAAGCTTCTGAATCTGTCAAATGACTTCGCTGAGACATCGTACTCATCGAAACAAAGCAATCACTGAATGCCGATCATCCTTGTCTTCATTCTCTTTTATCCAGTTGAAAGTCAAATTTCATTCGCTGCCGCTGAAGCGATGTTTTTGACGTCGAACTCAAAATTTGCATACTCCACAGTTTGAAAACCAGAAAAATTTGCATTTGTGATTCTCTTCTTCTATTTTCGGCAAAAAAAATTTCGTTTATATCTTTATTTTATATAAAACTTCAAATATCCTTTAATTGTTTTGAGCAGTGTATTTACAGACCAAGTTACATCCAAATCGGTTCATAAATACGCCTGTTATCGCGTGACAAAAATCAGGTCGTTTTAAAAGGTCAGCCACAATAAAAATTCAAAATGCTATAACTCAGCCATTTTTTTTTAAATATAGACGAAACAAAAACTGTTCTGGAATCTTTGTATTAAGTTCAAACCCATACGAAAAAATCTTTTTCATTTTCCAATTTTTTGGTATCTCATTTTAAATTTTAAATTTTTTGTATTTATTTAAATGGTCGCCATTTTGAAACAAGATGGCGGATGAAGCTGGCCAACGAATTCGGTCGAGATATTTGTATGTACTATGTACACACCAAGGTACATCCAAATCGGTTCATAAATACGCCTGTTATCACGTGACAAAAATCAGGACGTTTCAAAATGTCAGCCACGCTAGAAATTCAAAATGCTATAACGCAGCCTTTTTTTAATATATAGACGAAACAAACAGTGCTCCCGAATGTTAGTATCAAGGTCAAACACATAAGAAAAAAATATTTTTTCAATCTTCAATTCTTTGGTACTACATTTCAAATTTAAATTTTTCTTAAAAATTTAAATGGCCGCCATTTTTAAACAAGGATGCGGAGGAAGTTGGCCAACGAACTCGGTCGAGACATTGGTATGTACTATGTATAAACGAAGTTACATCCAAATCGGTTGATAAATACGCCTTTTAACACGTGACAAAATTCAAGACGTTTCGAAATGTCAGCCATGCTAGAAATTCAAAATGCTTATAACTCAGCCATTTTTTAAGATATAGACGAAACAAAAACTGCTCCGGAATCTTTGTATAAAGGTCAAATACATAAAGATAAAATATATTTTCATTTTCAATTTTTTTGGTACGACATTTCAAATTTTAAATTAAAAAAAAATAAATGGCCACCATTTTGAAACAAAATGACGGATGTAGCTGGCCAACGAACTCAGGCGAGACATTTGTTTGTACTATGTACACACTGAATTACATCCAAATCGATTCATAAATACGGGAGTTACAGTGTGACAAATGTCAGATATATATATATGTATATATATATATATTAGGGTGGTCACAAGCAACGTGGAGAAAACATTTTTTAACGTTTTCTTCGGGGGGACCCTCCTAAAAGTTGCCAATTATTTAGAAAATGAGATTGGCAAAGTTTCAGCTCAAATAAATAACATTAACCCGTGCCTCATCGAGGTTGAATTCTAGAAAATTTGCAATTTTTGGCAAAAAATTGTCGTTTTTCTTTTTTTACGTGAAAAATATTTGTCTTAGAAACCTGATTCTTGTTTTATTTCATAGAAACTGTTGTTGCCTTGAACTTTTACTCTCATGAAAACTTATATTTAATGAACATTTAGTATTTTTCAGGACAGCTAGTGAACCATACCCTCAAACTGTGCATTTTTGAAACATAGGTAAAAAATGACAAATTAAAAATTTTATTACTTTTGATAATTTTTTGTATTACTAGGGGGCTCGGCCCCCTACGAGCTACGCTCGCCAACCCCCGTCTAGACACCGCAGACTCTAAATGCACGCTAATTTGATCGGCTTTAAAAAGATTTCGAAAGATTGAATTATAATTTAAAAAACAGTGTCGATCTCCCTATAAACGGATTTCTATTCATTTTTCTTTGATTGGGGAATTTTAACGCCAAATCCGCTGCGGTACTACTCGATTATCCCGTCGACCAATTTCGCCAAATTATATAAATTGCAAAACCACTCGCCAAATTATACAAATTGACATAATTTTTATTTTAAATACCGAAAGAACAGATAAATTAGTACAACATTAATAAAAATACAAATAAGACGTCGAAATAAAAATAACTTGATGACGTAGACACGTGTAACAACATTTCAAAATAAGCTAATATAAAAGGAATTAAGTAAACAGTCTTTGTCTCCTGGTATTTTTTAACAAAGCGAAAAGAAAGTTATTTTAAATGAGACATTTTAAATTAATCGTTTTTATTCTGACGTAATTTTGACCAAGCTATTCATTCTCAATTCAATTTCCTTTCTCTCTTAAAGTTCACGTGTATACTTTTTATGACGTAATTTTTAATAAGTTCCTGCTTTTTGTACATAATTATTTAATTCTAATTCCAAATGATTTTTTCTGTTTATAATAGCCACGTGTAAATAAATTTTTAATTTGAAGCAAACATTATTGTTTGCGCTGTTTATACTTTTGGCAACAGTATAAATTAATACCATTTTCTAAAATAATGTATAAAATATTCCTCGAAATGCTGAAAATTTGAATTTAAAATAGAAATAAAACCTCAAAAAATGTGTCAAATCAAAAAACTGAAAGCAATCTGCACACCGGGAAATTCTGACGCATAAGATGATCTAAAAATGATTAAATTCCTATGTACAGTTTTTGCTCCGATAAAACTTTTTTAATGGAACGATTTTGTCGAACTTTGGCATTAAATATCTCTTAAAATTTTACTTCGATTTGAAAACTGTCTACATCAGCGTGTTTATCAAACATTTCTGTATAATACTACTGATTTTCATATTTTTGTATGCATTATTTTTCTTAATATTAACGAAGAAAGACCTCCGGTCACAAAAAATTCAAAACCGGCGGCGGAGGCGGCGGCGGTGACAGCGGTAGTTACTTTTTTTTAGAATAGAGAGATTTTTATTAATAAGCAAAAATAAGTGAACAATTTTTGTAACTTTAAAAATATTTCACGAATTATAATTGATTATTATTTATCTAGTTCTGTGTCTAGTAAAAAAGAGCTTCTCGATTTGTATTGCAGTTGAACCTCTGAATTTCTCTTTTTATTACAAGGCTGTTTTTGTTATCTGTTATGGTTATCTATTTTTTGAATTGACGAAACATTCCGTAAAACCCCTTCCCCCTCTTGATATGATGGCAGAAATGTAAGATTTTTTAAATTGGCCACATGTCTCATCAAATCATCGACGGTAAGCAGCCAAGTAATTGTCAAGTTTTATGTATTTTATTGTATAATATTCGCAAAATGAACTGAACGCCAGAGAAGCTGCTAGACTTAGAATACATCCAATAGCTAACCACAGACATCGACTCTGCAAATAACTGTTTCGTAAACAAAAAACTGAGCTCATCAAAAATAGATTTTAAAATTCCCGTTTAGAGAGAACTGTTGTTCACTGGGGTGGAAAACTACTTCACCATTGTTTGAATAAAGAAAATGTAGAGTGGATAAAAGTTTTAATTAGTTGTGGGGATGAAGAACAGTTACTACGAGTTCCTCAACTTAAAAATAATATCGGAATAATTCAGGCGAAAGCTGTATTTTCAGCAGTTGAAGAGTGGGAGAAAGTTGTTAAAATCCAGGCAGTATTTTTTTTTTATACAACTGCAGTAAACATAGGTCGCCTCAGAGGAACCTGCATTTTTCTATAGCAATTGTTAAAGGAAAAGTCTTCTGTATTTACCATGACGTCACCATAATTTAGAAATTTTCCTAAAAGCTGTTCTTGATTGTAAAATGGGCATAATCACTGCCCCTCAGCCAGATATTTAAAAAAAAAAAAACAATTCTGATTGGGTGGTCTAAATTAAACCAGAGTGAGTATACAAAATATGCTATTGAAGATGAAATACTTGGTATAAATAGTTAATTCAGAAGAAAATTTTCTTACAGAAACTTTTAAAAATTAACAGCTTTGGGATGGTTATAAAGAGTTTATCCAACTTTGTTTAATTTTTATAGAACTCCTTCCTGCAAAAGACATTTTTTCAGAGCACTTGGTGCTTTTAATCATGTCAGATGGATGGCGACACAGACCATTCATTCTCTCAAAATATATTGTTTCAGGGATCATCTTTCAATAACAAATTTAGAAAAAGAAGGTATCAGAGATCTTTTCTTTTTTTTAATCAATATTTATGTAAAAGCGTGCTTCAATACTTCCACTTTAGCCCCCAATTCGAGACCTGCAAATAATAAAATCACTTGTTCACTACAGAAAATTTGATAAATAGGTTACAGACAAAGCACTTGCTAAAATGACAAACCGCCTTTGGTATCTTAACTCGGATCAAGTTGCATTTTCATTTTTAGATAATACTTTGGTGAAAAAAGTCAACATAAGCCACCCTATCTAAACCATTACCACTTAAATCCTTTCCGGCGCAGCGTCCCACGCCGGGACCACCTAATTTTAATTCCAAACTTACAAAATGCACGAAGAATATTTTAATAAAATTTTGCTTTTACAATGAAAGGTTAAAGTAATGTGTTTTTAATTTCTAAAAAAGTCGTTTGTAAATTCCGGGGTAGACAATCATTTCATCCTTTTACGAACAGAATTTTTCTGTGCCGGAAAGGGTTAACGTGACAGTTGTAAGGGAAAATAATTTACTTTCTTTATTATGCCTCCTTTCTTGTAACACAACTTTAATAATAAAATGCAATTGAGCATTATTTGCTCTCATTTCTCTACTTCCTTCGCCCTCCCCTTTTTTAAATTCTTTCAGTTTAAAATTCGATTTTTTTCCTTTTCTTTGGAATTTTTTTTAATCAAACACTTTATTGGACTTCACAAAACGAAAAAAAGAAAAATAAAAGGTGGAAAGCAGATGAAATGGAATGTTGCAATTTTTTTTTTTTTTCGCTTTTTCATACAAAGTCAATTTTTAGGATTCAGGTTATGTCTGGTCCTGAAAAATGCGCATATTTTTAAATCTATACATGTTTAGAAAAAAATGGTGTGTCGTTCTTAAAAACAAAACTGAAATGAGACCTGCATTATGTTTCTAGGTTCAATTGTACTCATTTCATGAAGGAAAAACAGCATTTTTTTGCGAAAAATCACGTTTTTTTTTCAAAATTAAATCTCAATGAGGCACGAGTTAATATTATCCAAATGAGCTGAAACTTAGCCAATCTCATTTTCTAGTCAATTGGCAACTTTTTTGGGGGTCCCCCCCAAAAAATTCGAAAAATGATTTCTTGTGACCACCCTAATATATATATCAATTTTGAACGGAGGGTGGTTTCAGGGTCTGGGGGGCATGATCGATGAAAATATACCAAAATTTTTTGAAATCGCTTTCCTCCGAGCGGCTGCAATAGGTAGCTTTTTGTAATGAAAGCTACCTAAAATTCATCGTTTAATTGCGATCAAAAATATCTTAGTTCCTTGAAAACACTTTGTAACGTTTAGCCTCAAAAGTTTTTAATTTCGGAACTCGAAATATTTTATTTAAATCTAATTGTTTTTATTTTTAATCCGCCATTTTTTTAAATTTAATTTTTGAATCGTACTTAGCTTTCCTCCAGAGCACCTGTATACGAAATTTCATAGAAATTGAATAATTTTGAAGACATTATAATTTTAAGTCCGCCATATTGGATCCGCCATTCTGTTTTTTGGAATTTTCATTTTACAATCGAGATAATCATCCTGAAAAGCACCTGTGTACGAAATTTCGTGGCATTTAAATAACATTTTCATATTTTGGCCAGCTTTCGGGATTTTGCCCCACTGTGCGTTGTATAGTATTTTACAAAGGCTTATTATTCTGGTAGCAAAGATTTTATTAAATAATACATTTAATAATTCATATATTTTTTGTACGAAGCTCTCTGAGCCAAGTAATTCTCGCACTTGACCGTTTATTTTTATAAAATCCTTTTCTTTTTATAAATATAAGATTAGGGGACGGAGTGAAATATCTTCTCGGATTCACAATCGAGTAGGGAAAAAATATGCAGAAATAATGCTATTTGAGAACTACCATTTATAACAGTTCACGACTAGATAAAAGAAGAAATAAGACAAGTAGATATGTCAAACGTTTATAAAAAAAAAAAGTAGATTAATAATACATAGTTTGTTTAAAAAGCGCAAATAAAAACTTATTTTATGCTTTCAGACTAAAAATTGCTTCCGAAAATCTGACTTTGTTTTTTAAGTCTCTTATTAGAAACTTTCAAATCTTCAACTTCTAACATTATCTTAGCTTTGGATTTGAATATATTTTTGTCATTAGGTTCTTGTGAAAAATGTATTCTATAGGGTTTCTGGGAAAGTCATTATCACTATTTCCAGATGTAGCGAAGTTCCTTTAAAGTAGGAGTATTCAGCTATGCTTTAGAAGAATCAAGAATTTGGAAAAAATATCTTCTGTAAGGTATTTTCAAGTGCCTAATAAAACGTAAGAGAAAAAAAGAAAATTTAGATATATTTTCTGTAATGAAATTTTGATTATGTCGCTTTTTAGGGTTGATCTAGTTAGAACTTATTCGAATTAATCGTTTCACACTTAGCTTTATTATTGTTTACATGTATTGCTCTTCCAATGTTTCTATGTATTTTGCTTCAGTTTATTATAATATGTTGAAACTTGTAACACATTTGCCTAGTTACTCCCTTATGAAGGTAATCTACAGACAAGAGGATTTTAAAATTTTGTGTTTTAATTTTTATCTCTCATGCTTAAAAAAGAAGTTGGAGTAATTTTTCAAATATATAAAAATGTATAAAATTTTAAAATCATTTGACATTTACTCCTAAGTTTGAAAAAAAAAAAAAAACTTCATTAATTTTGACTTTAGTTTGTTTCGTTTTAATTGTATGTTTCTTATCACTTAATACTCAAAACTGTTACTTTCTTCCAATTTAAAGTAATCAGACTGTATTAATGAATTTCATTAAAAAGCAGTAATACTATTAATTTAATATTTAGTCATATTTCATAAATTATCAAAAAAAAATTGTGTTATTTATCAACAAAATTACGATTTGTTACAAAGAAACTGGTGTTATATGAAAAAATCTAAATCTAGAAAAATTACGCAAATTTAAAAAGTGATAAACAGCTGCTTCTTTTATTTTAATAGTGCACATATTCTTCATGGTGTGATACTTATCATCGGTTTCCCTTACATATTAAAAAATATATATTTGTATGAATATATAAGGAAAACTTTTATCGCATGTCTTCATTTGCCATTGGTGTAATTTTCAAACAGTTCAATATTACCTAATTTGGCTGGCAAAGCTTTAAATGTCAAAAATGATGCCGAGATTAAGGGGACCGGGTAAGCTCTATTTCGGCAATGTTAAAATACACCAATTTTATGTACCTTTTTCTCAGAAATGGTGAAAGATAAAGGTCTGGGGTTTTTAGAGTAGTTTGAATAACATGCTTTACGTATTTTAACAAACCATTTTCTTTCTAAGTGAAACTGTAAATTAACTATTAATTATTTATTGAAAGATATTTCTAAATTAGCATTTTTGGCAAGATTTCACTGCCTAAAATAAATAATTATCAACAAATCATTAAATGCCTGTGTTAAAGTATGCACTATAATATAATATAAGTATTTAGAAAAATCTGAGTTCTTAAGTTTAATAAATATTGAAAAACAGAAACACAAGCCAGAAAAATCGAAGTTTTGAGAAAAAAATCAATTAAAGCTGTGAAGTAGTGTTGCCAGTGGACTAATATTTTTAATTCTGATTTCTTGATTGGCACCACTTTTTTCAAATAGTAAAATTCGTCTTATTTAATAACATATTATTTAAGGCGAAAGCAATGGGAATTGTCCCACTGCAGAAAAGTGTTGCCAATCAAGAAATCTGAATTTTTAAAGAAAATAGCCAGCTGCTGTGAAGTGTTCTTAGAAAGAAAGAAAAAATCCAATTATATATATATATAAACATGTGTAATACCCCGTTGAAAAGATAAATGTTTTAGCTATTTAATGATATAAAAAAGTAAAAATCGATTTTTTGGTTGAATTTCGTTTACCCCCCCCCCCCCCCCCAAAGAAAAAGCAACAGGCATCATAAAAAGATTTCTTTATAACTATCATCACTGGAGATTAATAAAAATTAAATTATATACACATTTATTTTTTATGCTTAAAAAATTTACATAAAATTTCTCCATTAGGAGCAATAAGTGCAATTTCGTTCTCATTTTCTTTCTTTTGTCTTCACTTTTTGAATTTTATTACTCTTGATGCTTAATGTCTAAACATGTAAGAATTTTTTTTTCGAATTAAATCCATGCAAAAAATTTTCATCACAAATTAATAATATTGAACAATATTTCATTTGTGAAATTTCATTTATCTAGAAAACAAAAAAAGAACCGCAATACTGAAAAAGAATTGCTTTCACAAAAAAATAAAAATTCCGTAATTATGAGTTCTCATTTACCATTGGAGTATTTTTCAAACAGCACGATATTACTCAATTGTAATCATGAGTCTGGGGAGAAATCTTTTAAAGGACAAAAAGGAGATTGAGATTAAATCAACGGGAAGAGAAGAACAGCTTCCTCTTCAATTACCATCTCCGCAGATACATAAAATTGAATAAAACATAGATATCTTATACTTAATTGAAATTGTAGAATTTTTTGTATTTCCAAAGTATAAAAAGATGAATAAAAGTGTTCAAACCCATTATTATTTGGGTCTAAATAAGAGCAATAATTTAAATAATAATAATTACAAAATTTATATTAAGTTAATTCTGTTTTTTAAAGATCATTTAATTAAAAAAATGTATATAGTTTATTGTTAATTTAACCCTCCGAGCGTCTGAGGAGTTTCCTCCATTTTCATAAAAATGCTTAAAAAAAAAAAAAAAAAAAAAAAAAAAAAATCTTAATTTAATTTTTCTTTCCCTGTTTGTTTCTAAAATACACTTCATACACCTTTATTTGACATCTTAAAATATAATTCGGTTTAAAATCTTATTGTCGAAAACAGATTTAAGTTGTTTTCACAAAACGGAAAATGCGTGCAAACCGCTCAGAGGGTTTTAAATAGATTAACCCATTTTTAATAATATTTCGATTATTTTAGAACCAATATTAAAAAAATATATACTTGTTAACCCATATTAAACAATGTCACTAGAAATTAATGTAACTAATATTGAATAATATTCCACTAGATTTTTTACATTTATCAACAAAACAGGAATGCTTTTCGAAGATTACCCTAAAAACTATTTCGAAAATTACGTTTTCTTCAAGCAAAAAAGAAAAAATTCGTAATCCAAAACTGAACAGCCATAAAAACAAATCCAAATCGTTTAAAAATAACATAAGCATTGAAAAGCCGAAGTTTTAGCTGTTGTTTGGAATATAATGGCACCCATATTTTTTTCTTTCGTAATACATCAAATACGCACCATCGTCTCGTCTTATAGTATAAAAAATCACCAAGGACATAGAAAGATAATGCTTATCGCGATTCATCATGTGCCATAAGAGTGTTATTTAAATGATGCAATATTTCTTACTGTCAAAATTTGGAAGGGAAGGGGTCATATTTAATTTATGAAAATGACTCTGAGATTTGAGCAACGAATGTGAATAGAGTAGAATTTTTTTTTTCTGCAATTACCTCAATTGAAACATAAAGAAACATACATTTATTTGTTTTAACCCATTTACGCCTGAATTTGTTTTCTCAAATTTGTTGGTAAAATCCCTTTAAAATGTTGTAAAATGAACTTGAAAAATACTAAACAAAATTACGCTAAAATATTTGTGTATTTATTTGATAAAATGTAAACGTAATAAATATGGGAATAACATATCTGGAAAAATGCATTATTATATGTTTTTTTCTAAAATTTATATAAATTAAGCTTTTAAATTGCGTATTATAAACTATAATTAGTATTTTTATGAACTATTAAAATATATTTATTTCTTTACAGAGACAAACACCATTATAAGTATTATTAATAATAAATTATGAATGATCGTATTTGAAGCTAAAAAACAATTTATTTCAAAATCAACTTGAAAAGGACTTTGGATAAATAAATGTCCCCTAAATGGCTAATAGTAATATGTACCCATTTGCGCCTTTGTACATTACAAACATGCATAAAAAATAAGCTTGAACATATAATGTCGCATTTTTGAAAAATGCATATTTTAAAGAAGCCAACAAGCTAAGATTATGACTTATTTATTTGGATCCTTGATACAAAAAATACAAATAAACTTACTTTTTACATTTCGCTATCTTGAAAAATGAAAAATCTATAAAAACCGAAAAAAGGCCTTCATTTAAGCAAATAAATATCAATATTAAACTGCATCTCTAGGTAACAGATAAAGACATTTATAGACAATTACTTCATACAATTTTCATGCTGTAAAGAAGAAGAAAATTATAAAAAAATATTAAAATTCGAAACTTCCTAAAATTAGGACACTAGGCATAAATGGGTTAATGTTGAAAAAAAAAACAGTTGAAATAAATTATTTACTTATAAGCAAAAAAACATATATATCTAAATCCAGGAAAACGTAATATAACCAAATATGTTAAAGAACAAAAACCTGTTACAGTAATCCACGATTTCAAAAAAACGTTCTTGACATTTAGAAATCTTGGAAAGTACAATTTTTTTTTTTTTTAGATTTAAAGAAATATCTATAAAAACAGATTTCTTTTCCTACTAATTATTTTCGGAAACGTTTCTGAGTAGTTTTATAGTGCATTAATCACATTTCTCAAACCGGAATATCTGTTTTTATAGTTCTTTCAATTACCATGTAAACGTTTTCATGTTCGGCAAAGCATTTTTACAGAGGGATATAATAAATTAATAGCATTAAAATTAATTTTAAAATTAATATTGTTTTGTTACTCTTTCATCTATAAATACAGTTACGCAGTTAAACATGTTTAATTGGGGATTAATAGCATCCTAGAAACCGATGTTCCGGTTAAGAAAACATAATGATATACTATAAAAAACTCTTCTATAACGTTTTTGAAAAACAGAAATAGAAAACTTTGTTTTGATAAATGTTTCTTTAACCCTTAAATGCCTGATTTTTCAAAAATTATTGTAATAATGTTTTTCGGCTTTCATTTTTTAAATAAATCGTGGAAAAAATACTTTAAAAAATCTTATTTTGTTTCAAGTACGGTTTACGGCTAAAAAACAGTTTGTTACTAATCGACAATACCGATGTTTAATTGAGAAAATAATTTCCCTTGATAAAATTCTATAAAATTAAACACAGAAGAATTTTAATAACTATAATATAAAATAAATTTTAATTGCCCACTGCAGGTCAAAATAGGGTATTTCGCAAGCTTCCAAACAAAACAAAAAGAACAAGTAGCAACAACTGAAAAAATAAATCTATCTTTATTCTTAAACAGCACAAGTGTTGCCATCTGCATGTTGAAAATCGAATAAATAATATCTTCAGAATGTATTTTATTGGCAACATTAGGGGCATTATATATTCAATATTATTTTAATAGTATTTTAGAGCTTAAATTGGGTATGTTGCCGAAAAGCAACACCAGGCATTTAAGGGTTAAATATCAACATTATTTTAATCATTATCATTGTAATTATCATAATCATTGTAATTATCAACATTACTTTAAATATGCTGGTTTCTCAGTTTGCGAATGAAAAAGAACGCTTTTCAGAACCGTGGGCAATGCATGTTCGGTTAATATATGTATTCTTTTTTTGATATTTTTTTCTATTTTCGTATACTAAGGAACTTTTTGTTTTACTGTGAGAACAATAACTCTGGATATATTTTCAGGTTGTTTTAGTTTTCAATGTTAAACCTGTTGTAAAGAAATGGCTAAATCTTAGGTTATGATGTAACTTATTACTCAGTAACTTGATCACAAAATACTTGAAATGATGACTCTAAACTTTTAATAATAACAAATATTGTATTAAGGCTCCCAACACGAAAGTCTATTTTCTGACACATTCCTGAATTCATTTTTGCGTGTAAACGCTTCATATAAACAGGTGGTCTTATTAAAAAAAAATGTGAAATTGAACAACAGTTTTTTTTTCTTTCCCTTTTTCGATAAAAGAAGATGATTTTTCTAAACATTATCTGAAAATTAGCGGACGTGATAACCTGACAATTATCCTTATGTGGAAATATCGCTTATAGCTCAACACTAAAAAAAAATCCGCTAATATACACAAACTTTTCCGTAAAAGTTTACGGAACAGTTTCATTTTTCTTAAAAGTGCAATTAATTTAGCTTTTTTCCGCAAAGTTACAAGCATTTGAATTTTGTACACAAAATATGTTTTGGCCCTTTAATATATTTTAAATCTGTTTCTAAAAATTGATTTTCAACTTTTTTAGATTTTTGAAATTCTCCCTGCGTCATAATTTTTGATCAAAATTTATGAAATTGATAAGAAATAATCCTGATATTGCTTACAAAGAAACTGTGCATGCATTTTAAAATTCAATACCATTAAGATAGTTAAATTTCATTTTTAAATTATTAAATGGCAAAATTTTGATGAAAATCGATATCGAATTGAGAAAAGAATCTCTAAAAAATTAACTATTCAAGGGAATAAAAAAGAGATGCACAGATTTGTTTGTAATAGTGTTTTAAGTGATTAAAATGGAAAATCGAGGAATTATCTAAAAAATTATGACGCATGGAACACTTTAAATATTTCGGTTTAAAATTTTATTATTATTTTTTTAAATCATAAAATTGTAATAAAATAGGAAGTTTCTTTTAAGGTGGTCTATACTTATGGTGAAATATGTATTTCTACGAAATTTTATATCTCTATGGTGAAAAAAATTTAATGTCCACTCTCCCCTTAAATCCCTTCTAGTCAAAATGGTAATGTTCCACTGTTCCAAAAATAACCCAATAGCAAATGAAGATGTGCAATCAGTAGCTGTTTTATCACTTAATTTGCGTAATTTTTCAGGATTTAGATTATTTTTATCTAATCTCCATTTCTTGGTAAATAATTGTAATTTTGTTGATAAACAACTACTTATTTGATAATTTATGAAATACACCTAAATATTAGTTTAATAGTATTATTAATTTCTATTGCATTAATTAATGCAGGTTGATTTCTTTGAATAGAGGAATAAAACCAAAAAAAAAAAAGTTTTGGGTATTAAGCAATAATAAAAAAAAAAAAAAAAAAAAAAAAAAAAAAAAAAAAAATTAAAAGGAAATAAACTTAAGTTATCATTGTAAATTAGAAATGAATATTAATTAATTTTAGAATATCATATATTTTTATATGTTTTTTAAATTACTCCAGTTTCTTTTTTAAAGATCAGAAAAACTAAATCTAAGTATCATCCATTTTGTATGTGTATGCAGTCATGATAACTGCACAGAAAGCAATCTATCCTCCCGGTGCTTTCATCTCAACATAATTTTCGTTATTTAAATCTTTCCTAGCCAAAATGGGTAATATTCCACTGCTTCGAAAATACTCCAGAAGCAAATGAAGATGTGTGATAAACGTTTTATTTTTACGTCTATGTAGCCGTTTGTTCTTTGTATCCGCAAAGGGAAGCGATGGTGCGTGTTTGATGTATCACACCACAAAGAATGTGGGTGCCATTAAAATCTTAGAAGCAAAGAAAAACTATGTTGTTTTGTTATTTTTTATTGATTCAGATGTATCGTTATCTCAGCTCTTTTTTATTCTAAGCATTTAATGCTTTTGCAATTATTATGGAATTTTTGCTTAGCTAGTTTTCCGTTTCCAAACAAAATATAGCTATACATTTTGAATTATAGTTTCAAATAGTAACACTATCCATGTTTTTAAACTAATGGTGAGGAAAATAAAATTTTGCATTACATTTTCAATGTATGTTACCGCATATATATATATATATATACGTATATATTAAAACTCTATTATCTCTGTAAAGTCTCAAATATATTACATTTATCGTAAATAGAAGCAACTAAACTAAAATAAAGTAAAAAAAAAAGAGTGATGTTAATCAAAAAATATATTTTAGAAAAGGTCTAATGATGTTTGTAGTGAATTCATATCATTCGTAATTCGAAAATTCAGAGATGAAAAAAAAAGATGAATTATCCGAAGTTTTAGTTATCCGATTCTGAAAAAAAAAAAAAATGAAAATAAACTTAAATAATATAAGAAAGTAACACCTCCTTCTTTTTGTTTAAAAATATTAAGTTAAAAAATCGTATTAGAGTAAAAAATATTAAAAATGTGTTACCGTTTTAAAAATTCAAATATCTTATTTCCATCGTAAATAGAAGCAACTAAGTTAAAATAGTGTAGAACGAAATGGAATGTATAAATGGAATGATGTTAATGAAAAAAAAAATATTTTTGAACAAAGAGTTACTGAAGTTTGTAGTAATTTGTAATCACTCATTAATTCGAAATCGCGAAGTTCAAGAAAATAATTCGAATTACCCGAAGTTAATATTGACCGGTTCTGGAAAAAAAAATGAATTTTTATGCGATACATAATAAAAATATACTTAAATAATATAAGAAAATAACACCTTGTCATTGTTTAAAAATATTAAATTTAAAAAAATCATATTAGGTTTAAAGATAAACAAGTTGGAAATTACACGTGAAACTTGGTAAATGATGTGCGTTCGTACTATAACTACCTAGTTTTATAAATATTTTTTCTCCGCATATTGTACTGAATGTATATTTTAGTGCAATTCATAAGTACATATTAATTTCATTCTTTTCGAAAGGCTGTAACATCATTAAAATGCACTTGAAATAATATTTCCCATTGGCCGTAATGTAACGGAAACGTTTTGACTGTCCCTGTAATTAAAACATACATCCGATTTTCATAAAATTTGAAATGACTCCACAAAATTTTACAAATTTTATATATTTAAAATTGCAGACCATTCGGTTTGGTAGTTTATGCTCTGTTATATACGGGCGGAGGGGCAGAAAGACGGATAGACAGACAGACGAACGGACCGAACGACGGCTATAGGTGCTACGTATTTATATAATTTTGAACTCACCTAAAAATCTTAAAATTCTATTACTCTTGTACAGCTTGAAATATCTTATATTTATTATAAATTAAAACAACTAAACTAAAATAAAGTAAAATTAGTAAAGAAATGTAATTTTGTTGATAAGTAACCAATTTTCTTGATAATTTATCAAACATCAATAAATATTATTTTAATAGTAATGTTATCCTCTAATGACATTCTTTGTTATAGGCTGATTTCTTTAAATAGGAAAAAATTGTATTAAGTGATAAGAGACATACAATTGTAATAAAATGAACTAAAGAACAAAAATGAATCAAATATGTTCATCTAACTTAAAAGAAAATATTAAATGATTTTATTATTTTATTCATTTTTATATTTTTAAAAAATTACTCCAACTTCTTTTTTAAAGTTCAGAAAAACTAAATCTACGCATCATCTATTTTGCATGCATATGCAGTCATGATAATTGCACAGAGAGCTTTCTTTCTATACTCCCCGCCGCTTTAATCTCAACATAATTTTCGTCATTTAAATCCCTTCCAGCCAAAATGAGTAATCTTCCACTGTTTCAAAAATACTCCAATAGCAAAGGAAGATATGTGATAAACGTTTTCTTTTTATGTCTATGTAGCTATTTATTTTTTGCATCTGTAAACGGGGGCGATGGTGCATATTTGATGTACCACTCCACAAAGAATGTGGGTGCCATTAAAATCTTAGCAGCAAAGAAAAACTATGTTGTTTCGTTATTTTTATTGATTTAGATATGACGTTATCTCTGAGGCTTATTGTACTATGCATTTAATGTTTTTGCTATTAAAATGAAACATTTGCTTATCTAATTTCCCGTTTACAAACAAAATACACTTATACATTTTGATTTACTTTACAGTGTCACAAAAAAAAAAACGGTATTCACGCTTAGAAACTAACGGTCAAGGAAATAAAATTCTGAGTTACGTTGTCAATGTAAATTATGACTTTTCGTTATTTGTTTTAAATTAACAATAATAATCATATATCTAATAGAAATTATAATCCTACACATAGTTTCCACCCATTAATGAAATTTCAGAGATTAAAAAAAAATTCAATTATCCCAGGTAAAAGTTATCCGATTCCGAAAATTTTTCATCCGATGAGTAATGAAAATATACTTAATAATATAAGAGTATAACGCCTTGTCCTCGTTTAAAAATATCAATAAAAAAAGGGTTATGTTTAAAAATAAACAATATAATAAAATTTATTACCGCTGTAAAGCTTCAAATATGTTACATTTATCATAAATAAAAGTAACTAAAATAAGATAAAGTAGAAAAAATAAATATATAATAAACTGGATGATGGTTATGAAAAAATACATTTTTGAAAAAAATCTAATGATGTTTATAACAATTTGTTATCACTCGTTAATTCGAAATATCAGAGGTTAAGAAAAAAATCTAATTATCTGAAGTTACAGTTATCCGATTTTTTAAAAAAAAAATGCCCTACCATACGTAAGGAAATATGCTTAAATAATATAATAATACAATTAAATTTAAAAAATCAAAAAACCTGACTGCGTAAAAAGCGAAATAATTAATTATTTCTCATCAATGTTAAACTATTTTTTACATTACTTACTTTTTTTTTTTTTAATTTACTTCTGACTTTTAAGTTGTGTTTAATTGTTAGTTCCTATCTATAAACACTGTTTTGATGAGGCCTATAGATGTCTATGAAGGTTAGAGTTGCAGTAAAGCTAGAGATCCTACCTACACAACTTCCAGGTTATGTAATATTTAAACGGAGGGTCTGACTGTAAAATAGTCAATGGAACATCGTCTTCATTTTGAAAGACCTATCCAATGATATGACACTCAATATGGTGCATATTTTTTTACCGCCATTCTGTATTTTACTGCCGCTATTGTGAATTTATAAAAACAAAACCTAGCATATACCCATCGTACGGTTAATACAAATCGATAGATACCCTCATTCATTAAAATCAATCCAGCCGTTGGGATGTTTTGAGGGTATAAAGAAATCCACATACCCAGATACGCGTGAAACACATAACACTTCTTGGCAAAAATGACACCTTCTTGCTGTTTTAAAATATTAAATTTTAAAAAATCGTATTGTATTTAATATATATATATATTAAAAGTCTATTAATGTTGCAAAACTTCAAATATCTTCCTCTTATCGTAAATAGAATAAATTAAAAAAAATGAAATATATAATAAATTGAATGACGTTACTGAAAAAAAAATTGAAAAAAGTCTAGCGAGGTTTGTAGTAATTTGTTATCAATAATGCTTTCAACAAATATTTCTATTTTAAATAAATACTTAGTCTACGTCTATTGAAGGAGTTATCTGAATAAAAATTTTACAAAATTTATAAGAAAACAAATTCAAAATAAAAATTATAAATTTTTATTTGGACTTTTCTGGACGTTGGGAACCTCATCATCTGACACAACGTCATCCCCTGAAGACTTTATTTTTTCTGACTATTTGCCTCGAACAGATTTAATGATTTCTTCATTACTTAATTTTCCACAAATTTTGAAGTTATTACATATTTGATGATATAATATCAATTATTATTATATTACCACAAAGGAATTTTTATTTGAAGTTTGGATATTTGGAAATTTGAATATTGTATATATACACCATTAACTGTAAAAAAGAGAATTATTTCTGAATATCCGAAAATATATTACAACCACGGAAAAAATATAATAACCTCTTCCGAGTTACTAGTGATTCTAAATGTATTGCTCATTTTCAGAAATCACACAAATCAAAATATTTTCCAGATGTAAAGAAGCGTTTATAATCACAAAACTTCTTTAGTTGACACTGATTTTCAGAAATGTTTATGAATATTTTATTAAGTATTAATGAGTTCCTTCAAACTGGAATATCGGATTTTTTAGGATGCTCCCAGTCCTCAATTGAACATTTTCGGCAACATAATTGAATTTATATATGTAAACAATAATAACAAAATAATATTAAGTTAAATTATAATGTTAATGTAATTAATTTATCATTTTCTTCAGTTAAACATGTCTGTTGAATATGAAAATGTATAGTTCGAATTGATAGCATGCGAAAAATATATATTATAGGTTGAAAAAACTGGTTATTATTCTATAAAAGCACTCGTAAACGAAGAAGAAGCATTGTTTTTATAAAAGATCGTTTAATTCTCAAAAGTATCTTGGTTTCTAAAGTTTCTAAATATCTTATTACTCGGAAGAGATTGATGTGTAATTTGTTTCGTGGTTTCGTTATGTTTTTTTAGGCATAACATTTGTACTACTTTTTTACAGCGCGTTATCGCAATCTTCTGCTTAATTTCTTGTTCATTTATAAATCCCACGCAGTAAAAATACAAAATACAAAATAAAAATATAATTTTCAGATTTATATCGTTTCACATGAAATAGAGACCCATAGCATCAGAATCAACAGAAAAAAACTATTTTTACAATATCTTAGTTTTTTCATTTTCCTTATTTTTAATTTATGAAAAAAAGCAAAAAAGTTATTTATTTTTATTTTTAATTAATCGATGCGATAGAAATGGGTGTATTAAATAAACTATTTTTAACATTTGTGCCGCATACAATTTTTTGGAATTTATGATTAATTCGAATTAACCGACAACGAATCATCGGGAGGCTCTAGCATATGCAAAAATTTAATAATAGTAATATATTATTATGCATTTGTCTTTTAGACTTACTGGTCAATCTATAAAAGACAAGACTAGTGTAATATTGCTCAATATTATTTACAAGAATTTTAATTTTCTTTTCTTCGGTTTCATTTCTTTGAATTAGCAATAATCTTTGTATTTTTCGATATGAAGTTATAAGAAAGGAGCTTTTAAAACAAAAGAAACGAAAAGGCGAAATTTCTCTACTTCTTGTTCTTTCTTCTAAGTCACTGTTAATTGGTTTGAAATTTTTTACGAGCATAAATCTATACTCATATTATAAAGAGGAAAAAAATTGTTTATTTGTCGGAGATAAGCTCAGGAACTACCGAACCGATTCCAAAAGTAATGGTATCAAAATGATGGTGTTCGCCCAACTTAGAACATAGGCTATATCTTATGTCGGTACCACTAACCCAAAGGGGGTGCAGGAGCAAAAAACGTTCTAAAAATGCGATTTTTGCGTTACTGAAGGACCGAGAAATATGAAATTTGGAATATTAGTTACTTATAAGATATAAATGGTGTCTAAGAACAGTTCTTAAACAATTCGAAATATAAAAGGGGTGAAAATGCAAAAAAGCGTTCTAAAAAACGTTCTAGATGGTAGTTTCTACATAATCTCAGGAAATACCAAACCGATTTCAAAAGTAATGGTATCAAAATGAAGGTGTTAGTCCAACTTAGAACATAGGCTATATTTTATGTCGGTGCCACTACCCCAAAGGGGGTGCAGGAGCAAAAAACGTTCTAAAAATGCGATTTTTGCGTTACTGAAGGACCTAGAAATATAAAATTTGGAATATTAGTTACTTATAAGATATAAATGGTGTCTAAGAACAGTTCTTAAACAATTCGAAATTTAAAAGGGGTGAAAATGCACAAAAAGCGTTCTAAAAAACATTGTAAATGGTAGTTTCTACATAATCTCAGGAAATACCAAACCTATTTAAAAAATATTGGTGTCAAAATGATAGTGACAACGTTTGCTCCAAGATAGGCTATGTTTTATGTCGGTGCCACTACCCCAAAGGGGGTGTAGGAGCAAAAAACTTTCTAAAAATGCGATTTATGTGTTACTGATGGGCTAGAAATATGAAATTTGAAGTATCAGCTACTTATTAGATATAAAGGATTTCTAAGAACAGTTCTTAAACAATTCGAAATTTAAAAGGGGTTAAAATGCGCAAAAAGCGTTCTAATAAACGTTCTAAATGGTAGTTTCTACACAATCTCAGGAAATACGAAACCAATTTAAGGGGTCTTGTACCTTTAAACGAGTCGAAAATTAACGAAAAAATTCAAAGTTTGAATTAGTCTATCTTCAAAACCTTTTTATGTATAAACATGAAACTGAAACTTTGGAAATTGATTAAACAGAGTGTGCTTTGTAATATACTACCAACAGAAATTTATTAACCCTTTACAGAATTCGTGTATTGTCGAAATCAATATAGCTCTTTTTTTACCCCATAAGTCATGGCGCGCATGATATCTTGAGAAAGTATGTATGGATTGTCATGAAATTTGGTAAATATACTAAACAAATATGTGTGTTTAAAATGAACTACTTTTAAGTATTTACAATGGTAATATTTTTAGTTATGACTATTTTTATTCATTAAAAATACAAATTTTTTATTTTTTTTTAAGAAAATATATTTTTTATATAGTTAATGAAATAATTTTAGCCTAAGAGTAGATCATTTTAAACACACATATATGATTAGTATCTTTACCGAATTTCATGCGAATCCATACATACTTTCTCAAGATGTCATGCGCGCAATAACTTATGGGTAAAAAAAAGAGCTATTTTGATTTCAACAATACACAAATTCTGTAAAGGGTTAATAAATTTCTAATGGTAGCATATTACAAAGCACAATCTGTTTAATCAATATCCAAAATTTCATGTTTATACATAAAAAGGCTTTGAAGATAGACTAATTCAAACTTTGAAGTTTTTCGTTAATTTTCGACGCGTTTAAAAGGTACAAGACCCCTTAAAAAATAATGGCGTCAAAATGATAGTGAAAATCCTCGCTCCAACATAGGCTTTGTTTTATTTCGGTGCCACTACCCTAAAGGGGCTGCAGGAGAAAAAACGTTCTAAATTGCGGTTTTTGCGTGACGGAAGGGCCTTGAATCATGAAATTTAGAATGGTCTCTAAGGACATTTCCTAAAAAAATCGAAATTTAAAAGGGGGGGGGGGTCAAAATGCGCAAAAAGCGTTGTAAAAAACGTTCTAAATTGCAATTTCTATGCAATCTCAGGAAATACTGAACCGATTTCAAATATAATGGTGTTAAAATGATGGTGGCAGATCTTGCTCCAAGATAGGCTATATTTTATATATGTTTCCACTAATCCAGAGGAGATGCAGGAGCAAAATGAGCGAAAAGCGTTCTAAAAACGTTCTAAATGCCGATTTGTCACCAATATCTCAGGAAGAATCAAACTGATTTCAAAAGTAATGTTAAGAAATTGATGCTGACAGCCTCTGCTCGAACATAGACGCTATTTTAAGTCGGTATCACTATCACATAGACGTTGCAGGAGCAAAAAACGTTCCAAATTTCGATATTTGTGATCGGTAGGGGCTAGCAACTTAAAATTAGGCAAGGTACACATGTATTACAGATAAATGATCTTTAAGAACAGTTTCGAAAAAATTGGAAATTTAAAAAGGGGTGAAAATGCGCGAAAAGCGTTTTAAAAACGTTCTAAATTGCGATTTCTACTCAATCTCAGGAAATTCCAAAGCTATTTCAAAAGTAATGGTTGCAAATCAATGGTGACAGTCACTGCTATAACATAGGTTATATTTTATGTTGCTGTCACTACCATCTGAGGGTTGAAAAAGCAAAACATGTTCTAATTTGCGTTTTTTGCATGACTGAAGGGTCTAACACTTTGAAGTATGGCATGTTATTTACTTACAAGATGCAACTGCTTTCTATGAACTGTCGAAAGAAAATTTCAAATTTAAAAAGATGAAGTGAGCGAAAAGCGTTATAAATTACAATTTTTATATAATCTTTTTTAATACCAAACCGATTAAAAAATTAATGATAACAAATTGTTGGTGATAGAACCTGCTCAAACATAAGCTATATTTTATGTCTGTGTATTACGCGAGCAAAGCCGCGGGGTTTGCTAGTAAATATATATATGTGCAGGGTTTTTTTTTTTTTTATTTATCCGCAGTAATGATGATTGCTGAAAAAAACATTAAATGTTCTATCTGGTTCAATCTCTGACGCATTTTCGTTATTTTAAAAGGTAGACAATGCTTGTGCTATTACATGTAATGAAACCAACATCTATGGACTTTTCTTGAAACTACATGAGATATATAAGACTTTTTTTGTAGGTTTGTCAATACCTAAAGATAAAATTAATCATTTGGTAATAAATGAAAAGAAAAATTACAACAGTGCTACAATTTCGTGGGAAAAAAAAAAACATAAGTAAAGCAGACATTGATTTTCCTTATTCACAGAACATACTAAAGCGATTTCAATTTATTTATCTATTAATTTATTTTTTGTGTGTCTGTGACAATATTATAAACTGACCCCCTCCCCCCCCCCCCCCCCACGCACACACACCGAAAAAAATGCAAGATCTGCGTAAGTTTAACAAATCTCTTCCGTTTTGTTTGTTTACATAACTGCGTTTTTTAATCTTACTTCCTGTCCAACAAATTGTAGTTTAGTTTGTGTCAAAAGTATTATAAAAACATTATCAATGTTAAATATTTTACACGTGATTTTTTATGCACGAAATGGCGTACTTTTTGTATTTTTTATATTTAATCCTTACCGAAAAATCATAGTTTAACTATTGACGAAATAGTAAAAAAAAATCTTTTAAAATTCTTTCAGCAGTTCTCGCGAAATATTCTGATCGATATAAGTGCTTTTATACGGGAATTCACAACTCTTGACTCTCCATTAAATTCTCTTCCAGGTAAAATTAACTAATGAGAAATGTTGCACCGTTAGAAAAAAAGCCCCGATGACAAATGTCATTTTGATCAAGTTATTTACAATGAGAAACCCATTGAATTAGACGAATGCAACTGTTTAAAAGAACTGATTGACTGAATTTATAAAAGAATAAATAAAAATAATAATTACAATATTTAATATTATACTGGATGGTCTAACTCTTAAAACAAATATTTTAATCTAAAGTTTAATTTCAACTTTTCAAATTATTTAAAATTTAAACGTTATCCCTATAAGTAATCTGTAGCATGTAATTAAGATAATGAAATTATGACGTTATTAATTGGGGTTTTTATCCATGATAGTTTGTAATGAAAAATTAACGAAAATTGCTTCACTGTGACAAAATTATAATTTTAGTTTTCAACGAAATCTGAAAATGGCATCTTTTTCGTCGTCGCAAAAGTTACGTTCATAATTTTCATATTCGTATTCACTATTTTAAAAATAATTTAACGTGTAATAGATTATTAATAAATTTGTTCCCATTCTCGATGTAACGGTTGCCATTTACATTTTTGCATATAAACATCCATACTCTTTACTTAGGCTGTAATCTGAGCGCCGGCGAAATCTAGAAATTTACTTTTAGACGCATTGTTGTAAAATACTTAGTTTTGTCAAAGAAAATACTCATTTCATTTTTACTGTGACATCATTTTCAGCCACTGACTTTCTGACTACTGACTCTGATATTAGCGTCTCAATCTCAGTATCAGCTCACTGAAAAAAAAATTGAAATGTAACAGGTTTATGAGTAAAAATGTATTGTTTTAAATCGTGACGTCATTTTCTGTTTAAAAGATAATTTTTTTAAAATTGTAATACGAAAATGGCATCCCTAAACATATGGCAATACCTATTTTTTTCTTTTCTATTTAACAATGGAAGTAACCCGATTGCCACTAATATGAAGAAATTTAGAAAAGGATCTTTTAAATTAACATTAAAATATAAAAACAGCATTGTTTTAAACATTAGCGAGTGTAGGCATATCTACAAATTAAATGCTTTCATTTAAATAAATAATTATCAAAATCGTTTCACTAGAAAGCTAAGGCCAGATGACTAAAAAAACAGCCTTGGCTTTTAAATATATAGATCTGCGGTGATGTAAATATTTATTTATATACATATGTAAATGAAATGGTGATACGCACTAATGTACCACACATAAAAGGATATGATTGTCATTAAAGTCTAAGCAATAGAACAGCTAAATTTTTGCATTTTACTGTTTATGTTATGTTACTTTATTAGTTTAGATGTGTCTGTATTCTGTTCTATGGAATATTTTTTTTTCCTTTTTTTTAAATGGAGCATTTTCAATGTAAATTATAAATCATTATTACCTACATACAGAGATGCCAAGGCACCGGCTTTTTGCACACCACTATTATCTGAGAGAAAATGCTGTTCTTTTAAATCGTCTAAATGTTCCAATTACATAAAATAACATTTTCTGTACTAAAATACTGGTGTCCAAAAAGCCGGAGACTTGGCAGCTCTGCCTACAAATAATTCTAATACTCATTTTTTAGTAGCGAATAGTTTTTTTTATAACTTTTGCTTATAAGTATAATATAACTTAACTAATATAGTATAATTCTAATAGGATTAAATATTAATTATAATAATTATTTTCTAATGGCATTACTCAGTGCCTGTTCGTCGCTTTGCATTATTTGTACAAAAAATAAAAATAAAATAAAATGGGACAGAGTGGAGACAAAATTCCTCCGGTTGTTGCTCCTACTGAAACGTAAATGATAATTAATTTAAAGATTTTTACATCCTAAAAACAAATAAATATACATACCATTATTGTTTTTAATGTATGCGTAGTGATGATAATTGCAGAGAAAGCTTTTTATTCTCCCCTATGCTTTAATCTCTATCTTATTTTCGTTATTTAAAATCTCCCCCACCCAAAATACTGAAATAAGTAATGTTACACCATTTAAAAAATACTTCAGTAGCAAGAGAAGTCTTTCGATAAACATTTTATTTTTATGGCCATGCAAATATTTTCTTTTTAATCTGTAAGGGGAAACGATGGTGCATATTTGATGTATCAAACAACAAAGAATGTCGGCCCCATTAAAATCCAAGCAGCAGCGAAACAATTTGCATTTTTACGGTTTGTGCTATTTTATTTTATTAATTTAGATGTGCCTTTATCGCAGTTCACTTTTGTGCTGTATATTTTTTGTTTCTGTTTTAAAAATGGTGCATTTGCATATAGTGATAAAAAGAGTTTTGATGTGGCTATTTTTGTGATAGTGATTGTAGACTTCTACGGATGCTGAAAGTGCGTGGCGCTTACATTTTTCATTTTTTTTTATTTATGTTCTTGTTTTATTAATTTAGATTTGGTTTTATGTCATTTCAGTTTTGTACTTTAAATTTATTGATTTTTTTTTTTTATGGAGCTTTTGTATCTTGGTGTAATTTTGATGCTTTAGGGATTGTGGTTACATGGTTCTGTATGTACTGTGATTAGGATTAACAACTATTTCAAACAGCGGGATATAGTGCAAAGGAACAGGAAAACATCTCTCATAAGTGATGATAGGCTTTGATCATTTAAAAAAAAAATTATATAAGCTATAAAATATATGTTAGTGAAACATGCAAAAGAAGAAAAGATAAATATATCATCTAAAACAATATGAAATAAGTTTGTTGTACCTGTAAGTGTGCACTTATGCAACTCGAAGCAAGTTTTTGGAGTTTTTGATCAAAGTTTGTTTATAAGATTTTCTGTGCGATTTTTACTCCCTTTTTCAGAACTGAGGTTACGATGTTTTTGTTCACTACAATACATTTTGTCCCCTTTTTGATTTTCTCGGAATTCGTGCAGCGATTTTTTTTATTTTTCCACGAAATTGTTTACTTAATATTTAGAGTTCTTGCCCGTTTTGCGGCGATCTTTTGACATTATTAAAATGAATTCGGTTTCTATTTTTTAGTCCAATATAGTACATTTTGTCCTCCTTGATTTTTTAATTTTTAACAATTTTTATTGTGCTTTTTAGCGATTTTTATTTATTTATTGCGTCCTGCGGTGATTTTTCGACATTCATAAAATAATTCCTGTAATCATTGTTTAGTTTATTATAGTAAAATGCGTCATGAAAAACTACAGAATTTTTATTGCTTTTTAATTCAATTTTTAGCCACTTTTCACGTTTAGCGATGAATATTTGATATTCGTAAAAGGAATTCGATTTCAAACATTTAACATAATATTTTGACATTTGAGAAAGAATTTGAGTTACAATGATTTAGTCTATTGTAGTACATTTTGTCCTTAGAAATTTTTTAATTGTAAGCAGTTTTTCGTGGTTTTCAGCTTTTTTTTTTAGTTTCGCGGCCGTTACTGCTCACCCGCCCTTAGTGAAAAAAAAAAACAATATCATTTAGCACAATATTGTAAATTTTGTTCTCTACTCAATAAAGCTTATTCGAAATAGCTACTGAGTTTTTTTTTTAATTTTTCGTAAATTATTTTTATGGGATTTTATCAGACAATAAATTTTCGCGTCCTTTAGAGATTTTTGCTAGCCTCTGGCATTTTTCTACATTAGTAAAAGGAATATGGTTTAAATCCTTTAGTCTAATATGATAATTTTTGTTCTCATTTCAATAAAGATTGCGTCATCGGGCAACGCCTGGCGCATCAGCTAGTTTTAAATATGGTAGAATAACAGAATGTAAGCATACAAACATATATCTCAAGGAAATTTTAAAGGCTAAAAAACATAAGATATATATAAAATTATATTATATTCGTAAAAACGTTAAACCAATTAGATATTTATATATGAACTACTGAATAATATAATGTTGTAAGCAAAAAAAAAAATTGTGAAATACCAAAATATGGAGCTTCAAATGATTTCAATGTAAAAAGCGCTATAAAAGCTCAGTAGAGAAGTAAAAATGTTTTTAGTATCGGACTTTATTAAAATATATTTTGAGAAATCTTAAAGTATTCAAAGAACTCATATTTATGCCTGTATTTTAAATATAATGTATTCATGAATTATTTACGTTATTATACGATATTTACTGTATTAATAATGTTAAATATTCGAAATATTTGTTAAAAACAGAAGCACGATTTCTTCGGAATGTTTTACTTGCACATGGGCAAACAAACGTATGTGGACTATAGTCCACACCTATACTTTTTTTTATCTGTTTCTTTTTCTGACATTTATTTATTTATTGTTATTTATTGTTATTTTATTTTTTACTCATTATGGAAAATTTCTGTTGTTCATTGTATAAACTGTCATTTCATGATGTGATTTCTCTTAATTAAACACCATTGAATTCTTATTATCTTTATTAAATGATGCTTTATTATTAAAATTAAACAATATTTATAAATATTTTTAAATTTTTTAATTGATTTTCATATTTAAATAACAGTGTGTACTCAAAAAACACTAAAAATAAAGAAATATACATCAACATTTTTACAATAGATTATAACACAATATGCAATGCACATTTTCCATGACAATTGTTTCTTTTTTTAGCTTGATGTTTGTAATGCATATAAAAATCTCTAGATGATGTACTGAACTTAAGAAAAGAATTCGAGAACATTTCCTTCCAAATTTCTGAAAGTAAAGTTTCAACTATCGAATCCGTTTTCTCTCTGAACTTTATTTTGTATACTATATAGTACATATTCGTACAAAACAATAGTATACATACAAGGTTCAGGACCGCCACAAGCGACTATTTTTATGTTCTGTCGCGCCACAATTTAAAACAAAGTACATTCTGTAGTATATTTCTCACGCAAATGTTGTCAAAGAATACATACAAGATTTTTGTTTTGAAAAAGTGGTACGAAATAGAATTAAAAATAAATCGCCTGTGGCAGCCCCGATGTGTGCTCAAAAAATGATTGCCTTCCTGACTGTAGAGCGCATGTACTGAAATTTTATTTTTTAACATGCTATGAGTTTTCTAAATTATTTATTTCTTTAGAGTTTTTTACCTTAGTATTACTTGAAGTTTCTTTTGAATATTTTAGCAGTGCTGGAAAGTGCTCAGTACTTCATAATCTATTTTTAATGCATGACTTTTATTACGTGTTGTTATTTTCAATCATCAGCTCTTTTTCTTATTATACTATTCGATTCCTTTTGGGGGTATTAAACCTTTCATTAAATGTTTTATTTATAATACATGGCAAAAAAGTGGGGATACCGAAAACAATATCAAGTTGGATCATATTGAACCCACAATAATAATTTGTCTCATTAGTTACCCAAGGAAAACTGATGTTCTGCAACCTTGTGATTCTGGAATTGAACATTCCAGAATCACTCATAAACATATTTTACTTCAGGAGAATGCATCCATGCTTCCCCACTGTCATTTTGATTTCCTGATCATTCACCATTTTTTAACCGACTGTCCAGGCCTCCGGTACATGTTTAGAATTTATTTTAATTCACAGTCGCTCACATTGACAAACCTCATTGGTAAACACCTCATGGAGAATTATTTACTATTTTTAAAGCATTCAGGATTTATTTTGAGAACTTATTCTTTATTTGTCTCAGTGTTTAACAGTTCTCAATACTACTTTGCACTTTTATGACATCTGCTCGGGAACACCATCCAGTAGCATTTCTTATTGAAATATTATCACTTTTACACTTTACTGTTTTAAGAATTATCATTGTTAGTTTCCTACAGCTGTATAACTACGTTGGATGCGAAACCCCATTCAGATAGATTGTCTCATTGCTTTTTCTATTTTCATTTTCAACTTATTTCTTTATATTTTAATGACAATACTTTAGTTTCACCTTTTGTGGAGTCATTAGATTTCCTTAGTTTTTTATTTGTTCCTTTAGTAGTTTCTTATTTTTCCGCAGCATATGTCTATAAAGATTTTGTGCTAAAAAGCCCTATACAACCAACAATCTCTTCTAATATTTCAATTTTTTTTTCTCTTTGGCCTCACTCACTTTTCTTTTTCAAGTGATTTATATAATATAATTAGTTAAACGATAGTAAAAAAGGTACGTAAAATTTTACAAAATCTAAATAACTCGGCCATACAGCATAACATTCATCATTATACATATTAAATATCCTAAAATTAGATTTTTAAATACAAAATCAATCATTTTAATTACTTTCGAAAAGAGAGGTTTTTCATGCAAATTTCTAACTCCGATATCCGTTTCACAATCATTAATCCTTCGAAATCGTCATTTTCGTAGGTTAGATTTTGACTTTTGTAGATTGAGCGAGCAAACAAATTCAAGTGTTAAACATTTAACGAGGATAAATAAAGATATATTCAAATTTGTTTTCAAATAAATGGTAATAATTTCAAATAGCTTGTTATCCCAAAATGTTTCCATTGAAAAATCTTCCTCAATCTTGACACAGGTTAAATTTATTTTCGTGCTTGTATTATATATCTAAAGTGACTAATCTATATCTTTATGAACCTCGGGAAAGTTGATTTGAGAATAAAAATAAAACATATAAAAATGTATGTAAAAAAATAATAATACTAATAATGGAATATATAATGCATGTAGTATTTGAATTTTTAGCCATCGTTTATCTCGCATATGACGTGCATGATCAGCATGACTAACTCGTTGGTATATAGTTACTGTCTATAATCTGAATGCATAATACGAGGTCTGTCTGATAAGTATCCGACTTTTACTTTTTCAACTTGCGATAATGATCCTAGGGCGGCGCCATCGTGCCCATTGGAAGAAGACAGCATAATGCGCATGCTTGAATTTTTTTCCACGAATTCCAGTGAACCAGTTTTTGCCTCCTAGCCGCCGAGTGAGATGCTCTCATTTATGTTCGTCTTTACTTGATTTCTCTCAAGAGATTCAATGGGTTGAACAAAAGTACTGCATCAAATTTTGTCAAAGCATGGTGACTCTTAAAGCGAAACAATTCGTAAGATTCACCAGGTGTCGTAAGATTCATCAATTTTTCAGCTCATTCATCGCAACTGATTCAGACTTTCTTAGCTAGACATGGAATTCTAATTCCATTCCTTCGCCAACTTCCATATTCATCAGACATGGCTCCTTGCAACTTCTGGTTTTTTTCGAAATTGATGGCGCCGTTGAAAGGATCCCGAAAGGAGAGCAGAGATGGGATATGCAGAATGCGATAGTAGCGTTGAACACCATTCTAAAAAAAGGCCTTTCAGAAATATTTTCGGCAGTGGAAGGAACGGTGGGCCATGTGTGGGGAGGCGAATGGGGATTGAATGGGATTAAGGTAACAGTCCCTTCAGTTAACCTGTCTATATTTTTTTTCGGACAAAGATCGTATACTTTTCAAACAGGCCACGGATATAAAAGGTGAAAATCAGAAATCATGATCACAATGACTTTAGACTTTGAAATTCTGAAAAAAGCAGTCGCTTATTTTTCGTCACCCATGAAGCATTCACACGGAAGTGGACATAAAATAATTGGCTGTACTACGCCTAATTAGAATGTTTTACAGATATTATATAAACTAATGTTTCTAACTGTTATTCCTTGAGTATTTGAAAAAGCTAGTTACGGTGCTTAGTAAAATTAAGTTTCTTCAAGGGTAAATTCAAGTTTGTAACTATTTCAGCCTTCTGCAATTATTTGAATATTTCAATAAATTAACGCTTTGCACATCACTATACTTTACATATTATATTGCCTAAAATTAGATATTTAAATGCATATCAGTTTACTTTAATTTCGAAACCAAAAGAATTTTTTTAAATGTAAATCGTATGCTACTGTATACCTTTAACTATTACGAATAATCTCCCTTTATATCACAAATTATGAATTCATAAAAAGTTCATCTTCTAAAGTATTTTTCGTGAATTTGTGATTTAGAAGATTTCCACAATCATTTAATAAATTTTAGAATCATTTTACCAATTAAAATTAATTAGTTAAATTTCTAGTTCTAGGTATTTTATGCAATATTTATAACTCCTCTCAAATCATTTATTTAAATATTTTTTAAATATTTTATAAAATTAGAAAATGTACATATATAATGCTTTTATAATAGAAGTATGGAAATATTTCCGAACTGAAACTTTTCAGCCACAGTCTTTCAATAATAGATGAAGAAGTGCAAATGAAAAATAAATCATCCTTTTAAAAATATATTTATTTTGTGCAACCAATACTGCTTTTGGAATACGATAACGAAAATAATGTATAACACATTCTAAACTGTATTACTACTAATCGATGTATGAATTTTGATGCCAAGTTATTTTAATGGTACTTTAAAATACCATAAAGGGTTAAATCATCATTTACAAATGTCGGATTTTTACTTATGCAGTAAGTGTGATAAAAAAAATTCAAACGTTGAACATTTAACTAGCACATACCGGGAATCCCAAAAATGACTAATGGATTTATAATTTAATAACTTGCAAACGGTGACAGATATTATAAAAATAATCCAGGTGTGTTATGTAAAATGTCAGGAGTTCTAATGCTGTGATTCTCAGTTTTAGTTACAAATAGCATCGATATTTAGCGCTGCAAACAATAACCGCTAAATCCAGGCCCGTTTTTTTCATCCGCTCTGTTCTTCCATGCTTAAAAAGGAAATTAAATTGCCTTGAATAGATCCCAACCAAGTACCAAAAATCGGGTCTGGAGTAAGCACCTATTTTTTCTCAGCGCCATCTATTATTTGAACTTCGTACTAAAATCAAGAATCACTGTAGAAAAATTTCCTGACATCATACATAACACTCTTGCAAGAATTTTTTTAATATATGTCACTGTTTGCAAGTTATTGAATTTTTAAATCCATCAGTCATTTTCACGACATCCGGTATAAATATACAGTAAACCCTCGATTTAACGGACTAATTGGGACTAAGATGTGTCCGTTAAATCGAAAGTCCGTTAGATCGCAAAGTACTATTTATAATATTATTTTGTTATAATTATAGTACATATATATATTATTACGTACTTGTAATTACATATATTATTACAGTGCAAATTACATATATATATATATATATATATATATATACAATATATACAGTGTATATACATGTATTGTATATATACAATATGTGTATAATAATAAATATATATTGTATATACATATATACTACTGTATATATATATATATATACACATATATATATATATATATATAAACGAAATCCTCTCTGCAATCTGCGATCACACTTACCCACTTGTTTTACTTTAAATTTTGTTTAATTTTTATTATTTTTTTTTAATTAGTCTGTTGAATCCGAAGTCCGTTGAACCGAGGTCCTTTAAATCGAGGGTTTACTGTATATCTTTATGTAAAATATGTTTCCATTAGGAAATATAAGAAATATATATACTGGTGTGTATGTAGTAGTTTTTCATATTTGTTTATCGACTACAAAGTGTAAAATAATTTCAGACATGTTATAGACTTTTAAAATAATTCCAAAACGAATGGAGCAATTCATGTTTTTTTTTTTTTCATATTATATTTTCATTATGTTTTTTATACAATAATTACCATACAAATTTGGGGATTTCATAATTAATACCTTTATGCAATTCGGGACAATATTATTACTAATAAACATAGAATGTTATAAAAACAAAATTAAACAGAAATCACACGGTTCAACTTTAAGACACATTTCACCACAATGCATGACATGTAACCTAAAATTAGACTGTTACATACGTAAAGAATTCACATTAAATCCATGAAGAAGACAAAAGGATGAACTTTTCCAGTAAAATATTTTTTAAGATATTCATTTAATTGTTATTAATTATTCGAAATCGTCATCTGCGTATGTTGTGCATCCAATTCTTCAGAATATTTCACATATTCAATGTAAACGATTCACAATAATAAATATACAATAGCCCTTTGTCATATTGTCGGTACCATTTCAAACTATCCAATGTGAAAACAGTCGGTTACTTTTTAACCATTTTGAAAAAAGGTTATTGTTCTCGTCAGGATAGGAAATAAAAAGCATATCTGAAGCTTTTATTGGTTTAAACAGCATTTTATTTGTTTTCTGATTGGTCTATACACTAACCTTTACATTAAACAGAGATGGATACTTCTGTTGCAACTATGACAAAAAAGTAATAAAAACTACAAAAAAAAAATAATAATAACTTAGAAACAAATTGAGATACAGCTTTCAAACAAAATGCATTTAAAAGTACATTTTTCTCTCTAAACGACGGTGTAAAAAGTAATATTGTGGGATGTTTAGAAGTTTAAGAATGAAATTTCATTTAAAAAGGGTCGTCAGATTTCTTGGAAATCTTACGATGGAAAAGCCTTTTCCCGAACAGCCAATGAAATGCTTGGATAATATGTAAGTTTCAGGGAGATAATACGTCAGTTTCAGGAAATCTGACGAGTAGTAGGCGATTTTTGTCGCTTGCAATTTTTACGTGTAATAACACTATTAATGTTTAATTCATGGCGTTTGTAATGTATAATCAATTCCGTGCGATTTTTTGTCTTAAATTTTAGTCTTTGAAAAAATCATTTTCCAAATGGTCGTTGTAATTTGTTAAAGTGCTTTTTTTATTATTTCAAATTATTTTCTTGATTTGCACCACTTTTCTGAAATGGAAAAAATCCCTTTGTTTTCGCCTTAATTAATATGTCATTAAATAGTGTTAAATAAGGCGAATTTTACTATTTCAAAAAGTGGTACCAATCAAGAAATCTGAATTTAGAAAAAGTAGCCCACTGTTTTCACATTGGATAGTTTGACATGGTACCGATGATATTACATCTTGATATGTACTGTTGAAAATTTTGAGCAATCTTTCCAGTCATTCGACCGTTTTTCAGAAAACGGATAGATAACCAAAATTTAACTCTTTTCTTATCATCATATGAGATCAAAATAGAGATTAATTACAGTCAAATTGAATGACTTGGCAATTTCTGCCCATTTTTAACAGTATACCACTCATTCGGATATATAGCCCTTTTTATGTTTTTATAAAAAATTATCTTCTTTAACCGAACTTTTGAATTAACTAATGTCTATTTTAATTAGAATAAATGCAGTTATTTATGATTACGTTTTTTAAAAAAGTGAAATATTCATATGTAGTGACATTTTGAAGGAAAATATAAAACATTGCTGCATATTTGGTTATATCACGCTTTTATTGTATCTTCCTGAGTGCTCGATATAACGAAAACTAATGTACTTCGGTTATTCTGTTTGTCTGTTTGTCTATATCATTCTAAATGCTTATAAATATATTTCAATTTCTATGTTATATATATATTTTATTAAGATGTACCATGGCACGATCTTTAATTAAACGAAAGCAAGCAGTGTTTATAATTCTTTTACAGGTATACTCAAAGAGTTTTCGTTACATTATGTTATATGAACCGAAATTGTTTGCTGTGTATTTTAATAAAGTTACATAGCTTTCTGTAGAACGTGCAGTGCAAAGCATTTATCATTCATTTAGATTGTCACAAAAAAGAAACCAATTATATAATGGTGTGCGAGAAAAATAGTTTGCATTGTGTTTTAATGCTATTACACTTTTTAAACATAATGAAATTTATGCATATTACTGAGGTGCATTGCAAGATTATTACTGTAAACTATATACTCGGTAGCATTTGAAGTTCAATACAAAACAATTTAATTACAATTCAAGTGATAATGTTTAGTGGTAAGTTTTTACTTTGAATTGCGCTTTTAAATTTAACTAATATTTTTAGTACTTCCGTGTTATATTAGATGCTGAAATTATGATTATATGAAGACTGCAGTTGTGATTTCGACAAGGTTGTCACCAAAATTATATTTTCATTATAGTGACGATATTTACTGTGTTTATAACTGATATTTATGGAATATAAATATCGAATATATATCTTATATATGTCATATACGTCTTATAAACATGCAACAGACATTGGAAACGGTTAAGACGCGTTTCAAGGGGGTCAAAAGTCGCGTATTAAGCGGGATCGCGTATTAAACGTAATTTGTATATTGTTGCAGGAATTGGGCTTATTTACACTAATCGTCTAATTAAGCTTTAGAGCTTTCATTTATATGTTTACGGTCGAAAATTATTCATTTTAGATATATTTAGATTAAAATTTTATTTTATTCAAATTTAACTCATTGTTATTTTTATAGGACGTACTGGAATAAAAACGGAAAATCAATATGGATTTCAACATGGTATTATTGTCGATTTGTACGTTGAAACCAAAAATTAAAAACCAAAAATAATTTTCCTACTAGACTAATTTTTTTAACATAAAGAAAAATAAAATATTAAATCTTTGAAGTACAACCCAGTTTTTTAAAATCATATTTAGTTCCTATGAGATCTACCATTATAATCAGCCTTATTTTTAATATAAAAAAAACTATTTTTATTAACCTTTGTGTACATGATACTGTTGGCATTATAAAGAGTAAAGAAAACATAAAAGAATTATCCAACCGCAGTCGTATTGTTTAATCTTTATGAGTGTCCTTTTTAGTTCCCTCTAATATGAATTATATTACATAGCAGTGATATACAGACGTGTGAAAATTATTAGAATAATTGTGAAATTTACAATAAAATCTTGTTATATTAAAGAAATAATACATTATTTAAAAAATACCGATACATTTAATATTTAGTGTGCATTCCCTTATTTTTTATTAAGGATTCAATACGTCTTGACATACTTTGTATGAGGTTTTGGCAATTAATTTGTATTTCGTTGTCATGGTGCCAAATTTGGATGAGTCTTTCTATCAGACCACTCTTGTTTGTGATGTTGCATTTCTTTAATTTTTTTCTTTACAATAGCCCAAAGATTCTCTATGGGGTTCATATCTGGACTGTTTCCAGGCCATGGAAGTGTTTTTATATTGTTTTCATCCAAATATGTGGTCACAGATGAAGCTTTGTGGCACGCAACTCCATCATGCATGAATATGAAGTCTCCAGTCTTTTAATTGTGGAATTAGTCTTTGTTCAAGCACTTTTTTATACTGATGCTGGTCCATCATGCCTTCTACAATGTATAAACGTCCAGTACCCTGAGCAGACATCACGCTCCAAACCATTAATTTAGTAGGATGTTTAACCGTTTGTGGTATGCAATTAGGGGGAAATGCTTCACTGGTACTTCTCCTGACATATTGACTACTTTCTTCTGATATCGCAAATATTGATTCGTCGGAAAAACATACCTAAAAGATAAAACATACTTTAAGGTATGTAATTTGTAGAGAAATATTCTTATAAAAAATTTTTCATCAAATTTATAAACAGTTCTGCATCTTTAGTCAGTATGCAAAAAACATGATTTCAGGAAAAGAAATTAACAACTTAAATTCAACTGATTAATTAAAGGAAAATTAATGTTTCTCACCTTGCTCCAGTCATTTCCGAATTGTTCTTGTACAACTTTTGCCCAAGCACGTCTCTTCTTTGCCATAGCAGATGTGATTTTAGCCTTTATTCGAGGACGATGAGCACTGAGTCCAGCTGAGATGAGCTTTCTACGGATAGAAGAATCACATACATTTACGCCATACGCTTGTAAAGATATTTTTAGTTCATGACTAGTTGCTCTTCTGTTAGCTTTAGCAATTTAAATTAATTTCCTTTCTGTTTTTGCAGTAAATTTACTTTTCCTTCCACATTTCCCTACTGTAGAATTTTCAAATTCACATTTGGAGTCCAAAGATTTTTTTATTCTACACACAGATGATTGAGAAATTTTTGCTTTTTTAGCGATTTCGTGCTGAGTATAGTGATCTTCTTGGATGAGACACTTTACCACAGCTAGTTTTCTAGGAGAAATATCACTTGCTTTACCCATAATCATGCAATAATTCTTTGACAAGTGAAAAAAAGATACCAATTAGTATAAATTGATCAAAACAGCGAAAAAAATTGTTTTCAGAATAACATAATACTGATGCCAACTCAAGAAAAGAAAGAAAATACTAGCACAGCAAGCAGACGATTTTAAAATTTTATTTTAAATTCATTTGTTAATCAAACAAATTCTTTATGCAATGCAAACAATTTGATTACTTTGAATCAAATATTTTTCTTTTTAAAATATGGCAACATTTAACAAAATTATATACCCAAAACTACTCTAAAGGAGTGAAAAATTGACAGGATCAACAAAACAAATTACCTTTCATGAAACATTGCAAGTATATAAAATATTAATCAAGAAAATTTGAAAAAATCATAATTATTCTAATAATTTTCACACGTCTGTAACGTGCATTTAAATCCTCACTAACAACAGGTATGATTATCTTTAATCATAATAATTTTTATAAAGAATCTGAGTAACCTGAATTCATCTATATCACTCTTACTACAGTAAAAACATACACGAAGCGAGAGACAAAGAATGTTAGGAAGCGTGATCAAAGAAGAATTGCAGTTGTAATAATTTAGCGAGGTTTGATTTATTCAAATGCCTACCACCATTTCTGATTAGTAATTTTCGCGTTATTTAACCTGTTATTAAATAAAGTAAATAATGCTATTCAAAAACAGTCTTTTTTATCTGACTAAAAATAATACGCAAATTGGCCATGCTCGAAGAGAGAGAAGGAATCAGCATCTTGATCAATGAATACGCGTCTTAAGCGTGATTTTTTTTCTCCAAGGAGCAAAAATTTATCGCGTAGCGGGATCGTGCAATAACCGTTCGCGTATTAAACGTGATATTTTGCATTAGCCTCTTGAGCAATATTCAAGGGACCGGAAAAAATCCGCGTATTAAGCGGGATTGTGTATTAACCGTGAGAGCCTTAACCTGGTTCGACTGTATATAAATATGGTGATTTGAGGTTAGATGCCGTGTTGTACAAGATGCCGTATCACGTAGTTTTCATAGGAGCGGGTGCTGTAGGGAAACGCCGCTCAGTTGTAAGGAAGCGTATTCCCTACTAATAATTTAATTTCCATTTGCGTTTTTTTTTTTTTTTTAAGTCGTGCTTTCTTGTCGCTATTTCGTCTTAACAATCCTGCTAAGTGTCCAAAATCTTTTACATGACTTCTTTATTTGCCTATATAAGTTTAAATTTAAACACCAGATAAATAAATATGATGTTTTTAGAGAGTACTGGTACCTGACCTTTCTGCAAAGCATAAATGCCGGCCGTTTCCCACTTCTTCACGGCAGTGGGGCAATCGGGGTCTTGACCAATATTTTGGTGTGAGTCGATGAAAATGTTTTAGGGTAAGATGCCGTTTTTTTTCCCTTCGGGAAAGATGCCGGTTATTTCCGTTGCGGTCAAATGCTGGTTGATTTCTATTCTTTAAATTACTCTTCGCTATTAACTAACTAGTCAACGATTTTAATAAGATAATTTAAATCAGTGATTAAATCGTGATTTTAATGAACTGATTAAGAAAAATTCATTGATTAAAATCAAAAATTTTCTAAAGGTTTAAAATGATTTAAAGAAATATTGAAATCTAAGGTGAACACAATTTTAAAGAGGTCTGTATGTATTCTGCCTTATAAATAATTGTCTAATAATTATTAATTTTAATCATTGGTAAAAAGTTAATGTTAAATGCAGTTATAAATAATTTTAGCAAATGTAAATATCGGTAGTACATAATATAGTTTTAGGTAACGGGGTGTTTCTGCCCCCTACGAGCTATGCTCACTCTCCTCCATCCGGACAACACAGATGCTAAAAACAGGCGAATTTGATCTGCTTTCAAAAGATTAAGAAAGATTAAATCGTGATTAAACGATTAGTGGAGATCTCCTGTAAGCAGGTTTTCATTCATTTCCCTTTGGATGAGGAAATTTGAGGCCCAATCAATTATCGTCGAGACAGCTAACGGCTATTTTCGTGATTGATTAAATAAGATTAGCCCAACTATTTAAAATTAGCTTGTATAAAATGGCTAAGTAAACAATTCTATAAAGACGCTATAAGAAATTTATTTTAAATTAGACATTTTAAATGTATCGCTTTAAATATGACGCAGTTTTCACCAAAGTTTTGTTTCTCATTTTAATATTCATCTAAAAATAATTTTAAAGTGCTATAAAAGCCAAACTAAATCGGTGTAAAATTAGCAAATGTAAATTTCCAGGTGTTTCAAGCCTTTCAAAAAAGGAATTAGATAAGAAGTTAAAAGCTAGAAAGAGAGAATTTTTAACTGATCATGATATGGATGATCATTAAATTCCCTACCAAGATTCAGAAAATGAGAATTTTTTTTTTAAGTGAATGAGAATGAGTGTTCAGAGTGTCTAGCAGAGTGCAATATAACCTCTGAAACATGTGATTGAATCAAATGCATTCAGTAAAAGATTGGTTATATAAAAGTTGCTCAAAGTTCCTAAACAAATATGCAGTCTGTGGCAGATCTGAGATACTGCTGAAAAGACCAAAGGGACAAATGAAAAATATCAACAAAAAAGCTGAACTCTAAAGCAATTTATCACAGTGGCTTTACCTTATTTGAACTTTTTATAATGTTTAAAAATATGATACTTACAAGTTACAATCCTTTTAAATGTTAAGTAGAACCTAACCATTTTTTTCCAATATTATTTTGTTCTTTTATGAAATTGCCAATGTTTGTTACATTCATATTTTTGTAATTTCCCAATATTAAGGGGACGGTGGAGCTTAAAATCCTTAAAAATATTTTTTTTTGTAAATTTCAACTTAAATATTATTCAAGGGTACGTTATATACATTATAACATGCATTTATCACAAAAAATTAAAAAAAAATTATTTTTCAGAAAAAAATGGAATTTTACGCGTCGTGTTAGAAATCTTCGAAATGCCCCATGCGTCTTCCATATCAATGAAAATCCCCAATATTTTTTATAAAAGTTTGGTTTATATATAGAAATAAAATAGAGCATCGAATTTTACATATTTGAATTTAAAGGTTAAAAAAAATGAAAAAATTTGAAATTTTTTCGAAAACTTTTCAAAATTTCAAATTTTTTCAAATGTTTTCTTATTTTTTGTAAATTTCATCTTAAATATTATTCAAGGGTACATTATATACATTATGGCATGCATTTATCACAAAAAAAAAATTAAAAAAAAAAAAATTAAGGAAAAAATGGAATTTTACGCGTCGTCTTAGAAATCTTCGAAGTGCCCCCTGCGCGTTCCATATCAATGAAAATCTCCAATATTTTTTATAAAAGTTTGATTTATATATAGAAATAAAATAGAGCATCGAATTTTATATATTTGAATTTAAAGGTTAAAAAAAAAATTTTTTTTGAAAAATTTTGAAATTTTTTCGAAAAAATTTTGAAATTTTGATTTTTTTCTTAACCTTTAAATTCAAATATATAAAATTCGATGCTCTATTTTATTTCTATATATAAATTTTATTTTTTTTGTGATAAATGCATACCATAATGTATATAATGTACCCTTGAATAATATTTAAGTTGAAATTTACAAAAATAAAAAAAAAAATATTTTTAAGGATTTTAAGCTCCACCGTCCCCTTAAGTAAGTTAACGACTTTAGTATGTCTAAAATATTAAAGTTACTTTTATTCGTCCCATTGTGTTTTATACTGCTTCACAAAAATTATTGCTTACATTTAAACTCCAGAAGGCATCTTACCCATACCTTGGAGGCAAAATTTTCGATGCTTACTATAATATCTGTAAAATGAGATAATTTTTTAAATCATACACAAGAGTCCAAACTTTAACAAGAAATCAATGCCTAAGAAGTCAAAAATTACGTCATCTTCAGCCAATTTACCCTGTTTATTTAATGGTTATATATATATATATATATATATATATATATATATACAGGAACCCTCCATCTTACATAAGTAATGCGTTCCGTAAAGTTTTACGCTACTTGAATGTTGCGTAAGTCGAATTTGTAAGTTTCTTTGATAAAATTTTGTAAGAAACTGCAATATGTAATATAAATATATCCAATTTTTGAAACTAAATTTTTCCCCTTTTGTTTTATTCAAATAATTTATAAGATTTACGATATTATAACATTAAACTATTTAGGTTTCTCAATATTTTGAGTTTTCTTAGTGTGTTCCGTATGCTGATTAGCTTTACTATAATAATTTTTTATAATGATTATTGTATTATATTTTTACATGTCATCTTCATTTGGAATTTTAGTTAACATCGTTAGATGTACTTGTAAGATAAATTTTATTCAAAGGTAATTTATATATGTATATATCCATATATACATTATTTACACAGTATTATTTTATAAATAAAGCTTCATGCGATAGTATTTACTCGTATATAAACTATAAAAGTATGAAAAAGTATTAAAACAAACTTAAAGAAAATTTTTCAAATATCTTGCGGAATACGGGATTTATAATTCTCCATTTTGAATTGACATTGAATTAACATTTTGAATTTACATCAAACGTCTATAAAAATAAGAAGTAATTAAATAGAGCTAATTTATCCTATTCTCCATGAATTTTTGATTGAAAGACAAATGAATAGAACTCACAAAATAAAATAATCCTTGAAAAGCACAAATAGAATTTATTATGAATTAGACGATTACTATGAATTACTAACAATAAATATTAACCTGTTTAGTTATAGATTTGATTGTATATACTAATAAAATTAAATTCTATCTAATACATAAACAATATGACGGTTGTGGTTTATATCCATATATTTTATTTATAAAATAAATATAAAAAGTATGCAACTGAGTTTCAAATGCGCTAGTATGTTCACAAATGTACTTTTCGAGATTTATAACGCAACTGCGAATTTACGCAAGTCGCGTAATACGTAAGTCGGGGGATGCCTGTATATCATATATACTTTATATATGATCAAAGTTCATCATATGCATCATGAAATGTCATATACGTGTCTTATGATACTTTAATGTGAAATAACTTGGCGTTTTCTGTCGCTCCGCGATTAATTCTCGGGGACCGATATTACAAGAAAATATCAGCTTTTACTTACTGCAAAGTTACGTATTAATTCTGTATCAACTCAAAACATTTCCAAAGCCAGCATTCCAAAGCCTATCTCCAGCTGTGAATTGTCAAATGGTGGTTTTTATTTGTGTAGTGCAATGTACAATGCATGCGCTTAAACCTTTTAATTTACATATTAAATTATAAACAGAAGTTCTCTTATACGTCCATTAAAAATATTTCAAAAATATATATTCTAAAAACACACTCAAAATATATATTAAACATTTAATTGCTAAAAAGGACGTCAAACGTTAATAAAATACATTAAAAGATCTTAATAATTTGACATGTTTCGATTGAATTTACTCAATCATCATCAGAAAAACAAATAAACACAAAGATGGAAAATGACAATAAACTATTACAAATGAAATCATCTTTTCCTTACTGCAAAGTTGCGTATTAATTCTGTATCAACTCAAAACATTTCCAAAGCCAGCATTCCAAAGTCAGCTAATAAAATTAATTGTCCATTTTTTTTAAATTTCATTTGTAATAGTTTGTTGTCATTTTCCATCTTTGTGTTTATTTGTTTTTCTGATGATGATTGAGTAAATTCAATCGAAACATGTCAAATTATTAAGATCTTTTAATGTATTTTATTAACGTTTGACGTCCTTTTTAGCAATTAAATGTTTAATATATATTTTGAGTGTGTTTTTAGAATATATATTTTTGAAAAACTTTTAATTTACATCCTTTTTGTTGCTTTATGTCCACAAGAGGCAACATCTAAATTGTCTAATAAACTTTGCGGCTCTTGCTTTCCAAAATATATTTTGCCAGGAATACCTCATTATGTCCATTAGTAAGTGAAATGGAACACATCTTTGTATTTCAGCGTGAGTTAATTTAGGAATTATTTCAGGAATTTCCGTTAGTTCTTTATATCATGTGCAGAAAAAAAAAATATTAGGTGAAAATCCTTAGAAAAATATTGGTATGGTGTCAGAATACACGTCCTGAAAGAGAACAAAAATGATCTGCAGTAATATGCATTTTTCATAATCGTCTAGGGACAGCACCCTCACAAAATTCACAAAGCACAAGTTTCTGTTTCGATCGCTTTCTTCCGTTTTTCGCCATTGGCTTTTTATTGTGCATGCTTTTGGACAGTCGTTTTGTTACTGTGCGTATTTCACGCAAATATTTTAAATGCATTTAATATTAAATATTAATAACTAATTAATATTAATATATATAATTAATATTAATCTCGCGTATGTAATGTTAATGTTTTCGTCACTCAAGTATTAATGTGTTGTGAAATCTTATGTTCATATTGTGAAGCTTTATAATTTTTATGTTATGAAAGTTTCGAAAACTGTCATCTTGCCGGCAGGCTTGTGTTTCGAGCATGAATCATTTTCACTTTCATAACATGAGTTTATGGGTTAAATAAAGAAAATCTCAATGAATAAATTTCTTAAATGATGATTAAAAAAAAAAACATCCTATCTTTAAAAGATTGATTTTTCTTACTTTCTTTTCTTTTCTTTTGAAAAGTGATAGATTTGTTTTGTTTATTACCTATAACATAGGGTAAAAGATAAGTCATTTTAGAACCTTGTGGAAATTAATAACTAAACTTTTAGATGTGTATTTTTATTTTAAAAATACTTTCTTTTATTTCTTTTATTTTTTGATAAGTCAAAGAAAATTATGTGATAAATATGATGAAATTATGTGCTTATTCATAACAATTTGATAGATAATGTAAAATTATTTTAGGAACATGCACAAAACCTGTTTCGGTAATTCGATTCAAGAGTTTTCCATAACCAATGTGATAGTGAAATCGGCTTGTTTTGGTACACTACTCATTTGCATTCTTAATGTGATGTAGTACTGCTCCACCCGCCCTACTTTATCGTATGGTAATATGAGCAGCCTTTTCAATTTTCAAATATTTGAGACTCCAAAATTTAAAAGTAATCTGTATTTATTTTATCAGGCTGTTCTAAGTTGTAAAATGATACAATGAGGGTTGAGGGGGGGGGGGGGGGTACATTGAAAGAACCTCTGCTGTCACAATAGCCTGACTTCAACTTCTCTTTTTTTATATTATTGCATTAATTGATACTTTAATAAAAATTAAATTCATTCACGACGTAAGTGTATTATATTTTATTCTTATATTTACACGTCTTATCATTTATTATAAATTGTACGAAATATTTTTATTCAGATCTACTACCTTAACTTTATTCAATCTGATTAAGTTTTATGTGAAGAAAATTTCGTTAAATTCCAATAAATTGTTGTATATTAATAAGAACTTTCACAATGCATCGTAATCAAGTTTGCAATATTTCATAATACCATCACAGATATGTGAATATCAAACATTTGTGCTAAATATTATTATTAATGTTTTTTTAGGGAACTGCTTTTCATGCATATCCGATTCTTTAAGTGGATCCTCTATACAAGTGCACTGATGAAAATTTATTTTACAGCTTTCTTTAATTTCAAAATATACAGCTAGTTCGATAAATTGAAAACATTAGATATAATATACGTATACAAATAAATAATCAGTTAAAATTAAAATGGAGAAAAGAAAAAATAAATTATATGCCTCCCCCCCCCCCCTTGTGACAGCGTTTCTGTCCCATACCTTTTTTTTAATTCAAAATTTAATTTAAAACATAACTTTCTTACTTTTAGATCATATTATCCCCCCCCCCCTCTTTCCTATAATGAAATATGTGTTTAAATTCATTTCTCAAAACCATCCAGAGTTTGGTAAAGTGATTTCTTTCATTTTTCTAAAATTATCTTTAATTCAAAGCGCTCAAATAATCATTTCCTTTTTCCTTTCTTTTTTTAATCTGTAACTACCCGTTTTTGCTGCGTGTGCAAAGAAATAAATAAGAATTAAATAGCACAGCTGCTTGTCTCATTTCATGTTCTTGCATTGGATATTTTTCCCCGCCGCAGTGATAAGAAATTTTTATCGCTACTTATACATGAATGTTGAATATGCATTAACAATAAAAAGTAAAAATGAACGATTCTTATGGGAAGCATGTAGCTTTCGTGTTTTGTGGGCGAGCTAAAAGCCAGATGCCTGTGATTTCCAGCATTCATCTCTGGCGGCGGTCTACTTTGTGAAGCTGTTGGATAAACAATTTCGGTTTGTCTGTTACTTTTCTCATCCTAATTAGAAGCGCTTACTTGCAATCCACATTTTTGCGGTAATGTTTATCGCCAAAACCCTTTGTACACTTTCGCGCGGGCACCAAAAGTTGTGAATTGGCGATGCTGTGCCACGCCAAGATTTCTTGATTTCGTGCAAAAAAAACTGCACTTCTGTTTCAGCTCTGGAGATGTAAAGTTGTCTAATAAAAAAAAGGCGCTTCGGCGTCCTATGTATTGTGGGGGTCTCTCTCTCCCATTTTGGCTCCTGAACCACCTTTCTTTTATAAGATTTTTAATCAAGAAATAGTTCCTGTAATATGGTTGGAGTTTTTTGCATTTAAACGAACCATCCCACTGAGCACTAATACACAAAGTTGGTTCATTGGCCGGACTTTCTCCAACCAAAAAAAAAAAAAAGGGAATGCATATTTATTTGAGAGAGAGAACCCCCCATCCCCCAACCTTTAAAATATTTTTTTATGCTGCACTTTCGACGTAGTACTCCTGCATCTTAAAAGTACAATTTTATTCTTGAGGTTTCCTGCCAATTTCCTGACGCTTCGTAAAATACCAGAACATGCTGTAAGATCTATGTGACGGAGCGGTACTGCTAGATTGCTTCGAAATTGTCTTTCAATTCGAAGCGAAGACTGGATTAACTCTACACTCTGTGGTGCTTCTACAATGGTGATTTTGGAATAAATGAGAGAGTTATGTTGTGACTCATCTACTCCGTTGCCCCACCAAGTTTTTTTTTCTCCTCGCTTCACCTGCTGGATCTACAAATGTGAAATATGTTAAATTTTTTTATGGTGTTTCCCTACAAAATAAGTTTTGCCTTCATTCCAATACTAAGGTGTTTGTTTGGTGCTCCATAGTTAAAGAAAATAGAGCTAATATAACCGCATAGTTTACGGAAAGCCAATAATCTACTGGTGTATCTTGGTATAATATGTGCTGCATTATGCATCTGTGTTGGAAGTCAAAAGAAAAATTATTTCAGTTACGAAATAGTTCGTGAAACTTTTGCCATATGTGCGTTTTTTTTTTTTTATGACTACATCTGTAATTTGGATTCTTCATTCCCAGATTGTTTGTTTTGTGCATCTTATCATCTTCAGCATGCAATCTAAAAAAAAAAAAAAAGAAGATAGCGTTCAACAGGCTCATTCATGTTGTGCAATTCGTTTTCGTGTCATATCTAGGTATCCCAAATTAGGATACCCCAATAGTGATAGAATTGGATGACGTTTAACATGCACAATATTGTTTCTCATATTGCCTATAGATACTTAATTGATATAGTGATTAATATTTTATCTTTCAGTTCTGTTTCTTTTCATGCTATGATAAATGTTTCTTTAGTTATATTTGCTGTTAAAAAAAAAAAAAAAAATCGTTACTTCATGCAGTTCATATTTGTTTTTATTACTGCCTTGTGTAAAAGGTAATAGCCGGAAGAAAGAAGATATCGGCTTTATAAAGAAAAATTATTATTTCTTTTTAACTCGTTATACTTGCAGCTATAATTCTAAGCTGCTCTTTGCATGTTAATGTTTAAAAGGTAAGTGCTATTTAAGTTCAGTTAATTTATGAATGTTTAAATATACTTTATTTTCATGCATGACAAGGATTTTCTGGGTTTAACATTTATCATGAAAGATATTGCGCTTGCACTCCTTGTCGCTATTGCACAAACAATAGCCTTTTAAAATTTATCTAATTTATCTGTGCACATTTTGTTGTTTTTAATTATAGTTATGAATGACATATTTTAAACGAAAGGTGTGTTTATTTTTAATTTAATTTCTATTTTGATTGAAAAGAGATGTATTTGTATTTATCTCTGTTATGAATATTTAATATGTTAGGTAATATTTCATCTGCTTTTAAAAATATAAGTTGTTACTTACAGATCGGCAGTTGAGGTGTAAAGTAAAATTTATGAATAATTGGGATGCATTTCTAAGGGGATAAAAAAAGGGTAGCAATTTTTTAAAGTTTGTTGCATTTGATTCACATTAGAAACTTCCTGAGTATCTTGCATTGACACATTGACGCACTTCAGAGATAATATATTCCTTTTATTTTATCTCTAGGCCTTGAAGTTGCTTCTCTGTTGTTTTATCATTTGTTGCACATAAATACGCTGGCTCGTATGCTGTCTGTTAACAGTATGATTTAAATAATATGTTGTGTCATATTACAACTTATTCAGTATAGTGTCTGTTATGAGTCGTTTTCTGGGGATTTTTAAATGTTTTTTTATTGTTAGTTAAGATGTTGTCATTCAGACTTTCATAAAGATTGGGATAAAAAAAAAAGTCTATCGATATATTTATCTTTGATTGTAAATGACTTACTTTTAAATACCTTTTTACACTAGTGGATCTGGGACACACTTTCGAAATTTCTTTTTAGAGTTAATATATATTATTTTTTTTTTCTATGCAGAAAGTTGTATGTTTTATGACTTTATTAAATTTTTTGGCACTGATTAAGAGTAATGTGAAATATGTTGGATTTGCATAGTCGTGGCAATTTAAAATAAGTAGAGAGGAGGTGAGCATAACATTTTTTTTCTCAGATGTGGACACTTGATTAGAAATTTACATACAGTTGGCGTAATCATAAGTTAAAAAAAATATTAGATTATTTATCTTTCACATTAATATTTTCTTGGAGTCTGAACTTTGGCAAAATATTTAGTAAGCTTAGATTAGTTTAGCTTGGCATACATTTTATTTAGGCATATTACATAGCTCGAGTCATCATGTCATGGTTACAAAATATTTTTTTTTCCCTTTTGGCTCTCGTTTGCTTTTGCAAAATACATAAGATGTACAACATAGGTTTGACGTACAGTTTTAAACTGTTTTTTTTTTTTTTTTTTTTTTATGTTTCTCAATGACATGCATTCACATTAACACATTGTTTTTTTTGTGTGTAAGTTTGTTTGCTTGTACTTCTGTCATGGTTTGTGTGGGATACTTCAGTCATTGCGCTATTTTCCATGGGATAGCAAAATGTCTGAGGTGTGTATTTCGATCTATGGTTAAGCAAGTTGGCCGCTAGCTTAATCAGGGATCGGATATGTTTCCCAACATGATTGATGGAGCTACACTAATATTAATTTTACAATGGGAGTAGTGTTTACATTTTAAAAATTATTTTTAGATTGCTAAAATTTCACCTGTAATTGTTTTCCTAATGCTGATGATGGATAACACCTTTACACTAATTTACACTTTATTTCTAACTTGCTATGGGCAGATAGCATTGTTTGGTATTAATCACACATGTTTTTTTTTCCCCTCTCATGCCCATGGTTTGGGATGTCATGTTTGGCCTGGTACTTCACACACACACACACACATTGGCTCGTTCAGTTTTGCTGAATTTTGTTATATTTCAATTAATACTCACCATGGTTAAGGACATTCAGTGCCGTCTGTGTATGTATACGTTTCTTTTAGCATCATTTGTGTTTAGCTTAAAAATTGAATTTTTTTTCACTGCATTCACAATTTCGTAGTTTTTTTTTTTTAGATAAACTTTCTTTTAATGTCAAGTTTTTTTTTTGGGTTCGTGTGTTTAAAAGTTTTGCAGAAATTATAACATAATGTAATTGTTGTACATTGTTTACACAGTCATCTTAAAGTTTTTTTTTTTTTTTCAAGGGATAATTAACCGGGTGTACAGTTTTACACATGCAGCTAATGTACTGTTTGACTTCATTGTTTACGCGCGGCTGGTGACTCGTTGCTATTTTAGTTATAACATAAGGTATTTTTTTTATTATAACTGACATGATATTTGATATCGGTAAGTGTTTTTCTTATAAGAGGTAGTCACATGCATAATGTGAGCTGTTAGGTACACTTTATTTTTTAAAGGGCTAGTCACATATACTCATTAAACTAAATCTTTGGCATTTTTTTTCTTCAGATTTAAACTTTTTTAATTTGTGAGTTCAAGTCTCACAGTTGTCTTGTGACGGATACATACATGCATACCACATAAGGTACATTGCTTGTTATTTTTTGCTATCAAATTTTTTTTTATTTTTCTTTTCCCTTTCATTCTTTTCTTGGAACATGTTTGCCTTACATAACTTCTACAATTTTTAGCGTTGAGTTATACATTTTATGCACGCTTCCGTTAACTTAAGACCGTAATGACTTTGGCAGATATAGTTTTATTTTCTTTTTAACCCTTAGTGAACCACTTATTCAACAGTTGTCTTTCACATGTAGTTCATGTGTTGGATATTTGTTTGTGTTACACAACAGTTGTTTTTTTTAATACATTTTGGTGCATTCTTATACATACATTACACAAGTTCATGTGTTGATTTACATATTTTGTTCATTTGCTTTTACACATTGTACTTTGCTAGCGATTTATTCGGCAGTATTTCTTTTTGTTTTTTTTTCTTACAAGTAGTTCATTGAGTTATACACACTGGCTGGTTTAGAGTTTAACCAGGGTTTACACACACATTACAAGTAGTTCATTTGTTTTTTAAACCTTATTCACTACATTTTGATGATAACTCATTAATTATGTAATTGAATCTCACTCGTTGTAAGTGTCTTGGGTTATTACACACATACTGTCTGTTTATTTTGTTGGCAATTACATTACAATTTTACTTCATTGAGACATTAATACATATAGTTCATGTGATATTATACAATTTGTTCATGTGTTTACTTACACGTTGTGTATGCTTGCGTACACTTTTGTTCATGTGTTGCATTACAAGTAGTTCATGAGTTTGGGAGTTTTTCCCCCCGCCCTCCACACACATACAGTTTCTCCTTTTACTTTTCTATCTTTTAAATTTTACACCATGTTTCAATATTAAAATACTCCTTTTTAACGGTTTTTTTTGTGTTTGCATAATGTCAGAACATATCAATGGCATCATCACTTTGTATCTATACAAAGATTTTAATGTTTCTAGGAGTTATCCGTCACATGACATATTAAACTACACATGCATTTCGAAGTTGTTAATTTTAACAGGTAACATTTTTTTACACTTTCATCGGATACTTCTTACTTGGAGGTGGCAGATCGAGTAAGATATCTTGTTACACTATACAAAATTGTATGCAATTTATTATTAATTTTTTTTATAAGTTTGCCAGGGGTTAAATTTTGATCAATACACGGAATGTCAGGATGGCAGTGTAAAAATTCATAAAAGGCTAAATTATAACATACTGTGATTTTTTTTGAAAACCGGGGACTTAGTTAAATTGAAGGAATAAAAAAAAACTACCCCTTATTATTTAGGGCAGAAGCCATAAGCTGATGCCACTAGAATTCACAAAATTTCAATATGTAGGGCTACACTTGTTTGAGTGCATGCAGCTTGCACAATTTTTGTCTCTGGTAGTCCTGTGCGTTATGCACAAATTTTTGTAAGTTTCTTATGCCAGTAACGAAGCAACCTAAGATAATACAAATAAGCTTCAATTTTATGAAAGAATTCATCTTTCCTTAAAGTAACAATTTTTTTACTGGTGTGTTTTTGTCCTTTGATTTTATTTGCTTGCATTTATTTAATATTATGATCTCATGTAAGATCAAATTTTGAGAAGTCGTATATACAGTAAATGCTTCTCTATATAAATAGATACATGACTAAAATGCTGGTACCAGCGCCACAATACAATGCCACAAAGAAAAAAAAATTAAATATAGGATCCTGTATTATCAACTAATGTGGCCCTTTTAATTTGTGGAATATTTAATAAAAAAAAAAAGATTATTTTGAATATTATGAGCGCTCAGTCATGGACATAACACAATTCTTGTGAATTGTTTTGAAAGCAAGCAAATATATTTTTTTTCTACTTACTTATAGTTGTATAAAATATTTTACATGAGCTAAAGGGTAATAGTTTCACAGACAAGTTAAAATAGATTTCTTGGTAGATATCAACTTAAATAGTTAATTTTACTTATTTTGTCTTGGTGCATATTCTGTAAGTGCGAAAGTGGACAAAGGATTTTAGGTACATATAAAGCTGCAACGTACACGTGTCAGCTTTCTTCTGTTGTGGGGGTGAGTTATGTGACAGCGTTTCTGTCCCATACCTTTTTTTAATTCAAAATTTAATTTAAAACATAACTTTCTTACTTTTAGATCATATTATCCCCCCCTCTTTCCTATAATGAAATATGTGATTAAATTCATTTCTCAAAACCATCCAGAGTTTGGTAAAGTGATTTCTTTCATTTTTCTAAAATTATCTTTAATTCAAAACGCTCAAATAATCATTTCCTTTTTCCTTTCTTTTTTTAATCTGTAACTACCCGTTTTTGCTGCGTGTGCAAAGAAATAAATAAGAATTAAATAGCACAGCTGCTTGTCTCATTTCATGTTCTTGCATTGGATATTTTTCCCAGCCGCAGTGATAAGAAATTTTTATCGCTACTTATACATGAATGTTGAATATGCATTAACAATAAAAAGTAAAAATGAACGATTCTTATGGGAAGCATGTAGCTTTCGTGTTTTGTGGGCGAGCTAAAAGCCAGATGCCTGTGATTTCCAGCATTCTTCTCTGGCGGCGGTCTACTTTGTGAAAGCTGTTGGATAAACAATTTCGGTTTGTCTGTTACTTTTCTCATCCTAATTAGAAGCGCTTACTTGCAATCCACATTTTTGCGGTAATGTTTATCGCCAAAACCCTTTGTACACTTTCGCGCGGGCACCAAAAGTTGTAAATTGGCGATGCTGTGCCACGCCAAGATTTCTTGATTTCGTGCAAAAAAAACTGCACTTCTGTTTCAGCTCTCGAGATGTAAAGTTGTCTAATAAAAAAAAGGCGCTTCGGCGTCCTATGTATTGTGGGGGTCTCTCTCTCCCATTTTGGCTCCTGAACCACCTTTCTTTTATAAGATTTTTAATAAAGAAATAGTTCCTGTAATATGGTTGGAGTTTTTTGCATTTAAACGAACCATCCCACTGAACACTAATACACCCCTTTCCTTACAAAAATGTTTAGAGAAAAGGTCATTATTTATTAAATCCATAATCGCTAATTTCTCTCCTGTTCTTAAAATCATTTTCATTAGTAAATGCATGAAAATAGCTGGTATTTTTATTTATGTACTAAGAAATCAAACAGTTTTTCCCATTCCACCATAAAGATAAGTATGTCTTTTTGAAAAAAAAAGGTTCTAAATTTTAACATTTAATGTAATTTTCAACATGAGAGCGATAAGGAGAACAGAATTATAATTCAAGATGCATGATAATAATGACAGAAATTATTTATTTTATTTACAATGTTTTTTCACATAAATTAAAGTTTTGACACTTATAGTGTGCCACTGATATTATGTTCTCATTATTTTCAGATGGTTTGCGTTATCATATTAGTCCCATAAATATCAGGTAACCCGTATAATGCTTGTCTATCTCCATGTTTTGAGAATTACCCTTATTTTGAATTTTTAATTCATAGTGTAACGCGCGCCACCCGTTTTAAAACAAATAGACTCTACCGGCAGTCACGTGACCGTTTTCCGTGAGCTTTGCCGAATGAGAAATGCTGTAAGTTCGTTGGAGTTCTGTTCTGTTTTTTGAGCTGTGGTAACATGTAAAAAGTTATATCCGTGTTATATAAGTGTTATGTGCCGTGCTCTTTGTGATGTGCCGTCTTACCAAGATTAAATAAAAAAATATTTAAAGTTATACCCCGAGAAAGTGTTATCTTGAAATTATGTGAAATTTCTGTGTGATTTTAATCTGAGCTAGCCTGACAATTGGCTACCCAACGAGGGGCCACGAATTCGGAGAAAAATATTCACATCCTAATTTTTCAAAACCGTTCCAATATTATTTCATCATTCTTCAAGTCAAGTGATATAGTAATATATTTTTTAATTAAGAAGCATCTTGATAAAGTGTGGTTTTCAACTAGCAGAGAAAAAAATGGCACGACCGGTCGTGTGCGTGAGAAATATGTTCCTAATATCACAAGCCTGCGATGAAAAAATAGCCGGCATAATAGATGGTATTTTTTATAGTTTTTTGGATGCTGATTACTAGACAAATAAGGAAAAAATTCCATCACGTACAGTTTCGTGACAAATCGCAATCTATGTTTTTATGAATTTAGTATATTTCGGACCAAAAATTATTATTTGTATGAGTTTGATAAATAAATTTATGGACTTAAAATAAACAATTGGTGCATTAAACTAATAAAAAAGAAAGAAGAAACTATTTCAATATAAAATATTTCTTTTTATCGGTAAAGTGCCTATTAAAATCAATATTCAAGACTGTAGAAACCAGTTTAAATCGGATCTCTCCTGCTTGCAGGTAGGTATCTGGTCGCCACCCCTTCTTCATACGTCTTTTCACGGACCTTATGCATACTTCTAAATCAGTGTCTTTCTTTACACTGTGCTGTACACACGTGTTTTTATTCCAACTTATGAGTTATAAGTTATAGTAGTAAATTTTACTTCCAGTTTTTTCTGCATTAGAGAACATGGCTTCCAGAGGATGTGTTAATTCACCGAATTGTTTCTGCTATAATATCTGTTGTAACTATACAGTGAAAAAACAAAGAAGCATATCTGATTTTGTAAAAAAAAAAAAAAGTGTATTTCGCTTATTTTGGCATGGAATTAGGCGATCAAGACAAGCCTTGGCCTCCACAGAAAGTTTGTCGTATTTGCGTAGAAGAATTAAGGCAATGGTTTCAAGGTAAAAAGCAGTCTTTTCGGTTTGGTATACCAATGGTTTAGAAAGAACCTAAAAATCACTGTGATGATTGCTATTTTTGTATTTGTAATGTGAAAGGTTTCAATTTAAAGAAAAAAAGGAAACATTTTATCCTGACATTCCATCTGCCATACTTGGAAAAATCTTGTTGATCCAAAAAAGTGTTACTTCCTCTGCTTCATATAAAATTAGGTCTTATAGAATAATTTGTTAAAGCTTTACCAAAAGAAGGTGAATGTTTCAAATACCTTTGTGAGCAGTTCTCGGGTTTATCCAAAGCAAAACTGAAGGAAGGTGTGTTTGTAGGACCAGACAGCAAGAAAATGATGAAAGATGAAAATTTTGAGAATAAAATGAAAACAAACGAAAGAAAAGCCTGGAAATCTTTCAAACCAGTTATTACTAGCTTTCTTGGCAACAAAAAAGACTCCAAATACAAGTCTATTGTAGAAAAGATGGTAAAAAATTTCAAGATTTTAGAGTGTAATATGAGATTTAAATTCATTTTATAGATTCACACCTAGACTATTTTCCTGAAAATTTAGGTGCAGTTATTGAGGAACAAGGTGAAAGATTTCACCAGGATATAAAGGAAATGGAGAGGTGATATCAAGGCAAATGGAATGTTAGTATGATAGCCGACTATTGCTGGATGCTACAAAAAGACAATCACAATAGGAAAAGTGGCAAAAAAAAACTTTTGATGTAAAGAAAAAACATTACTCTAAGGACTTGTAACTTTCTACATATACTTAACTATTACTTGAACTCAGATACAAATGTAATTTATATAGATTTATAAATAAATGCAATTTAAATGAAATGTCAAAATTTCGTGATTTTAGCATTTTCTTTAAAAATATGCAATCATTTTGTGAAAAATCCTTACGTAATAGAAAAAAAATGGATTTCATTTTCGGAATCAGCAATAAAAAAACATAAAAATTAGTTATCAAAATTAATGCAATTTTCAAAAAGTATTTTTTTTTTGCAGGTCTGTGTATTCTACAGATTCGATCGTTGTCAGTGAGTGAAATATGTTCCAAAAATTCTACAGATTAAGTCGTCGTGTGCGTGAGAAATATGTTCTGAAATATTCTACAGATTCGTTGCGTGTAAAAATATGTTCCTATAATTCTACAGAATAACACGTCGCCTTTACACCATGTGATATGTGTTCTTATTTTTTTCAAGTTGTAAAGTTCTACAAATTACTTCGTTAATGTCCTAAGAAAATTCTAGGATATGTGTGTTTATTCTACAAGATTTATTCTGCAAGATGTTTTCAACAAGTAAGCATTTTAAATTGAATGGATCCATTGTTTGTTTAATAAAAAGAATGCATTCTTGATTCTCTTCATATACCTAACATTCTCGAGATTCTAAAAATTCTTAATAATTTTTTACATTATTAATTTACATTCATTTTATTATCTTCCATTCATTTATGTATTGTATATTTTCCTTTTCCCCCTCCCCTCACCCATTATTCTGAAAAGTTACTTTTGATTCTGTTCTTGCATGATTAATTTTTAATTTGCTTTAAGTAAGATATTTTTCGATTCACAAAAAAAGAGAAAAAAAGGTAGAGAGGGAGAGGAAGTGAAAGAAATATTCATTTACGTTTTCTTTGATTTTTTTTCTTTCTTTTCTTTTTATAAAAAGGGAAATAAACTGTCAGTCAAATGTATTTATAATTTTATCGCAATTCTCATAAAGATGCGAGTTTATTTATTTCATTTTTTTTATTTGGTTTCGTAAGAGAATTAATTGATTGCTATTTTTATTTAAGTGTTTGTTATTATTTAAATGCTAAACATAAGTATTTAATTTTGAGTTGCTGATTTACTGATGGAAAAAAAGCCTTGAATGTGATTCATTTTCAAAACGGAATGAGTAAGTTTTTGCATTTATTGTTTGTTTATAAAAGAAAGTTTATTTTCTTTTGAAGTTATATTGAATGAAACCGATATTAAATAGTCTTAATAATATAATAATATTGGTTGAAAATTTAATTATTCAATTATGTGTTTGATATTATTTAGAATATCGTTTGAAAGTGTTAACTATTCAGTAAATGGTTTTATATTGATTAAAATATTGTTATGATTAAATGTCGCGTTATGACAATCCAGTTTATTTATACCTGTGGGGATTTAAAGTTTGTTTTGTTTGTAGTAAGAGTTTTTTTAAGGTTAAAGATTACTATTTTGTTTTATTAAAGTCTTGTTTATATGAGTTGTAACGGCAAAGCTCACACGTTTGGGGAATAATTTAAACGAATTTTTGGCATTTGTGGGGTACTTGTTTTGTTGTTTTGCTAAAGTTTAAAATGTCTGAACTTAATAAAGCTCGGAAAGATGATTTATATCATGTTGCGTTAGAAATGAATTTAGATGTGCAACCCTCTATGACAGTTGTCACATTGCGTGAAAAAATTAAATCCCCCCCCCCCCCGTACGAAGTTGATTTTGTAAATTCATTAGTCAGAAACCAAATTTCGACTCGCGAGGAAGAACAACGCAGACGGGACTTAGAGGAAAAACAAAAATACTTATTACACGTAATAATTCATTCCTAAACTAATGTAAAATATCTGCTCAGTTAAAATTACTTCATATTATAAGAACATACATTCAATTATAAATAAATCATAAATTGCAATAATGTTTTACGATAAAAACATCATCAAATGTTTGTTAAAGTAATCTTTTAAAAATCAATATACAAAAGTAATATTTAAAATATTTTATAGTATAAAAAAGATAAAGAAAAGTGAGTTAAAAGGAACACGTGCATTTCTTGAAGCATGCATCGTTAATAAATCTTTTTATATATTTATGGGGTTTCTTGGATTATAAAAATGATTAAACCCATGTTTTAACAAGGAGTCATTTTAATAGAACACAGAATTATCGGAGAATTTAATAAATATTATTAAAAAGGGGCATATGATGTCGAAATAAACAAATCATCATATATCATTAATTATTCCCCAGTTAAAAGTAAATTTATCTTTAACGAAAATATTGAATCAAAACTTGCTTTCTTTGCAATATATATCATTCGCCTCATCTATTTTTCAGATAATAGATATAATTCTGTGTAATGATTACTTGATATATCCAGCCGTTAATAAAATAAATAAACAATCAAACAAACATTTCTACCAACAATGTAATCATGCGAATTTATTCTACCGTTAATGTAAATAAATAAAAATAAAATGTATTTCCTTCTCGACAAAAATGATATAATCGCGCAATAATCTTCATAATTTATTATATAAAAATAAGTATACATATTGCTACACTCCATCTTACAAATTTAACTCTTAAGGATTTTACTCTGTTCATAGTCACGCGGGATATACATTAATACAGCTGTCTGTTATTGTATTACGAGGCAACTTCATTCCATATGCTATATATTATGCCTTTAGCGCGATATACATTAATACAGCTGTCTTAGGCAACTTCATTACTTTTACACACATTCCTTATTTGTGTTCGTTGTCCTTTTTTTTCAATATTTGTTTGACGTTTGACATGTACGATAAAATTTCAATTACTCCAATTGATTAATGGCTTGTTTTAATTGCTATTCTGGTTTGTGTTTATGATGGCCAATTATCAACACGTGGGATATAGGCCCTGGGGAAGAGTGCCTTTCGTGGGGGTCTTTCTAAAGGAACCTAACCCGTATTTTCGCACGGTTTCGAAGAAAAAAAAGAAAACTCCGAAACGGTTAGGACGACGGGCGCGATTGGGTTCGAACTCAGCACCTCCCGTCTACCAGCTTCGAGAGCAGAACCTCTCAGCCACTGGTGGGGCCTTAATTGCTATTCAAAATTAATATTAAATGTATTATCGGTTAGGATTATAATGGATCAAACATGTTTCTATTTGGCTTGACGCATCCCTTTTGAAGTACACACCTGTTCACGTAATTTTGATAAGATAATCATTCTGTCTCAAGCCCTTGTGTTTCCAACATCTTCCCAGGATCGGGTTCCTCTCTGGCGCTGCATTTCATATGTGTGTCTCTACAATAAATAAAAATCAACTGGTCTTCAACATAATGCAGGGTACTTTTTTTATCTTTAAGAATAAAGGACCTCGAAACCTTTATTTTTGTTAACAGTTACATAAAACGCTAAATAGGAATCAAACCGCCACTTAGTACCACAAGAACTTAGGATCATGTAACTCCTTCACTACAGGGTACTGCAAAAATTATTGTACTATATTAGTTTGACTTCATATCCGAAAGGAATGTATATAAAATTTTGACAAAGCAAAAAGATAATGCGGATGTATCTCTAAGTATTAGTTAGAAAACAAGTATAAAATTAGCATGCATTTTTGTTTAATAACTATTTTGATTTATGAGTATTTCATTATTGAATCCTTTATGAAAAATGCGACTTTAATATATGTTTCTTTAATATGTAATGTAATAGTACAGTGATAAAATCAAATTACTATTTTAAATCTAACGAAGTTTTATTAATACAAATTCCTTCAAAGTAAATCTTATTAAATTTTTAGCATAGTTCATTGAAGCAAAAATAGGCGATTAATATGTCTGCGTCATTGTTTAATTAACTTCATTTCTAAAAAAATATTCTAAAGAAGATATTTTAATTAAAGAGATTATTTCAACTAGTATTTGTTAATGCATGATTTAATTTTGAATTATTAATGTATTAATATACTCATTAATTAAATTATAATGCATTTTAAAGAAAACTGCTCAAGTTTATAAAAGTGAAAGAAAAAAAATTAATAATTTGCTCTGCTTAGCAAATTTTTAATCCAGTTCAGAGGATATTTTCAAAGAAGAAATAAATATCCTTTCCATTAATATATATATATATTTGTTAAGATAGGAATATTTAAAAAAGAAATTAATCTGTGTGCACTAATTATAAAGGAACATTGACATTGATATATTTCTGTGAAAATTCTTTATATGTCATATCAAAATTTTCGAAAAAGGTTTATAAAATAAACAGGTTTGACATTTATTGAAAAACTAAGATTTCAATTATTAACGCTTATTCAATGAGAAATATCTCTATACTTATATATATATATATATATATATAAGCCGCCGAAACAGCCGTTATAGGGATAATTATGACCTTTTCACTTTCTTGGCTCACTCTGCAAAAATATTGCCTATAAAAGCACGAATACTGGTAGTTTTATAAAGCAATGTATGATAAACATGTTGAAGCATAGAATATTTAAATAAAAGTCTTATTGTGTGTCGGAGGCTTAAGTGATCTTAAATGTTCAAATTGTAAAAGATACTCCAATCACATAAGCTTTACATTAAAAATTATGTGTGCTAATTTAATCATCTTTTGCATGTGTATACACGACAAGATTGCAACGTGCACTGTCCAATCATTTTTTTTTCAATTTGTACATTTCATAAGTTACTTTCGAATCTTTTATTATAAATTTCATTATCTGAGTACAGATGTAATTCATAGTTTGAAATACATGCTATTATCTACTATAACTAGATTTCAAAAATCATGAAAAAAATATTTTCAGGTATCTTTCAGTTGGAAAATATATTTAAATGTTAAAATTAAAAGAAAAAAAAAAAGGCATTAAAAGAATTCAGATATTACGCGCAAAAAAATTTAAAGGTTCAAATGTATGTCATATTTAAAACGGTATGTTTGAAATGACATATTTAAATTATTTTCTGTTAGTGTCTAAATGAAAATTTTGTTATAGACATTATAAAAGTCCAGGATGCAACGACGGTTTTTGTTTAACCGTTTTATTCATGTTGGTTTTCAAATTGGTACTATATCTTATTCTGTTAATCACGAAAACAGCCATCAGCTTTCGCGATAGCAGTTGATACGACATTGATAACCAAAACATCCAGCAGTCAAAGGTAAATGAGTGACAACCAAATTTCAGAAGATCAGCACTAATCCTGACAATATCATTCAATCACGTAACATTTTTTTAAAATAGAGTACATTAGAGTGAGTTTAGAGCCAGCGGTGACTGGACAAGGATTGGCGAGCGTAGATCGTAGATGTCAGACGCTACAATTTATTTATTTTTTTATGAAATTAATATTTTAGATGCAATTGCCAAAAAATTATTGTGATATTACTTTTTTTTTACTGGTTTATTACACATCATATTATTTTTTTCATAATTAGGATACATGGTTATCAGTCATATTTAAAAATATATATATTTTCGATTTTTTTTTTCAAAAAGAAAGATTTAAAAAAGAAAAGAAACACTTCGTTGCAATCAAACACACATAAAGAAGGAGATATTATTTTTCTGTGCCCGATTATCATGCGTCATATTACATAAAATTTTTGTATTTAAATGTAAAAAAAATAAATAAATAAATAAATAAATAAAAATAAATAAAAAAAGAGAGAAACTGAATATGAATGTCTCTCTATTCTAAAAAAAAAAAGTAACTAACGCTGTCAACGTCGCTAAAAATGTTTTTTTTTTGTGTGACAGGGGGTCTTTCTTCGTTATTATTAAGAAATCTGCGGCATACAAAAATATCAAAATAAGTGGTGTTATAGAGAAATGCTTCATAAACATGCTGATCTAGACAGATTTTAAATAGAATAATTATTTTAAGACATATGTTATGTAAAAGTTGATCAAAATCGTTCCAATAAAAAAGTTTTATTGAAGCTTAAACTATACATAGGAATTTAATCATTTTTCTAGGGAAGTTCCCGATGCGCAGACTGCATTTGTTTTTGTTTTTTTAATTTGACTAAATTTGGAGGATTTATTTCCAATTTAAATTCAAATTTTCAGCATTTCGAGAGATATTTTTTGCATATTTTAGAAAAGGGTGCTATTTTAAATTGTTGCCAATTGTAAAAACAGCGCAAAGAATATTTCCTTCAGATTAAAAGAATATTTACACGGGATTATTATAAACAGAAAAAAAAAGACTTTCAAATTAGAATTAAATGTATTTTTATATTTATCCTATACCATATTTTCAGGCATTATTATCCTAGAAACTATCGCTGTATAGACATTTTTCATTATTTGTTATTACAGGTATATAAAACGAAACATGACATATTACTTTTTCATTTAAATATTCTTTATCTTGTTTGTATTTCTTTTACATTAAAACCAATTTCTATAAGACATATTTCGTTATTTTTTATAAAAAGTCTAAGACATATTTCGTTATTTTAAATAAAAAACATATACTCCAACAGGTTTAAAGTACGCTATATAACAGGCTTACTCGGTTTGAAATTATGTTGTTTTGCAGTTCGCATGAGATTTTATAGCTTCCCCTCTTTTTCCCTCATTTCTCTTCAGCTTTTCCCTCTCTCCAACATTATTCGCCAACGGCTGTTGATAGTTGAAGCCTTCGGAGAGGGAAGAAAGCGTTTTTTGGAAAGGAGCTCAAAAGTGTAGGCGAAGCATTGCACGTAATATGCCTTTTATATAGCATACTTTAAACCTATGTTTTTAAGAAACATAATGAAATATGTCTTAGAGTTTTTGTGAAAAATAACGAAATATGTCTTATAGAAATTGGTTTTAATGTAAAAGTATACAAACAAGATAAAGAATTTTTAAATGAAAAAGTAATATGTTAGTTTTTTATATAACTGTAATAACAGATAATGAAAAATATCTATACTGCGATAGCTACTATTATGATAATGCCTGGAGATATAGGATAAATATAAGTATAATACAGGCGTTACAAAACGCAGTGATTTCTGTCGATAAAAATTTTTAAAATAAAATAAATAGAATTATATGATTACGTATTAAAACCAGGACAATATTGAAAATTACGTCATAAAAAATAAATTTACTCGTGAATTTTAAAAGAGAAAGAAAATTGTAAAATAATAAATTTATTAATTTGCATTAAAAGTCGTAAATGGAGGAAATTACGTAATATTTAAAATGGCCAAATAATAATGTTGCCAAACAATAAAATTTCAAAATATATTTACACGAGACATTTCATATTTCTTGATGAACTTGTAAACCATCGTAGCCAATTCTAAAGCAGCGCAAATAAAAATTTTCCCTTTCTTCCAACAAAAGTATTTTCGTATGAATATTAAAAAGAGAAAGAAAACCTTAAAATAATAATTTCATTAATATGCTTTAAAAGTACTAAAAAGGAAAAATTGCGGCATATTTGAAATGACCAAATAGTACCATTGCAAAACAGTTTACGTATAAAAATATATTTGAGCTGGATATTTATTTCATATTTTAAGATGATATTTTCAACAATTGTTGCGAATTCTAAGACGGCGCAAATACTCCCTTCCTAACAACAAATGTATGTTTTCAAGTGAATATTAAAAAGAGAAAATGATCTTTGGTGAAAATAACGTCAGATTTAAAACACTTAAAATGTCATTTTTAAAGGAACTTTCTCCTAGCGTTCTTAAAAAATACCGGAAGCGAAAGACCCTGTTTACTTAATTCATTTTATGTTAGCTTATTTTCAAATGTTTAACTGATCTTATTTAATCAAAGACGAAAACAGACATTCTATCTCTGAACGGCAGCTGATTTGGCCTAAAAATCCCCATAATAAAAGGGAAGTGAATGGAAATCCCTTTACACGGAGAGGCAACTGTTTTTAATAATAATTCAATCTTCCGAAAGTTTTTTAAAGCGGATCAAATTAGCGTGCTTTGAGAGTTTGATGTGCCTTAACGGAAATTGGCGAGCGTAGCTCGTAGGGGGCAGAGACCCCTAGTATTGTAAAAAATAGTGATTTTTTTAAATATACTTATTTTAACCTTTTTAACTTTGCTAAGCAAGGATAACGTAATAAATCCAGATAGTTGTATTATTTTAATTCACACAAAGAATTTTTACGGATTATACATTTCAACGAAATTTTACTTTTCGTAAAGTTATTGTTACACATGCTTTTTTTTTTTTTTTTGCTTAAAAAAAAAAAAAAAAAAAAAACCCTTGTGCTTTAAATAGACCAAAATCGTATCTCAGTAGAACTTAAATATATTTTCTACAGCATAAAGAATGATTTAGGCTGATGAATAATTTCAATGTTTCTTGGGATTCACATTAAAAGCCATACTTTAAAACATATTTTTGTTTAATTTGTTAACATTAAATAAGGACAATTTTAAGTATTTAGTGCGGAAATGGGAATGGAAATCATAGAAAAATTAGCACTTAAAAACACGATAATGAGTGCAAAGTAAGGCATTTTAACCATTTTAAGTTAAAAAACAATCATTCTCCACTTAAAAGTGCTAAATATATTAACGATTTTTTACGAAGTTGTTCGGAATCTTTTATCATTGAAATAAAACTTCTTACTCTAGTTTCGCTTGAGAGGAATTTTAAATTCTTATCCGATTTAAAGAAAACAAAATTAAAAAAAAAGCAATTTAACAAATTACAATGACCATTTGGAAAATGATTTTTTCAAAGACTAAAATTTAAGACATAAAAAATCGCACGGATTTGATCATACATTACGTACACCATGAATTAAAAATTAATAGTGCTATTACACGTAAAAATTGCAAGCGTCAAAAATCGCCTGCGACTCGTCAGATTTCCTGAAACTTACTTATTATCCACCTGAAACTTATGCATTATCCAAGCGTTTCATTGGCTGTTCGGGAAAAGACCTTTCCATCGTCCAAGAAATCTGACGACCAATTTTAAATGAAATTTCATTCTTAAACTTCTAAACATCCAACAATATTACGCCGTATAGAGAAAAAAAAAATATACTTTTAAATGCAATTTGTTTGAAAGCTGTACCTCAATTTGTTTCTGAGTTTCTTTCTTTTTTTTTTTTTTTTTTTTTTTTTTGTAGATTTTATTACTTTTTTGTCATAGTGGCAACAGAAGTATCCATCTCTGTTGAAAGTAATGGGAAAGTGTAGATTACTGTATAGACCAATCAGAAAACGAATAAAATGAGGATCCAGCCTATAAAACACTTCAGATATGGTTTTGATTTCCTACCATGACAGAGAACAATAACCATTTTTCCAAATGGTTAATAATGAGTGTGGCTTACATTCTAACAATAAATTTCAACTTTGTTTCTAAATGATGTGAATTACAGTCATGACTTTAGGTAGCCATTTGGAATAGTTTATTCTCGTGGTTTAATGAATTATGAAAAGAAACATGAAATCTTCGATTTGTAATAGGGTAACTCCGGGAGAGTCGCCGCATACGGGATAGATGCCGCACCCCTTGTATTTCTTGTAATTATCGATAGATGGTCGTCAAACGCACAGTATAGGTGCGCAATGAGATTATTTTAACCAGTGTATAGCGTGAATCCCATTTCGATGTTTACTTGTAGAAGTACAATCCTTAATTTGATGTAAGCGCATGATTTCACTGTCCAAACTTTTAAACACGTTATGTTTAAATACTTTTCATACACTAATTACTAAATCGATGCATGATTTCGAAGTCAAAACTAAGTGTAGCGTTTGTATAGAGAACTGTGTGTATGTTTACGCCATTCCCCTTAGCGATGGGAGGAAACTGTGATGGCCGACGTCTGCACCATGTAAAATTGGATACATGCCGCACTACTGTTCCGGTATACATGCCGCAGTTTATTTTGTACGGGATGATTAAGTTTTATTAAATTTTCCTTTTCTTTTCGTATAGACTAACCATGTTAGGCATGTTATCAAGTTTACTAAAACCATAGGAGAAAAGGGGGAAAATAAAAAGTAAGAAAAGTAAGAAAATAAGACTGTACTTTTTCGACACTTTTTCTGTAGATTATAGTAAAAAAAACAGGTCTCTTAACCCATTCGGGACCATAGGCGTATATAAGCACTTTCATAAAGAGCTTGCAAAATTTGTTTCTGGCACCAGTAAAAAAGAAAAGTAATATTTCCTTTGCTTAATTAGAGCATTTTCATGATTATTTAAAAGTAAAGGTAACTTCTTTTAAAAAAGTGGTACCAACCGAATAAAATGTGTGTAAAAGCCACAGGTCCCGAAAGGGTTTACAAATAAATTGTGTAAACACAATTTCACTTTTTTCTTTTCCCTTTCTAATACATTGATGTTACGTTGTTGTTGAAATAACAATTAAAATTTAATGTAAAAAAAAAAAAGTCGATAATTTTAATAGTGAAAGTAGGCAAAAATTATTAATTTGAATTTTTTAATACGTTTCACTGTACTCATTTAGTTTCATTTTGTTATTACATCGTTAATTATATCCCAGATATGAATATTTTTTTAAATATTTTTATTTATAATTTCGTTCTGTTCTTATTACAAGCGCGGCATAACTACCGCAAAGGTGCGGCGTCTCAGCCTGAATGTACGGCTGACGCACCGCAGTGTAATATTTTAGAAAAAAACTGTTAAAAAATATTAATAATCTGTTTTGATTTTTTTTTTTGTCGCACTACACCCGTTTTATATTTACCATTAAATAGCACAACATGATTTTTTTTATTTTATGTCCACCATGGGACTTTATATACCAATTTAAAAAAAAATGTGCGGCATAAATCCCGAAATTACCCTATATATTAATTTTCACTATTGACGAATAATTTAACATGTATTACCAAAATTTGTAATAATATTCGTAGTATCATATGCGGGTTGAATTTTTTAAATAAGCTAAAACGTTTGCTTTAATTCGTATTTACATTTATTGAAAATAAACTAAAGAAATGTGTGTGGTTTACAAAAGAAATATTGAACTAAAACTTTTAATCTGGTGATGTGAATTTCAGTCTTTATTTAACTAAACATTTGGAATGACTAATTATCTTGGTTTATTAATTTTAAAGGGAAATAGGAAATGGTCTATTTGTAATATATCAATATTTTCACTGATTTGTAATGTTTTTATCAATATTACTGATAATTGTTATTTCTTTTATCATGTAATAGTCTCAGTTTTATATGTGCATTTGATTTCTTAAATATGCTAAAATTTCTGCTTAAATTCGTATGTAGTTTTATCTATAATAATAAGGAAAGAAGTTTGAGTGTGTGTGACTGTGTGATTGTGGAAGTGTGTGTGTGTGTTTGTCGGCAGTCTTCTGAAGAGACCGCTGCACGTAGAACTACAGACTTAGGTAGGAAGATACCTTTATGTATGCAGTTTTTACCCCGAAGCCCGATTTTGGATTTTTTGATTAGATTTTTTTAAATTCAATTTTTAATGCTATTTTTAGATTTTTTTCACGTTTCGAGGGGATTTTTCTACAATAATAAAAATAATCTGGTTTCAAATTTTTTCCCATAATAAGGTTTATTTCGCGAAAAAACTCCCGAAATTATTCTAATCATTAATTAAAAACTTGTTAAAAGAATCTTCAAAACGGCAGAAAATTGCGCATGAAGTCGGCTTAATTTCAAAATGAACATCAAAGATAATGACTATTATAAAAAAATGGTTAAAATTAAGCAAACTAATCAAGATTTTGGTTTGAAAATTTATGAGCAAATGTAGAATTTATTTTTACATCCGAATATCCCTTCATTTTAATCGGTGTGTAATTTTTCTTAATTTTCACAAAATACTGACGGCGACAGTGCAATTTCAGAGAAAGAACAGAGAGGAATGTAAATAGTGCCAAATGCTAAAAACAAAATTTAAAAGGATTTTATCAACTTAATCGGAGATTATTATCGGGTTATGTGGCAAGAGCCCCTTGATATGACTAAAAGTTTGTCCGTAAGATCCCCCCACTTTAATTAAATTACCCCCTCTGCTTAATTCGCCTTTTCGGTTCGGCACTTTTCTACCTTTTTCAGATACCCCACCTGTAACAAAAATCTTGTGTACAGCGTACATTATAAAACACTTTCCAACGTATTCTGACTACGGTAAAATCTATCATCATCATCCATGTACAGTAATTCTATCACCCGTACACAGAACAAAACTTAATTAACCAAAATGAAAAATCATGCGCACAGCATAGATTAGGAAACACTTTGTAACAAATTCTGAACCACTGTAACACCTATCATTTTAATTCATCTACAGCAATTCTAACACCCTGTTTAAAGAAGAAAACACAATAATAATTTTTAAAAAATGCAATTTAACAAATTACAATGACCATTTGGAAAATGATTTTTTCAAAGACTAAAATTTAAGACAAAAAATAGCACGGAGTTGATCATACATTACGTATGCCATGAATTAAACATTAATAATGTTATTACACGTAAAAGTTGCAAGCGACGGAAATCGCCTGCGACTCGTACATATTATCCACCTGAAACTTAAGTATTATCCAAGCATTTCATTGGCTGTTCGGGAAAAGGCTTTTCCATCGTCAAATTTCCAAGAAATCTGACGGCCCATTTTAAAATTTCTTAAACTTCTAAACATCCCACAATATCACTTTTCATATCGTCGGATAGAGAAAAAAAATGTACTTTTAAATGCAATTTGTTTGAAAGCTATATCTCAATTTGTTTCTGAGTTATTAATTTTTTTTGTAGTTTTTATTCCTTTTTTGTCATAGTGGCAACACTCTGTTGTCCATCTGTGTTGAAAGTTGGGACGGATCCGAGGGAAATACAGATTACTGTTTTTGCGATTTTTACGTTTAATTGTGTTCAGCGGGCTTATTGGCCTGATATAGTAAAATTCTATTCTCTTTTCAATAGTTTTTTTCGGATTAACAATGTTCGAATTTTTCATGAATTACTTTTCTGATTATTAGCGTTTTTTCGCGCTCGCAGATATTTTTCGAATATTGTAAAAGAAATCCTATTTCAATCCTTTCGCCCAATTTAGTAATTTTTGTCTTCTGCGATTTCATTTTAGTATTTTTTCACGATTCTCTGCGATTTTTACACATTAGTAAAAATAATGTGATTTCAATCTTCTATCCTAATGTTGTGTTTTTTATTCTCTTTTCAATTAGGTTCGGTATCCGTGAAGCGATTTTTAAATTTTGCACAATTTAGATTAAGATTTTTTGAGTTTTTCCTTGTATTTTTTAATGGCTTCGGACAACGTCGTGCGGGTCACCCACTTCTATATAAACTAAACTAATGCGTATGGCTTACTTTCTAATATTCAATTATAACTTTAATTCCGAATGATGTAAATAACATCTTGAATTTAAGTAGCCATTTGAAATAGCTAATTCTTTTGTTTTGTTTCATTTTGAAAGGAAATCTTATATTGGTAAAAATTTATAATTTTTTACTGGTGACGAATATTTTAACCAGTAATACTAAATATTTGTCATTTATTTAATCATAAAATTTTCACAGTTTCATATGTGCGTTATTTTTCTTAAATATGATAAAACTTATTTAAACATATTGCTGGCATTTTTATATTTTAAACAATTTTAATGTTATAAAACTTACGTTATAATGTTATACATAAAAAAAAAAAAACTTGAAAGCAATATAATATATACTTCCATATTTTAATCTTAAAATTTAGATTTTTTTTCTACTTTAGGTATCATGCTTATTATACCAATATCATAATATTTAAATATTATTTGTCTTTATCATTTAAAGAACGCGCACTTTGTAGATAAAGGTTGAATGAAAAGCAAAATATCACTTGTTTTATACCAATACATCAAACTTTATTAATGACAGCGTTGCCTCTGTATTAAGTAATAATATTTTTAGTATGGATTTTATTAATATGTGTATTTACATAAACAGACTTATTGCAATTGTAGTATTTTTGATATAAAAATCATATAATAAATTTCTCAGTTCATACAAAAAAAAAAAAAAAAAAAAAAAAAAAAAAAAAACTTTAGTCCTGCTGAATACTTTCAAATGTTGCTCATTTTTTTACTATAAATTATATTGTAATTATTTATTACGTTCTATAGGATTTTGAATCAAAGCTTTTTCAGCTAAAAATCATGATTTATAGAGATATTTTGAAAAAAAAAATTCTTATATGGAAATATAACTTTTGTACATCAATTTACAATGTATAAAATGTCAATTTAATCAATATCAGAAATAAAAACACACAATCTTCCTCGTTGGTGCACAAAATACGAACTTTAATAAACTGACATTTAAAATCAAAGTTTCGAGTTGTTTCTACAGCCGTCTTCAGGAAAAAAATTATGGTAAAATGGCTCAAAGTTCAGAGATGAAGGCTTCCTGTGCAAGAGATAATCTGTCGAACCTTGATTGTTAATCAATATTGTTTATATAAATACATAAAAATTTATTTATTTAATATTTTTCATTTATTCCGTAAAACGTGCCTCATATAATACGAAATACTTTCTGGAAAAAAAATGTATTTGGCATATCGATCTACAGGGGATTTCCCAAAAAAAGATCTATAGAGGATTCCCCACTTTAATTTTTACTTGCTGGATATATACAGGCAATAAAAGAAGATAATGATTAAGATTACATGAAAGAAATAGTCTGTTATACATTAATAAAACGACACTTTTTCATAGCGCAATATATATTCCAAACGGAAAAGTCAAAACATTATATTAAAATATTTATTTGCTTTAAAGGCGTTACTAAAAACGCATTAAAAGTATATTAAAATCCTATATTGACATGTTTTTCCATATGCATTGTATTTGTAATTTCTGTTATACATTCTGATGACGACTCAGTGAAGGAGTTGAAACATGTCAATATAGGTTTTTAATATACTTTTAATCTGTTTTTAGTGACTCGTTACTCTTACTTATACTTACATTTTACACTTTTTCAATTATTATAGGGTACCTAATTATAAGTTATATTTAGAAAAATTAATTTGTTGATGCTCTTTCAAGTGCAACAGTAAAAACTAAATTCTTCTGCAACAGAAAAATACGTTGTTATATCACTTTAAAGTTTATGAAATTTCGGAGCTTTCAGGCCCTGAAAACAGACAGTTTACTTTTTGTGCCCAAGTTCTGAAATTTCATAAGTTTCAAGTTATCAGAACTTGGTGGGTTTTGGTTATATATGAATGAAATTTTGTATATTGTAGTTGTTGATTCCTATCTCATTTTCAATTATTTTCATTTGTGCACTTTGACAGTTTATTATTGAATTTTTTTGTGGTTAAAACGTTTATATTATTACATATAATATTCTTTTAATGCATATGTTTCTAGAATTAAATATATCCATTATAGAAATATATCTATTAAACAAATTATGTTGGTGAATTTTACATTATATTTTAAAACAATATGGCCATTGCAGTACTAAATTTTCTAATGTGTCGAACTTTAGACTGTTAAGGACCAAATCTTTTAATTGATGATTCACAGTAGGCTATGGTTAATAACGATATTCAGTATACTAAAACAATTCCTGGAAAATGATCTAACTAAGAATGCAAGTATCGTGAATATCCATCAAGTAGAAAATTTAAAAGGCTAATATTTAATAATCAGGTTCATATGATCATAGAACTTTGGCCCCATAATTCTATAATATGTAACGTACGACAATATGCAATATACTAAAACCATTCATGAAAAACTATCTATCTAACAATGCAAGTCTCATCGAAATACATTAAGCAGAATATTTTTAACCCTTTCAGGGTAATCGTAAAATTTTGAAATAATTGAATGATACAAGTACATACCAGAAAATTTATTTATAAACAAGTAAAAGTACACGTTCGTGTACTTAATAAAGGTGAAAATTCGGATGCCAATGTGGTAATTAGCGATTAAAATTAGGTGATGCGATAACAGCATTACCGCCCTTCAAGCGGTTAATAGGCTGATTTTTCAAATTGGGTTCAACTGATTATTGAACTTTTCTATATAATTTTATAACTAAGCAAAGTAAAACAATATATTATATACTAAGATCTTCCCTGAAAAATTATCTAACTAACAATACAAAATGGATATTTACAACTGAGCGAAAAAATGCCCAGGCCAGGAATCGAACCTAGATCCTAAGCCTACAGTGCCAATGCTTTACCGTTTAAGCTAACTGGGCCAACAGCTGGCAAGCATATTTCGCTCAGATAAAATTATTGGTAATAATATCTGGTCTGTCATGTAGACAGGTCAACAAGATAAACAGCAGGTAAAGGAACTTCATATAAACGGTCTGGGCATTTTTTCGCTCGGTTGGAAATATTAATTTCGTATGATAACTTTACCAATCTGTTTGATTGTGTTAAATTAATAGTTTATCTATGTACCCATCGTTTATCTGGACTTCCTAAACCTGCGGTGTATTCTGTTGAGCTGTCTATATAATAGACCAGCTGTTATTACCAATAAGGTTATCTGAGCGAAATATGCTCGCCAGCTGTCGGCCCAGTTAGTTTAAACGGTAAAATATTGGCACTGTAAGCCGAGGATCTGGGTTCGATTCCCGGCCTGGGCATTTTTTCGCTCAGTTGGAAATATTCATTTCGTGTGATTACTTTACCAATCAGTTTGATTGTGTTAAATTAATAGTTTAACAATACAGATCTTACCGAAATATTTCTATTAGAACTCAAGTTATAAGCAGCGGAACGAAATTTGTATTTTATATAATATTGTAGATGCCTTTTTATATTTCAGTCTCAAATTTTCTGGATTACATAGTAGGAAAATAGAATCATGTTTTTATTTATCTTACGTCTATGAAAGCAAAATTTTAGTTTCAAAGTAAATCCCTCATTTTTTCACGCATTTTAGATGTATGTACCATTTGTCTCGAATTTGAGACAGAAACGGGACAAAAATTTCACACTTTTCAATTTATCTGGAAATTACAATTTTCATATAATTTCCTTTATCATATATTTTTTAGTTCCAGTTAAAATTAAACTTCTTTATAAATACATGTGTATGCATAAATGTGTAGCATATGAAGAGAGAAATATTTTTTATAAAAAAAATTTAATTCCTTCCACTTCACACCACCGCTAATTTAAATATTAATTTAAAAAAATCCCCTTTCATTTAAGATGCTACCTATAAATACGTGTATTTTTTAATTTGCGAGATTTTTTAAAATAATTAATAGAACTTTAATTTCTTATCAAAAGGAATGCCAGTGTATGTAAATTTAAAAAAGCATAATTAGAAATAAAATTGAAGAATTAAAAACTATAAGAGTCTAAAGTTAAGGAGTAAGAAGAAGTTTTATTAATTTAAATAGAAACAAATATTCTAAAGAAATTAATAATGGTATTACTGTACAGTTGAAAATAATACCGAAAATTAATTATGTTTACTTATCCTAAAAAAGTCACGCCCCACCAGTGGCCGAGAGGTTCTGCTCTCGAAGCTGGTAGACGGGAGGTGCTGGGTTCGATCCCAATCGCGCCCGTCGGCCTAATCGTTCGGAGTTTTCGTGGTTTTCTTCGAGCCGTGGATTTTCCATGCGTAAATACGGATTAGGTTCCCTTAGAAAGACCCCCACGGAGGGCACTCCCCCCGGGCCTATATCCCTCGTGAAGATAATCGGCCGTCAAAAATCAACCCAACCCTAAAAAAGTCACTTCCGTATTATATTTTTTAAAATGCATAATTAAATGTATTTTCATTGAATTTTTTGACGTACTTTTTGATTCTATAATTAAAATTATACGAAAATTTTACGTTTATAATTTTGCATAAGGTATTAATTATGAAATTGCAAACAGTTCTAAACAAATTCAATGCTCTTTAAAGTTTTCATTAATGTAGGCTCTCGGATGTAAACTGAACAAAAGCACAAACTAGTACAAAAAAAAAAAAAAAAAAAAAAAAAAAGCAATTTATTAAATTACAACGACCATTTGGAAAATGATTTTTTTCGACGATTAAAATTTAAGACATAAAAAATCGCACGGAGTTGATCATACATTACGTACGCCAAGAATTAAACATTAATAGTGCTATTACACGTAAAAATTCTAAGCGACAAAAATCGCCTGCGACTCGTACGTATTATCCACCTGAAACTTATGTATTATCCAAGCATTTCATTGGCTGTTCGGGAAAAGGCTTTTCCATCGTCAGATTTCCAAGAAATCTGACGAAACATTTTAAATGAAATTTCATTCTTAAACTTCTAAACATCCCACAATATTACATTTTACACCGTCGTATAGAGAAAAAAAATTTACTTTTAAATGCAATTTGTTTGAAAGCTGTATCTCAATTTGTTTCTGAGTTATTAATTTCTTTTTTGTAGTTTTTATTACTTTTTTGTCATAGTGGCAACAGGAGGTATCCATCTCTGTTGAAAGTAAAGAGAAATACAGATTACTGTATAGACCAATCAGAAAACGAATAAAATGCGGATTAAACCAATAAAAACCTTCAGATATGCTTTTGATTTCCCATCCTGACGAGAACAATAACCATTTTTCCAAATTGTTAATAATAATCTAGCATTAAAATAGTAATATAATTACTATATCTATCGTGATAGGAATGAGTTTTCGAAACTTTTTTTAAAAGTCTAATAATTGAAAATGGAATATCTATATATTATGTAATGCTTTCCTTACTTCCGTGTTTAACGCTTTCGGATCTGGTGTACTATTAATAGTACAGGTCTTTTCATCGAGTAATACTTTGTAATTACCATTACTTTTGTTACTATCTACATACCGTAATGATAGTATATGGTTATGATTTTCTTATTATGGCTTCATTTATGTTTTGGTATTTAGTAATAGCAATAATAATAAAAGTTTGCTTAATTCTGTTTGCACCGTTGGCGATTCCTTTATTTTAAACATATATTTCACTCTTTAAATTAAAAATATATGTTACTTTTCTGAACAAATTGTGTGTGATAAAACGCAAAAAAATTTAGAAAGTTGTAATATCTGTTAAGCCCTATTGCAATACGATATTTTACAAACGTCTCCAAAAACTCTTCCTTAACTATAATCATATAAATATGAATGGAATAGTACACAAAATAAGTACAATCGTTAAATTCCACACAATGAGATAATCTTTAAACTTCAGTAAATCTATTTGGATAACTATTAAAATTATTAAAGTAAAAGTATTTTTTTTTGTCAAAATTTTAAAAATTCGGACCCTAAAGGGTTAATAATTACTGATAATGTGTCGACCACAATCAGAATGTTCTCTCTTGGCCAATTTTCGATCTTGCTAATTCCATTTTTATTAAAAAAGTGGGTGTTTTTTTAATGAAATATATATATAATATGAACTCAATATCTGTATTCTTAGCTGATAAATATAATTTTTAAAAATGTCAACATATATTTTTGAAAATTATTCAAGTTGTTCAAAAAGTTTGAGACGCGCTTTAATGTGTTATTTTTTCTAGATTCTTAGGCAATGTAAATTGAAATAGTGTTAAATAAGGTGCAAGTGTGGATTACAGATATTTAATCCGCACTTCCTCTAAGATATTAATATTGAGGTTTGATTTTCTTCCGTTTTTTAGCCCTCGGTATGCTATATTTTCTCTAAGCAAATAAAGTGTTGTCTCCAAAAAATACGTTCCGTTGTATAAGCCAGCTGTAAAACGAAACAGATGTATCATTGTACGCTTAAATAGTCTACTGCAATTTTTTTTGAGCATCGCAAGTATTGGAAACTTCTAAACATCGCACATATATACAGTATATATATATCATTTATACCGTCTCGAATTGAAAAAAAAAAGTACTTTTAAATGCAATTTGTTTGAAAAGGTAAATCTCCATTTATTTTTGAGATATTATTATTATTATTTTTTTTTTTGTAGTTTATAGCGTTGTCTCCATTTATTTTTGAGATGCTATTTTTTATTTATTTATTTATTTATTTTTATTTTTATTTTATTTTATTTTATTTATTTATTTTTTTTTTTGTAGTTTTTAGCGTTGTTTAATTTTGGCAACTCAAGAATATCATTTCTGTAGAAAGTAAAGAAAAAGTTGTTGGAAAATAGCATTTATATCTTCTTGTTGCCATTTTCCCATAAAAACTGAAAAAAATGTACTGCAAATACGTGCTATTTTTAAAAAATATAAATGAACGATTTCTGATAAAACATGGAGCTATTATTAATTTAATTTAATTTTAAGTATCTATATTAATATTACAAATAAATGAAGGTATGTAAATCCTTAGATAGCCGCCTTTTTCCCCCTTTTTGTTGAGTTTCTTGAATGACGATATCTCTCTTTTTTTAATTTGTGTATTATTCAGCGATAGTGACGTCATATGCGTACTTTACTGTAGATGCTATTTAATACGGTATTCAAATGAGGAATTCTTCAGCGGATGCGGATGACGTTATTTTATATAAAATAAAAGCGTGTGTTTTAATTCTTAAAATTGAAATATGTTTTGTACTATTTCTATGCATATACATATCTATTTTTTTTTTTTTTCATCGGAGGTGACACTAAATTTTGAAAAAGCCGAATTCCTGTTTTCTAGGTTTTTTTTTTTTTTTTTTTCTATATTGAAATTATTTTTAAAAATCCTATAAAAAAAAAGAAGAAAGACAATTAAAAATATCATACCCCCCTCCCCCTCTCAATAAAAAAAAATAAATAAATAAAAATGAAATTGGAGTCACTGACGAACGTGAGAAATTCGAATTTCATTTTACACTTCCCAAAATTAAATCTCACATCTAGGACCACTTCTGAATGAAGTCATGTACCGCCTCATTAATGTCCTCGACAGACGGCAGCCGCACTTTATGTCTGAATGAACACGATACGCCTAAACCTTATTTCATAGCAGTGGAAAGCATCCAGTCGGAAATACTTCCTGGCGTAAAGGAAATAGCTTGAACACCGATTCGACATTGATTCGACCTCTCGACGTTGACAAATAAAGGGAATAAAAGGGGATGGGGATTGAGAATGGAAGAGGAGAGATGCACTCACAAACTGAATAATTTTAATGACAAATTTTTGACTATCGATAGAGCAAAGTGGTATTCTTTAAAAGTTGGATTTAAACTTAGCCATTTTTACAGACAAATATATATATATATATATATATATATATATATATATTTTTTTAAATAAAATGTCTGCATAGATGTATCCCATAATCTTCAGTTATGCACTTATATTTCTTATGAATTAAAAATTATTTCGATAACATATTAACTAGTTTGGTCCAAAATGAACTAATTTCAAGATGTTTTGCAATGTTATTCAGGTTATTTTCATAAGAAAAAAAAGTAAAGGAAAATCAGAATATATATTTTTAATTATCTAATGGAACTAAACAATTTTTTGCTAAAAGTTAAATTATAAATAAATAGTAATCCATTTTTTTTATAATTTTAAGGCAAAAAGTGCGGTAATATATTTAGAAAAAATAGTATATATTTTTTCGTAATTTTTGAAGGATTTTTAGATTATTGTATTTTTATTATTAGTTGATTTATATATTGCCAAATTTTCTGTGATTTATTACTTGATAATTGTAAAAAGTTTTATTATATACATTATATACATTATATTATAACCAATTTTCGTTCAGGTGTGCTATTTGTTTGTTTTTTTTTGTTTGTTTGTTTGTTTTTTTTTCGAAATTTTCGATACTGTTTTAATCTTTCGGGAAAAAACCCTTCTATAACTACACTCTTAATTCAAAAGAATGAATTATTCACTCAATAAAAGAAAGGAAGTTTTTCTGAGGACGTTCGTTCTTTCTGAGTACCGACTTTCTCAATAAGTTATTATTTTCAAAGAAAACAAGTTTGACAAAGTATTCATATTGGAGTTGTACACAGAACAGATCTGAATACCTTATTTTTACAGGTTTTGTGTGTGTTATAGAATATATAAATTAAGAAAAACAACTGTTTAATTTAATATCTTTAAGGAACTACACCTTTTAATAATTCTAGATATGGACCTTTTGCATATTTTTAAAGAGTATCTATCACAAAATGAACTTCTATCATTTTTATCAATAAACATTAACATTATTTGTGCTATGGTATTTAAAAAATGATGAGAAATTAAATTCAACAATTTAACTAAAAGACAAACAGCGAAAATCAACATTTCGTTTGTGTTAAAATAGTTTTAATGAAAATTTGTAGGGAAAGCAACATAGCAAAATAAACTGTAGAATTTCTCGGATAGTTCATCCACTTTTAAAAAGACATATACGTAACTGCCAGACCTCTTTTTCCTTACATTGTAAGGATTTGTGAATGTTAAACATTTAGAAAACTGACTGAGACAAATTCTTCAACGCGTATTTGAATTTTAAAGTAAAAAAAAAAAAAAATCGCTGTAAAATGAAATTTTGATGTGCTTTATGTGCTGTTCATCATTACATTTATGTTAATGCTTTTTTTTTCAGCGTACTTACAAACGTCCTAATAAAAAATAAAAAAAATCTGTAAGATGCTAGTATTACTAGCGCACGCAGTGTTCCGTACACTATAAATACAATTTAGTAATTGAAATAATACAAAAAACTTTGCTAAAAGAATAATAAGACTTTATAAAAAACTGTACAACATAAGCGTTTTTCAAAAAAAAGGTCGCAAATTTGCAACACCGCTTTGTCCGCGATGCGTTTTTCATATAGGTTTTTAACTGACCTATAGAGACACAGATGTCGTATAGGGAGCGCCACTCAGTGCAAAGTAATCGCGAGTCCTCAAGTAATTATGTGATTAATTCTAATAAAATTAATCTTTTTTTTAACAATTTGACGTTTATTGCTTTTATGCTCCTACTGGGCATTCATTACACAAATATGTAATTAAAAGTTTTTATCTAGCTTTTAAAAGCGCATGGCGAATAGAGTACACCACCCGTGTCTTTATGTCCAAACCGTCCGTATCTTTAAAGGTTAATATCTCGGCTAATTACCGACAATTAGTTTCGAAAATAGTTATCCACAATCCTCTGAAAAAGTATGTGACCTAGGGTAATCAATATTGTTTCCCAGGAAAATTTAAAACAAATTTCTACTGCCCCTAGTGTTTTCATATTTTCTGTTTCAGTGGATTCGGAAATAGAGGAGGGACGACATATTTTTGCATTACATTTTCGGCGATAGCTCTGAAAATATAATACCTAAATTTGAAACAAATGTAATTTTGGGTTCAGCGTTAAGCAATACCCCACACCCATAACACACACACACAAATATTTTTATATTCAAGTAACCTAATTATCCCCCACCCCTACATTTTTCATAAATATATTTGTGAATGGATAATAATCTGCAAGTATATGCGCCTACAGCCTTTATTACTTATGCCAAATTTGAAGTTCCAAGTTCCATAGTTTACGAGAATAACGATTTTATAATGTTTCTGTTTTTTTCTTTTTATGTACGGAACACTAAAAAGCGTTTGATTTGTTTAAACATAATAATAAATAAAAAAAGGTAATCATGAGATTATAAAACATGAATTGGGTAGTTCTTGTTCTGAAATTACCGAATATTAAAAAATACATTTTCTCATTTTCAACACTGTTGTTTCACGTAACCTCAGAAAGATACCTTTGTATATAGATCAAAATATAAAGTTAAACATTTCCCGAAGAATCTTTAAAAAATTTATAATATAAAAAATTTTACAGTTTGTAAAATTATTGTATCAAATCTAAAGACAATCAGTAAGTATATTAAAATTAAAAAATAATAATATATTTGCTTCACTAGTGAAAAGAAGTATTACGATTAAGGTATATTTCGCTTTATTAATATCTCATTTTTTTTTTCTAATTTGTTAAATGAGCGATCATAGCTTCAAGACTTTAGTCCTAAATGTAAAATATAATGGTACTAAACATATAATAAAATTTTAATGGAGATTTGACAACTCCAATTTTGCCGCCTTGTGTAATTAAAAAAGTAGTAAAACATCTGAAATTAGAGTAATAAATTAGTAATATGATATTGTAATTAGTTTAAATAAATCACTAATTAAGTCTTTTCTATAAACAGGGATAACATTTTTGTTGCAAATATCTAGATTTTCTTTTCGTTTTTCAGGGTACATAAACAGCTTACAATTGCTGTGGGTTGTAAGAATATTTTGAATAGATTTTTCTTTGGGCATTTCGCATGTAATATTTTCAATATAAAATATATAATAAATAAATAAATAAAGCTCGATTAAATAAAGTGTTTTTTTTTTTTTTGTCATTAATATAATCTCCTACCCCAAAGAAATGTGACTCCAGAAAATATATTCTTTTAAAATATATTAATGAAATTAACTAATGCTGATACTTTTGTGATATAATGCACACATTTTCTTTTTTACTTTTCTTATACTAAGCAGTTAAAAGCTTAAAAAAGTAAAGCAAATTGAATAGATTTTACTGTTACCTGTTTTTAAAAAATAGAAGTAAATTATTTTGAAAAGAAAAACAATGTGATTTGTTTCCTTTTATTTTTGATCTGATATGCTATGTTTAAAATATTACATTTTTAAAGTGAAAACAATTCTAGACACACACAGAAAATATTAATTTATTTTTTTACTAAATCTTAGCCTCAAAACAAATTACAACAAACCAGTAAATCTAAAAAACAATATCTTTATATGAGAGCGTTTGAAAAATGAAGGTCTGTAATAGTTGTCTCTGTTATTTGAGAATTTTTTTTTTTTTAACACACACTTATGAGATGCAAATTCGCTTCCTTGAACGAGGCTTATCTCTGATATTTATGAATCAGTGAACAGTTAATTTTTTCTTTTATGTTTTAAAAACTCGGGATCAACGAACAATTCATTGTTCGCTATTAATTACAAATGTATAGTAGGATATTTCAAAATCTCAAAGCTAAGCTGAAATATATTATTATAATTTTCCTTAAATGAGGTTATAATGATATTTACCAAAAAAAAAAAAAAAAAAAGCATTTCATTGTTGCTGTTTTTTTATCCTTTTTATTATATTTTTTAAATATATAAGAAGAACAGTATATTATGTATTTTAAAATAAAACATTTTAACTGAAAGGTAACTTATTTTTACATAATTTTTTAAGTCACAGTATTAAAACGATGTATATAAAATTAAGTACTATAATGAGGTATTTCTTGAAAAAAATAATTATATGGGAAAATGAAGATTGATTAAAAAAAGATATTCACATAAAAAGTAGAAAATTATGTATAATAAATATGTATAAGATGTAAATTAATTTACTTCAACGAGGATATCTCTTCCTTTTTATAATTTATTAGAGATTTTTATTTTCACTTTATGTATATCAAATGTCAGAATCAACCAAAAATAGAATGTTTATAATATATAAGGAATAAATAATGTTAGGAAGTGAAACCATTGTATATTTTTTTCTATAAAAAAAGGTATATACAGGATGTCTCCGAATTCATGGGCCAAACTGAAAGGGAAGATAAAGTACTCATAAATAAGCAACTTCGGTATAGCAGTGTGGGGTCGGAAATGAAATGTTTTGGCGAAAACAAGAAAGGCAGTGGAAATGAAAAAATCCCTGCCACCTCGGACCTACAGGCGGAGGTAGATTTCGAAGTTAAGTACTAAATTCACCAACAAAACTTAAATCGGCATTAGAGATAATCCCAGTTCCTTCACTAAGAATGAGCCCTAGGGAGCTAAATATTTTGTGAAAATTCTAATATACACCAATACACACACGCATGTATATGGAATAGGTTTAAAAATGGCTAAAACAAATTCAGAAAACCTCAAAGTGATAAAATATGTTAATATTTCCATAGTCGGGTTTTTATAATGTTTTAATACGTTTCTTCAAACTCACATGACGTTACATATTCACCTGCTGAGGTACATTATATTTCCAATATGACGTAATATATATATTTTTTTAATTCGTCAAACTATTTATTTCATTTTGAGTTTTCATTCTGAAATCTTGCTCTAGAAAACTTATGACGTAATATTCAATTTGTTTTCAATTCGTCAAACTATTTATTTAATTTATTTTTTCACGTGAAATATCTTGCAATAGAAAAGCAATTGTTGTGCTGAGAATTTTACTGTTTTTTTTAATTGTTGGCAACTGCCATAATGAAAAATATTTATTTTTTCCTGTCATTGTTGTGTAAGAGATGGTTTTATCAGAATCTTGTTAAGACGATATTCAAAAATTTTAACCCTCCCCATTTCCATTCCCTTGGGCCGATTTTGCTCATTTTCAATCCCCGCCAAGATATTCATCTCAAAGTTGTTGGCGAGTTTGAAGACGATCCGTGCATAATTGCGACTTTTATCGTGCGGACAAAATTTAGTACACACACACATACACACACACACATATATATATATATAAACCTTTTAGGTGGGGTGGTTTTGGGTTCCTGGGGTCATGTAATGAAAAGTTATGAAGGAATTTTTCAAAAGTTGCACCATGGTAACGACTGCAATAGGTAGTATTTCTTACGAAATCTACCTAAAATTGCGTTTTATTGACATAACAATTACAGCAAGAGCTCAAATGTGCAACCACCAACATCGATATATACTTGGTAGCGTCTAGCAAGTGATTGGCGAACCCTTTTGAAGGTTCCATTGTCTCATCTATGAGACACCAGTTGAATCTGATGAGGACCTCATTGCAAGACTTTCAGTCGTTGCTGCAAATGTTCGTGAAACACTTTTAATCTCTGTAAAGGTACGTTAACCACTTGCTAGACGCTGCAAGTGACACATTTGAGCACTTACTGTGATTGTTATGTCAATAAAACGATCTTTTCCCTTCCCTTTTCATTTCTTGTTTTTCGGCAAAACTTTTCATTTCCGACTCCACATTGCTATACCAAAATTGCTTATTTATGTGTGCTTTATCTTCCGTAACAACTTGGCCCCTGATTTCGCCCCTGTATAAAAAATATGCAATAGATTCATAAAATAATTGAAATCATTGCAGATATATACGAAGGCAAGTCAGTAAGTAGGTCACAAAAGCCAATAAAAAAGGAAAACCAGATACATACTTAAATGGCATGTTTATTTCTCTATATAACCTTCATTTACATTGATAGATTTGTCCATCTCTTTATGCGTTTTCTAATACCTGCTGCATAAAAGTCTTTGCACTGCACTCTGCATTTGTGTACCTCAAACACAACATCTGCATCAGTCGACTGTAGGCTAAACCATGTTATCACCCTGTTGCAGTTGCTAATGCTGTCTATGTTTGTTCGCCTGTCAGCTCTAATCATTTCCTCAACCTTCCGCACTGTTTCTTCTGTCACAATCTCAAGAGGACGACCACTTCGTTCTTCGTAAACAACTTTTGAACTGCCCTGCTCATCTTGTGCAACAATTGTCTCATAAATTCCAAACTGACATCTTACAGTTGGACAATGCTGCCACCTATTGGCATATTTGGAAACAATTTACTACTAATTTCCGACTTCTCATATTGGTTTGTGACCTACTTTTTGACTTTCCCTCGTATAAGATGTCAGTTTTATATTTTTCAAAACGATCTTTTATATTCAAAATAATATTTTGTTGAAATACTATTTAGTGGTTATTACTTTTAAATAAACATTATTGTTTGCAAACTGCTTTTGATTACTTTATTTTTTAAATATTTAGATATTTTAAACATGGAAAGAAAGTCTATAATTAATATAAATATTTGTAAAAGTGACGCCAACCGACATCAATTTTCCCATATAACGCCTATAAAATTTAGTTACTGTACCGGTGAAAATCGCGTCAAATTTTATTTTTATGTACAGATAGTTTAGATACATTACAATAGATAGGCAGATGTATATTATGAAGAAAAAAAAAACAAATTTTATACTTACGTTAACACACGAGAAAATTTAAAAGTTGAGATTTTAGATGAAGTTCGATTAAATGTATGGTTTGATATTTCTTGTCAATTCATGCATTTATTAAACAGTATGTATACAAGATTCCAAATGGATTAAAATATAATATCTGTAAGAGGGTATCTGTAATAGTACATGGTATTCATGTTAATTCTTAAACGTACAATCATTTTAAATGCGGATTTTTTTTTTTTCATTTAAGGGGGTCAGGGACACAAAAATCTTCAAATTTTCTAAAAAACTTTTATTACATTAAGAATTTCTGTTTTTTTTCTGCTTAAAATGACACTTAAATCAGGTTTCTATCTTAATTAGAATAGGAAATATTTTTTCATTTTGGTTTGTTTTCAGAATTACTTGCCATTGCTTGCCATTTTACAACCATTGCGTTCAAGCAAAGGTTGTAGTGAAAACGACTTTTTGTGAAAATGCGTTTTTCTTTATGATGGTTTTTTTCACCATTTCTCGAATTTAAATTGTTATAAGTCCAGAAACATTAAGAATAACGGTTCTAATTGGATCATGTCTTTTTCAATTGGTTTACTTTAATTTTGATTCAGCACATTTGAAAAAAAAAATATTTACTTTTGAAAATATGATTTTTTTTTTTTTTTTTTTTTTTAAACTTTTACTTTAAATATTCTTAATTTTTATATAAATTAATATTAAAAAAAATGCCGAATAAAAATTTAAATTTATATATTACTGTTTATTTAAATGAAAACAAATTGAAATTCTACAAATAATATTTCGAGTTACAATGATTTTAAATTACCCCATTTCTTTAATAAATTTAAATTAAAAAAAATTTTTAAAAACATTTTGAGAAGTTTTATCATGTGATTTTGTTTACAAATTACAAGGTTAACCATCACAAAAAATTTCAAAATTTTAACTCAATAAATATATATATATTTTTTTTTAAAACGTGTTTCGGACCCCCTTAAACTAAAAATGTCGTGGGATAATTTTGTTCAGTTCTTTTCTTTCCAAATGTAGCATTATTCAATTTCAAATTACGTAATAACGATAAAATTTTGCAGAAACTGGAAAATGAATTATCATATGTATTAAAAGGGAAACGTAAAAATTTAACTAGCTCAAAATTGACACTTTTGCTCATGCGTCAACTCTTTTTCGAACCTTTTCAATTTAGAGGAAAATAGCAACAATAAGTAAAATTGTCATTAAAAGTTCCCTGTATAAGTAACATTGACTTATGGATATGTTACAGATATGCAACGCGGGGATACAAAAGGAGAATCCTTATTTAAAAAATAATATCTTAATTATATGAACTTTGTAGTGAAATAAAACCAAAACGCATATTAACCCCTTAACCTACGATTTACTTTTAACAGCTCCAAGGTTTGGCAAATCCATAGCTACCAGTAAAATTCAATAGAGATTTTTGCCTTGTTTAATCATGAAATTTCGACGATTAAATTTAACTATATTTACTGTAAAATTTTAATGGTAAGAAGAATTTACATTTGGCTCGATCATCGTGTCCGTCATTGTAGGTTAAGGGTTAATACGCAACATATTTGCAAGCAAAATCTGCATTTTAACTCAAAAATCTTTGTTACATTTCAATATTTATAAAGGCTTGATAGAAAATATTTACTTCAGGGATGAGATTTCCGCATTTTTATAACCAGTATATTTTTAGAGAAAATGTTATTCTGCTAAGTCGCAAAAATGTTCCGATTAAATGAAGTATCATTTTCTCTAACAAAATACTGGTGTGCAAAAACGTGGAAATATCGTCCCTGTTGCATTTAAGTCTATTGTCTGATTATAAAAATGTAGAAGTACTCTAATTTAATATTATTTGCCGATATTTTTTTAATTATAAATATTCTAATTTAATCTTCAAAGTAAAAATGGCACAATTTTGTAATCTATATAAATAAAAAGTAAATGTTCGTTTGTTCAAAATCGCTATTCTCCGAAAGTTCTTCACCGATTGCTTCGAAATTCACGGGTTGGGTTGCATTCGAATGCGGAAGTGTTGTTATATACTTATTATGAACCTCGCTCCTCCACCCCCCATTTCAAACACCCAACAGGGGGTTACTTTTTATTTTTTTTCCACAACCCATCATGTGATATATTATTAGAAACCCCTTGGACTACTGTTTCATATTATGCATCTCGCATCTCGCTCCCCTCATTTTCCCTACGTGGGGGTACATTTCTATATAAATAAAAATATAAATGTTCGTTTATACAAAAGCTTAAACCTGCGAAAGTTCTTCACTGATTGCATTGAAATTCACGAATTGCGTTGCATTCGAATACGCGCGTGTTTTTATATATCTATCATAAACCTCTTTCCTCCCTCCTCCAATTTCCTCGCCACCACCAGGGGCGCTTTTTAGATTTTTTCAGACACACGTCATGTAACATATCATTAGAAAGCCCTTTGACTACTCTTTCATATTATGCACCTACCACCCCCCTCATCCCACTTTCCCCCCGTGGGGGCACATTTCTATATAAAAAATGTAAATGTTCGTTTGAACGAAATCTTAAACCTTCGAAAGTTCTTCCCCGATTTCTTTGAAATTCACCGATTGCGTTGCATTTGAATGTTCGCGTGTTTTTATATTAATATTATAAGCCTTGCATCCCCCCACACAATTTCATGTCCCGGGCACTTTTCTAATATTTTTTCAAACCCATTATGTGGTATAACATTAGAAAGCCCTTTAACCACTCTTTCATATTATGCATCTCCCCTCACTATGCCCCCCGGAAAGACACATTACAGAAATATTTCGTCAGAAATTTTTATGGTATTTGTTTTTTTCTTTGTTTTTTTTTCTTTTTAGCTCACAGTCTATTAAAGCCTGAGAGCTAATGGGCCGCAGGTTCAGTATATACGTATGTATGCAACGCGATAACTCTCGTTAGGAATATCCGATTTACTTCAAATTTTGTAAATAGTTTCATTCTGATAAGTCGCTTCCCTGATTAGTTTTGGGAGTTCATTGGTCGAGTATAAAAGGGGAACGGTGGCAAATCCCCCCCCTTAATTTAGATAAATGGCTTTTTCATACAGAATTTACCGATTTGCTTCAAATTTTGTAAATACGTTCATTCTGATAAGGCGCTTTCCTGATTAGTTTTGGGAGTTCATTGGTTAAGCATAAAAGGGGCAACTGGAGGCTAATCTCCCTTATTTTAGATAAATGAGTTTTTCATGCAGAGTTATCTCATTTGCTTCAAATTTTGTAAATAGGTTCATTCTGATAATGTGCTTCCCTGATTAGTCTTGGTGTTTTATTGTTTATGCAAAGGGAAACGGGGAGCTAATTCCGTCTCTTAATTTAGATAACTTGGTTTTTCATGTAGAATTATTCGATTTGCTTCAAATTTTGTGAATAATTGCTATCTGATAAGGCGCTTCCCTGATTTGTTTTGGGGTTCATTTATTAAGTATAAAGGGGCGAACGGGGCTAATTCCCCTTTAATTTCTATCCAGAGATCTATTCCAGGGGACCGGGTTCGATTCGCGGCTTGGACATTTTTCACTAAGTTTGTTTACGACTTGTTAGCAATGTGATTATTCACGGCTTTAATATTCAATAATTTCAAGCGTAATTTCACTGCTGAAAAGTAGTTGAAAAATTAATTAAAATTGTATATTCACCGATGCTGGGTTCATTTGCGTCTCATGTTTCTCCACTAGATTGTGTCCTCATGAAGACCTTTTCATCTAGTGCGGCGGTTGCAGCCTTACCGACTTATATAAGTAAGAGATTCCAAGCTGGGCATCGTACTTGTGGCTTAGTGGTAGAGCACTGGAGTTCTATTCCAGGGACCCGGGATCGATATTTTTCACTAAGTTGGTTTACGACTTGTTAGCAATGTGATTAGTCACGGCTTTAATATTCAGTAAAAAACTTTATATATATATATATATATATATATATATATCACTTTCTTCTGGACACCATAACATCCACAATTCTACACAAATCTCTTCCAAACTGATACATAATATCAAGGGGCATAAAATCTCGATCAAGTTCGTGAATGGGCAAAATCGGAGCCACGGGATGGAAATAGTGTTTTGTGAAAACAGAAGAAACCTTATAGCTTTTTAATTTTTCTACATATCAAATCAGTTTAAAGTTTTTATTACTTCTAAAAATAGGACCAAAAATTTATGTATCACAGATTTTGGATAAAATTAAAAATGGGCTCAAGGGGCGCAAAAAATAGGGTTTTTGGGAGAAAAAAATTCATAACTTCGTCAATTCTCAAGATATCAAATCCAATTAATTTAATTATACATCTCCTTAATATTATCTACAACTTTTGTATTCACAAGTTTTTGATAGGACCAATTCGTAACGCAAAAAAATTAAAAACAAAAAAAAAGTGGGTGAAGAAGAAAAATTTCTATAACTCCGTCAATTCACAAGATATAAAACCCCCACGAATTTATCATGTATCTTCTTAATATTGTTTTCAACATTTATATAGACAAGTTTTTGTTAGGACCAATTCTTACAGCAAAAACAAATTAAAAATACATAGCGGTTGACGAAAAAAATCATCTTATTAAGAATGTATTAATCCGAACTGCTTATTTTCTTACTCATTTTTAAATTACTTTTTGCTCTCAAACGCGTCCAATTGATAGATTCTCTTCTTCAGGAACTATATAATGTACAGTAATGATCGATTTTTTGATAGAGGCAGAATATATTTCAAAAAATGATGTCAAATTGGGCATTTTGAACAGAATTTCCCGAAGCTATTTTGTTAGAAACGAAAAATATTCCCTACTCTGAAAATAATTATTTATTAATCAAGTTTCAATTAATTGAAAGAAAAATAAAAACACATGTCGCTTATAAATCTTTTCAAAAATCACGTCAGCAATTTTCGTATTTTTTCTATTAAAAATTAATCTGAAAATGTGCCAGAAAATTTCGAGTTGTTGAGCATGGAAAAGTATTTTTTTAATACCGCCTTAACATGATTCTGATAAAACCAGCTATTATATAAAAATTAAATAAAAAACTCGTCAAAAGCGGCCAGATAAAACTGTTAAAGTGGATTTATATCTAATCATGATTTAGTTTTTGTTGGTGCAATTAATATACTTAACTTCGAAATCTACCTCCGCCTGTAAGCAGGGATTTTTTTTCCCATTTAGCCAGACTGAGCCACAGGAACGCGTGGGCGGTACAGCTAGTTTTAAATAAAATATGAATATGTTAAAAACTGTTTCAAAAAATATGTAACACAGCCCAATAAATTCATATTATTTGAATTTTTTTTTTTTAAATATTATAATTAATTCTTTAAAATAGTTAGAAATCAAACCTCATAACATTACAGAGGATATTGTAAAGCAGCAAAAATACAGTTAAATAATCTCAAAACAAATTTCAATTTCAAGGTTATTGGAGCAATTATATAAATAATACGATGACCCAGTAAATGAATATTTTTAATTCTAAATAATCTAATTCAATATCAAATAATCTAATATTTCTTATAACTTTACAAAGCGTTTAAAGAAATAGAAAGTACACTTAAATACAACATTAAAATAAATTTAAATTTAAATTTTATAGAAGTATTATTAACAGTTTGCTTACGGGTGAAGACTGACCTCTATTTTTATATTCAATTTCACCACAATTTATAAAGACTTTTTTATTTTTTTTATTGTGCGGTATATTTCTTCATGAAATACGGTAGTTATAATCTATAGAAGAGATTTTTTAATAAATAAAAATATTTTTTTTATTGAATAAAAATAAATTAATAAATGAAAACAAGCAGTCTACTGTGACGTATTTCTCCTAACCCATAGTCAAGGGATTAAGGCAAAATCTTTCAATATACCCTAAACATAGTTTGTTGTATGCAAGTAAATTTGAGTTTATCAGCATTGAAACATCATGGATTTTCATTTAACCCTTTGCACTCCGCGTTATTTTGAGTATGGGCTATAAGCAACTCCGCATCATTTTGAATGTGGACTACCAGCAACTCCGCGTTGTTACACAAATATTTTATTCGATCGGCACCACTTATTTAAAAGAAGTTTTATTTAAACGATGAAAAAAGTACACAAATTAAAAGGTGCTTTGATTAAATAAGGCAATTTGTATTTTCTTTTATTTCTGGGGCCAAAAATAAAAATTTCAAGGCAAGATGATGTCCTCGCACCGGCGACAACGAAGTGCAAAGGGTTAGTATATAATATACTTACATACGTTAACTTTGTATTAAACTAATATGGTATTTTAAACACATATTCATGTATAACATGTCGCTATGCAAAATATAGATTTTTAACTGAAAAATCATTATTTTATAGCAGACCTGCATAATAAGCAAATCAAATTTGTATGCTTGCAAATATGTAGAAATATTAATAATTGTACCCTTGGGGAATATATCTCGTTGAACTAGTACAATCTTAATGAGCACATTTTCACCTCTAAAATAAATGTAAACGGAAATATTTCACCTGACAAATATAGATTAATTTCGTATTTCACCAGATATGGAGATTAATACGCATCTATTCCTTATTTTCACAATGTTATATTTCAATATTTACAACCCTCTATTGTGAATGGATGATAGCAAATGTTTATTATGATATTTGATGTGAAATATTTTAGGCAATAGAGGTAACAAATGATGAATATTTTAAGTGGGGATACATAAATTATAAATGAAAACGTTTCAAACAAGTATTTATATTATACTTTAATTTAAAATTGGTTAAAAAATGTTTTGGATTCTGAATATAACAATTCATACTAAAATATATTTAGAAATAAAGCGAGATAAAATTACAGAGGGTAATTTTTAAGTCATTAAACATTTTTGAGAAGTTTTACACCGAGAGGCAGAGTTGCAAATGACGGAAACCTTGTGCCCTTTCATCAATATTGTAAAATGTTTAAAATAAAGGAATTGCCTCAAATTAGTTACGTAATTACGTAATTTGTTTAACTGGATTGTTCTTACATTCACTTTTGCAATCATACTGTCAGACCGGGAGCCGGTAGCACAGACAATCATCTCATGGAGATCACGGATGAAATTCTAGGATTAGTTAAATCTTGATTCGCATATTAAAACGCAATCGGTCTGCCAAATCATATCTTCATGGAAAACACCTGAAAACCCGATTTTAGCGGATGACTTGTAGGTTTACCATTGTGTTTTCCTGCTCCCAGTCCTCCATGTTTTCTTACCTTTTGGTGCATAAAAAAACTTCCCTTTATTAAATTATCGTCAATCGACCTGTTAGGTTTCCCTAAAATGGCAGAAAGAGAACATAAAATATATTTTTTAATATGTTCATAACGGCAATAATATGTTTAATTTTTTTGTGTAAAAATAAATTTCGGGTTTTTGTATCTTCATAAACAGCAACAATTGGTTTATTTTTTGTATATTTACATAACTATATAGTTTCAATATATATTTTTTATGCAATTTAAAATAATAATATAACATATTCTCAGCTGACATTTTCTTCTAAAAGTCACTATTTCAAGAAACTTCACACTCTGAAACTGGGTTTCTTCACCCTGAATTCGACTCAGTTTCCTTATATGCGTTTAAATATATTTGTTAAAAATTAGCTGTATATTGGCAATATGTTTTAATTTTGTGGAATTTGTAATTAGTTTTTTTTTAGATAAATAACTTTAAATTAAAAAAAAAAACAAGTAATATAAAAATTTTGTTTTTAAAGTCAATTCCTACTTAGGTCATCAAAGAAAAATTTAATATAATCCCTTAAGCTAATATTAGTTTTTGTTGCATTAAAATATCTCAATTTGTTAATTTTCAAGCAAGTAGGTTTAGAATGGAAGTCTATGGGGATTTGGCAAAATATTAGAGATATCGCCAAGTTGGCGACAAACTTGGCGGTATTTGGCGACAGAACAGGTTCCCCCCTATGGTAGCCCCCCCTTACAGATATGAAGATGCATTAAATGCTTCAATAACCAATGGCCGCCATTTTGTCTCCCATGTAAAAAGTAAAATTAATTAATTAAAATTTAATTAATGAATTAATATTTTAAAAAACTGTATTAACATCAATTGTCATTCAGTACAAGTTTAAAAAAATGTATTTCAACTTGATAGGATGAATAATAAGTATTTTATTAACGAATGAAAATTTGAACACGATATATAAATAAATAAATAAATAAATAAATAAATATAAGGAGAGTGTGAACTAATAGTAGGAATTGAAAAAACAATTTTTTATAAAAAAAATAAAAGCTCAAAATTGAGGAAATGCGTTGTTAACTACAAAGTATTATCCAGTGTTGCAAGATTAGTGAATTATTGCCATTCAAAATAGCTACCAATTTTACCCTAAATTTATTTTCGCCTGAATTAATCACAAAAATCTACGACTAAATACAGCAAAAATTACGAGGTGTAGAGTCTTGTGTAAAAGTTTGACCAGAATTATACAAACCTGGCAACGTCTCTGGAAACATTTAGATGTTTCTATTTATGAAGACGATTTTCAATCCACATAATAAAAGAAAAAGAAAAACTAGTCGTAATTGGCACTCCCAAAACTTTCTTCTATCACATACATGTTAATACTTCCTGAAAAATGCAGCAGAGCAGCGCCACTGGCTAGGGGATTTACACCAAAATCTGATCAGCAACAACGTATGTCAACTTCTAATTGAATTTGAAGTTTGATGAAAATCCGTGTGTCAGTTTTTAAGATAGAGCTATTGCGGAAATCATGAAAAGGTCTGCGTAGCAGTTTCACCTGTTGGGCAATTTAAAACAAAAAAAAATATCAATATCGATTTATATCACGGATTAACTGAATCTAAAGATTGATGAAAATTCATGCATTAGTTCTTGAGATATAGCTATTGCGGAAATCGTGAAAAATGTTGCATAGTAGCTCCACTTATTGGGCGATTTACACCAAGAAGTTATTAGCACCAAATTATATCAAAGGTTAACTAAATCTGACGTTTTCCGAAAATCCGTACTTTAGTTCTTGAGTTGATACTGTGTAAATCATGAATAATGCAGCATAGCCGCGCCACCTGCTGGGCGATTTACACAAAGTAATCAGTACCAATTTATACCACGAACTAACTGAATTTAAAGTTTTATTAAATTCCGTTCATTAGTTCTTGAGATAGAGCGCCCACAAAATTTGTGTCACCCACAGACAGGCATTTTGTAAAAACATGATTTTCGGGATCTCTGACCCCTAAAACGTGTAAATCCGTCGAAAACCGGAATTCGAAAATTCTTATGAATGCAATGCTTTCTTCTTGTAAAGATAAAAAATAGAATAAGTAGAAAAAATAAAAAAACTGTTTTATTAAATTTTGCATAACTTTATAAACCTACAACAGTTCATGATATTCTATTTTTTAAGAAGACTAGATTATTTAATAGAAAGTTGAAAATTTAGTGCAGAATTCACCTTGATTTTTAATAAACATATATAAGATACACAAAATGTAAATCTTTGCTTACAGGTGTCAAATATGATAAAATCCTTTAAAAAAACATTAAAGTCATTTAAAATTCATAACGTTTTCGACCGACACTGACTCGGTCATCCTCAGTGAAAAACTAACAGCTGTTCTATCTCCGAGTCTCTATCCTTGTCCGGAACAGACCATTTCATTTCAAGGGTGGATTCAAAAATAAGGGGGGGGGAGGGTGTAACAGAAATGCTATTTTTTTATCGAAAAGTATGGAAACAGTCTGGAAAGATTTAATACATAGTTAATAAACCTGTACTTTTCGATAAAAGAATAGCATTTCTGTAACCCCCCACCCCCTTATTTTTCAATCCACCTTTGAAATGAAATGGTCTGTTCCGGACAAGGATAGAGACGCGGAGACAGAACAGCTGTTAGTTTTTCACTGAGGATGACCGAGTAAGTGTCGGTCGAAAACGTTATGAATTTTAAATGACTTTAATGTTTTTTAAAGGATTTTATCATACTTGACACCTGTAAGCAATGTTTTTTACATTTTGTGTATCTTATATATGTTTATTAGATTATTTAGTCTAACTTATCTTGATAACTTAATAAGTAAGTACTTTCGCATTCTATAAATTACGAACGTGTTATGAAATGAGTAAAGAAATTTCAATATATTATTCCTGCATTAAATTAGACTGAATGATAAAAAAATATATATATTGTTAAGCAAGTATTTATGTTCCAACTTAATTAAAATGCTGTACCATGCATAATAGAAATATTTATATTTATATACATATGCGTGTGTAAAAGAAAAATTGATTTATAGTAGACATTTTTTCTAAGTAAATAAAAACCGAATATTACAACAAAATGCTGTTTACTTAGATACTCTTCTCGTGAAACATTTCGAAGTGACCTAGATGTTCTTTCCCGGATATAACTTTTAGCTAGCAGAAAATTGCTTCCGTATTCTAATGTAACATATTATGTTCTTTAGTGTGAAGCATTAGGGCAAGTTTCTCTACTTTTATTTATAAACATTAAAAAAAAAAAAAAAAAAAAAAAACATGTCAGAATATAATGTAGACACTGAAAATATTAGACAATCTTTGTATAACATTTTTGAATATCCTAAATACATAGAAATGGAAATATTTAACAATGCATTACTGCTTGAAATAGGATAAAAATTCAAAGATTTAAATATTTTATCCAAGTTTTCTAAAGAAAATAAATTTCTTATTAAAATATGCAACAAACATTTACATTTGAAGTTTAATATAAGCGATATAACATATGCGTAATGTAGACTTTCCATTTGCGTGTTTTACAGGTTAAAAAATAAATTTATATTACGTAATTTTGCTAGGAAAATAAACGACTTAGATTGGAAAATGTTGTTTACTTAGAATATGTTTTTAGTAAAACTTATTGAAGCCAAATGACTTTTACTGTACCGGAAATAATTTTAAGCTAGCAGGAAATCATTTCTAATGTAACACATACTCTTGCTCAATACAAAGAAACTTGATTTTCAACATAAAGATTTGAAGTGAAACTTCAATGTAATTTGCTATCTCGAAATTTTTCTTTTATTTGTAAATTTTGAAAGGCATTTCGTAGAAAGATGTTGTCGCAGGATTTCTTGCATGTAGTATGTTTGTTTAAATGTTTCGTGTTTTATTATTTTTGTATGTCTTTAACAAATTCTACACGTAGCATTTAAGTGTATCTTGACGTTTAACTGTACAATTATCAATAAACACATATTTTATTGAAATTATCACTTAACTGCTATTCTTTAAAAAAAATAATACTACATTTAAATCTATTTTGAGACTAAATTTTGAAACAACTCTGCATTTAAGTTATACATCACATTAATTTATTATACCGCCTATTATTGTAATTTTTTTTTTATTTTCTTCTACATATATAAGAAATAAGTACCGCAATCATAAAAAATGTCCACTTCTTTTTTTTAATGGATCTTCATTTTGAAATGCTCTGAAAACGATTAAAATATTTTGGCAAATGTTTGTCTTTATTTTTGTATGCATGTTAAACAGATTTTGTGGGCTGTCTGTCTCAAGAAATAATGCAGCGATTTTCGTAAAATTTTAGATTCTGTTAGACCTTGCCAAAAACTGGTGCTTATAATGTCAGTTTGTATTTCGTCTATCGGTTAAGTTGTTCTTTCACAAATACCGTGATATCTGTAGATCGACATTAAATGTTGATGTTAGAACTCGGCATATATATGTGCTGATTAGGTATTTGTGTTTATAGCCAACAGATATGGAAATGTTATGTTGCGTTTGCCATGGTGATAAGGGTTATGTGTATATCGCTTAACAGATGACGCTGCTCTATTGTGTGTTTTAAAATTTATGTTAGCTTTTCTCGGTATCTAGGACATGGAATTAGTACAACGAAATTAATAAGCAAGATGTTTATTAAAAATTATGTTGATCCCATTTTGGCTTCTTTAACTCAACAAAGGGTGACAAAATGCGTTTAAATTAACGGATACGAAAGACAAAAATAAAATAATTTTTAAAATACCCACTAGAGAGCATTTTCTGATTCAATATCGGCTTATATGCAAAACTTAAAAACTACTTGATGCATCTTCTCATGCACAATAAAAATATTAAATAAATAATAAATATTTTTTAGAAAATTACATACGCTTTCACTAAAATTCACAAAAATAAAGAAAAAAAAAATTTTTTAATGCATTGAAAAGTAGAAATTTAAATTACTACAAATTAGCCATATTATCGCCAAATTGGCTTTATATATGATAAGTTAATCTTTTCGCCAAATTTGGCGATATTTCGCCAACTTGGCCAAAATTTGGCACTATTGTGGTAATCCTGCTATTAGACTTAAACTTATGAGCATTACTTTTAAACAAATGCTCAGTTTTGAAGCTGATACTGATTTCTCAATAGGGAATCGACTTTGCCCCCCCCCCCCCCCTGTTGTCGAAGCTTTTCGGAGGTTTGATCTTTCTAAATATTCGCAGAAGCGCAAGACTCTTAGCGGAACATTTCTAGAAGTCAAAGACAATATTTCGGCTCACGCCCTCAACATTTACCTGAAATTGCTTCGCGCGACTATTAAACATGCTATTTTGCGAATTCAAATGACGCAAGACAATACTGGTCAACATATCGAACAGTATTTTTCTTATAAATCAATTCTGCAGTGTGTAAGCTTGGATTTAGTTAAATTATTGAAAATAAACCGTCAAGTGCGAGTATTATTTGCTGAGGTTTCCATGCAATAAATAAATTAATTAGTATATGTATTATTACAAAAAAAAAAAAAGTCGTTGCTAAAAGAATAAGAAGACTTTCTTTAAAACTATACAACGTAGTATCGGGTATAGCTGTATATATTTGAAAAGTATAAATGATCATACCATGGAAGTTCAGAGAGATATGAACCCTAAATAGTATTAGATATTGCTATTCTGGTTAAAGCTTTTATTCTTTTTTTATCTTATCTCTGTTTATGTTGAATTTCATTCGGTGCTGACAATAAAATTAGTGCATATTTAACGTTTATTAGGCATTTCATAAACCGAAATTCAGCGTAGCAATAATCTTTTCTCTTTACAGAGAACCTAAAATAAAACCCTTGTGCAAAGTTTAAACTTGGCATTGTGCTAAGAGTGCTTCGAAAGGTGGTCGCAACGTTGTAACGCCGCCTAGGTCCATGCCGCTTTTCCAGATAGGTTTTTAATTAACATTTAAAGACATGGGTGGCGTATTGACAGAGCCACACAATGAAAACTAGTGGCGAATTCCATAGTAATTACGTCATTAACTCTAGTTAAATAGCCTGTTTTTTAATAGTTTGGCGTTCATTGCCTTTATACTACTGCTGTGCATTTTATACTGAAACATACTATTAAAAGTTGTTATCTATAGCCGATGTTGCATAGAGTGTGCCGCCCGTGTCCTTATGTATGTCTAAACCGTCCGTGTCTTTAAGGCTAATATCTCGGCTAATTAATGTAAATTCTTTTCGAAAATCATTATCAATAATCCTTTTATACTTCTGTGACGATAGGTACCTACAACGCTCCTCATGTTCTTTGCTAAACGCCCACAAATAGAAATTTGTGTGTAAAGGAAAAATGCAATTTTCTCAAAAGCTATGGACCTAGGGTAATCCCTTTACTTTTCCTGCAAGGTTTAAGTTAGCTTGTTTTACCCCTAATTGTTTCATAATTTTAGTTTCAGTAGATTCGGAAATAGAGTGGGTGGGGATACTTTTGAATCACATTTTCGACGATATCTCATAAATAATTAAAAGAAATGTATTTTTGAGTTCGGCGTTACAAAAGCTTTAACAAGATTCCCCACACGATATACAAAGAAAATATTTTTTTTCAAGTACTTTAATTATCACCGCTACATTTTCCCTAAATATATTTGTGATGTTTAATAATCTATAAATGTGTGAGTCAATAAAGTTTATTACTTCAGTCAATTTGAACTTTCCACGTTCCATAGTTTACGAATAAAATGGCTGTGACAGACGGACAGGCAGATACAGGAGTGATCATTTAACGTACCCGTTTTTACTTTTTAAGTACGGAACCTTAAAAATTCAGGCGATTGTAAAGTAAGTTAATTACTTATGATCAGTATATACCTGGAAATTAAACACTTAATAGTTTTTCTCTTCAAGGTGATATTTTATAAATGTTTTTATCACTGAAATAAAATATGAAATCTGAGATGAAAATCTACTTTGTATTTACAATTATTTTTATAGACTGTGCAAAATCACCCAAGCAATTCTTATAAAATGTCTTATTAAATATTTATATTTTATCAAAATAAATAGCTTGTAAAACACGTGGGAACTGTTAATTTTTCATTCGCAGTTTCGTTTGTCGGAAATCAAGAATGTAATTTAAAGCTATATTTATTATCTTTCAAAATTCATGAAGTCTAAATAAAAAAAATTAATAACATTTTCAGATTTTTTAGTAAATCAACAAAATTTTTATTGAATCAACTCAACTCATGTTTGAATCGACTTTGCTTATTTATTTATATATAAATTTGGATGAGAAAACAATTTCACATAAATACTGAATTGTCTTTATTTTTAAATCCAGAAATATATATATATATATATATATATATATATCTCATTACTTTAAAATGCAAAGACACCATAACTCAGAAAATTTTAAAGTAATGAAATATTTTTTTGTTGCATTTGATATGAGCTGCTATTAGCGCCAGTTATGCAATAATTTTTTCATTAATTTTAAAGTAATGAAATATTTTTTGTTGCATTTGATATGAGCTGATATTAGCGCCAGTTATGCAATAATTTTTTCATTAATTATATGTAATATATATATATATATATATACCCATGGAAAAAATGTAAACATTAATTTCCATGATTATTTTTGTTCAAGAGTGTATGCAGCGTTAAGTGGTATCTGGGCTGTCTTCAGCTTTACGTCTAGTCTACACATGAAGAGTGTTGCAATAGATGGAGCCATAGGCAAATAGTATAACGCTTTATAACTCTAGTTATAAAACTACATATAAGAATTTAATATATTTAAAGAAATAACGTTAATAAAATATGATAAATCTAAAATGTATAAAATATAAATTATTTAGAGTAATAAAAAAATTAATTTAAAGAGTAATAAAAATTTGTATTTTATTTTTAGTTACTTTTTCTTTTTTAAATTTATTGTAATTTTTTTTTTCATAAATCAGAATCAAGATTTTTGTCAAATATTCAGTAGCACACACTTACAATCACCAAGAGATATTGACAATATTTAAGATGATATATTTTATTAATATTTTTATTCTTGAAAAGTAATATTTACTTAAATTAAGACTAAATATGCACGCTAAAAAGAAAAAAAATACCAAGCTTGTTAAATTGGTTTTATCGATTCAGTAAAGCCATCAAAGAAACTCTAGTGAGATGATTAATTAAACGTTTAAGCACCGTTAAAATACACAAACTGCTCAAATACATAAGTACAAACTATTTTCTAATTTACAATTTCGTTTGTTTCACGAGGCCCCAAGATAACAGCTACTCTTATTATTTTTTTTTTCAAACCAATGAATCAGAATTTTATAATAATAAAGCACGTATGCAAAACTATTTTTATTCAGTGATAGTAACTTAAGATATAGAATGGTTTTGAATATTGATTTGTGTGTTGTTTAGCGCAAGTTAAAAAAAAAAAAAAAAAAAAAAAAAAACTTAAATATAGTAAATTGTTTTTTTCATTTTCAGAAAAGGGTGAAAAACAATCAGACATTCTTTACGAAGAATTAGTATGAACATATCCTATAATTCAAATTTTTATTTAAAAAAAATGTACTTCATTTCTACTCACTTAAAAAAAGATTGACTTTTTTTTATTGTATCTGAGCATTATTTCTCAACCATCCAGTTTAAAAATCCAACGAAACACAAGAAGTATATCGTGGGGAATAATTAAGATAACCAATTTCAATTTCTTTTTCTCCTACTTGAAATCGTTGCGAAATATACATTCAGGTTTTAGTGGATAATTGAACATGCATAACGGTTTTCGCCAATTGAAAACAACAACACTGCCACAATTATAAAAAGTTAAATTTCATAATATATATATATATGTGTGTGTAATACTGTCATTAGAATACATGTGGCACATTGTTTTTCAAATTAAAAAGGTGTTCAAATTAGAAAAGTACTAAAATAACATAATTTTGTACTTTTTTAACAATTACAATTGTATTGATGGAAATTAAACGTCTACAACTAACCTGATTTTTTTCTATAATAAAACAAAAAAAAAGATTTTGTTCAAAATTTTTTCAAATTAACTTATTTATCTCCAGTTTGTTTCCGATTTAAAAAAAAAGAATTAATGAGTCATTTGTTTTCTAAAATTACTGGAAGTAAAAGTGAAAAGAAATAATTACAAATAAGAATCTGACTAATTGCACATTTTTCTTCTTTTAATGTTGTATTAAGTTCCAACTGATTAAACAAATCATGGAATTTCTGCTTAAGGCTTTAAACAAAGGTTTAGTTTTGACATACTAGCCTGTAAACTCATTTGAAAAAAGATTTTTTTTAAATTCAATGTTAATTTTTTTTAACTTCATAGAAAATGGAATTTTGGTGGTCTAATATTTTTTTTTACTGGTGTGCAATATTAATATGGATTTAAAATATTTCATATTATTTTTTTATACGAAAACTTCCGTTATTTATATATCATTTTGCTCAAGATGTGTTTTTTTAATTTAAAAAGCAAATTCGATACACTTTCTTATTTAACTTTTTCACAATACAGTATTGCACAGAAAAAAATCAGAATCAAGTCGTTTGACAAATTTTAAGTGGGAGTTATTTTGTTTTAATTATTTTAAACAACACAGGGATATAGAAATATTCTCACATTAAATTTCTTTTCCGATATTAAAAAATGCTGGATTAATGGAAAATAATCTAAATCGTTCAAAGTTCTGTAGACAGCGCTCAACTGTTCCGATTGATACTATATTGAAACAGGGATTTCATATAATGCGTTTGTCATAATATACGTATATATATTTATATTCTCATTTTTTATATTATAATATTTTGTCTTTAAATTAGTTAATTTAATCAATTGCCCTTCTATTTATTTATTTTTATATAATTCTTTATATTATTTTTGTTTTACTCAGTAATTATCAAGTTTATCGCTATTTTTTCATTCTACTTCAACTAAATGTTAATCTAAGTCATTTCTTTATTTTTTCAATCAATTTCATTCTTTTTGGGGGCGTAAAGATGGCAGCACCAAACATTATTGTTAATCATCCAGTTCCAATTTACATTTTTTCCTTTCTCACACCAGATTTCACCAATGTTATGGGTTTCAGTCAAATAATCAAATGTAGGCCCAAATGTTAAAATGGACCTAACTCTGTTTTACCACCCAGTCATGCTGCAGTTATGCTTCCTAGTATGTAATTTAGGTATTTTGCTTTATTAAGTGTTAATATCCTGTGTGAGGTGTATCTTTTTTTGATCTCTTGGATTTTTGTTATCTATTTTCTGTTATTTTTGCGTTATAAGGAGCTAAATTTTGTCATTTTAGGCTTAATGCCGACACAATTGGATGAAATAACGCATCTTCAATGCAGGGGCGTAAACCACCCTGGTCGCGTAGGGGGGTGTAGACTCATAAATTTCCGACTCCAAGAAGAAACATTTCCGAGTACTATTGCCAACAAAATGCCGACTAATTAATATATATATATATAATCTATATATATAAAAGAAAGTCTGAATTTTGTATTAATCAGCGCGCAGCCCAAACTACTGAACCTAATGTCTTCAAATTTGGGGAAAAAATTCTCCTTATGACATAGAGTGCCGCTAAGAAAGGATTTTCTAAAATTCAACCCCTAAGGGGGGTAAAAAATCGAACGAACTTTTAGAAAATTCCTTTAAAATCTAATTTTATAGCTATTTTTCAACTGATAACATATTTTTGTGTATTTTTGTATGCTGAATCGAATGGTACTAACTAAATTCTTTTAAGCCCAATAGTTTGCGAGATACTTCATATATTTCTAATTTGGCGATGTCTTTGGCGCCAAAACCTCGAAATACCTAATATTATAAGTGATAATTCATCCATATTCATTCATCTTATACATCCGTTACTGTAGTAACGGAAGAAATTCAAATTATATCTTTTGGTTAAAGAATTGAACCGGCTATATGTGTTTGAAAAAAAAAATAATAAATACAAACGCTTTGAAAAAAAAGAAAAAAAATATATCGAATTTATTTAAAATACAAGGAAGCGATCCACTTAGAAATTAACATTATAAAGCGAAAATATTTAAAAAATGAAAGCAATGTTCGTACGACTTTAAAAATTTTGTGGTACTTACATTCGGGCCATGTCAGATACAACTGCGCCAAGCATGGCAATTACATTAATTACAGCAACCCTTATTTTTTGTCCATTTGATAGTTTATTTAGTATAGTTTTAAATTAATTTTATTATTATAATTTTTATTTATTATAGTTTATAATATGTAGTTTTATGTTATATATTTTATTTATTTATTTACTTGAAACAATTTGCCATTTTTAACAAGGTTATGTATTTAAGAATGTTAAATTACTTTTTTGAACGTAATTGGCAAACGATAAACATGATTGGCAATTGTCAACCATTTTTGGCGATCTATCTCATGGTCCGAATAATGCGTAAGTGTTACTTTTTTAATGGAAGAAATTGGAATTGAAATAATACATCGCGATTTATCACTTGCTCCTGGATAAGAAGAAAAAATAGGTAGTTTTATATCAGCCGTATCCGTATGTAAATATCGCCATTAGCATTTTAAAAATTGCCAATAGCAGTAGTTACATTTCGCGTATGTAAATTAAAAACAATTCTTTGTTTTAAGTTATGGCATTATTCCCTATTGTTTTACTTTTCATCTTTTTCAATGACATTAGTGTATATTATAAATGAAATGACTGAAATTTTTTATTTTGAATGAAAATAATAAAATAAGAATAAGATATGGAAACAATCTTTGTTGATTTATTACTTGCGACCGGCTAATATAAAAGTATCACAAAAGCCATATATTCACCTTTCTTTGGGTAGTTGTTCATGGAATTTCTGGTTAATCTTCCGTAATCGGATACTTCTTCAATTGGTGTATTAATTACAATGTTGAAAGCATCGTTTATGTAAGAAGCGAAAATTTCATGATGAATTCTATTACAGAAAATCGTATCATCATCATCTACTACATATTTAAAACGTAAATTTGCATTTTATTCCTATTCTTTATAATATTTTGATAGGATATGCCACTATTTGTTAGGTAATGTTTTTGGAATGTTATTTATGTATACATACAGTGTTCTACGTTGCTTAGTTTTAGTTATAGAGCTATTGGAAAAGCTACACGGAAAGGTGAACGCAATTATGAAAGATACATCTACTGTAATTATATAAAAAATGCAAATTTGCTTTTCCTTCCACCCGTTTATAATTTGAGTTTTGCAGGATGTATTTTGATGGGACTTACACTGTCAGTTAGATTATTTTTTGTGGATGGTTGGTACTTCTTGCATGGATGTTACTTCTCTGTAGCGAAGTTTTCTTCTGGGTTATTGTTTTTCTGAAGCACAAACTTGGCAACAAATCAGATTGCAGAAAATTAGATTGCAAGAGAAAGTTCCAAAACTAGGTGAACCCGAATGTGAAAGATTACCTTTTATTTAAAGTTCTACTGAACGTATTTTGATTGGAGTTGCAAAGTTAGGTAATGTTAGGGATTTTTGCAATATTTGAAATGCCATTCTACATTTTTAGTTATGGAACTATGAGGAAAGTTCTCCGTGGTGTAGTTGCAAAAAAAGTAGGATAAAATCTACAGGCAGAGGGTATATATTAGAGAGTATATATCTTATAACTATGGAGTGCAGAATTTCTAAAAAACACCAGAAGGTCTACGGCGTATAGTCTATGCTACATTCCTAAAAATTCTACAGTCACGTTAACTTGATTATGAAAGATATATTTAACTATCAACTTCAAATACAAAATAAAAAGGGCAATTTCGGTCCGACCGCTTATAACTTGAGTTCTTTTCAATGGATTTTGAGAAGATTTGCATTGTTAGATAAATTTTCAAGAAAGTGTTTCATATATAACACATATTATTCTACGTTGCTCAGTTATAGAATTATGTGGGAAAGTTCTTTAATCAGTGAACCCTATTTTGAAATATTAGCCTTTTTAAAAGGTTCTACTGAGTTAATTAGCACTGTTGTAAGATATTTTTTCAGGAAAGATTTTAGTATATAACACATATTGTTCTATATTGCTTTGCTATAGAATGTTGTATTATCTGGTGAACCCGATTATGAAACATTAGTCTTATTAGAAGGTTTTAATGAACGGATCTTGATGAGATTTGCATTTTTTAATTTTCAGGGATGATTTTAATATGCTACATATTGTTGTTCCATTCTTTTTTATATTGAATTATAAATAATCAACTAAAAGATTTGCTTCATAACAGTCCAAATTATGTCCGAGACATTAGAAGATATAAAACCGTAATGGCGTTCATATTGTTTTCAGCAACGCGGATGATCATTAGAGATAAATGTATTTATTGCTATAAAACACAAGATCAAATACACCGATATATTTCGTTTGATTAAAGTTTCGCTTGGAGAAACCGACCAGCGTAGCGGGCGAAGGCTTCTATTACTATATGTAAAGCGTAAATTCCTATTTCATTCCGATTGATTACAACTCAGATTCTACTGAACATAATTTTACAGAACTTACACTATTAGATAGTAAATTTGGTTTATAAATAGTTAAATGTAAAAAACATCGTTCTAAGTTCCTCAGTAATAGTTACAGGAGTTCTAAAATTAGGTGAACTCTATTAGGAAACATTTCAAGTTTTACTGAATGGATTTTCATGACATTTGCACATTTAGTTAGATAATATTTCAGGGATTTTTTTAATATTTATCGTATCTTTCAAAATTGTTTAGTTACGAAGCTATGCGGAAAAAGTTCTCCGTGGTATAGTAAAGAAAATTGGAGGATAATACGCTACAGACAAAGGATGTATTCTAGAGTGCTATAGTTATGGAAGTTGTGCAGAATTTCTTTAAAAATCCAGAAATGATGCGACGTATACCTACCCCTACATCCCTGAGAGTTCTATATAACCAGGTTAACGCGATTATGATAGCTATATTTAACTGTCTCAATGTATATAAAATGCAAAGAGAAATTTCATTCCGGTCGCTTTTAAATTTACTTCTACTGAATTGATTTTGATGGGGATTACATTGTTAGATAATTTACAGAAAAGATGTTAGTATAAAATATAATGTTCTACGTTGCTTAATTAAATAATTATAGGTAAACATCTAAATCAGATGAACCCAATTTCGAAAGATTGGCTTTTTTTAAGGTTCCGCTGAATGAATTTTCACGGGATTTAAACTGTTAATTAGATTATTTTTATGAAATGTCTCGGTACATTTTCCAGTTTAAAAGATCCTGCTAAGTGGATTTCGATGGAACTTGCTCGGTTAGTTAATTTTTCAGTGAATGTTTTAGTATAAAGCACATATCATTCGCTTGGTGTTGCTTGGTCGTCAGGTTGCTTGATTCTAGAATTAAGGCTGAATGTTTTAGAAGCAGGCGAACCAAATTATGAACAATTAGCCTTTTCAGTATGTACAATTAACAGATTCTGATGAGATTTGCATTGATAATTTTTCATGAACCCTTTTAGTATATTTACATATTGTTCTATCGTTCTTCACCGAATACTAGACTACATTAACAACGAAAGAAGTTGGCCCTAAACAGCCTAAATTTTGTATGGCTCAAAAGATATAATAGCGTAATAACGTTCATATTGTTTTCACCAATTAGATTGGGCATTCCAGGTAAATGTCCATGTTGCTTTAAAACGCATTATCAAAGTCACAGATATATTTCGTTTGATTCAAGGTTTCTTTAGAAAAACTGACCAGCGTAGCGGGCGTTAGGCTGCTATTCATTATAAATATCAAATCAAATAAGTTTACATAAGCTCTACACTGTATCACAATAACGAGATATTGAAATATTTTTTCGAACGCTAAAAAGTAATCGCCAATTTAGCTTGATGACATATAGCAACATCGGTAACCCCGTACAAATTTTCTAGCAAGTGAATTTCAATCTAAATCCCCACGCATGCGCAGTTTCTTGTTTTTGCTATAACGGTTGGGATTCGCGAAAATTCCAAATTCATCAGTGCATTGAAAAAACATAACTGGCGTTCGAATGATACACGTACGATGAAAATTGCCGGCGTAAAACACTTGCAAAAACGAAACGAAAGAGTGGCTACAAGACATGTTTTTTCAATAGCCGATTTTTTTTTTCACTTGTGAACTGAGTAATGTTGTGAGATTTGTTTTAAAATGTATTTTTGAGTTGTGTTTGTGTACTCATAGTGAAAATAAAAATGTAATCATTTGTTTTAGTGTGCTGAATATTACGTTACATAGGAACTGATTAGGATTGAGTGCAACTGTATTACACTGGCAATTTTAGTCATACGTGTATCGTTCCAACGTCCAACGTTCCAACGTGGTTTTTCAATGCGCTGATGAATTTGCGCAGGAAAAAAAGGGGGTTGCCATTCGAAAATTTCGAAATTTTTTCACTGTAACAGTAACCGTGAGAGCTCTATTGTTTTAAATCATCACGATCTCGAGCGCATGCCTTCAAATAACTAAATCTGAAATCTCCTTTCGATTGGTTGAGCGGTTACGTCGCTAGGGGTACATGTATCAGAGAATTTTTTTATGACCACCCTGTATATATGTTATTTGTATTTAGTATTTAGCAAAGTTGAATCCATAAAATTGAGTTGTTGTATAGAGATTCTGTTTTTTAATGTTATTAACAGATTACCAAAACAATTTATATTTAAAAAGGGCAACTATATATGCGGAAGATTAAGAAAAAAATTAGCTTTCAAAACTGTTAGAAATACTAATCTCTTCAGAAATAGATAAAACTTATCATATATCAATTTAATTGCTTTTCAAAAACACTTAATGTCTGCAATAAGTTAAATTGCTTACATCATCCATCCATCCTGTTACGAAAATAGAACATTACTTCCTGTTTCATCTTTTGAACTGTCAATCAAATGTTATAAACACTTACATTATAAAGCTACAATATTGACATTGTAAAGAACTATATCAATAATTTATTGACTTTAGATGAAAATAAGTATTTTATTAATGAACATAACCTTGAATTTATTTATGTATTTAATGTAATCAGAACAATGTTTTATATTATTAATCCTGTATCTGTATGTGTTTTAAACAAGAAAGGAGCAAAAAATGAATGCTCCAGTGTGTATCCTTTTAGTCATATATAAATTAATTTAATTCCAAAAAAGTGGTACAAAATTTTTGTTGTACAACTAATGAGAAAAATACACTCTTTTTAATAAATATCTTTACAAGCTTTTACAGGTGAAATCACAATGGATTTTTCATGTTAATTAATAAATGGATAAATCTCAATGTTTACGTGGATAAGCCGAAAATTCGTGGACGATCCTGGAGAAGAAGGTAAGCTGAATTTCCTTACCTTTATTATATGATTTAAATGTGATTATTTTTATATCACATTAGTCTCCCTTCAAATAATCACTAACAAAGATTATGAGACTGATGTGCTGCCTTCCTTAAATCTATATATACAAAAGCCGTTCTCTGTGTGTATGTCCTTTATACAAATCTTTAATTTTTGACCGATTTGCACGAAACTCCATGTACATAGGCTTTAGAACGTGGAATAGATCCCTGTCTGCTTTAAAAAATTACCAGACCACTATTTATCCCTTTTTTCTACCACTTTCATAATTTAACATTATAGAAATATCTCTTTTTAAATCTTTTTTAATTCAAACGTTTCTTTCCTGTTGCCAAACCCTAAAAAATGACACAATACTGTGAAAAAAAAATAAGGATAACGTGTGTATTTTGTTTCTATTTGCCAATAAAAATTCAGATTTTCTTGCTATATTTTTGCGCGTTTGATATTGACGTCATTTTAAACAGAAAATTTACATTTTTTTTTGTATATAAAATAAAAACTTTAACTATAAGAGCGGGAAAATAACGCAGCACCTCAATTTGAATGTTTTTTTAAAATTAAAACATCTATTTTAATACAAACAGTCAATTTCATGAAAACAATTTAAGAAAAAAAAAAGGCTAGATATGACGTCACATTCTATCATATCTTTTCAACGCGTAATCAAACTCATTGTAAACATATGGCTCCTATATTTTGCTTACTACTTCGATTGCATACTACAACCATATCTTATAGCTATACGTTATCGCTGTATTGGTTGTGTTGTATTGGTTTAGATTCAGTGCTAACATTTTCTGTGATTTATAGCAAAAAGAGAGCGGTTATTTACATTTTCAAAAAAAATCTTGACAGATGTCTTGATTTAAAATTTATGGAAAATGACATCATTTCTTCTAATCATTGTAGATTTAATTTCAATAAAATTTCAAATTTTCCAAATAAAATTTTAGAAACTACTACCTCATTTGGATGTTGTTTTTTTTTTTTTTTTGCATTTTCTCCCGTATTGTGAAGATATTGTATACTTCTGTTACGCGCGCCAAAGAAAACATGTATTTTAATTTTAAAAGTTAAAAAAATTACCACAATGTGTCAAAAGAACATCCTTTTTCGGAATTTAAATTTCGCGAGTTCCAAAATTAAAACTAAAAATGTGAGTTTTTTCATAAACTTCAAGTTAAGGCTGTTCTCAAATCCAAAGGAGCTATTTTCTGACATTTTTTAAATTAATTTTTGTTCGGAAACGCATGAAATTGACAGTAGTTCTTATTTAGAAACTATGTAATCGAAAGATAGTTTCCATTTGTTGGCAAAGGTATAAGATCTTTCAGTTGGTGTTTTGAACTGAATTTCGGACGCAACAGTGCAATAAAGTATAAAAACCGCCGCCATGCAACAACAATTGATCATAACTCGATAAGTAATTTATTTATGAAAAAAGGAAAAACTCATTTCAATTCCAAATCGCTTTAATAGTCAGGCCTACAAATTTTAAGCCTTTACGTTTAATGAGTCAGAAAATGTGTCAGAAAGTTTCGCGTTGTTGGCAGGGAACTGGAGAAGCACCTTAAGCATTTGCAAGTTAGTATTTTGTAATCAAGTTGCATGCCAGATAGTCGCTTAAAACATAAGTCATTCTATATTGTTTTAAACAAAGGTGCATGCCATAATAGGTGTCAGGCACACTCATTAAAATAAGAATACCCTAGCGCACAGTCCCATTACCGAAGTTAAACCCGTCAATATACTTAGAGATAAAAATACTTCTGCATTTTTCATTCAGCTAATAAGACTAATCCTTCATAATTGGGTTCACATGATTATATAACTTTCCCCTATAATTCTATGACTAAGCAACGGAAAACAATATGTTACGCTCTAAAATCTTCCCTAAAAAACTAATAGTGCAAGTCGCATGGAAATCCGTTCTGAAGAATTCAAGTTATATTCACCCGGAACGAAATTCCCATTTGAATTTTATATACTTATCAGGTTATTTTGAGTAGTTTGATTTGATATCTGTTAAATTCGTGTTTTATTTTATTTTATTTTTGGCATTTTAATTTCTTTTGCCAGTTTTGTTATTGAATATTACGGGAAAGCAAACAAATTCTGAATTATTTACAATGTTTTTGAACAATTGAGTTAATCTTTTGTATTTGGTTTGCAAGCATATTTAAAAAATATGCATGCTTAAAAATTCTTTTAAAACCCATAAAAAATTCGTAAAGTGAGATAAACATTACAGACAAATATCACTGAAAGTACTTTTGTTTTCTATAATACGTTGGAACAATCGAATGTACAATGTTTAGACGTTAAACTGCAATAAAAGGGAAATTTGTTGTGTTAGATTGTTGCCACCGAAAATGTGATATCAGCGTTACTCATAGACATGTCTTTTCTTTATACTATTGCATTAAGTGTAAACAGGTTCATCTTTCGTAATCGGGTTGCACTCAACTTTTAAAATATCCATGCTTAAAAAATAATTTAAAATCTATTAAAATCAGAAAACTGAGGTGCAATTTTCAAACAAATTTCATTTGAGAGAACTTTTTTCTATTCGACATTGTAAAAAATGAAATTGTGTGATGTTTAAAAGTTAGAAAAATTGCAGTAAAGGCACATTTTATGGGTTACAATTTATGGGGCACAATTTGTGGGCACTTACATTGTGTTTTACTTTATAATGTAGATAATACCATACAAACGAGAATTTCACTAAATGCTGCGCGATTTGGAGGATTTTATTTATTTTTTTCGTATTGTCAGGAAAATCACATATTTTTCTCTTACACCCGCCAAAGAAAATGTGCATTCTGTTATTAAAGCTCAGGGATTTTACTATGGTTACAAGACAATAACGCCATGTTTTTTGATTGTCTTTATAACGATTTGTGGATGGGAATGCACAAATTTCAGTTATTGTGATTGCCGTATTATTTCGTTTTAAATTATTTTACCTGGAAGGCTTCTTATAATTGACACGGGCGAAGCCGGGTAGTTCTGCTAGTATAATATATATATATTATATATACACTCATGTCCAAAAGTTTATCATTTATGATAAAAACGAAGAAAGGATATCGTAAATATCTTACGAAATTATTAAACTTTATAGATGATAGATGAAAGTCTCAAGATAATTATGACTGAGTGTATCGAGATAGTCAAATAGGTTTTAAAGCGCTGATGTTGATTCCTTTTGAATTATTATTGTATGTCTCTAAAAATTAGTGGTGAAGTACTATGATTAATATGTGTAGAAAACTGCAGTTTGGAACTCCAAACTGCTTTGTTTGATAGCGATATATCTTGTTTCTAAATGTACAAAATTTGATGAAACTGGATGATTGTAGAGCTGGGGATTCGATGCCCGTTTTTCTTACCAATAAAGGGCTTAATGCATTCTGTTTTTTCTGTGTATATCATATTTATTCACATAGACTCCACTCCGGATAGAAATTCAAATTCTGAATTAAGCATAAGGAATCCTGTTACCAGTGTACGATGTACGTCTACAACATAAAAAAAGTCAAAATTTAAAAGATTGAAAATTTTCGAATGAACAAAACTTATATCCATTTCTTAGTAGGAGAGGTAAGGGAGGTTTGATACATAGGGAGGGTTGATACATTGACAATTTTTCTCAACAAATGGCATTAACAGCCATTCTAACGCATGTGAAGGCATCTTTTATTTGCTGAAGCCATCATTAGCTGGACTAATCAGTGAAGAACTGACAACTTTTCTTTTCTTTTAATTTTGAAGGTTTTTGGAATGTCAGTGTAAATTTTTTCACTGGCTGATTTTTTTTCATAACTCTTTTTATTGTGAAGATAATATCTTGTATTTTTTTTTAATTTATAAAGGACATTGTTAGGATTAGATTTACTAGAAAGTAGATTACCATTTTGCAACTGCATTTGTACAAAGTGATTGAAAATCCAATAAGGCAAAATAGGGAGAAATGATGCATTAGTACTGGGGAGAAATGATACACTTGCATATTTGAAATTTAATAGTTTTTTTAAGTTTGCAAACTAATATAGGACTGCAATATTCATTATTGTTTTACAGCAAGAGCTACTGAAATTGGTAAGGAAGAACAAAGAGACTATTCATAGACATTATGTAGGTTACATAGAAAAGCAGTGCGATGATTGATGGTTAGTTCGCTTTGCTCGTCATGTAGAAGGGAAAAAGTTTAAATGGCCTGAAAGGGAAAATGTTTCTATAATTTACAACGTGCAAATTGAAAAAAAAACGTTAAATCTACCCGATTTTACTTATCAAAATGATTAGTGTTATTAGATTTTTTTCTTAACCATTTCAGGGGTGGTGGTATGTTTATGAAAACACTTAATTTTAATTCCCAAACGCCAAATTGGCACCAGCATTTTAGTAAAATATTCTCCATTTAGTATGAAAGTGAAATATATCCCTTTTCTTACTTCTAATTAAATTTGTTGGTAAATTACTAATTAAAATTGTTGGTATTTGGGTGTTTTCAATTTCATCCGGTATAATATAAATTTCTTGAAACACATTTTTAAATCAATGTAAAATTACGTAAAAAAGTAAAAAAAAAAAAAATTAACATCTTTTTTTAAATAAAATAAAAAGAAAACACAAAATTAGTAGAAAAAATAAAACCATAATTATTTTCGATTAAAGATAAAATCCGTGTAGAGTGGAAAATATCCAGATTTTGATAGGGTAAAGTACTAAATATTTGCAATTCAGTTTTGAATTTTCATCGGATATCACCTAAATTCCGTGATACACGTTTCTAACTAAATTTAAAGTTAGATAAAAAAAAAAAAAAAAAAAATAGAAGTTTCTTCACTTCAATCAGTATGTCTTAAAATTTCCAGACTAAACTAAAAACTTTCCGACTATAAACAAATACAGCTGGAACTCGATATCTCGAAGTCAAAGGGAACAGAAAAAAGTTCGGAATATCAAAGTTTTCGATCAAAATATCAAGGTTAGATATAATATTTTAACATTGCTGGAATAATTATATAAATATTTTGTTTCTTCATATCGAGGTTTTCGAGTTCACAATATTTGACAAGTTAAAGTTTTTCTGAATAGTTTTAATCACAAAAATAAAATCCGTAATATTTCCGACTAAGTATAAATTTATATAGGTTTTCTGCGTTCTAAATTGTTTTTTCTAATTTTATAATTAAAAACTACAAGGGGAAAAATCCGATTAAGAATAAAATTTTATAGGTTTTCTTCTCTCTAACTTGTTTTTCTTATTTACTAATTAAAAACTACAAAAATATTTCTCCAATTCATATGTTTTTATACGTTAATGCAATTTTTTTTTCGACTAAACTTACTTTTTTCCGATCGAACGGGAATTTTTCCGACTGTTTTTTTCATTTTCCCAATTTATAAGTTTTTATAGGTTAATACCATTTTTTCCGACTAAACGTACATTTTCCGATCGAACGGGAAATTTTCCGACTAATTTTTCCGTAGGGGGGGTGTTGCACCCCCCCGTACCCCCCCAGGATTTACGCCCCTGCTTCAATGAATGAACTCACAAGCTCCACTGAAGATTCTGCGAGTTATTCATAGTTTCTTATTTTGCATACAGGTTTCCTGTGTTCGTTTCTAATTCATCTATAGAACTTTACCAAATTATTCATATATTTGTGATTTCAATTTTATTATATATATATATATATACACATATATACGCAATAATTTCCTTAATGTTGCAGTGTATCACTGAAATAAATGCTCAAGAGTGTTATCCACAGCATGATCTTTCATAAATGTTTAACATGCAATTATAAATTCTCAATTTCTAATCGTTTAAGTCAACAACGCGCCGTAATCGCAAAACCTTGCAATATGATATTCGGCCACTTAAGATACAAAATGCAGCCCAAGTGACTAAGACAAGTGATGAAAAATATGACTTGCGATTATAGTACATTGTTGATATGAAAAAAAGAGCATTTGAATATTAATTTTAGCATGGGAATAATTTACGGGGAAGCATATTGGATATTGCAATGGATATCCGTATTTAACATTTATTTGAGTACTGTAGTAATGGAAAGTAATTATGCACATTGTAATACGCGATATTGACAACGGATAAGAATGCGTAAAAGCAATATCACATATGCTCGTATGTTTTTCGTGCCAATACATAATTCCTAAAAGCAGGAACTTGAGAAAAGCTGTTTTTAAATAGCAGCTACATTTAAATTGCGAATATACTGATTTATTGCGCATGAAGAAATATAAAAACTGTTATTTGTTTCCGTTTTTCCGAAAAAAATTAACTATTTCGCCATTCATTGGAGGATTCTAGCCATAAGAAGGGAATGTCAGGTCCAAGCAGCAAATATGAAAATAGTTTTTTTTTTTTTTTTTTTTTTTTTTTTTTACACAAAACAAATTTTGAAGTCCTATGTTGTTCTGTTTCAACACATTTCAGCTTCGTATTTTCAAAATGCAACACTATTTCTATAAATTGTGAACACACATGACCTCTTGAACAAAAGTACGACCACAATGCTCCTATGATTGGCTACATATTTCGTGTCTCTGCCCTCCCCCCCCCCCCCAAAAAAAAAGAACGAACAATTGCCTATGTCGTGGCTAATTATGTAGTTTATTGGACATTTAAAAATAACTTCTACATTAAAACTGTGTTTTGCCATGTCTGCCAATTTTTTTTTACACAATCGATTGATACAAGGTGCACTTTTAAGATAATCTATTTTATGTTCAAGGTAGAAGTATCGCAGATGAGATTTATTCCAAGAGAGCGAAAAATGTCAAGACCAAGACACGAATCTGGATACCTTGGCTTAGCATGCCAATGCCCAACCTTCTGAACCAACCGGACGGTACCTGGATGACATAACTAACTCTTATTTGTTGGACATAGTTACAAATTGCAGCGGTAGTTTCATTCATCCAAGTTACAAGTATAGCATTTACATGATGAAATTGTGTGTAAACACGGAAACGCATATATACTATGTAATTAGGTTATAATGAAGCTATCCGGATGGTACCTGACTGACATAATTCACTCTTATTTGTTGGGCATGGCTACGAACTGCAGCGCTGTTTTCATTCATCCTAGCTACAACTATAGCATTTACATGATAAAATTGTGTGTAAGCACGGAAACTTCTGTATACCATGTGATTAGGCCATACATAATGGAGCTATTCGGACTGTACCTGGCTGACACATTTCACTCTAATCTGTTGGAAATGGCTACGAATTGCAGCGATAGTTTCATTTTCCCGGGCTAAAACTATAGCATTTACATGATTAAATTGTGTAAAAATGCAGAAACTATTGTATTCCATGTAATCATGTTATAATGAAGCTACCTGGAGGACATAATTCACTTTTATTTGTTGGACATGACTACGAACTGCAGCTCAGGTTTCATTCATCCGAGCTATAACTATAGCACACTTATTATACTATATTCGTTTTTGCTGAGCATTCACGCGGTTCTCGTATTATATTAGAAAACAAAATTCACTTTTCATAAAAGGTTTTCCGTAGACAAATTAGAGTTGGGCAAAATACAGACTCACCAACAATATGATCAGGTATACAGTAGATTACACTTATGTGGAACACATTTTAATTGCGTCAAAATGTCAATAAACAAATAAAGGTTTTGAAAAATACATTTAATTTTCCTCTGATAAGTCTACAGCTTATGAGGGCAAAAAAACTGAAATTATTTATGATTTTTTTTTTTACCAAAAAATAAAAAAAGGAAGAAGAGATAGTGAAACAATAACTACATCGGATAATTAACTGGCATTACTGCTCTTTTTCTACAGTTTTTGACGGCATTTGGTCATTTTCATAACTGTTTTTACCTAAAATTTGCCAATAATTGCTGATGGAGTTAATTAATGGAATTAAAGAATTTTTCTCAAAGGTATTGCTTAAAAGGTACATTTTAAATTTTATCACTTAAAATTTCCAACAAATATTTAATGAAGGTATTAAGATATCAAATTTTAAACTAAAATGAAACTAATAAAATTTCAAAACCTTATATGTATTCTTTTTATTTTGCATATAATAGACCTCCTTATAAAATTACAAGAATTTTAAAGTAGACTGGTTGTTTAAAATTTCTGTATGTAAAAATCAATACACTGAAATTAAACATTCTCGAAATCCACCTTAAGTGTTACATACACAAAGAACTATTGAAAATTTTGAATCTTGTCGAAATTTGCTCAAGAGGTTACTTCACTCAGGCAAACACACCCTTTCGCTAAAGTTAATCCTACGGAAGAAATTGTTTTAAGATACCTCGTTTGCATTTCAATATTTTTAAAGGATTTTTTTGCATTGAATAGCTGAAGTTGATCTCTACAAAGACGTTTTTTTTCGATTTTTTTCGCAGGCTTTTCTAATGAGGATACTTTCACTACTGAAACCGGTTCCGAAAGTAAAGTTATTCTAATATTTTTAAAAAAAACTGTAAATAAATCCGAAACAGTAAAAAAAAAAGGCCTTTGTATAGATCCTACCACAGCAATTCAATGCAAAGAAAACCTTTAAAAGTACTGAAATGTAAACTAGATATCATAAAATAAATCCTCCATTGGATAACAGTACCGGTCGGGTATGTTTGAGTGCGTGAAGTAGCCTCTAATGCAGATTAATGAAAATTTCATTCTACTAATTAAATAAATACCACCAGTTGTGCAATTAAAAAGTAAAGCAGTCATATGTAGAACAAGAAAGTCCGTAATCTATTCTTACTGTAAATAAGGAAAATATTAGGAGAAGCTTTAAACATAATTTTATTTCTTTAAAGCATATTAAGTGGGTCCGGGACACATTTTCAAAAATAAATTATTTATTGGGTTAAATTTTGAATTTTTTTGTGACGCTTAACCATATAATTTGTAAACAAAATCAAATGATAAAACTTCTCATAGCTTTAAAAAAAAAATTTTATTTAAAATTTATGAAAAAAGTGGTATAACTTAAAATCGTTATAACTCGAAATATTATTTGTAGAATTTAAATTTTTTTTCATTTAAATAAACAGAAATATATATATTTTTAATTTAGAGCCAGCATTTTTAAAAATATTAATTTATAAAAAAATTACAAATATTTAACGAAAAAAATTACAAAAAAAGTGGTGCAACTTAAAAAAAAAAAAATCATATTTTCAAAAGTAAATATTTTTTTTTCAAATATGCTGGCTCAAAAGTAAAGTAAAATAATTGAAAAAGATATGTTCCGAGTTTCAACCCTGTATCTTTAACGGTTCTCGAGTTATAACAATTTAAATATGAGAAATGGTGAAAAAACCTATCATGAAGAAAAACGCAAATTCACAAGAACTCGTTTCCTTGACAACCATAGCTTGAAAGGCAGATTTTGAAAACAAACCAAAACGAAAAAATTAATATTTCCTGTTCTAATTAAGATAGAAACATGATTTAAACATCATTTTAGGCAGAAAACGGAAGAAAAATTTTTAATCCAATAAAAAAAAATGAAAATTTGAAGATTTTTGTGTCCCGGACCCCCTTAAACAAATTAAGCAGTTTGAGCAGAAAAAGATTATCGAATTTTTTTTGCGAAAAACAAATTCCGAAGTTTGTTGCCGAAACGTCAGTGAAGGCTTACTGTGGAGACACGAAAAGTTTTGGTTTCTGTTAGTCTGTCTGTCTGTTCCGCGATAACTGCCGCAAAAAGCATCCGATCGGCTTGAAATTCACTGGGCATGTTGATGAGGTACCCGGACATAGCTGTATATTTTTTGGTTAAATTTGGTTCATTCGTTCGGGAAATATGGAACATTTTATTTTGCTCTGTAATGCTTTTCAATGGCAAGTCAGACGATTTTCAGATTTTCATTTGTTGAAAGAAATGGCTCATATGAAAAATGGATTTAAATGGTAAATTTTTTATGCTGAAATTTTTAAATAACATTATTAAATTATTCCAATAAATTATGTCAATATATTTGCGAGATTTTTTTAATTAGGTTTATAATAGTGGGGGGAATTTTATGCATGTTTTCCAATAATATAAAGGATTTTGTTTTATCAATTTGACATAATGCATATTTCATTTTTTTCTTTTTCTTTCTCTGTTGCCTAGCAACATATTTGGTTCTAATAATATTAGTATAATTGCGTATATAATGCTTGAGTAAAGCCAACGTCAAAACAGATGAATTAGTGCATTTGTATCTTTGCATATAGAAGGATTTTAGCCCAGAAATAAAAATAGGCAATATTTCATTTATTTTATTTATTTTATTGAAATATTTTGTTTAAAAATACAAAATTTTATTATTTTCATAGAGAATAACGTAACATTTTCCCATAACATTTACCAATATTTCTTTAATTGTTGCCAAGAAAATCAAAACCCGGAGTAATATTTTCTTTTAAACAATTTTCAATTGAAATGTTTTGTCGTGAAACAGGAAAATGAAAAAATAAAATTAAGAATAGAAAAATTAATATGGCGGCATATTGGAAATAAAAAGAAAACTCTCGAGTATTTCTTAATATAACAAGATGAAAAGTTTTGAGTAAGTACGCATAGCAGGTGAATTAGACGTCATTTATCGAAAACAAAGATGCTGGAATAAAAAGATCTTGGGTAAAATAAAATTAACTATTATTCACGGAGGAAAGAGATAGATGGAGATGCAGTATGCCGTAAAAACAGTTTGCAATACAGTTTGCCCAAACAAAACAAGCACGTGGAACAGGGACCAAATTCCTTGACTTCATCCGGTTTTTTTTTTTTTTTTTTTTTTTTTTTTTTTTTTTTTTTTTTTTTTTTTAAGCACGTCGTTGTGTTGTGCCGAATGTAGCGGATTTTAGGGTTACATTTTTGGTGTCACTTCAAGATTTATTGTCTGTGTACGGTTAACATGAATATTTTATTTTAAATTTAAATTTTATTAATTTATAAAAAAACTTATGCTTATCCTTATAAATTACAGCGTAAAAAAAATCTAAGATATGCTATAACCATACTCACAATCAATAAAAAATTACGAATGTAAATTTAAATAGACTACGGGGGGTTCAGGGGGGCAGAGCCCCCCTGAAGAAATGCAATTTTTGATTTAAAAAGTTACCAGAATAAGTAGCTCATCAGAATTTCAGAACATCAATGTACAACCATTTGTTTAACACTTTTAATTTCTGAAACTTTACGAAGTATCTTGTATGCTCATAAATATTTATGTAATTTGAAAACTTTAAAAAGCGATTTGTAGGAAGTTGAATATTATGCAATGAGTGTTAAAAAAACAATGACTTGCAAAGATGACGTTGAGGCTCCTGATCTGCAGATTTACTAGTCTTAATTATTGATCACTGACGCCTGAAGGCGATCAAGAAACTTCTGAAGGAAGAGTAAATGAAACCGTACTAAATAATAAACGATTTAATTATAACAAAGATGTAAGCTCTCGTACTTATTAAATTAACTTCTTTTAGAATTGGAATTCATATTTTCTGGGGGGGGGGGGGAGAAAGAGAAAAGTCATGAAATAGGAAAATGAATTCCTTTGAGGAAATTACTTAATTGTGCTGCAAAGATTTCAGGATATATTTCATAACAAAAATAATTTCGTATGCATTGTAACATTGAATGAATCAATCACGCAACAATGAAAGATACACTTCTGTCTGTGCATCTCCCAGTCTGTACACGTCCGTCTTTGTCCTCTTTTCAGTGTTTTACAATGTAAAAAACACAAGTGTTTCAAAATCTCGGAAAATATAATATAACCACAAACGAACGTACACAATAACCTCTTCCAAGTAACCCACAATTCCGATAAGAGTTTTTATTCTTTGAAATTTAAGAAATCAATATATTTTCCAGATTTAAAGAAGTCTTTTCAGGGTGTTTTAAAATTAGACGTCGGAAATGTATAGGAAAGTAGTACGCAGATTTCCTATCATAGACGTAGAATCTTAGTACGCAGATTTCCTATAGGAATGTGAGCGCGAAATGCAGCATTGAGCAGGTAGAGGGCGCTGTTAAGTTCGGTGGATAAAAACATTTCGCTGGCTTGAGTCTCGTCATTGTCCACACGGATTTCGATCAACATGCGTCGTTGCACTAATACGGTCCAGCCGACATGCATTTCATGTATGAGGAATGGGCGAAAATGGAACGGCTAGCCAATGACGATGGCGAAACAACGGATGCTGTATTTTGAAATGCTGAAGAAAAATGAAGCAAAGAGATTTTTTCCCTAAAAAGCGCGCATCTGGCTTTTAAAATAAATAACTAAAAAAAAAAAAAGAAATAGTAAAAATCAAAATTACAGAACAGATAAATTTAATAGAATTCAAATAGGCTTTTAAAATTCCAATTAAAAGGTGAAAAGCCTTGAAGCAATGTAATACGTGAACGTTTTTAAAAACAGAATTTAAAAGAGAAATAAAATCTTAATATACGCATTTTAAATAAAAATAAATTTAAGTAAAATAAATGATTGGAATATTTTTTAACATAGGAAAAATAAATAATTAAATTTCGGTTGCACAATCATGATAGATTAAAAAAAATAATAATAAGTATGGAATATATTTAATGTACCGCGGAAATTAGACTTTCGAATTTTTCAGAATAATATACATAATCAAATTTGTTTTATGTGTTGAAATATTCTTTCGTGCAAGAAATATTAAAGAATACTTACTTTAAAGTCTAAAATTTCCACTCGTTCCTCTTCAATATGATTTATTGGAAACCTAATCAGACATTTAACTTACTATGAAAAAAAAAAAAAATCCGCCATCGTATTTACTCATAAACATTGCGCATTTTTCTGAAAAAAAAATAGCACTAAAAACAGGAGTTTACCGTATAAACAGGGTATTTCCGACAAATATGTGAATCTATGCATGCCTTATCTAAAAACGGTTGTGGTTCCAGTCACTGAATCGTCGTTTCTGAAATGGACCCTATTTTCAGTTTATTAATCGGTCTTCCTTCATGATCGTATGCAAGGTTTGCCAATATCGTGTTTACTATCTATAGATCTATTGCCATTTGGTCAAGTCTACTGTAAAATCTGTTTTAAAACGGCTGTATAGGTCTAACTTGTCATTTTCTCAATGTAATTGCACAAACCGTGAAAACAGAATAAATGGAAATACCAAGCTCAGAACACTGACTGAACAGTTTAATTACTTTCATGGGCTTCCTCCGACGCTAACTTACGCTTTGCTGACGAGTAGCTATATTTCTAAAATTAACCGAGACATAAGTTTAAAGAGTTAAAACTTTAGAATTACTCAGAAATTACTTAAGAAAACTATAAACTAAAAAATTGTGAGAGAAAGTTAACATTTACATTAAAATATCTGATAATTATTATTTTCATTATATTTCCGGTATTACTAATATTTTAATGTAAAGTGCCAAATATGGGAAGTATATATATACCGGGTGAGCCAAAAGTCCGTTAAAACATTACAAACTCATAAAAAAGGAAAAGAAAATATGACAAAGGAGTGCGGTTTGCAAGAAAGGGCTCACAGGGTATTCGGATTATTTATTTTATTTTATTTTATTTTATTTATTATTTTTTTTAGCAGAAAAAAAAGTTAAAATTCACATATAGAGGGCTCTGACGACCCCAAACACAATGAACAGGACAACAATTCTTCCATTCATTTGTTCTCCCAATAACAAATATTCAACATGACATCCAGAACATTCTAATACACAACCAGGTTGTCTGGTAGTACCTGTTCATTGTGTTTCTGGTCGTCAGCGACCTCTACATTTGATTTTTTAACTATTTTGTTTTTTGGCTTTTTTGGACTCTGACGACCCCAAACACAATGAACAGGACAACAATTCTTCCATTCATTTGTTCTCCCAATAACAAATATTCAACATGAAATCTAGAACATTCTAATACACCACCAGATTGTGAGGTAGTACCTGTTCATTGTGTTTCTGGTCGTCAGCGACCAAAACCTTATTTTTAGGATGATTTAATATTGTAGTAAAATATACAAGAGGAAATACTGCATTTTAAGAGGTTCGATATACACTGTTAATTTTTTTGTGAATCAGAATAACTAGTTTTTTTTTTTCAACTTTTCATTTTTTTTTTTTTTTTTTGTAAAATTTTGTGATATGTTTTATGTATGGGATTTAAGTTTTGTTTTCCCAATTCCAAAATAGGGGTCCAAATTGTAGATTAATGTGCATTATACGTGGGTAAAAAAGTATTCTTCCATCATTTAAAAAAAAACGTTTGATTAAAACCATGTGAATTTCGAAATGTTTCTCAGTAACGTATATTTAAAAAAGTAATCAATTACGTACTTTACTTTTCAGTTTATATATCAATTAACACTTGATAGCTTTAAAAACATAACTTCTAGTAGCTATACCATTGCTTCTCATCATTGTAGTAGACATTTAAATCTAGTTTAAATGTACGGAAATTTTTGAATCAAGTATTAGTACCTCACATTAAAGCATATGTTGAAAATTATATAGTTATAATACACACATGAAGGACTATTAAAAGTTTTTAATGCATTTTAGATTAATTGAAAAACTTTAAATGAATTTTACACTGAATACAGTGTTTTTCGATGTTTCTATAATTTCGACTTTTTTCGGTACATATGTTTTCAATTATGTATTCATGCAAATAAAAGTATCATAACTGAATTTTCAATATCTTTAATAAACATCTTAAAAAATTAACTGACTGATATTTAAAGAATAATAGTTTTAAATCCTGATTCAAATTTCAATGAAAATGCGACGTGCATACAAAAAAATACTTTTATCAAAAACTTTTACTTTTAAGATTAATTTTTACTTAAAGAATTTCTTAATACTTTTGGAAAAATGTACTTTAAATATTCCCACGCAAAAACACTGAAAAGTTACTTAAGGATGACTAATTATCCATTCTACTGAAAAAATACATTACGTCATCAATTATTTACTAAAACATTAAAATAGTCAAATTAAACAACAATAAAATCCAGTAATGTGATATTTAATTACTGCAAATAAAGGAAAGTTCAGCCACGCTTGAAAATAGCAAAATTTGCCTTTAAACCATTCTAAATAAATTAAGCGGTTAGATAGAAAGAAGATTTTTGCAAATTGTTGTTTGTCTCAGAAGTTTGTCGTAATTGTAATTATCGATTATCTTCGCCTAAAGCTCAGAAAACTTCTAAAGGAAAAGTGAATTAAATTGTCTGAAAGTAATAATGCGGTAAATCAGAAAAAAACATGAAAGTTCTCGTGTCTATTAAATTAAATAAATTTATAGGTGAAATTCATTTTTAGGAAAAATTATACTTTATACAAAAATTATGGAAAAAAATATAAAATATTATAGGTGTAGTCACTTAGATTTAAGTTGGAACGTCAGGGGATAGTTAGATCATAATTTTATGAGCATCAATTGATCAAAACAGGTCGGTGCTACGGGGTTTTTATAATATTTTCTTCCTTATAAATTTTTGAAGTAAACTAACATAATTGCTACAACCGTTAATGAATGCCCTGTAATGGGCAAAAATGAACTCTGGTGAAATTAAATAGCAACAAAATTATAAGTAAATAGTTTCTTTAATTGCCATTTTCCCAGTAGTTGATCAATCAAAGAAATCAGTCGGAAATTTAGAAAATTTTTTTTAAAATATCATGCTTATGCTCTCATTAACAGCATTTTATATAAAACTATTATTTGAAATAAGCAAGATGGAAGTGGATTATTTTAACTTACCGTAATTGTCTCCAACTAATCAAAAACAAAATTTTTACATTTTCGAATTTAAAAAAAAAATCACAAAATTGTTTCTCTTACAATAGGCAGCTGACAACAATATGACAACAGGTGCTCCAATATTCAAACAATAATGTTACGTCTAGTGCCACGTGTAAAACACATTTCCGCCAGAAATGACGCAATATTTAAAAAAAAGTATCAATTACTGGAGGGGTATCAACTACTGGCGCAGTCACTCTATCTACCAATCTTCAACTGTGTTTTTTTAGAGATTACCTTGTTTCTGCCTCGATCCAAAGATTAAAAATAAGCTAGTGCACCTATCAAGTTGCCTTTCCTCTGAAGTTTCACAAAAGTGCACTTTCATCATTTTTCCACATTATCTTTCAAATTTGTGTTATAAAATTTTCGTTATGTAAATATTTGTCATTTATATTTATAGCTTTTTAAGCGAAAAACCTTCAGAACTTAGTTGCAAATAATTCCGATATTGTAGAAATAAATTTGGGATGCTTAATAATTACAAATAGGAAATTTAATTTATTTTAATTAATGTCCGAAAACATAAAAATAACTAGAAAACAGGAATTCTGCTTTTCCAGAATTTAGTGTCGCCCCCAATTAATAATATGTACATATAGGTTGTACAAATCATATTTCAGTTTTAAGACTTAAATTACTAATTTATACTAGCCGCCCTTGGCGACCAGTTTGGTCTCCGTTAGATGAGTGCTAAGCATTATACCATATTACTTTTATCCAAAAATGAGTTTACTTTCTCAATACTTCTCCAAATCAGAAGTTTCTAGTAGAGAAATCAAGAACTCCGTATTTTTATGGGTACTACTTGGCTATCCAGTCGACCAAAAATCTATCGCCAAACTACAAGATTAAATACCAATAATTTTTGATCGCAAATGTCACATTTGCTTGACTTTAAACAAGTTACACGTGTTTACATCAAGTTATTTTTATTTAGACGTTTTATTTGTATTTTTATTAATGTTATACTAATTTATTTGTTCTTTCGCTATTTAAAATAAAAATTATGTCAATTTGTATAATTTGGCGAGTGGTTTAGCGATTTATATAATTTGGCGAAATTAGTCTACGGTATAACTAAGTAGTACCTTTTTATGTTAGCCACGCTCAAGTGATAAATCATCAAGCATTGTCTTTCCAATCGCATTTTTTCATATTTCATTAAATTAATCTAAAATATAATAATTTCACTCATTTTATTTAAAGTACATAATTTTAATTTGAAATTCATGACTTTCAGTTTTTCTTTCCATTTTTTAAGAAAAAGAAAAGAAAAATAATAAATAATGCCCAAAACCATGACTTTTAATTTCAATATCAAAGCATTGTTTTAATTTACCACGCGAAAATAAAAAATGTAAAAAATGGTCACCTTGCATATAAAAAGCGAAGCGGTCAGCCCGGAACTATTGATGAAAGTCACATGACTTAGGCTATTATTATAGAGATACCTTTGATTTTGAAAACCATTTTTCTAATATACCTATAGATTTACTTTATGATACATTGAAAAATATATTTGATTTGTTTTGCATTGAGGAGGAGCTGGGAATTAAAAGAGATTTTTTCTTGAGTTTATGTAATTTCTGTTTTCTTAATAATTTTATTACATTCAATGGCTCGCTTTTTTGTCAGGTATGTGGCATTGGGATGGGTACTAATTTTTCGAGCTCTGCTGCTAATCTTTTTCTTTTTTTATTATGAATTTAATTATGTTTTAAACAGTAATAAGAGTTTCGCAGTTTTAAGATATATCGATGATGTAATGTTATTCGATGACAAACTTTTGATATCGATTAACGATATCTATACTCCATGTTTAAAATTAAATAAGGCTTCTGTTTATAGTTTGCATGTTAATTTTTTGGATTTAGATTTGTTAATTAAAGATAATAATATATTAGTTAAACTTTTTGATAAACGGGATTTTTTTAATTTTGATACTCAATCAATGCCACACTGGTTTTCAAATATAAGTAAAAGGGTTTTCATCAACATTATTTTGGGACAAGTTAATAGGTTTTATAGGATTTGCAGCAGCGAAGAATTTTTGAATTCACAGATTTTTAAGTTTACTGCTAATCTTTTTTACAATAATTTATTTCGATATCAGTTTATTTTTTATTATGTAAATAAGCTTGAAAAGAGTTTTATGAAGTGGCAACAGCCAAGCGGCCAAACACTCTAATGGATGCCGGTGGAACTGCTTGAATATATGATAGGTGTGGGCTAAATTCTTTATAAGAATGTCTACATTCTGATGAATGTCAAGTTGGAACTGAGGTGACATGGAATGGAAATTATGTTTATGAAGATGACGTAAGGACAAGTCTGAATGACGCTGGTCAAACATGGATTATGACCTTGTTTGAACTCCTGCTGCTAAAGAGATGTGGAGCGTGTGGATATTTTAAAGGTATCAAGTTTCTTCAAGTCTTCGCAGGTCAAGGTGGCCTTCTCACATGTTCAATGTTTATAATTTTTAATGATTCAGTTATACAAGAATTTTTAATTTGTTTATGTTTTAAAATTAGTTTTATTGATTTTGAATTGGTTGGTCGTTTATGTTTTTAAAACACTTTTGTTTCGTTAAGTTTTTGAAAGTTCAAGTTTATTTGATGATTTCTTTTACACTTTTGGAGTATGTGGGTTGGCCGTATCTTGCGAAACCTGTGAGGAATCAATTTTTATTTTTGGTACCTGTTTTTTAACTCCCCCCCCCCCACTTTCCGAAGAGCAGGGAGTTGTTTGTTTGTTGTTTATCTAGTTATTAATATTCATTGATTTCTGTTGTTGTTTTGCACCCTCTTTTTCATGGTTTTCATAAATCATTTACTTTTGATAGAGCTATATATATATATATATATATAACCATTAATTAAACATAACCTACCACCATCAAAAACCGTAATATTATGAATTAAAGCTGTAAGTATTAAAAAAAGTGCCAAATAATTTATTATAAGAATTATTATGGAAGAAAAAAAAAGAAAGTAGACACCGACAAATAATGGAAAAGCTTATATATTGAATTACGTTTTCAAGGGCACAGAATTCAATGATATAAGCAATATGGTTGTTTTCTGTGAGAAAAAAAAAGCTAAAGCTAAAAATTATTTTTCTCTGTGCCCGAACAACCATTATAATCAAGTGAATAGATTAAAAATGAAAACATAATAGAAACAAATAATATGAAATGGAAAAATCAATAAAACCTGTTTAAATATTTATAGGATACAAAATAGAAATAATACACAACATACCGATTAATATTTCAGTATTTTCCAATATATCCACACGCACATGGCTACCATAATATCGTAAAGATTAAGGTGAATAAAACAGTTAAGAAATCACAGTAATTGATACCAAAGGATGCAGTTAATACAGTTTGAAATACCATGAAAAATGAAATTAATATAATATAATATAAAATAAAATAAATAGATTTTGAAAATAAATATCAGATATATATCATGATATGTATCAAGATATATATCCATTGATATATATCAACGAACCCTGGTTCTTCTCTAAAAGGAATTCTAATCCACAAGTTACCTTCGCAATTTTAGGAAAGTAGCTTCTAAAACAATTTTATTGCCATGATTATATATATATATATAATATATAATATATATATATATATATATATTATATAGATAGCAATTCAATACAAGAAAGCAAAAGTTAATTTAAATAGCAAAAAAAAAAAATATATATATATATATATATATATATATAACACATTTCATATAGTTAATCATGAAAAACATATAGCAATTTGTAAAGATGCAGTTATATGGCGGAATTTGAGTGAAGAAAACTCGAATAAACAAAATTTGAAGTATAATTTCAATACTTCACTTTTCGTAAAATCTTACAACATGATTGGCAAAGGTCTTGATAATTTGTACATGTTTCATGGAAACACTTCAGGTACCTTGTGCATTGTATCCCGACATTCTTTTTGGATGTGATATTATATTGTTTTGCACAACCAACACAGTGATCCTAATCCAATTCCATTTACTTGGAATCTGTAGAATCTGTAAATTTAAATGTATTTCGTTTTCTTCGCTATTGGAATTGTCGTGTGTTTTTTTTTCTCCCGTTAATTTGTAGGTTTATTACGTTAATTTAGTTTATTAGTCAACTTTATCAGTTTCTGTAATGAAACTTTCCGACGTTTTTCAGTACTTTCTGAAACAAATAAATCGTTAGATCTTATTATATTATAATTATTATTATTAAAATATTTATATTAGTTAAAATTTAAATAATTATATCAATTAATATATTTATAAACGTAAACGTTATATAATTATTTTAAATTTAATTATATTTAGTTAAAAGCATCACTAAGTATAATTTTGAAATATTGAATAAAGGTGGCCATCTCTCCTCGATTTCATGTGGCCATCTATCCTGAAATTGAAGGACTGATAATCGCCCAATTCAATGCATCAATAGCCTTTGTAAACTTTTGTTTTAGTCTTAGAAGTAAAAATTAGATTATATGCGTGCCCTAAAAGTCCATATAGTAAATATATATATATATAACGTACGTACTGCAAAACATTCAGATATATAAGTCACAAAAAAATATTCCACCACATATTTAATTTACATTTAAATTATATTACCTTTTTATAATCGAAAAACACAATTGCACGTTGCAATAAACAAACACGTTGGACTATTTCATACGAACAATGTTTATATTGCAATCTATGGTCAAGTTTTGGAGATATTTAGACTGTTCATCTCTCCTCTATGGCCATCTATCCTAGAGTTATCCTATATGTAATAAATAAAAAGATGAAAAGTGCGTAACTCCGAAATTATAAATGTAAATGTTGTTACTACATTTTACTTATTTATTTATTTTGTGGTGTGTCTGTGTGTGCATGAGGGGAAGGGGGGGGGGGGTTCGAGATTTTGTTATTCAATCCATTTTTTCAAATGAAAATGCACTATTTGTAGTTTTTCTACTTATATTAGGGTGGGAGCTGCGCCCTTGGATAAAAACTCTGGATACGAACTTTCGTTATGTAAAGTAAATAATAAATAAGTTATTGAAATTATATATTTAATTTAAATACATTTGCGATTGTAGATTTAAATCCTGAGATGGATAAATTATTTTAATTAATAGAATCGCTGAAAGGTTCATTTTCATGTATTTCGCACTTAATTAAAAAAATATATCCATACATTCATATCCATACAATCATATACATTTCAATTCATTTAAAAATTTTCTAACAGGAAATATCGAAATAATAAGAACAGGAAGATAGCAAATTTCTCTAACATTATAAACATGCAGCAATCTATTAACTAAATAAATTTTCACATGTTGATTTTATATTTTTATACAGATAAATTAGTTTCAGGAATAAAACCCACGAACATTATTTTAGACGATCTTCTAGCACTAACCGCCAACCAAAGATAAAGGGATGTATTTTACAGCAAGTATTTAATGAAAATAAATATTCAATTGTACAGTTCAAAATAAGCTATTACTGTTACAATTTATTGTTTTAATATACATTCATTAAAATAAGAAAAACAATAAGAAAAGTTTCTCCAAAAATTATAAATATCCAGCAATAATTTAATTTGAATAATTTTTCTCTAGTAGACTGGAAAACATTATCCTGAAAAATAGTTTGAACAACTGATAAAGGACAACAAAGTTAAATTTGTTAGATACCGTCACCAAACCCCTACTGGATTTCAATAAATAAATTAAAAAAAAAACATTTTCTGCGACATTATTAAAAAAATATATGTATTTTTAGTTACAGTATAAAATTTTAAAAACAGATAAATTTTAGAAAAATACTTATTAATTTTTTAAAATGGTAGTATAAACATTCACTGAATTATCGAAATTTTTTTTTTTATTTGCGTAATTTCTAATCTACATTATAAAATTCGCATTATTTTGCTTATTATGCAAATAAATTATATGTATGTTCTTAGCAGATATACATGCATGCCACATTTTTGAGAAAATTGTTTTATTTTTCGATTTTGTTTTGTTGTGCAAAAACGATACTTTTCAGATTTTGGAGATCCCACAATTTTTTTACTGATTTCCACAAAATTCACTTCTCTCTCTTTTTTAATGGTTTGGCAGTGCTTTTGTCTGTTTTCTTTCATTTATATTTTCCGTTAACCCATTAACCGCTGGTGTTGCGTTCACGCAACAGTCAAAATAAATGCGTATAAAAAATTAGCTATCAAATGAATTTTATATTAATAGTAATTTTTGAGTAGGGTATATTATGTTTACTAATTGAATAGAAAAGTATTTTCTTTCAACATATTTTTTCTATTTAATAACAAGTTCGAAACTTAAAGCATTTTTAAACGAAAACTTTCACGTTGTCTTTTTCTCAGAAGAAATATAGTTAGACAAACGTAAGCTTTAGAGTAAATCTATTTTTAGACAAGGTTAAAGTACATAAGAACATTCAATGAATCAGTTGCTTTCGTTTTAATGGGGGGATGAAGAGATAATAGGTGTTGCGTTTACGCAACGTCAGCGGAAAAGAGGTAGTTCCAGTATTCACTCGTATCGTTCGACTCTGTGGATTTTTTTCTTATTCCGTGCTCACAGAAATTCTTCAAATACATGTCTTACGTTTTTCGAAGGTCTTCAAAGAATTTTTAATAAAGATTCATATAATTATGACGGGAATGAAACAAATATTATCGTTATTTCATCTGAAATTGCAGAAATTATTGATGAAGAAGGAAATAATAATAGATCAAAAAGTGATAATGATATTTTACCTTTCAATACTGCTGGCGAAATTGAAATGTGCGTGAAAAAGAAGTTTGTATCCTCTAAAAGTAGTGCAATTCACACATACAAATAAAAATAAAAACTGGAGATTAGGAGAGGATAAAGGTAGAAAAATTGATTATGACTCAGGCAAAGTATGAAGAAAAAATAAAACCTTTACCAATGCGAGAAGGTATAAAAATTGTGTTCGAAAATAAATACTGTCACTTAGATTTCAGGCATGAAGTTGCATTGTACCTTTTGCAAACACCCTTTGAAAGTAAAGAGTTAACCATAAACAAATCAGCAAAAAGAAGGCATAATAAGTTCTCCATGCAAAAGCCATTACAAACAGAACGCGGAAATGTAACCCTTTCCGGGGCCATGCAATTAAATTTCTAAAATGTTGAAATGAATGAATGACACCGGTAATTACGAACAATTACATAATAAAGGACAATTACTTTACCACAATTCTGGTGCTATTGTGGCATTTGGGAAATAAAATTAATTGGCTTCATAAACACACTACTGCCCTTGAAAGGGTTAATTGTCAAGTCCGATGACAGCGGAAGACTGCATTGTAAACAATGCCATAGCCAGGATATTTATCGCTTCAGTACATTTGTGATGTTGATTTAGATCATAAGTGTAGCGAATATTTTGATACTTGAAACTGTTTTCTGTATATGATCAGTAATTAAAAAAAAAAATAATTTTATTAATAAATTAATTACATTACAGTGACTGCTTTCTGTCTAAATTGTAAGAAAGGTAAAAAAAAATCTTACAGTGCCCATATATGCAAGAAAATCCTGCTGATGCTCAATTGAGCTCAATAAACATCAGTACTCTTATTCCGCTGACGTTGCGTGAACGCAACACCCCATGTTTCGTAAGCTAACACAAATTTTGTTATTTCCACTATAAATTAATGCTATATATGTTCAAATGAATAACCAATATCATTTTTATAAAAAAAAAATTAACCCCTTATAGTTTTGGCGGTTAATGGGTTAATAAATTGAAAGCAAGTTCTTTCAAATAATAATGATGCATTTCCCTTTTTTCCCATATTTAAAAAAAAAATATATCAATTTGAGAATTTCTTCCCGCAATATTTAACATTGAAAAAAAATGTAAGTGGCCATCTATCAGATTTTCGTGCGAAGTGACTTCATAAAAAATAACTTCGTAACTCTTATAAATTATGAAAAAGTTGTCAAGCTTTCTGAACTGTTAAACAATTTTAAGTGACATTCTAAAAGTAAAAAAAAGTACTCTATGAACGAGTAAAACAGCAGATAGAAAGAAAGACGAAATAGCAAGCGGCAGAGGGTCCGCACTTCGAAGAAACTCTTCCCCGCAGAATTCGCGGAAATGGGTAGGAAGGAAAAGGAAGGGGGAAAATCGGCTAACGCAAGTGGTCGCACGGCGGTCATTTTGACCGATTGAAACTTTAGAATGCGATAAACTGCTAAGAAATAGCAGGATTGACTTGCAATTTTACTGCACAAGCGTGTGAACTCTCAAGGTCAGCTACACGGAATTTGGCTATTGTAACTTTAACGGGCAATGAGTTACAGGAAGATAACGAATTTCGGCGGGGAAATGACCGTCGCGTTTCATAACATTTTTGTGGAGTTTTTTTAGTATAAACAGTGATATTTCCATCGCTTTTTGTGCAAATAACACTGTTTTTTTTTACTTTCCATATTTAATATATATAAGTACCGTGTATTATATAAAAAGAAAAATATTTTAATATACAAACAAAATAGCACATTTAAAGCTGCACATGTTTCACTACGAATAGGAATTTTTTAACTATTCCAAAAATTTCCAAACAACTGCACGCTTGCTATGAGTCACGTGATCTTGGGAGAGCATATTATAATTAGATTTGTTGTGATTGCGCACGCATACAGATATAATTCATCTTAACCCTAGATCTACCGGGAATTTTATTCAAGTTTTAATAAAACGTTCTACACCAGAATTTTTATTTAAAACTATTTAACTTATTTATTTACCTTATTTTTGTCTGGTTTATATACTTAGTTTATTTTAAAGAAATTTCTGGTTTGAATGAATATTTTGTATGTACCTGTCGGGTCCAATGGACCCGTCTGGTAGACGGAGGGTTAAGATAGATTTCGCCATGTACTGCAGCCTGGTTTACGCTTTGCTTGTATCGTAAGTCAGTAAATGGATCTTCAGCGCGACACCGCAAGCTCAGGTTTACTGGCTATCGCGTTTAACATTCATTGTTGTCTTGCAAGTAGAAAGTTTCAACAAACGTATCTGCAATTTTCAAAATATTTTTTTCTAAGCATAAATACTATTCTGTCTTAATCTCAGCGTGCCTCAAATACTTTTTTTCGGTAGTTATAAAATACCACTTGAAACGCGTCTGGCACAGTTTTTGGTCCGACTATATAGTCTGGCTTTGATATTTTTTATTTCATTAAATACTAAATTGGAAGGTATTAAAATTTCAAAGTGCTTCAAGGATTATTTTTTTTTCTACAAAAAGTTCAGAAAATAAAAAAAAATACGGGTAGGTTAAGTGCAATGATCCTTCAGTCAGACATTCGATTTTGTATATAGACATTGCAAAAGAAGTGTTACACAAATTTTCATTGTGCCTCAAATACCTACCCTAAAATTTTTAACCGCTCTCGGACTATAACGTTAGTGGTTGTATGCATTTTTCATCGTGAATTCTGCTCATGCTTCGGCTCTGCTTTCCACATTCACGAAGTCACTTTCATGCGCAAGTAGATGCAATTAGCTTGTATTGTTATTCGGATAAAAAGCAATGGAGCAGTGATTCCTCTTTCCAAGTAAAAGCACCGTATCTTTCATATAATGGTGTTAAATTTTTAATTTAAGCTGATTTACAATGACATGAGAATTACGTAAATTTTTAAAAAGTAATTTATAAGAAATAGAAAATTGTTGTCCGATTCTTCGTCATTTAAATAGTAATTTCTTCAAATTTTATTCCTTTATTCATTAAACTCATTTCTTTGATGTCTCCATCAGATTTGCTTCTTTGAGAAAAAATATGAGAATCCATTAAAGGAAGTATATTTTTATTTGATACTAAGCTTTTAATAAGATTGAATAAAAATTTTATAAATTAATTATGTGATAGCGATAAATAGTTATCTCCATGCAAGAAATTGTTAAATAATAAGATATTTCATTTAGAAAAACTTTTAAATATGATAAAGTTTTCTAAAAATTTAAATTTAATATTGTAACTCTGAAAAATTTATAGGAATATGGAAAAAAGTATGACACATTTTTTTTTTCAAATATTTTTAGTTTCCGGATCTTTACGCCACTTTTTGAGAATAGACTGGAGATTACTAAATTCCTTTTTAACAAAAGGGTTCGAAAATTAATATTTTACTATTTTTTTCCAAATGGGATTACAGCGCCAATTTAAATAATTTTGTACTAATATTGCATTAAAATCACGTGGTTTTCGATAAGTAATTTCGTTATTTTTAGTTAAACTATATTTTTAATTGCAATTTCAATTTAAAAAATGCTATTATAAATATTGAATGTCGAATAAAATAGTTTCTTAAACGCCATTTTTATCGTTTAGCTTTAGTTTAGAAATTGTGAATAAATCCATAAAATATAATTTTTTTTTTCTGGAAAATTAACTTTAAGAAAAATATTTTAAATAGGTACCAGAAAAAATTGTAAAGATTCTTTGATATAATTATAAAAAAGAAAAAGTAAATGGGTTCAAGGATTCTTGCGCATGACGATCGTGATATCTTGCTTGTCTTTAATGACGGCATGAATTGGAACATTTAAAAATTTCCGGCGGTGACTGCCTAGAGATAAGTCCGGGATCACTTTCCGGAGCACGAGCCCGACACATTTTCTGACATCAGAGATCGAGCCCGATATGGAAAGCATATAATTCCCTCTTCGCCACCCACATAAAAAGAAAATTTTATCATGTTTTAAAATTGTTCTAAATGAAATGTCTTATTATTTAACAACTTCTTGCATGGAGAAACTATTTACTGCTAGCACATATTTAATTTATGAAATTTACATTCAATCTTTTTAAAAGCTTAGTATCAAATAAAAATATACTTCTTTTAATGGATTCTAATATTTTCTCTTCCAACAACCAAATTTGATGGAGACATCAAAGAAGTAAGTTCAATGACTAAATGAATAAAATTTATGAAATTGCTATTTAAATGACGAAGAATCGAACAACAATTTTTTATTTCTTGTAAATTACTTTAAAAAAAGTTACGAAATTTTCATGTACTTGTAAATCAGCTTAAATTAAAAATTTAACACCATTATCTGAAAGACACGGTGCTTTTACTTGGAAAGAAGAAACATTGCTTCATTTCTTTATATCCGAATAAGAATACTAGCTAACTACATCCACTTACGAACGAAAATGACTTCGTGAATGTGAAGAGCAAAGCCGCTGCATGAGCAGAATTCACGATATAAAATACATACAACCACTAACGTTATAGTCCGAGACCTGTTAAACATTTTAGGATAGGTATTTGAGGCAACATGGAAATTTGTGTAACACTTCTTTTGAAATGTCTTAATAAAAAATCGAAAATCTGGCTGAAGGATCGTGACACTTAACCGATCCGTTAATTTTCCAAAATTTTCGTTGAAAAAAAAATGTCCTTGAGGCACTTCGAAATTTTAATACCTTCAAATTTAGTATTTAATGAAATAAAAAATATCAAAGCCAGACTATTTAGTCGGACCAAAAACTGTGCCAGATGCGTTTCAAGTGGTATTTTATAACTACCGAAAAAAAGTATTTGAGACACGCTGAGATTGAGACAGAAAAATATTTATGCTTAGAAAGAAATATTTTGAAAATTACAGGCACTTTTGGTGAAACTTTCTACTTGCCAAACAACAGTTAATGTTAAACTCGAGTGCCAGTAAACCGGAACTTGCGCTGTAGCGCTGAAGATCGATTTATAAAGCGTAAGCGGCGTTGCAGCGCCTCGCAAAAACTAGCTTAAGATGAATTATAACTGGATGCGTGCGCAATCACAACAAATCTAATTGAGTTAGGCTCTCGCAAGACCACGTGACTCATAGCAAGTATCACTGGAAATATCACTGTTTATATTTAAAAAAACTCTACAAAAATTTTATGAAGAGTTGAAAATTCGTCAAAAGCACAGGTTAAAATATAAAGACATTATTTTACCATCAAATGCTAATCGGAAAGGGAGTTATCATAGACATTGCTATAAAAGTTTAATCGCTTTAATGAAAAAATGCTTCGACGACAACGCTTCAAGAAAATCCAATGTGCCTTCTTCGTCATTAGGTACAGTATAATTTTATTTTTATTCCTTATAATAATATATTCACAAATAGCGTGAGGCATTCATTGTCCTTGACTTAAATAAATCTTATCTATCGGATAGATGAAAACACTCATTATACCCACTATGGAATATATTTATGTATACTATATTTATATCTTTAACCTGCATATCTCAATACAATAACTGTAGCATCAACTTGTCTATGAATTTATTACCTGCATCTACCGGGTGTCCCCAAAAGGACTGACTGATTTTAAAATTCAATAACTTCCAAACGGTGACAGATATTAAAAAAATTCTTGCAGGAGGGTTATGCATAAAGTCAAAAATTTTTTTACAGTGATTTTCGATTTTAGTTCGAATTACAAACAATAGATGGCGCTGCGATCAAAAGAGGCTAAATTCAGGCTCGATTTTTGGTACTTCTTGGCCCGGATAATACATTTCCATCCAAAAATCGAGCCTGTATTTAGCGTCTATTGCTTACAGCGCCATCTATTGTTTGTAATTCGAACTAAAATCGAAAATCACTGTAATAAAACTTTTGACTTTATGCATAACCCTCCTGCAAGAATTTTTTTAATATCTGTCACCGTTTGGAAATTATTGAATTTTAAAATCAGTCAGTCCTTTTTGGGACACCCGGTATTTCAATAGTTGCCACAATGAATGTAAAGAAACATTTTACATCAAATATTTTTTTAACATCATATAATTTTAGAAACTATTAAATAGGAAGGTTTGCATAAGCGCAAACTCCGAAAACTTTGAAAACTGTTATGAAAAATGCCCTAATAAACATTTTCTGTACACTCTTTATACGGAACTAGTTCAAGAATGTTTAACTTAAATAAATATACTTTTATAACTATGATTTTGTTATATACATTTATAATGTGTATATAATGAAATTTAGCGATCCTTTAATGACGGTTAGTACGAAATTTAAATTGATTATAATAAGAATTTTTTAACTATTCCAAAATCTTCCGAACAACTGCACGCTTGCTATGATACACGTGTTCTTGCGAGAGCCTATCGCAGTTAGATTGGCTGTGATTGCGCACGCATCCTGTTGAAATTCATCTTAAGATAGCTTTAGCCAGGCACTGCAACGCGCTTTACGCTTTGTTTGTATCGTAAATCAGTAAATGGATCTTCAGAGCGGCACATCAAACGCAGCTTTACTGGCACTCGCTTTTAACATTTCCTGTTATCTGGCAAATAGAAATACTTTTTTTTCGGCAGTTATAATATACCACTTGGAACGCGTCTGGCACAGTATTTGGTCCGACTAAATACTCTGGCTGTTATATTTTTATTAAATACTGAATTTAAAGGTATTAAAATTTCAAAATGCCTTTTTTTTTTTTTTTTTTTTTTTTTTGCAACGGAAATTTTGGAAATGTAAAAATTCACTGAACAATTAAACATGCAATCAATGAAACATTCATAAAATTCAAAGTGCCACGATTCTTCTCAAAGGCATTCGACTTTGTATTCAGACATTGCAAAAGAAGTGTTATACAAATTTTCATGGTGCCTCAAATACCTACCCTAAAATGTTTAACAGCTCAGCAAACCATTCCATCACAAAAATGGTACGTGATACAGTAATTCCGTTAACACATTTTTCTTTAGCACAGTGAAATCTATAAGAATCACCTATTATTTTACAGAGAGGATTTTGATTCCGACCAGTGTAATTTACCTTGAAAGTTTGAGTAATCCTTTTATCTAAGGATTGTGCAAATCTAGTTCAATTTTCAGAAAAGAAAACAAGTTCAATCGATTTTAAATTGGGAATTATGAAATGCTTAGTACAATTATCTGCAATGATAACCACTTTTCATATATTGAAGGACTATTACGTCTTGAGACAAAAATCACACAATAAATTAAAACTGTTTGCTTAAAGACGTATACTACATAAAAACACTTTTAAAAAATTAAATAAAAATTTTAAAATTTTAAAAACCAACAACTTTTGATCACCATGTGGCCTTTATCAGGGTCATATTCCAGTAAATGATAGAAAGAAACTAATAAATCTTACAAGTCAAAATAATAAACATACTTTGTTGAGCACGTCTCGAAACAGCATTATTCCAGATAGTCCAACCATGGCATTCATAAGTTGTGGTTGGACTATCTGAGGCGGACTTTAACTCAGCGTTGAAGAAGGTTGATGTCATTAACGACATTTGCAATCTAGTTTTTCCAAGTTTTGTTCTTCTATGGTTGGATGATTGCGTTCAGTTATAGAGATATTTTGGAATGCTGTTTCGAGATGTGCTCAACAAAGTATGTTTATTATTATTATTATTTTTTACTTTTACGGACTTATTAGTTTCTTTCTCTCAATTACTAGAATATGACCCTGATGAAGGCCAAAGGGTGGTCGAAACTTGTTGGTTTTTAAATTTTAAAATTTTTATTTAATGTTTTAAAAGTGTTTTCATGTAGTATACGTCTTTAAGTAAACTTTTTTTAATTTATTGTGTGAACCACTTTTCATTTTTAGTTTGTCCAAGTTCTATAAACGCCGAATTCCATTTTTCCAAATGCTTACTGTCATCCAGATTTTTTGGCTCTCATCGTAAGATTAAAAATAGCAAATATTTGAACTTTTTCAAACAATAAGGCTACATATATTTGCCAATAACTAATGTAGTCAATTTCTCTGAGCCATCCACATTTGATGACTAACTTTCGTTGAACATTTTTGTACAAATTTAGAAACATTTGTACTTTGGTTAAATATGGCATATTGCAAGGGGGAAAAAATACAATGATTTCTACTGAGATGTTCCAAGTACGTATAACGAAATATATATGTCATGGACCTGCAAGAGAATATCCCTATAAAGAAAATGTAATAAGAAAAATTGATGCAAAAGACTAGTTTTTGCGACTCTTCAAATTGGAATTATTTCTATTGTTAATTTTTTAAAAATATTTACTTCGTAAAACAGATTTAACCTTCCTTTAGTCACGCGGCATCTACGAGACGCAAGCGTTCAATTTCCAGACAGAGGCGAGTTTTCTGTCAAGGCCGTATATGGGCAAATCTGTGAATGGAAAGGAACTTAGGAAGGTAAACAGAAGAAGAGAGCACAACGAAAACATAGACGTATAATTCTTTAATTAAAACGGCAATCTTAATTATCAACTTAATGACTTTAATTAAATTTATCCATTTGCTGCATCATACGTTTCCGTAAGAAACTTCCATCCCCCCTAACATCGTGATGTCTTTCTAGGTTATTTGCAGATTTATCGTTGGCGAATTGTAACGTTTTAATACAATCGTACAGATTTTTAAATTGATGCTGACAATAAAACTTACAGAATATTTTAATTTTTTTCTTTCTTTTTCTACTTCTATCTTTAAAAGAAAAAAGTATTGTTTTCTCGAAAAATTTGGAAGGAAATTTTACGTTTTAGAAAGTTTTGAAAATGATTTAATTGTATTTAGAACTTTCTGTCTGTGAGCCTCTGTGTTTTTTTGCATGAATATAACATAAATTTTGTGATGCTTCATCTCAAGAACTAATACACATAATTTAATTAAACTTAAGATTCAGTTAGACCTTGACATAAATTGGTGATGATTAGGTATTGATGTATATAGAACAGCAGGTGGCGCGTCTATCCCCTATAGCAGAGAGCACCTGAAAACCTCCCCAGGAGCTCCAATTCATCCCAAATTTGCCCTGATATGTAAATGAGTCGAACAGGCGTTCCTGTGGAATAAACTTCCTATACTGATTTCCCCAGGCTTGTACTCTGGGTACTTCCTAGGTAAAAATCTCCTATGATAGCATTCAGAACAAATAACCTACGAAGTCACTATTCTGGCGGCATCTTACGGTGGATTTTAAGTGTAATATCTTCATAAGGTTCTATAAAAAGAAGTTTTTTCTATAAGTTCGATTTTTTTAAGTAGTTAAGATTAAATTATTAATTATTCAACTTATTTTATTTTCGAGTTACACATGTTTCACTTTTAAGTATTGTCAAAATTTTAAAATATTTATCACTATTTAGTTATATTTAAAATTTATAAAATGGAATTAAAATGCAATTAAATGATTTTAATTGGAAAATTGAATTTAATATTTCATATAATATTTCAAATGTTAAAATTGGTTACATTTTCTAAACTATCATTTAAATATAAAATTTAATTATTTATTACTGCTTTCCCGGATTATTTAAAAACTATCCTGTATATTTATATACCAGCTGTTACCCGTGATGCCATTCACGTAGCATTAAAAAATATATAAATTCATTATTTAAGCAAAACCTTTCACTCCAGATATTTATAAACATATATAATTAGCCGACTCTTTATTACATTTATAGGAGTCAATACGTTATGTCTTATTCATAAGGGCCATGACGTACCTCAGTCAAAAAAAGAAAAAAATTGTTTAAAATAATATAAACAATCGCGAAAATGAAACTTCAACAAATAAAAAAGAAGAGCCAAAAAAGAAAAAAAAAAAAGATAGAAGAAATCTACAAATCTGTCTTTGTAAAACATAAAAAGTCCTTCCGGCCAGTGCCGAGAGGAAGAGGTAGCTTTCATGTTCCTTATTTTAAAAAAGCCAACTTATATTATTCAAACACACGAAGCTCAATTTAGTGGAAACCGAATATAGGAGATTTAATACTAATTTTTATCAATACTAAATCATTATGAATGAGAATTTCGCGAAATTAGTCAGCTTTATCCAAGCTGCTTTTATTTAAATTAACTTATATTTGACTGCCAAATTCGGCGATTTCTTAAAGTGGCTGCCATTTTAAGACAACATGGTGGATGAAACTAACCAGTGAACTTGGTCAGACCTTAGTAATTGCTGTGCACATGCTCACTCACATCGGAATCGATTGATGTATACGAGTGCTTTCGCAGGCAAAAAATCAGATTTTTCAAAATGTCACCCACATTAGAAATTGAAACTGCTATATCTGAGCCATTTTTTAAGATAAAGACAAACAAAAAATGCTACTGAATTCTTATATCAAGGTCAAATACTTAAGAAAGAAACCTTTTTCAATTTCTAATTTTTTGCACCTCACTTTAAATAAAATGTTTTTTTTTTTAATTTAATGGCCGCCATTTTGAAACAATTGGCTGATGAAGCTGGCCAGCGAACTTGGTCGAGACATTGATGTATACTATCCACCTGCCTTCTTACATCGAAATAGGTGAATACGTGTGTTATCGCGTGACAAATACAAGATCGTTTCAAAATGTTAGCCATGCTAGAAATTCAAAGTGCTATAATTCATCCATTTTTTACGATATAAACGAAAGAACAAATTTTCAGAAACAAAAACTGCTCCGGAATCTTTGTATCAAGGCCAAACACATAGAAAAAATCTTTTTCATTTTCCAATTTTTTAATATCTCATTTTGAATTTTTTTTTTTTTTTTTTTTTTTTTTTTTTTTTTTTTTTTTAAGTGGCAACCCTTTTTAAACAAGATGGCGAATGAAGGTGGCCAACGAACTCGGTCGAGACATTGGTATGTACTATGTGCAGTCCAAGCTGCATCCGAATCGGTTCATAAATACGCCTGATATCGCGTGAAAAAAATCAGGTCGTTTTAAAATGTCAGCCACAATAGAAATTCAAAATGCTATAACTCAGCCATTTTTTTAGATATAGACGAAACAAAAACTGTTCCGGAATCTTTGTATTAAGGTCAAACACATACGAAAAAAATCTTTTTCATTTTCCAAATTTTTGGTATCCCATTTTAAATTTAATTTTTTTTTAAATTTGTAAATGGCCGCCATTTTGAAACAAGATGACGGATGAAGCTGGACAACGAACTCGGTCGAGATATTTGTATGTACTATGTACACACCAAGGTACATCCAAATCGGTTCATAAATACGCCCGTTATCACGTGACAAAAATCAGGACGTTTCAAAATGTCAGCCACGCTAGAAATTCAAAATACTATAACTCAGCCATTTTTTTAAGATATAGACGAAACAAAAACTGCTCCCGAATCTTTTTATCAAGGTCAAACACATAAGAAGAAAATATGTTTCAATTTTCAATTTTTTGGTATCACATTTCAAATTAAAATTTTTCTTGAAAATTTAAATGGCCGCCATTTTTAAACAAGATGGCGGATGAAGCTGGCCAACGAACCCGGTCGAGACATTTGTATGTACTATGTATAAACGAAGTTACATCCAAATCGGTTCATAAATACGCCTTTTATCGCGTGGCAAAATTCAAGACGTTTCAAAATGTCATCCACGCTAGAAATTCAAAATGCTATATATCAGCCATTTTTTAAGATATAGACAAAACAAAAACTGCTCCGGAATCTTTGTATAAAGGTCAAATACATAAGAAAAAAATATTTTTCCATTTTAAATTTTTTGGTACCACATTTCAAATTTTAAATTAAAAAAAAAATTTTAACTGGCCGCCATTTTGAAACAAAATAGCGGATGAAGGTGGCCAACGAACTCGGTTGAGACATTGGTATGTACTATGTACACACCGAATTACATCGAAATCGTTTTATAAATACGAGAGTTACAGTGTGACAAATGTCATATATATATATATATATATATATATATATATATATATATATATATATGTCAATTTTGAACGGTGGTTTCGGGGACTGGGGGTCATGATCGATGAAAATATACAAAATTTTTTTGAAATCGCTTTCCTCCGAACGGCTGCAATAGGTAGCTTTTTGTAATGAAAGCTACCTAAAACAGCGCTGGCAGAATTCAACTACAACAGTGAATTTTAGGTGGTATTTTGTGTGAAATTTGTATATGTGTGCACTGCATCCAATAAAAAAAATTTCAAAACTTATTATAAAAAAAGTAATAATAAAGCTATTTTAAAAAGTGACAACATATTTTTACTCTTTTAAAGAAAAAAGAAAGGTAATTAAATTTTCGTTGCCAATTACGATTTACACACATGTCTCAAATATATTTCGATGTTCCAAGCTTTAAATTCACACTGTCAGAGGAAAATGTCCCTTTTATGGAATCATATTAAAAGTTTAGGTTTTATGAACGAAAATGCAACTTTATAAAATAATAATAATAATTTTGTGATGCATATTATTAACATTTACTATTCATTTTTTTTTCAATCTTTTTTAAACTATTTTCAACTTTCAATTAAAAACTAAATCTCGATGTTAAACATGTGCACAGGATAAACCGTCAAGTATTGATAATAATTTTCTTTAAATAATAATATTTAATACCATAACTCAAAACTATTTTATTTTAACATCAAGACATATCTGTTTTATTTTTGTTATGTGACGTCATATTAAACTACTTTCCGGGATTTCTTATATTTATCCCACTTGTATTATTAAGAAATGTTTTAAAATTTCCGTTCCGTTTCCAATGCAACGTCATATAAATAACATAGCCTATATTCATTTCCAGATTATAATCCATCTATATGCAAATATATAAAATCATTTATCCATCCATTTTCCCGTTAACTTGACTCAAACATTCACACACATTTCCACATTTATAATAATTTTAAAATATTTTAAAGCTAAAATAAATGTGGGATTAAAATGATGTGGCCAACCAAGATTTAGAAAATTTTCTCCAGTATGATGCAATCATATGCAATCTTTGATGCAATCATATTAAATCTTTATATTTTATCACCAAAAAGACTGCTTTCTGTTAAAAAATAATGTATTTTTTATTTATATTTTCTGAAAATGAGAAGTTTTATAAATTAACACTTGTCAAACATTGCTTTTTTTAGACTATCGACGTTTTGTTTTCTTTTTTTAAAAAATGAAAATAGCTATTTCCCGCTAATCATGAAGCCATTTTTGAGACTGATAATTTTGCTGTGAATATTATTCACACTTAAAGTCCATTTTTTTCCATTTTTTTTAATTAAAAAATTAATATTAATGTTAATCGATATAAACTATCAAATATGGATAATAATTTTATTTGAATAATAAGATTTAATACTATAACTAAAGACCATTTTATTTTAACATCAAAAATGTTTTATTTTCATTATATGACATTTATATTAAACGCTACTTACTCATATACATTCTCCCTGTATTATTAAGAAATGCTTAAAAATTTCGTTTAGTTTCCAATATGACGCCATATTAATCGTGTTTTTACTCTTAATTGTTTTATGTCATTTTCTCATTTCACCTAAAATTATTTCAATCAAAAATTAAATGTTGAGGAGAAATTAATACTCCAGGTTTTGATTTTTTTGGAAACGAATAAGAAAGAAAGTTATATTTTATAGGAAAAACGTCAATAGATTCTTTGTGAAAATAAAGAAATTTGGAACTATTAAGAAAATATTTGAATAAAATAACTAAAACATAGGCTATTGTCAATTACATGTTACAATCCATCTGTTAGCAAATATACAAATGCAATAATTCATCCGTTTTGACGTTGAATTGACTCAAACATTCACACGCACTTTCACATTTATTATATTATTAGGATAGGATATTAGGATATGACGTTATATTCATTTTTATTAATTTTTTTTTGTTTGTTTCATTTTTCTTTTTCTCGTAGAAAATCATTCAATTGAAAATTTATTGTTGAAAAATTATTATTCCGATTTTTTGGCTACGACATAAAAAATATGGTTAAATTTTAGTGGGAAAATGTTGGTACTCAAATATTTGCATACACTTCATGTTTCTAATATTATAAAGAGTAGAATTTTATTATTAATTTTTATTAAGGGGCTACTTCACTTACGCAAAAACACCTGCTTACTAATGTTAATCCTATGGAAGATTTTTTTTCAATAACTCGTTCGTATTTCTAAATTTTTAAATGATTTTTTTCTTTTATAATAGACTTTTTTTTCCGAAAAATCGTCCAGCAGTTGGCTCTGCTATGCTACATCTTTCATTGTTACCGATATAGATATATCTCAACAACTAATCATTGAATTTCATCAAACTTCATATTCTATTAGACTTTAACAAAAGAGACGCTGGTTAGCTTTGGGTGTAAATATTCAAATAGGTGCTAATTCAATGCTAACAAATTAAATTATATGTAAATATAAAGTATTCTAGACGGCTCTCACAAAGTATAATTACCTACAGTCTTCAAGTTAAGTTTTTCACAATCATAATATTTAATATGAGGTGTTTGTACTACTAAAACAGTTCTATAAATATCGTCTTTTATCGACATTTACAAATGGAGTAGCATCATTAGTATATATTAATAATATGCTAGATCTCATAAAACAAGCTGGCGAAGGCGAATTTCAACTTCGCCTTCGCCACTTCCACTTCATGTACTGTCAGCTAGGTTTATGTATACTAAGTTAATATGTGCATGTGAAGTTAGGGAATGATTATTTTCATACACTAACACCTACACACTAAGTGGACCCGTTTCATTGATACAAACAGTGGGCCCCCTTTGCCAAGCGTAAGTTAGTCAACCCGAGCAAGTAAGTAAGTTTATCCCGATTTCCGCGACAGCTGTATCTTAATAACTAATACTTCGTATATTTCGGCCTTGACATAAATATAGATCTCTGTTAAGTTTGGGATCATCATCATGTATATTATAAAGCAGTAAGCTCTAAAAGTTCCACTCGAGTGTTTTCGAAAAATACCCGGTGGATTTTTTTACACTTAGCGTCATTCGATAGAGAATATTCACGTGGTGGTTTATGAGTAAAATATACAGGGATAATCGTAATTTTTGGTAAAAATTTGATATTTTATTGATATTTTCGATGAAAGGGTTGCAACAACTAATTTTTTGGCGATAATTATCGTTAATAAAAGAGTTGAAATGGCTGTATGCGCTAGAAAATAATATAAATATCTCGGGAAAAAAATTACTTCTTTAATTTAAAATAAAGAAAGAAAGATCAAAAATCAGTTTAGTGAGAAATAATATTATGAAATAAAACTATTTAATTTAAACATGAAAGGAATATTCGTAATGGTTAAAACTATAAGGAAGTTTTGAACTGATATAATATGTGGCTATTTATGTTTTGTGCGCCAGGTTAAGGAAAAAAAAAATGCATCACAAAAATTTTATTAGATAAAATCTGAATAACTTTTTTTTTTTTTTCTTAAAATAATTTTATGTTGATTTTTATGTATTCTCCCATTATGTTTCTTACAGGCGAAATTAGCGGAATTAATTTTAAAAATGACTTTAACTGTGAATTGTACTTTGTTTAATCGGGTGTTTGAATTAACTTTTGTCGCCAAACACTGCAATTTTAAGCGAAAAATGCATAAGCCGCAGTGATTTTCGCAATAAATTATGTTTTTTTTTTTTTTTTTTTAAGTGTACGAGAGCATTTTCCCAATATTTTTTTTTTACGTTTAAATGTAAATATATAAATAACAGTTAATAGCAGAAAAACGAAGTAAAATATTTAAATTTTAGTCTAAATGTCTTCCACTACACACGCAGTGTAAAGTAATTTAATCGCAAACATTTTAAATTTTTTCACTATACTGTAGTCTGGAAACATGCCGTATAAATACCGATTATTGTTTTCTCCAAACATTTGAGTTTTTGGAACAGATGCTGTATATTTCCGCAGCCACCATCTTGAATTTTTCTTGGCGCGAAAACCACTTTTCCGCCAATTAGTAAATATCGCCAAGAAGCGATTTATGCACAAGTTAGGCTTAAGGTGGTTGCTTTATCGATAAACGGCATTGTTAAAAAAATAATTTCTTATATTTAAAAAAAAAAATCATCTTAATTTTCTAAGGCAAACTGCCGGTTTGTTTTTTCCCCAACAAGTGATTTTTGCAGACTGGAACTGATATTACCGAATATTGTCCATTGCTTTCTTTTCTTTTCTTTTTTTTTTCTACAATACTATCGCCAATTTCGTGCATAGAAATATTCACTCCTTCAAAAGTTACAATCTAAAGTTTATTCTTAAAAATATTTTTGCAATTAGGCTTTATTATTATTAGGATGAGCGAAGCGAATCCTCTACTAGTATACTCAAATTACATTTTGTCGTACACTTTACAAAAAAACTATTCAGTATTTTGCCTTGAAATTAAACTTAAAAATACATTATGACCTGTAGATTTGCACAATGTTATTATTATTTTTTTTTTTTTTTTTACAGAATAACCTTAAAAAAATTATTATTTGAAATAATTTATTTTACATGTTTTTCTATTACGGATGCATTTTTTAAAAAAAAAAAAAATGAAACACGTTTATTTTCAGAAGAAAAATTAATAAATCACTCAGTCAGTACTTATAGATAGAATCATGATTAATTAAATACAGAAAATATATTTTCATTATTCCGCCAAAATATCTCAAAAACTGTTTTTTTTTAAATTTAACTAGCTGTTTAACCCGTTCTATGCACGGTAGCTCATGAATTGAATTCTAAAACCAAAATTAAAAATAACTATTCGATTTAGCAAAATATTTTTCTACTACTGCTCATTTTTTTTTAATAAAATTTAATTTTTCATGTTACTATGGCAGCAGACGATAAAGCTGTATCTTTGGAATAAGGAATAAATAGAATAAAAAGTTTTGTTGGAGTTTGTGATAAAATGTTTGCGTTTTTCTAAAAAAAAATTGTAATGATTAAGCGGAATTAAATAATCTCTAATTATTTGCATGTGAGGTAAAAGAATTATCGTAATGCCGGCTACAGCTTTTTAATATTGCAGCGTAGCATACGTAATATGTGAGGTAAAAGAATTATCGTAATACCGGCTATAGCTTAAAACTTTACTTACATTAAACTTTCTTATATTAAAAATGTAAGTTATTTGAGAGGAAAATGTACATTTTAATAGAATACTTTATTAAGATTGGTTGGAGATGGCGCATACTTTGGCTCTCATTCTTTTTAATCATATAACAGTTTCACGATTTCTTTTGTGAAATTTTTAAAATACTTTTTTAGGAAAATTATAGCATATTTTTAATGAATTAAAATTTCTGAAAATTCAATTATTTAATTAAATTAAGTATTTTTTAGTGTTAAGAATTCAAATACACAACTTATTCTTATTATGTGAAATAATTTACGCAGACGAAAATTACGCATTTTAAAAGAATTATACCATGATTTTTTTTTTTTTTTTTTTTTTTTGTAAAGTGGCAACAAAAAAATTGTAAACAAATAAAATTAAATGTTAAATTCGTTATATAAAGTGTTATTCGAATTCAAAGGTTGAAAATTTAACCATATGAAATATATTTACTATTAAGAAGTAATTACTATTAGTATTATTTTTAATATGTTGGCCGTTTAAAAACAATTTGTGGAATGTGTTAGGTCTATTATAAAGAATGCCAAGAAAACGTACACTTACTGTTCGAAAAGAAAGCGAACATGATTTAGCTTTAAGGCAAGAGACTAGATACCAGCGCAAAAAACGACGACATGACGAATCTCTTCTGACAGATAATGCATGTGCTCAGAAATATGCTTTAAATTTCGAAGATGCACAAAAAAAATTAAAATTATATTTTTGTAAAAAATGTCATCAACGTTGGTTTGACATGCATATTCAATCTGACGGATCTTGTAAGACTTTCCATAAATGTATAGTAAATAATGAACTAAATATTTTTTCTGTAGCTAATAATATAGATCCAGGTCCACAACCGGAAATATTGAAGAACTTAACTTTCGTTGAGGAGCAATTAATTGCCCAAGTTCATCCAGTTATTACTGTTTATCTCATTAAAGGTGGTCAGCTTGGATACAGTAGGCAAGTTATTAATTTTCATCAGGATATTACAGAATTTTGTACTTTATTACCTCATTCCATAGATACTATATCACAGTACATCTTTGTTAGAAGATAAGATGGTGAAGATTCAAAGATTTTATAGTACATCGTGAAAATGAGAATATCTCTGAGCTTTAGAATATCTAAAGGAAAATAATCCTTGGTATCGTTATATTACTATTGATGAAAATAATCTGCAAAACCCGAAAATGAAAATATTTTTCAGTGAATAATACTCAGTCAAGAGCAACAGCAGATTTATTTACCATCAGTTGAAAAAACTTTGAATTCTGTAGATGATCAATGTCCATGGACAAATAATATACACTGCTCAAAACAATTAAAGGATATTTGAAGTTTTATATAAAATAAAGATATAAACGAAATTTTTTTGCCGAAAATAGAAGAAGAGAATCACAAATGCAAATTTTTCTGGTTTTCAAACTGTGGAGTATGCAAATTTTGAGTTCGACGTCAAAAACGTCGCTTCAGCGGCAGCGAATGAAATTTGACTTTCAACTGGATAAAAGAGAATGAAGACAAGGATGATCGGCATTCAGTGATTGCTTTGTTTCGATGAGTACGATGTCTCAGCGAAGTCATTTGACAGATTCAGAAGCTTTGAGAATTGTTGGTAGGTTAGAAGGGGGCCAAACTCAAGCCGAAGTAGCGCAAGCCATTGGAGTGTCACAAAGTGTCATTTCCAGGATCTGGAACCGTTTTTTGGAGAGTGTATGTGCAGGCCGAAGACCAGGGCAAGGTCGTAGACGGGCAACAACACCCAATGAAGATCGGTATTTAGCGTTAACAGCTCGGAGACACCGAACCATGAACGCTGCTCTTCTCCAACAACACATTCGCTCTGCTACAGGCACCACGATTTCAACTCAGACTGTCCGAAACCGGCTCCATGCTGTAGGTCTGTATGCTCGCCGACCGATGGTATGTGTTAGATTAACATCAAGGCATCGTCGCGACCGCAGGGAGTGGGCAACCGAGCATGTCAACTGGAGGAGAAATGAATGGAGCAATATTCTGTTTTCTGACGAGTCCCGTTTTTCTGTGCATCCGGATAATAGGCGTATTTTCATCTGGAGGGACCGTGGCAGTAGGAATAATCCTGCGTTCGTGCACGAAAGTGTCAGATTTGGCGGTGGAGGAGTGTTGGTGTATGGTGGCATCTCCATTGACGGGCGCACTGACCTCTACATCATTCGAGATGCAGCTCTGAATGGTCGCCGATATAGGGATGAGATCCTCAGACCTATTATAGTCCCTTACGCTGCAGCAATCGGAGATAACTTCATTTTAATGGACGATAACTGCAGGCCACATCGTGCAAACCTGGTGGAGGATTTCCTTTTCGAGGAAGGAATCGTTCGAATGGAATGGCCAGCGTGTTCTCCAGACATGAATCCAATCGAGCACGTTTGGGACGCTCTAGGAAGACGAGTTTCTGGCCGCCAACAACCCCCACAAACTCTCCAAGAGCTGGAAATAGCTCTTCTGGAAGAGTGGGGCAAAATACCCCAACTCGTCATTAATAGCCTCATTGAGTCCATTCCTCAAAGGTATTCAACGTTGCTGGCCGCCCGTTGAAAACATACCCCCTACTGAAAATGATTTTCTTTGAAGAAAACAACTTTTCTTATTCTTTTTTTCTCATATGCACAAATTGTGTTTTTTTCCTTTAGTACACAAATGCGCAATAAAATGCATTTTTTTCAGCCAAACATGTGTAATTTATTCTCATATAACCTACTATGTCTGTCGACCATGTATCAATCAGCTAAACAGTTTACCAGATACAAAATCCACCTAAAACTGCAATATCCTTTAATTGTTTTGAGCAGTGTATATGAATCCGGAGCCCCAAATGTGGCTTCCAGATGTAATCGAGAGGCAATAAATAGTATTTTAGGTATTAAAGAAGGAAATGATGAATGCAGTGTCATTCCTTGGCCTCAGATAGATACTAAGCCTATAAATGAATTTTCATGTGATGGATATATTTGTAGAGCTTTTCCTACGTTATTTCCAACAGGAAGTGGTGATCTTAGAGATGCTAGAGTTCGTAAAATTACACCAAAGGAATACTTTAAATTTCTCATGATATATGACGATGGAAGATTTGCACGGCATCCAAGATTTAGATTTTTTGCTTTCAATAGCATAATGCGTTGGACAGCATTACAAAATGGAATTATTTCTATTAAAAAAAATTCTCGCCTACATGATGTTGAAACAGTTGAAAAACTCCAGGAACGGTTGCAGAAAGATCCTACATTGTACAAGTCGATTTTATTTTTCAATGCTAATTTGAGATCATCGAGCTGTTATTGGTTTATCAGATCACGAGAGTTGTTAGACATGGTTGAGGAATTGTGAACTCCTACAGTTTTCATTACATTTAGTACTGCTGATTTATACTGGCCTGAAATTTATCGCATTATTGATGCAGACTATGTTTACACTAATTGTAACCAAAATTCTGAATTCATCAGAAAATCAAAATTGTTGAATTGTAATCCTTTAATCGTTGCTTACTTTTTTCATAAGCGATTGGATTTTTTTATGGAAATTTTTTTTTCCAGAAATATTTCAAAGTCAAGGACTTTTGGTTTCGTATTGAGTTTCAACATAGAGGTAGTCCTCACATGCATGGTCTTTTCTAGTTTGAAGATGCTAAACAATCTTAGTTCAAATGATGATGAAAAGATACGTAAAATTGTAAAATACTTTGACGAATTCATATCGACTTGGCAACCAGATCCTAATCAAGTTTATGATATACAACCATTTAAATTTCATTTTACGGATTTGCCTGATAAAGCTGCTGAGTATAATCACTTAATACGTGCAGGGGATATAGTGCGCATGCGTCAACTCTTGAAGATGGACCAGCGCGAGTTCCCGATGTTTGGCTAATTTTTACAGGAGTGGGGGTAAGCTGGGTCCTTGTACTGTATATCATTCTTTTATACTCTTTATGCTCTTCAGTTTGGTATGTGATAAGTGTGAATATGTATAGGGGTTCCGGAGATATAATTCATTAAACTTTCTCTAACTTTCTTTTTCATATCTCCAATGAACCAGGCATTAGCCACCTATTCATTGTTTCCTGTGCTTTACCCTGTATATAAAATGTAATTAACTGTTAAATTAGGACTCTATAGACTGTTAGTTTTCCAAAGTTACCTATTATGTGTGATTATCTCAAATACTTATGATGTTTTAAACATATGAAGTTCATGTACATTTTATAGTATTGGAGCCATTTTCAATAGTTACCATATTTGACATGCATTAAAATATACTATAACTTACTATTTTCTTAAAATGATCATTCGATTTGTGCACATTGACTCCTGTAGATCAGTTTTGTATGTGGTTTTTTAAGTTATCTCAAAGTTTTCTCATATCACCGTGCATTTTAAAATGTGTTCTTTTCGACTTTTTGTGACAGAAACAAGATGGAGGCTCCATGGGATTAGCATTACAGTGTTTACATTTTTCTTAACGTTAAAAGATATTAATTCAACTTTTTTTTTCCCTACTGCTTAGTCCGGTTAGTGTGAACATTAAGCTTCCCCCGTTTACAATTATCTTAATCCCGTGGGGCCCGCAACTGTAATTAATAATTTGTTATTTGATTGTCACTTCTCGATTTTTGCTTTTCATTTTCCCATAGGTTTTCATTAATTTGTTTACTTTTTTAAACGTATTTTTTAACTCTTAATATTTTGTCTTAATATTTTTTTATATAATTAATATAAGTCTTTTTGAAGACTTTTTATGCTTTTTATATAGTTTTAAATTTCAAATTTATTAGCTGTGGAAGTTTTTTCATTTATCTTATCTTTAAGAATTTTTAATTAGCATTTGTAATTTTAAAATTGTTATTCTTTCGCGTTTGAATGGTTGGTGGATGACTATTATCACAAAAGGCTATTTGATTTCAGAAAGTTTAGTTGCAACTATAAGAATAATTTCCTAGATTGCCTCTATAACGGAGTTAGACATATATGTTCTGCTTTAAACTGTGGTTAGAAGTGGATGTGATTGGTTAAAACTTTCAGATTTTACTGTCTTGAGTGTTATAGTACCTTTTAAAGTTAATAATGAAAACATAAGGTATGATGCATTGTGGGTTCGACTTGGCTGTCAGATGGTATTGTCCAAACACCTATTATAACTTTTATTTAATGATTAATTTTAATTGATTTTGGATACTTATCTTACATTGTGTTATGGATATTTATGGATATCGGATAGCACTATCAGGTACGGGGTTGTAGAGCCTATTTTGTAGCATGAATGTCTTAACGTTTATTTAAACGTTTTGTCGGATGAATGTTTCAAGCATCACTGTAGCGCATTTAAGTAATACTTTTACACCAGTTATTTCTATAAACCTTTTATACTCCATCAGTATTGTCACCGTTGCGCACTTAGTAGCCATTATTATTACAGTTTTTTTTTTTTATTCTTTTTTCTAAATGTTTCCACATTTTAAATATTTTGATATTTTTATCCCTAGTGGAGCATTGTGGGTATATCCTTTGATTGCTAAGTTTTTAACCCTTTGTGAGCCAATTCACTTCCCTGCACCAGTTTTTTTTTTTTCAATTGCATTTCTCCCCCTTAATCTCGTGTTTAGGCTCTCGCCTTCAATATTCGGACTATTTTGGGTACAGGGTTTCTTTTGGCAAGCCCCAGGGGGGAGGCTTTCACAAAAAGTTTTATCATTTCCATAGTGTGAGATGTCATTTTAAAGGTCTCGGCCTGTGCTTCTCAATTCCGGTATCCTTTTTTTTTTTTTTTTATCTAGCTTCATCTTTTGGCCTGTAGGTGGCACGTTTCAATATTTTTTTTTCTTCATATGTTATAGTATAATTCTTTAAGGTTACTTGAATTATATCCGCTTGATGGGCTTGACAGAGGCTGCTCAATTACATCATCATCTATTGCAATGCTACCTTTTATAAACAATACGGGCCGCTATCTTCCTAAATTTTGATTTCTCTTACTAAGTATCCCTTGTCACATATCTTTTTAAAGGTCTGGGAATAATCTCTTCATTTTTAGACGTATCTCTCACTTTCATTCTCTTTTTAGCCACTAGGGGCGTCCCCAGGTCAATTCCACTTCTCCTTTGACTATTACAATATGGGTATTTACTATTACTGGTTATATATATGTATGTGAGGAATAAAGGGAGGAAGGGAAAAAAAGAAGAAAAGAAGGAAAGAAAGAAAGAAAGAAAGAAAAAAAAATATATATAAATGAAAAAAAGAAAGAAGGGAAAAAGAAGAAGAAAAAAAAAGAGAAGTAGATAGATGGTTGAATGTGAATAGGGGGAGGGAAAGAGAAAGAGAAAAAAAAGGGGAAAAAGAAAGAGAGAGAAGGGATGGAGGAAAGGAAAAAAGGGAAAAGGGGGGGGGAAGAAAAAAAAAGGGAAGAATAGGGAAAAAAGGGAAAAATTTGAAAAGAAAAAAATAGAGAGAGGGGGATATAGGGAATTATAACCTATTCAATTATGTACATCATTCATACTTTTCTGGTTAATTTAGATGTCCAGTTCCTCCCAGCTCCTCTCCCTCTTTTCGTGCCGGGCTCCCACAACAGTCTCTTATAGCGTTTTTAGCTCAAGTGCGGCCAGGACTTCAATTTACGGTGGAGTATCTCATATTTGTTATAACATGCTATAAAGTTTCAAGTTCTTGTCCACCAACTAAAGCTCTAACTGCAGTTCTGGTCGCTGCTCATTAATTATATAATTACATAACAACTATTATTTTATGTGGGTTGGGGGGTATTGGGAACCATTCTGTATGGCGCGCATTTTTTTTTTTTTTTTTTTTTTTTTTTTTTTTTGTCTACCAGCCATTCATTTTCTGCCTATGGGAGATGGATCGGTACTCTAAGTGTATCATTTTGTAATTAGTGAATAAAAGTTTTGTGTATGTGCTCCAAACTAATTTTTAATTATCTGGTATACATGTGTAGATATTATAATCTACTAGTTTAATATTTATATATATTTATATCTTCATTCTACATGTACATGAGCTTCAATAAGCACAGGAAACTATCCTCTTTTTTCCCCCTTCTTCATTTGGCAAATAATAGACTATCACTATCAATTACTTATATTATTTTATTTATTTTAATATTCAAAACTGTCCTTCAGCAAAAGTATAACCTTCTTTTCACTAAGTCATTTACGATAGTCAAGGCTATTGGTTTTTACTTTTTCCTATCTATATATTTACTTTTTCCTATCTATCTATATTCTTTCTACAATATACGGTGGGGACCTAGTGATACCTCAATCTATCGTTTACTTTTACAATAATCTATTATACAGAACGATCCGTTAAAATAATATCAACTATCTTTATTACTTGGGCTATATGTTTTAACATAATATAAAATGAATGACTCTATGTTATGATACAAGTTTACATATTTTGAATTGTTCTATTGTGGTGACTTAACGAACTCAAAATAATATATAGTCACAAGTATGCTCTAGTAACCGGCCTGGACATGGAAGAAAGTGATAAGTATTTGAATAACTCTTCCAAAACAGAAACTTTGTATGAAATTAAAAGTTCACAAAAAAAATCATGAAAACCGAGATCGAATTCGACACCGGACAAACTTCCACTATTAAATCAGGAGACAAAGTGGTCAAATAAATCCACTCTAAAGCGTACGCGACAAAACTCCAGTCAATCTTCACAAGCGCTAAAGTCAACCCTAACAAATAAAAATGTAATGAAGTTTAACCTAGAAGTAGCGAAGACACTTTCAATAACAGAGCTGCTTGAAATTCACAATGGTCTTCTAAAATCACACGAAACAGGATCCAGTAAAGAAGTCGACAAATATTGGCAATTAATTCAAAAAAACATCCAAATCATTGAAAATCAGCTACGAAACGCATCTCAACAATCCCAAGACCTAAAACAAATAACAACCGAAAAGGAAGAGTGGTACAACAAGGCAATCGACCTGGAACAAGAATTAAAAGACAGAAAGCAACAATTTGAAGTTTATATACAACAAAAAGACAATAGAATTCAAGAACTAACTCGGGAGATAGATTCTCTGAAATCATACAATGAATTGTCCAACAAGGATGAAGCAGGAATTTTGAACTTAAAAGAGAAAGAAATTTCTAATCTCCACCTAACGATAGAAGAAAAGAATCAACTAATTAAAGAGTTAAAAGAAAAATTATATACCCAGTCCCAAAAAAGATCATAAGGAGGACTCCCTTCAATAAGAGAAATGGTGATAGATGAATCTATACTTCAAGATATCAACCAAAAATTACATTCAATTGAAGCAAATACAGAATTCTTAAAAAATTCGTTTCAAAGCCCATTAGAAAAAATCCCAACGGTCAGCCAACAACATTCACTATCATCAAAACCTCTGTATTCAGAGAAAATCAGTGCGGTTTATAAAAATCCAAAAACCACCACTGAATCCGCCATACTTTTAAAGAAGACACAGGCAACAAAAACTTCACTCCACACAATTAGAAATCTTCTTAATACGGAGACAAAGAACATTCCGGACCTCCCTAAAATCTACTGTGAAACAGCTCGTGATCGAAACACCTTAATTATAAGATCCAACAGTGTAGAAAATACTGAAAAAACCCTCCGAATAATAAAAGGAATTGAAAGACTTAAAGATATCACTGAATTAACGTACAAAACTATAAATTTTAAGAAGATAATTGTTCTTGGAATCCCTTTATTTCCTCAACCAGAAGAAGTCACAGAGAAAATCTTGAAAGATTATGATCGAGAAATCCCAATAGCGATACATAAAAAAATTCACCGAGAAAAATCACAAATTTATCATTTGGCCCTGGATTTAGATATCAATTACGCCCGTCATCTGACGAAGCAAGGCCGTATCCTGATTGGATTTAATTCCTGTAAAGTTGCGGATTACCGCCCAATAATCCGCTGCTCGCAATGCCAACGATATGGCCATGCAGGTAACAACTGTAGATTTGAAGCTGCCTGTGCTATTTGTGCGTATAATCACACAACAACAACTTGCCCAAATAAAGAAGATCCTAAGAAAATATGCTGCATCAATTGTCTGAACACAAAACATGATTTCCCACACAGAGCGGATTCAAATGAATGTCCATTATTTAAACTTCGATTTCAATCGAGGAAAACCTCCATAAATGTATCTGCTCCACATTCAACCAACTAAACAATACAAAAACCGTTTCATCAAATACAAACAAAAACTCAAACTCACCTTCATTTCCAAATTCTACTCAAATTTCTCATCTCTCGGACTCAAACTCTTCTCCGCAAGGACAACATCAAAACATGCAAGTACCTTCAACAACTAATCAAATATCATCATCCTTTAAAATAGCACAGATTAATCTTCAAAAGAATAAAAGTGCAACAGCTTCACTCCTTCAATTCTTAATTCAAGAAGACTACAAAATAGCATGCATACAAGACTCCAATATAATCAAAGGAAGACCACATGGCCTTCCATCAGGACTTCCTTGCTACTCTTCAAAAAAAAGTATTGCCAAATAATAATCATAGATACATCGTTACAACATATAAGAGTTCAACAAAATGATAACTCAGTCTTCGTTAATATCTCCTCAACAGAAGGACAAATAACTATAGGCAGTCAGTATTCCGCACCATCGGCTAATTTAAAAGAAGATCTACAAGATTGGGCGAACACGTCGGGTATGAGTTCAAAACTTCTGTTGCTGGGTGATTTGAATGCTCATAGTGTCCTGTGGGGGTATGAGAATGATAACGAAAAAGGACAACACCTCATCAATCATCTCAATATGATGCACTTATTAGTCCTAAATGATCCTTTCTCAAAACCAACATTTGAAACCACGCATTTGAAAGGTTGGCCAGATGTATCACTAGCATCCTTCCCACTGTTCCCAAAAGTTTCCTTATGGACTGTTGAGGATGATATGCACTACGGTGACCACAGGCTGATAACCTTGTATATGGATATCCAAACCCCGAAGCTTCCAAAGCGTAGATATCGGACAAAGAATGTCTCATTGAAAAAATTCAATAGAAAATTATCTAAATCATTGCAAGAAAATAATATAACTTTCCAGGATATAAAAACGACGGGGGCATTTGAAAAAGAGTACGACAACTTTATAAATATAATAACACAAATCTGTGACCATACTTTAAAGAAAAAAAACTCCACATTTAAACCAACAGTTTCTTGGTGGACAGCGGAACTTAGGAAAATGAGAAGCTTTGTTAAAGCACTTTATAGGAAAACAAAACTTTTGTCTGCATCAGAGGAAGACATGATCAAATTAAAAAAGTATAGAGCACTCTATAAAAAGAAAATTCTGGAAGCAAAGAAAACAGCGTGGAGTTCTTTTTGCTCAAATACCAAAGACCCCTTTGGGAAACTAAAAAAGACGGCATTTAGAGATTTTTACAGACAGGAAGTCTACGCTCTTTCTGATTCCACTACAGCAATCCACTCAAGACAATCTTTTTATGCAGAAATTGCCAATTCAATATTTGGTCCTTCGGACTTGCAACCGCATCAAATTCATCCGCGCTCAACCCAGCCAGTTAATCCATTTATACTCCAAGAACTAAAAGCTGCCATCTTCTCGTTCAATCGGAATAAAGCACCAGGTCCTGATAATGTTGACCATCTGATTGTACGAAATATTTACCACTCACATTCATCTCTATTACTGAATCTTTACAATACTCTATTAAACTTAAATTACTTCCCAAAAAGTTGGAAAATTGGAGAACTAGTCTTTTTTCTAAAGGTAGGTAAGGACCCACAATCTGCTCAGTCATACAGACCAATAACTCTACTCCCAATTCTGGGGAAAATTTTTGAAAAATTATTATTAAAACTAATAAATTATCATTTTTGAAATTCGACTGTTCTACAGAGTTCTCAACACGGATTCTTAGAGGGTAAATCGGCTGAATGAGCGATACAATAAGTTCTCTCAACAATTGACTTACTTCAACAAGAAAACAACTACATTTCATTAATATCATTGGACATCCAAAATGCTTTTGACAACTTACCTTGGGACGCAACAATCCAAGAACTGGAATTTTTGGGGTTGGAGGAGCCATATGTTAATATCCTGAAATCCTTTTTATCTCACAGAGGAGCGAAACCAAATTGGCTAGCACAAGAAATTCATTGTTTAGGAAGGGGTGCCCACAAGGTTCATGCTTTGGGCCCTTCCTATGGAGAATCTTTCTAAACGCTCTCTTACGCCAATTAAAATCGTTAGGTTACATAATAATAGCTTATGCAGATGACATTTTAATTATATTAAATGGTAAAACAAGGCGAGAATTAGAAAAATTAGGAAAAGACATCTTAGATTATATTAGTAGGTGTATGTCAAATCACAACGTGAAAATATCTTACAATAAATGTAAAGTTCTCCACCTTAGAAGACCAAAACTTTTGAAAAGAGCTCCAACACTCAAAATTGACAACCATTCATTAAAAAGTGAGCCAACTTTAGAATACTTAGGTATCGTTCTGGATAGTACGTTGTCGTTTCTCCCCCATTTACGAAAGAAAAGGCAGGAAATTACACAACTTTCGCAAGACCTATTGAAGTTTGCCTCAGCTTACGGAGGGGTAAACAAATTAATTCTGAAGATTTGGTACAATAGTATCTTGGAGAAGAAAATCACGTATGCTGCAGCAACTTGGTTTCACCGGATAAGCAAAGTCCATGGGCTTCGTCTGATCTCATCAATACAATACCAATGCCTGTTATTAGTTTCACGTGCCTACAGAAAAACTTCGGCGGATGCCCTTTGTGTTTTAACAGGTATTCCGCCCACGGTATACCCCTTCACGGGCGGAATACCGTGAAGGGGTATTCCGCCCTTCCGTCACGTGCCTACAGAAAAAGAACAGGGGTTCCGCCCTTTGTGTTTTAAAAGGTATTCCAACCTTTCCCCTCCTGTATAAGGGTTGAGATGGTATTCCATCTCAACCCTTGTACAGGAATTGAGATGTTTTTTCAAAAAATCTCATCGCAGTACAAATTATCAAACTACTCCAAGAAACAAGAAAAAGATCTTCTTTAAATGGGTCCGTGGACATGTGGGTAATGTGGGGAATGAGCATGCAGATTCTTTGGCAAAAGAAGCAACCAAAGCCACATCACATGCCAAATACAAATTCTTTCCCAACCCTCCTTCTTACTTGAAGAAGCTTCTAAAATCATCTCTACACGAACAATGGCAGACTCGCTGGGACTATGGTACCACAGGACGGTACACATACGCTTTAGCCCCAAAAGTCTCGGAAAAGAGAATCCTGCTGCATAGAAATCTTTTTCTGTTTGCCACTAACCACGGCCCATTTTCATCATATCTTTATAAATCTGACAGGGTTCCTTCTCCATTATGTGTATGCGGTCAGCGAGCTACATCATTGCATTATATCTTTAACTGTACCCTTACATCATATTACCATATAAGAAAATCTCCAAAAATTTCTTTGTCTCAGTGGTTCTCAGTGGTTTTGTCAAATCCATCATTTTGTCAAAAGATAATTGAATGTATGAAAGTTTTAGAAAACAACCATTATTTGTTTCAAAATGTTTTGCCATTTATAGATGATCATGAGAACGTATCTTAACAAATAGACAGATACCACCAATTCAAAATAAACTCTTAGCCACAAACAACACGATTGAACTATAATTGAACTGTTGCAAGAACAATAGACTTTTGAACTTTTGTGTGTGTATATAATTATATAATATTCATCATAATTATTCACTATTTTACCTATTTTTTATATTCTACATTATTTTTAAAATTATGAATCTCTTTCTAATTTAGTATACATATACGTAGCTTTTATTGTATTTTTGCAGAACGTCCAGCTTTGCAGAGTAATTGAGCTTTTGCCGCTCCAACAAGTTTAAAAATCCTATTATCTATTATCTCATGATCTTATTAATTACAAATATCTAAATTTCTCTCGTAAACGCCCAGTAAAAATTGGGCTTTCCATCGTGTATATATTGTACTTATATTGTATTTAATCTTAATATTCTCAATTGGCTTTCCTGTAGGTCCCTTCGGGCCTTTTATTTATTATTATTATTATGATGATTATTTTTTTTTTTTTTTTTGTGTGTGTGTGTGTGGTGACGGCGGTAGTAGATGGAAACCGCTGGGTGGGGCTTGTGAGTGCTTAAGCCATTTGGTAGGCCTCCCCACCTAGCTGACCCCTGACCCTTAATACGTGCAGTACAAATGCATAAATGTTCTAAAGCTTATTGTAAGAGAAAGAAAAAAAAGATTCTTCTGAAGTCACATGCCGTTTCAAATTTCCCAAAGAATGTTCTCACGAAAGTAAAATTCAGTTCCTTACTAATGAACCCGAATACATTTCAAAAAGAAATAGTCCTTATATAAACAGTCATAGCCCACAAATTTTAAAAATTTTGCGAGCAAACATGGATTCCCAAGCAATCATTTCCATTCACGCAGTTCTAAAATATATTGCTAAATATGCTAGCAAAGGTGAACCCAGATCAGAAGGGATGAAAGATTTCATTAGACAAACAGTTCAAGAATCACGCTATAATATCAATGTTCATCAGATAATTCAGAAGATTTTAATAAGAATGTATGCTGAACGTGATTATTCTGCCCAGGAAATATTTTGGGTGTTAATGGGATGGCCTTTGTATAAGTCATCTCGTCAGTTTGTCACCATTAATTTAGCAAGGAACGCATGGGAACAATTAGATATGAATAAGGAGGATAGAAGCATATCCGTTTCAAATATTTTAGAAAAGTACAAGCAACGCCCAGTGAGATTTGAAAATATGTCATTACAGAATTATTTCATGAACGTTTATAAACGCGGTGAAAATTTCAGTATCAGAAAAAACGATTTATCCCCAGAATTATACCGAAATTGAAATATGATCCCAATAATGTAAATAATGAAGATTTCTATAAGCAACAAGTTATGCTGCATATTCCTTGGCGTGATTTTCAAGTTATGAATCCAAATAATACTTCATGGAATGTTATATATGAACAGCATTTTGAGAATAATGAAATTCATAGATTGGATTTAGAATATCTGTTGCAAAATTTCGAAGATGAGGAAGAATTTGAAGAAACTGAATCTACTGAAATAGATCAACCATTTGACTGGATGAATGTCACTTCAAGACAATATAATGCACAGGATGAATTAGATTTGGGAAGAAGGGACATTGATATAAGATATAACTGGCATACCATTCAAAGTCAAGATTTGCTTAATAAATTACAGAATTTTATTGAAAATGAATGGTGAAAGTGAGTGAAATAAGTGGTTGTGTCACTGTTCCTTCTAATTTGCCAAATTTCTTTTTTTTCCCGATGAACAGAAAAAAATAATAAATATTTTTGAAGAACAGCTCAATTGCTTGCAAGGTCATAGGCGAGAAATGCCAATAAAAAGAATTGTTGTCCAAGGAAAAGCAGGTTCTGGAAAAAAGTACTTTAATACATTACTTCACTGCTCGATTAAATGAAACATTTGGTCCATCTTCTTTACAATTGCTTGCACCAACTGGTGTTGCCGCAGTCAATATAAATGGATCAACGATTCATTCAAAACTTTTATTGGGACTAAATTAAAAGCTAAGAGATCTTAGTCCATATTCGATTGGTCAACTTCAGGAGGAGTTTCGAAATTGTTAATTCATAATTATAGATGAAATGAGTATGATTGGATGCAGTCTTTTGCAAAAAAATAGATTTACGATTACGTAGTGTTGTGCCATCGAAACAAGATAAACCTTCTGGTGGAATGTTCTTATATCTATATGGATTTATTATATCAAACAACTACCTCCAGTAAACGACAGGCCTCTTTACAGTGACAAAAATCAAGTAAGTGAGTTTCTTTTGGAAGGACAATTGTTATTTTCTTCGACTATTCAAGAATATTTTTTTTTATCATCATCCTTCCGGCAAGATGAAACTCAACAAATATTTTGTAGCATACTTGATCGAATTAGCAATGGAGAATGCACTACTGAAGACTATGAAATGCTAATGAATCGAAGCTTACAGTCTCTTTCAAAAAGCGAACAGTATTTATTTAAAGATGCAATTAGGCTGTTTTCAGCGAATAAAGACGTAAAAGAATATAATAATGAAAAATTAAAAGAACTGCTTCAACCTGTTGCCTTGATTCAAGCTCTTCAAAATTGTACTAAAGCAAAGTTGGCCAATTCTGAAATGACAAAACGGACTTGAACCATTTCTTACTTTATCAATTGGGTCTCAAGAATGTTACGTTCTAATTTGTGGACCGAAAAAGGTTTAGCAAACGGGGCTTTAGACTATGTTGCAGATATTATTTATGAAGCAAAGAATTCATGGTACTGTTAATCTAGCCGGATGCAAATCTCGCCAGTAGCTTTTTTTCAACTCGCCAGTTAGCATTTTTTTTTTTCGAGTGTTAATATTTCGCCAGATGTCATATATGCACAGTAGGTTTGGCGTGATTTTTTTATATTATTATTTATTTATTTATTTATTTAATTTACGAAAATTTGGCGAAAACCTCGTATATTATAAAGCAGTAAGATCTAAATGTTCCGCTCGAGTGTTTTCAAAAACTACCCCGTGTTTTTTTTGCAAATAGTGTCATTCGATAGAGAATATTCACGCGGTGGTTTATGCGTCAAATATACAGGGATAACTATGATTTTTGGTAATAAATGTCGTATTTTATTAATGTTTCCGTCAAAAGGGTTGCCAGTAATTATATTTTGACGATATTATCGTTGGTTAAACAATTGTAACGGCTGTGTCAGCTAGAAAAAAATTCAGAAATTAAAAGAAAAAACTGTTATTCGTTTAATTAAAAAAGAGAAACTCTTTAGAATAAAAACCGTTTTAATGAGAGGTAAATTTATAAAATGAAAATATTTATCCTAAACATGAAAGGAATGTTTATTAAGCTTAAAAAATAAATTAGTGTGAAAGATGCCATTGAAACATTATTTGGCACTTAATGCATTGCGTCAGCTTAATAAAAATTTTTGAATAAGTAACTTTATTTATCATTGTCAGTTCTATTTAAGGTATGACGATTTATTGGTAAAATATCTATAATTGAGTCGACAAAAATTTGACATTATTTATTGGAACTTAACTTGGCGGGTAATTATCTTTGTTTTGTAATTAACCATGGATCATGTGTAACAATATTGTTGCATTAGTTTTAATGTCTGACGTCAACCCTCACAATGACGTCGATTACGGATGATTATAAAGATTTTATTGGATGCAAGAGGCTTATTTCTCTACAAGGTTAAGTCATCGAGTTTTCGCCCTGGTTATCAGTTATATGATTACTACTGGTCTACAAAATGAAAAGACAGTGAAAGTGACGTCATTTTAATTTTATTCAAACAATTCAGTTTTAAAAACACACATTTTTATGTTTCACTTTTCTTTTAAATATGAAAGTTAAACACTCTTCTTTGTCTGCAAATAATTTATTACTTTTTTGACGGTATTTACTTTGCTGGAGTTCAAAGAGGGAAAACAGTAGTAGCAGAAGTGGATGTTTATTAAGAAATATAACTAATAGTCAGTGAGATTGTATTTAAGCTACCAGAATCACAGATTGTGCGAGCTGAGAGGGTAGGAGTTCAAGAACTAGCAAACGAAAATGCACCACCCGAGCATTTTTCATGTTCAATGGTCAATCTCTGTATTGGCCAAATTGTAATACTCTCTAATTTAATATATTCAGATATGAAAACTTTTTAATTTCTATTGTCATAACTGTCACATTTTCCAAACGTGCACTGTGAATAATCAACTAAAAGAATTGCTCCTTAATAGCTAAATTTTGTCCAACGCATAAGGAAATATAATATCGCAATGGCGTACGCATCTTTCTCAGCAACACTGAAGAACATTCAGCTGAAGTTCCATATTGTTTAAAATATTTCAAATTCACCATTTCGTTTAATCCAAGTTTCATTTGGAAATATTGACCAGCGCAGCAGGCATAACCTGCTAGTTCCAAATAAAAGGGTTTACCGACCACCAACAGGTGTCGATTATATGTATTGTTTTTCACAATTTGCGTATCTCAAGAACAAATAGATTGTCATTTAATTTTTGTTGCAGACGATTTGATTTATATACTATAACAAAGTAATGTGATGATCACAACATACTAGTTTCTGTGGAATTTTGTTTTCAAAAGATTGATAACAGTAAATAGTCAAAGCTAGAGATGTAGTCTTTCGCCATCCGATTAAATAAAAGAAATAATGAAAAGTTTGGTAACATGAATCCATTTTAATTTTGGGGAAATGAGGCTGCTATTTATTGCATTTTTTCTCTTTTCTTCAGCTGGGTATAAAAGTTTTTTTTCCTCGAATGATTTCGTTCCTTTTTTTCTGCTAAACAAAAACAAGATAGCATAATCTAATTGAAAAATAAGGCAGGAAAAATTCACTGTAAAAAAAATGCTGTGATTTTTCCTAAGCTTTATGTTGTAATTTTTCAAGCACTGATGCGATGTTGTGAAATCGAATTGAAGTAAAATTGGAATTATTTTTGTCCCGTGCACCACGCAGCTAATAGCAATGCTACTTTCCGCAGACATCAGGAATTTTACAACACTCTTAAAAACAGGACTTGTAAATTTTACAGCAACTGTGTTGGCAGCCGGGATGCCATCACATTTTGTTGTAAAATACAGAGATCTTTTATGCATTTTATGTTGTAATTTTTCAAGCAACAATGGTGCGAAATCAAATTCAAGCACCGATGCTGTGAAAGCGAATTTAAGCGACAAGGGAAGTAAAAATCGTATTCTTTCTGTCACTTGCACCACGCGGCTAATAGTCACGAGACTTTCCACAGACTTTAGAAATTTTACCGCACTCTTAAAGGCGGTAACTTGAAAATTTTACAGAAAATGTGTTGGCAGCCGGGGTGTCAGCACCTCTTGTTGCAAAATACAGAACTTTTTTTTTACAGTTTTCAAAATTATAACTTTTTCTTTAGTTTTTTTATTTGAAATTTACATCGTTTCTTTAAAAACAATAATTAAACATAGGAATAAAATAAATTCTAGCAATCAAGAATAAATATCCGTTTTTAAAAAGATTCATTAGGGTACAATTTGCTCATAATTAAAATATTTAGTTTTCGTTCGCTCTAAAAAACGGCAAAAAAACGGCAAACAAAAACAAAAACCAAAAAAAAAAAAAAAAAAAATATATCCTGCAGTTTATGACAACCTTTTCCCTGTAAAAATTTTATAAATTTAAATATCTCTAATGCAATTTTGTAAATTTTAAAAGCAAATTAATTTCATCAAAATGCACCTCTGAACTACGAATTTTGGTGTAAACATACAAATTATTAAAGTGAAAAATGCTGACAACTAAACTTATGGCGTATTTTGAAGTTGATTTCCATGTTTTTTCTAAATTGAGGCACCAGACGATCAATAATATTTATTATTCAATGCTCGAAACATAGGCTTTCACTATTCAAGAAAACAAGCTAAACAAATTGTATCATCAATCAATTTAAAATTGGAAAAATAAATTTGCTTGTCATTCCATATTTTTCAACCAGAGAAGTACAAAGAAATTTTCTTTGTGAAAGTTTCTTTTTTCCTTTCTTTTATATAATTATATTACTATAAAGAAAAAAGTTAATTCAATGAAAAAAAAAAAAAGATCATATTATTATTATTATTTAATTCATGTGAATTTTCTTGATTTTTTAAACAAATAGGTGTTTGGATAAATTAAATTATAGCAATAAACAAGTTTTCTTAAAACGATACAAAAACTCTTTATCTTAAAAAAAAAATTTTTAAGTTCACTATAAGATGACGCAAAAAACAATGAAAAAAATATCCTAGTAATTTAAAATTTGACACTTTTGGTGGAAAAATTTTATAAATATAGCTGATGTATCTTTGTAAATAGAAAAAAAAATTAAAGAGACATTTCGTTGTTATGTTGCATTGAAACACGCCTTTATACTGCGAATTTTGTTGTAACCATAAAAATGTTTACAGAGATAAATGGTGAGACCCAAATTGTTAGCAAATTTTGAAATAGTTATTTCAGTTTTCTCATAATATGTGGTTCCAAAAGATCAATAATATCAACTTCAAACATAATCTTTCACCGTTAAAGAAAACAAATGAAAAATATGGTATCATCAATCAATTAACCCTTGGAAGAATAAATTTACATGCCATTCCATATTTTTCTTCCAGCGAAGTAGAACAAAGAAAGTTTCTTTGAGAAAGATCCTTTTTTTTTCCTAACTTTTTTATAATTATGTTACTGCAAACAAAGAAGTTAATTTAATGAAAAAAAAAAGTGCAGGAGAAAAAGACATTTTTTTTTTCAGTTTCAGATCAATTTTTTCCATTTCTTAAAAAAATTAACGTAGAAATAAAATACGTTATAGCAATAAAAACACTTTCTTAAAGAGATTTTTCAGTGAGAAATTCCTTTATCCTCACATATTTTTTAATAAATACACCCAATTTGCGAAAAAGCTGAGAAAATATATAAGAGAAAAATATGCTTGGTGTTCAATATTATGTTTGTAACAGTTTGAAAAATACTGCTACTTTTGACGTAACCTTGTAAATAAAGTAGGAATTTAAACGGTTATTTTTCTGAAATTTTTAATCGTAACTCTTCTTTGTATTTCAATTTTTAAAGTAATCGTAAACATTTCTACACCGGAAAATATGAATACCCAAAGAGATAGCATATTTTGATATGACTTAAAAACTATTGTATTAAAGCATTATTGCTTTTAACATTCAAAGTTAGAAATTGGAGAATATTCTTTGAATACACAAGAAAATAAACGCGAAATTAAAAAATCAGTTATCATCAATCAATTTAACCTTAGAAAAAACAAATTCCTTAAAAGTACACTTTTTGTAATAAATTTACAAAGAAATTTTTCGTTGAAGTTACCTTTTTTCATTTTTTACTTTCTTCTATCTTCAATAGAAGAAAGTATTGTAATCGAAATTTTTTTCGACTTCCGGTTTTCGACGGATTTGCATGTTTTAGGGGTCAGAGATTCCAAAAAACATGTTTATAGAAAATGTCTGTCTGTCTGTGTGTCCGTCTGTCCGTCCGTCCGTCTGTCCGTCTGTCCGTCTGTCCGTCTGTCTGTCGCCATTGTACCATCAAAAAGTGTATGAAGTTATGTATAGAATTAAACCAAAATTTTATTATAAGTTTTTGGCTATGGCAAGCAGGTCCTCCCGGAATTTGGAAAAAATTCGCCGGTAGGGGGCGCTGATATAACAATTTTTGTGCGATTTTGAATATTGTACCATCCAAAAGTGTATGGAGTTATGCATAGAATTGAACCAAATTTTTAGTTTAAGTTTTTGGATATGACAAGCAGGTCCTCCCTGAATTTGGAAAAAAATCGCCGGTAGGGGGCGCTGTAATAGCGATTTTTGTGCGATTTTGAATATTGTACCGTCCAAAAGTGTATGAAGTTATGCATAGAATTAAACCAAATTTTTATTTTAAGTTGTTGGCTATGGCAAGCAGGTCCTCTATAAATTTGGAAAAAAGTCGCCGGTAGGGGGCGCTGTAATAGCGATTTTTGTGCGATTTTGAATATTGTACCGTCCAAAAGTGTATGAAGTTATGCATAGAATTAAACCAAATTTTTATTTTAAGTTTTTGGCTATGGCAAGCAGGTCCTCCCTGAATTTGGAAAAAATTCGCCGGTAGGGGGCGCTGTAATAGCGATTTTGAATATTGTACCGTCCAAAAGTGTATGCAGTTATGCATAGAATTAAACCAAATTTTTATTTTAAGTTTTTGGATATGGCAAGCAGGTCCTCCATGAATTTGCAAAAAATTCGCCGTTAGGGGGCGCTGTAATAGCGATTTTTGTGCGATTTTGAATATTGCACCATCGAAAAGTGTATGAAGTTATGCATAGAATTGAGCCAAAAAAATTTTTAAGTTCTTGGCTATGACAAGGAGGTCCTCCCTTAATTTGTAAAAAAATCGCTCGTAGAGGGCGCTGTAATAGCGATTTTTGTACAATTTTTGTGCCATTTTGAATATTGTACGACCGAAAAGTGTATGAAATTATGCATAGAATTGAACCAAATTTTATGTGTTTATTTTTGGTCATGTCACGAAGGTCCTCCCTGAATTTGGAAAAATTCTGCCGGAAGGGGGCACTATAATTGCGATGTCTGTACCATTTTCATTATTGTACCATCGAAAAGTGTATGAAGTTATCCATCTAATTGAACCAAATTTTTTGTGCATGTTTCTGTCTATGGCAAACAAGTCCTCCCTGAACTTGAAAAAATTCCGAAAGAAGGGGGCGCTATAATTCCGATCTCTGAGCCATTTTCATTATTGTACCATCGATCAGCGTATAAAATTAAGCATACAATTGAACCAAAATATTTGTGCTTGTTTTTGGCTTTGGCCAACAGGTTCTCCTTGAATTTGGAAATATTGCGCGGTAAAGGGTCTCCGTGCTAGCGATTTTTGTATACTTTTCTTGATTTTTCGTAGTTCTATTGTGCATCGGCGGCTCATGCAGCGGCGGGAACTCGCTTCCTGCTATGCCGGCTATTCGCAAACAGCTGATAACGACAGAATAAGGAAAAATTAATAATTTTAACAAATATCATGATATAGATTAACTCGTTTTTAGTCCGTTTAATTGACTTGAGCAGAAATTTAAGATGAAAATCAAAGTTGGTATAGTATTGAACTAATAATATTGAAGTATTAACATGTGTAACTAGGTTTTGAAATATTAAGATGTATAAGATAGAAGAAAGTTTTGGGATTGGCACATCCAACTAGTTATAATCAAGTTTATAGAAATAAAATGACTTAATTTAACTGTAGAAAATGCGTAAAATTATCAAACTACAATTTGTTTTCTTTCACATTAACATGCTGCATTTCTTAAAGAAATAGACGTAGGAATTCAATAAATTATAGCAATAAACATATGTTCCTTAAAGAGATCAGTTAAAGAAAAATTCATTTACCTTTAAAAGAGTTTAATGTCTTTAATTTCACTGTGATAGGTAATAAATAAAAGCAAAGTCTTCCTGTAACTTTTTGCAGAATATTTTGGCAGTACACTCATGATAATTAAAGCCTTTTTTATAAAAGAATGTATTTAGATTGGGATTTAAAAGCACATTTTTCTGCTAATTTGCATCCAAACACAACTTTGTATTTAACTTTTGCTGTAATCATACAAAATTTTACAATGGGGTGGTTCCGAAAGAAACATAATATTTGATGTTAAGAGAAATAGTCTTTCGCTATTAAAGGATATAAAAGTTAAAACGGAAAGTACGGTATCATCAATTAAGTTTAACTTAAAAAAAAATACATTTACTTGCCATTGCACATTTTTCTTCAAGGCAAACTACAAAGTAACATTCTTCCAAAAACTTCATTTTTCTTTTTTTTTCATTATTTCGATTACTTAGAAACAAAAAAAATTGTAAGAAGAGAAAATAGTGCAGAAAAAAAAATTACAACTTTTTCTCCCAGAAAAACATTTTTCATTACAGAAAAAAAAAATAGACGTAGGATTAAAATAAATTATTGGAATAAACATGTATTCTTAACAGATTCATTAGCGGAAAATTTCGCAATCTTTAAAAGCGTTTTTTTTCCCTAGCTTAAATTAAATTATATTAGCTTAAAGCTATGTTTTTCTCCTCAGAATATATGTTCACGAATATTAAAAATATAACAAAATGCAATTTTATCAAATCATTTTAGTTTTCTGGGTGTTTAAAAGAGGGTAACTTTAGGATAGATGGCCATAGTTTTTAAAGATTGAAATAAAAATTCTTAGACTGCAGATACAAGAAATATTGATGCATATTTCAAATTATTATACATATACACGTAATATTTTATTCAAAACATAATTAAATATTAAAAACAAAAAGTGTTAAACAGAATTGAAATTTAAATGGCAGATGGCCATCTCTCCTTAAAGCCGAGGAGAGATGGCCATCCAACACAGGAAAGAAAAAGTTAATTTAAATAGCAAAACAATAACACATTTCGTATAGTTAATTTCGAAAAACATATAGCAATTTGCGAAGTTGCAGTTATTAGATGGAAAACTCGAATAAACAAAATCTGAAGTATAATTTTAATACTTCACTTTTCGTAAAATCTTGCCACATTTTTGGCAAAGGTCTTGATAATTTGTACACGTTTCATGGAACCACTTCAGGTACCTTATGCATTATATCCAGACATTCTTTTTGGATGTGATATTATATTGTTTTGCATAATCAGCACAATGATCTTAATCCAATTCTATTTACACGGATTCTGTAGAATCTGATAATTTAAATTTACTTCGTTTTCTTCGCTACTGGAATTGTCGTGTTTTTTTTTTTTTCTCGCGTTAAATGTAGGTTTATTACGTTAATTTAGTTTATTTATCAACTTTACCAGTTTCTTTTATGAAACTTTCCGACAATTTTCAGTATTTTCTGAAACAAATAAATCGTTAGGTCTTAATATTTATATTAGTTAAAATTTAAATCATTACATCAATTAATATATTTATAAACGTAAATGTTATATATTTATTTTAAATTTAATTATATTTAGTTAAAATCATCACTAAGTATAATTTTGAAATATTAATTAAAGGAGGCTACTCTCCTCGATTTCATGTGGCCATCTATCCTGAAATTGAAGGACTGATGATCGCCCAATTTAAAGCCTCAATAGCCATTGTACGTCTTTGTTTTAGTCTTACAAGGAGAGGGCCAACCTTGTTAATCACAGATTTTGATTATTTCAATGTATGGTGTAGGGTAGATACCCCTTAGTCTCAGGTTGAACGGATTTTATCCAATGCTCCTTAGTTATTGAGAAACCGGGGGGGGGGGGGGTGTCTAATAGGGGGTGTCTACACAACTTAAATACTTACTTTCTAACTAAAAGGATAGGTTGGTCGTAGCTGTGTTGGCATGGCGTTTGCCGGCTGATCGGCGGTTCTCATGTTTTGTTTTATAAATATATTTGTAAGTATAACTTAATAATCTCATTGTCAATTAAAATTTATAATATTGTATATCAATTATAACTTTAACCTATTTAATTTTTTACTTTTAACTAAATAGTTGTATAAAACATCATAAAACTGTTAATTTTTTTTAAATCACTTTTAAAATGTATTTCATATATTCTTTATCGATGCAATGATATTGAGCAATTGTGTCAATTCGTGATTTTAAAGAAACATCATTTTCGCATTGCTTTAACAAAGGAAGTCAATGCGATAATACTATTATTCTGTTTTTAAAGTAACAAGCATAATTACATTAAAAATTAGCATCAGAATTAAATTACAACCGATTTTTTTGCACATTAAGGATTTTTAAATTTGTAATACGTATGCTTGCACTTTCAATTATTTTGCTTTCCCCGTTATCTCCTTTCTGCTTTTATTTTATTTGAATATTCTTTTATTTTATCATAACTAGATGGCACCACATCATGTTTTGTCACGATTTTGGAATTTTCATCTTTCAATAATAGATCCAATTTCTTTTTAAACCTCTTTAAAGGATGAGAAATAATAGTTTAAAAATAAAAAAGAATAAATTTAAGTTTGTTAACATTATAATTAATGTATGATGTTGAAATTTTTAATTTAAATTATTAAATTATAATTACAAGTATATTTATAAAACAAAAAATTAGGAAAACAAATGTAGCACATTGGGGAACCGAACCCGGGGCCGCTGATCAGCCAGCAGACGCCGTACCAACTGAGCTACGGCCAACCTATTCCTTTTGTTACAAAGTAAGTATTTAAGTTGTGTACTACTATTAGACTCCCCAGTTTCTCAAGAACTAAGGGGCGTTGGATAAAATCCGTTGAACCTGAGACTAAGGGGTCTCTGCCCTACAACATATATTAAAATAATCAAAATCTGTGATTAACAAGGTTGGCCCTCTCCTTGTTAGAACTAAAGATTAGTTTATATACGGGCCTTAAAAGTCCATATAGCAAAAAATATATGTAACGTACGTACTGCGAAACATTCAGATACCTAAGTCAAAAAAAATATTGCACCACATATTTAATTTACATTAAAATTACGCTTACTTTTTATAATTGAAAAACACAACTACACGTTGCAATAAATGAAACATGTTGAACTATTTCATACGAACAATGTTTATATTGCAAGCTATGACCAAGTTTTGGATATGTTTAAACTAGCCATCTCTCCTCTATGGCCATCTATCCTACAGTTACCCTATATAAATTAATAACTTTATCATATTCTCTTGATAATCAGAGTTTATGCTTTATTAAAAGTTTATTTTAACTTAAAAATATAGTTTTAGACATACATGTGTTATTTCAATTTTCTCTGAATTATTTTGTATACAATAATGTCTCAATCATAAAAAAATATTTTTATATCAATTATACCATGTTGTAGCATATATATTATAGTAATGTATTTTTATATCAATGATAAATTAACGTTAATGGTTTATTAAATATTTGTTTAAACATAAAAATGAAGTTTTAGACATACATGTCTCATTTCATTTTTCTTATGTATATCACATGGAGTATTTCCATATCATTTATTATATTAGGGAAGTATTTTTTATAATTTTATATCATTAATAAACTATCATTAAGAGTTTATTAATAATTTCTTTTCCCTTGAAAATATAGTTTAGACATATATCTCACTTTCTGCTGAAGTACTTTTTATAGCACATATAGAATCTTCATAACTATATAATAATAATAATAATAAAATATTTTTTATTAGAATGTTTATTAAACATTGTTACTTATTTATTAAAAGAAGTATCTTAAAATTAGTTATTTATTCATAATTTATTATTCCTTAAACGTGGCTAAAATATTCTGAAAATATATCAACCGTTAAGTGCGAAGTTTGCAATAGTTGTCTTCAAAAACACATTTTTTAATATTACAGATGCAATAAAAATGATTTATGTTATACTGTAACCAAGTTGAAATAACCTTAATAGCAGCTGTTTATCGGTTTAGAAGTGTATTATAAAATAAGTTAATGAAAGATGTTTCATTTTCTTCCAGGAAAAATCTAAACTTTGTAATTTAAGAATTAAACTGCCTTGCGATTTACTTCATGAATCAAACAATAATGTCATTTCTTGAAATTTCTTATTTTATTCACAGTTGAAAACGATGATGTACTTCAAGCAATATAGATTTTATTTTTTCTCGAAAAAATATGTTTAAGGAACATGTTCAATTCACTTTTTAGGTGCGTTCGTAATTATATAAATACGTAGCAACTGTAGTCGTCGTACAGTCCGTCTGTCTGTCTGTTCGTCCGCATATAACAGCGCAAAACTAACCGACCGAATCGTTTGAAATTTAAAATATATAATTATTGTATAATTTTGTCGAGTCATTTCAAATTTTATGAAAATCGGATGCATAGTTTCATTACAGAGACAGTGAAAAGTTTTCCGTTAAATTACGGCCAATGGGAAAAAGAATATTTTAAGTGCATTTTAATGATGTGCTTTTGGAAAAAAAAATGGATATGCCCTTATTGATGTGCGCTAAAATGTACATTCAGTACAATATGCAGTGCAAAAATTATTTACAAAACTAGTTATTGTACGAACACACTTCATTTTTGACCACGTTTGACGTGCAGTTTTCAACTTGTTTTTTCAGCAAAAGCCATCAAGTTTTGAAAAATGATGAGATTTCTTAATAGTTTTACATATCGTAAAAAAGTTCAATTGTAAAACGAAGTTTGATATGCATAATATTTATGTTCATATTTAGCGATAGCAAATAAGCAATTATACCAGCAGTTTCCTGCATTTATTGGTATGCTACCCACATTTAAGTAAAAAAATAAATAAATAAATAAATAAAAAATAAATAAATAAATTCGCGACCCAATAACTATGAGGGTGTATCTAATACCAGTATGGGAATTGTTGTATGACCTCTATAAGATATCAACTATCCTATCATATGAAAAAGGCAAATTTTCGTTCGAAGGATACATTATAACAAAGCAAGAATGGGTAATCCCGATGTGTGTGAGTGGAATAATTATTTAAAAGTACACTCATACTACAAGTTAATAAAAAATACGTATTTTTATCATCAAAACGCAACAATCAGTGCATCAATCACTTTACAATCAGTGGTATTTATGAATTAGGGCATTATATCAGGGAAGAAATGAGAGAAAGTAAAAGCATAGGTAATGTACCCACGCATCTCCGCTCAATAGCAGGGGTCCAAGGTTACCATAACGACTGCGCGACTGCTGCCATATCTGACAACGAGGTCATGGCATAATATCAACTGACTTTTTAAGAAAAGACTATATATATTTTTAGAAAGTTTAAGCTAATAGCTATCATGATTATTGCTGTTGTAAAATATATTTTTTTTATTTTTAAACAGATGAAATAAAATATATTTTTGTGGCAAACCTCCATTGTTTCGCGACCCACCAAAACACCCACTGCGACCCACTTGTGGGTCTCAACTCATAGGTTGGGAACTGCTGAATTAGACATTTATTTACATCTTGTCAATATTTTTTTGTTTTGAAAAAAGTCCTTTTTGTTTATATCTAGCGTAACTCCTGTATATCTGCACAGATCTTGATTATTTTGTTTCAAAAGTAATGTAATCTGATTGTTTAATAAAAAAATGATATGTCGCAAAACTTTAAACAAATATTTTATTTTGTGGTTATTATGTTTTATATAGATTATACAATGCATAGCATTTAAAATTTATCGACTATGATAAAAAATAATTCGTTTACAGGAGGGGTTCGTTTTGACCTGTGGTATGTATTTTTAAACTTAACTAATTTTTAGTACTTGACGTGATTTGTATAAATTCTATAGATCACATGCAAGGCTTCAAGAAAGAATTCGCACACATTTTCGAATATAGACATCAATTGCAAAAAATAGTGCATACTGTGTTATGTGTTTTTAAAAACATTTATTTAGCTATCTCATTGGATGAAAAAAATTAATTTTATAATTTTATTCGAGTATTGGGAAGTGTGGGATAATTTTTACCAGGATCTTTGACACAACTTTTAGTTAATTATTTAAATATTTCTGAAAAGCGTAGCGACCCCCCGTATATAGCTAGAGAAGCAGCTTTTAATTGTTTTGATAAATTTATTAGAATTTATTTTACATAGCGAATCTAGTACTCTAAGGTAATATAAAAGATATGTCTTCTTTTTTTTTTGTATAATTAAAAAAAAAATTATTATTTGTATTTATTATTTATTGGGTTGGCAACTAAGTTCCCGCAGTTTGTTTAAATACACTTTTTCTACCAGAATCTATATTTTATTTTTTGATGGAGTTAATTTATGTTAAGTTTCAGATCATTAAAATATAATATCAATGATAGAATTCAGAGTTGGTTGGTAAATTTATTCCCGCCGTTTTTCTACATACATTTTTGTTACAGGTTTCTAAATTATGTTTTTGTGATCGGGTTAAATTTCATATCATTAAAATGGAATGTCAACTATAGAATGACAACTGGATTGGCAACTACGTTCCCGTCTTTTTAGAAATACATTTTTCCTGTCGTAATCTGTATTTTGTTTTTTGATCGAGTTATTTTATGCTAAATTTCAGATCATTAACTCTTTTCACTCATATGTCCAGCCTGACTGGACATCATCTTTCTTTGCAAATTTGATATTAGCACCAGTGATAAAGGAAAATAAAATTTGCCTTATTCAATTAGAGCATTTTTGAAATTGTGTACTTGAAGGAAACTTCTGTTTAAAAAGTGGTGTCAAGCGAATAAAATTTGTATAAGAGACTCCCGAGTCGAAAATGTTAAAATGGAATGTCAACGATGGACTCCCAACATGGTTGGTAACTAAGTTCTCGCCCTTTTTTTAAATTTTTTAAAAGTTTATTTTTCAATAAAATTTAAAAACTAATTAATCAACAATGTATTCTTCCTTGTTGTTTGCAACTTCTTCCCAACGTTCAATAAGATTTTCAATACCTCGTTGGTAGAAATCCCCAAGTTTCGACACGAAAAATTCATCCAACAAAGCTCTCAATTCTGCATTAGTATTGAACGAAACTCCGCTCATAGCATTTGCAAGAGATGTAAAAAGGTGGAAATCTGTTCGTGCCAAATCGGGATAGTACGGCGGGTATGGCAGCAATCCCCAGCTATGCGTTTGATTGGCTACCTTGGTCATATTGGCGATATGAGTGCGGGCATTGACGTGCAGCAAAAGAACTCCATGTTGCGATTAGGTCTTTTCTCTTGAATAGCCGTGTTGAGTTGTTCCATCTGTTGAACACAGAGTTCTAAGTTAACCGTTTGTTTCCGTTTAAGAAATTCGTAATGGATAATCCCTTTTCAGTCCCACCATACACACAATATCGTTTTACGTGGATGAAGTTCTTGTTTCACGTGCGGTGTTGGTAATTTACCGGGGCTAAGCCATTCCTTGCGCTGCTTCATATTAATGTGTAGGCACCATTTTTCGTCGCCAGTAACGATTCGGTAAAGAAATCGTTGCTGGTGTCCATGAGTTGAGCGGTGAGGAGCAAGCAAACCAGCAGAGATTGTGGCTCGCTGATTTTTGTTGTTGTCACTTGAAACATGCGGAACCCATGCTCCACACTTCTGAATATTTCCCATTGAGTAAAGATGCTTCTCTATAGCAGTGTGGGAGAATTTCATTTTCTCTGCGAGTTCCCTTGTCGTTTGATGCGAATTTTCGTGCAAAAGTTGGTTTAATCGCTCTTCATTGAACTCAACTGGACGGCCAGAACGAGGTGCGTCGTTGATGTCAAAATTTCATTTCTGAACTTGACATACCAATCATGAGCGGTTCTTTCAGCTATGCACAGCACAAATGTTGCAATCAGCTTTTGCGGCCGACAACCTTGATTAAAAGCAAAGATGAGGAGGTGTCGAAAATGCTCCCATTTCCCAACTTGACACTACATTTTACGATCTGAATTTAACACAAATTAACTCTATCCAAAAAACAAAATATAGATTCCGGTAGAAAACTTCTATTTAAAAAAACTGCGGGAACTTATCTGCCAACCTAATATAATGTTTCTCATATATCTATTTACTTATATTATAAATCCTATTAATTAGTCCAATTTTTTATCATTTAAATATTAAATATTTTATTATGTTGTTAAAAAATAGCATAGATTAAATACTTACGACTGAGACAAGTAAACAAAAATAAATCCATGTTCATTTTATTTTATCGTATTTTTTGTAACATTCAGCTTTCCTTCAGGTGAAACGCAATCCGATAATTAAAGGCTAATCTTTTGAAAGAGATACCCAGTAACAATGCGGCTTTTCCCTGGATAGACAAATGCTCATTCATTACTGACCATTAAAGACACCACATATTAAAGTATTATCCAATCAAAATGAGCTTGTAGGAAAGTTCAATTTTGATCCCTAACGTAGGGAGAAAGGAATATAAGTACCCTAATTGTAGGCGGCGGTCTTCCATTTTTTTTTTATTTGTTTAAATATTTCTCAAAGCATAGTAACTCCTAATGAGACTACAGTAGCTGCTTTTATCGATTTTCTAAATTATTATGTCGGGTAAAGTGCTACTTAAAGTAATAAAAAAGAGGATTGTTTCTATCTAGAGTTGATTTAGTTTTAAATATTTGTAATTATTATTTACAATACTGCGCAAGTAAGTATTCACTTTTATATAATACTACATACAGTCGGATTAACTTAATGCAAGCGGTGTTAAAGCGAACAGTATGCTTGTTAAGAATCGTTCATAATTTAAATTAAAGTATGATTTTCATGTTTTTTTTTTTTTTTTTTTTTACTAAAATTGCATGATCACGACTATTTCGAGCAAAGCATATCTACAGTAGTGGAAAAAAAGTAAACACCCCCTATTAACTCTGCAACAAATTATTATAGAAGAAAGTTACGATTAGAAATAAAGTACACTTTTAAGTGATGTATATAAAATTTCCTTAGGATGACATCTACATATCAAAACGAACCCAGTTTTTTTTTTTTTTTATTCAATAGCAATATCCATCTCTGACACCATAAATAAATTCTACACCCTTCAATTAGCCTAAATCAAAATTTTCAGAAATTCGTAAGATTAATTTTCGACAATTTAATAATTTTAAAATGAGTTTATTTTATGGGCTGTATCCAAATTGAAGTTCGGGACTCGATTGTTAAAATGCTACAGAATGCTAAAGTCACTTCTATAAATGTATTATTTTTTGCCAATATGATCATTTCACTCGCTTAATAGGTTTCGACTATTACAAGTCCAAATGTTTCAATAAGGTGAGAAAATGTATATATTTTAAACTATGCTTTTCTGGACAGCATAGACTGGACATCATTGTCTTTAAACCATTATTTTGACGTTTTTTGCACATAATTCGAAAACTCCTTGGTAGAAAAATTTGAAATAGAGAATTCACATCAAGGAAAGTATAATAAATATAAATCTATCAAAAATAATTGTAGGTTGGAATTCATATATTTTTTTAAATATTAATGCCATAATTCATATTACAATTTTTTTTAAATTAGAAATTCAATGTATTTATGTTTGAATTTTTTAGTATTATAATCAAACAAAAAAATTATCGCATTAGGATTTTAATTTCAGGAGATATTAATAAAAATATGAAAATGTAATTTAACATTAGACGCTTTTAATTTTGACTTTTTGTAATTCAAAAATTTATCTTTCAAATGACTTGAAATTTTGTTTCTATGCCTATGTTAAACCAAAGATTTAAAATATATTGTCAAAATTGTGTTCTGTCTTTGAAAAAAAAAAAAAAAAAGTTTATTCTGGTTTTGATTTGTATATGGCCCCTAAGCAAATTTTGTATATATTATTCAAAAGTAGACTTCATTTACAATGAAATTCCTTTCTTATAAAGCAATTTTATCTTACGAGTATTATATTTTTACGATACAAATGTCGGCCAAAATGTTATAATTTATCAGCTTTACCATCAGAATTTCAAACTTGACGAAGAGCATTGGAACCTCCCTCCCCTACAAAAAAACACTGAAAATAAAACAAGTGAAAGTTAAGGACGTTGAGGATATCGCGTTTTAGTAAGTTTTACAAGCACACAATGCAAAGCAAGGAGCATAAAATAAAATCTTTATTTATTTCTTACTGCGGAATCTCAATTAGTTATTTGTAAATTAGGTCGATGTGCCATGTTAGCTATAATTTCTATGTCTCTTATTGCATTTAAAAATTAAAAACGACATGTGAAATAAATTGTTTAAAAATTGCAGAGACTATTGCAATGTTTACCAATTTTTTCAATAAAAAAAAAGAGATATGATCAGCTGCAATACTCCATGTAATTCTTGTTCTTTGAAATTACTAATTCTTCTGACGCTTTGACTTCAGCACTGTGATTTTGTCCAAAGATAAGTCGCGGCTGAAGAAATTGGCACTCACAAAGGTAAGTCTGATTCAGGGATCTCGCTGTCTTTTGACCAACATTAGCAATTTGGAGAATAAGAAATAAGAAAAAGTCGCCAAATGAAACGAAATGTTATCAAAATAAATTCGGCGTGAAACACTGAAAAATGTATCGTTAACAACTTATTATATCACTTTATTCTTCCAAATGATCTAAAATAACATAATTTTTTGTAATTGCTTATAAAATAGAAATTCGACTATCCGCTCAGAAGCTAGTAAAAATAAGTGCATTCTAAATGTCTCCTAAATGTGGAAATGTTCCAGACATTCTTATAGTAGTCTAAATAAAAATTAAAAACAGCTATCTTTGATTCACCCTTGTGAAAATACACATTAAAAATTGCTATGAGATTTCGATTATTAACCGATAGAAATGGCCGGCCAATGATATTTTGCATATAACAAATAAATAGCAGATAATTGGCTAATTTTAACTCTGTGTTACAGCAAAACTCTTCTCTATTTGGCACTTGATGCGGATGCGCGGGATTTGTTTCATGTTTTTATCGGCCCGATGCTATGATAGTGGTTAATTGGCAATAGAGAAATACCTATCGCGGTTGTAGCTAAAACTGGATTGGTGTTGAGTCAGTACCTCTACAAATAGAGCAATGAAAATGGCACGATGCCATTGAAAATGTAAATCGACATCGATCGTTCAGCAAAGCTGATAAGAATCTCGACTGTATTGGCGTACACACACACAGACAAAGAGCAGAAAATGAGCGTTCGCAATTTGGCGAATCTGATTGTTCTTTTACTCGCCAAATGGAGAGTTTCGTCGCGATTTGGCGCAATGGCGAGCGACAGCGAGAACCCTGGTCTGATTAATTAATGTTAACTTTATCACAGTAAGTTAATTTTGGCATTTAGGTAATTAGATCAAAATATCGTGACAATTAGGCTAAATATGTGTGGGTTTAACCATCTGTGCGTTTTTAAGATTTTTATTATCGTCACGGGTATTAAAATTAGCGATTAGTACCAAGACTTTTATTTATTTTTATATTTCCCTTGCATCTCGTATTAACCAAGTTAGATTGTAAATTTATCAAATTTTGTACCATTAAAATAATAAATATTTGAGTACATTGAATGTAAAATAGAAAAAATATTTTCATCCTGGAAAAATAAACAATAACAAATTCATACTTCTTTAATATCACTGAAATTTACGCCAGGAATGTCGAAATCAGGTAATCAAAGAATAATTTTTGAAGTAGATAGCACGTAGCAATGCTGCTTTTACATCGATAGCAAATATCATTACTGACCGTTAAAGAAACGGGCCATAAAGTCTTACATCCTTAATTGAGCTTGTAGGAAAAATATTGTTGATATTTAGCGTGAGAAGGAAGAATTACACGTGCGTATTTTTTCAAAAATACAGATAGCTATTTCTTTATATACATTTATAAATTACCATTAAGATAATTTTATAATCAGTAGAATACCTCTAACTCACCTTACATTATTTAGAAATTCTGTGTAACTCGAAGTTCGCTTTTTTTTACGCTAAAATGATTTTATTCAAGCAAAACATAACCTTTAAAAAAATGAAATAATACCTTTTATATAACGATATATGGATGTTTTATTCGTATTCTATATTTTGTAAAAGGCACATATAGTAGGTTGATTTCTGTAGGACCATTAATAACGCTACACTGTAAAAAAAAAAAATAAAAAAATAATGCCAGTTTACGGGTAGGAATCGGAAATATAGTTGCCCTTATCGTACCGGAATAATTTCCAACCAAGCTCGGAATAAAATCCGTAAAATACCATTTTACTGACTATTTCCTTATTTTTACGGATTTTATTCCGAATTGGGTCAATTCAGATTCCTACCGGAAAACTAACAGTATTTTTTTTTTTTTTCAAAAAATTCCATTAGATTATATCCAGTAAAGTATCATGTGTTGTGAATAACGTTCCTCTTATTAGGTGCGTTCGTATTTATGTAAATACGTAGCACCTATTGTCGTCGTTCGGTCCGTCTGTCTGTCTGTCCGTCTATCCGCATACAACAGAGGAAAAACTACCGAACCGAATGTTCTGAAATTTCGAATATATAAATGATGAAAAATTTTGTCGAGTCATTTCTAATTTTATGAAAATCGGATGAATAATTTAATTACAGGGACAGTCAAAAGTTTTTTGTTATATTACGGCCAATAGTAAAAAAATATTTCAAGTGCATTTTTATGACGTTACAGCCTTTCAAACAGAATGAAATTGATATGCACTTATGAAGTGCAACAAAATATACATTCAGTACAATATGCGCTGCAAAAAATATTTATAAAACAAGTTATAGTACGAACGCATCTCATTTGCCTCGCTAATTTCCAACTTGTTACATAAGGGTGCGGGATACATTTAAACATTCAAAATTTTCGGAATTTTTTAATACATATTTTAATTCCGTAATAATTTCTGAACAATATGCCAAAAATCGTAATAAAAAATTCCCATTAGTTTATTAATTTTGAAAGTTTTATTAAGACTACATATTAGGCTACATATGATAATTAAAGTTTGCTCCGCGTTTATTCAAAACGATGAATTTTGATACTGCGCACAGTGTTACTAAAAAACTACGCATGGCAATCAAAAGAAATGTTCACCACATATTCTTTTCTGTATTATCTACAATTAAAACCAGTAAAAGTTTTGCTTTTATTATTATTATTATTATTATTATTTTGCACTTTGAAAATATTTTTTAAAAAGTGAATTTTTTTAATTTTTTGTTAATTTTTTAATTTAATCAATATTTTTTACAAATATTCTGGTTTTAGTATAAAGGTAATACTATTCTATATTTATTTTCACCAAAATTTCCTCGTTTTATGCATATTTTCAGATTTTATCATGCCCGCAAGATTTTTTTTTTCTTTTATTATCATATATATTTTTTGATTTATCATTTCAATATTTATTTATGAATTTAAAAGCATGTGTATTTTTTTAATATAAATTTAAATATGAGCTTTATATTTAAATGAAGTTTGATTTTTATTTTAGACTTATTACACAAGTTTTGAAGCTTGGAACATAGTGGCATTTTTCCCTTTTTCGACGTGTTCAAAGTTATCCTACCCCCTTAAAACTCTACATTTAAAGTTCCTGGTAAACTTTTTCGTCAACATTGGTCAGTTTTCAGGGCTCAAAAATCATTTAGTTTTACCAAATCCTTCATTAATTAAACATTAAAAATTTTGCATAGTAAATGTAAATTAGAAAATAGTGCTTACACACCAGATCAATAAACAAAAAGAAATATATACAATTTAATCTTTCATATCTCTAAGCTCTTACTCTGGAGAGACAAAATCCCGTAATTAAAGGTAAAACCTTTCAAAGATATATCCATTTCCAACGCGGTTTACGCCTGAGTACAAAACTCATTACTGACCATTAAAGACACCGAATATTAAAGTATTAGCTCAACTAAATGAGCATGTAGGAACATTTTTATTTGTTCCCTGACGTAAAGAAGAAGATTTAACAGTTTAATCATTGTAAACTGAGGGATATCGATACTTTCTTTTTCATTTCTTTAAATGTTTCTGAAAAGTGTAATGGCCATTAATAATGCATTAACGGTCAGAAGCTACAGAAGCTGCTTTTATTTATTTTTTTCTTCTTGTTAATTTTATCAGAATTAAAATTTAAATTGTAATGTATTATTCTAATGTAATGAAGACAGAGAATGTTTTCGTATATAAATTATATAGTGTGACCGACAATTATCTGCGTATGGGTCCACAAAGCGTGTAAGATTAAGTTCGATCATTTTATTGGTAATATACTTCCGTCTGCTGCTTATAGGTATTCCACAATTGTAGTTTTACAAATTGACTATACGATAAAAATGCACTTTCCAGAAAAACTCTTTGGAGGTATTTATGTGATAATGCTTGTAAAGTTTAATTTTTCTAGGTCAAACGCTACAACACGGGTATTTATTTTGAAGTGATATTTATCTTTCGTTATTTTTGTTTTATTTTACCGTATTTTCATTTTACCTCGTTTATTTATTATTTATATTTAATATGAGCTAAAAAAATAAAAATCTCAGTACGCTGGAAGATGTAGACAAAGTAAACAAGCTTTTGATAGAGGATGATGTGCATTTTTTCATCGATTACTCCTTCGATCAGACATCTGATTTAGAACTAGAAGTTAATAATGCGACTTGTAGTGTAAGTGAGGTGCAGTTTCGTATTGTTATGACGATCGAAAACATATTGATTCACCAAATATTTTTCTGCAATGTAAAAGTCATATATGTTAAATGAAAGGTGTTAAAATAATTTTCAATGATCTTTTATAACAACGGAAGTAAAATTAATTTTATTGTTGGTCGGAATAATTAAAGAATCATTTTTTAGGCATTCTGAAATGAGTACTTATTTTGTTAGTAATTATGACACTTTGATAATAAAACATTTGAATAAATGAAAATTAAAATTCTTAGTGCTATATTCACCTTGAGTTAAATAATTAAAATATACACAAAGCACAAATAATTGTACAAAATTACTTTTAGGTGCATAAATATAATAGAAAGATATTTAACCCTTAAACGCCTGGTGTTGCTTTTCGGCAACATACCCAATTTAGGCTCTAAAATACTATTAGAATAATATTGAAGCTATAATGCCTAATGTTGTCAATAAAATACATTCTGAAAGTATTATTAAATCGATTTTCAACATGTAGATGGCAACACTTGTGCTGTTTTAGAATAAAGATAGATTTATTTTTTCAATTGTTGCTATTTGTTCTTTTGCTTTGAGAACGTGCGAAATACCCTATTTTGGCATACAGTGAGCAAGTAAAATTTATTTCTTATTATAGTTCCTAAAATTCTTGTGTGTTTGATATTATAGAAGTTTATCAAGGGACATTATTTTTTCAATTAAACATTAGTATTGCCTATTAGTAACAAACTGTTTTTCAGCCGTAAACTATACTTAAAACAAAATATGATTTTTTAAAGTATTTTTCCCATGATTTATTTTAAAAATGAAAGCCGAAGAACATTATTACAATGATTTTTGAAAAATCAGGCGTTTAAGGGTTAAATACAAATTTAAAATATCTGAAAATATTTCATAAAAACCTGAACGTTTTCAGCCATTACAACACCGTCTTCAGAAGGATTTAAAAGTTGTTACTATTTTCTTTGCACTTATTCGGGAATCGTCCAGAAAATTATTTGTGAATTGTGTATATTTTAATTAATAAAACATTTGATTTATTAGTATTACAATAGATAAAAACAATAAAAAAGTATCTGATTCTTAATAGTTGTAAAATTTTTATATTTATATTATAAATGAATTTTTCCATCAACCTTTAATTCTTTTCTTTTAAGTATGGAAAAGACATTTAGGTTTTTTGACGAAAAACGAGAAAATTTGGATTGAAATCCACCGTCTTCAGAAGTATTTAAAAGTTGTTACTATTTTCTTTGAACTTATTCGGGAATCGTACAGAAAATTATTTATAAATTGTGTATATTTTAATTAAGAAAAATTTGATTGATTAGTATTACAATATATAAAAACAATAAAAAAAGTACCTGATTCTTAATAGTTGTAAAATTTTTATATTTATATTATAAATGAATTTTTCCATCAACCTTTAATTCTTTTCTTTTAAGTATGGAAAAGAGATTTGCGTTTTTTGACTAAAAACGAGAAAATTTGGATTGAAATCCATTCAGGTGACAATGGGTTGATATTCAAAACATTTTTATAACACTAAACAAATGAATACAGAAGCGCTACTTCAAAGTTTTCTTGAAAGTTTTCTTTGAAAGAAGGGAAAAAAGTTTATTTTGATTTTGCTGTAAACAACTGAGAAGCACCTGATGCAGATGAACTCATACTGATTCCGACATATATTTTAATAAAAATAAAAGTGGTGAGTTAAAGTGATGGCATTGAGCTCACAGACTATTCACACTAATTGTATATTATATTCTTATGCCTATTATTCATAAAATAGAAGTCACTCTTTTCAAGCAAAATGGTCCGTTCTCCTCCTTCCTTTTATACATAACCCTTTAACCCTTTGAGGGGCTGTGGAATAAAATATATCCCACCTAATATAAACAAGATTCTCACCAGAAAAATTTAACTAAATTTTATATTTTTAACTTTAGAGGAAAATCGAGGAGGAAATGCTTTTCCTTATTTAAAAATAAAATTTTTCGATTATTCCGGTGAGAATTCAATATTTAGAGGCATTTTTGCTTGCCCCTCAAGGGGTTAAGCCCTGACCCGCACAAATTTGCGAGTGATACTAAAGTACAAAAGAATAACTATTTCCTGTTTTTGTGAGATTTAAAACAAAATCTGCACATTTATATGAGTTAATTGGCTCCAGATGTTTTGATAAGACACAACTAGGGGGCACCAACTACAATAGAGGGTTAGATTTTCTGCTTTTAAAAAGACTTTATCATCTGAAAGCAATAGACAAAAAGTATGTCGTAGTTTCTTTTAAATATGATTTTTGGTGTTTGCTTGGATTTAATTTTTCTTTTCATATACTTTATTCATGATTTTAATTGATTTTGTCTTTGATAAATTTAATTAGACTTTAAAAAAGTTGAAAAACAAATGACCCACATAATATTGCGTGTCCGGCATTTACCATTTCCAAAATAGATACAATTCCTATATAGTATTAGCTATATACTATGTACATGTAGATCACAATGCGGATCAATAAGCAATAAAAAACCGATATTTTTTGTCTATCGCATTGAACGTTCCTTCTGGCGAGGAAAAAAATTCGGCAATTAAATGCCAATTTTTTAACAGAGATACCCAGTGACAGGGCATTGAAGCCACCAAATATACAAGTTTTATCTTTTCTAAGTTGTTGTGGACAATATTAGTTGTTATCTGATATGGTGAAGAAGAGTTACTTGTGCATACCAATTCCTAAAACACCAGCAGATGTTTCTTTATATTTAGTTAGAGATTATCATTAAGAGATTATATAAATACCAGTTATTATTTACTTTTTATAATAAATCGTATTTTTTATTTTTTTTTAATTATTCAAATATCAAACCTTCTAATGTAACTTGAAATAAAACTTTACGCTAATCTTCGTAAAATAAATGAATGATATGAAATGTATAGATTTTCTACTTTTATAACACTGATCTTTACCACTCAAGATGGAAAATCCTACAATTAAAGGTTAATCTTTTCAAAGAGATACCCAGTAATAATGCCGCTTTTGCCTGGATAGGAACAGTTTTGTTCATGTTTGGCCGTTAAAGACGCCGCATATTAATATGTTATCTCATCTAAATGAGCTTGTAGGAAAATTCTTATTTTCTCCCTGACATGGCTTGAAGGAATTAAAAGTACTCTAACTGTACGCGAAGGCTTAGCCGAGCTCTTTTCTTTCTTTCTTTTTTTAAAAATGTTTATGAAAAGCAAAATGTCTCTAATAAAGCTAGAGTGGCTGTTTTAATTTTTTTCTAAACATAATTAGAATTAATATTATGTGGGTAGCGTTCTAGAGGAAGGTAAGTAAAAACAGAAATTATTTTATATACAAGGCGAAGTCGATTTTTGTAATTATACAAATATTTTGTTTTTTGATTCCTACGTTTTCGTATCTCAGTATATTGATTTGTACACTGTAAAAAAAAATCTGTAAATCTACATAACTAGTTTTTGTAAAACTACAGAAATCTGCATGTTTACTAGAATTTTATCCGTAATCGGGGAAAATATTTACCACTCGCATAGTACAAATACATGAAATATCTTAGTTTGACTTGTCAGCCAATGAGAAAGGACTTCAATGGTGACGTAATGACTATTCACGCAGCCACAGAGGCGTTCAAGGCATCCATCTTGATTATGATTTCAAATTAGTAGGTAAGTAAATATTTCTTCTTTATGAGTTAATTTTTTTTATATTTCCATTCTACTTGATTCCTAATAAGTACAAATCAACTACACAGTAAGACTGTTTGATTTCGAATTATAATATAACATGATTTTAGCAGGTATTAATGCGTAATCTTCCTATTATTTTTTGTTAAATATTTATCATTCAGTCAAATGACTATTCTTTACACCAGTGTTTATTAGATGCGTGCAATTTCTAATGTTTTATCTTTTAAATCAATTTTTATTGCAATATGGTTAGCAGATTAAATATTTTATTTTTAATTATTGATGCAATGAATAGTACTCCCCCCTTTGACTGATAATGAAGGCCAAATATTCCACTATTCTTCCGCAGAATACTTAAAATGTTTACCAAAATTATCTGTCTTAATATTAGCTGTGCCGAGTAATCGGTATTTATTGTACTGGATTCCAGCATCGGGTCGGGTTTACTTTACTATTTTGGTTCGGATCGGGTCGGGTCGGGTCGGTTTGGGTTTCTTCGAATCTTGCGTGTCGGGTTCGGGTTGACTGATTTTTCAAAAGAAAGTCCAAAATATTTTTTTCAGGCTAAACATCTAGGTGTAGGGCAGATGTGCCAGTAATGGACAAACTTCTACATATTTTGTTTATAAAAAAAATTAAACAATAAAAATTTTACTTTAAAAAAATTCCGCCCCCCCCCTCACATGTTTTATAATCTGTATTATTGTTGATACTCTTAATCAAACCAATTAGGAAGCAAAAAGTGATCCTTCGAAGTTCCACTGTTTTTCATTTATTTTGGCGAACATGCATCGGTTTAACTTAATAAATTTATATATTCTTTTACTTTCCGGCAAAATTTATTAATGACTATTAATGTTAATAATGACTATTAATGTTAATAATGACTATTAATGACTATTAATATTAATGACTTGTTTATGCATAGATGTAATAGATTCCCTATTTATGGAACATTATACTGTATATTATCCATCATATAAACTAAACCTTAAAGAATGGTTCTAAGCATGGATTAAACTAAGCATGGGACAAATTTTGAAACTTGCAATTTCTTTAATTATAAAATTGTTTCTGAAAATTATGTTTCTATATTGTTCAAGGACATTAGAAATTTTTTCATTTTGTATTCTATAAACTGAAATATTGTTTTTGTGTCAAACAAAGTTCGTTTTCTTATTTTTGTAAAAAGTGTCCCATTCCTCCACACTCTCTCCTATGATTCTAACTCTGAATATTGGGCACTTCTCTATCTATACGCACGTATCATGGGTATATGTGTTAAAACTATCAGAAATATTATATATATGAATGCGTGTATATGAAAAATGAAATGTTGTAATATTTTTACCTATTCCTAGAGAAGAATAAATGGTTCTTAACTGTGCCGTAAATAAAAAGGATTTATCACATTTCTTATATACTTTTGATTTCTTAACCTTTAACTGATGTTACCGGTCTCTCAGACCGCGGCTTTTTTTAATTTTTATAGTTTAACTTGCAATTTTCAATTTAACTACAAACACTATCGAAATTTTGTTCCGTTTGGAACTTTAGTTCTATCACCAGAGACTTTTGAATAGGTGAATTTTAATTATAACAGTGCTGTACAAAAAGTTTAGTACAAAAACACCATCCTATGAGTTAATCGTGCCTTTTATTCATCTTTCGATGAAACGCTCTCGCAGACCACTTCACACTAGTTACGTGACAATTTCTGTGACATCAGTTAAAAGTTAAGCAGTATATTGAAATATGTATTTATTTTATCTGAAAATTGTTCTGCTCAAACTTTTTGTAAAAATCTTAACAAGACTTGGAAAAAACCTAAATATAAACATCTGCATTTTAATTTTACCTGAGGTTCTGAGCAATAAAATGCTGAGTTTTTACTTTCTCATGCAAAGAGTGATATAGGGTAGGTAGAGGTAAAGATACGAACGGGGCAAAAATACGCACCGGCTGATTTCATAAGAAGCAACATTTCGGCTATCATGACCAATAGGTGGCAGTTTGGTTTCAAGTGTACTAGTCATTTACTTAAACCTTTTGATAAAAGTAGCAATTTGTGGTAAGAAAATGAGGTAAGTTTAAATTTTCGAATTTTGATATAATATTTTGTATATTTCACTTTTTTCTTTAGTTGACAATACCTGGAATTTTTACAAATCCAAAAATTCAGTGGAGATCGAAAGCTTTTTAGCTTCTAAATGCCGTAGTTTACCTCGATCACATTTGTTTATACTTATAGGTAGCCGGTTAAGCAAAATATTGCAGAATGGGGAAAAAGTACGCATACGCCTTGGGACAAAGATACGCACATGTTTATAATACGGTACTTTGCCCTATCGTTTTAGCTAGATGCAAAGCTTTCCACTTTTCTAAATTTGTATTATATAAAATATAATAGATACATAACTAATATAAGTTAGTAAACTACATTTTCCTTTTTCTAGTTAAGTTTTTTAAATATAGAACATATGTTCTACCTACCTACTTTAAAAAATCAATATTCTTGTTTCATGAATCGCTTTTGTTTTAAACCTTAATCTTTAACTCCTGTTAACGGTCTCACCGACAGCTGCAATATTCAGTTTTCACAATTTAACTTTTAATTTTCAATTTAAGTATTAATTTTTGTTTAATTTTGATTAGTTCGGTAAATTAGAAGTATAGCTGAAGACTTCTGAATGCGGGAAAGTTTACTATAATAGTCCTTTACATAAAGTTTAGCGCAGAAACCGCCTCTTATGAGTCAGTAAACCATTTTATTCAATCTACGATTAAGCGGTCTCGGAGACCGCTTACAGTATTTATGAAACAATATTTGTCACAATAGTTAGAAGTTAACTGCTATTCGCGATCTTGCAGACCGCTGTTTTCTCATGGTCTAGTTTACAATTTTCAGTTTAAATACTATAAAAATTTACTAATGCTTTTACATTACTCATTCATTTTAGTGGAAATGGGGCAAAAACCGGCCGTAATGGGCAAAAATACGCACTGTGTATCTTTGCCTCATCACAGCGTACTTTTACTCCAACGAATGGGGCAAGGAGGAGGATGGCCACCCAGGGAAACCCAGCAAATGCTTTTGAGTTTTAGTGCAGTCCCTGGGGGAAGAAACCAATGGGGGAAAGATATGCAGAGCAAAAATTACAATTTCTTACGGAAATGTAATTTGACAGAATGTCGTATGATAGTGGAACGTGCCTAAGGTTTTAATACAACATTTTAATAAGTCGTCGTATATCAATGTTTTCTTTAAGAATCAAAATTAATGATAAGTGCGTAATTTTACCCCCCACCTACCCTATATCACTTAGGTGTGTCATGTGATTGTGAGCCATGTTGAGGACAACTTGTCATCAAGCGCCATTGAGATCAACCATGATGGCGCTTTTTAACAAGCTGTCCTCACTTCAAATACTTGTGGGCATGATACCTACATATGTTTGAATATTAAAGTATATACATTTGTCCATTTTCCTACATAAAACATAAATTTTTATTAGAGATGTAATTGTAGATTACATTTCATAATATCAATAACACATGATTTACTTTCCTTTTATTTCAGGTTCGGGTTGAGATAAGTCTGGGTTGAGTTGCAGATTGCCGAAAATTATTTTAGCTGATTCTGGTCAGTTTGAGGATCGAGGAAATATTTTTGGCGTGTTCGGGTCGATTTGCGGGTTGACTTAAGTATTATATTCTGTTTTGTGTCGGATGCAACTTGACCCATGCATGACTACTCTGTAGTCGGCTAATTTTCAATATATCAGGATTCGTACGGTCCTTAAAAGTACTTGCATGTTTTAAAAGGATTTTTTTGTGCTTGAAAGTGCTTATTTTCATTCAAATTTTTTTTTAAGTCCTTAAAAGTGCTTCACTGTCATTCTATTTTTTAATCGGGGATGGAACTCTTCTGCATTTCTTTTCATTTCTGATTTAAAAAAAAAAAAACGCCATTGCTAACCTTTCTTCTGAAATTTCACCTCCCCTTTTTGCTCCCTTCTGCACAATACAAAAGTTTAAACTGTTTAAAACTTTTTTTAACCTTTAACTGATGTTACCGGTCTCTCACAGACCGGTGCTTTTTTCAATTTTCATAGTTTAACTTGCAAATTTCAGTTTATCTACAAACATTACTGAAATTTTGTTTCGTTTGAAACTTTAGTACTAACACCAGAGACTTTGAATAGGTGAATTTTAATTATAACACTCCTGTGCAAAAAGTTTAGTACAAAAACATCCTATGAGTTTATCGCGGCTTTTATTCATCTTTTAGTAGGAGAGCTGTTGAACATTTTTGAGTAGGTATTTGAGGCACACTGAAAATTTGTGCAACACTTCTTTTGTAATGCCTGAATACAAAATCGGATGTCTGGCTGAAGGATCGTGGCCCAAAAACTGTGCCAGACACGTGTCAAGTGCCATTTGGCACTTGACACGTGTCTGGCTAAGTTTTTGTGCCGACTAAAGTGTCTGTCATTTTCAAAATATTTTTTTCTAAGCATAAATATTATTCTGCCTCAATCTCAGCGTGCCTCAAATACCTTTTTTGGGTAGTCAAAAAATGGCACTTGACACGTGTCTGGCACAGTTTTTGGGCCAACTAAAGTGTCTGTCGTTTTCAATATATTTTTTTCTAAGTATAAATATTATTCTGTCTCAATCTCAGCGTGCCTCAAATACCTTTTTTTTGGGTAGTCAAAAAATGGCACTTGACACGTGTCTGGCACAGTTTTTGGGCCACGATCCTTCAGCCAGACATTCGATTTTGTATTCAGCCATTACAAAAGAAGTGTTGCACAAATTTTCAGGGTGCCTCAAATACCTTCCCTAAAATGTTTAACAGCTCTTGGACTATTTCGATGGAGCGGTCTCGCAGACCGCTTCAGTCTAGTTATGTGACAATTTCTGTGACATCAGTTAAAGGTTAAAAAAATGGCTCTACTCTATTTGTTACTTTATAGTGAATAAATAATCAGTCCTAAATTTCATTAACTATTCATTCCATCATATTCATTTCATTAAAATTTTATCTGAATTTCACCTTTAAAATTTAGTTTCCCCGTTTGCTTCACCTCTCACAGTAATAGTACAAGTAATAAAGTTTAAAAACTCTTTAAAACTGCTTAAATAATAATAAAAAAATCTGCTCTGTATCATTTTATTATCACAATAAATAATCAAGATTTTTCTTCCGTCTCGAAATTGGCATCCCCCCCCCCCCAAACTTAGAGCACATATAATTTTAAAGTCTTTAAAACTCTTTATAGACGAGTGGTAGGGGAGGAAAAAAGGGCTGCATTTGGAATTAATTAGGGGAAAGCTGGAAATTGTTTTAATCCCTTTAAGTCTAGAATGAATGTACTAAGTTTTCCCCCTCTTACTAGGTGAGCGGTTGAAGATATGTACAGATTTATAGTAAAAAAACACATTTTTATTAATTATCATAACAATAACTTAAAAAAACTAATTCTATCAAAAACATTGTCAATACAGATGTTGTAGAGGTTAAAATTCTGATTGAAATGTGCACTTACACTTAACATTTTTGTTGAATTTTTACAATTATAATTTAAAGTTTTGCCTAATTCGTTAATTAAGTTCTTGAAGCCAGAACAGAGGAGGTTATCAATTTACCCTGTTTCTAATTTATATATATATTTTTAATTTATTGAGGTATTATTTGAGGATTTTGTAATTATTTTAGGCTTTATTTTGGATATTTTCAGAATTATGGCTTAACCTCTTGATTACGGATTATAGCCCAGTGGTAGGAAATGAAGAAAAAAAAGGCCGAATTCGGAATTAAATACGGGAAAGCTGGAAATTGTTTTAATCCCTTCGACATAGGCCAGAAATAAACGTACTAAGTTTCCCCGTCCTACTAGCTGCAGTTTTGCCGCTACGAACAAATAGATAACTTAAAGTGTATTATTTCATGATTTTTAGCATATTTCAAAAATGATTTGTAAATGATGGGAAATATTGTTTACGATCTCTGATATTGTATTTGAATTATGCGTCGTATTTAATTTGACATATATAGTGAATAACAGTGCGTATGCCTCACATTTAAGGAGGTCGAAAATAGTGGGGAGGAGCGAGGGAACAAATGAGCCTTTTCGCTACAGGAATTATAGGTCAACCAATAGCACGATTTTAAACTTCGATATTTTACTAAAAGGACTAAGATGGTTTTAATAAAAAATATTTTCGACTAGTATACGAGCATCTTAACACGGGAGAACTCGCTGCATGAGATTTTCTCTCACAGTCGTACTTTTTTAAGACTCGTATTTAAACCATTTTTCATTTTAATTAAAATTTCAAAATGTTATTTCAATTACTTTACCCCTTTTGTGAATAAAATTACTAAGCCAACCAAAAAAAGTTGATATTATATGAGTGTAAAGTAAAAGAAAAGGAATTGGGCATTCTCACTAGCGAGTTCTCCCAGGTTAAGTTAAATTCATAGAATTTTAAAACCTTTGGAATATTGAAAAAAAGTATTATAATCTTTACGTATATATATATTTTTTTAAACTAAGGTTTAAGTTTGACGATATCAGTTGGGAAATGGTATGTAAAACGGCTGTCAATTATGTACCTCTTTCTCGATAACTACTAAATTATAATCCTCAAAATATACAAAATAAAGCATTAACATAATTACAGAAACATCGGGAGGGCCTCAATAACTTAAAGAAAATACATGTATGTAGTAAACGGAGGCAGGGCGGATTGATAACTCTGTCTTTCTCTTGATTAGTGATTAACCCGGGAGAACTCGCTGCATGAGATTTTCTCTCACAGTAGTACTTTTTTAAGACTCTTATTTAAATCATTTTTCATTTTAATTAAAATTTCAAAATGTTTTTCAATTATTTTACCTATTGTGTGAATAAAAGTACTAAGCCAACCAAAAAAAGTTGATATTATATGAATGTAAAGTAAAAGAAAAGCAACTGGGCATTCTCACTAACGAGTTCTCCCGGGTTAAGACAAAATTTTGAAATAGAATTGCGACCTTAATGTTCAGCAAAAATATTAATATGGGTACTCATTTTATTCAGAATTTCAAATTCTACGACATTTTTATTGACAGTGTTTTTGAAAGAATTAATTGTTCTGAGATATTAAGATAATTTAAAGGATTTTTCGACTATAAATATGTACATATTTTCTAATGTTCACCTAGTACGAGGGATAAAACTTAGTACTTGCATTTTAGTACGGAAGGGATTAAAACAATTTCCAGTTTCCTACCCACATAATTGTGAGTTACATCCGCCGATCACGGGGCTTTGAAATAGAATTGTGACAATGTTCAACAAAAATATTAAATGTAGTTCTCATTTTACTCTGAATTTTAAGCTGACGACGAGCTGAACACGAAAATTGCAAAACCTGAATTTCATTTTAGATTTCAAAGTTCTGCCATTTGCAAAATGACGTCAGCGTTACGCACAGATATGTTTGTCCTTTATAATATAGATAAATATAGATTTTATTTTCATATCAAAATCTTAGTGTTTTTTTTTTCTTTTCAAACTTTTTTCACTCCTAAATCCATTTATATCTGAACCAAATCAATACTCGATCATTTCAAAGCTACCGTATAAAATCAAGTGTGTATTTTTAAATAATATATACGTAATGTGGGTCATACAGTAAAATGCGCAGAAAAAGTGAAAAGTGACTTCGGACAATGAATTTTTTTAAAAGATTAATTTTTGTATTTTTTGTTTAATGTTTTGCAGTATTTCAAAGAGAATTGAAAGTATATGCATTTTGGTATTGTTATTATTATTTGGTATTAATATTCTGCATAATTTGATTTTTGGAGTTTTATATGTAATTTTGAAATATGGCTGGAAAGGGATGGGGAGGACACGGTTCTTCCAGAATTTTAAATTCTAAAAAGTTTGTAGTTATCATCCAGACTCTTTGAAATTTTTAGACGTTAAAAACATAATGTTTTCGTAGCCCGAGTGAAAAAATATTAATATTTCGTGGAAAAAGGCTGGTAAGATTTTTACCACGATGTAACACTCAGGTTTTTACTAATTTTGTCGAAGTTTTTGCACATTTTATTTAGTAAAAAATATTTCTATTTGTCCGAATATTTCGAAATTTTCGTAGGTAAATGTAAATCTGGCCTGTTGTGTAAACAGATTGTGTTAAAATACGGACGTTTAGTTAGTTTTAGGGTAGAAAATATATAGCCTTTGTGAGGCGCGAAATGACCTATTAGTCCCCGAGCCAGGTACAAATTTCGTCAGTTATTCCTCTCGGCCGATAATTTGTAAAATGATTCAGAGAGTTGTATCATGAAGCTCCGTGAACGTCAGCTGCGGTTCCGTGGGTGGGTTGAGCAGCGGTAGCCTCCCACGCACGTAAAAAAAAAAAGTCACTTTCTCCCGATTGAAAAACTTTCAAATTATAGATAACCTAATATACTGAAGAAAACAAAAGTCAGCTAATTATAAAGTGGTGGTTAATACGTCAGCTGGTCACACGAACATGAAAAAAATATACAAGGTGCAAAGGAAAGTCTCTTTAACCTGAAAATACTTGCGAAAGGAGAGAGATACATCTATGTATTGAAGTAACGGTATAGTAAAGCGAATACGCCCGACCTGATGCAAACGACAGAAGCTTCCCTAGTGGCGAAATTTGGAAGTTACATTTTGAAAACCGTAAGCGAAAAGAGATAGAGCAAAATTTCCAGTTTGAAAGATTTGGAGCATCAATTAATTAGTACGAAACGACATTTGGCTCACACGGATAAGATAAATCGTTGCCTGTATACACAAAAATGTCCGAAATCAATGAGCGACGATTCTACTTTGCATATTCACATTCTGTAAATGTAGCAGTGCAAAATTTTAGATTGTGACGTTGTACTGTGCTATAATGGCTGTAAAAATTTAATTTCCAATGCATTTAAAATTTTAGATTAACCCTTTCAGGGGCAGAAGAATTCTGTTAGTAAACTTATGAAACAATTGACTGACACCAGAATATTCAAACGAATTTCACAAAAAATAAAAGCTCGTTAATTTTTACTTTCATTAGGAAAGCAAAATTTTGTTAAAATATTATTGCTGCCATTTGTCCATTTTGGAATTAAAATTAGGTGGCTAGACCATCTAGCCACCGCCCTTGAAAGGTTGAAATCTATGTCGTCGTATTCAAGAGTCTTGCAATAGACGTTCTATGCTGAGAAATGTGCATGTAGAATTACGCCACGAACACAATTGTGTATCGTGAGCAATGGCGAACTTTTCGAACAAACTGAATATTAACATTTTATCACTGTGAGACTGTTTGTCTTTTTTGTTTTTTTATGTGATGTTATCAAAATACATTCAGATAAGCACATATTTATACCAGAAATTGTACGTATTTCTTCATACTTCTGGCTATTCCATTCAAACGTTTACACAAAATAGAGTGCTTCAATTTTGGACATTTTTGGGTATACAATCAAAGATTTATCTTATTCATGTAAACCAAATGCCGTTTCGTACTAATTAATTGATGCTCTCAAACATTCTGATTGGAAAATTTGCTCTATCTCTTTTCGTTTTCGATTTGCAATGGCTATCTTCCAAATTTCGCCACTAGGGGGGCGCTGCCGTCGTTTGCATTAAATCGGGCGTAGTCACTTTACTATGCCGTTACCTCACTTCCATAGCTTTAGTTCTCTCCGTTCGCAAGTATTTTCAGGTTAAAGGGCCTTTCCTTTGCACCCTGTATATATTTTTCATGTTCGTGTGACCAGCTGACGTATTAACCACCACTTTATAATCAGCTGAATTTTTTTCCCTTCAAGATATTGGGTTAGCTATAATTTGACAAATTTTCAATCGGGAGGAAATGACTAATTTTTTTACGCGCGTGGGAGGTTACCGCTGCTACACTCACCCACGGAACCGTAGCTGATGTTCACAGAGCTTCATAATACAACCTTTTGAAGCATTTTACAAATTATCGGCCGAGAGGAACTTGGTCATCAAAATCTGTTGCTGGCTCGTGGACTATATGTTCACCAATGTATTTGAAAGAGTTAAAATTCATGTTTTTAAAAATCAATTGCATTATCAGTTAGATTTTAACTTTTAGAGCATATATATATATATATATAATTTTTTTTTTTTTTTTTTTTTTTTTTTTTGCCGATACTTCTAAAATATCATCCTGGAATAAATTGCTACAAGTTTTCGAAAAATCTTTTCTATTTATTTTTTTTTCAAACGTTTAACTGCTAGGTGGGGAGAATATCGTAAATTTAATATCGGAATATATCAACGTGTTAATATTGGTGATATATCGCGATAACTACCGTAAAGTTTATGCGAATAGAAAATTGCTTACTTTAAAAGATAAATAGCATGTGACCTAAAATTTTAGTATAAACAGATGTAGAAAGGAGTTAATAAATGTTTCGTGCTATTTTCTCCTACAGCATCCTTTATATATATATATATATATATATATATATATGTAGACAAACATTATGGACATGTAATAACTGGGAATCTAGATATCGTACAAAATGTCGAACTGAAAAATCAAATGAGTTATGGAGCAAAATACAGAATAAAACGGAATTTCACGAAAAGTAATGCATTTAAACGGTTTAAATATAATATAGAAATCTTTATACAAAAGTTAACTTATAAATACAGACTACCTGGAGAATTATTTGAAGAATGGAAATATCATATTTTAAAGGAACTAGAGGAGACATACGTTAAAAACTTTGAGGGTTTGTCCGAAGAGAAATATATTGATTTAAGAAAAGCTATAAAAAACATCCAAGATGATTTTATAATAACATATGTAGATAAGGCAAGTACTAACTATGCAATTATCTGTAAAAAATTATATGGAAAAATATTAAGAGAAAGTTATGAAAACACAAATAATTATGAGTTAATTAGGGCAAAAATTAATGAGGTGGAGAACAGAATTAGGGCTATGTATAAAAAAATTAAAACAAAACAAGATAATTTGAATTTTCCTTATTTGGTTTTAATACCCAAGTTCCATAAATGCCCTGTGAAATTTAGAACCGTTACATGTGGTTATAATTCCTATATTGAATGTGCGAATAAAAAATTATTAAAGGTATTGAAGAGAATATTTTTGAAGATTAAAAGTGAGAATTCAACTTTTATAATAAGTACTAGTTATGAACTGTTGGAAAAAGTAAAAAGGTATAAAAATAAGATTACAGGATTGTATGCATATGATTTTGCAGATTTGTTTAACAACATAGAGATTGAGGATTTGAGGGAGAAGATATTGGAGGTGTATAATAGGTATGGTGATTTATACATGGATTTAAGTGAATTTCAAAATTTGTTTCAATTGGTGGTTCAAGAGAATTTTTTATATGAGGGCAATAAGGTATATAAGCAGATTAAGGGTATCCCCATGGGGGGGAGTTGCAGTTCAATTTTGGCCGACATGTATCTAGATATATATGAAAATATAAGTGAATTACATAAAGACATAATGAGTTTCAGATATATCGACGACGTTTTGATTGTCGAGCTGAATGGAATAAAGATTAACCATGAATTTAAATATTATCCTAAAAATTTAGAATTGAAACTTTCCGGTAGTCATAATAGTTGCAATACAAATTACTTAGATGTAAATCTAAAATTAGAAAACAGAAATTTAATTACATCGGTTTATGATAAAAGAGACGATTTTAACTTTAAAACAATTGCAATATTGAATTTCAATTCAAATGTCCATATATCGGTATTCAGAAACATTTATATTAACGGTTTAAACAGATTAAACCGATTGACATCGGATAGTGTCATTTTGAATGAGGATATGCTGAAATGGTACGTCACTGCAGTGAAACAGGGTTATCCTGTGAGTCTGGTCAAAAATATGACGTATAATTATGTTAGAACTTGCAAGAACAGAAGTGAATTGATGCCTTTACTCGAAGCGTGTGGTTTACGGAATGTAGTGGAAACAGATCGCTTTTGATATGGATTGATTTCGGTCGGTCGGTTTCATTTAGCGTTAATCTTGTTTCATTTGTTTTTTCAATATGGTCTCGACAGGTAAATCTGGGGAATGTTGCATGCTTAAAAACAGTTTTAACCCTGCATTAGTGTGTCATAAGCCACACAGACCTGTCTCCATGTTTAATTAGTTATTCGCCTAGTTTCTTATGGTTGTTTTGTTTAAGTTAAAGTTGGTTAAGTCGTGTTTCTTTAAGTTTGTTTATTAAGTTAAATTATAGTTCTTATTTGGTTTGGTTAAGTTAATTTTGTGCTTCAATGAAAGTTTACAGTTTGTGGTAATGCTTGAAATAACTATTGGAATTTTTTAACTATATATATATATATATATATATATATATATATATATATATATATATATATAGGGAAGGTGGGGCAAAATCGGGTACCATAACAGTTTGTTAGTCCCAAATGCTGTGAAATGGGAAAACAAATTTTGAACACTGTTTTTAATGTAAAATGAATCCTTGGCAATAATAAAACATTCTTTTCAAAAAAATATATATATATAATTGTTTATATAAAAAAATAGCTTCTTTCACACGTATGCAAAAATCCGGTTTTACTTCGCTGGTTGGGTTAAACCTGGTATCCATTTAAAACTATTGGAAAACTCATTTTGGTCAAAAATGTCTTTCTTTAATATAGTAAAAAATACATTTTTAATATTTTTAACAAAAAGAAATTGCACATGTGTTCGTCCATGTGTAAAAAAAATAAATCGGTGGCAAATTTTCTACGTTGTATAGGCCTGCTTACTTTACTCTGTACGTTTTAAAGTTCTTTTAGCTTCAAAAATCACAGATGAATTTGTCATCATATTCTTCTGCATTACATGCTTCGTGGGCCTATCCGTGGCATTTCAAACATCGTATTTGGATTTAGAGTTTAAGTAAAGTTCATAGCAAAACATACAGGTTTAATTATTCTCTTCTTCTGATAATGTGTTCGCAATCTTTTTTTGCTTTCTTTTTTTCTTTTTAAAGAATCTTCTTCTTTCTTCGTCTTGCAGTTTGTTTGGCTTATTTCTGCTTAATATCTGTTTCGATCTGTAATTTATAGTTAGAAGAAATCAAAAGTTTTTCCCTTTCTTTTTCTCAATTCTGAAGCCTTCCTTAGAAGGGGATAATAACATTTTAGGAAAAATTGGAAATTCAGATTGCTGGACTACATAGTCTGAAGATGTCAAATAGATAATTTTACTAATATATTCTGTAGATGTAACATTTTGAATCAGTGATGACGTCTGTGATTGTGATGTTAACTGCTGCATCTGGAAGCAGCTCGACGTGAAAGACGCTGGATAGTGTCAACTTGTTGATGTTCGGAAGGTTGAGCTCCAATATCCTGTGATGTATCAGAAATTTTTATTTCTGCCGCTATGCCAACCTGTGACTGGATAGACCTAGGTGTGTTATCATGACTGTCATGGGTTTCTCTGTCCCTTCCGAAGGAGCAAAAAGATGGTCTGAAAAAATATCGTTGTTGTAGGGGAAAATCCCTGTTTTCTCGAACCTTCTGATTGCAATATTTACAATTGCTGCTCTCGAAAATGTAGCTTTAAATAATTTTCCAATTTGCTAAGTTGTTACAGATCGCGCAGTGTTGGAAAATAACCACTTCCACACCTCTTGACCTTAGTATGAGCTTAGAGGTGCATGAATGATGCATCAAGGGGCTGAAATCGATGCGTTGCGTAAAAAAAAAGAAGTTTAAATAAATACATTGCTTTCTCTTACTAGATTAACTGGATTCTTTTAGTGTGAGTTGAATACCTATTAAGGATTTAAAGAACAGGCTTTTCAGGACAAGGATTGGAAAAAATCTATACATTTTTTAACCAAATAAAATAAAGACCTCTTTCGTAATCCACACTGTAAAAAGAAATACTGCCAGTTTTCGGGTAGGAATCGGAAAAATAGTTGCCCTTATCGTACCGGAATAATTTCCGACCCATCTCGGAATAAAATCCGTAAAAATAAGGAAATAGTCAGAAAAAGGGTATTTTACGGATTTTATTCCGATTTTACGGATTTTATTCCGAGCTGGGTTGGAAACTATTCCGGTACGATGAGGGCAACTATTTTTCCAATTCCTACTGGAAAACTGGCATTATTATTTTTTTTTTTACAGTGCATCCACTCCTATTATATACAGCAAAAGAGTCTGGGAAAGCATCATCCACCAAGAGAAGGTTTTTTTTCCTGCCTGTTTAATATTTGAGAAAAAAAAATCTTGTTATATATTAGGTAGTCTAGTTATATAGAATTGAGATTTTAATGATTATTTGTCAATTTGGGCAGATTATTTTATTTAGAGAAACAAGTCACGAAATATATTTGCATTTTAAGTAGACCTATAACGCAAGTTATTACACCCCAGATTAGAAAGTTATTTATTAAAATGCAATAAGCATAATATAAAATTATGCCTTAATCAGTGCCATTATTTTGTTCAATAATAATTGCAAGTTATTTAATTCCATAAATGTAAGTTAAAAATTAGACCCACTTTTTAATATAAAACAAAATCGAAATTAAAGTTTTCATTATAACTAGAAAGATTTAGAATTATAACTTAACAGCATTAAGAATACAATTTAAAGTTCCATGCTAATTTATTAACTATACAAAAAGACCATTCTATGAGTGCCGGACAAAACACCGGGTATACCCAGTTTTGACCCAATCTTAAGTACCTGGTTTTACCCCAACATGACACAGTTTAAAACATGGCGTCACTACTCTTAATCCTATAGCAAAAGATCAGTAAAAATGTTTAAATATTATCAGGAAAGGAAAGAATTAGATATGTTCAGTAATATTTAATATGCTGAAAAAAGTGGTTATACGCGTAAAATCTAGAATCAAATAAAACAATTTTTTAAGAGTAATTGAAACTAAATCGTTCACACGAACGAGAACCGCACACAGTAACGTTCCAATCGGCTATACATGCCATAATGGTTACCGACAAGTAATTTCTCGTGTTGGCTGATAGACAGAAGTACAAATGAAGGAGGGGTCTGCGCTACCCGGTTTTACTCGCCTACCCTGTTTTGTACAACTCATCCACACACACACACACACACACACATATATATACATACATACACAAAATAAAAATATTTTTAAACAAGAAAGTAAAATAATCAAACTTCAACGATAGATTATAATTTTCCAACAGATTCAGAATTATGTAAAAAAAATCAACGTTTAATAAGGTTAAATATGATGGCTAAGTAAGCAAATTACAAAACACGTAACACATTTCAAAATTAAAGTTCAGCAATTATTATCAGTCATCTGAAAAATATCAGAATTCCTTTTTTGCAACGCTATATATGATCTATAGATTTGAATATATACTAAATAATATGCTAAACATTAGTTCAGTTAAGAAACGCATTTGCACAGTTTAAAATTCCCCTTCAACATATTTCGTCAATAAACGGAAATGAATACATCTTTTTTGCAGCCCTGTATATGATTTACAGATTTTATACATACGAAGTAACTAAATTAGTTAAATTAAAAAAAAAAAAAAAAAAACGTACCACAACAGATAACGAACTACCAGCAATTGTTTATTTATACAGATAAGCGAATCCTTTTGTGTACCCCCATAAATAAACGATGGATGCTATGCTCATCATGTTCTATAGTAAGCATCTTTTTGTACACCTCAGTGATGTGTATCAATTTCTATATGTTTGAAATAGTGCAATATCATTCCAATATACTACAAATGATTTTTCCCTATAGACCATTGAAATAGACCATAGAAAATTTGTGATTTTAATCAATGATTTTTTTTTTAAATCAGTTGATTAAAATCATGATTTTAATCGTTGATAATAATTGTTAACACCCGTTTACAGTCAAATGGCAAGCATGAGTTTTTGTTAATCTCGATTGATTGATAATTTTTTCCTTCAACCAACTGACGCTTTTTGCAATATTTTTCCACATTTGATTTAAGAATTTCACAATATTTTCCTTCTACCCAACAATTGGAGAATTTTGCAGCTTTTTATTACAAACTTCCTTGGCAGTTATCCAAAGTTTTCAGCATAATAAAATATAAAATTATAACTAAAAATTAAATAAACAGCACATAAAGAAAAACTATGAAATTATTAATTTAGATATTTTATTTCCAATATTTCGATTGACTGAGGTTTAATGCAGTTTTATTTATTTATTTTTTAAAATAAATAAAATTGTGTGATTTGTGTTTGGTTGCGGTTTTCTCTGGGACGGGAAATTTTAAGTTTACCTGTGACCCCGTGAGAGAGGGTGGAAAAGTTACTGTTCCTGCTGACCACTAAAATTTTCAAATTAGTAGTCCAAATGAATTTTTGGTGTTCTCGGACCAGCGGACCACCAATGATTTCGAACACTGATTGATTTTTCAAATGCTGAAGATTTCCTTGTAAAAGATATTTAAATTGATATACTGTTTAATTTTTTTATTATTTTCCGTGTGTGAAATTTGATTATTGTTATGTCTGCACAAGAAACAATTTTATGTCTTAAAATATTTACTCTTCTATTTAAAACAGGTGGAGAAATTAACCTGATGCGTGGACCTATTCCATTTTACCTGACTTGAAATTCTAATTCAGAACATACTAAGCTTCAAGAATTCTTTATATTTGATGACCTGAATGGTCAGAGAGGGTGCAGCACCCTCCTAAAACTGTGAGAGAAACTGTATGTAAAATGATATTATGTTACAGAAAATATTAGTCTGACATACTATACATATAATTTAATGATTATATAATTTGTATTTTCAATAAATGGAGCGGCATACCGCAAACCAGCTTTAAATGTGTTGCTATTTAATTGTATCTGTAATCATTTCTTTTTTCAGCTATTGCAAGGCTGCTGTTGGTGAATACTTTTCTTTTCTACGAGTATTGTTATAAAATAAATAAATCTTCGTCATAGATTATCATTTTGGAATACTGAAAAAATACATATATAAGTAGCAATAATTAGTCGCTTGGTGGCGACACTGCTGTTATTAAATTAACCCTTCAAAGTAAGTATTTAATATACTATAGAAATACATTGTGTATTTAAAAAAAGCTTTAAAGTTTAAAGTAATACTTTTGTATTAGCTGATATTAGAGGTTAAATGGATTCTGCTACTTATAGCTGCCTTTTTGATGCTGATTATTTCATTGTTGACGCATATACTTTGATTATGTATCAGTTATGTTTGTGCTTTATTTATTCAAAAGTGTTATATTCATTATTGAATGTTAAACAGAAACAAATGCTGAACTTTTTTTGTTGTTGTTTTATATTCAAATGAATTAATTTTGCATAATTGAGCTGTGTTGCAATATAAATTTTATTTTATTTTTTATTTTATTTTTTTATTTTTTTTTTGTGTGTGTGTGTGTGTGTGTGTGTGTGAAAAGGTAAAAATTTGAAAACTGTACAATCTAAAAATTTCAGCATCTATAGATTCACAACAATTAAAGAAAAAAAAACAGATCATGGAAGTACGGTGCATAGGCACTAAGTGCATAATGGAAAAAACCTTTTCAAACTCGTGCAAAAATTAATATTGGTTGAAGATATTCATTCAGCCATTGTTTAAAATAAAATAATAATAAAAACAGGTATGTATTTAAATGTAAGAAAATTATTTTTTTTAAATATTTTCTTTGTGAATAAGCAAACACTAAATGGACTATAAGTGTAGCCGAGTGCGGAGATATATTCCAAAATGTACAAGGACAGAATGGTAATATTTGTGGGGGAAAAAAAGCAATTATTTTGTGAAATAGATCAAACTGGTTTACATTTATTTTTTAAATATATTTCAAAGACAATAGAATCAATAATTAAAACTTTAATAATTTTCAGTTTGATGAAAAAAAAAAGTTTTCTACTGCAAGATAATCTCGCAAAATCTGAAATTTTGTTTATTATTACACCATAATGATAAATCGAAAACCAAAGTGAGGGGGGAAAAGAAAGCTACAATCCAGTGTAACCTTTCCCCATAAAGTTGAGAGAAAATCCTGAATCGTGGTTCAAACTTTTAGCAAAAAAATGGAATAGAGAAAACCTTTAATTTTGATTTAACCTTTCACCAGAAAATTTTATTTAAAAAAACTCTGAATCATGGTTAAACCTTTTACCAGAAAATTGGATTTAAAAATAATCCTGATTCGTGGTTCAACGTTTTCCCAGAAAATTGTATTTTAAAAAAACTAAATTATGGTTCAAACTTACACCAGAAAATTGGATTTAAAAAAAAAAAAAAAAAAAAAAAAAAAAAAAAAAATCCTGATTTATGGTTCAACTTTTCACCAGAAAATTGGATTAAAAAAAATCCTGAATCATGGTTTAATATTTCACTAATATAATGGTATCTGTGAAAGCACCAATAAACTGGTGAAACTTATCACCAATATCTTGGTTGCAGCTAAATTTCAGCGACTTTTCACCATTTTCTTGGTGAAACATCACACTTTATTTTTTAGTGTATCGGTAATATATATTTTTTTAAATTTAGGCATACTTTATAAACTCAGTAATGATACTTTACTTTCATTATTGTTTCTATTCGCTTTTTTAATTTAACAAAAAACCGTAAGATCTGCTTCTACTTATCTGCTCATTTACTGCTGTTGTTATAATGTTCATTTAATATCGATATGATTTTGTACCTATTTGAACATCTACAGTAAAGCTTCATTCAGTTTTCTAATGCCATAACATATAAATATTTCTGTCAATTGCTGTGGTATTGCTCAAAAACACGTCAGGCGATATTACTTAATTTGCATCGAAGTATTTTGTTTGAGGAAAATTCCACTCTAGATATCTAAAACTGTAAAAATTCAACTCCATATTGAAAGAATACCATAACAATAACTCTAAATAATATAAGTATTAGCATACAAAAACAATTACGTAAAATATTTTCGTAATACTGCTGAAAAACCGTTAGTGATCTACTGCAAAATTTTTTTACAGTTACAAATACCTTTTGATGAGTGTAATTTTAGACAGAACAGAAAGAAATCATTAGCAACTTTACTGCAATATCTCTTGCACGGTTACAAAAAACTTTATGGCTAGAATACAAAAACTCTTTTAGATACAATACTAAAAAATCATTGGTAATTTTCCTGAAGGTACTTTAATAAAGTTACCGAAAATTTTTTGCAAAAGTATATGCAAAGTTTTGGGTGGAATACTAAAAAAATTCATAGTAAATGTACTATGAAATCCTTCGCAAATTTAGAAAAAAATTCTTAGTCAATGTACTAAAAATTCCTTTGTAAGTGTACTAAAAAATCATTAGAAAATTCACAAAGTATTGTTTAGGAAACTACCTAAAAAATCGTTAGTACCTTTACTAAATAATCCTAAGTAAATTTACGAAAAATTCTTTAGTAAACTCGCTAAAAAATCGTTAGTAAGTTTATTGAACAATATTTAGTAAACTTACAAGGAATTCTTTAGAAAACTCTCTAAAAAATCCTTAGTACGTTTACTAAACTATCCTCGGAAAATTTACCACAAATTCTTTAGTAAACTCCCTAAAAAATCGCTAGTAAGTTTACTAAGAAATATTTAGTAATTTACAAAAACTAATTCGAGAAACTCCCTTGAAAAACCGTTAGTAAATTTACAGAACAATATTTAGTAAATTTACAAAAAAATTTTTGGAAAACTCCCTAAAAAATTGGTAGTGCGTTTACAACATATTCGTTGGTAAATTTACTAAAACTTATTTAGTAAACTCCCTAAATAAGCATTAGTAAGTTCACTAAACAATATTTAGTAAATTTACAAAAGTTTTATTGGGAAACTCCCTAAAAAATCACTAGTACGTTTACTAAACAATATTTAGTAACAGTTACTGAAGAAACTTTTGTAATTTTACATGATTATCTGTTGTTATGGTTACATAAAATGTTCTAGGAATCCCAGTTTCCAACAAAATTCTTAGTAACCTTACACTTTTTTTTTTACAGTGTATGTTCAAAGTTCATTTTGAACACTCAAGATAACAAAGCATCACAGATATTAACAACATCTATGATTTATAAAAAACAAATAAATAATCCTCTCGTCATTGAACAGCAGCCATCATAGCCATGGTCTAACTGAATATGAAGTTTTGTTTATATTATTTCTTCATATACAGCAATCACGGAAAACGTGAGCAACAAGTTATGAAAAGTCTAATTGTATATGCTGTTTGACGATAATCACTCCGTTAGTTCTTGGGTTGTAGCTATAAAGCAAATTCAGAAAAACACAATATAGCAATTCCAACTCTTAGGTAATAAACATAAAAATGTGATAAGTGCTAATATGTATCAAGGTCTAACTGAATATGGAATGTGGTGGAATTCCGTGCTCTTGTTTTTGAAGAAGGACAGTTACAGAATATTTGTAACATATAGACAAACAAATATACAGGCATTTTTCAAAAATCTCCAAATCATATCCAGGGCAACTCAAACTGTGCATACTCATCAGTAAGCAGAATTCGTGATATTTTTACAATTCTAAAATTTTTTTACTTCTGTATATATATATATATATATATATATATATATAAAACATCCAAGATTATTTAAAATTTTTAATATAATTTTTCGTATAAAAAATAATAATAATTATTATTTTGATGCATACGGTTTCTAAATATTAAAGATTATCTGGAGCACCTAATCATAAAAACACATGGTCACGTGAATTTACAGTAGTGTAGTGCATATCTACTATCTTATGAAGGTATTCTAAAAAAAAATCCCTGGCGGTTCGGCCTGTGGTTCTATCAGAATCATGATAATACCATATTTTTTTCTTCAACACACTTTTACATTTTTTTGCTGTAAGAGTTGGTCGTACCAAAAACTTATCAATATAAAAGTTGTAGATAATATTAAGAATATTTAAAATAAATTTAAGCGGGTATTATATCTGGTGAATTCACGAAGATATGAATATTTTTCTTCTTAACTCCCAACGCCCCTTTTTCTCGTTTTTAATTATTTTTGCGCTAAGAGTTGGCCCTATAAAAAACTTGTCAAAATAAAAGTTGTAGATAATATTCAGAAGATTTATAATAAATTTAAGGGCATTTCATATCTTGAGAATTGACGAAGATATGAATTAGTTTCTCCCTAAAACACTATTTTACGCATTTTAAAATTAAAGTATTTGGATAACATTTTAATAAGCAAATTTGTTTATTATTATTCAACTTAACTACTAAAATGTCTTCAAAATATCTATACATCATGGAGTCTTTATTCATCAAAAATCCAGTTTCATATATAAAAGATAATTATCTGCTAGCATAGCGCTGCAACTCAACCCTCCCATTGGGATACCTCTCACTTGTTTAGATATTTTTTCCGCTTAAATAGGCAATTCTTACAAAAAACTAAATCAAATAAATGTGTTAAACAATAAAAGGATATTTATTTATTTATTTTATCGAAAACATACATCTGACTTTTGAGCTTGACATCAGGGGTCCGCTTATAAGTCATCGTAAATATACAAGGACGAGATAACACAAGGAAATTTACACCACCAGAGAATTACATCCATGAGCTTCACAAAGAGTGTGCAACGGAATTAATTAATCCCGGAGTCCACCTACGCTCTCAAGTAATTAGCGGTGTGGTCACTTAACCACTCAGCCAAGGTGGGCCAAATACATGTATATGTGTACTTTTAGGAGCTCATTTTAATCGAGGGCAATCAATTGTATTTACTCCTACTAAACTCTGTGTCTATACAATCCATGAAGGATTTGGGCCGACAGTGCCCATCTCTGTTTTCTTGACACTGGGCCCCGAGGTGCTATGTAGCATGCGTCACGGCCAGGTGGTCAGCCTAACGCGAGACCCTCAGTATTTAGTTCCCACGCAAGCTTGGTACTCATTTTATCGACCCAAAAGGGATGAAAGGCTGAGTGAACCTTGCCCAGTCGGGTGTCGAACTCTCGACCTGTGGTGCGGCAGTCAGATGCTCTGACCACTACGCCACTGGGCTTCATCAATTGTATTTAGTTATGTGGACATCGCAGGAAACATTATTAATTATGAACTTATTGCTCATTATTTTTTAAAAGGATTTTTTCTTACTGAAAAGTTATTTTGTTTCAAAATGTTCTATTAGTGCATACAAAAATCGCCTGATGTCTGTCTTAAATTATACTCAAAAATATTAAATTAAATATCTATCATATCCACAAAAGGCACAGAATGATATGTGCTCAATTATTAAATAGAAAAATATAAATAATTAAACAATTTGGAAATTTCACGTCAAACGCGGGCAAATGAGGTGCGCTCGTACTATAACAGTTTTTATAAATATTTTTTGGACCGTATATTGTATGAACGCATATTTTAGTGCACTTCATAAGTGCATATCAATTTCATTCTGTTCGAAAGGTTGTAACATCATTAAAATGCACTTGAAATATTTTTTCTCATTGGCCGTAATGTAACGAAAAACTTTCGACTGTCCATGTAATTAAACTATACATCTGATATTCATAAAACTTGAAATGATTCGACAAAACTTTGCAACAATTATATATTTAAAATTTCAGACCATTCGGTTGGGTAGTTTTCGCTCTGTTATATGTGGAAGGACAGACAGGCGGACTGAACGACCACTATAGGTGTTTCGTATTTATATAATTACGAACGCACCTAAAAACGAGTTTTTGTAAATATCCAATATTTATATGTATGTAAAGTAAATATCCTGCCTAATTTCACTATGTAATTCACGTTGTTCCAATATTTTCTTTACTGTGCGTGAATTTGGTGTGCTGTCTGATTATGTCAAACTCGTTGCTTTTATTTAAGCTTGTTAGGAGAGGAGATTTTTTTTACTATTTGTTCAGATTTATTTATAAGGTATAGCCACAGGGAATGAAAAAATAAATTTAGTCCCTGATATGCTATTTCTTTCAAACAACAGTTAAAGTGTCGCCATTATTAAATAACGTTTCAACTTAAAATAAGCCACCCGAAAAACGAAGCAGGTGTATCATTGTACAGTTAAAAATTGATAATCTACTGTAATTTTTTTAACTTCAAAACTTCAATTTTTACACCGTCGTATAGGGGAGAAAGGTACTTTTAACACGTGTGCCGCGGTGCCGCGGTGACTGACACTGAAGCGCTGAAAAATTTACAATATTTTAAGTAAATTTTTAAGAAAATACAATCCTGTAATAAATAAAAGGGAGGTAATTTTGAATAATTTTTCCGTAATTTCTTAAAAGAATATATATATTTTTTAGTTTTATATCATATTTTAGACGTCAGTCATCGGTGAATGTCGCGTTTTAAACGAAAAGTTCTGAGTCGGTCACCGGTGACTGACGTGGCGCTTAACGTGTTAATTGTAATTTGTTTGAAAACTGCACCTCAAATTATTTTTGAGATATTAATGTTTTGTGGATTTAATGTCATTTCTGTCATGATGGCAACTGAAGCACTCCATTTCTACAGAAAATGAACGGAAAATACTCGATTACTATATCTTTTTGTTGTCATTTTCTCATAACAACTGAAAGAAGTTGTAATTAAAATATATGCTGTGCGAAGAATATCGTATGATATAAAAATGTTTTTTAAAGAATATTTGTGGGACTTATTTTCTCCGCATTTACTTAATTCCCGTCAAAAGCTGCAATAATGCGATTTTATTAATATGTGTGTAAAAACATTTTCCGAATTTTGAAAAAATATAAAGGAATGATTTCTGATAAAACTTGGGGGTATAATAAACTACATTTAATTTTCAGTATTCATATTAATGTTAGAAACAAATGAGGGCATGTGAATAATTAAAACCTCGACTCTTGTCCAGTTCTTGAATTATGACATCGCTTTTTGCTGTGTTTGTGCATTATTCCGCAATAACGACGTCATGTGCATACTTTTCAATAGATGTTGTTTAAGATTGGATCGTAAATGTGGAATTCTTCAGCAGTTGCAAATGACGTCAATTTCTATGAAACAAAAGCGTGTATTTTAAGCTTTAAAACTGAAATATATTTTCAACTAGTTCTATTTACATATTTTTGTTTTCATCGCTGGCGATACTAATTCTGAAAAAGCAGAATTCTTGCTTTCTGCTTGTTTAAATTATCTTTTCAGGATTTCGAGATTGTTTTCTCAAAGCAGAATTACAATGTAATTTTATCTGTTAATTGGTAATTAAATTATGAAAATATCAAATTATCTACAAAGCAATTTCTCAGTGAAAATACAATGTATGATTTCTAACACACCGTCAAGTGGGCGAGAAAGGAAATACAATATTGCGTCTCTACTACTTGAACTAAGTTAAGTTTAATTAAAGTATGTGAAAAACTATATTTTATATTAAATTTTGTGTATCAAGAACAATTAGTGAAATTATGTATCTTTAATACTGAAATAAATATATATATATATAATAAAATTGAAATCACAAATATATGAAGAAATTGGTAAAGTTCTAAAGATGATTTAGAAATGAACGTAGGAAACCAGTATGTAAAATTAGAAACTATGAATGACCCACAGAATCGTCAGAGGAGCTTGTGAGTTCATTCATAGAAGATGCGTTATTTCATCCAATTTTGTCGGCATTAAGACTAAAATGACAAAATTTAGCTCTTTATAACGCAAACATTACAGAAAATAGATAACAAAAATATAAGAGATCTAAAGAAAGATACACCTCATACAGGATATTAAAAATTATTAGAGCACAATACCTAAATTGCATACTAGGAGTCAAAACTACAGCATATCAGGATGGAAAACATAGTTAAGACTATTTTAACATGTGAGCTACTGTTGAGCATCTGTCTGAAACCCATAACTGTGCTGCCATCTGGTGTGAGAAAGGGGAAAATGTCATTTGGAACTGGATTAATAACAGTAATGTTTAGTGCTGCCATCTTTAGCCCAAAAAAATAAAAAATGAAAGGAATGAAACTGATTGAAGAAATCAAAAAAAGACTTGGATTAACTTTTAGTTAAAGTAGAATGAAAAAATAGGAATAAACTTAAGAACTGAGTTAATACAAAAATAAAATAAATAATAGCAATAAATTAATACAAAAAAATTAAAGAAAGAATTATACAAAAATAAATAAAAGGGCACTTGATTAAATTAACTATTTAAAAGACAAAATATTGCAATATAAAAAATGATAACATAAATAACATTTAAAAAGATGACGAATATTTGAGATAGTAAAATATAGCCTTGTATTATGTAACTAAATGTGAAAATTTAAAAAGCAATGAGGAATATTGAGATAGTAAAATATATCCTTATATTCTTATATGATGAAGCAATATGTGAAAATTTATTATGTTAAATGCATGATACCCCGTATTTTTTTATGTGCATACCATTTATAAGCATATATACATACACACATAAAAACATATAAGGTTTTAAACTTTTTTAGCATTCCCGACCTCAACCCTCCGTAATGTTATTTTTATTTTTAATTTTTTATGTTTTTTAGTGTATAATGTATGGAAAAACATACACATACACCAAGCTTTTTTTAAAAATATATATATATATTATATACATACATATAATTTTTTTGTGTTCATGATTTTTCATTTTTTCAGCAATTCACATCCCACCCTCCATAATAGTGTTTTCGATTGTTTAGTATTTTTATAAACACATTAACCCTAGATCTACCGGGAATTTTATTCAAGTTTTAATAAAACGTTCTACACCAGAATTTTTATTTAAAACTATTTAACTTATTTATTTACCTTATTTTTGTCTGGTTTATATACTTAGTTTATTTTAAAGAAATTTCTGGTTTGAATGAATATTTTGTATGTACCTGTCGGGTCCAATGGACCCGTCTGGTAGACGGAGGGTTAAATGTCTATACTGGTAAGAAGTAGAAAAAAATGAATATTAAGATTTGAGCCATGCATATATAAAAGAGATGGAATAATTATAAGACAATGCTAATTGCTTTGATTTAAAAATGTTAGGCTGTAAGAATTGGGAGGAACATAAACGTTTGATACGAAGACTATGATTAAGCAGAATATTTCTATATACTGAAATATGTAAGCAGGAATTGAAGTTCGTATAATTAATTACATTAAATGAAAATTCATTGCGTTTATCATAAATGTTAGGGAGAATATTAATTTTAACATCCATAAAACTCATACTAGAATTATTTGAAAAGGTAGTACTAAGTTATAGATTAGAAGGGTACTTTACAGGAAGAGATATAGAATTATTGTCTTTAACAGAAAGAATAATTATATCATCTATGTATCTGTAGAGCAATATATTATTATTAATAAATTTACGTTCATAAAAGTAAAGATATAAATCAGATAATATGCTTGATGAAGCAGCTCCTTGAGGTATGCCCTGTATTTGAATAAAAAAAAAAGCATTGTCTTGGAAAATAAAATTATGAAATAGTAGAAAGTTAGTCAAAGATGTGAAGTAGTCAGTATCAATGTCATCAGGTAAATTTAATAAAGGAAAATATTCTATAAATAATGTATTGATAATAGAATGTAAGTCTTTTAGAATGATAATAATGTTGAATAAATGAAATAGGTCTTTGAAATCTAAAGTGATAATGTTATTGACATTTGTTAATGGCTTTATTTTATCCATCAATTCAAAACCGTTTTTAATGCAGTGAGTGTTGTCTTTTTTAACTGATAACTCACAAATTTGTGTAAGAATATTTAAAAATAGTGTATTAGCAAGAGTAACATATGCATTACAATCTACAGTGACAGTGCGGAATTTAAGAGGATTTTTGTGAAATTTTGGAATCATGACTACATGAGGATAATTGAGGTTTTTATTTTTAATGCCTAGTAATTTGTGATAGCTTAATATATGATTATTATTTTCCTTTAAAGTAACATGATGAAGTTTGAAAATATTATTAGAAGTGACTGCTTTAGTTAAAAAGGGATGATAGTAATATTTGCAGATGATAGCATAGTTGTTAGCAGCCTTAGCTACATATGTAATGATGAAATTATTTTGAAGTTCTGCAATATGTGGTTTAAGGGTGGAGAAAGAAACTGGATTTTTGGCAATAAGCAGTTTTAATAATTGTTGTTTCAAAAGAAAGATGACATAATGCTTCCAATCTACGAAATATTCAATAGTTTTATTATAGTTGATAGCAATTTTGTAAATGAAGAAATCTAAATCATATGTGAATTGTCTAATGATGAACTGCATATTACACTGTGAAGGAATACGATATTTAGTGCCATGACACATCAAAAATCTTAAATGAATGATATTGACAATGCCTAATCACCAGTTATAACATGTCCATGATGGGCATTAATTAATATATGTATTTAGATGGCGATCATTGCATTTACATGTAAAAGTATCAGTGTGTGTGAAATTTTTAGAAAACTTATAAGTGAAAATTTTACGACCTAAACTAATAGGATATTTAAAAGACCTTCCTAGATTAACACTTTGAAGAGGGAATTTACATTGCTCGTTGTGAAATAATTGATTAAGTTTAATTTGATTAAAAACAGGATTGGTAAAGGTAACGATTAAATGTGAATTACATTTATTTAATTTTTGTGGGTTTTTTTTTTTTTAATATTGACATTAAGAGCAGTTAGCCTATAATGGAGTATATCAAAAAATGTAGCACTAAAGTGAGAATTGAATGTATTCGATGCAAAAACTTTGTGATATTGATTAATATGATATTTAGGAATTGCAAATATAAATTTACGAAGAGACATCCAGTTGTAATTACTACTGAAATAAGATTGTAGGCGTATTAATGATTTTTTAATATGAGTACTAGTTAATTTAGATGATGAAGGTTTAGTAGTAGATGATTTACCTTTTTTTGTACGTGTGGTTTGCTTATATAATTTATGATTAAGAGAAAGATAGAGAGATTGATAGTTAATTCTATGTGATGATGTAGAATATACGACATGAGGTTTATTGTTGGAGAGTTGATTTAGTCCATATGGATAAAGTGTGTTATAATGTTTGATATAAGCAGATTCCAGAGAAATACGTTCATGGAATTTATTTTGCTTGTATCAGCATCAGCAATTTATTTTTGAGACATTAATTAATTAATTTATTTTTTTTTTGCAGTTTTTAATGCCATTTTCATATTTTTGGCAACTTAAGTATCCCATTTCTGTAGAAAGTAAAGGAAAAATAGTGGATTACTACATCTTTTTCCATTTTCTCATAAAAACTCAGAAAAAAATGTAATTAAAATACGTGCTACGCAAATAATACCGTCTGCTATAAAAATATATTTGTGACTTATTTTTTTCTTCCACATTTACTTAATTCCTATGAAAAAGCTGAAATAATGAAATTTTATTAATCCTTGTGTAATAACATTTTTCGAATTTTGAAAAATTATAAATGAAATTTTGATAATACATAGAGTTATTATAAACTACATCAAATTTTCAGTATCCATAACGAGGTTACAAACAAATGAAGGCTTATGAATCATTGGATACGTAATTTTTTGTTTACTTTCTTCAATGACGACATCGATTTTTCTGGTTTGTGTATTTTACCGCAAAAGTGACATCATATGGATACTTGTCCTTAAATGTTGTTTAAGAACTGATCGTAAATGCGGAATTCTTCAGCGGATGTAAATGACGTCATTTTATACATATACATATATGTATATACAGTAAACTCTTTGAAAGGCGGTATCTGTGTAAGACGAAAGTCTGTCTAACTCGGAAAAGTTTTCAAGTCTCTGTGAATCTATAGACATGGAGTAAAATTTGTCTAAGGCGAATTATTGTCTACTACGGAAAATTTTTTCGGTCCCGATCGATTCCGCCTTAGACAGAGTTTAGTGTATATATATTATCGGGGGCGATACTAAATTCTGAAAAATCCAAATAACTATTCTCTATTTTATAACCATTTGGAAAAATGGTTATTGTCCTCTGTCAGAGTAGGAAATCAAAAACATATCTGAAGCGTTTTATTAGTTGAATCCACATTTTATTCGTTTTGTGATTGGTCTATACAGTAATCTGTATTTCCCCTTTACTTTCAACAGAGATGGATACTTCTGTTGCCACTATGACAAAAAAGTAATAAAAACTACAAAAAAAAATAATAATAACTTAGAAACAAATTGAGATACAGCTTTCAAACAAATTGCATTTAAAAATACATTTTTTTCTCTATACGACGGTGTAAAAAGTAATATTGTGGGATGTTTAGAAGTTTAAGAATGAAATTTCATTTAAAATTGGTCCAGGAATATTAATGTTTAATCCAAGGCGTACGTAATGAATGACTAGCTCCGTAGAGGTTTAAAAATTTACAATCCCGACAAATCTAATCCATGGCGTACGTAATGTATGATCAACTCCGTGCGATTTTTTATGTCTTAAATTTTAGTCTTTGAAAAAATAATTTTCCAAATGGTCTTTGCAATTTGTTAAATTGCATTTTTTTTCTTTACTTTTTGTCTTCTCAAGCTGCTTGATAAAGTAACTTGACTACCTCGATTAGAACTAAATTGAAAACTGATGTCTTACGTGTTTAAAGAATAATCTCAATTATATTAAACAATTGTTTACTATTTTTCCGGTGACAGATTTCTTCTTTTAAAATTATCACGTTAAAGTACGATTGATTAACAGTTCTTTAAAAAACAGGAAACTATTACCACTAAATCAAATTTCTAAAGCAAAACCTACGACGTTTGAAATACGAGTAAAATTAAGGTGTGATTTTACATCTCACACACGTTAAATAAGCTTTATTGTAGTAGTGCAAACCACAATGCCACAAAAATTTTTCTTATTTAAAGACAAGAATTTTGTTCGATAAAATAAGGTGCAGTTTATCTTTCAGAATTTGCAGTGACAAACGACATTCAGGCAAAAAGGTTGTGCAGCTCTATTTTATTTGACGCGTTACATAAATATTGTATCGGACCCTTAGGACCAGGTATCTAAATGAGTATTTTTGACGCTGAAAGAGAAAAACACTTTATTTAAAATCAGTGATAGATGAGACTGGCAGTAGATAGGGCAGAAAGATAAAATTTAAGGTGCCTACCTACGTACGGAGCAATTTTTTCCAAAAAAGCTATTTAATTATTTTTTAAACTTATTTTTACTAAGATTAGGACTAGAAAATGTGAAAAAAGCTAAAAAATATTTCATTTATTGATAAAAGTTTGGTAAATGGAGGAATTTATAGTAAAATTTAGTGAAATTTGGCCCGAAACGCAAAACGCTCTAAAGAACATTCTACTGTATGTATCTTAATTTCCTTTTTACACTTCATATTTATGACATTGGTGAAGGCAATGAACTAAAATCTAAGAGATTCTTTAACTATTTCAAAACTTATAGCATATCGCACCTGTTTACATGTTAATTTTCGAAAATTCATCGATGTCATTCCACAAAAGCATCCATAAAACAAAAAAATATTTATTCTAAATTTAATTCTTTAGTTCATTGCCTTCGTAATAGTGTAAATAACATATATTTTAAATTTCATAGTGATATTCCAATAACCTTTTGAGAAATCATGTTTTGCGTATGGAATTTTCACCGAAAATTACATTTTCCAAAAAATACATTTAAAGTTTAGATTTATGTTTTACTACAAGAATTTACAATAATATACATCTAAATTTCATGGAGCGTATTATTTACATTTCTTATTATTAAACAAATGCATCCAAAATCTCGAAATGTCACCAAACATACGACCCTTTAAAAGCAATTTAAAAATTTAAAATTTTAAAGCCCTTTAAACAGCACTTTCAGTTTGAGTGACAGCTGTTGAGTAGTTTTAAAACCGCTATAACGCCGGATCAGTTTATCGTACAATAAAAACAAATACAGTTTTGGAAAGGTAAAAAGTTGGTCTTTAATAAAATAAAATAAAATAAATTTGACAATTTTGGTCGAAAATTGCATTTTCAACGTAGTCAAGCCTTTTACCTTAAGGGGTCTTGTACCTTTTAAACGCGTCGAAAATTAACGAAAAACTTCAAAGTTTGAATTAGTCTATCTTCAAAGCCTTTTTATGTATAAACATGAAATTTCGGATATTGATTAAATAGATTGTGCTTTGTAATGTGCTACCATTAGAAATTTATTAACCCTTTACAGAATTTGTGTATTGTTGAAATCAAAATAGCTCTTTTTTACCCCATAAGTCATTGTGCGCATGATATCTTGAGAAACTATGTATGGATTCGCATGACATTCGGTAAACATACTAATCATATATGTGTGTTTAAAATGATCTACTCTTAGGCTAAAATTATTTCATTAACTATATAAAAAAAAATATTTTCGTAAAAAAAAATAAAATTTTTTTTTTTTTTAATGAATAAAAATAGTCATAACTAAAAATATTACTATTGTAAATACTTAAAAGTAGATCATTTTAAACACGCATATTTGTTTAGTATATTTACCAAATTTCATGACAATCCATACATACTTTCTCAAAATATCATGCGCGCAATGACTTATGGGGTAAAAAAAGAGCTATTTTGATTTCAACAATATACAAATTCTGTAAAGGGTTAATAAATTTCTGTTGGTAGTATATTACAAAGCATAATCAGTTTAATCTATATCCAAAATTTCATGTTTATACATAAAAAGGTTTTGATGATAGATTAATTCAAACTTTGAAGTTTTTCGTTTATTTTCGACGCGTTTAAAAGGTACAAGACCCCTTAAAACTAAAATACTAAAATAACGGAAGGAGAAGATGTTGAAGCCAACATTTTCACTAGATTTTATAGCAAACTATAACTAAGATGGCTATGTAGAATTACAGACTTATATATATATATATATATATATATATATACACACGGTGTCAATAATTAAACGACCCTACTTTAAAGTTGTCTATAGACAAAACTATTGTTCATTAAGTTTGTGAAAGACGTTATAAAGGGATGGGAATTTGTTTAAAGCAAAAAAAAAGTTCAAAATTTCTCCACCAGAGAGCGATTTATAACAAATTACACATTTTGAGTTACGATATTTTAGACATTTTATTTACAGAGTGTCCATAACTAAAGAACCCTATTATAAAGTAGTCTACAGACTAAACTATTGTTCAGAATGCTGTGAAATTTTGTGTAGGACCTACTAAAGGTATGGGAATTTGTTTGAGCAAAAGAAGAAAAAAAAAGGAGGCCGTTTTTTAGCGAATTACACATTTAGCATACATTTACGATAGTTTAACAAATTTTGTTGTAACCAAACATGTTTCACATGACGATCATCATTTTCAGATACCATCTGGAATCGTCAAATAGCAGGCTCCACAATTGACCGCACTGCATTCTGGGAAATGCTAGGAACATGTCGTGAAATGCAATCATTAGAATCAGGTTAAGTTCACAAATAGAATTTATAAACTATCGTAATTCTAAATATGTAACTTATTAAAAATCCCCATTTGATGCTCTTTTTTTCCTTAAACAAATTCCCATCCCTTTATTATGTATTTCGCCAAATTTCACAACATTATGAAAAATAGTTTTGTGTGTAGACAACTTTAAAGTATGGCCATTTAATTATAAACACATATACTATATACAGTGTGTTCTAAAATTTGACCGACAAATTAAGAGAGGTGATAGCAGGCATCAAATGAAGAAAAATTTCGATGGAACGTAGGGTTGCAAACCATGTATTTAATCCTAAATAAAGGGTGCTGTAACTTAACTCAATTTGGGTTTACGGTAATAACTGTCAGAAAACTGAAGTATATTATAATGAAACTTTTAATAGGCATGCTCACTTTTGTTATAAATAAGACAACAGCATAAAAAAGGTGACAGAAGTTTCCATTATACGCTCCAGCAGTACGCAGTTGATGCTCCACAGTTTGGACTTTGATTTTATCAGTTCAATTGGTATCATCGATTGCGTGAGTAACCTGTTTTCCCAGAAGTTTTCGTAATGTTATAACATTTCACACAAGACAAGGTATATATCGAATATTAAATACGTGAAAAATCACATTGCTAACAAGTCGTAAACCAACTTAGTGAAAAATGTCCATGCCGGAAATCGAACCCGGCCCCCTGAAATAGATCTCCAGTGCTCTACCACTAAGCCACAAGGACGATGCCCAGCTTGGCATCTCTCACTTATATAAGTCGGTAAGGCTGCAACCGCAGCACTAGATGGGAAAATCTTCATGAGCACACAATCTAGTGGCGAAACATGAGACGCGAATGAACCCAGCATCGGTGAATATACAATTTTAATTAATTTTTCAACTACTATTCAGCAGTGAAATTACAATTGCAGTGTAATTTCACTGCTGAAAAGTAGTTGAAAAATTAATTAAAATTAAAAAAAGTATATATCGTTTTTTTTTTCTTTCTTTCTTTTTTTTTTTTTTTTTGCATATTTTCCTTAAAATTATTGTCGCCAACACCCTGTTTTTGTGACTAAATAAGTGGTTTGCGACCCCATGTTCTATGGCAATATATATCATCGTCCTGATGCCTTCCATCACCTCTGTTAATTTATCGGTCAAATTTTGGAACATCCTGTATATGTAATCGCTCGCTAAATATATATAATTTAATTGGCAAGTTTTCCCGATTTTACCCCTAAAACTTCATTTAATTGTTATTACTTTATAGTTATTCCACAATTATAATGAAAACAATACCTTAGCGCACGTTCAGTAGGGGTATTAGAAAGTGTTAGAAGAAGTGTTTTCCCGAGACTCTCTTGTCTTCGGTTACATATGAGATATAAAATGTGTATAAATTAGTTTAAAACTTGATTGGATTCAGATAATTTTATACTACTTTAGGTTGAAACAGAAATATTTCAAACGTGTTTAAAGGAGTCGGACGTATACTTAATCCGAGAAAAGAAACAAGGGTTACTATACTCGAGGTAAACTCCACTCTAAGCAAAAGAAAAAATATTTTCATACCAATAGATTAATTTAAATTATTTACTCTAGTATATTATTATATACATGAAAGCTGCGCCATACTCCGAAGACAATGGAACAATGGAACAATGTGATCAGCTGAATGGATTACCTAGTTGCGTTGCAACTTTACATCCAGTGGAAAGGCGATTGTGTTGCAAGGGCATTAGGGAGCCTTAAAAAATAATGTTTAGATGTGGCTGGTAGCCACAAATTAAAATTACTTTTAAGAATAAGAAAAGATTAACAAATAATAAAAAAAGTACATAAGTACTAGTATAACATGATTTAAAAAAAGAAAAACAAAAAACAAAAAGAAAAATTTAAAATAATAAAGAAAAAATTCCATTAGTTCCAAAAAAGAAGGAAAAGGCGAAATCTACCGGGGAGGGGTGCCCCATAAAAAAACGACTCTTTTCAGAGATCGTACATTAGTATGAATAAAAGAATGCTAAAAATATAGCAGAAAATCAATTATTTATTTATTTATTTTTTTTTTTTTTTATTCCGAAGGTCACGTGCATTTGTATTTATAAGTCCTGAAGTTTAAAAATTCTTCAGGAGACAATGTTGTCAATTTAAATTAAAATAATATTTAATCTAAAATCAAAAATATTTTATCGCGAATACATAAAGTTAAGTAACTTCATTTTCAATATTTAACATTACATTTTAAACATTACATTTTTCAAAATTCTATTAGTTCCAAAAAAGAAGGAAAAGGCGAAATCTACCGGGGAGGGGTGCCCCATAAAAAAACGACTCCTTTCAGAGATCGTACATTAGTATGAATAATAGAATGCTAAAAATATAGCAGAAAATCAATTATTTATTTATTTATTTATTTATTTATTTTGTATTCCGAAGATCACGTGCATTTGTATTTATAAGTCCTGAAGTTTAAAAATTCTTCAGGAGACAATGTTGTCAATTTAAATTAAAATAATATTTAATCTAAAATCAAAAATATTTTATCGCGAATACATAAAGTTAAGTAACTTCATTTTCAATATTTAACTTCAAATTCATTTAAGATGTTAAATTCATATAATTAAAAGCTACTTTTTTCTCCATGTAACTATTAGATAAGAGGTTTTTTTCTTAATTATTATACTCCTTATTTCTTCTTTTTAGTGTTTAAATATTATTTAGTTTCTGGAGTTGCACAGCGATTACATATTTACATGTGTTTGCTTAAGTGGTTTGACGCATAATGAAATCCACTGTTTTTGAACCTCGTAAATAGCTGTAAAAAGATCGTTTCGCGTTTTATCACTCGAACTCAGGAACGGAGAAAAAGGCTTTGAACTCAATTTATTAATTTATAATTAAGTTCTAAAAATAGTAAAATGCATTGTCGTCGAAAACACCAGTGGACAATTTTGTTTTATAAATAATTATTAAATATAAGGAGGTGGATGAAAAATTGATTAAAAAATCCAGTATTTGCATGCAAAAACAAAGTTTAAAAAAGTAAAAGAATGTAAAAATACGACTGTAGTTCTCAGAATAATTAATTAACTGATCTCATCGTCATGCTCTACCAGCAGAAAATAAATGTCCAAGAAGGGATAAAATTAGATTGTGCGAGAAGGATATTTTTTTTCTTTTTTACATCCCTTTGTAACTGTTCAACGTGTGTATGGGTGGGTTGTCTATATCCCCTTTATACCCTTGGGCGTTGGCCTTTTTTTTTATTGATTTGAGGTGTTTTCCCGCATTTTGAATTATGTGCATGATCCTAAGTGTTTCCAAGCGTCAGTGGTGACATCCTTAAATATCAGATTCTGCAGAAAAATTAAATATGGTTCGTTTAAGTATTGGGGAAATGGACATATAAATTGTTTTTAGTTATGAATATAAAAATAAATGTTATCCATAAAATTAAAGTTTAAGGCATGTGAAACGAATAAACAGAAGTATTTTGTCTCAATATAATGACTATAGAACACAACTAGAATTTCAATAGCAATTAATTATCTGCTCTGATATTCATCAGGTATGGAACAGTTATCCAAGCAATGATGAAAACATCTTCTTCAGACAAGGGAGTTTGATTCAACCAAGGAAATAAAAAATCAAAATTTTGAGAAAAACTGATCGAGTAGCTGACCCACGGGATTTTTTGTTGGGTAAAATCTGTATTCCCTGCAGGAAGATGCTATTGGATCTGTCTATCTATACTGCTATTGGATCTGAGCATGCTGTGAATATAATAATCTACACAGTGTTTAAAAATAAAATTTACTAGACACCTCCTGAACCAAAGGTTACTATGTCGAAAGAGCGGTGTGGAAGATTATGTTCAATTCTAATCACGTGAAACGTACCTACTTACGCGCAAATTAATTTCTGAAACATTTCTATTGCAAAATGTTACTTTAGCGTAACCCACGATCATGGAAAATTTCTGAATATGCGGAATCTGTGCTTTTTAAAAAGGAATAATTGTTCAATTTATATAGACAAATATATTTTTTTCTAGTATTGTTTTTTATGATACTGTAACAGCAACAAAAAAGAAAAGAAAAATAAAAGTGTCCAGTTAAAGTGATGGCATTTAGCTCACAGTCTATTCACACTAATTGTATATTATACTCTTATTTAAAAGAATAATGCTCCTCGAAAAAAATAAAGAAATCGATAAAAAAATAACTAATTTAACCCAATTACCACCATTATACTTAACCAATGAAATTTCCAAATTAAATTATTGAAGCGCCTTATCAGAATAAACTGACACACCAAATTTCAAGCAAATAGGATAATTCTGCAAAAAAACCTATTTATCTAAATTAAGAGGGCTTAAACACCCCCCGTCCCCCCCCCCTTTTTACTTAACCAATTAATGTATAAATCTAATCAGAGTAGCGCCTTATCGGAATAAACTGTATGCCAAATTTGAAGCAAATCGGATAATTCTGCATGAGAAACCTATTTATCCAAATTAAGCGGGTATTCGCCCCCGTTTCCTATCAGAATGAAGTTATATTCAAAATTTGAAGCAATTCGAACATTTTTACCAAGGGTTACCGCGTTACATACTTACATTGGTACATACTTATGTACATACAGAACCTGCGAGCACATTAGCTCTCAGGCTTTTATAGCCTGTGAGCAAAAAAGCTTTGTTTAACTTCATCTTTCGGTTTTCTAAATTTTTTCCTCATCATATAATCATAATTTAATTAATTTGAAATTATTAATAGCTAAAAGCACATTTAACAAAATTTATATTACAGTCTTTCATTTCTACATTTCATTTCTACATTTTAGTGTATAAAATATTTTATTGTTGCATTTACAAAATCACTTAGTGATCGTGGTTAGGCCCATATTTAACTCCGTTCTTAATGCAAACTGTACGCAGTTGTAAGCATAAAGAATGTTTAAGAATTTATCACCTGCTTCCAGCTAATGAAGAATGCTTTAAAATTTATTTATAAATTTAAAATTTAATTGAAAATATTAAAAATTAAAATATTGCATTCCCATCTGAAACCAACCAGTGTAAATAATTTTTATAATTCTAGACTATTAGGAAGAGAATCTAGTCTTTTACGAAATTCTGTCTTTATATGCATGAACAAATTTAATTTAAATAAGAATGTAAAAATAAGTTTTTTAAACTCTTTGAAACTCTTGTTTTATTTGAAAATATTTTAGAATTAGAAAATTCATTCCTTTCTGATTTCTGCCAACCGTAAAAAAATCCAATGAATTTGTCATAACTGAGTTAACAACGCCACATAAATGTAATTGCAAGACCATTTTTTCCGAAAAATCATGAATGTTAGTCGAACTATTAGGCCTGATTTTCCCGATGATCATTGAATGCTTATAAAAAAGTTTTAAAAACGCTAGTTTTACTTTTATTTTTCATTGTGCTCACACGTAATTAATTTAAAGCACATTTTACTCTATCAATTTAGAGGGCATACACCGCAGCAACGATAGTATTGTTGTAACAACATCTGAAACAATTAAGTAGGGAATGTGACGCTCGTTCGAGCAAAATGACCAATTTAAAAGGTACATTTAACTTGAGAATTTGTGTTATGGACCCTTACATTGCTTTGCGTGAGTCATACTGCAGGGGTACGAGTAACATGCCAAGCGAGAAAAGCACTCTTTGATGGATAATGCTTGCGCATATATTTAAAGTTACATCATTTGAAACTTAAAGAAATTCACTGTATTGCGGAATTTAATATAGACTTATAAATGACAAATATAGTAAATCAATATTGCAAATAAAAATGAATTTAAGACAAATGGCAATGAAAATAAATGTATATATATATACATATAATAACTTTATATTCAATTCTTTTAAACGAAGATTCGTTTGGAGAAACCAGCAAGCGTAGAGGGTGAAGTCTGCAAGATTTTAAATGAAAAATCTCTTTTTCTTTAGATCAAAACTAATTACGTTTTTTTTTATTTTGACATTTTAAAAAAAATAAATATTAATACAAGCATTTGTAAAATTATTTAAGATGCTAATGCAACAAATGGTAACATAATTAAATTATCTCTCTATTCTAAATTATTAAAAAAAAAAGTAACTAACGTTGTCACCGCCACCGTAGGCGGTTTTGATTTTTTTGACAGGAGGCCTTTCTTCGTTAATATTAAGAAAAATATTGCATAAAAAAATATGAAAGTCGGTGGAATTATAGAGTAATGCTTGACAAACACGCTGATGTAGACAATTTTCAAATCGAAGAATTATTTTAAGAGATATTTAATGTTAAAGTTGGTCAAAATCGTTCCATTAAAAGCGTTTTATAAGAGCAAAAACTATACATAGGAATTTAATAACTTTTAGATCATTTTATACATTAGAAGTTCCCGGTGTGCAGACTGCCTTTATTTATTTATTTATTTATTTGACTAATTTTTTAAGGTTTATTTCTATTTTACATTCAAATTTTCAGCATTTCGAGAGATATTTTTTACAACTTTTAGAAAAGGGTGTTACTTTAAATTGTTGCTAAATTTAAAAACAGCGCAAAGAACAATATTTCCTTCAAATTAAAAAAATTATTTACTCGTGACTATTATAAACAGAAAAGACTTTGAAATGATAATTAAATGATTACGTATTAAAAGCAGTAAAATATTGATAATTACGTCATAAAAACTACATTTACACCTGAATTTTAAAAGAGAAAGAAAATCTATTCTAATAAAAGAACAGATCGCTCTGTGTGTGTGTGTGTGTCTCTCTATCTGTGTGTTTGTGATGGCTAACGAAATCTACGGCATGTACGAGGTTGAAATTTTTTGTGAAGACAGTCGAAGGTCTTTTCTAATGTACCTGATTCTCAGAATTTTAAAATTTTAATTATTAGCGGAGTAATTAATTTACAAACGCAACTCACTCTCATAAAAAATTCATTTATGTGATCTCCGGTCGGATGCGTACAAACTCTTAAACGCATCGGAAACTAGCGAAGAAATATTTTCGACTGTATTTCGTTTTTTTTTTTATTGTTTTTTTTAAATCCAAATTGAACAAACCATTCGGTACAATTAAAATTCAAAGACAAATTCCGAAAAATCCGACTCTTATGTCTCAATTGGCGTAATAAATTTTTTAAAAATGTCGCAGTTAACCCTTTGAAAGAAAATTTTCAAAAAAGGTAGTTTTTTCAAAAAAGGTTTTTCCCCCTTATTGCAACCCCTCTCCAGGACATACTTTAAAGATACTGACGAACCAAAATAGTGCTTATACAGCTGAAACCTTCTTTGAATCTATAGTGTATATGTTTTTTTAAAAATAAGAATTTTATCAAATACACCGTCGAACTCAGGTCTTTTCTCGTCTCATGGAGAGGATATTTTTTCTACGCTAAAAGTAACTAAACGTCCGTATTTTAACACAATCTTTTTAGAACAACTCAATAGATCAGATTTTCATCCCCTACAAAAATTTCAAAACGTTCGGATGGGAAAAAACATTTTTTTTTTTTTTTTTTTGCAAAATAAAATGTGCTATTACTTCGACAAATTCGACTATTTCGTTTAACCGTTTCCTCTCTCTGTTAAATATGAATACTTTTCTATGAAATTTAAAAAAGTGTTTGGTTTTAGTTATATTTACAATCCATGAAAATTTCAAAAAATTCGGACAGCAATAACTATCTATATTGTTATGCTAATGAAACAACCGACGCAAAAAAAAAAAAAAAAAAAAAAAAATACTCTTCTATACGGAACAGACCCTTAATTTATTCAACTGAGCGTGATGTATGTTAGCGTAATAGTGTAACGCTTTCGTTTTCTATATGTAAGGTCTCGGGTTCTAAACTCGGCAGGACTAAGTTGAAATTTCAATGAAAGCTTTTAAAGGTTCGAATCTTCTTTTTAGTGTTTAATTAATAAAATAAATTATATATATACCGGGTGTCCGGTCTCAACGGTGTCCAATGGCAAATTCCTAAACCGTTAGTCATAGACATATAGTTCCAATTACAAAAATGTTTTAAATCAGGTAAAGAAATATTTTAAAAGCGATTTAGGTCAATAAAAATATTTCTTAAAAAATTACGAAATTAAAATTTTTATACGGTCCTCCGGGACTATAAGTTATATTTAGTAAAATTTTCCTTTTATAATGACAAGTAATACAAAAAAAGTCCCATTATTCTACGATTAAAATTGACCGAGTAATATCAGTTTAAAGTCGGAGCATATTTTTTGCTGCAAATTGAGGGTCATTCACAAATTTAGTCGAAATATAATTTCGTCAGATATATTAAAAAATAGTTGAGAGTTAAATTAACATTACAATATAAATTTGAAATTTTTTGTCATTCTGACATATTAATGCAAACTGTACAATTTGTAATAAACATTTAAGAAGAAAGAAAAAAAACAGAATTGTTGTTAAATAAAACGATGCTAAATTAACTGCCTCAATTCTTTACAAAATGATACGTATTTTAAAATATTATTAGATTGCACTAGCCTGCAAAAGTTGGGTTATGTCATGTTTTTTAGCTTTTATAATTTATTCTTATGTATTCTGTACCGCTGATTCCGAAATTGTCCTTCATTTTTAACCATCGCATCAGGATTTTTCGCAAATTGCAAATTTCAAAGTTAAAAAGTTCAAATTTAAAATTGAATCTCCTCCCCCATCTCATCGGAACACTCAGCTGTTTAGCTGTAAGAATCCCAGGATAAGCAAAAATATCGAATAAATTATTGAATAAAATAAAATGAAATAAAAGTTTTACATATGTTTTATAGTATGAGATTTTCGCTGTATTTTAACTTGCACATTTACGATTTGCAAAAAAATTCTAACGTGATGGTTAAAAATGAAGGTCATTTTCAGATTAAGTGCTAAAAAGTACGTCAAAATCAATTATCAAAAGTTAAAAAACACAACTAGTCCAGGCATTTTGTGAATGAACATAGACAAAATTGTAATAGATGCTTTTTGCAGAGTTTTTAAATCAGGAACTACTGCCTAACCCTTAAATGCCTGATTTTTCAAAAATCATTGTAGTAATGTTTTTCGGATTTCATTTTTTTAATAAATCATGGGAAAAATACTTAAAAAAATCATATTTTGTTTTAAGTATGGTTTACGTCTAAAAAACAGTTTGTTACTAATCGGCAATACTGGTCATTTATTGAAAAAATAATTTCCTTTGATAAAATTCGATAATACAGTGGTGGTCAAAATTACAAGGACAGGGGAAAAATCGCCAAATCTTGGCTACATTTGGCCGGAAATTTATGGAAATTTAATGAATGGAAACTAAAAGAAAAATGAAGAATATTTTTAAAAGTTTTTATGGAAATATGTGGAAAATGCATATTTATAAAATGTATTATGGATTTATACAGCCATCTGATATGGACAAAATTATAAGAACAATTGTATTTGTGTGTTCTAAAAAGTAAAATTTGCATGTTTATTGCTCTGCACACGGAACTCAGCGACGATATAAATGCGTAGTAAGCGTTTGGGATCGTCATATTCTGTTTTTCAGTCATGCCGCTAGGTACAAAGCTTTCGGAGTTTGAAAAAGGGAAAGAGGATGCATTTAATAGTTCAGGACTTTCTGTATGCCAAATTGCGACAAAACTTAATAGATCAAGAACGGTTATTCACAATTATCTTAAAAATCCTGGTAAATATGGACGGCAAAGACATACAAGTAGGCCATCTTCTGTTTCTGTACGGGAGAAAAGAATGATAATAAGGCGAGCTTGCTCCAAAAAACAAACGTCAACAGAAATAAACGTGAATTGAACTTAGAATGCAGTGCTCGAACTGTTCGACGTGTTTTACAAAAAGAAAAAAAGGTTCGCTATGGCAAACATATGTCACGACCGCCTCTTACAAAAGTTCATAAGAGACTGAGAATGGAGTTTGCCAAAAAATGCATTACAGTGGGCAAAAAGTGGGATGATGTTGTCCTTTTAGACGAGAAAAAGTTTAATTTGGATGGGCCAGATGGTTTTCGCTACTTCTGGTATGATCTCCGTAGAGAAAAATAAATTTTCTCAAAGCGTGCATTTGCAGGTGGCTCAATAATAGTCTGGGGAGGTTTCGCAACTCGTGGAACTACTCCAATAGGTTTTGTGCAGGATAGAATGAATTTTGAGAGTTATGTTGATGTATTGGGCCATAATCTTTTACCGGAAGCACCGTTAATAACGAGTGGAGACTATTTTTTCCAGCAGGACAATGCCTCAGTACATGTTTCCCAAACTTCAAAATCGTGATTTGATGCTAATTTCGTGAAACTACTTCATTGGCCGGACAGAAACCTTGATCTGAATCCACTGGAAAATCTGTGTGGTATTCTGGCACACGAAATATACAAAAATGGTATACAATATGAAAACAAGCAAGAACTCATGTCCTCCATCGAAAAAGCCTGGTCAAAAATTTCCAAGAAAGTTCATAAGGAACTGTCAAATTCCATGACGTCAAAACTGATCAAAGTGATTGAGAACAAGGGAGAGATTATTAATTATTAGTGTTTTTCAGTCAAAAACATTCATTGTCCTTATAATTTTGTCCAATTTTTACAATGGCATATTTTGTTAATTTTGGCAAAACATTCATATTTTGCATTTTCCAATGTTTTGCATTCTATAATGATTTCTAGCATAAAAAAGCATTTTATGTATAAATTTCACTTTATTTAGTTCAGAAATAATTTTTTTCTGTGCCATTTTCAATTGTTCTTATAATTCTGACCACCACTGCATTAGCCACACAAGAATTTTAGGAACTATAATAAGAAAAATATATTACATGCTCACTGCAGAACAGAATAGGGTATTTCGCAAGCTTCCAAACAAAACAAAAAGAACAAGTAGCAACAATTGAAAAAATAAATCTATCTTTATTCTTAAACAGCACAAGTGTTGCCATCTACAGGTTGAAAATCTATTTAATAATATTTTCAGAATGTATTTTATTGACAACATTAGGCATTATAGCTTCAATATTATTCTAATAGTATATTAGAGCCTAAGTTGGGTATGTTGCCGAAAAGCAACACCCGGCATTTAAGGGTTAATAGCATACTAAAAATCAGACAACATCTGAGCACGGGAACACCCCTATATACAGATTTCAAAACGGCAGAGCAGATTTTCTGGAACTAAGGCAAATAATATATCGCTTATGGAAATATATCTCTTTATTTTCGCAATTTAACTTTAAGCATAGTCTAAAAAGTTAAACAGTACATAAAAGCCTGCTATTCCTTACAAATTATTGATCAAATTTTTTTACAGAAATGTTTCAGTAAAAAAAAAAAAAAAAAAAAAAAAAAAAAAAACTTGTATCAATAATTTTCATCACTTTCATCATATTCATTGTTTGAAGTTACGTAGTTGTTGTTACATCCATTGAATTGGCACACCCCACAAGTTGTAGAACAAGGCAATCCATTACGCTTGCATCCACATCGTAAAGTAGCACAGTTTTTCTTGCAAGAACATAGAATCATATTAAATAGGTAATCTGGAGCTGGTGGTAAGTCGCAGAGTATTTGGTAGTATGAGTTATTTTTTTCATACCAGCCCCATTATTCTGGTTTGGTTCTTTCTTTAGTAGCTTTCCAGATATTTATTTGAAAGTAAGTGCGATAGCTATGGTACTTTGTAGGAAAATCGGTCGGAGGCAAACGTTCAGGTGTAACAAAGGATTTTACTGTAGTTACCTTCCCTATCAACAATTGGTGACATTGTTTGTCTGTGGATTCCAGTGTCTTGCAATCATGAAACAGAAGCATTGCTTTTCTCCCAGCCTTAGCGATATGTGAATGTGGACATGAATTTGAACAAAATATTTTTGCAATAGAACGGAGCTCTGTTTTCCTCATCAGTTTGAGAAATGCTGACGATTTCTCAATCGTAAAAATTCTGGATGTTGTATCGCGGCTCGTGAAAGCATGCAGAAACAAAAGGAAGTTGAATTTTCACGACCTAACAGAGACTGCATGTTGAAGATATCATAGACTGGTTTGGAACATGATTCTCGTCTTATGTCACTGCGGTAGTATAGCTTGAAGCTGTTATTATTTCATATATTACGGTGGTATGTGGTATGTGCACGTTCTGAACACGAGACTGCAGCACGCATAATGTCCATATCGGCATCTCCGTCTTCTTTGTGAACAGTACAGCCTTGTTTCTTACGCAGTTCGCCTATGAGACAAATCATTGCTTGCTTGTTCTTTTTCATTGGCCAGGAACTCTTCCTTTTTGGCAATAAATTTCATGCATGGGCTGAAATTAATGTCTCTACTTGTTTTTTTGTAGCGTCGTCTGTGAGCCACACTTTTGATCTTTGGATACCCAATGTAACTATCAAAAACAATGATAGGTTTCTCAGGCTCTTTAAGAATAAAATCAGCGTAAGACGTAGCAATGTTTTCATATGTGTCATTGTTACACCAAAAAATGTGATGCAAGAGAGATCCTCCATCCAAAATGTACCTTTCTGTACTTTCCACGCTGTCAGATTCTTCATTGTGCAAATTTTTGATGCGTTTGACTAGTGCTTGAGATAGCTGAGATTTTTCTGATTTCCTCATGATATTTCGTGATTTAAATAATGCTACAGGGTACGCACTCAGTTCATAACGCATGACATCTCAGAAGTTCATTTCACTACCAGTGGCAACAGTCATCATTCTTTGGAAGAGGAGCGCTGGATCTATTTGTATATCTAAGTCATCTTTATTACTACAGATGGCGGCAGCAGATCCTAGAGTTTTCACTTTATCTGACCTTTTATCCGAATACCTAAATATATCGTTCAATATCATTTTGGAGATGATATTCATACCAAATAAGTGCAACTCATCAATATTAACTTCCTTTTCAGCTGTTACGTCTGTAACAATATTGCGTAGAATAGAATCAGAATGAAATGGCGACGTGGGTTCAAGTGCATAGGCCACTTTTTTAATGTCTGCTGTCCCTTATAAGTATGTTTAATAATTTTGTAAAAGTTACACACTCCCAATGATATTACTATGGGAGTTCCAAGCTAAAAGTTAGCATAGAACACAATTTTTAACAATTTTCAAAAAATCATTTAGTACACTTAAAATTGATATTTTGAATTGAAACTGGCGACGGAGCAAAGTAGATACTCTTTATGAAAGACTTTATAGCATTTATTATGTATGTTAGAGCTTAATTAAAAAAGTTAAACACAGCAATAATCTCCATAGAGATGCATTATTAAATGGCCGCCAATGGTAAAGCATGTACTTTTTAGAGGCTCATTAAATTGTAAAAATTATAAAAAAGAATCTAAAACTCACTCACTAGTGTTGTATAAGCTTCAAAGTACCCAAATAACGTTGTAATCCGTGGTTAAGTAATCGTTTAACACCATAAATATAATATTTAAAAACACTGACATGACAGGCTACTCTAGTCAGATCAAAATTACACCATGTATAAAAATATCGATATCTTTGCTTAAAAACTACTTAGCAAAGTACAATTGATGATGAAATGTTCATAAATGTTTACAGCATCTATTAAAAATGTTCAGAAGTCTAGGTAAATTATGTACAAATATTTATAAGCTCTGGAATCGATTCGGAGCCAGCCGCAATGCGGACACATGAGATAAGGGAGCAAGACTAACCCCTTGGGGACGAGCGACATGTATACGTGCCGCATGAAGAGCTCAGAATCCTTGTTTTATCTCACCAGTAAAATTTTACTGTAAAATTTGTGTTATTTAATCAGCACATTTTCTCGATTCAAGAAGACACAAATTTCTGTTTTTAAACAACGGTGATAAAATATTAAAAATTTCCTAAAAGGCTACCGTCCCGAAGGGGCTAACAGAAGGTACAGAAATTGAAAAGAGCTATATCTCTGGAACAACCAGACCGATTTTGATGCGGTAGAGCTTAAAACATTTAGGAAAAAATAATCTAAAGAAAACGACATAGTATAGTGTTCTAGCTTACCCGGGCCGGAGGTTAAAAAACTCGCTGTATACCGGATGACTGTTAGGAGATCGGTCGAGAAGCAGTGCAGTTGAGAATGAGTTATAGTTACTTTATTTTTTCTTGTTCCAAAAGCATTATTGGTTGTCAATTGTTCCATAAAAAATGAGTATTTGCGGTTCAAATTATTTAGTGCTGCCCTCTGTCGTCTTCCACCTCTACTAAAAACTATATAACGTAAAACGACGACAAGTGATTCGGTCCATTTTGAAATACGTTTTTAAGGGTGTTCCCGGTGCTCGGATTTTGTCTGATTTTGGCAATATTTCTCAGTTATGGTTATTGATTAAAAATCAGTTAACAGAGCTTCTATTACAATTTTGTTCGGGTTGAAGGTGTATTTATTTTAATTTGCCTGGACTAAACTATCTCCTCTACTTTATAGTATCCGATTTTTGTTATTCTTTAAATTCGACAATTTATGATTTGCGAAATATCCTGACATGATGGTTAAAAATTAAGGTAATTTTCGGATTCAGTGCTAAAAATTACATAAAAGTTAAAAAAAAACCAACAATCGCAGTCTTTTATTATCTAATCTAAAACTTTTTTTTAAACTTCTTGGCGAATCTATTCGAAATTTTTTGTGTTATCCTGTAAAATAAGTATAAATGGTAACCACCGAAAATCATAATATTAGATTGTATTTTACATACTGGCGCAAATTCGATAACAATCTCGATCGGAATTTGAAAGTAAATTAAAGTTAGAGTGCAAATTTTGAACTGGAATAACATACATACGATCGTTGAAGTTAACATAAAAACTTATACAAATAACATATTTTTTGTAAAGAGAAATCATAAAAGAAACAGTCTCAAATCCTGACAAAATAAAACATATGTTATTTTAGCCAATCTGAAACTTAAATAGTAAAGTGGGCCGCCGCGGTTGGACAGATGCCGCAGAGATTGCGTAGGCGATACTAGCGTTCCCTAGACCAATTTTAGTAGTACGTAGTGTTCCTCTGTGTTGTGTGATGTGTTGTATGCGTTTCCACCGCTTAATTGTCAGTATTTACATATTTATGCCAGTTTTTATGGCTCGAATCTGCGTGATAAGTTCCTAAAATTAATCTAATGAAGATTTATTACATATGTTAAGAAAAATAAACAGAGATTTCATCCCAAAAACGATTGCAACTATAAACTAGATCCCCGTAGAATACAGACACGTGTTTGAATTTCTCTGGCGTTGCTCAAATGACACAGAATGGCGGCGCGGCATCTTACCAGCCACTATGGGACAGATGCCGCATCGAGGTTGACGGACAGATGCTGGAAAATATATTTTTGTTTTTCGGTTAAATAAATTCATCACTATGATTTAAGTAGAATTTGCATTTAAATGTATGTATATTAGCGCATTCTGCTACTTATCAAAATATTCTCAGCAACAACGTTTGTTCACCATGTGTGAATAAGGAAAACGTAGGCCGCTTACAATTCTCACAATCTAAATTGTTAAACAAAATATCTCCTGCCCCAATGGTCAAAAGACCTATACAGCCAAGTAAGAGAAAGTAAGAGGATGCAAATATTACAAGCACAAAGTTTATAAACAATAAAAAAAAACATGGAAATGAAAAACAAAAGAAACTAGAAAGCGTCAAAGAACGACAACTTGGCGGAAGTAAAATGTGTAAAAAAATGAAGGAAAAGATCAACTTGAAACCGCCTTACTTGAGGAAAAAACTAAAATATGAGTCATCTCCCGACAATGGGTAAATTGTTCCGCTTATGGATTCTGATGGCAGAACTGGATTGGAATTTGATGTCTCTGCATATGTTGAGTATCTAGAGTCTTATCAAGGAGCAAAGTCTAAAGCGGTCAGGATTCAGTGCATCAAATTCAATTGATAGCTGCATGGAAAACGCTTACTTTACTTTTGTAACGAGTAGTGTGGTGTGATTGGGGGCGAATGGAAATACAAAATCAAAGAATGAAAAGAAAGGCCAAGAATAAACAGACTAGGGCCTAAATAGAATAGAACTATTACTTACATTAAGAGCAAACTGCAATGTTCGCCTGGATGTAAACCAGTGATTTATATCTTTTTTGGAATTATGCTGTCTATTGTTTCCAGTAATAATGCTGTCCGTCCATTCATGTAAATTCAAATGATTTTCCTTTCATTTTCCCTTTTTGTCTTAAGTTTTGTTTATAGATATTACACTTTTGAATTTTCATTAAACTTTTCACAATTTAGTGATATATATAATTTTTGTAATTTTACTGTTATTTATTTTCGTTTTAAGTAGTTTGAGAAAATAAAAATGTGATTTGAATATTATATTAATTTTATGTATAATACGGAAAATATAAGTCTAACATCAAAATGATAGTACAGAATTCTATAGATTATTTAATGAACTTGAAAGTAGATGTTAATCGCGATGTTAAATGTCTTGTGATTGTCATTAATATGTTGACTTTTTAATTCAATTTTCTTTATATTTCTCTTACCGGTATGTTTTCTTATGCTTGTGCGATGCTCTTGTGTGATTGGATGATTCCTTCTGCTTCTCTATTGTCTGGTTTCTTTTTTTAAATTATCCCTTCCATCTCCTTTAAGAATTGCTCCTGATTTCAAAGTGGTATCACGTGTTCTTTGCACATAAAAAAAAATACAAAGTTCTTTCGAAAGTTCTTACTCATATCCCAGTTTTCATTGTATTAGTAAGTAGGTTTTTTGACCTTTATAATACGTAATATTAGCTGATATGAATGGTATGAATGATATAGAATGTTTAAATGTACTATGTCCCTTTTGTTTTCCTTTACTTATTTCTAAAATAATTAATGATACCAGTATACTGCTTGAGCAACGTTTAGGTCTCTTACTTCTAGACAAAAGGTGTGCGATTCGAATCGCAACTAGACATGGGTATTTGTAGTGAATCATATCCCACTTTAAACTAAGGCCCTAATCTTTTAACCCGTCATGTTGAAAAGATGACAATAGCGCCAGCAACCAACCGATCAACCATGATGTGAATAAAATTCATATATCATGAAATAAATACATAACAAGAATATACAGATCTCACTTTTGTTTGAAATAGTGAATGTTGCTGAATGGTAATCGATGCATCTCATTGTTTATACAGCTCTAAAATCTAATATATAAAAATGAAAATTTGTCTGTCTGTCTGTCTGTAATGCTATACAAATCCACAATTTGGAAGCCAGAATTGTGAAATGTTATGTACATGACTAAAAACGGCCGAGGCAACTAAAGTAATTCGGAATCGAAATAATTTATATTTAACTTTTAATAAATAAAAACCACCATGTTTTTAGCTTTTCCCTATGAAATTTAAACATGTTTCGTTATAGCAGATGCCAACAATTAAAAATTCACAATAAAATTCTTACCACAACAATTACCATTCAATTGCATGACGCATTCCATATTACGTACGGCACGCTGCAATACTAAAAAGCTGTAGCGAGTATTACGATAATTATTTTACCTCACATGCAAATAATTTGAGATATACATATTACATAAGCCACGCTGCAATACTAAAAAGCTCCACCGGGTATTGCGATAATTCTTTAACTCAGATGCAAATAATTAGAGACTATTTAATTGCGCTTAATTATTACATTTTTTTTAAAATAAAGAAACACATTTTATTACAAACGACAACAAAACTTTTTATTCTATTTATTCCCTTATTCCAAAGATATCGTTTTATCGTCTTCTGCCATAGTAACATGATAAATTTAATTTCATTTTAAAAAAGGCGCAATAGTAGTAGAAAAATATCTTACTAAATCGAATAGTTATTTTTAATTTTGGTTTTAGAATTAAATTCATGAACTCACGTTTATAGAACGGGATAAACAGCTAGTTAGCCATAAAGTAATATTTATAGCTCCTTTTTAGCACTTTCCAATATAGTTGAAAAATGTTTATGAATTCAGTTTGGATGGTCGTCTGCATACTTGTCTGTCTGTCCGAGCTGTAATGCTCTTAAATATACTCAGACTGTCATATAATAGATACATATTATTAAGTTTATTGTGGCATGTTCGGAATCAAAAAATAAAGGATGTAGCATTTATACTTCGTTTAGAGAGACACTAAAAATAATTCAATTTCATTATGGTCGATGGCGAAACTCGTTTGTAATGTTTCCTTTAAGGGGTCTTGTACCTTTTAAACGCGTAGATTACGAAATTAACGAAAATCTTCAAAGTTTGAATTAGTCTGTCTTCAAAACCTTTTTATGTATAAACGTGAAATTTGGAATATTGATTAAACAGATTGTGCTTTGTAATATACTACCAACATAAAGTTATTAACCCTTTACAGAATTTGTGTATTGTTGAAATCAAAATAGCTCTTTTTTTTACCCCATAAGTCATTGCGCGCATGATATCTTGAGAAAGTATGTATGGATTGTCATGAAATTTGGTAAATATACTAAACAAATATGTGTGTTTAAAATGATCTACTTTTAAGTATTTACAATGATAATATTTTTAGTTATGACTACTTTTATTCATTAAAAATACAAAATTTTTATTTTTTTTTTACGAAAATATTTTTTCTATATAGTTAATGAAATGATTTTAGCCTTAGAGTAGATCATTTTAAACCCACATATATGTTTAGTATCTTTACCAATTTTCATGCCAATCCATACATACTTTCTCAAGATACCATGCGCGCAATGACTTATGGGGTAAAAAAAAGAGCTATTTTGATTTCAACAATACACAAATTCTGTAAAGGGTTAATAAATTTCTGTTGGTAGCATATTACAAAGCACAATCTGTTTAATCAATATCCAAAATTTCATGTTTATACATAAAAAGGCTTTGAAGATAGACTAATTCAAACTCTGAAGTTTTTCGTTAATTTTCGACGCTTTTAAAAGGTACAAGACCCCTTAATCATGTTACTCACATTAAAACATATTGAAATCGATATACATCACTGAAGTGAACTGCCAGAAGATCTCTGCGCAATATGGTGTACCTAACGTTTATAGTTTGTTCACAGACACACACACAAGTATTTCAGTTACAGAACTCTTTGTGAGAGGTAATTCCTGAAAGTACGTTTTTGCTTATGATATACGCTTGAAAATTTGCATATTGGTTCATTTGTATAATTTCTATATATGACATACAGGGCTGCAGAAAAAAACTCTGTTTATTGACAGAAATTTTCGAAGAGGAATTTTCGTCTGTGTTATGGTATGGATATCCTAAATGGACTATGTTTTACGTCATTTTCCAAAATTAGTTAAAGATAACCTTTTTAAAATGGAAAATCTTGTTCCTATTTGGATATATTGGAAAATGTTTCATAATATATACTTTAAGCAGGATTTTTCTTTCTTGTTAATTTATATGTACAGTACAAGGATTTGTTCCACCTATTTCGAAAACTTTAGTATTTCATTTTTAAAACAAATTGATTTTCTTCACTATATGTGAAATTTTCTCTAATGTTTAAAATGCACTTTTCAAAGCCCTTCTTTTATTCCAAATAAATTTTTGTTTCAAGAAACTTAGGATCTTGGATTAAATTTTAGCATAACATGATTTTTTGTTTCAATATATAAAGAGATCCTTAAGAAAGTTTTTATTAAATTAAGGTAAACCTTTTACGTCGTGTTTTATGTTATCCTTTTGAATTTAATCTTAAACAAATAAAAATTAAATTTAAAAAATCAAAAAACCTGACTAATACTAATTAATCATTTCTCATCAATGTGAAACTATTTTTTATATTACTTACCAATTTTTTTATTTACTTGTATTGATGACTTTTCAGTTGTGTTTAATTGTTAGTTCCCTTCTATAAACACTGTTTTGATGAGGCCTATATATGTCTATGAAGGTTAGAATTGCAGTACAGCTAGAGATCCTACCCACACAACTTCGAGGTTGTATAATATTTAAACGGAGCTTCTGACTGTAAAATAGTCAATAAAACATAGTCTTCATTTTGAAAGATCTATCAAATGATATGCCACTTAATATGGAGAGTAAAAATTTTTTTCGTCTCTACCGTCATTTTGTATTTTACGGCCACCATTTTAAATTTACAAAAACAAAACCTAGCGAATAACCATCGGATAGTTAAGATGAATCGATAGAGACCACATTCATTAAAATCCATCCAGCCGTTGGGATGTTTCGAGGGTATAAAGAAATCCACATACCCAGATACACGTGAAACACATAACCCTTCTTCGCAGTTGGGTAAAAAAAAAAAAGGAATAAATATTAAAGAATATGTTTTAATTTTATTTTTTCTTATTAAAAACGTTGTACATATTTCATTTTAGCACTACCCAACATAGTTTGAGAGGGAAATTCTATTCGTCTGCTTGTCTGTCCAATTGCCTATCTGTCTTTCCATGCTCTTACTGTTGTAAACATAATTCTATTTCTACGTTATTGATATATGTTTTTGACATTTACATTTAAATATTTTCAATTGAAAACGATGTATGTGGTATTTATGGTTTGTATACAGAGACACTAAGAAATCTCCGTTCCATTATGATACTCTAGGAAAAGTCATTTCGAAAAAAAAAAAACAAAAAAAAAAATAAAATTTCAGCACCGAAGAAGATGAAATACATTTGAAATTATCAGATTTTACAGATTCCGTGGGAACGAAATATGCTGCGGATCACTTTGTTGGTTGTGGAGAAGAATATAATTGCTACAACAAAAAAAATGAATGGATACAATGCATAAGTACGCCTGAAGTGGTTCCATGTAACTTGTATAAACTACCAATACTTATGACAAAAATGTGGTAAAATTTTACCAAAAGTGAAGGATTGCAATTATACTTCGAATTTCTTTATTCGAACTTATTCACTCATTTCCCGTAATACAATTGCATCTTTACAAGTTTCTGTACGTTTTTTATGATTAACTATATAAAATGTTTCTTTTTTTTTTTTTTTTTTTTTTTTTTTTGCTATTTTAACTTCACCTTTTCTTTCTTTATTGAATGGCCACCTCTCTTCGACATGAAGGAGAGATGGCCATTTGCCATTTTAATTTCAGTTTTATTTCCCACTTTTCGTTTTCAATATTTATATTATTTTATATTATTTTATTTTTTGCCCAAAATATGATGAGTATATATATAAGAATTTTAAATATTCATAAATATTTCTTGAATTTTCATTTTAAGAATTTTTATTTCAAACTTTAAAAACTATGGCCATCTATCCTAGATTTACCCTATATTTATATTCCTTTTATTCCTATATTGGTTCTTTACAAATTACTTGCTGTTGAATGTAAAGTGCGTGGAATTTATTGTTTATTTACAGGGGCACACAAATTAATTCTGGTGTATGGCCGACAATTACTGGAGCTAAATTTTCATCTTCGGTTTATGTTTTAACTAAATATTTTTGTGCTGCATAGATTATATAAATTAAATCACATGCAGTGCCACAAGAAAGAATTAGAAAGCCTTACTGTCTATATGAAGGATTTGCTAAAAGGTTGTTTTTAATAAAGTAATGTGTTTTCTAGCAGAATTATATTTAGTACGCTAAAATATGCTTGTAGACTATAAACAAATTTTTATATAGGGTTATGAAAAGAACTGGATACGTTGCTGTCTATTAGTTATGAAAGTTTGGAGGGCGTTCTTAGTTGTATTGTGCGTTTTTTTCCTGAATTTTAGCTTAATATGTGGTGGGAATAAAAATCTATAGAAGCTGCAGATTATGTACAATAACAGATTTTGGATATCTTTCCACCTGTAGATGAAACACTGCTGATTTTTTTTCTTGAAATGTGTTATACGTTTTGTAAATGATTTACTTAGATATCACATTTAACTTTATTAAACGTTGCATTTCAGTATTAGTATTGCGAAAGGTTTGAGAATCTATGCTTGGAGCCCGATTTTTTGTCGTGCTTTTATACGTGTTATAAAAAAAAATAAACATCATACGAAAATGTGAATTTCTAAAAACAAAACACATCAAGGAATAATGTGCTTAACTGGCATGGACAATATAGCATATTTATATACACTAGGCGCCAAAAACATTGTCTTTTTTAAATAATTAATTTGTATATCTCTTCATGATGTCCATAAATATCTTAAATCACGGAATTAAACTATAATATCATACAGCTTATCATGAAGTTTTGTGGGAAAAAACAATGTCTGGAACTAACAATCTCCGTATCCCATTGTTTATAGAGCTATAAAATTAGCCATAAAAAATTCATTATTGCTCCGTTTTAAATTTTATTTACAGCACAAGAATAAATGACGCCTTTCTAAAGCTTTGCTGTTGAGAAATAAATTAAAAAAAAAACACTTTAGTTCATCACGTTTGGCGTTTTTTCTAAATTTTATAGTGCACTTTTCACAGCGATTTTTTTTTATTTAAAAAAAAAAAAAAATCTTTGTTTGAAGTACAGTAGATCCCCGCTAATCCGAACTCTTTGGGACCGGTGCCTGTTTTGATTGCAAAAAAATGGATTACCCGAAATTCCGATAAAAATAGAAAAGAAAAGAAGTGTGCTGAAACAATCTAAGTTATAAGTACTCAACAGTAGGGTAGATCGGGGTAAGTTTTCCAACTTTTTTATAATTTTATTTTTGTATTTTTTATTTTTAACTATTTTGATATCTATGGGATATCATTGTATTCCCTAGACCTTTCTGTACAAACTGGCACAATCATTTTTCAAAAAAACTAAATATACTTTTTCACAAAAAGGGTTAAGACTAATCATGTTACGTTGAAAAATGTGCCCCGTATGCGGGTGAAGTTTTTCAACCTACTAAAAATGACCAAGGGCAAGTTTTTCAACTATACTTTGAACAATAAACAAACAAACAAAAAAAAAATACCGAAAGCATCTAATAAGGAATAAATGGTAAAACACAGGTAATAAATCTTGCTTGTTAATTAATAAGTATTTCTTTATTGTGAACTAAATTCACAGTAACATAAAAAAAACAGTTTTAATCCATTTTGCATTTGAAGACGAAGGTCCAAACAGCTCCCTGGCCGGGATTGGCTTTTGTTTTTTCTCGCCCATTTTATCTGATTTCTTTTGCAGTTTCCCTTTTTTTAGATGAATCTTTTTTTTCCATTTTCACTTGATTTTTAACAGGAGAATCAGTCAGTAAAATACTACCTATTTTTCTTTCCACGCCGTGCTCAGTGGAGCCTTCTCAAAAGTCCTAACTTCTCCTGGTGTAGGATGTATGGATGTAAGTTGTATGGATGTAGAAGGAACGCCTTTTTCATAAACAATAGGGAAATTTTGAGTAGAACTTGAGGAACAGATTCTTTGGAACTGCTAACCTGCGTTGGTGTAGAAGGATTAAATGCTTTCGGTGTTTTTTTTTTGTATATGTTTGTGTGTGGAGGGGGGGGGGGCGCAATCGGTTATTGAGGAAAGTTTGAAGTCTTTTCAGGATTGTTGGTGCTTTCAAGATTTGGTGCGGCAGGAGCTGGCCTCTCAGAAAGGTAGGATAGCACAATAGCAGAGTCTGTAAATATTTCACGATTCATGTGGGGAAATTCTCTAACGTTTACAACCTGCCATAATATTCCCTATGGATTAACGCCAGTGGAGCAGCTCTAACCACAGTTAATTTTGTTTTTGAGGGATCCATACAAAATGCGATCTCAGTGTTGTAGCCTATGACTATAAAGGCATAATTAACATAAGATGGATTCATTAAATTAACCCATTTTAGAAAAAAAATGACATTTTATTGTATTTTTGAATTTAACTTGTTTTTTATATTGATAGTTTTACTGAAATGACTAAATGTTCAAACAGGTTCGTAGTATATATTATTATTTGGCCGATTTTACTACACAATAAATACATTTTTGATACAATAAGACTAGCCGATTTATGAGGTGGACGTTTTCAAACTAGAAACATGTTGGAAAACATGCCTCGTATGTTGTTGGAAAATCTACCCCGTCGCCATATTTGAATTTTACACTACCTGGACGAATAGCGGTGTAAGATAGTTGCGAAGTAAGTTTAACACTAGTTCGTTTTTTTACGCTTTAATAAAGACCTGAAATTTTAATCACCGTTGAAAAAATGAAAAAACAGTTCTCCTGACGATGTGACAGCAGCTATTAATCTATAACTTTTGTAGATGGTGTCTAAGATGTTGCCACTTCAGCCAATTCACCCGCTAGCGTCATCTAGCGGCTCATTTAAAAACTAAAGCGAGTTGGAAAACTTGCCCCTATGGAAAATGTGCCCCGGTCTCCTCTACTACTATCTCTTGAATTCAGTTATGTACAGATAAAGGAATCATCTACTTAGTTCAAAATAAGCCACAAGATGACTCTGATCTCGTAGAAACTGATGAGCCAGAGAATGTTCTCTTTTCCCATTCTGAAGCTGTAAATGCGCTAGAAATAGCATTACGATATATAGAGCAGAGTTAAAATGCGACATCAACAGACTTTATGTTTATGAGATGTTAGCATAATATTGCTTCCTCGTCGAGAATAACATCAGTTCGTCACACAAATCTGACTAATTTGGTCACCCCAATTGTAATGTGATTTTAATAAATGAAAATATTATCCTCGAATTATTGCATTAGTTTCTTCAATGTGGTAACAAAATTATGCATGCTGAAAAAGTGCTTTTTTGGTTTTAGTGCAACATTTCATTTTTTTTCGGTTAATCTGTTGAAGTTTATTTTCGGAAATAAAATCTGTTGGGATTAACCAAAATTTCGGATTAGCGGGGTTATACTGTAATTTGAAACCTAGGTTTTATTTTTAAAGTTAAAATTTTGTATTTAAAAAGAATTTTAAGAGTTTTCGTGTATTTAAGGATATCACGCTTTGTGGTGAGATTTATTTTATGATTGTGAATTCAATGCTAAGGTAAAGAATTAAAACATCAAATGTAAAATGATATATTTTAGATTAATTATTTTATTTTATTTAGTTATTATTGAAAAATTATTTTGATATTTCACATATTTTTATTTAGGTGTTTTTTTCCTATTAAGTGAAATTACGAATATTTTATCTTTTCTGTTTAGCGGGTTATAATCGAGAAAGCGCTTGCTTAAATTAACATAAACTATATTGCAAATAAATTATTTAATTCATTGCATATGAATTCATTATAATGTTATTGTGGAAAGATAGCTGAGGTCTGCAAAGAATTTATTTCTTAAAATTGGAAGGGGTTTGCTTATGTATTTTTGCATTCAACGTTAGAAAAATGTACTCGCAATGTTAAAGCAGATATAGTTTTTTAAGAAACCGGAATTTTCTGTTTGGTTGTTAATTATAAGTAATTCATGCAGCCATCAGAATTTTGTTCGATGTCTTGCAATAAAAAGGAATTAATTTGAAACTTTAGAGATGCTGTCTCTGGTGTGCCTTATCCAGCGTTTTATGGTTAAAAGAAGTTGTATTAGTATTCTTACCCAATTTTGCTGTGTACCACACATTATATTACCTTTATTAATCATTAAAAAGCGGAATGTGCTAATTTCAAATTTTACATTTATATTTAGAAGCAGATGTTTATATATCGTTGGTACAATGTCAAACTATCCAAACTGAAATTAGTGTTGCCAGAGGTCTACTTTTTTAAATTCAGATTTCTTGATAGCACCACTTTTCTGAAATGGTAAAAGCTTCCCTTGTTTTAGCCTTAAGTAATATGTTATTAAATAATACGAATTTTACTATTTCAAAAAGTGGTGTCAATCAAGAAATCTGAATTGAAAAAAAGTATCCCACTGTCAACACTGTTTTCATATTGGATAATTTGGCATGGTACTGACGATATCAAAGAACATTTATTAATATTTGTTATTTACAAGTATCTTTTAGTATATTTAGTATTTTTATTATTATATTATCTTTTAATTGATGAAGAATGTTTTACACAATAAATTTAATTAAGCAGTCTCTCCAATGCGATACTGATTTCAAAAAGGTGAAATAACATTTAAATATTATTCCAAATATTCAAATAGACCAATATAAATGCACTTTACAAATTTATCATTTAATACTAATAAAATTTCCTTATATGCAGATATTAAGATTGGAGTAATTACTAAGTTTTGAATCGCGATTCCAAAAATTAAGCTGATTTTATATCCCAATAAACATAATATATAACAAGAAGCAATGCAAAAAACAAAAATACAAAATCGTACACAGATAAAATTTAATAAATACAAATGGTCAGAATGGTAAAAGGAATATAAATAATAATGAATATATTTTAAATATTTAAAATATGCAAAAGCTCATAAGAGAATTACTTCTTATTTTTTTCATTTAAAAATAAGATTGTAAAGTCCTACAATAAATTATTTATGATTTCTTATATACAAAATTTATGAACCTATAAAAATGCATTTAAATACAAGCATTTTAGACCAAAAACAGGGTATACAAGGTGTGTGTATGTGGGGGGGGGGGTCTATTTATAAGAGAGACAAAGAAAAACTTTCAAGCTTGAAATACTTTTTTTCTTAATACAACCGATTGAATGGTATATAAAAATATACCAGATTATTAATGTTAAGATATCACTTAGAATCTAGCAAAGATCTTTAGATAATATGTAAGTGATTGTTTGTGATATTGAACATAATCAGTGGTGCAACAGCACCTGTGTTAACCTTCACGAGCACTTCAGAAACATTCTCATTTATCGTTAATTTTCAAGCCGTCTTTAAAAGCAGCTTCATTACGTGATCAAAAGAAACGAAACAGTAAATCCTACTATATTATTATTTTTTTTAAATTTTATTATAGAATTTTCAATGAATTTTCCGGTATATGTTAAATTATGTTTTAATGTCTTAAAAAAAAGAAAAGAAAAATATATACAGTAATCCCTTAACTTTCGCGAGGGTCACGTTCATGGAAAAATTCGCGAATGTTGAGACTATATTCCGGTGTGTAAAAGAAGGGTTAGGTTTTATGATATTTTAGGTAGATTTCGTAAGAAATACTACCTATTAGTGCTGTACTGATTTGGAAGGATTATGTACTGCAAAGTTTTAACACATCTTTACACAAATAAATACTGCTAAATTGTTATTATTATTTGTTATGGAATATATGAATTTAATGTACTACTATTATTATTTTAATTATTTTTTATATGAATATAAATGTGTATTAAGGATGTATTTTAAGTATGCAGGTGTTTTTGTAATCAAGGACAGGAGACACGGTGGTCCGTACGGGTATGCTTATCAGATTCTAGAAATCTTTATGATACAAGCTAGTCGCCCGGATGGCGACTAGGCATAATGGGATCGACAGCTTATGTTATCCCAATATTTATGAGGGAATTTATAGAGGCCATAAAAAGGACCTCCCAATCATGTGATGAAGAGTCTGGAACTCGGCCGTCAAGAAGATGAGGATTTAATTAACCCCGAGCTTTGGGGATTCTCGAATGAGAGTTGGTCGAGTAAAAGAGGGACAGCAGGTCCAATGGCAGGACCCATAAAATTAGCATAGGGTCCCAGGGTACAGACCTCCATTATTATCAAGAAAAAATAATGAAAATAAAATATAGAAGAATTAAGTCTGAGTATATAGTCTTCCAGTTATATTCAGAGTTTAAGTCTTATAGTAAGCAGTAGAGTTATGCAGTTGTACAGTTTAAGAGTTTAATCGAGTAGAAGCAGTTGAGTAGCTGTTATGAAGTCTCGTAGAGTAGAGTCCGTGTTCAATTAGTATCCTGATGGAAATGTCCGTACAGCCGGCCCAGCCAGTTGCTATGTCCGGTACATTCATCCAACTAGTCAAGCATGTTACAGAGCTTTCTGACCATGTTTAATAGCTCATTTAGGGGTGAAAGACGACATTATAATATAATTTTATAATTAGTTGTATAAGCAGTACTTCAATATTGCGCGGAAGCTTTTGTTATTATTAAAGAAGGACATTACTGTGCCCCATTCACATGGACCAACCGTGATGTGCTCCTCATCTAGCAATTAGATGTTTGCAGGTATTCCAATTACATTAGGTTGTAACGAAAGTTTTCCGCCAAACCACCATTACATAATGAATATACTACATAAAATTATATACTGTAATATTACATATAACCACAATTCCGCCAAACCTTCACAGTGTCATATGATACAATAGTAGTACCTAAAGCTGTACACATGATTCGGTGACATTCTGTAGCTGATTTTTTGCAACAGAACTGGAAGTAAATGATGGTTTTAATCTGGTTCGAGATAGTTCCATTTCAGACATATTTTACTTAATGATAAAAATATTTTTTAACAATATTTACCAACGCAGTGTCATAAAGCAAGTCTCTCTTTCGAATGCCAAAATTGTTTGACAAAATCTGAGCAAAAACGTCAACTCGAACTGTTTGCGCACTATCAACTGTGGCGGGAAACTTTCGTTACAACCTGATATATTTTGTTCCATTGTATTTAAAAATGTATTTGTACCAAATAGTACAGTAGGGTAGTGTGTGCCCAATTCCAACTTAATTAACAAAAGGTCATAATTAAAATGGTAAAATTTATTAAATTAAATGTAATGTTAAGAAACGTAATTTTTCTTCGTAATTGTGCGAGACTGATTATAAGTATAATTAGTAAATTGTGCATACTAGAGTTGTAAATAAATAATTATGTTACTTATATGGGATTATTTTCAACATCATGAGTTTCCACTTTATTTAAATTTATAATGCTTATATTTCAGATAAATCATAAGTTAAGGAATGGGAATGTTATTTAATAATAAATTATTATATGTAGAGTAATTCATTTCGGCCGGTTTTCTTTGGAAGTGTAATGCACACGTTATCGTGCCATCTAAAAGTTAGCTTCTCTACAAAATTGCACAATGCATTGTGGTTGGTCGAGGCTCTGCTTCCCAACTTATTTTGTAATAATAGGGCTATCAGAGACTAACTGGGATTATGACGATCACATATTATTATTATTATTATTGTTACTTTATTATTACTTACTATGAACAACAGGTTTAGAGTGTTTAATTATACAATCGGGAGTGATAAAGTGTCATTTAAATCCACTCCCCATCGCTATTTCATTTAAGTTCCCCACATTGCAATAAATTTTTGTCCCCCTACTGTATATCTGGGTTGGACCTTAAGGGGTTAAGTGGCTTTCCTTAATAAGCCTGGATCCTCTTAGCAATTAGATTCTCCCAAATGTTGGAATTTCTGAAAAATGTTTGCAAATCTACGCCGATCATGACCCCCAGAACCCAAAACTTTATCTATCTATCGTCTAATTATACATATAACTTTTTAAAGAACACGATAAATTCCATAATTCTGAACAAATCTCTTCCAAACTTATACATAAAATGAAGGGACAGAAAATCTGGGTAAGGATTGTTAATGGGCAAAGCTGGATGAAGGTGGTGGAAATGGGGAGTGTTTTTGTGAAAACAGAAAAAAAAAAACCCACATAACTTCTTTATTATGATATATAACTAATCGGTTTAAAGTTATTACTTCTAGGAAAAGGGCCAAAAATTTATGTATGACAGATTTTTCATATCATTAAAAATGGCCTCAGAGGCGAAAAAATAGAGTTTGAAAAAAAAAATCACAACTTCGTCTGCTCATAAGATATAAAATCCGCTTAAATTCATCATAAATCTTCTTAATACATATTATCTAAAACTTTTATACTGAAAATTGTTTTATAAGACCAGCTCTTACAGCCAAAATAATAATAATAATAATAATAGTAATTAGAAAAGGGGAGGCGTATAGAAGAAAAAAATGACGTCTCTATTAATTCTCCACTAAGGCGGTAAAAAAGCATCATTGGCGTGATGAAAATTTTTAAGAACCCTCAGAGATGCTTTATATAGGGTTTCAATATTAAACGCGTTTCTTAATAAAAAGAACTTTAGAATTTAATATACAATGTGCGCTTCATTTAATGAAACAATGACCACGCGGTTTAAATTTATTATATAAATCTTCTTAATATTATTTATCACTTTTGTGATAACAAGTTTTTGCTAAGATGAAATCTACTGATGGATGATATTGCTAAACATATTCTCAAGGTATTAAAAAAATAAAGGGTGAAGAAAAAAATATCGTATGAACATGTTTCTGATTAAACTAACTTTAACAGAAAAATGAAATAAAAAACTCGTCAAAAGCAGCCAGATAAAAATGTTAAAATGGGTTTATCTCCAATCTCGATTTAGATCTTTTTGGTGAAATTAGTACATAACTTCGAAATCTACCTGTGCCTGTAGGCCGAACCGGCAAGGATTTTTTAATTGGTAAAAATCAACGCAAACAGTAATAACGTGAAAAAGAATATTTACTAAGCATTAAAAACACATGCTATAAATAAATTTTAATAATTATAAACATATTGTACAAAGTTTATTTCTAGTTGATCACTGAAAAATTTTGTGATATGCGATTGTTTCGCAGAACAGACCTTTTTTTTTATGAATTTCCATAAAAGGAATAGTTGCGGCCTCGATTTCTCTTTTAAATTTATGACGCCTCACCAGTGAAGGATCGCATTCCATTGCTTTCTCAACTATTTGTAGTGGAAGTTTTAAAATTTCCCCTACAATTTTTGCAGAAAATATTTCACCTGCAATAAACTTTTGAATTTTAGGGGAAAAAGGTCTACATAAAAGAAAACAAATACGTTTAATTCAGTTTGAGAATTCCTGCGTTCATCATCAGTGTCGTTCCCTGATTCCGTAATTTGTTCTTCAAGGATTTCGAGAAGATCTTCAGTAAGTCCGTTAGGATGTGCAATACAATTAAGCTTGTCCAGTGTCACGTAGTTCATGGAATTGGTAAAACGAAACGAGTTTATTTTGTAAAAAAATATTCTTTAAAAAACAAAATTCGCGAATAACCAAGTTATGTCTCCGCGAATGTTGAAATGTTCTTAATTTTTTATTTCTCGAATAATTAATACTCTAGGATGCTAAGAGATTGCTGTATGGATATATTCATTGAAATTCTAAATGCAGAAATATAGAGGACGTAAGGGTAAAACGCAATAACTTGTTAGTTGCTTCTATTTTTATAAGAGGAAAGTATTGTGACAGAATTAACGTTTTAGAAGATCCTGAACATGATACGACTTTTTTTATAAAATGTCTGTCTGTCTATGATTCTATGAATCTTTCTGTGTGTATGCTACAAAAAGTTTGTGGGCGCTCTATTTCTAGAACTAATGCACGGAATTTAATAGAACTTTAGATTCAGTTAGAACTTGAATTACATTGGCGCTGATTAGTTTTTGGTAAAAATTTCTCAATACGTGGCGCTGCTAAGCTGCATTTTCACGGCTGCCGCAATAGCTCTATCTCAAAAAATATAGCACGGATTTTCATCAAACGTCAGATTCAATTAGACGTTGACATAATTGTTCATTAGGATTCGGTGTAAATCGTCCAACATGTGCCGCTGCCATGCTGCAATTTTCAGGATTTACATTAATTTGGGAATAGTCATATTTCTGGAACTAATGCACATAATTTCACAAACTTCATATTCTGTTAAACCTAGATATAGGTTGGTGCTGATTAGGTAAATTTCGTGTAAATCATACCACTGGTGGCTGAGCTAAGCTCCTTTTTTACGACTTTCATGATAGCTATATCTCAAAAAGTAATGCACTGAATTTAATCAAGTTTTATATTCTGTTCACAATTACCAGTACGGGGTACTTGTAGCAGTTGATTTATCTTCTTGCGAAAAGCTAACCATTCCAACCATTTAGCCGCTGCAGTGCTTCTTAAATTGAGTGGTGCAAGGGTATTCCTGTATCAACCGGCTGTACTGTTTTACACGACTATCACATATAAATATGTTGCAAGAAATATGAACAATTGAACCAATGTAGCATTTTTTGTATTTCGGAGTAATGCTTGTTTAATTATCAATAGTGAATGCATATCATCTACATGTTTATTGAAACCTAAATATATATATATATATATATATATAAACATGTAAAAACGAATAGGTTTGTGATTTTGAGGGGGTCCGGGACACATTTTCAAATTTTTTTTATTTATTGAGTTAAAATTTTGAAATTTTTTGTGATGGTTAACCATATCATTCGTAAACAAAATCGAATGATAAAACTTCTCATAATTAAAAAAATTAAATTTAAAATTTGTTCAAAAAGTGGGCTAGTTTAAAATTGTTATAACTCGAAATATTATATATATAATTTCATTTTTTTTTCATTTAAATAAACAGAAATATATAAGCTTTAATTTAGATTCAGCATTTTAAAAAATATTAATTAAAAAAAAATTAAAATGTAAATGTAAAAATTAGAAAAAAATGATGTAACTTAAAAATAATATTTTCAAAAGTAATATATATTTTTTAATTTGCTGAATCTAAATTAAAGTAAAGCTATTGAAAAAAACATGTTCCAAGTTTTAACCATTTATCTGTAACGGTTCTTGATTTATAACAATTTAAATATGAGTAATGGTGAAAAAACCCATTACGAAGAAAAACGCAATTTCACAAGAAGTCGTTTCCCTGAAAACCGTAGTTTGAAAGGTAGATTTTGAAAACAAAACAAAACAATATTTTCTGTTCTAATTAAGATAGAAACATGATTTAAACGTCATTTTAAGCAGAAAACGGCAGAGAAATTTTTAATCCATAAAAAAAAAAAAAAAAAAAAAAATGAAAATTTGAAGATTTTTGTATCTCGGACCCCATTAAATAAAAAGCAGCATTTTAAACAAAAATAGTAAACGTGAATTTAATTAAAATTTCGGTAAATTTATCTAATTAATATCTTACTATTTTTTAATAATAAAGTTTAAGCATAATTAATTTGTAAACTAATGATAAATTAAATTTTATAATAATGCAATTTAAATTCTGAGTGAATGATAAATTAAACATCCCCCTCCCCCCCCCCCAAAAAAAAAAGAAGATGGTTTTTTTCAGTGTAAGTTTATCACAGTTATGCCATGAAACAAACCCCGGCGACAAGTTATGTTTGACCCACTAGACCTTTACCATTTTCACTGTGTTTATTTTATTTGTTCGAACAAACATGCAGAAAATACAGGTTCCACGAACATACTTAGTCTAACAGAGGATATGTCGAACATCCGGAAACATAGTGCATGTGTTTCAACATCAACTTGAAGGTGTTGTGAATACAAATAAAGGGGGGGGGGGTTCAAAAGGTCATGTCTAAACGGCGCGTGTGGGTGCGTCAGATCATGAGGAGTAAGAATTACATAGGAACTGGGGGTCGGAAACCCGATCGTGACTAAGCGATTGCATCGTGACAATGGTGCAAAGAAAAGATAACAAACGGTGCAAAAAACAATTATTTTACAAAAAAATTAATCGAATAACAAAATACAAATAAAAAATGTTACAACTCATAACAAGTGCGCCAGTTGAAATGTGTTTCTATTCTATGTGGCGCCGATTTGAAGCATGCATCAAGGTTATGGGGCACATTTTGAGCACTTCTTATGAGTTGTAACATTTTTCAATTGTATTTTGTAATTCGATAAAGTTTTTTTGTAAATAAAGGTCTTTTTATACCGTTTGTTATCTTTTCTTTGCGTCACGGTCACGATGCAATCGCACCATCACGATCGCGTTTCCGACGCCCCAGTTCCTATGTAATTCTTGCCCCTTTATGTCCTGACACACCCACAAGTGCCGTTTGGACAAGACCTGTTGAACCTCTTTGTATAATCCGTTCGAACGTACAAAAGCATAAGGTCTTGAGTGTTAATTTTTTTTTAGATAAATTTAAAATAAAACGGCAAAATCTTTTGGCCGCAATGTAAATATGTGAAGTCAAGTTTTTAAATGGCTCGAATATAACTTTCTTTTAGCAAGAAAAGTGATCTTAATATTCATTTCAAAATTAGAAAATATCAATTTCTGTAAGTACCTATCAAAAAGATTTAAAAAATAAATTGCTCAGCTGAATTTTTTAGGTCGCTTATGCGCTACTTAAAAACTTAATGTTTCGAATGTTGGAATGAAATTCTGTATACAGTAATTTTGTATACAGATTAACTTTCATCCATATTAATTTAAAAGTGACTTTTCTAATTGTATTTTCTCATAATTTACTTTCACATGTTAATGTGACCATCATGAAAGTAATTAAAAAATTTCGCAAACTTTTCTGAGTTACATGCACACGCATTTTCAGACATCAAGCACTTCCCTCAGAATTAGTTTTGTAATGGCTGTATACTTGTTCCACCGCATTTTTTAAATGAAATAAAATGTATTTTATTTTTAGATGCAAATGCTATAGAGTGATAAATGTACAATCATATTAGTGTCTAACACTATACAAGGTAACTTAAAATCGTTGAGAAAAGCTTTAAGTTTTAACTGTGAGCAATATGACGGCTATGAAATTAAAACGGGATCACAATGAGGTATAGATAGGCGGTGCCCCCCAAAATAGGCCCTGACTTCCGGTCCCAGGCTCTTTCAAGTCCATTTGCACACCGCTCGGAACCACCCGCGAAACGTCCCGAAGGTGGCCGCCAGAAAAGCCCCGGCAAGGGGGAACCTGACGAGAGCTCCGGACAAGTCGACAAACTGCCCAGCGCACGTCATGCCGACTATTCCCAAGAAAGAGACGATTTGGTCGCTTACGATAATCCTCACCATCCAGCTAGAAGAGACAAATGGTCCCTTCTCTTGGTTACCCGACCCGGTACCCCCCGACAGCCCACAGGAACCGGACACCGATAAAGACGCCGGGCCCATGAACCTACACGTGGTTTCCCGAGCCGGAGTTGCTTTACGGAGGGCCTACAAGATCAGATACCATTTTCCGGCAGAGACATTTATGCGGGCCAACCGATAAGAAAGTTATTTAGAAGACCCTGGAGGACGGGGAAAGTCCCTCCGGACGTAAAGCGTCCCTGCTCCGGCCTTTTCGCCAGCTTCCCGCTCACTTGCGGAACTCCTCGTACTGGGAGTCAAAGGGATCAGACTAGGTACCGTTAGCGACCCTAAGCGGGCACGGAAAGCTCCACCTAGACGAATAGACTCTGCCTCGCTAGGGGGTTGGAGAGTCCGGAATCCCGCCCGCCCCCCGCGACTCGACTCCACCCGAAAGGGGAGAAGCCACGGGAGGCCGGCAAGAGCCCGGCTCCCTCTGTCTTACCTCACGGTGGTCAAGGGTACCCAGGCAAGAATGCGCTTGACCCTGTGCAGTGACCGACCGCTACCGTTAATGCGTTCGAAAGTTAGGTGGAGACACCGCTAGATCCTCACCACTGGGCGCGGCAACCTCCAATAGCGGATAGACACGCAGGATCTGAGTAGGACGGAGTTCCCCAGAGGTTCGAGGCGCCGTCGCGTTGCCGGTGAGCCTCCGGCCCGGTTCCCTGCGGGAACAGCGTCCCTGTTCGAAATTCATACTGGTATTTGCTTGCTAGACATGCATTAAATGCTATATCCCTGCAAAGTAAAATAGCATAAACTACCATAACACATTTGCTGGTTCCACCATAATTACCAGCATGTCATGGTGCGTATTGGAACACTTTACTGCTTGGCCAGCATACGTATTCCAGCTTGTGTTGCTTGAATAATTTGCTGGCCTAGCAGCAATCAAGATCACCACTTGCTTTTAATTTTTGCTATTCTAGCAGTAATTCACATGCCAGAGATACTTATTTTGTTGCTATTCTATCGTTATGTTTCTACCATCAGTTGCTTTTAATTTTTGCTTTTCTAGCATCATATGCTATTAATTTTTGCTAGGCTGGCATTACATTTCTAGCATCACTTGCTTTAATTTTTGCTATGCTAGCATTACTTTTCTAGCATAACTTGCTTTTATTTTTTGTTATTCTCCCAGTTAGAGAAAAAAAATGACGCTGGTGGCGCCATCTTTGGAGAATTTCTGAAGTACCTGCATTTTTTAGAAGGGGAAATTATACCGGGTTTTCTTTTCCTTTGAGAAGGACAGAACTCACTACCTCCGGTTTGGGAACATGATGCTCTACTAACTTCGCTACTGGGGCCGTGTTTGTAAATGATTTTAAATGCGGGTTATGGGTGTAGAGCTGATTCTGCTGTTTGTTGATATTTTTATAAGATAAGGGTGAATTTATCGATGCTGTTATTCTTCAAGTTTCAATTAATAAGGTTAATTTATTATTAAGGTTTTTTCTATGTTTCATGGATAATTAAAATATGGCTTGACTATTATAATTCATTAGCGGAATTTTCTTTGCTTAATGAATGGTTTGAATATGGTCATAATTATTTGTTGCAGAAAAATATTCTGATGTGTATTTAGGATAGAGTTTATCAATTTCAGGTGGATGTTAAGATTTTAAAACTTTAGTCCTTATTGTAGAGATGGGGGGGGGGAGTCAATTGTACATATTTTCAATTCGATTGTTATGAACTTATTTCTTAAATGAAACAGTGCTCCTTGAATTTTGAAATTTAACTGACTAAATTCTCTTTTTGAAAAGCACAGATTTTTTTTGTATAATTAAAATAATTAAACACAGAGAATGAACAGCTAAGAATTTTACCATGGGGAAGTGGTGGGGAGGCACTTTTCCCAAAAATCCTTCATATTCATTTTCAGTCTTTTTTATATATTTATGTGTTAAAATTTTATCTAAACCCGGGGGGACACTTTTTCCCAATAAATCCTTTATAGAAATTAATTTTCAGTTTTTTTTCTTCAGATTTATGTGTTTAGATTTTATCTGAAATGGGTGGATGAAGGCAGTATTGAAGTTACGTGGTAGTAGTTCGAAAACGGAATTTACCGCTCCTGGATTTTGAAATTTAACAAAGTAATAATTTTTCTCTGATTTTAATAAACACAGTTTATTTAATATTTTCGAGAAACTTAAAAGAATTAAATACTAAGAGAAAGTGCAGCTATGAATTTTCTTCCAATTCGGGGGGTGGGTTCCCATTAAGTCTACGATGGTAATTAGTTGTTAATTTTTTTATGTTTATGTGTTAAAAAAATATCTCAAACGTGTTAAAGGGGCAGTGTTTAATTCAGGTGGCGGTTACACAGTCATCCCCCCTCTCAGCATTTGAAATTTAATAAACATTTCAAACATGTCCACTTCCCCATGGAGAAATTTAATAATTTCTCCCATTTTTAATGATATAGAAAATTTATAATTTACAGGTAACCTAAAATAATTTAACAGTAAGAGGAAGATCAGTTTAAAATTTTCCGTTAAGTTAGAATATTTAAATTCTAAGAAACAGAAGAAAAAAATCGTTATAGGTGGCGGGGGCGGTGGTAGGGGAGGGCTCCCCTAGAAGACTCTCATAGAAGTTAAATCCCTCACAGACTTTACCCCCCCCCATAGAATTTAATAAAAAAAATAGAAGTAATATTTTACATCTTGCAAAATTGCAATGTACAGTGAAACCTCCATAACGCAAACTCCTGAATATTCCGTTAAGGGAAAAGGGCTTAGGTGATCCATTAAACCTCCCTCGAGTTGTAAATTTAACAATTTTTTTTCTCCGATTTTGAAAAACAAATTGAAATTTAATCTTTTCTCTTTGCTTAAAATAAAAGAGAAAGTAAGAATTTTCTGTTAGGGAGGGGGGGGGGGGCGGAGGTGGATACGAGCTATTGTCTCTCACCGGATTTGAAAAAATTAAATTTATAATTAAAATTTCCTTTTCTTCTATTTTCAAAAATCATATTCAAATATATACTTTTCGAGTAACTAAAAAAATAATAATATTAATAAAATAAACATTTGATGCTGCCAAGCATTAACAAGCAGACAATGCTTCATTTAAGTACCTACTTCATCATTACTCTGAAGAGACTTAAGTAGCAAATTAGCACATGTTACTGGCACATTGTATGTCATGCTGTTTTTTATCAAAGCTGGCTCGATAGCATATTACGCTGGCAAGCATAAAAAAGCATATAATAGCATGTAAATGTACCTACCTCTTCATGCTTTGACAGAAGCTTAAACAGAAAATAAGCACATAAAATTCTTGTACATAACTTGTCATGCTATTTCTCCCTAAGCTGGCCGCATAGAATATTATGCGAGCAAGCATAAAAAAAGCATATAATAGCACGTTAAGGTACCTACCTCTCCATGCTTTGAAAGAAGTTTAAATAGCAAATAAGCATAACATGCTTGTACATAGCTTTTCATGCTACTCCTCAATAAGCTGGCTGCATAGCATCTTATGCTGCCAAGCATAAAAAATCATATAATAGCACATTAAGGTACCTAGCTCTCCATCCTTTGGAAGAAGCTCGAACAGCAAACAAGCATAAAATGCTTGTACATAGCTTGTCGTGCTATTTCTTCCTAAGCTGGCAAGCATAAAAAAGCATCTAACAGCACGTTAAGGTACCTACTTGTCCATGCTTTGGAAGAAGCTTAAACAACAAACAATCATAAAATGATTGTACAGAGCTTGCCATTCTATTTCTCTCTAAGCTGTCTGCATAGCATATTATGCTGGCAAGCATAAAAAATCATATAATAGCACGTTAAGGTACCTAACTCTCCACGCTTTGGAAGAAGCTTAAACAACAAACAAACATAACATGCTTGTATATAACTTGTTATGCTATTGCTGTGTAAGCTAGCTATATAGCATGTGACGCTGGCTATCCAGACAAAGCAATGCATAGTAATAACTGGCATATTTTTTATGCTGGTACTAGCAAGAATTTAGACCTGGGGTTCGATGGCAGTCCTGCCGGCCGACCCTCTCCCAGGGTTTACGGCACGACATCGGGCACCAGAGCCATACTGGCTTCCCTCTGCGACCGCTTCCTGGTCAACGAGGTCACCACCAAACCCTACCCACCTTAGGGTCGGCTCACAACTGCTCCAGCTTCGGATCTCGGCGGGATGAGCCACCTGAGACAAAAAGTATCCCAGGCGCTGTCCGAAACCCTCGCCCTTCGGTTGCTCCAACAGACCCTGCATGGCGGTACCGCGAGCCCCGTCGTCACTAGCGAGTCACCGAGAACCTTCCTCTACAAAGCCCGTTCTCTTACCTTAGGCTCCCTCTTATTCAATTATTCAATTGGTGGATGAGGTCCTATAGCTTTGGCTACCCTTTGCCCAGAGCCATCCGGTCTATAATCGGCTCTGGGATCAGGCTATGGACCGTCGCTATCCGGCTGGCCCAGAGAACACGGGTGCCGGGGGTGCGCAATTTCGTCGGACCGGAAGGCCTACGCTCCATGCCCAACGTCCGTTACCCGTAGCCACCGGACCCGAGGCCTGTCGACCTGCCAGCCACTCTAGGATGTAGCGACTCGTCCTCATCGGGCCCCCTCGCATTCGTGCACAACGAACTCGGCCGGTCTCCAGGTCTCCTCCCCCACTCAAGGGATCGGTTCTGGACTACACGGAGGGGCGTCCACATCACAATGAGGTATACGAAATTGGATTATTTTAATAAATTCTCATGCTGAATTTCCAAAGCTATGCTTTTTAAATTTTAATACGATCTTTTGTGGAAGGGTAGTTGGTAAAATTTGCTTTAACTATTACAAGGCATTATAAAAGCCTGTCAATCTTTATCTAAAAATTAATTAAATATTAATAAAGGAAAGCAAAATGAGTTATCAGATGAAACTGATCACGTTTTTGTATCATTAAAACTCTAATACACCAGGGAATGCAGGGAGCATACAGAAATTTATGATGGAGTTATTTACATCAATGCGTTAAAAATTTGAAAGATTTTAATCAATTTCAGGTATAATTAAAGAATTACGCAATTAGTAATATTTTTCAAAGAGACAAATGTGTTTTTAAATTCTAGAAACACTATTAAAATAACTGTAATTTTTAAAGTATTCTCATTTTCTACAATTCTAATATACAACTGGTCTATTCTAATAAAGCATCATCAAGCATTTTGGAGTTTGTCTCTTCTAATAATATTGTTGCAAGCATCGATTATTGATTGTTTAGATTCAATTGCATATTCTATTTTCGTATGTATATATATTATTATTATTCAATATTTTTACTTGCCAGTAGCTTGTATTATGGATTTATACGTAGATTTTCATATAGGAAGCTAATAATGAGAAGTTTGCAGATTTTTAAAACCCGCAACATTTTTTAAATATATTATAACTTTTTAAAATATGACTTAATTTTCATATCCATTATTAAACATATTTAATCGATTTTCAAGGACTGTAGAAAATATATGTAAATACCATTATTAATGGTTTTTTAATGTATACTTTTCTTCACTGTTTAATTAAAAAAGAAATTGAACATTTTAGAACAACTTAAAAATTTTCAACATTGTTTTCAGAGTTGGGCAAATTTGTAATCTTATTTATGCACATTGAAATTACAAGTTAATTGTAATTGTTTATATAAAGACACATTCAAACGCAGAAAGTTCGCACACATAGTGGAATGTGGGCTGCAAGAATGTTTTACGGCATGTAATTTTAACTATAATTAATTACACGCAATTAAATTGTAATTACATTGAAGATAACTGCGAATTTGCCCAACTCTGTTTTCAATACCTCATTTGATTTTTTTTCGTTTATTTCTTTAATGGAAAATTAAATTATTTGTTGAAAGACCGAACAAGATAAAGTTAACATGAAATGCGAAATGAACAAATATTTCTGAATAAAATAATGATAAAAATCAGAAATTTAGCATAATACGTCATATTTTGGAAGTTTTAAAGATTTTATAGTATGGCATTGATGGATAGAGTTGTACGTCTACTAGTTAAAGATTATCAGAACAAGCATTTAAGCTGAATTTATGAAAAAGGGTATTTGGTAGTTAAAATTTTGCTGATACTTTTAAAATATTATCTGTTTATTATCTTTTAAACATAAGATTTGTCAATAAAAAATAGAAATAGAAAGTATATATATTTAGTATTTAAATTAAAACTAACTTTGACATAACCGCATCTGTTTAATTGCAATACGTGTTTAAAATTTGCAATTTTCTCTGTTCGCGTTGAATATTAAAATAGTGAATACAGAAAACAAATGTGATACCTGTTTCATCACATTTAGTTTTGTCTGTTTGATATGGAATAAAGCCAGTTAAATGAACATGATAATAAAACATATCTATATAACGTTTAATTGTAATTAAAAATAATGCTAATTGTAGTTAAAAATATGTGATCATTCATAGCGTTAATCTGCCTCTATACAAATATACAAATTCCAGTTCTTTTTTTTTTTTTTTGTCTCAGTGAAGCTATTGTTCGTCTTGATTGTTCATGTTTTGAATTCATCTTCAAAATTGTTGCATCAAAATTCTTTCTGAAAATTCTTTCTTTCAAATTCTTGAAAATTCTTTCTTTCTTTTCTGAAAATTTTTTCTTTCTTTTCTTAAAATTCTTTCTTTCTTTCTTATCAAAATTCTTTCTTACGATTTAGTCGGTACACATTCTATTGTTATTCCTTTCGCTGAGAAATCAGAATTCTCCCGTTTAGCACAATATTCTCTTATAGTCACTTTCAATGTTGGCAGATACTTAGATATAAAATTTAAATATGTCAAAAAGACAAAACCACACAACAGGTACAGCATGTAATATTATATTAAACTTTTGTACATTCCGTGTAACACCAATTGTATATCATGCAGGGTATCCACTCTAAACGGCGTCCAATATTTAATTTCTAAACCATTAGTCATAGACATATAGTTCTAATTTCAAAAATATTTTAAATGAGGAAAAAAAAAAATATTTTTAAAGTCGTTTTGATCAATGAAAACATTTCATAAAAAATTACGAAATTTACTATTTATACGGCCCCCCGGTCCTATAAGTGATATTTAGTAAAAATTTCCTATTACACTAACATGTAAAACGAAAAAAAAGTTCCATTCATCTAATACTAAAATGGACTGAGTTATAAAACTTTGAATTACATGACTTATGTCGATTTTCTGAATCTGAACACAGATGACTGATGCCATGCTTCAAGGGATCGTACATATAGTGCTTAAAGTATTAGCACAAATTATTTCGCGTGTACTTTTTTGCATTGCAGGCGAAACCCAAAGGGAGTCGAAGTTTGGACGATAGATTTAATTTTTATTAATTTTTAAATTAGACAACCTAATAGTTTATAATAATAATAATAATTTTGTAAAGAATTGCGACTGTTGATTTTCATCATTTCATTTAGCAAAAATTCTGTTATTTTTTAACTTATATTTTTAGTAAAAGTTGTATGTTTTTCAAATTTATATTGTAATGTTAATTTTACTCTCAACTGTTATTATTTTTTTTTTTTTTTTACGTCTGGCGATTATTTGTATTTCAAGTACATTTTTGAATGAACCCTATTTCGCAGGAAAAAAAAAATGCTTCAATTTTAAACAGTAATTACTCGATCAGTTTTAGTCGTAGAAGAATGAGAGGTTTTTTTTTTCTTTTTTTTTTAATTCTTAGAGTAATAGGATATTTTTACTAAATATACTTATATAGAACTGAGGGACCATATAAAAGTTTTAATTTCGCAATGTTTTAATAATTATTTTTATTGACCCAAATTGCTTTTAATATACTTCCTTACCTCATTTAAAATATTTTTGTACTTGGAACTATATGTCTATGCCTAAAGGCTTAGGGATTAGCCAATGGACACAGTTGAGAGTGGGCGCCATATATAAAATATATTCATAATATATATACATATATTTTTTTTCAAGACTTTTAAATGGATTTTCGTCAAAGTATTTTTAATGAAGGACACTATAATAAACATAATAATTAATGCAATAATTTCCATATTGAGGAGAAGCTATATGAGACATTTTCTTATCGGGTGAGGTATTAAACGTGTCATTACGAGTGACTCTTACTCCTTGGACAAAAGTAGCTTCTACGAAAATATTTTCTTATTTGTTTTTTAAAATTTCAAAATTTCACTTGATAAAAAAATAAAATAATAAGAGTAATAATGAATTTTCTTTGTGAAAATTAGTGGTGTATTTATGCATCCAGTTTAAAATCTTTAAACTTTTATTTGTTTGTTTCGCCGAGAACTCCATTTAAAAATCTGTGGTTGCCACCAGTCATAAGATAGGCAACTAATAATTTTCTTAAAGGTACACGTATATTAAGACAGACTTTAAATACAATTGTTGGTCCTTGCTAATTTTTCAGTCCAGTTGAGTTTATTGCATTGTGTTTAAAGTCTGTCTTAATATATGTTTACCATTAACAATTAAAAAAATGGAATTACTGTTTAAAATGATATTGGAAATTGTTTTTCATGCTCTTCATACATGAACTGAATTCTTTGTAATATCAGGGGAAAGTATTTATACCATTTAATATTAATGCACAGATGTCAATTTAGAATAAATGAAGAATGTTTCAGTAAATGTTTACTTTTATAATGTACGTCTCGAAAAGTATTTAATTACTTTCAAATATACTCTCTCTTTAAATTCTGATGGTATTCAATCATTTTAACATTATGTCAAGAGAATTAATTTGCATTTGAAATGGATAACTACCAAAAACTATAACAAAGATCCCATCCTAAATCCTAATTAAAAAAAATTTAAACCACCAAAATATAGTTTGAAAGTGTGCCAGTAATTCAGCTAATATCAATTGAAGAGAAATTAAAACAATATTTTTTCAATATCTGAAAAAGAATTTTTCTCCTTCATCATCATGTCATCGCAAAGAAAATTAAGCCTACATTATGCCAATAAACACATTCGCCATGATGAATTAAGGTCATCTCTTATCATGTATTATGGTATAAATGTCAAAAAAAGACAAGAAGGGAAAGATGATCCATCAAAGAAGAATATTAAGTGAATATTGTTTCGACTGAGACGTATGCCTTTATTTTTATCAAATAAATATCAGCGAACAAAACTGAAGTTTATATCAATTAAGATATTTAAAAGATGTTTTTGCCGTGAGAAATAAACGTAAATTTTAGGAATTGTTGCTTGTTGTTTAATGTGCATTAAAAACAAATATTGAAGTACTAGCATTACTGAAAAGATCATTGGTGTAGCAGTTTGCAATTTTCCTACATAAATTAATGTAAACAACATTTTAAATATGTTATATTTAAAGGAAGACATAAGAAATTTGTATTTCCTATTTTTTACTTTACTACAAAATAATTTCTTTATCGGACTAAAAGAAAATCTAAACTTATCATTAACCTGATACTATTTTAGCCCTCGATATACTATTTCTTTCGGGCAACAATTTAAGTGTGGTCCCTAAAAAGTAACGCTCCGTTACACAAGCCAGCCATAAAACGAAGTAGATGCATGACTGTAAGGTTAAAAACTGATAATCTCTACTGCAATATTTTTAATTTCTAAACGTCGCACATTTTCAATTTTTACACCGTCGTATAGGGAACAAAATACTTTTAAGTGAAATTTATTGGAAAACTTCATCTCAATTTATTTTTGAGATATTAATATTTTTTGTAGTTCTTGGAACCATTTGTATAATGCTGACAACTCAAGTACTCGATTTCTGTAGAAAGTAAAGAGAAAATAGTAGATTACTATATCTTTTTATTGCCCTTTTCTCATAAAAACTGAAAAAAATGTAATTACATTACGTGCTATGCCAGGGATATCGTTTGTTATAAAAATATAATTTAAAGTAAATGGGGCATTCTCACAAGCTTTTGACTTTTAGGATAACTCCGGGAGAGTCGCCGCATACGGGATAGATGCCGCACCCCTTGTATTTCTTGTAATTATCGATAGATGGTCGTCAAACGCACAGTATAGGTGCGCAATGAGATTATTTTAACCAGTGTATAGCGTGAATCCCATTTCGATGTTTACTTGTAGAAGTACAATCCTTAATTTGACGTGAGTGCATGATTCCACTGTCCAAACTTTTAAACATATTATGTTTAATTACTTTTCATACACTAATTACTAAATGCATGCATGATTTCGATGTCAAAACTAAGTGTAGCGTTTTTATAGAGTACTGTGTGTATGGTTACGCCATTCCCTTTAGCGATGGCAGGTAACTGTGATGGCCGACATCTGCACCATGCAAAATGGGATACATGCCGCACTGCTTTTCCGGTATACATGCCGCAGTTTCTTTTGTACGGGGTGATTAAGTGTTATTATTAACTTTTCCTTTTCTTTTTGCACAGACTAACCATGTTATCAAGCTGACTAAAACTAAAGGAGAAAAAGGGGAAAATATAAAGTAAGAAGGGATTATAAGGGAAATAAAAAGTAGGAAGAAAGATGCAAGTCAAGATGATAATGAAAAATTAGATTATGCGTAACGCAGACGTTCTTTGCAAACTACTCCAAAAAAGAGGAAGTGTAATTGGCTTCGTTGCATCATGTGCAGTTGTAGTTACATAAAGACTCTACTTTTTCGACACTTTTTCTGTAGACTGTAGTCGAAAAAACAGGTCTCTTAACCAGTTCGGGACCATAGGTGTATATAAACACATCTATAAAGAGATTACAAAATTTGTTTCTGGCACCAGTAAAAAAGAAAAGTAATATTTGCTTTGTTTAATTAGGGCATTTTCATGATTATTTAAGTAAAGGTAACTTATTTTTAAAAAAGTGGTACCAAGCGAATAACATTTGTGTAAAAGCCACCGGTCCCGAAAGGGTTAGCTAATAAATTATGTAAATATAATTTTAACTAATAAATTATGTTAACATAATTTTACTTTTTTCTTTTCCGTTTCTAATACATCGATGTTATGTTACGTTGCTGCTGAAATAACAATTAAAATTTAATGTACAAAAAAGTAAGTCGATAATTTTAATAGTGAAAGTAGGCAACAATTATTAATTTGAATCTACTAATACGTTTCATTGTACTTATTTAGTTTCATTTTGTTATTACATTGTTAATTACAGTCCAGATATGAATATTTTTTTAAATATTTTTATTTATAACTTCATTCTATTAATTCCATTATAAGCGCGGCGTCTCAGACTGAATGTACGGGTGACGCGCTGCAGTGTAATGTTTTAGAAAAAAAATGTTAAAAAATATTAATAATTTGTTTTGAATTTTTTTGAATAACACAGCATGATTTTTTTTTTTTTTTTATGTTCATCATGGGACTTTATACGCAAATTCAAAAAAATGTGCGGCATAAATCCCGGAATTACCCTATGTCCCTGAATAATAATTTTTATTTTAGTACATATTCTTGATGGTTTTTTTTTTTTTTTTTTTTTTTTTTTTTTTTTTTTTTTTTAATTTCACATACTGGGGAACATCCCATTGCATGATTGCAAGATATTAACAAGATTTTAACAAGTTAAATAAGTTTGGGACGATGTTGGGGTTACAAATACCAGGAAAACTTCTATACTCCCCAGTGTCCCTGATGCTTATTTTTAGGTTTGGAGCTATCTGTATAAAATTGTTTCAATAAAAGTAATTGCATGTAATTCTTTTTCCGAAACTGGAACAATTGTTTTAACATGCACATATTTTTATGGCTGATATTATTTTTTGAGCTCTGTCCCTCGGTTTTAGATTCCTTACCATCCCCCTTGCTAAACTTATACAGAAAATCACTTCAAATGCAGCCATAAAACTTTTTTCAAGTTTTTTCTCATGCAGAAGTACGCTAGAGAAAAAATGTATACAATTCTTTGATAGGAAATTTACTGCAGAATTTAATTCAACATTTAGATATCAATTTCAAGCATCGTGGCTTTATTAGTAGAATTTTTTTTTTTTAAATTCAGTCCAATATAAATAACTGTTTCTAAAAATCAATGAATATTGTGACTATCACTTAGTCTTAACACAGTGGTTCCCAACGTGGGGCGTACGCCCCACTGGGGAGCAATTTGACTTTCTAGGGGGCAATTTCAAATTTCTTGTTCACTCATACGCTAACAGTTTCCTGTCCTTTTTTAAAGTATTGTTGTAGACTAAAAATAAACGGAATACATACAAGGAAAATTTAAAAAATCATTTTTTAATCGAATTTTTAGAATGCTCCTAATGAAAATTTAAAAATACAATTTACACCAGAATAATTATACGAATAATTTTTTAAAAGTATTTTGACATTAATTGGTATTAAATCTCACTATAATTTTTTTGCAACTGTTTCGATTATTTATTGCTTTCTAATTCTATTTGCTCGGCTATATGTCATACGAAGATCCTTTTGCACGTGAAACTACCTTGAAGTATATATAGATTTGACTGTCTTGAACATATTTAACTTAAAAATATAAATGAAATATCTGAACGATGTACATGGGTAGATAGTAAATATCTATGGCTCTGGTGCATAGTAAATTAATTTACATGATGACATACACATTTTAATATTTAAAATAAGATAATACAGGGGAGACAATTAACGATATTGGGAAACGGAAAACAGAGAAAATGTGTTGTGATGTGGAATAATCGCTACTTAATTTTGATAGAGATGAAGGTTTGGAAATACTTCTTGTGTATTGCGTTATACATAAAAAGAAATTTTAGTGTCCAAAGCTTTTCCATCAACCCTTAATAAGTCACAAAAATGAATTATAAAATGTGTCAGTGTTATCAGTTTTAATGCTAAATGTAAGTCTCTCTTCAAGATATTTTGTGAAGATAAAATGCAGATTGTATAACACTTTTCTTTTAAGAAAGAGGTAAGTTAGAAAAGTACAAAAAAAAAAAAAAAAAAAAAAAAAAAAAAAAAAAACTCTTCTTGGCACAAAGGCGAAGATATACAATACATATTCTATTCTCTATTAGTATCTTCACACTCTATTAGTACATATATTTTAGTAATCGCTAAGTATTGAGTTCTTTCGCAGACTAAATATAAATCATTTACCAAATGCAAATATGAATCTTAACCCCAAAACTGCTTTTCTATCGTTAAATTCCATTCGCGAATTATTTAACTGCTTTTGCAATCCGTATACCATTTAATCTTATAAAGAAAAATTAACATACGAAATCTGACACATAGATAAAAATCTACATGAGAATGAATGAATTAATTAATTAATTTGAATTAATTAATTAAAGCAATGAAACTTTCATCATTTTTTTTTCTCAGTTTTCTTTTCTTTTTCTTTTATAAACGCAAATTTTCAGTTGTAAAATGCTGCAATTTACTTAACGCAGAGCTTTCACATTTTCTTCTAATTAGACGGACTATTATTTCAGTCAATTTAATTTGCTCATTCTTCAGAAGTTCCCTGAATAGCTTGAGGCGACTGTTTTCAATGATTACAGCATATATCTGAATTTGCTTCTTGGCGTAAATTTGTAATTTTTTATTTGCTTACAAACCGTTTAATTTATTGAATAATGTTTGAAGGCAGAAAATCCTGTTTTCCTTTGATTTTATTAATAGTAGTAGCCTTATTTATAAATATTTTAAAACTTACTAATGATATTTAAAATTTTTGCGATTGATAATCCATTGCTGACATTTACTATAGACTTATTATTAATAGTAGTCTTAATGGTAGATTCTTAAGTTTTAGTGCATTATTGGATTTTCTTTTTAAAGTAACATACTGTATAAACCGCTTTTAGCGATACTGCTTAATACGATTTCTTGCTTATTACGACTTGTTTCAATTTCCCATGACATTCGTATACGTAAGGGGTCAGTTTTCCTTTTCAAGGATTTGTTTATTTTTTAAAATGTGATTCAAATGATGAACTCATTACATTTCAATATTCAACAAACAGTGAATTTTGAAATGATTTTTTTAACAGCATATTTAATTAATTTTTTTTAAAGTTCTAAAAAATTGCATTTTTTAAATCCCTACTACTTTTTTTTAAATAATTATTTTTTTGCTCAATATATATATTTTAAGATATTCTAATGTGTATTTATTTCAAAAAACTGCGTATGGATTTTTATACACATCTAATATTACATTTAATATAATCTTTTTGCTGGCACATATAGTGAAAAATGTGGCAATCTAACACATCTTCATATACTTCTGTTTTTAAAAAACAAACAAAAAACCCGACGGCTAATTCTATACGCAGATTTATCACGTATATGATAAAGAACATACGCAAAAAATTTTAAATCATCAATCTATCTCAAATATTAAAAAAAAGGTCTTAGCATTTTTAAAACGGGAAAGTGACGAAAATATGTACATGGAGAAAAAGCCACTTAAAATTTTAATTTGTACGGGTAAATGCGCTAGACGTATTAACAAAATTTACAATATCTTCCAATATAATTGCCGTGTGCGTAAAAATGAGGTGTCAAAATATTCACAATTAAACAGGCTTTCATTTAATATAAAAAAATTGACATTTTAACGAATTTTGAGGTAAACTGTCCTCTTAAACTATGGTAAAAAAAAAGAAAAAAGAGTTCATTGCTCTTATCGGTTAAAGCGAAGTTTTGGGGAAAGCACGCATACAAACATTTCTTACACAGATTACCAGAAAAGTTTTATGACAGTTTAAAACGTTTTAAAGTTTGTCCCGTGAACAGTAAGTTGTCTATGCGGTTCGCAGATAGACATGTTATTGTTTGACAACAATTTTTGGTGAAAGGGGCGATGTGGAAGAGCCAGTGGCCTTCTAATTAATTGTATGTTCACAAAAAAAAAAAAAAAAAAAAAAAAAAAAAAGGAGTTGGATGTACCAATCCCAAAACTTTCTTCTATCTCATACATATTAATACTTCAAAATTTGCTATCACACTGCAAAAATTAAATGGCAATATATGCATCTCATTAGGATTCTAAAGATATGCAATTCCGTGCATTAGCTCTTGAGATATGGCTATCGCTGAAATCGTCAAAATCCAGCAAAATGCTGCCTAGCAGCGCCACCTGTTGGGTGATTTATACCAAATCCTAATCAGCAACAATTTATGTCAACATCTGACTGAATCTGAAGTTTGGAGAAAATCCGTGCATTAGTTTTTGAGATAGAGCTATTGCAAAAATCGTGAAAATTTCTGCATAGCAGCGCCACCTATTGAATGATTAACACCAAAACCTAATTAACAACAACTTGTGTCAACATATAACTAAATCTGAAGTTAGATGAAAATTCGTCCATTAATTCCATAGATAGAGCTATTGAGGCAATCGTGAAAAAGGTAGCACAAAAGCGCCATCTGTTGGGCGATTTACATCAACATATAATCAGTTGCAAGTCATATCAAGGAATAACTGAATCTGAAGTTTGATGAAAATCCGTGCATTAGTTCTTAAGATAGAGCTATTGGGGAAATCGTGTAAATCCTGCAAAATTCATCATAACAGCGTCACCTGTTGGGCGATTTACACCAAAACGTAATCAACATCAATTCATATTAAGGACTAACTAAATCTGAAGTTTGATCAAAATCCGTGCACTCGTTCTTGAGATAGAGCCATTGCGAAAATCGTGAAAAATGCAGCATAGCAGAGCCACTTGTTGAGCGATTTACACCAAAAACTAATCTGCATCAATTTGCATTAGGGACTAACTGAATATAATTTTTTATTGAATTCCGTGCATTAGTTCTTGAGAGAAAGCGCCCACAAAATTTGTGTCACATACACACAGACAGACAGACAGACTCACAGACTCACAGACAGACATTTTGTAAAAACATGTTTTCTGGAATCTCTGACCCCTAAAACGTGTAAATCCGTCGAAAACCAGAATTCGAAAATTTTCATGAATCCAATACTTTCTTCTTGTAAAGATAGAGGAAAGTAATAATAATCAGTACAGACCTTGTTATGTCTATAATGGTAATTAGACTGAAATTTTTTTTTCAGTTGTTACCTGAAAAAACATTTGTTCTAAAAGGTGAAAAATGCAACGGCAGTAAACTGTCATAAGTTATGTTATTGGCTTTGGTCAGAGGTAATATGGATGGATCTAATAAATGTAAACTAATTATCATAGAAAAATCTGAAAGTCCACGATATTTTAAAGGGTGCAGAAGGGTCTGTTTCGTACCATGCAAATCAAAAAGCCTCTGTGGCATCAGATTTATTTGATGAATAACTAAGCTATTTTGATTGTGAAATAAATAATAATAAATTGAAAAGTACCCAGTTAAACTGATGGCATTGAGCTCACAGGATATTCACACTAATTGTATATTATACTCATATTTCAAAGAAAAATGCCCTCGAAAAAGAAATTAAAGGGGGATTAGCCACGCCCCGCTGTTTCCCATCTTTATACTTAACAAATGAGCCTCCAAATCTCATCGGAAAAGCGCCTTATCAGAATTAACCTGTTTATAATTTTTGATGCAAATCAGATAATTCAGCCTGAGAAACCCATTTATCTAAATTAATTGGTGGGTTAGCCCCCGTTCCCCCTTTATGCTTAACCAATGAACCCCCAAACGTAATCAAAGAAGAGCGTTATCAGAATGAACCTATTTACAAAATTTGATGCAAATCGGAAAATTCTACCTGAAAAACCAACTTACTAAATTAAGGGGGGGGGGGGTTGCCCCCGTTTCCCGCTTTATACTTAACCAATGAACCCTCAAAAGTAATCGCAGAAGGACCTTATCAGAATGAACCTATTTCCTGAAAAACCCATTTATCTAAATTAAGGGGGGGGGGTATATTTAACCAGTGAGCCCCAAAAACTAATCAGGGAAGCGCCTTGTCAGCATGAACTTCGAAAAAAAATGAAGCAAATCGGATATTTCTATCAGTTCTATAATCGGATATTTCTGTAGTTATCGCGTAAGGAGGGATAATTTTGTTGACAGGCTGGGGATGTTTGGTAAGAATTTGATTTTCCTACTCCATTAAAGAAATATTGAGCCTCACTGAATGTACAGTAGAACCTCTTTTATCCGAAACTGCCGGTTAACCGAAATCAATTTTTAAAGCTTTCTTTTTTTTTACTATCACATTTCTCGTGTGAAAAATTCCATTTTTAAGGTCTTTTTTTTTTTTTTTTTAACTATCACATTCCTTGTGTGCAAAATATATTTTTAAAGCTATATATAAATAAAGAAGATAAATACTACATATATTTGTTAATTAGGAAAAAAATACACAATTGAAGTCCCATTGCTCGTCATTTTTTTGTTATATGAATTCTATGTTTATAACTTCGTGCTATGTTAACTTCGTGATAGAGCTGAAAAGGAAAGGCAATCGAAACTGCGACAAAAAAAACTTAGTTTAAAACCCTTGTTAAGTATGCAAAAGGTACTTAATTTCAAAATTAAGATACAGAAAATTTATTATTTTTTCTATTTTGCTATTGCTTTTATTTTGATGAAGCAATTGTTACCATAATAAGAAATAGCGCATACATTTGTCCTTATTCTTAAAAATAAAGCATTCTCAATTATCCGAAAATTTCGATTTTCCGAAAGATGGTCGGTCCCAATTACTTCGGATAACCGAAGTTCTACTGTATTTAGTTTTTCACGTTTAATGAGTCATTGTTAAACTAAATTAATTTCTTACAGTTTAATGCTTGAAGGGAGTATGATTAAATTAAAATAAACGGTCAAGTGTGAGTATTGCTCGCGCATAGAGGATTCCGCGCAATAAATATATGAATTAGTAATTGTATTATTAAAAAACACCGTTTCCAAAAGAATATTCAGACTTTATAGAAAATTACATAAAGTAGAGTTGTGTATAACAGTATATACTAGAAAAATGTAAATGGATATACCATGAAAGCTCAAAGAGATATGGAACCTAAATAAAATCAAATATAGCTATTCTGTCTAGCTCATTGTTTCTTTCGTCTATCTTTACAAGAAGAAAATATTGGATTCGTGAAAATTTTCGAATTCCGGTTTTCAACGGATTGATACGTCTTAGGGGACTGAGATGAGGAAAACATGTTTTTATAAAATGTCTGTCTGTGAGGCTGAATGTCTGTGTGGGACACAAATTTTGTGGGCGCTCTATCTTAAGAACTATTGAACGGAATTTAATAAAACTTTAGATTCAGTTAGTCCCTGATATAAATTGATGCAGATTTCTTTTTGGTATAAATCGCTCTGCTGCTGGCGCTGCTATGCTGCATTATTCATGATTTCCACAATAGCTATATCTCAAGAAGTAAAGCACGGATTTTTAGAAAACTTCAGATTCAGTTAGTCCTTCATATAATTCGGAGCTGATAACCTTTTGATGTAAATCGGCCAATAGGTAATGCTGCTATGTTGCATTATTCATGATTATCGCAATATCTCTATCTCAGGAACGAATGCATGAATTTTCACAAACATTCAGATTCAGTTATCCCCTGATATAAATTAGTGCTGTTTAGTTTTTAGTCTTAATCCCCCAACAGGTGGCGCTACTATGCTGCAATTTTCACGATTTCCGCAATAGCTGTATCTCAAGACCTAATGCATGAATTTTCATCAAACTTTAGATTCAGTTAGTCCCTGATATAAATTTTTCCTGATAAATTTGTGATGTAAATTTCCCAAGAGGTGCCACTGCTATGCAGGACTTTTCACGATTTCCTCAATAGCTCTATCTCAAAAACTAACGCACGGATTTTCATAAAACTTCAAATTCAATTAGAAGTTCATGTAAGTTGTCACTGATTAGATTTTGATATAAATCACCTAACCTGTGGCGCTGCTGTGCTGTATTTATCAAGAAGTATTAAAATGTATGAGATAGAAGAAAGTTTTGGTATTGACACATTCGACTACTTTAATATTAACTTAATTGGTTTATAATAAAATTAATTCGGTACTGACAATAAAATCAGAGAATATTTGAACTTCATATGGCATTTCATAAAACTAAATTCAGCATAGTAATAACCTTTCTTTATACAGAGTATCTAAAAGAAAACATTCTATAAAGTTTACATTTGGCATTGTGCTAAGCGCGCTTCGAAAGGAGGTCATAAAATTGTAGCGCCGCCTATGGCCTTGCCGTGTTTTTCCAGATAGGTTTTTAATTAACTTTTAAAGTCACTCGAGGCGTATTGAAAGATCCATTCAATGCAACATAGTTGCGTATCCCATAGTATTTATATAATTCATTCGAATTGAGGTGTCTCAGGACTCTTAAAATTGGAAAAAAAGAAAAGAAGAGATCATTTTCAACAGTTAATATCTTAAAATGTACATGATTTTAAAACACAAATGTTCTTGAGATAAAAGATATAAGTACTTTCTTTCATTTTATGTATTTAAAAAAAATTCAAGATGAAGAATTAGCATTTACAGGGTGCTCCAAACAATCAGAAATTTGACAAGCAGAAAATTGGTATATGAGCTTACGCTCGCGATTAGAAAGTAAATATTGCAACTAGAATAAAAATTTTGGTGCCTACTTATACTTCAGATTGCAGTAATTACCCTGAATCTACATAAATGTGTGTTTAAAGCATTTTTTATATTTTTAATACAAAATTCTATTTAGCTAATACAAAATTTTGAAAATTTCAGCAACATAATCACTTAAAAAATTATTTTTTTGAACAATTAAAGGGACATTTTAGGTTCAGTTTATACAGATTAACACGAAACACAAGTTTTGAAAATTTAATGAAAAAATATTCAAAAGTTTTTGAGATATCGTGCGCGTTATGCCCCAAAAAGTCATTTGGAAAAAAATTACTTAAAAGTTTCGAAAATGCCGCTTCTGCTATTGAGCGGGTATAAGTCTAAAAGCCATAACTTCTGTTCTAATGAGAATTTGAAGGAAAAAATTACATTAAAATGTTCAGAAAAGATAGAAGATTAACATCTAAAAAAATTAAAATAAAATTTTTTTGAAGCTTTAAGAGTCTTGAGACCCCTTGAATTAGTCTGTTTTTAACAGTTTGACGTTTATTGCTTTTATATTGTTCCTGGTCATTGCATTACACATATATATCATTAAAAGTTGTTAACTAAGCTTTAAAAGACGATGGTATATAGAGTACGGCGCCCCTGTTATAATGTATGTCCAAACCGTCCACATCTTTAAGGGTTAATATCTCGGATAATTACTGTCGATTTTTTTCAAAAATCATGATCAACAATGCTCTTATAATTCTGCTACGATAGGTACCTCCAGCGCTGCTCAACACTTTCTCTGAATGCCCGTAAATCGAAATTTGTGTCTAACGACCAAAATGCGATTTTCTCAAAAACTATGTGACCTTGAGTAATCGCTATAATTTTTCTTCTAGGTCTAAATGAACATCAGCTATCTCTAATTTTTTCATAATTTTAGTTTCAATAGATTCCGAATTAGAAGGGGGCGGGGGGTGACGGAAATATTTTTGCGCTACATTTTCGACTATGTCTTTGAAAATGTAATACCTAAAATTAAAAGGAATGTATTTTTTAATTCAGTGTTACGAAAGATTTCACACGATACCCCGCACGATATACAAAGAAAATATTTTTTTTTCAAATAACTTAATTTGCCCCTCCACATTTTTACTAAATATATTTATAAATGTTTAATAATCTGAAAATATGTGGGTCAATAGTCTTTATTACTTACCCCAATTTGAACTTTCCACGTTCCATAGATTACGAATAAAATGGCTGTGACAGATAGACACTGGAGTGATCTTATAATGGTTCCGTTTTTACTTTTTAATTACGGAAACCTAAAAATGTATGCTGATTGTTTTACTGCTTTCCCTAGAAGTTTTAAATGTTTTAAGGAGACATACGAACATTTAAACAGATGAAAAATTTGATTTCGGTGGCAAATATTTAAAGTGACCCCATGCACTCATTTTTGCACTAATCACAAGACTTTTTTTTTTCGTTGTTGTTAATGATATAATATGTTCTCCGTGCAATATAATATATAATTTGCATTAATAACTGCATAATTAATTGATAATAATTATTCCTTAATGTGTACTTTAAAAAAAATTAGTGATAACGTCGCTCACCCGCAAGAAAAGTGACACATCGTGACAAAAGTAAATTTTACAGGACAGACAAAAGAAATAATTTTATTGTAACATGAAATTATAGCCCTTAGCTGTTCATGAAGAAATGAAAACGTGCATGAAAATATAAATTCCTTAAAAATGGAGATGTAGGATGAGGTATGGAGGCTTCGATAATTTTACCTCCCCACACATTCCATCTCTCTTCCGTGGTCACAAATGGACATTTAGCATAATAAAGTGATTTTCCGCTTAGCTACACTTGTGAAGCTGTTTCTGTAGCAAGACTCACCTATAACAGACTTATTAGTGGAATAAAAAGCAAAATGAATTTTTGCGAGATGTGACACTTTTTTTGCGGGTGAGAGATCTATATAGCTTGCGCGCATGATTTAAAAATATCTATACCCTCTAGAACTTTGAAACTTTTAATATATATGAGTAAGGATATTACAAAAATAAAATGGACTAAAATCAAATGAATAAACAAAAAAATTCTAAAGTGTTTTGTTTATCAAAATAAAAATATGAAAATTTTGATAATTTTTGTCACTCGAATACCCATGCATTCAATAATTTTTGTTTAACTAGGGAGCTCTGCCCCCTACGAGCTACGCTCGTCAACCCCCGTTTAGACACCGCAGACTCTAACACCACGCTAATTTGATCGGCTTTAAAAAGATTTCGGAAGACTGAACTATAATTTGAATCTGACAATTATAATCTGACGTAATTTTCACCAAACTTTTCTTTTTCTTTTTAATATTCACGTAAAAATACTTTTGTTAGAAATGAAATTTTATGATCATCTTAAAATATCAAATAAATGTCTCGCGCAATTTTTAAATTTAAACTGTTTTGCAATATTTTTTTTTGTTCATTTTACGTAATAAGTGTAATGTGACGTAAATGTGACGTAAATTCTCATATTTAAGACTTCTAACGCATGTTAATGAATTTATTATTTTACAATATTCTTTCTCTTCTAAAATTCACGTGTAATTATAGTTTTTATGACGTAATTTTCAATGAGTTCCTGCTTTTTATATTTTCTGTTTATAATAGTCACGTGTGAAATAAATTTTTAATTTGAACCAAACATTATTGTTTGCGCTGTTCATATAGTCGGCAACAGTTTAAATGAATACAATTTTCTAAAATGTGTAAAAAATATCTCTCGAAATGTGGAAAATTTGAAATTAAAATAGAAATAAAACCTCAAAAAATGTGTCAAATTAAAAAACTAAATGCAATCTGCACACCGGGAAATTCTGACGCATAAAATTATCTAAAAATGATTAAATTCCTATGTACAGTTTTGCTCCTATAAAACTTTTTTAATGGAACGATTTTGTCCAACTTTGGCATTAAATATCTCTTAAAATAATTCTTCGATTTGAAAACTGTCTGCATCAGAGTGTTTATCAAACATTTCTCTATAATACTTCCGATTTTCATATTTTTGTATGCAACAGTTTTTTTAATATTAACGAAAAAAGTCAATGATTAAGCATTCAAATTGGATGCCAATCTTCCCGAAATATCTACGGATATTTTCATTGGTCCATTTCCAAATCAAAACTTTTTTTTTATTTATAGAAGGATTTCTTAGATTTTAGTTCAATATGAAGAAAATGATCTAGTAAAGATCAATATAAAGTTTGGAATCATTACCTTTAATACATTTGAAGTTACCGTGTGCGCAATTAAAAAAATACCGATTTTGAGAAAAATCAATTTAAACATAAATGTTTCGCTTGAAATAGACCAAGGATAATTCAATTTTTTTACTACAACGAGCGAAATTTTACGAATATTTTGATGCGGTTTGTGGCAAATTGTTCAGAAAAACATTAGCTGTCAAATGAATTAAAGACCAAAAAGTCGATTTTTTAAAGATTGTAAGGTTGTATGTCCCCTTAATATACTACTTTATAGTTAAACTATCTTCATCTCCTAATTTCAAATGAACAACTACATATGATCTGTCATAAAGTAAGGTATAATAATATTACAACTCGCGTTGCTTTTTTCCATTAAATTTCTTCTCAGATCAATTTTATTTTGTTTTCGATGAACCTAAAATATATTCTATAAACGGAACTACGCTATATAATTTATTTAGTAACATGACTGTCCTTAATTTGTTTTAAATTTGACAACCGAAAAACATAATGTATTCATATTTTCTGAAGTAACACATTTTTCCATCTCAAAGAGTAAAGAGTCTTCATGTTTTCTGAAAAATAACATTACTTGTTAAAATAACATTATTTATACATTTTTAAAAAATACTTAATATAAGTTACCCTTCCTTTGAGGAATGAAAAGTGATAGTGAAATAAACTTATGTAAAAATATTATGCTGTATGAACTTGATTTTTAAAAATACTTTATGGAAAAAATTACGTTCCTTCATTTTTTAATACGGCACTAGATGTATAGTAAAAGGGATTCTCAACATGAAAGATCCGAAATAAATATTTTTCAAGCGTTTACTTTATAAAAGTTTAGAAACACTTTGTTTTGTTAAGGATATATAAGGCAGAAAATTCAAGACTTTTATTATTCAATTTTTTATTATCCAGAAAAACCCTTTCGTTTATAAAACAGGATTTTCAGCCATTTTTTTTCTTTTTTTTTTTGCAAACATTGTACGCTTTAATCCAAAGAAATGAAAGCTTTGACAAAACATTTATTTATAAAACTAGAAATTGCATCATTGTGAAATAAATGTGAATGTAAGAGTTATATTTATATGACGACTGTCTGGTGTAGGATTCCTTTAAGGTATTTGACTAAATTCATTTTAAAAATATATATTCACTTACATTTTCTTTTCAATATTGTATTTAAATTTGTTATTCAAAGACTGTGTTTGCTTAATATTTCTTTTAAGAAATCTGGTTTTCATATTTATGGAAATGTAATAACAATAGAATATGAATCTGTAAAATAATGTTTTGTAGTTTCGCAGTCAAGTAAAATGCAATAACATTACATGGTGCAGATTTTAATTCCATATCCTTTTATTATATATTTTTACAGAGTGGTTCATCTATGTTACTTAAATTAAACTGTTCTCATATTTACAGAAATATACAGGTTATTTCAAAAATGTAAATCTACATTTATATAAACGAACGGAACCACAGTAAAGATTGTGCATAGATAATTTATCTTCTTTTCTTTACATTTCTGTATATACAAATTGTGAGGTAGCACTTAAAAACTGCACTTCCTAAATCAAATGTTTATGTTACTTCTTGATCACAATTTTTCAACATGCACCGAAATTATTGCAAGTTATGACATTTAATGATGCCGCTATTGTTTATATTTTTACTTTCGTTGTCAGCTTTGGAATTTTGAAAAATACATAACGTTTCAATTTTTGAAATTATATGTATGTCAGTAAAATATCTGAAACTTATATGTAATATGATAGATGGAATAAAAAACTATTAGTGGTCTCTATGGCCCGAAGTAGAAATTTCACATTATTACCCAACAAACTAGTCAAAATAATAAAAATTAGCCATAGATATCTGTATTTTACAGTAAATATTTTTCCACGTTAACCCTGATTTTTGTATGCTATATGAAGCTATCTATATTCAAAATCAAACCCTGATAGGTCACTATCAATAATGCGAAATAGTCTCCACGTAATGTGTAATAGAAATATTTTCTTTTTTAATGACAAAAAATATTAGAATTTCTATTCGGAAATGCTGGTTCAAGTTCCGCATAATTTATACGTCTACTAAAAGAATTCTCCTTTATGAACGACTGTTCTACAAGTAATGGAACTCTAGAACAATATAAGCATTCTCTGGATTGCCCTTTAACAAATTCAGTAATTACAATTAGTAACCTTTTTGTTGTGTTATCATAATTTTATTAAAGAATAGTTCAAAAATTATTCCGGTTAGTAAAGTTAATTTACTACTCTAATTATTAAAAGCGACAGGAAAACAGAAATCTTGCTTATTTTGGGCGTTAATTACACGTCAAAGTCAAATCACTGACTTTTTGCGGTCTATGCAGTTTCTAAGATGCAGACGTACGATTCAGTTTTTCTTGTGGTTCAATAAAGTTCACTTTTTATTTATTTTGTTTAAGACCACCGAACTACGGAAATCCAAACATATCTTGATCATAAAAAATTTATTTCTCATTACGTCGAAAACATTCTACTCTTAATGTTTCCCCAAAATAAATGTTTTTTTCGCAAATATTAAAATTTATTTGCATTTGGCAAGTAAGAGAATGGTTAGTGACACTGATAGGGAAAAGTAATAAGATATTTTCCATTTCAAATAAGCTCTCTTATAACATTTCGTTTTCTGTGATACGCTTATCTAGGAACGTAAGTATATATATATATTTTTATTTGTGGGTTCCGGACACTTAACAGTGAGAAACTTATTACTAAAAAAAGGACAATATTTAATCAACTATGCTTAGTGAGATTTTTCAAGACGTATGGTCAATACAGTCTGTAAAATGCATATCATAAATATTATATATAGATATCTTATACGAGTATATAATATTATGAATAAACATTCTATATAATTACACAAATATTTTACACAAAATAATATAATATGTATACATATTACGAATATCCTTAGAAAATTTTTTGACATTAAAAAAATTGGTAATTTTGAAAGGCTGATCAAGTAATTTTGTTTATTTGAAAACCTTAGATAGAACAATTATAGTTATTTTGCTACATGCAAATAAAGTTTTTAAAATAAACTAAATTTCTATCATTTTACATTAAAGTAAGATTAATAGCATTGCAAATATTGTAAAATCTCATAACAGCTTATATGAACATGTACTGGTAATCTTTCTATCTTGAATTATTCTGCTAAAAAGTAGTTTTGTAAAAGCTTAATTGGCTAAATTTACATTTAGCTATGAATTTTCACTTTTGAAGTTTTTTATTTTACATTACATAAGGAAATATTTCTTAAAACAATATTAATAACTCTATTTCTTTTCTATAAGTATTAAATGATCGATCAAATGCGAGTTTTACTGGTGCAGAAAAGTTTACATGTAACAATGACCTTGCTCAAAATTTGAAATTGGCGTTGAGATGAAAGCGCTTCGAAAGGAGGTTGCAAATATGCAACATAATCTTGGTCTCTGCAGTTGTTTTCTAAATAGGATATTAATAATTATATTGGTTAATTACAAACTATTTTTTTCGAAGACTATTATCAAAATTCTTTTATGGTTTTAACATCAATAGGTACTCCGATCGCCCTTCAATTCCTTCACTGCAAAGTAAAGTTTTTGTGTATCGGAAAAATGCTTGTTTTTCAAAAACTATTTGAACTAGGATAATCGCTTTAATATTACACCAAGGTTAAAAGAAATTCCTTCCACGAGTAATCTTTTCATAATTGGAGTTCCAGTAGCTTCGGAAATAAGGGCGTGGGCGTAATTATGCTAAGCATTTTCGACGATATCTCTGAAAATATAATGCGTACTTAATATTAAATATATTTTTGACTTCGTTATTGCGAGATCTAGTGAATGATACTTCATATTATAGACGACATTTGGTTTTGTTTTTCAAGTAACTTAATTATTCCTCCTAATATTTTCCTTAAATTATCAGTGAATCGCTGTTAATCTATAAATATGTGGTTCAAGAGCATTTATACCTCTGCAAGTTCGAATTTTCTACGTTCCATAGTTTTCGAGAAAAATGGCTGTGGCTTACGAACACATGTGTTATCTTAAAATGTTTACTTTTTACTTTTTAAGTGAGTAACTCTAAAATTCATTTAATAAACGTATTTTTAATAGGGTAGAGAAGTAAACTGAAAAACGCATAGGAAACGAAGAAACCACGAATAAAATATTTCCGTTTGTATCGCGAGTTGTTAACATGCTCAATGATGCTTTATGTTGAGTTGTTCTACAATCGCATTCAAGTTTGAATATTGTTACATTTCAAATTTTCTAAAAGAAACCATTTTTTTTTACATAATATTTAGTAATTGTTACAGGTAATATACACAGTTTCATACACTCTACTGTTTGAAACTTCGTAACTTTCTGATTTTATTTTCTTTTTAGGTTGTAATTTATTGGGAGTAATACGCGGAAAAAGAATGCATTTTGGAAAAGGAAAATATATTTTAAAATGCTATTGGAAGTATGGAAATGTAGCAGATGTATAAAGGCAATATCGCAGGAAATTTCAGGTTGATCCACCTACGTGACTTACAATTAATAGGATAAAATATAAGTTTGAAAAGAATCCAACCATTCAAGATGTTCATAGACATTCTTCTGTAAGACCGTGAACATCAAAGATCTTCACCAGGCAAGAAATAGTACTGTGAAGTTATGGCAAAGTATCGAGAAAATCTGCAAGATAAAAAAGTCGTGAGACTGGCATAAGCAAATCAAGTGTCCATCGCATTTTAATACTTTGTAAATGGAGTTAAATTTTACGTAGATTCTTTTGCCATTTAAATATTAATCATATGGTAATAAATCTGAAGTTATAATCTTTCAAAATGTATATACATTTTTTGGACACCCAGTATATCAACTCTAATTGTATGTGGTATCTCCGTTCGATTATCTTACGTATCAGGCACTACTTCTTCATTTAAACACAAGGATTTCACTTTAACCATCTAATTCCCACACTGTTTAAATTAAAAAAAATGTAAAGTTACTAAAGTTTTTCTAGGAAACTGGGATTCCTAGAACTTTTAATGTAACGGCAACAACAAAAATTCCCGTAACAGACGCTGTTACAAGATTTTTTGTTGTTGCCGTTACATAAAAAGTTCTAAGAATCTCAGTTTCCTATAAAAACTTTAGTAATTTTACAGAATTTATTTTACAGTGCACTGCAAGAAATTATATGGGTAAAATTATTTTTTTTGTCTTATTTATGTTATTGTGGTCAAATAAATCAAAATTAGGGGAAATAATGAGTTTTTGTTTATATTTTGAAGGATTTCTGTATGGTAGCATATATGCTACCATGCGCAGTTTAAGATGAAATATGAAGGATTTTACCATACAAATATAAATAATTGCGAGTAGTACCTGTAAGTCATATCAAAGGATTTCACTATATTTCAAAAATATTTCATTTTGTGCAAATAATTATAATTTTACATGTGGTATGACCTAAAATAATTTATTTCTTTGTTTATATCTCTCTCTCTATATATATATATATATGTATATATAGTGTGTCAATTTATGTACAGTGATTATTATTTACAGTGTGTCATTTAGTCAGTTTTACACTATAATAATAATTAAAAGAATCCTCATTTTACTTTTTGATTTTGTGTACAATAACTAAAATGCGCTAATGTAGTATCTAGCGACCTAAAAAGGTTATTTTTTGCCGATGGCAACTTGTGGTTTGTTTCTCTGATACATACAAAAATAAAAATTTTGCATCTCTGTCTATCTTTCTAAGAGTATACACAATTAAGAATCTAGAATCGTGCAATTTTACACACAAGATATAGCGGAGGCAAAAAAAGCTATCCGAATTCTAAATAAAGTGTACTTCATTTTTAATTTAAACAAAACAAAACAAAAAAAAAGAACAATAAGATAACAGCCATTTCCTGTAAGATTTCTAATTTTTTGTTGTTAAAAATTTGAAACGCACAATAAACGCAGCAATTAATTGAAAATATTGTGAAGTACAGTGCAGTTTATCTGTGTGGGATCAGGTTAGAGTAATTTATACCACACAGGAGAAACATTAAAAATATAATGTACTTGAGTGATACGGCTCAACTAAAAAGTTTTACATTTAGAACTTGTGTTTATATTTGTACTTAGAAATGTAAAGTTCAAATTAATAATTCGGATTTACTTCATAATTTTCTCTATTTATATAATAAAAAGGGATTTCAATATTTTGTTTAAAAATGTCAACCTAAGTATAATTTCATTTTATTGCATACGCAGACTATAAATTTCAACTGATTTATTTCCGATTTATTTAATAACATGAGCATGTTAATTAAAAGTAAAACATGTATCTTAAGTACAAATCTAGCTGTAAGAAGTGCAAAACTCCTTTGAAAATATTATGGTAGCAAAAATTCTACCATTACCATTGGCTTATGATCCCTGATGTCCATTGTAGCACATCTGCTACCATGATTTTAATTACTCACTTAACCATTAAAAAACAAATTTACATTGAACTCCTTTTAAATCTGTATATCATATGTATTTAGTTTTATTTCAATAAAACATTCGAAAAATTGAGCAAAAACTTAACATTGTAAAAGATATTTTGAAATTTTTGTTAGAGATGTTGCTACAAACTAATTTCTTTTCTAATTTAGTGTTCCATCAGCATTCAAATTTCATAACTAATATTAAGTAAAGGTGCCATTATTGCTGTAAGGATTTAAAATATACATTATTTATGAAATTTTGTGATAAAGGTTAAAACTGAAATTATGTTAGCAGAAATGCTACCTTGGGCATAAGATGGTTAACAAAACCGAAACAAGAAATACGCTATCTTTTTTTAAAAATGGACGTGTTACAATGTGAAATATGAAACGGTGATACACTGTAACATCCTGCATAGCAGTTTATCAGTACATAATTTTCTTTATTATTATATTTAATCCATAATTAATAATATACATTATATATTACATTAACACAGGAAAACCACAATACTTGTACTCATAATAGTCCGCGCGCCGCGTTTCGCTGGCCATGAGTACTCTTTCTTAACAAAACGCAAATAAATAAATAAATAAAGTAAAATAAAATACATTTATTATACAGAACACATCTGTTGCACAAAAACACAGTTTATAAAATATAAAAAAAAATAAGTTCCCAATAAATACAGCTTTTAGAACGCATTTAGCTCAACTTATACTTGCAGGATGTGCAATGAGTGTTGTAGGGCTGGAGTACTTTTTATTAACAAAACTAAAAAAAATAAAAATAAATAAATAAATAAAATACATTTACTATACAGAACACATCTGTTGCACAAAAACACCGTTTATAAAAAAAAAAAAAAAAAAAAAAAGTTTCAGAAAAACAGTTCGTAAAATATAAAAAAAAAATAATTTCTGATAAGTTTATTTTTTAAACGCATTCAGAGCGCCTTATACTTATCGGAGGACGCGCACCGGGCTTTGTAAGCCCGGAGTACTTTTCTTTAACATACACAAAACACAAACACACACACAAAAAAATACATTTATTATACAGAAAACATTTGTTGCACAAATATGCAGTTAATAAAGCATTTTAAGGTTGCAATAACGTGTCATTAGCCGAACAACATGTATTTCAAGAAACGAAAGAAGGAAAACTCTTGAAAATGCCTGTGTAAGTAAATGACATTGAATGCAGCTTCTGCGTCACTGGACATTTTTCACCTACATTTTATTTTTGCAGCCCTGGAACTCGAAGGCCGATGCACGTCTTCCCCATTTATTATTATTTTTTAATGTTTTGAAACACACTTCAACCTCAGTCCCTCGAATTTACTATATTTTGCTAATATAGAGTGTTTTACAACTTGGACATTCATGCATGGATACAAAGAAATCATTTCTGTTATACATGAGATTGATCAGCTCATTTGCAAAGCACATAAAAAATATCTGCTGGTATGCAGTATCATACCCCGTGAGATGATTTATAAAATTATTGTGGTGATTTTTTTTCGGTTTATAACCATGCGTATTAGTAAGTTCATTATGGAAGATTCTGCCTACAATCAGATTTATATATGCAATAGAAAAAAATAGTAATATTTACATATTAATTAATGTTTTAATTTATTTATTTTTATAGATTGTCTTAATGCGTATGAATCCTTCCTGATTGGTTGCATTAGAAGACATCTTCTTTCCTAAATACTAAGTTGTATTTCGGTAGAAAGGAATTTACATTTTTAGTAAATTCCTTGTAAAAATGGAGCATTTGATCAACAACTAGGAATACTTTTAATGCTAAGTTAACACAATGAAAACATGTTGGAATTTATTTTTATCAATATGAGTTAAATGCCAAACACTTGTCTTTGTTTACTGATACAGTACCATTAGTGAAAATCCAACATAGGGAAATGGCAATTTCGAATGATCAATGATAGATTAACGGAATTCAGAACATATCATTTGCATAAAATTTTCCGCGTTTTAGCTTTAAAAGGAAATTAAATGATCGATTTCGAATTTAGTCCAGTTTACGGTAGGGATTATATACGACGATTCGATGTGCCTTAAAGATGAAAAATCGCTTTAATGTATGGCAACATTACAGAGTTTCCCTTTACCGATTTTTTTCTTATCGATTATTTTTATTTTGCATGATAACAGCAATTTACAAGTTAAATTTAATGTTTTCTTGATGTCATAGTTATTATTTGTATCTCATTCTCGGTAGTTTAAGAAGTGAATTACGATTTTTAGAAGAAAACAAAATTGAAACTATTCAAAAAGACTCTAAAATAATTATACAATTTGTACTACACTTTAAAATATGATAAACGCGCTTATTATAAATATCTTATAAGAACTTCCCGAAGGTTACGTTGAAATGCACAGATTTGTATCTCATTCTCGGGAGTTTAAGAAGTGAATTACGATTTCTAGAAGCAAACAAAAATGAAAGTACTAAGAAAGACTCTAAAATAATTATACAATTTGTACTTCTGGTACACTTTAAAACATGAATAAACGATCTTATTATAAATATCGTATAAGAACTTCCCGAAGGTTACACTGAAATGCACAGATCAATATTAACTTTAATTAAAAAAGAAAATTTGGTAGAAATACGCTTAATAAGTATTTCATGAATTTTGAATTACGTGAAAAAAAGAGCCGGCGGGAAAAATGGATTAATTTTGCACAAAATTATATCAAGGTTATCAGCACAAAATTATATCAAGGACTAACGGAATCTGAAGTTTTATGTAAATCCGTTCTTTAGTTCTTGATATATAGCTATTGTGGAAATAATGAATAATGCAGCATAGTAGGACCACCTGTTAGACAATTTACTCCAAAATATAATCAGGACTAATACATATCAGGGAATAACTGAATCTAAAATTTTATTAAATTCCATTCATAGTTCTTGAGATAGAGCGCCCACGAAATTTGACTCACAGACTCACAAACTCACACACAGACATTTTGTAAAAACATGTTTTTCGAGATCTCATCTCTGACTCCTAAAACGTCTAAATCCGTCGAAAACCGGAATTCGAAAATTTTTACGAATCCAATACTTTCTTCTTGTAAAGATAAAAGAAAGTAAAAATATACTAATAAATGAAACAAAAACAATGAAATAGTATGCAAGATATGTTTTCGGATAGATATTTTTACAGTGGAAACAGAAAATGTTCTTTTAAATTAAAACAAAACTACATTTATAAAAGAACATTTATTTTAAATCATTGGCGAGAACAGTCTTCTTCAATTCTTTATTCGGTCGAAAATCAAAGAGACAGAAAAAATGTATTAAGCACTATAACTAAAATTTGAAATTAATTTTAAAATCTCACGTATAACTCAAAAAATAAATAATAACAAAGGGAACGAAAAGTCATAGGTCACGCATAGATTATATTAAAAATTCAAACTATTTCAGATTACTGTAACAACCCTTAGAACAACAACAATTCAAAACACTAGAATTACCTAGGCGGGCCACCTATGACCCAATTAGTGATATTTCGTTCGCATCACTCTCGTTTTCCAAATCAAAAACTTTGATTTTTTTTCCTAATTATTCAGTAATATGTATTTTTTTTAAAATCCAATCATGTCTGTAACTTCCATACGAAACGAGAATAATATATCATTAACGTCTATGGGTGTGTTATGACAAATGCCTATACATCTATGTATACAAAAAACACGATAATTCTAATTTTAATAAGGTAAAAGGAGATATCTAAATAAACAATTTAGAAAATTGGTAACACAGTTGAACACCCTATTTCATAAAAGAGCTCCCACAGTCGTTAAATTAATTGAATTATTTTGAGCAGCATCGCACGTGATCTATAGATTTGTATACACGGTGTGGTTTGTATTGCACGGTGTGGTAAAATTTCATTAAGCTATAAAACGCTTAATACATTAGGAAATTTATTTTCAGCGTTTGTCACCCATAAAAGATAACAGGATTTTTTTTTTTAATTGAGCCTTCTACAAATTCCTACTACCGTTCTCTTTTCTGTAGATATTTATACAAATCACATATGAATCTAAAATAATTCTCCTAAGCAACGCATAACCAATGATGTAGTGGAAGGCATCGGTTGTATACGCTTTACACTTTTTTGATAGCAACGAGTAACTTTCGTAGCTATACCTTGCATTCTCTGCTGTATTTCCGCAACTGATAGCGTCGTTTTTTTAATGACTACACCAGCTCACTTAACACAACTAATACCGCATTTTCGGCAATTATCATCCATATACGGTTATTTATGTTTTGTGTATCGTTATATATGAATTTATTTTTGTTCTTCAAAAATATATCTACCCTATATATGTAAAATACTACTAAAACGAATTTATGAAACGAGTGAATAAACGACTGATTTGTTTCACAGATATTTGTTTCAAAGTATTGAACGTTTGGCGGTGAAACTAACACCCATTAATCGCATTGATACACAGGTTCAAAAATTGGTATTAGAATTTTTAAATTTCAGTTAGTTTTCGAGATGTTAATTTATGTTTTTAATGATATTTCTATTACGATGGAAAATACATTACTCCATTTTTGTGAAAAACAAAAACAAAAACAGGAGAACGGAGAAAAACACAAGAATTATTAGATTTCTTTTTTGTCGTTTTCGAATTGAAATTGAAATTATCTTTGTTTCAATCGAAAGTGAAGACAATATTTTGATTGAATTATGTTTTTCATGGAAAAAAATTTTTTTTTTTTTTTCTTTACATTTTGATCATCCGGTATCATTTGGCATTTTATAAACCAAAAATCGTTTGTCACTTTCAAATTCCATAGAAGTAAAAAAAAAAAGTTTTATTTTCAATTTTAAATAGAAAATAACATCAATAATCTTTTTAAAAAAAAGCAAATTTTAAAATAGGATAAATTAACACGTATTAAAAGCAGAAAATAAGGAAATTTACGTCAAAATCGTTACACGTAAATATTAAAAAAATATATATATACGAAACTTAACCAAAATTCTAAAATTATTACACGTGAAACGCATTTAAAGGTAACAATTACGTCATGTGTAAAAGGTCCAAACATTAAATATTGTTAATACGTTAAGTTCCTAAAATAATTAAATTATTACATGTGAAAAACTTTTAAAGGTGATTATTGACATTATTTCCGTGACGTCATAATTGGTAGAATGGCGATTTTTATATTCTCGAACCGAAATGAAGAATATGGTTCATTCCTTTATGGATTATTAGCTGGAAACAAATGCTAAACTACTGATATTCTTTTAAGCGTAAATGAAATTTTCTGTAATCGTCTGCACGCGGTAAGTACAATGAACAGTATTTGTGTAACGTCACAATTGTTAAAATGGCGATTTTAATAGCATGAAACCGAACGAAAGAATAATGTCCATTAGGTCCTATGTAAAACGCTCAAATGATATTTGCAAGTATTTTTAAGTGAAATAATGTATGTGCCCGCAATCTTAAAAGAGAAAAAAAATAAAATATTACATGACAAATCAAATGCATTTAATAGAGCTAATTAGGGCATATATTAAAACGATACATTTAAAACGTGTTTCACTCCGGAACAATTCATGGATAGGCTATATCTGTTCCTGAAATACATAAAACTCGATCAAGACATAAAATATAAGCATAAAATTTCTAACGCAATTCTTTTCAATACGTGAATATAAAATCTATTCCCAAGCAGACGGAGTTTTTTGATTTCAAACATAAAAGAAGAGTATTGTACGTAGCTTTACTATGAAACTGTAGGAAATAGCGTCTTTTTTTACCTAACCATTTTACGCAAGCTGATTTTCAAATGTGTAATTTATCTTACTTATCAATCACGAAAATAGACGTCATTAATTACGACAGCGATTGGTGAGGCCATGGTAACTGAAAACTGCCCATTCAAATTAAAATGCATGGCGACGAGATTACTGACGATATCCGCTGTTATACTTATAATATATTTCAATCTTCCGTAACCTGGTTATATATTTTTTAACTGGCACATTAGTATGTTTTCAGAGGCTGCGAAGCCTGAATGGGATTTGGCGGGACTTGCTCGTAAGGGGATGAGCCCCCTTGTTATTATAATAAAATTATTTAATCTAGAACATGCATAAAATAATTAAAAAGTACCCTAATCAATTCACACCAGTTGGCATTAATACTTAAATGATTTTTCAAAGCTAAGTAGAGGAACACGGGACACAACGGGGTACCGGTGCAGTATCAAATTTGAAGTTTTTCGGTGTCAAGGAGATGCTGCCAGCAAGCATCAATAAGCAGAAATAAGAAAACCTATTGCCGTTCTTTGGCAGCTATGTAATGCTAGTTTTCTCGAGCGTTGGTGAGTGTTTTTTACTCCTGTATTGTAATTTCTGATATTTTTGTAATTAAGATACGGCATATATACTTGTTTACATTACAACTATAGTTAATTCATACACTGTTAAAAATTTGCAACATTCTGGCAGGTCATTTGACCGTTTTTTTCCGAAAACGGTTACACAACCGTAATTTTAACAGTATTCTGACCAAATTATTGGCCATTTTATGGTCAGAATATAGTTAAATTATGGTTATGAAACCGTTTTTTTAAAAAACGGTCGAATGACCTGCCAGAATGCTGCAGAATTTTTAACAGTGTACTTTAAGCATGTTTAATGGTCTTTAGTTTCGGGTAGTTAAACGTTTGTTTATGTATCTTTCTCGAGTGACCTTACCTCCCTAAACTAAATCGTGTCCTTGGGGCGGAACGGGTTGGGGGGAATGGGGAAGCCCCCCATTCAGCCCCGAAAAGGTTTTAAGAATTGTTTTGAGAATTGTTCTGAATGCGAATGTTTATATTTCTTAGATTTTTACTTAAAATCATTTGAAGGTTGGGTCGCTTGTTCCATGTGCAATAAATGGGAACACAATTCCTATGCGGCAATAGATAGCGAAGATTCTGAGACTGCCCTGCCTGGTCTGTGAATTGAATATGCTTAAGAAAACGACACAATCAAAGAAAACTGCAGTTAAACCTTTATAGTCACTTAAAACTAAATAAATATAGAGAAAAACCTTCTGTTTTTTTCATTTCCACAAGTTTTATATGTTTTTACAATTACTTGCTTTTACCACTCCGTTCTGCCCCATTCCCGATGCAGTACTAATTTTTTAATGCCTTGTTCAGTAGTAGTATAAATTTAATAAACATCAATAAAATGATAAAAAAAAGATTAATTTAATAAAAATTAATATAACACGGTCGACTTGTAGTAAGGTAAAATCACAAACGATCTGCTACGCACACCAAAGTCTTTTAAAGTAAAAATATCAACTTTTGATTATATTGTTTTTTATTGAAAGGTCTAATAATAATAACAAAGAATTAAACATCACGTTTATTTTTTCAAAAATTCTTTATATTTTTGTGGCAAACCTCAATTGTTCAGGGACTCACCAAAACACTCGCCGCGGTTGGGAACCGCTGACCTATTCGATTCGGAATTATGTCTTTTTTCTTTTCATTTAAAGAAAAACTAAGTTTTGGTGTGGTTTCCATATTGAAATTGTGTAATTTTTTATATTTTTCAAATTATCACCTCAATATTGAAATCATATTTAGACTCTTCTGTGGATTTTATCTTTATAAACAAAATGAAAAGTCAATCCGAAGTTTAGTATTCCGTGAAATAGTTTAGGAATTAAGCGGAATCAAAGATTTAAACTTCCGATGTTAACCCTTTCAGGGGCAAAGCAATTCCATTGCTAAAGTGTTGAAATTAATGACTGACACCGGAATTTTAAAACAAATTTATTTGTAATGATATCTTCCTAATGATATCGTGGCAGAGCTACCTGACTATGACGTCTTCGAGCCCCACCATCAAAAGCGCACAAAGTATTCCACAATTATGGACTCCCCGTGAGCTTTGTGTTCACCGCACAAGATTGCTTCCGTCAATTTTTCATGTTTTTCTCATCCTTTTTACTTTTTATATATTATATTTAAAAAAACTTAAATATACCTTATCTATATATATTTAATTATATATATAGGAAAATATACCGGGTGTCCTAAAAAAGACTGACTGATTTTAAAATTCAATAACTTGCAAACGGTGACGGATATTTAAAAAAATCAAGCAAGAGGGTTATGCATGAGGTCAAAAGTTTTTTTACAGTGATTTTCGATTTTAGTTCGATTACAAACAATAGATGACACTGTAAGAAATAGGAGCTAAATACAGGCTCGATTATTTGGTCTTTCTATTCTTCCATGCGAAAAAAGGAGAGTTAGATGCATTGAGTGGGTCCCGAAGTGCCAAAAAACCACCCTGAATTTAGTGTCTATTGATCATAGTGCTATCTATTGTTTGTAATTCGAACTAAAATTGAAAATCACTGCAAAAAAAAAAAAAAAAAAAAAAAAAAAAAAAAAAAAAAAAAAAACTTTTGACCTTATGCATAACCCTCCTGCAAGAATTTTTTAAATATCTGTCACCGTTTGCAAGTTATTGAATTTTAAAATCAGTCAGTCCTTTTTAGGACACCCGGTATATATATATATATATATATATATATATTGCCCTGATTAGTGCCTTTTTTGTTCAGTACTGGCCTTGCTGCCTCCCTTTTCTGCTTTTGCTGCCCAAACTTGGCGAGTGTAACTCCTGAACTAGTGCTAACTGTTATTTCTTTTTCACATTTTTTTTTTCTTTTTTACAGTAGTCCTTGCAACTACAGATATACCTATATTTAAATGTATCTATAACTTCTTTTTCTAGTTCTGAATCTTAACTTTAACTTTTTTATCTCTAAACTTTAAGCACCTATTCTAGTTTCTATCTTTAATATTTTTTCAATTTATAATGTAGATTTTAAACAACTACACCATTCTCTTTTTCCGAATGGCTGATTAATTTGAAACCCATCATATCTTTAGCCTGAGTGTTAAGTTGATAGCAACTAGGAAACCCCTCAATGCTGCTCTACTGTTCAGCACTGTTCAGCACATACATAATAAACCCATATTATTTTATTAAAATTCTGGTACCATTGTGGCATTTGGGAATTAAAATTAAGTGGTTTCATAAATATACCACCGCCCCTCAAGGGGTTAAATAGTCTTTTAATAGTTATGGATTGAACTACAATGAGGTAGTTTTTAAAGTATAACTAAATAATTATGTAGTGGAATGAACTTTAATTTTGCACTGATGTATTTCAAATTTTTAAAAATCGTTTTTTTTTTTTTTTTTTTTTTTTTTTTTTTTTTTTTTTTTTTTTTTTTTCGTATAGATTATCATGTGTATCTTTTTTTCGAATATTAATTATCAAATATGTAAATTCTGAAATGAATATTTGAAAACAAAAGTGCATAAACATAAAAATAACAGGAATTGATTTCGGTAAGTTTTAAATATGTGAATATAAAATTATAAATAATTCCACGAAGTTATTCTTAAAAACTACACACACTGCAGTTTGTTTTGCAACCATTAAAAATAAGTATGTCAGAGCGAGTTTCAAACTTTACATCTAAATTATTCTTAATTTTTTAACCATTTGGAAAAATGGTTAATGTTCTCTGTCAGGGTAGGAAATCAAAAACATATCTGAGGCGGTTTGTTGGTTGAATCCGCATTTTATTCGTTTTCTGATTGGTCTATACAGTAATCTGTATTTCCCTTTACTTTCAACAGAGATGGATACTTCTGTTGCCACTATGACGAAAAAATAATAAAAAAAACCTCAGAAACAAATTGAGATACAGCTTTCAAACAAATTGCATTTAAAAGTACATTTTTTTCTCTATACGACGGTGTAAAATGTAATATTGTGAGATGTTTAGAAGTTTAAGAATGAAATTTCATTTAAAGTGTATCGTCAGATTTCTACGATGGCAAAGCCTTTTCCCGAACAGTCAATGGAATGCTTGGATAATACGTAAGTTTCAGGTGGATAATACGTAAGTTTCAGGAAATCTGACGAGTCGCAGGCGATTTTTGTCGCTTGCAATTTTTACGTGTAATAACACTATTAATGTTTAATTCGTGGCGTACGTAATGTATGATCAACTCCGTGCGATTTTTTTATGTCTTAAATTTTAGTCTTTGAAAAAATCATTTTCCAAATGGTCGTTGTAATTTGTTAAATTGTTTTTTTTAACGGAATGACACCCGTTTGACTTACGAATTCCAATAAGAACGATTTTGTAATTGATACCAATTATTTGTTAAAAACCTCCAAAGATTCAAAATATGATGTCAAAATTAAGTCTTCGTATTGCACATTTTCTTTTACAATTTCAAATTGTAAGACGTGGTACTAAGGATATATTTTTAACATAAATGTAATCAACATAAAATGCCCTACCGAATAATCATTTTCACCGTCCTGTATTCCAATTTGGATTACATTTCGCTTTTCTTTTCCTACAGGTTGGCATATGTTTACTCTTAGGAAATTTGAAAAAATATATATGAGGACCCTAGAGGCCAAGGGATACAAGTGACAAAATTTAGATTTCGAGTAAATTGAGTTCAAAGTATAACATCAATAGTAATTAACTGAATTGAAATATGAAACTGTTGCTGATTTCTTAGTGGTCTATGAACTCTTATTTCAATAACTGTGAAAAGAAAAGTGGAGTACAATTTTTTTTTTATTTATAACTAAGCAATCTTTATAATCATTCGGTACTTGTACTCTTTGGCATCCAAGCGGTACACAAAAAATGAAAAATTATGAAAGGAAAAAATGAATTTATAAAAGTTTTAAGAACAATGTTAATACAAATGAATTAAAGAACAAAATCATGTTTTAATATAAGTTTTAAAAATAAAAAATTATGAAATTAAAAAAAAGAATTGATGAAAAATTTAAGGACAATGTTAATACAAATGAATGAAAGGACAAAATTTTGTTCTAATATAAGTTTCAAAGTTTTATTATAAGTTTTGAAACATTGAAATTTTTTAATTTTTTAACCGTTAAAATACATTTATTTAACGTATAAGAAAGAAATTCTAAATATTAAAAAAATGACACGAAACAGTTTTAAAATATGGAACAATACTCTTCCAGTGATAAAATGGGAACAACACATCTACATTATCTCATCCTCATCTGCTTTATAAGCACGAGAGGCTCATCAGCCTGATCTTCAGAAGCATGCGGGGTTTCAGTCTGTGCTGATGCCACTTGGTGAGGAAGATCTCGGTAGAAAAAGTGGTACACTCGAGGTACAAACTGCAATAATTTAATGAGATTTTTAAAATAAAGTTTCTTGGTTTTCGGCTTTTCTTGTGTTATGGGAAGCTCAGGCAGAACTGTAGGACATCTTCCGGCACGGCAGGACTTCACTTTTAGCTCGTGGAAAGGTTCTAATTCACCACCAGCAGTTTCTTTGTAGAAAAATGTGAAAGGATTTTTTTTCTCAAAATGCAGCCACTGTATATTTCGAGATACGTTTCACTGACTTTATAAAGAATGGTGCACGTGTCTCGAGTAATAAAAGTTTCATCTTTTAGCACTTCTTTAGTGAAGTTTTAGCTAGAATCATTTACAAGTTCAGCCCAGCGCTCTGGAACATACAGATCCCTTTTATTCCTCTTCTTTCTGATTTCTATAAGCTCAAAGTCTTGGTCACATTCATTGTAGGGATGTCCTGAAATCAAAAAGTGGTGATCGACTGTTTCTATGTGTGTATTTTTTATGATGTACAGCCAGAACTGCACAACCAAGTGGCTTTTATTCTGTCCTCTACAATTGTCACTAAAAGCTGTAATATACCTGACTTGAGAGGAAGAGTCTTTAAAAATTTCAAAAGACAGAATGTGATCTCTTGACATCCGCGAAAAGCCTGGCCTTCATTCCACATGTACGTGTGGGCAGTTCCGCTTTTAAGGTTATGAATGTTCAAGTTGTTCGTCCAAAGTTGACGTAGGTAACCTTAGTATTGGTTACATGTGGAGTTGGCATGATCTTTTTCAAGACAAAGCATATCGCGACCTTTGAATCATCCTTTAAATTTTTGAATGTGTCTTTGGCTAATCTGGCAGCTTCTGCTTTGCGGAGATGTAGTTCCTTTTGAGTTTCTGCTTATTGTTTCTCATCTGCATTTCCATGGTCTATTTTCAATTGTAGCTTGTCACACATAACACATATATCAGTCTTCGGTTCGTATTTTTGTGCAATCGCCGTTTAAAGATGATTAAATTCGTGTGGCGTTTTAACAGCCATGAACTTGCCTTGTATGTTGTTAGTCTCGAGTCAGCTATGTGGATGTCACCGGATACAAGTGCACTTATACTCCTTGGCCTCCACGTGTTTCACCGTTTCGAGAAAGAGGTTAAGTAATTGACACCTAGAACGCAGCGCATAATTAAAAAATCACTTATATCTCTTTACCTACAAACAAATAGACTTATTTCCAGATAGCCTGTGCACTTAACTCAATTTTTTTAATTTTGTCACTTATACCCCTTGGCTTCTGGGGTCCTCATATAGGAATTGAAGAAGAAATTTGATTTTAAATTTATAAACTTGTATAATGTATGAGTCATTACATACAGGAACGTCTGTAGAAAGCTATTTCATTGCTTTATCTTTACTCTTGAACTAAATATTTTAAAGAAAACATTGTTAGTAACTTTTAACAGATTAATAGTAAAAAGTAATACCTAAAGTTAATATTTTTATATCATTTAAATTTCTATCTTGGTATACATGTAACTCTAATTCGGAAGAAATAATAAAAGCGACACAAACGTTTCTTCTAGTAACTCTCCTGTATGTTATATGTAGTAAATATATTTTTAAAATAATAAAAGTACGTTTCATCTATGTAAAACTTGGAAGATTCCCAACTTTTTAAAACTAGGAATTATTGCGTTTAACACGTTATATGTAAAGACACGTTGCATGAAATATGTTAATAGGTAATTTCGTACTATTTTTTTTTCTTAATTCGCCATAATTCTTTCTGTACATTAGTACTAATATTTTCTAGAATTTTGTTTAATTAAAATAAAGGTACAAGTAACGAATCTAGAAATTATATATTTTTAATCTAATTATAAAATCACATAAAAAAGTTATTAAACTATAAATCCATTTAACGTTCATCTGTTAGTAAAAAAAAAATTTAATATGGTTAATTTTCTTAAAATATGTGGCCCTGTTAAAAATAAGTTTCATCTGACACTTCATTATTTTTATCATTTTGAAGATTCCAAAAATCAATTTTTCCTATAATACCAAATAGCAAAAAATTGTTAATGCAAAATTCGTTCGACAATGCTTAAAAGTACTTTGAAAAAATAATATTGAAATAAAAAGAACTAAAAAAGAAAATATTTTTGTAAAATTTTACGCGATCAAAGCCTTGAAAGAAAAATACTTTTTCCGTATTTTGTGTTAAATATTTATTTCGACTTGAGTTTTCCTTCTTTTCCCTTTTCACATGCAAATTAAATACATATAAAATTTCGCAAAAGAATACATGTCATAACTTTTCATCTTATTTCTTTTGTTAAAATATTTAGATTTGTTTGAATAATTCACGCTGTAACGTCGTTTTTATTTTATTTGCTTTTCTTGGAAAATTGTCTTTTTTCCCAGAAAAAGTTCTTCTTAATTAAAAGCATTTATGATTTTTGCGAAATAAAACAGGCTTTTACTTTAATGTACCGTTGGATATAATATATAAATTGTTATTTTTTTCTTATTTAAAGATTTGTCAAACGTAATGTGCAAAAAGAATGATAAACTTGATTAAGTTGCTAAACGGTGTTAAATAATAATACAAAAATAGGATAAATAGGTTTTAGTATACTGAATACATTTTTTCAGTTCCACCGAAAAAATTATAAACAAATAAGAGTTTTTTATAGTTCCACGATCTATAATGTAATGATTTAAAACGCTATTATTAAATTTTTCAGGTACGCACTCAAACTACGCACGTTATTTTATTCAACTTTCACTTGGATGTTTATTTCCATATTCGTAACCATGGACTAATCCCCCATAGTTTTGGTAAGTTAAATGATGCTGCTTGTTACACATTTACTAAAATTAAGGGTGGAATTACGGCATGATTATGAATATGGAAATAATCGGCAAAGTTTAAATGAAAAATAAATAATATAATATGCATAATCTGAGACAATACATGAAAAAATTAACGGTGGTGATTCAAATAATTACATTATAGATAGGTCAACTGCAAATTATTCTTATTTATTTTGATAATTTCTTCACTGAAGTCAAAACATGTAAACAGTTTATTAAAATCTTTTTTCTATTGCCATAGTTTTATTTTTAACACAGTGTAGCGACGATTATTTAAAACAGTATATTATTTGGGTGTTCTGAACTGTTATATTTAAAAATAACAGTTTGTTATGCACAGTAAAGAGCCGAACATATGAATATACATGACCGTAAGATAGCTGTGTACACAAAATCTGTACGTTTTAGGTAGATTAGTAAGAAATACTACCTATTGCATTATCCCCTATGATGGAATTTCTGAAAAGGTTTTGCAGATCTATGCAGATCATGATCCCTAGAACCCAAAACCACCCCAAGGTCAAACGTTTATATATACATATCATTCTTTTATGGACATGATAACTTTCATAATTCTTCACAAATCTCTTCCAAACTGATACATAAAATCAAGGCGTGGAAAATCTCGGTCAAGTTCGTTAATGTGCAAAATCGGACCAAGGGGCTAGAAATGGGAGGGGGGGGGGGTCTGAAAACTAAAAAAACAAATAAAAAAAACTCCATAATTTCTTAATTATAATACATATCAAATCAGATTAAAATTATTATTTCTCCTAGGAAAAGGGCCATAAATTTGTGTATCACAGATTTTTGATAAAATTAAAAATGGGCTTATGACGCGAAAAAACAGGGTTTTAGAGAGAAAAAAATTCTCATAACTTCGTCAATTATCAAGATATTAAATTCACTTAAACTTATTATAAATGTTCTTAATACTATCTACAACTTTTTTATTGACAAGTTTTTGATAGGACCAGCCCTTACTGAAAAAAAAAATAAATAAAAAAATAAAATAAAATAAAGAAAAAAAATGGGGCGTTGAAGAAGAAAAATATTCATAACTTCCTCAATTCACAAGATATCCATTTGCTTAAATTTATTATAAAACTTCTTAATATTATCTATAATTTTTGCACTGACAAGTTTTTGATAGGACTAACTGTTACAGCAAAAATAAATTAAACGCAATAAAGGTTGAAGAAAAAATTATCCAAACTGTGTACTCAAATCCAAATGACTTATTTTCCGACTCATTTTTAAATTTACTTTTGCTCTCAAATGCATCCATTTGGCAGGTTCTCTTATTCAGAAACTATATAATGTGCCGTATTTGTCGATTTTTTAATAAAGACAGAATATATTTAAAAAATGCTGTGAAAGTGGTTATTTTGAACCGAATTTCCCGAAGCGATAGTGCTAGAAACGAAAAAAAAAAAAAAATGTTCGTACTGAGAAATTAATTGTTTGCAAATCAAGTTACAATTAATTAACGGAAAATAAAATCACAGATCTCTTATAAATCTCTTCAAAAAATCATGTCAGCATGTTTCATTCTTTTACTTTTAAAAATGAGTCTGAAAATGAGTCAGAAAATTTGCAGTTGTTAAGCATGGAAAATATTTTTTTGAATACCGCCATAACACAATTCTGTTAAACCAGCTGTTTACGAAAAATAAAATTAAAAATTCGTCAAAAGTTGCCAGATAAATATATTAAACTGCATTTATCTCTAATCTAGATTTAGTTTTGATGAACTTAGTACTACGAAATCTTCTAAATCTACCCTCGTCTGTAGGCCGTACCGGCAGGGATTTTTTTATATACAGATGGTGAACCTTTCGACTATTTATTAGTGCTGCGTAAATGTCCCTTTAGTTTTAGTATATAAGTTCTTGTCATATGTCTGTGGAATGTAACGGAAGAAAAATGTTGTTTAGACCTATCTCTTACTTTTCTTTAGTTTTACTAAAATAAAATACAATCTATTCCAAGTTATCACCGATCATGAAAAGTCATGTTCTCTTATCTTCAAAACCTCCATAAACTAATGCATATGCACGAGATTTAAAGAGTTATTCCTGAATGTAAATTTTATTTTGCTCTGTTATTTTCAACTCAGTCATACTGATTGATAAAGTTATCATACGAATTCACTTTATTACTTAACTTTGTACGAAAAAATGCCCAAACCTGGACTTGTACCCTGACTTACATTATTAATGCTTTACAGTTTGAACTATCTGGGCTGACTACCGGCAGCCATACACTATTCCCCCCATAAATTCCAGAAGTCCGTATTTTTACGGAAATTTTTCCCCATAAATTACAGAAAATATTTCGTTTTTCTGGAATTTATGAGGGAAATTTTCCGTTAAAATACGGAAATAGTACTGGCGTATCGATGGCCAGTAGAATCTACGTTTCTTAGTCCAGTTTTTTTTTCTTTTAACAGTGTGTTTCGGTCAGATAATCTTATTGGGAATAACATGTGGTTTGTCATGCAGACAGCTCAACAGAATACACCACACGTAATGGAACCCCATTTAAATGGATTTCCATGGAGTTTAACTACATTGTAAGAAAAATTCTGCCGGTTTTCCGGTAGGAATATGAAAACTAGTTGCCCTTATCGTACCGGAATAATTTCCGATCCAGATGGGAATAAAATCCCTTAAAATAAGGTAATAGTCAGTAAAACGGTATTTTACGGATTTTATTCCGAGCTAGGTTGTAAATAATTCCGGTACGATAAGGGCAACTATTTTTCCGATTCCTACCGAAAAACTGGCATTATTTTTTTTTTACTGTGTAGTACTTTTTGAACTAATATTTTTAATTCTTTTTATGCTTTATAATAAATCGTTAAGAATTTACTTTTCATTTTAAATATAGCTACATGATATTTCTGTTGCAAATTTTGGTTACGTTCTTTTTTAATTTTCTTTTAAATTTGTAAATTTTTATTTTGTAAGTAGATTTTACTTATTTCGAATGTGAAGATAAAGTACTGTACATTTTTAAAACGATGATTTTGTCCAAATGTTATTTTATGTAAACCTTATCTACCAATCAAATTGTAATCTGCTGTGTTTATGCGCAATCTCTTCTCGTGCAAGGTTCTTTTACATAAGGTTGTTCCATTTGAAGGATAGCCAATCAGAGCAGAGCAGGGCTGTTACGTCATGTGGCGGACAAGATCGGAGATCGACTAGCCGTGAGAAAGTAAATGGATGCGTAAAAGAACGGAATATGAAGTAAATAAATTTTTAAAAAGCAGATCTTCGAAAGTAAATTGAACGAAATAACTTTCCTTAGAATAACTTGTTCAAACACTGATTGGAGTTAATTAAATATAAAATACATAATTGTTAAATAATATCGCGATACGTTTGTTTACATTCAAATACTTGAGTAAATTCGCGAAAAAATTAAATTTTTAATGCATTGTCCAATTGCATGCAAAATTAATAATGCATTGTCCGATTACTAGATATAAGTTTTCAAAAAATGAATTATATGAATATGATGGCACAGCAGTAATAAAATGACTAGAATTATCAAACAGAATAAATTAAACAAAAGTCACGCATCAAAACTTTTAACAATAATGCATTGTCCGATTACTAGATATAAGTTTTCAAAAAATTTCGAATGTCACTATGCTTATTCAGGATCAAAATAACACAAAAATATTACTCTATAATTAAACTAATTCTATTATGAAAGAAAATATGTACTATACATATTTTTTAGATGATAGCAATATCGTTATTTCATGTATACAAAATTTCAGCAAAAACTGAAAAATTTAAAACAACTTCAGTTCTAACATTTCCATGTTATCTTATAAAATACATCGAATATAACATTTCTCATTATAAATAAACAATAGAAAGAAAATTTATGGAGATATACAGATTTAACAATGAATTAACATTTTCAAAAAATAGAAAGGAAAAAAAAAGTAAGAACCATTATCATACTTTCAATAAATCAATATGTGACTAATACCTTTTACACACTATTTTCAGGTAGCAAAATCATTGATCCTCATTAATAAACAAAATTCAATTTTTAAATTCATTAGTTTCAAATGCACATCAATATGATTCAAATATCTGTGACAATATATACACACAGGGCTTAGTTTCTAAAAAAAAAAAAAAAAAAAAAAAAAAAAAAAAACTACAAGAGCTCTAATATTCTGCAGCAATAACAACTAAGTGTATAAGTACCCCCAAATTGTAATAAATGGCCAGAGCAAAAACATTAAAATTAGGAGTGGGGAATTTTCAGAAAATACTACTCGTCACGGACTGACGGACTTGACATTGGAGCGCAGTATTTATAAACTACGGTCTGTTCTGACTAATATTTAAATATTCACTAAAAATAAAGACGCCCATCGCTCCTGTGTCGGAGCGAATTAAGTACCGCGCAGAGCTAGAAAGTTTATCAGAGAGAATATTTTAAAATCACGAACAAAAAGCACCGAGTAAAAACGGCAAAACATTTGCGACTAATTCTGACATTCCTCTTCGCCGTTCTGAAATCATTAAAAAAATAGGCTACACATGAGACATTATGTCACATAAGTGCTTTGGTAGGAAAGAACGTAAAAGATTGGAGATGGGAGGGAAAGAAAAATTAAATATAGGCACTGATTTTTAGAAACACTATTTTCGTTGAAATCCGGAATGAGCGCAAATGAAATCAGACCAATATTTAAATTTCCACTAAAAATAAAGAAGTAGCGAAGCTGAGCTCCGGGGCAAATTAAGCACTGCTTATAGGTTATTACCTCAACCCTACATTAATTTTTATCTTAAATTCCTTCTTCATTTTATTAATCAGGATTGATATTTCGAACATAATATTTAATAAAGTAAATATTATCGTTATTCTGTTTGCGAATCGCCGGGTCAGCTAGAAACGAAATGCATGTCACTGCATCAGCAGCAAATGTACAACAGAATAACGAAAAATCGAGAAAATCGTTATCACAGCGCCCCTTCCAAGGTTACATATCCATTTTCAACCGGGATTTGGCGTCAATAGTCAAAAACATATGTATGAAGTTTGGTTCAAATCTATGCTTTCCGATGAAACAATAATGAAAATGGCACAAAAATAGCTTTTACAGCGCCCCCTGCCGGCGGAATATCCCCAAATTCAACCTGGACCTACTGGGCATAGTCAAAAACATACACATTAAATTTTGTTCAATTATATGCGTAACTTCTTACACGTTTTGATGATAGAATATAGAAAATGGCACAAAAATCTCTACTACAGTACCATCATAGCAAAACACTTATATAAAATTTGGTTCAATTCTATGATGAACTTCGTATACTTTCCGATGATATAATGAGACACACGTATGTACGGACAGACAGATATTTTGTAAAAACATGTTTTTCGGTGTCTCCTACCCTTAAAATGTGTAAATCCGTCGAAAACTATAAGTCGAACAAAATTTTGACTACAATACTTTCTTCTATTACAGATAAAAGAAGGTAAAAAAAGATAATGCTAAAACAAATATTTTAATAGAGGAAAACTTTTTAAGTTAAAAAAATTATAACAACATAACAAAAGAAATTTTTTAAATTTTTTATGCAATTTTTGATGGTTTATTTTTTTTAATTTTGCGGCGATTTTCCCGTATGAATAAAACGAATCCGGCTTTATTTTTTTGTCCAATATAGTAAATCTTGTCATTTTTTCAATAAAGTTTATTCGGAGTTTGCATTTTTCGCGAGTTTTTTATAGGAATCTTAGAGTTTTGAGATTTGTAAAGGGAACTCGGTTACCAACATTTAGCCAAATATAATAAATTTTCTCATCTGCTAGTTTTGAACTGTTTTTTTTTTTTTTTTTTTTTTTTTTTTTTTTCTTTCATTTCATGGCGATTTGTCTGCATTTGTGAAAGAAGTCTGGTTTTAATCTTTTAGTTCAATATAGTAAATGCTGTCCTCTTTTTTTTTTCACTTTTATTTAAGTTTATTTCGAATTTCTCGCGATTCTTTTATGCAATTTTTAGAGATTTTCGCGTTCTGGAGAAATGTTTTGACGTTCGTAAAAGGAATTCGGGTTTAAAATTGCAGCCTAATATAGTAAATTTGGCCTCTGCTATTTTAGTTTTTTTCTAATTTCTCGTTGCGATTCTCCAGAATAATAATCGTTAGTTAACAAAATGCCCGGCTTTTGAAGAATTCCGGATTTGAGACTTTGTACTGTATTTTTAAATCTGTATACGTGTTCTCCGTGAGTTATTAGAACATGTTGATATAGTGCATTCACTAGGTTCTTTTCAAAACGTCTGTTAAAATAAATTAAAATCATTCACAGAAAAAAAAAAAAAAAATCCATGGCAGAACGGCATACAGCTGTTGAAACGAGCGATGCGAGGCGAATCTGTCCGCCACGTGACGTAATGCGCGAGCAGTTAAGAAATCTTTACACTTGGCGCATTGCACTAATAGTACCCCCCTGTTCTCGTGTGTTCGGCAGGGTTGTAAAATATATTATAAAAAAAATAATGTCAGTTTTCTGGTAGGAATCGGAAAAATAGTTGCCCTTATCGTATCGGATTTATTTCCACCCCAGCTCATAATAAAATCCGTAAAATACCGTTTTACTGACTATTTCCTTATTTTTACGGATTTTATTCCGAGCTGGGTCGGAAATTATTCCGGTACTATAAGGGCAACTATTTTTCCGATTCCTACCGGAAAACTGACATTTTTTTTTTTTTTTTTAAACAGTGTACATCAGCATTTCTTGCGGCGTAAAATAAATTAAATGGTAGAAAATTATAAAAATAGTACAATTATGCTAGTTAAAATGAGTGTTACACAGGTTATTTGATTTCGGTTTTTGAAGATAAAAGATTATCAGTGATATTGTCAAAATGTCAAAAAGCAGGACAAGTTTTAAAAGAGATGAAAAAACGCCCTTGAAAATTCTCCACTGAGACGTTTAGACTGTGTGGTGACACTAAGAAGTTTTTAATTGCAGAATTTATAAAAATATTTCTTTTAATATCTTATAGTAAATAATGAAATTTTTACTTTATTTAAAAATTTCTATTTAATGTTACATTATGTTTCACATTTTGTTGCAGCATGTTCCAATTTTTTATTTCAATTTTTGTAATTTTTAAAATATTTCGGTTATTTCAAAAATACCATAGAAAATATTTGCTGATTACGTTAATCTGAAATACGTATTTTTAATTAAGCAATATATGGTCAATTTAAGGATTTACATATAAGGACCAATTTGCAAAATTCTGTAGTTAATAAGAATTCTTTAGTTTTATTAATAACTGTAGATACTTAAAAAATGATTATGTACGATTTTAAATAATAAATACTTGTATAAATTTATAAATTTTTAACAACGGCAAAAACACGGTTAAAACGAACAATTTCACGTTATGAATGATTTATCAGTTAAAGTAGATTCAGATTTGCATGCTTTTTACGTGCTACAAAAGAAAGATAATAACTAATACGCGTAAAACATCTATTTGTCTCAATGTGTTTTTCGGCGAAAAGTAGGAAAGAGTTCCCTTTATTATCAAACACTATTCTTTCTCGGCAATAAGATTTCTACATTATAACTGCTTGTTAAAATGTAGTAAATTATCAGTTGTACCAGGCAGAGTTCGAACATTCCTCTTTAATAACAGGCAAAAACACATTTAAAACGAACAAATTGCACGTTAAGAATGGTTCATCAGTTAAACTGTATTCAGATTCCCAAGCTTTTTACGTGCTACAAAAGCAAGATCCCGCCTAATAAGAGCAAAACATGTGTTTATTTCAATGTGTTTTTCGGCGAAAAGTAGGAAAGTATTTCCTTTATTATCAAACACTATTCTTTCTCGGCAATAAGATTTCTACATTATAACTGCTTGTTAAAATGTAGTAAATTATCAGTTGTACCAGGCAGAGTTCGAACATTCCTCTTTAATAACAGGCAAAAACACTGTTAAAACGAACAAATTGCACGTTAAGAATGGTTCATCAGTTAAACTGTATTCAGATTCCCAAGCTTTTTAAGTGCTACAAAAGCAAGATCCCGCCTAATAAGAGCAAAACATGTGTTTATTTCAATGTGGTTTTCGGCGAGAAGTAGGAAAGTATTTCCTTTATTATCGAACACTATTCTCTCTCGGCAATAAGATTTCTACATTATAATTGCTTGTGAAAATATAGTAAATTATCAGTTGTACCAGGCAGAGTTCAAACATTCAAAGAGAACCACCCACCATCAGGCCAAAGAAAATGCAAACCATTTTCTCCAGGTCTCGAAAGAATGAAATAAAAAGAGAGATTTAAAACTTTGCACTTGGTAGGTGATTTTTTCTCTCACCTCTAGCTTTGTCAGGTACCCCGCGTAAATCGGCGCTCTAACTTCTCTGGACACAAGTAATTTATTTTTTCGCCTTATCTAATGGCAGAATATTCTGCGATTACAGATAGCGAAATAAACTGTAAGAATTTAGTGATGCCTAGAAAATTTGGATCTCCGATTTGCGGAGGACGCCTGATAACATTAGTGGTGTGTGATAGTCACAACTCGAGTGCAAAGGGTTAAGTGTAGAGTTCAAAAGATTTAATGTTGAGTCATGGGAAGGAAAGAGCACATGGGAAAGCCTTTATTTTTTTTGTTTGACTCTATATTATCTTAACGACCGTTTTCATGTCTCTTATTGAACTATTAGAATAAAAATTTTATGTGAAATCAATGGCTCGAAAATCGCAGTAATTATTGAATACTAAGCCAATTTTTTTCCGGAAAAATTGCGATACAATGCTAGTTTAAGCACTGTTAAAATTAAAGAAATTAATAGTTGTAATTAGCTTAATAATGTTTTACAGATTTTTATTGTTTTAAAGTATTTAAAGAATAAGGAATTTCCTTTGAGTCTTTTTAAAATATGTATAAACTTTTTATTATATAGAGAAAATTCACGTAAAATAAAAAAACAAAACAATGTTTGGACGCAACAACATTTTTCATATTCTCGAACAGAAAATAGAAAGTTGATACATACTGTCCCATACAAAAGGGGATATTTATTTATTTATTTATTTATTTATTTTTTTTTTTTTTTGGAAGTAAAAACGAACTATGGAAGAAAAAGAAATTTTTCAGTTATATTTTTATCGTCATGTGTATATTTATGTATATATATATATATATATATGTTTATATATATATAGAATGCGTCATAAATGCGTGCAAACTTAAAAAAAGTAATATTCGAATAAACTTTTGATTTGTGCGAATATGATCAGAGAGACATTGGATTTTTTCCATGATTAAAAAGAAGTGATTCCAAATGTAACTGAAAGAAGACGCTTACACATCATACTGAGCTGTTTTATGCAAAACAGGCAAAAAAAGGCAGACAATGAAACAAATCACAAGTACATGACATTGTTCATTTATTTTAAAGTAAAAGATATTCAATATGAACACCACCACCAGGTATTACGCAAGTCAGGCCCTTCAATATGCCCATTACAGCTGGGTGTAGTTGGGTTGGTATAAATTCCAGTGACGGTCTATCGGATGTAATTTTTCTGATAAACCAAAGTGGCTGGTGAGCCCCGGTACATACGAAACTTTAATCTGAGTTTGGACACGTTTGGACACTGTGTCAACTTTTTCGCAGTTTTTCTTCCGAACCTTTTTTCAGAAATGGACAAGTCTTCGTGTAGCGGCCTCAAAGTTTGACTGGGGGGGGGTGAAGGGGGGGGGTGAGAAACAGGGAAATAATCCAAAACATATTTCTATCGTAATCGCCACGTATGGATATCCACACCCAGCACGAGCATTTCTGTAACAGCTCTGAGATGTTTGAATTTCAGAAAGAAACGTCTGTTGATTCCTATATATTGAAGAAAAATAGAAATTTTCTTCTGCTTTCCACAATGCAGAATGATGATGCTATAAACTCCACTATTGGAGAATCTAAGAAAACAAAAATAATAACTTTCTAAAATTTGACGGAAGGAGCTGTCGATGAAATGGGTAAGACATATTCTTCGGAATAAAAAAAACAAATGGTTGCCCTATGAATATATTTTATTCCCTGTTTAAGATTTCTGCGATAAATTCACGAATAATTTTGTTATCCACTAGGAAACTACCACTCAGTATATAACCCGGCGTTCATTTTTGAAAATCTTGGGACAGTATTGCCAGATAGGGTACTTTTTTGACCACAATTTGTTGATTGTCACCGCTTTTTTGAAATAGAAATATTTGACCCATTTAAAAATATATTAAAAATTCTGAAAAATAAGGCAAATTATATTATTTAAAAAACGTGGTGACAATCAAATAATCTGATTTAAAAATATCCTCAATCTGGCAATCCTGCCTTGGGTTTTCATTTTATTGAAGATTAGAGGAAGATCAGATCCTAGCAGGCAATGCTCCCAAAAAGTCTAAAAGTAAAAATTTTAAACAATGAGGATACTGAATAATCTGCTAAAAAGGCAAAACAACGTATAAAAGATGTGCTAATTGCGGCGCTAAAAAGGACAAAAAATTAAAATCGTTTGTGAAAAATGACAAAAACATGTATTTATGGATCATATGGCATGTATATCTGGGAAAAGTACAGAATAAATGTAAAATATTTAGTATATGTATAAAAATATATTAACCCTGCTCTTTTTCTTGTGTTTTATTTTTATGAAGATTTTATAATAGAAAACAGGAAGTAACCGCCATGAGTTTCACATACCCATGTGAGTAATCCCGTCTTTTTTTCTCGCGAGTGTTAATTCCAGGTTTAGCTACCTTACAACCAAAAATCTGCCTGGATCAAGTCTCGAAGTCATGAGGTCCACTCAAACTTACAACCTCGACTTATCTCTCGGTCAAAAACACGGTTAAAACAAACAAATTGCACGTTAAGAATGGTTCATCAGTTGAACTGTATTCAGATTTCCAAGCTTTTTACGTGCTACAAAAGCAAGATCACGCCGAATAAGAGCAAAACACGTGTTTATTTCAATGTGTTTTTCGGAGAAAAGTAGTAAAGAGTTTCCTTTATTATCGAACACTATTCTCTCTCGGCAATAAGATTTCTACATTATAACTGCTTGTCAAAATATAGTAACTTATCAGTTGTACCAGGCAGAGTTCAAGCATTCAAAGAGAACCACCCACCAACAGGCCAAAGAAAATGCAAACCATTTTATCCAGGTCTCGAAAGAATGAAATAAGAAGGGAGATTTAAAACTTTGCACTTGATAAGTGACTTTCTCTCTCACCACTAGCTTTGTCAGGTATCCCGCGTAAATCGGAGCACTAAATGCTCTGGACACCAGTATTTTAAAGATATATTTTTCGCCTAATCTAATGGCAGAATAATCAGCGATTATAGATAGCGAAATAAACTGTAAGAATTTAGTGATGTCCAGAGTATTTGGATCTCCGATTTGCGGGGGACACCTGATAACATTAGTGGTGTGTGATAGTCACCACTCGAGTGCAAAGGGTTAAGACCGTTTCAAAAGATTTAATACTGAGTCATGGGAAGGAAAGAGCACATGGGAAAGCCTTTATTTTTTTCTTTGACTCTATATTATATTAACGATCGTTTTCATGTCTCTTATTGAACTATTAGAATAAAAATTATATGTAAAAACAATGGCTCGAAAACCTCAGTAATTATTCAATACTAATCCAATTTTTTCCGGAAAAATTACGATACAATGCTAGTTTAAGCACTTTTAAAATTAGAGAAATTAATAGTTGTAATTAGCTTAATAATGTTTTAAAGTATTTAAAAATTAAAGAATTTAAAGAACAGGGAATTTTCTTTGAGTCTTTCTAAAGTATGTATAAACTTTTTATTATATAGAAAAAAAATCATCTTAAAAAAAAAAAAACAATGTTTGGACGCAACAATACGTTTCATATTCTCGAACAGAAAATAGAAAGAAAATAAGCACTGTCCCATACAAAAAGAGATATTTAAATTTTTTTTCGGAAGTAAACAACGAACTATGGAAGAAAAAGAAATTCCAGTTATATTTTAATCTTCATGTGTATTTTTATGTATATATATATACAGAATGCGTCATAAATGTGTGCAAACTTTAAAAAAATTGTAATAAACGAAAGTATTATTCGGAAAAACTTACTGTTTGCGCGAATATGATCACAGAGACATTGGATTTTTTCCATGATTAAAAAGAAGTGATTCCAAAAGTAACTGAAAGAAGGCGCTTACACGTCATACTGAGTTGTTTCATGCAAATGAGGCAAAAATAAACAGACAATGAAACAAATCACATATACATGACATTGTTAATTTATTTTAAAGTAAAATAGGTTCAATATGAGCACCACCACCAGGTATTACACAAGTCAGGTCCTTCAATATGCCTATAACAGCTGGGTGTAGTTGGGTTGGTATCAATGCCTGCGACGGTCCTTTGAATGGAATTTTCCAGTTCAACTAAAGTGGCTGGTGAGACCCAGTACACACGAAATTTTAACCTGAATTTGATCACGATGGGTATCTCACATCCTGTGTCTCCTTTTTCGCAGTTTTTCTTCCAACCTTTTTTCAGAAATGGACAAGTCTTCGTGCAGCGGCCTCAAAGTTTTACTTGGGGGGGAGAAACAGTGAACAATCCAAAACATATATCTATCGTAATCGCTGGGTATCCACACCCAGCTCGAGCATTTCTGTAACAGCTCTGAGATGTTTGGCTTTCAGAGAGAAACGACTTTTGATTCCTATGTACCGAAGAAAAATAGAAATGTTCTTCTGCTTTCCACAATGCAGAATGATGATGCAATAGACTTCACTACTGGAGAATCTTAGAAAGAAAAATTAATAACTTTCTAAAATTTAACGGAAGAAGCTGTCGATGAAATGGTTAAGTCTTATTCAACGGAATAATAAAACAAATGGTTGCCATATGACGATATTTTATTTACTGTTTAAGATTTCTGCGATAAATTCACGAATAATTTTGTTACCCACTAGGAAACCAACAACTCAGTACATAACCCGGCGTTCATTTTTGAAAACCTTGGGACAGTGTTGCCATGTTGGGTACTTTTTTGACCACATATTGTTGATTGTCACCGCTTTTTTTGAAATAGAAATATTCGGCCTATATAAATATAGATAAAAAATTCTGAAAAACAGGGCGAATTATATTGTTTAAAAAATGTGGTGACAGTCAAACAATTTGAATTATGGGGGTCCGGGGCTTAAAATTCTATTTTTTTATTTATAGAAATTTTTTAAGAAATATCTTTTAAAATAATAAGAATATTGCATGTAAAAAAATCTGAAAATTTTAAATATATATTTTTTTAAGTTAAATGGTAAAATTTTAAACATATTTAAATTTTGACATAACTCTGGAAGTACTTACTTGATTTACAACATTTTTACACTTTTGTGTACAGAAAATGTGTCATTTTAATTTTTCATGATTTCTTAAACTATTGATAAGGCATTTTATAAAAAAAATTAAGTAAAAAAATGAACTTTTTTTATGAGTGGTTTTTGCATTAATTTGCGTATTTTCACAATTATGACTCAAAATTAAAAATTCTGAAGTCAATTTGTTGGAAATATAGTATAAAATCTCTGTTAAAAATTTCATACATATATCTTGCAAGGAACTTTAGATATATTTTTTAAAGTTGACAAATAGTAAAAAAAATTCATTCTGAGATAAATGGAGCTAAAGTTCCCGACAGCAGGCAGCTGATGCATCGCTTTTAAAGGCAAAAAGTGTTATATGTCTGGATCTAATAAAGATAAAAGCATGCGGTTTGCGGTAATTAACGCTAAAAACTCAGTAATTTTTTTAAGCCAATAAAAAAAAATAATAATTTTTTGGGGAATTTTTAGCCCCGGACCTACTTTAAAAAATCTCCAATCTGGCAACTCTGCCTTGGGATTTCATTTTACTGAAGATTACAAGAAAACCAGAACCTAGTAGGCAATGCTCCAAAAAAGTCTAAAAGCAAAACTGGCAAACAATGAGGATACTGAGTAACCTGCTAAAAAGGCGAAAACAACGTATAAAAGATGTGCTAAATGCGGCGCTAAAAAGTGCAAAAAAATTTTAATCGTTTGTGAAAAATGTCAAAAACATGTATTTACGGATCATATGGCATGTATCTCTGGGTAATGTACAGAATAAATGTAAAATATTTAATATATGTCTAAAACTGTATTATCCCTTCTCTTTTTCTTGTTCTTTATTTTTTATAGAGATTTTATAATAGAAAATAGTTAGAAACCACCATTTTTGACATACCCATGTGAGTAATCCCGTCTTTTTTTCTCGCGAATGTAATGCCAGGTGAAGTTACCCCACAACTAAAAATCTGCCTGGATCAAGTCTGGAAGTCATGAGGTCCACTCAAACTTTCAACCTCGACTTATCACTCAGTCTTTAGTAAAAGTGTCCATCAGCAACGTGGACGATCTTTCAAACTCCCCGTTTCCTCAAAAGGTCGTACTAAATTCAGTTTCCTTTATAATCCTCCGGAATCATTTATATATATAAATATTAGTCAACAAAATAAACTTTTAAACGCGGAGAAAATGCTAAAAAATTATGAAGCTGCTCAATGCATTGCAAACAATACGTTTTACAAATCTTATAAAACATAAAGTTGTTTCAACATAATCATTAAAAATATATTGAACTTTATTTGGAAATCTGAGGTATTTGTTCCAACAAAAACTCCTGCATATTATATCTTCCCTTGGATTTAAAAAAAAAAAAAAAAAAAAAAAAAAAAAAAAAAAAAAAAGATAAAAAGATTGATTTTTCAGAAGAAGGAGATGCAGGACAAGTGATTTTATTGCATCCAATCCATTTCTGTAAACAAATAAAACCCCCAAAAATGAAGTCTAACAATATTTTTTTTGAAATGATAAATAATACAAATTTTTATTTTGTGCTGAGCTGTTGAGCAGCTTTGAAAAGTTGAACTTTTGCCTTAAATTTGATTTTGTTTCTGTATAGTATTTCCTTTTCTTTTAGCATTTATTGTTGTTTTTTTTTTTCAAAAATATTGCTATTTACCTCTAGTAGAGTAATTTTAATCAAAATTTAATGCTTGTGCAATAAGAATCTGAGCCTTCACGATAATCTGACGCCTTTGATTTTTTATATATCCCTGGCCCCTGCATGTCGGATGTCCACTCTTCTTGTACATACATCTTTTTTTACAAATTTATAGTTTTCCTGGTTAATTCCAAGCATCGATACTGTGAAGACATGTCAACTGATTTTGGAATTTTGCTGGCAAATGAATTTGATGATATGCCTGGTGAAAGTTGAGAGAAGAAAAATAGCGGTACTGAGAAAGATTTGAAATGATGGTTTGAATTTTAGGTAGAGGGTAAGATGATCCTTGAATTACAGTATTGATCATTCGGCGATCTAACGCGAGGCGGAATTTTTGTTTACCAGTTCCGTCTGGTTTCTTTTTGACTAATAGCATGGGACAAGCCCATTCTGAACAGCGGCGTTCAATAATTTTGGCATCAAGTAGATCTTTAATTTGTTCTAAAACACCTTTTTGCAAAGATTGAGGAAGGGGGAATGAAGTGTTTTTATAGGGTAATCATTAATGAACTTCAAATCAGGTACAATCTTATCAGTATGTCCAAGTGTATTTAATGATTTTGAAAAGGCAGGGTAATAATTAAGTAGCAGTTTAGTCAATGTATTTGCTTCATTCGAACGTAAATGTGTAAGGTTGAAATCGCTAGCTGACAAATCCACTTTCCTCTTTTTTAATGTTTCATTAGATGCCTGGATAAAATTTAGGAAGTGTTGTTCTGATTTATGATGCTTGTCCAAATTATCAGAGGGGTACTCAAGAATTTCCTCAACCTCAGATAAATGTCCAATTTTTATGTGTTTAGGGAGATGATTGGTAGTGCCAGAATTATTTTTAAGTGAAATAGAAAAGAAATGATTTAATTGTACAGGCTTCTTTTTGCGTTTAGGGGCGATTCCATGGATAGTGTCACACACGTAACGCAGGCTTTAATTTTCATTTATTCAATTTATTAAATTTTAATGTTAATTCTGATTTTAAGTGGTATGGTAAATAAGTTATTACCATATTTTTAAATTTAAATGTGTGGCAATAAAACTCACAGAATTATATCATTTAATTTCATTACTCAAAATGTGCTTTTTTTCTACTTCAGAAACAAGTTGGAAATTGCTCGTCAAACGTGGCAAATGAGGTGCGTTCGTACTATAACTAGTTTTATAATTATTTTTTGCACCCCATATTGTACTGAATGTATAATTTTTTGCACTTCATAAAGCGCATAGTCTGATACATCATTAAAATGCACTTCCAATATTTTTTTTCCCATTCCCCGTAATGTAACGGAACACTTTTGACTGTCCCTGTAATTAAACTATACATCCGATTTTCCTAAAATTTGAAATAGCTCAACAAAACTTTGCAACAATTATATCTTTAAAATTTCAGATCATTCGGAAGGCTCTAATATCATTAAAATGCACTTTCAATAATTTTTCCCATTGGCCGTGATGTAAGGAAAAACTTTTGACTGTCCCTGTAATTAAACTATACATCCGATTTTCCTAAAATTTGAAAGGGCTCGACAAAATTTTGCAACAGTTATATCTTTAAAATTTCAGATCATTCGGAAGGCTGTAATATCATTAAAATGCACTTGCAATAATTTTTCCCATTGGCCGTAATGTAAAGAAAAACTTTTGACTGTCCCTGTAATTAAACTATACATCCGATTTTCCTAAAATTTGAAAGGGCTCGACAAAATTTTGCAAAGGTTATATCTTTAAAATTTCAGATCATTCGGAAGGCTCTAATATCATTAAAATGCACTTGCAATAATTTTTCCCATTGGCCGTGATGTAAGGAAAAACTTTTGACTGTCCCTGTAATTAAACTATACATCCGATTTTCCTAAAATTTGAAAGGGCTCGACAAAATTTTGCAACAGTTATATCTTTAAAATTTCAGATCATTCGGAAGGCTGTAATATCATTAAAATGCACTTGCAATAATTTTTCCCATTGGCCGTAATGTAAAGAAAAACTTTTGACTGTCCCTGTAATTAAACTATACATCCGATTTTCATAAAATTTGAAATGGCTCGACAAAATTTTGCAACAATCATATATTTGAAATTTCAGACTATTCGGTTGGGTAGTTTTTGCTCTGTTACATGCGGACAGACGGACGGACGGACAGACGGACGGACAGACGGACGGACGGACTGAACGACGACTATAGGTGCTACGTATTTATATAATTACGAACGCACCTAAAAAAGCACATTTTGAGTATGAAATTAAATGATATCTTTCTGTGAGTTTTATTTCCACACATTTAAACTAAAAAATATGGTAATAACTCATTTACCATACTACCTAAAATCACAATTAAAATTAAAATTTAATAAATAATTGAATAAATGAAAATTAAAGCCTGCGTTACGTGTGTGACTCTCCGCACGGAATCGCCCTTAGGCTTCTTATCCACTTGAATAATGGCATCACCCTCATAGCATGCATGGTCACAGTGACGTCGTTGTGACGTCACTGTGAGTCACTGTGGTCACGTCACATCTGTGACCGAAATGCCACCACTCAGTGATGTCACATTGTGAATGAGATGTGAACTTCTTAGAAAACTTTAAAAAATTACAAAAAATCTTCAAAACATGTTGTTACTGTAAAATTTTATTTTTCTGGCAATAAAAAAGAATTGTTATGTCACTGCATGTAAGGTAGGTCACGACACACTCACACACAAAAAAAAATCTCCCCATATTGTAAGTGACAGTGTGAGAAAAATACGAACTTCAAAAATCTTTGAAAATGAAGAGAAATGTTTTAAAAAGGCCCGAGTTACAGCGGCATAAGGAATGAAAATATATTAGTGGGTAGCAAGTAGTAAATTCAGACACGAAAAGATGGTGGGGGGGGGGGGGGCATATAAAGGAAAATGCACGGTACAAGTATCAACAAACTAGATTTTCATGCTATATTTTATCAATTTGATATCTAAGAGTGTGAAAGTATACTTTTTTCCTGATTTCAATTTTATCTAGTATTGCAATTTAATATAATAATCCTTCTCTTATTCTTATTATTATAAAAGTGTTTCTCGGAAAAATGGTACTTGCTGGAGCAATTTGGATAACATATTTAGAATTAGGAATATTAAATATATACACTTTACATATTTAGTTTGCAGGAAGGAAAATTTATAATTTATTTTTTCCGACCACTGGTATTCGAAACATTTTTGTGGCTTCAAACTAAAAAATTTCTATTATAATTAAGTCTGCAGCTTTTAATGAGCACGTAGAAATAATCTTCAGAGTTTAGTCATACATACATTTCTTGCTTTATAATTTGCATTCAAGTCATATTTTTTCCTGTTAGTGTACCCACTTTAAGTAACTATTTTTTTTTTTTTTTTTAAATCTACTTCTTTCAGACTTTTAAAATAAAATTAGCATTTTCCCAATAAAAAAAAATAATACAAAATTTATGCAAAACCCATGATATCATTTATTATTCGTATTTCAAATTTGTGTTTTAGAGATATGACTCTAAAAAAAAGAATTGTTTTATTCTACAGGAAATTAACATGAAAAGAATGACGATTGACAAAGATTTTTTTTTTATCCTCGATATTTATTTATATCTTTTTATTTTTTAGGAAGATATTTTGTATTTATTATGTGTGAAACACTCTTTACTTAGAAAAAGGGAGGGGGGGGGGTTAAAACTGATAAAAAGAAAATGTAAAATACATTGGAAAATTCTTCAAATACAAAAATTTAAATACAGACAGTCTCATAAAATGATTGCACATGTAAGTTCCATATCTGTTTATATAAAAGGAAATAAATTAACACCTGCCCCAAATCGTCTGCCACGAAACCGCAGGGTAAACAGAGAAATTTTGTTCTAACAGATGCGGTAAGTTATTAGTCTAAAATATAAGCTTTTGCGTGTGCTTTTTTTAATGGAAGAAAAAGACGTCGCCATTTTCGGATACACACGGATATTAATAATTAATTTAGGGAGCTCAAAAAGTAAGTCTTATTTAATTTAAATTGTTTAATCCTGTTTTGTATATTTGGTGAGATGAGTTAAATAGTTTTATATTATACCTATAGAAAGAGACTAATCTGAGATTGTTTTTCTGATTAGAAATTAACATTATACTGAATGGGAAATGCGGTTTTACATACTATAGTAGTGAAACTTTTAAAAGACATTTTTTCATTGCTAATAATATTTTAAATTATTATTTAAAATCCTAAATCTTCATATCAATGTTTTCAGATTTAACATCTGCCAAAATTATAAAATAATAGGAATTCCTTGTAACATATGGAGAGATTTTTGAGAAATTGTTAAATCTAACAATACATTTAATTCATCTATTGTACTTTGTTGTTGTTTGATAGTACAATTATAAATACTAATTATATGGGCTAATCCAGCGTGATTCACGTTACAAGTGGACAGAATATTTAAATCAAAATAAACTACTCTGTGTACATATTATATACAATTGTTTTACTTTTTTCGTTTTTCATATTGACTATGTATGTGGATTTGTTTCATAGGTAGTTCAAAAAATATTTTATGTTTAAATGAGTATTTCAGGTAAAAACAGATGTGTGACTCACGTTACAGTAAAAATGACATGAAATGTAAATACACATTTAAAATTTAAATTCCTTCCAAACCCTCATGGATACAAAATTAAAGGATGGTGGAACCTTTTCTATATATATTGAAATATTTTAATGATATAGTAGATTTGAAATGAAGGAATTATTTAAGCTGCAAAGAAAAAAAAATGCTGTGACTCACGTTACACAGAAAATGTGACACACGTTACATCTCTTTCATGGCATTCATTATCATTTTTCTGCCGATTTATTTGAATACAATAGTTGTTAGTTATCAATAATAATTTTAGAAAACATAATTGAGACATTATATACAAAAATTTAAACAAAACTTTTAATTTTTAAGCAATTATCCTTGCTTCTTATCACTTTCCATTCACTAACTTTTGGAATTGGTTGTGGATTGTTAAATAGATTTTCGAATTCCAGAGATTTGTTTCGTTTCTGAATTTCGGCGCAAGTTATCTCAAGAACAGTAATCTTCTTAGATGTTTTATTATTAAAAGCTTCAACAAAACTTGCAGCATTTACCACAATTTACTGTCTGATACATACAGCTCCCCAAACTTGTCTTTTAACTGATCCTCCAATTCCATCCACTGGCCCTTTGCCGAGCGAAGTAGCAAAGAAACTCCATTTTATTATAAAATTGTATTTTTTGTGCAATGCACGGAGAGCTACGGCAATGAAGCGGTTTTTGAATTGTGATGATGGTCCATCTGACCAAATATCCACTTCCACCAAATCTCTGGGGAGACACTCTAGAATTTTATCAATATAAGCTACAATAGTTTCCTTTGAATGTATGGTATTATCAGAAGCCAGCACCAAAGGATGAAGTGTGCCAGAATTCCAGATAGCAGCTGTAAATAAACTCACCTGACTTTGTTGCCAGTGTGCACTCTGTATTTCACCTTGAAATCTGCAGGTATAATTTTCTGGGAAGTCAACTTGTATCAGAGCTCTTTTAAGGGATGTGGTAACAGAATTACGTTGTTTTTGGTACTCCTCTGCCTGATGCCTTTTTACATAAGTGTTCCAAAAATGTTGGTGCGAGATTAGAGATGTGTGAAATGAGTTCTTCAGCTGTTCCTTCCTCCATTATCTATTGAATATGGGTTTTACTATCTTTTTCATTTCATACCATTTCACATACTTCAAAATGTCAATATCTGTATTCTCAATATATCTATCTTTTTTTTTAAACCTAACCCTTCCTTACACTCACTGCCAACAGTGAAAAAGATTCCATGCCAGGTCTCGAACCCGGGGTGTTGTGCCGGGACTCATGCAATGTGGTTTAGTCGGTAGAATGTCGGTGCGCTATACTGATGGCCCGGGTTCGAGTCCCGGCATTGAATCTTTTTCACAAGGTAGGCCTTTGCGCCTTTTAAGCAATTAATTTGAAATTTGATATTCATTTGAAAAAAAAAACAGGTCTTGAATATATAAAAAAGGTTTTCTATGCAACTTAATTGCAATATTTAAAACATAAAATACCGTGTTAACTTTTTTTCAAAAGTAACTCTCATTACATGGATGTGACTCACGTTACATGTGACTCACATTACCAAAGAAATTAGTGTTTATTCTATATATTTAAAGCTTATAATTTATTTTTAGGGTTATATATTAATTGTTAGCATATCACAGAAGGAAAGTATGAAATTATACATAAATGCATTCAGTATTTTTTCAGTAGTGACGAAAAATTCATGTTTTTGTGACTCACGTTACATGTATAACAAAGATATATTCATGTAGTGATTTGATTTACAATTAAGCAATCTGTTACTTTAAAAAGGTATTCATTATGTAACTATTATATATGAAAAAGGTATAAACATAGTAAAATGTTTCAAACTTACCAATTATAGCAGAGGATGAAGTTCAAAAATTCATAATATTGCTCTCTCCGCAAATCACGAAGCACATGGTTGCATAGTGGTAGCCATTTTCAAATTAAAACATTGTTGCCAATTTTTATTTTGCATGGAAAAGTAACTTTGAACATTTTTGTTGCCAAAAAAAGTAATAAATCTACATTCATAAATATTTTTTTTTTCAATGTGTGTCCATGATTTCATGGATTAGCCCATATAGTGTTTTTCAAATTGGTATATTTATTTTTTTAAATTGTATGTAAGAACGTTTTTGCCGTTCGTGATTTTAATCAAACATTTAATTGTAGACATTCAGAATCAGTTATTAATTTTTCTTCGATTGTAAACTCATTTTCTACGTTTTTGATACACGTTCGATACTTCGCATTAAAAAATAAAATATGACAATTAAGCTTTGAAATAAAGTGTTTTTCATGCCTGATAACAAGTTTATAGATTAAACTGCTTTACTATACTTTTTAAAATTTGATTTTTATAATATTTATTAAAAAATATTTATAATTTATGATATTTATAAAAGTTGATATTGTACTGTTCATTAGCGATAATTGCTGGAAATGCATTTTTAATTATAATATGCGCTTTTATGATTCACTATATTTATGCATAGTATATGGTGTATATAAAAGCTATAATTCATATACAAGGCTACACAAAAGTATACGTAAGAGTTAAGGGGTATGGGCGCAAATTGCTTAAAGGTGTTTTTTAGATGAGTTATGGATTTTTATGTTGAACTGCATTTAATTTACTAAGAAATGTTTGTAGAATATGGATAAAATGATACACAGGGTCACGCAAGAAAATGGATATATGGCCGTCTATAAATTATAATTTCTGGAAATGTGATTTCAGCAGTTTTAAGAGTGTTTTAATTTGAATTAAATTTTAACTAAACAGTGGCGTGTAATAAAGATTCTAGGTAAACTACAGGGTTGTACAAAAGTATTCAAGTATGTTTTCATATATTATTATAAATTGCTGAATGAGAATTTCAACCTGTTATGCGTTTTCTTGATAAACTAAATTTTCACATTATATACTAGTATATATCAACTTACAGATTAAATACAGGGCTATTCAAAAGAATTGGAAAACATATTTGGCTATGGACGGTAACTGCTGAAATCAGTTTTTCAAATGTTTTATGCGTTTTCTAAATTATTTACTTAGTTATCATTTTACGTTATTTCCTTAAATTACGATGTCTAGTTAAAGCATTCAGGAAGCGTTGGAAAGTGCTTTATAATCTATGCTTAACACATGATTTTTCTTACTTGTTTTTTCTATTTCCCAGATCAGTCATTTCCTATAAATCATACCAAATCTATTTAGCTCATATTAACAAAATACAATATACACGGGAATAAAAAATTTAAATAAATATGGCTTCTCTTATTCTTCTTTAAATAGGAAATGTATTAATATCCGCTAGACTCCATGTTCGTATTTAATAAAATAATAACAAATCATAACACATAAAAACTTACACATTCTTAATATAAAGCTTGAACTCAAGATCAAGCTTAGAACTTAATAAAAAAGGATGCCAGTTGATAAGCATTGTTTTTTTCAGTGTAAAAATTAAAAGATTTTTAGAAGAATAGGACTCCAAAATAGCGATACATTGCTAAAAAGTACAGTAAAAAGATAATATTGTATATTTCAAACAAAACTTTATTTTAAAATTCATCACAGTGTTTAGAACAAGAATCAGCACAGTATTAATGGTTGGAAATTTTTCCAGAGAGAAACATTCGCCTTGCAAACAATATTTCAAATGGAAATCAAATTTCAAATTGATTGCTTAAAAGGCGAAAAAGCCAACATAGTGAAAAAAATTCCATAACGGTACTTGAATCCGGGCCATCAGTATAGCGCACTGACATTCTACCGACTAAACCACATGGAACGAGACCCAGCCTGGAAAGCGTCTTACTATTACATGTTGGCAAGGCTACAAACACAGCACAAGATGGAATATTTATCATGAGCCACCGACATGGGGCAAACACTAAACTTAATTAAATCCAGCAGAGATTCAAACTATATGAATCTTGGAAATTTTTCCAGAGAGAAACATTCGCCTTGCATACAATATTTCAAATGAAAATCAAATTTCAAATTAAAATTGCATTTTAAGCAATAAATTTGAAAATTGATTTTCATTTGAAATATTGTATGCAAGGCGAATGGTTCTCTATGGAAAAATTTCCAAGTATTTATATAGTTTGAATCGATGCTGGATTTAATTAAGTTTCGTGTTTACCCGATGTTGGCGGCTCACGATAAATATTTCATCTTCTGCTGCGTTTGTATCTATGCCAACATATACTAGTAAGAAATTTTCCTGGCTGGGTCTCATTCCATGTGGTTTAGTCGGTAGAATGTCAGTGCGCTACACTGATGGCCCGGATTCGAGTCCCGGCTTGGAATCTTTTTCTCTATGTTGGCCTTTGCCCTTTTAAGCAATTAATTTGAAATTTGATTTTCATTTGAAATCATCACATTGTTTATGACAAGTTCGTCACAAATGACACATATTTCACAAATTAGTCACAGTGTGACGTCAAAGCATTGTCGCTGTCGTCACAGGTTCGTCACAAAGTTAATGCCAAAATAGTCACAAATGACACACTTTTCACAAATTTGTCACACAGTGACTTCACAGAGTGGTCACAATGTGACGTCACAAACGACCTCTAAAACGGCCTTAACGACCTCGCATTCTAGTCACTATGACGTCGCATTGACGTCACGTGACGTCACATCGACGGTCACAAAATCACAGTGTGACTTCACAACGACGTCGCCGTGACGTCACCATGCCTTACGGGCATGACCTATTAATTCTTTTTTAACTGCCAAATATTCAAATAGATATTTTATGTCATGTTTGATATTATTGTTTGTGTAAACTGAGCACCATGTTTGCTCTTGGGGTTCTAGAATTATTTTACGGGTTAAGAAAACTTTTTGATTTGTCACCACATCACATAAGGTGTTACATTGATTACTTTCACTGACTTTTGACTTAGTGTGTGATGTTTCTAGTGGAATAGTCAAGCTGTTGTTAATGTGAATGCATTTATTGAAAGTATCAATGATAATGTTAAATTTACTAATGGAATCAAAACCAAGACCTCAAAACTAGAGGATTCAGGAATATCCACTATATATAAGTGGTGCTATATAAAACTTATCCACTATATAAAACTTAATGGATGCTCTAATACATGAGGAGAAAGAAACATCCGAATTGACAGTTTTGATGTTTATGGCTGTTGATAGTCTCTTGTATTTTAATACAGGTTTAAGTTCATTAAATAATTTTTGTGAAAGTAACGAAATTCTACTTCCCGAGTCAGCCAATAGGGTGATTTTATGGTTTGCAATAGTGGCCTTTACAAGAGGGAGTGATGGGGAATGCGTATTAACACTACAACGGATGTGAACATTGTTATCACCTTCATTTTCTGTTTGAGTAGTGATATTTTTTGCGATTTTAATGTGATCTGAAGTTTGCGACCCAGTTGAATTAACTAACCTTTCTTTAGAGATTTTTGGTAATGTAGGGTCAATAGGAAATGTTGCTGATGTTAAGTCACATGGTTGAGACACAAAATCATCAGCATAAATGTTGTGTCTCTGTTCTAGTTTTCCTGAACATGGTAATTGTTGTGTCTGTTAAAATTTCCCTTTCTCTGTGTATTAAATCTTTTCCATTTAAAACACTGTTGGGCCTGGTGGCCATTGCGGAAACACAGTTGACATGTCACAACTTTTTTTGTGGAAATTTGTGAGGGGAAAACATTTTGGGAAATTTCGTGTTTTGAAATTTTTCCTATAGCGCATCGCATTTGAGTTATACTTTGGGCTACCTTGCATGTCATTTTTTTTAGTTTCTGTTTTGGCTCCAGGCGGTGCAAGTGTTAACGCATTTAGTTTTTCCGAGAGTTCCTTCAATTGTTCTTCAACGTTATTTTGAGATTTACTGACAGAGGGTAAGGAATGTAGAATCTTTTCATTATGCAGAATATCGTGTAACGTCTGTGCTCTTTCAAAAGCAGCACGATATTATGTGATACCTTCTTCTTGTAATTTTATTCGTATGTTACCTGGCACAGCCTCCATGAATTTCATAAGTTTAATTGTGTTACGGGCATTTTCGTCATTAATATCAGCATACACGGTTGCGGCTAACACGTTTAATCGGTGTGCCAAATTTTTAATTGACTCCGCTGGCAGAAGAGATAAACTCGAAAGTTCAACACCAGCCACGCACTTGCTCGGAGATGAGAAAAATGCCGCAAATTCTTTTTCAAGCGTATTTAGATAGTTGATTTTTTGAAGTTCCGGATTCTGTGCATAAAATTTTTGCGCGGGACCAATTAACTTCCCTACAAGTACAGCACTGGTAGTCTGAGGGCTGTATTTGTTAATTTCAGAGACCGACCTAATTTGGTTAAAAAAGAATTTAAGCAAATCCGGATCTCCATCAAATTGGTTAATGTTGATTTGAACTTGTTTAGCGGACATGGTCAACGGTTAGTTTAACAAATTCCCTAATCCAAATTGTTACTGAGATTCTGCATACATATCTAAATATAACACACATATAACAGATAAAAATGTAAAGGAAATAAAGTAATGGAATAAAATGGTATAATAATCACATTAAAAAAATAACACACAACTTAAAAAAAATAAACAAAATGTCTTATTTAAACCTCTTATAGAAAAATGGGAAAAATCTATCCGGGGATAAAATTGTGTTTCTCAAAGTAAAAATAGTATCATTGCTTATTTTAAGCAAAAGAAAGGAAAACAAAATTTTTTTTCACAATAGCTCCTATTTTTTTTAATGGATGGAACCTGTACGTCTTTCAAAACAAAACTACTAGGAGCAAGCAACTGAAATAAATATTATTTTATCTTTTTTAACCGAGAAAAATTGCTATCTGTACTTGTTTCTCTAAAAGGACAGAAATTAAAATTCTCTCAAATTAAAATATTTTCAAGCCGAAAGGCAAACTAGAAAATCTTATTTTAACCTTCGTAGATAATAGAAAACGGGACACAGTATAATCCTCGTTAACTCTTTTTGAAGAAAAGAAAAAAAACATATTTTAATATCCATTAAGAGTTAAGCAGAGGAGGATGTATTTGATATTAACTAAAAATATTGGAAAATTCCATGCAATGCGAAAAGAAAAAAAAATATTATATTTATAAATATTATAATAAACTGCACAAAATAACTTCACAAAATATTAAAAATAGCAATATCACTGTGTTTTCGTATCCTGTACCAAAACGCAATAATATTAGAAAATAAAAATTCAATTACTAATAAGTATTTGTTAATAAAGTACCCGTGAGTACTTATTTAGTGTAAAATCAGATAAAATGGAATGAAACTTGCTGGGAAATTTAAATAATATTTCAAGAATTAGCTGAAAAGAAATTAAAAGATAGAAAAAAAAATAAATGGGGGAATAAAAACATCTGCTTTCACCCTCTGGTATTTAAAACTTACGATATTGAGAGCACTGTTTATTTCGATGCCATTTTTCTATCTTTTTGAAAATTTGTTTCGTTTTTTTTCCTAAGTGCTCTTTTTTTTTTTTTTTTTTTTTTTTTTTTTTTTTTTTTTTTTTTTTACAGGTGCCTATTATTTATGCACCTTTATGACCTATCTGTCAAGCTCATAAAACTTTGCTAGAAATCTATGTATGCGTGTGAATGAATCTTTAAAACGATTCTTTGGCAGCAAATGACTTTTTGGAGAATTCTTTTTTTATCACAAAATGCCTCTTGAATAAAAGGATGAATGACTTATAAAACGTCACAAAAGCCCGTAACGATTTTGTTCGAGCACTTGAATTTCACCAACACGTTGTAGTATGGAGGAAAGAAAAAATGAACTTTTGAGAATTTTGAGGAGGCTGACTGCATAAATAGAAGTGAGAGCGAGATTCCTTGATTCAATCGCTGACTTGCTCGGACGTTCCTTTCATTTTCGTAAACAGAAAGTAAACAAGGGAATTTTAGCACACACTGAGCCGAGTATTCTCTTATCACATTTTTCTTTACACATGAGGGGGGTAGCACACGTTTTTGCAGGTTTTTTTTTTTTTTTTTTTTTTTTTAGCAGAAATGAGTCAATGAACTCAGGAATTCACATCTCGCGATTATAAGCAATTGAATATGTAGAGGCGCACTTTGAGCACACACTAACATGTACAATATTTCACACACACACGCTTGCTGTAGTACGATATTTCACAGATTGCACTTTTGAAGCTGGTTTCTATTTTAGCACACTACACAAACACGCAGGAAAATTTCAGAAGTGTAATGCGATGATGGGCAGGGACGATGCCCCGAGAGACAGGATAGAACGCAGGCAGCTTTCTTCGGCGACGAGACAGCGTCCGGGGCGAGTAGTTGAAAATTCTCTTTCTGTGATGGGGTGCGAGCAGTTGATTCCAAAACTCCAGGGGTTGGCAGAGGGGGAAGGCAGAAGACACTCTCTTATTCCCGGAGGTCGTTCGACGCACAATCGACGGAGTATGCCAGCTGTTATGAAAAATCGCTGGACATCAACAGAAAGACACGAGCAGGTGCCGGCAGGGATCCGCCGCTTGCAGAAAAATGCCGATGAAGATTGAAAGCACGTACCTCTCCCTTAAATTTTTTTAGGAGAAAAAACTGGTCAAGCGACCAAAGTTTGTGAAGTCTTTTCCGTTACATACAGAGGTGGCCGTTTTTAGATTAAGTATAGTGATTGCACAACCAGGACTTACTAAAAAAAACTCCAATCTGGAAAACGAAGATGTTTTTATTCCATGATGAAAACAGCAGGGAGAGGTACAAGGGGGAAGAGATAGGAGCCTCTTTTTAAAACGACATCATGAGGCTAGAGACAGAGCAGAAATGTGTTGAATATACAGTTACAACTTTCTTGCTTGGCGGACTACAATATCGCCAATTTACAAGTATTTTTGCGCCATGCACAAGAAGCTGAGAAAAACATTAGCTGGTATGGATTCGCCAAATACATATGGTAGGCTTCTATCATATATTAATTGTGTAGGGGCGCCATATTGTGGGGTGCTAAAATTCCTGTATCATGATAGGCGCAATCTAATCTGTACTTTGATACAGCTGCGGTTAAGTGTAAAAAAAAATAAAATAAATTCTGGATAACGACATAGTAACAGACCGAATTCGTTAGGCGAAAAGGCATGAGAATGTATTTTTCTAGACCAGATGTTAGATCAAAGATAAACCCCGTGCTTTACCACAAAAATGCAGAATTGACATACATATGAACAAAAGGGTGTGAATGTTAAAGTGTATTGCGAAGATAATTCTAATGAATAGATTGCATGTTAAGTGATTTTAAATGATGAGTTATATTCATGCCCAAATTAGGAAATACCCGAAGTTAAAATGCTTTTGTTTCTAACAGACAGCAGTAACGTTTTTCTACAAGGTTAAATTGTATGTGTGAGAGACTCACAAAGTAAAAAGGGAAACTGAACCACTGAATTTATTTTATTAAAGAGATGAGTAACTAGAATAATTTAATTTAAATGTGCAGGGCCATTAATACAATCACTTTAGTTTTTAAATGTTGAATTTAATTTAGGGACTGCACTGTTTGACTATAATGCACTAAAATAAATAAGTTATTAAACAGAATTTTAATTGAAACTGCTGGGGGGGGGGGGGGGGATGGAACGCAAACATATATAACGAGATAGTCGTTATAGATACATCCTGTGTCAGTAAGATCTTAATATATATTTATTCTTACTTTTTAACAGAATTCTGCTGGAAAAACGCGAAGTATTTCCTCTCAATACTAGGAATGTTCTCATAATCTTATTTTTTTGATGGATAATCTACCATTTCCTATCCTCATCTGATTTTTATACTCAAATACACAATATGAGTTGACTGAAGCTCAATCTCGGATAATTTGAGTATTTGTGTAAAAGAAGCTTTATTTACTTCTAGAAATTTATCATGATGTAAGATTTTTTTTTTCTTAAAATAGGTGAAAAGTTTTCCTTTCTCAAATGAATATTACGTTCCACTTATTTGGAGTTTTAATTATTTTTTTTTCACTATTGTATTTAATTGTAAAAGTGTTCATTTTTTATTGCTTGTATGTACATTTGAAGAAATTTGTCAGTTCACAATTTATTTCAACCATTTAATGGTCTTCAGTTACAAAATGTTAGATTATTTGTTCTAATCTATCATTTATTGACATTTCCTTGAAGATGCCAGAAGTAATATTTTTCAATCCACGGATTCTCCCCATAAACTTTTTTACAGTTTCCAATATAGTTGAAAAGTTTTTTATGACTTCTGTGACTTCTGTGTTTTAGCTATCGTTCATCCGATTTGTACCTCTCGTAAATATACTGGGATTACCATATACTTGATATACGAGGTGTGGCTATTAAATAACGAGATTTATGCTCTAAAATACTTCATATTTATACATATTTATTTATTATTCCCTTCAATATACAGATTTTCTCTGTCTCTACAATGCTCTATGCGAATTTTTGATTGTTTGATACAGTGCTGGAAGTCCTTCAATGAGCAATTTCTTGAATTATGCCACTTTTTCTATCATAGCTTCAACGATCAGAAATATGGTTTCTTTTAATGCAGGTTTGACATTGGGGAACAGATAAAAGTCTCATAATGGTCTCACATAAAGTGGATGGTCCAAAACTGGGATGTTATACCTGGCTAGAAACATCTGACAGACAATGCGGCGGTTTATCTTAATGAAGCACCCATGACTTGTTCTTCCACAATTCGGTCTCTTTTTCTCGTATTTTTTCAAGAAGTTGAACAAGGATCTCATGTTAGTAATGTTGATTAAGAGTTTGAGTTTCAGGAAACCAGTGAAGGTACACAATCTCATGAATATCGAAAATGTTCTACGTTGCTAACGTGGAAGAGGGACCTGGGCGAACATCATCTTCAGTGTATTCTCGGCCATCTTGGAAACACTTAAACCACACAAATCCTGTGCACGTGATAAAAATTAATTGCCGTATTCTTCTCTTTACAAATGATGAGTTTCAGTAGCGGATACGACCAGCTTAAAAAGAAACTTCACATTAATTCGATGCTCTTTTAAAACACACAGCATTTTCTCGGCAAAACACTGAAACAGTGGGCCGAACAAATGGAGGTGACGGCCAAACTAATTGGAATACAGCCAATTTAGAGGAGGAAATCCATACAGGAGGCTTTGCGTTACACAACTATTGGTCGTGCGAATTTAGCGCATAAGCAATCCTTCTGTAGAAACATTAGTCTCTTTATTAAATAGACACACCTCGTATGTTTTAAGGTTTACTACGGTATGTTAGCTATTTAAAATGGAGAGAATTGCGTCTCTAATTATTTTACAGTGATGCACAAATAGTACCTTTACATTATAGACTGTGGGGAAAAATCGCTTCAGGTGTATTTTAATGATGTTACACTGCTTCAAACATTAGGAAATTAATATGTATTTATGTGGTGTACTAAAACCTGTAATGTAGAATGTTTACTTTCTGTAAAATATGAAATACAAAACATTTATGATTTTGCAAATTCATACCCCAGTATGATCTGGGAGGCAAAATTGTTTGCATGGTGATTTACTGCTGCTACACTGTTCCAAAGTAAATGAAAATATATGTGCAATATTCGTTTGCGCTACAGTACGCTTAATGTAAACTATCTACTGAGAAAAATAACACTTTCAAATCTGAGGAAATCGAAGTTTTCATTTTGATATGAAACGTTTTGAGGGTAATTTCATTAATTTTGTCGCTTCGAAACAAATATCCCTATTCTTATTGTATGCACACCTAATTTCTATAAGTTATCTTAAAATTAGGGTTAGCTATGTACCATGCTGCGTACAGTCTAAAAACGAAATTTTCAAAACTGAGCAAAAAATACTGAAATCTGAGTATGTCGCATAGTCAAAATGGGTCCGAATCAAAATTACTCAAGTTTGAAAATCGTATATACTCATTTCTGAAAACACGGACATACTCAAATATGAGCATGCACACACTCAAGAACAAAACATCATGTGCTCTAACTTCAGTACGTCCGGGTTTTCAGAGATGAGTATATACGTTTTTCAAACTTGAGTAATTTTCTTTCGGAACCATTTTGACTATGCGACATATTCAGATTTGAGTATTTTTTGCTCAGTTTGGAAAATGTCGTTTTTAGAGTGTGATGTGCATAGAAGTCATCCATTATTTAAAGGGGCGCACAAAAAATTTCGTTTTATTGTCCATGAGCATTAAATGCTGCAAGTGCTATTTCAGCCGTAGTGCGGGTTTGGAAGTTCAGCTAAATTGTTTCATACTTCGTAGTATGTATAAATTCTATAGATCATTTAGAGAACTATTATTTAGAGAACCGCCGCGGTGAGCGGCCCCTATTCGTCCGCAGCCCTTTATTCTTCTACTTATTCCGATTCTTTTGCGGAAGCAAGGTTCATAGGTCCACAGCCACGTCGCGAGTAAAAGACACTCTAGCGAAAGCAAAGTTGAAAAAAAAAATCAAAAATTGAAGCCGGACAAATTTGAAAGGGAAATTGCACAAATTAAGGACACCGAAAAGCAAGAAGAGAGGACCTCGGGCGCTGAAGCTACCGAACGACTCCCGCTGCTGAAACATAAAAAAATATAAGGATTACTTTGCACGAGCAAAAATTGCTTAAGATTTTTTTTATGGATTTATACCTTTTACAGCTGAACTACATTTAGTGTATTAGAGGTATTTGTAGAATATAAAAAAATGTTTAGACTGGATATTGTGTACGGATGATAGTTTCTAAAAGTACGTTTCATATTGAGTAATGCCTTTTTAAATGCCTGAATTAAATTTTAGTTTGAAATTAGGCGCCTGAAAAAATCTGTAGTTACTATACATGTCTTCAGAAAAATATTCGAGAACATTTCAGTCAGATGATAGATATTGCTTTAAGAGAATTTTTGATCGTGTTATGCGTTTAAATAATCTAACTTTTGGGACACTACATAGAGTAAATAATTACTATAGATCATGTACAAAAGAACTCGAGTACTTTTTTCCATCTATGGACGCTAACTGGCTAATTCTGGTTTTCAAATGTGTTATTCGTTTACATTGTTGCTATTCTTAGATATCTTCTCTCACTTTCTTAAAACTGTTAAGTTCCATTACATTATGATTGAAGTTTTTGAAAGCGTTTCATGATCTATGATTGACGAATGATTTTCTCCTTGTCTTGTCTTTTTTTTGTTCTATTATTCCCTGTTTTTCATATTCGCTAGACATTTATACATTAATACATTATATAAGATGATCCAAGCTCTAACTTGAACAATTTGTATATTGCTATAAACGATACTTCTTTATGATGATGAAAACATTTTAATAAAAACATGAAATATCATTCTTTAGAATGAATGAAGCTATTATTTTCAATTGGAAAAACTTTTCTTGCCTTAATGAATTTTATGTACTTTCAATTAATAATTTATTTTATCTCAATGGTATATAAATTTTAAGAAATTTTTCTTTTCGCCATTTATTTTAACAAATTTTCTTTTTCTAGAAATTAATAATATAATTGTACTTATTGGATTTTTTTTTATAAAAATTCATCTGACGATGTACGCGAAATAATATTTCTTATTAAATAATTCTTATCGTAATATCCCTGTTTATGCGCCATTTAAGATTTATCATCTTCATTTGACTTTTGTACAATGGTTCAATATCATTCTTGCATAAGGTGTGTATTGGTGTAAAAAAGCTTTATTTTATTATTTTTTTTTCACAAAGTTGTGATAATGTAAGAAATCTTTTCGTTAAAACAAGAAATATCTTTCTTTAGAATGGATATGGCTATAATTTTCTTTGCATTTTTAATTTTATTTTTATAATTTTATTTTAAGCATATATTTTTTTTGTCCTACTGAGTTTTTAATCGGTTTGAATTAATAAATTCTTTTGTTATTACTTGTATGTAATTATTAAGCAATTTATCATTTCGAGATTTTTTTTCAACGGTCTACTGTTATTTATCAGCGAAATAAAAATATATTTATTCTTAATCTTTATTTTGGGGCACTTATTTCTGACGGTGCGATATAATATTTATGTGTCCAAGGATTGTATTCGTAAACTTTTGTTATATTTTTCAACTTCTTCTGACATTTATACCTTAATATGCAATATGAAATGATACAAGCTAAATCTCTGTATTGCTGTAATAAAAATCTTTATTTTTCACACAAAGTTATAGTAATGGAGGACAAGTAAAAGTTTATATTAGATTAAGAAGTGCTTCTTTCAAATGAATATGGCAATCATATTTCTCGGATTTTCACTTCATTTTTATAGATATTGTTTTTCAATTACAATTTTTTCCCTTAATGATTTTTTTATTTATTTCTATCAATACATTATTTTATTATTTGTTATTGAAATTAATTTATTTCAATTAATAAATTATTTTATTTTTTGTTATATGTAGCTCTTCGAAATTTGTTTTCATTTTTTTTTTTAAATCAACCATCAAAAGTTATCATCATCAACAAGATATTAATATATTGATTCTTATCCGTTTTATATGTTGACATTCTTCTGTAGGTATGTGAAGTAATACATGAAAATATTAGGAATGGCCTCATATATTTTTGTGAATGGATATTTTCCATTTCTCATATCCACCTAATATTTAGTCTCTATTGCGTAATATGAGATGAACCAAGCTCCATCTCGGACAATTTATTTATTCGTGTAGGAATGCTTTATTTTTTATTACAAAGTTGTGATGATAGAGATTTTAACGATAAACGATTTTCATTAAAACAAGACAGATCTTTCTTTCGAATGAATATAGCTATAATTATCTTTGGATTTTGAATTTTATTTTTATAGTGTTATTTTAAAAAGATATTTTTCTACCCTACTGAGTTTTTAATCGGTTTAAATTAATAAATTCTTTTGTTATTACTTGTAAATATTTATTAAACAATTTATCATTTCGAGATTTTTTTAAAGAGTCTACGGTTATCTATCTGCGAAATAAAAATATATTTATTCTTAGTCGTTATTTTGGGGGGCTTTTTTTCTCACAGTGCGAAATAATATTTATTATGTGTCGAAGGATTGCTCTGGTAAACTTTTGTTGTATTTGTCAACTTCGTCTGACATTTACATCTTAATATGCAATATGAGATTATACAAGCTAAATCTCTTTATTGCTGTAATAGCAATCTTCATTTTTCACACAAAGTTTTGGTGTTGGAGGAAAAGTAAAAGTTTCTGTTAGATTAAAAAGAGCGTCTTTCAAGTGAATATAGCATTCTTCTTATTCCGATTTGTCACTTCATTTTTATAGATTTGTTTTTCAATTACAATTTTTTTCCCTTAATGAATTTTTAATTTATTTCAATTAATAAACTATATTATTATTTTTTATATGTAGCTCTTCAGAATTTGTTTTTATTTTTTTTTTTTAATTTATTCAATCACCTAAAGTTTCATCATCAACAAGATAATAATATATTTATTCTTATCCGTTTTATATATTGACATTGTTCTGTAGGTATGTTAAGTAATACTACAAAAATAAGGAATGCTCTCATATATTTTTGCTAATGCTTATAATAAAAAAAAAAAAAAAAAAAAAAAAAAAAAAAAAAAAAACCTTAAAATTTTGCCGTTTATGTGAACTGTCTAATGTTTTACATTTATGAGATAATAACGTATTAATTGTAAACCATTATTTATAAGCATTCTTCTCACTAAGCGCGAAATAATGTTTATCATTCCAAGAATTATCTTCGTAATCTTTTTTAATTGTGCTTTTTGTTTATGATGGATCTTCCTCAAATCTTATCTTCGCTTGACATTTACAGTTTAATATATAATACGAAATAAGCTAAAATTAATCCCTGTTCAGTGTAGTAAAAGGCTTTATTTTGTTTAAAAAAGTTATGCTTTATAAAGGAAAATTATTCATTAAAACAAGAGATCTTTCGTTCAAAAGAATACAGCAATGATTTTCTTCGATTATTTTTACTTTATTTTTATAGATTTTTTTTTTCAATTGTAAAAACTTTTAAAGAGTTAATGAACTTTCATTTGTTTTAATTAATAAAATATTTTGTTATTGGGGTGTTTGTGGGTGGAATAACACCAGTTTTTCATCTCTTCCTGACATTTATTCTCTAATACATAATATGAGATGAACCAAGCTCATTCTCGGATAATTTGTTTATTGGTGTAGGAATATACACACACACACACACACACATATATATATATATTCAAAGTTGTGATGATAAAGAAACGGTTTTCATTAAAACAAGAAATATATATATTTTTTAATGAATATAGCTATAATTTTCTTTTCAATTTGTAGCGTTATATTTATAGTGTATTTTTCAATTGTAAAAACTTTTCTTGGCGTAATGACTTTTTAACTTGTTTCAATTATAATATATTTTGTTTTTGCTTATGTGTAAAATAAAAAGTAGACTTAAAATGTCGCTGTTTATGTCAAGTGTCTAATGTTTTGCATCTACCAAATGATAACGTATTAATTGTTAATCGTTATTTATAAGCATTCTTCTCACTTGGCGCGAAATAATATTTATCATTCCATGAATTATCTTCGTGATATTTTTTAATTGTGTTGTTTGTGTTTGATGGATAGTCTCTCAATTCTTATCTTCGCTTCACATTTATACTTTAATATACAACACGAAATAAACCAAAATTAATCTCTCTTTCGGTGTAATAAAATGATTTATTTTTTTCAAGAATTTATGCTGATAGAAGAAAATTACTCATTAAAACAAGACATCTTTCGTTTAAAAGAATACAGCATAAATTTTCTTCGATTAATTTTACTTTATTTTTATAGGATTTTTTTTTTTCAATTGAAAAAACTTTTAATAAGTTAATGAACTTTTAATTTGTTTCAATTAATAAAATATTTTGTTATTGCTTGCACAGAAATCTTCAAAAATATTTCCATTTCACCGTTTATTCAATCGGCTAAAGTTTCATCATCAACAAGATATTAATATATTTATTCTTACCCGTTTTATAAATCGAAATTCTTCTGAAGGTAACTGAAGTATTAATTCTCAATGTAAGGAATGCTAGCATGTATCTTTGTGGATGGAAAGCCACCCATTTTTCATCTCCTCCTGACATTTATTCTCTAATACATAATATGACATGAACCAAGCTCAATCTCGGAGAATTTGTTTATTGGTGTAGGAATACTTTATTCATTATTATTATTATTATTATTATTATTATTTTTTACAAAGTTTTAATGATAAAGAAACGATTTTCTATAAAACAAGAAATATTGTGCTTTCAAATGAATATAGCTATCATTTTCTTTCCATTTTGTAGCGTTATATTTATAGTGTATATTTCAATTGTAATAACTTTTTTTTCCGTAATGACTTTTTAACTTATTTGAATTATAATATATTTTATTATCGCTTACATGTAAATAATTTAAAAAAAAACTTGTAATTTCGCAATTTATCTCGACTGATTAATGTTTTCCATCTACCAGATAATAATGTATTTATTGTTAATAATTATTAAAAGGTATTCTTCTTACTGAGTGCGAAATAATATTTATAATTCCGAGAATTATCCTTGTAATATATTTTAATTATGTTGTTTGTTTTTGATCGATCTATTTCTCATTTCTCATCTTCACTTGGAATTTACACTTTAATATACCATATGAAATGAACCAAACTCCAGATCTTTTGTGGAATAAAAAGGCTTTACTTTTTTTAAAAACAAAGTTATGCTGTTATAGAGGAAAATTATGCATTAAAACAAGAAATTTTTCTTTCATATTAAAATACCAATAAGTTTCTTCGATTTCATTTTTACTTTATTTTTATAGCATTTATTTTTACAATCGTAAAAACTTTTCATACTTTAGGGAGCTTTCAATTAATATTTCTTTTCTCGCATCCATTCTTCGCACGCATCTTCAAATATTTTCTGTTTATTCAAAGGCCTATAGTTTCACACTCAAAAAGCTATTAATATACTTATTCTTATCCACTTTTAGCCCCCCGTATAATATTTTTTTCTCCCAGCAATTAAATGTCGTCTTTAAAAAATAACGTCCCGTTCTATAAGCCAGCCGTAAAACAAAAGCAAATGTATTATCGTACGGTTAAGTTATAGAGGTTCTGCAATTTTTTCTTCTGCTAATTTTTTCTTCTGCAATTAATATATTATTCATATAATATAAATAATAATATAATATAAATAACTTCTGTAATTTTTTAACCTTCTAAGCATCGCACATTTTTAATTTTTGTGCGTCGTATTGGGAAAAAAATAGTTCTTTTAAATGCAGTTTATTTGAAAACAGCATCTCAATTTATTTTTGAGATTTTTTTTTGTACTTTTTAGCGCCTTTTGTTTATTTTTTGTAACTCAAGTACTCCATTTATGTAGAAAGTGAAGGAAAAATAGATTGAAAGTTGTAATTATATCTTTTGTTGCCATTTTCTCATAAAAACTGAATAAAATGCAATTAAAATACATGCTATTTCGAAAACATATAAATGAATGATGTCTGATAAAACATAGAGCTAATATAAACCAAATTTAATTTTAAGTATCTATATTAATATTACAAAGAAAGGAAGGCATGTGAATAATTAGCCGATTTTTTTCCAGAGTTTCTTGAATGACGACATCAATCTTTTTTTGGATTTGTGTATTATTCAGTGACAGTGACGTCATATGCGTACTTTGCTGTAGATGTTGTTTAATATTGGATCTTAAATGAGGAATCTTTCAACGGATGCGGATGAGGTCATTTTACATAAAATAAATGCGAGTGTTTTAAATGTTAAAACTGAAATATGTTTTGTACTATCTATATTTATATACACATATATATTTTTTCATCATTGGCGACATTAAATTCTGAAAAAACAGAATTCATTTTTTCTTTTATTGACATTCTTCTGAAGGTACTAGAAGTAATACTACAAAATATAAGGAATGTTTTCATATATTGTTTTGATGAACAATGATCCATATCTCATCTTCGCCTGGCATTTATCCTCCAATACATAATATGAGTAGAACCAAGCTCAATCTCGGAGAATTTGTTTATTGTAAGGAAGACATTATCTCTGTCTAACAAAGAAGGGTAGTGAAGGAAAGTTTTATTAGAATAAAATGTATTTTATTTTCCGTACAGTGGATATAGCGGATTTACGGTATTTTTAATTTTATTGTTATGGTAAGATTTTCAATTGTATTTTTTTTCTTTCACTAATCATTTTTAAAAGGAATTTTTATCTGAAAAAAAAAATATTAACGTACCTTGATACATGATGCGAATGATTTTGGTGCATGTGTATTCGGAAATTTAATTTTAAGAGACCGTTCAGAAAATCATCAGTAATATATTTTACAAGAATATTTATTTTTATGCATAGAAATACATTTTTCTTTCATCCGTGATTTTAAAATCAGAGGTACCATATTTAAGGCAACCGCTTTTATTACGTGTAAATTTTCGTACAAAATTAAAAAAAAATGTTTATATAAGATAATATATATATAAATGTGTCATATTGAAATATTTCTCTGCACTGTTAAAAAAGGAATAGAAAAATAAATGAAAATAAACAATATCTTTTTCCGAGTATCCTGCGGATGCTAAAAGCGTTCTTTATTATTAGAAAACTCAAAATTAAATGTATTTTTTTGATTTAAAAAAGGGCTCGCAAAACCAAAGCCTATTTTGCTACTATTGATTTTTGGAAGCGTTTCCTAATTTTTTTTTAAAGCGCAGTTAATCAGTTTTCTCAAACCTAACTATAGATTTTTATGTGGCTATCAATTCTCAGTTAAACATTACTCCAGAATTTTTTTTTTCCTGTGCGAACACATAATGTTTTGGTAATCAGACTGTAAAATGTTCTTTTTTTGTAACAAATGTGATAAACATAATAGTGCGATGGTTCAATGAATTACAGTTAGAAATTTTTCCTGTAAATCTACCTGAATTTTTGCTGTATAAAATTGTATTATCCATAGATGTGTTACTACGCATTTTGTATTTTAAATTGCAACGTGTATCTTTAACCTCTTCAGTTCCGAAGCTAAAATAATAGTACAAATGCTTATTCGCTGGTTTTTTCCAAACAAAGTGACATCGTACTTCACAGAAAAAATATCTTTTCTGAAATGGATCCTTTAGGCGCCTAGTAAATTTAGGTTAAAAAAATGTGGATCTAAAACTACAAACCCCCTTAAAACACCAATTTAATTACCATTAACTTAAATTAACGCAATCACATATTTAAGAGCTTTACATAAGTAAATAATCTACAAATCCTCAAAATTTTTATTGAAAAAGATTTAAGTTAAATACATATGAAAATTTCTCACTTTCTTGGTCATACTGTCTTTTGAGCATTTTTAGACATTTTGCAAACTCAGATGAAAATAACATTTATTTTATGGGGGAATCAACTTAGATTCTGTCATTTATTCGATTGCTTTGAACGCAAAAGACAAACAGCTATTAAGAAGTGATGTGGAAATAAAAAAAAATCGGGTATTTTAGTTTTGATAAGGAAAAGAACAGAGGTCCCCGTTTGGGGACCCAGGGACCGAAGAGGTTAAGGAAAACTTGCACAAACAAATAGTACTCCAATGTAGTTTCATTTCTGCGATAAAGATTTTGAAAGTTTAATCGCATAGTCAAAGTTCACAATTCATATATGTAACGTTGGGTCATGAAGTAGTTTCTAACAACAGTCGAACATTTCCCAATGCCTTTTTATTGCCAATGAAAAACATCTATTTAAAATTTAGCACGTTTGAGAAACTAAGTATCTTTATACATGTATTTAAGATTTAAGTATGATAATTTTATGATTAAGAGCAAGAATCTGAGGCGAGTTAGATGCATTTTTAGTTACACAGCGCCAAAATATGAAAATTGTTATATTTGACTGATATTCAAACTGTCAAAATTTAGTGCAGCAAAGCATTTGAAATAATTCTTTTGCCATTGTTTTATTCCATTATTGCTTTTCTGAAAAAATCAAACTTCATTGAGGCAAGTAGCTTTAAAAAATTAAATGTTTCTTAAACATACCCTATCCCTATCGTCGGGACTATTTTCGAAACAACTTATCTGAATAACTATATTTTTAACATTTATTTGGCTATACAAATTAATATTTTAAGATGTTGTGTTACGCATATGATGTCGGTGATATTTATTTAATATTACAACCAAAATATTTGGCTTTTACAGCCTATAATTAAAATTAAATGTAATCAGACAACAATGTCTATATTTTTACACTGATTTATTGCTTTAAAAAAATCAAACACAGAATTACTCCTTGTACGATACCTGGATGTCTTTTAAACATGGAACTCTAAAATGATCAGCACCAGACAATTGTATAGGCCCGAAGAAGAGTGTGCTTCGATGTACAGTGTCAATGTCATCACACATTGGACATTTGAACACTTCGTGTGTCATAATAGGGTTGAAAAGTAATAATAGGGTCGTAGTCTCATTCTTAAGAGGCCATTTTTTTATGTGCAATTTCATCTATGAATGGCAAAATGACTGACAATACGCTCATTTTACTTAAAAGTTTTTGTCAGCTGGTGGACTGAAGAACATAACTTGTTTTGAAAGTGAAACTAGCCTCATATAAAACAAACAGTAACCAAAGTTTAAAAAGTACAACCGCACTATATTAAATATTGTCCTCAGGTATCCTATGCAAAAAGATCATTTAAAAATATTAAATTGCAAGCAAGAAATCTGTAAAGGTTTCTTCCATAGGTTTAACAGTAGCGTTCTCGTTGCTTTTCGAAAGTAATGTAGGCTCTTCGTAGTCCATACAAGTCACGCGGAGAAACTCGGGCGCTAAAGTTAATCCTATGCAGGGCCGGCACAATGTCGCACGGGACCCTGGCATATCATTTATCGGGGCTCAACGTCGCTCACCTTATTATTAATAGACTAAAAAATTCATTTATTAAAACTTGCATATATTATAGAATACTTTATAATAGACAGTATAAAATGTTGGGGAAATAGCATGCAAAGTCTTTCGCATGTAATGTGTATAATTATTTTTAATTTCTAAAAATTTCTTATGCTTGAGAAAATTTTAAATACTTATTTTTCTGCAGTTACGATTACTTTCAGGATCCTCAAATCTATACATTTCCTAAGAATAATGTTAACTTCGGCTGTAAGAAATAAAACCACCAATACTAGCATTTATTCGGGAAAAAACATTTAAAGACAAATATAGAGCAATAGTATCATTATTTTACACACGGTAAAGTCATTTCGAATTGTATAGAGATGCTCGAACCCTTAAAAAGTCTCCAACTGGTTCGGGGCCCTGTGTAGCCGTCCCGTTTTCCGGCGATTGTACCGGCCCTGCTCCTATGGGACAGTTCTTTACACATTTCTTGTTCGCATTTTAATATTTTTGAACGATTTTCTTTTGCATAGGATACTTGAAGTCGATATCCATTGTTGTGTGTTTGTACCTTTTTCTCATTTTGCTATAGTTTTATTAATGAGGATAGTTTCACTCTCAGAACCGGATTCAGACGGTTCCAAAAGTGAAAGTGTTCTCATATAATAAACTGTATCCAAAATTGAAAAAAATAAAAATTCACAACAACGGATATTGACTTCAGGTATACTATGAAAAAAATCATTAGAAAATATTAAAATACGAACGAGAAATCTGTAAATAACTATCCCATAGCATTAACTTTACTTTCAGCGTTTCTTTCCGTGACAAGCGTAGATTCAGGAAGATAGTGTAATTTATATGTTGTGTTAAGGTACATCTTTCCTAAATATGAGCTTTCTATAAGACGTGTTTCTTCTGTTTTTATTTGGTCAAAATTATTCCAAAGACATATTGTTCTAATATCCCATTTTTTTAATATGCACAATTAAAGAGTTTGGATGCTTTGTTTTGTAGAATTTTGTGCTCTGAAATTAACAGGGATGGTGGATTTCTAGAAAATCTTACCAGCCAGGAAAATGGAACTTATAGTTGAAAATTATTACGGAGAAATAGACGCATCTGTAAAAATAGTTGTTTACTATTACTGCAATGAATTTTCATAATTTCTTCTACAAATTTAAGAAATATATACAAGAGAGGAAAGTTTAATATGGAATAAACAGTACCATGTTTGCGTCGCAGTAATTTGGGAAGTTGCAAAATATATCTAACCAGTAAAAAAAATAATGCTTTCGGAATATCTCTATAATTTAATGTGTTTGAAGATCACTTAAAGATTCACATGCCATTGGCGAGTAAAATTATGTAATTCTCCACCCTTGGAAAATAATATCGTTTTAAATTTAAAATAATTTATTCGTAATGCTTTTTAAATGTACTTTATGTTAAAAAAAAAAACTAATTTTATTTTTGTTTTTATGTATTTTATTTAGTTATAATTGTGTACAAGTTTCATGTGAGAGATATGATGGGATCTTGTGGGTTAAAATGGGTTGTGAACACATGATTTTTTAGCAAATAAATAAAAAATCCAACTAAATATTTATTCCAAAATACGTATAAAAGTATAAAACATTGTAAACCTATTGCTTTTAATGCATAAAATGAAAAATGACAGTAATTTGTTACATAGTAGTAGAAAAATTGTACTCCCATTTTACCCGAATAAACCAAATAGGGGGGAAGTTGTGGATTTTTCAGATTTTATAAAACTAAATAACTGCCCTCAATATATATATATATATATAATAAAAGATTAAAGATATCAATTTATATAGACAGATATATGATGAAAAAGAGTAATTCAGGGAAGATTTTTGAGAAGCAAAAAGCCCGACTACAGGATTAGAGTTTGTTAAAAAAAAATTAATTTTTTATAGAGCTACTTACCTCAATGGAGTTTACTTTTTGTAAAGGACAATAACAGAAAAAAATTATTGCAAAAAAATTATTTCAATATGTCGTTGCCGCTAGAAATTATGACAGTTTGAATATCGGTCAAATATAACATTTTTCAGATTTTGGCGCTCAATAACTAAAAGCGCATCCGACTTGTCTCAGTTATAAATATTTTTTTTTAAAGTGCTAATGCATGTCTTTCAAATGACATCTATTTTGCCCTGGCGACTGGAAGGCGCAAGTTTTTGTTGGGCCTTAAAAATGGTAAAAAACAGCGAAAATGTCTCTCTTCATGACCTTCAGTGACCTTGCGGGACCAACGTGTCACAGACTTCTCATCTATTATATACAGTTCGACCCTCTTACGTTCCATATATGAAAATAATTTGGTGGCCAGTTGTGTGGGCTAAGAATTGTAGACCAAAGCAATTGCCATGTCTTAAAAAAAAAACACTCAATTTTCCGCGACGTATGATGACTTTTGGGGCCCCATAAAAAAATGAAAGAACTCAACTTTGGAACAAAAAATTCTAGATTTGGTCTTTTTATAAGGTAATTAAGAACTGGTAATTTTTGTAGAAAATCTGAGATGGCGTTAATCATCCAATAACGATAGGTTTGAAACTTTCTCAGATTCTTGCTCTTAACGTAAACCACTTAAATGCTGTTTTAGGCAAATTCCATTACAACAATTAAGAAGCTACTTAATACATACAATATTCAATTATATATGTACTTAAAGGAATATGCATTATATTTCTATGGTTACATTAATGTTACCACATTGAAAATCGAAAATAAATATTTTAATCTAAAATCAGAAAAGCATAAAACCGTTCAGAAAATATAATTTACTTATGTGTTTTTCTTGTATCATCATTCTATACCATTTATGTAAAATTTAAAAATAATTCGTAAAATAATTGTAATTTTCAAAGTGATAAAAAGGTTCACTATTAAAAGCTTTCTAATAAAATTGAATGTTCACAACAGTATGCAATAGAAATATGAATATAGTATCACAAATGGTTCAAAAGGATATTTTCTTTCATAATTGAATTATTTTGATGAACAAGGCAATAGAAGGTGGATATTTTTCAAGAAAGAAATTTCAATGTCTGCTTGGGTTTAGGCTAGAATTTTGGAACTCAGTTAAATTCCTGGACAAACCAATTTTCCCAAATGTTTAGTCGTTTAAAAAATACATTCCACCTCCTAACCCAACCAACCGTTGGTCCATTGTTAAGTGATAAGGTTCTACGTCTTAAATTTACAAATTACTTGTAAAAGGAACACTAATATGGATTGGAGCTCAGAACATTTTTTTTTTTAATTTTGAATATGAAACTTTAATTATACATTAATATAAATTATTTCTAATAGTTCATGTTTTAAAACAAAATCTAGTTGTGTATATGTGTTTTTAAATATACTTGTTTTCAAATAAAGGTTTCCACCGTATCAGAGTTCGTACGTTTCAAGGACTTTCAAGCACCTTTTACCAGATTTTTTGTAAGGTAATATTTGCCTTACTTAATGAAGATAAGTTCTATCTTCAGATACAGCGACAGTACTTTACGATAGTGATGGGCGATAACGAGATGTTTTTCTCGATTTTCTCGATTGTATGGACATCTCGATATTATTCGATTGTATAAATTTTTTCTCGATGACTACAGTTTGCAAATTTCTTTTATAAATCATATATTATGTATTATATACGTCATACATTTATCAAGAATAGTCTGCGGGTGAACTGGAATGAGTCGAGGTTAATAAACACTAGGTGACTTCGACCGCTTACGGGCCCCTCCTTTAATTGGGGCCCCTAATTTATACGTAATCTTGTAATATGAAATCACGAACAGGTTACCCGCTATATACGGCACTGATATATGCTAGAAGGCGGGTGTGGTGTGCACGCACTACAAAATCTTGTAAAAAATATAATATCGAAACGAATGAACGTCGGACCAGATCTCTTGGGGGAGGGGTCAAAGCGAGCGGAGGGGCACAGCAGCTGCATAATATGATTAAGTCGTCACAGGTCTTTAGGCCTTTCCAACCATATGTCACATGAGAAGTCTGGATCTGAATTTATAAAAATGCCCTCCCCGTGGGGGGAAAGGGGGGGAGGGGTGCGGGAGGTGGATAACATGAGTAAGTGGTTATAAGCCTTTCCAACAATATGTCACATGAGGGGTCTCGGCTAAATTTAGAAAAACACCCCCGTGGGGGAATAGTGTGGGGGGGGCGGTCACCGGAGGTGCATTACATCAATAAGTAGTCACAGACCTTTCCAACGATATCTCACATGTGGGGTCTTGGCTAAATTTGGAAAAGTGTCCACCAGGGGGGTTTCAAAATGGGGGGGGATGGACACCGGAGGAGCATAACATCAATAAGTAGTCACAGAACTTTCCAACGATATCTCACATGAGGGGTCTTGGCTAAATTTGTAAAAGTGTCCCCCGGGAGGGGCAAATTGGGGGAGACTGTCACCGGAGGTGCATAACATCAATAAATAGTCACAGACCTTTCCAACGATATCTCACATGAGGAGTCTTGGCTAAATTTGGAAAAGTGCCCCCGGGGGGGGAGAAAGTGGTGGTGGGGACACCGTAGGTACATAACATCAATAAGTAGTCACAGACCTTTCCAACGATATCTCACACGAGGGGTCTTGACTAAATTTGAAAAAGTGTCCCCCAGGGGGGGGGGGGGGGCAAAGAGTAGGGGGGACTGTCACCGGAAGTGCATAACATCAATAAGTAGTCACAGACCTTTTCAACGATATCTCATAAGAGGGGTACTGACTAAATTTGGAAAAGTGTCCTCAGGGCGGGCAAAGTGGGGGGGGGGGGCACCGGAAGTGCATAGCACTAATAAGTAGTCACAAACCTTTCTAACGATATGTCACATGAGGAGTCTTGGCTAAATTTGGAAAAGTGTCCTGAAATTTCATATATTATAAATAATATTTAGCGGAGGGCTCCATAAAAAAATCCGATTTAAAATGATAAAAGCGGAAAAAACTACCCTCGCAGTGGGGGCCAAATTGGGGAGGGGAGGAAGAAAGTCTCATAATATGAAAGAGTCATCCGAGAGCTTACCGATGACATATCACATGACTGGTCCAAAAAAAGTTTGAAAATTGCTCCCCCTCTCTCCCCCCGTGGGCCCACTCTTTCACCCCAGAATTCACACAGCCGCCACTTTAAAATTTTTATGTTCAATAAATAATATTTACCGGAAGACTGCATAAAAAAAACCCATATTTAAAGTGATATTTAAATTTATTATAGAAATCGGCTACGGTTTTAAAAATTTGTTCGCCCCTTCCCACCCCCCTTTGGGCGAAGAAAGGTTCATAGTATGAAAGAGTGGTCAAAGGGCTTTTCGATTATATGCCACAGGAAGGGTTCGGTAAAATTTTTAAAATTGTACCCCATGAGTCCACTCTCACGTCCTCCTCCCTCGAAATCACCCGACCCACCTTCCTCTTTGAAAATTTTATATTTGATAAATAATTTTTATCGGAGGGTTCCAGGTATGTGACATCTTGGTAGGGCTAAAATAAGAGAAACTTTGAAAATTAAAGCTTCATTTCACAGCTCATTGTCATGCCTTTTTCTCTATCTCGTCCCTTGGTACTCTCGATAAATTTTCTTACTTTTCTTCTCTGCCGAGGACGAGAGAAATCCTCGAAAAGCTTCTCATAGCGAAATGTTGAAAAGCGCGAGAGAAATCCTCGAAAGGCTTTTCATTGGGAGATTTCGAAAAGGACGAGAGTAACAAGCGAGAGGCGGGAAGGGGGGGTCGGGAAAGGTTGAAAAGGGCGAGAGGAAACTCTCGAGAGACTTCCCATCCCGAAAGGTTTAAAACCGCGAGAGAACCAACCATCGAGCAGATTCCCATCTGGAAGCGTCGAAATGCTGGAAAAATCATCGAGATGAGATTTGCCGAAATGCGAGATGGAAATGAAGCTTTCAGAGTCAAACTTACCGCATTTCTGGTTTAAGTCATAATTTCTCAAAGGAGTCCACCTGCTTATCCAATCTCTTTTTAGCTCACAGGTTATCTAAGCCTGACAGCTAATGTACCCGTCGGTTCTGTGTGTATGCATGAACTGTACGTACGTATGTATGTACGTAACGCGTTAACTCCTGATTAAAATGTACGATTTGCTTCAATTTTTTTTTATGTTCATTCTGATAAGGCGTTCCGCTGTTTAGTTTTGACGGTTCATTGGTTAAGGATAAAGGGAGAGAAGGGGGGCTGGTCCCCCCCTCCTTAATTTAGATAAATAGGTTTTTCATGCAGAATTCTTCGATTTGCTCCAAATTTCGTATACCGGTTTATTATGTTAAGGAGCTTCCCTGATTAAACTTGGAGGTTCATTAGTTAAGTATGAAGGGGGGAAAGGGGGGTAGACCCCCTCCTTAATTTAGATAAATGGGTTTTCCATGCAGAATTATTCGATTTGCTCCAAATTTGGTATACCGATTCATTATATTAAGAAGTTGCCTTGATTAGATTTGGAGGTTTACGGGTTAGGTATAAAGGGGGAGAAGGGGGCTAGACCCCCCTCTTAATTTAGATAAATGTGCTTTTCATGCAGAATTATTTGATTTGCTCATAATTTGGTATACCGGTTTATTATGTTAAGGAGCTTCCCTGATTAAACTTGGAAGTTCATTGGTTAAGGATAAAGGGGGAGAAGATGGGGCTGGTCCGCCCCCCCTTAATTTAGATAAATGGGTTTTTCATGCAGAATTATTCGATTTGTTCCAAATTTGGTATACCGGTTTATTACGTTAAGAAGTTGCCTTGATTAGATTTGGAGGTTTACGGGTTAAGTATAAAGGGGGAGAAGGGGGACTGGTGCCCCCTTAATTTAGATAAATGGGCTTTTCATGCAGAACTATTTGATTTGCTCCAAATTTGGTATACCGGTTTATTATGTTAAGCAGCTTCCCTGATTAAACTTGGAAGTTCATTAGTTAAGTATAAAGGGGGGAAAGGGGGGTAGACCCCCTCCTTAATTTAGATAAATGGGTTTTTCATGCAGAATTATTCGATTTGCTGCAAATTTGGGATACCGGTTTACTATGTTAAGAAGCTGCCTTGATTAGATTTGGAGGTTTATGGGTTAAGTATAAAGGGGAGGGGCTAGTCTCACCTTAATTTAGATAAAAGGGTTTTTCATGCAGAATTATTCGATTTGCTGCAAATTTGGGATACCGGTTTACTATGTTAAGAAGCTGCCTTGATTAGATTTGGAGGTTTATGGGTTAAGTATAAAGGGGAGGGGCTAGTCTCACCTTAATTTAGATAAAAGGGTTTTTCATGCAGAATTATTGGATTTGCTTCAGATTTAATATACCGATTTATTCCGATATGGCGCTTCCTTCATTAGATTTGGAGGTTCATTGGTTAAGTATACAAGGGCGAAAAGGGGGCAAGTCCCCTCCCCTTAATTTAGATAAATGGATTTTCATGGAGAATTATTCAATTTACTTTAATTTTTTTTTCTATGTTTGTTCTGATAAGGAGCTTTCCTGATTAGATTTGAAGGTTCATTAGTTAAGTATAAAAGGGTTAAAGGGGTTAGACCACCCTTAATTTAGCGATATGTTTCTTTTTTTCATGCAGAATTATCTGATTTGCTTCAAATTTGATATACTGATTTATTATAGTTAAAGAGTTTCCCTGATTAGATTTGGAGGTTCATTGGTTAAGTATAAAAGGGGCAAACGAGGGATATTTCCCTTCATTTATTTTTTGAGGGACATTATTCTTTGAAATAAGAGTATAATATACAGTTAGTGTTAATAACATGTGAGCTCAATGCCATCAGCTTAACTGGCACTTATCATTTTATTGCTATTAACCGATGTGGGTTATGAAGCATAGTGGTTTATGTATTCAGTTCTGTATAGTCCTAGTTTCAAACTTTACTGTTAAATTTAGTGTCATTTTGCCCCGAATTTTCAATGTTTCTCTTATTTTAGATTTGCCAAGCTGCCCCATACCTGGAGACTCAGATAAATACTATTTATTAAATATAAAAAGTTCAAAGAGGAAGGGGAGTGAATTCTGGGGTGCGCGAGAGTGCACAAAGGGAGGGGGGGGTGGCGGGTAATTTAAAAACTTTTACCAAACCTCTCCTTGACATATCATCGGAAAGTCCTTTCACCACTCTTTCATATTATGAACATTTCTCCTCCCAGAGTTGAATTCCGGAAGGGGTTCGTGGGGGGGGGGGGAGCGGTGCGGGGGTGACTTTTTTTTAATTGTAGAGATTTCTACAATAAATATCATTAAATGAGGTTTTTTAATGGAGCTCTCCGATAAATATTATTTATTAAATATAAAATTTTAAAAGTGGGGTTGCGTGATTTCCGGGTATATTCTAGGATAAAAGAGGCAACCCACGTGGGAGGGGTAGATTTCAAACTTTTTTTGGACCAGTCATTTGATCTATCATCGGAAAGTTTTCGGTTATCATCGCAAAGTTACTCTTTCATATTATGAACCTTTCTTCTTCCTTCCTTAGTTTGGCACCCCAAGAAAGGCACTTTTCGAACTTTTTTGAAATCGTAGCGTTTTTAAACATTTTAGATCGGGTTTTTTTTTACGGAGCCCTCTAATAAATAATTTTTAATATATGAAAATTTCAAAGAGAAGGATGGGCATGGTATATTTCGAGGGGGGGGGGGGCACGATAATTGGAATCCTGGGAGTTGGGACTCTTTTCTATCTTTTGCTGACACCCCTCATGTGATATATCATTGGAAATCTCTGTGACTACTATTTCATTTTATTTATCGCCCGCGCCCCTCCCCTTACTTTGCCCCCGAGCGGGGGCACTTTACTAAATTTAGCCGACACCCCTCATGTGCCATATCGTTGGAATGTCCTGTGACCACTTATTCATATTATGCACTTTCCTTGCCCCTCCCTCCTACTTTGCTCCCCGCGGGAGTTCGTTTAATGTATTCCAGTCGAAGATTTTATAAAAATGGGGAAATTAAAGATCCAATCTCAAATGACGTAGGAAAATCAATAAAAAATTTTGATCCCTTTTATCATCCTTTAGTTCATATTTCTGCCACTAGGGGGTGCTTTTGATTCTTATTTCTTTGGCCATTTTGGTGCTAATTGCCGAAAAATTCTTATTTTTGATACTTAAACTCCCCTTACCGCTTCATTTATTTTTTGGGGGACATTATTCTTTGAAATAAGAGTATAATATACAGTTAGTGTTAATAAAATGTGAGCTCAATGCCATCAGTTTAACTGGCACTTATCATTTTATTGCTATTAACCGATGTGGGTTATGAAGCATAGTGGTTTATGTATTCAGTTCTGTATAGTCCTAGTTTCAAACTTTACTGTTAAATTTAGTGTCATTTTGCCCCGAATTTTCAATGTTTCTCTTATTTTAGCTTTGCCAAGCTGCCCCATACCTGGAGACTCAGATAAATACTATTTATTAAATATAAAAAGTTCAAAGAGGAAGGGGAGTGAATTCTGGGGTGCGCGAGAGTGCACAAAGGGAGGGGGGGGTGGCGGGTAATTTTCAAACTTTTACCAAACCTCTCCTTGACATATCATCGGAAAGTCCTTTCACCACTCTTTCATATTATGAACCTTTCTCCTCCCAGAGTTGAATTCCGGAAGGGGTTCGGGGGGGGGGGACTTTTTTTTTTAATTGTAGAGATTTCTACAATAAATATCATTAAATGAGGTTTTTTAATGGAGCTCTCCGATAAATATTATTTATTAAATATAAAATTTTAAAAGTGGGGTTGCGTGATTTCCGGGTATATTCTAGGATAAAAGAGGGAACCCACGTGGGAGGGGTAGATTTCAAACTTTTTTTGGACCAGTCATTTGATCTATCATCGGAAAGTTTTCGGTTATCATCGCAAAGTTACTCTTTCATATTATGAACCTTTCTTCTTCCTTCCTTAGTTTGGCCCCCCGAGAGAGGCGCTTTTCGAACTTTTTTGAAATCGTAGCGTTTTTAAACATTTTAGATCGGATTTTTTTTTTACGGAGCCCTCTAATAAATAATTTTTAATATATGAAAATTTCAAAGAGAAGGATGGGCAGGGTATATTTCGAGGGGGGGGGGGTAGGGGGGGCACGATAATTGGAATCCTGGGAGTTGGGACTCTTTTCTATCTTTTGCTGACACCCCTCATGTGATATATCATTGGAAAGCTCTGTGACTACTATTTCATTTTATATATCGCCCGCGCCCCTCCCCTTACTTTGCCCCCGAGCGGGGGCACTTTACTAAATTTAGCCGACACCCTTCATGTGCCATATCGTTGGAATGTCCTGTGACCACTTATTCATATTATGCGCTTTCCTTGCCCCTCCCTCCTACTTTGCTCCCCGCGGGAGTTCGTTTAATGTATTCCAGTCGAAGACTTTATAAAAATGGGGAAATTAAAGATCGAATCTCAAATGACGTAGAAAAATCAATAAAAAATTTTGATCCCTTTTATCATCCTTTAGTTCATATTTTTGCCACTAGGGGGTGCTTTTGATTCTTATTTCTTTGGCCATTTTGGTGCTAATTGCCGAAAAATTCTTATTTTTGATACTTAAACTCCCCTTACCGCTTCATAGCTACTCGCGTTTTTTCAGCTTTTTTCAACCAGGGGGCACCCTTACAAGACTTTTTCAGTCTTATGGCTCCTTTATAGTTTCCCTTTGGTTTGTTGTTTTTTTATTCCATCTGTTTTCAGTTACCCTATATTTAATAAAATTTGCCTTATATATCTGTAAAAACAATGATTTCAATAATCGATTCTAGAACATCTCCTTTGTAGATTATCGAAAGTAATCGATGACTGTATCGATTGTGTATTTTACGATAACGATTTTTTTCGATTGGTAAATTTTCGAGAATCGCCCATCACTAAGCCCTATCACTACTATGAAATTGTCGGCCAGAATAATAGCTAAGTTTGCCAATAACTGTTTTTAGCTTTTCTCGTTATAATCGATTGTAAAACGTCTCGATTGTAGATTCTATGAATTAATCGATGACTGTATCGATTGTGATTTTTTACGATGACGATTTTTCTCGATTTTCGAATTCTCGAGAATCGCCCATCACTACTTTACGATATTTCTTGTGATAAAACATCTAATATCTCCTAAATCCCTTGATGCGTATGAATCCCGTTATATACTTTGAGCTTGGAATTTCTTTTAATTAAATTGGCATAGTGAGCTAGATTTTATTAACAAATAAAGATATAATTGAAATTTTATTTATAGAAGTAGTTAGAATTTCAAACTTGTTACTTGTTAAACATTTTTGCGCATTTGTAAAGTTTATACCTTCATTAAAATCTTAATGACATGCAATCCAGGTATTTCTTTAAAATTATACCTGTGATCGCTAATAGCACCGTTTTAAGAAAATTGTCTTTGAATATAAGTTTTTCTGTTCATCATATAAAAAGAGCTCGAACTGTTTTAAACATAACTTCCCTTTTAATTTTTACATGCGGTTTCTTCTAAAATATTTGTAACGAATCAAATTTTAATATAAGCTAATAAAAAAAAAATCAATTTTTCACAGGTTTAAAAATACCTGGAACCTGAATAAAACATTTCACAAGATTAAGCATCAACAAATATTAGGACAATATATTCATGGTCCTTAAAAGTAATGTTACTAAGATTTTAGTAATTAATTTCCTTTTGAATTTTTGTATACGCATTTTCGTACTTTGTATGAATCAATGGTTAATTAAGAATAAACTTGCTAAAATTAAAATTATACAGGTCATTACATTTTATTTTTCCATATTATGTTACGTCGCGCCTTCGTTCGAAAATATTTTATAGAAAATTGCTTCACATTATCACTAACGACACCTCATAATCTTTTATCATTCAGAGTCATTAATCAGATTTAATAATAAAAGTTTTGAAAATTTAATATAGACCTTTTTCCGACCACTATTCATCACTTCTTAATTTAAGAATTCTGAAAGGGATTGGTTTTTTTCTTTGAATGGAAAATACGGTATGCTTTAATTACGCGAAAAAAAATATACGCGAAATAAATATAGCGAAAAATATATATATTCCTTTTTTATTGCTTGAAATTTTTTTAAATTTCTATTTTAATTTAAAAAGATAAATCTAAAATGACAACCTTCTCTCTGCTTTTTACCCGACTGAAAAGAAGGTTTATGTGTTTCATGCGTATCTGTGTATGTGGATTTCTTTATACCCTCGAAAATTCCCAACGGCTGGATGGATTTTAATGAATGAGGCCTTTAACAATTCGTCTTAACGGCCCGATGGCTATAGGCTAGGTTTTGTTTGTATAAATTCAAAATGGCGGTAGAGAAAAAAATTTACGCACCCTATTGAGTGGTATATTATTGGATAGGTCATTCAAAATGAAACCGATGTTTCATTGACTATTTTACAGTCAGAAGCTCCGTTAAAATATTATACAACCTGGAAGTTGTGTAGGTAGGATCTCTAGCTTTACTGCAACTCATACCATCAAAATAGTGTTTATAGATAGGAAATAACAATTAAACACAACATAAAGTCATCAATACAAGTAAATAAAAAAAATAGGTAAGTAATATAAACAAGTAATATAAAGAAAATATTTTAAGTCAATTCCTACTTAGGTCAATAAGAATATTTTTCCCATTCTTCTTTTCTCTTGAGTGGCGCTTAAAATACCTTGATCAAGAAGAGAGCTCTCTCGGTCTTAAAATACCTTGATCAAGAAGAGAGCTTTCTCGATTATTGAAAATTGATCAATTTGATTTAATTAATGAATTAATATTTTAAAAAAAACTAGATTAACATCAAGTGTCATCCACTAAAAGTTAAAAAAAAATTATTGAAGCTTGATTGGATAAATAAAAAGTATTTTATTAAAGATTGAAAATTTGAACAAGATATATATAGCGAGAGTATGAGCTAATAGTAGGAATTGAAGAAAAAATAGTTTCACATTGATGAGAAATAATTAATTAGTTCACTTTTTATGCAGTCGGGTTTTTTTTTATTTTTTAAATTTAATTGTTTATTTCTTTATCTGTTCATTTTGTGTTTACATATATATTATGTATTTGCGTATAATACTCACAAATATATAAATATATACATTATAAATCAAAACCTTTTTCGTAAGTAATGCGTAAGTCATATAGAAGGTGGATTATTTATTATATTTATTGTGTATTAAAGTGTATTTTTTATATTACCTTTGATTATGATAAGAAAATTACATTTAATGATGTGGCATTTAGATTAACAATTTTCAAATATGACTTTTTTTTTCACCAATATATGATCTGAAATTTCCTTTAAAAGATTTTAGAATTTTTTTATTTGATGAAATTTAAATTTTTTTGTTATATTCTATATCCTATTTAATAAATTTCATGCTTTTTACACTGTAATTTGAATTAGTTTTAATATTTTTGAAAAATGTATAAAAGTATTTAAGATTTTATTTCGGCTGTCTACACATTTGCCCGAACTCTTACTTTGGAAAATATGCATGAATTGATTTGAATTTGATTAATTTTATTGGGGTTGACATACAGTATGCTCTTATTCGAATTGCTGCTTGGGGCATTTACCCTTCTTTTGAAATGAATGTTTATGACTGAATTCATTTTTGGAAAATTCTTAAAACTTTAGCTACCCATGGGCGCAGAGTTGGTGGAATATCATTAAGTGTAAGATATTTTAAAATAACAATTATTGCTCTTAATATTATTTAATACTGATTTGTAGAATTAATATATATATATATATATATATATTATGATAATCATTTGTGCCCCCTAAGAGTTCTAGAGAATTTAATGCTCATGAAAAATTCCGTTTAAGAATACGACAATCTATAAAAAGCAAATATAATGATTAAAATTTTAATTATATATAAATATTTTATATAATATATTTACCTCTGTTTTTAGATAACAAGTACTTTATAATTTCTGGTGCAGTGTGAATATTTAAAAAAAACATTTCACAAACTTTTAAAACTTCTTAAAAATAATTTAGAAAAAAAAATTCTAAACATGTTAAAATGCATTGTGTTTTACATTATCATTTTAGATAAAATCAAAGAGAAAACATGCTATCTTTACTCAAAAATTCTTTTGAAAATCATTTTTAAATAAGCACTTTTTAGCTTACAATTATATTACGAAAAATAATTACCGATGTCGAAATCACTTCAAGAAATTCTTTCATCGTTTAAAAGCCATTGTATGCATTATTCAAACTAAACATCTGGTGAACAATAGTGATTTTTTTATTGAAATATAATGACGCCTTTGGAGCACAGTGTCACACGTTATTGTTCTTTAGACAGGCCTAAAAAAGAGCAGTGGTGGGATAATTTATATTTAATAAATAATTCAGGACACAATGAAACAGAGAAACTGTCATTTTCAAACTTTTTTTTCGTTTTCCTAATGACTTTAAAGAGATTTCTCTGCATTCCATAGAGGTTTAATGTCTTGATATAAGACTCGTGTTAATGAGAAAGGAATTATAAAAATTGTGACTAAAATTACAGAGAACAATTTGATACAGTGTACGTTTAATATTTTTCAGTTGATATAGATGAAGATTTAACTATATATATATTTATTAATATTTCAAGGAACAGTTTTTCTTGAAAGACATGTTAGAATAATGTAAATACTATATCAGGATTGCCTATCAGCTCTATTTTCTGCTTTTCAGGGTATTTGAATTTTAAGTGTTTTAGTTATAAAAATCTTGCTATATAATTATATGTTATGCATGTATTGTTATTTTAGATTATAGTTGAATATTATCGGTTGTTTTTAAATAACGAGCAGTTGTGCTTTTCCAAGTATATTTCATCTTTTTCTTCAGAACATACATATAATATATTTAAATTTTGAACATTCTGGGCTAAATTTAGAACATTAAATGCAATTTGTTCAAACTTGTGAAAAAATATTGAAGTGAATGTTTTGATATACACATTGTAAGGATTTATAATATATTATTGAAATGAGATATAAAATCTACAAGAAGTCTTTTTTTTTTCTTCAGTTAATGAGTCAAATCATAATTATGCGTTTGCGAAAAGTAATGCCACAATATCAGCTAGATCATTCCCTGACAAATATAAAATCAATTCTCCCAGACTATAATTTCTAGAAAACTCAATTTCTGCAGTATTGATTATATACTTTCGGAGTCATTTTCCTTCTGTTCAGATGTGAGCTATACCTAGCAAGAATGGCTGGTAACTTAATTTATTATTTTCATTATAACTAAAACTCAAGTAGACACAAAATATCCAAAAGATTTGTTTTTATTTCAATTAATAATTAAAATCATAAGTAGTGTAATTGTTTGACTTATATTTTACCCCGATTATTTTAGGCATCCATACTTTAAAAAAAAAAAAAAGGGAAAAACAAAGTGTTGCGCATGTTTGTTTTCATCTATATGATACGATAAAGTTAGATTAGATGAAATAGAAAAATAATGTGTCCTGATATTTTTCATGTGTATTTCTATATAAATGTTTAGATTCAATTTTTATTTTTATTTATTTATTTATTACCCGACTGCCAAGAAGGCTTATGTGTTTCACGCGTATCTGGGTATCTGGATTTTTGTATACCCTCGAAACATCCCAACGGCTTGATGGATTTTAATGAATGAGGTCTCTGTCAATTCGTCTTAACCGTCCCATGGGTATAAGCTAGGTTTTATTTTTATAAATTCAAAATAGCGGCTGAAAAATACAAAATGACGGTAGAGATGAAAAACAAAATACGCACCCTATTGAGTGGCATATCATTGGTTAGTTCTTTCAAAATGAAGACGATGTTTCACTGACTATTTTACAGTCAGAAGCTCCACTTAATTATTACACAACTTGAAAGTTGTGTAGGTAGGATTTCTAGCTTTACTGCAACTCTCAACCTCATAGATATCTATAGTCCTCATTAAAATAGTATTTATAGATAGGAACTAACAATTAAACACAACTTAAAAGTCATCAATACAAGTATATAAAAAAAAATAAGTAAATAATATAAAAAATAGTTTCACATTGATGAGAAGTAATTAATTAGTTCACTTTTTATGCAGTTGGGATTTTTGATTTTTTAAATTTAATTTTTACTTGTTTATAGGGTATCTTTTTTTTCATCTGCCATATGACTCTTTGCAAGAAGTAATACAACTCATAATCCAATATCATCAATACTGCTTTGCTTACATTGAAAATTTAATAATCAGGTTAGAGCGTTTGTGGTAAAATAGTAACAGTGTAGAATTCTGAAACAATGAAAAACTTATTTAACCCTTTGCACGCGAGAAGTGACTCTTACTCACCACTAGTGTTGCCGGATGTCCCGCGTTAATCAGGGCTCCAAATGCTCTGGACACCAGTATTTTAAAGTAGTTTTCTTCGCCTTATCTAATGGTAGGATTATCTCCGATTGAAGATGGTAAAATAAACTGTAAGAAATTAGTGGTGTCCATAACATTTGTAGCCCCGATTTATGCTGGCAACACTAGTGGTGAGAGTGACAGTCACTTTTCGAGTGCAAAGGGTTAATATTACACTTAATATCAGCTTACAAAAAGAACAAGTGGGTAAGTGTGATCGCAGATCTCACAGAGGGTTTCGTTTAATATTCCTCTCAAAACGCTTTACCCTTTTGCAAAATCTGTTAGTTCCACATTTCGCAAACAGTGAGTGCACTCTATTCTAAATAAACCTCTAACCGAACGAAACTTCGTTTTACAACCTATCCGTAGATATATTAGTCGAAGGGATTGGGCCCATAGCACCCGAGGTAGTTAGCCGCCCCCTAGAGGTAAAAAAGTGGAACTAAAATATGTATAGTGCATAATATGAAAGAGTGGTCAAAGGGGTGTCAGCAAAATTAGATAAGTGCCCCTGGGTTAAACGAGTGGAGGTTAGAAAAATTGCTTAAAATACACATGTTAGAGCCCCGAGAGGCAAATATAAGACTTTTTCAAAATTTTATGATTTGTTGTTTGATCTGAGGCGTTCAGCTATAAGTATACACAATTTCAAATCTCCAAGATATATAGTTTCTGAGAACGGACTCTGTGACAGACAGACAGAGGAGAAAGACGAATAAGGTTTCGTCAGATGAACGAAACCCTAATTAAAAATGAACGAGAAGGTAGTGAATCTGCGACATACATCCCGTAAGAAATCGTAAAACCGTCTCTTGCTTTAAAGAAAAAGATATAAATTGCACTTTATATTTTTGTACGCCACTTATAAATATCTTTTTTTATTCATTCACTAACTAAAACGATTTTTTGTGAATAGAATGCGAGACAAAACTAAAAAGGATTAAAATGACCACAACTGAACTTATATTTAAAACTGCATTTAAAATATATCTACGAACTTTTGAAACTGTTATTTCGTTTAATCTTAATTATCAATTTTTTTAAATATCATATTCATTTTATAAAGATATACATTTCACTTTTCACTCTAAGATGTCCTTTAAAAAATTCAGTATTTTCAGAAAACTTCTTTATTTTGTATAATGACAACATTTAAAACTGACATAGCAATAAGAAAATTGTTAAAATATGGAAGTAAACAAGGTGCAATTTCGTCGAATAAAATAAAGGATCCCCCCAGTTCAGCAGTTAAAGGTACAACATACGCCAAAAACGTAAAATCAATTCTGACAGGCCAGATTTTCTGACAGGAAAAATTATTATACGGTTTTTGTAATAACTTTCCTCTGTTATGCCTCATATAGATGACAACTAACTAATTGTTAAAGAACATACAGTGTGATTTATTTAATATCTTGAGAAAGAAGAATACGCAATTTTATACTTAAGGCTATAGTTCGAAACAGTGAACGAATAAATTCGAGAAATACAATCCTAATAAAAAGATAATTCTTAGTATTGCTGCGAAAATTTCATTAAAATATATAATAAGAAACTGAATAACAACAAACCATACTGAAAATCTTCTTGATTAATTGGGATAAAGATATCATTACTAAGTTAAACATTATAAATAGGGGAGAGTAGCCATAATTGGACCGCCTCTTTAATTGGACCATTGTCCTTCTGCCGTTGATTACAGGAAGAGACGCCATCTACCAATGAAATCTTACTCATCAGAATGACGTCATTTATGATTCGTAGAAGCACCCGCCTACCACGTGCTGTTTTCATACAATTTTAAACAAACTTAAAGTTAGCTGTTTTGATCTATTTTTTTTTCTATTAAACGTAAGCGAATACTTTAAAACTAAGGTAAGTCGTTATGTTTTCATATACATATCTAGATTCATCTGTTTATTGCGCATATTTTTCACGCGGATTTATTTGATTTCGTTTTTGTTCTTATCTGTTTTAAAAAATGGTGCAGTTGCCTTAATTGGGCCAATTTATGTCGCTTAAATTGGACCAAATATACGATCATAAATTTGAAAAGTAAGGTGGTACGCTTTGTACACGATTTTTTTTTATTATTTTATAATGGATTGCTATCTCCATGCAAGTTTTTTTTTTTTTTTTGTATATCTGGATCAATTTCTTTATACAGTTTAGGCCTATATAAACATAAAAATATTTTTACATGTTTATGCAATAAATTTTGTTTGCAACTTCTTATATCTTGTATGTATTTGTATTTATTTTCTGTGAATTCTTTATTCCTACGGCTTATTTGGTTTACAGAGTTCAATTGAAACATTTTCCTCCAGGAGAATTTTTGCGATTCCGTGAGGGGGGTGGTGGTCAGACCTTTTAAAGTTCTGGAGGGTGGAATTACACTTTTTTACCATTAAAACGCATAAAATCTCAAACTTTCCGGTGGAAGGGGTTATTTCAAGGCTCCTGGGGGGGGGGGGGCTACTCTTGAATTCAACACTGTTTGATTAATCGTAGCGTGTTTTTTTTTTTTTTTTTTTTTTTTTTTTTTTTTTTTTTTAATAGAGCATATTTTTTAAACACATTTTTAATATAATGTTCAAAATGCTGAAAACTACATACAAGCTCTCTGGAAGAAAAACACCCGTGACAGCAAAAGCTGTTAAAGATATGGGAAACGAAACGGAGAGAGGAAGTTGTGAAGAATTTGACCTGCAAGAAGGCTGCAGCTACAAATCCCACCCCAAAAGCCAAAAAACCATTAGAAATGCTATCTCTCTTGTCAAATTCAGTTAAATCAAAGTACAGGGGAGCCAAAAACAGTTGTGTTAAAATCTTCGCCATATAAAGTAAAACAAAAAAAAAAAGACAAAAAAAGAAGCTCTCACAGCACAAAAGCAATTGGCACATAAGTTTAAAAAAATAGTCGTAATGCAAAAAAATAGTCGTAATGCAATTGGAAAAAAAATAATGGAAGGGAAGAACTATTAATATAATGTAAAGAAAACTTTTGTTGCAAGAAAAAAAAAAGATTCATAATTTAGGATCTAAAAAGAAAAATCTAGACAGCGATGATTGTTATTGCCTAATTTGTAAGAAAAATAAAATAGTAGAAATGATTCGGTGTTTAGATTGCCAATTACGGTTCCATGTTGTGGGCACTGGAAGAAAAAATCAATAAAAGAAATTCACGTGTAAACTTTGCATCGCTACTTACATGATATTCAAGAAACTGGTAATTAGTTCCATAATTTCTATTCTTAATAACTTTGATTTATATTTTGAATACATTTTGATTTAAAACAATTACTCTTATTTTCAGATATTTGATTTCATTATATTTCGTTGCTGTTATTTTGTTTGATTGTTTCATTAATAGCAAACTTTGCTTTTAATAAAATTAGTTATATTCCCTAGTCATTAAAACAACCTGATATTGTTTGGTCCAATTTAGGAGACTGGGGGTCCAACTTAGGCGACCAGTTGCTGAATTTGGACCACTTTTAACAAATTTTTCAAATTAAAATAAAATTTAAGATTTTCAAAAAGAAACTGATCTAAAGATTTATTTAGTTAGTAGATGAATTGATTGACCCCGTGTAGTGAGTTTTTGAAGATACTCCAAAAATTAAATAAGTTATACATGAAAATATGTGAAGTGCAAATTCGGCTACTCACCCCTATATTTATCCATTTACAATTCCAGTTCTGCTTAGACATCTGTTCTGTTAGAAGAGTTAAATATTAAATATTTAGTGTAATTTAAAAACTATGACGCAGATTCACATTTCTAAATACCCTGACTATGAATTACGTATAAGTGACGTAATTTCAATTTTTAAAAGGTGCCCGTAAGTTTTAAATAACGTCGCTAATATCTAAAATATAAAAATGAAAATTTGTCTGTCTGTAATTCTATACAAATCCACACTTTGGAAGCCGGAATTGTGAAATGTTACGTACAGGTGCATAAAAACACCGCAGAGGCAACTAAAGTAATCAGGAATCGAAATAATTTACAGTTAATTTTTAATTAATAAAACACCAGCAATTTAACAGTAATTTCGTATCAAATAACAAGATGTTTGGTATAGCAGTTGCCAAAAATTAAAAATCCATAATAAAATCTCTCTCCACAACAATTACATTTCTATTGTAAGATTTCCACTTGAAAAATGAAAATGAAATAAATAGTTTGACAAATAAAAAAAAAGTGAATATTACGTCATAACTTTCTATTGCAAGATTTCCACTTGAAAAATAAAAATGAAATTAATAATGCACGTCAGCAGATAAATATATATCGACATATGAGTTTGAAAAAACGTATTGAAACATGATAAAATCCCGACTATGGGAATATTGACGTATTTTTTTATATTTTGAGGTTCTCTGAATTTGTTTTCTTTACGTTTAAATCTATTCCATATATATACGTGTGTGTAGGTGTGTATATTACAATTTCCACAAAGGAATTTTAAGAATGTTTGTTTTGAAAAACCAATTTCAAAATCAAACATACATTATAAAACATAAAATAAAAAAAAAGCAGTAAAGCTATCTTTATTTCAGTTCTTCACTAATAACGAACTCTTGGGACCTATTCTTAAAACTCCGGGAAACGCCGGGTACTACAAAATTATAGGAGAAAATGTGTGTCTAAATTAGAAAAGCCTCTGTACACTACTATTTTCCAACTATTTAACAACTGTTTCTACAAACTACCAACAATGGTCGACAATTTAAGGGGCTTGGTGCAGTCATATCTGTATAACAAAAGAACTTTGGATTGCCGAGTACATACAATGTTTTAGAACTTTCCAAAAATGATCTCCAGAAAAATGTCAATAAACGCAGTTCAGGAAATAAAGTTTTGGATTTTTTTTGTTTCAAGTTTTAATATCATGAAAATTTTTATATAAACCCGCTTTTGCTTTTTTTTATGCAAATTCATATACAAACAAGTAATATAAAAAATAAATTACAACTCATCAGACATATAAGTAAAAATTATATAAATACATTTAATAAAATTAAAAAGCAAACGTTTCGAGCTAAATTTTAGACCTTCATCAGTTCAAGAAATAACATTCAAAGGACCAGAAAACTGCATATCATGTTTACAGTTAAAAATTATTAGCAGTTAAAATTAAAGAAAGTATAAAAATATCAAAGCAATGCTGTGTATTCAGGAGAAGTGCACATGATTCATTAACCGGAGAAGTTTGCTTACGAGTGAACACACCTTCCAGAAAACTCTACTTTTAACATTATTGCAACCGTATCTGATAAGTGTCATATTTTCGAAACAAGTAATATGTTTAAAGAATAACGAAAATTATAAGTAAATACATTTCTGCTAGACCTTTATTAAAAATGAAGAATATGCTCATGCCGATTGTATGCTTCAATGAATAACAAATAATATGAAGGAGGTACAGAAAAATGAGTGTGTAAAATGAAAATATAGTATTTGCATTATGAGATACATATCTTAAATAAGTACAGTACACGTGGGAATTTTGGGTATTACGTAATTCCATTTACATTTTGATCATAGAATCCGAATACAGTTCCAAATTTGCATTAACTGTGATTAGTTATTTGCAAACAAAATTTATTTTACTAAATTTCAACACATAGAAAACGATAGCAAAATACTAATAAAAAATTGTAGGATTGAAAAAGAAGAAAGACAGATAGTATCGAAAAAAGTGTTAAAAAAGAGGAAAACGAACAAATTTGGCAAAAAAAAAAAAAAAAAAAAATCAATGGTACGAAGATTTCATGCTAAAAATGTATTATCTAGGTAATCGGAAATATTGATCAGTTGATTTTCAAAAATTACAAATATAAAAATTTTTCTCTACAGTGACCGTTGGCCAACAGAAAACAAATAAAACACTGTACGCAAATCTCTCCTCTGTTAATGTCGGAAAGCTATCTATAGCAGCACAAACATTTTGCATTCATATCGTCCTACATTTCAGAGAGCACGAACTCCAATTTAGACGTTTCAATGAGATGGAATGTTCCTTACCAGTTATTATTTTCCTTAGATATTCTTCTTAGATTATTCCTTAGGGATTACTTTTTAAAGTTTCTATTTTCGTTGTTTATGTTACTTTTCGATTGCCATGTAAGGGGTAATCTGTGCTTTTCCCTTCAAACACGTAGTCACTTCTTATTCCCTTCTAATCTCTCGCAACGAGGTAATACACAGTTCATCCCATTATAGTTTCATCCAGATTTGTTACAGAATTTTTTAACAAAATTTACTTTTGTAATTTTGGTAAAAAAAAAAAGCGCTGTAAATATTCATTTCCTAATTTTGAAATATTGTTTTTGAAAAACTATGGAGTGAATGCAACACAATTACTTGCCCATGAAAGTGTTGAGACTTATCTCGGACTTTAACAGCTTGATGCAGGGAAATGGGGTTAAGACAGAGGATGTGTTCATCCATCTAATCTGATTGGAAATATTTTTTCGATAGTTCCGTGAGGAACTGTGAGGATAAAAATTTATTTTCAAGGCTTTTAGATGAAAACAGAGAAGGTTCCTCCGGAATAGTCATTAGTTCTCCCAGAAATTTGAGAATAGTCAGGATCGCAGTTAGGGTGAGACATTTCCTCTTTTAAGCATGCAGAAAATTCCACTTCAGAAAGGTTCATATTTCGACGGAATATTCCAGTAGCGTCGAAGCCTTTAACAGCTGTGTCACCGTTTTGAGCTTCGAGGTAAACTTTACCAAGCAAGTCCACCATGTAAAACACACTCAAGGATCTTGTGCTGTGTCTACTAATAGACATCTCACTAAGACAGACTAAACATATATTTTTTCCGTTAAAATTGCAATCGGATTTTATTATTTTATAAAATAAGTACTAATTATTATGCTTAACAACTTTATTCCTTTGAGGGGCAGTGGGATATTATTTTCCACTTAATTTTAATTGTGATTCGCACCAGAAAAATGTAATTACGTTCTGCTTCTTTAAATATGGTGGATAAATATTGAAAAATATTTTCATTATTTTCAAATGAATTTTTGAAAATTCCGGCATGAATTCAACATTACGGATGCACAATTGCTTGCCCCTGAGAGGGTTAAATTGCTATCTTTTAAAATATTCTAATCATAGAGCCCCTGCGTATTATTATTAAATTCAGATACGATATGCTGCCTATAGTCAAAAACATTTTGACTGAAATTGTGCCCAGTTGAAATTTAATCCAATTCTATGCATAACTTCATAGATTCTTCTAATATAGATAGAAGAAAGTAAAAACCAGAATTATATTATAAACACATATTATTTCGGTATACATTATAATTTGCTTCAAATTATAATGTATTATAATGCATTATAATTTGTTGTTGTTGTTGTTGTTGTTTTTAGAAAGGAATACAAAATTTGGATATTTAGCTCCTGGAATTTTCGAAACAAGAAAAACATTTTTTTTTCATACAACGCGTCTTGTCACTGCTAAACGAACGACACATTCAGTGTAGTACTGAGTAAAGTTCTTAAGGGGTCAAAGGAATCTTAAAGCTTCAAAATATTTGAAATTTAATTTTTTTTAAGATGTTAAGCTTGAATATTTTCTGAATATTTTAATACAATTTTTTCCTTGAAATCCTCATTAGAAGAGATGTCATGGCTTTTAGAATTATACCCGTCCAATACCTGAAGCGATGTTCCCGAAACTTTGAAGTCATATTTCTCCAATAGACGTTCTTGGGCATAACCCGCACGATATCTCAAAAACTTCTGAATATTTTTTCATTCAATTTTCAAAACATACGTTTCATGTTAATCTGTATAAACTGGACCTAAAATTACCTTTTTAATTTTTCAAAAAAATATTATTTTTAGGCGATTCTGTTGTTGAAATTTTCAAAATTTTGTTTTTGCTAAATACAACTTTGTATTGAAAATATAACAATGCTTTAAATACAAATTTATTTAGGTTCAGGTTAAATATTACAATCAAAAGTTCCAGTTGGCATCAAAATTTCCATTCTACTTTCAATATTTCAGTATACCTCCTGGTATCGCTGTCAATACTTGAAACCTAAAACATTTGTATTAGTGTTCCAACTGCAAAAATGCTTCAGATGTTGTCTATCATTATATTGGAAAGCATTTAAGTCAAAAAACTCATTTTAGTAAAAAAAAAAAAAAAAAAAAAAAAAAAAAAAAAAAAAAAAAAAAACTAGAAAACAGGAATCCTGCTTTTTCAGAATTTAGTGTTGCCCCCGATGAAAAAAAAATATGTATATATAAATAGTACAAAACATATTTCAATTTTAAGACTTAAAGCACACACTTTTATTTTATGTAAAATGACGTCATCCGTATCCGCTTAAGATTTCTACATTTACGATCCACTCTTAAACATCTGCAGTGAAGTATGCATAGGATGTCACTATCGCAAAATAATACACAAATGCAGCAAGAAGATGCCGTCATTAAAGAAACTTGATAAAAACAAAAACAAAAAAAACAGCTAAACAATGATTCATAGGCCTTTATTTGTTTGTAACATTAATATACACGATTTCAGTCGTGACGTTTTGGTTGGAATCTGACTCCAAATAAACGTTTGTTATGTTGTATTTTCTATTTTGTTTGTATGTTGTAGCTATATCTTATATCTATATCTCACATCTAAGTGTTTTAATGCTTGATATGTACTGGTAACGTTTTCCACGATTTATTTTTAAAAAGAAATGATGCATAGCAACCGTTTGTTTGGAGTCAGTTTCCAACCAAAATGTCATGACTGACGTCACACTGATAGCGACTATAGACAGTTAAAATTTAATATAGTTTATAATACCTCCATGTTTTAACAGAAATTATTCACTTATATTTTTTTCAAAATAGCAAGCATTTTAATTACATTTTCTTTCGGTTGTTATGAGAAAATGGCAACAAAAATATATAATTGCTATTTTTCAACTATTTTCCCTTTTCTTAAATGGAGTACTTGAGTTGCCAAAATTAAACAAATGGTGGTAAAAACTACAAAAAATTAATATTTCAAAATAAATGGAGATACAGTTTTCAAACAAATTGAATTTAAGTACTTTTTTTTTTCAATATGACGGTATAAAAATTGAAAATGTGCGATGCTTAGAAGATAAAAGAATTGCTACCGAGTATTTAATCGTACCGCTTTTTTTTTCGGCTGGCCTCTGTAAGGTAAAGTTATTTTTTGGAGACGACGCAAAATAAGCTGGGAGAAAGAAATAACAGACCGTATCGGGGGGCTAAAAAAACGCGAAATTAAAATTTTACAATGTTTCTGAGTCCTATTAATTGTATTTAAAAAAAAAGACCAAAGTTTTGTACTTATTAAGTTTATGATTTTCCACACTCAAAATGCACCCTTTTTAATACCAGAAAACGTAAAAAATTCAAAGTATGAAAATCCTGTAAGTTTTGGCAAGCAAGATAGTTCCTTTTTTTCTTTATTTGTTAGATCATAGAGATTGCTTCGAAATGTAATTTAAATGTTCCAATGACGATATAAAAATCAAGTTACTTTATTTTCACAAAGGATGGAAGTTACTTTTAATTTGGTTTAGAGAAAGATTTGAAACATTTTTATAGTAAATTTCATATTTGGAAGAAGTTGAACTCTAAAATAAATGACTTAGTAATTCGTTATTTGTCAGATGTAAAAAGTGACACATTTTTTTTCTAATTTTGAAGCAGCATAAAACTGACATTATGAAAGACAAAAACTAGTATCATGTTCAGTGAGCAAGGTTGTAATTTTAAATGGAATCATAAATAAGTTACATTTTTTTTTTCTAATACATTGCGCTGCAACATCTTTCAAATGCTTATTAAATAATCAATGTAAGTGGCAAGTGAAATGGACTTCTTTGTTTTATTTGTTAGACCATAGAGATTGTTTTTCGAAATATAATTCAAATGAAACAAAAACTCAATACAAATTTAAATTTACCAATTTTTAGAAAGATAAATTTAACGATGTAAATTACGTTTGCTTAAATTTAGAACAACATTTCAAACAATTTTGCCGCATATTACATGATTTGCAAAAAGTTGACGTCTAAAGTAAGTGTCTTAGTAATTCATTATTAGTCAGAAATAGTGACATACTCTTTCTAATTTTGAAGCATCATATAAATAATACTATGAAAGGAATAAACTAGAATCATGTTCAATGTGAAAGGAGGTAATTTTAAATGCAACACTTTCAGAAACAAATCGTGCTGTAAAATCTCTGTACTATAAGTTCTGTAATATCGTTCCAATTCCAATTCTCATCAAACAGTAGATGTAAGTAAGCGGTAATTTTGCCAAACGAAATTGATTTTGTTTGTTTTCTTTATTAGAGCATAGAGAATTTTTTTGAAATATAATTTAAATGACTCAAAGATTGTACAAAAATGTAAACTTCCTAATTTTTCGAAATATAACTTTGATGATGGAAATTGATTTTAATTGGATTTAGAAGAACATTTGAAGCATTTTTGTGGTAAATTGAATATTGTTTAGAAAATCGACCTCTAAATTCCACAACTTAGTAATTCGTAACTGGTCAGATTTATAAAATGGCACACATTTCTTTACCTTTGAAACATTATAAAATTGGCACAATGAAAGATAAATACTAGTTCGTTCAATCAGCAAATATGTAATTTGAAATTGAAAAGTTTTATAAAGAATTTAAATAACATTCTAATGTTTTGCGATGCATTGTTGTTCCATTCTACCTTAACGGGCCAAGGAACTTTCAAACTCATTTTTTTTTCTTTAAAATTGCATCTTAATTACTATTCAAGGCCACACTATATGAATTATGGCATGTATTTATCACACAACAAATTAAAAAAATTGGAGAAAAATAAGAAGTTTTTCTGAATATGTTTAGCGTTATCAAGAACTTTCAAAATGTCCCAACCTCACTCCATATCAATTAAAATACCCAATATTTTGTAAGCCAGTTTGGTTTAGATATACAAATAAAATTGTCCACAGTTTATTTAAACTAATTATAATTGGAAAAGTTAAAGGTAGTTAGGTGCAGAAATAGACGCAAAAATGTTGAAAATTTCATAAAATTCGGAAAATATTTTTCTCTTAACTTCATATTCAAATATATAAAATTCAATGCACAGTTTTATTTGTATATATAAACTAAACTAGAATAACAATATTGGGAATTTTAATTGATATGGAACGAGGTTCAGACATTTTGAAAGTTCGTGATAACGCTTAAAATATTCGGAAAATTTCCTTAATTTTTCTCCAAAAAACATTTTTTTTTAAATTTCTTGTGTGATAAATATTTATCATAATTTTTATTGTGTGCCCTTGAGTAGCATTTATGGTGAAATTAAAAAAAAATGAGTTTAAAGATCCCTTGTCTCAATAGCATATAATAATTACCTTAGAAAGCGGAATAAAATATCATTAAAGTGAATTGAAAAAAACCCTCAGCATAGCAGCAATTCAAGGTAGAAGTTTGGCAACACTTTTCGCCAGGAGTCTACAAAAACAGGACAAAGGTTGAGGGATTTTATTTTAATTTTTGCTCCCACTCCACAAAAGAAAGTTGCAAGAACTCCCATTGGGAAGTATGAAGGCTAAGCCTTTTTATGTAGGACAAGCATTTTTTAAAAATTCTGCAACGCTTTATATGAGGTGATAAATTTCTTACCCACCTCAATGTACAAGGATAAGTTTGTATATTTGAAAAAAATAAGCATGACATACTGTAAAACTTAAAGAAAGGTGAAAGGTAGATTTTTGTACCAGGTGACGGAAAACATATAATGTCAATGTATTTAGAAATACATTAAAAGTGTATGTTTTTTTTTTTTTTTTTTTTTTTTTTTTTTTGTAAATAGTTAAAAGGAAGGCGCATGGAATTTTGGATATTTCTAATTCTTAACCACTTCCATAACAGTGGATCCACGTATAGATTCATGGCCTCATTCTTCACAAGCGCAAGTGCGTCCAAATATGGATCCATGTCCATTTATTATTCTATCGTTGCTGGTAAAAAAGTTATTGCAGGAATAAACGTTTGGGTATAGCTGGTATTATGACAAATGTTGAAAAATGTTTATATACCTCTTCTTATTAATACGTATAAATAAAAGCATCTCATTTTTCTAAAATCTACTACTTAATATTTTAAATCTAAATGCCGGAAAAACTGGTTTTAAATGTAATCTTCCTATACATATGCTGGTACGGAAGTGGTTAAGACAAGCGTTATCAGACAAAAGTCATATGCAGTTTAAATTAAAATACAGATAAACTTGGAAGTATTTTGAAGAATTTCATCTTATTATGTATTTTTAGTTTGGAATGTGTTTAACAGTCATGCAACATATGATGGCGATAGATTTATAAACATATATTACATGAGTTGTAATTTTTCCATCGAAGTTAAAAAGTGCCCTGGACTGGAATCGAACCAAGGATCTATTCGGCTTAAATTTTCAAATGATTTGAGAAATCTGAACGACATTCTAACGTGCACAATTTACTTAGGCAACACTTTCTATAACATCAGGCCTGTTATCGAAAAAAGCTCAACTGTAGAATCCGCAGGTAATTGAACTTCAATAAAGGGTGATTAAGTAATTACATTATGTTATTTACCACAATAAATTATTCGATTTTTTCAAAATTAATTTACACTTTTATATATGCCATCCAATTTTTTTCTTTTATTTCACTAGCTCGAGATTGGAATTGTTTCTGCTCCTGGTAGCTTTGAAAGTAATAATAAAAAAATAATATAGAAAGTTTTATGTACGATAAGCAAAGATAAAAATGCCATTAATCTGAAAATAAGTTTTTAAAGAATGGTATTTCAATTATGTTTTATACATGATTAATAATTAAACAATGATAAATATTTCATGTTACATAAAAAAAATCGGTACTACTTAGTTATCCTGCCGACCAATTTCGCCAAATTATATAAATCGCCAAACCACGCGCCAAATTATACAAATTGACGTAATTTTTATTTTAAATAACGAGGGAACAAATAAATTAGTATAACATTAATAAACATACAAATAAAACTTCGAAATAAAAATCACTTGATGACGTAAACACGTGTAACTTGCTTAAAGTTAAGTGAATGTGACACTTACGATCAACCATTATTGGCATTTAATATTATAGTTTGGCGATATATTTTTGGTCAACGGGATAACTCAGTAGTACAAAAAGATCTGTTTAAACAATACTACAATGTATAAGAGATTGCTATAATTTGTATAATTTTTAAGTATAAAGATACAGTCTTAGCATTTTTATAATAGTTTAATACTTTTACAAAAGAGCTATGTTGATATAAGAAACGAATATAAATAATAATCGTTAAAAATGTTTGATGTGTTGCACATTTATATACTTAGAGCAAAAAAAAACTGTTGATGAAAAATAGACATTTTAAAACAAAATGGCGCATATGATGTAAAGGAAAAATAAGTTTAAATTTAATGGAATAACAAATAACTAAATGTAAAAAAATAATATGAAATGAAATAAAAATTTAATATTATATGAAATTCTCGTTTTAAAAAAAATTATATTAACAAAATAAATAAAGAAATAATGAAATATATATATAGAGAAAAATGAATATTTATTACAGAAAAATATAACAATAATATAATCATATCATTTTACTTTTCCAAAAACGAAAATTAATTTTTTATAAAAAAAAAAGTATAAAATAATAATAAATTCTTAGCGACTGGCACATGCAGGTTATGTAAAACTAATACATTTAACTGAAAAAAATTATCAATCTTTAATATCAATTATCCATATTGGAAAGAATATTTTTGTGGGGTCGAGATATTTTTAAAAATTATACAGCAAAATTTTTTGACATAAAAAAATCAGATTTGTTGTAATAATTGATTAAAGAGTTCTTCAAACGATGAAAAAAATTGGAAATTATTTAATGTATGCCTTGCAAAATATTAAGCAGTTTGCTTTTCATTTAGACCTATCCATTGTGCTTATTGTCTGTAATTCTTGTTAAATATTTAGTACGGTGGCGTCTTTCCTTAATGAAAACTGATAAACTAGTTGGATGCGCCAATCCCAAAACTTTGTTCTATCTCATAAGTCTTAATATTTCGAAAAGTAGTTGCAGATGTTAATACTTCAATTAGTTCAATATTATACCAAGTTTGAGTTTCATCTTAAATTGCCGCTACAGTCAATTAATCGGAGTAAAAATGAGTTAATCTCGATTATTATTATCGCGCTATTTCGCGATATTATCGCGTTAATCTCGATATTTATTAAAATCAACAGTTTTTTGTTATTCTGTTGTACATCAACTGTTCGCGAATAGCCTGCTTAGCAAGGAGCGAGTTCCGTCGCTGAACGAGCCGTGATGGACAATAGGACTACAAAAAATCGAGAAAATTACGCAAAAATCACTAACTCAGCGCCCTTTTCCCGCAAAATATTTCGAAATTCAAGGAGGACCTGCTGGCAATAACCAAACGCATACATATTTTTTTTCCCAATTCTATGCTGAACTTCATACACTTTTTGATGGTACGATAAAGAAAATGGCACAAAAATCGCTATTACAGCGAGCCCTACCAGCAGAATATTTTCAAATTCAAGGAGAAACTGCTGACAACAGCAAAAACATACACATTTTTTTTTTCAATTCTATGCATAACTTCATACAATTTTCGATGTGCAAAAAAGAAAAGGGCACAAATATCGCTAATAACAGCCACCTCTTCCGACGGATTTTTTTTTTTTTTTTTTTCAAATTCAGGTACAACCTGTTGCCAAATTGAAAAACATACACAAAAAACTTGGTTCAATTCTATGCATAACTTCATACATTTTCGATGATACAATAAAGAAAATGGCACATGAATCGCTATTACAGTGCTCCTTACCTGCAGATTTGTTTCTAATTCAGGGAGAACCTTCCTGCCGTAGCCAAAAACATACACAGAAAATTTGGTTCAATTCTATGCAAAACTTCATACACTTTTTGATGGTAAAATAATGAAAATTGCACAAAAATCCCTATTACAGGGCCCCCTTTCGGTGGAATTTTTATTCGAATTCAAGGATAGCATGCTTGCTATAGCCAAAAACACATACAAAAATTTTGTATGCGTAACCTCATACACTTTTTGATGATACAATAATGAAAATGGTCCAGTCATCGCTATTACAGCGCACCCTTCCGTCGGAATAGTTCGTTGGCCCGAAATGAAAACATACACCGAAAATTTGATTCAATTTTAAGCATAATTTCATACACTTTTCGATGGTACAATAATGAAAATGGCACAAAAATTGCTATTACAACGCCCTCTTCCGTCGGAATATTTCTAAATTGAAGTTGGACCTACTTGCCACAGCTAAAAACAAACACAGAAAAATTGGTTCAATTCTATCCATACACATTTCGATGGTGCAATGGTGACACGCGGACAGACAGACACACAGACAGACATTTTATGTAAACATATGGGGATTTCTGGACCCTAAGACGTGTATATCCGTCGAAAACCGGAAGTCGAAAATTTTTCTATTACTTCACTTTCTTCTAATGAAGATAGCAAAAAGTAAAAAAGTAATCTTACTTCGGTATTCGTATATATTTGTCCATTTCAGAAATTTATTTTATTCAGAAATTCAGAAAGAATATCAGAAATTCTGAAAATAAGTTTTTATTTCATGTAATCACGGAATGCCTATCATTCAACAATCAAAAAGTACGATTTAGAAGTTCTGGTATCTATTAATAATTGTTGAAATGCACTCACCATTACAAATATATTAAAATGTTTTTATAAAACATATTTAGATTAATAAAACAATGCAATGTATGCTATATCAGTTTTTCGTATTTTATTTATAAATTTATATAACGATGAAGATTAAGGAAAAATTCCTGAACGAATTATGATTAAGTAAACTATAAAACTGATATGGCACTTGAATTTGACAATCAATTTTCAGACATTTTTCAAAATGCTGTCACAGTAATTAATAATAATATTTAAATTTACTAGTTTCATAGTTTTATGTATGGATAACTGAATTAGGGAATTTTTAAAACAACCTTTGATAACATCCTAAAAATAAGCTATAGGATAACAGATGAATATTTGATAACACTCAAAAGAATATAAAATTTAAGCAGTTTATTCATCTCACATTCCTTTCTGGAGCATGCACAAAAATCCATATTTAAAGTCCCCAATATGTAAAAAGTAGCTAGAAATTTCCTCTTTTAGACAAATACAACATTTCTTTCAAACCTTTATTAAATAGCGACGGGGAATATTCTAAGATATTTGAATGAATTTCTGCGTCTGAAAAGAGAATAGAGGAACAAAATAGTAGAGAAAATCGTTTGAAAAATGAATTTGTTGCAAATGAGATGATAATATTTGTAGAATGGGATACATTTTGATGATAAAAAAATATGTTTTCTGGTTTCTGGTAATAATGCTTCTTGAAAATTTGTTCTTTTCAAAATGACAATGATTTAAAAATGATGATAAAATGTACAACATGTAATTGACATATTCTAATGAAAAATACTTTACTCAGAGTGTTTCATTTTATGAAGAGATAAATATTATGGGGGCTCAGGGGTTGAAAACTATAAAAAAATCGATTTTTTAGCATCTATTTTGATTTTTCAATTAATTCTGAATACAGTGCAAAAACCGCATAAAATATTTGCATTTTAGTTATAAGCACTTATGTAACTTTCAAAGCCGCGCCCTTTTAATTGCAACTTTAAGTCGCGTTTTTCCAAAACTTGATTTTTGACGACTATCCGTAAGATTAAAAAAAAACTATTTGATGGAAAGGCTTAATTTTTTTGCGTGCATATAACATCGTCTTCTATAGAATAACTTAATATATTTTCGATAGTTTAATATTTTGAGTATTTTCAATGAGAAAAAAAAATGTATTTTTTAGGGTTTTTTATATTTTCAAATTTGAGAGTTTTTTTTTAATAATGTTCCCTTTGAGTGATAGGTATATGCTTAATTGATTCTATAGGGTAAAGTTTCCTGGTCATTTTAAAGCAAAAATTTTGATTCTTATGTCAATTCAACTTTAAGATATCTTACGGATGGTGATATGACACCTAAATTGTGTTTCAAAAATTGTGCTATATAAATTTTGCTATAGTATTTTATTTTATTACATTGAAGTACTTAATTTTACATAGAGAACTAGAAACATGCCTTAAAATATCAGAAAGTTTAAATTAGTTACATTGAATATTTTTGTTTTTATATGGACTACAAGCGAGAGCTCTGTTTACATGTTTTTTAGTATCGATCAAGCCCTGAGCCTCCTTAAATAAATACAAACAAAATTTTGTGTTAAAAATCAAATAATTCATTTCGCTGTATTTATCTAATATTCCTCACTGCTCCAATCTCGAAAACTCATATGCAAATTAGTAGTACGTTACATAAACTCCTAATATTTCCAGTAAACAAATACAATGTTTCATCTAGATATTTGTGAAAAATGAAAAAATCTGTCCAACAGAAGTTTCTCATGTAGCATGAAGTATTTTTGAAAAAAAAAGAGAACTGTAGAAAATAAATATCTTTAGAAAACGAAATCTTTTAAATTAAAAGATAATAAAATTAGCAAGTGGTGTAATTCATATGTTCTAAATTTTCTACATTTATTTTCATATCATGACTAAATTTATATTTAAAACAATTGTGAATAAATATTGGTTTTCAAACGTAAATTATTTTTTGTCTGTATGTTTGTCTTATAATTCCTACTACATCATTCTCGAAAACTTATTTGTAAAGTCGCAATGTGTTATTAAGTTTTTCATATTTCGTCTAAAGAAATACAATGTTTCTTTCAGACATTTATTAAATATGAAAAATCTCCAGTTACTTATACACAGTTAAAAAAAAAAAAAAAAAAAAAAGCAGTAGTGTAGAAAATAAACATCTTTGGATAACACAGTTTTTAAATTTTTTTTCGTCTGCTTCTGAATCATGAAAAACGCAACAAAGCAGAGTTGCAGTTGTTAGGGAGACCATAATAAATAAATAAAGACACAATCTTGCTTAATGGTACACAAAACACGAACTTTAATAAGTTAAAAGTTAATTTCTACGTTTCGAGCTGTTTCTACAGCCATCTTCAGGAAAATATGATGGTATAAAGGCTCAAAGTTCAGAGACGAAAGCTTCCTGTGTAAGTGGTAATTGGTCGAAACTTGAAATGATTTGAACACAAAAATGTAGTGTTGCCATCTAGTGAAAATAAATAATTATTAATGAACTGAGATCAGATGAATTAAAACGTTTGATTTAAGAAACGAGTGCTGCTATCTACACATGAGGATAATAATCAACTTATGGTCTACAGAAAATTTCACTACATTCCCACTATATTCGAAAAGCTAAAAAAGGTCATACAGAAATATAATATAAAGTTGGTTGCTATTCCACCACCTTACCTCATTGATATCGTCGGTTATAATATCGACAGGATCCCGATGGATCAAAAATCTGGTATATATGAAATCCCTATCACTTGATCTAATAATGTTGAAAAAGTCTACATCGGCATGACAAAACGTAAGTTATCAGTAAGGATTACGGAGCATCGCAGAGACATTAAGCATCGTAAACAGAATACAGCTCTTTCTACGTTCTACTTAACTAATGAAGTCTGCCATATTAACTTTGCTGAAGCAAAAATTATAGTTCCGTGCAATAACCCCTTTGAAAGTAAAAATAGAGAAACAGTTAAAATCATTGCACGTTTGAAGATAAACTTTGTAACGGTAATTTATCCTATAATATCCCAAAAATCTGGCATAGTATCATAAAGTCATAGTTCTACATCTAATTGCAATATTTCAGCTTAAACTTGTATTATGTCGCCAAATCTTTAATGGAAACTCAGTTGAAAGTAGTTTTATCCCTCATGTGTAGATAGCAGCATTCGTAGTTTCTTAAATCGACCTTTTTGATTCATCTGATCTCAGTTCATTAATAATAATTTATTTTCATTAGATGGCAACATTACATTTTTGTATTCAAATCATTTCAAGTAAAATTTCGACTAATTATCTCTTGCACAGGAAGCTTTCACCTCTAATCTTTGAGCCTTTTTACCATCATATTTTCCTGAAGACGGTTGTAGAAACAGCTCGAAACGTAGAAATTAACTTTTAACTTATTAAAACTCGTGTTTTGTCTACCATTAAGCAAGATTGTGCAATTATTTATTATATTTTATGGTGCAAATGTCCAGTATGTGTTATTGAGACCATAATATTTCATAAATGTTATACATTCTAATGAAGTGTTCTTTTCATTTCTTCCAGCTATGCTATATTTTATGAACCCGTGTACACTTTATAAAAACTAATGCAAAACTATCATAAATTTTATTTAATTACTCTATACGTAGTATTTCTTAATACAGTAGTCTCTTATTATATCCTCTGCCTGCCATACATTTTAAAAATTGGCTTTCTTTCTAGTTTTGTGAGATTAATTAAAGTAATTAAAAAAATATTACTAGAAAACAGGAATTCTGCTTTTTCAGAATTTAGTTTCGTCCCCGGTGAAAAAAAAAATATATATATATGTATATAAATACAGATACAGGAGAGTACCGATTATCCGACTTAATATAAACCAGGCTCACCTCGGATAAGCAAAAAACTCGGATAAACCGGATCAACACAAATCGGCGCTAAGTAAGGAGTTTAAATATAAATTTTCACTTCCTTCATTAATTAGTTCATATTTTTTTTCGATTGAACTTATAATATATATATATATATATATATATATATATATATGAAAAAAAAATATGTCCATCCCCCCCCCCCCCCCACACACACACACACCATTCTGACCAGAAAATCAGAGTTCTAACTTTTTACGACTGCGCTTTCATCTTCACCTAACACTTCCTTTATAATAGCTGTAATCATGATTCTACTGTAGTACAAAAAATATTTCAGCTTTAAGTCTTAAAACAAACGCTTTTATTTTATATAAAATGACGTCATTCGCATCCGGAGGATTAATTCCTCATTTGCGATCTAGTATTAAACAACACCTAGAGTAATGTACGCATATGACGTTACTATCGCTGAATAATACACAAATCCAAAAAAAAAAAAAAAAAGAGATATCGTCATTCAAGAAACTCGACAAAAATCAATCGACTGTCTAAAGATTCATATGCCTTCATTTGTTTGTAATATTAATATAGATACTTAGAATTAAATTTAGTTTATAATAGCTCAATGTTTTATCAGAAATCATTCATTTATATATTTTCAAATAGCACGAACTTTAAGTACATTTTTTTTCATTTTGTACGGGAAAATGGCAAAGAAAAGATATAATTGCTATTTTCTAACTATTTTTTTTTTTTACTCTTTATAGAAATAGAGTACTTGAGTTGACAAAAGTAAACAAATTTCACTAAAAACTAATAATAATAATAATAATATCTCAAAAATAAATCGGTTTGCAGGTTTAAAAAAAAAAAAAAAAACTGCATTTATAAATACATTTTTCCCCCAATACCAAGGTATAAAAATTGAAAATGTGCATGCTTAGAAGTTGAAAAAATTGCAGTATAGTGTATTTAACTATACAATGATACATCTGTTTTGTTTTACGGCTGGCTTATACAACGTAACGTTATTTTTTGGAGACAACACAAAATAAATTGGGAGAAAGAAATAGCATACCGGGGGCTAACTATGGTGAACTAACTGCCTCACTTAGTAATAGCATATATAGATTTTTTCTTTAGAATGTACGTTTCATTCAATCATAATAATTATGTTTATAAATTACCTTTTTCAGACAAATATGAAATATTTACTCGTATGTTATATTCTTTTAAATTTTTCTATGTCCTTGACGATATCGCAAGTTTTATGTCTTCTGAAACACGCAATATTTATATGGAACCGTTGCATACTAAAGAGATACACTATAATACTTTCTTAATACGTTTATTTTAATACACAATAACTTAATTAAAGATTTTTAAATTTTTGACAAGGGGGCGGCTGCACAAACCATCACCTCTTCGAGTTGAAGGCTGAAATTCAGGATTAGTTAAAACTGGATTTGCATAATAAAATGCAACTAGCCTGAAAGCCATATCTAGGTGGAAAACCCCTGCAAACGTTATTTTAGTGGCTGTTGGATAGTTTTATTATTGTGTTTTCCTGCTCCATATTTTCCTACATTTGGGTGCAGTAAAACACAATGATAAACCACGATCAACCACTAAAATCGGGTGTGCAGGTGGTTTCAACTAAGATGTAACTTAGAGGACATGTAGCGCCTTTTAATATGGAGGATGGAGTCCTTCCTAATCTTAGAATTTCAGCCGACAACTCGATGGGGTGATGGTCTGTGCATTTGCCTCATGTCGATTGCATATACATTCTACGGATTGAATTTATGTATTTAAAGGAATTGTTATAGCATATTAACACCAGAAAAATATAGGAAATGTTATTTTAATATATTAAAATATTTTTAACGATAGTTACCTAGATTATAATATTTATTCACTGGTCATGAAAAACAGCTGTCCATGTGAGACGGCGAATAAAACAACAAACAGAATACAACATTTGCTGTTGACGAAAATACAAAAGATAACTGAAATTTTCATTCAATGAGTTAGATTTGGAAAAATGTATATTTGTAAATTATTTAACAAGTCTTAAAAAATTACTAAATTGAGATTCAGATAAAAAATAAATAAATTAATTAAATGTATATTTTTTTGCTGTTTGAAGATATATTTAGAATTTTAATTCCTATTTAGAATTAAATGATATGTTTAGAATTTTCTAAATATTGTAGTCGAAATTTTGTAATATTTAGAAGTGATGTAAGAGAGATAGATACAAGGAAAAGCGACAACAGAGGTCGTTGCTGCTATCGTTATATATATCTAAATGTAATAACTTGGTTTTTACATTTACTTTGTTAACCTCCAAGTGTGACAATTTTTGTTGGCTAGTAATATAGTGATTTTATGACCATTTTGAAACAAATTGGACTTTATTTTATCGGTACAAAAGTACTTGTTTTCATTTTCGGTACGCTCATGAAATTATTACTATTTATTGCTCAATTATACAGGTCTACAGAATTTATATTCGAGAAATCTTTTTGTGGAAATTTTTTTCTGATTTCAAATATTTTTACCATGCTTATTCCAAAAATAACCATAATTAATTTTAATCAAGTACAGTTTTCTTTTTCACAGTCTCAGTCAATCTGTTGTAAAGATACAATGATTTACAATCCTAATAAACTGTGAAACATATTAATAGAAAACAAATAAAAATATTTGAAAACGTATTTCTAACTATACACATGCTGTAAATACAGAATGTATTAAAATCTCACTTTTTTGGTTGAAGATATTATACTCTCTTCTTTATTTCCCAATAAAACCGAAATTTTTAGTTTTTCCTTATGTAATGGATCTGTAATTGTATTATTTAATATTCAGCAATAATCGGCAATCATATGTTCCGCTGGCCCTATTCGAATAATTAGAAAGAGTTGTTTGTTTTCATATATTCAAAAGAACAGTTTTACGAATACTTTTAGTACAATCAATAGAAAATAACCATTACTGGGCTTTATTTTTACCTAAAACTTGAACATCAACCTATAAACGCTCTTTTAATAAACCACAGTTCTATAGAAAGTAAGAGTTAGATACATACTTTTTTGTGGTTATATACAAAGTAGTATGTGTTTAGGCGATAAACACGTTTTTCCTTATGTCTCCAGCCTAGAATTTTATCAGATGTCTCAGACAAAAAAAAATTTAAATCATAATATTCAAATTGATTGAATAGTCACTATATTACACTGAAAATTATCACGAGCACCATTATCAAAATCAGTCGAGTCTAAAAATATGTTTTTTAAAGAAATATAAAAAAATTGTATACCTTGTGGAACAAAACGTAAAGCTTCGGACGATTTAGATACATAACGGCTTTCTTGTTTTCAGACTTTTAACCACTAACATCAAAGAGCAAAAAAGAAAATAAAAATCATTTATCATTATGGCCTTTAAGCCACATCCATGCCAATATTATATCGAATCTGAAGGATTATTTTTACTAATGAAGAACGATATTAAATCCTCCAGACTGAACATTCCAAATTTTGTGAAGGGGTCATAGTAGGGTGGTCACAAGAATTCAATTTTCGAATTTTTTATGGGGGATCCCCCCAAAAGTTGCCAATAGACTAGAAAATGAAATTGGCAAAATTTCAGCTCTTTTGGATAATATTAACCCGTGCCTCATTGAGGTTCAAGTTTGAAAAAAAAAGTGATTTTTTGCAAAAAAAAGGCTGTTTTTCCTTCAAGAAATAAATACAATTAAACCTAGAAACATAATTCAGGTCTCATTTTATAAAACAAAAGTTTTGCTTTGAAGAACCACACACCGTGTTTGTCTAAAAATGCATAGATTTAAAAATATGCGCATTTTTCATGCCCAGACTTCACCCGAATCCTAAAAATTTGCTTTTTATGAAAAAGCAAAAAAAAATTGTAACATTCTATTTCATCCGTTTTCCACCTTTTGTATTTTTTTTTTCATTTTGTACATAATAAAGGGTTTAATTAAAAAAATTCCAAATAAAATAAAAAAAATCGTATTTTAAACTGAAAGAATTAAAAAAGGGGGGCAAAGAAAGTATAAAAATGAGAACAAATAATGGCCAAATGCGTTTTATTATTAAAGTTGTGTTACAAGAAAGGAAGCATAATACAGAAAATAAATTATTATACCTTACAACTGTCACGTTAACCCTTTCCAGTACAGAAAATTTCTGTTCGTAAAATAATGAAAAGATTGACTACACAGAAATTTACAAACTACTTTTTTTTAGAAATTAAAAACACATTACTTTAACCTTTCATTGTAAAAGGAAAATTTTAATAAAATATTCTTGGTGCCATTTGGAATTAAAATTAGGTAGTCCCGACATGGGACTACTGCGCAGGAAAAGATTCAGGTGGTTATGGCTTAGATAAGGTGGCTTTTGAGGAATCTTGAAAAGTTTTTCTACATTCAGATACAAATTTTAGCATATGCTGTTTTTGTTTTTCGTCTTTTGTTAAACAGGAATTGAAATATTGGATTAATTCTCTTCCCCTTTCAGCTGTGTCGTTGACATTTTTAAAACCATTCACTATTTCTTTGCTTTCAAGTAAGGTTTATTTTCACACCATACATTAAGATCAGTATTTAAAAAATGCTTATTAACATAAAATCTCTTTAAAAAAATACAGTCTGAGATGAAACAAAAACATTGACTTCTTTGTTCAATAAATAATCCACTTCGTTGAAACCTCCAGTTGTTTTTAAATTCCTATCATCATCATCATCATTTCTTCTTCAAATGAGATTAATTTTACAACCATACTTATGTTGACTTTTTGTTTTTCCAAAGTATCATCTAAAAATGAAAATGCAACTTGGTCCGAGTTAAAATACCAAAGATGGTTTATCATTTTAGTGAGTGCTTTGTTCCCAACTTATTTATGAATTTTTCTGCAGTGAACAAGTGATTTTATTATTTGCAGGTCTTGCATTGGAATCCAAAGTGGGAGTGGAAATATTGTGACATGTTTTTATATAAATATTGATTTAAAAAAAATCCCTTCCGGCCCGGCCTACAGGCAGAGGTAGATTTCGAAGTTAAGTATACTAATTTCACCAACAAAAACTAAATCATTATTAGATATAAATCCACTTTAACAGTTTTATCTGTCTGCTTTTGACGAGTTTTTATTTCCTTTTTATAAAATAGCTGGTTTTATCAGAATCATGTTAAGGCGATATTAAAAAAATATTTTTCCATACTCAACAACTCGAAATTTTCTGGCACATTTTCGGATTAATTTTTAATTAAATATATATATATATATATGAAACATGCTGACGTGATTTTTGAAAAGATTTATAAGTGACCTGTGTTTTTATTTTTCTTTCAATTAATTAAAACTTGATTAATAAACGATTATTTTCTCAGTAGGGCAATATTTTTCGTTTCTAACACAATCGCTTCGGGAAATTCTGTTCAAAATGCCTTCTTTGACATCATTTTTTGAAATATATTCTTCCTCTATCAAAAAATCTATCATTACTGTACATTATATAGTTTCTGAATAAGAAAATCTAGCAATTGGATGCGTTTGAGAGCAAAAATGAATTAAAAAATGTCTATATAAATGTTGAAGACAATATTAAGAAGATATATGATAAATTCATGGAGATTTTATATCTTGTGAATTGACGGAGTTATGAAAATTTTTCTTCTTCAACCCCCCTTTTTTGTTTTCCCTTTTGTTTTTCTTTTTTTTGGTACGAATTGTTCGTATCAAAAACTTGTGAATATAAATTTGTAGATAATATTAAGGAGATGTATAATAGAATTATTGGATTTGATATCTTGAGAATTGACGAAGTAAGGAATTTTTTTCTCCCAAAAACCCTATTTTTGGCGCACCTTGATCCTATTTTAAATTTTATCAAAAATCTGTGATGCATGAATTTTTGGCGCTAATTTTAGAAGTAATAAAAACTTTAACACTAGAACGGCGGGAATTTTTACTCAAGTTTTAAAAAAAAATATTTCACATCAGAATTTTTACTTAAAACTATTTAACTTATTTATTTAAGTTATATTTGTGCAGCATATATTAATCTTATACTACAAAAAAATTTCTTTTTCGAATCGAACTGTTTTCATTCAGAAAGTGTCAAAATGACCCTATAACGGCTTTACCGTTATATATTCATTATTCTTCCTTTCCCCTCAAAAATCAACTTTTAACTTTACTGGTTTATTATAAATTGTCATTATCCCCCCCCCCTCCTTTCAAATAAAATATTTAGTTTAAATTTGACATTTTAGAGTTAATTTCATATGTCTTTATTCATTCTCTCCCCCCCCCCCCTCTCACTACTGTAAGTTTCGCTTTTACTTTTTAAAGTCTTTTCAAATGCAGACATCATTTATCTCGGTTCCTTTTTCTGTCTTTCAAATTCACACGATAGAAAAAGATCTTAACCGCAATTATTTTCCATTGAAATAAAGTAGAAGAATAAAATACAAATGAATCTCTTTTCGCTTTGCAGCCGACGTTATCTAATGCATATTTTCCCAGCCTCTGGGTTTGCATTAGTATTCAATTCTCACCCTTGTACTTTGTCGGATACAAACCATATGCCCATTGCTGACTAATTTGCAGCTGTAGTTAGATCTGTAACGTGCATATAAAAATCACGTGTTCCTTTCTTTAACCACTTTTCCTTACCGCAGGAATGTTAAGAGACGTGTAACCATATAGCCGCGCCATGGCGTAACTTTGAATTCTATGTAATACTTCGGGATGCTTCTGATTCCTTTGTCCACGCCACCAATTTTCATCGCCAATACAGTACATATGTTGCTATTCATCTCGCCAATGAGTGAGTGATTGTAATGAATATTTTACCACTACTGCCTCTGAACTTGAGTGTGACAGACCTCATCTCGCTGCCCTTCGGGGTCGCTCCCGTCGGGCAGCCTTCCGTTTGACTTCTCCCGTCCCGCTGTACGATCATGCCCCGCTTTTAAAAAGTTTCATAATAAAGAAGTAAGTCCTCGAAATCCTCGTGTTGGAGTTTTTTTCATTCATCCATGAACCTGGACTCTCTAATTAATCTCCTCTATACAAATTGGCGCCGTTGCCCAGATTTTTTCTCCAACAGTAATTTAAAAAAAAAAAAAAAAAAAAAAAAAAAAAAAATACGGGGAGAAGTATCGTTCATTCCGTTTCACTTTTCTTTCCAGCGACGCGAAAGGATGTCCATAGACCTTTTTTCCCACGGGAGTTCCGGCTGCCCTACTCTGTGTTCGCTCGCCGATGTCAACTTCAGGGGATTTCCCTTTCTCGCTACCCCAACGGATTTGGAGAGTGCCTCTTTCTTCCGGACTTTACACTAGCCTAACGAGAAGCAAGTTTTAGACTGAGGTGCTCCAACTGGGTCATCGAACGACGTCGCCTCCTGCAGTTTTTTTTTTCTACGAAATATCACACCTGCATCACTTATTTCCCTATTTTCTGTTTTTTTGTGCGCGATCTTCAATCTGCAATCAAACGTGTTCGTGCTACCAGTGTGAGTGCGAAAGGTTTTGTGAAAAGAAAAAGTGCCATCTGAACGTACATCCAATCCAATTTGTTTCCTAAAAGGAAGTGTTTTGTGAAATAGTCCTCACCTAGCTGTGGTATGAATTATCCGCACAAGTAACACACATTTTAAACAAAGTTCTCAGTGCAACAAGTCCAGGAAATGTGCGCCGTTTCGCTTTGTTTGTGATCTTCTGATTAATATTTGCAGTGCAAAGTGTCCAGGAATCCCACAGATTTGGTGACAAAAGAGTGAAATATGCTAAAAAGAAATATAATTTCGCGAAAGTGTCCTAGTGTTCAAGACAATGGTGAAATTTTTCCAATTATTTTTTCGTCTAAGGTGATATCCACAATTTTTCAAAACAGTTCTTCAAATTCATTCAGTGTGCAATAATTAAGAGGAATAATATTTTTCCTCCTGTTGGTGGTGTGTTTCAGCAATATAAAAAAATTACCCTACTGATGAGCATGCTTCAGTTAAAAAAAAAAAGAAACCACTCTGCACTTTAAAAAAAAGTGTACTAAATCACACTGCACACGTTGTGTCATCTATCATTCAACATTTTTATAGCATTCAGAGTACGAAAATAGGACGTTAATGATATTTTGTTTTAATTTCTTTTCCGTTGCAAATTGTCACTAAAATCTTTTTATTTTAACTCTTTTTTCTTAAAAAGACAAGCGTTGTTTTCTCATCGCTCTGTTTTTGTACTCCAAATGAATGCTCTCTACAAAAAATGACATACTAGTTCATCGACAACACTTGTGTCACAATACTTTATACAAAAAAAAAAAAAAAAAAAAGAAACACAGTTTGCATGTAAGTATGAACAGGGAATACTTTTACATAAAATTATTTACTCTAAATTGTTATAACCTCTTTTTCTTTCTTTTCAATATCAGTAAATTATCAGTTTCTATCCATGTTATGGTTCCCTATTCCTACTTGTACTTTTACCATTTGGATTTTCATAAGTTTGTTGATTAGTCAGCTTGAACGAAGAAATCACTTCTGAACTATTTTTTTACAATATTTTTAACAGTGATAGCATATTAGCTCCTTATTATCTTCTTCCAAGCTGCGTTTGTTTGTTTGTTTGTTTGTTTGTTTTTTTTAAGTACTTTTTGCATTTAAAATGATAAAATTATTATACTTTTATTATTTCACTTATAATGTTTTTTATGGTTAAATCATGACATACTTCTCATATTTGTTTCTTCCGTGAATTTACATAAACATGCTATGTTCCCTTTTTCGTAAAAATGATTTTTTTATGCATTCAAAAATCTAGAGTTTAACCCTTTTGCCCCACTGGCGTACTTTGAAAGTACACTTATTCTGCCGATAGGCAACAAAAAAAAGTTCTCTGCTCCAAGTTTTGCAGTATTTGATATTTTATATAAATATGTGCATATTTCGCTCACAACGTTTGCACATTTTTCACTTGTGTGTGACATTTGCACAATTACTCTCAGCATGTGTTGCTCGACTCTGACCTTGTTTGTTTTTGGTTTTTTTTTTTTTTTTTTTTTTTTTTTTGTATTTTAAACCTGAATTACAATTTAATTACCTGTTTTTTTTTATTTTATTGAATTTCGGAAACTTTAATCCAACTGGATGTTGACAGAAACTTAACTTTCAGAAATGTTGTGATTGATACACTCATATTATTTTTTACACTCCCCCCCCCCCCTTCCATGTTTTTTTTCCTTTTGTGTATAATTTATTTATGCAACTTATTGTGTTTTATTTTATGTGCATGCATTTCATTTCTGCTAACTAGAGTTTTTGCATACATACACCTTTTTGAAATACTAGTATTATTTAGTTTGCATTATTTGTGTTGCTCTCTCTCAAAAAAAAAAAAAAAAAATCCTTCTTTTTTTCCATTTTGGCGGTCAAAAAAAAAAAAAAAAAGTAAACAACAGAAATTATATAAACGCGAGATAAAAAAAAAAGGATTTTACAGATAACAGACACTTCACCAGTTTACTTTTACAATATGGCAGCAAATGATGTAATTTCTATTAGGGATTTTAATCACCCCATTTCTGTATCTCCATGGGTAGATTATTTTGAGGAGATATTATTAAGATATTCGGATTCCATTAATATGGAAGCCACATCTATTCAAAATTCACTTAAGACCGAAAATGCTGCATCCATGTCTGAAAATATTATAGATTTCCTTCAGATCATTAAATTCAATTTTCATGGGCTTAAACTAAACTTTAATGTTCTAAAGGATGATTATTCCAAATTAAAACAGGATAAAGATAATTTATTTCTTGTAAATCAGAAACTGATAGAGAGATTGCATGAAATCACAGGCATACAGAAAAGTAAGAAGAAGCTTACTAAACGTAGTAAGACTATGGTTGATCAGGTGGTAGATGTCAACAGCAAACTCCCTCCATCTTCCCTAGATAAATCTACACAAACTATCCCCTCTTATATGTGTAAACAAGAAGAGTTACCACAACTGGAATATGATAAAAAAAACACATATCTTAGCTCCGACCTGCGCACTCAAGGTAAGCACAAGGAAATATTTACAGCTATTAGCGATTCCTCTCTAAAGTCCTTAGCCCCTGCTAAACTTAATGTAACTAAACCTATTCCTGTCATTATTTTTAACCTCCCTGAAAATTTAAATATTCCTGATATCTTATTTGGTATCTCAGATTTAATACATATACCTGAACCTGATTTACACTTTGTTAAAAAGTACAAACTCCTACATATCAACTCCTTTAATTGGATCTTTGAGCTTGCACCACAGGATGCTAGGCAATTATTAATCCATAGGGAAATTATCATACAATCAAAACCGTACCCTGTTGAACCATATATAAATGTTAAACGTTGTTTTAAGTGCCAGGTATACAATGATCATCTTGCAATTTCATGTTATAATGACATTAGATGCTCTGTGTGTGCCTTGCCACACATTGACCCTCAGTGTAGAAATCCTCCAAAATGCATTAATTGCATTAGAAATAATGATCGCAATAACACCAACTTTGACATTTTCCACAGTGCTTTTGCACCTTATTGTCCATCATTAAAAAAATTCATCAAGCAAATGCGAGAAAAAGTATACAACTGCAATGCATTCCCATAAACATCTCATACATCTTCCTTTAAAAAAAAAAAACAATGTAACATACATTTTACATTTTTCGTTTTTATTTAACACACATTACTGTGAAGGAGTTACTAGCTACAGCATTCCTTTTAAAATTTTTATTTTCCTATACATTTACATACATATGTCAGTTTTCGACAGCATTATTCATACTGATTTGAAGTTTGAAATTAACTTAATTCTTTGAAGATTTTTTTTATAAACACAAGTGTACAGTAGGTTGCTTTTTCATTTGATTATTTAGCCGGCAAATAGTTAAATGAATGTCGAATTGGAACAAAAGTGAAATCGTTTCTGATACGCGTTGTCAGACTATATGTTTTTCACTTTTTGGAAGATTTTGCTGAAAGAGTACACATTAATTCAACTTTAAACATTCATCATTACACTAGTTACATCTTTAGATTTATATTTTTAGAAATTTGGATATAATTTCACTTGTTAATCTTAGTTAAGTTTATTTAGTTATATTTCATCACACAAGTAGCGTTTCCTGGTTACATTTTATCCTTTTTCACTTTCCTTTAGTTAAAAGCACATTTTTTTTTGTTTGTTTGTTTTAACTTTAGGCGATGCATTTTTGTACTTGTGATACAATGCTCTTGGTTCCATATGTACACACTGAGTTTGTGTTCATAGGTTATACAACTGAGTTCATAGGTTATACAACTGAGTTCATAGGTTACACAACTGAGTTCATAGGTTATACAACTGAGTTCATAGGTTACACAACTGAGTTCATAGGTTACACAACTGAGTTCATAGTTCACTGAGTTCATAGTTCATTGAGTTCATAGAAAATACACTTTACACGAGTTCATAGATAAAACACTTTACACGAGTTCATAGTTCATTGAGTTCATAGAAAAAAACACTTTTACACGAGTTCATAGCATTGTCAATTCTTTGTGTACCTCAGGGACCAATTGCACTATCATTTTTGTTTCATGACAATACTTAGTTCATAGAATATTTCCTTACACATATTAGTTCATAGTTTGTTTTCTTTCTTGTGATTTGTTTTGCATACTAGTTCATACCAATTTTTGTTTTGGTAGACACTTTAGTTCATTGGAATATTTTTTTTTATAGACACATGAGTTCATTGTAAGTTTTTTTTTTCACACATTTGAGTTCATCTTATTGCTTTTACACTTTAAGTCAGTGAAATACTTGCTCATAATTTGTTCATTGAGGTACTTAGACTGCTGTGTTCACAAACATACATCTAAGTCGTTGAAATTTTCCTTTTCTTTCACTGACATACACTGTTTTAGTTCATAGTGAAATACTTTTTCTTTGATTCATTCATTGAAATACACATTTTTTTCTTTGGTTCATAGAGATACACTTACAATTTAGTTCATTGATATTACAATTTAGTTCATTGTTATTACAATTGAGTTCATTGATATTTTGTTTGGTAAAAAAAAAAACACATTATACACAATTGAAAATATTTTGTTTCTAGGTTTCAACGTTACACATTAGGATATTCCTTTTTGTTTTCATTATACCAGGAACTACTTTTGACCTCACATGATATGCACAAATTAAACATTTATTAAAAGGTTAAGTTTTAACACATTCTTAATTTTTTCCCTTTATTATTATATTTCTTTTATGCCATGACATTTCATGTCACCATCACTTTGTTTCACAACAAAGAATGCCCAGTTTACAGGATGCTACCCCTTCACATGCATTTTCTTTAAATTTTAAACTTATGATGTTTTTATTGTTTTCTTCACACTTGTTTTGGTTTTCTACATGTACAATTACACGTTTTCTTTTAAATTTGGAGATTAAATAAAATCTCTGGTTAAGCTTCACTTAGACAATACACACGTCTAAGATATTATGTCGTTATTGTAATAACATAACGTCACAATAACAAAAACCTTTTTTTCGTTTGTTGCATTAGTAACCTAGTGCAGTTACACTAAATGTTTAAAACATTAGTTAAGGTCATACAATACACATACAGTTCTTATACTGCTCGATACATTGCAAGGAATACAAAGTTAGAATTTATTTTTAAAAAAAAATGTGGTTGTTATACTTACCCGATCATGTCACCAGTCTCTCCACACACTCGGATTGTCCTTTTACCTTTGATATGTGAGATATTTATCTCAGTTTTTTTTATTATTTTTAATTTATCCCCTCTGAAGTTTTGTTCCCGTTCAAAATTTTTGCCCTAAGGGTCCAAACTTCATTGTGTAGAGAGACAAAACTCTTGAATTGTTGTTTCAATTCAATAAACATAACCTTTTTTATATGATACATTGACGCATGCTCCTTTGAAGATCAATGTGATCTTTGGGGAGCAGGGACCTAGGTATAACTTGGTGTCTGGGTCTCATAACTCCCTCCCCCCCTAGGGCTGATGTCCTAAACTGACGCCATCACACTTGTTTCTTAACAAGATTAAGGGCTACACCCATTCATAGGCATGCTATATGCATCCCGTTCTTTTGTAGTCCTGTGCGGTGTGCACGAAAACCAATTTTCTACTTTTTATTTTTTTATATTACTTCATTTACCTTTTATTCACAGACATGCATATGTCATTTATTTTCTATTTCATTTTAAAGTAGTATCTGTGTATTTTGTTGCTTGCATTTATATTATATTATTTTTATTTTGAGAAGATATTATAACAAGTTACTAAAAAAAAAATATATTTACTTCTCTTATTTTGGTCATGAAAAATGCTGGTACCAGCCTCTTAATCAAATACTAAAAAGATATTTAAAAAGGATCCTGTTAAATCAAAAAATTATTATTTGCAGTTAATGGTGACTGTAAAGACTACTGAATACCAAGAAATGAATAATAAAAAAAAAAGGCGCCATTTATCATGACCTGAAAAGTTTTGCTTTATGCAAACATTTAAAGAATTGCAAGCACACAGTTATATGTTATATGTATATATATATGGAGGCTTATCTTTCTTACTATGTAATATCTGTTTTAAATACTTATATGTATGGGGTGGACAAAGTAATCTTCAAATATAAAAAAAAAAACTGTTCTTCAAGATTCACAGTTTTTTTTTCTGGTGGTAATGGGTGATATATATAACGGCTTTACCGTTATATATTCATTATTCCTCCTTTCCCCTCAAAAATCAACTTTTAACTTTACTGGTTTATTATAAATTGTCATTATTCTCCCCCCCCCCCTTTCAAATAAAATATTTAGTTTAAATTTGACATTTTAGAGTTAATTTCATATGTCTTTATTCATTATCTCCCCCCCCCCCTCTCAGTACTGTAAGTTTCGCTTTTACTTTTTAAAGTCTTTTCAAATGCAGACATCATTTATCTCGGTTCCTTTTTCTGTCTTTCAAATTCACACGATAGAAAAAGATCTTAACCGCAATTATTTTCCATTGAAATAAAGTAGAAGAATAAAATACAAATGAATCTCTTTTCGCTTTGCAGCCGACGTTATCTAATGCATATTTTCCGAGCCTCTGGGCTTGCATTAGTATTCAATTCTCACCCTTGTACTTTGTCGGATACAAACCATATGCCCATTGCTGACTAATTTGCAGCTGTAGTTAGATCTGTAACGTGCATATAAAAATCACGTGTTCCTTTCTTTAACCACTTTTCCTTACCGCAGGAATGTTAAGAGACGTGTAACCATATAGCCGCGCCATGGCGTAACTTTGAATTCTATGTAATACTTCGGGATGCTTCTGATTCCTTTGTCCACGCCACCAATTTTCATCGCCAATACAGTACATATGTTGCTATTCATCTCGCCAATGAGTGAGTGATTGTAATGAATATTTTACCACTACTGCCTCTGAACTTGAGTGTGACAGACCTCATCTCGCTGCCCTTCGGGGTCGCTCCCGTCGGGCAGCCTTCCGTTTGACTTCTCCCGTCCCGCTGTACGATCATGCCCCGCTTTTAAAAAGTTTCATAATAAAGAAGTAAGTCCTCGAAATCCTCGTGTTGGAGTTTTTTTCATTCATCCATGAACCTGGACTCTCTAATTAATCTCCTCTATAGACCCCTCGCCGCCGTTCTAGTGTTAAACTGATTTGATATGTACAAAAATTAAGAAGTTATGGGATTTTTTCGGTTTTCACAAAACCCCTCCCTATTTCCATCCCCTTTGTTCGCTTTTGCCCATTAACGAACTTGACCGAGATTTTATGTACCTTGATTTTATGTATCAGTTTGGAAGAGATTTGTGTAGAATTGAGGAAGTTATCGTGTCCAGAAGAAAGTGATAACACAATTGCTTCGGGAAATTCCGTTCAAAATGCCCACTTTGACATAATTTTTTGAAATATATTCTGACTCTATCAAAAAATCGATCATTACGGTACATTATACAGTTTCTGAATAAGCGAGTCTACCAATTAAATGCGTTTGAGAGCAAAAATGAATTTAAAAATGAGTCAGAAAATAAGCAGGTTGGATTTGAGTGCATCCTTAATGCAATGATTTTTCCAACACAATCCGCTTCGGGAAATTCGGTTCAAAATGCCCACTTTAACAGCATTTTTTAAAAATATATTCTGCCTCTATCAAAAAATCGTCCATTACGGTACATTATATAGTTTCTGAGTAAGAAAACGTACCAATTGGAAGCCTTTGAGAGCAAAAATGAATTGTAAAATGAGGCAGAAAATACGCAATTTGCATTTGAATACACCCTTACTTAGATGATTTTTTTCTTCAACCGCTATGTATTTTTAATTTGTTTTTGCTGTAAGAATTGATCCTATCCAAAACTCTTCTATATAGATGTTGTAGACAATATTAAGAAGATATATGATAAATTCATGGGGATTTTATATCTTTTGAATTGACGGAGTTATGGATATTTTACTTCTTCAAACCCCCTTTTTGTTTTCGTTTTTAATTTTTTTGCGGTACGAATTGGTCCTATCAAAAACTTGTGACTATAAAAGTTGTAGATAATATTAAGGAGATTTATAATAAAATTAATTGGATTTGATATCTTGAGAATTGACGAAGTTATGAATTTTTTTCTCCCAAAAACCCTATTTTTTGCGCCCCTTGAGCCCATTTTTAACTTTATCAAATATCTGTGATACATAAAATTTTGGCCCTATTTTTAGAAGTAATAAAAACTTTAAACTGATTTAATATGTACAAAAATTAAGAAGTTATGGGGATTTTCGGTTTTCACAAAACCCCTCCCTATTTCCATCCCCTTGGTCCGATTTTGCCCATTAACGAACTTGACCGAGATTTTATGCCCTTTAATTTTGTGTATCAGTTTGGAAGAGATTGGTGCAGAATTACGACAGTTATCGTGTCCAGAAGAAAGTGATATATATATATATAGATAGATAGATAGATACATAGATAGATAGATAGATAGATAGATATATAAAGTTTTTTACTGAGGGTGGTTTTGGGTTCTAGGAGTCATGATCGGTGTAGATCTGCAAAAATTTTTCAGAAATTCCAACATAGGAACGATCCCAATAGGTAGTATTTCGTACGAAATCTACCTAATAAGCAAAGGTCTCTAATACGTTCTCTTTCAAAATTTGTTACTGAGAGATTATCCCTGAAACAATATACTTTTAGAGAATAAATGTCCTGTGCCATCCATCTGATATGATTAAAATCACCTGGTGCTCTGAAAAAGACTTTTGCAGGAAGGAGTCCTATAAAAATTAAACAAAGTTGGATAAACTCTTTATAATCATCCTTGATCTGTTAATTTTAAAAGGTCCTGTAAGATAACTTGAAATTTCTTCTGGATTAACTATTGATATCTAGTATTTCATCTTCAGTAGCATCTTTATACTTACTCTGGTTTAATTTTGACAACCCAATCAGAATTGTTTTTTTAATATCTGGTTGAGGGGCAGTAATTATGCTCACTTGACCATCAAAAACAGCTTTTGGGATAATTTCTAAATTATGGTGGCGACATGGTATATACAGAAGACTTTTCCCTTAACAATTGCTACAGAAAAATGCAGTTTCTCTGAGGCGACCAGTGTTTACTAAAGTTGTATCAAAATATATTGCCTGGATTTTACCAAGTTCCTCCCACTCTTCAACTGCTGAAAATACAGCTTTCGCCTGAATTATTCCGATACTATAGTCAAGTTGTGGAGCTCGTAGTAACTGTTCTTCATCCCCACAACTAATTAAAACTTCTATCCACTCTACATTTTCTTTATTCAAAAAATGGTGAAGCAGTTTCCACTCCAGTGAACAACAGTTCTCTCTGAACCGGAATTTTTAAATCTGTTTTTGATGAGCTCAGTTCTTTGTTTACGAAATAGTTATTTGCGGAGTCGATTGCACTTCTACTTAAAATTAAAGTCTGTGGCAAACTGGTGGATGTACTCTAAGTCTAGCAGCTTCTCTGGCATTCGGTTTCATTTTGCGAATATTATAAAATAAATTACATAAAACTTGACAATTTCTTAGTAGCTTACTGTCGAGGATTTAATGAGACATGCGACCAATTTAAAAAATCTTACATTTCTGCCATCATATCAAAAGGGGGAGGGGATTTTACGGAATGTTTCGTGAATTCTAAAAATAGATAACGATAACAGGTAACAAAACAGCCTTGTAATATACAGAGAAATTCAGAGGTTCAACTGCAATACAAACCGAGAAGTTCTTTCTTACTAGACACAGAACTAAATAACTAAAAATCAATTATAATTCGTGAAATATTTTTAAAGTTACAAAACTTGTTCACTTATTTTTGCCTATTAATGAAAATAATACAAAAAAATTTTCAAAAGTAATAAAATTATTAATTTGTCATTTTTCACTTATGTTTCAAAAATTCAGAGTTTGAGGGTATGGTTCACGAGCTGACCTGAAAAATAGGAAATGTTCATTAAATATATGTTTTGATGAGAGTAAAAGACCAAGGCAAGAACAGTTTCTAGGAAATAAAACAAGAAACAGGTTTCTAAAACAAATAGTTTCCAATTAAAGAAAGAAAAACGACAATTTTTTGCCAAAAACTGCAAATTTTCAAGAATTCAACCTCGATGAGGCACGGGTTAATGTTATTCATTTCAGCTGAAACTTTTCAAATCTCATTTTCTAACTAATTGGCAACTTTTAGAAGGGTCACCCCGAAGAAAACATTAAAAACATTTTTCCCCATGTTGCTTGTGACCACCCTTGAGTCATAGTCTATCCTGATCCCCAAGTGTCACTCAAATTCCAAATTAGGTGAATTGACTTTTTTTAATGGAATGTCTAATTCTACACAAATTTGATTTCGTGTAGTAACAAAATGTTTTGTTTTAAAAAAATATTTTTTTTTAATTATGCTTTGTAAATGCAAATGACAAAATTTAGATTTGGAGAAAATTGAGTTCCAAGTTGGAACATGAATAGCAAATGATTGAATAAAATTATGAAACTGTTCCTTATTTCACAGCGGTCTTTAAACTCTTATTTCAATAACTGTTAATGAAAAGTTTAATACAATATATATATTTTTTTTATTTAAGTAGAGATTAAATAGTTAAGTAGTCTCTTTAACCCATTTATGCCTGAATTTTTGTTTTCTGAAATTTGTTGGTAAAATAACTTTAAAATGTTGCAAAATGAACTGGAAAAATACTATAAAAAATTATGGTAAAATGTTTTTGTATTAATTTTAAAAAACGTGAACCTACTAAATATGGGAATATCCATATGTAGAAAAATGCATAATTATATATTTTGTCTAAATTTATATAAATTAAGCTTTTTAATTGTATATTATATACTATAATTAGAATTTTTATAAACCATTAAAAAATGTATTTATTTCTTTACAGAAACTAATAACATTATAAGTATGATCAATAATAAATTAAGAATAATCGTAGTTGAGGCTAGAAAACAACTTATTTCAAAATCATCTTGAAAGGGATTTTACATAAATAACTGTCCCCTAACTGCCTAATAGCAATATGTACCCATTTGCGCCTAGCGCCTTATATTTTGTACGTTACAAACAAGCATAAAAAATAGTCTTGAACATATAATTTCGCAATTTAAAAAAATACATATTTCAAAGAATTCTACAAGCTAAGATTATGACTTATTTATTTGGATCCTCGATGCAAAAAAATACAAATAAATTTACCTTTTACATTTCGCTATCTTGAAAAATGGAAAACCTATAAACACAGGAAAAAAGCCTTCATTTAAGCAAATAAATATCCATCTTATGCTGTTATCTCTCGGCAATAGATAAAGGCATTTATAGACAATAACTTCATACAGTTTTCATGTTGTAAAGAGGAAGAAAATTATAAACAAATTTTAAAATTCCAAACATCCCAAAAATGGGACGCTAGGCATAAATGGGTTAAGTAGTTTAAAGAGCTTAAGTCGTTGACTTCTAGAATGCAGCACATAATTAGAAAATCACTTATATTTCTTTCCAACCAAACAAATAGCCTTATTTCCAGGTAGCCTGTGGTCAGTTTCTTCAATTTTCTCACTTATATCCTTGGATTCTCGGATCCTCATATACCGGGTGTTTCAAAAGTTGGGTCCGAAAGTAAAAAGCGATAACAAAAGATCTATGGGGCATACGGTTTTCAGATAAATATTCAGCGTGGTACGGGATTTTGTTTGACACTAAAAGAGTAATACTCGTAATTACCCTATTTTAAATACTCTTTTCTTTATTAAATACATACAGAGTGATTAAAAATAGTATACGCAAATTAAATGATTGAAACGTTACCTAATATAACTATCTGGGGGTTCTTTGAGTACGTAGACCAATTTTGTAATATAGTTTTATGATGTAGGCAATTAAGTATATTACGATGTACATTTGATTTTTAAAGTTAGATCTCGCGAAGCGTTTCAAAACAGATCCCATGTTCACAGTTTGGTCTCTTTTATTATTCAGTAATGCCAAGTCCATGCGGGAATTTCCGAAAGAAAGAGAAACATCAAAATGTCTGAGATTAAGTAAATAAATAATTCTTCTATGGATTTTCTGACACGAGTTTCTAAATAAAAAAAAGGAGACCCAAGCTCGTATCCCTTCTTAAACAACATGTTCTTCATTTGCTGCGTTCCAGGAAGAGATGTAGGGAACTTCTCGGTACAGGTTGGGTTATGACTACCTTCTTCTCAAAAGCAGTTTCTGAAAATTTTAAACAATTCCACCCGTCTCAATTTACACAGTAAAAAAGGGAAAATGCTTATTAATCTGCAACAATCATTCATAACTACAAACGAAAATATACAATAAACTACAATCCAAAGTTGTAGTTTTATTTCTCGGTAAGCAGAAAAATTACATATTTTTCTCGTGTAATTAATTGAATGCAAAGAAAAAGGAGGAAATTAAAAAAAATATATAAGAAAAACAATTTAGCCAATTATGATGAATTCAATGCTTCCATAATTATGGAAAAGCTAGAGCATTTTGTATAGAGTAGTTCGAATGCAGTGTTGCCAGATTGGGCCTTTTTTGTCCCCATATTGTTCACTGTCACCGCTTTTTTGAAATAGAAATATTCACCCTATTTAAATTTTAAAAATTCTGAAAAATAAGCAAACTATTCTGTTTATAAAAAGTGGTGACAGTCAAATAATCTAAATAAAAAAAGTCCCCAATCTAGCAAAACTTTTCGGAAGCGTCGTAATCCGGTAGTCCTACGTTTCTTTTTTTGGCTACTTTAAAAATATTCTTATTAAATTTAATAGCTAAATGGTTTGGCCTTTTTATAAAGATACTGTCATGGAGAATTCTGCTTATAATAGAGTTACTGATGTATATGGAAGTATTAAAAAACTTCATAAAATGTTCATTATGGATCTTGTTAATTGTTATCAATACTTGTTTTGAAAGTGAAAGCCCCAGATGAGATTTGCATAAATCATCATAGATAGCAAACAGTTAATGTTATACATTATAGGGTTAATTAGGAGAGGATTAAGAGCTATGGAATCAATGGCAATTTATCCCCACTCCTGATGGTACGGGTATGTTTATTACATGTCAAGTTTGACCACCTGGATGGATGATTAGGATTATCAGACATTGGGATAGAAATGTTATTGGTAGTCATTATAATAGAATAAGGAAAGTTTTCTCGAAAAAAAGATAACAGCTGATTAATTTTAGTCTATTTTTAGGCGCCGTGTTAAAAATATGTCTATGCACGTTTTCCTGTGTTTGTTTAGCGTATTTGAATGTTTTGAAAGTGAGATGTGTTGTCCGCATAAAACGAAATTATGGATTGCGTGTAATTTATATAGCCCTATAAATAGATATTCCTATTAGATAAAATGCTTGTTATATTTCAGGTTCTTGTGTATGGCTGCTTTTCTGATCCTCAAAAAGTTTTCTTCAATGTGGTGTAATGGATAACGTTTTATATTAAGATACTTTATCAGGGTCGTTTTAGGTGATTTCTAAATTCGGTAAAACGATCGGTGAATAAAGGATGTGGCTATTAAACAAAAGGACTGATGTCATAAAACATTTTATTCGTCCCCCAATTACACCAGAAACTTTATCGCATTGATTGTACTCCCATTGGCGACCCTGCACTACACCACAAGTATATTGCACAGTGCAAAGGAAGTTTCTTTCTGTCGTCTTGTTGAGATTCATCAACGCTTTTGCTTTGACCGATTCCATGCTGTGAAAGCTGCCCCATCAGCGCCAATTTTTCCTTTTCAAATAAAGAAACGTCACGGGTGACTATGTTTGTCAAATACGGTGGATAATCCAACACAGGGTATTTGTTTTGACCAGAACCCCTTGACAGGCAGAGCGGAATCGGCTGGCGGATTATCCAGGTGAAGGACCAATGATTATGCCTGTTAAATATTTCCTGTTAAATCTCACTAATATTTCCTTTGTGGATTTCTGTCAACTCAGGAACAGCACGGATACGAAGACGAGGATTTTCGCAGATAAACGGATCAGTTGTTTTAATGTTTACGTCCTTTTCGAGGTGCACTGTATCCATGGGGCGTATCGTCTTCGGTCCCTTCTACCCTTTCGCTGAACTTTTAAAACTACACAAACACTTGAGTGGGCTGTAAACATTCATGTCCATACATTTATTCTAACATAGCAAGAGCTTTTGTGGCAGTTTTGAGGAAAACTTCACAACAAACTTGTTGTTAACACGTTGTTAACATTTGAACCCATACCTTTTTTCGGGCAAGTCGCTAGCTGACTGTTCACTAAGAGCAAATGCTACATCCGAACAAATAGGCACGTGACCTTCACTGTCTCGTAGGATATAGTGGAGATACTATGACGTAGAATACGGAGATACTATGACGTAGTGGTTCAGTTAAGTGGTTGGTTCGTAAAAGTGCATAAGGAAAACTCCAACCATACCAAAATACATGAACTAGAAAACTTTATTAAACATTTTTAACTATAGTAATAAAAGGTAAAATAGCTTAGAATTATTAAAGGGCAGAGAGAGGAAATCCATAAGTAAGGGGTACTCTTGAGCGTACCCTCAGACCACAAGGTATTTTTACATCTTTACATGTTGAGAGCAGAAGTTAAAAGTAGGTGATTTCATAAGAAACATATAAGACTTGGCGCAACAACATCGCCAGATATCAGCATTAGAAAAGTGTACGAAAAGCAGACAAAAGGTCACATTTACACGCCAAAATGATTAGCCCAGAATCTAGCATCCAAAAAAGCGATTATAACGCATGAAGTTAAACTTACTGCATTACATTAGAGAATAATAAAAGAAAGAAAGAAAAAACGAACAGATAAGATTCGAAATGGATTTTAAGCGTCGAGTTAAATAATAAATTTTACATAGCGAAGGGAAAAAAACGACATGTTTCAAAAGCCAAAATAAATGAATTAAATTAATTTTGAAGAAATAAGGATATGTGATAGAACTCTGTCACAGATACCATGACATAGCGTCTAGGAAAGTTCGATTGCATCATGCTGTTTGCTGGTGGCAGAACCAATCCTTTCATATTTCGTAGTATTAAATTTTTGGATTTTGTGAAGAGACCAAAACAAGAAAATACATCGCAAGTTATACGGCAGACATTGCACTCACGGAAGATTACACATGCTTCCCGTTTATACAGTAGTGTTTGTACTAGCAAGTGTACAACACTCAATGCCATGCCTTTAAATATTTTTTAAGAGTTTTACTATCCAAGCAGCGCACAGTCGAATATTTTCTGTAAAATAAATTATCGCAGCTGGATCTTTTAAATTGTTTTAAAATTTGTAATCGAAAGTAATTAAAGAGGATGTATAGCACTATTAAATACGTTTCTAGCACAATCAACAAATTTTATTTTGAAATAATAGCTACCGAACTACACAATAAAATATTATTTAAACATAAATTTCCCTGATTGCTTTATAAATATACGTATATAACCAAAGTATAATTTTAGTTTCGAGAAGGTAGAGATAATTTCTTTTTAAAATATAATAATTTGACTCATAATACGCAAATTATATATTGATTATAGTGGGCGTCTTTAGGCCTAATTAAAAGAGAATAAAAGTGGCAAAGAAAGAAAAAAAAATCTTTGTTTCCATCCAGTTTAATTAGAACATTTATTAACAGGAGAGCACCAACTTCATGGCTGTTATTTACTCAAAGTGTCTTCCGTTTAGAGAAATATGTTCTATTCTTTCTCTCCTTCACGCGATTTTATAAATACAAGAGATCAATAAAAAAGCATAGAAATTAACTAATGCATTACATGTACATACACGTTGACCAAAAAAAGAATATATAATTCAAAATGGAGTAAATAACATTTTTACAAACGATTTATTAAAAATGTTTTTTAAAAACATATCTTTTTTTTTTTCTTGTAGTAGATAAATTATATATAGTTCCCAGTCTTTGCCTTTAGGGCAGGTTAAACGAAGAAATAATAAAAGTGAGTAACGACCTATAAAGTAAGAAAAGATCTTTCACAACTGTTTAATTAGACCATTGATTAAAAGGGGAGTGAATAACTCCTTGGCTGTCATTTACTTAAGGGAACTTATGTTTAGACAAGGATGTTTTACTTTTACTTTTGTTTCGCTTCAAAAACTTTTAGAAATACTCGAGATACATAAAAACACAAAGAAAATAATTAATGTGTCGTATCCTTTTGATAGACATTAAAATATTATAGAATGGAGAAAAAATTAACAACATATCTGTTGTGGAAAAGTTAGAAATTTTCTTTTAAATATTTGATTTAATTTGATAGAAAGTTTTATTATTTAAGTAAAAAATGGAGTTGTGCAACTTAACGTTTTTGCAGAACGCTAACAATTTACAGTCAGAAGGATCTCTATGATCTAACCTTAATTTTTAGCTTTTCATATAGTAATTATATATTTTTAAATGTATTTTAGTTTGAACAAACAAATTTCTCTTTATTTACTTTATCCACGTAACTTTTTTTTTTTTTTTTTTTTTAACTGAATTTATTATAATCATATATTAAAGAAATACTTGGTCGAATTGAAAAATAGCAATTTTAAAGTTATAAATAAATGAAATCTGGGTAGTCACAAATACATGAAACCATAAATCTTGCTAATGCCCCTTGCACACTTAAAAAAAATATATCTTAAGGGGGGGTAAAATATAATATAATCTTTTCCGAGTATTCAAAGATTTCGAAATACTTTCCTTTATCTACTGTAAAGGTTTCCGAGAAACTTTTACAGCGTATTATTAATTAGTTTTCTTATACCGAAATCGCGAAATATCGGTTTACCAATTTACTGGTAATTTAAAAGTAAGCATTTTCGTGTTCAACAAATATGATGAATCAGCAGCATTATTGTTTGCATTAATGTTAAGCTATTAGTATTAGAATGAAAATTAATGTCCACATTATGTTTCTAGCTGGAAAAATGTTGCACTTTTCCTGCAAAAATACTCAATTTTTTGCAATTTATGCATAAAAAATGAATATTTTTTTTAATATTTATGAGATATACACTTTTTGTATGATTGCACGCAAAATATATGTATTTTTTATGCATACAAAAAAGTAACTATACTATATTTCGAAAAAATGTGCAAATTTCTGCATAAAATAAGTGCATTTTCTACGTTTGCGAAAATTTTGCATTTTTTTGCACAACAAAATCTTTCAATTTTGGAGGTTGTAAAAATTAACTTTCATGGCAGATTTACGGGACGGGGAAAGGCACCACCTGTAAAAAAAAAATCCTGTAAAATGGTCCTCTTTCTCTTAATTTTTTAATTATTTCAATTTCCTTGCAAAAACATTGCTCATAATCTTTCAAAATCGGTGAGAAATAAAATCCAGTTTATTATAATTTAAAATCTTTGCCAGGGGGGGGGGGGATGTCCCCGCCTCCTGTAATAAACAACAGCTTGAACCACTCGTTTAAGATAAGTGTACAACATAAAAACATAAAACAAAACTAAAAATTAATTTCTATAGAGTATTTAGATCTAAGCCCTTCTCCCCCACACCACGCCAACAGAAAAATTTCAGCTGTACCTTTCTTAGTATTTAATTATTTTAATGTCTTTTAAACACGCAGAATAATAAAATTTCGTTTATTAAAAACGTAATAATAAACCTTTTTTCAGAAATGCGTCCTTAAATTTCAGAAATCTATTGCTTTCAGATGCTCCTAAAGATAAAAGAACACTTTTCGGAATTATGTGTAACTCGGATAAAGATATATCTTTCTGAACCTTAAGAATAATAAGATCAACATTAAGAACCATTTTTCTCTTTTACAGATTAATAGATGTTGAAAATAATGTCTTTGTCACAGATATGTTACAAAAACAAACAAAGTTGGATGTGGTCTTCGTAAAACAGTTTACCTCACTTTTTATTCGGAATGGGTAGCATCTTAGAACTCAGTGCAGAGTATCAAATGAAATAATACGCAAAGAATTATGAAAAACACTTGAATATGAAACGAGACACTTGGCAATCTACTCTTTACAGCTGCGCAACTTCATTTCTTCCTCTAATTAAAACAAACACACACATTGTGATTAGAAATGGTTTCTGTATATTTCTTATTTTTAATTAAATTCAAAATTTCGAAACACACTATTTCATGAAACTAATATAGTCGGTGAAGTTAAGTCGAATACATTCCGATATTTCTTAATAAACCTATTTCTAGTAAGTTTTACTTCACATGAGTATAAAAGGGAATGAAAAAACTGTGATGATGAAAGTAACTTATCATTATTTATTCTCTTTTTAAAATTAAATTCCTAAATTTTAAAATTTAATTTCTGCTTGAACAATTAAATGATTGAATACAAATTTCTTTTCCTTATAAAATATAGCTATTTCTTCTTTTTTTACGCTTTAAATAACATTTACTTTAACTCTCCCATGTTCCGATAAAGCCGGTAATAAAATAAACAAATCTTTTTCTCATCTTTAAATCATTAACTGTGCAAGCATACTTCCTTTTCTGTTAACGAATATATAAAAAAAGACATTCTTTGACCATATGCTACAGTTGCAGCAGTAATTTAAACACTCATTGTTACTTATCAGTTTGTTAGTCAATACAAATGGCTTTTCGATCTGAAATATATCCTGTTTAAATCGGCGCCCGGCATCTGCGTTGCTGCTTCTAAATGTATTTGGCTTGTTTTTAATTGAAAGTTCCATTAAGTCATATATCTTTCGGGTTATTATGGCACATGGTACCAAGATTTTGACTCGACACATTGCCAACGATATCTGACAATTTAATCATTCACTCTCTGACCGCCAGCCTTGTACCATCCTATCCGGATCAGATCCCACTCTTGCACTTACATTCTTTCATATATACATCCAATAATACCATCCTGTCTTCAATTTGCATAGTTCTGCATTCGTATTCAAGGGTCTACGAACCTCGATTACCTTCAAAGATTATTAAAAAAAAAAAAAAAAAGCAATTATCTTAATCACTAACACGTTTAATCACGAAAATGTTTTCGCTGTAGATCATGGTTTACTATGTAAAACCATCTAGCGCTCCGTTATTTTTATGAATATAATTTATTTTTACTTTAAATAAATCGAATGTAATAAAAATAATTCTAAAATTTCTGATAAAAAATTCTAAAATATTCAATAAATATATAAAATATTCAAAACTTTTGAAATTTCTATACCCAATAACATTGATTCTAAATTCTCATATTTTAGAGAAAAAAAAATAAAAAAAGTGCGAAAATACATTTCCCAGTTCTCATTCTATAACCTGATAATCTAACAGTTTACAGAGACTGGTGCATTTTTCTTCCGAAAAATGATCTGTTTTCCGAATAAAAATTCCTTCAATGTCTATTATCTTTTTAATCCAGCACGCCAAACTCATTTACCGACGACGACCGAATAAAGCTTTAATAAGAATACCGCGAGCCACATATAAAAAAATAGATGTATGTTATTACTATCACAGGGTATAAAACATGTGCATACAAAATACAACTATGTTAAATAAAATAATCGTGAAGGGTTCCAACGTTATTATCATCCATAGTTCATTTTAGGAGTTATTTTACCTTATTTTTCAAAACAATATTTGTCAATATTGATATAAATTACATATTGACATACTTTTCATAAATAAAATCTTAAAAATTTTATTAAATTTGTAAATTGGCTGGCTAAACATATTAAAAAAATATTGTTGATGATTAAAATCCAGTTAAATATGAACATCCGAAATATAATATTACAGATTTAAATTTATAAAAGGACTGAAACACCTTGAAAAAAATTAAGTTTGAAAGACTTCGCATTCGGCTCATAAGGGCATGCGCTCTGTTCCGGACATCGGCGAACACTTAGATAGTCAAAAATTGATTCTCAAAATCTGTTTAAAAATAAAAATGCATTAGTATATATGTCAATGAAACGAGGTCTACGGAAGTGCCAACAAATCAACATTAAATTCATTAGTTAAATTAAAAGTTACGACATAAATAGAAACGAATGAAAGCAGAGAAAGGCGAAAGTACATTTCATTGGCTTATTGAAATATTCTCTTCTTTTTAATTAGGAATCCGTGACAGCGAGATGCTGGCGCGATAAGCTAGAAGTAGATCGCGATGACGAAGTAGGCGGGGAAAAAAAGAAACTAAACTGAATTGTTTTACGGTAAAATGAAAAAAAGGCAGAGAAATGGTGAGGGAAAAAAAGATCGCGGCATTAAATAATAGTCCAAGAGCTGTTAAACATTTTAGGAAAGGTATTTGAGGCACCCTGAAAATTTGTGCAACACTTCTTTTGTAATGCCTGAATACAAAATCGAATGTCTGGCTGAAGGATCGTGGCCCAAAACCTGTGCCAGATAAAAAATGGCACTTGACACGTGTCTGGTACAGTTTTTGTGCCGACTAAAGTGTCTGTCATTTTCAAAATATTTTTTTCTAAGCATAAATATTATTGTGCCTCAATCTCAGCGTGCCTCAAATACCTTTTTTGGGGTAGTCAAAAAATGGCACTTGACACGTGTCTGGCACAGTTTTTGGGCCGACTAAAGTGTCTGTCATTTTCAAAATATTTTTTTTCTAAGTATAAATATTATTCTGTTCCAATCTCAGCGTGCCTCATATACTTTTTTGGAGTAGTGTCAAAAAATGGCATTTGACACGTGTCTGGCACAGGTTTTGGGCCACGATCCTTCAGCCAGACATTCGATTTTGTATTCAGGCATTACAAAAGAAGTGCTGCACAAATTTTCAGGGTGCCTCAAATACCTACTCAAAAATGTTCAACAGCTCTCCTACTATAATAGCGCGCGGCTACAAAATCATAAAGAATTGTGGTGGCAACATCACACTATTTTGTTAAAATGTACATATATATTGCCTAAATACATATTTGATTTCATTGATAAATATTTTTTGGCTCAAATTACGTTTATTTGACTTTAAAGAATGAAGTTTGCCAACTATGCAACTTGTCGTTCTGAAATGCGGTGCCAAACATATAATATAGTTCAATTAGACCTAATTTCACCTTACATTTATAAAAATAAATTCACTGGTGAACAATTACAGAAATTTGGAAGACTCGCTACCATATGAAGAGCACAGGTGATAAAGACGATGTGACCAAAATAAATAAATAAAACAGAGGACAGGAATTCTCCTTTTTCAGAATTTAGTGTCGCCCCCGATGAACAAAAAAATATGTATATAAATATAGATACAGTAGAGTTCCGATTCTCCGAGTTCATCGACCTTATACCTTTGGAATGGATCATTATCTTCTGATGGACTGATGACTTCTATTATTATAAAACAGCCATTAAAAATGAAGTATTAGGTGAAGATGAAAGAGCAACCGTAAAAAGTTAGAACTCTGATTTTCTGGTTAGAATAACCAGAATTAAGAATTAAAAAAAAAAAAAAAAAAAAAAAAAAAAAAAGAAAAAGGCTTCTTTTTTTTTTTTTTTTTCGTTCTGACTAGAAAATCAGAGTTCTAATTTTTTAGGACTGCTCTTTTATCTTCACCTAACACTTCATTTATAACGGCTGCTTCATAATAATAGAAGCCATCAGTTCATCATAAGAAAATAACTCGGTTAAGCAGGATTCGGATAATCGGGACTCTACGGTAGTTCAGTTTTAAGACTTAAAACACGCGATTTTATTTTATATAAAACGACGTCATTCGCATCAGCTGAAGAATCCCTCATTTACATCATTTCTCATGTACGATCTAGTCATAAACAACATCTGCAATAAGGTATGCATAGGACGTCACTATCTCAGAATAATACACAAATCCAGAAAAAAGAAATCAGCAAAAAACTCGACCTAAAAAATCGGCTATCTAATGATTCACATGCCTTCATGTGTTTGTAACATTAATATAGGTACTTAAAATTAATTATAGCTTATAATAGCTTCATGTTTTATAAGTAATCATTCATTTATATTTTTCTCAAAATAGCACGTATTTTAATTACATTTTTTCAGTTTTTATTGGGAAATGGCGACAAAAAGATATAGTTGCTATTTTCAAACTATTTTTTCTTGACTCTCTACTGAAAGGGAGTACTATAGTTGTCAAAATTAATCAAATTGCGCTAAGAAATACAAAAAAAAAAAAAAAAAATAATAATAATAATATCTGAAAAATAAATGGAGATACAGTTTTCAAACAAATTGCATTAAAAAGTACTTTTTTTCCAATACGACGGTGTAAAAATAGAAAATGTGCGATGCTTTGAAGTTTAAATAATTGCTGTAGAGTATTTAATCCTACAATGATTCATCTGCTTTGTTTTACGGCTAGCTTATACAACGCAACGTTATTTTTTGGAGACGACACAAAATAAGCTGGGAGAAAGAAATAGCATACCGGGGCTAATAAAATTGAATTATTAATTATGATCTAAATTAATCAGTGGTTCTCTACCATCTTTTAAATTACTTTTTGAAAAAAAACCCTAATTTCACAAAGAATTTAATTGATAAAGGAGGCATTTGACCGTAAAAAATAGTAATTAGTTGATAAAACAAGTTCAAAATGTGTTTTCTCAAAATGATGATTGCGTCATTTACCTTCATTATCATCTGAGATCTTCATATAATTCGTCCCAATAAACAGTCATACTGAATTTTGATTATCTGCATTAATAAATTCTAAATAAGATGTACAGCTGCAATGATTAGAGGTGAAATAAATAGACCAATCTAATTGTTATCTTTTTTTTCAAATTCAAAAATCTTTCTCTTAATACATTTTCTTACACGACATTCAAAACTTAAATATTATGTACTAAAAATTTCAACTCCGATGTTATTTTTAGTAATTTTATAAAACATTCGTTTGTCATAATTTAATAAAAAATTAAATAAAATAATTTTTTGTTGAAATTTTTTTCCTACAGTAATAAATAGTATTTAAAAATGCTAATTTTAAATAACTTGAAAGCATTGTGAATTTTCCCTCGAAGTTTACATTTACTAAGTTAATTTATAAAAAATAATTGAAAACTAGTGATGTTTTGGCATTAACGGTCTTTTATATACCACCGCCATAATTTATTGACTTAAAAGAAAATAGAAATCTAATGTAGCATTTTAAAATCAGTTAAAACATTTTGAGGCCATCAAATTTCCTTATAATCACATTTTTTATCATCATTTCGCATATTCTGAAGATTCACTTGATTGTAGATGATTACGCCCATGCATACAAACATAATTCTCAATAAGTTTTTTTTTTTTTTTTTTTTTTTTTTGGCGTGTATCGTTTTTTAAATTTTAAAGCTGAATCAAAATATTAAAAAATGACCTTGATGCTTGCATTTAGCTTTTTTATTTATAATTGTTATGTAAACACGTTTTTGTAGAATCACTATTTTTCTGTAATATAAACTCACTTTTTAAACGACAAACCGCACTAAATTAAATTTTCAGAAGTGAGTCAAAAATATCCGTGGCGTTATTTGTACCAAGTACTGAAGTAATTTGTTAAAAACACATAAATTTTTACATGTGGACATCATATCTGAAAATAACCTGGTATTTGGAATTCCCGTGCATATAACTTCCACAAATTATAAATGTAAAATTCCATGGATATTGAAATTCAATATTACGGTTTGTTGTTAAAATTTCCAGCTATATTTCATTCTTTCTAGCAGTGGAATAAATTAAAAAAAAATCTTTATCAACTCTGCAGAACTTATTTCGATTTCGTAAGGTTGAATGTTTACCGAAGATCCAAATCTTGAATAATGAGCCAATGCAGATTTCTCAGTGAAGCAATGAAGTACAAATGAAGTTCGAAATGCCATTGTTAATCTACATTCGAAGATGTGGTGTCGAATGGTCCTGATGTATGAATGAATTGAGAACTTGGTGGGTGAGATAAATTGCAGTTCACTGGAATTAGTGGATAAAACAGTGGTAGTAAACATTGAGAGGTAGGTGGTCAAGGCCTTAGAGCTATACATTATTATTATTTTTATAAATGAAAGGCTTTAAGTCAGTATAAAATAAATGCAAAAAAATAATAAAATAAGTACAAAGAAATTTAAAAATGATCTTTTTATTAAATTGATAAACGAATTACATATGAGGTGCCAGGAGTAATAAAATAAAATTAAAATTAAGTAAGAAAAGGAAAAATACCCTATGGCAACGTTTAAGTAGGACGACATCACATAACCAACAAGGGGAGTTCCCGAGATTGGTGTCACCGAATGCGATGAAGATTTGTGTATCGATATAGTTAGTACATAAATATATGACCGTCATAATTGCAACCCCCAGGCGAGTCTTGAAAAAATAATTCGCAAAGTTTAAGTTACAGTTTATGATCGGGTAAATTTCCTTCTTTGGCAAGCGGTTCCATAGCAAGGTTGACAGTATGCTTGATTTTAGATTTTTCTACCCGTCTTCAAACCCCTATAGGACTTGTTTTTCGGAAGAAAAATTTTTATCAATCATTTTCGAACCGCAATTGAAAAAATATGTATAATAATTCAAATTTACGAAAAATATTAATTAAATGTATGTTTTGTAGCATGTAAGTACATTTTTAACTACGGAATTTTGCGTGTATAAATATATAATGAAATGCAGAAAAAAACGGATTTTTATATGTTATAGACAAGAGTTTTTTTTTTTTTTTTTTTTTTTTTTTGTAATTTAAAATTATTTACCGCTATTTCAATGAATATCAACAATTTTTAACAGATAAATAAATTAAAATAAGTATAAAATGTATTATTTTCATTTCGTTTCTTCATTCAAATATTTCATGGTTTATTAAAACAATGCTTTATAGGTGCGTTCGTAATTATATAAATACGTAGCACCTATAGTCGTCGTTCAGTCCGTCTGTCTGTCTGTCCACCCGTCTGTCTGTCCGTCCGTCCGCATATAATAGAGCAAAAACTACCCAACCGAATGGTCTGAAATTTTAAATATATGATTGTTGTAAAATTTTGTCGAGCCATTTCAAATTTTATGAAAATCGGATGTATAGTTAAATTACAGGGACAGTCAAAAGTTTTTCTTTACATTACGGCCAATGGGAAAAATTATTGCACGTGCATTTTAATGATGTTAAAGCTTTCCGAATGGTCTCAAATTTTAAATATATAATTATTGCGACATTTCGTCGAGCCATTTCAAATTTTATGAAAATCGGATGTATAGTTTAATTACAGGGACAGTCAAAAGTTTTTCTTTACATTAAAGCCAATGGGAAAAATTATTGCAAGTGCATTTTAATGATGTTACAGCTTTCCGAATGGGCTGAAATTTTAAATATATAATTGCTGCAAAATTTTGTCGAGCCATTTCAAATTTCATGAAAATTGGATGTATAGCTTAATTAGAGGGACAGTCAAAAGTGTTCCGTTACATTAAGGGGAATGGGAAAAAATTATTGCAAGTGCATTTTAATGATGTTACAGACTATGCACTTATGAATTCCAAATAAATACACATTCAGTACAATATGGGGTGCAAAAAATAATTATAAAACTAGTTATAGTACGAACGCACCTCATTTGCCACGTTTGACGAGCAATTTCCAACTTGTTATTTTTAATATGATTTTTTTAAATCTAAGATTCTTTATTTTTAATTAGATTAAGTGTCTACATAGTAATTTATTTCGGAAATATTTTTTTTTTCTTGTTTATATAAATGCAGTGTTGACTCGAATATTTGCATGTTTATATATTTAATGAAAAGCAAAGATAAACTAAATAAATAATAATAATAAAAAACTAAAAAAATGTCAATTGGATTTTTATGGACCATAAAATTTAGCTAATTTAAAAATTGATTTACATAAATAAGCTACTATTTTTCTTAGGGAAATAAATGTATCGTTTTTTCCAACTAGCTTTTTAACTTTTGAATTCTTTAAATCGTGGATTCTTACGATTAAAGTTAAAATAATTGTCGTCGTGCTTAAAAATAAGTACTAAAAAGATACTGAATTGCCGAAAATAGTTATTACGTAGGCAATAATTACAAACCCAAAAATCCGAAAAAAAAAGTGATATTAAGAATTTACAAAATTGTATTAAAAAATCACCAAACACTCGAAATACTTTCATATAGAAACAAAATTAAAATCATATAATTATTCACGCATTTATATCACGGGTTTTAATTTATTTCTCTGTGAGAAATAGTAGATTATTCATTGAAATATCTGTAAATAATTTTAAATAACAACAACAAATATTTGGTCTAATAGACATATAAATATGCGGTTTTTTTACTTTTCATTATATATTTAAACATGCATAATTTCGTAGTTTAAAAAGCACTTATATGCTACAAAATATACATTTAATTCATATTTTTCGTAAATTTCAATTATTATACATATTTTTTAAATTGCGGTTTGAAAATGATTGATAAAAGTTTTCGTTCCGAAAGACAAGTCCGAGACGGATTTGAACACGGGTAGAACAATCCCAAATCCAGCATGCTGCTGACCATGCTACTGAATCGCTTGCCAAAGAGGTACATTTATGCGATTATAAACTGTAGCTTAAACTTTGAGACTTACTTTCTCAAGACCCCTGTGGGTTGCGCTTTATGGCAATCATATATTTATATAGGAACTATACTCCAACGAAACACCATCCTCGAGACCTTCCCTTGTAAGTAATTTAAATAGAAGTAAGCCAGAAAGTGTTTAACAAAAGTAAGAAATCAAATAAGTGTATAAAGGGACTGCGGTGTTGTCAGATAGTCGAAAGTCAATTTCCACAAAATATTTGAAATTTTCCCCAAATGAGTGTTTTTTCCGAAAAAGTCCCAAACTCAGTTTATACTCAAAAAAGTAAATTTTCAGTTTTCAATTTAACACTATAAAAAATGTACAACTAATTTAAAGTCAATTTTTTCCCCAAATCAAGCCTTTAAAAAAAAAAAAAATCCCCCATTTACAAAAAACAAACATTTAAACTGGGCAGAATTCTGCATGTGCATGCACATTCCCAACTAAGCTAAGGGAATTATCGATACTTTTTACAAAAACAAGTTCTTTTATGCTTGTTTCTTAACACTAGAATGGCCACAGCGGTCATTTTGACCTCTATTATTTAAATCTTTTTCGATTGAAACTAGAAATTTCTTTATAAAATAAATTTAATTTGTTTCACCGAGAAATAAGTTAAATAGATTTGAATTTAAATTCTGGCGTAAAATATTTTTAGAACACTTGGCAAACATTTCCAGTCGTTCTAGTATTAAGTTGTTGCCAATGGATGATGCTGACCTATCAATACATTAACTCCATTTACGCATATGCTAATAAGTTTTTAAGGGTTAAGACCATCTCTTATCAGTTGAGATTTGAAGGAATCTGTAATGGTACTGCCATCATCTCCCTCTATCTGACTTGTTTTTTAATAGTCAAGGCAATAGGGAATTTTAGCAAAATTACCTAACAAAATTAATTATAGCAAAGGAACCTAGCAAAATTAATGGTAGTTCTGGAAATCGGCTTACTTTATGTTTTTTGGATCGCTGAATCCGAATTTGTAACTTCCACCAAAATTTCCCCCGGCAATCCCCCCCCCCCAAATTTTGGTAAAAAGCCCCCCAAAAAGAGGATTTTAGTAAAAAAAATCAAAAATTTTTTTATTGTTTTAGGGGAAAAGTATCTAGAAATTCAGAAAGTAGACAAAATTTGCAACAAATTAGATATATGACATTATGACTTAGGATGAAGGGGAAGGGGGGATCTGCCTCGGAACATCCGCGCGGTGCTGCGTGGACTAAGTTGCGCAATTCCACTTAACCACTCACATTTACATTCGCCCTCACATCTCCCCTCCGAACTTTCCTTATAAGGTTTACTTTAAATTTTTGGGTCGCTGAATCCGAATTTTTAACTTACCCCCAAAATTTCCCCCCCGAAAACCCCTCAAAATAGTTGTTATTAACTTAAATTTCTTATTATTTTAGGAAAAAGCGTTACGAAATTCAGAAACTAGACAAAACTTGTAACAAATAGGATATATGACATTATGACGTAGGATAAACGGGGAGAAAGGGGGCTGCCTCGAAACATTCCCCGCGCGCTTTTCTCAAAAACCAAATTTTTTCAAAAAATTAATTTTTTGGGGGGTTGCCGGGTGAAATTTTGGTGTGAAGTTACAAATTCGGATTCAGCGACCCAAAAAACATAAAGTGAGTCGAAATCCAGAACTAGTATTAATTTTTCCAGGTAAAATCCCCTATTGCCTGGACTTCATAACTTAGTGCACGTAGCGCCGCCGTGCATGTTCAGAGGCAGCCCTCCCCCTCCACACTCATCCTACGTCATAATGTCATATATCCTATTTGTTGCAAATTTTGTCTAGTTTCTGAATTTCGTAATACTTTTCCCCTAAAATAATAAGAAATTTCAGTTAAAAACAATTTTTTTTTTTTTTGGGGGGGGGGAAGGAAGTTAAAAATTCGGATTCAGCGACCAGAAAAACTTAAAGTAAACCTTATAGAAAAAGTTCGGAGGGGAGATGGGAGGACGAATGTAAACGTGTGAGTGGTTAAGTGGAATTGCGCAACTTAGTTCACGCAGCACCGCGCGCATGTTCCGAGGCAGATCTCCCCTTCCCCTTCATCCTAAGTCATAATGTCATATATCTAATTTGTTGGAAATTTTGTCTACTTTCTGAATTTCTAGATACTTTTTCCCTAAAACAATAAAAAAATTGATTTTTTTTAATAAAAACCTTTTTGGCGGCATTTTATCAAAATTTGTGTGTGTGTGTGGGCGGGGGGGGGGGGTTGCCGGGGGAAATTTTGGTGGGAAGTTAAAAATTCGGATTCAGCGACCCAAAAAACATATAGTAAGCCTTTTTCCAGCACTACCATGAATTGTGCTACTTAGAGCCCCTATACGGTCTCTATTGCCTGGGTTATAACGTTGTTTTTAATTTCTTGTCATCCCTACTGAAGTATCTCGTCGTAATGCAAAACAGCTTCGTTGTACTAATAACTGTGCTTTCATGATTAAAAAAACTGCTTTTCACATCTTTAATTAAATCTTTTAAAAAGCGCAGTAAATGATTGCTTCGGATAAATCCTGCAGATTGAGTTTTGTGAATGTTTATGCCGCTTAAGACTTCAGAATTCTTATTCAAATTTTTTATATGGAGAACCGGGGGGGGGGGGGTGCCTGCTGAATTGATTGAGCAATTTAAGTTATAAAAGCGGCAATGTGATTGTAGTATGCAATTGCATTTTTTACAATACAATAAGCTCTATTGTCTACTTTTTTCCATGAAGCACAAATTAACCAGACGTAAACAAAAAAAAAGTTCTAAAACTCCTTTTATTTCTGTTGTATTAATCTATACTAGTAGTAAGAGAAATGTGTATATATGACTGTGTATCTATCCGCGATGACTAGAAAAATCTGCTGCACTTAGTGGCCAGAAAAATTCAGTTTGGGATAGTCCAAGGCAAGTAGTGATGCACATGTGATAAGTCTAAACTGTCATGTTGTAAATGATCAGCATGACCACGAGATTAATGATTGATAGCTACGATTTCTGAATTTTATTTCCGTTTCTTAATCAAAATCGAGTTCGAGACAGGTCCGGTGTTGTCAGATGACTAAATGCAAACTTTAAGTAAAATAGTGAAAATAATTGCCCAATTTTTCCCCAAAAGTGTTGATAGTTCCCAACTATTGCCACATAATCTACTTGTCCCGAAAAAGTTCCCCTGTGGGTTCGAATTTCCCCAAAATGGGGACAAAATCCCCAATCTGGCAACACTGAGGGGTTCTCGCCATCTTTGAGCGTGATTGTCAGAAATATCAACATTTATAAAGATGACAAGCTGTCCTTTTTCCCCTTCTGCAAACAAAGCAGTTTTAATATTTTTTTATTATACCTCAATGCATTGTTGGGTATATGAACTTGATTTTTTCTAGAAAGCCATATTCCTGAACATATTAAAAAGTTTTTACTTTTATATTTAGTATTTAATTAAATTATTTTTCCGGTAATTGCTTTCTGCACATTTTGTTATACGTAAAACATATTTAAAAAAGCCCCAAACATATTGTGATATTTTGTATTTATGAATCTATTTAATTTCCCTTGATAATTATTTTTGTGCCAAATTGCAGTATGTTATGTTTAATCTGGTATATTGGTTAATCTTTACAACCATCTCAACAACCAAATGAAGGATTTGACACAAGATTCCTCTTTTCAAAGCTATTTGCCGACTTAGTAGAAAATTGAACTATATTTTTAGGTCCGTTCGTAATTATATAAATACGTAGCACCTATAGTCGTCATTCTGGCCGTCTGTCCGTCCATCTATCCGTCCGCATATAATAGAGCAAAAACTACCCAACTGAATGGTCTGAAATTTTAAATATATGATTGTTGCAAAATTTTGTCGAGCCATTTCAAATTTTATGAAAATAGGATGTATAGTTTAATTACATGGCCAGTCAAAAGATTTTCTTCACATTCGGCGAATGGGAAAAATTATTGCAAGTGCATTTTAATGATGTTACAGCCTTCCGAATGGTCTGAAATTTTAAATATATAATTGTTGCAAAATTTTGCCGAGCCATTTCAAATTTTATGAAAATCAGATGTATAGTTTAATTACAGGGACAGTCAAAAGTTTTCCATTTCATTACGGGGAACGGGAAAAAAAAATATTGCAAGTGCATTTTAATGATGTTACAGACTACGCACTTATGAAGTGCAAAAAAATTTACACTCAGTACAATATGGGGTGCGAAAAATAATTATAAAACTAGCTATAGTACGAACGCACATCATTTGTCACGTTTGACGAGCAATTTCCAACTTGATATAATATTACAGAGGTATCCACGGCCCGGGCATAGCCGTGGAACGTAAACGCTCAAGACCGCTGAACGGGCCGCCGGCGATAATACATTTTTTGTAACGACCAGGCCTGGGCCGATGAAAAAAAAAATAAACGGTCAAACCGATAAAAAATTCGGCCTGATATAAAATGTAAAATGATCAACTTAAGCGGATACACACTGTTAAAAATTTGCAGCATTCTGGCAGGTCATTTGACCGTATTTTCCGAAAACGGTTACACAATCGTAATTTTAACACTATTTTGACCATATTATTGGCCATTTTATGATCAGAATATAGTTAAATTATGGTTATGAAACCGTTTTTTTCAAAAAACGGTCGAATGACCTGCCAGAATGCTGCAAAATTTTTAACAGTGCATTATGAACAGTTTTCAATGGACGTGACTGAGGCGAAGAAAAATATGCTGTACTAAACGATGCTAGATTGACAATATCTATGATGAAATATAATATGTCCAGAGTAGAGATCGGGATTGGCAGTTGCATCATGTCTGAACCAGGGCTTAATTATTTCAACGGACTCGGGCTGGCCCAGAATCAGGCTTAAATTTCCATTATACATACTGGTCCTACATTTTGGTTCCATTACTGATTCTAATCTGCATTCTATGACTTGAGAACAGAAATTTAAATCATATAGTAATCTAAAACTTTAATTTTCCCCATAAATATGTATGCTGTATAGTCTAAAAAAACCTTCTTAATCGAATTCTCGGTAAATTTGTAAATTTGTATTTTCTGTTGAAATTGACTCGATTTAGGTTTGATTGATTTTTGAACGGGCCGGGCCTGTTTTCACTAATTTTAGCAAAGGTTGGGCTCGGACTGAACTTTTAGGTTTTATCAACTGGCCGGGCCGAGCCCGGTCCTTGAAATTCATGCCCGCACAGACCTCTATATACCTTTTTCATATCATTAATTAGTTTTATAAAGAATGATAAATGCATTTGAAAATATGCAATTCTTATGGTTAAATATGAAATGATAAATTTATGTGTAAGGCATCTTTTAAACGACACTTCTACAATTTTGAACTATTTGAAACAATTTTGTAAATACTTTTCTTACAAGAGAGCATTTTAACTATAAAATCCAATTTTCTAAAAAGTTAAGCATTTAAATAAAATAAATTTAATGTGAGGACATATATGAAAAAACAGAAAAATAACCATTTATTTTAAATTTTTATTTTTTAATATAAACTTGGTTTATTATTTTAAACCCCTTCTTTAAATTTCTGAAGTAGGTTTCTCTTAATAAACTGAGTCATTTAATTTTTTTGTTGCAGTTTTCGAAGCTTGGTTATAAAGATATATCTCTATAATAATAGCATAAGTCATGTGACTGTCATCAATAGTTCCGTGTTGACCGCTTCACTTTTTATGTGCCAAACAGCCAATTTGATAATTTAATGTTAGCCGGGCGCAGGAGATAAATCGCCAAATATCGTTCCATCGCCATCATATCATCAGTATTATAATAGTCCTTCGCATGCGACTGTCATAAACAATTTTTCGCGAGGTAAATTAAAACAAATCTTTGATGTTGAAATTAATTGTTATAGTTTATAGTATTATTTATTACTTTACTTTTCTTTTCTTTTCATTCTTTTCTTTTTCTTTCCCCCCTTTTTTTAAGAAATAAGAGAAAATTGAGAGTCACAAATTTTAATCATTTCAGTTTTTAAGTTATGCATTTTAAATAAAATGAGTGAAAGTATTATATTTAAAATGAAATTATTGAAATAAGAAAAAAATACGACGGGTACAATGTTTGGCGATTTATCACCTGCACTCGGCTAACATAAAAATACCGAGTTCATGATTTCTGTATCAGAATCTTCCGATTTGGCGAAGGGTTGAGCAAGTAAATTAAATTATGAATAAAAGTAACATGATACAATGCTTAGCATAGATTTAAAGGAGACCAAACTCGTCGCCAAGGGCGGCTAGTCTAAAAAAATAATAATAAAAATTAAATATAATAAACCCAAACTGAGAAATGCTTCAATTGTTAAACATCTCTATAATAATAGCCTAAGTCATGTGACTGTCATCAATAGTTCCGGGCTGACCGCTTCGCTTTTTATATGCCAGGTCACCATTTTTTACATTTTTTATTTTTCGCGTGGTAAATTAAAACAATGCTTTGATATTGAAATTAAAAGTCATGGTTTTTGGTATTATTTATTATTTTTCTTTTCTTTTTCTTAAAAAAGGGAAAGAAAAAGTGAAAGTCGTGAATTTCAAATTAAAATTATGTATTTCAAATAAAATGAGTGAAATTATTATATTTTAGATGAATTTAATGAAATATGAAAAAATGCTATCGGAAAGACGATGTTTGATGATTTATCACTTGCGCCCGGCTAGCATAAAAAGGTACTACTTATTATACCGTCGATCCATTTCGCCAACTTATATAAATTGCCAAACCACTCGCCAAATTATACAAATTGACATAATTTTTATTTTAAATAGCGAAAGAACAAATAAATTAGTATAACATTAATAAAAATACAAATAAAACGTCGAAATAAAAATAACTTGATGACGCAAACACGTGTAACTTGCTTAACACTAGAACGCCCGGAAATTTTACTCAAGTTTCATAAAAATATTTAACACCAGAATTTTTATTTAAAATTATTTGACTGATTTATTTAACGTAAATCTGCGTGGTTTAAATTTAACTTATTTTATGAAAGAATTTCTGGTTCCAGTTGACATTTAATCATATGGTCGGAATCGGATCGACTCCTTCCGGGCGTTCTAGTGTTAATAACAAGCAAATATGACATTTACGATCAACCATTATTGATATTTAATCTTATAGTTTGGCGATATATTTTTAATCGACGGGATAACCAAGTAGTACCCATAAAAATACGGAGTTCTTGATTTCTCTACTAGAAACTTCTGATTTGGCGAAGCATTGAGAAAGTAAATTAAATTTTGGATAAAAGTAACATGGTACAATGCTTAGCACACATCTAACGGAGACCAAACTGGTCGCCAAGGGCGGCTAGTTTAAAAGAAATTGAATGGATTAGAAAACCTTTTTGTATATTTACGTAACTTTACCAGCATATACCATGTCTGTCAAACTATGTCTAAATTTATTTTGCGCAAACAAAATATAATTCATAGGTGTTTTCGTAACTTTTTGGAAAATGAAGAACATCTGATCCCCTTAATTGTATTCACATAAAATTTAAAATGCATTGTAGACATAAAGGTAATGGTTGAATGGGGACACAATTTTGAATGATTAATCGAATATAAATAAAAAGCTAATTGTTCAGATAGTTTTATGTTATGCTTCAAAATTATTTAAAATGTCGTAAAAAATCACTAAATGCATTTAGAATTTTCAAACTAATTTCATTCTGAATTCCATTTTCATTAAAATTCAAGTATGTATAGAATAAACTATGGGATATTTAGAAAACAATGCATGTGCAATACATACGAATTAACAATTTAGCTGTTACCACCATTGTTATGACATTAGACTAGAGTACAGTTGTACGTTCTGCTATGCATATCGCATTTCTGACATAGACCGAGTAATGGATGGTAGAAGTCCGTGATGAAACAAATGTGATTTAATCACTAATTATTTGTACACGTTATCATTATTCAAAATCGTTTTTTACTTTATTTTATTCCTTATTTAAATTTATAATTATGCTAAAATTATGTTTTTATTTACAACATGTTCGATTGAATGATTTTGTTCACTTATATGTAATTATCAGACAATAACATTTACTGTGTCGGGTAGGCGGGGGCAAAGACATGCACATTGCAAAAACACGCACCAGCTGATTTAATATGAATGCGATTTTTTCAATGTTAAACAGTAGTCGACAGTTAGGCTTAATAGTGCCAGTTTTGCGTTGATAACATGCGAAGAAAGTTGAATTCTGCGCATAGAAAATTATGTATACTTTCCTTTTTTAAATTTTTGATGTATTTATTTTCCTGTTGGTATCTTTCAGTGTTCGCAATTATGGCTATTCAAGCATTCTTTTTCGCTAAACCATTTGCATTTATTCAACCATTATCTTTTGCTTTCGTCATACAAACATCAGCTTCTTACCCATCCGTTTTCTATAAACCACATCCTTTTACCTTTATTCACTTACAAAATTTTAACTTTTGAAGTTGTTCGTGACTTTTCTTTAACCCTGTATATTGTTATTGATTTTACTCAATTAGTGAACGCGTAATAGACACTGCTTCCAAATGGTACGTTTTAAAAATATCAGTAAAGGCAATAAATAATTTTTGCCGTACGCTTTAAAAGTATTTGCAACAAAAACTACCTTCGAGGTGGGTTTCTATAAATATTTAAAGAAAAACGTAAAAATAAGATTACCGTTTGAAAAATATGGTATTCAACAACAGGAGCATTTGGGAGTTTTGGATTTTTATGAAAATGTTTAAAAATATTTAGAAGCTAATTTTATTCAACATCAGTATATCGCAGAATGTATTAGGTGAATTCAAAACACATTCGTGAGACACCCTGATCTTTAAATTTTTTTGTATGTATTTTTCTATAAGTGGAAGTATATGTATTTTTTTTAATGTTTTTAAATATTTTTCCATAACCTAGTTGCACAATAGTATATTTCACAATGATATTGTTTTGAAGAAAAAGGAACATAACCAACAACAAATTGAAATGTTCATTCAAAGTCAGAGTATGTTAAACATATAATATTAAAAAACACTAATTTTAATGTTAAATTAATTTTAATACGTTTAACTTGCTCAAATACGTTTGTGCATAGTATAATTCTAATGGCCATTAAAAATGTATAATTTTTTGCATCATTTCCCTATTAAATATAATTTAACTAAAAAACTGATGGTGTTTTAAACATATGTTTTTTAAATGATTTTTACAGAATTTATTACTTTCTTTTCAAAAGCTTTTCCTTATTTTTCCTTATATAAAAATACAAGCTATAACTACACTGCTAAAAAAAAATTAGGGGAGCAAGCAAAAAAGTAAAGATACTATCGAACGGCCATGTGTGGGCATAAAATAGATAGTACATGTGTATCAATGCGCAATACAGAAAAAAAAGACTAAAAAAATTGCAAGGGAGCTTTTATTCTTTGAAAAGATGCAAAGAATATGAAAAGATGGTTTAGGGCAACAATTTGGTTTCATGTAAATGATAAAAAAAAGTATTCTTTAGAAATGATGCAAGATTTTTTATATGACGTGTGGTCTCCTCGAACAGCTAAGACTGTTGTACACCTGTTTTTCGTGGATGCGATGAGGTTATCGATAAGACTTTGGGGAATACTGTTCCACTGCTCAAGAATTGCAATCTCCAAGTCGCGGACAGTTAAAGGAGGCCTCGGTCTCGCAGCAATGCGTCGTCTGAGTATGTCCCAAACATGCTCGATTGGATTTAGGTCAGGAGAGCATGCTGGTCATTTCATACGCTGCATTGTTTTAGCTTCAAGCATATTTTCCACAAGACGAACTGTATGTAGTCTGGCATTATCATGCATGGAAAAAAAGAAATCACTAATTGCTGCAACATAAAATGTGACAGGAGGTCTCAGTATCTCGTCTGTATAACTTCGGACAGTCAAAGTGCCATTCCGAATGATATGCAAGCCCGTACGTCCACCTATGCTGATTCCAGCCAATAGCATCAAACCACCTCGTCTGTAATGTGATCTTTTACGAGCGAATGTAGGATTATTTTGAGTGCCTCTTTCTCTCCATACCAAAACACATCAGATGCCACATCCACACTGAATCGGGACTCGTCTGTAAACAGAATTTGACTCCAACAACGTTGCCTCCATACTCGATGTTCAGTTCCCCACCTTCTTTGGGCCGCACAGTGGCTTGAGGTCAATAGAATACAGACTATTGGCTTACGTGCATAGAGACTACCCTGATAAAGCCTGTTTCGGACTGTTTGGCCGGACACCCTTCGTCCTGTGGCCATGAACAACTGTGTTTGCAGCTGTGTAGCATTACTCGTTCCGTCTCGACGAGCTGTTAACAGGATATATCGGTCATCAGTTTCTGTGTTAGCACATTTTTGACCTTGCACTTGTCGATGACTACCATTCCATGTGTCTTGGAATCGATTCCACAGCCTTTCATGGGCACTTTTTGCGACTCTAACAGCGTCCACTACACTTCGTTGTGTTTCCCCAAATTCAACTGTCCCGATAACACGCCAAGTCACAGGTTGTGGTAAATTATGTTGTTGTGACATTTTCAAGCCACCTTTTCTCAAAACACAAGCTGAACAATTGAATTTTACAACTGAGACAGTAAAACAAACGTTTCTGAGAAATCCCGATTTCTACACTTATCTCCTTTTTCTAGTTTTTGACGTCATAAACTTTAATTTACATGTGAAGAAAATTTACATGTGACTTTTTCTTTAGCTCTATTCTACAACACCTCAAAATTATGGATGCTTTATTTTACGTTACTTATCGGTGTAAATATTTGCGTAATTTCGTTAAAACCACATTCTCCCCTTATTGTTTTGAACAGTGCATTTTTAAAAAACATGAACTTAAAAGAATATTGATTTTGAACTCTTCTAGAATTCAAAATAATATTCCAAACACTATTGATAATTTTATATAGAAGAAATACATGGACATTCTTTATAATATTCAAAAACATTTTTTTAACTATTAAAAATATATAGATATATGTATATTTTAAACATGAACTACATTTCATGAAATTATTTTTTTTTTAAGTCTGTGTTTTCCTTTAAAAAATTAATTTCAGAACTAATTTGTGTTAAATATTTTCTTATCCTTCAATGAGTACACGTAAGCACATACATTATTTTGTTACAAAAGTTTTGAAAAAAAAAAATGCAATATTTAGGTAAGGAAACATTTTATGAGCATTACGTTTTAATTTTTTTTTTTTTTTTTTTTTTTTTTTTAATAATAATGTGTATGAAAAAGTAACATTTATTATTTTAAAATAACAGAATAAATAATAAAAATAACTGCAAGCAACACTATTACAATAGATTTAATAAATAGGATTAAGATATAGTATTCCTTTGAAGGAAAAAATATTGAAATTTCTATTGTGCTGTTATTTTAAAAGCGCAAAATAATATGTTGATCACAAATCTGTTTATTTAAGAGAATTCTTGTATGTATTTTTTTGTATCCTTGGGATATTATTGCATTTGAAGACTTTTCAAAATGTTTTAAATCTGAAAAAAATCTGAACCTAGATACAATTAAACAATATCTATATATATATTATGCTAACGTACGTGGCAGAGAAATCGCGATTATGTGTTATTGTTTAATGGCAAAGCCCGAGAAACGCATCTCATTGGTTATTGTGTAAAAGTCCTTTGGCAGGATTTTGGGCGATGTTGTTTATTTACGTTTCTCTCTTTCGCTACAATTATGGAGCTTCAAAATATCATTTGAAATGCCTGTAAAAGATCTCGGCGAATGCTTGAAAGTGAAGAGCTTGAAATGGAAGAAGAAGCCGAATTAAGAAGAGAAAATCGAAATAGATTGGATTGAGAAAGCCGTAAACCACAGTGATCGCCAAAATAGGCTTAATAACCGTATCATGCATGCGTTGCTTCTAAAATCCAAATTACTGATTTAAACGCTCCTGGGCATAACTGAAGGAACTTTGAGTGAAACGTGCAATTTCTGAAAAACACTGTGTTCCAAATGCGATTTAAACAGCAGCAAGAAGTTTACAAAATGTTGTCATGACGTTAATGTAATTTTGTCTCCCTTATCAGAAACTCCCGATTTCATAATATTTGTTGTGTCAAAATTCGCCCCTGGTAATTTGTACCGTCTCTACCCCCCTCTTTACGGACCTGCGATACAAATGTCATGTTCATTTAAGAATATTGTTACGTTCCCACCAGAATTAAGATACAATAAAACCTGTTTAGAAGGAAATGAAAACCACCAGTGATAAATTCCGTTTATTGCAGGGTAATTAAATTAAACAAAGCATAATAGTATTTTTTGGATCAGGGGAGAGCTGAAACCTTTTTTTTTGTTTACTGCAGGATTCCGTTATAAACAGGCTTTCCTCTATTAGAAAATAAATTTGTTGGATGTTACTTAAAAAAAAAAAAAACTATATAGTAATATTTGTTTACCATTTTATTATTTCTTTTTCAGTATTACAGTTTATATTGTGTTTGCTATTGCTTTTTCATCTAAAGATTTTAAGAAAAAAATTAAATTATTGAAAATATAATTAAATTATAATTGAATTCATCAATTAATTTGGAATAAAAAATTTTAAAGTAGGAGACATATACAAATTAAAAACGTAACCTGTGACTTTACACAACTTTGGAACTGAACTAGAGACGGGCCCTGGTAATTTGCCCAGTCTCCCCCCCCCCCTCCTTCGGTAGAGACTTGCGATAAAAATTTCAGATTCATTTAAGAATATTATTACGGGCCCGTGCAACGCCGGGCGGGTCACCTAGTATCTATTATTACTTTAAGTATAAAAAATTATATATACTAGTTAAAATGATGTATGCATTGCAAAACGAATTATGGAAAAACTACAAAAAGTATTATTCCCCATTAACGTTAATGTTGTCTAATAACTCTAATAAACAATTAAATTTAAAAAATAAAAAAACCCGACTGCGTATAAAGCGAATTAATTAATTATTTCTCATCAACGTGAAACTATTTTTTTTCAGTTCCTACTATTAGCTCACACTCTCACTATATATATCTTGTTCAAATTTTCAATCGTTAATAAAATACTTATTACTCATCCAATCAAGCTCAAATATTTTTTTAAAACTTGTAGTGGATGACACTTGATGCAATTAAATTTAAAAAATCAAAAAACCCGACTGCGTAAAAAGCGAATTAATTAATTATTTCTCATCAATGTCAAACTATATATTTTTTCAGTTCCTACTATTAGCTCACACTCTCGCTATATGTATCTTGTTCAAATTTTCAATCGTTAATAAAATACTTATTATTCATCCAATCAAGCTCAAATCTTTTTTTATACTTGTAGTGGATGGCACTTGATGTTAATCCAGTTTTTTTTCAAATATTAATTCCTTAATTAAATTTAATTAATTAATTTTCAGTAATCTAGAGAGCCCTCTTCTTGATCAAGGTTTTTTAAGACTGAGAGAGCCATCTTCTTGATCAAGCATTTTAAGCGCCACTCAAGAGGAATGAAGAATGGGAGAAAAAAAATTATCTTTTTGACTAGGAATTGACTTAAAATATTTTTTTTTATATTACTTGTTTGTATTACTTACCTATTCTTATTATTTACTTGTATTGATGTCTTTTATGTTGTATTTAATTGTTAGTTCCTATCTATAAACACTATTTTGATGAGGTCTGTAGATGTCTATGATGTTTAGAGTTGAAGTAAAGCTAGAGATCCTACCTACACAACTTCCGGTTGTATAATATTTTAATGGAGCTTCTAAATGTAAAATAGTCAATGAAACATCGTCTTCATTTCGAAAGACCTATCCAATGATATGCCACTCAATAGGGTGCGTACATTTTTTTTCGTATCTACCGCCATTTTGTATTTTACGGCCGACATTTTGAATTTATAAAAACAAAACATAGCCTATAACCATCGGGCCGTTAAGACTAATTGATAGAGACCTCATTCATTAAAATCCATCCAGCCGTTGGGATGTTTCGAGGGTATAAAGAAATCCACATACACAGATACGCGTGAAACACATAACCCTTCTTTTCAGTCGGTTCTAAAATCAAACCATTTGTTGATCTATTTCCTGTTAAAAGAAATCCTCTTGTCTTTCTTCCTGCTGACTACACATTAGGCTGAAATAATGACTTTCTGTTGTTTTTTTTATGCTGAATAAAATTTTATATAGCACAATCGCCCACGCTGTGTCGTTAAATCTCGATTTGGTTCTAGGTGTAATGCTTCGTCAGTCTTAGATCAACCACAGCTAATTTCTTAATAATTATGGCGTAGAAATTACCAACCTTTATGCTATAGGATATAACATTAAGGAACTTTTAGGATTTGACTAACGACTACTATACTTAAAAACAAGTATGTCTATCTTATTTTAGAAAACAATGAATAGATACATAATTGGTATAAATACATTGCGATTTTCAAATAAATGTTCAATATGTAAAAATAAATAAAATAAATAAATAAATAAAAATACGCATATAATTCATATTTTCTAAAATAAAGCGAAATTTTTTCAATAAAATTATTAATAGTTAATGTCAATTCAATAGAGCATAAATAAATTTAAAAACGAAGTATCTTAACATAATCGGAAAACATCTGATACTAGATACACGAATTATAACATCATATTTTATTCTTATATAGCGATCCCCCGAGCGGAAAACGGAGGAGAAATGCTTTAAGCTTCAATCTGACAAGGAAAGTCTCATAAAACCCAAATAAATCTTCTATTATAATAAAAATGCCAAATAATGAGGACAAATATTGTTTTTTTTTTCTTTTATTTAAACATACATAAAAACCTATGATAAAAAATAATAATACATTTGGACATGCATAAAAAAGGATACGTTTATTCACAGACTGTAGCTGTAATTTACAGGTAGCTCTTTTCAAATGTTAATTTGTTTCTAGCAGATTTTTGTTATGTTCAGAAATACATTAATGTAATAATTAAATGCAATGTATATCATTCATGTTAGAAAGTGACTTTATTATTTATTCGGTCAGTTATGTAAAAATGTCATAACAATCCTATTTAAATACTGGGAATAAGATAATTTTCAGAGTGACTGATAATTTAATATAACAGCAGGGGGAATATGCGCATATTCCTTTTGCTGACTAACAGATTACAGTAATAGTACAGACAAATATACCACGATTATTTCGTAAAAATAAAATATCAGGAAAAAAGCATTCTCTGTCTCACAGTTTTCAAGAAAAAAGTCGAAATATTTTAATTAAAATATAAGGTTAGTAGAGCATAAATTATTGCAAATATAAATATTCAAAAGGGAAAAAATCTGATCTGATATGCACAAATGATTCCATGATAATGATTCCATGTATTATTTCCATATACGGATCCATTCATAAAGAAAATGGAGTGGAGGAAACTTTTCTGTAGTTAAATTGACAAGGGAGCACACTAAATCCCAAATAAAACAGTCTTACTAACCAGAAAAATCTATGATAATACGACAAAATTTTAAAATAATTTACAAATCTATTTTATAATGAAAATTAGGGTTATGCAAAACTATAAAAGGTATTTATAATTAATTCATAAATGTATTTGTGTAACAAAACATGCAACATATTAGTAATAAAATTTGCTTTATTACTTATTTAGACATTTATGTATAAGTAAAGTGTGGTATTGAATCTTTTGAACAAAATATTTTTCACAAACTGGTTGATAATATAATGGAGTAATGGGGAAAATGTGTCTATTCTTTTTTATGCCTAAAAATACATAAATTAATAACAGAAATATATCATGATTTTTACATAAAAAAGAAATACATACAGAAAGTATGTTACCTTTCACAAATTCTTAAAATAACAAGGTAAAACCATTTTCACTAAAATGTAAAATGATTCTGATAGTAAGCTAAATGCAAATCGGAAAAAGTGTAAAAAAAAAAAAAAAAAAAAATCCTACTATATGCACGAATTCTGACATAAATTGTTTCTGGAATATATCCCCTATACAGAAAATGGAGGGGAAATCCTTTGCAGACTTAAGCTGACACAGGAAGTCCTATAAGCCTCAAATAAATAATCCAAATAATAGAAAATGTAAGAGACGAGCAAAAACGTATCTATTTTTTTCAATACATGGAAATAAATTTCGATTATTTTATATGAACTATTTAGATCATAGGAACTGATCAAGTCATATGATTTTTTAATTTTCCAGTGACTATTAACATCAACTTACAGTTAAAACATCTTCAACAAATTATGTGATTCAGAAGAATGAAATTATATTTAAAAGCAAAAATGAAATTATATAACAAATCTTATTAAAAAACTTTGGTACTTTTCGGTTAGCCGGGCGCCAGTGTTATATATACATATTTATATACATGCATATATGTATATATACATATATATTCACATATATATAATTATGTATATATACAATATGTGTATATGTATATATATGTATATTTACATATATGTATGTGTATAAATATGTATATATAACATTGGCGCTCGGCTAACCGAAAAGTACCGAAACATTTTTTAATCTTTCATTCATAATTCATTTCGTATACAAAATTGCATCTAAGTGAAGCATTCATGAATTTCTGAAAAGTAAGATTTGATAAAAATTTTCAAGCGATATTCAAATTTTGATAACTTACGTTTTATGAATTTCCAACGAGAAACGATAGAACTCATCAGATTATTTCTTACTGATATTAATTACGCAGAATAATTGTTATATAATTCATAATCCTATAGCGCTATATTCCAATTCGATTTCTGTGACTGAAATCATTTGAAAATAAGATCATGCTTAGAAACTCAAATGAGCGGAATATTTGACAAAAAGGACATAAATGAAATTACAAATTCAAAGAAATAGATATTTTTAAATTCTTCAAATATTAATAGCTGTATCTTGTGAATAGTATAAAGTTTTTAAAAAAGGTATAAAATAGTCCTTAACGAAAAATAATTTTAGTATTAAATTTAAATTATCCAGTTATAAGTAAAAAGACTTATCGTTATAAGTATAAAAGCTTGTTCTAACAGATCAGGTAGTAGTAAAAAATGTGAGATATATTTCAAAGAAAAGAAAAGAAAATTTTCCAATGAACTGCAAATATATGTTAATGGTATAATGGAAAATGACGAATAATTTAAAGAAATAACGTCAGAGTGATATATAATAACATTAAAAAACAGACCTTTTGAGAAGTAATATTGCTTTGTTATATCCGGAAAGTAAAGGAAATAACGTTACAGTTTATAATTTTATGAATTCTGCATAATTATACATTGGTTTCACATGATTTTGTATTATAGGCATCGTCAATATTTTGGATCCTAAAAAATATTTTCATAGGCCACTGTCTCAGTAAAATGTAATTCTAAATCTAATGTAACTTATGAATTTTTCTGTAATTGTATATCACATCGAGCTCTTCATAGTAGGGGTGGCTTATGGGTCATACTGCGAGAGGTCTGTGTATCTTAAAAGACGTCTACTTATAGTTATTAAAAAATATGTCTTTCTTCCGAAAATTCCGAATAGTAACTCTTACTTTACTTAATAACAGACACTTTAGGATTACTTAAAGTAAAAATTCTTTCAGAATTTCCTGTATGAAATTGGAATTTTGATTAAAAATGGAGTTTAAACTGGCTATACTTACTTTACTGAGATAATATTGATCTATGTTTCCAGATAAGTGAATAATGGTGTCCTTCAACGCTTCCTTCTCGATCATGTGAGCGTGCGCTTATGGAAATGTTGGCAGCCCTGTTATAAAGGAATTAAAAGATCTTTTTTAGGGGACCAGGTAAGCAAAATTTGTGAAAAAAATCGATTTATAATTTTTTATATCATTAAATAGTTTAAAGTTTTATCTTTCCAACGATGTGTCACACATGTTTATATATTTAAAAAAAGAAGTGTTGGAATTATTCACTCTTTCTAAGCGTACTTCACAGATTAATGGCCATGTAAATCTATAATTGACTTTTTCTCAAAGCTTGGATTTTTCATGTTTGTGTTCCTTTTTTTCAATATCTATTAAACTTAAGAACTCAATTTTTTTAAATACTTTTATTATGTTATATTGTATACTTTAATACAGGGATTTAATGATTTGTTGAGAATTATTTATTTTAGGCAGTGAAATCTTACCAAAATGCTAATTAAAATATTCTTTTCAATAAATAATTAATAATTAATATTCAGGTTCATTTAGAAAGAAAATGGTATGTTTAAATACATAAAGCATGTTACTCAAATTACTTTAAAAATTCTATTCCTCTATATTTCACCATTTCTGAGGAAAAAGTACATAAAGTTTGTGTATTTTAACATGCCGGAGAGCTTACCCGGTCCCCTTAAAACACAATCAAATAATTTAAATTTTCTAGGCCTATTGAAAGATCTAAGTCTTTCTTCATTAGGCGCAAAGAAGAGGTTCTTCTACTGTGAAAGCAGCAGCAAGACTGAAGTGAGAAATAAGATAAAAGAAACAAGCTTAAGAAACAGCCAATGGGAAAGTAGAAATCAACAGGTAATAGGAAAGCAGAAGACAGCAGCCAATCACATAAGAGTATAATAAAACGAAAGAACACAGACTAGAAAGGGAATAAGGAAGCACATTAAGGAAAAAATATATGAAAATAAAATAAAACTAAATTAAAAATGTATTAAAATAAAAGGAAAACACACGTGATGTAATTAGGTAGTCCAAGATTTTGTTAATTTAAATAAAATTTGCATCACTCAAACTACATTTGAAATTGATACTAAATTTTTCAAACAATCAGGCGGTTTAAGTATGGGTAATCCTTTATCTCCAATTCTTTGTGATATTTATATGAATTAATTTGAGGAAAAATTATAAGAAAAAGCAAACCTGATAATTTGATTGTCCTCCCCTTTTACCCTACTTTATGTTTCAGATTAACTAAAGTTTTAAGACGTATTAATTTTAATATTATCTTTATACCTGTCAATAAATTCAAATATTGCCCTCCACTAAATATTCAGTTCCTGATCTTTGTAAATGGAGAATTTATAATGTTCCTTGTAATGGCTGAGATTTATCGTATATTGGTCAAACTGAAAGAAATCTCGAAATCCACTTAAAAGAAGACTCTCGTTATGTAATTATTCAAGAAATTTCTAAATCTTATATCGCCAAGCACTCTTGGGATTCCGGTCATAGTTTTAATTTTCAAAATGCTAAAATTTTCATTAATGCCAATAGTATCTCTGAATTAGACTTTCTTGAAAATTTAGCTATTTATCTTAATCGTGAAGTTACTGTTAATGATATATCTGATTCCACAAAACTCTCTGCAGCGTAAAAAAAAACTTTTCAGTACTACTACATAATTTATTTTTTATTAATTAATATTAGTCTGTTTTTATATTTTATTTATTTATTTGTTTATTTATTTCAATATATATGTATGTTTTCATTTTATTATAATCTATTTTTGATTTTATTTTATTTTATTTTCATGTATTTTTAATTCTCAATTTGCTTCCTTATTCTCTTTCTAGTCTGTCTTCCTTTGCTTTGATTATACTGTTATGTGATTGGCTGTTGTCTTCTACTTTCCTATTGGCTGAGAATTTCTACTGTACCAGTGGCTGTTTCTTCAGCTTGTTTCGTCTTGCTGCTGCTTTCATAGTAGAAGCACGACTTCTTAACGCCTGATGAAGAAAGAGTCCGATCTTTCGAAAGGCCTGGCGCATTTAAAAGTTTTTTAAGATTTTTTAAGAAGATCTTTTAGTTCATATTGATTCACAAAAGTTTCAACTTATTTTCGTTGATATAAAGGGTTAAAAAAGGTTTAAAAGGTTTAATTTTTTTAATATAAGGTTAATTCTATTTTTTATTCTTTTAATATTTATTTATTTTTATTTATTTTGTAAAGAAGCTAGTTGTTATTACATTTTTTAACTTTAAATAAAATGGTTTTTAATGCATTTTATTTTAAAGCATAATTTTAATTTATTTATAAAAATATTAATAGAATAATATTTTGTTTTCTTTAACAAGATTTTTCAAATCCTTAATAAATTTCTATACAGTTAGTATGATCTTCTGATTATGAAAACGATTAAGGTAATCTTCTAATTCATCATTCAAAAGTTCTTGCGATTTTATGTACGACTTCAGCTGTGGCTTGTTAACTCAAGTGACAGGTGCCTAAATAGTACATGCAACTCTGGAAGAATTTTTATAAACAACTACTTAGCTATGAAATATCACAGTCTAAAAATAAGACTAAGATTAATTCCCTCTCTGTAACACTCATTTGTTCCACCCCCTGTTAAAAAACTGCATAAAATTTAATAGCTTTGTCAATTTTCGATTACTATAAAATAATTTCTTAGAATATAAATAAGTGTAAAAATTAAGGCTATTTTCATCGGTTTTCTGAATAAAATAAATGATACTGAATAATTTAGTAAAATAACTCATTAAAATGCTTTCATATATTTCAAATAAAAAAAAATAATTTATTAAAAATAATGTACCATACAATTTTGAAATAGTTTATTAAAGGAATATGAGTCAAATATTGTTATTTTAATAGATATTTTGAAAATGTTATCAAATATTGCAATTTAAAGAGTTAATATTACGTTCTACTGAATATGAAAGTGATTGAAGTTCTCTCCCAACTCATTATTCAAGTATTCAAGCATTACCACAATGTGTCTCCGAATCCAAATGTACCTTGTTAACGCCAATAATGAGCGCCTCACATTATACACTCATTTCTGGCTCTAAATAAGCTGGTACTCAACTTTGAAATATCAGATAATACTGCCTCCTTTAAAGTTGCGTAAGGGGTAACTGGAAAGTTTTGCCTAAGCGTACCTCATAATTTGTGGGATTCTAAATTAGCATCAAAAAACTTTATTACAATGTATTTATGGAGAGAGATGCCGGTGGTGATTTATTACTAATAAGATTTAATTTACATTCATGAAAAAGAATCACTCTAAATATATACATATATTTTTTGAAATATGAAGTTAATCTTGGTTTGGAAATATTTTTAAATTTTAAATTAGTTATGTGAACAAAAAAGTATGAAACATTATTAAACAAATCTTCTTCAAAATTGAAGATTCAAGGTGACGCTTATAGGTTGTCTATAGACAGAATTATATATATATTATAGAAGCATGAAAAAGTGATTTACAATTAATTTTCTTTATATAAAAGTTTTAATAACCAAAATTTGAAGGTAAAAAGAAATATATATAAGAATTTTACAAATTAGAGAATTTAGGATTGCTAATTTTTTATACAAATATTGTTTTGAATATTCATAAATGAAAAATTTTAAAAATTACCATTAGAAAGGAAATAAAGTCAAACCTTTTCAAAAAGAAATCCTTCGTCAAATCCTTGGTGATACTATTTCTACCAATAATTCAAAATATAAACATAATATTTCACGTTCTCAGAATATTGTTCTGAATGAGCTAAAGTCCACTGGTAATCTTATTATTACTAAAGCTGATAAAGGCGGTCAAATTGTTCTTATGGATAAAAAAGATTATTCTGATAAAGTTTATGCTCTCTTATCTGAATGTCTTTATGCTGAAGTTAAAAAAGTTCCTACTATTTCTCATCTTTCCACTCTCAAAAAAGCTATAAAGAATTCTGTTGTTTTAAATGACAACACTAAACATTGTGTTATTCCTTCTTCAGCCACCTGTGCTCGTTTTTGTGCTTTGCCTAAAGTTCATAAAACTAATGTTCCCTTAAATACTATTGTCTCTAATATTGGTAATGTTTCTTATCCTCTTGCCAAATTTTTAACATCCATTTTTTTCTCCTTTATGCATTCCTAGTTCTCATACGATAAAAAACTCTTAATATTTTGTTAGTAAATTAAAAAAATATTAACACATCCAATTGTTCTATACTTTCTCTTCATGTCAAATCTTTATTTACTAATGTTCCGATTGAAGGTGCTCTTTCATTCTTGGAAACAAGATTATGTAAATTTCATTTCTCTGATACTGAAGTCCAAGATTTTGATAATTTAACTAAAATTTGCATCACTCAAACTACTTTTCAATTTGATAATAATTTTTTTCAAAGAAATTAGACTGCTTAAGTATGGGTAATCCTTTATCTCCAATTCTTTGCGATATTTATATGCACTATTTTGAGGAAAATTTATTAAATCTGGTTAATTTAAATTTTGGATGCGTTTTGTTGAAGATACCTTTGTTTATGTTGATAATCCTTTTGATATTTCTACCATTCTTCAAACTGTCAATTCTATCGACCCACATATTCAGTTTACTTTTGAGTTAGAAAATTGTAATAAACTTCCTTTGCCTGGTGTTTTAGTTACCAAATATGATTCTTCTTTCAAAACTTGTTGTTTATAGAAAACTTTTTTCTGTCTCTAATCCACCTCATTGTCTCTCAAATCATCCTGTCAATCAAAAATCGGAGTTTTTTAACCTTATGTAAATCGTACTCTCAAAATTTATTCCGACACTGCATAGCTTAAGGACGAACTTAGTTACTTAAAAACTGTTGCTGTCAAATGAGGTTCCAATCCTTCTGTTATCAATAATGCTGTGAAGGAATTTAATAGATCATCTAATAAACCCACTCTTTCCAAATCTGTCAAAACCAAACCCGATAATTTTTGTCCTCCCATTTCCTCCTCCTTTATGTTTCAAATTATCTAAAGTTTTAAGTCGTTTCAATTTCAACATTATCTTTAAACCTGCCAATAAATGAAAATTCCCCTCCACTAAATCCCCTGTTCCTAATCTTCGTAAATGGGGGATTTATAATGTTCCTTGTAATGACTATAATTTATCTTATATTGGTCAAACTAAAAGAATTCTCGAAATCCGCTAAAAAGAACACCCTCGTTATGTAATTAATCAATGAATTTCTAAATCTTCTAATGCCAAGCACTCTTGGGATTTCGGCCATAGTTTTAATTTTCAAAATGCTAAAATAATCTTTAATGCCAATAGTATCTCTGAATTAGACTTCATTCAAAATTTATCGATTTATCTTAATCGTGGATTTATTGTTAACGTTAAATCTGATTCCACAATGCTCTCTGCAGCTTGGAAAAAAGTTTCAGTACTATCATATAATTTATTTTTGTATTAATTAATATTAGTCTGATTTTTTATATTTTATTTATTAATTAATTTCATCTGTTCCCATACTTTAATATTCATTCATTGTGTTTTTATTTTACTATAATTTATTTTTATTTTCATTTAATTTTATTTTCATGTACTTTTTTTCCAATTTGCTTCCTTATTCGCCTTCTACTCTGTGTTCTATTGTTTTGATTATACTCTTCGTGATTGGCTGTTTGACTGATTTCTACTTTCCTATTGGCTATTTCTTCAACTTGTTTCCTTTCCCTTACCGCTCATTTCAGTCTTGCTGCTGCTTTCATTGCAACACGTCTACTTTGCGCCTGGCAAAGAAAGACTCGGAAGTTTCAAAAGGCCTAGCGCATTTAAAAGATGTTGATGGTGTTTTAAGAAGATTTTTTAGTTCTTATTGATTACCATTAGGTTATGTAAAGCAAGGATTTTTTGTATACAGGGGGATTCGTAACTCCTTGAAGAAATTTTAAGGAATGATAGAATATTTCTAGATAAGTTCAAAGCACCATATACTCAACTCAAGCATTGAAGTGTCAGATGAACCTTGCTGATTGAGGAGAGAAACATATTTTCTATCTATTATTTAACAACGGATTTCTAATTTTATATGCATAATAGTATTACTAACTAGCATACTAGAATGGATTAAAATTAGCAGAAGGAATAAAGAACTTACAAAATAAGTAGCTCAAGAAAATTGGGGAATTGTTGACAGTACTGTATCTTAAATTGAGCCAAATTTTAGAACCCATGGACACAACTTTATGGGTTAATAAAATACATTCAAAGAATCTATTTTCGCCCTACACTGCATGGACATGTCGCAAGCGGCAGGCAGCTAAATGGCTCTGTCATTAAACATAAAGTGCTTGTTTTCCACAAATATCGTCATATTTTTGCCGCAGAGTCTTCCCTGCCCACACAAACAAGACAAATCTCAACATAGATGTACGAATTGTTACACCTTTGACAACTATTTCCCTCATACGGCTCACTGCAGCGTGTGCCTAGCATATAAATTCCACCTGGGAAATAAGAATAAAATGATGAATGCCAATCCCACAAACTATTAATCTTTAAACGGTTATCTACAAACAGTAATCTCCAAACTTTCAAAAATAATAATTAACTGCATAGCTTAATGTTCATCCTCTCTTAGAGTCGTAGCAATCGTCTGTAAAATATTTTTAGTGTATTATTAATCAAGTTTATGTTAGCCTCCCACTGACCTCCCTTTTTACTTTTTCAAATTTCATCACTACAATTTTTTCTTTTCACGAAGAGAATTGTCTCATCATTGGAAGAACTTTAATATTTTCAATAAGAGGATTACTCATTTAAGATTTCTTGTGGCAGTTTCGTGGGATGTAGTGTCGTTAATAATGTAAAATATTATTATATTATTGTATTATTATCTTAAACTGAAATTAATTGAAGTGGTATCGGTGCTATTCATACATCTTCAAGAAGCTGAAAATCCATCTAATACTATATTTGATTTAACTGATCTACACGTTTATTTCCTCCTCCAAAGATTTTCATTTATCTCATATGTCATTATTTTAGCTAGCAATTTAACTTTCATTAATTCTAATCTTGGTGCTTTGGAGGGGAAATTTAATATTTTTAAAAATTGAGTTAATTTAAATTGAATTCAAATTTATTATCTCTATGCTTGGAATTGTGTTTTGAACTTATTTTGTTACTATAATTAAATACCTATATTAACATTACCTTATTACTTTATTTTAACTATTCATCATCAACTATAATTGTAAAATTTCTCGGGTTTGCCCAATAATGCAACCCATTGTGAATTACCTGTGATAATCATATTATATTCATTAAACAGTGTCTTCCGGGCTCATTCGCGGGTACTGGGCATCGGAAAGTTTATATGTGTTTTCCCCTCGTGGACTAATCGGCTCCTATACGTTGATTCGCTGTCCACGAATGGGAATGCCATACCGTGTAAAACAAAAGAATACAAATAACTGAAATAACGCTTTATTTCTTCAATTTGCCGACAGTCTTATAAAAACAAAACCTATAAATTTACCCTTTGTTAAAAAAAAAGGACGTATATTTCCGTGTATAAGCCGAGTAACCGAATTTTCTCAGAGGATAAAAATTTAGCACTTTTTTATATATAGATAAAAAAAATTCGTTCTCCGAAACTATTAAACTATCATATTCCGTCTTGGTGTGCTACCAAATCTGTTTAATTGGGCTCAACACATTCTGTTGTGACTTGATCATAAAAACCAAACCTCCTATTTTTGGCTTGAATTACCACAAGAAAGGATCGTTTGATCTTTCAAAATCATTTTATTTTGTTTCAACAATAGTGCGAAGTATGGAACTGGTTATGCTGCCATTTTTGAAGGAGATAGTGATTGTGATGATGGCAAATTTAACACTATCGATATTCATAATGAAAGAAAAAGATTTTTAGAAATTGCTTGAAAATTCTGATAACGATTTAGATAGTGGATGAGGATAGGAACCTTTTTTTTAAGTTTTAGAAATTTGTATGTTTTTTTTTTTAATTTCCAGTCATTTCTTTTTATTTTAGAACATCAGTTTTTGAAATTTTCTTAGACTCGTGTACAAGCTGACCCTCTACATCGGGGCCAAAAAAACTGCCCAAAAATTCTCAGATTATACATGGAAATACCGGATGATCAAAAAGTCCGTATAAACTTTAAAAATTCATAAAAACCGAAAAAATAACTCAAATGAAAAACTGTTTGCAGGATTAGCATCTATAGGTCACGGGAATTTTTTAAAGACAGAAATAACAAAATAACCCAAAAAACAGCCGACAGTTGGCACTGGTTCATGCGATTTCGTTGGAAATATGCAAATGAACGGGTATAAGAACTTGCGCTCTTCCTTCTAACCGCCGCGAACTGATATATCCGTTCACTGAGCTGCAGGTTTCACTGCAATAGAGGCATTATTTAAATAAATATAATTCTACAAATATAATGCAGTTTTAAAACATTTTGTTATGAATAATACTCTCAAGGTTTATATTCATATATTTAGTTAAATATTTTATGTCATGTTGGAAAAACCATCTTTTTTTAGATTTTGTTTTATAAAATTACAGAGAAAACAACCTTACAATGTTGCCCTTTTGCTCGGCGGTCAGGGGATTAATCCAGAACTAATTCACCGTTGTGAGCCGTGTACTTGATCAAGGATACTGAGTATGAAGGATGAAAACTTTGTTGATGAAGTTATTTTACGTGAACTAGTTCTGGATTATTAATTCTTTTTCACGTCCTTTTAAATAGTTAAAAGAATCATCTTAAATTGTCTAAAAAGATATCACATTCCCCTTTGTGCATCGTTCTCAAAACTACAATCCACCGCCGCGTTCTATTTACTGCCGTTCCCACTTTTTAATCTCAGAGCATGGTTGTTAGTCCAAGAGCTGTTAAACATTTTAGGGAAGGTATTTGAGGCACCCTGAAAATTTGTGCAACACTTCTTTTGTAATGCCTGAATACAAAATCGAATGTCTGGCTGAAGGATCGTGGCCCAAAACCTGTGCCAGACAAAAAATGGCACTAGACACGTGTCTGGCACAGTTTTTGTGCCGACTAAAGTGTCTGTCATTTTCAAAATATTTTTTTTCTAAACATAAATATTATTGTGCCTCAATATCAGCGTGCCTCAAATACCTTTTTTGGGTAGTCAAAAAATGGCACTTGACACGTGTCTGGCACAGTTTTTGGGCCGACTAAAGTGTCTGTCATTTTCAAAATATTTTTTTCTAAGTATAAATATTATTCTGTTTCAATCTCAGCGTGCCTCAAATACTTTTTTGGGGTAGTGTCAAAAAATGGCACTTGACACGTGTCTGGCACAGGTTTTGGGCCACGATCCTTCAGCCAGACATTCGATTTTGTATTCAGGCATTACAAAAGAAGTGCTGCACAAATTTTCAGGGTGCTTCAAATACCTACTCAAAAATGTTCAAGAGCTCTCCTACTATGTTCTTATACCCGCGACACTAGCGATGCTTGGACCCATTCTGTATGTAGGTCCAGCTAAGATTCCCACATTATCCCTCATCCAATTAATTTATTAAGCATTCATCGAAACTATAGAACGGATGCTGGACGGCTTAATTAATATTGATACTACAGAAAACATTTTATTATAAAAAACATAATAATACAACAAGAAATTTAATTACAGTTAATTCATCAAGAATCCATGTTTAAATTAATGCTTTATAATTCTTCATAAACTAGTGAGATTTGACGTGTATATTTGATTTTAAACTGTGCTTATAAAATGAAATGTAGGTACTTGGATCATAATTATGGAGAATAAAGGACGATTATTGAAATTATTTTGTAAATTAGAGTTTTCGAACCAAATTTGTCATGAAACACGAAATACTCATTGAATTTAACAACATACTTTATATTTCAACAACGACAAAAAAAAAGTTTATATTATCTTGAAATGAAAAAATGATATCATGTATAGAATTACATGATATTTATTTTTTAAATACGTATTTTTAGGATTTATGTAAAGTATATTACATTACACTATTTTTTCTCACATAAATAATTAGAAATATCATACCCTCATAGCATGCATGGTCACGGTGACGTCATTTTGACGTCACTGTAAGTCACTGTGTTCACGTCACATCTGTGACCTAAATGCCACCACTCAGTGATGTCACATTGTGACTGAGATGTGAACCTCTTAGAAAACTTTAAAAAATTAGGAAAATTCTTTAAAACATGTTATTTACTGTAAAATTATGTTTTTCTGGCAATTAAAAAAAAATTGTGAGGTCACTGTTATGTCACTGCTATGTAACGTACGTCACGTCACATATGTGACAAAAAAACCACCGTATTGTAAGTCACAGTGTGACAAAAATATGAACTTCAAAAATCTTTGAAAATGAAGAGAAATATTTTAAACAGTCACGAGTTACATGGCATAAGGAATAAAATATATTAGTGGATAGCAAATGGTAAATTCTGTCACTAAAGGGAAGGGGGGGGGGGCATAATAAATAAAGTGCACGATACAAGCATTAATAAACTAAATTTTCAGGCTATATTTTATCAATTTGATATCTAAGATAGTGAATGTATACATTTTCATGATTTCAATTTTATCTAGCATTTGGATAACATATTTAGAATTAGGAATATTAAATTTATACACTTTACATATTTAGTTTGCTGGGAGGAAATTTATTTATTTATTTCTTTTTTTACCGACCAGGATTATTCGAAACACTTCTGTTGTTTAAGAATAAAAAAATTCTATTACAGTTAAATCTGCACCTTTTAATGAGCACATAGAAAGAGTCTTCAGAGTTTAGTCATCTATGCATTTCTTGCTTTAGAATATTTTTATAATTTGTATTCAAGTAATAAATTCTACTTCTTTCAGACTTTTTAAATAAAATTAGCATTTTCCGAAAATAAAAGAAATATACAAAATTTGTGCAAAACAAACTTTATTTTTTAAAAAAAAGAAAAAAAAAGTGGGGCCCGTTATTACCATTAAATTTATTTTTACACCTTTTGAAAGTTTAAACAATGGTATATCTAATAAACTCTAATTATGAATATTATTATTATAATTATTTAGAAAAAAGGAACTTTACAATACATTTTAACTTGAATTATTTGGTACGGATAAAAAGAAAAGGTTAAATACATTGGACATTTCTTCAAATACAAAATTTTAATTAACCATACTTTCAGAAAATTACTGCGCATTCAAGTTTCATATCTCTTGCATGCAAAAACAAATAATCTGTACCAGACCATCTGCTTGAAAATCGTCTGCCCACAAAAAAATAAACATGAGAAGAAGCGGGAAATAAATAGTTCACTGTTTTTAGAACATCACCTTCACCACGTCTACAACACTTTAAGATTAAGAAATGACCATTTTAGGATACACGGATATTAATAGAACGTATATGTAAGTTTTATTTAATTTAAATATTTTATTCCTCATTTGTACATATGAGTTAAATAGTTTTATGTTATATTTGTAAGAGACTGATCTTTAACTGTCAGAAGCGATATTTTCAAATTCGATAACTAAAGAAAAATATCTTAATCTGCCATCGCTTGAAAAAAAAAAAAAAACTGCGCAGAGACTGTGCATGCCTACATTCATACTGGAATTAATATAAACATTAATTTACTCTTACTTGAGATTGAAAATGTATGGAACGACAATGATTTGGAATTATTTTATCGGCTTCTTACTATTTTTTGATTTCTAACACTTATAGTAATTATTATTTTGGTGTTAAATATGATGTTCGATTATCATGAGATTACGAAACTGTTTCAGATTAGAAATTAACATTATACTGGGAAAATGTATTTTTACATATTACAGTAGTGAAACATTTGAAAGAATTTTCTTTTAGTGCTAATAATATTTTAAATTATCTTTCAAAATCCTAAATCTTCAAACCAATGTTTTCAGATTTAACATTTGCCGAAATTATAAAATAATAGGAATTCCTTATACCATATGGAAATATTTTTGAGATATTGTTAAATCTAATAATGCATTTAATTTATCTATTGAGTTTGCTGTTGTTTAATAGTACAATTATAAATACTAATTATTATTTTTAGTGTTTTTCAAATTGGTATATTTATTTCTTTAAATTGTATGTAAGCATTTTTTCTGTTTGACTAAAATCACAAACATTTAATTATAGACATTCTGAATCGGTTATTAAATTTTCTTCTATTGTAAATTCATTTTCTACGTTTATGATACGCGTAATTATTGGCACTAAAAAGTAAAATATGATATTTAAGCATTGAAACAAAGTGTTTTTCATGCTTGATGGGAAGTTATAGATTAAACTGCTTTAGTATATATTTTTTTTAAGTTCATTTAATACAGGATACATAATATAGGACACAAGTTGAAAAGTGCTTATGACTTCGGTTTGTCTCTCCGTCTGTCCGTCTAGCAGTCTGTCCGCACTCTAACTCTCGAAAATATACTCGGATTGCCCTGAAATTTTTGGATGTTATTGACGTTTACCATAGCACGGTACCTATTTGTAATGAAGCTTGTAGCATGCTTTGTTAATTTACAGGGACAGCCAAAAGTTTTCCGTTACATTACAGCCTATGGGAAAAAATCGTTTCAAATGATTTTACGCACGCTTTCAAACAGAATAAAATTTATATGCATTTATGAAGTGCACTAAAATATGCATTCTGTTGACTATGCGATGCAAAGAATAGTTATTGTTCATTTACAGGGCTAAAAAAGGAATTCAAATACATAATGATATAGGGGTGGAGGGAATTCTTTGCGGCATACTTTAATTATGTTAATCTATTTCATATATAATGAAATTGATATATGTCGCTGAGGTTTACATACTATAAATTATTTCATGTATAATACGAATAATACTTATTATTATACATTTACAGGGACACACAAAATATTTCAGATACTATATTGTATCCGAAGTACTGTTCATTAGCGATGACTGCTGGAAATGTATTTTTAATTATGATATGCGCTTTTATGATTCACTATATTTATGCATAGTATATGGTGTATATAAATGCTATAATTCCTATACAAGGCTACACAAAAGTATTCGTAAGGATTACTGGGTATGGGCGCAAATTGCTTAAAGGTGGTTTTTAAAAGAGTTATGCTTTTTTTTTTTTTTTGCTGAACTGCATTTAATTTACCAAGAAATGTTTGTAGAATATAGATAAAATGATATACAGGGTCACGTAAAGAATTGGATACATGGCCGTCTATAAATTATAATTTCTGGAAATGTAATTTCAGCAGTTTTAAGAGTGTCTTAGTTTGAATTAAATTTTAACTAAATAGTGGCGTGTAATAAAGATTCTAGGTAAACTACAGGGTTGTACAAAAGTATTCAAGTATGTTTCCATACATTAGTATAAATTGCTGAAAAAGAATTTCAACCTGTTAGGCGTTTTCTTGTTAAACTAGATTTTCCCATTATATGGTATATATACACTTAAAAAAATTGGAAGTCAAAATTGAGTAAAAAGTACTCAATTTTAAATGCGTCACATACTCAAAATAGCTCCGATCCAAATGTACTCAAAGTTGAAAACCACATGTACTCATTTTTTATTCATTGGTTGTGATCAAATATGAATCGTTATGTACTGCCCCCCCCTCCCCCCCCCCAAAAAAAAAAAAAAAACCTAAAATTTAAAGTAAAAATGTACTGACATTTATTTCCCGTTCAAAGTTCTTAACAAGAAATGTTTAATTGATTATTTATTAAGATAAATAGCAAAATTCTTAACAAGATACTCAAATCGAATATTTTTTTTGACAAGAGCATTATTTCCAAGCATTTTTTAATTATTTTTAAAATACTGTGCATAATTTAATATTTACATTAATAAACATCATTTATGCCGCCATAAATGAAATGAACCTTTGCAGGGTACAAAACTATTCGTTTGTTTGGGTTTGATAACATGTGATGTTTCAAAATAGAGAAAGCATGGGTTCATTTTTGATCCAAAAATATTCAATTCGATATGAGTACGTCGGTTTACTTATTTTTGAGTACTTCATTTTTCTCAGTGTATCAACCTACAGATCAAATACAGGGCTGTTCAAAAGAATTGGAAAACATATTTGGCTATAGGCGGTAACTGCTGAAATCAATTTTTCAAATGTTTTATGAATTTTCTAAAATGTTTACTTAGTTATCTTATTTACGTCATTTCCCTAAATTACGATGTCTTGTTAAAGCATTCAGAAAGTGTTGGAAAGTATTTTATAATCTATGATTAACGCATGATTTTCCTTACTCGTTTTTTTTTTTCTATTTCTCAGATCAGTCTTTTCCTATAAAACATACCAAATCTATTTAGCTCATATTCACAAAATACAATATACACGGGAATAAAAAATTTAAATAAATATCGCTTATCATGCCGCTCTATAAATAATAGTTGTATTAATATCCGTTAGTCTCCGTTAGTTCGTATTTAATAAAGCAATGACAAATCACAATAAATTAAAAAATTTACACATTCTAAATATCAAGCTTGAACTCAATATCAAGCATAGAAATTAATATCAAGCATAGAACTGAATAAAAAAATATGTCAGTTGATAAGCATTGTTTTTTAAGTGGAAAAATTTAAAATGTTTTAGAAGAATAGGACTCCAAAATAGCGATATTTTGCTAAAAAGTACGGTAAAAAGATAAGATTTTATATTTACAGCAAAAGGTTATTTCAAAATTCATCGCTGTATTAATACTTAGAAATTTTTCCAGAGAGAATCCTTCGCCTTATATACAATATTTCAAATGAAAATCAAATATCAAATTAATTGCTTAAAAAGGCGCAAAGGCCAACATAGTGAAAAAGATTCCATGCAGGGACTCGAACCCGGGCTGACATTCTACTGACTAAACCACATGGAACGACGCCCAGTCTGTAAAATTTCTCACTATGACAGGTTGGCAAGGCTACAAACGCAGCACAAGATGGAATATTTATCGTGAACCACCGACATGGGGTAAACACGAAACTTAATGAAATCCAGCATCGATTGAAACTATATTAATAATTGGAAATTTTTCCAGGGAGAAACATTCGCCTTGCATACAACATTTCAAATTAAAATTGCCTTTTAAGTAATTAATTTGAAATTTGATTTTCATTTGAAATATTGTATGCAAGGCGAATGGTTCTCTCTGGAAAAATTTCCAAGTATTAATATAATTTCAATCGATGCTGGATTTAATTAAGTTTCATGTTTGCATCATGTTGGTGGCTCACGCTAAAAATTCCATCTTGTGCTGAGTTTGTAGCCTCGCCATCATGTAATAGTGAGAAATTTTCCAGCCTGGGTATCGTTCCATGTGATTTAGTCGGTAGAATGTCAGTGCGCTGTACTAATGGCCCGCGTTCGAGTCCCAGCATGGAATCTTTTTCACTATTTGCGTCTTTTAAGCAATTAATTTGAAACTTGATTTTCATTTGAAATCACAGTGTTTATGACAAGTTCGTCACAAATGATACATATTTCACAAATTGGTCACAGTGTGACTTCAAAGCATTGTCGCTTTCGTCACAGGTTCGTCACAAAGTTAACGCCAAAATAGTCACAAATGACACACTTTTCACAAATTTGTCACACCGTGACTTCACAGAGTGGTCACAATGTGACGTCACAAACGACCTCTAAAACGGCCATAACGACCTCACATTCTAGTCACTATGACGTCACATCGACGGTCACAAAATCACAGAGTGACTTCACAACGACGTCGCCGTGATGTCACCATGTCTTACGGGTAGTTACAAATATTTATAATACAAGAATCACTCACTTTAACATATGCGGTGTACACGCAAGTGTCCCTGTTCTTACGTCTAGGAATACGGATACAAGTTTTTCTGTGAAATAATGGTCGCCAAATTTAAACACAGAATTTTTTCATTAAGTATGAAAATAATACTTAAAAAAAAAACTCTTATTTATATCACTTGAAGAGTGCAAACACGAATAGCTTAGTGTGAAAAATAAGTTAAACGCAGTTTAAAATTTAATGCAGCAATGTTTTACACTGTGTATTAATTCAGATATCATTCTCTGATCAACTCTAGAATTAAAAATAAAATGAATTCTTTGAATATTTCGTCACAGATATCTGTTTACTACTATGTATCCGAATGGAATGTTGGAATTCTGATTTTTGAAATTTTGATACTTTTTTCTGAGAAATTCTTCAAATTTTTACAAAAGAATGTGTGAAGTATTAAAAGAATTAGTTATGCATTTCTTTATTGATACTTAATCAGAATTAATTGTTTAGCTTCATTATTAATTTAGAAATTTTAAAAATATTGTATAATTTATTAATGTCAGTGAATACTGAAGAATGTGATAAAATAAAATACGAGAGAAAAGTTAGAGATACGTAGATAATTTTCATTTGAAACATGACATTACTTCATGTATTGTTTTTAAACTAATATGTTTCAGGATATATTTTTAAAAATTATTATGGTGTGTAAATTTTGCTTAAATATAGGGCATTAATAATTGATGCATATATGCTTACTTACACACACACACATAAGTATTAATAAATATGTATGTATGTGTTAATTATAAAGTACAATATATCATAATAATCCTATTCAGATTTTTAATGAACAACCTTTAAAAAATTAATTATATAATAATATGCATTATATTAAAATGTAGATAGCAAAAACATAAACAATTTTATAAAAAAAATATTTAAAAGAAAATGTATTTTAACTTATGTAGATAACATATCAAACAATTCAAAAAATTTTCCTTATTTGTAAAGAATACTATAAAAAAAAGTTTCACACAATGCTATAATTATTAGAAATATATTTAACAAAACATCATTAAAAATTTATATTAACGATAGAAAACTGTATACCTACAAAATATTAAAACTTAAATGTAAATATTTAAATAACTATATCTTGTTTTCAAACCAAAATGTAAAAAAAAAAAAAAAAAATCACATATCAGGTCCTACAGTAATTATAGTATGGAATGCATATGAAAATGCTGCAAATAGTTTATCGTTGACTATTTTCAGACATAGGGATTAAAAATTTAACGGTTAAAAATGGCAATTAATACTGCTAAAGAATCAGTTTTAATCCTATTAATAAATTATGTAAAGCACATAAAAACATTTACTTTTAAAGATTGTTTGAACTATTTATATATCAAGGATTCATATAAAACTATGTTTACTTTGGAAAAATAAAAACCTCAAATAACCCGCCAAATGCAGCACGTGGGTCTTACCATGCAGATCTGTTATATTTCATGAACCAATCCCTCCTAAGATTATAAGATGGGGAAATGTCCACGTGGGAAAACTTACATGTTACCCCAGCAACACTATAATATAAGAAAACATTCCTATTTGTTTCTGAGGTACATATTATGGAGAAATCATGCTATTTTTCGAACGACCAGTGAAACAATCACTATAAGCAGTACATTTTTGTCCTTCAATAACATTTTAAATGTAGTAAAAAAGTTGAATAATATCATTAAACGAAAACTTTTTAACTTTATTCAAAAGTAATGTTAAAATATTACATGGAAAGTGCATTTTTCTTAGTCTGGCGAGATAAACTCTTGCTACTGGTGACAAAATGACCGAACAGCAGAAATAGCACTTTCAAAAACAAAAGATTACTTTCGGGTTAAATTTAAAATACTAGAAATCTGTGGAATCCATTTAAAATTTATTGAGCTTTACCTTAAATTAAAAATAATATTATTTATATAATTAACGTTTTATAATACATAAATAACTTCTTAAATGGAATACATTTTGAAGTAAGCCTTTTGATCTTTACTTAATGTTCTATGATAGCAATTCATTAGATAATAGCAATTATAAGGTTAATTATTGATATACAGATGATGTAATCTTGTTTTATTTCAATGACTCTAACATCACATCGTCACGAATTCAATATTCCGCAAAGCTTACATTAAGTCAGGATGATGTCATAAATACTGAAAGAAACTATCTTGACTTAAAAATAGAGCGTTATAATATAAATAAATATTTTATATTTATGATAAGGGGATGGATTTTCCCTCTAGAGTAAATATATTTATACAACATAACAAATACTTACTATAAATCCGTTTATAAAAAATATTTTGTTTAATTATCTGTACAGGACAGAAACAATTTATACCCAGATTCGATTAAAAACATTAAATTTGTCAGTATTCAGGATACCCTGTAGGGTTGTTCAAACATTATGCTAAATTCAATAATTAGTTTATTTTAATATAAACTTAGTGTTTATTTAATGTATATATGGATAAAAATTAGAGATTGCTGGCAAAGTAGTAATTAAGGTTTGTTTACATATATTTTTATATGACTTTCTAAAAGGGCAATTAATACTGATATAAAGAGAGAAAAAAGTAAAAAAAAATAATAAATAATACTAGACGTTTTACAATAATAATATACGTTTTGACATAGAACTTAAAATATTAAAATTAAAAAAATTGAAAAACAGGACATCTATGATATGTAGGTGTACTGAAGACGAAAACTACAGCACGAGTGCACGGAGAAATTTGAATTTAATAAAGTCTATAAGTTTTTATAGTAGCTGAAATATATAGTGTGTAATAAATCTTATGTGGAAAAATAGCAATATCTATTTATATTTGTTGAAATAATAAAACTTGTTTTATGAAAATTGTGAGCCAAAAAATATATATATATATATATAAGGTCCGCAAGTCAAAATCAATCCTTTTCGAAGCATAGAATTGTAATACCAGAATTTTTACACTGAAAATAGTATCAAATAAAATGAGTGATTATAATACATATACATTGATACATCGCAAATAGGTTACCTAGCTAAATCACGTGCCGAAAATGTTAAACAATAAAATGTTCAATCAAATTTTTTGATAATTTTCCTCGATTAGTTATTTATGAAAGTCCAAAATCTGCTGAGAAAATATACCCCAAGGAATTAAAAAAATAGAATAATAAAATAAAAAATATATAAAATAGATGAAAAAATGGAGTTGCCAGGTATAAACAGATAAGTAAGCATTATTAATATACCCTCATAAGTTATTTAATAGAATTACACATCAAATGAAAGGTTATTTAATTCCCAATCCAACCGTATTTGGTTGCCTTATAAAAAGTTTTTTGAATCCATGGTTGCCTAGATTTAAGATGTTTAATTTTCTGCGCGAGATTTAAGAATGACAGAGAAGTGTTGCGCGCGCAATTCCATTTGACAGACAAAGATGCAGCGAGTGCTTTTCAAAGATTTTTTCGATAGTGTAAATATTAACAACGATATAAAAAAAAAATTTCACTCACACATTCATTTATTAGCGACAATACATAATTTTGAAATAATAAGTTTTTCCGCTCAGAAAGTCAAAAGGAGAATTTTTTGATCGTTTAAGCGCGGATTAAATAGTGGTAACAGTTAAATAAAATATCACATAATGATATAAATATATTTTTGTTATTAATGCATAAATTTATTAATAGCAAAATACAAAATGTTTGTATAAGACACTTATTCAGATTCATAATCGTCAAAAGTTCCGATATCACAAACTAATTCTAATTCTTCATCGTTTTCTCTGTTTCTCGATTCTCTTAATACGTCGTTATCTTGTAAGGGTGTTGGGCCCCATTTAAAACACGAAAGCTTCAAATAGCGATCCAAAAGACAACCACAATCTTCAGTATTGATTTTAACGCAGTCGGTCAGCATCGGTTGCATAAAGCCACATAGAATTAAGATATATTGTGCGCAAAATTTTCTGTTTCAGTGAGATCCAGCACTGTGGAATCATATTAGTGATGATGCTTTTAATCTTCTTCATGAAATGTTCTTTGTCTGTGTTCATTGATTAGGTTTTTCGGAACAGCTGATATCTAGCGTCATTGATATTATAACATTGCTTGATCCCATAAAGAAGGGCAATAAACTCCTGCACTGTAAACTGAAATGTCTGAAATTCAGACACTTAAGTGTCTGAAACGCAGTGTTCAATTTTCAGACGTTTTAAAATGTCTGAAAATTTTCAGACACTTCTTGCGTCTGAATTTCAAACACATAAGTGACTGAAACTGGAGTGTTCGATTTTCAGACGTTTTAAAGTGTCTTAAAATTTTTAGACACTTCTTGCGTCTGAATTTCAGACATTTCAAGTGTCTTAATTGCGGCCATCTTTGAACCTTTTTTTTTTTTGCCAATATGAAGCCATCTTTGACCACTTTTCTTTCTAAGTCATATACGCAGCCATATTTGACCACATTGAATCATTTTTTATAAATGAGAATAATTTGTTGCCATAAAGCAGAGCTAATTGCAGCGTGGTAAAACTAGGATGCTTCTCTGCCCCCTGATTTTAGGGTACCCCAAATTGGGTACAAAATTTTTATAAAGCTGATATTTTATATCAGTTTTGACTTTATTATGATCGTAATCAGTATTTTGTAGTTTTAGAATAGGATAATATCTATAAATATATTCAACTAAATATGTATTTATGTGATTTCATATATGCCCTACGGCATCAAAAATGTTTATTAAATTAATTCCAGCCCAAAGATCTAGTATTTATTCGCCCCCCCCCCCACCACCGCCACCTTCATATATTGCTACAAAAAAAATTAAGACTGCTCGATGCCATCAAATACATATTTGGATAAATATATCCTTTTCTTTAACCTAATCATATTCTAAAAGTACAAAATATTTATTAAAATAAGTATAAGATCAAAACAAATTTAAAATATCAGCTTTATGGAAATTTCATACCAAATTTGTGGGCCCGTAAAGCTAACGTCCCATAGAAAAAGCCCAGTTTGTCCATGCTGCAATCAGCTCTGCTTTATGGTAACAAATTATTCCCATTTATAAAAAATGATTCCCTTCTTCGGAAAAAATTCCATCCCTTCTTTGTTGTACAATTTTTTTTCTATTTAAATTAGATATTCCCAGTCAATTAGTTTAAGCATTTTTTGGATTTTTATTTCTGTGTTAATTAAAATCTAGCACTAGATTTCACAAAATTATCGGCATATGAGATCCGAGCATTAAAAAAAAATTGAGCACGAAACACTTACTTTTCTTTATCCCCCTTCGTTTTTATTATTATGCTATTTATCATTACCAAGAAATGCTTAAACATTTGACAACCGCACATCGGCGCCTGAGACGAGCAGTAGTTATAAGATTCTGGATGGACTTCTTGTTTATTTGGCTCTTTTCAAACGATAAATAATATAGTAAATATCAATGGACACAGAAATCCTTCATTATGATTTGAGTACCCTTCATTTCTGCTCCCCACGTTGCTTGCGATCACACAAGCAGTATCAGTCGCAAAAGCGATTTCTTATCCACATGATTGGAACAGTCGTCGAAAAAAATATAAACACCTCCTACTAACTCTGCAACTAGAAGACAACAATAATAGAAGAAAGTTACTGGTACCAATCGTCTGGAAATAAAGTCTACTTTTAAATGATGTATTTAAAATTTGCATAGGGGCCATCTACAAATAAAAATTAGACCAAACTTTGTTTTTTTTTCCAATGGATGCACCCAATTTTGACACTATATTTTAAATCTTCGGTTCAAACTATGCCTAGAAACGAAATTTCTAGTCATTTGAATGATAAGTTTTTGAATTATAAGCATTCAAAATTTAGAGCTTCTAATGTTAAATTGCATTTTCATATTTTTATTAATATCTCCTGAAATTATAATCCTAATATGATAATTTTGTATGTGGTTATAATACTAAAAAACCTAAACATATATAAAAAAATTGAATTCGTAAAATTGCATACCAAATTTGTGGCCACAAAAATCGATGGGAAGGTGAGGGGGCAGGGCCGCGGTTTCCATGTTTCAGTTTCCAGGTTTTCAGTTTCCATGTTTTAATCAGGTCCTGCTTCTAGAAGAAACACTACCCCGCTTTATATTTTTCTAAATAGAGCTGTCCGCTATTCGGGAGTGACTGGTTATAGAAGTTTTACTGTATGCTTCAGTAATAACGGGCATTCTCGAATAGCAGACACCTATATAGCGATCACTTTTTTCAATCCACAACATTTGTGGATTGAAAAGCAGATTAATAATATATTGAAGCATATTTTGTGTAATTTGTACTCAGTATGCTGGGTATTTGTACACTCTGGACTTTTTTTACATATGAAAATAAAACCTCTAAATAGCGGGCAAATTCTACGGTCCTAGGGTGTCTGCTATTGAGAGGTTTTATTTAATATATACAGTTATAAATATATTCTAAAAAAGTTAGAATTTTTTTTTTTTTGACAGTATAGGAAATGTGGTTCTAATAAGTTCCAGTACCAGCGGATTACATTGATTACCCCCCCCCCTTCCCCCTACTACAAATACAGCAACAAAAATTTAAACACATTGATGACTTAATATATATATATATATATATGAACATGTAAATATATGTTTGGATAAATATATCCTTTGTCATTAACTTCATCCTTATCTAAAAGTATGCAATATGATATATAATAAGTACAATAAATTGCTTTGCGCAAATGGATGCATTCTCCGATGATAATAAAAAATAATCCTATAAAAAATCAGAATAATTTTGACGTTGAAAGTTGTCAGAAAATTTCTGTGTCTTAAAATTTAAATATGTTATACAGATGAAACACAGGAAATACATATAAATGTAGTTATTTTACTTTGAACAAGTTTCCATAGTCTAAAAAAAAATTCTTTCATCGTGCAATTAAATACTGTAGAAATTTCGAACTTTTTAATAAAGCTTTACAAAGGAACAATTTAAAATGTATTTATAAAACATTAAAAATTTCACGATAGCTCCAATTCTGATACTTTTATAATTATTTTTCAAGTTTTATGCCCTAAACTTGAAGCAAAAATGTTCATAGCATTTCCTGTACATAAATTTAATTTTGTTACATGAAAACATTAATTTCGAAAATGTAAAAGAATTAAATGATCTGTCATTAAACATAAAAATTCATATACGAAATCATGTTAATATTATCTGTAACTAGAAATTACAACGGAAGGGTTTATTAATAACAATATCATTTAATAACTTGATCTTTTTAATTATATTTTGCCATGTAGGCAATTTCTTTTACATATAGCATATGGTAATCACCAGAACTACTAAGCTATCTTTAAAAAGTTAAACATATATATATTTTTAATAACATGCAAGAGAAATAACATCTAATTTCAAAACTTATTTTGCATTAAAAATACATATTTAATTGTTATTTCTGTATCTTTTATAAAAATGAACAAACGTTGAAAAAAAAAATCCCCCCAATTTTATGTGAAAAATGCAGTAAAATATGAAAATAAAGTCTTTTTTCCGTTCTAAATCTGTAATTTCTTTTTAACAATCAATAAATCAATATTAATAAATTTTTCAATATCTGAAGTTGTACAAAACTTAAATATAATTTTAAGCAATTAAACAAAGTAAATAATGATTTATTTCCTTACTTATTTTATTGTAAATCATTATATAGCTATTATAGAAAAATATTTTTTATAAAATTGACTATTAAAAAAATGACATTATATTAAATGGCTAATATTTACTGACATTTTTATAGTCAGATTAATAGCTTGTATCCACAACAAAAACTATATAGTGCTGCAACTGCTTTTTTTTTTTTTTTTGACAAAAATATAATACTAAAAATGTTGACAAATTTGGGTGTCAATGTACACAAGCAATAACTTTTAATGCTTAAGCAATGATTTAAGCAATGATGATATTATTTTATATGAAAAACATTTATTTATAAATCGAATGCTTTAAGAATTATCAAGCAAGTTAGTTAATTAATCCTGAAAATGAAATAAATTTAGTCGAAAATAATAAATAACACTGTAATACTGAAAAATATTTATTCTATATAGAAAGATACAAATATGATAAACACATGTATTCTTTAAAAAGTGATTTAAATAATTAATATCACATAATTAATATTGTTCAAGGAAAATTTCTATTTCCAAATAAAAATTATATTTTTGTAAATAATCACATTCTTACCTTTTTAGTATTTCCTTAAATGTAATAAAGTAAATCCATGTAATATAAACGGTAACACAAAAATATAGACACTTTCTTCTTACATATTTCACTAAATATTCAGATGAATGCTGATAATTGAAAAATATATAACGAGGACATTTTTCTTTTCATTATTCAACATATTTTTTTCATAATGATATAATTTAATATAAAGCAGAATTTAATTCAATTCGCTTTTTCGAATCACATTTCACACGCACTTTCTTATTCTCCAATCTCTCAAGAACAATTATTGAAATCCCAAAAATGCACTTTATAAGCTGTGTATTAGTAAGCTGCATATACATCTATGTGGATGGCACACATTACTCAACGTATCATTTTTATAATAATCGCATATATTATTCCATAAATGAATTATTCCAAAAAAATGTTCCTGCTATGTATATGACACAGTCACAGAATATAAATAATGTTACACATAAACAAATTGCGGGCAACTTTGTTAAACAGAACCTCATAAACACTACCTCATTGAAAGAATCGTTTTAACGCGCCAGTTGCCAACGGACGTATTTGAAATTTGAACAAAGAGAAAATGGCGAAATCAGCATTTTAATTACCACTGCAGTCGCTGATCTCAGCCTACTGTTTATAAACCGTTATAAAAGGTTTGATGAGCTCATTTGAACTTTTTATCAGCGAGAAATAAATCACTGAATAAGAAGAAATAACAAAAGTTTTATTTTCTTTATTAGGTATTTTTCTTAATGTGTTACATTTATTTGAGTGTAGTTTTTGCAGTTTTTTATTTTTAGACATATAGAAAACATACTTTAAATAAAGATTTTATTATAAAACTAGAAAATAACATATCGAATTTTCGGTGGTCATGAAGAGAGCAATTGTCCATCCCTGAAATTTAATTAATTATATTTTCTATACGTTTGATTATTTAAAAAATACTTTTTTCTCTTCCAAATAGCAATATATTAATTAAACGCTAAGAGAAAATGCTACTAAGAATTTTTCTCCAGAGGAGCCCCCCCCCCCCCCCCCCCACACCTTAACTTATCGTAGAAGACGATTTTAATTCTGTTCTTCTGTTAGTGTTCATATATATCAAATTTATCTTAAATGAGGAGGGGCAGTTCAAAAAAAAAAAAAAAAAGACAGAGAGAGGAGAGAGAAAAAGAAATCAGTTCTCCATTGTGAAAAATATCGTTAGAAACTTATTTTTAAACGATTAATATTTCTTAATTTTTAAATTTCTTAAAAATTGTCTTACACGGGGAGTTCTGGCATAAATTCTTAGTTTAGCCTACTTCATGTTTATATTCTGCATTTTACAAAAGCGGACTGGGCTGTGGACCCCAGGCATATACAGTGAAATCTCTCTGTGTGACCACCTCCATTAAGCGACCACCTCCACTAAGCGACCACCTCCATTAAGCGACCAACTCTCTGAACGACCATTTTTTTCATGGAACGAAATTTATTCCCACAGGCTCAATACTAATTATACCTCCATTCAGAGACCATCCCAGTTGAACTCCCTCCATGAGCGACCCATTTCTTTGAAGAAAATGAAACAAATCCCGTTTTTTCCTGGTCGCTTAAAGAAGATTTTATTAGAAAAATAGTTCCGGAGTGCGCATTATTCATCAAACTTCTAAACTAAGTTTAGATTTTTTTTTTTTTTTTTTTATTCCGGTAACTTTTAAATATTTAAACCCCTTCGTGCCTTTTTAGGTAATAAATTGAACTCTGATGACAAATTAAGAATGACGGTCGATAAACTCCTCTGCCCAATTTTGCCGGGAAACTCTCAAAGAAATACATAATTTAATCAAATCGTCTTTATTTGTTCCCGTCAAAAAAAAAAAAAAAAAAAAAAAAAAAACGCATTTATTGACGTGACTTCGAAAAGACCTGGAAACAAAAGTTATAAAATATAAAACCGTAAAATCAAAGCAAACGTCAATGTATTCATTTTTTAAACTCTGCAGTAATTAATTTATATAATTAACTTTTGTTTTGATACTTAAATTTTTATAATTTCTTTTACTAACGTGAAAAATAAATTTTAGTAACATTAATTGTTACCTTTTTTCAAAAATTAAAATCTAGATTTAAACATGACCTCCATTAAGAGACCACCTCTCGGAGCGATCACTTTTCATTGGAACGAACGTGGTCGCTTTAGGGAGGTTTTACTGTATGTTCTAAAATCTTGCTCCTCAGTACGTTTCTTTCTCCCTCTACTCATAACTCTTAGTATTTAGGTGAGCGATTCTGTATACGATCATGATAACAAGTAATTTTTGGAAAAATTTATATTTTGTGAAAAGCAATTATTTAATTATTATTGCGCCAAAAATAACTTAGCTCCAAACCTTAGTAAGCGAACTTTTCTAATTTTCTCAGATGCCCCATGATTTCTTCATTTATAAATAAATACTAAATTAAATGGATGAAAGAGTATTTTAAATATCTTTCATCCATTCGGAAATATTTTCTGATAGCGCTGATATACATATTGCAATACAATTGTACGTACAGTCATCACTCATATGATACAATTGTATCGCATTCAGACACTTAAGTGTCTGAATTTCTAAATGTCTTAATTTCAGACATGTCACTATTATTCAGACATTTTTCTCCGTTCATTTATAACATGCTCATAGTAAGACACTTATGTGTCTTAAATTTAGACATCTATGATGTCTGAAATTTCACATTTAGACACTTAAATGTCTGAATTACTTTTTCAGTCACATATGTGTCTGAATTTAAGACGCCTCCATTTGCAGTGTGAACAGGTTGAATCTTATCTTCTAGGAGTTTTTGGATTTTTCGCATGAAATTAACATCATTTAAAAATAAAACGTCCAAAAAGAATTTCATAAATCAACTACCTTATTATTAAATTGCTAAAAAGTGGTAAAGTTTCTCCCGTTACCAGTTCCACCAGCATTTTTCAATGTAATATATTTTAAAATGTAATATTTGTCTGAAAATATGATTTTAACATTATTAATAATCTTTTAATAAAAATTTTTAAATTTTAATCTTAGAATATGAGAAATTAAAATTAAGTAAAAAAATAAATTCCTTCAATTCAATTCAACAATTTACTTATTTATTTGAAATTTATGAATGAAAACCCGTATTTCCTTTTAGTATAATGTTATTTTTATTCTCCATATTTTACCAACAATATCTGACTAAGGCTGTCCAATTATATAAATTGACTATTTGTATTATATAAAAAGTCATTTCTTTTTCGACTAAAAATGCAATTCTATGTTAAATCGTGCAAAATAATAATGTGTTACGTACCTCTTGTTTATCTAAAATTTAGCAGATGAAAGCAAACAAATATAAGGAAAACAACGAGAAAATAGAACAGAGTTAGGTATTTGAATTGATCTCGAAATCACCACTGGGTAGCTCAATTACTAATTTTCAAAAAATGCAGACTTTTTTTCAAGGTCATTTAAAAATAAAATAAAACTGTTAAACAAAATATGATCGCTATTTACTAATAGAACACGTCTGACATTATGCTTATGCTTACTCCTTATATATATTTTTTAAAGAAATTCAAATATAAAATGTTTAAAATGATATTATCTATATTATGAAGGACAAACATATCTGTGCGTAATGCATACGTCATTCTGCGAATGGCAACACTTTGAAATTTGAATAAAATTTTGGTTTTGCAATTTTCACAACTGCAAATTATTAAACTTCTAAACATAGCACATTTTAAATTTTTACACCGTCGTATAACAGAAAAAATGCTCTTTTAAACGCAATTTGTTTGAAAGCTGTATCTCAATTTAATTTTGAGATATTTTTTTTTTTGTAGTTTTTAATACACTTTTTGTAATTATGGCAACTGAGGAACTCCGTTTCTGTTGAAAGTAAACGGAAAATAATCATGGAGGAAAGAAAATAATATATTACTGTACCTTTTTGTTGCCATTTTCTCATAAAAACTGGAAAAAAATTGAAATTAAAATTAAGTGCTACGTTAGCGTTTTTTTTAAATTTCTAAATATCGCACATTTTCAATTTTTAAACCGTCAAATAGAGAAAAAAATCTACTTTCAAATGCAATTTGTTTGAAAATTGTATCTTAATTGACTGAGTTATTATGGTTTTTAAAATAACTAGCCGCTGGTGGCGACAAGTTTGGTCTCCCCTAAATGTATGCTAGGCATTGTATCATGTTACTTTTATTCATAATTTTATTTACTTGCTCAATCCTTCGCCAAATTGGAAGATTCTGATAGAGAAATCGAGAACTCCCTACTTTTATGTTAGTCGGGCTCAGGTGATAAATCGCCAAACATTGTACACGTCGCATTTTTTTCATATTTCGTTAATTCAGATTAAAATATAATCCTTTCACTCATTTTATTTAGAATAGATAACTTTAATTTAAAAGTGAGACTTTAAAATTCATGAATTTCACTTTAAAAAAATTCTTAAAAAAGAAAAGAAAAGAAAAGAAAAAGAATAAATAATACCATAAACCATTTAATTTCAACATTAAAGCATTGTTTTAATTTACCCCTCGAAAAACAAAAAAAGCTGCTGGCGAGTTTAAAAATGCTATTGGCGAGAATTGCGCTCAGCTAACATAAAAGTACGAACTCTTTGCGATCATGGCAACTTTTATATAGTTTTATTTGAAAAAATTTCTTTTCTCGCCATAGACCTTTTCTCTATTTCGCCAAGTACCTATACTGGAAAAGTACCTTCATTTATTTATTGTATTTTAAATTAGATGAATAAAAGACGGCACGGGTGTCATATACGCACTACTTTGGCGCGACTTTTTTCTGACGCCAATGTCATATACGCACCGGGGTACTTAACTGGTTCGAAAGTGTTGTTATTTTGCTTGATATAGTAACCCAGATGTTGTTGTTTATTTATTAATAAATTGTGTATTTACTTTTATTTTACTTTTTTAATTATATAAATTGTTTTGTTCTATAGGTATTAATTAACCTTTTTTATTTATTTATTGTTATTCCCTTTTTAAAAATATTACACAATAACCAATGAGATGCGTTTCATTCGAGCGTTGCCATTAAACAATTAACAAATAATCGCGATTTCTGTGCCACGTGTGATAGCGTAATATATATATATATATATAGAGATTTTCAAGCATAAATTATTTTTAAATTTATCTCTATCACGTGTAGCTCGATTACGAAAGGTTAATCCGCTTGCCCTTAAAACAATGTAAATAGTTCAGCATTTGTTTCCGTCTAATGTTCCATAACAAAATTAAAACTTCCTCTATAGAAAAATAAATTATTGTAAATAAGAAACAAATTTAAGAGACATGTGATTGAACCACGCGCTTAAAGCACTGAAATGATCGGAAAGACTGATGTAAATCGCAAAATCTTGGGTTAATAACTCCTGGCATGCGGTGACATGTGAAAATATCGCTTTTAATAAATTCCAAAACCTTATTTGATTGCATAATGGATATTTTTCATATATAATTTTTTATGTTAGTGAGCAATCTAAAATATAAATTACATGTAAAAAAATAATTAGAGTTAAAAAAAATGGTTTTCACCAAAAATATGTAACCCGAGGAGCTCGGGTTCGATCCCCTAGTTGCTATAAGTACCTAACTACTTAGAGAATATTCTCAGTGCATGTTAATAACGCAAAAAAAAAAAAAAAAAATAAATAAATAAATAAATGTAAAAACGACCAAATAGTGAAATAAACAACATACTTGACAGATGTGGACAATGTTGGAAAAAACAATAAGAAGTACAAGTACGTATATATCTAACTGACAACTAACATCTCCCTTCGCGTGACAGAACTTTTTTTTTTTTTTTTTTTTTTTTTTTTTTTTCTCTCAAAAATTCTTTTGAGTTACCCATCGTGCCAAATGTAATTTTTTTTAAGCAGAATTATTAGTGGACATTAAATCAGTATTTTTTGGTTGGATTGATTGTCATTGAGAAGTAAACGTTAAAGGAATGTTAAGTAGGACACTGTAAAAAAAGACAAATATTTCTTAATCTAGAAATATATAATACAACTACGAACTAAAATGCACAATAGCCTCTTCCGAGTAATACACGACTCGAAAAACGTTCTTTTTCTTCAGAAACCTGAGAAACCAATCCATTTTGGAGATTTAAAGCATCTTATATAAAAACAAATATTTTTTTGCCGCTACACTCTCGAAAACATTTTTGACTAGTTTTTAGGATATTTTAATCTATTTCCTGTTCCACGATATAGATTTTTAAAATGCTATCAATTCTCAAGCAAAGATTTTTATGTTCAACAAACATGATTTATAGACAGATATGATAAATTAAAAGCATTAACTTTAACATTTATATTAATATCATATTGTGACTCAACAGAGATGAGAGCGCTCCGACCGAAATGACTGCTTGCTACCACTAAATTGTAATGGTACTTCTCGTATTATTTAAGGGGGGTCCGGGACACAAAAATCTTTAATTTTTCAATTTTTTTTTTTTTTTAATTGGATTAAAAATTTCTCTGCCATTTTCTACTTAAAATGATGTTTAAATCATGTTTCTATCATAATTAGAACAGGAAATATTCATTTTTTCGTTTTGGTTTGTTTTCAAAATCTGCCTTTCAAGCTATGGTTGTCAAGGAAACGAGTTCTTGTGAAATTGCGTTTTTCTTCATGATAGGTTTTTCACCATTTCTCATATTTAAATTCTTATAACTCGAGAACTGTTAAAGATACAGGGTTGAAACTCGGAACATATCTTTTTCAATTATTTTACTTTACTTTTGAGCTAGCATATTTGAAAAAAATATTTACTTTTGAAAATATGATTTTTTTTTTAAAGTTGCACCACTCTTTTTGTAATTTTTTCGTTAAACATTTTTAATTTTTTTTAAAATTAATATTTTTTTAAATGCTGGCTCTGAATTAAAATATATATACTTCTATTCATTTAAATGAAAAACAGTTTAAATTCTACAAATAATATTTCGAGTTATAACGATTTTAAGTTTAAAACTTTTTTCATAAATTTTAAATTGAAAAATTTTTTAAAAAAGCTATGAGAAGTTTTATCATTTGATTTTGTTTACAAATGATATAGTTAACCATCACAAAAAAATTCAAAATTTTAACTCAATAAATAATTTTTTTTTTTGAAAATGTGTCCCGGACCCCCTTAATGACGGAATACCGGAGATTTAATAAAGCAAAAAATACTATTAAAATTTAGTGGTGTAAATCAACCATTTGGGTCGGAGACCCCTCATCTCTGGTCTCTTGCATCTACCAGGTGTCCCAAAAATGACTGAAGGATTTTAAAATTGGATAACTTGCAAACGGTGACACATATTCCAAACATTTTTGCAGGAGGGTTATGTTAGATGTCAGGTGTGTTTATGATGAGATTCCCAGTTTTAGTTACAAACAACAGCGATAGGTGGCGCTGCAAGCAATAGGCGCTAAATCCAGGCTCCATTTTTCGGCCTCTCTCTTCTGCCATGCGAAAAAAGAAGATTGAAATGTTTTGAATGGATCCTGCAGAACCAAAAATCGGGTCTGGAATTAGAACCTATTTCTCGCAGCTTCATCTATTTTTTGAAATTGGAACTAAAATCAAGAATAAAAGTAAGAAAACTCCTGACATCATACATAACCCTCCTGCAAGATTTTTTTTTTAGTATCTGTCACCGTTTGCAAAAATAGTGAATTTTAAAATCCATCAGACATTTTTGGGAGACCTGGTAAACATTCAATTATGCAGCTGTTGAAAGCACCCTAAAAATCTATATAGCGGTTTGAAAAAGTTGAGTAAAAAAATATTCAAAGGTGTATTCGAAATTCATATTAAGCAAAAGGAAATTTATTTTTATAAATGTTTCTTTGATCTTAAAATTATATTCTGTGTCTTCTAAAGATAAAGTGTCCTTTTTGGAATCTGGGTTAAATCGGTTGTAATTGCGTATTTTCTTCTCTGATTATATTATATTTTCTTAGATTATGAAATATCTGTCTTTTTTTGCACTTACAGATAAGTGTTTTAAAATCTATAAAAAGAATGGTTTGAATTTGTACAAAAGGAAATTATAGAACATGCATTTAATTATATTATCGCCACTAAACATGATATTTTGCTGAAAACTGTACTGTAATAGCTGGGTAGGAATTTTGGAAGCGTAGGATGTAGAAAAGTTATTTAATTAAAATCCTTTTCAGAAACCTCAGAAACTTATGTAGCCTTTTAAAATGAAAAAAACCCTGCGGGCCCGGCCTACAGGCGGAGGTAGATTTCGAAGTTAAGTATACTAATCAAATCACGAATAATTAAATCACGAATTTTAAATTGTTACTCACTCACAGAAGATGAATCTTGTTTACCAGATTTATTGCAATATATTTTTGTTACAGCTTGTTTTGATAAAAATATGTGTATTTAAAAAATAGTCACAATGTCATTTGAGTTTCAGGGTGAAAGGCAACAATGTTTTTGTAGCATTAGTGCTTTTTCTCCCGAAATTAAAATGATATTGTGACAATTCTTTTCAAATGTACATAATTTTTTCAAAACAAACTGTAACAAAAATATTTGCTATTAATCTGGTAAACAAGATTCATTTTCTATAAGTGAACAAAGATTCAGAAAATATGCGCAAGACATGCTGAGTTAGTAGATATTTTGTCATATATGATGTCATACTAAAATCTCTCGTATTTACATTATCAACCCTGCCCAAACGATGGCACAGCTCTGTCAATTTACGCCAGATTCCAGCATTAACAATGAACGCTTAATATGTATATAGTTTTGTTCCGGTATCCGATCGTCTAACATAGAAGATCAGAAGTAGCTCGATTGTTGTGCATTGCATAAAATAATTTATTAAATTTATTATTTCCTTCATTTCTTTTTCCGGTCGGAAATATATATATATCTCACTACAGATATATAACACACATGTATCTATATATATATAAGAAAGTCTGGATTTTGTATTAATCATCGCGCAGCCCAAACTTCTGAACCTAAAATCTTGAAATTTTGTGTAAAAATACTTCTTATGACATAGAGTGCCGCTAAGAAAGGATTTTCTAAAACTCCACCCCTAAGGGGGATAAAAAAATAAAATGAACTTTTAAAAAATTCCTTAAAAATCTAATTTTATAGTTATTTTTCAACTGATAACATATTTTAGTGTATTTTTGTATGCTGAATCGAATGGTACTAACCAAATTCCTTTAAGTCTAACAGTTCATGAGATATTTCATATTTTTCTAATTTGGCGCTATCTTTGGCGTCAAAACCTGAAATTTCCAAGTTATAATTTCTAAAAACTCATTTTCTTTATTCTGTTACTATAGCAAGGGAATAAATTCAAATTGAATATTTTCTTAATCAATTCTCTTGGTTTAATAATTAAAACAACTATGTCAGTTAGGAAAAAAAATACAAACGACTCAAAAACTAAAACTAAAAAAAAGAAAAAAAAAACTGTTGTAATTTTTCGTTCTACCAACATGCCAAGATGCATGATATCGCGCCATTTATTTCAACCCTAACTGTGCAAACGATTTTTAGTGCAAACTGTGCCAAATATTAACACTTGCTATTTATTGAACGTGAATATTTTTATAAGTATTATTCCATCGTAATGTAATCCCGTAAAACTTTTTAATTTGTTATTTTTTGAATAGAAAACATTTATTATTAATTATAACTTACTTATTACTGATTACTGACATAGATCTTACTATTTGGCAGTTATTTGATGAGGAGGAAGCTACAATAAAATTATTTTAGAAGTTAAGAATTATACATATAAAAATGTTTGTTCAAAAAACCATGAATGCCTTCACTCAAAGAAGGAAATGTTTACTGTAGTGTGAAAAATACGTATTACGTACGCCATGCTGCAGTAGTAAAAGATTTTTACAATTTGAAGACTGCAGTTTAAATTGACTATATTCTATTACTTGCAAAATATTTATTTATGCTTTTATTTTAAGTACTTATTTTTGTTGATTTAAAAAACTGGTGTGTTAAAGCATGTAATTTTCAAACGTTATATTTTTTAAATGCTCAATTTTTTATCAACAAATTTTTTTTTTCAAATGTTTCATTTCATTTTATAGACAATGACATTATTTATATTTCGCCTGCGTAAAGTACAAGATACTCTTTGATGTTGAAATAATTTTTTTTTGGTTTAAGGTATTTTTTCTTCTTATTTTTTTTTCTTTTCATCATTTTAAATGAAATTAATTAGACATATATTTGAAATGTGTGTATTTTAAATGAAATTAGCAAAAGGCATGCATGAATTAATGATGTCGATAAAACAAGAGTTTTATCGACAAGAGTTTTTTTTTTTTTGGTTAAAATATAGTGTGACGAAATGTACACCCGCAAGTAGTTTTTTTCCGCACGGACTATCCATTGCTATAGTAACGTAAATAGTTTAAGAAATTAACAACTGCAATCTTGGAAACTAGCCGCCCTTGGCGACCAGTTTGGTCTCCCTTAAAATTTATGTTTGGGAAAGCATGCTAAGCATTGTATCGTGTTACTTTTATTCATAATTTAATTTACTTGAACGTTGAACTCCCTTAAATATAATTAATATAATCCTTAAGCTAATATTAGTTTTTGTTGCATTAAAATATCTCAATTTGTTGATTTTCTGTAAACATGTAAACCCTATCGGTTTACAATGGAAGTCTATGGGAATTTGAAGAAATATTAGAGATATCGATAAGTTGGTGTCACTTTTAGCGATATATCTCCAATGTAGCGACAAACTTGGCGGCATTTGGCGACAGAACAGGGGCCCCTTATGTTACCCCCCCCCCCCCCGCCTTATAGGTATGGATTTGCATTAAAAGCTGTTCAATGACTAGAAAATTAAGATACAAAAAGCGATAAACATAGACGTCAAAATAATAAGAAAACAATGGCTGTTTTAAAACTGTTTTATAACTATTCAATGTTTATATTAAAAATCACACACAATTTTTTGACCAAAATTCATGGGCTTTTTTTATTTATTTCCGTTACGGTACATTAATCTAGCGTGGGCTTAGAACACGATTATGACTAATTCACTGCTTTTTCGGATGCTTGGTAAAAACGCAACCAAAGGAATTTATTAAATGATATATAATTTTTACTCTGTTTTTAAAGTAAGGACAGCAGGAAAGTAAAAAATGAAACATTATGTAATCTTTTTTTAGGATTTCTAAATGTATTTATAACTTAGCATATAATCCTAAATTAATTAATTAATAATTGATAAAAATATACATTTTTAAAAATATTACATTCTTCATTTTTAATTTATTTTCAGTATTTTTTATTTTAAAATGTTCCATTGTTGCAGTTTTAATCATTTGGCATATTTTGGCGAGTGTTCATTGGCACATAATTAAACCTATTGTTGTTCCAACTCGCATAAAATTGTACGAGGTACAGAAAATATTTGGTAAGTTATCACCTGAGATAGGCTAACAGTAAAATGCCTTAAAACTAAAGTATTAATTTATAATTAATCTTTTCTGATATTAAAGAGTTGCATTGTCATTATTGACCTATGAACACACCTGTAAATATGATGTTTATAATTCTAACATACCAAGAAGTGAGTTAAAAATCAATTAGGGATTGCAAAAATCGATCTTTACATATAAAAACTAGGTTGACTTAAATTTAAAAAAAGGTGCAAAATTAGAATTACTGATTGAGAAATAGTAAAAAAGACAGGGAATCGACCAAAATAGGAAGTTATGAAAGAGGGAGAATTTACCGTAGCGAAGCGCGGGTACTCAGCTAGTACTTTGAATAAAACTGTTTTTTCAAAAAAAAAAAAAATAATAAAATAATAAATAAATAAAATAATAAAAATAAATCTATATTAAAAAGCAAAAACGTGTTTGTGAAGTCATATTGATGATAGCAACACCTGACCAATATTTTCTTCATCTGCTAATCATCGCTAAATTTTCATTTTTAGACCGTTTAAAAGAAAAATCCCTGCCGGCCCGGCCTACAGGCGGAGGTAGATTTCGAAGTTAAGTATACTAATTTCACAAACAAAAACCAAATCATGATTAGAGATAAACCCACTTTAACAATTTTATCTGGCCGCTTTTGACGAGTTTCTATTTCATTTTTATATAATAACTGGTTTTATCAGAATCATGTTAGGGCGGTATTAAAAAAAAATACTTTTCCATGCTCAACAACTCGAAATTTTCTGGCATAAGTCCAGATTCATTTTTAATAGGAAAAACATGAAACTTGTTGACGTATATTTTTGAAGAGATTTATAAGCGACCTGTGTTTTTAATTTTCGTTCAATTAATTAAAACTTGATATCTAAACAATGATTTTCTCAGTAAGACAATATTTTTCGTTTCTAACACAATCGCTTCGGGAAATTCCATTCAAAATGCCCACTTTGACATCATTTTTTGAAATATATTCTGCCTCTGTCAAAAAATCAATCATTACGGTACATTATATAATTTCTGAATAAGCGAATCTACCAGTTGGATGCGTTTGAGAGCAAAAATGAATTTAAAAATGAGTCAGAAAATAAGCAGTTTGGATTTGAATACTCCCTTAATACGATGATTTTTCCAACACAATCCGCTTCGAGAAATTTGGTTCAAAAGGCCCACTTTGACAGCATGTTTTAAATATATTCTGCCTCTATCAAAATATTGACCATTACGGTACATTATATCGTTTCTGAGTAAGAAAAGGTACCAATTGGAAACCTTTGAGAGTAAAAATGAATTGTAAAATGAGTCAGAAAATAAGCAGTTTGGATTTGAATACACCCTTACTAAGATGATTTTTTTCTTCAACCGCTATGTATTTTTTATTTGTTTTTGCTGTAAGAATTGGTCCTATCCAAAACTTGTCTATATAGATGTTGTAGACAATATTAAGAAAATATATGATAAATTCATGGGGATTTTTTATCTTTTGAATTGACGGAGTTGTGGATTTCTTTCTTCTTCAAACGCCCTTTTTTTTTTTTTTTTTTTTTTTTTTTTTTTTGCGGTACGAATTGGTCCTATCAAAAAGTTGTGAATATAAAAGTTGTAGATAATGTTAAGGAGATTCATGATAAAATTAATTGGATTTGATATCTTGCGAATTGACGAAGTTATGAATTTTTTTCTCCCCAAAACCCTATTTTTTGCGCCCCTTGAGCCAATTTTTAACTTTATCAAAAATCTGTGATACATAAATTTTTGGCCCTATTTTTAGAAGTAATAAAAACTTTAAACTCAATCGATATGTACAAAATTTAAGAAGTTATGGGTATTTTTCGGTTTTCACAAAACCCCTCCCTATTTCCATCCCCTTGGTCCGATTTTGCCCGTTAACTAGCTTGACCGAGATTTTATGCCCTTGATTTTATGTATCAGTTTGGAAAAGATTGGTGCAGAATTGTGGAAGCTATCGTGTCCAGAAGAAAGTGATATATATAGATAGATACATAGATAGATAGATAGATAGATAGATATAAAGTTTTTTACTGAAGGTGGTTTTGGGCTCTAGGGGTCATGATCGGTGTAGATCTGCAAAAATTTTTCAGAAATTATAACATAGGAACGACGCCAATAGGTAGTATTTCATACGAAATCTACCTAATAAAACAAGTTGGAAATTGCTTGTCAAACGTGGCAAATGAGGTGCGTTCGTACTATAACTAGACTTATAAATATTTTTTGCGCCGCATATTGTACTGGATGTATATTTTAGTGCACTTCATAAGTGCCTATCAATTTCATTCTGTTCGAAAGGCTACAACATTATTAAAATGTTCTTAAAATAATTTTTTCCCATTGGCCGTCATGTAACGGAAAACTTTTGACTGTCCCTGTCATTAAACTAGGCATCCAATTTTCATAAAATTTGAAATCACTCGACAAAGTATTGCAACAATTATAAATTTAAAATTTCAGACCGTTCGGTTTGGTAGTTTTTGCTCTGTTGCATGCGGGCGGACGGACTGAACGACAGCTATAGGTGCTATGTATTTATATAACTACGAACGCACCTAAAAAGGTAATAAAACAGCCTTTTCAAAACATATTTTGTTAAAAAGTGACAACGACTATTGAAAGTGAAAAATAATATTAATCTTACTTATAATGAATATGTAATATTGATATTTTTGAAAGCAAGTTTCTCACTTTAAGACAGGCTTTAGTCTACAAAATAACAAAAATGAAGAAATAACTAGCACAGAAATTGCAAAGCTTAAAATCGAAGGAATATTAAATGAACATATTAGGATTTAAAATATAGCAACTAAAAAACAGCTCTCGCAACAGCCAATATAGGTCACTATTAAAATTAATACAATATAAATCGAAAAAAGTGCTACCTTTAAGAACTTCGCAATTAGTGATTTTATTTAGTGATGGCATTGATTATAATATATTAAAGGATAAATTGGAAAAAAAGGAACATGGAATGATATGATCCATGCAAAAATCGACAATAGATGACGAAAATCGTAGAACAAAATTTAAAAGCTTACAATCTCGGCCAGGATGAAAAACAAAGGAAAACATTTGGAACTGAAGACGCCTCAGGAAAGTTGAAAACATTTTTTCAGAAAAAAGATAGGCACTATGGAATGTCTGAAATGCCAACTACAACGTGATATATAAATTTTTATGATTTTAAGAACGTCTTAGCACTATTTCGGCTGGTGTCACATGACACCTTCTAAAAGCATTTGATTTATGATTTTTCATTTGTAATTTTTAGATTAAAACAATTAATGACACATAATTTTATTTTAAAATGAAGTTGAAGTAATCCAAAAAGATAATCATAAGTATTTTTTATCACAGATGCATCATGTGAATTTTATTTTAGTGACATATTAAATTTTATTAGACAACACGAAAATGCTTAATTGCTCATAACATGAAAATGACATGTTTTCCATAAAACGATAATGAGTGTATTTTTATGGGTAGAATAAAGTATACAAAAAATCTCTTGGAAACTTTATTATGTTTTAGAATAATGAAATGTTGCATACACCGACATAAACGATTACTCCTTTTTTCGGTACAGTAATGCTTGATGGAAATCAGTATAGATTTAAATGCTATAAACCAGCATTAACAAAGCAATATTTGTTTACTATTTATCAGAATATAATATTTATTACACAAATTTTCTAATGTGTTTATGAGACATAATAAAGAGCCATTCGAGAATATATTTTTATCGAAAAATAAATCGTTTTCAAATATTTATTTAAATTGTTTTATATTTCATTTAACTATTTCTTTATACAATTCATAACATTTACACAAATTTAAGATTTGTTTTTATTATTATATAAAATTGTTGCACACACTATCAAACAAATAAAAAATGATGAAAGATAGATAGAAAACAATTTTTACACACAATCGTGGAACAAGGTTAGGCATGCTTCTAAATTTCCCTGTCCCTCATTTCACTAATTATTTCAACATCCTTTCTGATTAAAGCTTCATCCATCACAGAAAACAAGAATGAAGCACAGCTTCATTATTGCAGGTGACAAACTAAAGCTATACATTGCGCCTGACTGAACTCTATATACATAAACATTATTTTATGATACAGTGAATAATCTTTTGGAAAATAGTGTCTAGCGCAAAAAAAAAAAAAAAAAAAAAAAAAAAAAATAACGAAAACCAAATCGTGATTGATATCACATTTTGGCGTAATACAAACATAAGGGGGGGAAGGGGGGGGGGATTGCGATTGAAAGTATGTGAAAATAGATTAAAGGACGTAAATGCTAAGCTTCTACGTTAATTGGAACTTATACAGCGTTATTTTATTGTAGAACGACTATAGTAATAATTAAATATTAATATTATAAGATTTTAAAATATTTTCCAAGCCTCCATCTTTAATATTATTACCGAATTTAAATTTCTAATAGAAACTCATTCTGTATTTTGCTAACAATATTTATACACAAAGTGAAAAAATAAATTAGTCGTTTACGTGTTAAATCATCCAATGAATTAATTAAGCATGCACTGAAAAATGTAAAAGGTACTTAGTGATTTAATTAAATTTAAACTGGAAGAAATGCCTTCCTAGAAAAAACCCAGCATGTAATAAAAGAACAATTCAATTACGGTTAATTCATCAAGTATCTCAAATTGCTTTCTCTAATGTTTGATAATCCTTCATAAGTGGGTGAAGTTCTACCATAATTAATTGAATTTAAACTGCACTTACGAAATAACTGTACACAGGTGCATACTAAATGAAGACTAATCAAATTATTTTGAAAACTAAAATCATCGATTTAATTTTAACGTAAAATGAGAAAGGCAAATTAATTTTCAGAATTTATTATTTTATTTCATTTTAAATGCAAAGATTATATCATCCTCAATATTTGAAAACGTTTTTAAAATATAACTGTTTGCTCATTTTTCAGGGTAGATTTTAGGGAGTCTTTAGAATACATTCAGTAATGTCTGTTTGTTTCTCACAAATACATATGTGTTTTAATTAAAAAGATTTAATATACTCCAATAACTTACGTTAGTATAAGCAAATTTTTAAAATCTCAAAATTTACATGCTATGCTGCCAAACGTTACAGTTTCTGTCATTAACGAAGTAAGATACGAAGAAAAAACATAACTCTTAAAAAGACTTCATGTAACTCAAAAGTGCCTTTTTTATAAGATCTTGGGGCCTTCGGCTTCCTTTTTACATTCATATTTCTTCACCTCTTTTTCATTAAATTTTACCGACTGTCTCTCAAACTCTTTAATTCTCCTGCTAGACCTTGAGCGAGCTTGAACAATTTAATTTACGAATACAGACCTGCCAACCTTTGAAAATGAGAAATCGTAGCACACAAAATTTAAATTAATCTGGGAAATTGGTTGGTTGGTTTTTCGTGTTTCAGAGCCATCTTTTGAACATCTGAGCCATCTCTTTAGAAAAGATCTATTAAATGAAATTAACCAATATGATAAAAATATACAGTTTACTCTGGAAGAAGAAAATAACCCGTCTTTGACATATTTAGATGTTAAAATAATGCATAAAAATAATGAAATACAAACAACAGTATATAGGAAACCGACGGCAAACCTTACAATAATCCCAAGAACAACAAATACCCCTATTACATATAAATTAGCGGCATTAAATTCTTATATTAATAAAGCAATTTATATATGTTCAACAGAAGAATTACTAAACGAGGAACTAAAAAGAATCGAAAAAATAGGTCAAAAGGCAGGACATTCACAAAAGACAATACATAAATTGATTACAAGGGTTAAAGAGAGAGTTAACCGAATTCAACCCGCTCAAAGAAAACTAGAATATACACCCCCCTCCCATTTATGAATGGACTATCTATAAAGTTAAAACGTGAAATGAAGAAACTAGGGAAACAAGTCCCAATAACCCACAACCCATCTTTATTTAATCTACTAAGAAATGATGTTGAAAAATACCCAGAACTACAAACAGCGGGAATTTACAAAATTAAAGGAAAAAATACTGAAAGTGAAGAAATAAAATATATTGGCATGACAAAAAGAAAGATAAGTGAAAGATTAAAAGAGCATATATATGATTTAAAAACCAAAAGCCAGAAAACCGCTATTTCAAGACTAAATATAAGAACCCCCTTGGACAAACACAATAACAGTGGAAAAGTTAGCTAATTATAACAATTTCCAGAGCGCATTACTACGAGAGGCAATAGAAATCGATTTAGAGGATGAGAACTTATGTAACGATATGACACATGCTACGCTAGATAACAGATGGAAAAAAAAATTTACATGAAGGGGAAATTTTGAAAATAAGGGGGAAAAGAAAGGGAAAATGGAAATGATCTCAGGCCAGAAAAACTTCGAATCTTTTGTTGAAACTGAGGACGCCCTAGTGAAGGATGAAAACGTTATTTCTATATATGTAATGCAGCAAGCATAATAGTATACATCTGAACTTATGATGAATTTAGTTAACTAGAAAAACATTAGGATAAGACGAAAGAACTATGAATGTTGGAAAATAATATAGTAAGTTATATATGAATTTTAGAACTTTTATGTTTTTAAGGATTAAATGAAATTGAAACTTTTAAATAGACAGGAATGGAAAATAGGATAATGTGTTAAAAATTACTTATAAAGGAACGAACTTTTATAAAAAGATACTTAGAATAATTGAAAATTTTTATTATGGAAAATTGAAGAGATTTTATAGACTTAAAACTATATCCACAGTTTGGAATGAATTGAACTGTAAATTTATGAAATATTTGTGAACGGACGAAATACAAAGTATATAAATGGATAGTAAAGGGGAATACTAAGTGAAGTTAAATGTAATGTTTTTTTATATAGAACTGTAAAATAATATATATTTTTTAAAAACAATTTAAAATGATGTGGCTTTTTTTAAGATAAATAAAGAAAACATTAACAAAATGAAAATGGTTTTAAATATATGAAGGATGTATACAAAATAAAGTATTGCTGCACATGGAAAATAAAGTAAAACCTGATAATAAGGAAAATAACTTAAAGTTATGGATTATATGTAAAATACAGGTTTTAAATAAACAGATTTATCTGTGAATAACTTATTAATGCATTAAAAAAAACTGGGCTGCAAAAAAAACTTCTTAACATAAAACACTCTAATCGTGTTTTTGTAAATATTTATACAAGAATTCCCTTCCTTAGAAACAAGGGCGGCATTTTAAAAATTCTGGTGGGGGTTCCTATAGGGGCAAGATTTGAAAAAGTGTGCAAAATCGCACGATTTGCGATAAGCTATTGCGAATTTCGACAAATGACCGTGTAAAAAAAAAAAAATCAATTTCGTCAATTGGTTGCAGAAGAAAATAAATTTCGTTAAAGGATCGTGGTAAAAACGTGAATTTTGTCAAAATGTCGCAGAAAGAAAATACGAATTTCGTCAAAAGATTAGTAAGATAATGCAAATTTCATTGAAAGATTAGTAAGAAAAAGCAAATTTCACCGAAAGATCGCAGAAAGAAAACACCAATTTAGTCAAAGGATCGTGGTAAAAAAAACGCAAAATTTGTGAAAGGATCGCGTAAAAAATGCAAATTTCGCCAAAAGTTCATGGTAAAAAGTATGGATTTCAACAATGAATCGTCATAGGAAAATGTGAATCACGATTGTGGGGGAAAATTGTGAATATCCTGAAATGATGGCGGGAAACAAATCGCGAATTCCGTCAAAATTTACTGCACTAGGTTAAAAAATTGGAACCAGACTCCTTTTACAAATGTTTAAAAAAAAAAAAAAAAAAAAAAAAAAAAAAAAAAAAACGCTGCGAAACGAAAATAAACTCTAAAAATCGTATAAAAATTTCCAGAGGAAAAAAATTACTATATTGAGTTGAAAGACGGAAGCCTTATTCCTTTTACGAATGTCAAAAGAATAAGGCATAAATCGGACATAAATTTTTTTAATGTCCGAATTTTCGGACTAATGGCCATTTTTTAATGATTTTGGAAATGAATATTTGGGAATTTCGGAACAGAATCCCTCCTGAAAAGTATACTGCGCGGGATAAAAATCGCAACCAGGAACAAAAAATGCTTTTGTGTATTTTGCAAAAAATCGTAGTTTAAGACCGATTTTCGTAGCATCGTACTTTATAGGTCCAAATCGTAGCAACTACAATTTTTTCGTAGCTGTTGGCAGGTCTTCATATATATACATATAAAAAGTAATCAATTCCTTTTTGAAGTTTGTGCCAAACATTCACAGTCAATAATGATTAAATAAATAATTTGCTGAAGAAATTGAGCAATTTTTTCGATTTTGTATGATATTTTCCATCATCAATTTATTCATGGTTATTCAATTCTACATATTAAATTGAACGTTTTTATGCCGATACGCGATATCCGATGTGTGGTTATTGGATAACGTTTCGTCATTAGAGAATTTTAAAGAATTATTTAATTCTGTTTAGTGCTTTCTTTGAAGTCGGTTATTTATTTTTTTTTTTTTAGATTATTTCATCCTCTCAATCCGCAGGTTTTCTTGCAGTAAGAAGTTTTTCCTTTCACGTGCTCATGCTTTGATAGACACCTTAACCTTATACTGGGTGTAAAGTGAACGTATTCTAGGAGACCCATCAAATTCTTCCAGTTGTTTAGCACTGCTCTGATTTATTCATTTACACTATACATTATATAAAGATAAAAGATATCTTAAACAAAACAAAGTTGCGTAATTTAAACAAAATTTCTGGTATGTGACGCAGAAATATCTTAATTCATATGGATTAAATCCCTTTCTGATTAATAAGGTTTCCCTATAAGTTGAAATACACTTCTATAAATGACTTATCAAACATGACTTCTGCCTACATAAAATGAAGATATAATGTTTTATCTTAGAAAAAAGAGCCTGTATGCAAAGCGTATAAATTTTATTCCATGCCGAAAATATCTCCATCAATTTAGCAGGTTTCATTCAAATAAATTACAGGAAAATCTTGTAGTATTTCTTACAGGACTTTTCTGTAAAATCTATAATATTTGTTTTAATTTATTGCAAAATATAAATAAATTGCAAAAGTGAAATTTATGTAAATGATTTCTTTGCGTCATTGTATCCAAACTAAGCGAAATGTATGCAAATGGATATTATGACGCAAAGAAATCGTTTACATAAACTTTACTTTTGATTTTGGATAGCGTGGAACAAAAGATAAATCAATTTATTCATATAAATACATTACAGTGCATTGTATAGGTTCAGTGAGAGTGATATCTTTAACTGTTTATTGGAAAATTAAAATTTTTGGTTAGATGTGTAAATATATTTAGCCAAACCGAAAACAATTAAAATTGAATTTTAAAACAAATTGTTTAAAGCTACAACAAGGCGTCACTTATATGTTGATATCATATCTTTTAAAACTCATATTTTGAATTTATGAAAGATGTGAATGATAAAGCATCAAGGAATAAATTTTTATATATCCTTTTAAATTTAACATAATTCTTACACATGCAATTATAAATAAAACAATAATAAAAACATAAAATACATAATATAGCGTCACTTAAAATTTGATATCATTATTTTTAAGTTCCATATTTAAAATTCTTATAGCAATAAGATAAAGTGTTGCGTCATAAATTTTTAACCCGTCAAGGGTTTTTTGAATTGATAAATACATACATGGATTTTGAGCTTATTCTATCAACGATAATTTTCAGAATTTTCAAGCTATGTTTTTGAGACTTTTACAAAGTTTGCTCTATTCATTTAGCTAACACATTATTCGCATTATATTTTGATTGCTTTCGAGCATACGCAGTGAAAAAATATTTAGTAAACCTGCTCAAAAATACTTTTAAAAACTGATATCGTCGCAAGTAATTGAGGAAACGCGATAATTCTCCAAGAAAAGTAATGGAACATTTCCCGAGACTTTGTCTATGTAACTGTTTTGCAGTAATAGCCTTCAATCGATGCGCAGAAACCATAAGCGGCTTTTGTGCTGTCGAATCTTTTTCAATGATCCTATAAATTTACTAGCAGCAATACTTCATCGCAGAAGAAGTATAATAATAGATTGTGAGCTTCTGCATCTACAGTGAAGTCACACAATGATACAAAAAATATTTTATGCTGTTAGGACCCGAGATACGCAACTGTGAATCTCGATACATTTCCTCACAAAAACTACACTTTAAAAAAATATATTTTTACTTTATTTCTATATAGCTGAAATATTTTGGGCTTTGATACAGATTCGATAAATGTCAGCACTGATGTTTATTTCAGCATATTTTCATCTAAGTTTGCAAAATGCCTTCATGGGAGTGTGAATAGCAAAGTGAGTAATTCGCATATTGTTTTAACTTAATCTTTGTACAATAAAAAAGCTTCAAATTTTTCGAAATTTTGATATTTTTAGATGTTAAACTCTTATCTTTTCTGAACAAAACAGATGTTATGGTTTTAAGAATTATACCTGCTCAATAGCTGAAGCGGCATTTCGGAAACTTTGAAGTCATTTTTCTCCAAATGACGTTTTTGGGCTTAACGCGCAGGAAATCTCAAAAACTTTAATGAATATTTTTCCATGAAATTTTCAAAACTTATGTTTTAAGATAGTCCGTATAAACTGAACCTAAAATTTCCTTTTTATTGTTCAAACAAATATATATTTTGTTGATTATACTGTTGAAATTTTCCACACTTTGTATTAGCTAAATACAACTTAGTGTTAAAAATATAACGTTGTTTTAAATACAAATTATTTAGTTAGGTTAAGGGTAATTATTGCAGTCTCAAGTATATGTACGCACCAAAATTTTCATTATAGTTGCAATATTTAATTTTAAATGTGTGCGTAAGCTGTTATACCAAATTTTCTGCTCGTCAAATGCTTGACAGTTTGAAGCCCCTGTAAATTCAAATTCTTCATCTTGCCATTTTTTAAATACACGAAATGAAAGAACACACTTATATCTTTTCTCCCAATTAAAATTGCGTTTTTAAACCATGTACATTTTAAGATATTAAATGTTGAAAATGGTATCTTCTTTTCTTTTTTTTTCAATTTTAAGAGTCCTGGGGCCCTTTAAAGCCTTTAAATTTGCTATTGCGATAATTCACGTTATTTATAATTAAATTGATAGTTTAAGATCACTTTTAATTAAATTCCATATTTGTAAATCTAGATTACCAGCCCTTTAAACTATCTATTTCAGAAAAAGGGCTCTTTCTATCATTTTGTTTGTGCAAAATGTATTAATGTGTGTTTGTTGTAGAAGTTTTAAATTCAGGTCAGAAGTGTCTGTAGTTCAGGAATAACGATTAGTTTTGATATTTTGAATTTACTCTAATTTAAAAATTACTTTTCACACACACAGAGCTAGCTATCATTATATTTAAGTGCGTCCGACATAGAATAATCTTTATTAACGAGTGTTTCCCACTTCATAATAAGTTCTCATTATTAAATAGGCTGTTTTCTAAGGGTCGTCTCCCGATCTTTAGAATTATTGGCATATTAATATACATCCAAATACGCGGAATTTCGAGTGTCATATCCGCTGACATAACAATGGTTATTTGAGAACACGGGGAGATTTCAAGAACACTTGAAACGGAAGTTTGGAGATGATGTGAAATACTTTTATGTTAAACAAATCAAATTTCTTTTCAAAATTACATTATTTTACCTATATTACCACAACAAGCTTAATTCAAGTTTCAAGTTTACTAAAAATGCAGAAACAAAATAATGTTAAAATAATAAGGAAAGGAAAGTCATTTCTTTCCAATAAATTAATTGATGAGCAATTTAAATAATATTCCTTTATGTATCGCCATTTCAAGTAAAACACTGTATTTGAAAAACATGAAAACCGAGTATTAAAATTTAATACACATATTAAAACTTTCTTTTCGCATCTTTAAAAAAATCAGAAAAAAATCTTTTTCTGTCTGTTTTTATTTATAAGAATATAATGTTAAAGCCTATTGCAATTTAATTATTTTATATATAGATCTACTATGCAAAACTTACGCTTAATGAAAGGCTATAAAGTTAAGGATTAAAATAAGTAACATATTATTATTTACATTAAAAATTTTTAATGTTATATATCTGATGCATGGGCTTTTTTTTCCCTAGGATTTCCATCAAAGAGATTAGTCTCAGTGATTTTGGTGAGAACATACATTTAATAATAACTTGGCACAAAAAAAGAAAATGAAATGCTATCTTAAATTAATTATATAATGGCTCATACTCAAAGGATGAAAATAAGCAAATTAAATTGTAGAATTTCAAAATATACTAAATATAAATTTATATACACTGTTAAAGAAATAGAAAAGCAAACTACGCAAGAGAGTCATGAATGGGTATAAAATTGGAAGTACGCAGTACATTAAAATTACTACAGAAAATAAAACATTAAAATATCGTCTATCGGAAATTTGACTCTTTTAATTATATCAAGAATATAAAGAGATGCTCCGTAAGAATTTGAGTACCTCTAAACGACAAAAAGTGAAGTAAAAAGGGAATGTTTGAAGTAAATAAATTTTTTCATGGTGTGATCCAATCGAAAAGTTAATAATCTGGAATATCTGTTTTCAATGGATGCAATGAAGTTGTCAATAAGTGTTTAGGGAATTCTCTTTTTAAAAAGTGATAGGGGTGATTGGGGAGAGTTGACCATAGGGCAGGCTTCACTCACCCTTCAGGTTTCATATTTAAAAGAATTTTGTTTTACCACTACATGACAACTAAAAATACTGAAATGCTCAAACAATAATCTTTGTTTCATGAAGATTACTGAAACAGGTGAGGAGAAATCAATTGCGAAGAGTTTTCAGCTTAAAAGTGTACTTTTTAGAAAGATTTTGTAAGATTTTCACGGATAAAATATATCATAGAAATTTAAGAAAGTAGGTTTTAAGTAATGTAGCAATATTGAGCTTTCATTACAGGCATGCAGATTGTACAGTAAATTAAGCTAAACATAGCCATGTGCTTTACTTTAATATTTTCCTATGTGGGGAGGCTTGACCCAATCAATGGGTTGACCAGGTGGTCAAAGTTCCTTAATAAGGTGTTTTTGGAATTCTTTATATTCACACTGTACATAATAAAGGGGTAATGGTCATATTTCTAAAATAATGCAAATTTATCCTGTAAAGCTACAGTAAAATGGGGTGATAGAAAGTCAATCTTTAAAATTGATTAAATGAAGATGTGAAAAATTGCTATAAAAGAAAGAAAAAATTTAATCAAATACAAATTTGAAAATTGTTAGGAACTTTTATTTCATTTAAAAAGTACCCATAGTAGGTAAATATAAAGAATGGAAAAGACTAGAAAGGATGAAAGCAGCACTTTAAGAAATGTTAGATATCCATTCCTCTGCGAAAGAACATAATATTTATCAAAACATTTTAAGAAGGTATGCAGACAAATTTAACAGGATGAGCACAATGACATGAAGCCAAATTATATGACAACTAATATTGCCAGGCCAAGTGTGACAAAAAGTGGGTGTTTAAAACGGAATTTTTCTTCTTTTCCTTAAATACCGTCTAAGCAGGTTATCTCGCATAAAACATCCTCCCAATTATTATTTAATGATAATTTTAAAATGTAGCATAAAGCTATTCTACCTTTTTTTAAATTATTGTTTTTCCTTAACAAGTATTTAAATTTAAAACAAAGTAGGTCAAACCTCCCATATGTGGGGAGACTTAACCCATTCTCATGTTTAAAATCAATGATTTTTTCAAGTTTCTTATACAGTACACTTATGCCGCAATTTTTTTATAACTAATTGTATAACGAATAAAATGATATAAGAAACATTATTCTAGCTTCAATATTAAATAATAGAAAAATCATCATCTTGTAGAAAATGGGTCAACTCTCCCCGGTTTCTCTATCCCAGTCACCCCTCTAAAAGTCCCCAAACAGACAGCAGATTCATCCAATGCGTCCTTTTAGTGTGTTACAGATATGCTCTATTGGGTTTCAAAAAGTCTCAAAAAAATCTCAGAAAGTATGACGAGATCTGAATATTGCGTCTACATATATTTGAGCTGTCAAAGTGTGATGTCATATAATTTACAAATCCATATTATTTTTCAGCGAATCATGGAAGCAAAAATACACTAATATGAGCCCGAATATGGAATTACTATAGTTATGAAGTTACTATGATATCAATCTGCTAATTAAAATTGAAAAATTGACCTTATGATAAAATACATAGATTAGTGTAGCTGAAAAAATATTGCATATAAAATTTAAACAGGTAATTTCCTCTGTTGGAATTATTGTTAAGATAGAGAAAGCCTAGAAAAGGAACACTTTGAAAAGTATTTTCGGACAAGCTAATTCACTGTTTCATAGATATATTTTTTTCGAAATTTACACATTTTATTCAATGCTAGGTGAGTAGCTACCTGTTGTGTCTCATCCAAATTGCATGATGTCTTGCGATTGAGGAAAAAATCTAGTATTATTAAACATTTAAAGTTTCTATCTATAACAATTCTAAATTAATGGTAATTTAGAACGATCTCTGTTCATTTCATCTTTTTTAAATATCGATTTTTTTAGAAACTATTCTTACAGATAATTTACATCTTAAAAGTAACACGAACCGGAATTTAAAGTTTTTAGCTCCAGCAGTAGCACAGAAATAAAAACAATACGAAAATTTTTTTGTATCTGCGCGCTTTAACTTAGCGATTTATTTAGAAACTGTCATCGAATCGTCATAATCATATTTTCATCAAACGTCAGATTCAGGTATACCTTGATAAATATTGCTGATGATTATGTTTGGGTGTAAATCGACCAACAGTTGGCGCTGCTATGCTGAATCTTTGCGATCTCGGCAATAGCTCTATCCAGTGATTCCAAACGGTTGGCCAACTGAATACAAATATTTTTTAATAGAAAATTTCATAGTAGGTTTCTACAACATGTGCTAGGATTATCCTCCGAATGCGATTTCAGCAAAATTTGCAAAAATCTTTAAAAGAGAAATTTTCTAAGAAAATACTGGTATTCAAACAGCGGACCGTTTCGGAACCCTGGCTCTATCTGAAGAACTAATTCATGAGATTTCATCTAACTTCAGACTCAGTTAGACGTTGACACAAGTTGTTGCTGATAAAGTTTTGGTGCTAATAGCCCAATATGGGGCGCTGATATGCTAGATTTTTTAGGCTTGTCATAATCGCTCTATCTCATTAACTAATGCGCGGAATTTTATCAAACTTCAGATTCAGTTAGACGTCAGTTAGAAGTTGCTGCTCTTTAGGTTTTAATGTAAATAATGCAGCAGGTGGTGTTTCTCTGCTTCATTTTGCGGGATTCACAAGATTTTAGCGATAGTCATATCTGAAGAATTACTCCACGGAATTTTATATAATTAGAATCCTCATGATGGGCATAGATTGCCATTTATTTTTAACACAATGATTAAGAATGTTGAAATATTAGCATGTATGAGATATAAGACAGTTTTGATACTGGCACATCCGACTACTTTATATATAGTGATATGAAACTATTCTAATGTGTGTTTGGGCAGAATATATTGTGTCACATAAATGTATTTTTTTAAGTTCGTAGCATGGACATTGCTCTTATTTCATACCATTACTCTTATTATGACATTACTCTTAGGTTCTACTTAACAGATTATTGTAGAACTTACACTGTTATTTAGGTAATTTGTTATGAAATGTTTTAATGTAAAACACATCGTTCTATCTTACTTAGCTATAGAGCTACGGAGAAAGATTCTAAAATTAGGTGAGCTCCAATGTGAAATATTACACTTTTTTAAGGTTCTACTGAATGGATTTTAATTGTAATTTGATTGTTTTAGTATTTAACATATCATTCTACATTGTTTGGTTATGGAGCTATGTGGGAACGTTCTCTGCGCTGTAGCTGTAAAAAACCACAGGATAAACGCAATAGACAGATGGTAGATGCCAGAGGCTATATATGCTATAGCTATGGAGGGTGTGTAGGGATTCTTAAAAAATCAAGGATGTATACAGCGTATAGTTTCCACTACATCTCTGAAAGATCTATAATCCGGCAAACGCGATTTTGAAAGATATCTTTAACTATACGCTATATGCATAAAATGCAAAGAGGAATTTTTTTCTGACGTCTTATAACACACTTTTTTGCGAATGTCCTTTAATCATTGAGCCCGACTATGGAAGATTAGTCATTTAAAAAAAAAATTAGTGTGTCTAATGCCAAGATTAGGATGAAACAAACAGATATTATCAACAATACTTTTAAATGTATACGTGAATATCATTAATCTCTTTTCATTGTACCAAATTGTAGTAGCTACAATATGCCAGTAGGCAGTGGTCCCAGTCACGGAAGATTACATAATAGGTTTAAAAGTCCACGCCTTAGCTAATGTATTGCAACTGATAAGCAGATCTAAATAAAATATAAATGACGAAAGGAATTAAGCGGTATTTGTTAAAAAGCACGAAATATATAGCAACAATAGAAGCATGAAGTGATACCATGATCGCAAAGAGTTGTTGATTTATTTATCAAAATCTTCAGATATGGCGAAAGATTGAACAAGTAAATTAAATTAAGAATAAGAGTAACATGATGCAATGCTTACCATACATTTAAGGGAGACCAAACTGGTCGCCACAGGTGGTTAGTTTATTTAATAAAACTATGACTAAACGTGACTACCTCTGATACTGAATCAAAGATTATGAGCAATTATTTTGAAAATCAGACAAAGTGCGATAGTTGTATTTTTTCTTTTGCTTGTTTTTTTATATCATATTTAATGAATAATGTGAAATTTTGAAGCTCTGAAAAAATTTCCTGTATCCTGTAGGAAATGTCAAATTTCAAGACCATGAATAGCATTTTTCATGAAAATTGAAATGTCAGTATGTTTAGACTGCTATATCTCTGGAAAGCAGCAACATCCCATAATTCTTTTCTCATAAACTGTTAGTATAACACTACATGCTTAGCAAAATTTACTTGATTCTGTGGGGCATTGTTAATTTTCATTGTTATGTTGCCACAAAATTCAATCAAAATGACGTTTTTGTCCGTTTTCTGCACTTATTATCTTAATTAAGCAATACTACCCCAATTTTTTTCTTATGCAGGCTGTCCGGTCTCAACGGTGTCCAATGATTAATTCCTAAACCGTTAGTCATAGACATATATAGTTCCAATAAAATAATTGTCTTAAATCAGGTAAAGAAATATTTTAAAAGCAATTTGGGTCAATAAAAACATTTCTTACAAAAATACGAAATTTAAATTTTTATACAGTCCCCCGGTAATATAAGTTATATTTAGTAAAATTTTCCTTTTACGCTGACAAGTAATACATAAAAAAGTCCCGTTGTTCTACGATTAAAATTGACCGAGTAATACCTGTTTAAAGTTGGAGCATATTTTTTGCTGCAAATTGGGGTCATTCACAAATTTAATCGAAATATGATTTCGTCACATATATTTAAAAATGGTTGAGAGTAAAATTAACATTGCAACATAAATTTGAAATATTTAGTCATTCTGACATATTAATGCAAAATGTACAATTTGTAATAAACATTTAAGAAGAAAGAAAAAAAATAGAATTTTTGTTAAATGATGCTAAATTAACAGCTTCAATTTTTTACAAAATGATACGTAGTTTAAAATATTATTACATTACACTAGCCTGCAAAAGTTGGGTTATTTCATGTTTTTTAGCTTTTGATAATTGATTCTTATGTATTATGTACCGCTGAATCCGAAATTGACCTACATTTTTAGCCATCACATCAGGATTTTTCGCAAATTGTAAATTTTAAAGTTAAAAAGTTCAAAGTTAAAACTTAATCTCCTCCCCCATCTCATCACACCACCCAGCTGTAAGAATCCCAAGATAAGCAAAAATATCGAATAAATTATTCAATAAAATAAAATAAAATAAGTTTTACATATGTTTTATAGTATGACATTTCCGCTATATTTAAACTTACACATTTGCAAAAAAATTCTAACGTGATGGTTAAAAATGGAAGTCATTTTCAGATTTAGTGCTAAAAAGTACGTAAAAATCAATTATCATAAGTTAAAAGATACAACTATTTCCTCTTCTTTATAGTATCCGATTTTTGTTATTCTTTAAATACGACAATTTATGATTTGCGAAATATCCTGACAAGATGGTTAAAAATTAAGGCAATTTTCGGATTCAGTGCTAAAAAATACATAAAAGTAAAAAAAACAACAATCTCAGTCTTGTATGATCTAATCTAAAACTTTTTCTTAAACTTTTTGGCGGTAATCTATCCGAAATTTTTTGTGTTATCCTGTAAAAAAGTAAGTATAAATGGTAACCACCGAAAATCATAATAATATTAGATTGTTATGGGATTTGCGCCAGTATGTAAAATGTAATCTCGATCGGATATTTGAAAGTGGGTTAAAGTTCGAATACAAATTTTGAACTGAAAAAACATACATAAGATCGTTGAAGTAACATAAAAACTTATAAAAATAACATAATTTTATTAAATGAAATCATAAAAGAAACAGTCTCAAATCCTGACAAAATAAAACATATGTTATTTCAGCCAATCTGAAACTTGATAAATGTTAACTTAATCGCCAATACACATGAAATGAGATCTTCGAATAATTTAAGCACTTGGAATGTTACCCCTCAAAGCCAAGCGGAACACATTTGTTTTCAGAGCAGAAAAGTGGCATAAGTCATTCATTTTTAAAGTTTCATAACTCGCACAATTTTAGTGTTATATGAATGGGACTTTTTTTGTCTTACTTGTCAGGGTAATAGGAAAATTTTACTAAATATAACTTATAGGACCGGGGGACCGTATAAAAATTTAAATTTCGTAATTTTTTAAGAAATGTTTTTATTGACACAAATCGCTTTTAAAATATTTCTTTACCTGATTTAAAGCATTTTTCTAATTGGAACTATATGTCTATGACTAATGGTTCAGGAATTAGCCATTGGACACCGTTGAGACCGGACACCCTGTAGAATATGAAAAAGTTTACTATTAGGACAAGCTGAAGTAATGTGAACTTTACCGGGATATAGATGCAGATGTAAACAGATGTAATCTGTTAAATATTCAAAAGTTTCAAAATCTGCAACTTTGAATTAGTCCTATCTCAAAACAGCATGAATAAAACAAAATATATCAGGTAGTTGTTGAACATATATACAGAAACGTGGAAACGAAAAATAAGTGGGGTCTCATGCTATTTTCAGAAGAAAAAAAATTTCAAAAGTTTCAAAAAGGCAGTGCAATAATCAAGCTTTTCCCCTACAAAGAGAAACAGAAAAGGGATATTCCATTTCCTCATAGGGAAAAAACATAGGAAATGGAAAGAGAAACGGGATAAATCATTTTCTGATAGGGGAAAAGCTTGATATTGACACGGCCTTTTTGTAACTTTTGTCATTTTTTTCTTCTGAAAATAGCATGAGACCCCGCTTATTTTTCGTTTCTATGTTTTTGTACATATGTTCAACTACTACCTGATATATTTTGTTTTATCCAACTGCAGTGCTGTTTAGAGATAGGACTAATTCAAAAGTTGCAGATTTTGTAACTATTGAAGATTTAACAGATTATATCTGCTAACAGCATCGATATCCCGCTAAAGTTCCATATTACATAGCTTGTCCTAATAGTAAACTTTCATATTCTATAAGAAAAATTTTGGGGTACTGTTGCTTAACTAAGATAATAATTGCAGAAAACGGACAAAAAAATGTCATTTTGATTGCATTTTGCAAATTTTTTCATGCCTTAAAATTGCACAATATTCATTAAATATGATCTACTTCAACATAAAAAAATCAAGCCAATTAAAACATACAACGATCAAAATTTCACTTTTTTGTCTGAACTTCAAAATAATTGCTCTTAAGCGCGGAATACAAAATATTACATTAGAAGAATATTAGAAAGAATATTGGAAGAATTTAAGAAATATTAGAGAAAATATCTTTCTTATAAAAATATTAAGTGGTTCAAATACAATTTAACCGTGTGACAAACAATGATTTTTATCATCACGAAATTTCATAAATTTAAAATTGCATTAAAACTAATTGGAGTAACAGCATACCAACTATAATTATTATAATAAATTAATAATAGTCAATCCTCAATTAATAATACGCTTCTGACAAGAGAATAGTATGGGATATAAAATATAGTTCTCATGAGACTTTGTTTTTCGATAGACAGAGCATAGTCAAGGAGACATATAAGGACGCAAGTTTAGAAATAAGCTTTATGAGGAAAGAAAAAAAAAGTGTTACTTTATTCATATTTTCTTTTATTATATTTGCACTGAAAAATATTACAACGAAACTAGTTTTATCGTGTATTTTTGGAATTGTAAAATCTTGGTTTACTTTAAAAAACTTTTCGGATTACTAGGAAGTTACAAAGAAACCTTCGTCTAGCAAAATTTTCTTTCCTGGATAACGTAATATTTTAAACACATGCCATCATATGCTCATATAAGAAAACATATGCCATATGGACATATCACATTTACTGAAAATTTTTTTTCAATAATAAAAGAAATAAACAGCAGCAATTGAATTATATAAAAAACTAAAATATTTTATAAATAAATCACACAGTGCAGCTTTGCAAATCGTGACGAGTTAAATCAAAACAGGCTCTTTCTTTTCGCGATGTTTATAACGTTATAAAACTCCTCTTAAAATATAAAATTTGTAAATAAATAAAATCAAATAGTTAAGAAAATAGATTTATCAATAAATTTGTAAGATTAACAAATAAATTTTTCTTTGCTTTGCTCGAAAATAAATTACAAAAGAGGGAGATGTTCTCCACTTATCTCTGTTATTTAGTTTCAATTCACTAATGAATACTTGATCGCCAATCACTTTAACAACTACAGATGTGGATCTACTCATAAATGCACATTAATGTGTCCTTTTAAATAATGTCGAGTTAAACCTAAACCAAGTCCTAATTTTTACAAAATTTAAAATGTTATAAATCTTTTATTTATTTCCCCTTAAAATATAATGTTTGTTAGTATAGAGCGTCGAATTTTATTGGAAGATTTATCATATGTGTCCGTTTAACAAATCAAATTTTCTTTGCTGCGTTTGCAAATAAATTGTCGAGGTAAGCATTTCTCCCAGTGGAAATAGTTCCGAGGGAATCAGTTTGAATTCACTAATGAGTCAACTATCAAGTACAATTAAACAGAAACGCTTCTGCTGATTAGTATGTAGTATTGCGATATTCTGCACAATATCGACATATATCTCTAAACAGATTCCTTATTTTCATAATGTTGCATTTTCACATTCATGAAGTAGCAAATATAGATAGCTGGTTGTTGAATCTGAATCATATTGTAAAGCATATAATCACTATATGAGGTGTATTTGTAAGCTAATTTTATGAATTGAAATGACTTCATAAATATTAAGTGTAAATTTATAATTGATAGCTTTGAAGCTATGAGTGTATTTCTTTAAGTGGATGTTTGCAAACATAATTTCCAATAAATTTGTAGATTAATTTATTTTTAAAAACGGAAACATTATATTCCCAAAATATGGATTTACTTATTTTAGACAAAAAAACTTTAACATAATTTTTTATTATTCTTTCAAAATTTTTATTACAACAAATTCATATTTTTATTTCTTGTTTCTTGCGTAAGCTTTTGCCATTTCTAAAAGAAATGTAGTTTAAAATTTTCAGTGAAACTTTTTATTGTAATAAACTATTCCCATAAATACACCATGTTATCAAAACAAATCAGAGTAGAATTATAATTGTCAGTTTTCCAACTACTCAAAATTAACAATGGTAAAGTATTGAGGCATGATTGAAATGCATGACTCCTTGATTTTCCGAAAACTAAATGCACAAACCTTATTTTATTTCAATACAGCGTGTCCTAAACTCATCTGTGGGAAACTCTCTAATGTGGATAATCTTTATTCAGAGTTTGGACTATTAATCTTGGGATGTAACTTTTGAAATGTAAGAAATGATGAAGTTTGTTTTTGAAAGTCCTATCTTAAAATCTGCCGTTTGCGAAAAGTTATCTTTGAATTCCGCAATTGGTTTCCATCAAGGTTTCTTTTCATTGTTTGTCCTTGACCGCAGGTCTTAACTAACCTTATTTAAAAACAATTTGAAGACTTCAATCATTCTGAACGTTATTGCTAATTCTAGCCATTCTAAGTTGCGTAGAGGGATTTGCTTGATACTGTTTTTTAGACTTTATCTGCACTTAAAATACTTGTTCGAACTTCCAGCAGCATTTTCTGGTAACTTTCTTTTACTCCAAGCTTCTTATTGTTTCATCCATTGCTCAAACTTTAATATTGTTTCATATTGTTCAGCCACAAAGGATAAGAGGGACTCGCAATACCGGAAACGTTATCGAAATTAGAGTCAAGAACACAACTTTTCTAAAAGAAGTATGTTATAACAAACGATGAGAATAAGGAACTACTAAAATATACTTATTTTCCTTGCCTTCTTCTTTAGTTATTGAGTAACTTTGATGCCCACAACGAAATTAAAGTATTAATCTTTTCATCATTTGTGAGACATCATTTGTGAGACATCATTTGTGAGAACATCATTTGTGAACAATATGAACAGTTCCATCATTCTCAGACATGTCTCTAATTCTAGAGATTGCAAATTGCTTAACGGGATATATGCTTCAAAATGTTTAACAAACTGTTACTGCACTTTCGATACGTTTTTTATCTTCCAGTCGCCTGTTATAGAAAATATAACTTCCTTAAAACTTAGTATTGTTTCATACTGTTTCAAAATTTTTATGCAATGTGAGAACACTTTTAAATTAATATACTCAGAATGTATTTATTACGAAACTCTATATAAGTATGAGACATTCAAAAGTACATTTTTAACTCGATTTCTTTCATTTCCATTTATTTCGATTTTCAATTAATACGTAACAGTTTTTGAAACGTTACTTTAGTTAATGCACTCATTTAAAGGTTGATGATTAGTTTGGTTTATGCACAAAGCGAAGAATTACTATTTGCAAGTGAAATGGTGATAATTGGTCCGGAAAGGAATAAAAAAGCAAAAAAAGTAAAGTTAAAATTCGTATTACATCAAAATGTATCATAAAAATAAAGAAAAAATGTTCTTTCTACAACTGTTTCGTTTTGTTAAAAATCGACCATCTCCAAAATATAATTAAAGGGAGAAAGCTATTTTTTTCCCTCACACTTAGCCAATATAAAATTGGAACCAATTTTGTTTTAGTTTTATAGTCATTAGGGCGGTATATTTGACTAGCTGTGGCATGGTTTATTGGTTCCAGATAGTAGAAAAGTTTACTTAGAACTTAAAATCTGAAAAAACGCATTTTCCAATTTTGAAGAGTTGGCCGGTTTTGCAACTAGTCGACAGTATTGATAAGTTTATTCTTAAGAGAACAGGGAGCCTTCAAAATCAACAAAATCATTCAAATTCACAAAAGAAAATTGTCCTTAAAAAATCTCAGTGTAAGCTTTGATCTCCATGTCGAATTATTGCAACTGGATGTTTATAGAGCATTTTAATTACACTTTATGATTAATTAAAGGGGCCTCGTGATCAGCTGATCTTTGTTTACATATGTTTGCAATTGCATTTCTTCTTAATTTTTTTTCTGAAAGGTTTGAAATTTTCTATCGTTGTTTGTCCTTATATGCGTCATAAAACTGTGCAGTTTTTTTTTAAAGGCTGAATATAATTGCAAAATTTAAAGGTAGCTAATTGCAGCAATATGATGCGAAAATGTTGAAAATTTCATAATATTTAGAAGTTTTTGTTTTCATTTCTTTGTATTAAAACACATAAAATTCGATGCACAGTTTTATTTGTATACAGTCGAACCTCGTTATTTCGAAACTCTAATGACCAGTAAAAAGTGTCGTCATAAGCGAAGTGTCGCGGTAACCGGAGTTGGGGAAAAATATGTTTATAAAAAGCTGTATTTTTAATTAATTTAAGACAATTTTAAATTCATATCTGTTCTTGCAGTTTTAAGCAATAAAAATTATTATTAAACAAAATAAACACAATAACAAAATTGAAAAGAATAAAAATCAGATTTATGATTACCTTTCCTCATAAATCATCATCTTCATAAAAAAATTCTTCATATTCATGTAACAATATTCATTGTTACATGAAATATTGATGAATTAAGGTTTACGTATTCCTAGATGTGCTTCCTACAATTATTTTTTCAATATTATACAACTAATTGTAATAAATAGTCGTTGTTTCAGAAACGGATGTTAGATCATTTCTGATCGCTTCAAAGCAATGCAATGCTACGATTTTAGTCGGGTGAAAAACGTCGTGCAACCGCAAGAAAGGGCCGCCTGACCAGAGTAAAATCACAGCAATACGTTTATCTGAAGCTTAAGTGAGTTATTCATTGGGTGTGGGTTTATTTATTCAGATAAAAGATTGAAGTAAAATTTCTTATTTATCTGAATGGGTATTTTAGACACTTTTGTGAAAAGTTTGGCTAAGGCATTTCTTATCTCTTAATTTCAGTGCTTATAAAAGGGATTATGAAAATGGACAATTTTCCTAAACCGTCGGGATATCCGGAGTTGAAAATTATTCAACGACGTAAAATCCGGAGTTTATTTACATTAAAATCATATACAGAAAATGGGGACTTTGAAAAACTGACGTGATAAGCGAAGTGACGTAAAAACCGGGTGTCGGGATAACGAGGTTCAACTGTATATAGATCAAATTTGCATAAAAGCTTTGGTCATTTTAATTCATATGGAATGTGCATGTAGCATTTCGAAAAGTGTTTCGTATCCCTGCGAATTATTTGTCGTCAACGATTTATTATGTTCTTGTTTGGTCTCTTATGGTTTAGTCAAAACATAAATTTAAATGTAAAAACTCTTAATTTGATGAAATTACTCAATACAATTATTGAATCTATGGTTATATTTGAATTTAGTCGATTAGAAGGTATATTTTAATGTTTGTGCTTGTATTAACCATTAAAAGTCCTTTTTCTCAATTAAAAATTCGGTATCCATTATTTTTAAATGGTCAATGTGCATAATTTTATTCTCTGGATGCTTTGAAGTTTTTTACAGCTGTTTGTCTCTATATATGTCATAAAACTGTGCATGGTTTTTTAAAACTAAATGGAACTGCAAAAGTTAAAGGTAAATTATGTAGAATAAAGCGTGGATAGCATTTAATCATTCATGTACAAGTACACAAAAAAATTTTTGCATCTTACTTGATGTATGTAAATTTTATAGACCATATACAGGTCTGCACAAATTAATATGAGTACATTTCTGTCTATTTAGGAAAATACATGACAGGGAATTTCATAACTGAACTGATTTTTAGTTATGATTACAACTGACTTTCCAATATATGTACACATCTATACATCATATACATGACCGCAGAGAAGTAGTTGAATAGTTTTTCCGTATACGGACGCGTATTGTTTTCAATTGGGGCAATGTATTTTAATGTCGTTACTCTATTTTAATCATATCGAAAAACATATACAACACTGATGTGTACTGCAAAAAGAATTATGTAGAATAGGACGTGGATAGCATTTTATCATTCAAGTAAAAGCACACCAAAATGTATCGTGTTTCTCCAATTTCAAAATAGCCTTAATTTGAAAAATACAGTGTCCTCGATAAATGTTATATGTATTTCGAAAAATCAACGCTGCAAAAATAATTGAGAAAATGCAATATTGTTATTTGTAAAGTATAACTGGCATCTCTCCGATATATGATAGATTTAACCGTGTTCTGAAGACAATGGGCATAAGTGATGCATGGCGAAATGATTTTTCGTTTTCTCTAATATCTATAAATTTAAAACGCTGAGCGTTTTCTTTCGACAGTCCGTGAGAAGAAACTACTGCATCAAATTAGAACAATCTTTTTTAAAATGAAAGATATTTGGCCACAGATTTGTTATCGCACATTCGTTTGTACAACTGTTTTATTAATTAGCCGTAATTTTAAATTAACTTTCTACAGTTGGCCATGCGTAGTATATAAGTACAAGTCTGCCTTTGGAGTTACGCGCTGCACATGCGTAAAGATCCTCGCTCAGTTAAACTATCACATCACAGGTAGAAGCTAAGTTCGTCTGCTATTCGATCTTACTGTAAACAAGCTTTTCTTTCTTTCACAAAGTTAATATTATTTGGCTCTTTCAGCATTATTAACAATTCAAAAATTTATTGTGTCGATATTAAAAGCTAGATATGGTTTATTTTTGCGGTGTCATATTGTTTTGGTCATATTACACACAGAAGATAAACACAGCGATTTGAGGCTAAAAGTTATGGCTGGTGATCCGTCTTATGAATTGCCAATAGTTACACACGGAGATTGGGAAGCTAGTATGCTAAGTTGTAGTTTCTTCTTTGAAAAAATAAGGTATCATAAATATTAAAACGCAAAAACTATTTCTGTAAGATCAGAACTCAAATTCGAGACAAAAGCGTATGCGTCAAATGTTTTCCAAACCTCTTTAATTTAGGAGGAAGAAAAACGAGTTCCTGCTAGCGGAGCGAGTTAGAACAGCAGTTTAAAGATCTGAATTTTTATAGAGGATGCAGGTTCGAGCCCAATCTTGGCAAAATGTGTAATTATTTTTGTCGATAATTCTTTTCAATAATATTTTATTGGGTAGAGAAGTTATACGATTTTTATTTTAATATTATTATTATTTAAATGCTTTATAATTAAATAAAATTTCACACTCAATATTTTGAAAAAACATTGATTTTATATTTAAAATATTTAAGCTAAAATATTTTGCATGTAATTATCAATTAAATAAAGAATTTTCGTTAAATTTTCTGTCTTATATCAAGACTATATATGTGTGTGTGTCAGGAAGAAAAGTTTGTCTTTCATTTGCGTAAAAAATAAAACGGAAAGAAAGAAAAATATTCTCATAAGAGCTTTAAATGATTTTTTATAGTTAAAAAATGTTATAAAAAGCTTAATATTTAAAATATGTAAAAGCTCCCTGTGTGTCCGGCTTGATATTTAAAAAAATGTATAAAAATGTAAAATAAAATTCAAGTAATAAGAAATATATATTATAAATCATTAGCTGCATCAAGTTTCAAATATAGGCTTTTAGAGAAAGAGACATATAAAAATAAAATTCATGGCAGCTTTTAGGTCGTGTAGTTAAAAAAAAGGAACAAAAATGAAAATAAGTATTGTCATTTTTTCACAAAAAAGAGGCCGTAGTAAGTCAAAATTAATTCTCTACCAGATATTTTTAGTTAAAATTATAATAAAAAGCAAGCATAATTGGTTGTAAATTATAAACTTAAAATTCTTTCACTTCATTGAATGGGTTAGACCAGGGTTCGGCAAGTAATTTTAAGTGGCGTCCGAATACTTTTGAAACATTTTATCGCGGGTCAGAGAAAAAACACATATAAGTGATATAAGTACTTATTACTTTAAAATTTTTATTTTTACATACACATACATATAATAGAAAATAGAAAAGTCATGAATTCGTTCTGAAAAATTACTGCATACACAAATATACGTTCTGAAATTTTTTACACACACATAATAAAATAGGAAAGACAGATATTCGTTAAAAAATTAATGCGAAAAATTACATTTGCAGTCTTGAGCAAGTTTTTTATAGTTTAGTTCACGTGGTGAACAGTTAATACGAAGAGTGTCTTCAATGTGGGCGTCCGTTAATCTCGAACGATATTCGTCCTTGAAAGAATTCATTTTTGAGAAAGTTGTTTCCCAAACACAGTAGCCAGTAGTAGCCCAAACACAGTTGCCAGGGGGAGTAGCGTAGCTACTCCCCCCCCCCCTCCCCCACTGCCACGCCTGCGTTCCAATGCAGAATTTTGCGTTTCATAACAATAGCAACTACGCATACCTCTTAAACAAGTGAGAAAATTCATACGTTAAGTATAGATTATAAAACACTTTCCAACACTTCCTGAGTGCTTTAACAAAACTTCGTCATTTAGGGAAATAGGGTAAATAAGATAACTAAATAAACATTTTATAAATCACATACAGATTTTGAAAAACTGATTTCAGAAGTTACCCTCCATAGCCAAATATGTATTCCAATTCTTTTGAACGGCTCTGTATTCGACCTGTAGGTAGATATACATACTATATATTAGGAAAATTTAGTTTAGCAAGAAAACGCATAGCAGGTTGAAATTTCTCTTTGAGCAATTTATACTAAGAGATGTAAACATACTTGAATACTTTTGTACAGTTCTGTACTTTACCTAATACGTTTATTACACGCCACTATTTAGCTAAAATTTAATTCAATGCAGAAATTTAATTCAATGCGTTCCAATGCAGAATTTTGCGTTTCATAACAATAGCAACTACGCATACCTCTTAAACAAGTGAGAAAATTCATAAGTTAAGTATAGATTATAAAACACTTTCCAACACTTCCTGAGTGCTTTAACAAAACTTCGTCATTTAGGGAAATAGGGTAAATAAGATAACTAAATAAACATTTTATAAATCGCATACAGCTTTTGAAAAACTGATTTCAGAAGTTACCCTCCATAGCCAAATATGTATTCCAATTCTTTTGAACGTCTCTGTATTCGACCTGTAGGTAGATATACATACTATATATTAGGAAAATTTAGTTTAGCAAGAAAACGCATAGCAGGTTGAAATTTCTCTTTGAGCAATTTATACTAAGATATGTAAACATACTTGAATACTTTTGTACAGTTCTGTTCTTTACCTAGTACGTTTATTACACGCCACTATTTAGCTAAAATTTAATTCAAACTAAAACACTGTTAAAAGTACTCAAATCACATTTCCAGAATTTATCATTAATAGAGGGGCATGTATCCAATTCTTTGCGTGGCCCTGTATATAATTTTATCTATATTCTACAAATATTTCTTAATAAACTAAATGCAGTTCAGTGTAACTATGCATAACTCATTTAAAGCATACTTTAAGCAATTTACGCTCATACACAGTAACCCTTGCGAATTCTTTTCTGTAGTCCTGTATATGAACTATAGCATTTATACACACTATATAGTATGCATAAATATAGTGAAACTTTAAAGAGCATATCATAATTAAAAATGCAATTCGAGCAATTATAGCTAATATACAGTAATTGATACAATATATTATCTGAAATCTTTTGTGTGACTCTGTAAATGCTATGCACTTCGTATTATACATGAACTAAACGCTATTAAAGTTCAGCGACGTATTAGAATTTCATTATACAGTGCAAGTCAAAATGAATATAGCGATGACAAACGGCTATTACTATTTAATAGAAAAAGAATTTATTGATAAGATTAACACAGAATGTAGACGGAACTTCTAAATTTCTTTACGTAAGGCACAGGTATTGTTTAGCAGAAGCCTACGCAAACGCATGCGCGAGTTGAAACTTGTTCATTCCGGCCGTTTCATTAGTAAAAATGGCGAGTCCCGTACAAAAAGCATCCTGCATGTTAGAATTTAACAAATGTCATGTCAGCGATTTTTTTCTATGGGATTATGTGAAAGACAGGGTGCATGTGTCTCCCATGCACAAAACAATTGAGAACTCAAAGTACGCATTTCTAATGCACTTGCATCAGTGTCTGAACAAATGTTTCAGAATAGATGGCGTGAAATAGGCTACCGCATAGATGTTGTCCGTGTGACCAAGGGAAATCACATAGAATATCTATGACGTATGTATACAAAATTTTGAAGTTCCATCTACATTCTCTGTTAATTTTATCGATAAATTCTTTTCCATTAAATCGTTATAGCTGTTTGTAATAGCTATATTCATTTTGACTTACCCTGTATATGAAATAGTTTAACATAGCTCAAATACGGCTCAAACAATTCCCTCTCTATACCATTATGTAACGGAATTATTTTGTGTGGCTCTGTAAATGAATAATAACTATTCGTTTCACTCCATATTCTACAGAATGCATATTTTAGTGGACTTCTTAAAGGCAAATGAATTTTAGTACGTTTGAAAGTCCGTAACACCATTAAAAGCATTTGAAACGTTTTTTTCATATTGTCCCCAATATAACGGAATATTTTTGACTATCCCTGTAAATGAACAAAACAGGCTACAAACATCATTTAAAATAGGGTTTGTACTATGGTAGAGGTCAGTAACATCTAAAAATTTCAGAACGACGCGAGTATATTTACGAGAGTTAGAGCGCGGACAGACGGACAGACAAACCGAAGTCATAAACGCTTTTCCGCTTTGTTGGAAAGTGTTAAAAATCAAATTAATCGCGCTATTACTTGTAAAATATAAGAAATATTGATAAGACTATCGCTCAGACGCGTGTATTATATGTCAATATTGATAAATTACTTATTAAAATTGAAAATGTTTGGCGGTCCGCCACTTGCCGACCGTGGGGTTAGACTGGCAGCACACCATCTATCGCCTTAAAGTAATAGAAATTCCTCTCATAAGTCGTCATTCAATAATTAATTTAACAGCATCTAATGACTTTATTGAAGATTTTTTTTAACATTCAAGTTATTTACCGTCAAATCTTGACGGACACTATCTAGTTTTCTCTTAAGTCTATATAATGATAATTGTTTCGATTATCTAACAATAGTTTCTTTTGAAAATTTCATTACACAACATAAACTGTTAAATTGATAAATATTTGTTCTTTAAAGAGTTCTGATGAATATTTTAAATATATTTAGAGATTCAAAGCGTAGATGGCATCCCGCTGCTCATTTGAATGCAATATTTATTTTCTATAACAGAAGAATACAATACGACACTTTTGAGACGCTTCTCCGGTGGTTTATGAGTTAACTCATATTCAGTAATTAACACTGTAAATTACAATAAGTTCTTTATATAGAATACAAAGGAAACGGTATGGCACATTTAACTAATATGGCAAATGATGCAAATTTATTTTCGAGTCGCTAAGTCTTGTACCCATAAAGATTCCTTTGTTGGAAATAATAATTCTGCTTAAATAATTATATAAGGAGAAGATTACCTTAAATTGATTATGTTCATTGATATTATTATATTTAACCAATCTGCATTATTACAGCATTTCATGAATTTCTTTTATCTTCGGTATCCACATCAGAATTTCTGGAATAATTTTCACATTATATAATAACGAAACGTCTTTCATAAAGTAAAGCAAAAATAATATTTAGGTTTTCTGGTATGAATTCGAAATTTCTTAATGAAAACAACAGTTCTGAAATGCCGCTTCCGTTGAAAATGTATTACTAGGGTGAGTGCATCTCTAAATGAATATTTAGGAGAAATCTCTTAGTTTATTTGTTTTTGTAATGAAATTATTGCTATTTAGTTCTGTTGAATTATCCAGATACTAATTAAGGTAAAATATTCATAATCCGGAAATATTTTATAAATTTTAGTTATGAAAGTTTAAGTTAAGTTATTAGTTAGAAAACCAGATTGTACCTAAAAATTGATAACTATTTTTGTCTAAAAATCAAAATGTAAATGTTGCTAATAAAACCTACTTCTAAAAGACACATGTAAAATGTTTTAAAAAACTTTGGAGTAATTTTGAAACACAATAAATAAAAAAATTTAAGAAATAGAAAAATTAAAATATTTCCAATTGTTCCTTACTAATATCCAAGCATTTGGTTAATCCAAAGTAAAGTTTAACTTGTAAAAAGTCATTTCTTTGAAAGTTTGATGTTTTTTAACAACCAAAATTAATATTTATACAGAAATGCAATTTTTTTTTAATTGCGATATTTCTCTAGTCAGTTTTGGTTTCTGGTCAACTACTAGTACTATCAACCTATCTAAGTTATTACAAGCTAAAAAAGCTGGTTTTCTTTTATTCTTTGTCTGGAGAAAATAAAAAAAACTACTCTAGGAATATTTAAAAATTGATTACAAATACATGAAACCAACACTCATTGTACACTAGACACCCGATTATACAATCCTCGTTTTTGCTACCAGTGATCTGTCCAGACTTTTCTCACAGGGACTTGTTTTGGTGAAATTCGGAACAATTTTTCCGGTATTTCAAGTCAGTTTTGTGAATATGAAATTATCTTTATGTTTATGATTAAGTGTATCTATTCTTATGTACAAAAAAGGCTAAGTAAGTAATACTTTATTTCATGAGTTCAACTGCTTCGTATCTTAGATTTTATTTTGAAATTTTGAAATTTGTAAAAGATTCAGTTTGAAGGTTTAAAACTTTTCTGAAAGGTTTATTTTTAAGAGAAAGACTTTTCTAAAAGGGCTGCTTTAAGAGGAAAATTTCGTCAAAGATTTCTGTTTTGAGATGAAAAATTTTGTGAAGGGACCCTTAAAGAAGCCAAAAGAAATCGTTGGCTACAAACTCGGTAAACACACACTCTTCGAATATTTCATCATGAAGGTATTAACTGTGTTTCAAAATGCTAGAATTTTACAATGATTTCACTTATAATTACTTGTAAAAAGGTTTAAAGATGATATAAATGCTAACAAAGATTAAAATACCGAAAATATATTTCAATATATTATAAATAATTTCAAATAATACGGAATGTTGATTAAATAATCCTTTAGGATAAATTAAAAATTCAGGATATATCATGGATTTCATGCCAACAAAGACATCTGCATATTCTAATTCCCCTTGTCTACAACAAATGTTTTAATGCTATTAAGTAATTGTGAACTAGAATTTGAGTCATTGTTTATTAACATGCAAATTTAAGTTCCGAAGTCGATAGATTCCGACATGTGATACCTTATAAGAATTAAAAATTTTAAGACCAGTTCAGACTTGTATACTTTCGAAGGTAAAACTTTGACAAATAACTTAATTCCATGGGTGAAAAGTCACTTAAACTACGTATTTTGACACTTGTGGGTGTCACACAACCTAAGATTCTAATTTTTGCATACAATTATCTAATTCACAAATATTGTTGCCAAATATTTCACAACTTTAGTAAAGCTTCTTAATAGCACAGTTATATTTTTAAAAACATCAACTTGTTTCAAGATAAATCCTATAATATAAGTTTACTATGGTTGTGTCTAAAATTATTGATAATTTTTAATAGTACAGAATTTTGAATAAATAATCATTTAAAAAAAGAGGAAAAAATTATGATATCAGATGATTTTTTTGCCAAAAATCCTATTTGCATATTCAAATTCCCTTTGGCTAAAGAAAATGTTTTAAACTCAGGAAGTATTTTTATATTAGAACTTGATTCATTCTTTATTAATAAGCAAATTTTGTTCCCGAAACAAGTCGGACTTTGGCATGCAGTACGTTTAACGAATTGATTTGTAAAATGCAAGAACCCTTTAAACTTTCTACTTCAAAGGTAAATATTTGGCAAATAACTCAACTGAGGGCACAAAAGTTCACTTAACATGCATATTTTTACTCTCGCAACTTTCACAAAAACTAAAGCTCCAATTTTAGGATATCATTGTACATCCATTTATCAATGATTTCTCTTACAGCATTACTTGTACATATGGCAAAAATAGAGAATTGCAAAAAAAATTGCTGAAATATGTCTTATTTTTTATATTAAGCATTTTTATCTTTTAAATACTAACTGTTTCAGTCAATTACAATGGGTTTAAATATAATTTTACGTCTGTAAAATAACTAATTAAACCTGATAATGTACTCCAAATTATGGGACAAGTGCAATTTTCTACTTCCGATTTTCCGATGCCTTTAATGTCGGATTCTACTGTATTTAATTTTTATATCTTAGGTTTAGAATATCTTTCCAAATTAAACGTCAATTCTTTGATTTTAAATTTGTTCAATGAGATGATTTTCATATCATTAAAGTTATTTCAAGTACATAAAAAATAATTAGAGAAAAAGTTCCAGAAAATCGTGAATTATGAACCATGCCAACCAAATAATATCAGCTTTGAGCTGAAATGGGCAACAGGTATCTTGAGCGTCAACCACATGTAAATATTTTATGTTAGAAAAATATTGTGTAATTTAAGTATAGAGTAAGCTTATTTCTCATATCTGCTACACTGTTTCTGTATTGACACCTAGAATTTTTCGATCAGTGTATTCTAAAAATATTCACTGCAGTCATACGAAGACTGAATAAAATGGCACCACATATATATAAAAATGCCTGATCTCTAGTAGTAAAACAGTATTGATTTAATATTATACCACAAAGTATATTCATTGCAATTTTAAAAATGGATACATTTGCCAATAATGCGAATAAGCCTATTATAAAATCACTGTTTTATAATTTTTCTATTAGTATACACAAAAGCTTAACACAGCGTCTAAGTAATAAAACTAAATGTGTCAACGATAAAAGAAAACGTTTTTATTTAATTTTTTATTAAAAAATTATTAAACACGTTTGTTAAGTAATAAATATTTAGATTAGAGGCTTCCGCGTCAGTTGCATATTTCTTTTCCATATTATAAATAATATTTTATAATTTATATTTTTATGTTGTATATTTATAAGTATTGGGACTATGCATATATAACGTTATCATTTTAGAGGGGGGTGGGGGGGCTGGTACATGATATCGTAAGATATCGGTAGGGGGAGGGGGATTTGTCTTTTGATATCGATATCATTTTTGACCCAACAAACATTTACTTTTTTTATTTATAACTTGGTCTTTACATCAAAATTGTGTGCTTTCCTTTTTTCAGTCTGTTATTTATTTCTATGAGAATAAAAATTTATTATTAAAATCTTTAAATGATTATAAAATTATTTAATTCTAAAATATGCAATACTCCAACGTTTGGCCTTTCTATTCATCGGTCATATATGTATGCATATATAAATCCGGTGTTCGAGAACGGTGTTCGAAGTATGTTTGAAATGAAACTTTGTGTTTACTAGTAAATACAAAAGAAAGAATTTTATCCGTCTGCTTTGTTGATGAGAAGTTCTGTTCCCCCCCCCCCCCAGCGGAGTCAAGTGTAAGAAGACATTATTACTGTTGAACGCATTGTAAGAAAAAAGGGCTAAATTTAAATTCTTTTAAGGTTCGAGAGATGATAACATATGATATCATAAAGGGGAGAGGGGGTCCAAAATTACCAGAAAGTTGATAACGTTATATAAGTACAGCCCCTATATGATATCTCCAAGATTCAGAACTCACAAATTTAATGTTTAACATCAGCTGTGTAATAAATATTTTCTAATTTTCATCTCACTTAACGATATATCTATAAATTGATAAGTCACATACTACTTGGTTGTATATTTATAAACTTATAAGATATCTGAAAGATTCAAATATTTCAAGTTCTTATCATCAACGTCAGTTCTCAATTTTTTTTTTAATTTTCATTTTACTTTACGTAACATCAAATGTCGAATTTGCAATAAACTAAACAAAACCCGTATGTTATAAAAATTATGCGGGGCGCCCGCTTAACGGTTAAATCCATATTAAATAACTCAGGCGGTTGGAAAAGCAAATAGAAATTTAAAATTTACACAGAAAGCAAATAAATACAATTGTCAGAACCATTGAGAACCGTCGCCTGCGGCCTTTTAGAAACTTCTAACGAAGAGAAAATTAAATTGATTCAAATAATAATCCGACTAATTAGATGAAAAGGTGAAAGATCTGATGTTCATTAAATTAATACAGTTTACAATTAGAAACTAGCGATTTATGCAATGAAAGGAAATAAAAGAAAGATGAATGATTTTATTAATTTAATTACCAAAGTTAGGTTTTGCACATTTTTTTCTGTGTGTAATAAATAGTTTTTACTTTCAGCTATAAATTACTGTGGTCTTGTTGTAAATTATGAAAGTTAAAAATAGACGTATTAAAAAGGAATGTTAATTTTGGCATTGGAAGACTAGGGAGGGTTGGCCCACTTTTTAAAAAATGATTTTTTTTTTAATATTTAAACTAGAATAAAGTTTTATATATCATTTTATTCTTTATACAATCCGTTATCAGAAAAAAGTTAGCACATAAGTACAATATGTAAGAAATTTGAAAAATGAATGATTTTAATCATGAGAAAACAATGAATGAAATATTTGTTAAGAGAAATAAAATCTAAATAATTAAGGACTCTGCGTTGTAATTTTGATACAAAGCAAATTAGGTGTTGCTATCCAACGTACTATGTATTCATAAATTAAAATATGTTAAAAAACATATGAATAACATAAATCTCTACGTTTCGGTTTAATCTTTAAAATCATCGTTAGGAGAAAAACTTTCTAAAATATAAATCGACAAAAACTCTTTACATACTACGTTAAAAAAATATTTAAAATACAAATCAGTCTTACGGAAACTTCTTCTTCCAACTAAGCAGATCAGTGGCGCCATTTTTTAACCAAAAAAAAAAAAAACAACGATGAAAGAAGTGCTGTAAAAAAGTGAAAATTTTCAATGGCTTTTCAAAGTAGAAAGCATAAGAATTGTTGTCGATTATATTTTAGAATTTTTTTCTCCTGACGAAGGTTATAAAGATTAAACCGAAACGTAGAAATTTATGTTATTCATTTTTTTTTTTTTTTTACATCTTTAAATTTGTGAATATATAGTACGTTGGATAGCAACACCTTATTTGTATTTAAATAAAATCAGTTAAAAAACAGCAAAATAACATTATGCAACATGCTTTAATTATTATAAAAAAATATTTTTTGAAAAATATGATGCTTAAACTAACCTGGCAAGGGCAAAAGTAATTTTTACAGAAAGAAGAGAATTTCCATTAACAAATGAGAAAGAAAGAAGGGGAGAGGATAATCTGCGTTTGTAATCTAAAAATAGAATGCATAGAAAGTAAGGGATCGCAAAGCGGTCCAGAATCGAAACGCGAAACAAGTACGTCTGGGGTTGGCTAGAAAATGGGATTGCTTCGTTTTACCAAACGGAATCGCGAAGCGATTACGCGGGGGGTCTGTGAGAGTAACGAGCAGGGGGCAGAGCCCCCCTCCCACCCCCTGGTATATATCTATATCTATATTTGTTTTTCAATGAATATGTTCATGTTTTGGTATATACCATAGCATTAAAAACAAAAGATGTTAAATAATGTATATAAAAGTAACAGATGTGTTATCTTAAGCTCCAAAAATAGAATACCTTAGAACAGATCATAGCATAAGTAATTGAAAATGCATACTTTCTTCAAACTGTTACACAATTAAATGTATGTTTCTGCTTTATTATGAACATTGTTTCAACTGTACGCACAATTTATATATCATCATTCACAGTGATCCTGTTTACAGTTAAAATATTTAGACATGCATGCCCCAGGTATTTACCTGGCGAGATTATCTTAACTACATCGCAATCGAAATTATTACGGAGTTATTTATTTTTACGGAGTTACGATATTATTTTTAAAAAGATTAATTTGAATATATATTTCTGTTTTGCAGAATGTGTTTATTTGTTATCATATACAATAGCATGAAAAACAAAAACAGAGTAAACGAAATATGTAAAAATAAGAAGAATTGTCCTCCTTTAAGTTGCAAAAATTCTTGGAAAAGTTAATGCCAAAGCCATTGAAAAAAGAAATAGTAAAAAATAATCGTGTGAACTGTGGTCTTTATTTTAGAAAACTATATGACAAAGCAACAGCAACGTGAATGTAAAATTAGTTTTAAGCAGTTTCTCCTCAAAACTGAACTTACATTTTATTTAAAACAATAAAAAATACAAAACGAAATTCAAGAGACACATAGATTGTAACTATTAGGGAAAAGTTTGGAACATTTGTGTCCCTATTTGATACCTCAAGTTTACCGACTGCTATTCTCCACATATTTTTGTCTTTTTGTATACATTAATTTTTACCGGAGAAATATTTTTGAACATTGTAATGCTTAATATAATACGAGGAAATAGACAATGGAAGTTTAACCTTATTTTTAAATCTTCTTTCAGTGTAACTGAGAAAATTTACCTTTATTCGCACATTGTTTTCCTTATTGTATAAATTCTATATATATATATATATATATATATATATTTTTTTTTTTTTTTTTACTGTGTGACAACACTTAAGAATTTTTAATACGTGAAGCTTATTCTGAGCATGATGTTTTTCTCTAGTAACTAACTGTATCATATATTATTTGTATTTGAATAATTTTATACAAAAATTTTGTATCATGGACTATATATATATATATATTTGTAATGACTTATCACTAAGATTTCATTATAAACCATGCGTACATTTAGTATTTTGTTTCAACTAATATATGTGACACTATCAACATAAAGTATGATGACGAATACACGCCATATGTATGCCAACTATCAATTATTCCACAGAATACCACATTGCAGTCGTAGGTGGTGACATTGGAAGACAGGGGTCAATACATCGGGGAGAATTTCCCTTTCGATCTTATAGAGGCAGAATAGTCATAAAAGAGCTTATTGTAAGACCATCTCATGACAGTTCCACTAGTAAACCAATTGGCTTTCGTGTCTTGCTATACCACTTCATATAAAATCTCGAAGGTGTTAGAGCGCATTAGAAAGTCACATTGTTAAATCTATTCCGCCAAGTGACAGGTGTTTATTAACAAACTAAAAACATACAAACCTACTCTCTCAAACCAGTACAAGAGACATAAATATCAAAATGATGTGGAATTTTGCATTGATTCGCTCTACGCCCAAACCAATCCAATGCACACAGGGGGGGGGGGGGGGGGGGGCGCTTGGAGAGGACGCTCTAGGCGATAGGACGAAAATCATGAAATAGGCGGGGAAGGACATGACGTAGGAACAGAACTATTTACATAAATGGGAAACTTTGAAAGGGAAAAAGATAGAGCAAGTCAAATACTCGCAATGAATCACGGGATATCGAATAATATTTTAATAAAAGATAAATTGAATTAATAAACATTCGAAAGAAATAAGAATTTAATGTCTAAAAATATGAAAGAATAAAATAAATTATTGGTTTTTTTTACAAAGAACTGTAGCTATAAACATATTAAGGTTTTTATTATAAGAAATAAAAGAATGCGCTCAAATAAAGGAATGAGATTAAAATATAAAGGCTATTAAAGACATTAACAAAATACAGGTAAAAAAGGCAGATATTATATGAATTTGGAATAAATTAACTGGGCGATAATGAAAAGGTGGGCACTGGACACACGTCATAACTTTAAGCCTTTCAAACGTAACTTTAATTATCATTGACTTTATTATTATTATTATTTTTTTTTTTTACACTGAGTTTTTAATTCTATTTAGAGACAGAAAATGACATAATTTATTGTAAAAGTTTTGTATAAATATCTTAAAATTTTATTATTTTATGCGAAAAAGGCCAATTTTGGACATTCATAACGTTAACTGCTCCAATGTACCAGGAAGAAAAATAGTTTAAACTTTTTTCCAGGTGGTTCAAATGGTAAACAACGAATGCATAAAGGAAACGGATGATTTTTTGATAATTTCGTTAAGAGATGGCAGCCTGATTTATTGCTTTTTTGAAGATAGAAGGACTTTTCTATAAAGAATTTTTTTGTATTTTTTTATGACCGAAAGTAACGTAAGCGACAAAGCATTTGATTTTATTATTATTATTACTGGATAGCAAAAAGTTAATTATGCATATAAATATATGTATACAAATACAATTATAGGACACATTTACTACATTCTTAGTCTTAAGAATTTTTTAAATACTAAGAGCAACGTCCAAAATCTGTAACGTACGTGCGAAAAAATGTCCAAAATTTGTAACGTACACAATTTGTAAAGTACTGCTAATTAAATGCTTTAATAATAAATTTTCCAGAATAGTTGCTGTCTTTTAATGTTTGTGTATAATTTTGTAGACATATTATTAAAAATATTAATATATTATATTTATAGACAAAATACTATACTATTAAAGAAAAATTGGCCTTAAATTTGAAAATTTTAAAAATTACATATTGTTAACGTTTAATGATCCCACCTTTTGAGAATCTCCCAACCATGGTACAAAGGGGGAAAAATACTATTACATATATATATATTCATCCAATAGTTGTAAAATTTGTTTGAATAAGATAGAGTAAATAAAACAAAATTTATAATGTTTATGGTATAAATTACTACACATTCTTACTCTCCTGTTATTAAGTAAACATAATATGTAAATTGTATTTATTTTATTATTTAGTAAATCTGATTTATGACGATCATTAATAGATTATATTGTGAAAAATTATTATTTACATTATCTTTTTTCTTCTTTTTTAACACACTGCCAAATTTTACTTTAAAGTTGTGGAATTTATGTTATCGAAATAAATTTTTAAACTGGAGTATAATATATCTTTTTTATTGAGCTACACTAAAATCTCGCAGATGAGCATAACTAAAAAAACAATGTGTTTTCACATTGGCAAATTTATAGTAAGAAGCCAAAATACAATTTCTAAGGTGAGGTTCTGAAGAAAAATATTAATTTTTTTTTTTTCATTTTATGAATCGTTAAAATATCTGTAATATGCCACAAAAACTTACTCTATTCTTATTTTATTATTTAATGATAATCAAGGGACCTTTGCCACGGCTGACTTTAAATATGTTTTACTTGAAAAGGATTATTTCAATCATCATAAGTTATGATGCTCAAACTGTTGTAGATATCGACGTTTTGCACGAAGAAAAATTATTATCTTTTTTTTTTTAAATAGAAGACAGACCTTTGAATAATACAATAATATTTTCCCCTTTTAAAAAACTGTTTGGAAAATGAAAATTGGTGGCAAATAGATCTCACCATTCAAATCCCGCCATTTTTTTACATTTTCATCTATCTTATTAACTAAAGGTTTGAATGCGAACTAATTTGACTTTTTTTCAAGAACCTATGTTTTTTTCTATGATTTATCACTCAGAGTACAATCATTTATGCAGATTTACTGTATATGGCGTACAAATTGAGCTTTATAGGATTTTAGACTTATTAAATTTTTAAATTTTTCTTATGAAACTATTTAGGAACATTGTCAAAAATACAAATATATTTTATGTATACAAAAAAAAAAAAAAAAAAAAAAAAAGGTTTTAAAAAAATGCAGTAATTTCCTAAAATCCAAGAACCTCTACTTAAGACTGTATAAGAATAGTAATTCTATATTAAATGATAGCAATTGTTTATTCAAACAATGAAACTAACGCAAAAGATATAAATATCTTTAATAAGGTTTAAAATGGTCGTAAATAATGCTAAAAATAATGAGTTTCAAAACAGGATTTTCTGTCGTTTAAAAATATTAAATAAATTAAACAATTAGTAAGCAAATAAAGATCCGCAAATTTACGCCAAAAAGAAAATTCAAATATTTGCTGTAATCATTGAAAACAGTCGCCTGAAGCTGTCGACTAAACTTCTGAAGAATGAGCAAATTAAATTGACTTAATAATAGTCTATCTAATTATTAGAAAATGCGAAATCTCTGTGTTCAGTAAATTACAGTATATTAAAACTAGAGATGTCCGCTTTTGAAAGAAAAAGGAAAGAAAACTCAGAAAAGAAAATAATGATGGTATTATTGATTTAATTACTTAATTAAGGATTAGGTTATGTAGGTTTGTTCTATGTCTATGATTTTGTATTTTAAATTTTATATTTCTGTTCCAGAGATCTGCGGTGTGCGGAATGCAAAGGCGGTTAAACGATTAAAGAATAATAATAAAAAAAATAGCAATTTAACAAATTATAACGACCATTTGGAAAATTTTTTTCAAAGACTAAAATTTAAGACAAAAAAAATCGCACGGAGTTGATCCTACATTACGTACGCCATGGATTAAGCGATAACATTCCTGGAACCATCGTGAACAAATTTTGAAAGAATTTTAAAAGAAAGTTTTACAATTTTCGGTACTTAAAGTTTTTAAACTTCTACGGAGCTGGTCATACGTTACGTACGCCATGAATTAAACATTAATAGTGTTATTACAAGTAAAAATTGCAAGATTTCCTGAAACTTGCGTATTATCCAAGCATTTCATTGGCTGTTCGAGAAAAGGCTTTTCTATCATCAGATTTCCAAAAAATCTTACAACCAATTTTAAATAAAATTTCATTCTTAAACTTCTAAACATCCGACAATATTACTTTATACCGTCGGATAGAGAGAAAAATGTACTTTTAAATGCAAATTGTTTGAAAGCTGTACCTCAATTTGTTTCTGATTTATTAATTTTTTGTTGTTGTTTTTATTACTTTTTTGTCATAGTGGCAATTATACACTCTGTTATCCATCGTTGTTGAAACCAAAGGGAAATACAGATTACTGTATATACCAATCAGATAACGAATAAATTGCGGATTAAACCAATGAAAATGTTCAGATATGCTTTTGATTTCCTACCCTGACGAGAACAAAAACCATTTTTCCAAATGGTTAATAACTATATTCAATATTTGTTTATTGATAAGTAATTTATATTATTTTATGAATTATCTCAATAATACTCAATTTTTAAAATAAGATGGATACGCACGTTGGCGAAAGAATGTATTATCAATAACGGTGAGCGTTTTTTAGGGTTCCGTACTTAAAAAGTAAAAACGGAACCATTATAAGATCACTCCTGTCTCTGTCTGTCTGTCTGTCTGTCACAGGCATTTTACTCGTAAACTATGGAACGTGGAAAGTTCAAATTTAGGGAAGTAATAAAGACCATTGACCCACATATTTTCAGATTAATAAAAATTCATAAATATATTTAGTAAAAAAGTAGAGGGGTTAATTATGCTACTTAAAATATATATATATATATTTTCTTTGTATATCATGTGGGGTATCCTGTGAAAGCTTTTGTAACACTGAAATCAAATATACATTCCTTTTAATTTTAGGTATTATATTTTCAAAGATATCGTTGAAAATGTAGCGCAAAAATATGCCCCCCCCCCCATCTAATTCCGAATCTACAGAAACTAAAATTATGAACATTAGAGGTAGTAGACGTTAATATAAATTTTGCCGGAAAATTATAGCGATTACCCTAGGTCACATAGTTTTTGAATAATTAGCATTTTTCTGTTATACACAAATTTCGATTTACGGGCATTCAGAAAAATTGTTGAGCATCGCTGAATATACCTATCGTTACAGAAAAATAAAAGCATTGATGATAATGATTTTCGAAAAAAAAACCATCGGTAATTAGCCGAGATATTAACCCTTAAATGTACGTTCAGTTTGGACATACACAAGGACAGAGGCGGCGTACTCTATGCCTAGTTAACAACTTTTAATGATATATATGTGTAATGTAATGTCCAGTAACAGTATAAAAGCAATAAACGTCAAATTGTTAAAAACATACTAATTTAAGGGGTCTCGGGAATGAAAAAAAGACCATTTTCAACATTTAATGTCTTAAAATGTATATGATTTTAAAACACAATTTTAATTGGGATGAAAGATATAAGTATGTTCTTTCGTTTCATGTATTTAAAAAACTGCAAGATACAGAATTAGTATTTATAGGGGACTCGAAACTGTTAGACATTTGTCGACCAAAAAATTGGCATAACAGTTTACGCGCAGGATTACAAAATAAATATTGCTACTAGAATGAGAATTTTGGTGCTTACTTATACTTCAGATTGTAACAATTTCCCTGAACTTAAATAAAATTGCATTTAAAGCATCTTTATATTTTTAATGCAATGTTGCATTTAGCTAATAAAAAAATTTGAAAATTTCAACAGTAAAATCACCTGAAAAAATATTTTTTGAACAATCAAAAGGAAATTTTAGGTTCAATTTACACAGACTAACATGAAATATATGTTTTGAAAATTTCATGAAAAAATATTCAGAAGTTTTTGAGGTATCCTGCGCGTTATGCCCAAAAAACGCCATTTGGAAAATAATGACTTTAAAGTTTCGGAAACGCCGCTTCAGCTATTGAGCGGGTATAATTCAAAAAGCCAAAACTTCTGTTCTAATGGGAATTTCAAGGAAACAATTATATGAAAATATTCAGAAAAGATAGGAGTTTAACATCTAAAAAAATTAAAATTTCTTAAATTTTGAAGCTTTAAGAGTCCTGCGACCACTTAATCGTTTCCTGCACGGAGTAATTCTATTTATAAACTTATGAAAAAATGAACTGACACCAGAATTTATAAACGAATTTATTAGAAAATGCGAACTTGCTTATTTTCACGTACATGATAAAAATAAAATTTTAATTAAATATTCTTGGTGCCGTTTGTCTGTTTTGGACTTAAAATTAGGTGTCCGTTTTTTAAGGGCATCGCCCTCGAAAGATTTAATTAGAATGAATCGCATAAATACTGTGGGATTCGTGATAGTTTGCATTGATTGAATCTCTCAATACGCCTCGAGTGACTTTAAAATTTAATTAAACACGTATCTGGAAAAACGCGGCACTGACCAAGGCGGCGATGCAACTTTGAGACCTCAATTCGAAGCGCGCTTATCACAATGCCAAATTTAAACTTTGAACAAAGGTTTTGTTTTAGCTGCACTGTAGAAATAAAGGTTATTACTACGCTGAATTTAGTTTCATGAAATGCCAAATGAAGTTTAACTATGCACTGCTTTTATTGTCAGTACCGAATTAAGTTCATTATAAACAGATTAGGATAATATTAAAAAAAGAGTTATACGAATAGCTATATTTGATATTATTTAGGCTCCATATCTCTTTGAACTTTCATGGTACACCCATTTACACTTTTCTAATGTATAAAGTTATACCCAACCCTACGTTGTATAGTTTTTTACAAAGTCTTAGAATTCTTTTGGCAACGGTTTATATATATATATATATATATATATATATATATATATATATATATATATAATACAATTACAAATTCATATATTTATTCTATGGAACCCTCTGTGCGCGAGTAATGCTCGCACTTGACCGTTTATTTTTTTTTTTATGAGTTTTAATCTATTCCGCATTTAATAATATTAAAGTAAAACAAATCCCATATCTAGATCTCTGGCTATAAAATATGTGTAATTCATTGGAAATATAAAGATACTTTCATAGTTCTTTTAATATAGGATAACTCTTTTTAATTTTTGCCAAATCATTTTTCAAAAATATTTTTTAGCCTTTTGTGACAATTCATCATTGTTACAACGTTAATGAAACTTCGAACACACAGAAAAGGGATACGTTTTTGTATAGTGATATCTAAAATACTTTTCAGTGTGTTTAAATGAGGTTACACTATTTCAAACATAATGCAATTCATATTCATATCTGAGGTGTACTAAAGCATTCTTTTTGTAGAATAAGTAGTGTAAAGGATTTATTGTACATAACATGGATCGCAGACACACACACACACAGAAAAATCGGTTGCATCATGATCAAAGGGGGGTGGGGCTGGGGGTAGACGAGCCTGCATCTTTTTTTAATGATGTATTAAAGAAAACATAGTGAAATTTTTATACAGAATATTAATGTGCACTGCCGTATTCTTCCTGTTGAATGAGATGTACTTAATAATTACCGTTCATTTACAGAGATAAACAAAATGTTTAGATTACAGTGTCATCTATGAGCGACAAAGAGGCTGAAAGTGCGTTTTCAGTTGTGGTTTTCATTTTTAAGTTTAACAAAATATTCAGATCCTAAGTTGTGTGTAAAAATTCTATAGACTATAATCATGGCTACTCAATATAATACTATCTGTTACTGTGCATTTACATTAATTGCTAAACAGTGTTTTTTGACTTAATTATGCAATTTCCAGCAGAAATAATTACACTAAGAGGTGTTTATGAAATATAACTAAATTAGTATACAGGGGTTCGCAAATAACTGGATATATTACCACATGTTGATGGTTATTTCTGAAAGTATATTTTCTGTTGCTTTATACGTTTTCTTCCGGAATTTAATTTTAATTTACAATGAGGCGTGTATAAAAATATGCAGATATAATACAATGTTGTAGAAATGTATTTGACAGCATTTATACCTAATGGTGAAATTTGCATTATAGTGCAATGGGTTTCGTAAGTAATTTACATTTTAGCACAGTAAAGATTATATACCGTTCTATAAATCAGGCAAACGGATGTACAAATGAATTCGAGTACCTTTCTCATAATGTAATTTATAAAATCTGTTTTAAATACATTTTGCATTTTCTAAGTTGTTATTTAGATATATTATTTCACGTTTTTTAAATGTTGAAAAAATCATGGGTCCATCATATATTATGAAACACTTTCCAACATATATACAAGCACGTGAAATTTTCCACTTATTCTTAACTCAGAGTCGTATACAAATACTTAAAAAATGGTAACAGCTTATTACGTAAAATGTAATATCCATTATATAGTAAAAGACTGGAAAATATAAGTAATTATATAAGGGTTAAATTTATTCCAGTCAAAATCGCTAGACTATTGACATAATTGTATAATTTTAATGCGAATATAAAATAATTTCGCATAATAGGGCGTTTACAATAAACATGTAAAAATTTAAAATAAAATAGCCTGCAAAGTTTTGATTATGTCATGTTTTTAGCATTTGGTAATAGATTCTTATGTATTTTGTAGTGCTGAATCTGAAAATGATCTTCATTTTTTACCACCACAGGCGGTTTTTTTGTAAATCTTATTTTTTAAAATTAAAAACCTTATAATAAAATACCGAAAATAGATGTGATTGTTGTATTTTTCAAATTTTGGTAATTGATTTTTAAGTATTTTTTTACCATTGAATCCGGAAATGACCTTAATTTTTAAACATCAGCTCAGATTTTTGCGCAAAATGTAATATTAAAAGTTTAAAAAATTCAAAGTTAAAATTGAACCCACCTCCACACACGCACACACACGTAATCGAACCCATGAGATTTTTAGCTTTAAGAATCCACAGTATAGGCCAAAAAATAAATTAATTATAGAATTAAATAAAATTAAATTGAATACAGAATGTTTTAGATCTATTTTATGGAATTAGATTTTCCATATTTTTTTAACTTTGAAATTTACAATTTGTCAAAAATTGTGATGTGACGGTTAAAAATGAAGGTCGTTTTCATATTCAGTGCTAGTATTCGTGGACATTAAATGAAAATATATGATGATAATAATAATAATGGCAAAATTGATAACGGTTACAATTATTTTTATTTTAGTTGTTGTTATTAGCAAAATGCTGGCAATAAAAGATAATAAAATTGTATCCGGTTAATGATATAAATTTAGATTTCTTTGTGTACGATAAAGAAATGATTTGGTGCTAAAGTAATAAACAGGAAGTAAACATTTCGTATGTTTTTCTTCAAATATAGCTCATTTCAGATGTTGTTTACATAAACTTATGTAGGAAATTGCAAACTGTAACACCAATGATGTTGTTATCAGCAATGCTAGTACGCCAGTATTTTTTTTTACACACAAATAACAAACAAAATTTCGTAAAGTTTATATTCATTTTAACATGACAACAGCATCTTCCTATAAAGGATCTTAATTTGTATAAAGAATTTCGTTTTTACTCGATAATATTTATTTGATAGAAAATGAATGCATAAGTCACATTCCAAACAATGTTCCTTTAATAGTCTCCTTTGATGAATTATGTTCCCCTTCTTGTCTTTTGCTGACATTTATTCTCTAATACAAGATAAGAGATGAACCTTAATCAATCAGGGTGAATGTGTTTATTGGTATAATGCAGGCTTTATTTCCTTGGCGGAGACATGATGATGGAGAAAAATTATTTATCAGATATTGAAAAAATATTCCTTTTATTTCTCTTATATTGATATTAGCTGAATCACTAGCAGATTTTTCGAACTATATTTTGTTGGGTTTTATTTTTTTTTAATTAAGATTTTTTATTATATATAATTAATTATTTAATTTAATTATTTATCATAATTATTTAATTTAAATATTTTAATTTAATTAAAATATTTAAATTTTATATTAATTATAATTCATTATTATATAATTAATGTTTTTTAAGCTGGGATATTTACATTATAGTACTCGGCAAGTTAACCATTTCTAATGGAAATTAATTCTGTTAACAGAATTTTAAAATGATTGTATACCTTCATAATTTAAATTTAAAATTGACTTGACAGTAATTAAATGTATTTAGAGATGTACATTATAAAAGATGAATTTTACTTAAATATTCTGGTAGGGGAGACCGGGGCTAGTAGGCGCAGTTTTTAGTTATTAATTTTTATTAAGTTTTTGTTTAAGTTTTTTAACAAACTTTAACTGCGCTTTTAAAGAACAGGCATTTGGTTATAAAAACGCCGGAGTTTTGAGTTTGTAGCTTTTGTAGTTTATGTTTAGCGGAAGCCTAAAGCAAAAGGAAAATTGTGCGCCAACCTACTCCGTGACGGGGCAAGTTGCCTATACCTATGGGGTAAGTTGGCACACGCTTTATAAAAATTTAAATAAAACTCAAATAAGACACGCTGTTAAGAGAAATCAATTTCATTATTATCAGTAAGTTTAAAAAAAGGCGTTACAATGTAAATTCTAAATTATACAGACATAAAAATAATGAATAAAACATTAACACTAATTAACTTCTATCCTACTCGATATCATCATCAGAGTTACAGTTGTCACAAATAAAAATCAGTCTTTCTCCGTTTGGGAAGTTTGCCCTCTTGTGCCCCAAAACTAACTGCATTGCAACCACTTTTCTCGGAGTTTGTTGTTTTTCAATCTACCAGCACACACCAGACACCGAGCCAACTTGCCCCGTGTTCAATGCGCCTACTAACCCCATAATACATTTCTTCACAAAATGAACACGTAACCTTCTAAACATGAATAATCCAAGTAAATCTCAAATGGGATAGGTACAGTTAATCATACACTAAGAAAAACTGCACAAGTTAAATCGCAATTATTAAGATAAGTATTAGAAATTAGAAAAAGAATGAAGCAACAAAAAATTACTTATGAGTAGAAAAAACACAAAAATCGTAATAAATGTCACCTGCACGTAGGTAACACTGCAAAACTACAATGAGTATTGTAAAAAGCAAGAAGAAAGGTACTCGGTGCCTGGTTGCGCAATCTATCCACAAACAGGCGATTTATGAGGACTGCGCCTACTTACCCCTGTAGCCAACTAGCCCCGGTCTCCCCTACAAATTTGGCATTTGTATATTTAAATTAAACTGTATAAATGTTTTTCCCTGCCTTTGAAAGAACTAACTTCCTATATGAAGCCCGTGGAAAAGGATCACCGATATAATTTTAAACGGTAAATAAATTAGATTAACAAATATCAAAAAAGAAAAACAAAAATGTTAATTGTGAAACTCAGAGCATGAAGGTGATTCGCTATCTAACTTTTGACTTGTTCGAATCATGTATCATCGAGTACATCAACAGTTCTCAACAAATAAATGCAAAACAAACGAATAATTGTTTAAATTTTTTAAACTGAACGTAGAAATGCTGGATTAATTTTCACAAAGAATTTCATTGTATCGAGCAACAGTAGGACATCCAGTAACAATCGAAAATGAGATGCCTCACTTACTGCTATGAAAAAGGGTGTCTCCATCTAGTGGAACAGTAGGGAATTTTTATAAAACACAACTGAGGTATAGTATTAAACATAACTTTGTGTTTCAGAAGTTGTTCCACTGGATGCAAACACACTTATTGATAGCAATAAGTCACACATCTAATTTTTTATTATTACGAGATGTCCTATTCTTGCTCTGATGCGATGATTTCCACTATTATTATTATTTGAAGCAACTTTTGTCCAAGGAGTAAGACAAGATTAATGGCACACACGGCAAGAACATGCCTCATATAGCTTCTCTTCAGAGCGAAAATTATTATATTAATTATTAAATTTAATACCGCGCTCATCTTTAAAAAATAAATTTGACAAAAATCCATTTAAAATTCTTGAAAAATATTTTTATACAGAGAGCTCATTCTCAACAATGTCCAATAGCTGATTCCTAAACTGTTAGACAAATACATATAGTTTCATTTCACAAATATATATTAAAAACACTCAAAATATATATTAAACATTTAATTGTTAAAAAGGACGTCAAATGTTAATAAAATACATTAAAAGATCTTAATAATTTGACATGTTTCGATTGAATTTACTCAATCATCATCAGAAAACCAAATAAACACTAAGATGGAAAATGACAGTAAACTATTACAAATGAAATTTAAAAATAAATAAATAAAAATTGGTGGTTATAAATTATTATCCAAATTTCTTCGAATCCGCTAAAACTCAACTAAAAAAGTTTGATTTAAATTTAATTGCTAGACCCCCTCCAAAATTAAAATCAATTTTAACCACTAGAATTGACCCTATTGATAAATTTGACCTTTCCGGTGTTTATATCATTCCTTTTATTAAAGGAGGTGGTTATAGAAATTATATTGGCATGACTCAGAGAAAATTCAAAGTGAGATGTAAAGAACACATTGCTGACATAAAATTTAATAGAGGTAAAACCGCATTATCTAGGCTAAATAAAATAGAAAACATAAATATTTTGTTTAATGAAAGTAGATTAATTTATAGGTCAGATTTTTATTTGCAAATTTTTATTAGAGAATCTATTTAAATTTACGTCAGAAACTCAATGGTCTGCAATGATTCCTTGTCATTTCAAATCCCAAATATTTGGATTGGATTGTTAGATAATTTGAAAATAAAATATGGCAACGTGAAACATATTAAAATATTACGCGCGTGATTTTTATTTATTTATTTTTAAATTTCATTTGTAATAGTTTATTGTCATTTCCATCTTAGTGTTTATTTGTTTTTCTGATGATGATTGAGTAAATTCAATCGAAACATGTTGTTACTCATAAATATTGATTCAGGGTTATAAACAATTTAGATAAACAGATTAGATTTTTTCTGTCAAAAGAAATCAGTTTTATAATTATATTTCGCAATATGAAAGATAAACAGAGTTAAATTATAAACAAATAAATTTGAGGGCATTTACGCCGTAACATCCTCCGCCTCCATGAACGGAGTTCATCGAACAATTATAACTTACCAAATTTCCACTATCACATACTAAATAATCAAATATTAAATACAAATTAAAAATATTACCTTAAATGTTAAGTATAACTAAAATGAAATGCAATTAAATCCTACTACTTCTATAAAAAACAGTTTCTGGAACAACTAAAAATAGAAAAAGACATTAATATACAAAATAGTTCAGAAAGTTACAAAAATTAGACATAGAAAATAATAATAATAATAAAGTTAGTTAAAATAAAGTAAAATTCTATTATATTAAATGTCCATCGGTAGAGGAGACAATTTTGTGATAGGGCGTTTCAGTTCACCAGTAGAAGTCTTTAATTTGACAACACGAACAGTATTATCATCCCCAGGAAATAGTTCAATTATTCTGCCCAATTTCCACCTTAATGGGGGCTGGTTTTCTTTCTTTATCAACACCAAGTCATTGATTTTTAAGTTCGGGTTGCTTCTAAACCACTTTGTACGTTGCTGCAATTGTGAGAGATAGTCTGACGACCACCTTTTCCAAAAACTTTGGAAAATCTTTTGTAGCAATTTCCAACGTTCCAAAGGAGTTACATAGGTAGAGGAGATATCAGGCTCAGGTAAGGAGGTCAAGGGTGCTCCTATAATAAAATGTCCTGGCGTCAGAGCCGTAAAGTCATTTGGATCAGAAGACTCAGCGGCAAGCGGTCTTGAATTTAAGCATGACTCAATTTGTGCAATTAAGGTCAAAAATTCTTCATAAGTTAAAATCTGATCACCAATTGTTCTCTTCAAATGATTTTTCATTTGTTTTATTCCCGCTTCCCAAAGGCCTCCAAAGTGAGGGGCGGAAGGTGGGTTGAATTTCCATACTATCATTTCGTCAGTAAGATACTTGTGCAATTTTTCATCAGAAGCAATTAGAGACATCATTCTCTTTATTTCGCGGTCTGCCCCTACAAAATTTGTACCTCTGTCGGAAAATATTTCTAGAGGTTTTCCACGTCGAGCCACGAATCTTTTCAATGAGGCTAGAAAGGTTTCAGTTGTAAGATCAGTGACTAACTCAAGATGGATAGCTTTTGTTACGAAACAAACATACAGACAAACATAATGTTTAAAGGGTTTCACACCACGTCCCTTACGAGGTTTGATCAAAAAGGGGCCGGCTAAGTCGACTCCTACTCTTGAAAATACTCGAGCTTGTGTCACGCGTGCTGATGGCAGATTTCCCATCAACTGAGATGAAAGGTGTGATGAATTTCGGAAACATTTCATACATTTCCTTATTTCTCTTTTCACAGCTTCTTTAGCATTAATTATCCAAAATTTTTGTCGAATTGCTGAAATTGTCAATTGAGTCCCGCTATGAAGATGTTTCTCATGAAAATACTTTATTATCAAGTCTGTAACATGATGCCTTTTAGGGAGAATGATTTGATGTTTTTGATATTCAGACAAGTTTGCATTTTTTAGCCTACCTCCAACACGAAGAATATCATTTTCGTCAAGAAATGGATGTAAAGGAAGGAGTTTGCTTTTAGAATTTAGGATCTTTCTGGATTTTAGAATTTTCAGTTCGTCTCCGAATTCATGGTTTTGAATTAATTTCACAATAGCATTTGTTGCCCTTTCAAGTTCTGGAACAGTCAAAAAACCATAGACTCGTTCAGATGGGCATGTACTATTTTTGATGAATCTGAGGCACCAAGCCGTAATTCGTTTTAATTTAGACCAGGATGAAAATTTAAATAAAAGCTCAAATTCTGGAATATTTTGGGATATGGAGCAAACAAGCGTTTTACGTTGTTCTTGCAAGACCTCTTCATCAGGTAGATTAGGTTGAGTTTCAGGGGGAAATACTGGTAACGATTCTTCCTTCAGCCAGCTAGGACCATGTAACCATACCTCGTTATTAATCAATTCAGATGCAGAGCAACCACGAGAGAGAACATCTGCAGGATTTTCCTTTCCTTTACAAAATTTCCATTGTACAGGAGCAACAAGTTCCTGAATTTCGCGTACGCGGTTTGCCACAAAGGGCTTCCAGTTGTTAGCACTTCCTTTAATCCAGTGCAAGGTAATTTGGGAGTCACTTAGACAAAATATATTTTCATTCACAATTTTAAATATTTCCTTTAAATAATTCGGTAATCTTGCAGCCGTAAGTGCTCCAAGAAGTTCGATGCGCGGCAATGTAATTTTCTTGAGAGGCGCTACTCTCGACTTTGCTATTACAAATGAAGTTTCACAAGAAGAAGAATCACGTAAATAAGCCACTGACCCATACCCCTTTAAACTAGCATCAGAAAATATGAAAAGTTGAGCGGTTTCAGGATTTAATTTTGGGATAGTTACAAAATATTTTCTAAGAATTTCAAAATTTACCAAGTCTTTTATTTCATTATGCCATTTTCTGAATTTTCCACTTAAAGAATCTGGTAATGTAGAATCCCAGTCAATTCCATGTTCCCAGAGTTCTTGCATTAAAAATTTAATTCTTATCACGAAAGGGGAAATGAGTCCAATAGGATCATAAATTTTTGCCACAGTTTGTAAAACAATACGTTTGGTAATAATTTTATGGTCAAATTCTACTAAAAGTGGTTGTATGTCTATTTTCAATGTGTCACTTTCTGTTATCCATATAATTCCCAATACCTTCGAAAGATTTTGTTCAAGAGTGTCTTCCTCAAAGTTTATTCCATGTTCCTTCCATAAAAATTTTAAATCGGAAGAATTGGTTTTAAATTTTCTGAGTTTCATATTGGCCTCACTCAATATCTTCTCTGCACCGTTTGATAAAACAAAAGCTTCATTTACTGAATCAGCTCCATGAAACAGGTCATCAACGTATAAGGAAGTATCCAGCATATTAACTATTTTTCCAAACAAATCTTTATACCCCTCAATGTGATGTTTGATGGTTGCAGAAAGGAAAAAGGGTGAAGTTGTTACACCAAAAGTTACACGGGTCATGCGAAAAACCTTCAAAATGGGATTGTTACTAGTGATATTGTCAAACCACAGGAACCTCAAAAAATTTCTATCTTCTTGTTGTATCTGGATTTGCAAGAATGCCTTTTCTATATCGGCCAAGAAAGCAATTTTGTGGAGACGGAATTTTAAAATAATGTCCAATATGTTAGGATTTAGATTGGGCCCAGGAAATAAGCACTCGTTTAACGATTTTGCCCCCTTATCTTTGGATGACGCATCAAAAACAATTCTTACTTTAGTTGTCGATTTATCTTCCCTTATTACTGGTCTGTGAGGCATGTAATACGTGTTTATTTCATCTTTATTAAACTCACATTCTTCAATTATACCCAAACCACATTGTTCATTTAATATTTTCTCATATTCCTTAAGTAACCATTCATTTTTGCACAATTTTGATTTTAATCCCCAAAGTCTATGTTTAGCTACATCAAAATTGGATTCCAATTCATTTTTATTTACTTTCCACAAAAGTTTAGTTTCATATCTTCCATTTACAAAATTTAAATTATCATTAAATAAATCAAGAGCATCTAAATCCTTTTGTGAAAATAATTCATTTTTACTATCACAAATACCCAAAGACTCTAGTTTCCAAAACTTTTGCAAATCAAAATTTTCTATTTCATTAACATATACAAGATGAGCATTAACTGTTTCGTTACCTTTAGAGTTTATTTTTCCCACTATTGTGTACCCAAAAAGTGTATTAGCTACATATAAATGGTCATTAATTTCTTCAACGACACCTCTCTGAACATTCCAGAAATAATCAGCTCCAAGTAAAATTTGTACTTCGGATTCCTCGGGCGTAGGGTCGGCTAACCTCCATCTTTTACTTTCAATGTATTTTATAACTAGAGGGTCAGAATTGGGAACCTTCAATGTTGTTGCACTTATCAAATCGGTAGCTAGCACCTCAACATCTATAAAACGATGATAATTCATTTTACTTCGCAATTTAATTTTAAAAACATCATATTCTTCTTCGCGACCTTGATCCATGCCAAAAGCGAATACAGTTAAATGTTCTTTTCTTAAAACAGGCAAATTTAATTCACGAGCTAAAGCTTTTGTTATGAAGCTTTTTTCGCTTGCAGAATCAAGTAATAATCGAACTACCTTTGATTTAGAATTACCTTGAGCAGTTACACAACATGTTTGCAATAAAACAGCATGCTTAGAATTTCTAAAATTACAATGAGAATTAGATACAACTGTTTGATTTTGATTTTCATTAATTTCCGGTTTCAAACATTTCTTAAAGCAAAATAATTTGTTATGTTCAGTGCTTTTACAGTTTAGACATGGCTTTAATTTTATGCGGCATTGCGAAGATAAATGCGATTTCAAAAAGCATTTGTAACATCTACCCTCCTTACGTAACATTAATCTTTTCTTATCATCAGCTAAATTTTTACACTCGGAAGATAAATGATCATTACCTTTGCAAAATACACAAAAAACTTTAATAGTGGCATTTAAGGTATTAGCATGTTGATATTTATTTGATGTTTTCTTTTCACGAAATTCAGTTTTATTTTTATGTACAAAAGAAGAGGATGCATCATTTTTAGAACTTGTCATTGACAAAGCCTTTTCTCTACATTCTATTTCACATTTCAGAAAGGCAATTAGATCGGTTACATCTGACTCTTTGCTAGTATCACGTTTTCTATGATATTCAATCACTAATTCATGGGGCAATAGCTTTAGCAAAATAGGATTTAGCAATTGTCCATAAGAACTGGATGTTACCCCCAAATTTCTTAAACTTCTAATATTAACTTCGCACATGTCATGCAATCTTCTTAATGCATTTAAATTTGAACAATTTTTAACTGGTTCCATATTTAATAAATTAGTCATGTGTTTATTAATAATAACATCAACCTTACCAAAACGGTCCTTTAATAAATCAATACAAGTATCATAATTTTGTTCTGTCAAAGGAAACCCTTCTACCACATTATAGGCCCGATTACATAACAAGGATTTTAGATAAGCGAATTTTTCTATCTTAGATAGTGATTTATTCTGGTGTATCGATGTTTCAAAACAGTTAAAAAATTCGACCCATTCTTCGATTTCACCAGAAAATTTTGGAACATTTAATTTAGGCAATTTCATGGCAGAACTCGTTTCTGTTCCACTAGCAGAACCATTCAATGAATTTACATGACTAGTTGCTATCATAGAAACATTATCCTTTTTACATTTTCTTAATCTATTTTTAATTTTAAATTTAGCACTGATCAATTGGTCAGTGTACTTTTCACTATTAGCAATGTCCTTTTCATATTCTTTTAAGTCGGATATTTGAGCTTCAATATCACGATTCAAACTTTGGAAAGCCGTTTCTTTTAAGAGAAATATTTCTTGAAGCTCTAATAATTCATCGGTTTTCGTATTATCAATGTCATCATTTAATAATGTTTCTAATTTTGTAATTAATTTCGTGAAACTCGTTCGTTCAACAGAACGTTTTGCTTTCAGCTTTTCAAGATTTTCCATTTTAAATAAAGAATAATTCTTATTTTAAAACATTAACCATTCATAGAAAATGAAAAAAATATTTTCTTACCTGTTAATTCCAGGTAATGTAGATGGCATGTCGTAATCCAAATGGCACAATAATAATTCCACACTAATCACAGGTTGAAATATAAATCACACTTGTTAATCACAAATCTCTTTCACAATAGCTCACTATTATTTCCAAAAAATGTTTCCCGGGTTTCGGCACCAAAAATAAATGTTGGCGCCGAAATTCATCTGACAAATAAATTTTCAAAATCCAAGTGAGATGGGAGAGCAATTAGGTTAAATTGTTTATAACCCTGAATCAATATTTATGAGTAACATTATGATTTCAAGGTCATGTAATATAGATTTATTTACTTTATAATAATTTTGAATTGATGGTGATTTATTAGTTTTATAATTACTTGGATGTCATTTAAATGAATATTATAGCTATTTAGAAGATTTATAACTGCATATTGTAATTTTTATTTTGATGTTTATTTTATATAATATGTATCATTTTTAAAATGGTCAGTCTTGACTCTGTAACCAAGCAGAGAACATGTAACATGTCCTGACTCTGTAATCAGAGATGCCAATTGTTAAATCATGGCTCTGTTTAATACAGAGTGTATAGTGGAAGTCCTGACTCTGCAACCAAGCAGAGAACACATTTTTTTTTTGTATTGGCTCTGTTAAATACGGAGAATTACTATTATGGAACAATTATTAACTTCTAATGATGAATAGAATTTACATACTATTTCAGTTTTAGTTAATAAACTATTTAACCTAATTGCTCTCCCATCTCACTTGGATTTTGAAAATTTATTTGTCAGATGAATTTCGGCGCCAACACATGTCAAATTATTAAGATCTTTTAATGTATTTTATTAGCATTTGACGTCCTTTTTAGCAATTAAATGTTTAATATATATTTTGAGCGTGTTTTATAGAATATATATTTTTGAAATATTTTTAATGGACTTATAAGAGAACTTCTGTTTATAATTTAATATCATATACTTCCAATTACAAAAAATGATTTAAAGACGTAAAGAAGTATTTTAAAAGCAAATTGGGTCAATAAATATTTCTTAAAAAGTTATCAAATTAAAATTTTTATATGGTCGGCCGGTTCTATAGTTTATATTTAGTAAAAATATCCTATCATTCTAAAAACTAAGACCAAAAAAGGTTCATTCTTTTACGATTAAAACTGACCAAGTAATATCTGTTTAATATTGAGGCATCTTTTTTGGAGCAAAATATGGGTCATTCACAAATTTACTAGGAATGTAAATCGTCAGATATAAAAAATAATAGTTGTGGGTAAATTTAACATTGCAGTAAAAAATTGAAAGTTATTTCCATTTTAGAAATGTAAAACTAACAACGTTTAAAGCACAATTTTTTTTTAAATTTAAGCATAACGGTTTCGGTAGCAAATAGCATACCTTTATATATTATTATAGTATCATTTTGTAAAGAATTGAGCTGTTAATTTTTCATAATTTTATTTAACAAAAATTCTGTTTTTTCTTTCTTCTTAAATGTTTATTCGAAATTGTATATTTTGCATTAATATGTCATTATCATTAAAGATTTCAAATTTATATTGCAATGTTAATTTTACTCTCAATCATTTTTTAATATAGCCGACGAAATTATATTTCGACTAAATTTACAGCCAAAAATATGCTCCAACTTTAAACAGCTATTACTCGGTCAATTTTAATCGTAGAATAAGGGGACTTTTTGTGTATTACTTGTCAGCGTAAAAGGGAAATTTTAATAAATATAACTTATAGGACCGGGGGACCGTATAAAAATTTAAATTTCATAATTTTTTAAGATTTTTTTTTTTTTTTTTTTTTTTTTTTTTTACCCAAATTACCTTTAAAATATTTCTTTACCGGATTTTAAACATTTTTTGTAATTGGAACTATATGTCTATGACTAACGGTTTAGGAATTAGCCATTGGACACCGTTGAGACCGGACACCCTGTATAAAAAGTCCATCCAAATATTGCAAAAATTCGGAAAGATAGGGGCGATATAGTGAGTTGCATCATAGAAGTAGCTTTATTGTAAGGGATTTTCCAAAATTTGTCAGTAAGCTCACTGTATCTTTCTGATTTTCCACAATATTTGATTGGACATCTTATAAAAGTTGCCCTAACTATCTGATTATTATATTATGGAATCAAAATTTTGGAATTTTTCATGAACTCGCAATTAAACGTTTCTTCATACAAATGCCCATTTTACATCTAATATACTATATATTTATATTTTAGGGCAGTATACTGACTCTACCGTTGGTTTTCAAGTTTTAGGAATTGGTTTTAAATTTGGTCGAAAACTCTGTATGCTATAAACAAAAAACATTTTTTTTCTTGCCGAAACGTTTACAGCTTCCCCAGCTATGCATACACAAATATACACAAACATTAAATAGGACCCACACGGTGATTGGCTACAGTTACATGTTCTTCACATCCTTCACAAGTTCAAAAACAAATCGTCAATCGTTCAAAGAATCGGGTCACTGTCCCTGAAAATCTGGAGGCCAATATAGGGTGTTTATAAAGTCCCGGACCCATTTTGATGTTTAATAACTCATAAAATAATAAAGATAGATTAAAATTAATAACATAAATGGTTAGATAGACTCAAAAAGTTTCATGACCCTTGTCAATGAACTTCCACGTGTGCCCACTTCGTCGCACGGAGAATATCAAGTCGATAGTCAATTTCACGCCAGGTAGCGGCAAGCATGTCGGCATCCACAGAGGCTATTGCGGTTGTAATTCTGGCTTTTAAGTCAATGTTCGACACTCTCCTCCTGTAAACATTGTCCTTTACAAATCCCCAAAGGAAAAAGTCCAGCGGCGTTATTTCAGGTGATCTAGGTGGCCAAGGAATTGGATCTCCTCGCTCAATCTATCTTCCTGGAAAATGGTCATTCAAAGAAGTACAAACGATGGTACCCCAATGAGGTGGTGCACCACCCAGATCACCTGATATAACGCCGCTGGACTTTTTCCTTTTGGGATTTGTAAAGGACAACGTTTACAGGAGGAGAGTGTCGAACATTGATGACTTAAAAGCCAGAATTACAACCGCAATAGCCACTGTGGGTGCCGACATGCTTGCCGCTACCTGGCGTGAAATTGACTATCGACTTGATATTCTCCGTGCGACGAAGGGGTCACACGTGGAAGTTCATTGACAAGGGTCATGAAACTTTTTGAGTCTATCTAACCATTTATGTTATTAATTTTAATCTATCTTTATTATTTTATGAGTTATTAAACATCAAAATGTTTCCGGGACTTTATAAACACCCTGTATATCAATTTCAGTGATAAAATTAATTTTTATATTCCGGTATTTTTTTTTTTATTTTACTATTTCGTACTAGTTATAATAGGAATAATGCATAGAGGTAAAACGTATTTAGATGTGAAAAATATCTCAAAAAATATTTTCTTTTTATCCCCATTTTGTGCGAAAATTGTTGTAATTATTAAAAAAGAACTATGTTATATATTATATATTTAACTGTAACATGGTTATGATAATGTATATTGCCACAATGATAGGAAGGAAACATAAAGTAACTTACTTCGCCTGTTACATATGTATTATGCAATAATAAAATGTACGTTATTAACATACCTCCAAATCGAAATATTTTATTGTTATAACTTTTATAAATTAACCTTCGAAGACTTTATTTACTTTGCATATTTTTAAACTAGTCTCATATTTTCGTTTTAAAGATACTCTGAAATATAAAGGTACTTTTAAACTCCGCTTTTAATATTATAGTTTTCAAAATAAGAGAGATTTTAATTATATAGTGAAAAAAAATAGATATTTAAATGCGGTGAGATGCAGGTATAATCCATATAAAATTCTTGCATTAATTAAATCGAGAAAAGTTGAAAACTTGGGACATTTGAATAAAGCATTATTTGTTCATTTATTGTCCTCGATATTTCTATTCACCTGAAAAAGGGCGAATTTGAAAAGACCGCAAATGCATCTTGTAATTGATTTTAAATAACTTAATTTTTTTTTCCTTGTAATGAAATAATTTAAATTAATATATTTTTATACATTTAAATAACAACTTATTTTTAAACCAAGTCAACATTTCATTAGTAACTACTATATGCAATTTCTCATCTATGCTAATAGAAGAATTTTTCGAACTATGTGCGCGTGTGTGTGTGTCTGTTCGCGGTGACTAGCGAAATCTACTGCACGTGAAAGTCTGAAAATTTAGGTGAAGAGAATCCAAAATAGGTTCAGTTGCACCTGAGGTACCAAATTTTATCTTTTGAACGGACGGGGCTCCTGGTAACTGCTAAGTATCTAAGTACTAAGACAGTTTAACATGTTTTTATGACAGGACTCTGCCATTAACTGTCAGTTGGACCCTTTTGGGCCCTCTATTATAGCTCAATTAAAGATGGTCCGATTCATTAGCTTTAATTTTTAACAACTTCTTCGGTCCACCAACTATTACAAGAACGACAAAAAAAATTCTTAGACTTCAGCTACAACAAATTTTGAATGTAAATCGCCCTCTTGGGGCCTTTGGTGCAGCTTCTTGAAAAATGATTCGAATTGCTTGCAATTTTCTTTAATATAGTTCTAGCGTTCTCTGATTACTTTAAAAAATACTGAAAAGTATCTTTATACCCAAGTATATACCAGTTAAGTCCCTGGCCGCTTGGGAACCGGTAGATGGCCCCTTGAAATTTTTGCAACACAAATAGTTAAGTAAGTCCCCCCTCTTAATCCGTACTATATTTTTGGAACCCTTTTTCCATTTAGTTATTCTTCCATTTCTAGATTCTAGTTAAAATCCTGGGACACCCTAGGGTCCCGTATAACCCGAACCCAGCACTCTTGAATTTTTTGCGAGTCATGCATTTTTCACCCACTAATGTTCTCGCATTCTCAATGCAAATTTTTAAAGTTGTGTCTTGAACCCTTCTCCCTTGACCAACTTTCTCATATTTTTACTGAGACCCTAGGGCACCGTTTTAAGCAATTACCCCAATTTCTTGAGTATTTCCTTAAAATTTTATTCTAATGAGTTCTAATGAAATTTATACACTATGCTTAATTTTGTGTAGTTGAAAACTTAATGTGCTAAGAAATAAGACCTTTTAACATGTTTTTATATTTCTGCATTTAACTATCAACCCATTTTCACCCTTTTAGAGATTTACAAGAAAAGTCTTTTTTAATTCATTTGGAAATTTACAACTGATATGTATTTACCAATTGGATATATGTGTTAATAATTAATTATAATTACGCATGCAACGTTTACTGCAGTTTAATAAAAAGCCTAAGATTCATTCTGTTGAGCTGATTCAGATATCAGACCACATGCTGTGATCTTTAAATGATAGCTGAGTGAATTGGGCCTTCGGATTCGTCTGGGATAGCTCAGTAGGTAGAGCATTGGCGGCTCCAGTCAAGTCATCCCTGGTTCGATTCCTGACACGGGCTTTTTTCACTCATTTGAAAATCTACAAATGTTATAAACCAATATTGGTTAATCTTACAAGAAGAGTAAAAAATACGCTTAAAGATACAAAGTAATTCGAAAAAAGACGCCGATAGTTTATTTTAAAAAACCAGTACTTTAAAAAGTATTTCTGTATGGATTTTATTTCTCCAATTAAATAATTTGTAACACCATATTTGCATTCCTCCGTAAGTTGTTTCCACCTTCCTTGTAGCAATGTTCTGTCATATATATATTCACTACCATAGCAATGCAAACAACTTTTACATTTTTTTTACATGCTGTTTCATATACAGATGAAATATTAACTCTGACTACTGTTAATAATATTAAAAAAAATGTATTTTTTAAATTTATCCTCAGACTATCTGAGCAAGCTAATGCTTTCAGCAATTACATCATCAAATGTCTCAAATTTTTGTCTGTGCAGTGTTTCATTTTTTTTATTCTTTATTATTTTTTTATGATTGCCTTTATTTACACTGTATAAGATACATTTTTGGTTTCATAAAGCATTTTGATACAACTATTTTGGAGATGAACTCAAAAGATCCACAATAGTTTTAATGAGATCAAATAGCTGGTATTTGCAAATCAATAGAGACTATTTTAATCCTATGAATGAATGCATATTTTTAATTATAATTTACATAAGTTATATTGATATGTTTTATTACAATGTTCATTTAATTATTTTTAGTCCATATCACATTGAAAAAACATCACTTGATTAAACACCTATCATTTTTGTTTTCTGCATTCACTATCTATTTTAATATTTACACAAATAGAGAAAATTGATATTTTTAAACACATATTATAATGAAACAGATGTGAATATGAAATAAATATTTTTATTATAAATAATAAATATATATATATCCTCTCTACTTTTTAATTGATAAATTTTGTTTTTAAAAGCTGTTAAATAGGTAATATTTTTAAAATGTCAACAAAATTTTACCTATTGAATACCTTTTTTCATAACTTCCTCTAAAATGCTTGTTATGATAACGCTTAAATGCTTGTTATGGACTTACTACTCCATCCATCAATGTCATACTATAAAATCTTCAAAAACTTCCAAACTATGATGCACAGCCTCAATTTCTGAATTTTTTTCTGATCCGATTCAGAAATATTTGTTCATTTCACGTTGACATTATTTTACCAGTTTTCTAACAATTAATTTAATTTTACATGTAAGAAATAAATGGAAAGAAAATTAAATTATGTAATGAAAACAATGGTCAAAATTTTTAAGCTCCTGTAAATATTTAATCTCTTTTCTATTTAAACAGTGAATAATTTCATTAGGGTGGTCCTTAAAAATTAGCATTTAAATTTTTTGAGGGGCACCCTCTTATTTTGTTCTATGAAAAAATAAAAACTTCCACAAAATTTCAACATTTCAAAAACAAGTTTTAAGGGTCGTTACCAAGGTTTGAATATTTAAAAAAATAATAAATTGACAGATTTGACATATTTTGACATATTTTGAAAACAATTTATAAAGTATTAATAAAAATACATAGTAATCACCAAATTGGGTCATAGTTTGATATTAAGCTGTAAATATTGTCATTTGTTTCAAGTTTTAACATCTTTTCACACTCTATTGCCCAAACACAGACACTTTCATGTCTGCAGTCCATTTCACCTGAACTTTGCATTATTGTAAAATATAGAGACAGTAACATTCCACATTGAAAATATTTTCTCGTTTATTTTTTAATCTTAAACAGCTTAAATGTGTAGAAGTTTATTAATTAATGTTTATAAATTAGATAATTTGATTTGTTGATATTCGTAAAAGGCCGTATAAGAAGCACGTATTCGTATCAAAAAACAAGCAAGCAGAAATCAAGGTTTTATAAAAAGAGTTTTCGTCACGCGTTCCTTTGAACGTTCACTGGAATGGCAAAACTTAAGAAAACATTTAAGGATTCGAAACTGTAGATAGGTAGCCCATTATTGTTTCAGGTAAAATTATTGACCAGTTACTTGCTGTTCCAAAACTTCAGTCAAGCACAGGTGAGGCAATGACTTCTGTTGTTAACGAAACATTGGAGTCGTGGGAAATTACAGAGCTAGTAAATTGTATGAGTTCTGATAAAAAATGTATTAATACCGTGTTATCAAGAGGAGCTTGGGCTCTTCTAGAACAGAATATGACAAAGAAATTCTTTAGTTGTCTTGCCGTCATCACATGCTTGAAATTATGCTTGAGGCAGTTGTTGTTATGTCACTCGGAGTTTCAAGCGTATCAGACATGCTGTTATTCAAACGACTTAAAACTTCGTGGATCTCTATCAACCATGGCAGCTTTCAGACTTTCATAAATTACAACTTAATCAATAAAAAATAATAGACAATATATCAGAAATCATGGAGTTTGCGCAAAATCATCTTAATGATTTTCAACCAAGGGGCGATTACTAAGAACTGTTAGAGCTTGTCATCATTTTTCTAGGAGGAGTGCCCGAAACGTGTTCACTTTAGATCCCCAGGTGGATTCCTTTCAAGCTCGATGGACGGCGAAGGCCATATACTCGCTCGAGATTTATGAATTTAGAGATTATTTAAAACTCCCTAAGCAGGAACAATCTGGAGTTCGCCAAGTTTACTCGTTTGTGGCGAATATGTACATTCATTGCTATTATCAGACACAACTGCTTGTTAATAAAGACATTTCTATGTGTGATATGAAAAAATTCCTGCGACATTTGTAGCACTTACCAGAAGAAGTAGTAGCTTTTGCATTTTTTCTATGACAATGTCTCCTTTGAAACTAGATGAAAAATGGTTCATGCTGTGAAAAATGAAGAAAATGATGTATCCTTGAAACGTGGACTAGTTGATCCTCTTGTAACAAGCAACATTATGAATTTTTTAAACATTATGGATTTACCTTCAAATATTATGAAACAGATGTGACTAACAGGGAGAGAGCCAACCTTGTTAATCACAGATTTTGATTATTTTAATATATGTTGTAGGGTAGAGGCCCCTTAGCGTCAGGTTCAACGGATTTTATCCAATGCTCCTTAGTTCTTGAGAAACCGGGGGGTGGGTCTAATATTAGTACACAACTTAAATACTTACTTTGCTACAACAATGATAGGTCAGTCGTAGCTCAGTTGGTATGGTGTTAACGGGCTGATTGGCGGGCCCGGGTTCCATACCCGAATGCACTACATTTGTTTTTTCTCATTTTTTTGTTTTATAAATTTACTTGTAAGTATAACTTAATAATCTCACTGTCAATTAAATTTTTAATATTGTATATGAATTATAATTTTAACCTATTTATTTTTTTACTTTTAACTGAATAGTTGTAATAAAACATCATAAAACTGTTTTTTTTTAATCACTTTTAAAATGTATTTCATATATTCTTTATCGATGCAATGATATTGAGCAATTGTGTCAATTCGTGATTTTAAAGAAACATCATTTACGCATTGCTTTAACAAAGGAAGTCAATGAGATAATACTATTATTCTGTTTTTAAATTAACAAGCATAATCATATTAAAAATTAGCATCAGAATTAAATTACAACCGATTTTTTGCATATTAAAGATTTTTAAATTTGTAATAAGTAGGCCTGCGCTTTCAATTATTTTACTTTCCCCTTTATCTTTCTTCTGCTTTTATTTTATTTGAATATTCCTTTTTTTTTATCATAACTAGATGGCACCACAACAGAATTTGTCACGATTTTGGAATTTTTATCATTCAATAATAGATCCAATTTCTTTTTAAACCTCTTTAATGGATGAGAAATAATAGATTACAAGTAAGAAATGATAAATTTAAGTTTGTTAACATTATAATTAATGTTTGGTGTTAAAAGTTATTTGAAATTATTAAATTATAATTACAACTATTTTTATAAAACAAAAAATGAGAAAAACAAATGTAGCGCATTCAGGTATCGAACCCGGGCCCTCGGTTCAGCCGGCAAACGCCATGCCAACTGAGCTACGACTAACCTGTCATTTTTGCTGCGAAGTAAGTATTTAAGTTGTCTACTAATATTAGACCCCCTGGTTTTTCAAGAACTAAGGGGCATTGGATAAAATCCGTTGAACCTGACACTAAGGGATGTCTACCCTACAACATATATTAAAATAATTAAAATCTGTGATTAACAAGGTTGGCCCTCTCCTTGTAAGTGGAATGAAAATGAATTCTACAAGGCGTGTAAGGCACTGGCGACTTCAGTCAAAGTTGAAAATGTTGTATCCAAACTTGGGGTACCTCTCATGGAGGAATGCGATAAACTTCATGCAAAGATGAAGAACAAAAGAAGCATTTATTGTTGTTAGTCAAGCAGTTTAAAATATACAGACTCTAAAAAATCTACATTAATGTCTTAACACTAAACCTAAGGATTCTAAATAAATTATACTTAATTGGCTTCTTTAAATGTATATTACAGTTTAGTTGCGGTAGATTTGACTGAATTATTCAATAAAAATATGTTTGATTTTTATTCAGACTAATTATTTATTTCCCCTCAATGTATTTGAATAAATTTAAAATTTAAAGGGTGGTAGCAACACCTAAAACCATGCTAAAAATGCGCAAAAATTTCTATAATTCTTTTTTAGTGAGTACAAAAAATGGCAGGGGCTCGATATTAATTGTGAAAAAAATTAGCATTTTTTAAGGAAAGCCCTAAAATGTATACATTAAAAAAACTACTTAATATGTTATTCACATATATTTTTTATAGTTTCTGAAAATCGTAACTTGTATTTAAATATCGATATGGAAACTTAGTCATATTTGAAAATGTTAGAATATATTTAAAACATTTTGCGGTTTTTAAAACTCTGTAAGCTCCTCATTATTAGCTTCCTATATAAATATATGGGACATTCTCAGAATCTTTTGACTTTCGGGAATAAAAATCTGGTGAAATTAAACTTACTAAAATAAAATTTTAATCTGATAGACGAATGCCTTAATCATTCGAAATAAAGAAAAAATGATCAGCAGCGAAAATTTTCATTTAACTGAGGTTTATGTTAAACTTGCGAGTTTAATTTTCCTTACCATTTTACCACTAAAACTTTTTATTTTCTTCTAAACTTTTACTTATAATGAATTTGCGTAGTACCCACAGGACATTTAAATAAGAAATAATAACAATGGAGTATTTTTAGTACAAAATTCTGGTATAACACTGTCTTAAAGGGTTGTTAAAGGGTTGTTAACAAAGGGACGGTAAGGGTGGAATGGTAAGGAAAATTACCACCTATTTTAGGCAAAACATATTACGATTAAGTGGTAGCCACAATATATAATTGATTTTTAGAAACAGTTATTTACTACATTAGATTAAATTACAAAATATACTCAATTTACCTTGAAAAGTGCAGGAATAAACCTTGGGGTCGGTAAGACTACGAATAAAACCGCGATCTTGAAATTATTTAAATGCTGATTTAAATTCTGCAGTAAATTTCCTGTCAAAGAATTTTATACATTCTTTCTCTAGAATACGTGAGAAAAAACTTGAAAAAAATTCTGTGGCTGCATCTGAAGGGATTTTCTGCATAAGAGCAGAGGGACGGTAAGGATGAAAAACCCAGTGACAGAGTTCAAAAAATAATATCAACCGTAAAAATGTGTGCAGGTTACTTTTTTGCTACATATTTATATAAAACAAGCATCCGCGTTTCGGAAAAAAAATACATCGAATTACATTTATTGAAACAATTTTATACAGACAACTCCAAACTTAAAAATCAGCATCAGGGACACGGGACGGTAGATGAGTTTTCCTGTTATTTGGACCCCAACATCGTCCAAAACTTATTTATCTCGTTAATATTGTTATGCAAACATGCAATGGGATGTTCTCCAGTATATGAAATAAAAAAACAAAAAATGTACTAAAATAAAAATTATTATTCAGGGACATAAAAGTCAAAAGATTGGGAGAATGCCCCATATGTAAATTTATAATAATACAAGCAACTGACCAGTAGAAATTTTGAATAATATTGATATATACAAATACGGAAATAGAATTAAATAGTTAGAAAAGATGGAAATAAATATAAAACTAAAGAAAGAAAAAAATAAAAATAAAAACTGTTGGGAAAAGAAGAGAATCATTAAAAAATTTCGCCACCATGTCCTTAAAACTCAATGCGCTATGCCTAATTGAAAATTGACAATAGTGAATATAGAATTTAGAATTATAAATCCGCGAAAACATCGAAATCTCCGTAAAGAAAGAAATAAAAATTTCTGTGGAATTGCAATAATTTTGAAATAAAAAAAGATGATGAATACACAATTTAATGCAAAAAATAGATAATTGGTTCTACTAACAATGATATAACAGAAAAACTTCAAAGTGCTTGGGGATGTATTATTAGAAGAGACCAGTTATACATTGGAATTGAAAAAAATTCAACTGCTTTAGTAATTGTTCTTATTCTTAATTGTGTTTCTAGAGTCTAAAAATACAGTTGTCACTTTGCAAAATATCTCTGACTATGTAATGATTTAATCAAACCTGTAATAGATAGATTTTTTCAAATTTTTAATGTATTAATCTAAATAACTCTATCACTAATTTGCGCATGTGCACTGTATTGCCTGTTTTATTAGCATATAAATGATACTGAAATATGATATAACTTTTTTTCACTTATTACTATTGAGTTATTTTTTTAGATAAGGCTTAGCAGGTTTTTATAATCCTATCGTAACAGTTAAAGGGAAAATTTCCTACTATTTTGTTTTCTCTAAAAGTGTGTCATATAAATTTGAAAAGAGTAGTTCTAGAAAGTAATTATAAGAAATAATTTATAAAAATGGCCTAATTTTGTACACCTCATTGTCAATCCGTTTTAATTTACATTGCCTACATATCCGCTCACAGTTAAAACTTAAAGCACTTTTCAGCCATTTTGTGTTAACCGGTATAGTTTGAGGCACTACTGCAGATGCGTATTTGTCACTCTGTATCCATTACTTTTAACAATCAAATATAATTTATTTCACTTTCAAAATACGGTGAAATAGGTACACAACATATACAGTATTAATTCTGTGTGATGTGCATGATGTCTGCAAATGCATTTGCAGGTACTTGAGAAAAGTTTGGGTTATTTTTAAATTAATTTCAAGACCACGTGAAACCAGAAAAATAATTTATGAGATAATACAATTACAAGTGCCAAATAAATTTGGATGAAAGGTGATCTAATGTATACAGAATTATTTCCCATCAATGAAAACATAAAGTACTTTAGAGGCGCATGAGCGGTCTGCAGTAATTCAGCTGAGCCACGTAATTTGCAAATATTCATTTGATGTCGACAAGCAGAGATTGATAATTTCGAATTTTGAAATGATAATCAAGATTACCGTAGTTGTTAAAAGAAAATTTGTTTTTGAGCATTTCAAACACTTGAATTTACGTACATGCGTTGCGGCCAATAAAATTCGCCGCATTTTATACATTATCTTAAAATTTTAACATTCAAGACTTTTCGTCTTTTAGGTACGTTCGTAACTATGTAAATATGTAGCACTTATAGTCGTCGTTTGGTCCGTCAGCCTGTGTGTCCATGTGTCTGTCTGTCCGTTCGTCCGCATATAACAGAGCAAAAACTATACAACTGAATGGTCTGAAATTTTTAATACATATATGTTGCAAAATTTTGTCGAGTCATTTCAAATTTTATAAAAATCGGCCTGAAATTTTTACACATTAAAGATAACGATATATATTTCAGTCTGATTCGTCATATCTTGATACGAGAAGAGAAAAGAGGGTTGCCAATTCTTAATTTTGGTGGTATTATGACGGCATCGAGTTACGGCAAGAAAGTTTGGCAAATTAAATATACCCTTAAAAAACCATCAAAACCTTAAAGGCGCCAGGCCTTTCGAAAGATCCGAGTCTTTCATCGCAGGCGCAAAAAGACGTGCTTCTAATACAAAAACAGCAGCAAGACTGAAATGAGAGAAGGGAAGGGAAAACAAGCTGAAGAAACAACCAATAGGAAATTAGAAATCAACAGCCAATAGGATAGCAGGAGACAACAACCAATCGCAGAATAGTATAATCATAACAAAAGAACACAGAGTAGAAGGGGAATAAGAAAGCAAAAGGAAAAAAAAATACATGAAAATAAAAATAAATTATAATAAAGGGAAAACACACACATATATTAAACTACGAGAACACATGAAATAAAAATAAATAAATGAATATAATATAAAAACAGACTAAAATTAATTAATACAAAAATTAACTTATATGGTAGTACTGAAAATGTTTTTCCAAGCTGCAGATAGCATTGTGGAACCAGATTTATCATTAAGAATAGCTTCACGATTAAGATAAATAGCTAAATTTTCAAAAAAGTCTAATTTAGATATTATTGGCATTAAAGATAATTTTAGCATTTTGAAAATTAAAACTATGACCGGAATCCCAAGAGTGCTTGACAATAAAAGATTTAGAAATTTCTTGATTAATTACATAACGAGGGTGTTCTTTTAAACGGATTTCAAGAGTTCTTTTAGTTTGACCAATATAAGATAAATCTCAGCTGTTACAAGGAGCATTATAATTTCCCCATTTTCGAAGAGAAGGAACAGGAGATTTAGTGGATTGAATTTGAAATTATTGCAGGTTTAAAGATAACGTTAAAATTCAAACGACGTAAAACTTTAGCTAAATTGAAACATAAAGGAGGATAAAAGGGGTGGACAACAAAATTATCAGGTTTGCTTTTGACATATTTGGAAAAAGTATATTTATTAGATGGCTTATTGAATTTCTTCACAGCATTATTGATAATAGAAGGTTTGAAACCTCTTTTGTCAGCAACATTTTAAAAGTAATTAAGCATCCTTACGGGATGCAGAGTCAGGATAAATTTTGAGAGCACGATTTACTAACGTGTAAAAAACACCGATTTTGGGGGGAAGAGGATGATTTTAGAGAGCGTGTGGTGGATTAGAGACAGAAAAAGGTTTTCTATAAACACAAGTTTTGAAAGAAGAGTCACATTTGGTAACTAAAACATCAAGAAAAGGAAATTTATTATAATTTTCTAAGTCAAAAGTAAACTGAATATGTGGGTCAATAAATTGACAGTTTTAATAATGGTAGAAATATCAAATTGTATATTAAGAAATATCAAATATATTTTGTTTTAGTTGATAATTCTTTTGATATTTTTACCATTCTTAAAATTGTCCCTCCCCTAAATCTCCTGTTCCTGATTTTCGAAAATGGGGAATTTATAATGTTCCTTGTAACAGCTGTGATTTATCTTATATTGGTCAAACTAAAAGAAATCTTGAAATCCGTTTAAAAGCACACTCTCGTTATGTAACTAATCAAGATATTTCTAAATTTTCTATTGCCAAGCACTGTTGGGATTCTGGCCATAGTTCTCATTTTCAAAATGCTAATGGTATATCTGAATTGGACTTTCTTGAAAATTTAGCTATTTATCTTAATCGTGATGTTATTGTTAATGATAAATCTGATTCCACAATGCTCTCTGCAGCTTGGAAAAATCTTTTCAGTACTACCATATAAGTTAATTTTTGTATTAATTATAGTCTGTTTTTATATTTTATTGATTTATTTATTTTTATTTCATGTGTTCTCATAGTTTAATATAAATGTGTGTTTTCCCTTTATTATAATTTATTTTTATTTTCATGTACATTTTTCCCCATTTCGCTTCCTTATTCGCTTTCTACTCTGTGTTCTTTTGCTTTGATTATACTCTCACTTTGAATAGTTGTTGTCTCCTGCTATCATATTGGCTGTTGTTTTCTAATTTCCTATTGGCTGTTTCTTCAGCTTGTTTTCCCTTCCCTTCTCTCATTTCAGTCTTGCTGCTCCTTTCATAGTAGAAGCACGTCTTTTTGCGCCTGAAGATGGAAACTCAGATCTTTCGAAAGGCCTAGCGTATTTAAAGTTTTGATGGTGTTTTAAGAAGTTATTTTAGTTCGTATTCATTCACAGCAGTTTCAACTTATTTTCTTTTCCTTTAAAGATACCCATTAGAGCAAAAATAATATTTCAGTCTGCTGCGTCCTATCTTGGTCCGAGACGATCTGAGCGGGGCGTCAATTTTTTATTTTGGTGAATTAATACGTCTTCGAGTGACGGCTTGAAAGACTGGCACATTAAATATACCAGTTAGAACAATAAGAGTATTTCAGACTGCCTCGTGATATTTTGGCACGAGATGAGCAGAGCGGGGCGTCAATTCTTAATTCTGGGGGTATTAACACGTCATCGAGTTATAGCCTGATTTTTTTAACATTAAAGATACAGATTAGTACAATAAGAGTATTTCTGTCTGCCTCTTCATATCTTGGTTTGAGATCAGCAGAGCGGGGCGCCAATACTTGATCATCGTGTACTTTATTATCGTGTCATCGACTTACGGCCTGAATGTTTGACACATTAAAGAAACAAATTAGTAGAATATGTTAAAATTTCAGGTCGTATCTGGATAATAACAAGCAAAAATTGAGATTTGAAGTCTCTCTCTGCTCGTATCGTACCACGATTTGACGAGGCAGACTTAAATATTCTTATTGTACTAATCTCTATATTTAATGTGTTAACATTCCAGGCCATATCTCGATGACGAGATGATATTTGCAAAATCAAAACTGGCACATCGCTCTGCTCATATCGTACCGAGATATGACAAGGCATACTGAAATATTTATAATGTAATGATAAGTAGCTCTAATGTGCAAATATTTCAACCCGTAATTTGATTACGTGATAATAACGGAAAAATTAAGAATTGGCGCCCCGCTCTGCTCATCTAGTAGCAAGATATGACGACGCAGACTAAAATATTGTTATTGTCCTTATCAGTATCTTTAATGTGCCAAAATTTCAAGCCGCAACAATACCCTCAAAATGGAGAATTGGTGCACGTTCTTCTCGCATTGTACAAAGTTATGCCAAATCAGTCATTCTTTCATGTACTGTTAATAAGCTTATCCTAAACCATTAATTCATCTTGAAAGTCGATGGCGAAGTAATATATATGGCAATGTAATGTAAAATATTATGTTTATTGGGTTTGAATTGTATATTATGACATCTGTTTTTGTTATAGATTTTATTCTGCCTGGGGTTTCTACCAGGATATTCGCTGGCAGACTAAAATATTCTTAAAATACTTTATTTTACCTTTAATTTGGCACCAATTTCAACTAGTAACTCGATGATGTGATATTGGCGCCAAAATGGCGATTTGGTGAAGGTTGCTGCTCATATCGTAACAAGAAATGTCGTGCAAACCCGTCATTCCTTCATCTACACCTAATAATATTGTCCTACATCATTATTTCATCTCGTGACTCGATGATATAGTCATTTGTGTCGCCACCGCCCGGTCTAAGTCGATTGCTGTTTTCTTTTGAATTCATAGGAATGCATCCAGGTTCCGTAAAACGTCATGATGTCGTACAGATGTTTTGAGGCATTGGAGTTGATGTTTTTTAGAATTTCCCTGCGTCATTTCATTCGAGCGTCTTTTTCAGCTTTTGATAAATTGTGGAAGATTCATATGGGACACATCTTTTTCACTTTTAATTGATCATGAAAAATTGATTCACGCAAGTCTTTGATATATTCAAAGATGCTTCTATTCCATTATATATCACATCATGTTCAGAAGCGGTTAGTGTTCGCACAGCATCAATGTTTTCGGGAGTCACAGCACTTCTTGGTCGACACTCCCGAACATCGACACACTCTCGAACACACTCCCACTGAGATTCTTATGATCGCGGAAGAATTATTTAAACCAGTTGTAAATCGTTGTCTTAGATGGTACTTCGTTACCAATCGTCGATTTCATTCTATCGCTGCACTTTTTCCGTGTCAAACCTTGTCGAAAGTCATAAACCTCATGGTTCTGAAGTCCCTTCGCCATAACTCCATTATTATTTAGCACTTTCGAAAATAGTAAATGGAATTTCACGACTTTTTATGTTTTGTAGACGCAAACATTCACGTAATTGTTCGAATTTTTATAAAAATCGTCTGCGCTGAAAGCAGCTGTTTTTTTTGTTTTTTTACCAGATTCTAAAAACTTAAGTACTGGCCCTCCTACATATTCATATATATCTACAAGAATATGCTATTTAAATAACGTTAGACCCTCATTTATACCTAATATCGCAAGATCAATGATTTTGTTTAAATACTTCTGCTGGTAACGATATCATTCCAATAGGTTAAAAGATACCGATATCGTTTCATCGTTTTAAAAGACATACTTTAGTGTATATAAAAATATACCTATATTCTAATTTGAGTAATTCAGAATTATTATTATTATTATTTATATGTTGTATTAGCTGTATAATAAAATGTATTGTGATTTTATATATATTTATGTAAGGAAAGCATCTTGTTTACGGAGGAAGTTTCATACAGGTGGAGATTTATCTAAAAAGGGTATCTTTCATCCGGAGTCAGATAGTCTGGACTTCAACAATACTTTTGACATTATAGTCAAAATTATATTTACAACCGGCCCCATGGATATTTATGGGGGCCAATAAAGAGGACCACACACGGGCAGTGGCAGATGGCCATTTTCCCGAGCGCCCCATTTCAAGGGCGGGGCGCGGTCCATCCCCGCACGGTTCGAGTACCGAATGAGAGTTGTGTGCCGGGGGTGTTTAACGAGGGGTGACAGTCATACTGTCCGTGGATTGAGCAAGGGGCTTCAAGTCCGTCCCCCTATTGTTACAATCGTGTCTTTTACGTAAGAATGGTAAAAGACATATTAGCGAGATCTATTTGAGTTTTCATGTGATATACTTCTACTTCAGTCTCCATGAAAGGCAGTTGAGTTCTGCTTCAGTTATATAGTTAGACAGAACTACTTTAGTCTTCATGTTAGAGAGTTCGACTTGAATCTTAAAAATGTACAGTACTTAGCTTGGAGTGCTGCTTACATGCAGTAACTACCATAAGTTTTAGTAACATGTTGTTACTTAAATGCTTCCCTGCAATTTTCGGAATGCCGTTTTCACCAGATCCCATTTACCCGTTTTAGGGTGCAAGAATAAAACACCGGTCGTTATAGACCCGTTATATTCGATTTACTCGATCTTATGATCCCTATGCCATGCTCAATTGTAGAGCTGGAATTTTATAAAGAGGACTCTTGTAAACTGGTGCTTTGTGATGTGCCTACCTGCTGTGGATATACTCGCTATTTCAACTATATCCGATGTCATGAGGTATGAGCTTTTATAATATTTTGCTCCCTACCAAAAATTGTGTATTTTTAATGATTACGGATTTTTACTACTAATTGGTACCCAAGTACTTAAATGTTTTGGTAAGGAGTAATTTTAAATTAATTATAAATTTAAAATGGCGAGTTTTGTTTTGTTCTTTAAAACATGCGTGTCTTGTGACACATCTTTCTTAATTTGTATATATGTTTCATGTAAATAAAAATATGTTAATTGTTAATATTTGGATTATGTCATTTCTACACCATGAGTCTAGTAACTTATTTTAATATTAGTTTTTATTTCAGGTTTGTTTCGAATTCTTTAAAGTTTATTAAATGCATAAACTTTCTAGGTTTATCTTAGTTATTTATGAGGTCTAAAAGCTACTTCTTCCACGACAAATGACACAACGCAATTGGGGCAGTGTTGGAGATAGCGTCTCCCCCCCCCCCCACTGTTCGGATAATTATGTATAAATTATCGCAGAAGCTAGCCAGGACCGAAAGCTTCACGATCACAATGCTTTATTTATGAATTTTGAATGACTACTATGAATTCTACAGGTCGAGTGATTAAGGGGTTGTAACTTAATTACTCTGGGGTTTTGGGAAGTGTTGAGTCTCTCCCTCTCTTCCCGGTTTTATGTCTTATGTCTGTATTAGTAGTTCCCACGTTGTACCCGTATTTTAAAAACAATACCATTTTCCTCCCAAATATTAATTCCACCATTTTCCCCTCTACCAAAAAGGTTTGTTCCCGTAACTTACCTGTATGCTTGAGTAGTTAAGTTGGTTACCTTTATATGGGCCCAGTTCTGCCTAACAACTTCCGTTTTCAAATATTTTTAAATATTAGCTTACGATATTATTTTTTGTAATTTTATAATGGGTTTATAAAGAAATATCTTAGTTGTAAAGCCATCCGCCCGTACAGACTAAAATGGTTATATATATACTGGTGGAAATTGATTTATGAGAACACGGTTTTTTAACAAAAACTTCTGTAATATTCATTAAAAATGAATGAAATTTCTTGGGATATGTACTTGAATATGAATGGCAAAATGAGTTACAAAAATAAAATTTCATACATAATTTTAAAACATAAGCAAAAAGTACAAAAATTAGATTTTTGTACTATGCAAACATGGAAATTGATTTATGGAATATTACATTTCACTGGCTATCCGGAAGTAATGTGGCAAAAATTTGCAACAAATTAGGTAAAGTGACATGCACATTAGATATAAAAGGCGTAATATATAGCAAGAAATACGTTCCAGTCATACTTTTCACGATGTGTAAACGAAAGATATTGTCTGGAGAAGAAACCGTTAAAATCGATGCATACCTAGAATGTGGAAGGTCTGTTCCGGAAATTAGTAAATTAATTAAAAGATCAGTTGGTGTGATGTATGACTATAGAAAAGATCCAGAAAATTACGGCAAAATTTTTAACAAAACCGGTAATGCACAGATTAGGAAGAGAGAGAAAAGAGATTCTTCAATTTGCATCGAAATACCTTTCATAGTTGAAAGCAGTGTTGCACAGATGTATCCCTTCTTGTTACTTCTAGAGGAGTTAGTCAAATTTTACATTCTTCACGGTGCTTGAGATGGTCGAAAATGAAGTCTAGTCCAAACTTACTTCTGTGTCATAAGCAGATGCGTTTGCAGCATTGTGAAAAGTACATTGCGATGAGTGACAATTGGAAGAAAAATATTTTTTCCGACGAAAAAAGTGGGCCTATGTCCCTCGAGTAGATAATTGGCCGTCAAAAATCAAGCAACCAACCAACCGACAAAAAAATATTTAATTTGGATGACCGTATGTTTTGAAGTATCATTTCAGGAATCTCCGAAAAGAACCAAAACTTAAATTCACCAGCAATTTTGGAGGCGGAAGTTTAATGATTTGAGCAGCGATCGCTTATGATGGCAAAAATGAAATTGTATTTTTAACGGTCGTCTGAATTATTTTGATTACTGTTTAGTTTTATAGAAAATTCACTTCTTCCATATGCATGGCGATATTATGGTTTGGATTATATTTTCATACAATAAAATGCACATACAAGAAAATGCACAAAGTATTCACATTTCAAATGCAAGAAAAGATTGATTTGAAGAACAGAATATTGTTCTTTTAGATCATCCACCTATTTTTCCTGATTTTAACCGCATCGAAAACGTTTGGGGACAGCTTGTTGGAACGTTTTATGCAAATGGGACTTGTAGAATTGAGAGCTTCAATCTATCAAAACTGGGAATTAAGTGATCAGAAATACATACAAAATCTTATTTTATCAATGGCATCTATAATAAAAGAAAATCTGATTTATAAAAGCAGCTTCACTAAATATTAATTTCAATTAAATGTGATGTTTCGTAAATTAATTTCCATGTTTTTATGTTACTAATATCTAATGTTTGACCTTATATTTTAGTTTATTAATATGTCTGATATTTTATTTTTCTAAATTATTTGTTGTACATAGCATGCAAAATGTATGAAATTTCATTAATTTTTAATGAATATTATAGAAGTTTTCATAAATCAATTTACACCAGTGTATATATATATATATTTCTTTTACTCGGAGAAAAGCATGTTACACGTATAAAGCAGCTGAAAGACAATTAAGAATATCATATGCCCTTCCCTCTATAAAAATAAATACATAATATGGAATCACTGACGAACGTGAGGTATTCGAAGTTAATTTTACTCTTAACAAAATTGAATCTCTATCTAGGACAACTTCTGAACGAAGTCATGTACCGCCTCATTAATGTCCTCGACAGACGACGGCCGCACTTTACGTCTGAATGAATACTATATGCCTTATTTCTCCACTGGAAAGCATTCAGACGGGAAAAGTTCCTAGAGTCAAGGAAATAGCTTGGACACCGTTTCGACATAGATTTGATCTCTCGGCGTTGAAAATAAAGGGAATAAAGAGGAATGTGGATTTAAAATGCACGAAGAGAGGTGCACTCATAAACTGAATAATTTTAATGACAAATTTTTGACTATCGATAGAGAAAAGTGGTATTCGTTAAATGTCGGAGCAAAACTTCACTATTTTTACAGGCGGCATTTTTTTTCTTTTTCTTCAATGAAATGACTGTGTAGATGAATTATATCACATAATCTTCACTTAGGCACCTATTTATGTTTCGGATGAATTCAATACAATTTCGATAACACATAAAACTTTTTTTTCCGGAAATGAATTAATTTCCAGTATGATTTGCAACGTTATTTCAACTATTTTGAAAAGAAAATACTCCAGAATATATAATTTTAATTATCTAAAGAAACACTATTAGTGTTTTCTTCGGCAATAAATTACAAGTAAACAGAATTTCAATTTTTCTACAAAAGAAAAAAAACGGTAATAAAAGTAAAAACAGCAATAAATTTAGTAATATATATATATATATATTTGTGTGTGTTCGTACACATATATACATGCACATATACACGTGTGTGTGTGTGTATGTAAAATCTTTAGTGAGGTGACAACTGCAATTTAGCATACACAATGGGAAATGAATGAACGATGCAAGTTGAACCTTTTATATAGTAGGAGAGCTGTTGAACATTTTTGAGTAGGTATTTGAGGCACCCTGAAAATTTGTGCAACACTTCTTTTGTAATGACTGAATACAAAATCGAATGTCTGGCTAAAGGATCGTGGCCAAAAAACTGTGCCAGACACGTGTCAAGTGCCATTTGGCACTTGACACGTGTCTGGCACAGTTTTTGTGCCGACTAAAGTGTCTGTCATTTTCAAAATATTTTTTTCTAAGCATAAATATTATTCTGCCTCAATCTCAGCGTGCGTCAAATACCTTTTTTGGGTAGTCAAAAAATGGCATTTGACACGTGTCTGGCACAGTTTTTGGGCCACGATCCTTCAGCCAGACATTCGATTTTGTATTCAGCCTTTACAAAAGAAGTGTTGCACAAATTATCAGGGTGCCTCAAATACCTTCCCTAAAATGTTTAACAGCTCTTGGACTAATACTACTATCCTCTAACTCTAGCACAATCAAATGTATGAAATATCATTCACAACATCCAATACATACATGTATTGGAAATAGATGATGAATTGCAATTATATAATGGTTATATAAATTTATATATATATATATATATATATATATATATATGTGTGTGTGTGTATATAATACAGCTTTGAAATTAAAAAATAACTCTGAGGTTCGCATAACAAAAGTGATCGAATTTTTTTTTTTTAATGTCATGTGACAATATTTTACATTAATTCTCCTAATATATATATATATATTATATATATATATATGTATGTATATGTAGCATTTTGTTACCGACTTTCAGATATTTAGGCGACACCAGTACACCTCGACATAAAATGTAGTAGAGCAATCAAAACCATCCATCCGTTATATTGAAAATACCGGATTGCAGTCAGGGTGGCGAGAAAGAACAGGTTCGAAACACATTGATAATGTCCCTTTCGTAATGAATATAGAGAGTCATCGTCACTTTTTTAAATTGGTTTTATTGACAAAACATAGGAAACACTTCCAGTAGTCATTCCATCCACTCACAAAAATCGATCATCACTTCAGAAGACTTTAGATGTTATAAGAATAGCATCTACACATTCGAACGTTCACTCCAAGCGACGCAGCTTAATTAGACAACCAGAAAAACGTAAAAATCTTCTCTCCGTCGCCGATGTAACGATATTTGTACCCCCGAACAACAACGCGCGGACGGTTACAGAACAGTAAAAGACCAATCTAGAAGAGAGGTGGGGGAGAATGGGACATAAAACAAATTACGATTCGATGGGAAGGGATGACGTCGATAAAGAACTCTTTACACGGCGTCAGAATAAAAGTGCAAAAATAGCGCTGGTGGACGCATGGAATTGTGGGTATAGAACACGACAGAAAAAATGATATTAAAACATTCGAAAGAAAGAGAATTTAGTTTTAGAATAAAATGAAAAAGTAATTTAATGGTTTTTATAAGATTAGGTGAATGGATTAAGGTTTTTAGAATAGTAAAAGAATACGCAACTTTAAATGCATGAAATAAAAGACAAAAGATATTAAGATATTATTAAAGATAGGTAAAAAAGGAAAAATATTAAGAATTTGGAATAGTTTTACTAAGAAAAAGAGGCGAAAATTTTTATTATTACACATATATATAATAAAGATGAAATCAAAAATATATGAACAAATGATAAAATTCTAAATATGAAAGAAGATATGAACATATGAAATTAGTATGTAAAATAAGAAATGATATGCAAACTAGGGGGCTCTGCCCCCTGCAAGCTACGCTCGCCAACCCCCAGTTCAGACACCGCAGAGTCTAGAAGTACGCTAAATTGATCGGTATTAAAAAGATTAGAGTAGACTGCATTATAATGAAAAAAATCTATAGCGATCTCCCTGCAAATGGGTTTCCATTCAGTTCCCTTTGATTGCGAAAATTTAAGGCCGAATGAGATGCTGTGGAGACATCCAATGGTTCTTTTCGTGTTTGATTAAATAAGACCAGTTAAACATTTGAGATGAAGCTAAAATAAAATGAATTAAGTAAACAGAGTATTTACCTCCCGGTATTTTTTAACAGCGTTATAAAACGATTGACATAATAGAATTTACTACAATTTACTGCTTTAACCACTTCATGGGCGATGGTTAATTTTTGGAACACTTAATTTTAATTTTTAAATGCCACATTGGCACCAGAATATTGGAATGAAAATTTTCCTTTTCTTAAGTAAGTGAACAAAAGCATTTTCGTATTTCGAAATTTGTTTGTAAATTCTGGTGCCATTCACTAATTTCAACATTTTACGAATAGAAGTACCTTACACCTGAAAGGGTTAAATGTATATTAATGTATTTATTACTCTAAAGTTTCCTTTCTCTTTTAATATTCACGTGTAAATGCAATTTCCAAGACATAATTTTCAATATTTTTTTGCTTTTAACACTCACTTATTTAATACTAATTTTAAAGGGGTTTTTTTCTGTTTGCAATAGTCACGTGTAAATAAATTTTTAATCGTTAGGAAATATTATTTGCGCTGTTTTTAGAATTAAAAACAATCTCTATAATAATAGCCTAAGTCATGTGACTATTATCAGCAGTTCCGGAAGGATCCCTTCGCTTTTTATATTCCAGGCGGCCAATTTAGTACTTTAATGTTAGTCAGCCACAGGTGATAAGTCGCCAAATATTATTCTATCGCCATCATTTCACTTGTATTATAATAGTCCAAATCACGTAACTGTCACAAACAAAAACAACCCTTCGCTTTTCATAAGAAAGTTTTCCATTTTGATTAAAGAATCAAAGTTATTATTTCGAATAAAACTACATAAATGTTGCCATGATCGCAAAGAATTCTTGGTACTTTTATGTTAGCCGGTGCAAATATCGCCAATAGCTTTTTTTTAACTCGCCAGTTAGCATTTTTTTTCGAGTGGTAAATTAAAACGGTACTACTTGGTTATCCCATCGACCAAAAATCTATCACCAGACTATAAGATTAAATGCAAATAATGGTTGATCGTAAATGTCACATTCACTTGACTGTAAGGAAGTTACACGTGATTACGCCATCAAGTGATTTTTATTTCGACGTTTTAATTTTATTTTTATTAATGTTACACTAATTTAGGTACTTCTTAGTTATCCCGTCGACCAATTTCGCCAATTTATATAAATCGCCAAATTATACACATTGACATAATTTTTTATTTTAAATAATGAAAGAAGAAATAAATTATTAATACATTAATAAAAATACAAATAAAACGTCGAATTAATGGTTTTATTGGCCATTATTGGCAATTAATCTTACAATTAATTAATTAATGGCAACCATTATTAGCAATTTAATCTTACAATTTGGCGACAGTAATTTGGTCGACGGGGTAACTAAGAAGACCCTAATTTATTTGTTCTTTCGTTGTTTAAAATAAAAATTACTTCAATTTTGAATAATTTGGTGAGTGGTTTGGCGATTTATATAATTTGGCGAAATTGGTCGACAGGATAACTAAGTAGTGCCATTAAAACATTGCTTTGAATCTGAAATTAAATGTCAGGATTTGTTGCATTATTTAATCAGATTTGGGGTGATTTTTTTTATGGCAATTTGGCGAAATCCTCGTTTTTGAATAGCAGTTGCATATGTATTTTTAAATTATTTTCTATTATTTTCAAAATGAAATATATAAAAAAATAATTAATAACTATAGAACAAAACAATTTATAACATTTTTTTTAAATAAAAAGAAAATAAATGTAAATAAACATTTATTAATAAATAAGCAACAATAGCCGGGTTACATTGTCAGGCAAAATAACGCCATTTTGGCACCATTTAGGTATCCCGGTTCGTATATGACATCTGCGCCTAATATTTTACTTTTCGTTTCGTTTAAAAAGAAGAAAGAATTAAAAGCCTTTAATTTTAAACTTTTCAGTTTTAAATTAAAGCTTTGTATTAAATAAAATGATAATTAAAGAAAAAAAAATTTCTTAGCATACATTAAAGAGAGACCAAACTGGTCGCCAAATTAATTTAAAATAATAACCTTTAGTAAAATATGGAAAATAAATATGTGTTATGATTAAAATTCGAGTTGCCATCATTAGAAAAAAGTATTTAAAAATAGAAAAAAAAATAATATTTCGAAAACTATTTCGAATTTAAAAATTCTGATACCAGTTGTGAGATTCGCGGATCAATACCGATTTTTGGTGTTAATTTCATCGCAAAGTGCTCCATATTTTCAGAGAAATCGCCGCGAAACATAATCAGTTGTTTATTCAGTCGTTTCATAGAATCGTTTCATGAATTCGTTACATTTCAGTCGTTTCATATAGGGGAGGGTAGTGCGCAGTGAGACGAGAATTATTATTACTTAACAAATGTCAACGATTTTTATTGTTTTGAAAAATTTTTGCTACAACTTTAAGCTACGCAAATACGCTACACATTAATGTATAAATGGTTTTAAAAAAGTTATTTAAAAAAGTACAGAAGCAGCATAAATGAGTATCAAAAATTGTCTCACTGTGTACCACAAGTGGTGCACAGTGAGACAATGTATACATTTTCATAAATCATACATTTTTATGCTCTCTCAATAATTTTCTGCAGTTTATGACTTCTAATTAATATTTCTAGATTAAATTTGTTTTACAAATATGAGCCTCGGTTGGACAATGACAGACATTGGGCTACCTTCATGCAAACTTTCAACCTCTTACGTTTAGTAGATTTCAATAACCATCGCACGCCCCCCCCACCCCCCCCTCCACACATACACACAGAGACAGAGATAGAAAAAAAATCTTCTTTTATTAATAAATAACTTTTTTTTACGTCAGAACCGCATAGTAGAAACACAATGAGGCACGTCTCACTGTGTACCACAACTGTGTGACTCACTGTGTACTTTCGTTACGTTGTAACAAAATGGATGCCATATTTGTTTCATCATCAGTTTCATTACTTTGAATGCTTGTGTCGTTTTGTCGACATAGTCTATCATTAGATATAGCTAGGTTTGGTTAAGTAAATATATGCCATAATGAAATAAATAAAGTCTAAAATGGACGTTTATGTAACTTTAACACCGTAAAATAAATAATTACTTACTATTTTGTTGGACGATTAACCGAATTGCCAAAACTACATCCACGTGTTGCATAAGATGTGGTGGTTCAGTGTGTGTTCCAGCTAGGGGAAAAAGTTATAACTATATGTCAAAATGGCTGCTGTCTCACTGTGTACTCCCCTACACTATCCGTTTGATAAATTCGTTTCATTAGATTTTTAGATATATAGGGTAGTTATATATACTTGTGCATTTTACATTATTGGTTCTGCATTTTTGTATTGTATCATATATAATTATTCGTAATTATTGTGGATTTACCTGTGATTTAATAGTTAATTGTTGCAAAAAGATTTATTCTATACATATGTACACACACAAATATATATATATACAAAATATAAACCTATTTTTATTTATTTTCGCTTTTCTTTTGAAATTCTGAATACTATCTTAAACTTTCTGAAAAAAATTGTCCTATAGATATATATGGTATTTTTTTTTCAGATTTTGTGCATGTATTTATCACAATGAATGTTATAGCTTATATAAATAACGAGACAACTATTTAATTTAATATTTTTAAGAAACTATATATTTTTAATAATTCTATGAATGACACTTTTGCATGATTTTAAAGACGATTTAATCAAAAAATGATCTTCAATCAATTTTATCAACCTTAACAGTGTTTGCTTTATAATGTTTGAATTATGATGATGGGAAATTTAAATTCAACAATTTCAACGAAAACAAAACAACACAAATCCAAATTTTGTTTGTGTTTAAAATAGATTTAATGCACATGGACATTTTTAGATTGAATGAACTGAGTAAAATATACCGTACATCTTGTCAGATAGTTTGTTCTTCCACTTTTGAAAAGGCCCTTTTTCCCTACATTGTAAAGATCTGTGAATATTAAGCATTTCGAAGGCTGACTATTGACAAATGCTTCAACAAGTATTTACTTTTTAAATAAAAGCATAATCATTATAGAGTGATGATGTGTTTTATCGTTTGTTGGTCAGTACTTTTATTTTAATGCGTTTTACTTTCTTCTATCTTTACAAGAAGAAAGTATTGGTTTCATGAAAATTTTCGAATTCCAGTTTTTGACGGATTTACACGTTTTATGGGTCAGAGATTCCAAAAAACATGTTTTTACAAAATGTCTGTCTGTGAGTCTGTCTGTCTGTCTGTACGTCTGTCTGTCTATATGTGACACAAATTTTGTGGGCGCTCTATCTCAAGAACTAATGCACGGAATTTAATAAAAATTTATATTCAGGTATTCCCTGATATAGATTGCTGCTGATTAGTTTTTGGTTTAAATCGCCCTGCAGGTGGCGCTGCTATGTAGCATTTTGCAGGATTTCTGCAAAAGCCCTATCTCAAGATTTAATGCACGGATTTTTATAAAACATGAGATTCCGTTAGTCCTTGACATGAATGGATGCTGTTTACGTTTTGATATAAATCGCCCAATAGGCGGCGCTGCTATGCTGCATTTTTCAGGATTTACACTATTTTCGCAGTAGCTCTATCTCAAGAACTAATGCACACATTTTCATCAAACTTCGGATTTTGTTAGTCCTTCATATGAAATTATGCTGACTACGTGTTGGTGTAAATCGTCCAATAGGTGGCGCTGTTGTGCCGCATTTTGAACTATTTCCTCAATAGCTCTATCTCAAGAACTAATGCACGAATTTTCATCAAACTTCAGATTTAAGTATAACTTGATTTATATTGCTGCTGATTCTGTGTTGTTGCAAATCGCTCAACAACAGGTGGCACTTCTATGCTGCATTTGTCATGATTTGCGCAATACCTCTATCTCAAGAACTAATGCATGAATTTTCCTCAAACTTCATATTCAGTTAGACGTTGACATAAGTTGGTGATAATTAGGTTCTGGTGTAAATAACCCAATAGGTGGCAGTGCTATGCTGCATTTTGCTGGATTTACACGATTTCAGTGACAGTCATACTTCGAGAACTAATGCACGAAATTTCATATTTTTAGAATTATCATGATGAACACAGATTGCCATTTAACTTGGCACTGATATAGTGAATTTTGAAGTATTGACATGTATGAGATAGAAGAAAGTTTGCGATGGTCACAACATACTAGTTTCAACGTACAAATAGGAATGTATTTAATTTGTTCAAACATAATGATAAATAACAAAGTATTCATTACACTCTAAACATTTCAATTAGATTATACAGTGTGCCCACGTATAACCTGACCGACCTTTATTTTCGCAACCGTTGGCCCTAGATGCATACTTCCAATTACAACTAGTATGTTGTGGCCATCACAAAACTTTCTTCTATCTCATACTTGTCAATACTTCAAAATTCATTATCACAGTGCATTTATTCTCATCATAAGGATTCTAAAAAGATGAAATTCCGTGCATTAGTTCTTGAGATATTACTGTCCCTTAAATCGTATAAATCCATCAAAATGCAGCATAGCAGCGCCACCTATTGGGTGATTTACACCAGAACCTAATTATCATCAACTTATGTCAATGTCTAACTGAATATGAAGTTTGGGGAAAATCTGTGCATTAGTTCTTGAGATAGAGTTATTACGCAAATGATGACAAATGCAGCATAGCAGCGCCACCTGTTGAGCGTTTTACACAACCACATAATCAGCATCAACATTTATCAAGGTGTACTTAAATCTGAAGTTTGATGAAAATTCGTGCATTAGTTCTTGAGATAGAGCTATTGAGGAAATAGTGCAAAATTCAGCACAGCAGCGCCACCTATTGGACGATATTCACAAACACGTGGTCAGCATCACTTCACATCAAAGAGTAACTGAATCTGAAGTTTGATGAAAATGTGTCCATTAGTTCTTGAGATAGAGCTATTGCAGAAATCGGGGAAAATGCTGTATAGCAGCGCCACCTGTTGAGAACTTTACACCAAACTGTACAAAATGTCAATTCATATCAGGGATTAACTGATTCTGAAGTTTGGTGAAAATTGTTGCATTAGTTCTTGAGATACAGCTATAATGGAAATTCTGAAAAGTGAAGCATAGCAGCGCCACCTGTTGAGCGATTTGCACCAAAACACAAACAGCACTAATTTATATCAAAGTATACTTGAATCTGAAGTTTGTTGATTTTCCAAGCATTAGTTGTTGAGATAGAGCTATTGCGGAAATTGTAAAAAATGCAGTATAGCAGCGCCACCTCTTGAGCGATTTACACCAAAATGTTCAAACCTACAATTCATGTCAAGGGCTAACTGAATCTGAAGTTTGATGAAACTCCGTGCATTAGTTCTGGAGATTGAGCTACTGCGGAAATCGTGAAAAAGGCTGCATAGCAGCGCCACCTGTTAAGAGATTTACACCAAAAACTAATCAGCACCAATTTATATCAGGGACTAACTGAATATAATTTTTTATTAAATTCCGTGCATTAGTTCTTGAGATAGAGCGCCCACAAAATTTGTGTCACATACAGACAGACAGACAGACAGACATTTTGTAAAAACATATTTTTTGGAATCTCTGACCCATAAAACGTATAAATCCGTCGAAAACTGGAATTCGAAAATTTTCATGAAACCAATACTTTCTTCTTGTAAAGATAGAAGAAAGTAAAAATGATCAAAATTAGGTGCAGAGTTAAGATAAAAAAAAGTTTGAAGCTAAAAAAACAATTTAGCGAAGAATTACATAATCTAAATTTTTATACGGTCCCCCGGTCCTATAAGTTATATTTAGTAAAATTTTCTTGTTACCCTGACAAGTAAGGCAAAAAAAGTTTCGTTATTCTACGATTAAAATTGACCGAATAATAGCTGTTTAAAGTTGGAGCATATTTTTTGTTGCAAATTAGGGGACATTCACAAATTTAGTAGAAATATAATTTCGTCAGATATATTAAAGAAATGGTTGAGAGTAAAATTAGTATTGCAATATAAATTTCAAATCTTTAATCATTGTGAGATATTACTGCAAAATATACAATTTGTACTGAACATATAAGAGGATAAAAATAACAGAATTTTTGTTAAATAAAAGGATGAAAAACAACAGCTTCGATTCTTTAGAAAAATCATACATATAAATACACAAAATCAACATATTTTAAAATGCTGCTAGATTACACAGTCTTTCAAATTTTGGGTTGTGCCATGATTTTTAGCTTTTGAAAATTGATTCACATGTATTTTTTAGCACTGAATCTGAAAATGGCCTTCATTTTAAACCATCACATCAAGATTTTTCTCAAATCGCAAATTTCAAAGTTAAAAAGCTCAAAGTTAAAATTGATCAACCCCTCCCCTCCCAACCTCAACGGACTCTTGAGCTGTTTAGCTGTAAGAAACCCAGTATAAGCCAAAAAATTGAATAAATTATTGAATTAAATAAAATTAAAATGAATAAAAAGTCTTACGTCTATTTTATAGTATCAGATTTTTTGCTATTTTTTAACTTTGAAATATACGATTTTCGAAAAATCTTGACATGATGGTTAAAAGTGAAGGTAATTTATTTATTTAGCGTTAAAAAATACATAAAACGTAATTATAAAAGTTAAAAAACACAACCATCGCAGGTTTGTTATCTAATCTAAAACCATTTTTAAACTTGTTAACGGTTATCTATCTGAAATTTTTTTGTGTTATCCTCTAATATAAATACGTATAAGACGGTATGCGTCGAAAATCATAATAGCATCACATTGTAATCGGATTTAAGTATGTATGTAAAATTTTAACTTCGATCGGACATTTGAAAGTAACTTAAAGTGCCAGTACAAAATTTAAACTGGAAAGACGATCGTTGCAAGTTAAATAAAACGTTATGAAAATAACATAATTTTTGTTTAAAAAAATCATAGCCTCAAATCCTTACAAAGTACAACATATGCTAAAATACAATTATTTTAACTAATCTGAAACTTAACTAATAAAGTTAATCGTAATAGTTGTACGATTTCTTTCAAACCGCAGATACCTTTAAATAAGTTTAAGTACTTTATATACTACCCCTGAAAGCATGGTCGAAATTATCTGTTTTTATTTGCAAAAATGTGGTATAAGTCATGCATTTCAAAGTTCCATAACACGGTCAATTTTAATGTTAGGTGAATGGGACTTTTAGGTAGCTTTCATTAAAAAAGCTACCTATTGCAGCCGTTCGGAGGAAAGCGATTTCAAAAAATTTTGGTATATTTTCATCGATCATGACCCCCAGACCCCGAAACCACCCTCCGTTCAAAACTGACATATATATATATATATATATATGACCTATGTCACACTGTAACTCTCGTATTTATGAACCGATTTGGATGTAATTCGGTCTGTACATAGTACATACCAATGTCTCGACCGCGTTCGTTGACCAGCTTCATCCGCCATTTAAATTTTTTTTTAATTTAAAATTTGAAATGTGGTACCAAAAAATTGAAAATGGACAAATATTTTTTTCTGATGTATTTAACTTTTATACAAAGATTCCGCAGCAGTTTTTGTTTCGTCTATATCTTAAAAAATGGCTGAGTTATAGCATTTTGAATTTCTAGCGTGGCTGACATTTTGAAACGTCCTGAATTTTGTCACGCGATAAAAGGCGCATTTATGAACCGATTTGGATGTAACTTCGTTTATACATAGTACATATCAATGTCTCGACCGAGTTCGTTGGCCAGCTTCATCCGCCATCTTGTTTAAAAATGGCGGCCATTTAAATTTTAAAAAAATTTAATTTGAAATGTGGTACCAAAAAATTGAAAAAATATTTTTTTCTTATGTGTTTGACCTTGATAAAAAGATTCGGGAGCAGTTTTTGTTTCGTCTATATCTTAAAAAATGGCTGAGTTATAGCATTTTGAATTTCTAGCGTGGCTGACATTTTGAAACGTCCTGATTTTTGTCACGTGATAACGGGCGTATTTATGAACCGATTTGGATGTACCTTGGTGTGTGCATAGTACATACAAATGTCTCAACCGAGTTCGTTGTCCAGCTTCATCCGCCATCTTGTTTCAAAATGGCGGTCATTTAAAAATTATAAAAAAAATTAAATTTAAAATGAGATACCAAAAAATTGGAAAATGAAAAGGATTTTTTTCGTATGTGTTTGACCTTAATACAAAGATTCCGGAACAGTTTTTGTTTCGTCTATATCTAAAAAAATGGCTGAGTTATAGCATTTTGAATTTCTATTGTGGCTGATATTTTAAAACGACCTGATTTTTGTCACGCGATAACAGGGATATTTATGAACCGATTTGGATGTAACTTGGTCTGTACATAGTACATACAAATGTCTCGACCGAGTTCGTTGGCCAGCTTCATTCGCCATCTTGTTTCAAAAGGGTTGCCATTTAAAAAAAAATAATTTAAAATGAGTTATTAAAAAATTGGAAAATGAAAAAGTTTTTTTTTTTTATGTGTTTGGCCTTGATACAAAGATTCCGGAGCAGTTTTTGTTTCTGAAAATTTGTCCTTTTGTTTATATCTCAAAAAATGGTTCAATTATCGCACTTTGAATTTCTAGCATGGCTAACATTTTGAAACGATCTTGTATTTGTCACGCGGTAATACTCGTATTCGCCTATTTCGATAAGAAGGCATGTGGATAGTATACATCAATATCTCGTCCAAGTTCGCTGGCCAGCTTCATCAGCCATCTTGTTTCAAAATGGCGGCCATTAAATTAAAAAAAATTATAATTAAAGTGAGGTGCAAAAAAATTAGAAATTGAAAAAGGTTTCTTTCTTAAGTATTTGACCTTGATATAAGGATTCAGGAGCATTTTTTGTTTGTCTTTATCTTAAAAAATGGCTCAGATATAGAAATTTCAATATCTAATGTGGGTGACATTTTGAAAAATCTGATTTTTTGCCAGCGACAGCACTCGTATATATCAATCGATTCCGATGTAAGTGAGCATGTGCACAGCAATTACTAAGGTCTCGACCAAGTTCACTGGTTAGCCTCATCCACCCTGTTGTCTTAAAATAGCAGGCACTTTAAGAAATCGCCGAATTTGGCAGCCAAATATAAGTTACTTTAAATAAAAGCAGCTTGGATAAAGCTGACTAATTTCGAGAAATTCTCATTCATAATGATTTAGTATTGATAAAAATTAGTATGGAATCTCCTATATTCGGTTTCCACTAAATTGAGCTTCGTGTGTTTGAATAATATAAGTTGGCTTTTTTAAAATAAGGAGTATGAAAGCTACCTCTTTCTCCCGGCACTGGCCGGAAGGACTTTTTTTGTCTAACTTGTTAGTGTCACAGTAAATTTTTACTAAATATCACTTATAGGACCGGGGGACCGTATAAAATTTTAAATTTCGTAATTTTTTAATAAATGTTTTTCTTGACCCAAATCGCTTTAAAATCAATTCTTTACCTTATTTAAACCATTTTTGTAATTGGAAGTATGCATCTATGACCAACTGTTGCGAAAATAAAGGTCGGTCAGGTTATACGTGGACACACTGTATATGTTCTTGCTGAGAAATTATTAATAGTTAAAATAAGCATTTTGTCATTCCCAACAATATGTTTCACGTAATTTCTGAAATATACCTCAGTATAAATTAAAATATAAAATTAAATATTGACCAAGGATTCTTAAAAAAATTATATTATAGAAAACTATTATGGTTATTAAAAGTAATGTATCAAGTCTGCTGAGCATCAGTAAAATGTACTGAAATAAAAAAAAAATAATATACTTGTTTCATAAGTGAAGTGAGGTATTACGATTAAAATATAATTATCTTCAACAATATCTTTTTCCTTTTTTAAGCTTGATTTGTGAAAAAATTCATCATAATTTCAAGGATTGAATCCTAAATATAAAGTAGACTGGCAGTTAAGTTATATTAAGATGTAATAAAGATTTCACAACTTCCATTTTGTCGCATGTGGTAATTACAAAAGCAGTGCAATATATCACATGAGAATAATAATTTAGTAATTTAGTAATAAACTATAATTATGTTAATTATTTCACTAGTAAAGCCTTTTTTAATAGTAATAATGCTCCAGATTAAAATGTCTAAATATTTTTTTCATGTGCAGCATATGTTAACAGCTTACAATTGTTTAGGGTTGATGGAATTTTGTCGTTTTACCTTTGAACACTTTAGAAATAATACTTTTTTTAAATGAAATACACAATAAATAAATAAATAAACGAAGCTCGATTGAATAAAGATAATATTATCAATATTGCAAAAAAAAATATTTTGTCAACCACTATACAAAGAAGATTGACTCTAGAAAACCTTTCTTTTATTAAATAAATTTATAAAATTAACTAATTCTGCCACATTTGTAATATAATGCATACATTTTCTTTTTTCCTTTTCATATACTAAGCAGTTAAAATTTAAAAAAAAAATCAAATAAATGAACAGTTTTTATTGCTACCTTTTTCTAAATAATAGAAGTAAAATATTTTGAAAAGAGGAAGAAGAATTGCGATTTATATTTTGTTAGAAATGCTCAATATCCTTTTCTGTATATTAAACAAGTTGTATAAGTATTGAAAAAATAACTTGTGTACATGGAGTAAGAAAATAGGTGTCAGAAAATATGTTGCCAAATTTCGTTTTATGGGCAAACTCATTCTTTCTACTTTGCTAAAGCCTCTATACTGGAAAAGAACCTCAAAATGTTTTGCACGGGAAGGTGCCAAAAACTTTAATCACGGATATTTTAAATATGGTTGTAAAGATTAATTATTTTAAGAGAAAAGGATTTTTAAAAGAACATTTTTATTATTATTTTTAAATTCCTGGAGGCAAGAAATCTTTGAAAGGGAGCCTAGAAAATCTATAAAAGTGCCTGGTAAAATGGTACTGGAAGACCTCGATTTGCACAGCTGGGATATAAAGAACTTGAGAACATATAGAGTTCCTGCTCAAAGGTTATTAATTATGCTATCAATTTCTGAAAAATATAGCATGTATTTTAAAAAGTAATAATAAAGATAGAATGCAAATTAATAAAGATTTTAGTTTAAGTTACTATCTTACTTTCAACCTTTGTATGCTCTGCCAAAAATGCAAAATTTCTTTTCGTAAGAACATTATAATTACAAGACATTTAACAGGGATTGTTTTATATATATCCAAAATGTATACTACTAATGCTACGCTAAATGTTTAAATTAATTAGAATATTGTTTAGAAAATTTGTTTAATTTAAAATATTAACGACATATAAAGAAAATAAAAAATATAAAAAATATATAAAAGATATTATTAGGTGTTCAATTTGTGACGTGCCCAGCAAGACCGCAACATAGATGAGATGTCATGACTCTAATTTAAGGTTACAATTGCTTTTTTTAGAACTTTAGGGAAACGACTGGCAGATAAGATCTTGATGAATTTAACCTCCACACTGTAATAAAAAACAATCTTATTTAAATATAAACTTCAGAAGAGTATAAAATCAACACGAACTCACATAAAATTCACTATTCTGGGACGCACTCAATGCCTAACTTCCGTCTTAAAAATGTCTACAGGCAGCTGCAATTTAACGTAGTTAGTACAACATATGGCTGTGAAGAAACTATTTCAAAACATAATTTCTCAAACAAAGACCTGCTTACCGATCGTTTTCCCTCACATTCGATCTTCAAATTCCGCGGCAGGATACGACCCAACTCCAAATCCACTGTATCGCATTTTCACTCGACTATTTATACTCCTGTAGACTGAGCAACGACACCTAAATTTGCATACGGTTATAGTTAAATCGCGTAACTGTAGACTCCAAGGAAAACTAAATGCACCTAGGAAAATTAGAGTGCCCTTAGTATAGAGTCAGCTACGCACACATGTTTGTTTTACGCAACGTTCACATTCAAACAATTAGAGAGCATCTATAGCAGAGTTACTAGTCCCTTACAAACTTAAAGTAAAGCATATATATGGATTTTAAAAGCGTTCTCGTATGAATTACTATAAATAAATTTTCCTTAATTACAGTGAGAATCTTTACCATTAATTGTATCTCTAGAGATTTTTCGGGAACAATTTATTTGACATGTTATATACTCCATGCTTGCAAGTGTCAACCATACTTACAATTCGAAAACACTACTTGCCTCCCAAGAGAGTTTTCAATGCGGTTTGTTTTGACTTTATCATCTGTTAGCTCTTAAACAAATTTTACCCCTGATAATAAGGTGAACTTTAGAATTCGAAAATATTGTGAATGTAAAAATTTAAAAGATAACGTGAATTATCTTAGGTTGTTACGCCCTATTGTGCATTTCAGAAATACATTTTTTATTTAGAAATTACGACAAAAGTATATTTACTTTATGTAATAACGAAAGGCTGTCGTTTAAATAAATCAAAAACTACTATTCGGATTTTCTCATTTCGAAATTAAAGCAAATAGGCGCGAATAAAGTAAGCAGGTTAATAAAATATAAACTTTGATGGCGATATAAATATCCGTTTATTTATTTATTTATTTTTTAGCTCACAGGCTATCAAAACCTTAGAGCTAATGTGCCCGCCGGTGCTGTTATGTATGTATGTATGTATGTATGTGCGTATGTACGTACGTATGTACGCAACGCGATAACTCTTGATAGAAACATCCCATTTGCTTCAAAAAATTTTCTAGGTTCATCGTGATAAGGCGCTTCCCTGATTAGTTTGGGGAGTTCATTGGTTAAGGATAAAGGGGGAAAAGGCGGTTAGTCCACCCACCTTAATTCAGATAAATGGGTTTTTCATGCAGAATGTTTGGATTTGCTCCGAATTTGGTAATAAGGTTTATTATGTTAAGGAACTTCCCTGATTAGTTTTGGGGTTCATTGGTTAAGGATAAAGGGGAAAAAGGGGGTTAGTCCACCCTTCTTAATTCAGATAAATGGGTTTTTCCTGCAGAATGATTCGATTTGCCCCGAATTTGGTATTACGGTTTATTATGTTAAGGAACTTCCCTGATTAGTTTTGGAGGTTCATTGGTTAAGGATAAAGGGGGGAAAGGGGGTTAGTCCACCCCTCTTAAATCAGATAAATGGGTTTTTCATGCAGAATGATTCGATTTGCTCCGAATTTGGTATTACGGTTTATTATGTTAAGGAACTTCCCTGATTAGTTTTGGGGGTTCATTGGTTAAGAATAAAGGGGGAAAAGGGGGGCTAGTCCACCCCACTTAATTCAGATAAATGGGTTTTTCATGCAGAATTATTCGATTTGCTCCGAATTTGGTATACCGGTTTATTATGTTAAAGAACTTCCCTAATTAGTTTTGGGCGTTCATTGGTTAAGAATAAAGGGGGAAAAGGAGGGCTAGTCCACCCCCCTTATTTAAGATAAATGGGTTTTTCATGCAGAATTATTCGATTTGCTCCAAATTTGCTATACCTGTTTATTATGATAAGGAACTTCACTGATAATTTTGGGGGTTCATTGGTTAAGGATAAAGGGGGAAGTGGCTAGTCCCCCCCTTAATTTAGATAAACGGGTTTTTCATGCATAATTATTCGATTTGCTCCGAATTTGGTATACCGGTTTATTATGTTAAGGAGCTTCCCTGATTCATTTTGGGGATTCATTGGTTAAGGATAAAGGGTGGCTAGTCCACCCCCTTAATTTAGATAAATGGGTTTTTTTTTGCAGGATTATTCGATTTGCTCCAAATTTGGTATATATGTTTATTATGTTAAAGAGCTTCCCTGATTAAATTTGGATTTCACTGGTTAAGTTTAAAGGGGGAAACGGGGGCTAATTCCCCTTCACTTATTTTTTGAGGGGCATTATTCTTTAAAATAAGCGTATAATATACAATTAGTGTGAATAGCCTGTGAGTTCAATGCCATCAGTTTAGCTGGGCACTTTTCTTTTTTATTTTGTAACAATATTCTATATTTGAAAAGTTATGTAAAATTTTATTTTATCAAACCTGATTTATATATCCCTATGCCATGTTTACCTATATTTTTAGAAGTTTTTCGCATTTTTATAAATTCTATATATTTTTATTAAAAGGATATGATGTGTTTTTTTTTTTTAATTCAGTGAGTTTATTGTTTATTTTAAAATTTATATTTAAATCATTCTCAACTCGGTATTGAACAGTTGTTGGAAAAAAAATGTTTATAAATATTTGAAAATTTTCTGTAGCGTGATGATTTTGGTTAAAATAATTATTTAAAAAAAATGTAAATGTAAAAATTATAATTTAAAACATTTTAGATTAGTGATTACATCATGCCACGAAAATCGTTAATGGTCCGTTAAAAAAAAAAAAAAGAGTAAATTTTAGCATTCCGTGTGCTGGATATGAACTTGATATGAACTTGAAAAACAAATTTAGCTGTTATATGTTTATAATTATGTAGTTTAACTGCATATAAAAATTATGTAGTTTAACTGTAGATAAACTTACATTGTTATCAAAATAATGAATTTAATCTTTCCAGGAAAGTATTTGTTTGTTTTTCATAATTTTATTAACATTAAAACCTTCATTAATGTCTAAAGAGAATAATAATGATATTTCTAAATGTATTATGTATATACTATTAATGGGCTTTGATTAGGCTATTTCACTGAATAACTTTCTGAAACATGGTAAAAGGCAAATTATAAAGATAGAAATGTAATTATTTTTATTAATTATCTCATTGTTTTAATTATTCAAAGAATAATTAAAGGAGTATTTTATAAGAAGACAGTTAAAAGCAAAGTTATCTAATTACAAAGCTTTGAAAAGTATAATGACTGTCTCATTATATATAGGAAGAATTACACATTACTGCATCATTAACATAAATAAAGTATACCGAAGTTTGCCGATTCATACGTATTAACAATTATGTAAGAATTAGGAATAATTAAATTTATTTCCAGTTGTAAGTACAAATTCTCTTAATCATCTATTTACTTAAATTTTAAACTTCCAAAACAAGGTATTTAACATCATAAGATGTACCTTAATTTAAATGTCGGTAATGTTGATTTCAATTGAGGTAGTTTTATATTTATGTAAAAGATACTGATAAATTTCATGTAAAAAATACACACAGTGAACTCGCGATAATTCAAACTCTGTTATTTCGAATTTTCGGCCAATTCAAACATGCGGGAAAGCCTGGAAAATTCCTATAATGAAATAATGTAAAATTATATTAGTTTTATTCGAACTGCATTTCTGTGTCTTCGGATAGTTCGAAATGATTGGTAGGTTCTTTTCTCTTTTTAACCATTTGGAAAAATGGTTATTGTCCTCGGTCAGGGTAGGAAATCAAAAACATATCTGAAGCGTTTTATTAGTTGAATCCCGCATTTTATTCGTTTTCTGATTGGTCTATACAGTAACCTGTATTTTCCCTTTACTTTCAACAGAGATGGATACTTCTGTTGCCACTATGACAAAAAAGTAATAAAAACTACAAAAAATTTTAATAACTCAGAAACAAATTGAGATACAGCATTCAAACAAATTGCATTTAAAAGTACATTTTTTTCTCTATACGACGGTGTAAAATGTAATATTGTGGGATGTTTAGAAGTTTAAGAATGAAATTTCATTTAAAATTGGTCCAGGAATATTAATGTTCACGCACATGGCGTACGTAATGAATGACCAGCTCCGTAGAAGTTTAAAATTTTACAGTACCGAAAAAATGTAATCCATGGCGTACGTAATGTATGATCAACTCCGTGCGATTTTTTACGTCTTAAATTTTAGTCTTTAAAAAAATCATTTTCCAAATGATCGTTGTAATTTGTTAAATTGCATTTTTTTTTCTTTACTTTCTTTCTCATACAGTTGAAGATCGCAATAGCCGGTTTCAACGGTGTAGACGAGTCTTTGAATCTATTTTTTCATTGCTTATAGTAATTTGAATTGTTAGCTGATGTAAGGAACTCGGATCCATTATTCTATGCTTGGGAAATTTCCCAAAAGTATTGCGCTCTGTAGATTTGGAACGTAAACTGAGCATGCGTGAGAGATAAGAAAGTTTAAGTATGAAGTACCAGTATATGCATTTTTAAGGTGTAAAGATTGCAGTACCATAGTGACTGGATTAATGACGGTGCGTTTCTTCTGTTGTTCGGTTTTCAAACAGTTATCAGTGAAAAGAAAATCTCCTTGTTTAACTTTTTGACGCTTTCAAAGGCACCAGACCTCTTACTATTGTTTTCATAATTTCATAATTTTTTTAACCATTTGGAAAAATGGTTATTGTCCTCTGCCAGGTTAGGAAATCTAAATTATATCTGAAGCTTTTTATTAGTTGAATCCGCATTTTATTCGTTTTCTGATTGGTCTATACAGTAATCTGTATTTTACCTTTACTTTGAACAGAGATGGATACTTCTGTTGCCACTATGACAAAAAAGTAATAAAATTTATAAAAAAAATTAATGACTCAGAAACAAATTGAGATACAGCTTTCAAACAAATTGCACTTCAAAGTACATTTTTTTCTCTATACGACGGTGTAAAAAGTTAAATTTGTGGGATGTTTAGAAGTTTAAGAATGAAATTTCATTTAAAATTGGTCCAGGAATATTAATGTTTAATCCATGGCGTACGTAATGTATGACCAGCTCCGTAGAAGTTTAAAAATTTACAGTAGCGAAAATTGTAAAACTGAAATTTCTTTTAAAATTTGTTCATGATGGGTCCAGGAATGTTAATGTTTAATTCATGGCGCACGTAATGTATGATAAACTCCGTGCAATTGTTTACGTCTTAAATTTTAGTCTTCGAAAAAATAATTTTCCAAATGGTCGTTGTAATTAGTTAAATTGTTTTTTTTATGTATATTTCTGTTAGTAAGGAGATCTTCAGTCCCATTAAAAAAAAAAAAAAAAAAAAAAAAAAAAAAAAAAAAAAAAACTCTTTTAGAATAATTTGCGTAATTTTATATAATTGCTATGGTTAATGATACGGTATTAGCTAAAAATTATTTAGTCTAAATTATTTTGGAATATAAATAAATAAGTACTTTCGTTTTCAATAAATTAGGACCATATTAAGAAAAAGGTAAACTTAATTCAATATAATATATCTGCATAAAATCATACTAAATATTAAAAACTTACCAAACAAGTGCACATGTTCCAACTTTAATTAAATCGCTGCATCATGCATAATACAGAACTCTATATTTAGATGTATTTGCGTTTTTCAAGTAATATTAGATATTTTTTCTACGTAAATAAACGTCGAATATTACGAAATGTTGTTTACTTAGATATTTTTTCGTGAAACACTTTGAAGTCACTTAGATCTTCTTTCCTGGATATAAATTTTAGCTAGCAGAAAATTGCTTCCGCATTCTAATGTAACATATTATGCTGTTCAGTGTAAAGCATTAGGGCAAGATTCTCTACTTTTATTTATAAATATTTTTTTAAAAAAATCACAGAAAACCACGTAAACACCGAAGATACTAGGCACTCTTTATTCGAATCATCTAAGTACAGAGAAATGACATATATTCACAATGCAGTACTCTTTGAAATAGGGTACAAAATCTAAGATTTAAATATTCTATCAAATGCTTTTAATGAAAATAAAATTTCTTATTAAACTATAGAGCAAACATTTGCTTTTGATTGTTTATTATAAGCGCCATAACTTTTGCGTAATCTAGAATTTCCCATATGCATATTTTAAAAGTTAAAAAACAGATTTGTATTCGTAATTTTACTAGGTAAATAAACGACTGAAATTGGAAAAGGTTGTTTATTTGTACCTATTTTCAGTAAAATGTATTGAAGCCAAATTACTACTACTTTACGGGAAATAATTTTCAGCTTGCTGGAATTTGCTTCCCGTTTTAATGTAACACTTACTCTTATTCAATACAAAGCATTACAACAAGAAGCTCGATTTTTAACTTAAAGATTTTAACTGAAACTTCAATGTACTTAACAGAAAAATTGCTATTTAAAAATGTTTCTTGTATTTTGTAAATTTTGAAAGGCATTTATTTCTTTGTAGAAATGTATAGTTGCAATAGTTGTAGAAAGTAGTACGTTTATTCGAATTTTCTGCGTTTTCTTAGTGTTTTACGTACTTTAACAATTTATACTCGTAGTGTTTAAAAATATCTTATCAATCAAACGTACAAATATTGATAGACACATATTTTTCTGAACTTATCACTTAACTGTAATTCTTCATTTAAGTCTTCTATTCAGACTATATTTCAATTAAACTCCACGTTTAAATTATGCTTTTTTTTGCTTTCATACACACTAGAATATTTTGTATTTTATTTTATATATACAGAGAAAACTCCCTATGCGACCACCTCCATTATGCAACCACCTCCCTTCAGAGACCATCCCAGTTGAACTCCCTCCATGAGCAGCCAATTTCTTTGAAGAAAATGAAACAAATTCCTTTTTTTTCCTGGTCGCTTGAAGAAGGTTTTATTAGAAAATAATTCCGAAGAGTACATTATTCATTAAACTTCTAAACTGAGTTTAGATTTTTTTTTATTCCGGTAACTTTTAAGCGTTAAACTACTTTGTGACATTTTAGGCAATGATTTTAACACTTATGACAAATTAAGAATGACGGTCAATCAATTTCTCCGCCCTATTCTGACAGGAAACTTTAAAAAAATAGATAAATTATTAAAATCGTCATTATGTGTTCCCGTCCAAAAAAAAATTGCATTTATTTACTGAAATTTGAATGGACTTGGAAATAAAAAATATAAAATATAAAACCGTAAAATCAAAGCAAACCTCAATGTAGTCATTTTTTAAACTCTGTAGTAATTAACTTATGTAATTAACTTATGTAATTAACTTTTGTTTTGATGCTTAAATTTTTATATTTTTTTTTCTAATATGAAAAATAATATTTAGTAACATTAATTGTTACCTTTGTTAACAATTAAAATTTAGATTTAAACATGACACTCATTGGAGGAACCACGTCTCGGAGCGACCAATTTTTATTGGAACGGAACGTGGTCAGTTTCGGGAGGTTTTACTGTATGTATGTATAAGAAGTAAGTATTGCAATTGTGGAAATTTTCGAATTCCGTTTGTTAATGTATTTATACATTTTGGGTTGTACTTTAGCCATATTAAAAACTGTTTGTCTGTATTAATGTATGTATTTGAAACAGATATTGTAGGTTATCTGTCTGAAGAACTAATGATGGGGAACTTGATCAAACTTTATATTCTATTATACCTTGACATAAACTGTTGCTGATTGAGTCTTTCTGTATATACTTTCTTTCCTACAAGTCGCTTCGTTATGTTGTGTTTTTCGTATTTTCTATGATATCTATATTCCTGTATTTTCTTGGAACGTATATTCCGTTAGAACTGAGCACCTACAGGTGCTGATTATGTGTATGTGTTTATAACCCAACAGGTGACATCTGTTGTGTTTTCTTTGTTAATTATATATCATCATCAATAGGGTGAGTGGAATTTCACCAAACTTTATATTCAGTTAGATTTTGACATATATCGGTGGTGAATAGGTTTGGTTATACATCACTCAACAGGTGACGCTGCTCTGATATGTGAACACAATTTGTGATAGCTTGCCTCGGCATCTATGAAATGGTATTTTTCCGAATTCATTATGCAAGATTTTTATTAATTAATTCAATTTTGCCTTCTTCCACTTATAACAAAGGGCTGCAGTAGTATGTTTTGCAGTTAACTTTACTGCTTTATTTCAGTTCTATTGCTGAGAAATGTAATATATTTAACTTAAAAATTAAAAGTATATATTTTGGTTCGATTTTGTATTTACATACACAACAACAGGTAGCGCTGTTGAACTAGTTTTACTTCTTTCGGCTATAACTGTAGCTCCGAGATAAATTTAAAAAAAGACGCTATACATTTTTATTAATTGTGTGAAACACAGTTATTTAAATTAATATAATAGAAAAATGTACAAGAATGCTTTGTGATGGCCACAGTGCACCAGTTTCTTTTGCTATTTCCCAAGAAATTGCTCTTTGTAATGATATTCGTTTTCATTTAAGTAAAAGCTTTAGTATTTTTGTTAGTAGTCCTAATCATTTTTCTAGCACTGTATGATGATTCAGAATAGATATTGGTGTTTATATACAAAAGCAATAATTGCATTCGTTGAAAAGTTAAAAAAATACTCAGATTAGCTCAGATTATCTCTATTAGCTAAAAATGAAATAAAAGGTCAAGTGCGAGTATCACTCGCGCAAAGAGGGTTCCGTACAATAAATATACGAATTTGAATTGTATTATTAAAAAAAAGTTGCTAAAAGAATACTAAGACATTGTAAAAAATTATACAATGTAGGGTTGGGTATAACTGTATATTCTAGAAAAGTGTAAATGGATATACCATGAAAGTTCAAAGAGATATGGAACCTAAATAATGTCAAATATAGATATTCTGTATAACTCCTTTTTTAATATTATCCTAATCTGTTTATGTGAAACTTAATTCGGTTCTGACAATGTAAGTAGTGCATATTTAAACTTCATTTGGCATTTCATAAAACTAAATTGAGCGTAGTAATAACCTTTCTTTCTACAGTGTAGCTGAAACAAAACCTTTGTTCAAAGTTGGAATTGTGCTATGCAAAGTTGCAACGCCGCCCTGGTCCGTGCCACGTTTTTCCAGATAGGTTTCTAATTAACTTTTAGCGTCACTCGAGGCATATTTAGAGATCCACTCAATGCAAACTAGTCGCGAATCCCATAGTATTTATGTGATTCAATCTAATTAATTAGTCTCAGGACACTTAAAGCTTCGAAATATTAGAATTTTTAATTTTTTTTTAAATGTTAAACTCCTATTTTTTCTGAACATTTTGATATAATTGTTTCCTTGAAATTCCCATAAGAACATAGGTTATGACTTTTAGAATTATACCCGCCCAATAGCTGAAGCGGCGTTTCCGAAACTTTGAAGTCATTTTTCTCCAAATGACGCTTTTGGGCATAACGCTCAGGATACCTCTAAAACTTCTCAATATTTTTTCATGAAATTTTCAAAACACATATATCATATTAGTATGTATAATTTGAACCTAGAATTTTTTTTTTTTTTTTTTTTTTTTTGGGTCATTATACTGTTGAAATTTTCAATATTTTGTATTAGCTAAATACAACTTTGCATTAAAAATATAAAAATTCTTTAAGTACAAATTTATTTAAGTTCAGGGTAATTATTACAATCCAACGTATAAGTAGACACCAAAATTTTCATTCTAGTAGCAATATTTATTTTCTAATCCTGCGCGTAAGCTGTTATGGCAATTTTCTGCTCGACAAATGTCTGGCAGTATGGAGCCCTTCTTTAGATGCTAATTCTCTATTATTATTATTTTTTAAATGCATGAAATGAAAGAACATATAATTTTCATCCCAATAAAAATTGTGTTCTAAAATCATATACATTTTAATACATTAAATGTTGAAAAAAAATGTTTTTTTTTCTTTTTTCCAATTTTAAGTATCCTGAGACTCCTTAAATCAGTCTATTTTTAACTGTTTGACGGTTACTGATTTTATACTGCTTCTGGGCGTTACATTAGACATATATATCATTAAAAGTTTTTAACTAGTCATAGAGTATGCCGCCCGTGTGATTGTGTATGTCCAAACTGTCCGGATCTTTAAGGGTTAATATCTCGGATAATTACCCGGCATATAACGATGACATAAGAACAACTTTAAATTCAAGCATTAACTTGATTACAAATAACAATGTCTTTCAATTTAATAGGAAATTTTATAAACAAACTGAGGGTGCCCCAATGGGCTCACCCATTTCAGGATTATTAGCGGAGCTAAAACTTAGACCACTTGAGAAAGATATTATATGTAAATCAAATCTAAAACCTCAACTATGGCTGCGTTACGTCGATGACATATTTTTAATTTGGAACCATGGTATCCCCGCTTTGAATGACTTTTTAAATACAGCTAATAACCTAGATTCAAATATACAATTCACATTGGAAGTCGAAGAAAAAGGATCCTTACCATTTTTAGACGTAGAATTAATAAGAAATAATACAACATACAATATTGATAGGAAAATTTACAGGAAACCATGCAATTCAAATAGTACAATATCCTACAATAGTAATGTCCCACTTAAATACAAAACTGCAGCTTATAAATTTTATATAAATAGAGCCATTGAATATTGTACAAGAGAATACCTACAACCAGAGTTACTCACCATCAAGAAGATTGCAATAGAAAATGGTTCCCCCCCCCCCCCCCAATGTATCGATAAATTAATCTTTGATATTCAGCATAGAGAATCAACCAGAAATAGCATTAAAAATAATCTCAAGTTTTATAGTTTTAATTATATACCTAAGTTATTTGAAAGGATTAGTTATGCACTAAAGAAATATAATATATACGTAATCGCAAAACCATCTGCTAAATTAAAAGATCTTGTACACCGGAAAATAGACCCAATCCCTAACGATGAAACTTCTGGCATATATGTAATACCTTTCACAGACAAAGTTAATCAGAAAGAACTCAAATACATAGGAATGACCACTAGAAAATTTAAAGACAGACGAAAAGAACATATTACAGACATAAAGTATAACAAACCCTCTACTGCTCTATCCAGATTAAACCAAAAACAAGATATTCACATTGATTTCAGTAAAGCAAGAGTCATAGCCCATACTTCAAATTACTACACATCAATAATCAGAGAATCAATAGAAATTTTAACTCAAAGGAAGAATACTTGCAACGATACTTTATCCTACAACATATCTAAGATCTGGTATAGCATACTAGATATTTCTAGCGATTTTGAAACATAATCATTTTCATTTTTACCCCCCCCCCCCCCTCCTCCCTTCCTTTGAAATAGACTCGTCCACTGATACTTAAGCAGAGAATTTTCCATGAACTTTCACTCCTCTGATTTTCCCCTGATGACAACTGTTGCAGTGCAGTTGAAAGCGCTCGGGTGTTTTTAAGATCTTTGACGGTTTTCATCTTGTGAAAACCTGTTATGTAATTTTAGCACCTTTTTAAGTAAATTTTATCAGAATGTAACATCGTATTTTATATGTTTTTCAAGGAGAATTTGACGTTCAACAATTATAGTTTGAACTATATTTTATATACCGACGATTTTTTTCGAAAATCATTATCAACAATGATTTTATACTTCTGCTACGATAGGTACCTCCAGCGCTGCTCAAAACGTTTGCTGAATGCCCGTAAATCGAGATTTGTTTGTAACAGAAAAATGCGATTGTCTCAAAAACTATGTGACCTAGGGTAATCGGTATAATTTTCCTGCACGGTTTTAATTAACGTCTACTACCTCTAATTTTTTCATAATTTTAGTTTCAGTAGATTCGGAATTAGACGGGGGGGGGGGGGGGACATATTTTTGCTCTACATTTCCGACGATATCTTTGAAAATATAATACCTAAAATTAAAATGAATGTATTTTTGAGTTCAGCATTACGAAAGCTTTCACACAATACCCCACACGATATACAAAGATTTATTTTAAGTAGCTTAATTAGCCCCTCTATATTTTTACCAAGCATATTTATGAATGTTTATTAATCTGAAAATATGTGGGTCGATAGTCTTTATTACTTCCCCGAATTTGAACTTTCCACGTTCCATAGTTTACTAGTAAAATGACTGTGACAGACAGATAGACAGACAGACACAGGTGTGAACTTATAATTGTTCAGTTTTTTACTTTTTACGCACGGAACACTAAAAAAGAAGAACTCAGAAAATTCTATTTTGTTTCGTTACATCATGTTGCATTTTTTGTTAAATAATGTCCCCTTTTTTGTCATGAATACTTATTCGATCATACTTACAAAAAAAAGAAAAAGAAATTAGCAAGAAACAAAATCTATTTTATAAAAGTATGCAAAATAATCTGAAAAATTGTAGGAAAGTTTTCATTTATGCTTAATAATTAAACTTATATTAGCTGTCAATTTTCCTATATTTTTTTACACGTTTTTTTTTTTTTTTTTTTTACTTTTTTTTTTCAATTATGAGATGAACACTGAGACCGTTAGATCTGACATTTACATTAAAAAAAAATTAAATGAAGAAACAATTAACGAATTAGTGGGTACATATTCCTTTTTTTTTTTTTTTTTTTTTTTTTTTTTTTTACTTAAACTGTCAAAGATCATTTATAAGAAAAGACATCTGACAAAAAATCGATTTCAATATAGAATTGAGATATTTTAATTATCTGGAAAACAATGTGCTTCAGGATTTCATTATTTTTAAGTTTTCTCTTTGTATTTGTGACTTTCTTATACTGTACAAAATGTTTGATAAATGACTATTAAACTAGGCACTATCAGTAAAATTGGATATGACATGTCCACTTATGATAGTAAATTTACCTTTAGACTTTTTAACTACTTTGGCTTTCAGGTTGCTAAAATGTGCATTTTTTAATTAAATGCAATGTTGAAGATGTCTAAAATTTATGTTACATTTATAAATGACCTTTTATTGCCTTATACAGTGGTGGCCAAAATTGTGGACATTTTTTTGAAATTTTTGTGTTTTATAACTTTGTGTGCTTATAGAAAACATTAATTTTCACTTAAATACAAATGTTTGCATATAAAAGTCAAAGAAATTTAATATAGAATTTAATAAAAAAAACCAGAATTAAAATATCTGCATTACAAAAAATGTTACACTTACTTTAGTCTAAAATACAAACACAATTACTCATGAATGCTGAAGTGTGTACTAAAAGAGCTTCCTAGCCAATCAAAATGACTGTTCTGAGAACAAATCAAATGTCCGTAACTAAACTGTAGTAACAAAGTGTACAAAAAGTAATAAAACAGAAAATTTCAAAACATATCCACAGTTTTAGCCAACACTGAATATGATGATCACAGAGTATACTCAATTCTTTGTCAGACGAGATATGTAATTAAGAAATTAAAAAAAAATCACTAATTTCGCAACAAAACAAAACGTCATACCTAAAACCAGCATGGATGTCTTTGATTAAAACTACCTAATGATGAATTGGTATGTGCTGTCATCTATGGCATTTTTTAAACTTTATATTCAGCGTCCACCGAAGGAGAATATTTTGAATAGGGACTAAGTTTATAAATTAATTTCTTAGTGAAAATAAAACCATTTAAGAAATATTAAGTAAGAATTTAAGTAAAACTTTCATTTAGTTAGTATTGAAAACTAAATTTAAAAATTTGAATTGTTTAAACGTCAATGACATGAAAGTTCTGTTCTTGATGTAGGGCGTCCACAGAGGGGACTTTGGAGATATAGACATTCAAAAATGAAATATTATAATTGCTTATAATTTAAATATCCTAATTGTTTTTTCAAAAACGTATTGAGTAGTTTTCTGAAAACTTAAATATTCATATAAATGAAAATATAGGAAATTTGATACATTTGCTGATATTTATCCCTTTGGGACAGTAAAACGGCCCTATTACTTTCTACCAGAAGTGCAACATGAGATTTTATAACTACATCGCGCTCCACGTCGTAGGCATGGGTAGCAACAATGTGCATCATGATTTCATTAGTTTTCTCTTTGTATTTGTGACTTTCTTATGCTGCACACAATGTTTGATAAATGACTGATAAACTAGGCACTATCAGTAAAAATGGATACGCCTAAAAAGGGATAAGCCATGTCCACTTATGCCACTTATGCCACTGCATGTCGCCAACATACTTGTTGGCGACATCTGGTATAGGGTAAGGATCTTTGTAAATGAAAATATTATAATTTATATATTGTAATCAGTATGATAACTTAAACGTATGTTGTAAAAGATTATGTTATAATTTATGTATTATAATATTTATGCTGACTTTTCGCCTCACTAATATTTAACAAAAGTTAAATATTTTTCTTTTTTTATAATGTATTTTGCTTATTACTCTAACAGTTCTTCAGGGGATTAATTTTGATTTGTTAAAAGCTCTTTTTCTTTAAATATAAACAGAATATGTAGTTCAATATAGGAAATAATTTATTGCCAAAAATAATTTCTAAAAACTCTACTAATAGTATTTTTTTATAAAAACAAATTCCGATATTTATAAATAAAGCTATATTTACAGATTCGTTAAACAGCGTAAAGAAAACTTCTATTATTCATCCGCTGTTGGCAGATGTAAGGTATACTACTATATGAATAGATCTGTTTAATGCTGTTGGACAATTGTTAGCTTAAGAGCATGGGTGGAGTTGATTGCCCGGAAATAATTGTTATTACTCTAAACGAAATTGATTTCATTCTATTTAGTGAAATAGTTGAAAACATTCTTTTCTCTTCCGACTTAAACGCTGAAAAACATTTAGTCGACTCAAGAAAGTTTTAAAAGAGTTTAGAACACTTTTTTGACAAAAATATGAATAGTGAATAAGAGAGTCGAAAATTTTACTCATTTCTATTCGTGTATGGATTTCATTTGTCAAGTCTTCAATTTTTCGATTGTGTTCTCATGACATTCGCCAGTGCTGTCAGTGTTTACACCAGCTAAAGGAGAGAAGGAACTTTCGAGTTTTCCACCCATTTATTGCATCTCTTAGTGCGCAGATAGCGACCCTAATCAGGGTTGTAAGTTTGGCCTTCACTTTTAGTCAGAAAATTCTGATTCACACCAGAAAATACAAAAAGTATTTCAGATTTATTTAATATTTCTTAAAGTTAAAATTCTTCTTCAGAAATTTCCGTTCTGAAGCGTGAATTGCTGAATAAAAACGGAGGCCAATCTGGCAACCCTGGTCCTGATTCTATTTCGGGGTATTTTCAGTATTTAAGATACCTTTTTATACTTTTGAATTTTATCTTTTCCTTAGAAGTATTTAAAATTTACGGAGACAATTTAAAAAAAAAGCAGATTGTCGTCATCTGACAACTTCTTTCTGATTTCGAAAATTGTATTTTATTAATTATATTAGGTAATATGCAATAAGTTTTCCAACAGTTTAACAATGGAACAAGTGAACGGGGATTGTAAATAAAGTTGCCCCCTATGAACCTTTAAACGAATCCCGAATAGAAACGTTTTTTACCATTTTGTACAAGTATTTTACCCTCTTAAATACTAATATTTTACCCCGCTTTCAGTTCACATAACTATTTTTATTTACTTTTATTTTTATGGCAACCTTGGTCCTAATTCTATTTCGGGTTATTTTAAGTATTTAAAATATCCCTTTATACTCTGGAATTTTAACATTCCCTTAAAAATATTTAAAATTTACGGAGACAATTTTTAAAAACGTACGTTGTCGTCATCTGACAACTTCTTTCTGATGCTGAAAACCGTATTTTAATAAATATATTAGGTTATATGTAATACGTTTTTCAATAATTCAACATTAAGCAACCGGGGATTGTAATTGAAGTTGCCCCTTAAGAACCATTAAACGAATCCCGAATATAAAAGTATTTTACCATTTCGAAAACCTCTTAAATACTAATGTTGCGTTTTATCGCTGCCCCCATGGTATTATTTATAATCGTTTTTTTTTTATTTCTTTGACGATATTTTTTTGTTGACAAATGAATTTGTTTAGAACTTTATGAACTAAAATGTAGCTACAAAATATTATGATGTAAGATTTTATTGAAACGAAATTGTGTATGCAAACGTTATGTATTTTGTTTTGTGATCGTCAAATATATGTTATGTGTCTACATTTTGTATGAACTTTTATTCCGAAGACAGTTAAGTCAGCCTTTTATCTCCCGATAAGATAAACTTAGGTAAGCTTAATCCATTTGTAGGATTAAATAGCTATATTTTTAACTCTGAAATGAAAATTGATAATTAAATATCAATACAATAATTTTGAACATAAAATTTTATAAATTGGGACTAGAATCAATAACTAATATTTTAGCCCGCTTTCTGTTCACATTACTATTTTTATTTAATTTTTATTTTAACTTGTTTTCGAAGCACTTCCCTTAAGTAATTTTCATTGGAATAACAAAAATCATGTAAAAAAAAAAAAAAAAAAATCCACATGCCTTTAAACACCAATAAACTAATTAAAATATATATATAGGGGAGAGCAGCCATATTTGGACCGCCGCTTTAATTGGACCATTGCCATTCTGACATTAATTACAGGAAGAGACTCCATCTACCACTGAAATCCAACTCATCAGAATGACGTCATTCATGATTAGAAGAAGCAGCCGCCTACCACGTGCTGTTTTCAGACAATTTTAAAAAAACCTAAAGTTAGCTTTTTTGATCTAATTTTTTCTTATTAAACGTAAGTGAATATTTTAAAACAAAGGTAAGTTGTTATGTTTTCATATACATATATGATTTCATCTGTTTATTGCGCATATTTGTCCCGCGGATTTGTTTGATTTCGTTTTTGTTCTTAGTCTTGAAATTAGCTGTTTAAAAAAAAGGTGCAGTTGCCGTAATTGGGCCAATTTAATTTGCTTAAATTGGACCAGATATGCGATCATAAATTTTAAAAGTAAGTAATGAATTTCGAGGATGGTACACTTTGTACAATATTTTTTCTATATTTTATAATGCATTACTGTTTTCATACAAGTTTTTTTTTGTATATCTGGATTAATTTTTTGATACAGTTTAGGCCTATATAAACATAAAAATATTTTTCATGTCTATGCAATAAATTTTCTTTGCAGTGTCTTTTATCTTGTATGTAATTGTATTTATTTTCTTTGAATTTTTTATTCCAACGGCATATTTGATTTACAGAGTTGAATTCAAACATTTTCCTCCTGCAGGATACTTGTGATAGAAATCTTTTTACAGTTCTGGAGGGTGGAATTATACTTTTTTGTCATTAAAACGCATAAAATCTCAAACCTTGATGAACATGTTGAAAAAGACACAGACAAACTGTCTGGAAGAAAAACACCCGTGAGAGCAAAAGCTGTTAAAGATATGGGAAACAAAAAGCAGACAGTAAGTTGTGAAGAAATTGACCGGCAACAAGACTGCAACTACAAATCTTCCCCAAAAGCAAAAGAATCATTAGAAATGTTATTTCCCTTGCTAAATTCAGTTAAATCAAAGTACAGAGGGAGCCAAAAAACAGTTGTGTTAACATCATCGCCATATAAACTAAACCTTGAAATTGAAAAAAAAAAAAAAAGACAAAAACGAAGCTTTTACAGCACAAAAGAAATTGGAAGATCAAGTTTTAAAAAATAGACGTAATGCAATTAGCAAGAAAATGATGGAAGAGAAGAACTACAAACATAATGTAAAGAAAACTTCTGTTGCAAAAAAAAAAAAAAAAAAGTTCTGATAATTCAGAATCTAAAAAGAAAAATCTAGATAGTGATGATTGGTTTTGCCTAATTCGTAAGAAAAATTAAATAGCAGAAATGATTCAGTGTTCAGATTGCCATATACGGTTCCATGTTGTGTGAACTGGAAAACAAAAACAATAAACAAAATTCATGTATAAGCTTTGCATCACTCCTTACAGGATATTCAAGTAACTGACAATTAATTCCATAATTTCTATTCTTAATTACTGATAACTTTGATTTATATTTTGAATACATTTTGATTTATAACAATTACTCTTATTTTCAGATATTTGATTTCATTATACTTCATTGCTGTTATATTGTTTGATTGTTTCATTAATCGCAAACTTTGCTTTTAATAAAATTAGTTATATTCCCTGGTCATTAAAACAACCTGATATTATTTGGTCCAATTTAGGAGACCAAGGGTCCAACTTAGGAGACCAGTTGATGAATTTGGACCACTTTCGACAAAATATTCAAATTAAAATAAAATTTAACATTTTCAAAAAGAAATTGATCTAAATATTTATTTAGTTAGTAGATGAATAGATTGACCCTATGTAATGATCTTTTGCAGATATGCCAAAAATTAAGTGAGTTACACCTGAAAATAATTGAAGTGGTCCAAATTCGTCTACTCTTCCATATATATTATTTTTGGAAATCCTTCTAAATACTTCTAAGTAGAATGTTTTCAAGTTTTAAGTTACCAACATAACATTTATTCATTTATAATCAGCATTAAATTTAATAAAAACATATTTGCTAAAGAACAACTTCGTTGTATTTATTCTTGTTGTAATAATATATCACACTTCACATTCAATATATTTCATAAATCATGAAAAGTAACTTTAATGACTGGTCTACTTAAGTACCATTGCACTGATATCAACTGTGACTATATTTTACATACACATTTGAATATCTCTGAAATTCATCCCAATATGTGTTCTTAGTATTAACCTTATTTATTTCTACTCAACTAGGACGCTCCGGAACTCTGCTCGCTATGATCACCAAGCCCTCCCGTGTAATCGCTTCGCGTTTCCGTTCAGTATCGTGTAGTAATCCCTATTTTCTACCAACCCCAGACGTAATTGTTTCGTGTTTCCTTTCTGAATGGCTTCGCGAACCTTTATTTTCTATGCATAAACTTTTTAGATTCCAATTGGTGAAAACGCACTCCTCCTCAACTCCTGACGATTTTATTTTCTTATCTCCAAGCACATAATCATTAGAGTTTACAGAGTTTCATAATTAAAAGAATTATTAAATATTAAAAATGTACAATTTATAATTTATTTAAATAATTACAAATTAAATAAATTAATATTTAAATAAAATTATAAATTAATAGAAAATTTAAAATTTAAAATGTTGTAAATTTAAAAATATTTTAAATTTAAAAAGTAACAAATTTATTAAAATTATTTGGAATTTTTTCTTATCTTTGTAATTAAGTCGGTAATTTGTGGTTACAGTAAATAATCTTATTATATAAATCTTCTGTACTCAGAAGTTTTCACTTCGCCGCCTTTTCTCCGCCAACATATATGTGTAAAATTATATAAATACATTAAATATTTTCTTCTTTCTTTTTTTATAGTAATAATAATTAAATAATCTACATACCCTCCCTCATAAAAAATTAACAGAAGGCTATCGAAATGCAGATGACAGTCCCCCTCCCCCTTTCTCATTAGTTAATGGGAATTATCTTCATTCTGTAAAAATCACTTTTGCCATCACCCCCCTCCTCCCCCCCCCCCCCAAAAAAAAACAAAAAAACAAAAAAACAGAAGTCTACCGAAATGCAGAAGATTCTTTCCTTTCCCCGAACACCCTATCAAAATTCTCTACTTTCATGGACTTCGCCAACAATGTCAGAAAACTCTCAGCAATCAGATGCATTTCGCGGTATCTACGCAGATTTTCATGTTTCCATTTCCAAATCGTTTGGCACATTTCCAATTCGTTTCTTTTTTCTTTTTTTTTTTTTACTTTCTTCTATCTTCAATAGAAGAAAGTATTGTAATCGAAATTTTTTTCGACTTCCGGTTTTCGGCGGATTTACAGGTTTTACGGGTCAGAGATTCCAAAAAACATGTTTATAGAAAATGTATGTCTGTCCGTGTGTCCGTGTGTCCGTCTGTCCGTGTGTCTGTCGCCATTGTGCCATCAAAAAGTGTATGAAGTTATGCATAGAATTGAACCAAATTTTTATTTTAAGTTTTTGGCTATGGCAAGCAGATCCTCCCTGAATTTAGAAAAAAATCGCCGGTAGGGGGCGCTGTAATAGCGATTTTTGTGCGATTATGAATATAGTACCATCCAAAAGTGTATGAAATTATGCATACATTTGAACGAAATTTTTATTTTAAGTTTTCAATTTGGCAAGTAGGTCCTCCCTGAATTTGGAAAAAAATCGCCGGTAGGGGGCGCTGTAGTAGCGATTTTTGTGCGATTTTGAATATTGTACCATCCAAAAGTGTCCGAAGTTATTCATAGATTTGAACCAAATTTTAAGCTTTTGGCTATGGCTAGCAGATCCTCGCTGAATTTGGAAAAACATCGCCGGTAGGGGGTGATGTAATAGCGATTTTTGTGCGATTTTGAATATTGTACCATCCAAATGTGTATGAAGTTATGCATAGAATTGAACGAAATTTTTATTTTAAGTTTTTGACAATAACCAGCAGGTCCTTCCTGAATTTGGAAAAAAAATCGCCTCTAGGGGTCTCTATTTTGCGATTTTTGTGTGATTTTGAATATTGTACCATCGAAAAGTGTATGAAGTTATACATAGAATTGAGCCAAATATTATGCTTGTTTTTGGTCATGGGTTGAAGGTCCTCCCTGAATTTCGTAAAACTCCGCCGGAAGGGGTCGCTGTAATTGCGATGTCTGTACCATTTTCATTACCATCGAAAATTGTATGAAGGTATGCATAGAATTAAACCAAATTTTTTATGTACGTTTCTGGCTATAGCAAACAAGTCTTCTCTGAATTTGAAAAAATCTGCCGGAATGGTGGCGATGTAATAGCGATGTTTGTGGCATTTTCTTTATTGTACCAACGAAAAGTGTATAAAATTATGCATACAATTGAACGAAATTTTTTCGTGCATGTTTTTGACTTTGGCCAACAGGTCCTCCTTGAATTTGGACATATTGCGCGTTAAAGGGGCTCTGTGATAGCAATTTTTGTATGTTTTTCTTGATTTTTCGTAGTTCTGTTGTCCATCAGCGGCGCGTGCAGAGGCGGAAACACGCTTTTTGCTAAGCCGGCTATTCGCAAACATCTGATAACAACAGAATAAGCAAAAACTATTAATTTTAACAAATATCATGATATTGATTAACTCGTTTTTAGTCCGTTTAATTGACTGAAGCAGAAATTTAAGATGAAAATCTAAGTTGGGATAGTATTGAACTAATAATATTGAAGTATTAACATGTGTAACTAATTTTTGAAATATTATGTATAAAATAGAAGAAAGTTTTGGGATTGGCACATCCAACTAGTTTAGATATATAAAAGGATATTTTATTTTTCTGACTGTGAAAACATAATTATTTTGTTAACTAATTTATTAATTAAATTTTTAATTCGTTAATTAAACGTAATTACCTAAGATTACTTTTAAGGTGATATTTAATTAATATTTTCAATACAAAAATGTAGCGTTGCATTTATAGTAGATCTGAAACGTATTCCACGAAAAGAAACAACTCCGCCTTTAGAAATTGATTTTATCGATTGCATAAATTCCCGAAAAGAAACCTAACAAAACGTTTAATTAAACTTTTAAGAATTATAAAAATAAAGAGTCCGCAAAAGTACATGAGAACAATTCATTTTTCATTTGCTGTATCATTTTCCGGAATTCTATAAAATCTCTCCCCACGATCACAGCTGTTAAACATCTTCAGAAACTTATAAACCAGAATATGAAAAAATAGAACGTTAGAGAGAACATTTTTATTAAGACATTTTTATTAACTCATTTCGTTTATTTTATTAAATAATTATTTGGAAGAGGTACATAATATTTTAATATTAATATACATTCATCATACGTAATTCAGCATGAAATAAAAAATAATGAGAAATGTTTGAGAAACGCATAAGAGAATTTATCGTTTTGAATTGTATAACAAAGGTAATTGAATATTATCTTAAAATTTCTTTTACATTTTTCATGAGTAATTTTAGAAGAAATGTTAGCAATTTTTTTATTCACAGAACAAGCAGTTTTCGATTTAAGTTTTCATTTCTTTTCTTTTTAGTGCATTGCTAATTATTACAGATAAGTCAAAAAGGGATTTGTTTTATATATAAAAAGGGAAAAAAGAAATACTTTTAATGAAAATTAATTATTTAAAAAATATATTACAACGGATATTTATGCTTTTCATTTATATATTCATCCCTGAGATGTAAAATTTAATTGAGGACATATTAAATATGTAATGCACGAAGAGAAACAGCTTCGCATTTCAAATTAATTTTATTGATTGCATAAACTCATCAAAAAACACCTAATGGAATATTTAATTAAATGTTGAAGTTTTGTCAAAATAAACAGTCTGCAAATGTAAATGAGAACGGATCATTTTCACTTACTGTGTCGCTTGTCGATATCAATATATCTGCCAATGATCAGATATAGTCTTTAGTTTTTGAAAGGTAAGAAGTAAAATATAAAAAAAGGAGACATGAACGTATAAACAACTTTTTCTTAAATCAACTCCATCTCAGATTTAAACCGACATTTTTTATTCATTTTTGATTTTTAAAAACGTTAAATTATGTTACAACCGTAAAAAAATCTCTGTTTCTAAAAAGAAGTAAGAAGACTAATTTCTTAAATGCATTTATAAAGGAATACATTTCATTTCGAAAAGTAAGATATTTGAAAGTTGAAAGTTTTGTTATATATATAGGGGAGAGTAGCCTAATTTGGACCACTTCGCTTATTTTCAGGTGTAACTCACTCAATTTTTGGAATATCTGAAAAATATCACTACACGGGATAAATCAATTCATCGACTAACTAAATAAAACTTTAGATCATTTTCATTTTGAAAATCTTAAATTTTATATTAATTTGAAAAATTTGTCAAAAGTGGTCCAAATTCAGCAACTAGTCGCCTAAGTTGGACCATAAGCCTCCTAAATTGGACCAAATAAAATCTGGTTGTTTTGATGACTAGGGAATATAACTAATTTTATTAAAAGCAAAGTTTGCGGTTACTGAAACAATCAAACAAAATAACAGCAATGAAATACAATGAAATCAAATATCTGAAAATAAGTGCAATTGTTTTAAATTAAAATGTATTCAAAATATAAATCAAAGTTATCAGTAATTAAGAATGGAAATTATGAAACTGATTGCCAGTTATTTGAATATCATTTAAGGAGTGATGCAAAGCTTACACATGAATTTCGTTTATTGATTTTTTTTTCCAGTGCACACAACATGGGACCGTATTCGGCAATATGAAACTGAATCATTTCTGATGTTTTATTTTCTTACAAATCAGGCAAAACCAATCATCACTATTTAGATTTTTATTTTAGATTCTGAATTATTAGACTTTTTTTTGCAACAGAAGTTTTCTTTACATTATGATTGTAGTTCTACCCTTTCATCATTTCCTTGATAATTGCATTACGCCTATTTTTTAAAACTTGATGTTCCATTTGCTTTTATGCTGTGATGATAGCTTCCTTTTAGTCGATTTTTTGTGTTTTTTCATTTCAATGTTTACTTTATACGGCGAAGATGTTAACACAACTGTTTTTTTTCGCTCCCTCTGTACTTTTTTTTTAAAACTAAATTTAGCAAAGGATATAACATTTCTAATGCTTTTTTGGCTTTTGGGAAGGATTTGTAGCTACAGCCTTGTTGCAGGTCAACTTCTTCACAATTTACTCTCTCCTTTTTATTTCCTATATCTATAACAGCTTTTGCTGTCACCTGTTTATTTTATTTTTCTTTCCAGACAGCTTGTCCATGTTTTTTTTTTTTTCAACATTTTTAACGTTATATTATAAAAGTGTTAAAAAAATATGTTCTATTGAAAAATACTCTACGATTAATTATACGCAAACATTTTGTATTCAACAGTGTTGAATTCACCCCCCCCCCTCCTCCCGGAAGGTTTGAGGTTTTATGCGTTTTAATGGCAAGTGTAATTCCACGCTCCAGAACTGTAAAAAGTCTGCCCTTCCTCAGGGAATCGCAAATATCCTCCAGGAAGAAAATGTTTGAATTCAACACATTAAACCAAATACGCCGTAAGAATAAAGTATTCAAAGAAAATAAATACAAATACATACAAGATGAAAGAAATGGCAAACAAAATTTATTGCATAAACAAACATGAAAAATATTTTTGGGTTTATATAGGGCTAAACTGTATAAAACATTAATCCAGATATTAAAAAAAAAAAAAAAAAACAACCTTGCATGGAGTTTTATAATTCATTATAAAATATTAAAAAAATACTGTACAAAGTGTACCATACTCGAAATTCATTACTTAATTTTCAAAATTTATGATCGCATATCTGGTCCAATTTAAGCAACTTAAATTGGCCCAATTATGGCAACTGCGCCATTTTTTTAAACAGATAATTTTATGACTAAGAACAAAAACGAAATCAAACAAAGCCGCGTGAGAAATATGCGCAATTAACAGATGAATTTATATATGTATATGAAAACATAACAAATTACCTTAGTTTTAAAGTATTCACTTACGTTTAGTAGGAAAAAAGTAGATCACAACAGCTAACTTTAGGTTTTTTTTTAAATTGTCTGAAAACAACACGTAGTAGGCGGTTGCTTCTTCTAATCGTGAGTGACGTTATCCTGATGAGTAGGATTTCAGCGGTAGATGTCGTCTCTTCCTGTAATTAACGGCAGAATGGCAACGGTCCAATTAAAGCGGCGGTCCAAATATGGCTACTCTCCCCTATATTTAGAGAACCTTGAAAATTAAGTTTCCAGTTTACTGTACTCTTATTTATATTCTTTTTATTTCAGAAACAGTACACTTTTAATTATTTGACACGAGTAAAAAAAGGATTTCAAATAACAAAAATCATTTATTTTTATTGAAAACTAATAACGTAGAATAAATAATTTCCTAGAAACTAATTCTAATAGATAGTTTTCACTTTAAGGTGATATTTTAAATGTGTTTTCATCACGGAAATATGACAGTGTTTTGATCTGATGGAAATTGATTGCACATTTAAATCTGGTTTTATCGACTGTAATACCATCCAGTAAATCTCTAATGAAACATTTAATTAAATATTTAAACATTATCAAAATAAATAGCGTGCAAAAATAGATATATTTATTATCTCTCAAAAGCCACAAAGAAAAGCAAAGTGGCATATATATATTTTAAATCAACTCAATATTGCATATGAAACAACTTTGCTTATCAATTTAGATAATTTTTGTGTGGGATAAATATTATCATGAGATTACAACATTCTCCATATTTTTCAATCGAGAAAAAAACAAAGAGAACATTTTATGAACATATTTATGAATTTAAATTTCTCATTTCCAAAATTAAGATTTATGTTATTATATTTATATATTTAACACCCAATTAAATACTTATAAATGCAATTTAAAAAAGATTTTAATTCACAATACAGGTATTTTGCTTCTCAATATTTTTTATCATTTGAAGCTTACAGGAAAGATATTTTATTTAAATCAAAACTAAGTGCTCAAAACTTCTAATAATAACATATGATTTTACTTCTCCACATAATGCTCTGTTGATGTTTTCATAATTGAAATTTGATAGTACCTTGAGAGTAATTCAATAGAAAATCTGCAGAGAAAAACGGCTTCGTTTTCAAAGTTGATTTTAATGGTTGCTTAAGCTCTTTAGAAGAAACCCTAATGAAAGGCTTGATTAAATCTGAAAGTATTGTCTCAATAAAAAGTATGCAAAAGCTTGTGGAAGTCGATAATTTTCTGCTTACAGCTTTTTTTGTTCGAAATCAATAATGTAGGTCAAATATATTTAACACCCCCTTAAAGACTTTTAAAAGGGATTTAAGAAAGATTTTAATTCACAATACAGGTGTTTTGCTTCTAAATATATTTTTTTTTTCGTAATACACTGTAAAAAAAAAAAAAAAAAAAAAAAAAAAATAATAATAATAATAATAATGCCAGTTTTTCGGTAGGAATTCGAAAAATAGTTGCCCTTATCGTACCGTAATAATTTCCAACCCAGCTGGGAATAAAATCAGTAAAATACCGTTTTACTGACTATTTCCTTATTTTTACGGATTTTATTCCCAGCTGGGTAAGAAATTATTATTATTTTATATATATATATATATATATATAATAACATATAATTTTACTTCTAAACATAATACCCTTGTGATACTTTCATAACTCAAATTTGATATTACCTCGAGAGTAGATTCAATAGAAAATCTGCAGAGAAAAACGGCTTCGTTTTCCAAAGTTGATTTTAATGGTTGCTTAAGCTCTTTAAAAGAAACCCTAATGAAATGCTTAATTAAATCTGAAAGTATTGTCTCAATAGAAAAAGTATGCAAAAGCTTGTGGAAGTTGTTAATTTTCTGCTTACAGGGTTTTTTGTTCGAAATCAATAATGAAGGTCAAATATATTTAACACCCCCCTTAAACACTTTTAAATGGGATTTAAAAAACCTTTTAATTCACAATACAGATATTTTGCTTCTAAATATTTTTATATTTTTGTAAAACCGCATTTTTAATCATTTGACGCTTCCGGGAAAGACATTTTATTTAAATCAAAACTAAATACTTAAAACTACAAATAATAACAAATAATTTTACTTCTCCACATAATGCTCTATTGATGTTTTCATAACTGAAATTTGATATTCCCTTGAGAGTAGATTCAATAGAAAATCTGCAGAGAAAAACGGCTTCGTTTTTCAAAGTTGATTTTAATGGTTGCCTAAGCTATTTAGAAGAAACCCTAATGAAATTATTAATTAAATCTGCGAGTATTATGTCAATAAAAAGTATGCAAAAGCTTGTGGAAGTTGTTAATTTTCTGCTTACAGGTCTTTTTTGTTCGAAATCAATAATGTATTTCAAATATATTTAACACTCCCTAAAACACTTTTAAGTGCGATTTAAAAAAGATTTTAATTCACAATACAGGTATTGTGCTTCTAAATATTTTTATATTTTCGTAACACAGCACTTTTAATCATTTGACGCTTCCAGGAAAGATATTTTATTTAAATCAAAACTAAATACTCAAAACTAATAATAACATATAATTTTACTTCTCCACATAATGCTCTATTGATGTTTTCATAACTGAAATTTGATATTACCTTGAGAGTAGATTCAATAGAAAATCTGCAGAGAAAAAAGGCTTCGTTTTTCAAAGTTGATTTTAATGATTTCTTAAGCTCTTTAGAAGAAACCCTAATGAAATGCTTAATTAAATCTGAAAGTATTGTCTCAATGAAATGTATGCAAAAGCTTGAGGAAGTTGTTAATTTTCTGCTTACAGCTTTTTTTTTGTTCGAAATCAATAAGGTATGTCAAGATCACGGCTATTCATAATTTAACTAAACATAAGAAGAAGAATATTTAAAAAATAGTATGTTCGATTAAACATTTTTAAGAAATCCTATGGCTATTTTAAAACGGATTTCGCTTGCTTATCTATATAAATATCTGAATGAGTTAAACTGAAAAACAATACATGATGTACATTGTTAAAGTTCACCTACAGAGCTGACTGCAGTTGAAAATAATCAGAAAAAAATATGAAATTCGGGATGCGTTTAAATGAACAGATATGAAAGACACTTTGCAGAAATGAAATAATTTCAAAAATAGCCACTAGAATGCATTTTCTGATACAATATCGGCTTATATAGAAAATATAAAAAACTAGTATGTTCTGGCCATCCAAAAACTTTCTTCTGTATAAATCACTTTAATTAAATTATTTAAATAGTACAAGAAATAACATCGATTTAGCACCAATTCATATCAAAGTATATCTGAATTTGAAGTTTGATGAAAATTCGTGCATTAGTTCTTGAGATAGAGCTATAGCGGAAATTCTGAAAAATGCAGCATAGCAGCGCCACCTGTTGAGTAATTTACACCAAAACATAAACATCACTAATTGATATCAAGGTATACCTGAATCTGAAATTTGTTGAAAATCCAAGCATTAGTTCTTGAGATAAAGCTATTGCGGAAATCGCAAAAAATGCAGCATAGCAGCGCCACCTGTTGAGCGATTTACACCAAAATGCAGAAAATGTCAGATCATGTCAAGGACTAACTAAATCTAAAGTTTGATGAAAATCCGTGCATTAGTTCTTGAGATTCTTGCATTAGCTCTTGGTGAAATCGTCAAAAATGTAGCACAGCAGCGCCCCCTGTAAGGAGATTTACACCAAAATTTAAACAGCGCTAATTTATATAAGGGACTAACTGAATCTGAAGTTTGATGAAAATTGGTGCATTTTTTCTTGAGTTAGAGCTATTAAGATAATCATGAATAATGCAGCATAGCAGCGCCATCTGTTGGGCTATTTTCACAAAAAAGTAATCAGCACCAAACTATATCCTGGACTAACACAATCTGAAGTTTTATAATAATCCGTGCAGTAGTTCTTTAGATATAGCTATTGCAGAAATCGTGAAAAATGCCGCATAGCAGCGCCACCTGTTGGGCGATTTTCACCAAAAACTAATCAAGTCCAACTTATATCAAGGTCTAACTGAATATAAAGTTTTGTGAAATTCCGTGGATTAGTTCTTGAGATAGAGTGCCCACAAAATTTTTGTCACATACAGACTCACAGAGTCACAGACAGAGTAAAAGAGTGAGAGAGGGACAGAGTGACAGACAGACATTTTCTAAAAACAAACAATTCGTGTTCAGGGCATTCTAAAACGTATAAATCCGTCGAAAACCGGAAGTCGAAAATTTTCACGAATCCAATACTTTCTTCTTGTAAAGATAGAAGAGAGTAAAAACTTGATGTATTTTCCATGCACAATGAAAATATTAAATAAAAAATGAGAATGAAATTCTAGTCAATATCGTGCCTTTTCCACGTAAAATGTTGTGTATTTTACAGAAAGGTGTTTACTGGTGAACCTTTTTTATCAAAATGGTTATTCTGCTCCACAAGCTTTGCGGAGGATTGCAGCTCTCAAAATATACGCAGAAGTGCAATGACTGCAATCTAACATTTCTACAGCTCAAAGACGGTATTTCCCCTCACGGCTTCAACATTTCCAAGAATTTGCTTCGCGTGACTATTAACAAGGTTCGTACGCTTTAAGGGGACGGTGGAGCTTAAAATCCTAAAAAATAATTTTTTCTTTTTATTGTAAATTTCAACTTAAATATTATTCAAGGGTACATTATATACATTATGGCATGCATTTATCACAAAAAAATTAAAAAAAAAATTATTTTTGAGAAGAAAATGGAATTTTACGCGTCGTCTTAGAAATCTTCGAAATGCCCCATGCGTCTTCCATATGAATGAAAATCCCCAATATTTTTTTTTATAAAAGTTTGGTTTATATATAGAAATAAAATAGAGCATCGAATTTGATATATTTGAATTTAAAGGTTAAAAAAAAAAAAATCGAAAAATTTTTTAAATTTTTCACTGTTTTTTTTTTAAATTCCATTTTTTTTCTCAAAAATATTTTTTTTTTTAATTTTTTTGTGATAAATGCATGCCATAATGCATATAATGTACCCTTGAATAATATTTAAGTTGAAATTTACAAAAACAAAATAAAAAAATATTTTTAAGGTTTTTTAAACTCCACCGTCCCCTTAAGGACTTTCAAGGACCATTTACCAGAATTTTCATAAATTAATTCTTGGCTTGTTTTATAAAAAAGAATTCTATCTTCAAATATGCTGATCAATACTTTACGAAATTTCTGGTACTAAAACACCTAAAATCCTCTGAATCCCCGGATGCGTACGAACCCTGAATAAACTTACTATTCTGCGATTTCAAACAGTACTTGACAGTAATGGTCAATAAATAAAACAGCATTTGTCTTCATAAACCAATTCTACTGTACATAACTTGTATTTTGTTAAATTATTAAAAAATGAAGAATACGCTGTCTGATGGCCATTTATGAAGTTATTTTTTTCCTTCTAAATGTCTTACGCATTTCTTCATTTAGAAACGTACCAAATTTCATAAATTTCATATATTTCGACTGCACCCACCTCTGCGATCGTGATCTTTAATTATGTACACCCTGTATCAATATAGTACCCATAATAAATCTTTTGAAAAAATATAGAAAGTGTGCGGAAACTGTTAATTTTCCCCATGCAGTTTATTTGTATGAAATTATTAATGTGTGGTTAAAATAAAGTTTAATCATGAATTTTAGAATTGTATAATACGGAATATCTTTAAGAAAAGTGAAAACATTCGAATGAACAATTTTATGAAATCCTAGCAATTTTTAAATTGAATTTGCTCGTTTTTGCATAATATTGTTTGTGTGTGATTACTCCAATTTTAGTATTATTATAATAATGCACGCTTTTCAATTTCAATTTAGAATTAAATAAGAAATCAAGAGAATTGTTTCTTCAACAAATCTAAAAATGAATCTTATTTATTTACTGAGGTAATTGAAAGTTATATTATAATTTATTTTTATTTTTTCAATAATTCTAAATTAAATTTTAGAAAGTTTTCGTTCACAGTAGTAATATTTTTAATTTTAATCTTTTAATTTTTCGCAATAGTGCATTGTTGATTATTTTACGCAAGAATAAAAGATTTAGAAGTTCTGTTGAAAACTAATTACTTAGAATTAATACATAACTGGAAACTGGTTGTAAGATAGTTTTTCTTTTAAAGGGGATCTTTTTTTAAATGCTTTTATCAATGAAATACAACATTTACTCCAGAGTAGATTAAATGTGAAATCCTAGAATAAAATCAACTTTGCATTTAATATTCCTTTTACAGATACTGTAAACTCTTCCAAGCAATTCTAGATGAAATGACTTGTTAAATATTTATGTATTATAAAACTATACGGAAATCACTTGAATACATCAAACTAAATTAATATTTACATAAAGTGATAAAATACTTTTAAAAAAACAAAAAAAAAACCTTTATTCATTGATATTAGACATATGTTTCATTGTTCCGACATATTGTTTTGACATTTGTTTGACATACATTTCATTGCAACATTCTGAACAATAAATATTCGCAAAACTTTTAATTGAAAAACTAATAAACAAAAATCACATGAGCTGAAGCATAATGAAATTAACTGCAATATTAAAAATGGATATTTGTGAACGTGAATTTTTTTAAACTACTGTTTCATTTTTCTGTAGAGCATCTCTTTCCAAATTTTAGGAAGTTCCATGGAGGCTGAATCATTGCATATATTCTCAGCGCGTAAGAAGATATTTATTCCTATATCTATAGAAGAATATATCTATCTTATCTTCTTATTATTATTATAGATCAATTACATATGCTTTGACACCAAAAAATTATTTGGCTTTTGAAATGAAATAATCCATCAACAAACATCAGTTATTTTGTTGTTTTGTTTTTTACAAAATAAGATTTCTGATAAAATATACATTTTATTTATTTATTTATTTAGTGGTTAAAACTATCTAAAGGAGGGAATTGACCAAGTTTTCAGTGTTATGGAAAATAACTAAAAAAAATGCGTTAACTAGCTGCCAACGTCTTACGCTTTTTGTACCACAAAAATTTTATAGTAAATTTTACCTTTTTAAATCGCCGTAATCTGATATTAAATAAGGCAAACATTTCTATTAAATTTTTGTGGTACAAAAAAGCCGAAGAGTTGTCAGCTATGCGTTTGTGCCTTTTCGATATTTTGACGTAGTGTAAAGATTGAAATATAGAATTACATATTTACATTTTGCAATCTGAGATTCTATTGTATACCAAAGGAAATTGTTAGTATTTTTAATAATGAAACATTTCCAGTTTCCCTATATTCTTTACGATATGTAGAAAACACTTTTTAGAATGCAATATGAATTTAAATGCCCGATTTTCCATAACACGAATAACAGATTGTTGCAAAAAATTCATATACACAATTTTTGAGATGCGTTATTATTTTTAAAATATATTTTCGAAACTTTAATTGTTAAAAATAGCGTTTTCAAAAAAATAATTCTATATAAATCATATGTGATTCTGAACTCACCAATTTCACTGAAAGTTTAATTTATTTTGATTTTTTTTTTCATTTTTACAGAATTATTAAATGTATTATTTCAAAAAGAAAAAGAAAGATTTTCATAAAATACTCAAAATCCCACGTTTAAAATTCCTAAAATAATACTCTTCATTTTTAACATGTTATTTTATTAATATTTCCATTTCTAAAATTTAGTAGTTACTTTAATTTAGCCTAAATCTGAAAACTTAAAAGAAAAAAAACTTCGTTTGTGAAATTGGTTTTATTGATTCAGTAAACTCATAAAAAAACCCTAATGAGATGCTTAATTAAACATTAAAGCAATTCGAAAATAAATAGTCAGCAAAAGTTCGTAAGTACAACTAATTTATCACTTACAATTTCATTTCTGGGAAATCAATGACTTGCCCCCAAGATAACAGCTACTCATATTTTTTCAAAATGCAGAAATCGGAGTTTAAAAATAAACAAGCACATATGAATAATTATTTTTATTAAGTGATACCAGTTTAATATTTAGAGAAGTTTGCTTATTAATTTGTGAATTGTTTAGCACAAGTAAAACAGTGTCGTAATTCATAGTAAAATAACTTTAGTCATTAAAAAAAGTAAAAACAATCAGATAATCTTTAGAAGAAAAACTGACACATCTTATGCATGAAATTTATAAACACCAGAAATATTTAACCAGTAATTAATTTCTTCTCACTATACCATAAAATGATTTACTTGCCTCTATTTTTTTAGCAATTCCATTTAAAAAAGTAGAAGGAATCAAAAGAAATATATATCATGTTGTATAGTTTTAAAATGAATAGAATACAGTTTTTCTTTTATTAAACAGAATAAATTTGAAAATAAAACAGTACCTTTGATTTCTTGATGCAGACTCCAGTTGCGTTCGAAATGGATTTATGAAACCATTTAATTATAACTCAGGAACATTGGCTGCTTACTTGATGAGTTGATATTAACAAAAACACTTAAAGAATAAAAATTGACTCGAATGAAATTACGAATTAACTGGTCTTTCATATTTTTAATTGAACAGAATTAGATTTAGATTTTAACCACACACATCACGAATCAAAATAATAACATTCTGAGCTTCGATTGCAGTTCCGCTGAACAGCAGAAAAATAAAACAAATAAATTATCTAATAAAAGAAAAAAAGACAATATTAATATACATAATACTTTAAAAATGACAATAAGAATTTTAAAATTAAAAAAGAGTTATGATTTTGAATTATTTAAAGTCTTAATTTTTAAAGCAGAAAATAACTCAGTTCAGAAAACAGTCTTTTTCAAATTTTAGTGCTGCCATCTATAGTTATCGGAACATACTAAAAAGTCCTTTCACAATTGAACATCCTCCGCCCCCGGCAGGAGAGGGGACACCTTTGAAATGGGACGCTTGATGTCACCGCTCGTACAAGATTGTCCGGTCCAGGAAAAGTCTTCAGAATGTGGCCCAACTTCAATCTCATGGGCTGAAATCGATCGTGAACAATCACCAAGTCTCCTTCTTGTAGATTAGCTCGTGGAGTAGTCCATTTTGGACGCTGTTGGAGATGTTGAAGATATTCACGTGACCATCTACACCAAAATTGATTCTTTGCTTTTTCGATCAAGCGCCACCGAGCATTTAATGTTAGAATTCTGGTATTTGAAGATTCTGGAATATCAAGGAGGGGTGCTCCTATTAGAAAATGACCTGGAGTTAATGCACGTGGATCTGATGGATCCGAAGACATAGGGGTTAAGTGTCTTGAATTTATACAACTTTCAATTTGACATAGCAAAGTAGTTAACTCTTCAAAATTCAATACACTAGATTTACATGCTCTTAGAATGTGATTTTTAGTAAGCTTTACAGCTGCCTCCCATAGCCCACCAAAGTGTGGCGCATATGGAGGGATGAAATGCCAATTGATTTTTTGGCTCGAAAGAAATTCTTGAACTTCATTTTTTTTCAAATATTGGAATAGCTGCTTTAACTGATTAGCCAGACCTGTGAAGTTTTTACCGTTATCTGAATATACATCGGACGGCAGACCTCTACGCGCGATAAATCGCTTCAAGGCTGCTAGCAGGGCTTGCACAGACAAGTCTGATAAAACTCAAGGTGTACCGCCTTAGTGCACATACAGACGAATACTGCTATATAAGATTTAATTTTGATCTTACTTCTTGGCAAATTTGGTTTAGTTAGACAGGGTCCTGTAAGATCTAAACCCACCTTGGAAAATGGACGGATTGGGGTGATTCTGTCAACGGGAAGATCTCCCATCATTTTTTTACAAGCTTGAGACTTAAAGCGTTTGCAAAGCACACACTCTTGTCGTACAGTAGAACGACCATTGATAAACAAGTACTGTTGGCGTATCATTGCGAGTACTAGCTGTGTACCTGCATGTAGATGTTGCTCATGGACATTTTTTATGAATAACTTAGTAATAATATGATTTTTCGGAAGTAGCATAGGATACTTTCTATCAAAACTTAACGACTGATGTTGTGACAAACGTCCACCAACTCGAATAATATCACTCGAATCTAAAAACACATTTAATGATAATAATTTACTATTGCTTGGTAAGGGTTTTCTTTCTTTTAATAATTTAAGCTCTGTACCGAATTCAGAATTTTGCACTAATTTTACAATACATTGAATAGAATCAGAGATTTCTTGTGCACTCAGATTTCCAGATTTTTTTGCAACACTATGTCTAGAATTATAGATGAATCTAAGACACCACGCTGTGACTCTTGATAACTTAGAGAATTTTGAGAACTTAAGAATAAAGCCTGGAAGGGCAATTACTTGAGTTAAGTTACTGACAGATTGAATTACTGGATTTAACTCAGATATTGGAGGATTGTACAAAGGTATTGGGATTGGTTCATTTGATAGCAGCCATGGAGGCCCATGCCACCATAGCGAATGATGAAGAAGCTTTCGTGGTGAAATACCTCTAGAAGCTGAATCTGCAGGATTTAGAATACCTGGAATATGATTCCACTCTCATGAAGGCATTAATGATTGGATTTGACACACTCGATTTAGGACGAATTGATTTCCTTTTAAGGGAGGTGATTTTAACCAGCTGAGAACAATCTGAGAATCTGACCATAGATAAATATTGTCAAAGTTTATTGGCAAAGTATCGATAATTGCTGAGCAGAACTTAGCTAATAAAACAGCAGAACAAAGTTAAATACGTGGCAGTGTTTGAGGTTTTATAGGATTTACTTTAGTTTTAGCTGCAAGCAAATTGACAAATACTTCGTCAGGAGTAACAACACGTAAATAAGTAACAGCAGCATAAGCTTTACCTGAGCAATCACAAAAACCATGTAACTGAATTTGGACATCATTTTGATTATAAGAATTAATATATCTGGGTATTTCAATTGACTTTAACAAATGAATTTCTGATAAAAGCTCATTCCAAACCTGTAGTATGGAGCCTGGGATTTCTTCATCCCACGAAATCTTATATTTCCAAAGATCTTGCAACATGATCTTTAATCTTATTGTAGTAGGAGCTAGGAAACCCAAGGGATCAAATATTGTAGCCAATACTGATAACAAATCTCTTTTTGTTTTTACTTCTTAAAAATCATTAAAATGAATTTGTAAAACGTCTTTGGAAGAATCCCAAAGTAGTCCGAGGACTTTAACGGTATCATCTTCCCGAATTACCTTTTGCGATGAAGCCTTCATTTCATCTGGTAATTGAGCTATTACTTTTGGATCATTACAGGTCCACTTACGTAGATTAAAACTTCCGCTTTTCATAACTTCAATTAATTCAGTTACCAAAATTTGGGCATTTTCCTTTGAATCCGAACCGGAAAGTAGATCATCTACGTACGTACTTTTTCGAATTATGTGAGAGGCTTCTTTATGATTTTGCTCATTGTCATTTGCTAATTGGTGTAATGTCCTAATGGCCAAAAATGGAGCGCAAGAAGTACCGTACGTAACGGTCAACAGTCTGTATGTTTTAATAATTTCATCTGAATTGAATCTCCAAAGAATGCGTTGATAATCTATATGATTTTGATTGACGAGAATTTGCCTAAACATTTTCTCGATATCAGAACTAAAGGCGATTGGATGCATTCTGAACCTTAACAGTAGAGGAAAGATTTCTGGTTGCAATTTTGGACCTATCTCTAGATAATCATTCAAGGAGCGGCCTTCTGAACTAACAGCAGATGCGTCAAATACCACTATTAGCCGAGTTGTACAACTATCTTCTTTTAACACCCCCATGATGTGGGAGATAAAAACTATCAGGATTTGAAATTTCTGAATCTGTACAAGTTCCATGTGCCCTAAATCGATATACTCGCGGATGAAGGATAAATACTGCTCTTTAAGCAAGGGGTTTTCTCGAAGTTTTTTCTCCAAGGAGTAGAAACTTTTTAAGGCTTGAGATTTGGAGTTACCGAGAACAGGTTTAGATTTAAAGGGTAGATTTACAATATATCTTCCAAATTCTGAACGTGAAACTGTTTTCGCATAGTTATCTTCAAATAGAGAAATTGGATCAGAAGTAGAACCGATTCAAGTTCCCAAAATTTTTGTAGTTGAGAACTTATGTATGTAGTGGCATGGCAACTAACAAATGAATTTTCATTTGATTCATTCGAATAAATGATCCCCGAAAGAATCCAACCCAGTCTAGAATTAACAGCACTCGGTGATCCTTTAGGTCCGAGAATTGATTCCCCTATTATGATGTTAGCAAATAAATCCGCGCCTATAAGTATCTCAATAGGACTGGACAAATTAAAATTAGGATCCGCAAGGTTCAATCCTTCAATGTGTGGCCAATATTTAGTTGTAATCAAAAAATTTGGTAAATTGGTTGTAATCTGATTAACAACTAATGCATCTAAGTGAAAAGTTTCATTATTGAAAAGTGGAGATAAAGTCAAGGAAACTTCCTGAAGAGCCGTTTCTGCGACTAAATTATTGATTCCTGAGATTTTATGATTTGTAGGCCTAGATGGAAGACCTAATTTTTTACAACAAGCTTTAGAAAGTAAACTTTTCTGAGAAGCACTATCTATCATAGCTCTACAAGGTATGAATTTTTGCCGATTTAGATTTCACATTTATAATGGCAGTAGCCAACAATGTTTGAGAATTTTCATTGATAGATTGAGAAGTGAAACAATTTGACTCAGAATTAACAACAGCATTTGGTGTTGTAACTCGATCTTGCTGCCTGAAAGAATTCTGTGATGCAGGAGTAGTCTGATCACGATGAAGGAGTGTATGATGTTTAGAGTTGCAATATTTACATGTGGCAGTAATAAGGCAATTTGCGACAAAGTGATTTGATCGTAAACAGTTGGTACAAAGCCTTTTTGATTTAACTAAATTCCAACGTTGATCAACAGATATTTTTGAAAATTCTGGGCCTTTATGAAGTGGGTGCAGTTCTTTACACTGTGGACATGAAAGATTTGCAGTTTTATTTATATTATCAATTACGACTGCATTAGCGACAGATTTTTTTGTAAAATGTTGAAATTTATTTTCAAATTTTAAATTAGATTTGGATTCAGCTTTAAAAAATTCCGAATTACAGCTCTGCAAACTACGAGCCTGTTTTTCGAGAAAAGTCATTAACATTTCATAAGTTGGAAAAGAATCCTTATTTAAGGATAATTCCCATTGCTCTTTTAAGGATTCATCAAATTTTGCCTGTACAATATAGACTAATATCAAATCAACAAATTCATTAAATTCAAATTTCAAAGATTTTAAGTTTCGAATTACTTCATTACACGTATCCAAAAGCTCTAAAATAGTTTTCTGCGTGGGTGATTTCAATGGTTTGGCATTAACAAATTTAGACAGCAATGAATATGCCAAATTCTTACGATTATCATATCTAATAACTAACGTTTCCCACGCTTCTTTATAATTCTCACCAGAAATTGAAAAACCGGAAATTAATTTAGAAGGATAATTCTTAACACTGACTATTAAATAAGAAAATTTCAATTGATTTGAATGAGATTCATTATTATGAATCGCAGTTAAAAATGTCTATTTGTATGTTATCCATTGAGTGGTATTACCATAAAAAATGGGTAACTCGAACTTTGGCAGCTTTAGAGCATTATTATTAACACCTATATTTGAGCTATTATTAGCTGCACTTTGATTTTCTTGTGATTTTACGCCTTGATTTTCTAAAAATTGTTCAATTTTAACTAAATCATCAACAACAATATCTTTAGCTTCAGTAAAGGACTCGTATAAAGAATTTACACTTTCTTCAGCTACGCCAACATAAGATTTTTTAAAATCACTTTCTAAACCTATCAATTCAGCTTTTAGCTTCTCAATTAATTTAAAATTTTTATTTTCAATTGCCTCAATAACTTGAGCGCTAAATCTTTTTATATCTAATTGAACAGAATTAGATTTAGATTTTAACCACACACATCACGAATCAGAAACATAACATTCTGAGCTTCGATTGCAGTTCCGCAGAACAGCAGAAAAATAAAACAAATAAATTATCTAATAAAAGAAAAAAAGACAATATTAATATACATAATACTTTAAAAATGACAATAAGAATTTTAAAATTAAAAAAGAGTTAAAATACTATGATTTTGAATTATTTAAAGTCTTAAATTTAAAGCAGAAAATAACTCAGTTCAGAAAACAGTCCTTTTCAAATTTTAGTGTTGCCATCTATAATTATCGGAACATACTAAAAAGTCCTTTCACAATTGAACACATGTGCAAAAATTTAGATGGCCAATTTGAATTTAATTTTCTTCTAATTACAAAACGTGGTCAAATATGTATATTCCGGCAATTATAGACTGTTAAACGTACTTGACTGTTTTCGACGTTTAAAAACAACAGCACTCTCAAACCGTGAAAAATGAAATTACAACTTGGATATCATTTTCGTTAGAATATCTGAGGCGCATTTTTTTCATATGCAAAATGTTTTCAACTTTCAAAGTATTCAAAAGTATAATTAGTCTTTTTTCAACATTTATAAAAATTTGATGGGTGTAAATTAAACATTTACAACTAACCAGAAGTTTAACATCAACAACAACAAAGGATTTTTTATTTTTAATTATTTAAAATGAACTCATTTATGTCCAACTGAATGCTTTTCTAATTTTAAAAGAAATAATTAATGAGTTATTTGTTTTCTAAAATTACAGGAAGTAAAATCAAAAATTTAAAAAGTGAAAAGAAATCAGGACAAATAAGAATCTGACTATCTGCACAGTTTTACTTTTTTAATGTCTTATTAAATTCCAACTGATTGAATAAATCCTGCAATTGCTGGTTAGGGCTTTAAACATAAGTTAAGGTTTGACTTACTAGTTTGTAAACTTCTTTAATTTTTTTTAATTCCATGTTAATTTTTAATTAACTTCATAAAAAATGGAATTCTAATGGTTTATTTTTTATTGGTATGCAACATCAATATGGATTTAAAATATATCATATTATTTTATTACACGGAAACGTGTTATTTATGTAACGTTTTGCAAGACATGCTTGTTTAATTAAAAAGAATGTTCGGTATAGTTTCTTATTTTACTATTCCACAATACCGTATTAAATGGTAAAAGAAAACGAAATCAAGTTATTTTTGTAAATTTTAAGTGGAAACTCTTTTGTTTTAATACTTTTAAATAACACATAAATGCAGAAATGTTCTCAAATTAAGCAAATTAAGATTTTTTTCTCCGATAATAATAAATGCGGGATTAATAAAAAATAAGATAAACACTTTAAAGGGCTTTAGACTGAAAGAAGTATTTATAACGCATTTGTCCTTAATCAAGAAAAAAAATCAATTAGTTACAATAATTTACTCAGAACGTTATTGACATGGAATAAGGAGCATATTGAAAATTTATTTTAGCATATGAATAGTTTATGTGGAATTATATTGAATATTAAAATAGATATTCATATTGAACATTTATATGAAATATATAGGCTAATTCCATGGCTCTTTGTAGTGTAAGTCACATAGGTGATAACTACTAAGCTCTCTGGCAACCGTTATTTTCAAAAAGTTTTCTTCGCCTTATTCAATTAATGAGATACCTCCAGCAAAATAAGTCCCATTTTCCGTTCTAAAATACTGGTAGCGAAACATTATAGCAATTTGTACCTATGTGACTTACACTACAAGTACGCATGGAATTAGCCTATAGTAATGGAAAGTAAATATCCACAATGTAATACGAGATATTGTTAACGGATAACAGAACGCCAATGCAATATTTTATATATACTTATTATGTTTATCTGACCAATACATAATTCCAAAGAGAATTCCACTGGAGAAAATCTGTTTTCAAGCTACACTTAAATGTCGAACATACTGATTTATTGCTCATGAAATAAAGTAAAAACAGTGATAGTTTTTCCTGTTTCAGGAGGAAACATTTCCATTATCTAGATATAAGATGGGAATGTCATGATCACACAACAACTTTGAAAATAATGATTTTTTTTTTTAAAACATAAAAACGAATTTTGAAGTTCGACGTTGTTCTGTTTCAATATATTTCGTCTTCGCATTTTCAAAACAGGACACTACTTCTACAAATATAAAACCCACGTGAACTAGTATTCAAAATTAGTACGACCACAAGCGTCCTATGACTGGCCACATTTTCCGTGACTCTGCCCAAAGAAAACGAAAAATTGACCCCTCTTCCTGCCGTGAGTAAGCAATCTAGTACGTTCTCTATTTAAAAAGTAGCTGATGCATGAAAACCGTCTTTTGCCCATGCCTGTTCCTTTACACTCAGATTAATATTATTTGATGCACCGTTTAATTGGATCAAAATATGAATAATATAAAAAAAAATTGAAAACTGTATTGAAATTTCCTCAGATAAATGGGACAATCTGCCGCTTAATAGGCATAAGTAGCTGAAATTGTTTATGATTTTTTTTTAAATCAGAAAAGGAAAAAAAAATGAAAAAAGAGAGAGAGGGGGGGGGTGGGATAACTACACCAGATGATCAATTCACATTAATGCATTTTTCACTACACTTTTTATAGCATTTAGTAATTATCATCGCGTTTGGTTATTTCTATCTGTCAAATCGCATAACTGCTGCTTGAGTTCATTAAGGGTGTTAATGAATTTTTGTCAAAAGTATTACATAAAAGGTTTGTTTTAAATATCATCATTTAAAATCTCCAACAAATATTTGAAGAAGGTATTAATATATAAGATTACAAGGACAACAAAAATTAAGCTAATAAAATTTCAAAACGTAAAATATATAATTTTTACTTTGCTTATAATAGATATTATTGTGGAATTAAAAGATTTTTAAGTAGATGCAGATTTTCAAATTTCGCAACGTCAAAATCAATGCGCTGAAATTAAGCATTGTCTAGAATCTAAATGAACAGTTACATACACAAAGAACTATTGAAAATTCCTACCATGTCTAAAAATTACTTAAGGCAGATTAATTAAAATTTCATTCTACCGTTCAAATGAATATTACCAATTTTCCAATGAAAACTTAAAATAGTATTAAAAACAAGAGAATTTCACATTCTATTGTATAATTACTGTAAATAAGGAATAGCTTAAGGGAATCTTTAAAAAGTTATATTATGCCTTTAAAGCATATTAAATAAATTAAGCGGTTAAAGAGGAATAAGATTATTGAATTTTTTTGCGAAAAACAAATTCAGAAGTTTCTCATGATTATTGATTACCGATGCCTGAAGGCGCTCGTGAAACTTCCAAAGGTAGAGTAAATGAAACTGTCTTAAGTAGTAATCCGTTTAATTATAACAAAGGATGTAGTCTCTTGTGTTTATTAAATTAACTTCTTTCATAATTGGTATACATATTTTCTCGAAAAAAAAAAACTGAAAAGTCAGGAACGATATAAATGAATTCTGGGAAACTTTAAAACAAAAAAAAAAACTACACTGGAAAAGTTTTAGGAAATATTTCTTGATAAAAGAAATTTGATATGTACTATAACAATGAATGTGAAAATCACGCAACAAAGACAGCGAAAAGCCGGTACACTTCTGGCTTCAGCTTTGTTTATTAACCCAGGTAAACATAATATATCCACAAACGAACGTACCGTAACATTTTCCGAGTTACCCATGTTTGCGAAAGGGCCTTAGAAAACTATAAAACCGATACATTTTCTAAATTGAAAGAAGCATTTAAACAAAAAAGTTGTTCTGCACCACTGATTTTCATAAACGTTTCCCAGTAGTTTTTATAGTATATTAATAAGCTGTTTCACACAGAAATATCGGTTTTTTTAATCCTGTCAATTTTCAGCCGTACATTTTCAATTTCAACAAAATTGTTTTACTGAGATATATGATAAATGAACAGCATTAACACATGCATTAAGATTATTATTGCTTTGTTATTCTCGCACTAATTAATTCACTTACGAAGGTCAAATACTTAATTAAGAATTAATAGCATGCAAAAAATCGATATTTCTGTTGGCGAAAACTAATTGTTTTACTTTAACAAGTACCCGAAAACTTTTCCGAAAGTCGGTGGCAGAAAAAGAAAAACTTTATCTCTATAAATGACTCTTTTAAATCTCGAAAATATATTGTTTTTTCAGGTTTCTAAAGAAAAATAATACTTCGGGGAATCAGGGAACACGTAAGAGGTCTCTGTATATTAACGGGTCTCAGGACTCTTAAAATTTGATTTAAAAAAAAAAAAAAAAGAATATTTTCAACATTTACTATCTTAAAATGTATATGATTTTAAAACACAATTTTTATTTCTATGAAAGATACGAGTGTGTTCTTTCATTTCATGTATTTAAAAAATTGCAAGATGCAGAATTAGCATTTACAGAGGGCTCCAAACTTTCAGATATTTGTCGAGAAGAAAATTAGTATAAGAGCTTACGCGCTGAATTATAAAAAAAAAAAAAAAAAAAAAAAAAAAAAAATTGCAACTAGAATAATATTTTTTGCGCCTAATTATACTTCAGATTTAAATAATTACTTGAACCTAAATAAATTTTTATTTAAAGAATTTTCCTATTTTTGATACAAATTGGTATTTAGCTAATGCAAATTTTTGAACATTTCAACGGTATAATGAACTAAAAAAATATTTTCTTTGAAAAATAAAAATAAAATTTTAGGTTCAGTTTATACAGACTAACATGACACATATGTTTTTAAAATTTCATGAAAAAAATATTCAGAAGTTTTTGAGATATCCCGGGCGTTTTGCCCAAAAACGTCATTTAAAAAAAAATTACTCTAAAGTTTCGGAAACGCCGCACAGTGGTCCCAAATCGCGATTATGTGGCCAAAAATCAAAAAATCCAAATTTCGTATTTCGAAATGAAATAAATTCCACAATATTTAGAAATATCTGAAGATTTATATTCTTTAATATTTTGGTTTTATAAGCTTACATGAATTCGCATTGCTTATTTGAAGTTAGGAGTTTTGAGCGTTTTCTGCTAGTGCGTGAATTTCAGGCAAATTCGCTACATTCACATCCCAACTAGGACCTTTTCAGATAGTTGTCATTTTTTTCTTTGCACTTCTCTGAAACAACATTAAACTTCATATGTAATTTGATTTTTCGATTGCAAAAATCTCAAAAATTAAAAAAAGAGGATTTTTTTTTAAAAATACACAGTTTTAAGGAATTTTTATACATAAAAAGTGATATATAAAAAAGTCCTTCCGAGTTCTTTGGACTTTTATAGTACAAAATGTAGAACGAACCTTCTAAAATCATATCCCAAGAGATCTATTGGACTTTTTGCGACTTTGAGAGAACCAGTAGTTTGAAGTTGGACATTGGATAATGCCAGTATTAGTACAAAATCAGTAATCGGGTTTAAAGTCAATCTAATTTTCGCACTGACCAAAATTTTCAGTGTTTATATAATGGAACATTCTAATTAACATAACACTGTCAATTTAATTTTTTTAATTCGCGGAGGGGGGGGGGGGTAGAGGGGATGTCTTAAGAGTTTGAGATATTTTTTATATAAATTTTTTAATTTATTTTTTCAAATTTTCCCTTGCTTTTTTCCAAAAATTTTGAAAGTACTCTAATTAATGAATTGAATAATTTTATTATTAATTCATAGTAAATAGATGTCGAAAACTTAAAAAATAGTAATAATATTTTTAGATTTTCCTTCCTATAGGTGCAAATGAAAAAAGGGGAGATTTCACGTGTGTAGAGGGATGTTGCAAAATTTAGCTGATTGATTATTTATATATTAATTTCATATGCTAAAAAGGTGTAAATTAAATCTTTAAAACCCGTAAAAATACGTATATTTCGACTGTTTACATATTTCGACTCACCCCGAGTCATTTTCAAAAACAAATAAATAAAGCTGTTCTAAATCTGCACGGTCTATGACACGCCATCATTCAGTTTTCCACGTATTCTTTCATATTATGCACGTTACATTTTTATTTTATATGGATTTTATTTTATATGGTTTATTTTATTTTATTTTCATACTCATGGAATAGCTAGAGCCATATTTTTGGTAAGTGAAATGACGCTGCATAGTTACATACTGAGTTTTCGCGCGTTACAATCTCTATGGTTTCTCTTATAATGGATGGGTAGTATAGACTGGACGGGAAAATTATTTTTCCTTTATTGAAATTTACTTGGATGGTTTTTTCTTGATGAAATCTTGCTAGGGCTTTGGTTTTTCCACTATATTTAACATCAGCTGTATGCTCATTTTTTCTATACTTAAATTTCCTGCTAGTCATACCAATATAGAAATTATTTGATCCGTCTGCTTTAATAAATGGTATTTCATACACCCCAGAGTAATTCTTAAAACTAAATGGGTCAATTTTAGCGCAAATGATATTCTTCAATTTCGGAGGTGGTTTTGCTACTAAGCAGATATTGAAACGTTTAAGGTTATATTTTAATTTCTCAAAAAAGCTTGGAGTATATTGAATAGTATAAAGTTTGTACTTTTGCAAATCAAATTTACAATTCAGGCTTCTTATTATTGGCAATCACATTTATTCATATCATATCATATTAGTATCATATCATATCATATCATATTATATTCATATCATATCATAGCCATATCATATCATTTATGTATTTTATTGATTGCTTATACTCGTTAGTGTTACTCTTCAATAACATTAAAAAGTGAAAAAAAAATAAGATTTTAACCTGTATATTTTCAGGTGGGAGGGTGAAGAGAAACTTTTCTCTGCTCTCCATGGAAACGAAGGTCGCGCGATGCGCGCGCATCCTACTTTAGAATGCGATTGCGTTTTGTTGTGGCTGGAACGATACGAGGCAATGTTGTGATTTAAAAAAGCATGATCGCTGTAATATTTTACAGTTTGCTGATGAGGCTAAGCCTCCCTTATTTCGAAAAACCGGATAATTTGTTTGATAATTCTTGCTGTATATATGTATATAATCATGATCTGTAAATAGTCATTAAATATTTAAAGAAAAGATCCCAGAAAGCACCTCCTTCTTTGAGTTGATGTTCGACTGTCTTTGAAATTTTTCTTCATGGTGCATCACGCCGGAAAGAAAGAAAAAAAAAAGTATTCGTTACCCTATTAATGTCTTCAAAACACAAATAAGGAAATAGAGCATAGTAAGTCATAAGAAGACGGCAAAGGTAAGATTAAGTTTTTCATATTTATTTCGAAATGTCTGATTTAGAAAAGTTGAAAAAGAACCGTACAGTTTTGAGAACAGCAGTAACAAAGCTGATTAATAATATAGAAAATGTTATGAAGGATATTAGTCCAATAAATTTTGATAATTTAGAAGAATTATTTATTCAGTTAGATACTAAAGCAGAATTATTGAAGTCAGTTGACGAGAAAATTGAGCCCCTTTTAGGGTTAGACGACTATGAAACTGAAATCAATTCTGTTTATGATTACGTGGATAAAATATCAGTTGCAAAATTCCGGGTGAAGAAAAAATTAACCGAAAACAAAAAAATTGTTAATGTTGATTTAAATAACAGTCAAGATTTAAAATCGAATGTGATTAATGATGAAAACTCAGTTGTTAAATTGCCAAAACTCAATATACAAAAATTCTATGGCGACTGTACCCAATTTATTTCATTTTTTAATACCTTTAAAAATACAATTCATGAAAATAAATCGCTTTCGAAAATTGAAAAATTTCATTATTTGAAGAGTTATTTATCTGGAGCTGCGGCTAATGCTGTAGAAGGTTTTGAAATATCAGAAGCTAATTATGACGCAGCATTGAAAGTTTTAGAAACAAGGTATGGTCAAAAAGACGTGATAATTAATCATCACCTGAACAAGCTTCTTAATTTATCCCCTGTTTATAAGGCTAACGAAATTCAAAAATTGAAAAAATGCACAGTGATATAGAAATAAATGTTCGATGTTTGTCCACATTAGGACTCGAACCAGCAAATTATGGCTCCATGCTTATCGCCGTAATTTTAAAATTAATACCGACAGAATTAGCTTTGGAATATAATAGACAAAATGTAGATAATTTAACACTTTCAGATATACATAAATTATTAGATTTTCTGCACGCTGAAATAAAAAGCAGAGAACACACATTTTTTTTCGAGAATTAAAGCATTTGAAAATAATAAAACAAAAATCAAGAGTCAAACAACAAAATCTGAATTTAAATCTACTTGTGAATTTATGAACATTTCGAATGATAAATCGACTTCAGATAGGCAGCTCGCTCATTGTATTTTTTGCAACGATAGTAAACATTCATCTGATTTGTGTGAGGCTGTTGATGTAAACACTAAAAGAAATTTGTTGAAATCTCAAGGAAGATGTTACCTTTGCTTAGGCAGGAAACACGTTATCAAAAATTGTAACTCTAAAACTAGTTGCAAGAACTGTTCAGGCAGACATAATCAAACGATATGCCTAAAATCTAAATTAATAGAAGAAGTAACTACACCTGAATTAAAAGGTAATGAAAATGAAGCTAGGAAAAAAGTGATTTCGGCTATTTCCTCTACAGAAAATGATAAAATTCTTCTACAAACTTGTTGTGTAAAAATAAAATCAAACGGAAAACAATCTCTAATTAGGTTACTTTTAGATTGTGGGAGCATGCGAACCTTTATATCTGAAGAAATAGCAAATAAATTGAATTTACAGGCAATAAGAAAAGAAAAATTGTCGGTTTTTACATTTGGAAATAAGAACCCCATTGAAAAAACCTTTGAAGTAGTTAAACTAACTATTGAAAATAAAAATGTACCTAATTCAAAATTAGATATAGAAGCGCTAGTCACCAATCAAATATCAGCTACTGAAATCCCCCCACCTGAAATCAATGATTTGATGAAAAGTAAACAATTTGAAAATTTAACCCTTGCGGACACACCCACATCCAAAGAACCCATTACATTACTTATAGGTGCTGACTATTATTATGAGATTGTTACTGGAAATATAAAACATTTGAATAAAAAATTAGTAGCTGTCGACACCATTTTTGGTTGGTGTCTACAGGGAAAAACAACTGACAATTATACGCCCTTAGCATTTAATGTAATAGTAGAAAAATTTTTATTTCTGAACAGATTGAAAAATTCTGGAATATCGAATCATCTGGCCTTTTTAATACTAAACAGGATTCAGATTTTTCGGAAAACAATGTTATGAAGCAGTTTGAGTCAGAAATTAAATACAATGATAAGCGATATACAGTTCGATTTCCGTGAAAACTTGAAAGGGAATGTTTAAATAACAATCGGAAAATTACAGAATATAGATTTTTTAAACTCAAACAAAGATTGATTAAAAATCCTGAATTATTTTTTGAGTATAAGGAGGTGTTAGAAGATTATTTGAAACAAGGTATTATTGAGTTAGTTACAGAGCCTGAAGAAAAAAAAATGTAACTTTTTTTTTACCTCATCGAGAAATAATTAGATCTGATAGGACAACGAGCAGATTACGCATAGTTTTCGATGCCTCTGCTCATGACACAGGCTCACTGTCTTTGAATAATTGCCTGCATGTAGGTCCAAATTTGTATCCTGAAATATTTGATGTTTTGTTACGGTTTAGATTTAATCCCATAGCTTTTACAACTGATATAAAACAAGCTTTTCTACAAATAATTATAGATGAAAACGATCGTGATGTAACAAGATTTTTATTTTCACAAGATTTGTTTGATAATTCTAAACCCTTTGAAATTTATAGATTCACCAGAGTGTTATTTGGAATTAGTAGCAGTCCCCTTTTATTGGCTGCAACAATTAAACACCACTTGAAAAAATACACCGAAAAATATCCAGACACAGTAAAATTTTTAAATGAAAATATATATGTCGATGACGTTATAGGAAGTCATGAAAATATTGATCAAGCCCTATCCACTAGTTTACAATGTATTGATATATTTGAAAATGCAAGTATGCATTTACACAAATGGCATACGAACTCTTTACCACTTAGTGAACTATGGAAAGGAAATGGCATAACTTCAGAAGTTAATTCTGAAGCTTTTGGAGAACAAAATCTCCCTTATAAAGTTTTAGGAATCGCTTGGAATAATTCCAAAGATTTACTTTATTTTGATGTTCGAGATTTAGTTGACTTCGTTTCAAGAAGAATAGACACCAAAAGATTTATTCTACAAGTTTTAGGTAGGATTTTTGATCCACTTGGATTCCTAGGACCATTTACATTAAGACTAAAATGTATAATTCAACAAATTTGGAATTTGGGTCTAGATTGGGATGACACCTTACCCGAAGATTTACGTATAGTTTGGAGTAGCTGGTGTAACGAACTCCCTCATTTGAAAAACTTTTCAGTACCCAGATACTATTTTTCTGACATCACCAATTGGCATGATTATGACCTACAATTACATATTTTTGCCGATTCGAGCATGAAGGCTTATGGTACGGTTGCTTATTTACGTGTAGCAACAACCACTGAAAATGTTCGAACAGTTTTTGTTGCTTCGAAAAACAGGGTTGCTCCACTGAAAGCGCTTACCTTGCCAAGGCTTGAATTGATGGCCGCATTGTTGTCGGCCAAGCTAAGTAGTAACATTTTGAAAGCTTTAAAATTGAATGTACCGACTTATTACTGGACAGATTCAAAAATATCCTATTTTTGGATAAAAGGATCCCCTAAAAAGTTTAAACCCTTTGTCAGAAACAGATTTGAAGAGATCCATAAATTGACCTCACCTGATAACTGGTATCATTGTCCTGGTACTGCCAATCCAGCTGATATAGTTTCTCGAGGATCAAAAATCTCTAGGATAATCAATGATACAACTTGGTTACAGGGACCGGAATGGCTATGTTTACCTCCTGAGTGTTGGCCAATATCAGAAAACAAAGAAATCGCTTACTCAGATGAATTAGAATACAAAAAAAATCCTAACGATGTTTTTCAGAGCGAGTGCTTAGTCAAAAAACTCGAAAATCCCATAAACATTTCAAAATATAGTAATTTAGAGAAACTTTTGAGAATTACCGTTTGGGTAAAGAAATTCATTATGAAGCTGAAAAAATCAATTGAAGTGCAAGACGTAGTAACAACCGAAGAATTACTCGAAGCTGAAAATTTTTTGATACAATCTGAACAAAAACAATTTTATAAGGAAGAAATAGAATCTCTAAAAAATAGTAAATCAGTGGATAAGACGTCATCCTTATCAAATTTCATGCCCTTGATTGACAAAAACGGGTTGATGAGGTTGGGCGGAAGGCTCGAATTTTCTAACCTGTCCGCAGAAGAGAAAAACCCAATAATTATCCCCAAACATTCTTGGATAACTATTCTAATAGTTCGTCAAGAACACGAGAAAATTATGCATGGAAGGGCAGCCAGTACTTTGGCAAAAATTAGATGTCGTTTTTGGATACCTAAAGGTCGTCAGTTGGTCAAGAGTGTTATTAAGAATTGTATAATATGTAAAAAATATTTCTCCAAACCAGCAGACCAAATCACCGCACCCTTACCAAAAGACAGAGCTAGTGAAGCACCGCCATTCGCAATCTGCGGTTTAGACTTCGCCGGTCCGATCTATATCAGAAATTTTAAAGAAACGCAAAAATCTTACATTGTCCTGTTTACTTGCGGTGTGACTAGAGCCATTCACCTGGAACTCGCGTCTGATATGACAACAAATTCCTTTTTGATAGCATTCAGAAGATTCACAGCTAGACGAGGAAATCCCAAAATTATTTATTCTGACAACGCAAAAACCTCCAAAAAGGCCAAAGGTGAACTCGAAAATTTATGCAACATACTGACAGACAAAGTATTTTTAAATTTTATTACAAAAGAGAGAATTGTATGGAAGAATATTATAGAAAGAGCTGCATGGTGGGGAGGTTTTTATGAGCGACTAGTAAAGTCAGTCAAAGACTGTTTGAGAAAAGTAATTGGATGAGCACTCTTAAGTTATGATGAATTAGCGACTCTGTTGACAGAAGTGGAAGCAGTTTTGAATACACGACCATTGACGTATGTATATAGCGACAGCAATGAACCAGAACCTCTTACTCCAATGCACTTTTTAAATTTTGGAAAAGAACTTTCATTTCCTATTAATTTTTTTGAAATAATTGAAGATTGTACGAAGAGATCGACACTCCTGAAAAGAAAAAAATATCAATCTTTACTATTGAAACAATTGTGGACCAAATGGAAAAAAACAATATTTGATGGATTTGAAAACAGCCCATTCCTTGAAAAATCCTAATGCCCATACGCCACTGAAAGTGGGCGATATTGTTTTAATTCAAGATGACGCAAAAAATAAGTTTCTTTGGAAACTTGGTAAGATTCAGACTGTCATTCCTGGAAGAGATGGCAATATTCGTTCATACGAAATAAAAACAGAGAGTGGAATCTTAAAAAGATCCATTCAGCACTTGTATCCCTTTGAAATACAAAACGACTAACAAGTGACTTTTTGCAGACTTTTTATGAACATTCATAAACTTTTATAGACATTTGTTTAGTTTGTTTTTTCTGCATTTAGGACTCTAAATATTTTCTTTCTCTTTTTTAATTTTTAGTGTTATTTATATATAGAATCTTTTTGAATTTTGGTATAAGTAAGTATATGATTTAACTGCAAAAAAAATGTGTGTGTTATTTAACAGTCATTATTTTTACTGTGTAATTTAAAGTGTTTTATTTAGAATTTATTGATATTTTGAATTTGACTAATTAAGTGATTAATTAGATATTGTTTGAATTCTTACATTTAGTATTTTGTATTCGAATTTTAAAAATTGTATTAGATTACTGAACTACTGATACGAAAAATTGAATTTTTATGATTTTATGATGGAATTCTGATTTGCGAACTCTTTAAGAGTTCAGGTGGGGAGCGTGAAGAGAAACTTTTCTCTGCTCTCCATGGAAACGAAGGTCGCGCGATGCGCGCGCATCCTACTTTAGAATGCGATTGCGATTTGTTGTGGCTGGAACGATACGAGGCAATGTTGTGATTTAAAAAAGCATGATCGCTGTAATATTTTACAGTTTGTTGATGAGGCTAAGCCTCCCTTATTTCGAAAAACCGGATCATTTGTTTGATAATTCTTGCTGTATATATGTATATAATCATGATCTGTAAATAGTCATTAAATATTTAAAGAAAAGATCCCAGAAAGCACCTCCTTCTTTGAGTTGATGTTCGACTGTCTTTGAAATTTTTCTTCAACCAGGCTCGAATTTTCTAACCTGTCCGCAGAAGAGAAAAACCCAATAATTCTCCCCAAACATTCTTGGTTAACTACTCTAATAGTTCGTTAAGAGCACGAGAAAATTATGCATGGAGGGACAGCCAGTACTTTGGCAAAAATTAGATCTCGTTTTTGGATACCTAAAGGTCGTCAGTTGGTCAAGAGTGTTATCAAGAATTGTATAATATGTAAAAAATATTTCTCCAAACCAGCAGACCAGATCACCGCACCTTTACCAAAAGACAGAGCTAGGGAAGCACCGCCATTCGCAATCTGCGGTTTAGATTTCGCCGGTCCGATCTATATCAGAAATTTTAAAGGAACGCAAAAATCTTACATTGTCCTGTTTACTTGCTGTGTGACTAGAGCCATTCACCTGGAACTCGCGTCTGATATGACAACAAATTCCTTTTTGATAGCATTCAGAAGATTCACAGCTAGACGAGGAAATCCCAAAATTATTTATTCTGACAACGCAAAAACCTTCAAAAAGGCCAAAGGTGAACTCGAAAATTTATACAACATACTGACAGACAAAGCATTTTTAAATTTTATTACAAAAGAGAGAATTGTATGGAAGAATATTATAGAAAGATCTGCATGGTGGGGAGGTTTTTATGAACGACTAGTAAAGTCAGTCAAAGACTGTTTGAGAAAAGTAATTGGTAGAGCACTCTTAAGTTATGATGAATTAGCAACTCTGTTAACAGAAGTGGAAGCAGTTTTGAATACGCGACCATTGACGTATGTATATAGCGACAGCAATGAACCAGAACCTCTTACTCCAATGCACTCCAATGCAATGAGGGGGGATTAAAATTTCAGGGGGAACTGAATTAGATGATTTGTCTTCAAAAAGTGAAAATGTTTACCTAATCAAAAGTGGAAATTTCTCATTCCTGTAAAAAAAAAAAACCCGTAAAAAAGAAAATTTAAATTTAATAAAACCTGCCCCCTCTATTGCGCCCCCCCCAACCTCCTCCCCCGGAGCCCCAATTACATTTAGTTTAAATTCACAATGTAATATCATTTAGAATGTTATAAAATTAAAAATGAATCATATACAACCCGTAGGAAAGCCAGAAATGATTTTTGGCCACTTGATCGCGATTTAGGACCACTGTGCGCCGCTTCAGCTATTCAGATGGTATAATTCTAAAAGCCATAACTTCTGTTCTTATGGCAATTCCAAGGGGATAAAATATCAAAATGTTCAGGAAAGATAGGAGTTCAACATCTAAAAAAAAAAAAAATTCTAAAATTTTGAAGCTTTAAGAGTCCTGACATATTTTAATGTCCGTAGCTTAAGAAACGTTCGTCTTCTTTTTACAAGGAACCTTGATCTCATTGTAGTTTGATAATTTGAGAAAATCAGTCTTTCTTGACCACGTGACAACTGAAGGGATGGAAATATCGGGCCCCGGTCCCTTTTGTTGGCTCCGCATAATAATTTAGCGGTGCTAGAGGTTCACGGAACAAAATAGGGACATTCTAATATTTTTTTTGGAAATAATTAGGTTACACTTCTTGATAATAAATTTTATCTTACAATTGAAAGAAAAAATTAATAGCATATATGCGTACTTTGTTTATTATACCTATGATTTTATCAGTTATAAAAAAATTATTAGTGTTCACAAAAAATTTTAAACAGAGTTTCTCTTAACTGTGATACATCTTTAATTAGTTTAATAATTTCGAATTTCCCTCAACGAAAAATAAATAATTTTCAGTTAAACATTAGCCGTGAATTTTAGTAACAACATATTTATAGAGCTATTGAAACGCCGACAAGCCTACTTTCTCATATTTTTCTTAATATTATAGAATAACTGCTTTTGTAAATTAAATTAGATTTTATATTCGATGTTAAAATTGAATAATACTAGCAATTGCTAAACGAAAAAAGGTAACACTAAAATTACCTTTTCGAAATCGGAAGTTTTAATGTAACTGCTCACTTTTAGGTGCATTCATAATTATATAAATACGTATAACCTATAGTCGTCGTTCGATCCGTCAGCCTATCTGTCTGTCTGTCCGTCCGTCGTCATATAACAGGGCAAAAACTACCCAACGAAATGGTCTGAAATTTTCAAAATATAATTGTGGCAAAATTTTGTCGAGTCATTTCAAATTGTATGAAAATCGGATGTATAGTTTAATTACAGGGACAGTCAAAAATTTTCTGTTATACTATGGCCATTGGGAAAAAGTTATTTTAAGAGCATTTTAATAATGTTACAGCCTTTTTAGCAGAATAAAATTGATATACGCTTATGAAGTGCACTAAAATATGCATTCAATACAATACGTGGTGCAAAAAATATTTATAAAACTAGTTATAAAACTATAGTACGAACGCACCTCATTCTCCACGCTTGACATACAATTTCCAACATGTTTACAACCTAACACACTCTGAAAACTGAACACATTGAAGCATTCGATACGTTGTCTAATAATTCCAACAGTTTAATTCATTTCAAGGGCTTTTTATGACTACAACTTTACCCTCTGTTAACTACACTGGCGGAAAAAAAAATCCCAACACCAAGAAAGACTTGTGTTAGATAAACGAAATTTGGTAGGCATATTTATACATCTGAAAGATGACATCGATTGAAATTTCGCGCTTCGCGCATAAGTGTGGCCACTCAGCTAGTGGCCGCTAGTGGCGCCACTCAGAACTTGCAGATCAGGTTTACTTTAAAAGCGTGCTGTAAAGTTCGTGGGCGTTATTTAGCTACGAAACGTGACGTATTGAGTTGATGTTTGCCAAGAATGCCTTTAACAAGACGAAGAAGCCACTGTCAACAGCTCCCCGAGTTGGAACGACGTTGCATATTCGGGCTACGAGAAGGTGGATTTTCTTTCCGTGATATTGCAGAAACACTTGACTGGAATATATCCACTGTGGATGATTGTTGGAAACAGTGGTCAAGGAATGGTGCTGCCTCAAGAAGACCGGGTTCCAGGCAGACACGTGCACTCCTGAGAGGGAAGATCATTTTATTTGGCATACGACTGTGACGCATCGTACTGCGTCTGCGGCAAAAATTCGAGCTGTAGTTGGTACCACAGTGACACAACGAACTGTCAGAAATCGGTTACTTCAAGGACAGCTCCGAACCAGGCACCCTGTAGCGTGCATTCTACTGACTCCATACCATTGCCGTTTGCGACGTAATTGGTGTCAATCCAGAGCTCATTGGAGGACGGAGTGGAGATCTGTTGTGTTTTCTGATGAAAAAGAAACACAAACATGCAAACCGACCCGAACTTGAAAATTCCTTTTGACGTTAATCCGAAAACCGAACCGAACCGAACCCAACAAAATAATTTTAGCCTACATGCAACCTGATTCTAACCCGACATATTTCAACCAGAACCAGAAATACTTCAATACAAACACTAAATTAAAGGAAATTGCGGACACCTCTGCATTGATTCGGGTTGTCCCTATTTTTTTCCGGTTGTGGTTACTGTAATTTTTTTCTGCGAGTCGGGTTTGCTGGAGAATATTTCTTGCATGTCATATTTTGGATTTTGCATCTCGGGAGTTTGGGATTTTCAGAAACAAATTAATGGAAATAAATATATTAAATTTAAAAAATCAAAAAACCCGACTGCGTAAAAAGCAAACTAATTAATTATTTCTCATCAATGTGAAACTATTTTTCATATTATTTACCATTTTTTTTTATTTACTTGTATTGATGACTTTTAAGTTGTGTTTAATTATTAGTTCCTATCTACAAACACTGTTTTGATGAGGCATATTATGCAGGTTAGGGCTACAGTAAATGTAGAGATCCAAAGTACACAACTTCCAGACTGTGTAATATTTAAACGGAGTTTCTGATTGCAAAATAGTCAATGAAAAACGTCTTCATTTTGGTAGACCTATCCAATGATATGCCACTTCATAGGGTACGTAAAAAAAGAAAAAAAAATCGTCAATACCGCCATTTTGTAGTTTACAGCCGCCATTTTGATTTTATAAAAACAAAACCTATCCTATAACCAGCGGAAGGTTAAGACGAATCGATAGAGACCTCATTCACTAAAATACTGCCCAGCCGTTGGGATGTTTCGAGGGTATAAAGAAATCCACATACACAGATACGCGTGAAACACATAATCTTTCTTTTCAGTCGGGTAATAAGCATAACTATGCTCATATAAAATAACTTTATTGTATTAAGTTTTAAAATATAAGCTCTAATTAACGTTTTAATATTATTCTTAGACAATAGTAGATACTCTTTAATAATTATACAATTAACAATTTTAAATGAATGATTAAGTTGATTTTCCTAAGCATTAATCGAATGCTACTAATTTAGTATTGTTTTTTTAAAATAGTTTATTTGGTAATATTAAAATATATATATACTAGCAAACCCCGCGGCTTTGCTCGCGTAATAGTTGAAATATGCCAAGTGATATTTATATGTCTAATTTTTATTAAAAGGTACTAACTAAATTTTTATTTTATTAAAAGGTAATATTTTATTTTATTAAAAGGTACTTATTACTTTTAGGAATAATTTTAAAAAAAATTACCATTTAAAACACAGTTTGATTAAGCATCATTGTTACATTGCATAAGGCAGAAATGAGACTTAAATTAATAAAACTAAATAAAACTAAATAAATAATAATTTAGAAAATATTTTGAAACTTTTATGCTCAATTAATACGCTCATTTCAGTATTCATTTGAAGTTTTGAATTTTTTAGAAACCATCTTCTTACATCTTAAAATTAACCATCATGTCAAATTCCAAGTCCTACCACCATCTATAAACATAAAGGGCTATGTTGAAATAGGAGCTGTCACCATTAATTTGCCAACATTGATTTTGAAATTGGTTTGTTATTTCCTAATATTCCACAGAAACGTAATTTAGAAAGCTTTTAAAGTCCTTTTTTAGAGCGTTTGTTGTTCCTGTGAATCCCAGGTGGTAGAATCATCGGCATAAAATATAGTCTGTGTAGGGTCAGAGACTGTTACCATTGATTCGCAACTATTAATTTTATATTTGGTTTATATTTCCTGAAATAGCGTAGAAATCGTAATTTAGGACTTTTTTAGAATGCTTTTCGCACCTCCCCTTCACTTCACCCCTTTTTAATTCGAATTTATTTTCGACAGTCCTTCGAGGGCATTTATATATTTTATAAGTAACTACCATGCCATATTTAAAGTTTCTAGCCTTTTCAGTATCACAGAAATCGCAATTTAGAATGTTTTTAGCTACTGCAACCCTCTGGTGGTAGTGGCACAGACATAAAATATTGCTTATGTTTGAGCAAGTTCTATCACCAACAATTTGTTATCATTATTTTTTTAATCGGTTTGGTATTTGAAAAGATTACATAAAAATTGTAATTAATAACGCTTTTCGCTCACTTCATCTTTTTAAATTTGAAATTTTCTTTCGACAGTTCATAGAAAGCAGTTGCATCTTGTAAGTAAATAACATGCCATACTTCAAAATGTTAGACCCTTCAGTTATGCAAAAAAAACGCAAATTAGAACTGGTTTTGCTTTTGCAACCCTCAGATGGTAGTGACAGCAACATAAAATATAACCTATGTTATAGCAGGGATTGTCACCATTGATTTTCAACCATTACTTTTGAAATAGCTTTGGAATTTCCTGAGATTGAGTGGAAATCGCAAATTAGAACGTTTTTAGAACGCTTTTCTCGCATTTTCACCTCTTTTTAAATTTCCAATTTTTTTCGAAACTGTTCTTAAAGATCATTTATATGTAATACATATGTACCTTGCCTAATTTTAAGTTGCTAACCCCTACCGATCACAAAAATCGAAATTTGGAACGCTTTTTTGTTCCTGCAACGTCTAGATGATAGTGATACCAACTTAAAATAGCGTCTATATTAGAGCACAGGCTGTCAGCATCAATTTCTTAACATTACTTTTGAAATCAGTTTGATTCTTCCTGAGATATTGGTGACAAATCGGCATTTAGAACGTTTTTAGAACGCTTTTCGCTCATTTTGCTCCTGCACCTCCTCTGGGTTAGTGGAAACATATATAAAATATAACCTTATCTTGGAGCAAGATCTGTCACCATTATTTTAACACCATTATATTTGAAATCGGTTCAGTATTTCCTGAGATTGCATAGAAATTGCAATTTAGAACATTTTTTACAACGCTTTTTGCGCATTTTGACCCCCCTTTTAAATTTCGATTTTTTTTAGGAAATGTCCTTAGAGATCATTGATATCTTATAACTAACTACCATTCTAAATTTCACGATTCAAGGCCCTTCCGTCACGCAAAAACCGTAATTTAGAACGTTTTTCTCCTGCAGCCCCTTTGGGGTAGTGGCACCGACATAAAACATAACCTATGTTGGAGCAAGGATTTTCACCATATTTTGACGGGATTATTTTTTAAATCGGTTTGGTATTTCCTGAGATTGTGTAGAAACTACCATTTAGAACGTTTTTTTAGAACGCTTTTCGCGCATTTTCACCCTTTTTAAATTTCGAATTGTTTAAGAACTGTTCTTAGAAATCCTTTATATCTAATAAGTAGCTGATACTTCAAATTTCATATTTCTAGGCCCATCAGTAACACATAAATCGCATTTTTAGAACTGTTTTTGCTCCTACATCCCCTTTGGGGTAGTGCCCAGCTAAAAATGAACTGCAGTGAAACTTTAAAAAAAATGTACTTGGAAGACTGCGGTGATTTGGCACAAATCCCTGCAGTGTTTTTGAAGTCGACATAACTATAAATTAACCGCAGTAAATGTGTAGTTGATAACTACACACTCACCGCAGTCAATTTATAGTTATGTCGACTTCAAAAGAACTGCAGGGATTTGTGCCAAATCACCGCAGTCTCCCAACTACATTTTTTTTGCAGTTTGACTGTAGCCTTTTAAAAATTTATTAGAAAATATGGGGAGAAATGCCGGATGTGCATAACATAAATAAGTCGTATTAGGCCTTTCCAACAAAATGCCACATGATGGGTGACTCCAAAATTTAGAAAAAGTGCCCCATTGGGGGGGGGGCAAAGTGGGGGGAGGGAAACCGGATGTGCATAACATGAATAAGTGGTATTAGGCCTTTCCAACAATATGTTACATGATGGGTGACGGCAAAATTTAGAAAAGTGCCCCCCTTAGGGGGGGTGGGCAAAGTGGGGTGAGGGAAGTTGGATGAGTGCATAACATGAATAAGTGGTATTAGGCCTTTCCAACAATATGTCACATGATGGGAGACTGCAAAATTTAGAAAAGTGCCCCCTAGGGGGGGGGGGCAAAGTGGGGTGAGGGAAGCCGGATGTGCATAACATGAATAAGTGGTATTAGACCTTTCCAACAATATGTCACATAATGGGTGACTGCAAAATTTAGAAAAGTGCCCCCCTTGAGGGGGACAAAGTGGGGGGAGGGAAACCGGATATGCATAACATGAATAAGTGGTATTAGGCCTTTCCAACAATATGTCACATGATGGGTGACTGCAAACTTTAGAAAAGTGCCCCCCTTGGGGGGGTGGGCAAAGTGGGGTAAGGGAAGCCGGATGTGCATAACATGAATAAGTGGTATTAGGCCTTTCCAACAATATGTCACATGATGGGTGACTTCAAAATTTAGAAAAGTGCCCCCCTTGGGGGGGTGGGCAAAGTGGGGTAAGGGAAGCCGGATGTGCATAACATGAATAAGTGGTATTAGGCCTTTCCAACAATATGTCACATGATGGGTGACTTCAAAATTTAGAAAAGTGCCCCCTTGAGGGGGGCAAAGTGGGGGGAGGGAAACCGGATATGCATAACATGAATAAGTGGTATTAGGCCTTTCCAACAATATGTCACATGATGGGTGACTGCAAACTTTAGAAAAGTGCCCCCCTTGGGGGGGGCAAAGTGGGGTGAGGGAAGCCGGATGTGCATAACATGAATAAGTGGTATTAGACCTTTCCAACAATATGTCACATGATGGGTGACTGCAAAATTTAGAAAAGTGCCCCCTAGGGGGGGGGAAACCGGATGTGCACAACATGAATAAGTGCTCACAGGGCTTTCCAACAGTATGTCACAAGGCATGATGGCAAAATTTAGAAAAGTTCCCCCTTGGAGTGTGGGGGGGGGGCAAAGCGGGTGAGGAAAGCCGGATGTGCATAACATAAATAGGTGGTGATGGGGCCTTTCTAACAAGTTACATGAGGGATGTCGGCAAAATTTTGAAAAGTGGGGGGTTGCACCACCTGGAATACATCCTCACTCCTCTATGAAATTTTTATATATTATAAATGACATTTATCGGAGGGCTCTGTAAAAAAATCCAATCTAAAAGGATGAAAATATTAAAAAAGTTCAAAAAGTAAGAGAAATAATGAAATTCTTCGATCGGCCGTGGTGAAAATCTGTGAAATTCATCCATCGACAATATGAAAAAAATCGCACGAGTTTTGCAAATCAATCGCAAGGAAGCTCCCGCACATTTCCCCGATCAGTAGAAATAAAATATTGCAAAACTCGAGAATTGGTACCGTGAAAAAAATTGCAAAAATCATTACTCACTCAATGAAAGTATTTATGAAATTCCCCAGTCCATTATTGAAAAGCCCCACCAGTGGCCGAGAGGTTCTGCTCTCGAAGCTGGTAGACGGGAGGTGCTGTGTTCGATCCCAATAGCGCCCGTCGGCCTAATCTTTCAGAGTTTTCTTCAGACCTTGGTTTTCCAAGCATAAATACGGGTTAGGTTCCCTTAGAAAGACCACCCACGGAGGGCACTCCCCCCCCCGTTAGGGCCTATATCCCTCGTGCTGATAACTGGCCATCATAAACGCAACCAACAACCATTATTGAAAAAAAACAAAAACAAAAAAAAACAGAACAATTCTTCAGTCAGCTGCTTTAAAATATTGTGAAACTTGTCAACCTGTTGCAGAAATCAATCGTGAAATTCATCAATCGAGACAAAACTCACAAGATTCTTCAGTTGGTGGCATTAAAAAATGTGAAATTTGTCGACCGATTGCAGCTAAAAAACTGCTAAATAAGTCACATTAACTGATAATTGAAAACTAGTTATTGCATATAATAATATTTAAAAAAAGGAATGCATAATAACATTAAATGGGGGGAAAATCGCAAAATTCAATCTGTCACAGGAAAACATTGCAAAATTTTATTGATAAAAAATAGAGCTGTACTGAGTACTCGGTAAATACTGAGTATTCGGCATACTCGGCGAAATTTTGGCCGAGCACTCGGCCAATATCGAGTAGTTGTAAGAATTTCAAACTGATCAGTAAAAAGTTATTCGAATATCAATGTATAATATATGTAATAATTCATAAAACTATTTACTCAGTATTTAACAATATGTGTACAAAATATAGAAAAAGTTAAGCAAAAACCCCTCATAAAATAATTCAAGATTAAAATTTAGTTTCACACATACAAATAAAAGTAAGTTTTTCTTATTACACAACTACTCGGTATTCGGTCGAGTAGTCAGTGGCCGAGTACTCGGTACTCGGCCAAAGTACTACTCGGTACACCACTAATAAAAAAGGAGTCTAAGCAAACCAATTCAAATTATTTTTTGTGAACAAGGTACACGAATGCAAGAAAAAAATTTAGGTGCCAATGGGCAGTCTCTCACCACTAAATTTTATTTGTTATTTTTTGTCTAATATTTCACCTAAATTTTTTGTAAGAATTTAAGTGAAGAGAACTAATAAAATTTAGTGGTGAGAAACTGCCTGCTGGCGCCTAGATTTTTATACTTCTGTTCTGCGAGCGCCCTTTTTTAAAAATTCGCACACAGCAGTCCTTTTTTCTAGAATCATCACTATCCTAGTGTTGATTCTAGATAAAAAGGACCACTGAGCGGAAATGTTTAAAAAACAGCACACTTGTACCTTGTCGCTTGCAGGGAAAATCTGAAAAAGTGGTCTGAAAGTCGAAATTCATTCATCGACCATATGATAAAAATCCCACGAGTTTCACAAATCAGTATCAAGAAAAAACTACATTTTACCAGTGGGTAGAAATATAATATTGCAAAATTTGTCAATCAGTTGCATGAAAAAAAAACTGAAAATAGTCATTAAGTCGTCAGAAAATTTGGTGAAATTTGCCAGTTGATTGTTGGACAAAAAAGAGAAATCCTTTAGTTGGGGATTTTGATCAAAAATTTACCTTAACACTTTGGCTGCCCCCATTTTTCAAAATCTGTTCCCAGGCACCGAATGCGTGACTTAGAGATCTGCACGGGCAGTCCCGTGGCCCCAGAGTTGATTTCAGGGGGTGGACGGGGGGGGGGGGGGGCTCTCATTGCTTTGGAAGGAATGTGTGTGTCCCCTCCCCGGACCACCCCCTGAAATCAACTCTGGGGCCACGGGTCTGCCCATGCAGATCTCTTAAGCCACGCATTCGGTGCCTGGGAACAGATTTTGAAAAAATGGGCGGCAGCCAAAGTGTTAACGTAAATTTAAGGATATTGTCATTGGTTTAACATTAGCTTGTGAGTATTGTAACATGACAGTGTACTAAGCTCATTGAATATCCTCCTATGCAAAAAAAAAAAAAAAAAAAAAAAAAAAAAAAAAAAAACATTTAAAAGAAAAATTAAGGATATTGTCATTGGTTTAACATTAGCTTGTGAGTATTATAACATGACAGTGTACTAAGCTCATTCAATATCCTCCTATGCACAAAAAACATTTAAAATAATTAAGGATATTTTCAGTGGTTTAACATTAGCTTGTGTGTATTGTAACATGACGGTGTACTAAGCTCACACAAATCAGTATCAAGAAAAAACTAAATTTTACCAGTGGGTAGAAATATAATATTGCAAAATTTGTCAATCAGTTGCATGAAAAAAAACTGAAAATAGTCATTAAGTCGTCAGAAAATTTGGTGAAATTTGCCAGTTGATTGTTGGACAAAAAAGAGAAATCCTTTAGTGGGGATTTTGATCAAAAATTTACCTTAACACTTTGGCTGCCCCCATTTTTCAAAATCTGTTCCCAGGCACCGAATGCGTGACTTAGAGATCTGCACGGGCAGTCCTGTGGCCCCAGAGTTGATTTCAGGGGGTGGACGGGGAGGCTCTCATTGCTTTGGAAGGAATGTGTGTGTCCCCTCCCCGGACCACCCCCTGAAATCAACTCTGGGGCCACGGGTCTGCCCATGCAGATCTCTTAAGCCATGCATTCAATGCCTGGGAACAGATTTTGAAAAATGGGCGGCAGCCAAAGTGTTAACGTAAATTTAAGGATATTGTCATTGATTTAACATTAGCTTGTGAGTATTGTAACATGACAGTGTACTAAGCTCATTGAATATCCTCCTATAAAAAAAAAAAAAAAACATTTAAAAGAAAAATTAAGGATTTTGTCATTGGTTTAACATTAGCTTGTGAGTATTATAACATGACAGTGTACTAAGCTCATTCAATATCCTCCTATGCACAAAAAACATTTTAAATAATTAAGGATATTTTCAGTGGTTTAACATTAGCTTGTGTGCATTGTAACATGACTGTGTACTAAGCTCACACAAATCAGTATCAAGAAAAAACTAAATTTTACCAGTGGGTAGAAATATAATATTGCAAAATTTGTCAATCAGTTGCATGAAAAAAAACTGAAAATAGTCATTAAGTCATCAGAAAAATTCGTGAAATTTGCCAGTTGATTGTTGGACAAAAAAGAGAAATTCTTTAGTCGGGGATTTTGATCAAAAATTTACCTTAACACTTTCGCTGCCGCCCATTTTTCAAAATCTGTTCCCAGGCACCGAATGCGTGACTTAGAGATCTGCACGGGCAGACCCGTGGCCCCAGAGTTGATTTCAGGGGGTGGCCCGGGGGGGGGAGGGGTCTCTCATTGCTCTAGAAGGAATGTCCCCCACCCCGGACCACCCCCTGAAATCAACTCTGGGGCCACGGGTCTGCCCGTGCAGATCTCTAAGTCACGCATTCGGTGCCTGGGAACAGATTTTGAAAAAAGGGCAGCAACCAAAGTGTTAACGTAAATTTAAGGATATTGCCATTTGTTTAACATTAGCTTGTGAGTATTGTAACATGACAGTGTACTAAGCTCATTCAATGTCCTCCTATGCACAAAAAAAAAATTTAAAATAATTAAGGATATTTTCAGTGGTTTAACATTAGCTTGTGTGTATTGTAACATGACAGTGTACTAAGCTCATTCAATATCCTTCTTAATAAATGAAAAAATCATTTAAAAAATTTAAACGCATATGAAAACTCTGTCATGTGGGAAAAAAAACAATTCTTCGATCGCTTGCAGGGAAAATCTGAAAAAGTGCTCTGAAAGTCTTAAATTCATTCATCGACCATATGATAAAAATCCCACGAGTTTCACAAATCAGTATCAAGAAAAAAATTAATTTTACCAGTGGGTAGAAATATAATATTGCAAAAATTGTCAATCAGTTGCATGAAAAAAAACTGAAAATAGTCATTAAGTCATCAGAAAAATTTGTGAAATTTGCCAGTTGATTGTTGGACAAAAAAGAGAAATCCTTTAGTTGGGATTTTGATCAAAATTTTACCTTAACACTTTGGCTGCCGCCCATTTTTCAAAATCTGTTCCCAGGCACCGAATGCGTGACTTAGAGATCTGCACGGGCAGACCCGTGGCCCCAGAGTTGATTTCAGGGGATGGGCGGGAGGGGGGGGAGAGGGCTCTCATTGCTCTGGAAGGAATGTCCCCCCCCCCCGGACCACCCCCTGAAATCAACTCTGGGGCCACGGGTCTGCCCGTGCAGATCTCTAAGTCACGCATTCGGTGCCTGGGAACAGATTTTGAAAAATGGGCGGCAGCCAAAGTGTTAACGTAAATTTAAGGATATTGTCATTTGTTTAACATTAGCTTGTGAGTATTGTAACATGACAGTGTACTAAGCTCATTCAATGTCCTCCTATGCACAAAAAAAAAATTAAAATAATTAAGGATATTTTCAGTGGTTTAACATTAGCTTGTGTGTATTGTAACATGACAGTGTACTAAGCTCATTCAATATCCTTCTTAATAAATGAAAAAATCATTTAAAAAATTTAAACGCATATGAAAACTCTGTCATGTGGGAAAAAAAACAATTCTTCGATCGCTTGCAGGGAAAATCTGAAAAAGTGCTCTGAAAGTCTTAAATTCATTCATCGACCATATGATAAAAATCCCACGAGTTTCACAAATCAGTATCAAGAAAAAAATTAATTTTACCAGTGGGTAGAAATATAATATTGCAAAAATTGTCAATCAGTTGCATGAAAAAAAACTGAAAATAGTCATTAAGTCATCAGAAAAATTTGTGAAATTTGCCAGTTGATTGTTGGACAAAAAAGAGAAATCCTTTAGTTGGGATTTTGATCAAAATTTTACCTTAACACTTTGGCTGCCGCCCATTTTTGAAAATCTGTTCCCAGGCACCGAATGCGTGACTTAGAGATCTGCACGGGCAGACCCGTGGCCCCAGAGTTGATTTCAGGGGATGGGCGGGAGGGGGGGGGGGGAAGAGGGCTCTCATTGCTCTGGAAGGAATGTCCCCCCCCCCCCCGGACCACCCCCTGAAATCAACTCTGGGGCCACGGGTCTGCATCTCTAAGTCACGCATTCGGTGCCTGGGAACAGATTTTGAAAAATGGGCGGCAGCCAAAGTGTTAACGTAAATTTAAGGATATTGTCATTTGTTTAACATTAGCTTGTGAGTATTGTAACATGACAGTGTACTAAGCTCATTCAATGTCCTCCTATGCACAAAAAAAACATTTAAAATAATTAAGGATATTTTCAGTGGTTTAACATTAGCTTGTGTGTATTGTAACATGATGGTGTACCAAGCTCATTCAATATCCTTCTTAATAAATGAAAAAATCATTTAAAAAATTTAAACGCATATGAAAACTCTGCCATGTGGAAAAAAAAATAATTCTTCGATCGCTTGCAGGGAAAATCTGAAAAAGTGCTCTGAAAGTCTAAATTCATTCATCGACCATATGATAAAAATCCCACGAGTTTCACAAATCAGTATCAAGAAAAAACTAAATTTTAACAGTGGGTAGAAATATAATATTGCAAAATATTGCCTTTATTATTTGATTCTGAGAAGTGTCATAATTGACGAAAAAAACTAATTTGGCCCTATTACCATTCAGAAGTGTAAATTTTCTTTTTAAAATAACACAATTCATATGATAGTAAAAAAAGATTGCTTCATTTAAAAAATTTAATATTTTACATAATTAGTGAGTATGTACTCATTAAATAAAAATTATTATTAACACAATGTGTCTAACCGCTTTGTATTACATAAAACTGTTTCATTCCTAAAAAGAAAATAAGTTACTTACCTGTGAAATGTTATGCACTTATTGTAGGTATCCTAGGCAGGCATCAATTTATAATTTGAAGTTCAGTATTAATTTTTTGTGTAACTGAACATCAAAACATACTTTAATACAAAGCACAGATAAGTATCTGTGTAAGATATATAAAAATTCTGAAACTTTTAATCTAAAAGAACATACTGATTGAAGCAAGTGTAAATCTGAAATACAACATTGTTAATTACTATAAATAGATAAGTGCACTAAATCAAGTAAAATCGAACTATCTGGATTGTCAGAAACAAAATTTTATCAAATGTTTTGGATGACATTTGAATTTAATTAATCCTGTTAATATGAAATGGACCTAATTTTTTTTTTTTTTTTTTCGCATGCATTAACCGTTAATAGTACAATCTCATCTAGATTTGAAATACTAACGATGATTGTACAAAAATTGCGACGGTTTATAAATCGTTATCACTTTATTCAAATTAACTCAATCGTGTGGATCTGAAATTAATTTCTTTCGATTGAGAATGTAAAAATACCCATACAGCCACTTTATTTCAATAAACAGTGGTGATATTTTTCGCCAAACTGCAAAATAAATGAACTTCTTTTAGCAAATCAACGTGGTACTCCGCGCCGATTTTCATAAACAAGCCGGCGTTTCCGTGAGTTGAGGTGTTTCTTTAATGCTTCTCCTGCAGTTGCAACGAAACCATGGGGTTAGACATTCAGCTGTAAGGGGTTGAAAAATAAATCATATGTCCAAATGAGAAATTTAAATAAAATAAAGGAAGAAAATTATACTATTTTTTTGTTGTTCTTCTTTGTTTTTATGAGGTAAAAGTGGAAAACTGGAAGTTATATGTATGTCCGATATGGAAGAAAGACAATTTATGCAATATGCAATGAGTAAACCCATCTGTGTTTCTAATTTCTAATCATGGGCGACATATAAAAGAATGGTTGGGCCACTGTCCCTCTCGATTTTGAAATTTATCTAATTAAATTTCCTTTTTCTTCGATTTTGAAAAACATAGTAAATTTTTTTCGAGTAATTTAAAATAAAAGAGGAACTAAAAACTAGTTATGAAGATAGTGGGGCAGTGAGCAAGGGAGACCTATTGCCCCTACCTTGATTTTAAAATTTAATTAATAAGAATTTCTTTTCTTCTGTTTTCAAAAACATTATGTAAATATTTTGAGTAACTTAAAATGAAAATAAATAAGAAATTTTCAGTTAAGGGGTGTTGGTGGTTGGTGTTGTTGGTGGTGGTGTGAGTGTGTGTGTGTGTGGGGGGGGGTGAGACTCATTGCCCCTTCCTGGATTTTGAAATTTAATTAGCAATTTTTTTCTCCAATTTACAAAAACATAGTAAAATTTATTCTTTTCGAATAACTTAAAATAAAGGAACTAAGAACTTTCTGTTAGGGGAAGGGGGCATATGTGAGTCATTGCCCCTCCCTCGATTTTAAATTGTAACTATTTTTTTTCTCTGATTTTTGAAAAACATAGTGAAATTTGATCTTTTCTCTTATCTTAAAATAAAAGAATAACTAAGAATTTTCTCTTATGGGAACGAAGTTAGAAGAGAGCTATTGCCCCTCCCTAAATTTAAAAATTTAATTAATTAAATATTCTTTTTCTTTTGTTTTCAAAAACATAGTAAAGTTTATACTTTTCGAGTAACTCTGAATAGAAAAATGAGAAATTTTACATTAAGAGGGAGGGAGGGGGGTGGGGTGGGGGGGGTGGGGGGGGGGTGGGGGGTGTGGGGGGGTTGAGAGGTTCATTGCCCTCCCCTCCCTGGATTTTAAAATGTAACTAATAAAAAATTTTTTCCACTTTTGAAAAGTAGTAAAATTTATTCTTTTCGACTAACTAAAAATAAAGAAACTAAGAATTTCCTGTTAGGGGAAGGGGCATAACTGAGCGATTGCGCCTCCCTTGAATTTAAATGTTAACTATTTTCTTCGCTTTTGAAAAACATACTGAATTTTTTTTAATTATCTTAGAATAAAAGAGGAATTAAGAATTTTCAGTTAGGGATAGGGTAGGTGGTAGGAGAAACCTATTGCCCCTTCCTGGATTTCAAAAGTTAATTAATTAAAATTTCCTTTTCTTCTATTTCAAAAACATAGTAAAATGTATACTTTTCGAGTAATTTACAATAAAAAAAATGAAGAAATTTCTCATTTCTCCCCCCCCCCCCTGGCTTTTGAAATTTAATTAATTTTTTTTTCTCCGATTTTGAAAAAAAAAATAGCAAAATTTATTCGTTTAGAGTAAGTTAAAAAAAAAACTAAGAATTTTCCGTTGTGGGCAGGGGCACAGGTGGGTTGATGCCACTGCCCCTCCCTCGATTTTGAAATTTAACTAATTTTTTTTTCTCTGATTTTGAAAATCATAGTGAAATTTAATTTTTTTTATCTTAGCTTAAAATGAAAGAGGAACTAAAAATTTTGCGTTAGGTAGGAATGTGACTTTCAATTAAGTCCTTAAAAGTCTTGGAAAGAGTATTAATTATCATTAGTATATAAAAAGTGTGTTTCATAACATGCAACTCTCACAAAATCAAAACAATTTTAAACACTTTAGAAAATTCGGGATATATCACACAATCATACAGCATTGTGTATTGCAAAAGTATCTTACAGTAACTGCTGTTATACTGTAGTTACTATTATAATAATCATACTTACAAAATTAAGACCTGTAAAGTTCTTCAGAAACTGCAGTCAGACTGCAGATACATCACCGAAAATTTTTGTGAATTAATTGCTATAAAATCACTTGAAATTCACTGCCGTTTTACTGTAGACATAAAGTCTTACTATTTTTTAAATTTTGGGTTGAAAAAATACTTGTCAATAACTGGAAAATAACTGAAGTTTTTTTACTGTTGATATTGCACTACAAAAAAAACTACAGTTGACCGTAGAAAAACTTGAAAAATACATCATTTCTGTAAAAAAACTACAGTTCATTTTTAGCTGGGTGGCACCGACATAAAACATAGCCTATCTTGGAGCAAACGTTGTCACTATCATTTTGACACCAATATTTTTTAAATCGGTTTGGTATTTCCTGAGATTATGTAGAAACTACCATTTAGAACGTTTTTTAGAACGCATTTTCACCCCTTTTAAATTTCGAATTGTTTAAGAACTGTTCTTAGACACCATTTACATCGTATAAGTAACTAATATTCAAAATTTCATATTTCTAGGCCCTTCAGTAACGCAAAAATCGCATTTTTAGAACGTTTTTTGCTCCTGCACCCCCTTTGGGGTAGTAGCACCGACGTAAGATATAGCCTAAGTTGGGCGAACACCATCATTTTGATACCATTACTTTTGGAATCAGTTCGGTAGTTCCTGAGCTTATCTCCGACAAATAAACAATTTTTTCCTCTTTATAATATGAATATAGATTAATTTTATTTCGTTATGTTGTTCGTGTTCGTATTGAAGTGTGTCGAGTATGGGTCGGGCTGTATATGAGAAAAATATGTTTTGGGGTTCGCGTTGTTTGCCAGTTGACTTAAAATTGAAGGATTTCGTATTCGGTTTTAAATGTGTCGGGTTGCTAAAGAATATTTCTTGCATGTCATATTCGGGTTTAAATGAGTTGGGTCAGGTTGAATGTCGTTGTTTTATTAAATTGGGTTCTGATCGCGTTGCAGTTCAATAGAATTTTTCTTGCAGGGTTCGGGTTGACTTCAAATGGAATTTCCCGGTTCGGGTCGAGTTACGGACTGACATGAAATGCAATTTTCAAGTTCCGGCCGGTTTGCGGATCGATGGAAAATATTTTGTCCTGTTTGGATTGGGTTACGGTCGAGTCGGATTTCGGGCTGGCATCAAATGGAATTTTCATGCTCAGTTTGGGTCGCGAGTCAACGGAAATTATTTTGTCCTGTTCGGCTTGTTTTGCGGGTCGATAAAAATTTGTGTTGTGTTCGGGACGGATTTCGGGATGACGTCAAATGAAATTTTCATTATCGCATCGGATTACATATCGAAAGAAATAATTTGTCATGTTTGAATCGGGTTTATGGTTCGATAGAATTTTTTTGTCATGTTCGGCTTGACTTAAAATTTAATTTTGAGGTTCGTGTTGGGATGCGTGTCGACGGGAATTATTTTTGAAAGTTCGGATCAGATTGCGATTCGATGAAATTTTTTTTTCAAGTTTGGGTCAGGTTTTGAGTTGACATCATATTCAATTTTCAGGTTCAAGTCTGATACAACACAATATTTGGACAAACAGATTATCATTTTCTAATTAGCCAAAAACTGCATAGACTATTTGACATAAGCCTAAAGAATATCTAGCTGATTAAAAAATAAATTGCAAAATTCGAATTATCTAACGCTGTCTAGGCTCTTTGAAATAAGCCTGAAAATTATCAGGCTGATAGGAAAAATGGAGATGACTTTCCAGTTAGCCCGGCTCTTTGCAGAACCGGATTTCTCAATTAGCCTACGACATATCTACCTTTAAAAAAATCTTAACTTTATGTTATATTAATATTATTGCAAAAACATATAAGAGTAAATGCTGAATTTCTAGACGTTAGGGATACTTTTTTCATTTGTTTGTGAGTCATGATCTCTAATGATTTTATTTAATTAAAAAAAAAATGCCGTTAGATACCGCGATATGCTTTATACAGAAGCTTTACACAGGATACTTTAAATTTTCGCAATTTAAAATATTATGCCCAGCAAACACAGAGCTATCGGTAAGCAATCGGGCGACAGCCGCTTGCCACTACCGGCGGTATTGGTAGGATACTGGTTGCCGCTACCGGTTCCGTATCTTTTTTGATACGCTGCGCGAATGCGGCCCGATTCATGAGGCACGCAGCCGGTCTGGTATCGGCAGAAAACTATGCCGACAGCACCCCGATAGCTATCCATATGAATGCCGGCCGCAGCCCGACACCAGCATAAATTGAAAAAAAAATCTGTTTGATGGCGCCATCTATGAGCCATCATGGAATGTATATTTGGAAGGAACGTGTTTCGGCGATGGGAGAGGCGGGGTTTGATCCATCGTACCCAGGGACAGGAAGTAGACGCCTTCACCACTCAGCCACTGAGACGTGATCAGGGGAGGATTATATGAGGTCATAAGGGGAAGACATATCGATAAGTATTGGTTGTCGTTAAAGGTAAGTGGTAGATGGGAAAATTTGAATTTTGAAGTGTTTTTATTTTATTTTTTATTTATTTGTTTGTAATTGTCTTACGCGCGTGTATTTAAAAGTTAATTTAATATTTAAGTGAATGAAATAAATACCTTAGCGAATTCGTTAAAGCAAACGAATTTAAGAATAATTAAGATATAGATATAATTAAGAATAATTAAGACTATATATATATATATATATTTAAGAATAATTAACTATTGAAAAATTTTCTTAGAGGTTTTGTTCAGTTAATCAAATTTCTTTTTTAGGATTTATAATATAATTACATGCGTTGCGTTAATTTACAAAATATATATTTTTAACATGGAAAATTTTATTTTAATAAATAAAAAGTTGGTAATTAGTAACTTTTAATCAGAATAAGAATTCATTTTATGTCGTTTTGATGATTTAAAGTAGAACATATATTTAATGAGTATGTTGCAGCATTAATTTGTTACTTATCAATAGTTTTAATTAAAAAATAAAATAAAAATATTAATTTATATATTTTTTTCTTTTGGAAGACAACTTTAAATGGGGGATATTTCTGAATATTTCTTATAAATTTAAGAATGCTTATTAAATAAAATAAGTGAATTTCAAAGGTTTTTCTCTTAATACAATTTTCTCTTTAGGAATTATAATGTAATTAAATGTGTTAATTCAAGAAATATATATTTGTAACATAGAAAAACTAATTTTAATAAAAAAATAAGTTGGTAATTAATTACTTTTAATTAGAATAAGAGTTCATTTTTTGTAATTTGATAATTTGATGTAGAATATATTTTTAGTAATTATGTACTAATAATGATCAACATTTCTTAAGCATCAAATAAAATAGAAATATTATCTTTTTTTTTTTTTTTTTTTTTTTTAGAAGTGTGAGATTTCTGAATCTTTCTTTTAAATTTTAATGCTAAAAAGTTGGGTAGTTTTTTTTTTTTTAATTTTTTTAGCTTGTAAAATAATTTTAAACACTTTTTTAATAATTTGATTTTTAGATAAAATAAGAAACATAGCTATTGCTTTTAAAATGAATATAATAGCTAGAAAATAAGTTCAATTAATTTATGAATATTTTTTTTTCTACGATTAAGTTTATAATGAATAGTAATTTTAAGGAGCGATTTAAAAAACTCTTTTGATGATTCAAATAATTGTAAGTCCTTTTTAAAATGAATTCAACAACAGCTTTTTTTAAATAAATAAATATAGCCTATTTTTGACATTTATTTTGTTTATTACTGTTAGAATTTTATATGAAATACATGAAATATACATATCTTATCAAAATTGAAACTCAAACCAAACTAAGAAAAAGAAAAAAAAAGTGTCGGCTAAGACTAAAAATTCTGAATTCGGACCGATGTTGGCAAATCTGATCGGGCCACTATCAGAAATCAGATATCGGCTCTGCGTCACTTGCCGGCGTAAGTCGCTTGCCGATATATAACCATACGGGGACCGATTACGGTAACCGGCAGTCGAAAAAGCAGATTCTTATGTTTCAATTGCCGACATGCTGTCGACGCTTCACCGAAACCACTGTGCCTATGCCGACACTTAACCGACAGTGCCAGCTGTGGTCCGATCGTGTGCCGAAAGGTATGTGTTTGCTGGGATGCTATTTGTATATGATTCGACATTATACAAAAAGGTATTTTATAAATAAAGTACTATTCGAACAAGTTGGGAAATTTTTAATTAAATAAATTTGTATTTTTTTTCTTAATAACATATATTTTAAAAGAGATAAATTAAGTACTTTATTGCTCTGCGTATGTCAATTTTCACCAAAATAGTAAGTTTCTTGATTTCTATAAAAACATAATTTATAGTAGCTATGTCATTGCTTCGTATCAGTGCACTAGATTGTTACAGCTAGCTTAAACGTTATGCAGTTTTGAATCAAATACCAATAGTTCACATAAAAACATTTGTTAAAACTTCTGTAATTGTGTTTTCAAACAAAGATCTATTAAACTATTTTTAATGGATTTTACATGAATTTATAAATTTTAAATGTATTTTGCAATAGATATAGTGTATTTGAATTTTTTTTTTTTTTTTAAATCGACTTAATTTCTTTTTTAATTTGCCGGAAGTCATACTGATGAAAGTTAAAAATTCGCATTTGCAGTATCTTTAATAAACTTCTAAAATAAGTCAATCGATTATTATTTGTAGATTAATAGATTCAAAATCCTAATTCAAATGTCAACACATTACATTTATACGTTTGTAGAAAATTCTAGGAATGGATTTCACACAGAAACTGATGAAGTTGCGATATTCTTACTTTCAAAATCCCTCCGGAAAAATACTGAAGAACGACTAATTAAGTACTAACTTAAGAACGACTAATTAAAATTTCATTCTACTGAAAAAATATATTTGATCATCAGCTATTCACTAAAACATTAAAATAGTCTAATTGAACAAGAATTACAGCCCGTAATATTATTTCCGCAAATGTTCTGCTGAAAGTTCAGACGCGCTTAAACATAGAATATTGTGCCTTTAAACCCTTATAAATAAATTAAGCGGTTAGATAGGAATAAGAATTTTGCAAATTCTTGTTTGTCTCAGAAGTTTGTTGTAATTGTAGTTATCGATTACCGTCGCCTAAAGCTCAGAAAACTTCTAAAGGGAAAGTGCATTAAATTGTCTGAAATAATGATGCGGTTAATTAGGAGAAAGCACGAAAGTCCCCTTGTCTATTAAATTAAATCACCTTATCAATAAAATCCATTTTTATGAACTTTATAAAAATTAATTATGTGAAAAATATAACACATTATGGATATAGTCAATTAGGTTTAAGTTGATGTGTCGGGGGGTGGGGGATAGCCATTCATTGTTCTTTATTTTACAAACATCAACTTTCGCCATTCTCTTCCCAGCATTCCAATCTACAACTGTAGTTTTTAAGGGATTACCTTGTTTCAGCAGAGATTCAAAGTAAAAAAAATAAAAATAGTTCGCCTATCAAGCTACTTTTATCTGCAAAATTGCACTTGAATCTTTTTTCCCATTTACATTTTAATCATGTGTTATAAAACTTTCAGCATGTAAATATTTGTCATTTTTATTTATAGCTTTTTAAGGAAAAAACTCTCCGGACTTAGATGCAGATAACTTAGATATTGCATAAGTAAGTTTGAGGTATTTAACAATTATAAATAAAAAACTCACTTTCATATAATTAATATTCGAAAATATAAGAATATTAAAAAAAGTATTAATACTGTTACAAATACCTTATGATCTCGTGATAAAACACTTTAAACTTAACTAGTTTAACCGAATGCACACTAAAATCTTCATATTTGATGTACTCAAAAATAACGCTCTTTTCGTAATATTAATAAAATAATAATTATGGTAGCTGTATTTTTAAAGCAGTGGGAAGATAAATAATATTTAAACAATCCATTACTTTGCAGATATTGTCTTTTTTTTTTTTTTTTTTTTTTTTTTTTAAGGACTTAAATTTTTTTATGCACTTGTTAGAATTTTCAGTCGAGATTGCTGTATATCTAAATATTTTTCCTTTTTAGTAAAATCATAATACAAATTCTATATATTTTTTAATGAAGAAAAGAAACAATTATTAAGTTTAAATTTGAAAAAGATATTTTATTGTTTAAATTAAGACAACTTTAAAACCGCACTGGTTGCAAAATTTTAAAGTTTTATAATACTTCCTTTTGCCTTATTTTGTTACAGGCGTGATCAACCAGATTTCCAAAAAGTTTATTAGTTTAAGGTAAAATAATTAATACATCATATTATGTGTACAATAAATAATTAAATAGTTTAATAATGTACTTTTTTATGTTTGTAAATGTTCCATCTTAAACATATGAAATGCACCTTAAGAATTGCCCATTAGAAATAGCAGATTGACAGTTGTAGCAGTTTGATATTTATAACATATTTAAGAAGAACAAAATTAGAAAATTGAATTTAAATTTGCATACAAACTAAAATAACTTCTTAAAACATCGTCAAAACCTTAAATGCGCTAGGCCTTTCAAACGATCCGAGTCTTTCTTCGTCAGGGGCAAAAAGACGTGCTTCTACTATGAAAGCAGCAGCAAGACTGAAATGAGAGAAAGGAAGGGGGAACAAGCTGAAGAAACAGCCAATAGGAAATTAGAAAGCAGCATCCAATAGGATAGCAGAAGACAGCAACCAATCACAGAAGAGTATAATCAAAACAAATGAACACAGAGCAGAAGGGGAATAAGGAAGTAACATGGGGAAAATAAGTACATGAAACTAAAAATAAATTACAATAAAAGGAAAAACACACATATAAGTTGAAAATATAAGAACACAATATTTGTGTTGTTTAATATATGCGTGTTTTCCCTTTATTATAATTTATTTTTAGTTTCATGTACTTTTTTTTTCCCATGTCGCTTCCTTATTCCCCTTCTACTCTGTGTTCTTTTGTTTTGATTATACTGTTCTATGATTGGTTGTTATCTCCTGCTATCCTACTGGCTGTTGCTTTCTAATTACCTATCGGCTGTTTATTCAGCTTGTTTCCCCTTCCCTTCTCTTGCTTTCCTTCAGTCCTGCTGCAGCTTTCATAGCAGAAACACGTCTTTTTGCGCCTGACGAAGAAAGACTCAGGTCTTTCGAAAGGCCTAGCGCATTTAAAGTTTTGATGGTGTTTTAAGAAGTTATTTTAGTTCGTAATAATTGACACTAGTTTTATCTTATTTTCCTTAAATTTGCATCTCTAAATAATTGAAAGAAAAATGCGTGAAGTACGAAACATTAAAAAAAATATTTTTAGTTGTCTGATCTTTAAGCCACTTTTTGTCAATATAGTGCAGATGACTAAATTTCTTTTAGCTTTTCATTTTTCAAATGAAGTACAGCGCCAATTTAAAAACAAATTGCACTATAATTGCATCAAAATTACATAGCTTGCAAAACGTAATTATCGTCATTTTCAGTTAACCTAGATTGTGAATCTAATTTCTTCATTATAATTACGACTTTAATAAAACATGCATTATAAATACTTGTTGAAAGTCGAACAAAGTAGTTTCTTTGTATGCCATCTTTATCGTTTAGCTTTAGGTTACAATTTTTAAATGCTTCCATAAAATGCTTTTTTTTAAAATAACTTTAAGAAAAAAAAATATTTAAATTCATACCAGAAGAATCTGTTAGGACATTTTATTATAATTTTCTAAAAATAGCTTTGCCCTTATAACACAATCACCTATCCACTGGATGTACAGTCGTAACGCAACTAGGCAATCCATTCAGCTGCTCACATCGTTCCATTGTAAAGCTGTTTGAGGTAAACTATAAACGATCGTTCATGATATCTAGCTGTTTTTAACGACGGCATGAAGCGTTTCATTAAAATAATTTTTGGCGGGCGACAGCGCATGCAGTTTCATCAAGAATAAGCTGAAATTTCAGGCAGCAAGGAACGCTATACACTGTGCAGCATGAAGGGGAGATGGATTGTGTAAAAATCAAGCTATACCTTCTCCAAAACACAAAACGATATTGATAAAAAATTCATAATTTTCATAAACTCTTGCAAGATATATTTGTAATTTCACATGTTTAAACAACTATCAAGGACTTACTTTAAGATATACGTCTATTCTTGTAACGTGCATATCGGTCATTAACAAAACAAACTAGAATGTTAATAATACTTCTTACTTCTTCTTGAAAAAAAAAAAAAAAAAAAAAAGACTTTGCAATATATATACATATATAGTCATATCGTTATCTTAATACAGTAGAACTCGGTTAATACAAGAATCAAGGGACGTATAAAAATCCTCGTATTAACCGTTACATGTAATACACATGAAAATAATAAAACTGCTAAAAACACACTTACTTAAAATAACTGCTACATGCTCGAATTATCTTAAAGCTAAAATAAACTTGATATTATAAAATTATCGTAAAGTATCTAGTCTTGCCTTGCTAAGTTCTGTAGGCAAAATCACAGCACAAAAAAGAAATTGTCTAAAGAACTATTTATGCCAAAGGACATGAATGTAATGCAATAATGAAAATGTTCTTCTCAAACTTGTAATTTTTTTATGAAATGTTTCTTTATAGCAATGTTGTTTTTATTTTATGTTTAGTCGTTATTTAAAAGTTTAGTAATCATATATATTAAAACGCAAATGTAAAAATTTAAGTATTCCAAAATTTGGAATCTGCGCATGCCGTCAAACTCTTTTTGGAACCCATTCAATTTCGGGATAAATTAAATGAGTGACTGGTGGCCCATCGGTCTAAAGCAGCCGTTTAAAGTTTAGAATTTTTGTAGCGGACGCAGGTTCGATTCTAACGCCCGGCAATGCCTTCTCTAATATATTTGGCGATTATTTATTTCAGTAATGACAAATTTATTAGGAAGAGAGGGTATGATTTTTATTTTCTTATTGTTATTATTTGAGTGCTTTATAATTAAATACAATTTAACGCTGAACAGTATTTAAAAATATATATATAATTTTAGGGTAATTCTAGGATAGATGGCCAGTCTAAATATTTCCAAAATTTGACCATAGATTGCTACATAAATTTTGTTTGTATGAAACAGTTCATCGAGATTATTTATTGCGACCTGCAGTTGTGTTTTTCGATTATAAAAAGTTAACGTAATTTTAATGTTTATATAATTTAGTGGTTGAATATTTTTTTGACTTAGATATCTGAATGTTTTGCAGTACGTACGTTATATATATTTTTGACTATATGGACTTTTAAGGCACGTATATAATCTAATCTTTACTTCTAAGCCTAAAACAAATACGTACAATGGCTATTGATGCTTTAAATTGGGCGACCATCAGTCCGTCCATTTCAGGAGAGATGGCCACCATAATCAATATTTCAAAATTATACGGAATGATTATTTTAACTAAATATAATTAAATATAAAATAAATATATAACATTTATGTTTATAAATATATTAATTGATATACTTATTTAAATTTTAACTAATATAAATATTTTAATAATAATAATAATAATAATAATAATAATAATGTAATAGGACCTAACGATTTATTTGTTTCAGAAAATACTGAAAAAAATCGGAAACTTTCATAACAGATACTGATAAAGTTGATAAATAAACTAAATTAACGTAATAAGCCTAAAATTAAAGAAAAGAAAAAACGACATTTCCAGTAGCGAAGAAAACAAAATACATTTAAATTATGGGATTCTACACATTCCGAGTAAATAGAATTTGATTAGGATCACTGTGTTGGTTGGGCAAAATAATAAATTATCACATCCAAAAAGGATATCTGGATACAATGTATAAGGCAGCTGAAGTGATTCCATGAAACGTGTACAAATTATCAAGACCTTTGCCAAACATGTGGTAAGATTTTACGATTAAGATATGTTTTTCATGATTAACTATATGAAATGTGTTATTTTTTTGCTATTTAACTTGACTTTCTCTTTCTTGTATTGGATGGCCATCTCTCCTCGGTTTTAAAGAGAGATGACCATCTGCCATTGCATAAAATATTATGAGTATATGTATAAGAATTTTAAATATGCATAAATAATTCTTGTATTTGCATTCTAAGAATTTTTATTTCAATCTTTAAAATCTATGGCCATCTATGCTAGAGTTACCTTCCCGTAAGGCATGGTGACGTCATGTCGACGTCGTTGTGACGTCACGCTGTGACATTGTGACCGTCGATGTGACGTCACGTGACGTCGATGTGAAGTCACTGTGACTAGAATGTGAGGTCGTTATGGCCGTTTTAGAGCTCTTTTGTGACGTCACATTGTGACGACTTTGTGAAGTCACGGTGTGACAAATTTGTGAAGAGTGTGTCATTTGTGACTATTTTGGTATTAACTTTGTGACGAATTTATGACGAATGTGACAATGCTTTAAAGTCACATTGAGATCAATTTGTGAAATATATGTCATTTTTGATGAAATTGTCTTTAACACTGTGATGATTCTGTGACGACAGCGACACTGCTTTGAAGTCACATTGTGACAATTTTGTGAAAATTGTGTGATTTATGACAATTTTGTCATTAACGTTGTCACGAATATGTGACTAGCGGCAATGTTGTGAAGTCACACTATGACATACTTGTACAGTTGTAAACACGTATGCATGTCACACATAGTCATAATTATGCATGTTGTAAAATCATTTACATCTATAACGTTAATATACTTCGGCGATACATCGCAATTAAAACTTGGGGGCCGATATAACAAGGGTATACCAAAAGAATTTTATTGAATCAAAATGCAATGCCCCGCAGACTTCAATTTTTGTTGCACCTTTCTTTCCTATTGCAATAAATGAGAATATTGAAGACAACTGAATGATCGATCTATCACATTTTTTTTTCCTTCAAAATTAGCTATTTGTTAAAAGCATTAAAATTACCAAAGAAACAATTTGTTTAAATTTTCAAATCTTTATCAAGATAAAATTTGTGTTGAAAATATAATATTTTATAATATATACAGTACTTTTTATATTCTTTAAACTATAGAAAATACTGAATGAAATTAATTTATTTCATTTAATACGCATTACAAACACAAAGTCACTGGTGAGGTTGAATTTTTTTCGATTACACAACATTTATAATTAAAAAAAAAAGAAAGATAAAAAGAAATACCGATATTAAGTAATTAAATTTTATATGTTTTATGATATTGATTACCATAAAATATATATATATATATGATTGTAATTCAAACAAGTTGGGGCTGAGAAAATAGGAAACTTCTTTGTTATAGAGGCCCCTATAAATTTGATTATGCAAAAATTGCAGTAACGACATTGCTAAGATCATTGTGAAGTTTATGCATGCGTTATATACATATATATATATATATATATACATTCGAAACGCTCATCATGTGCCATATAGTCATTATATATGTATTGTTTACGTCTTTTATGCCCCATACATGCATTACAAAATTTCCGAAGTACATTTTAGCAATAACCATTTGAAACTACTCAAATGAAAAATACAGCTTTGGTATAGAAAATTAACTGAGTATCACCAGTATCATTATGTTGAGAATTCTAAGAACAATTTCGGCAATAATCGTTATGTTGGAAGATAGCAGCAATAAATAAAATCGTATTTTTATGCTCACTGTAAAAGTAAATAAAACTTTTAGTTATGCATAGAACGGTGATACAAAGGGTTAATTTATTTTACATCAGGGTTTGCTTGGAGTAAAATCCATATATAAAACAACTTTTTGATTATTAAAAAATAACTTTAATAATTGATTGCCAAAATTACATTTTTATTTATGAAATTATATATTATAAAAATAACTCTTACTATCTATGATTTTTTAAAACAATAATACCTTATTGTTTATAAAACACAGCACCGCAGCTACTCTATTTTGCGTCTAATGTGAAAGTTTTTATGTTTTGCCAAAGATCTATCTGGCTGGATATATGTTGCCATGACATCTATAACTCTGATAGTGTCATAAATAGTACAAACAGATTAGAATCTACAACGAAATTTTTAGAATAAAGTCTGGTGAAAGTTTTATAAATACATTAGAACGCCGATTATTGGAACTCCAATTAACCGAACTTCCAATTATCCGAACAGCATATTTCTCTCAAAGAATTCTTTTTAACCGAATTTTCAATTATCCAAATATTTGTCTCTCTAAAAAAGAAAAAAAAAACACCTAACTTCCAATTTATTTTTTGCTTAAATTATAATCTCTGAAGTTTAGAAAATGATAAAAGAAAAAAAAATTAAATAATAAGTAAACAAAAAACAATAAAAAAAACAAAACAATTTTTAAGCACTCCAGTACTAACTGGTGCTGTCAGTCCTAAACCTAGATAAAGTGTGAAGGTTTTAGAATAGTCAGGAACATCCCTTAAACTGTCTACCCATTTATCCGAACTTTTGTTTATCCGAACTAGGGTCGGTCCCGACTTGTTCGGACAATCGGCGTTCTACTGTACATATTGTATTAGAATTACAAATAATCATATTTATTTTATATGGCACAATAAAACAAAATAATGAACTCAGTATCAAATGGTTAACTACTTTTTAATGTAAATAAAGTATAAAAATTGAGCCCATAAACACAAAATAGAGCCACACATAGGTTCATTATTATTATTAATATTTTATTTACAAGATTATGGTAATTATAAATAAGAAATCCATTTTAATCACGCTGTTTATAAAGAGTGTATAATACAGATACTTTGAAATTTATCTCGATAAAATCATTCAGGAGATAAAATGATAAAATTATCCAGAAAAAAAAAGTAAATAATAAAAGATGATTATTACATTTTAGATTCATACCGTTCAAGTATTTGCGTTATTTTTAAAGTAAAATCATATTTAAACACTTACTGATTGCGTAACTTCTATATTTTCATTTGCCAACAGACTTCTAGTTCACTTTGAAACCATTTCAGTAAGAATGTTTAACAACTGAAAAGCTTTCACCCGCTATGACTATTTCTTTATAGATTTTAAAACATTTCTCAGGTTGAATAATACATTAAATAATCATTTTTTTTCTTAACATTACATATCTACGATCTCTTTTAATAGTATACGTTTCCGTTGTCTTATTTTTTATAAATTCCTCTTCTGAGCAGATGCAATTTTTTTTAAATAAAAACATACAATTCAAATTGTTTAAGACCATCACTTAATACAAAATTAAAAAATTATGTTTGCCAATAATTTTATTCCATAAAAAGACTTTTTTTAAAAATAACTTAATTATCTTTAAATGTTTATTAATTATATTAATGACTGATTATAATACTTATCCATATACTTTCATATTTAGGACACTATGTGGTTTTAACCAAATATTTAAATAAGAATATAAACCAGATTAAAATGCAATTTAAATCACTAATTTTAATAATCTGATCAAAGCTGTTGAAAAGGAAGTTAGATATTTTAACAAAATAAAAAATAAATGTAATGAAATATTTGTGTTCTATAACATATTTATTAGAAGATAACTAAAATCATTGTAATTAAAAAAAAAGCAAACAGGGAAAATAATATTTTAGATATTTCAACAAAATAAAAAATAAATGTAGTGAAATATTTATGTTCTACAGCATGTTTATGAGAAGCTAACTAAAATTATTGCGGTTAAAAGAAAGCAAACAGGGAAAATAATATTTTTACTTACCTAATTTCATTGACGTTGTACGTGATACTGTGATTTTGGGGAACCAATTAAATCCGATAATAAGTACCATAGCAATGACTTGAATCATCTTCAACAAGTCAAAGCTACCGTAATTTTCTCGGGTTTATATTTTGTTAGCTGAACTAACTTAGATCCTGAGAACGTCTTGTTTCACTTTTTAAATCCGTGTCAACACGTCTATGCTGTCCAGTGCCCACATAACTTCCCGCGTTTATTCTAAAAAGCTTCACTGTTACTTTTATCCGTTATTCTGCGGTGAGTCGTAACAACTGAAATAGTGCAGATGCAGACGATTTTTAAGTTTCGAAGTTCGAAGCAGATGTGTTTTCGGTTTTATTTGTTTTTCTATACAACAGTTTTGGAAGGAAATTAAATGCGTAATAATTTTATCAAATTGTCTCTAATTCAATTTCCTGTTTGAAAATGTTTTATTGTATTTCACCTTTTATTTTTATCAGTTTTATTGAATTGTAAAGTTTCATTTACGTAAATTACAATAATAATATTATCCATAATTAGAGTTTACTAGATAAAATATTGCTTAATTTTTCAAAATGTGTATAAATTAATTTAATGGTAATAATGATGACCCCCTCCTTTTTTTAAAAGTAAAATTTATATCACAGGTAATATATACAAAATATCTTCTTAAAAAATACAACAAGATTATCGAGAAGAGATGAGTTTTTCTTTGCCAATCTGTCATTATCTTAATATTAATTTTCTGTAGAATAAAACATCTTGTTAAATAATTTTTAAAGATATATTTTGAAAACAAAAAATAAAATATGAATAATTAATTATGTCATGGGCTTTGCCTAAATTTTGTACATTAATTTTATATTCGGAAAATGTCAATTTTATTTTAAACGTCTGAAAGAAGTAGAATTAAAAAAAAAAGTTACTTAAAATAGTGAAACACTAAGAGGAAAAAAAAATGACTTGAATGCAAATTATAAAGCAAGAAATGCATATATGACTAAACTTTGAAGATGCTTTCTGCGTGCTCATTAAAAGCTGCAGACTTAACTGTAATAGAAAGTTTTTAGTTTGAAACCACAGAAATGTTTCGACTACTCTTTGAGAAACTTCTACTATAACAGATGATCATTTACAAAAATCTTTATAAAAGATAAGTCGGGGTCTGTTTACCTAAACCATTTTTTTAATAATATGAAATTCGCATAATTAGGAATTTTTTTGTGTCGCTGATGAATTAATTACATTTTATGTTATATGAAAATAAAAAGTTTTGGTTAGAGGCACAGAGGCAACTTGGACCACGGTTTAAAAAAATTTTAAATCCGGCAGAAAAATATTTTTTACAGTAAATAACATGATTTAATAATTTTTGTAATTTTTTTAAGTTTTCTAAGAAGTTCACATCTCAGTCACAATGTGACATCACTGAGTGGTGGCATTTTGGTCACAGATGTGACGTGACCACAGTGACTTACAGTGACGTCACAATGACGTCACTGTGACCATGCATGCTATGAGGGTTATATTTAAAATATTTACGCTAAAATATTTTGTATGTAATTATCAATTACATAAATTGAGCTGGTCTACAATTTTCTTATATTTCTGACCATTATCAAGAATATATATTTGTGTATCAGAAAGAAAAGTTTGCCTTTCTTTTCCGTAAAAGATAAAAAAAAAAAAAATAAAACGGAACGAAAGAAAAATATTCAAGAAAGAACTAAAAAGGAATTATCTTGTTATCTACGATTAAATATTTGAAAAAAAAATTATGTATTATAAAACGTTAGCTTCACGACGTTTCAAATTTATGCTTTTAGAGAATGAGGCTGATAAAAATAAAATTTATGGCAGCTTTTAATGGACGTATAGATATAACAAAATATATATATTAATATTGTTATTTTTTCAATAAAAAAAAAAAAAAAAAAAAAAAAAAAAAAAAAAAAAAAAAAAAAACACCGTAGAAAGTGGAAATAAATGCTCTACCCTATATTTTTAGGTAAATTTCTGACAAAGCAAGCATAATTGGTTGTAAATTATAAACTTCAAATTCTTTGACTTCATTGTATAGGTTTGGCTCTCTATCGTCTTAAATAAATTGGAATCACTTATGTAATATAGAAATTTGTCACGATTTCAATAATTAATTTAAAAGCAACTAAATAAAAATTCAAGAATTTTTCTAATGAAACATTCAAGTTACTTACCGTCACATTGACGGGTACTATCTAGTATTCTAGTATTTATGAACATATTTACTCTAAGTACACTGTTAAAACGCTATTCTTAAAAATAAGTAAATTGTACTAATTATTGAGCTCTTCGCGATCTTAAAATAGATCCGAGTACTTAACTGTTAAATTTGAAAAACGCATATATTCATTTTTTGAGTACATACAGGGACTCGAAAATAAGTATGTATAGAAACACACATACACTATAAGAAAAAAAAAGCGAAATTACAGATCACCATTTTTAATTACGGCAATTTTGAATTGCGAAGAACTACGATTTTTGGAGTATAGAACAACGAATTTTCTACTTTAATTCTTGTGTATCAGCTGCCCCGTGATTTGAACCCAAGTCCTCTAGGTGGGAGATCAGTATTGTACTGACTGTGCTATAAGAGCAGTTACCCGCTGCTTCCAAATGACACCTTTTACGAATCAGCGACGGAAGATCGCTAACAGCAGAGATGAATTTTCCCTTTCTTAAATGTTCTACTTTCTAATAAAACAATTTTTAAACAAAATTTTCTTCTTTAACATTTCTAATGAAATTGTAAATAAATTTGAAAAGTGTGTATTATAAATTACAATTTATAACAAAGATAGACATATCTTTAAATAAAAGCTTGGAAATCCCTACTGTCAATTCGGTATAAGAAAAGGGTTTATCAGAAAACTCATATTTTTCAGCACATATGATTTAAACATAAATATTAAGACTTTATAATACAAAATATATGTATTCATTTTTTGCATGCATTTATAAATCAAGTATAAGTATACACAACTTCAAAGTATCATGTACTCGTTTCTGAATTAATTGTACTTAAAAAAATCGAGTACAAAGAAATTTTCATTTTTAAGTAGATTAATGCTCCTTTTTGAAGCAATTGTACTTTAAAAATATGAGTACATAGAAATGCTCATTTTTAAAAAGATTATTTTTAACAATGTACTTCTTTTTGAAACAATTGTACTTAAAAAAATAGGAGTACATGGAAGTTCTCATTTTTAAGTAAATTATTTTTGAGAGTGTAACATTAGCACATTTTACAAAAGGTAACGTCATTACGCTTGTTCATTCTTGTCCGTTTTATTCAACATACAAGAACTTATATTGTTTCTTAAAAAAACAATGACTTTCAAGGTGGTACATCACTCAAAATAATCCTATTTAATTAAATCAGTTTATGCACGCATGGCAAGATATTATACATTTTAAAATCTTAAATATTTTACAATATGAATATCTACAAATTTTGCAAATCTGCTTTAGAATATATCTGCTAAATACAAAGATTTATAATTTTTATTTTTTTATTTATTCTAAAACTTAATTCTTGTAGAATTTATTTAGAGATTTGCTTTTACTTCTAGTTATAAAGTTGAAAAACTTTTAAGCATCTTAAATATCTGGTATAACTGAATGACCAAATTAAATTCAATTTACTGTTTGATCGTCAAAAAGTATCCGAAACTTTCTTTTTCTTACATTGTTTGATTTTCGATAGCGTTTGATTTTATTATATTTTTCAGATTGTTGCAGAAAAATTAGAAGTTGTAATCATGAACGAAATCATTATGTGTTCACTAATATGATTTCTAAAACATAACTTTAAATATACATCAATATTTTAAGCTTCTTAAATTTACCCGTTGGCTATTGACCGTTGACAGGATATAAACTGTCGTGAATAAAGTTCTGCTAATAATTTTAATATTTCCTCTACACCCTCACCCATCTTTCCGTAATATAAACTTCTTGGAAGTTTTCTGCAGGAAAAATATCACTAAAAATATATCTTTATTGTTTGAAAATAGAAATGGATAAAAGAGCTAAATAAAGCCTTAAGAAAACCTGTACCAAGCCGTATAAAAAACTATATTCTAAGGTTTAGTTATGGTGAATATGAACTTTCAGTAAAATGAAATATCTGAAGATTTTTGAATTTTCACATTTCTTCATCTTCATGTAAATGAATTAGTAGTTGCATAAAAAATCATCAGTTTGATTTACGACAAAAATTTTAACCATGTCTATAGTTCAATCAGCAATTGCTACTGCAGTACTATTATGTTTATAGATACATATAAGCAATTTACTCTTCATAACATTTCTTTGGATTTTCAAAAAAATAAAAACTGTTAATATTACAATGTAAAAAACAGGAGCAATGGTAAAAAAAAAAAAAAAAAAAAAAAAAAAAAAAAAAAAAAAAAAACCTAGAAAGCAGGAATTTTGCTTTTTCAGAATTTAGTCTTGCCCCCGTTGAAAAAAATATATATGTATATATAAATAGTACAAAACATATTTCTATTTTAAAACTTAAAGCACACACTTTTATTTTATATAAAAAATTACGTCATTCGCATCCGCGGTTAAGAATTCCACATTTACGATCCACTCTTAAACATCTACAGTAAAGCATGCATAAGATGTCACTATCGCAAAATAATACACAAATGCAGCAAATAGATGCCGTCATTAAAGAAACTCGACAAAAAAGGCTATCTAATGATTCATAGGCCTTCATTTGTCTGTAACATTAATGTAGACGATTTCAGTCGTGACGTCAGTCATGACGTTTTGGTTGGAAACTGACTCCAAACAAACGGTTGCTATGTTGTATTTTATATTTTGTTTATGTGTTGCAGCTATATTTTATATCTATATCTCACATCTAAGTGTTTTAATACTTGATATGTACTGGTAACATTTTCCACGATTTATATTTAAAAAGAAATGACGCATGGCAACCGTTTTTTGGAGTCAGTTTCCAACCAAAACGTCATGACTGAAAGCGTCTACAGATACTTAAAATAAAATATAGTTTATAATAGCTCCATGTTTTAACAGAAATTATTCATTTAATATTTTTTTTCAAAATAGCACGTATTTTAATTACATTACATTTTCTTTCGGTTGTTATGAGAAAATGGCAACAAAAAGATGTAATTGCTACTTTTCAACAATTTTCTCTTTACTTTCTAGATAAACGGAGTACTTGAGTTGCCAAAATTAGACAAATGGTGCTAAAAACTACAAAAAAAAAATTATATTTCAAAAATAAATGAAGATGCAGTTTTCAAACAAATTGGATTTAAAAGTACATTTTTTTTCCAAATACGACGGTATAAAAATTGAAAATGTGCGATGCTTAGAATTAAAAAAAAAATGCTGTAGAGTATTTAATCACAATGCTTTGTTTAACGGCTAGCTTCTGTAAGGTAACGTTATTTTTTGTACACTGCACAAAATAAGCTGGGAGAAAGAAATAGCATACTGTACCGGGGGCTAAAAAAACGCATTTTCCAATAAACAATTTGCAACTGAAATATCAATCGTAAAATGAAAGCATAAAAAAAAGCTTATAGAAAGAACTGCATTTTTTACTGTGCTAGTGTTTCAGGCTAACTTTAATTTTAATTGGAGGTTTTTCAAAATTACGTTATGAGAACTAATTGTTTTAAACTGAAGAAATTTAAAATATGCAGAACGTTGGAAATTTATTCGATATTTGTTATCAGTAAATCTGCAAAAGAAAAGTTAATCTAAAAATTTCAAGAATTCTTTTATTCAAGGATAATTTGCATTTGTTAAAGTTAAAAATAAATTTTAAACAAGATATTTGCGCTTCTTAATTTTTCATGAGGATTCAAGAAATTTAAAAATAGTGAACATTATAATATACGAAATTTAAGAAATTGTAAAAAAAAAAAAAAAAAAAAAAAAAAAAAAAAAAAATATTCGCACATACATCGCAGTTTTTAGCTAGAAATTATTTCCAAGCAAATGTAATAATCTTAAAACCGCTTCTTATTTTCACTAAGCAATTTGCAAATGAAATATCAATTGTAAAAGGAAAGTACAACAAAATTACAGAAAATACATCTTTCAATGTACTAGTGTTTTAGACTATTTTTAAATTGAAATGGAAGTTTTTCAAAATTAAGTTCTCAGAATTAAACATTATTTGCAAATGAAGAAATTTCAAATATACAGAAAGATGGAAATTTATACTTTTTTCGTTATCTATGAATCTGTAAAAGAAAAATTAATCTAAAAATTTTAAGCTTTTTTTTTTCTTTAAGGCTACTATATATTTGTTAAAGTTGAAGATGAAATTTAAAAAAGATATTCACCCTACTTAACATTTTTTTAGAAATTAAAAAAAAAAAAAAAAAAAAAAAATAGTGAATATTTTAATATATGAAACTGGGAGAATGGTTAAAAAAATCATACATACTTCGCACTTTATAGCTAAATTATTTACAAGCAATCGTAATAATTCTAAAACAACATCTTATTTTCAATAAGCATTTTACAAATGAAATATCAAACGTAAAATGAAAGTATAACAAAATTATAGAAAATACATCTTTTATGGTACTAGTGCTTTAGATTAACTTTAATTTTAAATGGAAGTTTTTCAAAATTAAGTCATGAGAATAAAATGTTATTTTCAACTAAAAAAATTCCAAATATGCAGAAAGATGGAAATTTATTCGGTTTCTGTTATCTGTAAATCTCTTAAAGAAAAAATAACCTAAACATTTTAGACATTTGATTTTTAAGACTAATTAACTTGAAAATAAAATTAAAACAAGAAATTTTATAAGGGGCAAGTTTCGGAAAAATTCTCCTCCGTTTACGATATCATCCTTAATCAGGAAAAGTGCTTGCTCGTTTAATATATATGAATTCAATATAAGTACCGTATTATATTATTATTATTATTGTTGTTATTATTACAACAATTACTACTACAATTAATACAGTTATTATTATTATTATTATTATTATTATTATTATTATTATTATTATTATTATTATTATTATTATTATTATTACTATTATTATTACAACTACGGTGGCGGCCAAAATTGTGGACATTTTTTGAAAATTTCATGTTTTATAAATTTCTCTGCTTATAGAATATATTAATTTTCACTTAAATAAAAATGTTTACAGATCAAATTCAAGGAAGTTTAATGTGAAATTTAATAAAGAAACAGAATTAAAATATCTGCATTACAAAAAAAGTGACACTTACTTTAGTCTGAAATACATAAAATTCACAATAAAAGCTTCCTAGCCAATCACAATGTTTGTTCTGAGAAACGATCAAATATCAGTAACTAAACTGTAGTATGTTTTCATTTGAAAAAGTGGTATTTTGATGGATTGAACTTTGTAGAAGGGTGAATACTAGTGTAACTAAATTGAATAATACTCTTTTTTAAATATTCATATTTTTTTTCTTAATGCAAATAATTTAAATCAATGTCTTCAGCCACAAGAACTGATTGGACAAAAAGAAGCAGAATTGTCATAATGAGAGAAAATTGATCTCTTTTATGCTGAAATTGCAAGACAGGTTGGTGGATCAGTCACTTTATCTGGCGTACGAAAGTTGTGCTTACGTTATGAAGAAACTCAATTAGTGATAAATAAGGTAATATCAGGCCGGACAAGTGCTTCTGACGATAGAAAGATTAAAAGGATATGTCTCAAACATAGAAGAATTTCATCAGATGCTGTTAGATGTGAAATTAATGCAATGGGTATTTAAGATAGTTCAAGAACAATAAGGAGAAGATTAGCAGGTTTTGGACTGAAAGGTAGAATTCCGAGGAAAAAAATAAATCTTCAGCAAAGCAAGACGAGTTCAGTGAGCAAAAGAACACATTAATTGGTGAGAAAATCAGTGGAAGCAAATAATCTGGAGCAGTGAGAATAAAATATCACTCTTTGGTAGTGATGAGCGAAAATATGTGAGATGTATAGTAGGGGAAGAGCTGCATCTTGAATGCATTGAAGCATCTACAAATAACACAATAAATGTCATGATTTGGGCCTGTATGTCTGCAGACGGTGTAGGCCAAATTCAAGTGATTGATAGCATTCTGAATGCAAAAACAAAGAAGAAAAAAAAAACATCGAAACTGTCCTGGAACGAAAATTGATACCTTCGATTAGGGATCACCAATAAAATACCATTTATCTTTCGGCAGGATTCAGTTCCATGACATACGGTAAAAATATGCAATAAGCGGTTTAAAAATAAAAGCATACAATTATTACCCTGACCAGGAAACAGGCCTGATCTGAATCCTATAAAAAATTGGTGGCGACGTTTGAAAATCCTTGTACAAAAAAAGCGTCTATCTAATAAAACGCAACTTATTGATGCTAAAATTGATTCTTGGCACCATGTGATTAAAAAGAATGAACTCCAACCACTAGTTCTTTCAGTGAAAAGACGCTGTGTAGCTGTAATAAAAAACAAGGGTTATCCTACTAAATATTGAATGCGTAAGTGTAACTTTAAAATACAATGAAATCTAAGATAGATCTTATTATTTGTAAGCGTAACTTTTTTTGTAAGACATATATTTTACTTATGTTTTTTTAATTAAATTCTACATTAAATTTCTTTGAATTTTATACACACCATATGGCCAAAAGTAACCGTCCACTTGCAATTTTAGATGTTTTGTTAAATATCTAGAAAACTACAGAAAGAATTATCCTGAAACTGCACGTGTGTAAACAAAATAGTACAGGTCATACATTTCTGTGAGGAATTTTTTACGAAACCCAATAGGGGAACGTCAACAAATTGAAAAATAACGAATATCTTTAGGATAACCCTGTAAAAACTAATGTAGCAAAAGCGTTCAAACTGAAGATTGTGATTAAGTGACTTATTTTCATAAACCGTGTTCCTTTTTATAAGGATAGCATGTATACTCGTAGAGAAATTAGAGATATTAATAAAAGAGTCCCAAATTTCGCCAAGTTTTTTGCTTATAATTTCTAGAGTTCTTAATATAAAACGAAGTTCTTTTCAGAAAATATGACAAACAACATTATACACAATACCCTGCAATCATAATTAACAAATAACAAAAATTGTATGAAAAATGAGCACGTTTACTAAATAATGATTCACTGCGCATACCAGATCGCAAACAAAATATAATTTACATAATATGTTTGCTAAATGTACAGAGAAACTTCTGTGAAAGTCTGAAAATCATAGTTTGAAAAGATTGAAAATTATCGTTGATAGAATAAGCTCAAAATGCATTTTGCCCAAAAAAGGAGCAAAAAGATGAGGGATTGTATCCAAATACAGTAGTGCGTGGAATATTGTGTATGGTATATTGGCACTAATCAATGGCTGTATGGATACAGTCCCTCATCTTTTTGCTTCATTTTGGGAACAATGGATTTTGAGCTTGAAGCTTGTGGTGTAGTGGTAAGAGACTTCAGCACCGCAGGGCGAGAGTTCGGCCCACGACTGGGCAAGGTTCAATCTACCTTTCATCCCTTTGGGGTCGATAAAATGAGTACCAAGCTTGCTTGGAAACTAAACACCAAGGGTCTCGCGTTAGGCTGACCGTCTGGCCGGGGCGCATGCTGCATAGCCTCGGGACCCAGGATCAAGAAAACAGTGATGGCCGCTGTCGGTCCAGATCCTTCATGGATTGTATAGCCACCGAGTTTAGTTTAGTTTTAGGATTTTGAGCTTATTCTATCAACGATAATTTTCAGAATTTTCAAGCTACGTTTTTAAGACTTTTACAAAAGTTTCTCCATAAATTTATCTAACACATTATGTACATTATAATTTGATTGCGTTCGGGCATGCGCAGTAAAATATTATTTAGTGAGCCTGCTCATTTTTCATACAATTTTTACTATATTTTTTTTCTGATTGCAGGGTATTATGTACAATGTTGTTTGTCATATTTTTTGAAAAAATATTTTTTTTATATTTTGAACTCTGCAAATTATAAGCAAAAACATGGCAAAATTTGAGATTATTTTTATGAAAACCTGAATTTCTCTTCGAGTATACATGCTATACGCATAAAAATAAACATAAGATATTACAATAAGCCGTTTAATATAATCTGCTGTTTGAACACTTTTGCTACATTAGTTTTGACAGGGTTATCCAAAAGAAATTCCTTCTTTTTCAATTTGTTGACTGTCCTTTATGGGGTTTCCGGAAAAAAATCTTCAAAGAAATATATTACCTATACTATACTGTTTACACACCTGGAGTTTCAGATTAATTCCTCATATATTTTTCTAGATATTTAACAAAACGTCTAAAATTACAAGTGACCGGTCACGTTTGACCATTTAGTGTGTAAATATTTGTATTTAAGTTAACTTTATTATATTTTTCAAGCACACAAAGTTATAAAACATGAAAATTTCAAAAAATGTCCACAATTTTGGCCATCACTGTACTGCTACTATAACTATTTCCGTTATTATTATATTTTTTTTCTTATTCCTTAGTATTATTATTGAAATCGCCGCATCAAAATACCGCCCTAATGAAGGTGAATATATAACCTTTCTTTCATGATATACACTGTAAAAAAAAAATCTGTGAAGTTACTAAAGTTTTTCTAGGAAACTGGGATTCCTAGAACTTTTCATGTAACGTCAACAACAAAATTTCATGTAACAGACACACTTTTGCGCCAAAAATAAAAAAATCCGTAAGGTTACTAAGAAATATTTCGGAAACTGGGATTCCGAGAACTTTTCATGTAACTGTAGCCAGGGTTACACATAAAAGTTTAGTAAGATTACTGAAATTTTAGCAGATTCATTTGTAAAGTTACAGATTTTTGTAGCTTTACAAAAACTAGTTTTGTAGATTTGCAGCTTTTTTCGTACAGTTACAGGTGAAAGTTTAGTAAGTATGTATTTTTACATCTGTAGAACTACAGATTTTTTTTTACAGTGTACAACAGCAAATTTAATGAAATTTTTAATTTATCACTTACTAGTATAAGAATTCTTTGATTATCTTAATTATCCGAATTTCTGCATATTCATATTCATCCTAGATTCCCTTTGTCTGGAATATCGGGGTTTAACTGTGCATGGTTAAAAATATACTCGAAACAACCGTCTTATGGGAAGTTATTTATTCTCTCTACACTGTAAAAAAAAATCTGTAGTTCTACAGATGTAAAGTTACATGCTTACTAAACTTTCACCTGTAACTGTACGAAAAAAGCTGCAAATCTACAAAACTAGTTTTTGTAAAGCTACAAAAATCTGTAACTTTACAAATGAATCTGCTAAAATTTCAATAATCTTACTAAACTTTTATTTGTAAACCTGGCTGCAGTTACATGAAAAGTTTCGGAATCCCAGTTTCCAAAAAAAATTCTTAGTAACCTTACAGATTTTTTGATTTTCGGCGCAAAAGTGTGTCTGTTACATGAAATTTTGTTGTTGCCGTTACATGAAAAGTTCTAGGAATCCCAGTTTCCTAGAAAAACTTTAGTAACTTCACAGATTTTTTTTTACAGTGTACGCTCTCAGAAATACTTTCTTCAATTCACGGATTTTCATGTTAATTGACGGATATTCGCATTTTTTTTATCCGTTACAGGAGGTAAAATATCCTTCAATTGAAGAAAGTTGGGAAAAAATAAAATTTGCGGACCTTGGATTCGAATCAGTTGTATAGCAGCGAAATATTTTAAAGTACATATGTTTGCTTTCGATGGGTATAACTTGATTAATTTCTTTAAAAAGCTTTTACTTTTGATGTTAATTTTGGGAAGATTATGCCTTTAATGAGATTGCGACTAGGGTTTGAATACTTAAGTAGTAATATAGGATAAAATTTTGAATTATAAATATTTTTAGGTAGCTTTCTTTACAAAAAAGCTACCTATTACAGCCGTTCGGAGGAAAGCGATTTCAAAAAATTTTGGTATATTTTCATCGATCATGACCCCCAGACCCCGAAACCACCCTCCGTTCAAAATTGATATATATATATATATATATATATATATATATATATATATCTGACCTATGTCACACTGTAACTCCCGTAATTATGAACCGATTTCGATGTAATTTGGTGTGTACATAGTACATACCAATGTCTCGACCGAGTTCGTTGGCCAGCTTCATCCGACGTTTTGTTTCAAAATGGCGGCCATTTAAAATTTTTTTAAAAATTTAAAATTTGAAATGTGGTACCAAAAAATTAAAAATGGAAAAAAATATTTTTTTCTTATGTATTTGACCTTTATACAAAGATTCCAGAGCAGTTTTTGTTTCGTCTATATCTTAAAAAATGGCTGAGTTATAGCATTTTGAATTTCTAGCTTGGCTGGCATTTTGAAACGTCCTGAATTTTGTCACGCGATAAAAGGCGTATTTATGAACCGATTTGGATGTAATTCGGTGTGTACATAGTACATACCAATCTCTCGACCGAGTTCGTTGGCCAGCTTCATCCGCCATTTTGTTTCAAAATGGCGGCCATTTAAAATTTTTTTAAAAATTTAAAATTTGAAATGTGGTACCAAAAAATTGAAAATGGAAAAATATTTTTTTCTTATGTATTTGACCTTTATACAAAAATTTCGGAGCAGTTTTTGTTTCGTCTATATCTTAAAAAATGGCTGAGCTATAGCATTTTGAATTTCTAGCGTGGCTGACATTTTGAAACGTCCTGAATTTTGTCACGCGATAAAAGGCGTATTTATGAACCGATTTGGATGTAACTTCGTTTATACATAGTACATACCAATGTCTCGACCGGGTTCGTTGGCCAGCTTCACCCGCCATCTTGTTTAAAAATGGCAGCCATTTAAATTATTAAGAACAATTTAAATTTGAAATGTGGTACCAAAAATTGAAAAAATATTTTCTTCTTATGTGTTTGACATTAATAAAAAGATTCGGGAGCAGTTTTTGTTTCGTCTATATCTTAAGAAATGGCTGAGTTATAGCATTTTGAATTTCTAGCGTGGCTGAAATTTTGAAACGCCCTGATTTTTCTCACGTAATAACAGGAGTATTTATGAACCGACTTGGATGTACCTTGGTGTGTACATAGTACATACAAATATCTCGACCGAGTTCGTTGGCCAGCTTCATCCGCCATCTTGTTTCAAAATGGCGGCCATTTAAAAAAATAAAAAAATAAAAAAAATTAAATGAGATATCAAAAAATTGGAAAATGAAAAAGATTTTTTTTGTATGTGTTTGACCTTAATACAAAGATTCCGGAACAGTTTTTCTTTCGTCTATATCTAAAAAAAAATGGCTGAGTAATAGCATTTTGAATTTCTCTTGTGGCTGACATTTTAAAACGACCTGTTTTTTGTCAAGCGATAACAGGCGTATTTATGAACCTATTTGGATGTAACTTGGTCTGTACATAGTACATACCAATGTCTCGACCGAGTTCGTTGGCCAGCTTCATTCGCCATCTTGTTTCAAAAGGGTTGCCATTTAAAAGAAATTAAATTTAAAATTCAAAATGAGGTATTAAAATATTGGAAAATGAAAAAGATTTTTTTTATGTTTTTGACCTTGATACAAAGATTCCGGAGCAGTTTTTGTTTCCTAAAATTTGTTCTTTTGTTGATATCTTAAAAAATGGTCGATTTATAGCACTTTGAATTTCTAGCATGGCTAACATTTTGAAACAATCTTGTATTTGTCACGCGATAACACACGTATTCGCCTATTTCCATGTAAGAAGGCATGTGGATAGTATACATCAACACCTCGACCAAGTTCGCTGGCCAGATTCATCAGCCATCTTGTTTCAAAATGGCGGCCATTAAATTAAAAATATATATATATTTAAAGTGAGGTGCAAAAAAATTAGAAATTGAAAAAGGTTTCTTTCTTAAGTATTTGATCTTGATATAAGGATTCAGGAGCATTTTTTGTTTGTCTTTACCTTAAAAAATGGCTCAGATATAGCAGTTTCAATTTCTATTGTGGGTGACATTTTGAAAAATCTGATTTTTTGCATGCGACAGCACTCCTATATATTAACCGATTCCGATGTGAGTGAGCATGTGCACAGCAATTACTAAGGTCTCGACCAAGTTCACTGCTTAGCCTCATCCACCATGTTGTTTTAAAATGACAGGCACTTTAAGAAATTGCCGAATTTGGCAGCCAAATATATTACTTTAAAGAAAAGCAGCTTGGATAAAGCTGACTAATTTCGCGAAATTCTCATTCATTATATTGATAAAAATTAGTATTGAATCTCCTATATTCGGTTTCCACTAAATTGAGCTTCGTGTATTTGCATGATATAAGTTGGCTTTTTTAAAATAAGGATTATGAAAGCTACCTCTTCCTCCCGGCACTGGCCGGAAGGACTTTTTTTAAGTAGATTGGTGTGTTTCAGAAAATTCGCCAATCTGTTCTTCGCCGTTGTACTGCGTGCATAACAGGTGCCTGTCAATGTTTTGAGCACTTATTGTAATCAAATGCCATTAAATTTGTTTTCGTAACTTAACTTAATCGTTCATTGTGTGTTTTTGCCTTGTATAAGAACATAACTTTTGGCGCCCTACAACTTTTATACGTTTAGTTTTCGACCATGCATTCTTTGATACAAAATGTTTGTTTGGGTGTGTACTATCACCTCTTAAAATTTTTCCCATCTTTTTTGAATCACCCTGTATAATCATTTGTTGTTGATTGCAAATCGTATCGTTATATTGATGACATAATTGTGGTTTTATTATAAAATATCATAAAAATATTTCATATTGTAATAATTATATGATAAATCACGAAATAAATTTCCTAGATCTTAAATTAATTCTTTGTGGTAATCATAAAATAACTTGTGTCATATAACGAATAGATTTCCCATTTAATGTTAATTTATTCACGAATTATAACTCATGTCTTCATAAATTAGTTTATGTCAACATTTTAACTTCGCTCTCAGAATTAATAATATTTGTTCTAATAAATTTTAATTAATAAATTTTGATCAACAAGCAATAAAAAACGCCTACCCATCGTTTCTTGTTAAATCCATTTTACATACATAATTAAACATTTAATATAGATTAATGCTATTTTGCAATTTTCCTTTTTGGATACAATTAGCATTTAACTTTGTCTGGAAATGTGTCACTTTGTTTTTCTTTGTATTCTCTTCCTGTTTTTGACTATAAGTGTGGTAATATGACTGACTTCTACATATTGGTAATTTAAAGGGGAAAAGTATGCATTAGTTATTGTGTGCTTGCTGCAATAATGGTGTTATTTAAAACCTTTTATCTTACTCTATTTATTTATATTTTTTTACTATATAATACTGGGGTCGTAATTCATTGGCTATTTTTTATATTTATATATTATATATACGATTATCATTATTATTTTTGATAAATTGCTAACAGATGGCAGCACTAAAAAATTGTTTTAAGCTATCTAGGTCTGCAAATATTTAGTTTTCAAAAACTCTCACTAGATGTCAACACTAAAATATACATATGTATATATTTTCATTATTATTATCTAAACAATTTAATATTGGTTAATTAATTAATTTATATGTATAATTATACATCATTTTGAATTATTTTGACGTTTATAATATTTTACTATTTATTTTTTTTTTTTTTGGTTAAAATTTAGAAATATATGTTTTAACGATATTAACTTTTAACAGTTACCTATTATACATGTTCCATATTCTAATGGTTCTGATCACCTTAAACCGTATATATATATCTTTGTTGCACGTGTAAGTTTTTTAAGGTTCCTTCAATGATTTTCTAGGGGGTAAGTTTAATTATTTTAACAAGTACAGTAATACCTCGACTTACGTCAGCATTTCGTTCCAAGACTAGCGACGTAAGTCGAAAACGACGTAAGTTGAAGTACATTTAGATCAGCAAAAAAAGGATACGTAATAAAAATTCTTTAAAATCTAATTAACGCAATATATTGTATTTACGGATTATGTTAACTTACAATTTATTGTTCTTCTAGCTGCCCGTTAGAATATTTGAGGATGCGAAAAAAAATCTTGCAATGAAGTTTGAACCAGCAAATTTTTCTTTTTTCTTTTAGAAGCTCTTTGCAACAGCAGAATGGGTTTCCAAAGCTTTTTCTTGTGATTTTTTTTTAATTGTTTGTCATTGTCACTTGACTGTCGCAGGAAAGTTTCGCTTCGTAGAACCAAAAGTCTTCTAAAAAGTTCAAAGTGCGTCTTAATAAAGGAAAGTTTTTTCCCAGACAAGACGACGTAAATGCGGGGTGGCGTAAGTCGAGGCGACGTAAGTCGGGCTACTAATAATTTTCTTAGTTCTATCAATCTATGTGATTCTTATTTTACATTGTTTCTATACTTCTGGGTAGAGGTCTGCACGGGCCCGGGTTTGGCCCGAGGCCCGTACCCGGCACGGCAAAATGAAGGCGAATTTTCAAACGGGCCGGCACGGGCCGACAGAATTAGGATAATTTATTCAACAGGCAGGGCCGACAGACGAAATAAACGGGCCGGGCTGGCAAAAAAATTGAACGGGCCTGAAGGGGCCAGCCGGGTCGATAAAAAAATTAATGGAGCCTATCGGCCCGATATAAGAATTCAAGCGAAGCATATAAAATACGAACCATTTTCAATGAATATGATTTTCTCGAGAAGTATAAATGTGCGTCACGAGTCGATGCGAGTTTAACAACATCAATACAGAAATGTAACATGTCTATCGTACACATTGGCATCACACAGTTACAAGATGTCTGAATCCGGGTGTATTTTTTTTTCAGCAGACTTGTGCCGGGAAGGAACTGATCTTAATCGATCTCAAGATGTGTAGGACAGGCATTATGTTTTGTAAAAATGTTTTTTTGTGTTACATAGCTATGTTGCTTGTTTCTATAATTATTTAATTTTACGACTGAAAAAATATTTTCATGTATCCTTATCTTTATCTTCTATACTAATGTTATACAGAATTAAAAATTGTGGGTTTGTTATAGGTAACTCTGGAGCTACCGAACCGATTTCAAAAGTAATGATATTAAAATGATGCTGTTAGTCCAACTTAGAAAATAGGCATATTTTATGTCATTGCCACTAACCCAAAGGGGGTTCAGAGGCAAAAAATGTTCCGAAATTGCGATTTTTGTGTTACTGAAGGGCCTAGAAATGTGAAATTTGGAATATTAGCTACTTAAATAAATGATGTCTAAGAACACTTTCTAAACAATTCAAAATTTATAAGGGGTGAAAATGCACAAAAAGCGTTCTAAAAAACGCTCTAAATTATGGTTTTTACACAATCTCAGGCACATACCAAACTGATTAAAAAAATAATGGTGTCAAGATGAGGGTGACAAACCTTGCTCCAAGATAGGGTCTATTTAAGGTCGGTGCCACTAACCCAAAGGGGGGGTGCAGGAGCAAAAAACGTTCTAAAAATGCGATTTTTGTGTTATTGAAGTGCCTAGAATTATGAAATTTGGAATATTAGTTACTTATAAGATATAAATGATGTCTAAGAACATTTTCTAAACAATTCGAAATTTAGAAGGGGTGAAAATGCACAAAACACGTTCAAAAAGATGCTCTAAATTGTAGCTTCTACACAATCTCAGGCAATACCAAACTGATTAAAAAAATAACGGTGTCAAAATGAGGTTGACATCCCTTGCTCCAAGATAGGCTATATTTTAGGTCGTTGACACTAACCCAAAGGGGTGCAGGAGCAAAAAACGTTCTAAAAATGCAATTTTTGTGTTACTGAAGAGCCTAGAAATGTGAAATTTGGAATATTAGTTACTTATAAGATATAAATAATGTCTAAGAACATTTTCTAAACACTTCGAAATTTAAAAGGGGTGAAATGCACAAAAAGCGTTCTAAAAAACTTTCTAAATGGTGGTTTCTACACAACCTCAGGAAATACCAAACTGATTTAAAAAATAATTGTGTCAAAATGATGGTGACAACCCTTTGTCCAAGATAGGCTATATTTTATGTCGGTGCCACTACACCAAAGGGAGTGCAGGATCAAAAAACGTTCTAAAAATGAAATTTTTGCGTTACTGAAGGGACTAGAAATATGAAATTTAAATATTAGTTACTTATTAGATATAAAGGATTTCTAAGAACAGTTTAAAAAAAATCGAAATTTAAAAGGGGTGAAAATGCACAAAAAGCGTTCTAAAAAACTTTATAAATGGTGGTTTCTACACAATCTCAGGAAATACCAAGCAGATTTAAAAAGTAATTTTAGGAAATTGATGCTGACAGCCTCTGCTCTAACATAGACGCTATTTCATGTAAGGGCCACTATCACCTGGAGGTTGTAGGAGAAAAAAAACATTCTAAATTTCGATTTTTGTGATCGGTAAGGCCTAGCAACTTGAAATTAAGCAAGGTACATTTTTATTAGATATAAATGATTTTTAAGAACAGTTTCGAAAAAAATGGAAATTTAAAAGGGGTGAAAATGAGCGAAAAGCGTTCTAAAAACGTTCTAACTTGCGATTTCTACTCAATCTCAGGAAATACCAAACCTACTTAAAAAGTAATGGTTGCAAATTAATGAGGACCCAACGAACACACGATTTCTGGCCGATTGGCGTATTTGTCGCGACCAAAAAGAGTTAAGGCCGTTTGTAACCAAACAATGGTATACCGTAAGTGACCAGCCGCTAATTGCGGCAGCTATAGAAAAACCGATTACGACCCGTCGGGGAGAAAACTTTGCATTTTCTTTACCCGTGAACTATTGATGGACGGTTTCCGACAAACATCTAATGGACCTTCATCGTCTAGAAAGTAGATGGCTAATATCACCAATCCCGCATATTAAGGAGAGGAAAGCATGTAAAGAGAGGAAATGATTTTTTTTTTCTCTTCACTACTTTCAAAGTAAGCTTAATTATTTTAAATCTGTGTTTTAGTAAAAATATAAATACGTTGAGAGATTTATATTTAAAGCAGTAAAATAGATTACATATTTTTATCATATTAAATTTATTATTATTATTTATTATTTTTTTTATTATATTTTTATTTTATTAAAAATATTTTTCGAAAAAATAGAAAAAAAGCCTCCAAAATGTGGTACATTTTTATGGCCACACTGGGAAAAATGAATGTAATATTTTTCAATTTCTATTGATCTTAATAGCCATAATAAATAGACAACAAATTAATAGGAAGTACATCTGAATCGAAATATACAAAATATTTAATTACAGTAAGATGCAGCAAGATCTTTATTCATAAAAAAAATAACTGAAAGAAAATTAATAAATGTTTAAAATAGATTAAAATAATTTAAAATAAATATTAAAAGAGAAAAACGCCCTTAGATTGTGCCTAGAGCAGTCTCTGCCCCCCCCCCCCCCCCCACACACACACGCACCCATACTCAGAAATGCAAAATTTTCACATGCATGCATAAAAACATTTTTAGCCGTAAATGCACAAACATTTCTAAAACTGACGACTAGTGTATCTCTAAAATTGTCTTAATAATACAATTAATTTGACATTTTTTTCTTGGACAGATACTTTTCTTCTTTTACTGAAAAATAAGAAATGTTGTTATCGAAAAGAGGAAAATGCATTTCGATTTCCCTGCATCTGCAAGCGCAGATACACGGGAGAGGTTGTGGCGGTCATGATTCTCGTTTTAAATGGAGAATGTTTCTTTATAACAGCACATTTTTATAAAATTCTTTTATTTTTATTCATTTCGTATCGAAAGTGCTTTATTTTTTCGCCGCTTAAACATGGTTTTGATACATTTTGTTACATCAATTGCTTTCTGAAACATTTAGTTATTTTTGTACAGAAATTAATAAAAATTGTTTTTGCATTATTGTTTATGCATCATAAAATCGAACAACTTTTCCATTTTTCTATAAATGTGGTACATCTGGAATCCACACTTCCATGACTATATAAAAATTTGCGAATCCCCCACCCCCGCAAATGATACATGGTTCCTTTTAAATGAAGTATTAGGTCCGCCTCTGTACATCTGAATAAGAATACCTCCAAATTTATGTATTTAAGAATGACAATGAGTGAGCCACAGGGGCAAAACTGGGGAGGTAGGGGTTCAGATGGCTCATGTGCCCCGGGCTCCAGAATGAAACGCGAAGGATGACGCCATTTGTCGTTTCATAAAAAAATATATACATACATATAGATATATATGAAATACAAAGAAAACCGCAAGCTAATGTTAAACCTATGGGAGTGTTCTTTTTAAAATTTGTGAAAGTGAATGTAACTTTATAAAACAAAAATTTTGCAACCAAAATCAAAAGTAAACACTAACCCTATTAGAATTCAATCTCAGCTATTCTAAGCAAGAAAAAAAATATTTAAAATTATTAATATGAAACTGAGAAATTTAAAAAAGAACGCTCCCATAGGTTTAACATTAGCGATCCAGTTTCTCCGCATCACTAGTGTAGGCTCTTAACACTTAAAAGCTAAGGTTAACCCTAAGGGAGCGTTGTTTACATATTTCTTGCTAGCATTTTAATTATTATTAAATAATTTTTATTTTTAAGGATTTTTTTTTTTCTGCATAGGGTGCCTGCAGTCGGTAACTCTTATTCTGCGTGTGGAGGGGGGGGGGGGGGGGGGGAGGGGCACAAGTTGTGTGCTTGTTAGTATATACATAAAACTTTAATAAAAAAGAAAAGAAAACAATTACGGATAAAATATTTTAAGTTAAACACGCGTAACACGACTTTTTTTTTTCAAAAACATCACATATATGTATATATTCTTCCATTTCATACACTCACTAAATATACCATAATTCTTTTTTTTTTTTAAATCATCCGATTTTTTGATCAATCAGTAGTTAAAGGATGAACAAAGAGAAAAAAAAATAACTGAAAAGGTGATTAAAATATTTGAAAATCACAAGAGTTATCGTTAAATTGGGAAAAAGTTTCCTTAAAAAGGGAACCATGAAACATTGAAATACACTGCTCAAGACAATTAAAGGATATTGCAGTTTTAGGTAGATTTTGTATCTGGTAAACTGTTTAGCTGATTGATACATGGTCGACAGACATAGTAGGTTATATGAGAATAAATTACACATGTTTGGCAGAAAAAAATGCATTTTATTGCGCATTTGTGTACTAAAGGAAAAAAACACAATTTGTGCATATGAGAAAAAAAGAATAAGAAAAGGTGTTTTCTTCAAAGAAAATCATTTTCAGTAGGGGGTATGGTTTCCACGGGCGGCCAGCAACGTTGAACACCTTTGAGGCATGGACTCAATGAGACTATTAATGACGAGTTGGGGTATTCTGCCCCACTCTTCCAGAAGAGCTCTTTCCAGTTCTTGGAGAGTTTGTGGGGGTTGTTGGCGGCCAGAAACTCATCTTCCTAGAGCGTCCCAAACGTGCTCGATTGGATTCATGTCTGGAGAACACGCTGGCCATTCCATTCGAACGATTCCTTCCTCGAAAAGGAAATCCTCCACCAGGTTTGCACGATGTGGCCTGCAGTTATCGTCCATTAAAATGAAGTTATCTCCGATTGCTGCAGCGTAAGGGACTACAATAGGTCTGAGGATCTCATTCCTATATCGGCGACCAGTCAGAATGATGTAGAGGTCAGTGCGCCCGTCAATGGAGATGCCACCATACACCAACACTCCTCCACCGCCAAATCTGGCACTTTCGTGCACGAACGCAGGATTATTCCTAAAGCCACGGTCCCTCCAGATGAAAATACGCCTATTATCCGGATGCACAGTAAAACGGGACTCGTCAGAAAACAGAATATTGCTCCATTCATTTCTCCTCCAGTTGACATGCTCGGTTGCCCACTCCCTGCGGTCGCGACAATGCCTTGATGTTAATCTAACACATACCATCGGTCGGCGAGCATACAGACCTACAGCATGGAGCCGGTTTCAGACAGTCTGAGTTGAAATCGTGGTGCCTGTAGCCGAGCGAAGGTGTTGTTGGAGAAGAGTAGCGTTCATGGTTCGGTGTCTCCGAGCTGTTAACGCTAAATACCGATCTTCATTGGGCGTTTTTGCCCATCTACGACCTTGCACTGGTCTTCGGCCTGCACATCCACTCTCCAAAAAACGGTTCCAGATCCTGGAAATGACACTTTGTGACACTCCAATGGCTTGCACTACTTCGCCTTGAGTTTGGCCCCCTTCTAACCTACCAACAATTCTCAAAGCTTCTGAATCTGTCAAATGACTTCGCTGAGACACCCCACTTTTACTTCCTCGATTGTCATTCTTCATTTCAACTTCGAACCTGAAAGCTGTTTCTACGAGATGTCTGAAATAGGAAAGAGATATTTAAAATATTGTTAAGTCTTGCTTTTTTTTGTCTATTCATTAAAGTAGTTTAATTCGGAAATATCTCTGCATCATTTTCTTGCATTTTGTTTTATATGAGAACTGTATAAAATAAATATTTAAGGGCATTATTAGTTGTTAGTTTATGAACTGTAAAATGTTAGCAAAACGTCTGTAATGTAGTAATAAAATGTTCAGAAGCGAAAAATGTTAGCTTTTGTGTATTCACGCAGAATTTTTAAAACGTATTGTGGTTTTCGCAAATGTAGGATAACATTTATTTAATATTTATTAATTTTCTTTAATATAGTTTCCTTCTTAATTATGCAAAATTTCATTCAGTTGTATCTTTCGATAGATTTTTGTTTTCTAATTGTTGAGGTTGTATAGATTTTAAGCATTGTGAATTATAGATATTACTTTCTTAATTTTCTGGTTTATTTAAAACAAATTGTTTTAATGTGATAATTATTTTTTTAAATGTGACTCAGAAAGAAAATAATTTTTTTTCCTCTGAGTGCGGAGAATATTTTCTCCTCACTCATTGTTCCTCTCCTCATTTTTTTCTGAGAATAATTTTTCCTTAGAAAAAAATGTAAACAAACAAATAAATTTAATACAATTAAAAAAATAGAGTAAAGAAAAAATCTCAATTGAAAATGCTCAAAATAATTTCCAGATGAAGGGGTTGAAATATTAATAATCTTTATAATTCTCCTCAGAAAAAATGTAATTAAATTAAACAAACACATTAATTTAATACATTTTTTTAATAGAGTAAAGAAAAAAAACCCAATTTAAAAGACTCAAAATAATTTTCAGATGAAAGGATTAGAATATTATTACTTTATTTTTAAACTTTGAGAGGAAACTGTATTACCTGATATAAACAAGATAAAAATATGTATGAGAACGAGAAAGGATAATAATAAATTCGTGACCTATATAAACATCAAACTGTATATATCTTTTTATAGAACTTGAGTGAAAATTTGTGTTCATAAAATGGAAATGATGCAAAAATAATCATGATTTAATATACTTTAATGAATGGACATCAACTAATGGCAACAGACTTAACAACAAGAGAAACGAACACGTATATATATCAAAACAGATCTATTTTAATATAAAACACACAATGGATCACATTATATAACATTATATCAATTGTTTAGGCATAAATTCAAAATTTGTTCTATATAAAAATACTTGTTAGAACTGTTTAAATGATAAAGTGTTTTTGTATGAAAAATAATATAGTAATAATCATTTAGGTACATTTTTCAAAAAAAGTATAAATTTACTTATCTTGAACTTTTTTGAAACGCATTGCTTGTCATAGTGAAATAACAATTTTATTTTTTCAATTAATACTTTTAAAGTGTATATGAAACGCAACTATTTAAAAATGGCATTGCATATAAATTTTTAAAATGTATGATATAATAAATAAACAAATTAATAAATTCACTATGTCAAGCATTGTATTTTTGAAATTTTTGAAAAAAAAATCAAGAAAAGTTAATTTATATGTTTTTTTAATGTACCTAAATGATTATTAATATATTTATTTTTCATGCAAAAACACTTTATCATTCACACAATTTTTCAACAAAAACTTTTTATTCAACAAATTTTGAATTTATGCTTAAATAACCTTTATGGGATACCAGTGGCAGGCTTTTGGCTAGTAGAAACCATAAAAGCTTTTTTGTGGGCAGCTTTGGGCTAAATTTAATGACAACCACAAATGGTAGGACAAAGGCAGGCTTCTGGTTAGTTTTTATTTTTAGAGCCCATTAAAATAATAATTTTGGGCAGTTTAAGACTATCTAATATTTTTAGTGAAAAGTTAGCAGCACAATTGTGGGCAACTTCTTGTATTTACGGCCTATTTTCTTCTGGCCTCATTGTGACCGGTGTGACACTTTTTTTACGGAACCGTAACTTTCAATGATAGCGGGCCCTCATCGAACACTTTCGGCCAAGGCTAACGAACCTATCAGTGGCCCGAAAGCTCTGTGTTTGTTGGGAACAGTCCCTGCTCAAACACAGGCTCTATGTTATGTTATGTTGCTGTTACTACCATCTGGTGGTTGCAAGAGCAAAACATGGTGTAATTTGCGTTTTTTGCACAACTGAGGTGGTCTAACATAAAAAAAAATATGGTATGGTATTGCTTACAAGATGCAACTGCTTTCTAAAAACAGTCGAAACAAAATTTCAAAGTTAACAGGATGAAGTGAGCGAAAAGCGTTCTAAAAACGTTCTAATTTACAATTTTCATACAATCTTATCAAATACCAAACCGATTTAAAAAATAATAGTAACAAATTGTTGTTGATAGAAACTGCTCAAACATAAGCTATATTTTATGTTTGTGCCACTACCACCAGACGGTTGCAGGAGCAAAACAATTTCTAAATTGTGAAATGTGATACTGAAGAGGCTAAAAACTTCAAATATGGCATGTTAGTTACTTATAAAATATAAATGCCCTCGAAGGACTGTCGAAAATAAATTCGAATTGAAAAGGGGTGAAGCGAAGGGAACGTGCGAAAAGCGTTCTAAAAAAGTCCTACATTACGATTTCTATGCAATTTCAGGGAATATAAACCGATTATAAAAGCAATAGTTGCGAATCAATGGTAACAGTCTCTAATCCTAGACAGGCTATATTTTATGCCAATGATTCTACCACCAGGGGTTCATAGTAACAACAAACGTTCTAAAAAAGCCTTTAAAAGCTTTCTAAATTACGTTTCTGTGGAATATTAGGAAATAACAAACCGATATAAAAATTAATGTTGGCAAATCAATGGTGATAGTTCCTATTTGAACATAGCCCTTTATGTTGCGAGATGTGGTAGGACTTGGAATTTGATATGATGGTTAATTTCAAGATGTAAGAAGGCGGTTTCTAAAAAAATCAAAACTTCAAAAGAATACTGAAATGAACGTATTAATTGAGCATAAATGTTTCAAAATATTTTTTAAATTATCATTTATTTAGTTTTATTTCTTTTTATTAATTTAAGTCTCACTTCTGCCTAATGCAGTATAATAGTGAAGTTTAGTCAAACTGTGTTTTGAGATAATAATTTTGTTGCAGTTTTTAACGCCATTTCTTTAATGTTGGCAACTGAAGTACTCAATTTCTGTACAAAGTAAAGAAAAATAATTGGAAAATACTAGCTTATTATATCTTTTATATAGCTTATTATATCTTATTAAATCTATGCCATTTTTCCATAATAACTGAAAAACTATTTAATTCAAATAAGTGCTATTTTGAAAAAATATAAATGAATATTTTCTGATAAAACAAGGAATTGTTATAAACTATATTTAGTTTTAAGTATCCATATTAATGTTATAAGAAAATGAAAGCATATGAATCATTAGATAGCCGACTTTTTTTGTCGAGTTTCCTAAATGACGACATCGTTTTTGCTGGATTTGTGTATTATTTTGCGATATGGGCGTCATATGCATAGTTTTCTGTAGATGCTGTTTAAGATTGGATCATAAATGTGAAATTATTTAGAGGATGAGAATGACGTCATTTTCTATAAAATAAAAGCGTGTGTTTTAAGTCCTAAAACTGTAATACATTTTGTACTATCTATATTTATATAATTATATCTTTTGTTTTCATCTGTGGCGACACTAAATTCCGATAAATCAGAATTCTTGATTTTTAGTTTATTGATTTTTTTTTTGTTTCATAGTTGAATACTGATAATTTAAAATAATTACGAAGTGTGACATTTATACAGGATTCTGCGTGTGGTTAAATATGTAGGTGGATTAAGTAAGAAATTTGCTACTTTAGTCGGTCTTTTTGGACATACGAATAATGAAACATTGTCATGATGGAGCATTAGGATTAATACTTTTATGCCTATTCAATATTAGGTTTTTAAATGAGAGGAATAATCTTAAATCTATCTTACAATGTTATTAAAATCTCCACTGTTTACTTGCGGTATCAAGCTCTAGCTATGATGACACATAACTTTTGAGTGCCGGTGTCAGAACTCATCTGCAATATACATTTCGAGTAAATGGTAACAAACAAAAATGTCAGTGAAATCAACTGCCTTCTTCTGCACAAATATAAAGAACGTCCTTCCAGCCATTGCCGGTATTGAGAGGTAGCTTTCATATTCCGTATTTTTAAAAAGCCAGCTTATATTATTCAAACCCACGAAGTTCAAATTAGTGCAAACCGTTTAAGGGGTCTCAGGACTCTTAAAATTGGAAAAAATGAAAAAAAAAGACCCTATTCAACATTTAATATCTTAAAATTTATTTGATTTTAAGACACAATTTTAATTGGGAATGAAAGATATAAGTATGTTCTTTCATTTCATGTATTTAAAAAATATATAAGATGCAGAATTAGCATTTACAGGGGTCTCCAAACTGTTAGACATTTGACGAGCAAAAAATCGGCACAACAGCTTACGCGCACGATTACAAAATAAGTATTGCAACTAGAATGAAAATTTTTATGCCTAATTATACTTCAGATTATAATAATTACCCTGAACCTAAATAATTTGTATTTAAAGTTTTTTTGTATTTTTAATACAAAGTTGTATTTAGCTAATGCAAAATTAAGAAAATTTCAATAGTATAATCACCTAAAAAAATATTGTTTTGAACAACAAAAAGGAAAATTTAGGTTCAGTTTATACAGACTAACATGAAACATATGTTTTGAAAATTTCATGGAAAAATATTCATAAGTTTTTGAGATATCGTGCGCGTTATGCCCAAAAAAGTCATTTGGAGAAAAATGGCTTCAAAGTTTCCGAAACGACGCTTCAGCTATTGAACGTGTATAAATGGAAAAGCCATAAATTCAGTTCTAATAGGAATTTCAAGAGGACAATTATATCAAAATGTTCAGAAAAGATAGGAGGTTAACTTCTAAAAAAACTAAAATTTCGAAAATTTTAAAGTTTTAAGAGTCCTGAGACCCCTTAAGGAAGATTGAATACAAGTTTTTGTCAACGTTGAATGTGAATGAGAATTTTGCGAAATTAGTCAGCTGTATGCAAGGTGGTTTTATTTAAAGTGGTAATATTTGTTCAACAAATTCGGCGATATCTTGAATTGCCCACCATTTTAAAACAACATGATGGTTACAACAAAACTAAATAATGAACTCGGTCGAGTCCTTAGTAATTCCTGTGCACATGCTCACTCACATCCAAATCGGTTGATATATACGAGATCTGTCGTAAGGCAAAATTTAGATTTTTCAAAATGTCACCCATACTAGAAATTCAAACTGCTTTATCTCAGTCATTTATTAAGCTAAAGAGAAAACAAAAAATGCTCCGGTATCCTTGTATAAAGGTCAAACGGTTAAGAAAAAACCTTTTTCAATTTGTAATTTTTTTTCGTACGTCATTTTAAATTTTAAATTATATATATTTTTTAATGACCGTCATTTACAAACAAAATGGCTGATGAAGCTGGCCAACGAACTTGGTTGAGACTTTGTTATATACTATGCATGTGCCTAGCCACATCAAAATCGGTTTATAAATATGCGTGTTATCGATTGATAAATATCAGATAGTTCCAAAATGTCGGCCACACTAGAATTCAAAGTGCTATAACTTTTTTAAGATATAGACGAAAGAAAAAAAGGCTCCGGAATTTTTGTCTCAACGTCAAATACATAAAAAAAAAAAATCTTTTTCAATTTTTATTTTTTTTCCTAATTTTCAATTAAAAAATATTTTAAAAATTTTAGATGGCCGCCATTTTGAAACAAAATAGCAGATGAAGCTGGTCAACGAACTCGGCCGATACATTAATATGTACTATATACACACAAAGTTACATCAATATCGGTTCATAAATACGAGAGTTATATAGTGACAACGATATACAGTTGTGGCCAAAATTGTGGACATTTTTTGAAATTTTCATGTTTCATAACTTTGTGTTCTTGAAGAATATAATAAATTTCACTTAAATACAAATGTTTATATATCAAATTGAAGGCAATTTAATGTAGAATAAAAAAGAACATAATTAAAATATCTCCATTACAAAAAAATTACGCTTACAAAAGAAAAAACGATCTATCTTAGATTTCATTATATTTTAAAGTTACACTTACACGTACATATTCAATATTTAATGGGATAACCCTTATTTTTTATTACAGCTTCATAGCATTTTTTCATTGAGAGAAATAGTGTTCGGAGTTCATCCTTTTTAATCGCATGATGCCAAGAATCATTTATAGCTTCAATAAGTTGCGTTTTATTCGATAGACGCTTTTTTGTACAAGGATTTTCAAACGTCTCCACAAATTTTCTATAGGATTCAGGTCAGGTCTGTTTCCTGTCCAGGGTAATAATTGTATACTTTTATTTTTAAACTATTCTTTGCACATTTTTGCCATATGGCATAGAGCTGAATCCTCCTGAAATATAAATGGTGCTTTATGGGGGAAGTGATCCCTGGTGGAAAGTATCAAGTTTGCTTCCAGGGCCGTTTCGGTGTATTTTTTGCATTTAGAATGTTATCAATCACTTGAATGCTGCCCACATCATCTGCAGATATACAGACCCAAATCATGACATTTGTTTTGCTCTTTGTAATTGCTTCAACGTAATCTGGATGCAGCTCTTGCCCTACTCTACATCTCACATATTATCGCCCATCACTCTCCAGATTATTTTCTTCCACTAATTTTTGGACCAATTAATGTGTCCTTTTGCCCACTGAATTCGTTTCTGTCATTGCTGAGGATTTTAAAATGTTTTTTTTCTCGGGATTTTACCTTTCAGTCCAAAATCTGCTGATCTTCTCCTTATTGTTCTTGTACTAACTGAAATACCCATTGCATTCATTTAACATCTAACAGCATCTGATGAAATTCTTCTATGTGTTAGGCATATCATTTTTATCTTTCTAATGTCAGAAGCATTTGTGGATTTTTTTCGGCCTGATCTTGCCTTATTTATCACTGATTTAGTTTCTTCATAACGTAAGCACAACTTTCGTACGCCAGATAAAGTGACTGAACCACCGACCCGTCTTGCAATTTCAGCATTAGAGAAAACATTTTCTCTCAATATAATAATTGTGTTTCTTTTTGTAGGTCTCCAGTCAGTTCTTGTTGTTGACGACACTGTTTTAAATTATTTGCTTCAAGAAAAAAATAGAAATATTACAAAAAAAAATTATCTATTTAGTCACTAGTAGTATTTAGTCACCATTCTGTCAAATCCATTCCAGCAAATTACTGCTTTTAAAAATCAAAATATACTACAATTTAGTTACTGATATTTGATTCGTTCTCAGAACAGTCATTGTGATTGGCTAGGAAGCTTTTATTACAATGCACTTTAGCATTCATGACTAATTGTGTTTGTATTTTGGACAACAGTAAGCGTAACTTTTTTATAATGCAGAATTTTAATTCTTTTTTTTTTAATTAAATGCCACGTTAAATTTCCTTGAATTTATATAAAAACATTTGTATTTATGTGAGAATTTATATATTCTATAAGCACACACAAAGTCATAAAACTTGAAAATGTCAAAAAATATTCACGATTTTGGCCACCACTATATATATATATATGTGTGTGTGTGTGTGTGTCAACGTTTGAACGGAGGGTGGATTTGGAGTCCAGTGGTCGTGATCGGTGAAAATATATGAAATTTTTTCGTAATCGCTTTTCGTAATCGCAATTGGCGTCTTTTTGTAATGAAAGCTACTTAATAAACGAATTTTTTTGTTGGTGCAATTATATCTTTTATAGTAAGGACATAAATTCGTTACTTCAGGTACGATTCCAAGACTGGATTAATAGTGATTTTAGGTAGTTTTTTTTTAACAATTTTTTCAAAAAACAAATAAAATCTTAAATTATTCGCTTCTTTTGCAGTTTAGTTAACTTAAGAAATTTATATATATATTTTCTTAAAACGAGTAATATATATATATATATTTATTTATTAAAAACAAAAAATAAAGGGAACAAATGTATGTCTAAAATAGTACAATTTCACACAATGTCTTTAGCATCACGGAAGTAACTTTGCGCTATCTGCTATTGTAGGTAGATGTGTGATAGATGTGATAGATCTATTTTTTTCTAGAAACAATCATTACATAAACGAGTTGGAACCCGTCGAAATTCGACGAATTAAAATGTTTAGAATGGAACTGTTAGATCGAATTTATAATAAACCTACAAAAATAATTACAATAAAAAAAGTTTCTTGGATTGGTTATGTAACTCTTAAAACAAATAGTGTTTTTAACCTAAAATTACCAAAATATTATTTCCAAAAACTTCAACTGCTTAAATTATTGAAAATTAAACTGTATTAGAATACGTAATCAAGATGAGCAATTATATTGAAGTTTTCGATTGAATCTCTTAAAAGGGTTACGCTTTGTCACATCATAAAATTTTCCCCCATAAAATTTAAACTGTATGGTATTTTCACATTCTCAAAATTTACATACGCACCACTCAAATTCACAATTTAAAAGTATTTTAACGCTCAATACATTATTAATGAATGTATTTCCAACCTTAAAGTCACGTTTGTCCGATACAACTTTTCATGTGAACATTTGCACACAATTTAAGTTTACCATTATTAGTATTACCATTATTAGTATTACCATTATTAGTATTACCATTAAATTTACCATTCAGAAATTTGTCTTTAGTTGCCATGGTATTGGCCATTTAGTATTCAAATTTAGTGGTCAAATATATAGTTTTATCAAAGAAAATGATCGTTTTGTTTTAAATATGACATCATTTCTCACTGAACCATTTTGCCTAGGGTCTCAAACTCAGTATCAGCGTAAAGTAAAAACATTGAAATATCTTCTTCAATCTTTTGATTTATGAAGAAGAATGAGTGTTTTTTAATGGCTGAAGTCATTTTTTCAAAAATTAGAAAAAAATTACTTTTATTTGTAATGTGAAAATGACATCAATAAGGATATAATCAATAAAAATAAACAAACCATGACTATTTTCCCTTTACTTTTAATAGAAATGGAGTACTCCAGTTGCCACAATTACACAATTGGTACTAAAAACTATAAAAAAAATTAATATCTCAAGAATAAATTGAGATAGAGCTTCCACACAAATTGCATTTAAAAGTAAATTTTTTTCTCTATACGACGGTGTAAAAATTGAAACTGTGTGATGTTTAGAAGTTTAAAAATTTGCAGTAGTGAAAATTGCAAAACCGAAATTTTATTTTAAATTTGAAAGTGTTGCCATTAACAGAATGACGTATGCGTTACGCACAGATATGTTTGTCCTTTATAATTGCCGAAACGTCAGTGAAGGCTTACTGTGGAGACACGAAAAGTTTTGATTTCCGTTTGTCTGTCTGTCTGTCTGTCTGTTCCGCGATAACTGCCGCAAAAAGCACCCGATCAGCTTGAAATTAATTGGGCATATTCGTGAGATACCCGGACGTAGCTGTATAGTTTTTGGTTAAATTTGGTTCATTCGTTCGGAAAATATGGAAGATTTTATTTTTCTTTATAATGCTTTTCTACGGCAAGTCAGACGATTTTCAAATTTCCATTTGTTGAAAGAAAATGGCACGTTTGATTAATGGATTTAAATGTCAAATTATGGATACTAAAATTCCAAATAAGGGTTTTAAATTATTCCTATTATATTGAAGTTTTATCAATATATCTATCAGATTTTTTTATTTACGTGTATAATATTTGGAGGATATTTATACATGTATTCCAAGAATATAAAGAATTTTTAAATTAATTTTCTTGTTTTACATGATACATATTTCTTTTTTTTTCCTTTTCTTCGTTGCCTAGCGACTGTTATTCGTAGCCTATCATTGCGTCAAATATGAATGAAGTTAGTAAATTACATTAATTTTGTTGCAGGTACTATTAAAAGGCTATCACAAAAAATATTTTATCGCGCCAAATCGATGCAATTTATGCAATTAACAGTGGGCACGATAATGAATTATTTTCCAGTAGATTTATAGATCTCCAGATATGCATATTTTTTTTTGGGGGGGGGGGGCTTTTAATATGTTATTGCTATCGCATGGATTAGGATGTTTAAACTAATGTTTAACCATGCTATAAGTGAAAAAAAAGTACAGTTAAAGGCATCTAAATCCTTTTTAACACTTTTCAACATGGATGAAAAGTATTTATGACTTCAGTTTTTCTATCTGTCGCCTGCCGTGCTTCTCTACGTGCTCTAACTCGCGTAAATATAGTCGGGATTACATGTAATTGATATACGTTATTGAGGTTTGCCAAAATATGTTTGGTATTAAAAATGAAGAGTGTAGCATTCATAGCTTAATTACAGGGGCACTCAAAACTATTCCGTTACATTATAGTCTTTGAGAAAATCGTCTGTGGTGTATTTTAATAATGTTACACAATTTTAAACGTAATGAAATTTATATACTTTATTAAGGTGCACTAGAACCTGGTTACTATAAAATATGTTATGTGTAGCACTTACAGCATGCATACAGGGAACTCAAAAGTATTCATAATATTACAATCTTTGAAGAAAATCCTTTTGTGGCGTTTTTTAATGATGTTACTCTGTTACAAAATAATAAAATTGATATGTATTTTTGAAACATTTTTGTAGTATATGGGGTGCAAAGCATATCTTTTTTCAGGGTCACACAAAAGTGGTCGATTAAAATGTTGTCTACGGGGGAAAAAAACTCCTCACAGCTTATTTTAACACATTAGCGACGGGAAATGAGAATTCTCGTTTTTATTCAGAATACATCATTGGCTAAGGGAGTGACTTCTACCTTACAGAAAAGACATTTATATTGTGTTGTCCATATTTTTTATATATTGTAAGACATTATATATTACATCCGTACATTGAAAGATATTTACTGCTGCATAAACATGAAAAACATATCTCAGAAACCAATTTCCGAGACACTTTCAGAAGAGGGAGGAGCTTCTACTGTTTTTAAACCCAGATTTAATTAAATTGCCTGTCGTCAGTGTGTTAATTGTGTTGCACTAATTCAAACATTATGAAATTAAATTACATTACTGTGGTTGACTACAAGAAGCTTGAATATGATTTGTATCGTATTTATCGTTCATTTATAGGGTCACATAAATGTTTCGGATACAGTTCTGGTCTATTAGGGATGATTGCTGAAGGGCATTTTCGATTATGGTGTGCGTTTTAACGTTAAGTAAATTTGTGCTTAATAAGTAGTGCTTAAATATTGTATAGACCATGTACAGGGATACACAAATGAATTCGTAAGTATAAATGAAAATGAGCGCGAATTGCTTCAGTGTGTGTTTTTTTTTTAAATTTGAGTTATGTATTTCCCAGCCCAATTACATTTAGTGTACTAAAAAATGTTTGCAGAATTTAAATAGAACCATATACAGGACTCACAAGAAACTGGATATATGGTGCACACTATGCATACTAATCCCCGGAAATGTGATATGACCAGTTTTAAGAGGGATTTTTGTCTGCATTAAATTTAAATGTTATTGACGACGCGTAAAAATCTTCACGTAATATACAGGGCTGTAGAAAAGAATTCATGTACGTTTCCGTCTATTGGTAGAATTTACTAAAGGACATTAACACAATTAATTGATAATTACAAATGTAAATTAAATTACACTACGAAGGGGTTCAGGGGGGCTCTGCCCCCCTGAAGAAATCTACTTTATTATCTAAAAATTACCAGAATAAGTAGCTCATGAGATTTTCAGAATACCATTACATAACAAGGGGTTTAATTTAACGCTTCTAATGTCAGAAACCTTCGAAATATTTTTTCGTTTTATAAATGTTTATGTAATTTCAAAACTTTAAATTTCGTTTTATGTAGAAAGATTAATATTACTCAAAGGGGGCTAAACACAATGAATTGTAGAGCTGACGTTGAGGCTCCTGATCTGCAGATTTACTAGTATAGATAGGAAATGCCATTGTATAACGCAAAAATGATAATAAACAGAAGACAGTTTTTTGGCATTTTTTGTAGCTGTCGAGTCTTATATTTCTGGTGCTCAGTATTTCTTAAATAAAGCAATAGAATCTCAGATCAACAATATCCCTTCTAATGTTTTAAAACGGTCTTGAATAGACTGCTTTTTTCAGGAACTTATCACATTGGAAGTGACGACACAACTATCAAAGAAATTCAATTTATCTAAAATTAATTAATTTTAATTTTTTCCGGTTAAAATTTTAAATACTTCGGGATTTATTGATTAACTTGAATTGTTGATTACCTATAATATTAAAGTTTTGAGCATCAATACTGATAAGGTTTTGAAGGAAAGTTTATTTCAAATTTCGTTCAAATTTTAATTTGTTACTTTATGCTTCGAAATGGCTTCAAACTGTCTAACTCTGGAAGCGTGTCCTTGCACAAAGTACGAGTTTTTCCTGTCTTTCTTCATTAATACAATAAGAAAATTGCTAGTTTTATTTCAGTCATTTTTTCCGTGCAAAGATAAAAAATATCATAGAAGCTTTAAGGTTATTGAAATATCACATCTCTCTCAACCTATCATATTTTATTGAACAAAGGCCCACATATTCCAGTGTATGCCTGATATCTACTGACAAAATAAATGAAGTGATCGATTAAGAGGTCTGCACTGATCCGGGATGGCCTGCGGCTAATACACAGACAAAGTGAGGGAAATGTTTAAAACGGGCACGGCCGCCAGATTACAGAATAATTTTAAAACGGGACGGTCCTAGAAGAAAATTAATCTGGCCTATCGGACCCGATATAACAAAGTTAAGAGGACCGAACAAAGATTATAAAATATGAACAATTTTCTATGGACGTGTTTGGGACAAGAATAAGTATAAATTCACTGCACGAAAAGATGCTAGCTTGACAACATCAATATAGAAATATATCATGTTCAACGTACCGATCGGCATCGGGAAATTACATTGTGTCTAAGCCCAGGTGTAATTTTTTCAGCAGACTCGGATAAGGCACTGATCTCTCTTACATTTCCTTTTATATATACTAGCCTTGCCGAAAATTTACTGTATTGTTCCCAGAAAATGTCAAGCAACGAAATAGGTTTGAAAAAATGGTAATCCCGATAATATGCTGCTCTTAATGGAATCTCTTTTAAATATATTATAATATTTTTGAGAGATATTTTTAAAAATGTAGTTTTTTTTTTTTTTTTTTTTTTTTTTTTTTTTTTTTTTACAAATTGAAAAGCTATGTTGCTTAAACTGTATTTTCCTTTTTTAGTAAACTGCATCATTTTTTGATATAATAGTCTAACAGTTTGAGTGATCATTAATGTTGCTTTTCTATATTCTATGACATGCGGGCATAAATAATCTAAATATGGTGTTGGAATTCCCCCCTATGTATGCACTATTCATTAAAAGAAAAAAAGCATTAACGGGGTGTAAGGAATAATTAATTTTGGGAATTTTTACTGAATTCTCCGAATATTTAAATTTAGATTCAACATGGCTCATGAAAACAATTTCAAAAAGTAAAGTATACCCTGCAATAAGTTACAGTACTAGAAGGTTTTTTAACAGACTTTATATATGAAATATGAAAAACGAATACGCTAGGATTAAATTAATTTTATTTTTCTGGTACAATAATTATAGTATTAAATTTTAAAAGAATTTTGCAACAATAATGTATAATAAAAAGTTACATTATCAAATGGCTAATTATCTCGATCTTGGATAAATATTTTGGAAGTTCAGAAATTTAACATGATGAACCTTCTTGAATTTCATCTAATGTGTGATTTTATGGTAAACTTTATTGCCCAACTTAAGGATTTTTTTAAATAGAATATATTTTTAACTAAAATATGGAGATTTCATAAACACATAACCATATATAAATGGGTGTAATTTTCTACTAGGAATAAAAGATATGTAGATACAAGAAAAGTAGGAGACTTCTTATAAAATTTATTACAAAAATGAAGATTCTTTTAAATTATTATAACCATACAAAAATAAAAATTCTTTAACTGAAATATCTTTCAAAATTAAAATGCATATAATTTCTAATTTTCTATTTTCTTTAAAAATACATTAGATAAGCATCGTTAAAGAATTTTTTGCAACTGATGAAAATTTAAAATATCATTGTTTACTAAACTGTTATGAGTATTATTTAATTTTTCCTGTCATTTCTATTTGACTTATTTTGTTGAAATCATATATTTCTGTATTTGAAATTTGTTCTGAAAGACTTAAAACTTATTAACTTATTTTAAGATAGAACAGAAAATACTTTGCCCATTATTGCTTTAACTGGTAAACTTCTCAAACATTGATATTAATGTTTTAAACAAAAATAGATTGATTTCTTCATGATCATGAAGATAGTTTTATAAGCATAGAGACACAAAAGTATGAGATCGAAATAAATTTCGAAATGCATACTAAGATTTTTGAATATTTTTAGAAGCAACTTCTTGTAAGTTCTGAATGGATAATTAAATAATAATTACCATTTTCAGTTCAGAGCAACAGAAATAGTGATTAGTAATTCAGCTCGAAAGTTCTTTGAAAACTTTGAATTGTTTGAGGAGAAGTTTCCTTTCAAAAATATTTTCCGTTTGTTTGATTTTCAGTATTATTGTGTAATACTTTTGAAATGTTTTATTGATGGTAAACTAAGTATTTGTTATATGTATACTTTTCTGTTTATCTTACAAGACATCATAACAATTTACTCAACTTTGCTTCTCTTAAATTTTCTATATTTCCAAATAAATAAATCCTGGAAGAAGGCGCGGTAACCACTGACTCTATTACGTAAAAATCGTTATTTATTTTGGTCTCATTATCGTATTTACATATACAATATTACATGCGGTTTTTGTTATTTTGTTCTAAAACCTATATAATTCATCAAAATATTTTTTAGCTTATAATAATTTGTATGTTTTTTTTAATATGCTTTTTTCATGAATTCTTGTGTTCAAAATTACGTTAAATATATTTTGCCACAGTTGAATAACAATAAACTAATGAAAATCTGTCGTACTTTTAAAAAAATGAAAATTGCTTGGAAAAAATTCATTTATGAAAAAATGAAAATTGCTATGAAATATAATGAAATATATATATATATATATATATATATATAAACGTAAAAGGGAGTGAGGGAGGTGCGCTGGTTCAGGCTAAATATAATTGTTTACTGGTTTATATATATATATATTTAATTTAGCGTAATGCTGTATGTAAACGAAAGTTTGTAAAAAGATGTCAGAGGTATATTTAAAACTGACTAACGCTTTAAACAAGTTTTTGGCTTTGATATATGAATCATAAAAAATATATTTCAGCATCTTATATTTCGCTTGATATTACCAGCGATAGATATTGATATTTTTAGAAATAAAGAAAAATCACATATGCTATTAATGTATTATGATTCTTTTGTTAGTATTTTCCTTTTATCTTTTGCTAGAACAGATAAATTTTGTTCCTGTGTTTGGAATGTCACTGTTTCAAAACAAAAAAACTTTCGCCTCTCTGCTATTCAAAGGAGTTACTATTAGGAATAGAGATTTCAAAATAGGGGAACATGATTTCTTCTTATTATTATGTAATATATTTTTTTCTTATATTATGACAAGTTATATGTGACAAAATAAAACAAAATATTATATTCGTGTAAAATTTTGACAAATCATTGCCATAATATGCTTTTATAAATTGTATAACTTCTTGAGAAATTAAGCTTAAAATATCTTGATTTTGCTAGAAATGTTTTATACAAGAGCCGTTTTATATTATACAATATTACAAAGAAAATACACATTGTAAATTATTATATATTTTCTTCCTATTCAAATTACTTGTTTATTACTTTCTTTTAAAAAATGAATTTTTTAATATTTAAAAAAAAAAATGTTGGATTCTGTGGTATGTTTTCAGGTTCGTATTATTGCACAATAAATTAAAATACATTTTAACATAGGCCGATGATAATATAAGTAATACCAGGTACAGATACATTAAATAGAATTTATTTTTAAGCTTGCAGACATGATGAATCGAGTCGAGGGAGCCATGAAAAGATACGTCTGAAATTTACATCAAAGAGCATCCGGTAAGGCATTTGATTTCAGAGAGTACAGTATCGCCAATATATTCGTCAAATGGTTGCGGTTTGCCACATACTTCTTTGCAAGAAACATTCTATAAGCAGAGCAATTTTTGTTTGTGTGTCTCCACAACATTGAATTAATATAGTGTAAAGAAGGAATTTTTAAGACCATAGGGGTTTATCTGTAGAGTAAGGAGGGTGTTAGTAAGATAGACCGAGGTTCTAGACGGGCGCTCCGATAAAACATATGTAGTAAGTAGCAGAACTATCCGGATTCGCCCGTGTCAATTATAAGGAGCCTCCTAGGTGAAACAAATTAAAACGAAATAATACGGCAATCACAATAACTGAAATTTGTGCATTCCCACCCACAAATCGTTAAAAGGACAATCAGAAAATATGACGCTATTGTCTCGCCACCATAGTAAAATCCCTGAGATTTAATAACAGAATGGGCACTTTCTTTGGCATGTGTATGAGAAAAATATGTGATTTTCCTGACAATACGAAAAAAAAAATCCACAAAATCGCGCAGCATTTAGTGAAATTCTCGTTTGTATGGTACATATCTACATTATAAAGTAAAACACTGGGCCAGTGCCCCATAAATTGTAACCCATAAATTGTGCCTTTACTGCAATTTTTCTAACTTCTAAACATCACACAATTTCATTTTTTACAACGTCGAATAGAAAAAAGTTATTTCAAATGAAATTTGTTTGAAAATTGTATCTGAATTTTCTGATTTTAATGGATTATAAAGTAATTTTCAAGCATGGATATTTTTAAAGGTGCGTGCAACCCGATTACGGAAGATTAACCTGTTTACTCTTAATGCAATAGTATAGAGAAAAGACATGTCTATAAGTAACGCTGGTATCATATTTTCAGTGGCAACAAATTAAAACAATAATAAATTTCCCTTTTTCTGAAATTTAACCCCTAATCCACGCGCATTCGATTGTTCCAACGACTTTTAGAAAACAAAAGTATTTTTAATAATATTTGTTTGTAAACTTTATCTCAAATTTCAGATTTTTTATGGATTTTAAAGTAATTTTCAAGCATTAATATTTTTTAAATGTGCTTGCAACCCAATTACAAAATATTAACTCAATTGTTCAAAAACATTGTAAATAATTCAGAATTTGTTTGTTTTCGTGTAATATTCAATAACTAAATTGGCAAACGAAATAAAAACGCCAAAAGTAAAATAAAATAAAACACGAATTTAACAGATATCAAATCAAACTACTCCAAATAATCTAATAACTATATAAAATGCAAATGGGAATTTCGTTCCGGGTGCATATATCTTGAATTCTTCAGAACGGATTTCCATGCGACTTGCACTATTAGTTATTCAGGGAAGATTTTAGCGCGTAACATATTGTTTTCCGTTTCTAGTTATAGAATTATAGGGGAAAGTTATATAATCATATGGACCCAATTATGAAAGATTAGTCTTATTACCTGAATGGGAGATGCAGAACTATTTTTATATCTTTAAGTACTGACGGCGGGTTAGTCTTCAGTAACCGAACTGTGCGCTTATGGCGTATTCATAGTTTAAAGAGAATAACCTCACACATGTTATGGTATGCATTTTTCTTTAAAACAATATAGAATGACTTATGTTTTAAACGAAAATCTGGCATGCAACTCGATTACAAAATACTAACCTCCAATACTGCTTTAGGTGGTTCTCCAGTTCCTTGCTCAGCAACGCGAAACTTTCTGACGCATTTTCTGACTCTTTAATCGTAAAGGCTTAAAATTTGCAGGCCTGACTATTAAAGCGATTTGGAATTGAAACGAGTTTTCCATTTTTTGATAAACAAATTATTTATCGAGGTATCAGCAGTTGTGGACACGTGACGACCGGTTTTTCTCTTTTATCGCGATGTTGCGCCCGAAATGAAGCTCAAAACACCAACTGAAAGATCTTATACTTTTACCAAAAAATGGAACTAACTTTCGATTACATAGTTTTTAAATAAGACGTCCTGCCAATTTCATGCGTTTCCAAACAAAAATAATCTAAACAATATGTCAGAAAGTAGCTCCTTTGGATTTTAGAACAGCCTTAACTTTATGAACAGCCGTAATTTGTCGTTTATGAAAAAAAAATCACATTTTTAGTTTTAATATTGAAACTCGCAAAATTTAAATTCAGAAAAAGGATGTTCTTTTGGCACATTGTGGTAATTTTTTTAACTTCAAATTTTATTTGGAAAATTTGAAATTTTATTTGCTTAATACTAAAACCTTCACTTTACGTGAGGTTTTAGTTACGTGTTTAATAAGCTTTAATTAAAGTATTAGATCAAGAGGGTTTCCACTCTAAATAATAAAACATCACTCTTAAACGTAAACTTAAATTTTTCATTAATAGAAATTAAATCTACAATGATTAGATGAAATTATGTCGTTTTCCATAAATTTTAAATCATGACATTTGTCAAGAATTTTTTTGAAAAGGGAAATAACTTCTCTCTTTTTACTATAAATCACAGAAAATGTTACCACTGAATCTAAAGCAATACAACCCTTAGCTATAACGTAATATATCTATAAGTTATGGCTGTAGTATACAATCGAAGTAGTAAATAAAATATAGGAGCCATTTATTTTAGGTGAGTTTGACTAGACGTTGAAAAGATTTGATAGAATGTGACGTCATATCTAGCCTTTTTTTTTCCTAAATTGTTTTAATGAAATTTGACTGTTTGTATTAAAGTAGATGTTTTAATTTTTAAAAAAATATTCAAATTAAGGTGCTACGGCATTTTACCGCTCTTATAGTTAAAGTTTTTATTTTATAATATTAAAAAAAAAAAAAAAAAAAAAAAAAAAAAATGTGCATTTTCAGTTTAGAATGACGTCAATTTCAAAAATGCAAAAATAAAGCAAGAAAATCTGAATCTTTATGTACACGCGTTATCGTTATTTTTTTAACATTATTCTGTCATTTCTTAGGGTGCGGTAACAGGAAAAAAACTACTGAATTCGAAAATTGAAAAAGAGTTATTTCTATAATGTCAAATTATGGAAGGTGGCAGAAAAAAGGGGTAAATAGTAACACGATGAATTTTTAAAGTAGACAGCGATCTTTTCCACGTTCTAAAACGTATGTACACCAAGTTTCGTGCAAATCGGTCAAAAATTGAAGATTTTTATAAAGGACATACACTCAGAGAACGGCTTTTATATACCGGGTGTCCTAAAAGGTACTGACTGATTTAAAAATTCAATAACTTGCAAACGGATATTTAAAAAATTCTTGCAGGAGAGTTATGGATAATGTCACAAGTTTTTTTACAGTGATTTTTGATTTTAGTTCGAATTAGAAACTATAGATGGTACTGTAAAAATAGGCGCTAAATACAGACTCGATTTCTTGACCTTTTCTTCTTCCATGCTGAAAAAAGAGATTAAACTGTATTGTGTGGATCCCAAAGTACCAAAAATCGAGCCTGAATTTAGCGCCTATTGCTTACAGTGCCATCTATTGTTTGCAATTTGAACTAAAATCGGAAATCACTGTAAAAAACTTTTGACCTTATGCATAAGACTCCTGCAAGAATTTTTTAAATATCTGTCACCGTTTTCAAGTTATTGAATTTTAAAATCAGTCAGTCCTTTTTAGGGCATCCGGTATATAGATGTTTATATTTATGTGGGGGTGAGGAAAAATACATGGGAGCGAAAGGGTGCGTCGCATAAGTACATTGAGAATAGAAGGCGAGAAAGAGCATACGTAAGTGAATTGTTACATTCATAGGTGGGCTTGCATACAGAAATGACCAAATAATGAATTGGGTTGATTTGACTGTTGAAAAATGAAACTAATTAAAAAAGTGTTTATGGATTCGGTTTGTCTGTCTATCTGTCCGAACTCTAACTCGTGTAAATAGAGTCCGATTGCCATGAGATGGATGGATGCTATTGGGTATCACTATGGCATATTCCATTTTGAAAATGAAGTTTGTAGCATTTACGGTTCATTTACAGGGATGCGCAAAAGAATCCCGTTACATTACGGTCTATGTTTAAAAATCGTTTGCAGTGTATTTTAATGATATGGATGTAAAAAAAAAATGACAAAATATTTAGAAACGCGATAATTTTCATACGAAATTGCAACAAAATGATAAAAAACGGTAGAATCACAAAACATCCCACAGAGCTAAGTTTACTATATTTGGTAAAATATATTATAAGAATATGAACAATTTGCCGCAGAATGCAAAAAAATAAAAAATAGCACAAAAAATTCTCAAAAAAAAATCATACAGGAAGAGGTTTACTATTTTGTACTAAAATGGTGAAACCGTATTCCTTTTTGGAATATAAAAATATCGTCACAAAACCCGAAAAAAAAAAACCCGCTTAAAATCACAAGAATATTCGCTAAAATATGAAACTTAGCTGTAGGTATTCTAATAAAGCTATAGAAATGAAGAAAAATTTGCTGTATTGGGATAAATTATTCTAATCGGATTGCTTTAGTTAATGCAGAGAAAATCGTTGTAAAACCTGGTAAAAGGATACAATTGCATAAAAATAAATTTTTAAAAACAAATCTAAACTTTGGATCGATCTGTATTATTTCAGTCATACAGGCAACTTCCTCCCAAACGCTGTATTGCAGCAGTCTCTTCAGAAAAAAAGCATTTACTGTATTTTACCACTAACAGCACCAAAAATCCTTTAATATGAAATATATCAAATATTTATTGAAATAAGGTTTTGAAATCTATTAATTTAGCCTTTTTTTACACATTACATTCTATTGCCCGCATACCACCCGAATAAATCGCTTACGATTTCACGTCACACAAGAGCCTTTTTTAATTTCTTCTATGTTCAATAGGAGAAAGTATTGTTATCGAAATTTTTTTCGATTTCTGGTTTTCGACGGATTTACACGTTTCAGGGGTCAGAGATCCAAAAAAAAACATGTTTATAGAAAATGTCTGTCTGTCCGTGTGTCGCCATTGTACCATCAAAAATTGTATGAAGTTATGCATAAAATTGATCCATTTTTTCTTTTTTATGTTTTTGGTTATGGCAAGCAGGTCCTCCATTAATTTCGAAAAATTACGCCAGTAGGTGGCGATGTAATAGAAATTTTAGTGCATTTTGAATATTGTACCATCGAAAAGTGTATGAAGTTATGCATAGAATTGAACTACATTTTTTGTGTATATTTTTTGCCATAGCAAAAAGGTCCTCCTTGAATTTGGAAAAATTCCGCCGGTTGGGGGCACTCTAATAGCGATTCTTGTGCATTTTGAATATTGTACCATCGAAAAGTGTATGAAGTTATGCATAGAATTGAACCAAATTTTTTGTATGTGTTTTTAGCCATGACAAGAAGGTCCTCCCTGAATTAAAAAAATTCCGACGGTAGGGGGCGCTGTAATAGCGATTTTTGTGCCATTTTCAATATTGTACCATCGAAAAGTTTATGACGTTATGCATAATTCTAATAAAAATACTAATAAAACTAATGAAAATTAATTATTGGTATTTGTAACAATATTTTGAAATATTAATATACATGTGATAGAAGAAAGTTTTGGGATTGGCACATCCAACTAGTTTAAAATTCTAGTTATTTTTGAGCGCTTTCTCGTAGTTCGACAAGGAGCGATAGGGGTAATTGGAATCAGGGGCAATCTGTAACAAATAAAAACCTACACATGCTAATTATGAAGTCTGAATAATATTCTACATATGCAATATTTTTTGAGTGAAAATGAGTGTTCCTGTAGAACTAATCACTGTTTTCCCAGAATAGAAAGAAAAACTTTGTCCGTCAAAGTGAGAATGTTTTAGTTAAAAAGGTCCTGGGTAAAACATTTGTAGGAATATTGAAATATAGCTATGGATTTAAATTTAGAAAAAGGTTGCTTGTAAGGGGAAATGGTTACGTTTGCAACAGACGAAGCATAATGTTAATAATCTGCATGATTCTACACTATGCATGAATTACCCCAGAAATAGCATTTACGGTGTAAATAGCATCACACATTTTTTTGGTTAAAGGTAAATTGCGATAGCAAATTTTATTTTCTATTTAAATCAGATTGCGGTTTAGAATGTATTTTTTAATCTTGCAGTTTTCAGATCCTGTGAAATACATCTAGTTTGGATTACTTTACTGCACATTTTCTATTAGCAAAACGTTATTTTACAATTTTATTTTGCATTTATTCCAAATTTTAGTCTTGACTGCACGTTTTAGGCCTAATTAAGCCTCAACGCTTTCAATGTAAATGAAATTTTCCTCCTTCACAACATAGAGCTTTGACCGATCATTTTTCCCCCGTTGCTTGCATTTTATGTTATTAAAAAATTATTATTATTATTATTTTACTTTAAAAATTAGGTCTTTAGTAATGCAACAAGTCTATGAATTTCCAATAGAAAATTTTGCATTTGATTTTGTTTTGTAGCGGAGTGTAAAAATATATGAATATTGAAAATCCATTAAAAATCGTTTGTTTTCGAGCGTACTTATCTTTCCTATGCTGTATCTCTGAGAAACGTTGTAGTCGTAAATATCTTACGGTAAAGCCCACACCGACATCTTTTAATCCCATTTACTCATGACTGTGTATCTTGAAAGGCAAAAGAAAATACCATTAATCCCAATTACCCCATTTCATGGGGCAATTAGGATCAAAGAAGTATTTTTTTTAAATATTACCTGGTTAATTAATTAAAAACTTGGTAATATGGTACAGTAAACATCCTCTGATCCGGCATGACTTTCGGAATCGCAAATGAACCAAGAAGAAATAAAGCAGATTTGATGAGAAGACAGAAGAAATTTTGACAGATGGTCCCATCATTCAGAGTGTTATCAACAAAAGACCCCCTAAAGTCGTTGACCCTAATGAAGATGATATGGACAAAATAATATGGACAACAACAGTTGCAATCAAGCAGCTGGTTCCTTGAATGCATTCATTAAGTTTTCTGTGCGCTGCCGTTCGTTCAACCATTCGGAAATTCTGAAACTACACGTCATATAAAATGAATTCTAAAAAAAAAAAAAAAAAAAAAAAAAAAAAAAAAAAGAGTACAAAAGACTATTAAAAAAAAAAAAAAAAAAAAAAAAAAACTGATATTCGAAATTTGCTTAAGATGGCTTCTACGAGATGATCTACTGTGTAGGCCTACAGTGCACGTTTTCATATTATAGTCATGTACATATGTTGGGCTTTACATTACTGAGCATTTTTTAATTCTATTCAAAACGTTTAAAAAATGAAAAACAGGCTTTGCTGTCACTTTTTGTTTAATTGTAACTTCTACACGTTTTTCCCGATATTCATCCTGTAATCTGGAAAATTTCGTAATCCGGTATGCTTCAAGTCCGGATTAGATGATGTCTAGTGTACATTGAAAATAATTCTTTCTACGTTTCAACAGCCAAATATCCACTGAGTAAAATTATACATAACATTAGCATGTAGTCCTCTTCATTCTCTGACAACTAATTTTCAAAATTCATATTGTCAAAAATTAATCCTAATTATCCATAACTCCCCTACTTATATTTTAAATTTGCGCTTTTATCTATACTATTTAATTTATTTAGTTAGTGATGAAATTTTAATTTCCATGCGGTAGGATAACCCGAAACAAAAGCTGCATTTTATTTTAAGTACAAACGGGGTAACATTTCGCAATCCAGCTGCATGCGATAGAGGTAGATTTTCCAAAAAGGCATGCTGGAAAATTATTTTAAAACACAGCAAAAATCAATAAAGTGCCCGACAGTTTTCAGACAAATTGCACTTGAAAATATATTTTTTTTGTCCTATGGTATAAAAAATGATAATATTCGTTGGAAGTCAATAAATTCCCGAAATAAGAAAAATAAGTTATTTTGATTTTTTTCCACCGTCGATCTGATAACGATTCACTCATGAACTTCTATTTGATATTGTACACGTGTTGTTAATATTCACCCACACAACACATACGTCCAGATTATATTCAGTTTTCATCTACCATTTCCGAAATACGTCTATATATGTAATTTGGACGTATACAGCCAGCTAAAATACGTTCAGAATTTGTTGAATGTTTAACATAGACGTAACTACGAAATAACTACAAAATATGGACACCAGTTTAAGAACATAAATTGGATGAAAACGCAACTAATCCAATTTCCGTCAACTCCCAAACTAAACCTTCACCTGTTTGTCCAATTTACTGTTTTAATAACTTAAACTGGATGGAAACAGTACTAATCTAATTTTCGTTAATTCCGGGACAAAAACCCGACCTCGCCATGTACGGACATAATCTGGACAAAAACTTAATCTATCAACCGCCATCTTAAAATGGCGGCATATACAGACTTAGGCCTCATTGACCGAAACTTGTATTATTTATTTTTGTTTGTTTTATTAATTTTTTATACAGCTTTCAACAAGTAAAGAATTTAATGCATTATTTATTTTTACCAGAATATCACTTTGTGAAGTTACGCTCCGCATCAATCAATCAACGTGTGGAAGATTTGTTTATCTCTCAGAGTAAAGATAAGAAGTTATATGAGAAGTCTATGGTTTATCTCATCGCGGAAATCAAAGCCATGCGGAAATAGTGAAAATGAGTGTGAATGCAGGTAAGTAAATTGACTTTGTTTTCTAGATTTATTGTGTTTGTGTGCATACTTTACATAAAACATTTCTGTCACGATTCTGTGTTTTGTTATTTATTTGATTTATCAATAGTTTTGACTTTTTAATAGGAGAGATCAGCGTTTGATTACGTATATAAGAATGCTTTGTTTACATGATTTTTCTCGGTCATAATGCAGTTTTGTAAAAACTAAAAAAAAAAAACATTTATTGAGTTGAAACGAATTTTACATTGATTTAGGGGCATATTTAAAAAAAAATTCTTTGACAATTAATATATTATGTGTTGCAAGTACGCAATTTCTAAAAACTTCCCATTTGATAGAAACTTCTTTTTTTGACTGATTTAAATTTATGTAATATCGAGTTCTTACTAAGACACCAAACTTTTTATATTTTAAATTTTCTAGTGCTCTAATAAAAGATCATTACTCAAATGTTATTCATTCATTATCATATTGTAATGTGAACTTATTTACTTAATACTAATAATTCTAAAAGAAAGTCTGAATTATTTTGCTGAACAATATGAATTGTTATATTATTGTGTGCATGAAAAATGTATGAGGAAAATTTTTAATAGTAAGTTCTAGATACAACTGAAGGTTCATTTCACAATTTTTAAAAAGGACAGGATGCATTTTGCCAATTTTAGTATAAGCAGGGTGCTGTACCCTTAAATGATGGCCTAAAAGAAACAGTACTACTAATGCTCGTATATATGTGCCTTATATGTATCATTATATGCATATTATTTACTTCTTTGATGCCATTTATACATTTTATATCATATTTATATTATATAGGGCTGAAACTACGGGGGGGGGGCACAGAGAAGCAGAGGGGGTATGTGCTCCGGGTGCCAGAACGAAAGGCGAAGGGGGGGGGAGCACCAAATGAAGATTTTGTTTGTCGTTTCATACAAAAATGTATATATCCCCAAAGCAGAATACTTTGCAATGTTCTGCAACAAACTTCATCTGAACAAAAATGTTCTGTGGGAATTTAAAAAAAGAAAGTTGCAGGGAGATTTTCTTAATACATGAAGAAGTGCAATGGCATCTTTTATAGGAATGCAAAATACATTTTGTAAAACGCTGACATACTCAACCGAAAGAAACTATTGGCAAATTTTGTGATTTTACTGTGGTCAAATGATGAATTTCACTGTTTTTTCCGACAATCAATTGATTTTCGCAATATTTCAGAATTTTCCCCCTGTCAACTGGCGAATTTGACGTTTTTTTCTCTAACCCAATCATCAAATTTTGCGACTTTTTTTCCCACAACTGGTTGAAGAATTTCGAGATATTTTCTACAATTCACTGACAAATTTCGCGATTTTTAACTGCAACTGGTGGGTGAATTTTGCGATATTTTTCTTTGACTGTTTGGTAAAAATCGTATTTTTTTTCACATGACTGATCCATGAATTTCATGTTTTTTAACAACTGATTGGCAAATGTTTCAACTTTTTCTTGCTACAGATTGAAAACAATCATTGTTTTTTTTTATGACTGATCAAAGAATTTTGTGATTTTTCTGACAATTTTTTTTTTTTACACGTGACTGATTCGAATTTTATTATATTTTCTTTTTATCGATTTGCAATTTTTTTCTCTTTTTCTTGCGACTGATTGAATCAACGAATTTCCGATTTGTTTAAAAGATCATCTAAAGGATTTTGTGATTTTTTTAGCCGCGACCGATGGGCAATTTTTGCGATATTTACTTTCTACTTATTGGCAAACTTTGTCGGGTTTTTTTGCGACCGATTGGTAAAAATTGTGGATTTTTCCATGACTTTTCGACGAATTTACAATTTTTGATGGTTTTCACAGGCCGTTTTCGCGACAGATTGGGGAATTTTGAAAAATTTTCCTTGTACTGATAAGCAAATTTTGCAGCAGCTTCTTGCAACCAATTTTAGAAAATCATACATTTTCTCTGCTACTGATCAACGAATTTTGCAGCTTTTCTGACGAGACACTGATGAATTTCACAATAGTTTCTTTCTAATGATTAGCAATTTTTTCCGCTTTTTCTTGCGAACGATTGGTAAAAATCTCGTTTTTTTTTTTTTTTTTTTTTTTTTTTTTTTTTGTGAGTGCAACTGATTGACTAATTTTGCATTCTACCCACGACACATCAGTGAATTCTGCAATATTTTCTTTCAGTCGATTGGAAAACTTCGTCGCTTTTTTGCGACTCATCGGCCAAATCTCGAAGGGGAGGGGGGTTGCATGACTGATCAATGAATTTCCGATTTTTCCTGACAATCCGCTGACAACTTTTTTTTTTTATACCTGTGACCAATTTTAAAATTTCGCAATATTTTTCTTGAACCAATAGGCAAATTTTTGTGGCTTTTTCTTGAGACCACTTAGAGAAAATCATGAGTTTTTTCTGCTACTGATCTATGAATTTCGCAGTTTCTTCCGACGATCTACTGACGAATTTCGCGATTTTTTAAACCGCAACCGATTTGCAAATTTCACGATTTTTTTTTCTGGTATCATAGGCCAATTTTGAGGCTTTTTCTTGAGACCGATTAGAGAAAATCGTGGGTTTTTTTTGGAGTTTTCTTCCTTGGTGCACTGACGAATTTCACGGTTTTTATCTGCTACTGATTGGCGAAAATCGTGGACTTTTTTCCCGCAACTGTTTGTTGAACTTTGTGTTTTCCCCCAACAGGCTGAAGAATTTCATGATTTGTTCTCCATGATAAACTGACGATTCTCACGAGTTTTTCATACGACCAGTTGTCATTTCACAATCTTTTTAAATGAAGAATTTGGCGATTTTTTTTTTTTTTTTCAGCCATTGAGTGCAAATTTCACAATTTTTCCTAAGACTGAATGGTGATTTTTCTTGAAAATGAGGATTCGAAATGTTTTGCGATGTACTACATTACATTTATAAGCATATTCTGCTTTGATGGTATATATTATACATATATATGAAATACAAAGAAACTTGCAAGCTGATGTTAAACCTATGGAAGCATTGTTTTCAAATTTGTGAAAGTAACTTTATATTTATATATATATAATATAAAAAAAAATCTACAACCAAAATTGAAAAAGTAAACACTAGCCCGGTTAGAATTGAATCCTCAGCTATTCTAAGCAAGACAAAAAATCATTTAAAACTATTAATATGCAAGTGAGAAATTTTAAAAAGAACACTCCCAGAGGTTTAACATTAGCATTCCAAACTTCTACGTGTGACTAGTGTAGGCTCTAAATGCTCAAGCTAATGTTAATCCTATGGGAGTATTGTTTAGATACATCTTGCTAGCATTTTAATTATTATTAAATGATTTTTTTTTTTTTGCATAGGTTACCTGTGGTCGATAATTTTTATTGTGCATGAGGAGGAGGGGTGAGAGAGGGGTGCCAAAATCCATGTTTGCTCTAGGCGAACCTAGGCAAAAAAAGCCTAGTTTTGGCCCTGATGTTATCTGTCACATTTGACTATAACTGGGTCATATGTGTCACAAAATGTTATAGTTAAAAATATCTTAATGTTATTTTAATGTCATATATGCTTTATAATGTCACGATAAATCCTGGTTGATTGGTGATTCATTCTCGTAATAATGAATAATGTAATGGTGTAATAATGTAATTTTATGTTATGAAGCATTCAGGGTTCGTTGATTTAATCTTGATATATATCCGATATTTATTTTTAAAATACCAAGATTTTTGATATTTTCGATATTTTCAAATTCTTTACATTTATTTTCAAAATATCAAGATGTTTGATAGTTTGTATATTGATATTTATTTTCAAGATATCACCGTGCAAGGTAATTTTGATATTTTTCACATTCAAACCAAGTGTAAATGAAATTTCCACCTGTTATTGACTGTGTCATTCTGTAGATAATGAACTTTTGCCTCTGGCAGTGACTTTTTTAGGAAAAGAAGAAAACTAATCTTTTACAAGCTTTATGTTTCAAACTTTTATTTTTAAATGTAGAACTAATAATTATATTAGACAGTCAATTCTGAACAGCCATTGAAAGATAAAATGTAATTTTGATAATCATCTACATACAGCCAGGGTTCGTTGATATATATCAATGGATATATATCCAATATTTATTTTCAAAATATCAAGATCTTTGATTTCAAATGAAAATCAAATTATTTTATTTTGCTTAAAAGGCGCAAAGGCCAACCTAGTGAAAAAGATTCCGTGCCGGGAATCGAACCCGGGCCATCAGTATAGCGCACTGACGTTCTACCGACTAAACCACATGGAACGATACCCAGCCTGGAACTTCTCACTATTACAGGTTGGCAAGGCTACAAACGCAGCACAAGATGGAATATTATTCTGTGAGCCACCAACATGGGGCAAGCACAGACTCATAAATAAATCCAGCATCGATTGAATCTATATATTGTATTGTATTGTATGCAAGGCGAATTTCTCTGTCTGGAAAATTTTCCAAATATTTATATAGATCTTTGATATTTTCATATTAAATGATATTTATTTTCAAAATATCAAGATCTTTGATATTTTCATATTACTTGATATTTATTTTCAATGTATCAAGATGTTGCATATTTTCTGCATTTGATATTTATTTTCAAAATATGAATGTGCACAAGATATTTTTGATATTTTCAGTCGTAATTTGTAATATTTCAGGGTAAATTAAGTAAATTTTCAACTGCTATTGACTGTGAATCTGTAGATAAAGAAGTCTCTTCTGGATGTGTCTTTTTTAGCCAAAAAAGAGAACAAATATATTTTTCAAACTTTAGATTTGAAGCATTTTTTTTTAAATGTTGAACTAATAATTATATGGGACATAATTCAGACCAACCATTGAAAGATAAACTGACTAATTTAAATAAGCAATTATGTACAGCTTCATTAGAAAAAAATCTTTTTTCAAGTTTTGGTTCAGTTGAGTTTGAACTATACAGCATGTTAGGAAATATGAAATAAAACATTTTATACTTACATTTATATTAAAATTTTTCAATTAAAAAAACCTTTTTTGTATTTAAAATTTTGTTTTGAAAATATCTGATTTTTTTATACTTGGTCTTGACACTGAATCCTATAGTTAGTTTTTTTATAAGTTGTGTATAAATCAAATTGTTACTGTTTTCAATTATTTCATCTTCAATTTTGTTCTAAGTAAAAAAAAAAGAAAAAGAAAAATGCATTTGTATATTATTCTTTGGTTAAGTTTTCTTGTTAAGTGCAATATATTTTAGTTTCTAATCTATATTATGCTCAAAAACATTTATTATCAGCGGTAAGTTGGCTGCTTTGAAAATATCAGATATAATATCGAAAATATCGGATATTTTTGATATTTTCGAAAATGTCATTATATTTACGAACCCTGAAAGCATTATAAGCCTTTAATGCAATTAAAAGAAAGTTTTAATATATATATATATTTTTTAACAACATTATCATTATTAGTAATTAAATAAACAATCAAGTAATTAAGTAAAGTTATGTCACTCATGTGTTCTTTATTGTAGATAATTTATTTCAATATTTTCATAACCCCTTTCTAAAGAGTATTAAATTCATGAATCAAGTTACATATGATTGTTATTATATAACAAGAGTAAGTGGTGGCATCAGTTGGTGGTGATTCTAGTAAAAAAAAGTCATCGGGTGGTAATTTTTAAAAAAGGCTATGGCTGAATCCATATCAACTCAGGAAGGGGGGTTACCTTCATAGTCTCAGAAGTTTTTGAATTGAACATATGTTAAAATTTAAGAAAAAGTAAGATACTTGTATATTTTCATTTTGCCCAAAAAAATTCCTGACCCGAGATACAGGCCGCCAAAGATGACATCCCCGGCATCCTTTCTCATTTGCGATTTTCGATAAAAATTTTAAAGTGCTCTATCTCTAGAACGGTGCAAGGTATTTTGTTGCGGTTTATTTTATTTTAAAGATAATATTCTTCTGTTTAAAATTATAATTTTGAAAAATGTATTCAACTTTTCTTGTGGCAGCCTTTTGAAAAAAAAATTTTTTTTCAAAAAAAAAATTTTTTTTTTGGAAATGCCAATCCCAAAAATTTTGATTTTTTTGCTGTTGATCAATACCATTGGGAACTACCTTCACTGTAAAGGAGAACTTCCACTTTTGAGTTTAACAAATTTTAGAAACATTTTAAAAATTCAGAGAAGTTTACAGGAACTGTATATATACAGTTCCAGTAAAAGTCACTGAACTTTTGCTTATTTGTATCATATTTGTAAGGATAAGCCTACTATATATCCTAAACAAGTTAGAAATTGCAATATCAAATGTGGCAAATGAGGTGCGTGCATAGTATTAACTAGTTTTATAAATATTCAGATCTTGGGGCAATAAGTGTTACACTCTTAGGCAAAAAGGCATTAATACAAAATTTACTATAATTCCATATATTAAATTCAGTAATACTAAAGTAATATGAATCCATCTTAAAAGGACTTAATCGCCATGGCAACCTAGAATCATTGCCTATCATGGTATATCATTGAATCAATTATGTATTATAGGATTTTTATATAGAATGAAGAAAACTTTTATTAATGTCTTTTATGTTTTAATTTGATTTTCATAGCATTTGAAGTCATACATACTTTATTTTCAATACCGAACATAGTAAAACAATCTCAATAACATATATCAATTATACAGCAATACAAATTATATTAATACAAGTTAGAGTTCAGATAGATGGGCAGACAAATCGAATCCATAAAGACTTTCAACTATGTTGGAAATTGTTAAAAACACATAAATAGTTCGGAATTTGACTTTTAGAAATTTATGTCAATAGACGGAAGCATACTTGAATACTTTCATACAACCCTGTATTTTACCTACTATCTTTATATACATGCCACTATTTAGTTAATATTTAATTAAGATTAAAACATCCTTAAAACCAGTGAAATCACACTTCCAGAGATTATCATCCATAGACGGCCATGTATCTAATTCTTTGCGTGGACTTGTATATCATTTTATCTATATTCTCCAAACATATCTTAGTATACTAAATGTAGTTCAGTGTAAAAATGCATAACTCATTTTAAAATCACCTTTAAGCTACTTTCATTCATACTCAGTAAACCCTTAAGATTTCTTTTGTATATATGATCTACAGCATTTATGCACACAACGTAACATGGAAAAATTTAGTTAAACTTAAAAACTCAAACACAACTAAAAATGCACTTCCAGCAATACCCTTACGATTTCTTTTGTGTAGCCCTGTATATGATCTACAGCCTTTATACACACAACGTAACATGGAAATATTTAATTAAACTTAAAAACTCATATCGCAACTAAAAATGCACCTCTAGCAATCATCGCTAATGTACAGTATTTCCAATAAGGTAAAGTATCCGAAATCTTTTGTTTGTCCCTGTAAACACTATGCACTTTCTATGACACAGGAAGTAATTTTTTGTAAACCTCTGCAATAAAGTATGTATCACTTCAAATGCTATGAAAATCAAATTAAAACATAAAAGATATTAATAAAAGTTTTCTTCATTCTATATAAAAATCCTATAATACATAATTGATTCAATGATATACCATGATAGGCAATGATTCTAAGTTGCCATGGCGATTAAGTCCTTTTAAGATGGATTCATATTACTTCCGTATTACTGAATTTAATATATGGAATTATAGTAAATTTTGTATTCATGCCTTTTTGCCCAAGAGTGTAACACTTATTGCCCCAAGATCTGAATATTTATAAAACTAGTTAATACTATGCACGCACCTCATTTGCCACATTTGATATTGCAATTTCTAACTTGTTTAGGATATATAGTAGGCTTATCCTTACAAATATGATACAAATAAGCAAAAATTCAGTGACTTTTACTGGAACTGTGTATATACAGTTCCTGTAAACTTCTCTGAATTTTTAAAATGTTTCTAAAATTTGTTAAACTCAAAAGTGGAAGTTCTCCTTTACAGTGAAGATAGTTCCCAATGGTATTGATCAACAGCAAAAAAATCAAAATTTTTGAAATTGGCATTTTCAAAAAAAATTTTTTTTTTTTTAATTTTTTTTTTCAAAAGGTTACCACAAGAAAAGTTGAATACATTTTTCAAAATTGGGTATATTATTTTAAACAGAAGAATATTATCTTTAAAATAAAAAAATAACGCAACAAAATATCTTGCACCGTTCTAGAGATAGAGCACTTTAAAATTTTTATCGAAAATGGCGAATTGGAAATGGTGCCCGGGATGCCATCTTTGGCGGCCTGTATCTCGGCCAGGAATTTTTTTGGGCAAAACCAAAATATACAAGTATCTTATTTTTTACTGAATTTTAACATATGTTCAATTCAAAAACTTCTGAGACTATGAAGGTAAGATTTTTTCTTTGGCTGCCTGAATTGACATGGATCATACCCTATACTGTTTTCAAAAAGGCACTCTTATAGCTCGTCAAAAAGAAAAAAAAAATTAACTTATTTAAAGTCCCCTTTTATCAGTAGAATTTTGTGATATTTTTCTGTGACCGATTGAATTTTGTGATCCCTCCCCTTACCCCCTGATCAACTGACGAATTTTGTGATTTTCCCCACGACCTATCGATCAATCTCTCATTTTTTTTTCTACAAATAACTGATGAATTTTCAGGGGTCGATGCAGATTTTTATTCTTGGAGCCCATTTTGTGAAAAATAACATTTTGTAATGAAAGTTGAAATCCAGTTCTAAAATTCGAACCAAGAATTTATGAACAAAAACATTCTCTAAATCCCTTTGCTAAAGTTTTTGTTTTTCGTGACATGGTTTTATTTACAAATTACACATTTTAAAACAGTTTTTATGAAAAAGAATGTTACGTAGGGGGTCTATTTTATTAAAAGGAATTTTGTGAAGGGGCCTGTTAAGTTTATTTTTGTGAAGGGGCCCTAAATAGGCCCCAAATTTTGTCTGGATCGACCGTTGATTTTTCAATATTTCTAACGATAGACTGATGAATTTCATGATTTTTTTCCTGTGACAAATTGGCAAATTTCGCAATATTTTAAAGCAACCAACTGAAGTATTTCTCAATTTTTTTCTGAGGATCGACTGGCAAATCTCGCGATTTTTTCTGACCAGTAAATGGGCGATTCCATGCGGAGAGTCACACACGTAACGCAGGCTTTAATTTGCATTTATTCAATTATTTATTATATTTTAATGATAATTCTGTTTTTAGGTGGTATGGTAAATAAGTTATTAACATATTTTTTAGTTTAAATGTGTGTAAGTAAAACTCACAAAAATATTATCATTTAATTTCATACTCAAAATGTGCTTTTTTCTGAAGTAGAAAAAAAGCACATTTTGAGTGATGAAATTAAATGATATATTTCTGTGAGTTTTATTGCCACACATTTAAATTTAAAAATATAATAATAACTTACTTACCATACCACTTAAAATCAGAATTAACATTAAAATTTAATAAATAATTGAATAAATGCAAATTAAAGCCTGCGTTACGTATTACACTCTCCACGGAATCGCCCAAATGACAATTTTCGCTTTTTTTTTTTTTTTTTTTTTTTGCAACCAATTGATGAATTTCACAATATTTTATCTCTACCAGTTGACAAATTTTGTGGTTTTTTTATTTCCTTATGACCGATTGGTGAAATTCGCAGGTTTATTTTTTTTTGAATTTTTGCAGAAGTTTGCAGATCTTTCTTGCGACTAATCCACAAATTTCATGATTTTCTTTTACATGAACAGTTGGTGAATTTCTGAATTTTTCCCTTTGACTTACTGGCAAAACTCTCAAGGTTGTTTTTTTTTTTATGCGATAGATCGATGGATGAGTATCTTGATTTTTTTTTCATGCATCTGGTATATTTCACGTTACTTCCCTGCAACCAAATAATTAAATTAATATTTCTTATAATCAATAGATATAAAATAATTAAAATGAGCCACCAGGTGCATAAAGGGTTGCCGACTCCTGCCAAATTGGCCTGGAGTCAACACTATCTTTACATTACTGAGTAGCTATGTTCTTTTATAGTACAATGCACATAAAACATTGGTTGTGGAAAGCACATTTATCAGGTGCTAATTTCTTTTGTGAACAAGTCAATTGATCTATGCTTGATTCTCGATCAGAGAAGAAAAAAGGGTGAATTAAACAAATTAATCTAATGTTGTTATTTTTTTATGTGTGCGTGTATGAGTTAAAGTAATCACAATATTTGCAAAATTCATGCATTTTAAAATTGCTTTAAAATAAGATTATACTGGATCCACTCATTTTTTTTCCTTTTTTTTCAGCCAGTAGATACAAGCTTCTGGTCTTTGGAAAAACAACTGTTTTGTGGATATATATCATTATTGATTGAATAAAAGGTGGACTCAGCAGGACTCAACTCTTTTCAAACAGGATTTAACTTTGAATAAGGTAAATTTTCAGTTAATGTCCATAAATGCTGTTATTAAATAAATTTTCAATTTATATGTCTGTGGGTATTTGATTTTACAATTGTCAGCTTGCATAAAAAATGACTAATGTGGTACTTTTATGTTAGCCAGGTGCAAATTATGTTAACAGAATTTGTTTTTTCTTTGCCAGTAGCAACTTTTTTTTTCACATAGTAAATATTAGAAACAACGATTAGAAATTGAAATAAAATGTTTTGGTTTGTGTTATTGTTTCTTATTAAACCTTTGTACTTCAACTGTAATGATGAGTGAAAAAAAAAATCTTTAATATGTATAATAATAATCTTAAATCTTTAATCTTTATCTATAATAATCTTAAATCTTTAAAATTATGACGACTGATCTATTAAGTAGTTTTTGAAATACAAATAAATATGAAAATTTAATCTATTAAATATAATATCAAGTTATAATTTGTAAATGCTTGTTTATTTAATGACAGTAGAGCAGGCATTCTAATACAAGGTTAACTTTTAAACAATAAAAATATGCAAAAAAAAAAAAAAAAAAACCAAACAAACAAACTTGCAGGCTCTGTGTCTAATTAACTCTCTAGTCTTTATAATCAATTTCAAATGATCTTAATGGAGATCAGGTACTTGTAACACACAGTCCACTAAAATTGCTTGACATATTATATATAAACGTATTAGCTAGCTTCAATGGAATTTGATATTTGAAGCTTTAGGTGTAGTTATCAAGAGGTAGGACTCTTTTAACACCTGCTAACCAATTGTGCTTAATTCATGAAGCAGCTGTTTGAAACATTCAGTGCACATATGACTTTATTAATTCATAATATTTGCTACACAATTAATATTTTATAAAATGTTATTAAAAATTGAAATTTGTTTGTAATTAAAAACATAAATATGCAAAATAATTTCATTTCAAGGACTTTTAAGATAGGAATTTTACAAACGAAGTCAACTTCATTACTCAGAATATAAACTTTCCCAGTTGCAGTAACAGCTCAACTTTTTGCAAAAAGATGTCCCCTGATACATTTAATATATCATTCGATTGTGAATAAAAAAAATGAAATTGCTGGTCCCTTTGAATCTAGGAAGCTTATTTTATATTTACTTGCAATTGATTATACAGGGTTAATTTTACACTGAACCTGTAAGTTAATTTCCTTTTAAATATCTTTATTGTTTAATTTAAAAGTAAACCATATATTAGTATAGATTAATATTAACACAATTATTCTAATTGGTAAACTAATCATATTAGATGTAAATTTCCAACTGAGCGAGAAATTTCCGGACCAGGATTCGAACCCGGGACCTCCTGGCTGAAGCGGCCAGTGCTCTGCCATCTGAGCTATCCCGGACGATTCTGGTCGAACTTTTTTCACCCAGCTAACCTTGATGATTACAGCATCTGGTCTGAAACCTGGTTCAGCTCAACAGAATAAATCTCAGGTAATGGAACTCCAGAAATCGCTGGATACGAAATTACACTAGATTAATATTAACACAATTATTCTAATTGGTAAACTAATCATATTAGATGTAAATTTCCAACTGGGCGAAAAATGTCCGGACCAGGATTCGAACCCGGGACCTCCTGGCTGAAGCCGCCAGTGCTCTGCCATCTGAGCTATCCCGGACGATTCTGGTCGAACTTTTTTCACCCAGCTAACCTTGATAATTACAGCATCTGGTCTGAAACCTGGTTCAGCTCAACAGAATAAATCTCAGGTAATGGAACTCCAGAAATCGCTGGATACGAAATTACACTAGATTAATATTAACACAATTATTCTGATTAGTTTACCAATTAGAATAATTGTGTTAATATTAATCTAGTGTAATTTCGTATCCAGCGATTTCTGGAGTTCCATTACCTGAGATTTATTCTGTTGAGCTGAACCAGGTTTCAGACCAGATGCTGTAATCATCAAGGTTAGCTGGGTGAAAAAAGTTAGACCAGAATCGTCCGGGATAGCTCAGATGGCAGAGCACTGGCGGCTTCAGCCAGGAGGTTTCGGGTTCGAATCCTGGTCCGGACATTTTTCGCCCAGTTGGAAATTTACATCTCATATATTAGTCTGTCTACTCTATTGTCATTCTCTATTGTCATTAAATAAATAAACATTTCGCAAATTGTTATTACCTGATATATTTAATAGATTAAATTTTCATATTTACTTGTAATACAAAAACTACTCCATAGATTAGTAGTAGTATTCAAACTAGAGGTCTGGGCTATTTTTATTCATGACACTCGGGCTGGGCTAGTCTTGGGCCTTACTTTTTTCTGAAGGATCGGGCCTAACTTATTTTTTCAGAACCCAGCCAGGGGGCTGGCTTCATTCTTCCTAGGTCTGCACATGTCAAAATTTTCAGTTCTTGTCTCGATCCAGCCTGTATGAAAATCATTGTCTCAGCGTGGTCTGGGCCATGCTAACAGTAAAATTTGGCCCATCTTAAAAATTTTAGCAAAAAATGCATATATTTTTAAATCGTCATTCTACGATTAAACTTTAAAATTTATTCCTTTTAAAGAATAGTAAATTTCTAGGCATTAAAATTAAAATACTGCAAAACCTGTTAAAAAGAACCTGCCTATGACAGAATCTTGTCTTAAAAGGAAAAATGTGAAAGTTCATGCAAAATTAATACAGTAGACACCCTCAAATCCGCACAGCTTGGGACCAAAAGGTGTGTGGATTTTAGAATTTTGAAGATTTCTGGTCATTGCCTTGTTTACATTTTTTAAACAATAATTTGAATGTAATAATGCAATCAAAATTATAATGAATGCTTGCAATATAGTAAAATATTAAAATAATTAAGTAATAAACTAAAATGATAAAAAGTAAGATATTTTTAAAAATAATTAAATTATTAAAAGGTCAAGAAGATAATTAATAATGTATAATTAAATATGCATAATAAAGATGAGATACATCCCTTGAATTTTTCAACAAAACTTCCCTTTTAAAGGTACTTTATAATTTCACATCAAAATCATAAAGTAAGGAAGTTTTATTTCCGGCTTAGCCAGTCTTAATAACCAAAAAAGCTTGATTACTGCATAAATATATTTGGTAAAAATATTGTGATTAACAGTAATATCAGCAATATCTTGGATTTTTTTCAGAAAAAAAAATTATACTTCCTTCATGAAAAACCATGAGCTTAGTCATATTATTGAGAATTACATATTAAAATGCATACAGAATGTTATACAACTAAAAAATTCTGTAATTTTGTCCTTACATCTGAACTGAAAGTTTCATCGTTTACATCTGTGATGATGTACGGATTTTAGGCATTTGCGGATTTGAGGGAGTCTACTGTATAATAATACTCGTATGTGAGAAAAGAATATAATACATTCACACCTGCTAAGAAGGGAACCTGTCTATAATGTTTTGTTTTTTTCTTTGCTATGCAATTCCGTCTTAGAAGATTTTACTCTATAGCATTTTTCAGATTTTTAAGTCTCCAATACTTGGAGTATGGATTAACAATATTAATGATAACTGAAACATTTAGAAGCAAATAGAGATTCATAAAAAAAGAAAAAAATCGCAGCCTAGGGCCCTTCTTTAAAAATAAAGATTATAAACCCGAATAATAATAAAAGGCTAAAATAAGTATTTTTGATCAGAACTTCTCGTACGAGACAATTTTTAATCACACGACGTAAAAATCCATGTTTTTTAGAAATTCAGGCGGGTTGGGCAAAAATTTTAACTTTTTTTCTCAGCTGGGCTGGCCAAACTTTTAGCTTTTATGCTGGGCCTGGCCATTATTTTTGTTGTACGGGCCGGGGCTGTGCCCAAACTGTTAACTTTTATACCGTGCCGGGCTCAGGCCAAACTTTTATACTAGGCCGTGACATTAATTTTTTTTCTATGGGACAGGTTCAGGCCAAACTTAATTTTTATACCAGGTCCGAGCCTGTAAATTTCAACCTGTGCAGCCCTCTAATTCAAACATTAACCAATGAGTTTACAGTTACGCTTTTGACATGAAAATACAAGTATAGCAAATTTCGTATATGATAACACAAAAATATTAATTTCCATAGGAACCCATTGTCATCCCATTATAAAATTTGGCATACACATAGTCAATTGATGTCTTTAAAACATATATTTTTTTCAAAAAAATTAAAAGGGGTGTTTTTGAAATTTTAAAATTTAAATTTTAATTTTTTAATAAAAAAATTAAATTTTAAATACTTTAATCATGTTGTATATCAAATTAAAGATCGTAAAAAGCAGATGAGAATGATACCAATTTGAGCTTTCTAAGTCAAATAGTTTTTTGCCTACAGCTGTTTAAAGGTGTCAAAGTGGAGTCAAATTTCAGCAATTTTTCATTTTTTGAAAGTCGATAACTCAGAAATTAAAAACTCAAAAAATCGGAAATTTTGGTTTTTCTTGTCCACTTGACAGGTACAACAAATAAATAAAAACTTATAAAAATCTGAATCCTGAAGGTTCAAAAATAATTTTTTTTGGTTGATTTGATATGGAATGACCCAACTGTAATGGGCCAACGACCCCCCCCCCCCCCTTTTAGCTTTTATGCTGGGCCTGGCCATTATTTTTGTTGTACCGGGGCTGTGCCCAAACTGTTAACTTTTATACCGTGCCGGGCTCAGGCCAAACTTTTATACTAGGCCGTGCCATTAATTTTTTTCTATGGGCCAGGCTCAGGCCAAACTTAATTTTTATACCAGGTCCGGGCCTGTAAATTTCAACCTGTGCAGCCCTCTAATTCAAACATTAACCAATGAGTTTACAGTTACGCTTTTGACATGAAAATACAAGTATAGCAAATTTCGTATATGATAACACAAAAATATTAATTTCCATAGGAACCCATTGTCATCCCATTATAAAAGTTGGCATACACATAGTCAATTGATGTCTTTAAAACATATATTTTTTTCAAAAAAATTAAAAGGGGTGTTTTTGAAATTTTAAAATTTAAATTTTTAATTTTTTAATAAAAAAATTAAATTTTAAATACATTAATCATGTTGTATATCAAATTAAAGATCGTAAAAAGCAGAAGAGAATGATACCAATTTGAGCTTTCTAAGTCAAATAGTTTTTTGCCTACAGCTGTTTAAATGTGTCAAAGTGGAGTAAAATTTCAGCAATTTTTCATTTTTTGAAAGTCGATAACTCAGAAATTAAAAACTCAAAAAATCGGAAATTTTGGTTTTTCTTGTCCACTTGACAGGTACAACAAATAAATAAAAACTTATAAAAATCTGAATCCTGAAGGTTCAAAAATAATTTTTTTTTGGTTGATTTGATATGGAATGACCCAACTGTAATGGGCCAACGACCCCCCCCCCCCTTTTAGCTTTTATGCTGGGCCTGGCCATTATTTTTGTTGTACCGGGGCTGTGCCCAAACTGTTAACTTTTATACCGTGCCGGGCTCAGGCCAAACTTTTATACTAGGCCGTACCATTAATTTTTTTTCTATGGGCCAGGCTCAGGCCAAACTTAATTTTTATACCAGGTCCGGGCCTGTAAATTTCAACCTGTGCAGCCCTCTAATTCAAACATTAACCAATGAGTTTACAGTTACGCTTTTGACATGAAAATACAAGTATAGCAAATTTCGTATATGATAACACAAAAATATTAATTTCCATAGGAACCCATTGTCATCCCATTATGAAAGTTGGCATACACATAGTCAATTGATGTCTTTAAAACATATATTTTTTTCAAAAAAATTAAAAGGGGTGTTTTGAAATTTTAAAATTAAAATTTTTAATTTTTTAATAAAAAAATTAAATTTTAAATACTTTAATCATGTTGTATATCAAATTAAAGATCGTAAAAAGCAGAAGAGAATGATACCAATTTGAGCTTTCTAAGTCAAATAGTTTTTTGCCTACAGCTGTTTAAAGGTGTCAAAGTGGAGTCAAATTTCAGCAATTTTTCATTTTTTGAAAGTCGATAACTCAGAAATTAAAAACTCAAAAAATCGGAAATTTTGGTTTTTCTTGTCCACTTGACAGGTACAACAAATAAACAAAAACTTATAAAAATCTGAATCCTGAAGGTTCAAAAATAATTTTTTTTGGTTGATTTGATATGGAATGACCCAACTGTAATGGGCCAACGACCCCCCCCCCCCCCGCCTGCCTTATCAAAAAATAATCAATAAACAGTAATGAATCAAAGTTAATTGTAATTAGGGATGGGACAAATAGTGATGTGGCCAAATAACCGAATACTGAATATTCGGCAACCTAATACCAAGCTTCTTTTCCAACAAAGAAAATAACTTTTGATTATATATACATACACATACATAGTTTAAAATTTTAAAATGGAAAAAAGAATTAAAAACAAATTTATGTTCTATTAATAATCTGTTTAAATTTCTTTATTACTTGATTTAGGGTGAAACACCCAGTAACTGACACATTTAAAATTATTCTTCAAATCACTATTACAAAATTTTAAATCCATTCTACGCTTTTTTTTTTTTTAAATGGATGGTAGAGATACATTTAAAAATTACTGTTGACAAAATTTTGAAAAATTATATATTGTATTATTAAAAATAAATGTTTTTCATAAATATGGTGAATAACTTCAGTAAACTGACACAACACCATTTTGAAAAACCAATAACTGACACAAAATGAGACAGTGTTTGACACTTTACTCGCAACGAAAAAAAAAAAAAAAAAAAAAAAATTATGCTTTAAAAATACTTTAATATTTATTATAAAAACAAATTAATTAAACTTTATTTATATATGATATCATACTACAGATGTGTCTCTCTTTTCATGTTTTAAATTATTAGTAATGCAAATATTCAATAACTGACATTTATGCCCCTGTAAACTGACAAATGGTGTTAGGCTCTGATAGGACAACTTAAAATGTAACGGTGTTGATTACAAGATAAATTTATTATGTTTTTTTTGTTTTGTTTTTTAAGCTGTTCAAAAAGATTTCAACTTTCTTTAATGTTACCAATAATTAACTCCTCTGTCGGAGACTGGTGAAAAGAAATTGATTCACTCACCGGCCTTTCCAGTTCAGAGGTGAAATGTTTCAATGCTGCAGAATTGCCATTCATAGTAGCATAAATAACCAGCAAACATGCAACACAATTTACTTTTGCATTCATAGAGATCACTACCAGTGGAAAATTGGATAACTAAATTTAAGTAAATTTGAATTTTTTGTTTTTATTATGGATTTTACTTACATCACAGATTGTGATGCAATACCCTATATATCAAACCCTAATTATAACATCCTCTGTTAATTTTGTAATAAGTTCCTCTGAATTGCAGTAGTTATAAAACTTGATATATTAAAAAATCATAATTTGCAGAACAACAACAACAAAAAATATGTTTATTTCATGCATTGTATAGTCCCATGAAGGGATAGATATTAGAATTTTTCTTCAGCTGCTTCTACAGTAAATGTTAAAGTTTTGCCACAAATATGTTTAAACCAATTGAACTTAAAGAAATAAAAATAAAATTCGAACAATATGATACTTAAACTAATCTAAAAACTTACATTCCATTCGAATGAAATGGAAATAAAACTGAGACTTTTTTAAAGGTTTGCATTTTCCATGTATCTTTGTAATTTAAGTTTTTAGGGTAGTTTAAGTATCCTATTGTTCGAATTTTATTTTTTAAAATTAATTTGGTTTAAACATATTTTTTGCAAGACTTTAACATTAACTGTAGAAGCAGCTGAAGAAAAATTATAATACAGCTCTCCCTCAAATCTGCAACCGCCTAAAATCCGCACATCATTGCAGATGTAAACAATGAAAATTTCAGTTAAGTTGTTGAGGCAAAGTAACAAGATTTTTTTGTTTTATATAATTTCTTATGTATTTTAATATGTAATTCTCGATAATATGATGAGACTAAACTCGTTGTTTTTCATGAAGGAAATATAAATTTATTACTGAAAAAAAAGAAGGATATTGCTGATATCACTGCTAGTCAGCGTTTTAACCAAATATATATATGTATTAATTTTTTTTTATAGTTATTAACACTGGCAAACCTGAAATAAAACTTCCTTACTTTTTGATTTTGATGTGAATTAATAGGGTTACCTTTATGAGGAAAGTGTCATTGAATGATTCAAGGAAAGAGTATCTCATTTTTATTATGCATATTTAATTATACATTATTAATTATTTATTTGACCTTTACCTTTAATAATTTAATATTTTTTTAAATTATATTACTTTTTATCATTTTAGTTTATTACTTTACTTAATTATTTTAATATTTTGCTTTAATTCAAACATTCATTATACATTTGATTGCATTATTACATTCAAATTATCTCTCTATTCTAAAAAAAAGTAACTACCGCTGTCACCGCCGCCGCCGGTTTTGATTTTTTTGTGACCGGAGGCCTTTCTTCGTTAATATTAACAAAAATAATGCATACAAAAATATGAAAATCGGTGGTTTTATACAGAAATGTTTGATAAACACGCTGATGCAGACAGTTTTCAAATCGAAGAATTATTTTAAGAGTTATTTAATGCTAAAGTTGGACAAAATCGTTCCACTAAAAAAGTTTTATAGCAGCAAAAACTATACATGGCAGTGTAATCATTTTTAGATCATTTTATGCGTTAGAATTTGCCGGAGTGCAGATTGCATTAATTTTTTTATTTTGACTCATTTTTTCAGGTTTTATTTCTATTTTAAATTCAAATTTTCAGCATTTCTAGAGATATTTTTTACAGATTTCAGAAAATTGTACTAATTTAAACTGTTGCCAACTGTATAAAAATCGCAAGCAATAATGTTTGCTTCAAATTAAAAATTTATTTACACGTGACTATTATAAACAGGAAAAAAACTTTCAAATTAGAATTAAATAATTACGTATAAAAAGCAGGTACTTATTAAAAATTACGTCATAAAAAGTATACACGTGAATTTTAAAGAGAAAGGATATTGCAAAATAATAAATTCATTAACATGCGTTAGAAGTCTTAGGAGAAATTACGTCATATTTACGTCACATTATAGTTAATACATAAAATGAACACAAAATAATATTGCAAAAAAGTTTAAATTTAGAAATTGCGCTAGACATTTATTTGATATTTTGAGAATTAATTTAAAATGTCTCATTTAAAAGAACTTTCTTTTCGCTTTGTTAAAGCGAGGAGACAGACTCTCTTTACTTAATTCCTTTTATATTAGCTTATTTTGAAATATTGTTGCACGTGTATACGTCATCAAGTTATTTTTATTTCCACGTTTTATTTGTGTTTTTATTAATGTTGTACGAATTTATTTGTTCTTTCGTTATTTAAAATAAAAATTATATCAATTTGTATAATTTGGCGAATGGTTTGGCGATTTATATAATTTGGCGAAATTGGTCGACAGGATAATCAAGTAGTACCGCAGCGAATTTGGCGTTAAAATTCCCCAATCAAAGAGAAATGAATAGAAATTCACTTATAGGGAGATCGCCACTGTTTTTTAAATTATAATTCAATCTTTCGAAATCTTTTTAAAGCCGATCAAATTAGCGTGCATTTAGAGTGGTGTCTGGTGGTGTCTGGACGGGGGTTGGCGAGCGTAGCTCGTAGGGGGCCGAGCCCCCTAGTTGCCTAAAAAATGTTAACAAACCAGAAATCCACAAAATTCTAAAATCTGCACAACCTCTGGTTCCAAGCTGCACGGATTTGAGTGAATCTACTGTATCTATCCCTTCTCGAGCATAAACAATGTGTAATTTTTTTTTCTGCAAATTATGTTTTTGTTTAAAGATATATTTGACTGATATATGATATAAATATTTACTTATATGGCTCATATATGAGCATTTGGCTTATACATATTGTGCATGATGTTTGTATGATGTATATATAAGCTTGGTGATGATCTTTAGCAAGTTTGAAACTGCTACCTTGACATAATTGTAATTAAGGAGGCTGCTATAACGAGAAAGCACCAAATTTTATTTGATTTTTATTTTTTTATCCTTACTTTATATAAATATAGATCTTTAAATACTCAAAGGACACAGTTGAACATTATAAAGTACTTGACTTTTATGTATTTTGTAAACATTGCATCAGTAGTTGTTTGTTTAAAAAAAAAATAATAAAAATTTGATAAATAAATTAAATTAAACACCGGCTAGTAATTTTTAAAAATACATGAATGTTTTTTTTTTTTTATATCATTCAAAGCTGGATGAAAAAACTTCATTTTATTATGAAATAATACAAGATGTCTGATGATGCTACTTGTAAGCAAAAATTAAAACTAAAATTAAATTATTTTTAATTTGCATCTAACGTTATGAATTATTGATATGTGCTATTAAATACAATCCATCTTTTCATTTTAATGAATTGTTATTCTTTTTATTTATAGGCTTTGAAGCTGCTGTCTGTTAAATATAATGAAAATAAGTCTGAGAAGCATTAACATAGAACAGAGTTTTCTCCAAACAGTTTCCTCCAAACAGATCATCCTGCCTACTTTATAGTAATGAAATATAGCACCCTTTTTGCCTTTCAATGAAAAATATATTCTATATATGAATTGTAAAAAGAAAATATTGTTGTCAACAAGAGCCAGATTGGAAAATAAATAAATAAAACTTCATTTTTGAAAGTATTTCTTGCATCTTTATTGTATATTCCTTTATAACAATGATAATATATGTACTCTGTTCACTAAATATTTTGAATAATTTTAAACTAAAAGTTTGTACATAATTTTTAACCATATTTTATACATGAAAATATTTGATGAATTTCATTTTTAATGCTTAAGCAAAGTTTAAATAAACTTTTATTTCAAAACATTACTTAAATACACTGAATGTATTGTTTTTGTTATTTTATAATATACCACAAATAATCAGGTTAATCTGAAATACATTTGATAATTTACATATTTAATTTTACAAAATGTAAATTCATTTATAAATGATTATTCAATATTTAATTGAATATATGATATTTAATTAAGAGCACAGATTATTTTTTTAAGACTTAGTTTGGTGATAACATAAATAAAAATCAGTATTTAAATGAATAAGTTTTGGTGATATACTAAATTTTGTACTAGTACTCTTATCTTTGCTTTACAATAATATATAGTGTATAACAATATGCAATATTATTTTAAATTTACCCCCCCCCCCCCTCTCCCAATGGCTTTTCAAAAGAATTTTCCTTTTAGTGAGTCTTGTAAACACAAACTCCCTAACACTATTTCACAAAGTTAGCTTAAACTGATTGATATACTTAAAAAAATATTTTTTGAAAGATATTTATCATGTATATGAAACCATTTTACTGATATTGTATTCTGGCATGTAGCACATACGTATACTTTTAGATTTAATTTTTTATTTTTTTTTATTATAATCACCATATGTTGTGCAGATTATTGTTGGATTGTTTGCAAAAACTTTCATGAGATACATAGTGAAAAATAAGATGTAAATTATTTTAAAGTACAATACTATTAATTTTCATATACTCTAATAGCAACATTATTTAAATATAAATCACATGTTGATTAAATCAAAAGTCTTTGTTCTTATGATCATATTTTTTATAATTTATTTTTAAAATTGATGCATAATGTGCACCTATAAATTTTGATAATTTTTCTTCTATCAAAAGTTATTGTTACATACCAGAATATACAGTGTGTATTTTTACATTAATCAGTGAAAAGTCAGTTCCTAAAATGAATGAAATGGAACTTTTTTTTTTTTTAAGTAATCCATGCATGAGTAATGGTAGGTTAATCTTGCAGTCCCGAGTTTTTTTTTTTTTACATAAGGGAGTAGGTCTGCATATGAAAAACAAAGTTCGCGCTCGTATTACATTTTAAATTTCTTTAATGATATTTCAAAATATTGTTTGTTATTATTATTAAAAATGTAAAATAATTTTTTTGCACACCTGGCACAAATGCGAATTTCAGTGTGTAAAATTTTATTCACAATACATAAAGGTTGTTAGGGAATATTGCATTTTCTTCCATGAATTAGCAGTATTTGAAAAACTCAAACTTTTCAATTTCTTTGATACATTCCATTCTTAAGGGTAACCATCCTTAAAAGGAAAATTATATTCCCTGTTAGAGCTATTTTAATTCAAGGGAAAAAAAAAAAGTGGAGTGGTTGAATTTACAAATAATTTAAAAGAAAAAACCCATTGTTCACAAAATGTAAAACTTTGCAGTTGACGATATTGTATGCTAATGAATAATACAATAAAATTTCTAAATACAACGGCAAAATTTTACGAGTTCGAGCCATCACTAATTTCTTTTTAAAATCTTCATCTGATTTAATTACAGATATATGTTATTAAGTAAAGCGAAGGTTTCCATTAAAAATTAGTGCTAGCTAAAAATTGTAGCAGTTGGCAGCTATGCAAATATAGGACCTTTTTAGAAGCATTATCATCACCAATGATAATATAAACGAAAACCAAGATATATACAGTAGACTCTCGTTTCTACGAACCTCTTTTTCACGAACACTTGCGATTTTACGAACTATAGAGTGGTCCCGAATACGCTCCCATAGAATCAATGTAATTTTTCGCTCCCATTTACGAACTACAGATTATGAAAATCTCTTTTTTGCGAACTCAGTTTTCGTACTTCTGAATTTTTTTTTTTTTTTTTAAGTATCGGAATACAATGCCAACGTCAGTTAAACTCTATACAGGTACAATGAGACATCAGGTACAGTCCAAAAATGTGTTGATTTTCCCCAATCTCTTTCGTAGGGAGGTGGCATTGCAACAATTTCAAGTAGTGATTGTCATGTCTAAGGCACTTTTTTGAAGGAAACAATAACTGTGAAAGGTAAAGGTAGTAAAGGTTTCCATAGATAAAATCGAAACATTTTTCAAAATGTGATTTAAAAAAAAAAAAAGATAAGTGATTATTTCCATTCCTAATTTTTTATCTATGTATTCATCTAACTAAGTACTAATACAGTCTGCGTTTTCATATGTAATATTTTCAAAGCATGGTAACGTATGTTTTTGTGTACTAAAATTATTTTTTGTGCATAAATTTGCATTTATTTCTTGTATATTTAAAAATACATGTATAACTTTATTAAATAATAAATAATCTTGAAATACTGCTTCATCTATGAAGAGGAGGCAGTTTGATAAAAATAGACATAAATAATGTACGTATTCATATCATTTTTTGATGTTTTTCTATTTTACGAACTTTCTATTTTACGAACTATATGGGTGTTCCCTACGAGTTCGTAAAAACGAGCGTCGACTGTATATTCTTTTTCCAGGAGAAATAATATATAAAATAAAAATGTGAAGAATAGCAGAAATGCATAGATTTCTAGAATCTAGAAATGCACAAAACATAAAAGCCAGTATGCTGATAGGTATCTTACATTTTTCATTTCCTTATTATCCATAGAAACATAGAATGGCATATATATACATGCCATAACAACTTTTTACTATATGAAACCGGTTTTCGCTCAAATTTAAATGCTTTCATTCGGCCCAAACAAGACAAGCACCTGGAACAGAATTCATTAACATCACCTGTGCATTTTTTCTCCAAATAAAAGTGATCGGCTTATGTTTAAGCATTCTGAAGTAGCATTTCATTGTATTATGAATTAAAAACTGTATTACTAAAAATTTTCTTCTGTTTTCATGAAAGAACGTAGTTGTGTTTGTGCCGAATGTAGCAGATTAAAGTCTGGTATAGCCTTTGTTTTTGAAATCATGCTATAGCATATAATTTAGGAATTAATGTATTTTCTTTAAAGATCTTAGAAAATTAAAAGTATCATAAAAAAAGTTTATTAGCAATATGTATAAAATATATATGCTTTTACTGATTTATATGAATGAGTCCTGGCAAGGAATTAATTTGAAATATTTAAGTATTTAATATGATTTTGGGGGAAAAATTCTAAGTAAATTTCTATCAAAATTATTTATGTTAAAAACTTTTGTTATTTCAGTTTTTTAATATAACGTCATCCTTGCCTAGGGGAGATAACAGATTCGTCGCATTTTGGTCCAAACTACGTATTTTGGATCAATAAACACATTCAGATTAAGGCTAAAAGGGGTCTATATTTCGTCCAAATGTGGGTGGTGTTTTCGGATGTAATATGGACAAATTTTGGACGCCTATATTACAGCCAAAATTCGTGTGTATTTCGTCCGGATGGAGGTATTTTTTGGACGTAATATGGACAAATTTTGGCTCATCCGAATTTTGTTCATTTTATATTCATTTTATGCTCATTTCATGGCCCAAAAGACGTACTTCTTACGTAAAGGGGGGTGACATTTGGACGTAATTTGACGAAATTTAGTTGAAGTCCAGAGGACTTTTAGACTTCAATTGGACACGTCCATTCATTCAAATTACGTACTTTAGGCGAAAATTGGACAAATCTGTGTTGTGTGGGCAGATAACGAACAATATTGAATATTGCATTTTTTTTTAAAAGTCTAATTGGTTTTAAATATATTTTAACAAAAAAAATAAGAGATCTGAAAGTACTTAAGTTTGAATAAATTGTATTAATCCATATTATTTTTATCATTATTATATTTAAAAAAAACCGCGAACACATTACGTATTATTGTAGCTATCATCTGAAAAAATGATGTCTTTATATATTCTTGTTGTATACTTGCTAAGAGGAAAATCTTTCGGTATCATCGTCTGGTATTTGTTATTTTCTACAAAATTAGGATGGTTTGCTAAAGAACTTCAGTGACTTTAGAAATTACATTCTCTAAATGAATAAAGAATTGCATGCCAAGATTTGTTTATTTCTTCTAATATCTGACATATTTAGATATAGTAAATGCCAAGAAAGATAACGGATTTCAAACCCTTTTAAAATAGTAATAGTCCAGAATTTGAATGTCTTACTGTAAATATAAATGCTATTTTAACAGTATTTTATTTAATTAATAAAGAATCTTAGTCTTCGCTGGTCGGTAATTCTGGAACGAGCATCGAATTAAATAAACCTGGGGTTGGTATAATAATATAAAACGAAATAGAAAATTGCTTTCAACAAAAGACCAAGAAAAATTTGTCACATGTTTTTAATAAGGATATTATTTTCTACCCGATATTTGAATGATTCTACTTCAAAAAGTTCAGGATTTTTTTTAGCCCCCGGTACAGTATGCTATTTCTTTCTCCCAGCTTATTTTGTGACATCTCCAAAAAAATAACGTTACCTTACAGAAGCCACCCGTAAAACAAAGCAGTGCGATTAAATAATCGCAATTTTTTAAACTTCTAAGCATCACAAATTTTAAATTTTTATACCGTCGTAGTGGGAAAAAAAGTACTTTTAAATGCAATTTGTTTGAAAACTGTGTCTCCATTTATTTTCGAAATATTAATTTTTTGTAGTTTTTGGAGCCATTTGCTTAATATCGGTAACGGAAGTACTCCATTTCTGTAGAAGGTTGGTTGGTTGGTTGTATTTATGTCGGCCAATTATCTGCACGTGGGATATAGGCCCTAAGGGGGGAGTGCCTTCCGTGGAGGTCTTTCTAAGGGAACCTAACCCGTATTAACGCTTGGAGAACCAAGGTTCGAAGAAAACCACGAAAACTCTGAACGATTAGGCCGACGGGCGCGATTGGGGTCGAACCCAGCACCTCCCGTCTACCAGCTTCGAGAGCAGAACCTCTCGGCCACTGGCGGGGCCCATTTCTGTATAAAGTAAAGTAAAAATAGTTGTAAAATATTAATTAAATATTTTTGTTGCTATTTTTACATAACAGCCGAAAGAAAGTGTAATTAAAATACGTGCTATTTTGAAAAAAATATATAAACGAATGATTTCTGTTAAAACATGGAGCTATTATAAACTATATTTAATTTTAAGTTTCTATAATTAATGTTACGGACAAATGAAGGCCTATGAATCATTAGACAGTCGTTTTTTTTTCTTTTTTTGTCGAGTTCCTATGACGGCACCTTTTTGCTGCATTTGTGTATTATTTTACTTTAGAGACGTCCTATGCATACTTTACTGCAGATGTTTAAGAGTGGATCGTATGTGGAATTCTTAAGCGGCGGCAAATGACGTCATTTTACATAAAAAAAAAAGGGTGTGTTATAAGTCTTAAAATTGAAGTTTGTTTTGTACTATTTATATATACATATATTTTTTTTTTCATCGAGGGTGACACTAAATGCTGATAAAGCAGAATTCCTGTTTTCTAGTTTTTTTTTCTTTTTTACATTTCTTCATAATTTAATAAATAGAAGTCTGAATGTCACAAAAGCTACCGGATTAAACAGTTCTTATCCATACACGAGTCAAACATGAATATCATTGTGAACGAATATACACACGTTTCTTGTATTTATGATTTTTTACTAATAGAATTTTTAATAATAATTCGGGAATTCAATTCGGGATTTCCGGTTTACTGAGGTAAAATCCATTTTTTAAAATTCAGACTTAATAGATTTTTTTTTTTTTACATGTTATATATTTTCTTAGATCGTCTACTAACAACAACAAAAGACATTTTTATGTGAAAAATACTAATAATGTATTCAAACATAATTTTGAAAAATTTGAAAATAGATACAGTGCACTCCCGATTATCCGGGTAAATCTCCGGTAGAGGTCGCATGGACAATCGAAAAACACGGATAATCAGGAAATTTCTTTTTATTAATGAAACAATCAACATCATTACAAAAATATAAAAATTATAAAAAATATCTGTAATGCATCTTTGCTTCAGTTGTTTGTTCATGTTTTATCTTATATCGGCACATACATTACGAACCGCAGTAATGTCACCGTGATCAAATTTTCTTTGTCCGATGTAGTTTAACAAAGTTTCTACAGATTGTAGATCAGTAGAATGAGAAATTGTATTTCCCTCATTTAGTAAAATTTCTGCATCAGTACTATCATCCCTATTAGATTTAACAACACAGTTAGAAACAATGTCTTCATCTGTCAAATACTGGAAGCCGGGTTATCCTTTTGAAATTAATCTTCTAAATTTTTTTCATCAAGATTTTCGAAACCTTATAATTCCTTTGCTTGTTCAAGACTTTTACTATTTTCCTATCCCTCTTGAATATTTGAAGAAGATTGTTCCTCACGATCGTGAAAAAGTACAAGATTTTACCTTTGACAATGCTACTGATATTCCATATACTGCATCCAATAACGAGTATTGCTTCCACAAATTTGGTAGTGCTTTAACATCATGAATCAAATTTAATCCTATTCGTCAAATAGGTTCCAGAGCGTTCGATTTTACATCTACGCACTTCACAATACTATCAGCTAAACCGAACAAGATTCTAATTCACATTAACATCGATTTTGCATGCAAAATAAGTGTAAAAATGTTTCTCTTTAAAATTTTTGGTGAGTCCGGAATGAGGACGGATAATCCGCAAACCGGATATCCAGCGCACGGATAATAGAGAGTATACTGTAGTTTCATATTAGTATCACAACAGGAATCAATAGACGAAGACATCGCCAAAGATTTCACTATGTACAACATACTTTTTGATTCTGAAATTTTCGGTGGTTTAAGCCCATAGTTCGACTACCTGTTTGCTAGTTTTGAGTTTTATTTACATTATTTTATTTATTAAGTGGAGATATTCTTATTTAGTTGCGGGAATATTAGCAAGCAAACAGATGCTGAACTGCTTATATTGTTTTAAGTGCAAACGGATTAATCTTTCGTAATCGGAATGTACGCGATAGAGATAAATTAAAAATAATGTATGGTTGAAAATTATTTTTGAAATCATAAAAAATCAGTAAATTTAGATAAAGTTTTCACACAAAGTTCGTTTGAAAAAACGTTTCTTTTAGGTAGATTTCGTATGAAATATTAGGTAGATTTCGTATGAAATACTACCTATTGGCGTCGTTCCGATGTTGGAATTTCTGAAAAATTTTTGCAGATCTACACCGATCATGACCCCTAGAGCCCAAAACCACCCTCAGTAAGAAACTTTATATCTATCTATCTATCTATGTATGTATGTATCTATCTATATATATCACTTTCTTCTGGACACGATAACTTAAACAATTCTGCACCAATCTCTTCCAAACTGATACATAAAATCAAGGGGCATAAAATCTCGGTCGAGTTCGTTAATGGGCAAAATCGGATCAAGGGGATGGAAATAGGGAGGGGTTTTGTGAAAACCGAAAAACCCCTATAACTTCTTAAATTTTGTACATATCGAATCAGTTTAAAGTTTTTATTACTTCTAAAAATAGGGCCAAAAATTTATGTATCACAGATTTTTGATAAAGTTAAAAATGGGCTCAAGGGGCGCAAAAAATAGGGGTTTTGGGAGAAAAAATTCATAACTTCGTCAATTCTCAAGATGTCAAATCCAATTAATTTTATCACGAATCTCCTTAACATTTTCTATAACTTTTATATTCACAAGTTTTTGATAGGACCAATTCGTACAGCAAAAGAAAATTAAAAACGAAAACAAAAAGGGCGTTTGAAGAAGAAAAAAATCCATAACTCCGTCAATTCAAAAGATATAAAATCCCCATGAATTTATCATATATCTTCTTAATATTGTCTACAACATCTATATAGACAAGTTTTGGATAGGACCAATTCTTTCAGCAAAAACAAATTAAAAATACATAGCGGTTGAAGAAAAAAATCATCTTAGTAAGGGTGTATTCAAATCCAAACTGCTTATTTTCTGACTCATTTTACAATTCATTTTTATTCTCAAAGGCTTCCAATTGGTACCTTTTCTTACTCAGAAACTATATAATTTACCGTAAAGGTCAATTTTTTGATAGAGGCAAATTATATTTTAAAACATGCTGTCAAAGTGGGCCTTTTGAACCAAATTTCCCGAAGCGGATTGTGTTGGAAAAGGAAGTATTCAAATCCAAACTGCTTATTTTCTGACTCATTTTTAAATTCATTTTTGCTTTCAAACACATTTAATTGGTAGATTCGCTTATTCAGAAACTATATAACCTACGGTAATGATCGATTTTGTGACAGAGGCAGAATATATTTAAAAAAATGATGTCAAAGTGGGCATTTTGAACGGAATTTTCCGAAGCGATTGTGTTAGAAACGAAAAATATTGTCTTACTGAGAAAATAATTGTTTATGTATCAAGTTTTAATTAATTAAACGGAAATTAAAAACACAGGTCGCTTATAAATCTCTTCAAAAATCACGTCAACAAGTTTCATGTTTTTCCTATTAAAAATGAATCTGGAGTTATGCCAGAAAATTTGGAGTTGTTGAGCATGGAAAAGTATTTTTTTGAATACCGCCCTAACATGATTCTGATAAAACCAGTTATTATATAAAAATGAAATAAAAACTCGTCAAAAGCGGCCAGATAAAATTGTTAAAGTGGGTTTATCTCTAATCATGATTTGGTTTTTGTTTGTGAAATTAGTATACTTAACTTCGAAATCTACCTCCGCCTGTAGGCCGGGCCGGCAGGGATTTTTTCTTTTAAACGGTCTAAAAATTAAAATTTAGCGATGATTAGCAGATGAAGAAATTATTGGTCAGGTGTTGCTATCGTCAATATGACTTCACAAACACGTTTTTGCTTTTTAATATAGATTTATTTATTTAATTTTTTTTTTGAAAAAACTGTTTTATTCAAAGTATACATGTGTGTTATATATCTGTGGTGAGATATATATATATTTCCGAGCGGAAAAAGAAATGAAGGAAATAATAAATTAAATAAATTATTTTATACAATGCACAACAATTGAGCTACGTCTGATCTTCTATGTCAGACGATCGGATACCGGAACAAAACTATATACATATTAAGCGTTCAATGCTAATGCTGGAATCTGGCGTAAATTGATAGAGCTGTGCCATCGTTTGGGCAGGGTTGATAATGTAAATACGAGAGATTTTAGTATGACATCATATATGACAAAATATCTACTAACTGAGCATCTCTTGCGCATATTTTCTGAATCTTTGTTCACTTATAGAAAATGAATCTTGTTTACCAGATTAATAGCAAATATTTTTGTTACAGTTTGTTTTGAAAAAATTATGTACATTTGAAAAGAATTGTCACAATATCATTTTAATTTCGGGAGAAAAAGCACTAATGCTACAAAAACATTGTTGCCTTTCGCCCTGAAACTAAAATGACATTGTGACTATTTTTTAAATACACATATTTTTATCAAAACAAGCTGTAACAAAAATATATTGCAATAAATCTGGTAAACAAGATTCATCTTCTGTGAGTGAGTAACAATTTAAAATTCGTGATTTAGTTTTTAACAGGGATTCTCTAAATGGCTTTCTGTGTTTAAATAAATCTAATCTGGCAATTTTAGGAAAATTTTTGAAGCAATTGTTTAGAATCGCGAAATATTTAAACAAATAAACGAGCCATACTTTCTCATTTAATACCACAACGTTTAATACATGCATTTTTAATTAAAGTGGTTCCCAATATAAAATGAAACGAGTTTTAAATTAAATGAATGAGATATTTGTAAGTTAAATAACATGAGTGCAATACGATCAAGTGAACATTGGAAACATCGTCTGCGCTCGATAAACGATAAAAAGGACATAAAATTCTATATTTTATTTATAATTAAATTCTGTACATGTTCTAAATATTCATAAACGTTGTATTTTCAACGGGAATACAACCGGGTGTAACATTTCTGTATAACTTTAGCACATCAAGAATAATAATAATAAAAAAAAATAGACTTCAAAATTCTATCTTTAACATATTAACTACTTACTCATTTTTGTGCGACATTTTTTCATTACATTACAAAACACAATTAAAATCGAGCGTATTTGAATCAGCTACATTTGATAATATATATTAAATAATATTTTATCTTTTTTTATATTAAAAAAAAAAAAAAAAAAAACACGTAACTAACTTGTTTTACTCTTTTGAAAAGGACTGAGGTGAATTGTATCACAAAAAGAATTTTCTTACAATTTCAAAATCTACAGCAATTCGGTGGCCAAAATTTTGCCATTTTAAGAAATAATATTAGATCCAAAAAGAACAGTTCTTATTTAAATAATTAACTACATATAATAAATAAATAAAATAATCACGAAAAAAATAGTAGAATGTTCTATACTGACAGAACATAAATACAACAAACAAATGAAAGCACGACGTTTGCACTTGCGCAGTTATTTCATTGATGCACAATTAATAGATTATGAATACAGGAGAAAAGTGTTAGGTATGATCCTGAAGTTCAATCCCGTCCGCTGTGTGGCGTGTGAACTTTTTTGATGTGTCCTCGCCTTTAATCTTGCGGTTACCTCTCCGATTTAAGGATAGTCTCAGAACTCTTAAAATTGGAAAATATGAAAAAAAAGACCATTTTCAATCTTTAATTTCTTAAAATATATTTGATTTTAAGACACAACTTTAATTGGAATGAAAGATATAAGTATGTTCTTTCATTTCCATTTTTTTATTATTATTATTATTGCAAGATACAGAATTAGAGTTTATTTTTGACTCCAAATTGACAGACATTTGATGAGCAAAAAATCGGCATAACAGATTACGCGCAGGAATAAAAAATAAATTTTGAAACTAAAAAATTTTTGGTGCCTATTTATACTTCATATTATAATAATTACCAAAGAAACCTAAATAAATTTGTATTTAAATCATTTTTATATTTTTAATACAAACTTGTATTTAGCTAATGCAAAATTTGAAAATTTCAACAGTATACTCATATATGTTTTTTTTTTTTTTTTAAATAAAAAGCAAATTTTCAATTCACTTTATACAGCCTAATATTAAACATTTTGAAAATTTCTTTAAAAAACATTCAGATGTTTTTCAGACATCATGCGCGCTATGCCCGAAAACGTGGGAGAAATATGACTTCAAAGTTTCAGAAAAGCTGCTTCAGCTATTTTGCGGATATAATTTTAAAACCATAACTTCTGTCCTATTGGGAATTTCAAGGAAGCAATTATATCAAAACATTCAGAAAAGGTAGGAAATTAACATCTATATATTTTTTAATTTTTTGAATAAAGTTTTTGTGTGCTGCAAATGGTGTTATTTCTAACTTAAGTTAGAATAACAGTCTACACCTACCAGCAAATATACCCTATGCTTCGTTTTGGAACATTTCATCGGATATTTGATTTGAAAAGTTTGGCTTCTCCGATTTCGTATTTTCTATTTTCATATACCGAACTGAGTAATAATACAATGAGATACGTTTCGTTTACATGAAGAAAAGGAAATATTGCAAAATATGTGAAAAAGGGATAAACATTATAAACATTTAGTACTCATAGTTTGACACTAAAACGCAAAGGTTATAATAAATGAAAAACATTTAAAAAAATGTTTTCTCACTAGTTTTACAAAACAATATTCGGTAATAGGACAAACTGTTACAATAATCAAAATGCAAAACAAATAAGCATTATTGGATTAATTTTGAATTACACAAATAAAACGTTTTGAAATAAAACCAGAATATTATTGACATTTGAAACGATTTAGTATTTCAATACGTTTAAGAAAAAGATTTTTCAATACAATCCTGGGTTTATGTTATAACGGGTAAACGTTTATAGATAATCAATAACTTTTCAATTACAATGTAAAATAAGGTACATTCTATTGATGCAATGCTATTTTTCATATAGAAAATATTCCATTTCACTGAAAAAGAAAAACAAAACATATAATCGAAAATCAATAAGACACGATACTTTAAAATTGAATATTTTATAAACAAATGCAGAAAAAAGTAAACTTTTTAAAATTAATGTGATAGTCTTAAGTTACAGATGTTTACAAGAAATATTTGAACTTCCATTACAAAACCTCATGGGAAATTTGGCATACTGCAGATACTCGAAAATATTACAGCCTTGCCTATTTGAAACAAATTAACATTTTTTTTTCAATCTTTAACTGACATAAAGAGAGAGAGAGAGAGGGGGGGGGGAACTGATGGCATTGAGCTCACAGGTTATTCACGCTAATTATGTATTATACTCTTATTTATGTCTATTATAATAAAAATAGAACACACTCTTTTTTGAGCAAAACATAAAAAAATAAAAATCATAAAGAAACAGCCTTTTTTTGTTCTAATACCAGCCAAATAAGTTCAAATGAAAAAAAAAAATCCCCCTAAATTAATTAGGGAAGCACCTTAACAGAATAAACCTGTATACCAAATGTGAAGGAAATCGAATAATTCTGCTTGAAATACCCATTTAGATAAATTAAGAGTGAAAGGGGGGGGGGGCAGAATTAAACCCCTGTGAAGGATATTTCCTTCGCATATTTTTTTAATAGTATATCCTTTTTCGCCCCCCCTTCAAAACTAATGTTATTTTACTAAATTCTTATATTTTGAAACTCTGTCTCAAAACTTAAATTAAATTCATTTTCCATCGCTTACTTCCTTTATAAAAGTATGCTCTTTTCTCTCTATAATTCTCTGACAGTATTAGATTAAAAGAGGCATGCTATTTTTATCTCGCATGGTAACAACATACTGGCTAGCACGCCTAATTAGGTTACTATCCAGTATCTCTCTCCTGCCTTCTTTCTATATTCGTTGACTCCTTTCTACCGCTGCTACATATTTTCCCCAACGTATAAATTCTTATCATAGATGTCGTCTGCAATATGTTTTATTTTTATATGCATGCCTTCAATCGGCTCGGCTGCGCTTATTCTCGTGGTTTGGCAACCCCCCGTAAAATGCAACCTTGTGGTTTTCTTTAGTCTGCATTTTTTGCTTATCCTGTTGGCGTTAAAATTAATATATTTCACTTTCATACTCTTCATTGACAATCAATTAACGGGAATTAACACGGTGTCTCATCTCAACTTAATTCTCGCCAGATATCTACTAGTTTGATGTTTCTGTAAATTGCTCCTCGTCAATAACCCAGTTCACTCAGAATTGTAATGACAGGAATTCACTCTTCAACATGAAGCTGTAAAGACCAAATGTAGCAGGCCTCGTCTGGAGCACCGGGTATTTATTGCCGGAATTCTCGATTTGTAATCAACGAACAGAATAAACCTTTTTTGCAACTACTGGGTTATGTGTTTTCAACTGAAAACTGGCGACATAACATTTCCTAAAATATAAATTGTTCATGATGCTACTTCAAGAATCACCGCCGCAATAATTAAACATCGTGGCATGACGACTCCCCCCCCCTTCAGTTTCCCCCCTTATTCTTAACAAATGAACCTCCAAATCCAATCAGGGAAAGCCTTATCAGAATAAATTTATATACCAAATTTGAAGCAAATTAAAAAATTCTACATAACCAATTTATCTAAATTAAGGTGGATTCTCTCCATTAGCCACTTTAAACACAACCAATGAATCCCCCAGACTACACAGGGAAGCGCCTTATCAGAATGAATCTATATAAAAAAAATTAAGCAAAACCGAATATTTCTATCAAGAGTTATCGCATTACGTACATATATATGTATGTACAGTAAAAGTAAAAACTATCGTCATCATTTTGCGACCAAAGATTTTGTAATCGGTTTGGTAGTTCCGGAAAATACTCCTGTACATCAAAAGTTACTTCTTTATAATATTAGTGTAGTTTTAGGTTTATATATTTCTAAATAGATTTAAAAATATATTACGTATTTAACAGTTTCTTTTAAAATTTGGTACATTTCTGTTGATATTTTTCAAAAATAAAGTTACTGTATTTTATTTCCAAAAGTATAAAGCATGTTTCCAAAAGATGAATAAATCACAGGTAATGGAACTCCAGAAACTGACTCCAGAAAACTCCAGGAACTTTCTGGAGTTCCATTACATGGGATTTATACTGTTGAGCTGAACCAGGTTTCAGACCAGATGCTATAATCATTAAGGTTAGCTGGGTGAAAAAGTTCCATCAGATTCGTCCGGGGTAGCTCAGGTGGTAGAGCACTGGCGACTTCAGTCAGGAGATCCCTGGTTCATATCCTGGTCCGGACATTTTTCGCCCAGTTGGAAATTTATATCTAAAATGACTATGTCAGAGAAAATAAAAATCTATTGTAAACAACAGTGTTCATACCTGCCAACTTGTACGGATTTTTGCTACCACTAAAATGTAATCGAATATTTTGCCTAATTCAATCACCGAATTGCAGTGGATTTTGATAATTAAATAACACAGAAATTTCTGTTAAATTTTAGTGGCAGTAAAAATCCCTAAAAGTTGGCAGCTATATATCTTATTGCTTTTGGTTATAATCTACATTTGTTTTGGAAAAATCCAATATTTTTTTTTTCTTTTTTTGATCAAATTCTCTTTTGCTCTATATTGTACAGTGCGGAAATTTCATGACTAAATTTTGAGTTTAGGATGTGAAAGGTACCACTCGAACAAAAACTGTGTATTTTTTTAAAAATATATATGAATGCATTTTGTGTTATAGGGTTAATCTACAGAAAATAAATGCACGTCTTTTGGTATTCAAATGGCACTAATTACTTTTGACAACACATTACAGTTCCTTGGACGAAGAAGTTTGCTAACTTTTCCTTAAATCTTCAGAAAGGTTATTTTAGAGTATCGGGTTTGAAAAAGAAGTTATTAAGATCATAAAAGGAAAAGTGTTGAAATATTCAAATAATTTGCTTCAAAATTAACTGAAAGTTCAAAATAAATGTTAAACTCTCTTTAAAAAACAATAAAATACATATTATTTTTTTGTTGACTGTCTAAGATTATATTTACTTTTGACGGCAACGGTATTAGGATTTGTTATCCTTAACACATTCCAAAAGGAACACATTTATCTATATCTCGAAAACTAATAAGTTGAATGACCTGTAAACTTACACACGCATGTTTTTGACGATTATGGTTTTTTTTATGCAAATATTAATGATTTCATTAAAAATAATATCTACAAATATGTTAAGCCTTTAAATAGAAAAAAAATACTTGTAATACGCTTTGGTATATTTATAAAATCTCATTAAAAATATGTAATCAGTTGATTTTTTTTTTTTTTTTTTGAAAAAAATGTTCAACTTTTCTAACTGGATGAATTTTTAAGAATTTTTATTTTAACTACACCTTTTCCGCATTCTTTTATCCAAGATGTTCAGATATGTAGTCAAATATTGGTCTTAACATTTGAAAAGTTAAAGTTTATACATTTTATAATATGAAGACTTCTCCTATTTTCGTTCGTCGTATTAGCATTTAAAGTCTGCACATTTAAAAACGCTACTATTTTCAAAATTGTATTAATATTCAAAATGTAGACCTAGTCAAAAGGTACATCGTGTAAAAAAACCCAGATATTTCTATATGTATTAAAATATCGTAGAACCTCGAACGAAAAGATACTAAAACCTCTTCGGTATTAAACAAAAAAGTAATTTTATCTTCAGAAACATCAGAAGCCCATTTATTTTCGATATTTAAAGAAATATTTATAAAATCAAAGTTTTTTTTTCTGGCACTGATTTTCCAAGTAGTTTTATGATGTAGTAATCAGCTCTCTTTTCCCGAAATATAAATTTTTTAGATGCTATCAGTTCTCAAGTAAACATTTCAATTTTAACAAACACTGTAAATTAATATCAATAACATTAACATTAAAATAATACTCCCTCCGTCCCAAATTAGTTGCGACATTTTGCTCGAAAATTTTGGCCCAAATTAGTTGCTACATTTCAAGTGAGTGGAGTCATAAATAACTTCCGATGCAGTTTAGTAGATTGACACTATTTTGTAAGGACTTTACCACCAGTATACCATAAAGATCATTTTCTTCCTAAAGAATTAAAGATTCATTACTTTATAGATGGAAGTTTTAAGCGATTAGTGGTGGAAAAATCTTTACAAAATGTGGCGTGGTTTAAGAGCGTACGAACCCTGGATTTTTGAACTAATTAGGTACTTATTTAAGGAGAGACGGAGGGAATGCTTGGTAAGTAAATGTTGTTGATCGATAGCATAGCACCTTGAAATCTCTGAAAAATGTTCAAACAAAATCATAAAATCATCAGTATCAATAATCTGTACAAAAGTAATCAGATGTAGCAACTAATTTGGGACAGAGGGAGTATTATTTTGTTACTTTATCATCTATGTGTTCAATTATGCTGCTAAAAATATGTATACGAAAGTTGATATCATCCTAATACCCAATATCAGCACAATATAAAAACAACTCAGAAATGTTTCTGAAAATCAAGGATTCCAATGATTATTTTTATAAATTGTTTTTTAACCTCCTAACGCTCGAATTAAATTACGGTTTAAAAATTCAAATTGCTTATTGGCACCACTTTTATAAAAAAGAAATATTCACCTTATTTAATCACTAGTAAATCGATACTAAAATATACACAATTTCACTATATTATAAAACTGGTGGGAATCAAACAATCTGAGTAAAAGACACAGCCCGTGAATATGACGGGGGCGAGAATTAAGGGGTTAAATTTCAAAAATACGCTGGTTTCCGAGATTTCCAACGATAAAAAACACTTTTCGAAGTCTTATAGTCACTTATATAAGGTTCATGTACATTTATGTTTCTGGTTATGTTACATATTCGTAGATTTAGACACATTTCTTATTTTTGTTTACAGTTTGCATCTCATGTCTCTCTGTAACAATCTGACGATGAGGTATTACATAGCTGCCAACTTGTACGGATTTTTGCTACCACTAAAATTTAACAGATATTTCAGCCTTATTTAATTATCAAAATTCACTGCAATTCGGCGATTGAATTGGGCAAGATTTTCTATTAAATTTTAGTGGTAGCAAAAATCCGTACAAGTTGGCAGCTATGGGTATAGGGAGGAGGGATTTATCCAAGACTGTAGACTCACCCAAAAAGATCTTATTAAAAAACCCTATTAACATAACATTTTATATCAAAAATTGCACAAAAACGTATTTCCACACATATTCAATAAAAATGTAAATGATATATTTACTTTAAACTTTGATATGTATTTGAAGTTACTTTCTAACAGAAATTACAATGTTTCATTTTAAACGATAAAAATTAATGTGTTTGACGTTGTCGGAATATTTTATACAGTGTATAATGAAAGAAAAAAGACTCTTTTAATGAAATTTTATGAAAAATGGTAAAGGAATAAATGGTAAAGGAAAAATAATAAGTATAAATAAATTCTTCGTTGATTTGTTTTAAAAATAGTGATACTTTCAAATTTTAATAGAGCCACTGCGAAAAAAAAAATCAACGATATAGTTCTTAAACAAGAAAGGAAAATCATGTACCAAAGATAGATTATGAAAGAAATTCTAATGCAGTCACAAAACGTCTCAGTTTAAAAAGGTGAAATATATCAGAAATAACAATTTGGGAAACAGATACCAAATTTTAATACACAATTTCAGGAATTAGAATCTACAGTCCTTAAAAGAAGTAGAATAATTTTGTGTTATTCTATATATGATCGATTATTATGCATATATTTTGCACAGTATGTCAAAATTGATCCAGTTAAAAAACACTGAGCAAAGTTGAAAATTGTCCTTCAGCAAATTTCAGTGAATAAACTCAAGTATATTCGAATCTTTTGTCCAGCACATTGTACATTTATAGAATTTATATACACCAAGTACTGGGGAAAAACTTTTTGAATTTAAAAATGCATTCCACAACTAAAAACGCGTATCTCTTAGAAAGAGTTCTGTAACAGAATTCACATTTGTGCCCCTGTAAATGAACTAAAATTGCTGCGAACTATATATAATAATGTGTAAGCATATTTTAGAGGCCCTCAGTTATCAGTATAAGATTCTATATGTTTGAAACATTATAATCAGCAAAATTTATTGCAAATGTTTTTTACCGGTAGGAATTAGTATAACAGAATATTTTGAGTGTGAATAAGAAGAGTGTAAAAGTCTTTGTAAATAAGTTATAAATACTTCATTTTTAATTTCGCACATGAACGATAAATTTTAATTACTTGGCAATCCAAGTATGCGTACGTGAGTTAGATCACGGGTAGACAGACGACCAGGCAATCCGAAGCCATAATCTCATTCCAAATATGTTTGAATGTGTTAAAAAGTATTAATGAGTCAGAGTAATATCATGTCTATGACATTTAAAATTGTCTGCGCAAGACATTTTTATTATTTAATTTTTTTTTGGAATAGACAATTTGCATGCATTGGCCCTACATGTACCTTTTTTTACGACTAGCTAACACGCCCAGCGTCGCCCGTACCCGCTATTTTTTCCCAAACGAATCACGAATTATTAAAACCTCGATTCATATTGCAATTGAATCTCTCCAAATAAAAGTCTCAAATTGCTCCTCGCTACATTCGGCAGCGTACACTGGTCGTTCTACTCATTGTGGTTCAAACAAAAGTCTTTCGGAATGAACATCCTGTACGGGTCTCAATGCCTACAGTACAGTGTTGCAGGCGTGCTGGGAACGCACCTGCAAATATCAAGGGAATTGTAAGTTGAGTTAAAAGAAACCAATTCAGTTGAAATCTTGCCCATAGAAGCTGAAATAAAAGTACGCCTCTTGTATGAGTAAAGTGGAACTAAAAATTAAAAAAAATCGAAAACCAAGTTGAATGAAAACTCCGTTGAAATCGGGAACACATAGATTGTACACACCTTTATACAGAAGACAAAATATGCAGAAATTAGTTATATTTTAAATTGTACAGCACAATTGAAAAGGCACTTTAAGCGATTATTGATCGTAAACATTACTGTAACAGAATTATTTTGTAATTTTCTGTAAATGAAGTATACATGCCATGAACAACATATTGTGACTATCATATACTGCACCACAATCACGTACACTAATTTCATAGATTTTTAAATTATGTAACATTCTTAAGGTACTCTGCAAACTATTTTTCTCCATAGACAATAATGAAAGGCATTGTTTTGAGTCCATCTGTACGGTACATATAAACACTTAATTTTTAGTACAGAACATGCCAGGATTAAGCTCGATGACAAACACCAATTATTTGGCAATTCGAATATAATAGACGTGAATTAGAGTTCTTACTGACGGACATACAATTCATAAGATCTTTTCAACTATTTTTATACTAACAACAACTTTTCAACTAACTTTTATTTCGTAATAAAGTAGGTGTAATATTATGATGGATACTGTTAAAAAGAAAGAAATAATCTCACCTAAAATGCAGATTTTGAAAATTTTTCTACTACATAGAAATTTTATAATTATTTTTTAAATATTTCTCTTAATTCTTGCCTTTTAGCATGTATGGGAGAGAAAATTGCGCTAATTAAATAATGTAAAACTGAAATTATATTATCGATTCTCAATTTTCGTGCAGTAGCCTTAGAGAAGAGCTTCAAACTTTTGCATGTAAATTAATCTATTTAAACATTTTATCATTATTTTAACGAGTATTGTTAACATTTCTTGCTTTAACTTTATTTTACGAAATTTGTCACAGAATAACCAGTCCTAAGGCGTAATACTCCATTTTATTCCGTAATAAAGTAGATAACTGAAAATTGTTCAATAACGGCATATCATTAGCTATATTATTAAAAATGACTATACATTGGCAAAGCAAAGGTTTTAACGGAAAAATTTATTAAATTTTATATTTAATTCATTGATTCTTGTGAAAATGTGACTCAAATTTTAGTTTAAACGTTAAATCATTAAGTATATTGGGTATTTTGTTTTCAACAAAAGATTCACGTAAGTAGATTAAATAATGATAAATAATGTTATAATAATGAATTTTAAATGTTAATAGCTATGTATTTATATATATAGTTAAATCGCTAGGTATAAATTAAAGAGTAATATCTTCAAAAAATATTGAAACAAACAACAGAGAAAATTCTTATAAACACAGCAGCCTAAAAAGTTATCTGGTGTTCTAAAAATAAGCGATGATTTAAAATATACTTTTAATCTGTTTATAAAAATATGTTGAAAAAGATCTCTTGTTAATTACGAACATGATTCTTCTTTAATCGCTGTTGATTTTCCTTGTCTATTTAACGTTTTTCTGTGTGGATGTCATATATTTATAGAATATATCTGTATCTTGAGACTGAACATAAATTGTGTAAATTTTACTAAGCGTAAAATAATATTGAAAGTATTATATATTTATATAAAGATATTGAGGAATTCAGATTTTTTTGCGAATGGAATATTGAACAAATTTAGGTTTACTGTCAACATACAGATATGTTCTATAAAACGAAGAAAGTTGCATATGAAATTATTAAACAGTATTATGCACACAATTAAAAACAAAATTATTTATTATTGTTATTAAGAGATAAACCGCTTAAACTTCTTGAGTCCTGAAGTTAAAATAATACCGCAAAAACTCATTCATTGTTCAAACATTCATTCAAACTCATTCTGTGGGGATGTCATAGATTTATAGAATATATCTGTATCTTGAGACTGAATATAAATTTTGTAAATTTTACTAATTTGGCAAGGTAAAATTAAATTCAAAGTATTACACATTAATATAAAGATACTGAGGAATACAGATCTTTTTTGTAAATTGAATATTGAACAAATTTAGGTTCACAGTCAACATACAGATATGTTCTATAAAATAAAGAACTACGTATGTATATATATACACTGTAAAAAATTTTGGTCAAAAATTACGGTACATATACTGGCAACTTTGTGACCAGTATATGTACCGTAATTTAACTGGACAGTATATGTACCGTAAAATATTTAAAGTATATGTACTGTAAAAAAATATTCATACAGTATACATACCGTAGGTTAAATATATAGTATATATACCGTAAAAAACATTTATACAGCATATATACCATAGGTTAAATATACAGTATACGTACCGTAAAAAACAATTATACAGCATATATACCGTGGGTTAAATATACAGTATATGTACAGTAAAAAATATTCATACAGCATATATACCGTAAATTAAATGTGCAGTATATGTACCGTAAAAGTATTTGTAATCAGTATATGTACCGTAAATGAAATATATGGTATATATACCATAAAAGTACAGCATGACTCCCAAAAAGCTCCCACATTTGACAGGATAAAAAACAAAAAGGACTGCAGAGAGAAACTTGTTTGTTCAAAAATATACAATAGGTATGACAAGAGTTTAAAATGACTATCTTTCAAAAATGATGTCTGGTAAGCGTGTTCATTGCGAGAAATATACAATTCAAGACGATGTCTGAAAACTATCAACACCAACGCCTCGTCTTGTGGAATAGCTGCTACTTTCACCTGAATGGGGAATCTCTTGGGGTTAGAAAGAGCGTAGGTCTTATGTCTCAAGAGTAATTCAAGCGGAGGTAGCAGCTTCCAGAATACACGATGTGTCAGGGTATGATAGATTTCAGATTTGTCTTCAAATATATATTGTTTGCAATGGACAACACTAACCAAACATCATTTCTAAAACAGTCATTTTAAACTCTTGTTATACTCATTGTATATTTTAAAACAAACAAGTTTCTCTCTGCAATCCTTTGTTTTATATTATCCTGTTTTGTTTTATATTATTACTTTATATTTAGAAAAAGTAGTTTGTAAGAAACACCTGTCAAAAATGTATTGGATAATATTTAATCTATAGGATAGGAAAATGAAAGGTATAATGAATATATCATAAATAATTTGGATTTCTGTACGGATACTTCAACTTTAAATAATCATTTAAAAAATTAATAATTTTAGAAATGTATTTAATTTTTGTTTTTGCATTTTTGGTCAGAATGAAACATTAATATTCTTTAATGGAAGTGCCCATAACTTCTGCAATATAAATTTATGCACTGCTGTTTCGAGTCAGACTCGACATGATCTTTCTTTGCAAAATTTGTTTTTAACATGAGAAATAAGGGAAAATAAAATTTTCCTTTAAGTTTAGTAAAATAAGTAAATGAATATTTATAGTACTGGTTGATATAGAAACAATACACCATATCTACACATTTTTTTAAAACAAAACTACTACCATAATTGGATAAAAAATACTTCTGAACATCTACATGTTAAAAAAAAAATTATGTTCACTTCTTTACTCATTTCTTTTCTTAACAAACTTAATCATAATAAATAGCTTGATAAAACAAACTTTTACAAACCAAACAATTTGAAAATTTACAAGAATTTTTTATAACCCATATAAAACACTGATAGACAGCACATTAAGTAACAAAAAACCTTTAAAAATGCATTTTTATTTTATCAGAAATTAAATGAAAATCTTTATTAAAATTTTTCAGGCCATAAAAATAGTTTTCACTTAGCAATTATTCAATTTAAATTGAGATTAAAGTTGAAAGGTAATTTTAATTATTGATTTAAATATTTAAATGTATTTCCAGACTATATGACCAGATACTGTCAATGAAACTGTTTAGATTTTAAACAATGTAAAATTTAATAACTACTGAAAAAAGTAATTTTTTTTTCTCCCCAAAATCTACTTGCATTAATGAAAATATCAAGTAAGCAGTTTTAACACCACTGGATCAGTTAAACAATCAGAAGCAATTTTTACTATTTGAAAACTGCATTCTAATCTGAAAGGAAAATATGAACTTGTGAAGAGTACTTGTAAAGATTCTTAAAAATGAAAAGCAAAATAAGGAAATATAAGTACTTTGTTACAATTGGGACCCAGTTGCAAGTAAAAAAAAAAAAAAAAATATTTAAAAATCAAAATTTTTCCATGATCAATCACAAAGAAAATAATCTTTGACAGTTTTTTTTCATTCCTCAGTGCCGTGCCACTTAATTAAAAAATAAAAGTATGCAATAAAAAAAAATAAAAAAAAATCAGAGTTGGTAAATACATATGTGCATTTTTTTTAAGTTAGCATAAACAACCCGATCTCAAATACTGATTGAAGACATTAATAATAGAATAGAAAACTCAAAAAGAGTTTAGAGCGGAATGCCACATTCATCCTGCATTAATATAACTAAAATAATCATCAATTTTCTAAAAAAAAAAAAAAGGTGCTTAAAATTTATTTACTATTCCATTACAAATGAACTGGTCTTAAATACTCAAAATCATTGATATTAAAAACATATGTAAAGAAAAGAAAGATGACATGTTCATTAACCCTGAGATCTAACGATCACAAATATGATAATTTTCATGTGATTTTTTGTGACAGTTATCCTTTCAAAACATCTCTGAGTTAATGTAAGACCTCTCTTTTCTTTACATATGTTTTTAATATCAATGGTTTTAAGTTTTAAAAATCAGTTTATGACATTAATAATATTCACCATCATATTTGAAATTCAAAATTTTTAAGCATAACTAATGTGACAATAAATATAAATAATAAATACTTAGTTGTGTATTTTTGTTCCGTTTAAAAATAATGAAAAAAAAACAACAACTAACAATTATACAGTAAAAGACCATTTATTTAAAACAAAACTACAAGTCAAATTGTTTTAACAAGCACATACATGTTGCTAGCAACAACAAAACTAGCTTTGTAACGCATTTCTCTGAAAACAACTGCCACCTAATTAATGTACAAGAACAGCATCATATCCTTTTTCACATTCCAATTTCTATTAGACAAGGAAGGTTGCTTTTAACTGGAATGGCGTTGCCCACAGCAGTATTATCCTGTAATAATAATATTAACAAATTTTACTGAACTAATTGCTAGTCATTATGTACATTTAATTGGACAAAAATAGAACAGAAGCAAGTAATGATTAATACCTCAGTGATTAAAAAAAAATTATGCAATTTGAAAAAAATATTAAGTTTACAGGGTTTTTAAACTACATATTTTAACATTTAAGGAAAATTTTGAAAACTCATTTTCCAAATCTGCCCATAAATAAATTATATTAATAATTTGTTATTTACATGTTCACAAAAACATAATGAGATCTCTACTTGAATAAAAATACTTTTGAATGACCTACACTTAATTATTTAAAAGTTTCCCATATCCTTGCAGAAAATCTCCATTTTTTGCATTAAGAAAAATCAGTACTTTTCAGTTAGACGGGTGCCAGTGTTATATATATACAATATATGATATACATCTATGTGTGTATATAAATATATACAATATATGTATACATACATATGTGTATACAGGTATATATGTATATACATACATCTATATATAACACTGGTGCTCGGCTAACTGAAAAGTACCTAAAAATCAAATAAGATTTAAATATTTTCCAATTTGTAAATATATGCATTAATCACTTGATATGTTTCACAATGTATTCAGTGTGTACAATGTAACAATGTGATGTGTACGCTGAGATTCTTTATTTTTAATTTAGAATTTTTAATCTTTAAATGTAATATTTGATTAAGGTGTAAAAAAAATCATTTTTTTAAAAAATTGATCTTTTTTATTTAAATCAGATTTTTTTAAAATTTAAATCATACTTTTATGATTTTTTTCCCATTGTTCAAATACAGAATAGCTACCAACATTTTTAGGTTTCCAAAACAAACCTCTAATTGCAAATGCAGAGATTCCCCTAAACAGTTTCGGGAGAGTGCTGCACCCTGCCTGCCCTTAGGTTTACAAAATAGCACCCCTCTTGCCCCTGATGAAAAACATTGGCACCCTTGTTGCCCCCAGCTGAAAAAAATGCCTTTACTCCTTTGTTTATTCAAAAATTTACTTGAATAGTAAAAATTGACTCATTGCTGTCTTTCAAATAGCGTCCTGTCTATTAAATATTAAAAGTAGTTTTAAAAATCAAAAGAATACCTAAAAAAAAATTTTTTTTAAGTGTCCTTCAGAATCCAAAAATGTCCTTTTCCTACAAGAAGCACCCTGCCCTTTTTTAAACTTGAGGGAAACTCTGGCAAATGTAACGTGTGTTTTTACACTTTAATAAAATTATAATTATTAGTAATTACATAAATTATAAACTGCAAATTAGTAGTTTTATTAGTTAGTAGCATACAATAATGTTATATACATTGATATTTTGTAATAATTATGTAAAACTAAATTAAATACTAGTGATTTACATTTATTAAAATTATTAATAACTGCATTTAATCTTAAATTGTTTAACACTATTTAAAATTAATAATTATTAAACAATTAACTCTGTAGTTAGGGACATAACATACATTTTTATGAATTAATTCATAATATGATAATTAATAATTAACAATTCATGGTAGAAAGTAAAAAGGACAGAATGCTAGTTGCAAGAAAGGGTACTATTTCATGAGGAAATATATAATTACTAAACACATTAGTAGTAATACAAGAAAAAAAATAGTATATAACTTCTTAGTATAATAAATAAAATTTCATTTATTTTATGAATTACAAATTGAAAAATACAATTAAATATGTTTTATTTTTTTTTCTAAAGAAATAAAGTTCTATCATTTTTGCAAGGTCTTATGCACATATATTTAGAAATACTACTGTGGAATTCGGAAAATTTTTACATGAAATCCCAGTCTACAGCTACAGATGAATTTCATTATTTTTCAAAAAGTAAGGGTGCTTTTTGCCAATTTCAAATGGGGCAGGTTGTGGTGCCCTTAAAAAATGACCTAGAGGAAACAGCAATTATAGAATTTATAAGAACTGCAAAAAAGTTATTTCATTAGTTAATAGCACAAACAACACAGCTAACAAACATTATTTGCAGCTCAGTTTGCATTTGTACTGTTAATCACCTAAATCTAAACTTACACACATATATGCATATGCTACCCCCCCCCCCCCCTTGGCAAAAATAAAATATATATATATGAAAATGTTTTAACCTATTCATACACACATACAGAATAAATATAAGGAATAGCCAATTATATCTAAAATCCTCAAAACATTAAACAGCAGTATTATTAACACTCAGTGCGAAATCTCAGCATTCTGTGTTTCAAACAGTTTTGCAGAGTTTTTAATCCCTAACAATTTTTATTTGGTGTATACAAGTATTTAAAAAAAAAATTAACATTTACTGAAGATATTTCTCTGCTTAACATTTTATACCAATTGGTTCCTTTTTTCTTATACATTCTTTTACAATAGCGGTTTAGCCGATGTCATTCTTTCATTCATCTTTAGCTCCAGTATTTGATATAAATTTATTATTGCAAAAGTAGAATGAGAAAATAAAATTCTTGTTATTTTATTCTTTTACTTGCAGAAATTTATTATGTTTGCTGCACTTATTTTATTTTAAAAAATGAATATTTTGATTACTAAAAGCAAATTGATAAAAACTAGCCTTTTTACAAACTTGCTGTACTTGAACTTTTTACAATAGTCAGGAATTAAGCTTAAAAACAATTATTTAAAGTTTTTTTGTGTATTCATGAATCATGAGTCAAAATACCTGTAGAAACTTTCCAAATTATGTTCACTTCAGATTTTAAACATTTAGAAAAATTATGATTTTAATCAATGATTTTTTTTTTAATCAATTGATAAAAATCATGATTTAATCGCTGATTAAACTAATTAGAACCATTAACACCCTATATTTGATTCAAGTAAAAAAAAAAAAAAAAAGCATCGTTTTTCAGTTCTCAGGCCCTCCCACTTTTAAGTATGACTTTATGATATTTAGTATATCATGCAATTTTAAAAATGTGTCAGATTTTCTCCAGAATGCTGCTCAACTTTTTAAAATATACCAAGTAACACCTCAACTGTACTACGTTCATGATCATCAATGTTCAAACTTGCCTTAGAGGATGTGCATATATAACGTTATCAGTTTAGGGGGGAGGAGGGGCCTGGCACATGATATCGTAAGATATCGCTAGGGGGAGGGGGGTTGTCTTTTCATATCGTTATCAGTTTTCATCCGACCAAAATTTTCTCTTTTTATTTGTAACTTGTTTTTTTTTACATCAAAATAGCCTTATCTGTTTTTATGGAAATACAAACTTATGATTAAAATCTTAAATGATAAAAATATTTAATTCCAAAATATGGAATAGCCCACCGTTTAGCATTCCTATTCTTCTGTCATATGTTATGCATACATAATTGGTTATATCTGTGGTTCGAGAAACCAATTGATGATACCTGTTATGTTTATTAGTAGTAAATGAATGAGAAAGAATGTTGTCCATCTGTTTTGTTGATAAAAAGTTCTGTCTCTCTCCCCCCACCCCAAACCCCGTGCTGAGGCAAGTGAAGAAAACATTAAATATTATTTGATATAAAGTTATTTTCATATACAAAGTGATATTTTATTGATTTCTATTCATTTGAAGGGCAGGGGGGCGTTCGAGGTATGATAATGTATGATATCATAAAGGGGAGAGGGAATCCAAAAATACCAGAAAATTGATAACGTTATATAAGTACAGCCCCTTACTAAGTAGTTTTTTGCAAAGTGGGAGGGGGTACTTTTGCAATACCAGCTAGATGAATTTTTGTAACATACTTTTTTTTAACATTTTGTATCCTGTTTTTTCTTTAAAGCATGAATTATTTTTGCAGTTGCGTACATTCTGCCATAACAATTTTCAAATGTACATTCTTTCTTGCTGGCTGGTAAGATTTTCTGAAAATCTTCATCTGGTTGTGGAAAATAAGAAATTCGTTGAACAAGTCAAGGGAAAAATGCACGATTTTTACCAATCGGTCACAAGAAAACAGCAGCAGCAAAATTTGTCATTTGGTATACGGAAAATATCATGAAAATCGTCAATTGGTCGCAGGTATTAAAGAAAAAAATAAAAAAAATGAAATTCGTAAGTGGATCATCAGAAAAATCACGAAAAATACGAATTTTGCCAATGCAAGGGATGGAGGCACAATTTGCTGATCAGTTTCAGTAGAAAGAAAATATTGCAAAATGTGACAATTGGTCGCGAGTAAAATATCTGAAATTTGTCAATGGATCGTTGGGAAAAAAATGTCACAAAATTCGTTGATCAGTCCCGAAAAAAAAACCCAACCCCAATTTCCCTCTCAATCGGTTTCAAAAAACAGTCAAAATTTGGCAATTCATAAAAGGAAGATAGCACAGATTTTAAAATTGCAAAATTCGTCAATGGAATGTCGGAAATCTCAAAATTTGGCAATAGGTCGTAAAAAAGGGAAAATTTGTCAGTGGATTATAGGAAAAACACGAAAATCGTTTATCAGTTGTGGAAAATAATCTACGATTTTCTCTAATCGGTCAATAGAAAAAGCTACAAAATTTCCCAATCAGTAGAAGGAAAATATCGCGAATAAAAGAATGCGAAATTAGTCAGTGGATTTTCTGAAAGAATCTCAAAATTCGTCGATCTGTCGCAAGGAAAAAAACTCACTTTTTGCAAAGCAAGAGAAAGAAAATATCACAAAATTCGTCAGTTGATCGCTGTAAAAAAAAAAAAAAAAAAAAAAAAGTTGTCACTGAATTGTCAGAAAAAATATCGAAATTCGTCGATCAGACATGGAGGAAAAAAAAAATCATCGCCCATTAGTCGCAAGGAAAAGACGAAAATTTTACTAATCAGTCGAAAGAAAATGTCACAAAATTCGAACAGTCGTGGATAAAAAAAATGTTAAATTCGTCGGTGGATCATCTGAAAAAAAAAAAAAATAATAATAATGGGCGAAATTCTTCAGTCAGTCATGGTATGAGTTCGTCGATCACTTGCACGAAATTCATCAGTAGATCGAGGTAAATATCTAAAAATCAATTCTTTAATCAGTCGCAGAATAAAAATGCAAAATTCCTTGACTGACCCGGAGAAAAAAAAAAAAAATCAGGAAAATTGTTAGTCAACCAAGGGAAAAATTTCAAAAATATTGCAAAATTAATCATTCGGCTCTAAAAAATTATGAAATATAGCCAGACGTGGGGGAAAAAAAAAAAAAAAGGCAACATTTTTCAATTGGTCACAGGAAAATATAATGAAATTTTACTAATAAATGAGACTGTAAACAAACCAGTTCAAATTACAGTCAACTCTGTGGAATTTGCTAATGTATAATCCGCACTACACGTTGGAATGTAAACAACGGAAACTGTCATTAACAGTTAAACTCATAAAGCTATTTTTTTTTCAGTTATCAATGTTTCAATGAATAAACATTTAAATATAAATTGGATATAAATATTTAAATTTCCTTGAGTAACATAATTTTATCTTGGAGCAAGAAGCAATGAATGTTCATAGACTACAGAAAAAAAATATTGACACCGTACCAAAACTGCTATTGTGTTGTGTCAATGTTTAAAATAATGAATAATCAGTAAAATTTGTTTTTTAATATAATTTATCTTTAATCTTAGTTATTAAATATATTAAACCATTATATGTTTTTCTTTCAAATTTAATTGTAATTTTTGTGCAGTATTCCTAATTTATAGTCAGACTTTAAAAAATAAAATGTAAACAAAAAGGATGATCTATAATCTGCAAAAAATTATAATCTACAAAATTCTGGGTTCCTCAGTGTGCAGATTTCACTGTATATAGTTTATAGAATCTCTTAGAATACATTTTTAACACCATTTTTTCCAAACAATAATCTTCTTAGTAGATTTATATTGCAAATGTTACAAAAATATGCCATGAAGTTTTAGACTAATGTCAGACAAACGTCTTTTTGCACGCTTTTTTACCTATGTATCATCCCTACACAATGCTAGTAGCATTAGCATACCTGCCAACATGTCAATTCTGAAATCCTTACAATCTTTATGATGTATTTTTATGTGCTTAAAACTGCGTAACATATGCACATGCAATGAAAAAAGTAATATTTCATAACATTTTCTATGCTATATTCATGTATAGTCTTTTTTTTTTCCCAAAATAAAAACGTGAGATTTCATAAGAAAATTTTTTTGCATGGGAAATTCCAAGTAAAAAAAAAAAAAAAAATTCTGAAATTCACAGCAAATTTTTTGAAAGGTTACAGTTAAGGGATTGGGGAGGAAAGGGAGGGATTCCCTGCCGGTGCTAATTAGTTTTTTCGATGCCCTTTGACGAAATTCGCATTTTTTTTCACGATCCCTTGACGAAATTAATGTTCTTTCCCCGCGATTTTTGACGAAATTTGCGTTCTTTTCACGATTCTTTGCCGAAATTAATGTTTTTCCTGCGACTTTTGACAAAATTCACGTTCTTTTCACGATCTTTCGACAAAAATAGTGTTTTTCTGCGCGATTTTTAATGAAATGCGCATTTTTTTCGCGATCCTTTGACAAAATTGGCTTTCTTTCAAATATCTTTGATAAAATTCGTGTTTTTTTTCCCACGATCTTTGACGATATTCGCGTTTTTCCCACGAAATTTGATGAAATTCGCGTTCATTCCACGATCTTTTGAACAAATTCACGTTTTATCCCCACGATTTTTCACGAAGTTCGCGTACTTTTCACAATCCCTCGACGAAATTAGTGTTTTTTCCCGCTATCTGTGACGAAATTCGCGTTTTTTTTTCTCCAAAAATTAGGGCTTTTTCGAGATCTTTTGACAAAATTCGCATTTTTTTTCTTCAAAAATTAGGGATTTTTTCAAGATCCTTTGACAAAATTAGCGTTTTTTCGCGATCTTTTGAAAAAATTAGCATTTTTTCACGCGATCTTTGACGAAGTTAGCATTTTTCCCGCGCGCAAAACCGTACAATCGTACTGTTCATCCGTACAACCGTACACTTAGAACAAAATCCGTACAAGTTGGCAACTATGAATTAGCATTGTGTAGGGATGATACGTAGGGAAAAAAGCAATGTCAGACGAACGTCTTTTTGCATGCTTTTTTCCCTAAGTATCATCCCTACACAATACTAGCAGTATTGTGTAGAGATGATACGTAGGGAAAAGCATGTAATTTACACTATGCAAGTTAAATGTGTAAAGAATATAATTACCTATCTTTTGATGCTTTGTGGGCAGGCAAAAACAATAGCTGCTTTTAGGTCCATTACTTTCTTCATACTCATATGATGAACGGTCTCAATATTTTGCGAGTAGTTACATCGTTTAATCACCTCTTGGATTACCATTCGTTTTCTGAAAGAATCACAAGTAGAAATCACATATTCAATTTTGGCAGTATTGTTTACTTTCTGAAATCACATTCCATTAAAAAAATATATACTGTAAAAGCATTTATTGTCGCGAGCCCGTCGCAATCGCAAAAATTTAAGCCTCGCGAAATATATTTTTTTTTTCACCTCAAATAATAATAAAAAATCAGAAAATTTCCACTTATCCAAAATTTAATGATTACTTAAATGCCAAGATCAAAGTTGATAAGTAATGCGTGTGTTTTTAGAGCGATGGAGAGAGGCAGGGCAGAAAGGGCATATGCTCCATGTGCAGAACGAAGGGGCGTCAAATGCAGGATTATACTTACTTTTGGAATGGATCATTTTCTTCTGATGGACTGATGGCTTCTATTATTAGGAAGCAGTCATTATAAATGAAGTGTTAGGTGAAGATGAAAGAGCAGTCGTAAAAAGTTAGAACTCTGATTTTCTGGTCAGAATAGAAAAAAAAAATGCCTTTTTTTTTAAATTATGGCCATTTTTTGTCCAGAATATTAAAGTTCTAACTTTTTACGACTGCTCTTTCATCTTCACCTAATACTTCATTTATAATGGCTGTTTCATAATAATGAAAACCAAAGTCCATCAGAAGAAAATAACTTGGTTAACGGTTAAGCGGAACTTGGATAATCCGAACACTACTGTATATGTCATTTTAAAAATAATCTTTAGAATATTTTTGTTTGTGTTCAGAGGGGGGGGGGGGGGGTCATGACCCCTGTGACCAACCTCTTGGATCCGCCATTGCAGATTATGTAGTTCAGTTATTACATACTTTTAATTTAAAAATAAGTTGGCTATTAAAAAATTAGTAACATTCTCTTTGTAAATATACTTTGTGGAAGAGGAGGGGGAGACCAAAATCCATGTTTGACCTGAGTGCAAAAAAGACTAGTTTCGGCCCTGGAGAGAAGAGCAGGGGACAAACTTTTGGGACAAAAGGAAGTTTCTTAAAATGTCTTAAGTAAAAGGGGTTCTATTTAGGTAATTTCAGGATTTTTCGACTTTCGGTTATGTTTATATAAAATTCCCGAAAATTTCAGCTTGCAAAATCACCGATATCTTCATTTTCTCGAAAAATACGGCTCGCAAAAATAAGTGTTTTTACAGTATACATATTGTGCAGGATACGATATGGCGAATTTTTGCTTTACATGCACTAATTTACATTAAAATCATAAGTAATGAAATTTTATTTAGTAATTAATCAGCAATAATAGCCAAAACAACACAATTAACAAAAAATTCAGTAAAGGAAAAAAAAATTGCTATTGTCACTGATTTCAGTGCCATTTTGAATTTTGTTTTTTCAACTTAACTGTAAATTTTGCTGTTTGAAACTGCAATGATATGTGGATTTGAGGAAGTTTTCAGTACAATCAAATTTGGCTAAAATAAGATTCTGGAACCTAACAGATCCTGACATGTAAATATACCCGCTGCCCTTGGGTTGTGGAGTCGGTAGGAAAAATGACCAACTCTGACTCCTGAAATTTTAAAGAAACCAACTGATTCTGGGGTGGCTAATGTACTAGAATTAGTTAGGTTCCTATTATTCAGATTGCTTCATCGGTACCATGTGTTTTGAAATAGTCTATTTATTAAGTTTGTAATTAAATAAATGAAATATTGCTATTTAAAAAATGTGGTAACAATCAAGCTAAGCAATCTGAATTTTAGAAAATATGCAACTGGCAACACTGCAAACCTACTGACACATTCCTGTTTGACCTTGAAACAAGTATTTAATGTGAATATCCACTGTTTTTTTTTTTTTTTTCGTTTCATTTTTTGGTTGACAAATGGGTGCAAGCTGTGATAGGCTGTCAAGGCCAGGACCCAGTTACCTCAGAGCATTATTTAGTATAAAACACTTCACCTTTTTTAAATGCATAATTTTTGTTTTAAAAGGGCAAAAGCACTCTTTTAAAATACCGGTCAGACTTCGCCCCTTCATTAATCAGTTCTGGCCAAGACTTAAAATATTTTCCATATACTCACATGAAAAACCTTTCTTAAATATTTTTACATATGCCTCAGAATTTTTTCAGAACATAATTTCAAATACATAAAAAAAAAAATACAGTAGCCTCCCGCTTAACCGGCCTAAACGGGACTGAGGGTTGGTCAGTTAAGAGGAAAACTGGTTAAAGCAGAGAAGCAAAAAAAAAAAAAAAAATTAAAGTATCTGTGTAATTTAATTAAGCCCATGCGATGCATTTAGTTTTTCAATTTGCAAATTTTTAAAAAAGTACATATTTTCTATATTTTGTTAAATGAATATTAGTTATAGCGTTTCAGGGCTGGCTATTTGCCGGCAAAAAAGGGTTTCTGCCATGCCAGTGGCAGAAAGTGGTTATAACCGGTTTTAACCGGCAGAAACTGGCATAAACACATTTCGTGACATAATCTGAGACTTTTTTCCAGCATTAAATTCCTTAAGTAAATTTTATTACGTTTAAATAACAAATGAAATATTGTGGGTAGTTTTAATTAAAAAATAAATAGATTTGTATTAGAAAAAAATGAGTAATGTAACAGATAAAATTTCAGTTTAAAAATCAAATACAAAACTATATCCAATACTTATTTTAAATGAAACAATGAAAATAAAAGAAAAATATTCAATGCTTGCCCAAAATGCTTTTCTGTAATTTAACATAATAATTTAATAAAACACTATAAATTATTTCTCATAGAAATGTTATAGTTATATGTGGATCTTGTAATTCTATGGATTTAAAAAACATTTCATTTAAATACAGTATTCAAAGGAACAAATCTGACTTTTTTTTTTTTTTTTTTTTTTTATTTATTTTTTTTTTTTTATTTAAGACTTATAAGCATAGATCAAACTTTGTGCGAATTTTAGTAGAAAAGCTAAAATCTTTAACAATGATTTTACGCACTAATAACGTACAGACATGACAAAAAACGATCATATGGGACTTTTTATATCGTGTCTGTATGTTATTTGTGCGTAAAATCGTTGTTTTAAAGATTTTAGCTTTTTTATTAAGACTTAGTTGAAAATGTTCCAACCACATTTTGCACTTACAAAACAAACAACTACAAAGGTTCAAAGCAGATTTAATACAGTAATAACTGGCTACCATATGCTAGCTTATTTACTTCATCCTAAGTATATGGGATCGAAATTGACATATGAGCATAAAGAAAAGGCAACGAAATTACTTTCTGATATTAATCCCAATTTTGTGCCATATGTAATATCCATTGAAGCAAAATCAACTCCTGTCCCAGAAACATATTTCTCCAAGGAAGCCCTAGAAAATTTTTTGCCCTTGACTGTGTGGTGGTCGTCTTTAAAAATACTGGTGAAAATGAAGATTTTTCAAATTTTGCATCCTCAAAAATGACATTGCCAGCAAGTAATGATAGTCTTGAAAGAATATTTTCAAACTTTTCTTTCATTCAAAACAAATTAAGAAACAGTGTGTTCAGGAAGATTAACAAAATTTTGTCCTATGCTATGGAATGTTCTGTAGAAAAAATAATAATAGTATATTTGAGTGGCAATTTTGTTCTTTCTTTTGTTCTTTCTTAATTGTACAAGATATTTCATTAATTTTTTTTTCTGTTATTTATTGTGTTTCAATTATTTACTTATATATTTTCACAAGAATTATAATCTTTAAGTTGTTGCATTGCATTATTTATTTAAAAATACTCTGAAAAATACATTTCTTAAAATATCACAGATTTTTTTGTAAATTTCTTTTTTTACTTTTAAATAAAAATTCAACTCTAAACAACAATATAAAATAGTTAAACTTGTACAACATCAGGCTACAATTGAAAATTTCTGTTTTTCAAGTGAAAGAAAATCAGTACCTATTATTATATAAACAAAGTATATTTATATGATCATTTTGAAACTTTTTTACAACTTTGAATAACATTCATAATCTTTAATTTTAATTTTTAACTTAAGTTCTTATTAATATTATTTCTTAGTTTCTGCCAGTTGTTGCCACTAGTTTCTGCCATGCCAGTAATAACCGGTTATAACCACTCTGGCAGAAACTTGCCAACCCTAGTTGATTCTAAGCCGCTTTAGCAGGGCGCAGCACCCGGCGGCCCTTTTATTTCCTTTTTTGCACCCGGCGGCCTTTTTTATTTCTTTTTTGCTCCCCGCTACCCTTTTAACACTTCTTATGATCCCCGTGGCAATTCAGTTGATCCCGGGTAAATATCGCAAACTCTAGGGACTCTAAACAAACCAGTTCAAAATATTTTTTTGTGAACAAGGTACAAGTGTGCCTTTTTTTTAGAATAGTGTTCCCTTTTTGAAAAAAATTACCCTTTTTTTAGAATAGTGTTTGTCCCCTTTTTGAAAAATATACCCTTTTTAGAATAGTGTTCCCTTTTTGAAAAATTCCCGCCCGGTGACCCTTTTTTTTAGAGTCAACACTATGTTATAATTAATTGAATTGCAAGGAAAATTATCACTTACAACAAATAATGAAAAATATTTAACACAAATTAAATTGTTGAAAATTGTGCCACACACCTTTATAAGAAGTTGAAATTGTTCTACATAATGTATATTTAAGTTAATCAACAAAAGAAATGAGTGACCTTCTAATGTTGAAGGCAAAATGGTAGATATTTTGCAGCTTAATCTCTCCATTTCTTTAACATAAGTTCAACCGAGGAAGCTGTTAGCTGCTGCTCAACTAGCATAACACCAACTCCAATGCTTTTACCCCTTCCAGTATGTGGAATTTTAGCAGTATCAACTTCATCTGGATCATCATCAGGTTCGTCTTCGTATTGAACAACATCAGTCACAGTCCTTATTATATTATCAAATAATGTTTCATGCTTGATATCTTTATCAGACTTAAACGAATTTTATTCATCTTTTACGGTGATCTGTTCGCATCCCTCAAGCTTTTTAAATGTTTGTACAAAACAGTTTGAAGATAGATCAGATATTACACAGCTCTGTGGGGAGGGGATTGCACTTTTGCCTATTAAAAACACAAAATCTCAAATCTTCCGGGAAGGAAATCTCATTTCTTCTTGTTCCTGGGGGAATGCCTGCACCCTAGGACCACATCGGTGAAGGCCAACGCATATCCACTTAGAAATGACGTTCTTTCTGAATTTTGCATCCTTCCCCTCAAGATTGCACTTCAACTGGAAAGCATAAGCTGAATTCCCAAGGTCGTCATCCCTGAATTTTGCCTGAAGTCCCAATAGCAGAAAATTCTCCAAGTGTCTGCGACATATCGTTCAGGGACTGAAAATAATCTGCAGGTAAAATGTTACAAATGAACCTTTAATTAATTAATCATTTACTTTTAATGTTTTTAAGCATTTTACTCATTTTTATTAATAATAATCTTAAGTTTTAGTAATAAATAATAAATAACTAAACATAATATAAAGTTGGAAAAAGATCCAATGGAAAAAAAAATCTGCAAAAGGGAAAAGAAAATCTGCGACGCACGTCACCCATCAGGAACTTTCTGCTACCGGGCCTGAAGTTGGAAAAAAAAGTCGGCCGGTTAAAGCGGAGTTCCGGTTAAAAGGGAGGCTACTGTATATATTTATGCTCATAAAGTGGACCATGCCCCAGAAGTGGGATACTAAGTATTATTTGAAATACAAATATCAATTTATTTTTTATTAATCTAATTCCTCTTTATTTTTCCTTTACCTACCTCCAAAATAACGTAGATAATAATGCAAATTTGCAAGTAACATTTTCAAACAAAACAGAAAAGTTATAAAAAAAAAATTATACATTTTTAATAAGATTACGATACAGGTAAAATTCCAAATAAAGTGAAGTTATTAAATAAAAGGCATAGATGCCGTATCTTCCCTCAGCCTTTGTTGTTTTGAATTGTTTGGAGATTTTTTGTTGGCGTGTTGGCGGTGTTTACGGATATGATAAACTCGATATGGAAACCCAGTGTGACGTATCGTGTTCTGGCAACACTTGAGAAGCTTAGAATTTTGTGAATGTATTTTGATATCGTGTTCTATCGTTGTCTTTTTATTTTTATGTTAAATTTATTGGATGTATTTCATTGACTATAGTTTCTGTAGTCCGTTTAAACGCTCTTGCTGAAGCAATTAAGAAATATGAGGAAATTTTGACAAGCAAGGGAGGTTTGTTTATAGCATGTCAATGCGTATTAAGCCTATTTTGGAAAATGATGGCGGTGTTATGAGAGATATTTTGTGCGGGAGGTTTCAAGAAAGCAGCTGTCTGTTAAGGTATGTTGATAATTTTATGTATATTTTGTTGCTTTAAGAGTTCTTTACATTTTGAGATTGCTACAAAACGAGAACTGCTGAATTTTGAGAATGCTATACCGCGAAAAATGCTGAATTCGGCGATGTGCTTTTTCGGTAAACATGCGCGAAGCGCACATACAACTAATGCTGATTGCCACTTTAGCGAGTTTCGTTTTTTAGGTATATTTTGCTGCTTTAAGAGTTTTTTACATTTTGAGATTGCTACAAAATGAACTGCTGAATTTTGAGAATGCTATATCGCGAGAAATGCTGAATTCGGCGATATTTTTTTTTTCGGTAAATGTGCGCGAAGCGCTCATATAAGGATTACTGATTGCCAGTTTAGCGAATTTTGTTTATTATTTACATTTTATTTTCGTTAAGCCAAACATGCGTATAAACCGGTGCTTGGCGACATTTACTACTTGGCGGAAAAGGGGTTTTCACGCCAAGAAGAATTCCAAGTTGATGGCCGGGGGGGAACTTATGACATCTGTTCCAAATAAAATAAAGGCTTTGCACATTAAAATCCAAAATACATATGAGCCTAAAATTTTCTGAAATACTTTTGGGTCTGAACGAGCTGAGGGCGATTTTATGATAATACTGATATAAACAGATTAATAACCATAAAGTTTTGATTCCTAATTTATTTTATGTTACATCTAAAATGAGTAATATTTCAGAAACTACCAGAAATATTTTCATTAATAATACAGGTTAACTTCAATAGGATACTGGGCCTTTCCATTGTGACGGGTGTCACATCCAGACACAATTTTAAGAGGTTATATCTATATTTTGGGCAATAAATTAGCTAATAAATCCCTGAAAAGCGTTTAAAATATATGTTTTTCCATGCATTTGTTTGAAAAATTGAGCAAGCATGAAACTTCAATAGCTTTCAATAATCTTGTGACAGGTGTGACTCTCTCCGAACATGACTTTTCACTTGCATACGCATTTGTTAAAATTCCTGTAAATATTTAAATGTTTCATTAGTAAAACAATTTTTTTTCTAATAAAAGAGATTCAGATTAAACTTAATGCATTTTTATAATAAATTTAATTATTTTAATGTATAAGATTTTTTTTTCTCCTGTGCCATCATGCAAAGCATACAATTTTAAAGTTATAAAAAAAAAAAAAAAAAAAAAAAAGTGATTGTTATTGACAGAAAACTTGACAATAGCTAATATACAAACAAAATTTAATAAAATTGAGATCTTTATGCAGTTAGTTTAAAATTTATAGTTCCCCCTACTTGTTATAAGTGATGGGGTAGCTACTTTTTTTACAATGGCAAAAAAGTTTTCAATTGAGATGTCATCTTTCTCTGGCCAAATCCAGTATGGTCCACTGCCTTGCATGTATTTCAAGCTTTATTTCTTATTTATGGAACTTGATATTCAAGCCATTACTGTAGTACAAGATACAAGCTATTGCGCCTTTTGTTACCGGCCAGGGAAACCACAACATAGTCTCCGATATTTAAATCTGATGCTTTCAAAATCTTTCTGGGGGAAAGATTCGCAAATAGCAGTGACTTATCTCCCTTAGTATTGATTCCGTAGTTTTTCCAATCAAAAAGTTGGTACTATCAGCACTTACCTTAAAGTGGTGATATGACTTGATGCCTTCCCATCCTTCTGTCAACATTTGTTTAGTTTCCAGTATTTTCTCTGCTGACACATACAATGTCTTTATTGCACCAGTCTCCTGTGCACATCTTAAAAAATCCAAAGCAGATTTAACTATTGCTTTTCTGGATTTAAGCAAACCCCACACTATTGACTTTTCATTTCCTAATTCTGTCAATCGCTCCTTTACCATAAGAAGTGGCCAAAAAGTTCCATTCACATGTTAGCTTAAAATCTTTGATAAAGAAGCACAAGTGTTTGAAATTTTGTATTTGTTTTTAAACATGGCTGCACAGCCATCAGAATTTTTTTTTTCACCTTTTTGAAATGGGGGGGGGGGAGGAGAGGTTCAGACTAGCATATAATGGTATTTAAAAATGCCCATACAACATTACTTATTTAACAGGCTGCAATTCATTATTGATTTTACAAAAGATCGAATCACATTACCTTTCAATGATGCAAAGCATATAAAAATGGTTATTTGAGGATGAGTCCAGTGAGCACTCTGGATCTCATTTTGAGAGGCAGCACTATAGTTCTCGGCAAAGCCCACTTGTATTATTGCTTAGTGTCTCCCACAATATTTTTGGCTATTTCAAAATAACTGGATTGAGTTACAGTTATGTATAAAGAATATTAATAATAAATTTTCATTTTCTTGATAATCTATCAAAAGTTAAAGTAAATTGCCACCAACTCACAATTTACTAAAATAATTCAAATACAGTAGAACCTCGATTATCCGAAGTAATTGGAACCGACCCTCTTTCGGGAAATTGAAATTTTTGGACAATTGAGAATGCTTCAGTTTTTAGATTAAGGACAAATATATGCGCTGTTTCTTATCATGGTAACAAATGCTTAATAAAAATAAAGCAATAGAAAAAGAGAAACAAGAATAAATTAGGGGCTGTGCAAATATAACGTTATCAACTTTTGGTAATTTCGGACCCCCTCCTCCCCTTGCGATATCATACGTTATCATTCCTCGAACCCCCCCCCCCCCCAGTAATAATATCGTTATCAATGTCTAAAAATTTGATTTTTTTTTCTTTTGTCTGGAGTGATATATAAATATGGTTCCATTTATTATTCGCATACTTTATTGATTCAAGAGAAGTCAATAAAATATATCACATTATATATGAAATAACTTTATACCAAATAATACTTAGAAATGATTACTATTTAAAAGAATTTAATAATTGCTTTTTTTTTACATAATGCGTTCAACAGTAATGTCTTCTTGCACTTGATCACACAGGGGGAGTGGGGGGGGGGGGCAAACAGAACTTCTTATGAACAAAACAGATGGACAAAATTCTTTCTCCTTTATTTAATAGTAAACACAAAGTATCATTTGAAACATACTTTGCATATGGTTTCTCGAACAGTGGATTATATATGCACACGCATATGAAAGAAGAATAGAAATGGCAAAAGTTGGGGTATACATATTTTGTAATTAAATAATTTTATAATCATTCAAAGATTTTAATACTAACTTTGTATTCTCACAAAAATAGATAACAGACTAAAAAAAAGATAACATACAATTTTGATGTAAAGACCAAGTTACAAATAAAAAAAGAAAATGTTGGTTGTGTGAAAAATGATAACGATACGAAAAGACAAATCCCCCCACCCCCTAGCAATATCTTACGACATCATGTGCCAGACCCCCCCCCCCCTAAAATGATAACGTTATATATGCACAGCCCCTTACCTGACTTTTAAATTTAAAATTAAGTATCTTTTACATGTTTCACAAAGGTTTGAAACAAAGTTTTGGTTGCCGCTATTTCTATTGCCTTTGTTTTGCAGCTCTATCACGAAGTTTTTTTTACTACTATGAGTTTACCAGTATCACAGTCTTTCTGCTGCTCAGCCATGCCAAACCTTTTGCAAAGAATTCAAAAGCTTCAGATCTGCTAATTTGTTCATTTTCTTCGCAATCATCATTGCCCTCTTTTTCGCTTTGACCAGCAAATGTTCCTCAGATATTGCCAATGATTTCTTCATCGCTCAATATATGAAATCCGTGATCATTTGAGTCACATTTTAGTCAATCGTTTATTCCTGAAATTTACAGCCATCACAACCAGGTATTTTATTAAATTCTAATTCTTAACTGATTTTTTTTTTAAATCTTTAAAAATGGATTTCGGTTAACCAAGAGTTTTGGTTAAAAGAGTTTCAGATAAAAGAGGTTCTACTGTATATATATTTTATGATTTATCTTTTTTTAAGCCACATTTGTCTTAATATGCTTAGAAACAATAATGATTCAACCTTACACTTCATTTAAGAAACATTTAAATATATTATTTCATATTTATTCAGACTTGCAATAATTAGACTTTGAGAAAGTTTCATGTATTTTTGTGAAAAAATGAATTTGGTGTAATTAGTTGATCATCTTTTTTGTGACGGGTGTGAAAGAGATACAATATAAATATATTTGTATTAAAAATTGGGTCTTTTAAATTATTTTGAAAAATTAAGTGTTTCAAAAGGCAGGGTTGGCAGGTTTTTGACACGTGTCAGTTTTTGACGGTTTAAACCGTCATATCAAAAACCCCTTGTCTAAAACCTCGTCAAAAACCTCAAATACTACAGTGATCTGTAAAATTTCACATTAAATGTCACACGTTATATTTAAAATTCACTATTACTGTAATTGTATAATTAGTATATAGTATAAGTAATAATTACAAGGTTGGCAGGTTTTTGACAAGTGTCAGTTTATGTCGGGTTTAAACCATACTTTAAACTGCCATGTCAAAAACCTCAAATACTAGATTGATCTGTTAAAATTCAAATTAAATGTCACACATGACAACATTACATGTAATATTTTAAATTCACTCTTACTGTATATCAGTAATTAGTACATAGTAAAAAAGTATTATTGTTAAGTACAACTTTTTAACAGGGTAAAATTTTTATTTATTTATTTATTTTTTTTTTTTTTTGTAAAATTGTGTTTTTCTAAAAACTAGACATTAAGCTCACCTGAGCTGTACATTTTTTCTCTTACTTAAAATCGTTTTAAATTCTTTTATTTTTGAGAGCTTAAAGCATTAGCTAGCTTTTTTTTTACGGGGAAAAAAAACTTAGAAAAGTGCAGATTTTTTTGTATATATAACAAGATAATGTGCATCAATGTTATTCTGGTCTAGGCAATAACCATTTCATTCAAAATTGAAATTGGATTATTAATTTTAAACATTTACAAAATAAGAGAAGTAATTTAAAGAAAAAAGCTTAAAGTCAAAATCATTTTAAAATATGCTTTCTTTCAATATGTAAAAGTGTTTTTGATTTTAAAACTGAACAAAATTGGCTTGGTCATTTAAAAGAAAATTCCTTTAAGCCCATACTGAAAAAGTGCACAATAGAAGGAATCAAATCATGAAACCATACCGTTGTTTGGCTTATACTTTGCATCCCAACCATCAGGGACAAAGGTTGACTGCTGTATCAGTTGATTCAGCTCGCACTTGAGCTACAGAGAGAATTTATGGATGCTTACCGATACTGATTGTGTATGAAGCTAAAGAATCCCCTTTCCCGTCTTCTTATTTCAGTGCTATAGGGAGGACTCCATTGCTTGGTGGAAAGGTATCATTAAATGCAACAGCTTTCTGCTCAACTTGCAAAAACTTGCTCATCTAATCTAGCAATACTTTTGCTATCAAGTCCTACTACCAAAGCATCAGTTAAGAGACAGACTATTTTCTAACGCTTCATACACTCTAAACTCAAAAATCTTTTGGGTGTAAATAAATGTGCTAAAAACGTGGTGTGCTGCAGCATGCTGTGGGGTAAAATTGATCCGGATTATTTAATTGTACAAAATTATTTTCTTCTGGTTGAAAAATCAAAAAAAAAATATTTTATTGCAAATAATATATTTTTTAAATTATTAAATTTCAATAAAAAATCACATAAATCATTGACTTATTTAATGTTTACCTATTGTTAAAATGTTTTAGTGTGTTACATGTATTTGGCAGTTTTCGATGGTTTAAACCAGTTTATGACAGTTTAAACCAGTTTTTGACGCTTGTCATGTCAAAAACCAGTTTTTGACGTCAAAAACCCAACCCTGTCAAAAGGTAAACAAAGGTCACAAACAGTAATGTATGCACATACAGTGAAAATGCTGTTGTTTAAAATATTGCATCTGACGGAATGAAAATACCTTATTTTACATACTAGTTTTTGAAATTTTTCTAACTTTGAGCCTAGATAAATTATAAAAGAATAATTTTTGCAGCTTAGTTCTCTGTAATTTCATATGTATCATATTTTTACCTTTAATTTGATACATTACTTGTAACAATAAAAGAAGTTTGAAACATCAACCCTCATGCCTACTTTTTCATGGAAATGCCCATATGTTACAAGAAAGATCAGTAAAATAATTTTTTGCATAACTGATTCCACACACATAGCTAAATGCAAAAATTCTGCACGACTATTCTGAGCATGCAATTGTTTTTAAAATGCACTCGGTACCTCTCCATTATCCCGTCAACTGCTTTTCATAAAATTATAATGCCAATAAACAAATGGAAAAATGTTCCTATTGGAATTTCAGAAAAAAAAAAGAAGAGAGAGAGAGAGATGCCTGTTTGAATAAAACGGCAACTATCAGTAACTTAAGCAATAAAATTTACAATATAGGGTAGATGTGCCAGTAATGGACACTCTTAAGGAATTTCTTATAAAAGAATTTTTGGTACTTTTCGGTTAGCCGGGCGCCAGTGTTATATTTATATACATAAATATATGTATATATACATACATATATATGTGTGTATATATACTATATGTATATATATGTATATGTAGGGTAGATGTGCCAGTAATGGACACCCTTAAGGAATTTCTTTAAAAATTATTTTTTTATTAATAGTTATAATTATTATATTCCATTTTTTTTCAATATTATATTAATCTATCAACAATATTTAACCATTCTTATAGCCTCATTTCCCCATGTGAATAGAAATTTAATTTTAAATAACAGAAATATATCAAAACACCCAAAAGCCCAGTAATGGACACCCTCTGGCCCAGTAGTGGACACTCTCTGTTCCAGTAATGGACACCCCATAAAAAGTAATAAAGGGTCATTCCATATCAAATCAACACAGTTAAAAACCTGACCTCCTCAGAATTTTATGATATTAAGCTCATATGTTAGGTTCATAGAGAAATGAATAAATACCCAATGATAAACCTCTATCTCATTTGGTTTCTGAGATAATTAGCTTTAAAGATGGACAAAAAACGTAAATTTTTGCATTTCATGCAATACAAATTTAGTCATAATTTGTTTCCTAATTGTCACAAGGACTTACTTTTTGTGTATTTGGAAAGTGTTCGAATTGGGCTTTAATATGATATATCACATGAACATATTTTTTGAATTTTTAATTTCAAGGTCAAACATTTTGACTTTAGACCTTTCATATCTCAAAATCGGACATTTTAATTTTTTTTTAAAAAAATTGTCATTTCTCTTACACTTGTTTACTATAGTATCTGAGCATATCATTTTGGGACGGCCAGGGGATCCTGAGTTATAAATTAAATTCAAACTGCTGTTTTAATTTCTATACAAAAGGTCGCAAATTTAGGAGACTTACATACTATATATTTACATATATTATATATATATATTACTGACAAGCTTTTTTATTTTAAATTCTACAAACATGTTTATTTTTGGGGGATTGGGGGTTACGGTGAGTCTCGGGCTGTCACATTTGCTGTATTTCAAATAAAAAATATAGTTTATCCATAAAGAAAAAAACAGTACTTATGTTATAAGTCCAACTTTAAATGTCTTAATACATTTTTACTTTTATATTAAAAACATAGTTGAATTCAGTCCCCCCTCCCAAAGGGGATAAAGTTTTTAACCTGCAAAATGGAAAGGCTGTGGAGTTCTGCAATACATCAAAACATTTCTATAATTCTCTTCATACCTGTAATATGAGCATTCAAACATTGAAGTAGACTTGCAAGAAATGCATATTTATAATTTTATGTATTCAATATTATAATTCTGTAGGAAATCAATGCACAATGTGTAACGTTTCAACCTGCTTTCTTAATATTTCAATAACATTTGAAATACTTAATAGTATAGTATAATTAAAAAATAATAGAAATGTACTCACTACATGTCATTTGGTAATCACGTGATAGTGGAAGTAATATATTATCATACAATATGATTATTTGATCTGATCTTTAAATTATCATACAGATCTAATTAAAGACCTTATAATATGACTGAAAAACTAAAATTATAATTTGTGTGCACAAAATTACATTTCATAATTTATCATTGAAAAGCAACTGAGTAAGTTACTATCAGAAACTCTGGTTACAGATGAGTCGCAAGCTCAGCAGAAAGAAGTCAGCAAGAGTTAACTGTTTTATTCTTGGTCCAGCTTGCGCTCAGTAATGTTCAGATGATTCAGCTAATTGAAACTTAGCTAGCCAGAACAAAAACAGATAAGACATAGTGTAATGTTAAAAGAAGTTATTTATTTGATATTTTATGTAGTATATAAGCCCTATTAAATGAAATTCAGCTGAATCTTCTGTTGTCTTTAGAAGGAAATTTGCTATAAAATCTATAAAAAGGATTTTATTAAGGATTACTGGTCTCTTAATGCTATTAAATGAATGTTTAACTCTTGATAATTACAAATTATGTGACACAGATCTGAAATAAATCTAAAGAAATCTTATTTTGAAAATAAAAATCTTATAATTCATTTTAAAATTTTAATTTGAAATTTAAGAAAATATTTTAAAAATGAGACTAAAATAAACGAGCTTTTAAACTCAACTGGATTACTTGTTACAATAAGTTTTTCAAAAAAATTCCAATGAATTTTTAACTAAAATTAGAATTTTCAACTGACTATGTAATGTCTCCTTAGAGTGCAAACTCAGAATATTTTAAAAAGTTTATGAAACTACTCATGCATATTATAAAGGACCAATCAAATTTAACAGCAGAATCCCCATAGAAAGCCTGTAAAAACAGAAATACTTTCAAATATTTGGTGCGAAAAGACGAACAGGTCACCTGATTTGATAAGCAACATTTTCCCTCGCCAAATGCAAGCAATTTTAATGCACTTTGAAATTGCTAGTTAAACAAGTGTTTAAATATGCAGTACTTTTAATAAATTTAAACTTAAACGATGAATCTATAATTTTTTCTATTAGCTTATATAATATATACTAGTTGCGTGTTGCAGAAGTTATTTAATTTTACACTGTTTCACTGGCTGGATAAGTTTTAAGTGTATTTTAAAAAAAGTAACTGTTAAATTGAAAAATCTCTCTCCGTACAATTTGATATTGAATAAATCGTTGTTTCCTTGGCAACAATACTTTTCTCTTAGTTGTCTGCGACACTAACAATATTAAAGTCAAATATGTGATAAATTGCCAAATAAGTAAAATTTTCATAATTTTTTTAAGGACGTTATTTCGAGGATCCGTCAAGAAAAAATTTCTAAACATATATGTCCTCATGAGAAGAATATTCTGTATTTTTTTTCAGATTTTTCTGAGTATGCACTAATGAAGAGTATGCACGAATGAATCCTTGTAAGTTTGTATCCTGTAATCCCAGACATCTAATTTTTAATCAAACTATGATACCATTAAGTATACCTCAAATTTCATTAAAAGAAAGAAGTTAGGTTGTCTGTATTGATTTAATGTGGAATGAAACTCAGAAATTTGTTTGCTAAGATACATAGATTTACTTACTCTCAGGGTTCGTAAATATCATGATATTTTCGAAAATATCAAAAATATCCGATATTTTGATATATATCCGATATTTTCGATATATATCCGATATTTTCAAAGCGGCCAACTTGCTGCTGATAATAAATGTTTTTGAGCATAACATAGATTAGAAACTAAAATATATTGCACTTAACACGGAAACTTAATCAAACAATATTCTAAAAATGCATTTATCTTTATTTTTTCTGTTTTTTTTTTTCATTTAGAACAAAATTGAAGATGAACTAATTGAAAACAGTAACAATTTGCTTTATACACTTATAAAAAAAAACTCTATAGGAATAAATCAGATGTTTTTAAAACAAAATTTTAAATACAAAACAGTATTTTTAATTGAAAAAATTTAACTTAAAAGTAAGTATAAAATTTCTTATTTCACATTACCTAACATGTTGTATATAGTTTAAACTCAACTGAACCAAAACTTGAGAAAAGATTATTTTCTAATATAACTGCTTATTTAAATTAGTCAGTTTATCTTTCAATGGTTGTTCTGAATTAATTATGTCCCACATAATTATTAGTTCAACATTTAAAATAAAAGCGTCAAATCCAAAGCTTTAAAAATATATTTGTTTTCTTTTTTGGCTAAAAATGTCACATCCAGAAGAGACGAAAGTTCTTTATCAGATCCACACAGTCAATAACAGTTGAAAATTCATTTCATTTACACTGAAATATTACAAATACAGCATATGACTGAAAATATCAAAATATCTTGCTCACATTCATATTCTGAAAATAAATATCAAATGCAGAAAATATGAAATATCTTGATACATTAAAAATAAATATCAAGTATATGAAAATATAAAAAATCTTGATATTTTGAAAATTATCGGTTATATTTTATGATATATATCCCACTGATATATATCAACGAACCCTGGCTGTATATAAATGATTATCTAAATTACATTTTATCTTTCAATGGCTGTTCTGAATTAACTGTCTCACATAATTATTAGTTCTACATTTAAAAATAAAAGTTGCAAACATAAAGCTTGGAAAAGATTTCTTTCTTCTTTTCCTAAAAAAGTCATTGCCAGAGGCAAAAGTTCATTATCTACAGAATGACACAGTCAATAACAGGTAGAAATTTCATTGACACTTGCTTTGAATGTAGAAAACATAAAAATTATCTTGCTCAGTGATATTTTGAAAATAAATATCAAATATACAAAATATCAAACATCTTGATATTTTGAAAATAAATATCAAGAATTTGAAAATATCGAAAATATCAAAAATCTTGATATTTTAAAAATAAATATCGGATATATATCAAGATATATATCATGATATATATCCATCGATATATATCAACGAACCCTGCTTACTCTATAACTTAAACCTTTCTCAGCCCCCGCCCCCACCACAATAAAAGAAAAGTTTTGTGAACTTTACACTAAAAAAAAGATTTTTATCATTGGTACTTACTTGTACATATAAGCTATTCTTTACAATTTATATGCCGGTCACCTAAATTTGCGGCTTTTGTATGAAAAATTAAAACAGCACTTTACATTTTAATTTATAACTCAGGATCCCATGGCTGTCCCAAAATGATATGCTCAGATATTATAGTAAACAGGTGTAAGAGAAATGTCAATTTTTTTCAAAAAAATTAAAATGTCCGATTTTGAGATATTAAAGGTCAAAGGTCAAAAGGTTTGACCTTGAAATTAAAAATTCAAAAAATATGTTTATGTGACATACCATATGAAAGCCCAATTCAAACACTTTCCAAAGACACAAAAAGTAAGTCCTTGTGACAATTAGGGAACAAATTATGACTAAATTTGTATTGCATGAAATGCAAAAATTCACATTTTTCGTTCATCTTTAAAGCTAATTATCTCAGAAACCAGATGAGATAGAGGTTTATTGCTGGGTATTTATTCATCTCTCTATGAACCTAACAGTTGAGCTTAATATCATAAAATTCTGAGGAGGTCAGGGAGAAAATGTCACTTTTTTGTGTTGATTTGACATGGAATGACCCTAAATATAATTGTTTTTATGGCTGTATTTAGAATCAGAATTTAATGAATACATACTAATGAAACAAAATGGTTATTTTTAAATAAATTTAACAATTAGGATACCAGTAATTAATAAAATATTTGTGATAACCATTTACTGTTTACATCAATTATTGTAATTATCAGAAAATTGATGTTTTAATTATTTTAGATGGATAGTTTAAAATACTAAATATCGGACAATTACAGCTATCAAATTATTGAAACAGTGGTGGATTTAAAAGGTAATAAAAAAAGGTTTTGGGATATTAATGTTTAGTTTTGTGTCACTATTTTTAACAATCTTCCAGAGATTACTTGATATATCATTTATAATAATTAATAATATTACAAATACGAAAGAAATGGTACTGTGAGTTGAATATTTTAAATACTAAATAAAATAATTTCAAAATAAAACTGTCAAACTGATGTTTGAGGCCACTGATCTGCAGATTTACTAGTTTCATGAATATTACCTATAACTTTCATTAATAGTAGTATTACTTTTTTTTAAAATAAGGAAACATTTAAGACAGAAAATGTATTTTTAATAGCTTCTGTAACTTAATTGTTTTTGTTTTTTTTAAACGGAGAGGGATTAAGCCCTATGAGCCCTTTTTGACTGTGCTCTTAAACAGTATTTTCTGCTTTTTGGCTGGTTTGATTGTCAGATTATAAAATATGTGAGGTATACATGTGTACTACATAAAAAAAAATAATAATAAATAAAATAAAATATCGAAATTTTATTAATCACATAAAATAACTTAAAAGCAGCTATTTATAAAAATTTTGGTGTTATTACATTTTGGTAAGTATAATTTAAAAATTAAATTTGATTATTTAGGTTTGCAGTTAAGCCAAAGTATTTCATGCATTATAAACATTACTAAAATTGCATTTTTAGCAATGTCTACATGGGGTGTCCATTACTGGAAAATGACTAATTAACCATCCCAGTAATGGACACCCCCTCTTAAAACCTTAAAAATAAATGAAATTTTGTAAATAGCCATTAGTATATAAAATTCAAAGTTTTCTATTGCTACTCATACAAAAACATTCAAATTTTGCAAGAAAATAAATAATATATAAATTAATTAAACGAAGCCAGCTCTTAACCTCTTCATTAAGATTTTCACAGAAAAACAGCAAAACTTTGAAACATTATTTTCTGCTTCCTGATTGGTTTGATTAAAAGTGTCAACAATAACATAGTTTTATAAAACATACAAAGGGGAATTATAAAAAAAAAATAATTAAAGCTAAATATTTATTAGTTATTTTTTTATGAACCAAAAACATCAAGGGGTGTCCATTACTGGCACATCTACCCTATGTATATAAATGTGTATATATAACACTGGCACCCGGCTGACCGAAAAGTACCATATTTTTTTATTTATAGTTATAATTATTATATTCCAGTTTTTTCAATATTATATTAACCTAACCATTCTTATAGTCTCATTTCCCAATATGAATCGAAATTTAATTTTAAATAACAGAAATATATCAAAACACCCAGTAATGGACACCCCATAAAAAGTAATAAATATAATTGTTTTCATGACTGTATTTAGAACAAGAATTGGCAGATTCCCAAAACACCCGAGACACCCCATTTGGCGACTTTTCTGACAAGCGCCAACTACCCCACATGCGCCAATCTAAAATGCGGCAACCTGAAAACTAACGTGATTGGTCCACTTTCCTGAATACTTCCAGACTGTTTTTTACTACGTCATCACGCTGGAATCATGGGAAATAGAACATTTATAAATAACGACGTATTAGAAAACACAGGAAAGCTGATTTTTATGAGATTCAAAATAAAACAAACGATTTCAACATAAGTTTATTGAAAATGTGAAATTTTTAAAGTACCTTTCCAAATCAGAGTAACGATATAATGATTAAAATTTTCATTTCTCAACAACTTTTAGAAAAAATCATGGGGTCATTTAATATTGAAAGTACGTGCTTATATTATAGTAAACATAGAACAACTCATTTCTAATTTAAAGAAGTATGAACGCTTCGCGTTCATAAAAATATAATATTTATCACTGAATACAGCAACCTAGTTCTGCAGCAATCTGAAAAACGCAGGAAACTCGTTAAAGCGGCAATCAGCATACATGTATGAACGCTTCGCGTTCATTTACCGAAAAAAAACATCACTGTCACCAGCAGTTCTCGGTGTGCAGGAATCTCAAAATTCAGCAGTTCTCGCTAGCAGCAATATCAAAATTCAGCACTTCACGTTGCGTAGCAATATCAAAATTCAGCAGTTCACGTTGCGTAGCAATATCAAAATGTACAAAACTCGTAAGGTCAGCATACATGAGAAATATACAATAAATGGCTAATATAAAATACTATACTAAAAAATACATAAAATTATTAACATACCTTAACAAACATCTCCTTTCTTGAAAACCAACTCTATAAAATGTTGAATTGCCATAATTTCGTAAATTTCTAGTCGTCGATAAACTTCATTTAACTTTCCAGCAAAAAAAAAAAAAAAAAAAAAAAATGAACAAATACTCACAATTTCAAACTAAATTACACAGGTACTTTAACTTTCAAATTTTACAACTAAAAACAGCAAAATATATTAACAATAACATACTCTAGCCATACCCTCATTTATTTTTATTCATCTGTCTTCTACACTTCGTCACGCAACTCGTACAATAATTAGAAAACATGCGGAGTTGAGTTGTCAAAGGCAGGCGTAGCCATCCAATACACAAGAAATCAACCCATCCCATTCAACCAATCCAAATTCAAGATAACACAACTGAAGGCGTGGAAAGAATTTACGAAACGAACTGGTAACAACAAAGATCCATTTATCGCCTCGCCAAATTGAACGATGCCAAGTGTCTCGGCTGTTTTGCGATTCAGCCCAAGAATTTAATGAATACATACTAATCAAAACAAAATCGTTATTTTCAAATAAATTTAACAATCAGGATACCAGTAATTAATAAAATATTTATGATAATCATTTACTGTTTACATCAATTATTGTAATTATCAGAAAATCGATGTTTTAATTATTTTAGATGAATAGTTTAAAATACTAAATATCAGGCAATTACAGCTATCAAATTATTGAAACAGTGGGGGGATTTAAAAGGTAATAATAAAAAAAAAAGTTTTGGAATATTAGTGTTTAGTTTTGTCTCACTATTTTTAACAATTAATCTTCCAGAGACTACTTGATATATCATTTACAATAACTTAATATTACAAATATGAAAGAAATGATATTGTGAGTTGAACATTTTAAATACTAAATAAAATATTTTCAAAATAAAATAAAACTGTTGAACTGATGTTTGAGGCCACTGATCTGCAGATTTATTAGTTTCATGAATATTACCAATAACTTTCATTATTATTATTATTTTGTCAGAGGTGAATAAGGAAACATTTAAGACAGAAAATAGATTCTTAATAGCTTCTGTAACTTAATTGTTTTTATTTAAACAGAGAGGGATTAAGCCCTATGAGCCTCTCTTTGACTGTGCCCTTAAACAATATTTTCTGCTTCCTGGCCGGTTTGATAGCCAGGTTATAAAATTATGCAAGATATACATAAAAAAGATAAATAAAATAATGAAATTTTATTAATCATATAAAATAACTTGAAAGCAGTTATTTATAAAAGTTTTGATGTTATTACATTTTGGTAAACATAATTAAAAAATTAAATTTGATTATTTAGGTTTGCAGTTAATTCAAAATATTATATGCACTAAACATTACTGAAATTGCATTTTTAGCAATGTCTACATGGGGTGTCCATTACTGCAAAATGACTAATTAACCATCTCAGTAATGGACATCCCCTCTTAAAACCTTAAAAATAAATGAAATTTTGTAAATGGCTGTTAGCATATAAAAATCTAAGCTTTCTATTGCTACTCAAACAAAAACATTAAAATTTTGCAAGAAAAAAAATGATATATCAATTAATTAAACAAAGCCAGCTTTTAGCCTGTTCGTTAAGATTTTCAGAGAAAAACAGGGAAATTTTGAAACATTTTCTGCTTCCTGGTTGGTTTGAAAAGTGTCAACAATAACTCGGTTTTATATAACATGCAAGAGGGAATTATTAAAAAAATAATTAAAGCTAAATATTTATTAGTTATTTTTTTATGAACCAAAAACATCAAGGCGTGTCCATTACTGGCACAGCTAACCCTACATCATAATCGTAAATTTTACGAGTAAAACTTATAAATCAATAAAATATTAGAGCTAGTTATGTGCATTTTGAATGAAGATCGCAATAAATCGTTCCTACAAAAATATTTAATGAAGCAAAAATGTATTTACTTTGAATATATAAATTAATTTTTAGGAACATTATACATTACATTCTTACTCGTGCGATGACTATGCCTATTTTTTATATGAAAATTTTCCGACATTATACAAATATATCGGTGGAATAGTTATAAAAGAAAGCATTAAAAATAAAAATGAAAGAAAATTCTTACCTTATAATATCCGTATTCACTTTTTTCTTATTCGAATGCGGCACGAGCTCACCACAGCAAACAACCGTTGCAAAGCCATCAAAATAAACGGATTTCTCGTCAGTCGGTTGGTCGGTTGCTGCAAATTCGAGTACAGGGAGAAGAACCATGGAGTCAAACTGCGCATGTACGTCCGTCAAGGAATATCTTACCGTCGTTTTGGGCACAATACAGCCGGAGTGTCAGATTTTCAGTATTCTGGGGACATTCAGAAGATAGTTTTATAGGATATGACGACTACAGGATCTTTAGGATCATTGTAGAGCGTCCAAAAGATGATTGTGGTTGTCTGGGACATAGATTAACATACAAGATGGGACATTTACGGCAAAATCTGCAACGGCAACAGTACTAGCGTCACTACCGACAAGGGGGAAGAATTAATGAGCATCCGAAATTTTCCTATGTTGAAGAAATATGTTTACACTCTATGTTTTGAATATCTATTCTTTCCTAAAACGAAGCAGCAGAGACAACGAGAGAGGCAGACGATATATTTATGTGTTATTTATTTAGCTGCTTTTTTTTTTGTTATCGTACCTGTATCATTCACCTTTAACTTACAAAATGATAATTAGAGTAATAATACAAAACAAAACCCTAGAAATTCTGTTAAAAATACAAATATGTAAGTTCATAAAATTAAATTGTAAAAAATCAAATTCAGGTATGTCAATTTATCCACATCGAATAAAATTTTATTGAGTGTAATGTCAGTACCTCTAATTATTTTTAACTTTTAGATTTATACAGTTCTAAAAATTTGTCTAAAAGAATTTTCCCCTATCTGTAATAATTAATATTATTCCTTATATGTCAATATTATAAATTTTATTGAATTAATTGTACGTTATTTACATTAAAAACAATATTTTTATTTTATCACTAAGGAAGTGAAAATTCGTAAATTTTAAAAGATTATCGTAACGATTGCTTAATACGTTAAACTTCATAAATTAATAAAATATAGGATATAAAAATTTTCCTATCAAAGGGGAATAATTATGAAATTTTCTGGGACTTGTAGAGGCAATATTTCGTATTTTTATATTACACCATTGCTTTTAATATATAGCATTCAAGACGAAATTTTAACCTTATTTTTCGTTGTACTTAAACCGTTCACTCATCATTAGAAAAAAAAAAGAATATATCCGTGCATGAACATAGAATATATATAGATATATAAAATAGATATCTATTCTATGTTGATGTATCGGCGTAAGATTCTATTGAAAACGTAAACATGCAACATTAAAAAAAGAAAGATTACAATAAGGTAGATACTCAATTATAAGCATACTACAAGGATGGGGAGTTTCTTCCCCATTGTCACTAAAGGCGCTACGATCGCGATCGCATTACCATTACGCTCTATGGAAGTTTCCGATCTTGGATATTAATCTATGGTCTGGGATAGCACCCAAGATAAATAGGCACCCTCTGGCGGTAAAAAGTGGAACTAAAATATGTACGGCTATAGTGCATAATATGAAAAAGTGATCAAAGTTGTGTCGGCAAAAGTTAGAAAAGTGCCCCCGGGGGGAAAGGGGGGAGGTTAGAAAAATTGCTTAAAATACACAAGCCCAGAGGAATAAATAAAAGACTTTTTGAAAATTTTATGATTTGTCGTGTGATCGCAAGTGTTCAGCTATAAGTATGCAAAATTTCAAGTCTCCAACTTAAGTAGGGGGTCAGTTAAAAAAAAAAATGCTTAAAATACACAAGTTAGATCCCAGAGGGGTAAATATAAGACTTTTTCAAAATTTTATTATTTGTCATTTGATGTGTGGTGTTCAGCTATAAGTATGCAAAATTTCAAGACTCCAACGTATGTAGTTTCTGAGAACATTCACTGCGACAGACAGACAAACAGAGGAGTGAGACGAATAGGGTTTCGTCAGATGAACGAAACCCTAAAAAGAAACGGTAGAACGCATCGTGTGTGCCCAGCCTGGAGTTTTCGAAAAATAAAAAGTGCCATATTTTGGTGCTTCTCTTTATTTTACTCCATGGATTAATTCTTTGAACGGAAATTTTTAACACTAGCTGACTCGCCCGGCGTTGCCCGGACCCATAATAATATTCTTAAATGAATCTGAAATTTTTTATCGCAGATCCGTACAGAGGGGACGGTGCAAATTACCAGGGCCCGACTCTTGTTCAGTTCAAAAGTTGTGTAAAGTCAAAGGTTAAGATTTTTAATTTTTATATGTCTCATACTTTAAACTTTTTTATTCTAAATTAACTGATGAATTTAATTAAAATGTAATTATATTTTCAAAAATTTAATTTTTTATTTAAAATCTTTATATCAAAAAGCAATTACAAATACAGCATAAAGTGTAATGCTGAAAAAGAAATAATAAAATTGTAAGCGAATATTACTATATAGATTTTTAAGAAAAGTACCATCCAGCAAATTTATTTTCTAATAGAATAAAGCCTGTTTATAACGGAATCCTGCAATAAACGAAAAAAAAAAGTTCCAGCTCTTCCCCCCCCCCCCCCAAAAAAAAAATGCTATTATGCGTTGTTCAATTTAATGACTTGCATAAAACGGAATTTATCACTGGTCGTTTTCGTTTACGTCTAAGCAGGTTTTATTGTATCTTACTTTTGAGGGGGCCCGTAATAATATTCTTAAATGAACCTGAAATTCGTATCGCAGGTCCGTACAAAATTACTTTTTACGTCATGACAACATTTTGTAAACTTCTTGCTGCTGTTTAATTCGCATTTCCAATACTTTGCATATAATGCTTTACAATGCAATACAATGCTTTGCATAAATTGCACGTTTCACCCACAGTTATGCATGCCCCGGAACATTTAAATTAGTAATTTGGATTTCAGTAGCAACTCGTGCATGCTACAGTTATTAAGCCTATTTTGCCGATCGCTTAACGGCGTTCTCGACAATTCTATTTGGATTTCGAATCTATTTCGATTCGACTCTAATTCGGCTTCTTCTTCACTTTCAAGCATTCACCGAGATTTTTTACGGGCATTTCAAATGATATTTTGAAGCTACATAATTGCAGCGAAAGATATTCCACAGAAAACGCAAAACGTAAATAACAACAAACCCGATCGCCCTAAATCCTGCCAAGGACTCTTACACAATAACCAATCAGAAAATAACAAATAATCGCGATTTCTGTGCCACGTACGTTAGCGTAATATATATATAGATTGTATTATTAACTTTTTTTGAATGAATTTTTAAATTCAAGTAATTTTTAGCTGGATAAAAAAAAATTTCTTATTTGTCATACGTAAAAAAAATGCTTTTTAAACCTAAAATAAATTAACAAGGCAAATATGTAACATTCAAGAAAAACTTTATTAAGAACTAATGCAAGTTAAAAATGTATGAAAAATAGATGCATAATAATTGTTTTCACTTAAAAATAATTAAAATGTTACGTACCTCTTTGTCTCGCACTTCCGGTATGAATATCCAACTGAATAAAACACAAAGAGCACGCAAAGGCGAGCAAATCCTTTCAACAGAGGTATATATTTAATGGTACACGATATTACAATGCCGATTAGATGACTTTGTATAACTGATTAATTAAACTAATTTAAAGTCTTAGAGTTTCAATATTCTACGAATGTCATAATTTTTTAATAAAGATTAAAGATCGCTTTGACATAATTCAACATGTTAGACTGGAAGTTCCGACTAGAAAGGCAGCATGTATTCAAGGATGTCGAGAGTCGTGACGGGCCCATGGTCAAATACACATCCCCCCCTCCCCCCACACACACACTCTCGAGAATCATAAAAAGCATGTGAATCTTTAATAATACCTAGCCGACTTCGGCGATCACTTGGTTTGTCTCTCTTGATTATATTTATTTTCCGGTACTTAAGGCTAATAATTATACATTTATACTGTTTTACAAGAGTAAAATAAATTGCAGACTATTCAAAGCTGGAGTAGCACAGTTGAAGTTTATTCCAACAGAGCGAAAAATGTCCAGACCAGGGATCGAACCTGGATACTTGGCGTGCCGTGCCAATGCCTTACCTGTTAGGCTATCCGGACCGATACCTGGCTGACATAATTCACTCATTTGACACAATTCAACCCATTTATCTAAATTAAGAGGGGGGGGGAGGAGGTTGGCAACCCGCTCCTCCCCTTTTAGACTTAATCAATGAACCTCCAAATCTAATCAGGGAAGCGCCATATAAGAATAAATCAGTATACCAAATTTGAATAAAGTCGGATAATTCTGCATGAAAAATCCATTTATCTAAATTAAGGGTGTGGGGGGGGAGGGTTAGCACCCCTTTCCTCTCCTTTTATACTTAATCAATGAAGCTCCAAATCTAATCAGGAAGCACCTTATCAGACTAAACTGGTATACCAAATTTGAAATAAAATCGGATAATTCTGTCTGAAAAACCCATTTATCTAAATTAAGGGGGGAGGGGATTACACCTCCCGTTCCTCCCCTTCAAACTTAACCAGAGAACCTCCAAATCTAATCAGGGAAGTGCCTTATCAGAGTAAACCGGTATACCAAATTTGAAGCAAATCTGATAATTCTGCATGAAAAACCCGTTTAACCCCTTGGAGGGCACCGGTATATTATATATACCACTTAATTTTAATTCTCAAATGCCATATTGGCACCAGAATTCTAAAACTAAATTCTTCTTTTGCATAGGCCCTTAAACATAGTCAAAGAAACGTTTTTACTTAATTTCATATAAATTTTCTTTATATCCTGGTGTCATTCAATCATTTTAACATTTTAGCAGCAGAAGTATCTTGCCCCTGAAAGGGTTAAGAGGGGGGGATTAGCCCCCCGTTCCTCTCCCCTTCATACTTAAACAATGAACCTCCATTTTTAATCAGAAAAGTAGTCCTGCATCGGGTCGGGTTACCCGCTTTTACCCGAACCCGACCCGACCCGCGGTTCGGGTCGGGTTGGCGCTATATTTTCCAGTTGCGGGTCGGGTTGACTTTAATTTTTTTGTGCGGGTCGGGTTGGCTGTTATTGTTTCGGGTTCGGGTTGGTTTCGGGCTGGCTTTTTAACTCTTGCGAGTCGGTTTCAGGTTGACCCGTTTTTTTTAAAAGAATGTGGAAAATATCTTTTCCCGTTAAAAGCCTTATATAAACCGCAGATCAAAGTTTCACAAAAGCAAGTGCCTATCTGTTTTGTCTTAAGTCATCCTTTCACGAGTCTTCGAAATAAGAAACTGCATTATATTTTTATCGTATTTTAAAAATACAATACGCAGCAAAACGGTAAATGGTATTTCCTGTCTAATGTATCAAGTGAATAATTTAATTGTGGTCATACGCGATGCACTATGTTAGACGGGAAATTTTTCAAAATAATAACTGCTGGTAAACTAAAGGCAGATGGCCACTTGTGTAAAAACAAGGTGTATCGTTATAAGTGGGACTTTTGAAACTGCAACTAATTTAAAAGCATATTTAAAGATTAGATTTTTAGTTTCGTACCATTTAGAGTCTTGCATCGGGTCAGGTCAGAGGTTTTACTATAGTTCAATATCAAAGAATATAGATTTGTTCATTCTTCTATGTAAAACATAAAAATGGTATTAGAGAATTAGAGGTCTGCACGGGCCGGAATTTCCAGGCCGGAGAACGGCCCGCCCCGCCACGTCTCGTGCCGTGTAAAACTTAAAAGTTCGACCCTAGCCCGGCACGGCCCGTTTATGATTTTATAGGCTTCGTCTAAATATTTATATCGCACCGGTAGACCTGCTTAATTGTAGTTATCGGCCGGGCGTGGCAGGGCCGTTCAATATTTTATTGCCCGGCCCGTTAAAATAACTGTCCTAATAAAGCGGACTGTCCAGTTTGAAATTTTGCCACCCCGCCGCGGCCCGCGGGCTGGACCGGGTGCAGACCTCTATTAGAGATACAATTGTAGATTATTTTTCATAATGGTATTAAAACATTATTTGCCTTCCTTACATTGCGGGTTCGAGTCGGGTTGCGGGTTAAAATATTCCGGGTGCGGGTTGATATACGTCGGGTTGCGGGTTGCTGAAAATTATTTTTGCGGGCTCGAGTCGGGTTGCGGTTTGACTTAAAATGGAGTTTGCGGGTTCGGGTCGGGTAGAACCCGACCCGAATAGGACTCTACAGGGAAGTGCCTTATCAGAGTAAACCGGTATAGCAAATTGGAAGCAAATCGGATAATTCTGCATGAAAAACCCATTTAAGAGGGTGGGATTAGTCCTCCGTTCCTCCCCTTTTATGCTTAACCAATGAACCTCCAAATCTAATCAAGGAAGCGCCTTATAAGAATAAACAGGTATACCAAATTTGAATTCAAACGGATAGTTCTGCATGAAAAATCCACTTTTCTAAATTAAGGGGAGGGGAGCACACCGTTCCTCCCTTTTATACTTAATCAATGAATCTCCCAAATCTAATCAGGGAAGCTCCTTATGAGAATAAACTGGTATACCAAATTTGAAAGAAAATCGGATAATTTTGCATGAAAAATGCATGTATCGGAATTAAGGGGGGGGGGGCTACCCCCGTTCCTCCTTTTTTCTACTTAACCAATGAACCTCCAAATCTAATCAGGGAAGGGCCTTATCGGATTAAACCGGTATGCAAATTTGAAGCAAATCGGATAATTCTGCATGAAAAACTCATTTAAGAGGGTGGGATTAGCCCTCCGTTCCTCCCCTTTTATGCTTAAACAACGGACCTCCGAATCTAATCAGGGAAGCGCCCTATCAGAATAAACCGGTATAGAAAATTTGAATTCAAACGGATAATTCTACATGAAAAACCCATTTATCTGTATTATGGAGGGGGGGATTACACCCACCGTTGCTCCCCTTCAAACTTAAGCAATGAACCTCCATATCTAATCAGGGAAGTGCCTTATCAGAGTAAACCGGTATACCAAATTTTAAGCAAATCTGATAATTCTGCATGTAAAACCCATTTAAGAGGGGTTATTATCCCCTTCCTCCCCTTTTATACTTAACCAATGAACCTCCAAATCTAATCAGGGAAGCGTCTTATCAGATTAAACCGGTATGCAAATTTGAAGCAAATCGGATAATTCTGCATAAAAAACCGATTTATCTATATTAAAAGGGGGGGGGGGGATTAGCCGCCGGTCCTATCCCTTTATACTTAACCCATGAACCTCCAAATCTAATCAGCGAAGCGCCTTATCAAAATAAACCGGTACACCAAATTTGAAGCAAACCGGGTAATTCTGCATGAAAAACCCATTTATCTAATTTAATGGGTGATAAGCCCCGTTCCCTCATTTATACTTAAATAATGAATCCTCCAGAACCCAGAGAAGCGCCTTATCGGAATGAACCTAGAAAAAAAATTGAAGCAAATCTGATATTTCTATCGAGTTGTCTCGTTACGTACATACATGCATACAAAACTTGCGGGCACATTAGCTCTCAGGCTTTGATAGCCCAAAAGCTAAAAAAATATAATATATAATTGTAAGAGCTGCGCCCCTTTGAGCTCCTTGGACCTCGAAACAATGTACCGGCTGCACCTCTCCTCTCCTCAGGTCTACACGCATTAACAAGCAAGAGCAAGAGCATCACTTAGAGGGTTGCCGTACACCGAGGACGGGCTACAAGCCTTACTGCAAAATAATTATTTTAAGGTATAAATACCGAGTTTTTACTGAAAAACAACCCTTTTACGGTATAAATACCGTCTATAATCGAAATGGCACATATACTGTTTTTTTACGCCTAATATACCTTAGAAATACGGTACTCATACCGTAAAGAGTGAATACGGTACAAGTACCGTAAAATTTACGGTACATCTACTGAAATTTTACGAAAATTTTTTACAGTGTAGTTAAATAGCTAGATATAAATTAAAGAGTAATATCTTCAGAATATATTGAAAAAAAAAAAAAACAACAGAGAAAATGCTTATAAACACAGTAGCCTAAAAATTTATCTGGTGTTCTAAAAATAAGCGATGATTTAAAATATACTTATAATGTGTTTATAAAAATATGTTGAAAAACATCTCCTGTTAATTACGAACATGATTCTTCTTTAATCGCTGCTGATTCTCCTAGTCTACTTAATATTTTTCTGTGCGGATGTCATAAATTTATAGAATATACAGTGAAATACGTTTAACACAATAACGCTTAACATGAAAAATCGGTTAACACGAAATGATATAGCGGTCCGGACCGTATACTATGCAATTTAATGCATCTCTTTTTCTTTTAAGACGTTTCAAACAAAAATTGTTTAACACGAAAAAAATTCACATTCGAGCTAGTTAGTTTGAGTTGAAAATGGTGAGTTTTGTGCTAAAACCACTGAAGTTTGGGCTAAAATCAGAGAAATTCGTGTTTTTTTTTTTTTTTTTTTTGTAAATTAGCTTATATTTTATTAGCGCAATGGCTGAGAAATTTGTGTTAAAACAAACTGCTATTTCGTTTCAAATGAAGATAAAGCTGCTTAATGCAGTTGATGAAAAGGAAGGGTGGAACCAGAAATTTGGAAAGAGTTTGGCATTGCCAATTCTACTTTATACACAATAATAAAAAAACAAGAATTTCATTACGTTAAGGTTTGAGCCCAGTATGTTTAAGCCAGAGAGAAAACGTATGAGAACTGCTAAGCACGAAGATGTAGAGACAGTGTTCCTTATTTGGTTCAAACAAGCTAGATCTCAGAATGCTGAAACAGATACATGAAAAAAGATATCTGACTTTTTTCTCAAAAAAAAAAAAAAAAAAAAAGTACATGCTTTTTATCCTAATGGATGCAACTTACTAGTAGTATAACAGGAAATCGAAATAAAATTTCACGACGTCGAAAATATCTGTATGTTTTTTTCTTCTTTTACGGATCTCTTAACGTGAAATTCTTTTTACACGAAAAATTTTTTCGACTTCTTAGTTTCGTGTTAAACGTATTTCGCTGTATCTGTATCTTGAGACTAAACCTAAATTGTGTAAAGTTTAGTAAACTTGCAGCGTAAAATAAAATTGAAAGTATTACATCTTTATATAAATATATTGAGGAATACAGATTTTTTGTGTGTATGTGAATGGACTATTGAGCAAATTTAGGTTCACTTTCAACATATGGATCTGTTCTATAAAATGAAGAAAGTTGCATATGAAATTATTAAACATAATATGCAATTAAAAACAAAATTATTTATTATTATTATTATGAGATAAACCCCTTTAATGTGTATGTTTAATCAGTGCTTACATTGAGAACACCTGACACATTTATACTCATAGCTAGCATACTTTTTCGTTATTTTTATGCTGTCCGTTTTAAAATGTACAGAAAATAAGGCACTTTCATACATTTTTTTTTTTCAATTTTGAAACTTCAATGTTTTTGACGAATTAACATTCCCTTCTTAAAGGGGCCTTCTACATTAGGAGACCAAAAGAAAGAACTTTTTTATGATTTTTTTGTAAGAAAACTGCAGGATGGACCTTTTTGAAATTTTAACAGTTTATTGTACATATCTTAAGGTATACACAAGAATTTTTCTACTCTTATACTCTAAGTTATAAGCAAATATCTTCAACTGCTTTGGGAAATTTCGTCTGGACGGTGGGCATGATAGCGTCTTGTAGAATTATCTGAAACACAAAAATAATTTTTTTGGTAAAATTCGTGAATATAGCTTCCAAATAAGTTGAAGGATCTCATAAATTTATTTAAAAAAAGTTATTTAATGGCTGATTTATTTTTTTAATTCGTTCTTATTTGTTAATAACTTTTTTATATAATTTTAGTAAAAGCTTTAATTCATATCGAAGGCAAATAAATAAGCTTTAATTAAAAAAAAACAAGATGATCCTCTGTGTAGTTTTTTTTTTTTTTTAATCTTACATACCGTGTTAAAAAATGTGGTTGAAGATATTTCTTTATAAGCTAGAGTCGAAGCAACAAAATCTAATAAAAAAAATTCTTGGGTATACCTTAAGATATGTACAGTCGTGGAAAAAAAAGTAAACACCCCCTACTAAATCTTCAACAAATTATCGTAGACGGACGTTACTGGTACCGAACGATTGGAAATAATGTCTACTTTTAAATGATGTATATAAAGTTTGCTTAGGGAGCCATCTACATATTAAAACTAACCCAAACCTCATTTCTTCAATGGTAATACCCACTTTTAACGAGATATTTCAAATCTGCGATTCAAACTATGCCTAGACACCAAATTTCAAGTCATTTGAATGATAAGTTTTGGAATTATAAACATTCAAAATTTAGTGCTTCTAATGTTAAATTACACTTTCATATTTTTATTTATATCTCCTGAAATTATGCTCTTAATGTGCTAATTTTTTGTGTTGCAATAATGCTAATGTGCCCAAACATAAATACGCTGAATTTGCAATTTTTATAATTTTATAATATGAATTATGAATTATGAAATTAATATTCGAAAAAATTATGAATTGCAACCTACATTTTTTTTGATGGATTTAGATTTATTAAGTACTGCTTTATAAAAATCCGAAATTTCACATTTTTATTCCAAATAGTTTTCAAATTATGCTTAAAAGCGGCAAAATGATGGTTTAAGGGGCCGTCTATGATAGAAGTGAGTAGATATTTTGAAATTTCTTCCGCTGTCCTGTTACGTAACAGGCTTCATAATGTGCCTTGATCAAGAAGGGGACTCTCTTGGTTAACAATCGAGTAACGAACTACAATTTGGATACAGCCCTTAAAATACGCTGGTTTTAAAATAATTAATTTCTCGGAAACGTATGGTACGAATCGCATAAAAATTTGTTTTTAGGCTAATTGAAGGGTGTAGAGTTCATTTATGCTGTCAGAATTGGGTATTGCCATTAAAAAAAATGAAGTTATCGTTCGTTTTAATATGTAGCCCCCTAAGCAAATTTTATGTACATCATTTAAATGTAGACTTTATTTCCAATCGTTAGGTACCAGTAACTTTCTTCTACGATAATTTGTTGAGGAGTTAGTAGGGGGTGTTTACTTTTTTTTTCCACGACTGTACAATAAACTGTTAAAATTTCAAAAGGAAACATCATACAGTTTTGTTACAAAAAATAATCATAAAAAAGAGCTTTTTTGTATCCTAATGTAGAAGGTCCCCTTAAATGTCCTACTCAGAGTCATATTACGGATCATTGAAAGAATGAAAATTCGAGAAATTGTCAACTTCATTAGTCTGACTTAGTTGACTGCCCAAGTACTTCGTCCCTTTATGTTATAGCAGTTTATTTTATTTACAAAAATATCAGAAATAATTTCTATCAATGTTGTAACATACAAATATTTCCATAATATATGTAAACGTTCCCATACTATATGTTGTATATACAAGTGATTGGTTAATAGAATCAGTCACTTTTCTGGGCGAAATAGCAAGGCAAATTTAAATTAATTTTCAGTTTTTATGCATAATATTATCAGCCACTGATTTAATGGAAATTTCATTCAAGAAAAAAATATTTAAGTAGCACATTTTATAATAATTAAAATGAAAAACTACGTAGGTTTATTTCAGTACTTTTTCCCTCATTACTTATGCAGAAATATGTTATAATACTAAAATCATTTTTTACACAATTATTCAATTTGTAAACAAATCATACCAATTTTCAAATGTATGAAAAATGATTGGACCGGTATTCGTACCAGGAATGTACTGGTTGGAGCCGTAAATGACTGAGCCATCGCTACCTACTAAGTCATACCGGACTAATCTGGAGGACTAATTTACCCAGCTCAACAGAACAAATCACATTTTATTATTATTATTATTAGTGCAGCTCTATAAAAAATATCTGCGATTTGTTTTGTTGAGCTGAATCAGATATCAGACCAGACACTGTGATCGTTAGAAAGTAGCTGTGTGTATTAGGACTACAGATTCGGCAGGGATGGCGCAGTAGGTACAGCATTGGCGGCTCCAAACAAAACATCCCTGGCTCGAATCCTGGCCTGGACTTTTTTCACCCGTTTGGGAATTTACAACTGATATGTTAAATATTCTAAATTTCTGTAAAAATTAATTAATTATTTCTTAATGAGATTTTTGCTATTCCGCGTTTGATTTTGTAGATGTGTGCAATGATTCGTTCATTTTAATATTATAGCAAAATTCGACCTAAGCTACATTACTGCAGTGATTTTCTTATTAAATTCTTTGAAAATACAAAGCTTTTCAAATTAATATGTGTCTCAATTATAATGATTTCAAAATAGTTACATGCGAAAAACGCTAAATATCGCCATAGGAAAAAAAATTCCTATCGACTAATTTACGCAAAAGATTACATTATTTCTGATAGTCTATAAGTGTTAAAGAAAAATATAATTCTTATAACTTAATGAAAAATTGATTTTATCTGTGTGTTTAATTTTTTGTGTTTCTAAGAAATTGTTGTACGTGCCAGTCTAGAACTCATGGCCCGGGTTATCCATTTGGCATAATCTACAAACACACTGATCAAAACTATTAAAGATTATTAAGGTTGTTGATGGATCTTGCGCTGGGGAACTGATTTGATAATTGGTACAAGATCGGCAGACATGGTAGGTTATACCAGAAACAAATTGACAGAAAAAAATGCATTGTATTGAGTATTTGGTACAAAAGGAAAAAAACGAATAAAAAATGGTGTTTCCTTCGAAGATAATAATTTTTAGTAGATGGTATGTATTCTCCGGATGGCCAGCAAGATTGAACACTTTTGTGAGATAGAGTCGATGAGGCTAATAATGAAGAGATCAGGCATTCGTTCCCACTCCTCTGAAGAGCACTTTCCAGTTCTAAGATAGATTATGGCGGTGAAAGGCGGCCAGAAACTCGTCTGCCTAGAATCTCCGAAACATGTTCTATTGTGTTCATGTCCGGAGAACCTGCTGGCCATTCCATTCGTATGATTCCTTCCACGAAAAGGAAATCCTGAATCCAGTGAGCACGATGTGGTCTGCAATTGTCGTCCATTAACACAAAGTTATCTACAATTGTTGCATTGTAAAGGACTATAATAGGTCTATGGATCTTATCACTATATAACTGACTGGTCAGAGCACCATTTCGAATGATGTGGAGGTCGGTGCAAAAAATCAATGGCGATCACAGCATAGGCCGTCACCCCCCCCCCCCCCATTCAGAAAATCTAACATTTCCTTACACAAACGCAGGATTATTTTTAATACCACGTCCCCTTCAGATGAAAAGACGCCTATTACCAGCAGTGATTGGTACCAGGCGAATGATGACCATCGGAATCATTCTGATGAACAGAGGGGTTCCACCCAGGATGAACAGAAGAACAGGATTTATCAGACAAAAGAATATTATACCATTCATTTCTCCTCCAGGTCACTTACTCTGATGTCCACTCCTTCTGGCACCACGGTGCCTTTCTGTTAACATAACACATTCCATTGATCTGCTACCAAACAGACATAAAGCATGGAGCCGGTTTCGGACAATTTTAGTCGAAATTTTGGTGCCAGTAGCAGAGCAAATGTGTTGTTGAAAAAGAGTGGCTTTTATATTTCGTAGTATCCAAGCGATAACTGTTGAATATGATGTTAATTGGGTGCTGTTGCATATCTAGGATCTTTCTCTTGACTTAGACCTGCATTTACAGTCTCCAAAAAATGGTTCCATATCCCTGAAATCACACTTTGTGAAACTCCAGTGGCTTCTGATACTTCTTCGGCTTATATTTCGCCCCCTCCGACCAACAACTCTCCAAGATTCTGATTCGGTTAAATGACTTCATTGAGATATCACTCTCATGGAAACAACGCACTAACTGAATGTCGATCAAAGTTTTCCGCTATGTCTTTCCGTAAGTTGAAAGCCAAATTTCATTAGATGCGGGTAAAGTATCGTTTTTGACGTCAAACAAAATATTTGCATACTCCGGAGTTTGGAACTGAGAAAAATTTGCATTTGCGACTCTCGTCTTCAATTTTCTGCAAAAAATCGCTTATATCGTTATTTTGTATAAGACTTTGCACATAAATCCTTGGGTCAAAGTCCTTATTTTTTAGTTCGAAAAGCTTTCAATATCTGATGGCTTTAGAAAAAAAAATCTAAAAATTGAAGTCAAAACGATAGACTTGATAGCATTTTGTTTTTTCTAATTGTCCCTCATGAAAAGTTATATACTTTATTTATAGTAACTGGACAGTAATTTGCAGCAGATCGAGAACACAAAACCAAACAGTAATAACGTAGTAACAACGAATGACAGCCCATTTACTCAGTTAAAAAGGCAGGTTATTACATTTTAATGAAACTGTGGTTTCTGTTAACAATGTTACGAAAAGTGAATATAATGTAATAAATATCTGAAGCGATTGATCATATTCTATAGGAAATATGGTAACACCAAAACTAGTGATATGAATTTACATTATTTGCATCCCGACAGCCTAATGCTCCACATTTAAAAATGTGATTGTCGGAGTATACGGTATCACTGCTTATTTTACTGTGCTTTTCCAGCATCTTTCTTATGCTGTTGCAATTGAAACATAAAATAGTAAAGGGTATAACTTTTACTAGAATATCTTTACTGTTTTTTTAAGTTAATCATTTAATCCCGATTTCACTTTCAGTGGAACATACTATTCTTTTGACTGAAAAATATGATTGCTCTCGTACATTCTTTTTTATGCTAATATTATTTAGTGTTGGTTTTCTGCAAATTATGGAAAAGTTATTCTTTATTTCTTTGTATTTCAATCCAATGTTTAAAAATCTCTTTTGCTTTTTGAAACATCATAAATGTTTACATATTTTCAAAGTATTATTATGTTTGAAAATTTACAAATTGTATAGCAAGGAATGACAACAATTGTAAGTACTGATATGTGAGGCAATAAATATGACATTTTAACGTCAATATTAATATTTCGATATATATTGATATGCTGGTAAGTTATACCCAATGCATGGATAATTCTTAAGAATAAATACATTACATGCACATTTAACCTATACAACGTCACTGTTTTTTTTAAAATAAATCTTAATAACTAGATTATAAATGCAAATAAAAACTCTTTTTATTGGTTTAATACGAATTAAAAATGTGGATAATACGGAAATATCCTTTCTTATATTGATCCAAAAGCATTTCATCATAATTTATACAAGTTCTGAGGTAATTTGCGCTTTATCAACAATTATAGATAGAAATTATAAAGAAAATTCTTCAGCAATATTGAAAGATCTAACAGTGTGCTTCTCCAAATCTTTATGATTTTACAAGACAATACTTATGTGTTGTGTGATAAGTGTCATTTCCGGGACTGGAAATAGAATTAACCATTTGAAACTCATTATGTCCGATTCAGGGATGAGAGTTCCGACTTTTTGCATACCAGTATAATCTTATAGAAAATGTTGTTCTCAAAAATCGCAAAAACGTTCCAACTAAATAAAATAACATTTTCTCTAAGATTATACTGGTATCCAAAAAGTCGGAACTCTCATCCTTGAATTGGACATAATGAGTTTCAAATGGTTAATTCTATTTCCAGTATCGGAAAAGACACCTATTACACAACACATAAGTATTGTCTTGTAAAATCATAAAGTTTTGGAGAAACATACTGTTAGATCTTTCAATATTGATGAAGAATTTTCTTTATAATTTCTGTCTACAATTGTTGATAAAGCGCAAATTACCTCAGAACTTGTATAAATTATGATGAAATGCTTTTGGATCAATATAATAAAGGATATTTCCGTATTATCCACATTTTTAATTCGTATTAAACCAATAAAAAGAGTTTTTATTTGCATTTATAATCTAGTTATTAAGATTTATTTAAAAAAAATAGTGAAGTTGTGTAGGTTAAATGTGCATGGAACGTATTTATTCCTAAGAATTACCCATGCATTGGGTATAACTTACCGGCATATCAATATATATCGAAATATTAATATTGACGTTAAAATGTCATTATTTATTGCCTCACATATCAGTACTTACAATTGTTGTCATGCCTTGCTATACAATTTATAAATTTTCGTATCTCATCCCTGCCGATTTGAAAAACATATACTCAGATTTTAGAAAACATCATTTCAACACTTCAGCGGGCGGTGTCCACAAAAATGGACACCTAATTTTAAATCCAAAACTGACAAACGGCATTAAGAATATTTAATTAAAATTTTCCTTTTATAAAATACGGGTAAATAAGCGAGTTTTTCTTTTCTAAGAAATTCGTTTGTAAATTCTGGTGTCAGTCCATTATTTCATAATCTTACAAACAGGCTTACTCCGTGCCGGAAAAGGGTTAAGCATGAAAAACAAATTAACATAGAAATACAAAAATTTTGTCTAAATGTTCTTTTTTCATATCTGAAACAGACAGAAAATTACATATTTCTCATAAATATTGCCAGATTCCTAATACAAAATTTTAAAGTATACAAGCTGAACTTTTTAAAAAATCTATTTTTAAAAGTTTCAATTCTTTTTAATTTACATAACTTACGAAGTTAATTTTATCGATAACGACGCAAAACCGCTTAAATTATAAATAAAACTTTAGAATAAAAAAATCCCCAAATTTAGTCATTCTTCGAGAATTCTATGAACGATTTACATTGACTGGTGAGTTGGACAATAGCAGCAAGAAATCAAATCGTTTATTAGAACCCACCGTATAGGTAACATGCAATGTTGTAGATATGCAATGATTAAGGGAAAATCGTGTGAATAGCAAGCCAATATCAGATTTGATATTTTTATATGGATAATCTCAAAAGAACTGGATATATTTTTATCGACTTTATCGAAGTAAATTATACCAGTATGTGTGTTAGAATCTTAAAAGTCGTTTTTAAATATCACTTAACATAAAGACACATACATCATTTTGTTATTTAAGGGGGCTGGTCACTCGGCTTCCGATTTCCCATCACTAATGTAAAGTTTATGGGCATTTGATGCATTCGTATATTTAAAATGTCTCCCCGGGAAATTAATATTTTTAACTTCTATTTTCTGCGTGCACTTCCTAAAAGATGTTCCTTTTTTTGTTAGTTCTCAAAATATTTCTAAAGTATAGACTTAATTTTATAGGAAAATTTAAAAGCTTACAGTTTGCCCGCTTTTAACACATAAAATATTAAATTCAGCATAGATTTTAGGAATATTTTGAAAACTAAGAAAAAAAAGAGACATCCTTTAGGAAGAGTACACAGAAAAAGATGTTCAAAATATGAATTTCTCGAGAAGATATTTTAGAAATTAAATAACAATGAAAATATTTCCTGTATATAAATTTTTTCTCCCCGATATTCTTTCAGAAATCAGGCTTTAAGCTGATATGATATATTAAAACGATTCCGCATCAGTATTTGAAATTATTGCCCTCATTATGTACAGCATTAAAAACATGTACATTTTTATACTTTGTCTCAAATAGGTCTTATTAAAATACTATTTGGACATGGATAACAGTGAATAGTTTTGTCAAGATTTTTTCTTAATGGCCACTTAATTATCCAATTGTCTCTAATATGGATTATGCATTTAGTTCAGTCATATTCAATTCCAAATACTTTAATTCCATGTTTCTGAAATTAATAACATTCACATTTATTGAAAGTTGATGAAAAAGTGTGACGCAATAATCCCTAAATATGTACGTTTTAAAAAAATCAAGCGGTCTGAAAGTTTTGTTTCATAATGAGGTTATACTGTTATTTGGTGAATTTTGTTCTCAATTCACTGAATGATATCGTAAATTAGTATAATGAAAATTAAGAATAATATGTAATAATGTAATAATCCAGAATTGTTCGTTTAATATTTATTAACGCATATTTATAGGATTTACAGGAATTGATATATGGTATTATAATATTAAGTGTCTCGACAAATAACTTAAAATCTGAATATAATTTTGTGATACATTTTGGCTGAAATGCTTTATGCATTTCCTACAAATAAAAGGAATCTTATCTTAAACTGATTGTAATTGAAACGAGTACCAATTTCAATTAAGAAACTTATAATATTTGTATAGACAAATTACTTAAACTAAGGGATCCATCAGAGTTATCCGACTTATTCAACAGGCGAAAATATATGTTTTTTTTTTAATAAAAAAAACCACAATAGACATTTTACTTTTAATATATTTTTTAGATAACCCACTAACCACGAAAAAACAATTTTACATAATAAATAAAATTTATTAAAAGCGATATATCTGTATTGGTCGTTAACACAAATCGTTAAATATCGCTACTTTGAGCACCTTTTTGATTTTGACAATTTCAGTGATTTAGTCACGTAGTTACATCTCATGTATATTAAATTTGTATTTATTTATATTATTTTGTTTATTTATTGATGAAGTTTGAATTTCGTTATGAAATATTAACCTGAAACAAATACTAATCTATTTATATTGTTTGAAGTGCAAACGGGTAATTCTTTCGTAATCGGGCTGAACGTTATCGAGACAGATGAAAACAGAAAACATGTTTTAAAAATATATTAATAATAATTAAAATTCATTAAATTGATATAAAATTTTAAATGAATTCCACTTGAAGGGGATATTTTTTCGCTATTCTATTCTCGAGAAATATAAATTGCGCAATGATTAGAATTTTTAAAAAAAGTAAAAATAAATTTACCGATCAAGTGTTATCACCATCAATTTGACGTTCGCTTTACCAACGGACATGTTTTTACTTTATAATATATATATTTATCTAAGAGTATAAACATAATTTTGGGATTAATTCTGTATTTAAAGGAAGTTTTTATTTGGCGAACTTTTTTTAATTTACCGAGGAAATTTCCAGAAATCACAAGCTTGTGTCCGCGATGTTACGAAGATTTGATTTAGAAATCAAATAGAGCAAAATTCTACGACTTAATATATAATTTGACAAAAATGTTTAGTAGGTTGGAAAAATTGACAATTTTTACGTTAGACTTATAAATACTTTGTAAATGATTGACAACAACTTGCTAAGAACAAAATTTTAATTTCTCTCCTTTACCCCTTTTTTAAATTAAAAAATCTTTTTTTTTTAATTTTTTCAAATGATTGCTACTGACAGCCAATTATACGATCTACATTTTCTGGTAAAACGTACTTTACACCTATAAAAAAGCCGAGGATTTAGATTTTTTTACTTTCGACTGTGCTAATATGAGGCATTGCTATAAATACGTCAGCTTTATACAGCTTCATTTAATAGCAGTTGAATGTCATATGCGTACTAAGGATGTTGTTAAAGGTTTTGTAATGCGAGTTATTTTCTATTCTGTCTTCAGGAAGATTTACTGGCCACTTTGTTAAACTAAGCTTTTAATAAATTTTCAAATGCTTGCTCGTCATATATTTTTTAATTGTAGTAGAACCTCTATAATCCGAACAAATTGGGACCGGTTCCAGTTCAGATTAAAAAAGAATTGGATTACCCGAAATTGTGATAAAAATACAAAACAAAAAGATGCGTTCTATAAAAATGTAAGTTATAAGGACTCAGTAGTGTAGTAAATATATTGTAATCCCGCATCCTAAAGTCCGGCATGCTGGATAATATGGCACGAATTTCGGAAAAATTAGTATTCCTGTTTAATCACTTCCGGTGTTTATAAGAATCGAATCGAACTTTAGAATAAAGGAATTACGTAACAACCCATTACAAGCAGATCAAAATCGCGAATCTATATATAGCTCAATCATCACGTAGACGAAGGGTGAAAAAAAATAATTTCTGTAGATAATTCGCGAAATCAAACTGTTGGAATAAAAAATAAATTTTTATCATCTGAATTAGATACTTTTTGCATTTTAGAAAAAAAAAAATATAGTGACTAGCAAACAAACAGATATTCGAGGTTTTTTTTTTAACCCTTTAAGCGTCCTGCAACAATTTTCATGTATGTTTAATGATTCATAAAATAATACATATGAAACGTATTTGTTTGAGGATTTATTTATGATCACCTTACATATTTATTTATCTTATGAACTGCAAAAAATATCCTTAATATCAACTTTGTATTAAACCAGCCCTAGAATTCAAAGATTACGTGACGGGAAAACACGGTTAGGACGCTTAAAGGTTAAGATGGTTTCTACGAGTAATCATACAGTGCATGTTTTCAATTTATATTCGTGCACAATTTTCTAATTTCACATTATTGAGTATTTTTTTAATTCTGTTATTTTAGTATTTTCAAGAATAATTTTAGAAAATAAAATCGGTTCTGATTAACCGGAATTTCGGTTCAGCGGTGTTCGGGGTTAGCGGGGTTCTACTGTAAATTCTACCGTAAAAAATCATTTTTGTTTTCCTTTTTAGTGTGGTAATCAAAACTTATTTAAACAAAATCCAATGAAAATTCATCGGTAGAATTCGTAAAATCGGTAAAATTAACAGGTTATTGTAGTAAAGTGTAGAAACTGTGTCCTACATTTACAATATGACACTCATATAATTTTTAAATGTTTAAATCATGCTTTTACATTATAATTCAAGGCACAATATTCTAATTATTTACAAAAATCGCAAAAAATAACATCAGCTATATTATATAGTAATATGTTTCATTCATATGCCTAGTAATATGTTTGTTTAACTTCATTATTATACCTCCTTTTTGATAAGCTATTAATATTTTATTTAAACTCAAAACCTTTACATAGTTTATAAAGCACATCTAGACCTTTTAGTTCCCAATAGATCACTAATAATTAGGCAATCAAATACATACTTGGCGTAAAATTGCTGTCAACCCGGAAGCCCCTCAAAAACTTTACACTATTAAGCACTGTTAGTGGTTTAACTTGTCTATTCAACATAAGTATATTTAAAATAATCAAGTAAACATACTTCACCTATTTTACAAATACTTCAAACATTTGAAATGTTAAAATACTTTTCAAGTTATATTTTAAAATTCCTTCCAGCCAGTACCGGGAGGAAGAGGTAGCTTTCATATTCCTTATTTTAAAAAAGCCAACTTATATTATTCAAACACACGAAGCTCAATTTAGTAGAAACCGAATATAGGAGATTCAATACTAATTTTTATCAATACTAAATCATTATGAATGAGAATTTCGCGAAATTAGTCAGCTTTATCCGAGCTGCTTTTATTTAAAGTAACTTATATTTGGCTGCCAAATTCGGCAATTTCTTAAAGTGCATGCCATTTTAAGACAACATGGTGGATGAGGCTAACCAGTGAACTTGGTCGAGACCTTAGTAATTGCTGTGCACATGATCACTCACATCGGAATCGATTGATATATACGATTGCTGTCGCAGGCAAAAAATCAGATTTTTCAAAATGTCACCCACATTAGATATTGAAATTGCTATATCTGAGCCATTTTTTAAGATAAAGACAAACAAAAAATGCTCCTGAATCCTTATATCAATGTCAAATACTTAAAAAAGAAACCTTTTTCAATTTCTAATTTTTTTGCACCTCACTTTAAATATATATATTTTTTAATTTAATGGCAGCCATTTTGAAACAAGATGGCTGATGAAGCTGGCCAGCGAACTTGGTCGAGATATTGATGTATACTATCCACATGCCTTCTTACATCGAAATAGGCGAATACGTGCGTTATCGCGTGACAAATACAAGATTGTTTCAAAATGTTAGCCATGCTAGAAATTCAAAGTGCTATAATTCAACCATTTTTAAGATGTAAACAAAATAACAAATTTTCAGAAACAAAAACTGCTCTGGAATCTTTGTATCAAGGCCAAACACATAAAAGAAATCTTTTTCATTTTCCAATTTTTTAATATCTCATTTTAAATTTTAAATTTATTTTTTTCTAAATGGCAACACTTTTGAAACAATATGGCGAATGAAGCTGGTCAACGAACTCGGTCGAGACATTGGTATGTACTATGTACAGACCAAGTTACATCCAAATCGGTTCATAAATACGCCCGTTATCGCGTGACATAAATCAGGTCAGTTTAAAATGTCAGCCACAATAGAAATTTAAAATGCTATAACTAAGCCATTTTTTAAGATATAGACGAAACAAAAACTGCTCCCGAATCTTTTTATCAAGGTCAAACACATATGAAAAAAATATTTTTTCAATTTTCAATTTTTTGGTACCACATTTCAAATTTAAATTTTTCCTAAAAATTTAATTGGTCGCTATTTTTAAACAAGATGGCGGATGAAGCTGGCCAACGAAATCGGTCGGGACATTGGTATGTACTATGTATAAACGATGTTACATCCAAATCGGTTCATAAATACACCTTTTATCGCGTGACAAATTTCAGGACGTTTCAAAATGTCAGCCACGCTAGAAATTCAAAATGCTATAACTCAGCCATTTTTTAAGATATAGACGAAACAGAAACTGCTCCGGAATCTTTGTATAAAGGTCAAATACATAAGAAAAAAATATTTTTCCATTTTTAATTTTTTGGTACCACATTTCAAGTTTAAAATTTTCTTAAAAATTTTAAATGGCCGCCATTTTGAAACAAGATGGCGGATGAAACTGACCATTGGTATGTACTATGTACACACCTACGCACCGAATTACATCCAAATCGGTTCATAAATACGAGAGTTGCAGTGTGACAAAGGTCATATATATATATATATATATATGTCAATTTTGAACGGAGGGGGGTTCGGGGTCTGGGGGTCATGATCGATGAAAATATACCAAAATTTTTTGAAATCGCTTTCCTTCGAACGGCTGCAATAGGTAGCTTTTTGTAATGAAAGCTACCTAAAATGGCTTCATATAGAAACGGAAATGTTTTGTTGAAAAATACTTACGTGTTCATTTTGAAGGAACACAATATATACAGAGAAAATTTCTAAATACGCCATTTACCATTTGAAAATATGACATTCATTTTACTACACAAACACAACTTTTCATTTTTTTCAAAAAAAAAAAATGTTCACTGCCTTGTTATGAAACGTTTTTAACGTTTGATCTCCTATAATTTGTCTACATATATACTCACTAGTCTATTTAGTTATGTATATGTATACTTGTTATGAATTTTTGCAGCTGTACATTTTTCATATTTTGAAAGTAAATTTATCTGAATAAATAATGTTCAGATTTTTTAGAGAGTCAAAATCAACGAAGTTTACCTATCTTAACAAGAATGTATTGACATAAAAAAATAAGGAACGTATTCGGTACTGTGATATAAAGTACTGAAAAAATATATTAAACAATGCAGATTTAAAATATTTAAAAATCAATATTTTAACACTTGCAAACCATTTACCCACATGGTTTGTTGGTTTTCTCAAAGCGAACTTTGAATTAAACTATCCTAGGTGTGGGAAAACACTAGTGGGGCTAACCCCCTTTCCGGTTATGAGATAACCAATCTTAAATTATTCTAATCTTTTACTTCGACCCAGATAAAAATAAAAATTGTAAACATCGTCATCTAAGTTACTATAAAAATCGATTTGATGTTCTTATAAATTGGAATAAATGAGGTTAGAAACAGTACAAAAGTAGGAAAATGTATGGGACACACATAAAGGACAAACATATCTGTGCGTAACGCATACGTCATTTTGCGAATGGCAACACTTTCAAGTTAAAAATGAAAATCCGATTTTTCAATTTTTACTACTGCAAATTTTTAAACGTCTAAACATCGAACATTTTCAATTTTTACACTGTCGTATAGGCAAAACAAAATTGTGCTTTTAATTGCAATTTGTTTGAAAGCTGTATCTCAATTTATCTTTGAGATATTAATATTTTTGTAGCTTTTAATACTTTTTTCTAATTGTTGCAGCTGAAGAACTGCATTTCTATTGAAAGTAAATGGAAAATCAAGACTAAAATAGTAGATTACTGTATCTTTTTACTGCCAGTTTCTCATAAAAACTAGAAAAAAAATTAAATTAAAATACATTCTATGTCAAGGATATCATTGTTATAAAAGCCGCTGAATTTTGGTTTTATTTCTTTTTTATCTATCAATTAAATGATTTTAATTTATTGAAACTTACTTTACTACAAACGATACAACACTTTTTTTATATATAAAAATGTATTTTAAATGTTCTTTCAACTGCAATTTGTTTGAAAGCTGTATCTCAATTTATTTTTGAGATATTAACATTTTTGTAGTTTTTAATGCTTTTTTCTAATCGTGGCAACTGGAGTACTGCATTTCTATTGAAAGTAAATGAAAAATCAAGACTAAAATAGTAGATTACTCTATTTTTTTATTGCCAGTTTCTCATAAAAACTAGAAAAAAAATTAAATTAAAATACATCCTATGTCAAGAATATCATTGTTATAAAAGCCGGTGAATTTTGGTTTTATTTCTTTTTTATCAGTCTATTAAATGATTTTAATTTATTGAAAATTACTTTACAAACGATACAACACTTTCTTTTTTTAATAAAAATGTATTTTAAAGGATAATTGTGTGACTTATTTTCTCCGCATTTAATTAATTTGTATAGAAAAAGATGAAAGAATGCAATTTTTATTAATCGTGTGTAATAACATTTTCCGAATAAAAAGAAAAAAAAAAAAAAAAAAAAAAAAAAAAAACATTTTTATTAACTAGCCGCCCGCAGAGAGCAATTTTGTCTCCCTTAAATGTATGGTAGGCATTGTATCATGTTACCTTTATTGATAATTTAATTTACTTGCTCAATCCTTCTCCAAATCGGAAGATTCTGATAGAGAAATCAGGAACTTGGTATTTTTATGTTAGCCGGGTGCAGGTGATAAATCGCCAAACATTGTACCCGTCGCATTTTTTAATATGTCATTAGTTTAGATTAAAATATAACCCTTTCACTCATTTTATTTAAAATGGATAACTTTAATTTAAAACTTAAGTATTTAAAATTCATGACTTTCACCTAAAATATTCTTTAAAAAACGAAAAAGAAAAGACAAAGAATAAATAATACCATAAACCATTTAATTTCAACATCAAAGCATTGTTTTAATTTACCCCTCGAAAAATAAAAAATGCTGCTGGCGAGTTAAAAAATGCTATTGGCGAGAATTGCACCCAGCTAACATAAAAGTACGAACGCTTTGCGATCATGGCTACTTTTATGTAGTTTTATTCGAAAAAAAAAATATTTTGATTGAGTAGGTTGCCAGAAAATACGTTGGAAAATTTCTTTTCTCGCCATTGACCTTTTCTCTATTTCGCCAGGTACCTATACTGGAAAAGTACCTTTATTTATTTATTGTATTTTAAATGATATGAATAAAAGAAGGCTATACATTAGGGTGGAACTTAAGTATAGGGTAAAAAAAAAAAAAAAAAAACATTTTTATTTTAATGTGTAATAGTGAAAACTTTTTTCCTTTTTGGATGTCTAAACTTTTGGCTGAAAAGGTTTTTTTAAATTAAGTTGTTTTCCGGTTCCTCAAGGAGGTCAAAGTTTTGAAATTTCAGTATAAAGTAACTGAAAGTAAACAACGTAGCTGTTAGCTCATATCTACTTTTATTTAGCAAATACTATCCAGAAGTCCACGAGGAGGTGGTAAAATATCGACTTCCACCCTCCTTACCTCCCTTTGTTATGAATTAATTAAATTGGATATTCAACCTACAGTCTTTTTAGGCAAACTTTGTCATTACATTGTGGGAATTCAACTTTTTCAAGATTAAGCCGTCTTTAGCTTAATATTTAAAGACGGTTGACGCAGCTCGCGGGACAATTTTGACACACGTTTCCACTGTTTGAGTATGACAAGGAAAATCTAAAATTCAGGTGTATCCCCTATTTGTACTTTTTTTAAGTTCTTCATCCGATCAGACCGTCAAAATAGGATCAATGTTTTTATAGTCTATAATTTCAATATGTTCACATTTTTTCAAGTCGCTTTCCTACTGGTCCAGAAAATCCTTTTGTAACCGTAGTTTTTCAGCGATGTTGAAATAAGTATCTAAGAAAAAAGTTCATTTGCATGTAATAATCAAATTATCCATTATAAAGTTTTTAGGGTATTGCTTCTGATGTTTTAACAACTCTAGATTTGCATCCTGCATTAAAGGCGTTTCTGTTTCACCTAATAACTCTCAAACTTGAAATGTCTGTATTATTATTTTGAAAATACACCAAAATTGCAGTGGCTATATTAATATAAGAAGAAGATGTCAATGAAATATGACCAATATATTTTTATCCTAGTTTTTGAACTGAGACCAGATGTTCGTCTTTAATGATTCTTTATACTTTTTTCCCTCTGCTTCAGTTATCATAGCGTTATCCTTCTGCCATAAAAATACTAACCATCTAAAATTAACTCATTTCGACTTTCCTGTTCTTTCAAATTCTTCCTTTTCTTTTCTCTTTGTCATCTTCAAGTCCTTCTTTCAGTTAACTTTTCTTTATTATCATCAGAAATACCCATATCTTCTAAGGTGTAATTTGCAATAATATTTGCAGTTCTGTCTAATACTCCGGTTCTTTCACCGTGTTGATTATCAAATTCAGGTTTAGAAAAACAACCGATTGAACTATTTCCTTCCGAACTGTTTTTTACACTTGACGATCATTCAATCAAAACATCATTTTTTTGTTTTAAAATAACTTTTTTCCTTGATATTTTCATTTCCAATCTTGCTACACATTTTTTGTAGTTTTTATATCTATTGATCCTATTGTCATCACCCCATCTCTCTTTGGTCTTTGGGAAAGTGACGTTCTTGTTCTGATACACGATAATATTTAGTGCTTTTACACAAAGAAATGTTTTTTACAGGATTACCTAACATTTTGGAATTTTATATTGGATGTGGGATTATTCTTTCTAATCTTAATATTTTTCTTCAAATTTTGACATTTCTCGCACTAGTCTCTAATCATTTTTTATGATTTGTGTATCAGAAACTGTTGGAATTGAAGGTCTCAGCAATACACTTTTAATTGTATCATCAACAGCTTTAGATATTTTAGAAATAGTGTGTACCAGATTTCAGCTGTCAGATTTTAAGTTAAATTGAACCCAAAAATAATGTTTCATAACTTCTTCATATGTTCGTCAAAGATGACAGTCTAATGTTAATTGTTTTGGTTCACGAAATACAGGACACTTCAACAATTATCTAGATTTAGGTACGTTAGCAGACTTTGCCACTTTTGACACCGAATGTTTATCGAAAAATAATTAAAGAAACTGGTAACACCCGTTAAATCGGTCTAACTTGTTATGTGTCGCAGCCAAATAAATCAGAGACAATGAAAGCCGACGCCCACGACGCTGGCTTCTACAAAAGTCAAATAAAGTGGAGCTAACTTTTCTAAGGCACTCAAACTAAATTATTCTCTTTATTACAGGACATTAACACTTAATTAATTTAATTTTGCAAAATATAAATTTAACAATAAGCTTAAAAACTTTTCATTCAATTATTGGCTTTTTTTCGTTTTTTATGGAAAATCAGGCGCTTTGAAGAACCGGAAAATATCATTTTAAAATTAAAAGAAAAATATTTTCTTTTTATGGAGTTAAAAAGGAAAAAAATAATCACTATTAGAATATAAAATTCAAAAGTTCGTTTTTTAGTTCCACCCTACTATACATATACGCAAAGCGTTGGCGCGATTTTTTTCCTGGCGCCAATGCCATATACGCAACTGTGTACTTAACTGGCGCTAAAGTGTTGCTATTTTGCTTGATATGGTAACCCGGGTGTTGTTGTTTATTTAATAATTAATTGTTTATTTACTTTCATTTTTTTAATTATATTGTTTTGTTCTATAGTTAATAATTAAACATTTTTTATTTGTTGTTATCCACTTTTTAAAAATATTACGCAATAATCAATGAGATGCGTTTCATTGGGGGTGTTGCTATTAAACAATTAACAAATAATCGCGATTTCTGTGCCACGTACGATAGCGTAATATATATATATATATATATATATATAGATATAGATAGATAGATAGATAGATATAGATGATTACTGATAAAACATGGAGCTATTATAAACAATGAAATGAAGGCATATTAATTATTTGACACCCGATTTGTTTTGCCGAGCTTCTTGAATGACGACATTGGTTTTTGTTTGGTTTATGTATTATTCCCGGATAATGAAGTCATATACATACTTTTTTATAGATGTTGTTTAAGACTGGGTCTTAAAATTGAATGCTTTAGCGGATGCAAATGACGTCATTTTATACAAAAAAAAGCGTATGTTTTAATTATTATTACTTATAGAAAACTGAAATATGTTTTGTAGAAGTACGCCATTTTCACACAAGCTGCTTTGAAATTCTTCACAGGTGAAAATGCTCCACTTAATCGAAATTGCGCACTGATAAAACTCAATGTTTTACAAACATTTGGAGTTTCTTTATAGAAGAGTAGTTATATATAGTGTCCATGCTCAGATCAGATGATTCTCGCCTGGATGAATTCGCTTCGCTGAGTTAGACAAGTAAACAAAGAAGATATTGGCAATAATTCCAGGTTTAAAATAATATGACGTTTCCCAAGTTTTTGTCCAAAATTCTCTCGACTAATAAATTTTTATTGCGATTCTTTAAGACATTCTACTATGATTTTATGAAAATAACATTATTTGCTTAATTATTTTTTTCATAATTTTATATAATCTATATTATTTAAACCACAAGGCTGCTTTTTAGTTATCTGCCCTAAGCTTTCTGCTGAACTAATTTTACTTATATATATATATATATATATATATATTTTATTGAAAGTTTTTTATTTGTAGATGCATCCGCACTGACTGTTTTTTTTAATATACCCATTTTAATATTCTAATTTTAAAAGTATTTTATGAAATTTCGTCATAATGGTGGAATAAGATAGCTTTCATTATTGCAGAGAAGAGAGAAAAAAATGAGGTTTATATATCTTTATTTTTGTGATTTTCTGATAAAAATTCAAAATTGTTGATACAAATTGTTGTATAGGGTTTAGTGGTTCAAAATCTCCTTAGGGATATAATATTTTGAACGGAAAATGACGTACTGCTTTTGAAAACATAAATTTTTCCTCATAAAGTTTCCATATTTTCTTTCCTTCTACATATGTACTGATGCTAAGTTTCAGACACTAGGCAAAATGCTTACGTAAGTGAAAATGACGTCATATTTAACAGAAAACGACCATTTTCTTAGATAAAACTAAACATTTTGACGCATCTATATTTACCATATCTATATTAAAAAGGACAAACGTATCTGTGCTGAACGCTGACGTCATTTTGCTATTGGCAACACTTCACGATCAAATTGCGGTTTTGAACTTTTCGCTACTGCAATTTTTTAACCTTATGATCACCGTATATTTTGAAATTTCAGAACGTTGTATAAATAAAAAATAATACTATCAAATGCAATTTGTTTAAAATCTGTATCTTAATGGACTGATATATTATGTTCTTTAAAAAATTTCCAAGCATGATTTTTTCGTAATTTATCTTATCACATGCCGGCTTTAATACATAATAATAATAGTAAACATTTTGCTCATAAAGCAACAACAATTGTTCAGCATTTATTTCTGACTAATTTTCCATAACGAAATTAATACTTCCTTTATAAATAAATAAAAGAATAACATTAAAAAAACACAACTTTAACACATTTGTAATCGAACAATTAAAATTTTTAGACAGCCAAATAGGAAAAAAAAAATATTTCAAATGGAATTTGTTTGCAAAGTGAATCTCAGTTTACTGATTGTGTATGGGTTTAAAAATAATTTTAAAGCATAAAATATTTTTAATTTATCTCTATCGCATGGAGCTCGATTACGAAAGATTAATCCGGTTGGCCTTAAAACAACATAAATAGCTCATTTTTTTACGGCTAATATTCCATTAAAAAATTTTAAACTTATTCTATGAATAAATAAATAAAATAATATAAATAAACACAAAATTAACAAACATGTAATTGAACTACGCGTTTAAAGCTTTGAAATTAGCAGAATACAAAAGGATGCCATAAATAACAAAATCTTGGGCTAATGACTCTTAGCATGTGTCTAATACGAAGATATCGCTTTTGATAAATTTCAAAACTTCATTTGATTGCATAATTCATATTTTTCATACGGAAAATGCTTTTTTATTGTTAGTGGGTAATCTAAAAAATATATTGCATGTAAAAAAATATATTAGTTTTCAATTTTAAAATATGGTTTTCACCCATATTATGTAACCTGGGAAGCCCGCGTACGATCCCGTAGTATTTATAAAAGACTTTTCAAGTTTTATTTCAAAAAATGACTTCATAGAAATGAAAATGTTTTGCTGAAAATTATTTACGTATTCATTTTGAAGAAATATGCAGAGAAAATTTCTAAGTACGCCATTTACCATTTGAAAATATTACTTCACAATATTACTACACAAACACAAGTTTTCATTTAAAAAAAAAAAAAAAAAAAAAAAAAAAAAAAAAAAATGTTTACTTCATTTTTCTCTTAAAACTGTATGCGCAGGAAATGTTAAGCGCTCCGATAATATTTCCCTTAATATCATGCATGTATTCTGAATTTCCTTTCACTGCCTTGTTATGAAACGTTTTTAAGAAAGACAGATTTTTTAGAAAAATACTGACTAAAGATCGTTACAGAAAGCGGAAATATGCTACAAATCTCAAAAATAAATTTTAAATGTCACAGAGAGTAAAATTTGCTATATTAGGCTAAAATTTTTAAAGCAGATTCCTTTTAAGAATGCCGAAAAATTGCCGTGAAACATCCAATAAACGCTAAAAATTGCATATAATAATCACACACACACAAAAAAAAAATCAAGATCAAGTTAAGAATTCTGAATAAACTTTACTGATTGTGGACCAAATTTATTATACAGGGCTAAAAGATAGAAATTAGATCATTTTTACTAATGTTGAAAAATTTTTGCCCAAAAGAAACGACAACAACAACAAAAAAAAGTTGTAATTTAATAGATTACAACGACCATTTGGAATTTATGTCGTCCACCAAATTTCGTCGCATCCTCTTCAACAACTGATAGCAAAGATCAAATTTCAGACGACCAAAACCTTCATCGATAAACTCTCCAACTCCTGTTTCGAGAAGAAAAACAGTTTACAAATCGAAAGCAGTTCCACCGAATCATCCACAGATTGCGACAAATTACCTACGTTGAGCATTATTTTTCCAGGTTAGAATCGACCGATTGTAAAACACCGTGGGTAGTGGATTGGAGCCCTCGAGACATGGCCTTTTACTATCAATCGATTAAACATTAGATTGTTTCCTTTTTCGCGTTCGTCTTTTATTCTGTAATCGATTTTCATGAGCTACATAATCAGTTGAAGACCTTGATTTTCATGGGCTACATAATCAGTTGAAGACCTTGATTTTCATGGCCTACATATTGAGTTGAAGACCTCGATTTTTGCTTTGCAAGACGATTTTCATTTCGGCGTCGCTCTTTGGCTTTGAATTTTTCCATATCTTATAATTTGCGCCTACCCATTTTGTAACGTTTTAAATTTTTAACGATTTTATGCCTTTCGATTACCTATTCAACAATTTTTAACGATTTTATGCCTTTCTATTACCTGTTCAAATAAAAATTCTTCTAAAAGTAAAGAACATCGTTAAATTTCGTTAAAAAAAATAAAATGCGAGCATGATTTGGCCCCATCCTCGACCGAAAACAACAACCATTTCTAAATGGTTAAAAATCTCCTAAAAAGTGTTTAAAAAATTACATAATAAAAAAAATCCCAAAACTGGTTTCAAGGTGATTCACGTTAGATTTGCAATGACTCCAGACATGTATCTCCGCGCTCACCGGTCTATTTAGAAAAGTCTGAACTGGCAGATAGACACACAATCATCTGTCTTTATTATTATAAGGCACAGAATAAAGCGAAAGTCGGTAGCTTAGTGGTCAGAGCTTTGCAGTACCATGCTCCAGATCCAGAGTTCGACCTTTGATTGCGTAAGCTTCATTCAATCTTTCGCTGCTTCGGGGTCGATAAAAGAAATACCAAGCTTGCTTGGGGCCTAAGGAGTGGAGTTCGCGTTAAGTTCACTACCTGACAGGTACTTGATATATACAGCAGCCAAGGACAGCTAAGGAAAACAGAGTTACCTAAGATTACTGGGGATTTTTGCGCCACAGAGTTTAATTTTACAAGGCGAAATGCCAAAAATTGACATTGATAATTTTCTTTTATCATGTTCTGTTTAATTATGCTTTAAAAATAAATGTCTAATACATAAATAACCTGATAATCTTATAAGTTCTTTTTATTTGGCATAGTATGTTTCCATTATTTGTATGTTTTAGGTTTATAGCTAAACTATTATTCATTTAATATACAATTTAATGCAAATTCGCTGAGTACTATTTTTTTTTTATCAATGCTGTATCCACATTCCTCTTTCATGACACGTTTAAATACAACTGATTACATATTCACTAAACATTCTTCTTAATCATTTTAGCATTCGAAGCTTTCTTCCATTTGATGTCATTTATTGTGTATGCAATAATAGCAAATAATGGTATTTTTTTATTAAAAACTAGCTGTAATATTTTTAGATTCCATAGATTTTCTCTTGCTTGCAAGTGTTTTTCTGTTTCACTTGCAATATATGAATAAAAGTATTTGGATATTTGAAATTTTTAATTGCTGATTTTTTATTCAACTTGCTTAAAAGGCTTAAAATTAATACAGTGAAAAAATGTCCAAGAATTAATCGAATCGGGGTCGTTCGCATTACAGCTAATGTTCTACCACTGAGGTATCAGGACGATACCAAGCCTAACATTTCTCGCTCTTATATATTGCAATTCTGAAACCGCATCACACGATGGTAAATTTTGTAGGTCACCAACCTTGGGCAAGCACGTAACGAAAGAGAATCCAGCACCGATTAAACTGAATAAAGCACTTTATAATTGTCTAAGATTTTGTAAAAAATTTCACACGTCTTTGATTTAATAATTTGAATTTTTTTAAGCGCTGCAATTTTTAGTTCAAAGATATATTCCCAAGCAATTATTAATCGATATGCTCAACGAAGAATACAGACACTTTCAACGAATTGTGCATTCTGCCCTTCCGATGAAACTTCGAGGGTTACATGTGTTAATTTACATTCTTATTCAGTAAAGCCCCGATTATCCGCGAAGTGAATTTTTTTAATTTAACCCAACAGAGAGGAAAATCCAATAAGCCCTGCTAATAAATATAAACAGAAAAATTCATGTATTCGAAAATAATAGAAGTATATTACCAGATTCGGTCGCCGTGTTTGAAATATCAGATATAAAGTCTTGATGTCTTTTCTTGACTTTATTAACCAAACGTAAACACGGCAGTTAAAATATTTAACAATTAATTAAATAAGACTATTATGAAAAATTCCAGGAGAGCATATCAAGAATAACTTCATTTTCGAGATTTAAAAAAAACAAAAAAAAACAGTTTACAATTTAGAATAAAGAAAAGGTGTTTCCAAAGCAAGAAGCAAAAACAAGTGACGGATTTTTAAAAAAAGGTGTAACTCGGATATTTTAGTACAGTATGTATGTCATTGTTTGTTGTTTACTGTTCTTTATTTTAGTGATTTAGACGTAAAGCAAAGGTTTCTGATGTACTGTGCATATGTATGTATTTTAAACGTTTTATTATGTTTTTCGTAAAATAATACAGAGTGTTTATGTTGAATTTTCTGGGGGGTTTTCGTGTTTGCACCCCATTTTCAATATTTTTCGGGTTATCCGCGGTACCCTTGCCACTCAATTCCGCGGAATATCGGGGCTGTACTGTATATTGTTCAGAGAATAGTCGGCATTTTTTTTTTCTAAAGTAAATTGCAAAGTTATAAGAGATTAGATATGTAAACAAATATAGACAAATACTACATCAAACGAGAATATTGTAATGTGGTAAGTTCTATATTATATAATCTAGAATTTCTTTAAAAAATACTTTTAAAAACATTAAATTTGTTTTCTCAACAATTGTTTATGGAAGTCATTTTGTATATCCAAACAGTAAAAATGAAATACAATACTAACATTCGTAAAATTGGAATGCAATAAAAGTCACCGGTAAAATTATTTTAAATGTTTATTTAAATTAAAAGAATTTTCATTACTTAAAAGTACAGATTAAGCTGCAGAAAAAAAAGAAACTTTCGTGAAACAATGTAATTTAAATACTATAACTTTTAAAGATCAAACCAGCTCAGATGTCGATGCAATAAATCGCTTATTTCTGTGTAAAGAAGTCTTATAGTATGGACAAGAGGTTTGTGGAAAAACAATCTGAAACATAGTACTAGTTATAAGAGAGATAAATTATGCGTAGCGCACCTGATTTTCCTTCTGAATGATTGAGAATACGTTTGCTTTTTTTGTGAGCAACGACTTTATATTTGTTGTTTCTACATAAACTGTTAGTGCTAATATGACTGAGAAATTTCTAAAATAACTTTAATTTGACGTAATCGCCCCAGGAATGTCCTTATGTGATATGCATTATCATGCTTGTCTATACAATGTGGAAGAACAACGTCATTCGACGATATTGCATACCATATGAATTTCCTCAGACGATGGCTTCAAACTAAAGATATTTCAAACCTTTTTCTGTCATAGTAGCGGTGACACGTTTTTATTTAGGTAACAAACTTAATGTCACAGCTCACTAACAGAACTCAAGCATCCAAAACTGCCGTGATGAAGATCAGGTGCATTACATGTCATTTATCTAATCCATATCTACATCTTTTGCTCTATAAGACATTTTTATATGTTATAACCCAGCACACCCTGTATATGGGCATATTAAAAATTACTTTTTCAACAGAATTGTCTTTTTTTCCCCATCTGTAATATATTTATATATACGTTATATATTCAACTCAATAAATCTAAATCTAAATAACTTTAATGCATGACATTTTCCTTCTGGGATACAAAATGCTAGTTCACAAAGAAATGTGATGAAAAGTATGCATTTTCTTTGCTTTAAATACATGGATGAAGAAATTGCGATTCAAAAATTCTTTTTAAATGTATAGAATTATATTCAATTTACTTTCAACAGTGTACTTCTTGAAAATACAAAACATGAGTACTTTTCTTCAAATAAATCAGCATTTTAAAAATAAAATGTATTTTTTCCTTCTTTTGGAAAATGCAATCTTAAAAATTCAATTTATTTGATGAAAGCATGTTGATATTATTTGAATATAATAAAATATGTCTGAACTGTTTTACTTTTATTGTTGATATTTTTATTTCTCGAAAATGTTCCACAGAGGAATTTGAGTGCTTATCCTTTTTCTAAAGAGCTATAATTGAAAACTGTTTTCTTAACTCAAAAGCTGTTTTCAAAATTCAACCAAATATAGTAACGCCCTAGTTATGCACTACAACGTTCTGTTCAAAAATATATTAAATATATTTCCTTGGGGCAAATTTCCACCTGAAAGAAAACCCCTTATGGCTTGTGAATAACTTTTACCCTGCATCTTTGGGGATGAATATTTTTAAAACTCAAAATCTTATTTTGACTTTCAAAAATGAAGCGGATAAACAAATGTGAAAGTTAAAAGGAAATGCATAGTTTCCTTATTTTAAAATTCATGAAAAATGTTAGACTTATAGAATTAGAAAAATGCTGAACAAGATAAGTCTATTTTTTATATAATTTTTAATATGTTATCATTTATAACATAATAATAAACTCTAATATTTAATAATAAACTCTAATAATTATAAACTCTAATCCGAACTAGTTGAGACTCTTGCTTTTTGGAATTGCAGCAAAATTTTGGCTTTTCCGAAAGTCCTATATTAACGAAAAAGTAAAGGAGGACCAATAATGATAGACGATTACGAATAGATTGCTGATTATCAGGCAACATAATGAAAGCAATTCCCCAATTCTTAAGAACAAGATGTACAAAATAAATCTCCAGATGACACTGACTCTGAAGAAATTCATGAAGCAGATATTTTTATGCATAAAACAATCGATTGTACAAATGCAGTAGAAATAGAATACTTATACATAGAGCAGCATTCATAAGCATTGTCCATATATATCATATTCAGGAGACCGATGCAAACGAAAAGGACAAATTGGCACACCTGCCAAGTGTTCTGTTGTGAAAAGAAATCTTTTAAAATGTTTCATTTAATATAGTTAGAAATACTGTTAAATTGAGGAAATCATTGCAAATGTTGTGGCAATTCCTCTATCTACTTGGAAGACAACTTTTCAGGAACGTATTTATCGTACAAAAAGATGTAACAATTCGTTATATAATCATGTGTAGTAGAGAACAGTTCTATTATTATTTTAAAAGTTACATATTTCAGTAAAATAAAATATTTAAAATGCTTAAGCCTTAGGGTCATATTTATAACGATAGAATTTGTTTTACAACTTTTAAGAAACTGCAAAGAAAAAGAAGAAAAAAATGGAAAAAAATATTGTTTGGAATATAGTGATGATCAAATAACAGAAGATATACTTTAAAAGAGTTGAAAAACTTTTTAGGGCCTCTAGCTGTATACAAATGTTAATTTTTTATACAGAATTTAAAAATCATATTTTTCTATCAATCAAAGGAAACTGTAACCATATATTTGATTTTTTCCATCATTTTGCTCTGAGCTATTTACAACAGTGTTAGTTAAAATATTATTTATAAAAAAAGTTTGATCTTTTACATATGTATCCACTTATTAGATTTAATGAGAAATATTATACGATTTTTTTTTTTAAACATTTAAAAGTAAAAATGCTTTTAAATTATTCTTAACAATTTTTTTCTGAAAAATAAAAAAACACATTTCAAAGAATATTTTTTTGCCTATACGCTTTCAATCTTCAAGATTTTTTTTTTGGTCATTATGTAGATTTTTTTCATATTATATTACAAGTTAAAAAACAAATTATTAATTGACTATTTCTTTCTTAATAGTCATGTTATTTTATTTATTTTTTTTTATGTCGCTGCATAAAATATATTTCGTTTTTTTTTTTTTTTCTTTTACCCTCTATAAAAATTTAAATACGAAATAAATCACATGTATTTCAGAGATTATTTTTTCTCGGCATATGACATACTTAAACTTAGTTAAATAAAATGTGTATTAAAATAAAAATCGTATTTGTTTAGAAAGAAAACTGTAATTTTTCACATGCACAATTAAAAATTTATTTGAATAATTCATAAAAACAAAATGCCACAAATAATTTGTGAAAGGGTGTGTTCTAACATTTAGTGGTATAAATGAAACCTTTACTTATTTAGTTGTGCCATGATATGGTATAGCGTTAAATTCTCACCTGGCATAATGTTAAAAAATATTATGGAAAGATGTCGCAGATACCGATATTCCTTTTTTAGCTCCAAATTGGCGATTTGTAGCGTGCTGTAGCAATCCGGATATTTTGGCGAGATATTACTTCGCATAGAAACGCAATAGACCAGATCGTGAGTTTTAAATAAAGTCCTCTGATATTAATAGCTGAGTAAGTTGTATTCTTGACATTTTGTGTCTTTCATATTAAATGAATCATTATCTTTATTTTATAATAAATTAACCATGGTGTGTTTTATAATTAAATAATTTTCATGTGTTTATAATACAAATTGTGTGTGTTTTTAAATAAAATAAATGCGTCCGATTTATTATAGATTGGAAGTGTTTTTTATAAAAGACTGTGTGCATTTTATAATTAAATAAACTGTTTCACAATAAAATAAAACTAGCCTGCTATTTTCGCACGATGGGTTTAACAGATATTCGAAACAGGGACCTTCTCGCCAAAATATTTTTTTTTTTTTTTTTTTTTTTTTTTTTTTTTTTTTTTTTGCGCCAACCTTGTTGTTTCTGGGCTTTCTATTCCAAATATTAAACCATAGTGAGGCTTAAATATACATCTTCCCAAGCCGGGTGATTATGATATCCGTTATTAGCCGGATCCAAAAATACTACAATATGTTGTTTTCATATACATTTGTAATTCTTATTTGTGCATTTTCCATATAATTTTAATCACTTATAATCAATATTTAAATTTAACTATTTTTTATGATAAATAATGTCTATAATGCATTAAATGCAAAGCCCCTTTAAAAAGTTATTGAAAAAGCTGCTGCAATGAATTATAAAATCCTTACAAATTCATTTGTTATATGTATTTTTTAAACTTATTAGTTGTATTTCAATTTATTAATGATTTGTACACACAATCAATTAACTCATTTTAAATGTATTTCTTCATAAATTTAAATTATTTTTTTTAATGAAATATCTGAATTACAGAAACACATTAATTGTTTGTTAACGACTGTTTCTTGCTGACTCGAGTTGAAAATGAAAAATTAATAATTTTTTTTTTTAACTAACTTTAATGAAAAAATATGCTAATTACTAAAATTGAAATAAAGATAATCGTATTCGTGCGAGAATTTATTTTTCATTTGAGTTTTGAGAAATATTGACATATCCAAATAAAAACTGTACTAACTTTATTTTTTTATAAGCTATGTCTGACTTAAATAAATCAAATAATTAATGCCTAGCATAGAAATAGAAGCCCCGTAATTAACTTTTTATTGTAATTTATTCAAATTTCTCGAAACAAAATTAGTGCATTTTTTTTCCTAACGTCAAATAAGTAGAAAAGATACCTGATAAATTATTTATTTAATTTATCATTATAATGCAAATATTCTTAAAACATAACTTTAAAATATTATTTTAAAGCAATAAAATTACGTTTACTTCTGCTTCTAAGTGGACGAACACCGATATATATGTGAATATTGGTGAATTTATTTTACGTATATTTCTGTTGCGTGAAGCCCGATTACGAAAGATATTTCGCTTTAAACAACATAGATAGATTGGTACTTGTTCCCTGGTAATATCTCACAACGAAATTAAAATTCCATAAAATAATAAGTAATATATTATCATGTAACTAAAACACAACTTTCGCAGAAATCTAATCTAACTACACACATAAAACTACTAAAAGTATCAGAAAAAAATAATGTCTGCAATAAATAAAGAAATCTCTGGCGATTTCGCAGGTCCCTAATATGCGGCTAATTCGAAAGTACATTTTAAATATATTTCAAAATTTTAAGTTAATAACTTATCTTTTTTATATAAAATACTTTTTGTTGTTGTTATTGAGCAATTTAGGAAAATGTATTAATAGTACAGACTCTTTTTGAGATTAAATTGTAAAAATTGGGTTTTCTCTGTGTTCCCTATTTTCACCGTTTATTCTATAATCCGGCTAGCCTGAGTTTTTATAAAAATACAGGTTCGTGTCTGAATATTTTTTATATTTGTTAAAATGTCTGACCGATTAAAAAATGAATGCACATTTAAAAAATACACTATATGGCCATTACTCACCGAACACTTTCAATTTTAGACACTTTGTCAAATATTTAAAGATATAGTTGTCGGATTTTTCTGTAACTTCAGGATTATGAAAAATATATTCGACTTCATAATTATCAACGGCGATTTGATCAAAAGGACACTTAGGGGGCCAACAAAATAATGATGATAATAATAATAACATTTGGGATCACCCTGTAAACTAAAATGCTCGAAAAGATCTATCGCTATAGCTTACGAATATATGGATATTGTACTATATATGTATTCATTTGTGGAAGAATACAACGTACCGTATATTCATGGAGATATATTGATTTTTTTAAGTAAAAAAAATCTTTCATATTTTTCGTTCATATCCTTCATTGTTTTCTACCAAATTTGACGCCCGTTTCTGAAAAATTGACAAGACGTGGTAGAAATAATATAGTGCAATTGGAATGTAAATATATTAAACATTTGACGAAATATGAGCAGTTGTGTGAAATATTTTTCATCTGCGCATGCGCACACGATAACAATTTTGTTTTCATGACTTCATAGTCCTCTCTACGGAGCAATTCATAAAAAAAGCTAGTAAAATACATTTGCATGCGCCATATTTGCATGCGCCAGTTGACTCCCGTTGGCTAAAAATGCTGGAAAGAGGGGGAAAGTGAAAAGGGAGAAGGGGGAAAAAATGGAAAAAGAGAAATGATAAAAGGTCGAAAATGAAACTGCGAGCCGCCAAATGAAACTGAAGAAGTCCAAGAAATGGACGAAAACGTTTTTTCAGAGAAGTGCCAAAGAGTATGGACAATGCAATATATATTTATAAATAGCATAGTTTTAACGATATACCGGAATTTATGTCCTTTTTAAGTAAAAAAATGTGGTTTTTTTTTTTTAAGAAAAGTAAAGAAATGAAAATTATAATGTTCGATTTTAATATGTACAAAACGAAAGATAAAGGATTTTTTAAAATGAAAGTTAAGTGTCATGAATCTTTATATATTAATGTAAAACAAATGTGATAAAAGTGTCTATACTGGTGGCTACTATAATGCCTGAAATATAGGTATAAGTAAATATAAGTGTAATATGGGCATTAAATGAGACAGAAATTACTGTCGAAAAACACTGGCTAAAGATTCTATTTATATTTGTAACATACTTTTATATTTGTGAAATTAAATGCACCTTTTTAGTAAGTTTTAATTCTATTTCAATATAAAATAGAAATATTAATTTATCTTATTTTTTCGCTTGGTAAATTACTTTTTATAAGGGGGGAGATTTCTGAATCTTTCTTTTAAATTTTAATGCTAAAAAAATGGGTTGATTTTTTGATAATTTGAAACTTTAGCTAACTTCAAACATAAAGGAGGATAAAAGGAGAGGACAACCAAATTATCACTTTTACGACGCTTCAATTTTAACGTTATCTTTAAACCTGCCAATAAATTTAAATTCCCCTCCACTAAATAAATCTTCCTGTTCCTGATCTTCGTAAATGGGGAATTTATAAAGTTCTTTGTAATGGTTGTGATTTATCTTATATTGGTCAAACTAAAAGAAATCTCGAAATCCGCTTAAAAGAACACTCTCGTTATGTAATCAATCAAGAATTTTCTAAATCTTCTATTGCCAAGCACTCTTGGGATTCCGGCCGTAATTTTAATTTTCAAAATGCTAAAATTATCTCTAATGCCAACAGTATCTCTGAATTGGACTTTCTTGAAAATATAGATATTTATCTTAATCGTGATGTTATTGTTAATGATAAATCTGATTCCACAATGCTCTCTGAAGCTTGGAAAAACCTTTTCAGTACTACCATTTAATTTATTTTTTTATTTATTAATATTAGTCTGTTTTTTTTTTTATATTTTATACTTTTTTTTATTTCATGTGTTCTCATATTTAATTATATGTATTTTTTTTTTGTCCCTCCCAATTTTTGCCCCTCCTACTCTGTGTTCTGATGTTTTGATTATACTCTTCTGTGATTGGTTGTTGTATTCTACTTTCCTATTGGCTGTTGATTTCTAATTTCCTATTGGCTGTTTCTTCAGCTTGTTTCATTTCCCTTATCTCTCATTTCAGTCTTCCTGCTGCTTTCATAGTAGAAGGACGTCTTCTTTGCGCCTGACGAAGAAAGACTCAGATCTTTCGAAAGGCCTAGCACATTTAAAATTTTTTGATGGTGTTTTAAGAAGATTTTTTGTTTTTATTAATTCACACCAGTTTTAACTTATTTTCTTTGAATGCAAAATCCTGTGAATGAAATATAACATGTGCGTTTTAATTAAGATTTGTTATTGAAATTAGTTTGTTTCATATAAAAATTCCCAAAGAAATCCTAATGAAAGCATATATCTTGCAATTTACTGAATGATTTCATAGCGCGCATATCAGCTCAGACCGTAGGCCTAATTCTGTAAAGTAAAAATTTTGAATATTTATTGTTATTTACAATCTTTCTTACTCTTAATCTTTTTGACTACATTTTGAGTCCCCATACATGCGCTAAATTGTAGATATAAGAACTGTTGCTCATAACATGCGATAAATTTTAGAACTGTACATTTTATACTAAAGTGCAAGATGATAGTTTTCAATAAGATTTGTTATTGAACTCGGTTTATTTCATTTAAGAACATTTTTAGTCACCCAAAAATGGAGGGTTTCATATGAAATGAAAACATTCAGTCTGTAAATCATTAGTATTTACTTAATGTTTTATTTTCTTATGAAACTAATATTAAGTGAGAAAACGGTGATTTTTTTTCCTCATAACTTACAAATTAAATTGTTTTGATGAAAACACACACCTTACACTACACTGAATGTTTTCGATTCTTCAAACTCATAATATTTAAGAAATATTTACATACAACAGTTGCATTAGTTGTGAAAACAGGATTGGCCAACATATAATGAGAATTTATATTTCATTTTCTTGAAGAGAGTTGCATCAGTTTAATATTTAGGAATATAATTTTCATAAAACAGGGCGATCAAACATTTAGTTAATTCAAATGTCAATATATATATATATATATATATATATATAAAACCTGACCAGAAATCTCGTTGTTTTTTGTATTTTTAAAGACGATTCCTTATTATTTTGAGTTGTTTTTTTAGAGGGTAGTGGTGTTTGGGTGATATTATTGACTTCATAGATTGTTGTTATTGTTTAGTCTTTGCTTTTTGAACCAAACATAAATCACGATCAATAATCATTAAAGGAATACTAAATGTAAACTTTCGTGATCATCTGTGCATTTAACATCTGCGAGACGGCTGTACTTTTGCAGATGGGGATAAACTTACGGAAAAGAGTACGATGGCGGAATAAAAAGTTATAAAATGACATGTTTTCTGAGTATAGATTTAAATTTCACTTTTTGTAAAGGAAATGATAACGTCTCATTTATTTCTGTATTTCTTTTTTTCTGAGAAAATTATAAAACGACATGTTTTCTGAATACGTTTTCATATGCAAGAAGTTTTAACTGGTCACAATTTTCTTTACTTTTTATCTGGTCTGGGCAACGGTGGGCGAGCCTTCTAGAGTTTCATATACAAATCCTGAATGTTTTCATTTATTATCATTGTCTCCATTATTGGGCGATGACAACATACATTATGCGATTACCTGTTCTTTTTAATTGTTTTTTGAGGAAAAGGGGGGGGGGGCGATATTATTGACTTCATAGATGAAGACAGCTCTGCAAATCATTAATATTTATTTAATGTTTTAATTTCCTTTGAAACTCATAACATGTGAGAAAACTGTGTTTTTTTTTCTACCTCATAAAAAAAAAAAAAAATCTTACAAATTAAATTCTTTTGATGAAAACACATCGCTTACACTGTACTGAATGTTTTCGTCTCTTCAAACCAGGGTTTGAAGAAACAGCGATTGTTTGAAGAACCTTGCCAGAAATCACATGATTGACATGCTGTTATTGTCATTCATGTACAGTTTTTTTTTACCACCCTGCGCAAAGAACAAAACATAATTAACAAAGAACGAAAAATCAGTCGTAAAGCATAGATTATGATACAATTTCCAATACATTCTAAATACTACTGTAAACCAATCATTTTCATCCATGTACAGTAATTTTACTGTGAAAGAACAAAACAAAACTGACAAAAATGAAAAAAATTGCGTACAGCATACATTATGAAACACTTTCCAACACATTCTCAATATTGTAAACATATAATGTTAATCCATCTGCGGTAATTTTACCAGCCTGTGCAAAGAACAAAACACAACTAACAACAAAGAAAAATCATGTGTACAACATAGATTATGAAGCATTTTCCAGCATAGTCTGAAGAGTGTAACACGGATAATTTTAATCCATCTGCAGTAATTTTACCACCCTTTAAAGAACAAAACATAACTAACAAGAACAAAGAATCATGCACACAGCATATATTATGAAACACATTCTATCACGTTCTGAATACTGCAAAACCTATCATTCTAATCCATCTGCAGTAATTTTATCATCCTGAGCAAAGAACAAAACATAACAAGAATGAAAAGCCCTGCTTATAGCATATATTATGAAACACTTTCCAACACATTCTGTATAATATAAACTTATTTTCATCCACGTACAGTAATTTTGCCAACATGTGCAAAGAACAAAACACAATTAGCAAGAACGAAAAATCATGATTACAGCATAGATTATGATACACATTTCATTACATTCCGAATACTGTAAACCTATCATTTTCATCCATGTACGTACAGTGATTTTACCACCCTGTGCAAAGAACAAAACATAAATAACAAGAACGAAAAATCATGCATACAGGATAGGTTATGAAACACTTTCCAATACATTTTCAACACTGTAACACCTACCGTTTGCAGTATTTTTACCACCCACTAAAATGAACAAAACTAACAAGAAAAAGTAGGCGTACAGCATAGATTATGAAACACTTTCCAATACATTCTGTATACTGTAACACCTATCATATTCATCCATCTGCAGTGTATGTATCACCATAGGCAAAGAACAAATTATAACTAAGAAGAACGAAGAATCATGCGTACAGCATAGATTATTAAAAAAATTCCAACAAATTCTGAATACTGTAACATCTATAATTTTCATCCATCTGCTGTAATTCTACCACTGTGTGCAAAGAATAAACATAATTAAGAAGAACGATTTACGATTTATTTTCAGCTATTGTTTTTTTTTCAATTTTATTATGAATCGAGATTTTAAATATTCACAATTTAGTTGAAAAAATCGACGGTCCCAGGCAATATATATATATATATATAATATTGGGAAGGAAAAAATAATTTATAATAATGGTTTAAATGTTCATAATGCTTTAGTAATGTGTATAATTTATTTTATCGTGTACTGAGACGTCCATTGGGATAATGTTATACCAGTCTTTGCAAAGTTACTGTCATTCGTGGTTCTGAATTATTGACATGGTTATTTATGACATTTTTGTACTAAAAAGTCCATTATTTTCTTGCTATGGTAGTTTTTACACTGCGGGTTATCATTATTATGGTTAAGTATTTATTAATGGAGGTTTTTCAGCACTGCTTATCGGATTTGCATATATTGTATATACTTTCATTTCTATTTCATACTCAAGACATTTTAATACTATTAAATTAATTTTATTAATGATATTAATAAATTTATTTATTATTGATTTTTATTTTATTTTACTTTGCAATTATTGCATTTTCTATGTATAAAAATAATTTATAAAAAATAGCAGTTCTTAGTAAAAATCTCCGACTGGCAAGATACACTTTGCATCTATACAGTGCAGTGCCCGGTGCTGGAATAATAATAGGGTTGTTCCTGGATCATCATCCAGTGACCATTTATACTCTCATACTCGTCCATTATTTTTTCGCAAGTGTTTAGATGCTAGATGCAAGACTTGTCCATACGCTTCTCAGTCACAAATTTCTCAGCTCCTAATTTATCATATTTTTGTAAAGCCTTTAATGTAATTTGTTGCATAAAGTGCAAATTATGTAACTTGAAATATATAGGTGAAACATCAGGTTCAATACATAAACGAATCAATCAACATAGTTCAGACTCTAACAAAAACAAAGAAAAAAATATACAGTCTACAGCTGAAATTCGGCATTTTCATAAACATCAATTTAAAAATACCACAATTCTGAATCCTACAAATACTAAAAAATAAATCAGAACGTCCTTATATGGAGTCATCATACATGAAATATTTTAATACCATTTATCCATATGGGCTTAATAGAGGAATATTTAATAGACCTGCTAAAGTGTTTTCATCTATAAATAATACTATTGATTATTCTCCAATTTATCCTACACCAAATCATACTTTAAATCTTAAAACAACACGAAAAAAGTGAGAAAAGTGTTCTTTAGCGGTTGTAGTTTCCAAAAAATATATCACTATACAAATAAATAATCTTCAAAGTAACTTTTAAAGAATTATAATTGGTTATTAATTCGAAAATACATATTTGCTATTTAAAAGAAACAGATTGTATAGCATTTAAATGTATTTCTCAGTAAATCTTTCTCTAAACAGTTCTTTGATAATTTTTTTGTTCTCATTATGACTAGAGTTAATCTTTTCAACATTAATTTACAAAAGAAACATAAAATTCAAAAAACGAACATTCAAATGATAGTAACTTTTTCAAATCAAATATTTAATAAGATTAATATTAAATCTATAATTAATGATAAAAACTGTTATTTTCGTATTAATAATCTTCAAATATCAAAAACATTTAAATATCCGAATAAAATCAGTAGAAAGATTTTCAACTATAATGCATTTTCAAAAAATTCATCTGTGGCAAGTACTTTTCCGTGTAAATGCAATGACTCCGCTCTAACAAAATACATAAATAATGATCATGGACATATAATCACTGGAAATCTTAATATTGTTAATGATTTTAAATTGAAAAAACTAATGGGTTATGGTATTAAATATAGATTTCCATCTAAATTTAATGTAAAATCTATTATAAGACAGTTTACATATGATATAGATATTTTTATTTATAAAATTTCAATCTCATACAATAAACCTATTGAATATCTTAATCGGAAAATAATAGTTATTAAAAAATTAACGAAGTCTTTAAAATAAAATATTTCCGTTTTGGTCACTACTAACACAAAGCATTTTTTCCAGCAAATTACTAAATTACAAAAAAAAAAAAAAAAAAAAAAAAAAAAAAAAAAAAAAAAAAAAAAACTACGTTATTACACATGTAGACAAATCTCCTAATAGTTAGCAATCATATGTAAATCTTATTATCACCAACTTCTTACATCCTGTATTTCTTCTAATAAGTCTATAAAAACTAATGCAAATGTAATTGTAAACAATCCTAAAATTCAATGTTATTAGAAACTATTAAATATTTTCTCTACTAACTTTAATTATTTTTATTTAGTTTTTATACCCAAATTTCATAAGAAAAGAATTAAATTTAGGACTGTATGCACTATTGGATACAATACATAAAATGATATAGCCAATAAACTTCTATTAAAAATTCTCAATCAAATATATATACTGACAGCAACCACTGATACTACACATTGTAAAAAAAATAGCTATCAACTGGTCAATGTTATGAAAAATCTTAAATGTGTAAACAATATAACGACATATGATTACAAACATCATTTTAATAATATAGATTTATTAGATCTACATAATATTATAAGTGCATTATTTAAAAAGTATCACCATAAACTGGATTAACCTTTACTATAGATATAGCTTATTTTAAATCTTTAACAAATTTCATTACCGAAAATAATTATATTTTGCAAGATAACACATTATATTTACAGAACGTCGGTATACCACAAGGTGGATGCACATCCAGTTTTTTTTTATCAAACTTATATCACTATGAACGTACTTTTTCTAATAGTAATCTACATTTATATCGTTATATTGATGACATAATTTTAATTGCCACTGATAAAACTAATATTTCTCAATTTCCAGTATATTATCCTACTAATTTAGAATTAACGAAGAACAGTAGATTTTCCAGTTTCCAGTAGATTATCCTACTAATTTAGAATTAACGAAAAACTTCCTATCTAACAATACAGTTAACTTTTTAGATCTTAAAATTACTATAAAAGAAAACGAAACAATAACTGATCTATATGATAAACGTAAAGAATTTAAATTCAAAGTTAATACGTTTACTAATTTTAAATCTTGTCTTCAAAACTCTGTATATCATAATATAATCCTTAATCATTTATATAGAATAAAGTGTTTATGTTCTTCTCATCCAATTGATAATACTATTGAAAACCTAATTTAAGGTGCATTAAATCATGGTTTTCCAAAAGAATTCATATATTCTTTAACATATAATTAGTACTTAAATAATCTTAAAAAACAAATTAACACATGCGTAAATAAAATTACAAAAAAGTATATAAAATAAGAAAATAGTTATAAAAAATTCAAAAATTGTAAAATAATAATAAAAAATATGATAGGACGGTTGGATGGGTAGATGTAAGAATGCGGGTGAGGGTGGTGTTGTCTGGATAATACCCAATGATTAATTAAAAAAATTCGATGGGGGACATTCGATTTATAAGTACGTTGCTAATACACATTTAATAATGGATATTGGTTCGATACTTTTATGTGCATGATGGTACAGTTATATTTATATACAGTAGCGCTCAAAAGTATTTTGATAACCTTATATTCTCTCTAATTTTATTTAATATAAAAATGTAAATGAAAATATATAACCTATAATTGAGAACACTATGACTGCACTTATTGCAATGTACCAAGTTTCAACTTGTTTGTTTACTTTCGGCGCTACCGAAGAAATATCCGCCTTAGCTCAAAAGTATTTTGACAATTAGTTTGCATTTAATTGTTGAAGGTGTCAGTGGCGCTATAGCTTCGATTAGTGTTTATATTGACTTATTGTGATTAATTTTAAGGATCAGGAATGCCGAAATGCAAGAAAAATATTGAAGGGATTCTAGAAAAGCCACTGTAAATGCACTTAAGAAAGGTAGACTGCAAGCAGAATTAGCTCGTTCTTTTAACGTGTCTCGGCAACTTGTTATTACATGGAATAAAGTTTTTAATAAACAGAAATACATCGAAAATAAGCCTCAAAGTGGTCATCCGAAAAATGCAACGTGCAATGTTGACTGTATTATAAAAATGATATCTACAAGTGATTGTCGTAAGTCCGCTGTAATAATAAAAAATGAATTGAAAGAAAATTACGGCGTAGACATACACGTTTCATCTGTCAAACGACGCCTAAACCTCTATGGTTTACATGGCAGAAGACCAGCAAAAACATGTTTCTAATCTACTAAGAATAGGAAGGCTAGAGTTGCATTTGTAAAACGGCATAACCCTTTCAGGGGCAAAGCAATGCTATTGCTGAAGTGTTGAATTTTAATGACTGATACCGGAATTTTGGTTTAAAATATTCGGTTTATTATGTGTTAGAAATATAGCTTTTTCTTATTTAAAAATAAATTTGCTTTCAAATTCCGATGTCAATCATTAATTTAAACACTTTCGCAATGGAATTGCTTTGCCCCTGAAAGGCTTATGCCGTTTTACAAATGCAACTCTAGCCTTCCTATTCTTAGAAGATAACAAACGTGTTTTTGCTGGTCTTCTACCATGTAAACCAGAGAGGTTTAGGCGTCATTTGACTGATGAAACGTGTATGTCTATGACGTAATTTTCCTTCAATTCATTTTTTTATTATTACAGCGGACTTACGACAATCACTTGTAGATATAATTTTTATAATATAGTCAATATTTCAATTTGTTTTCTTTCGGATGGCCACTTTGAGGATTATTTTCGATGTATTTCTGTTTACTAAAAACTTTATTCCATGTAATAACAAGTTGCCGAGACACGTTAAAAGAACGAGCTAGTTCTGCTTGCAGCCCACCTTTCTAAAGGGCATTTACAGCGGCTTTTCTAGAATCACATCAATATTTTTTTTTACTTTTCGGCATTCCTGATCCTTAAAAATAATCACAATAAGTCAATAAAAACACCAATCGAAGCTATAGCGCCACTGACACCTTCAACAATTAAATGCAAACTAATTGTCAAAATACTTTTGAGCTAAGGCGAAGTCACATTTCTTCGGTGGCGCCGAATGTAAACAAACAAGTTGAAACTTGATACATTTAAATAACTGCAGTCACAGTGTTATCAATTATAGGGAATATATTTTCTTTTACATTTTTATATTAAATAAAATAAGAGAGAGTACAAGGTTGTCAAAATACTTTTGAGCGCTACTGTATTTATCAACTCATATTAAATTTATTCATATTCATTAATATATAATAATCATTAATACATAATAACGATTAACTTGTATTTAAATTTTAGCCTCTTCAGGACAATATCATAATAATTTTTAATAGTATACTATCTTAAATGAGAATAAAATGCATAAAGAGTGTATTTGTTATACCTAATGCTATGACAATACGGATTTTAATTTGCAATTTTTTTTTCCTCTATCCTTTTTAATCTTGTTTCATTTTGAACCTTAGTAGTGTTCAATGGTTTATTTCTCGGTTTTCTGTGTGGTAGATCCAAATTCATATTCTTTAGCTAATTTATGGGTAATATGAAGATGAAACCACACATTTATTTGTGCAACTTAAGGCATTTGGCACCTGATGATTCTGTCTAACTTCTAAAAATTTCCATCATTCCATTTATGCTATTCAATTTCTGCTATTTTTTACTGTTAATAATGTTTTTGGAATCTATGTTAAGTGTGTCGGGGGGGGGGGGGACTGTATTTGCTAATGTCATTTTATTTAAAATATCACATTTTTTTGGTGGCCGGTAATTTTTTTTAAAGGTTATATATTTATATATATAATCATTTTATTTCTCCAATAACATCTTTTATTTATCACACAGACATATATAATAATATTAATATATAATAAGAATGTATAATAAGCATATATAATAAGAACAAAAAAAACAGTTTTATTTCATATTGTTATAAGGATTCCTTGAAGAAAAGTAGGAAAATATATGAAACCTATTAATTTTTTAAATATATTTAATATTCCCAAATAAACACGAACTTTATTGAAAAAAAAATATCGGCTAAGATTAAATATTCCGACTTCGGACTGATGTCGACAGATCCAATTGGGCCACTCAGAATTCACATATCTGCCCTTCGTCTCTTACCGGTGCAAATCTCCTGCGGATATATAACAATAAGAAGGCCGATTACGGTACCGGCAGCTGAAAAAGTAGATTCATAAGTTTCAGTTGTTGACATGCTGCCCACACGTCACAGAAACCACTATGCCTATATCGATACTTAACCGACACTGCCGGCGGCGGCCCGATCATGTGCCGAAAGGTATGTGTTTGCTGGGACAGAACTATGAAGACTCATCATTTTTTTATTTCTTCATGTATGAACACCGAAACTACGCTACAGATTCATGTTATCTCTCTATTCTAAAAAAAGGTAACTATCGCTGTCACCGCCGCCGCCGGTTTTGAATTTTTTGTGACCGGAGGTCTTTCTTCGTTAATATTAAGAAAAATAATAAATACAAAAACATGAAAATTGGTAGTATTATACAGAACTGTTTGATAAACACGCTGATGCAGACAGTTTTCAAATCGAAGAATTATTTTAAGAGATATTTAATGCTAAATTTGGACAAAATCGTTCCACTAAAAAGTTTTATTGGAGCAAAAACTATACATCGGAATTTAATAATTTTTAGATCATTTTATACGATATAATTTCCCGGTGTGCAGAATTCATTTATATTTTTAATTTGACTCATTTTTCGAGGTTTCATTTCTATTTTAAATTGAAATTTTCAGCATTTCGAGAGATATTTTTTACGTATTTCAGAAAATTGTACGAATTTAATCTGTTGCCAACTGTATAAACAACGGAAACAATAATGTTTGCTTCAAATTAAAAATTTATTTACACGTGACTATTATAAACAGAAAAGTAACATTCAAATTAGAATTAAATAATTACGTATAAAAAGCAGGAACTTATTGAAAATTACTTCATCTATAATTACACGTGAATTTTAACAGAGAAAGGATATTGTAAAATAATAAATTCATTAACATGCGTTAGAAGTCTTAAATAGGAGAAATTACATCACATTTACGTCGCATTACACTTATTATGCAAAATGAACAAAAAATAATATTGCAAAACAGTTTAAATTAAAAAAAAAACGCGAGACATTTACTTGATATTTTGAGATGAACTTTTCAACTATTTTTTGTTTTTTTGGACAGCGCAAATAATATTTCATTTCTAATAAAAGTATTCTCACGTGAATATTAAAAAGGGAAAGAAAAGTTTGGTGAAAATTACGTCAGATTAAAAACGATATATTTAAAATGTCTTATTTAAAAGGACTTTCTTTTCGCTTTGTTAAAAAATACCGGGAGACAAAGACTCTGTTTACTTAATTCATTTTATATTAGATGATTTTGAAATGCCATTGTATCTTTTAACAGCAGCTGATTTTTCCGTAAATTTCCCCAATCAAAGAGAAATGACTAGAAACCCGTTTATAGAGATCGCCTTTGTTTTTTAATTATAATTCAATCTTCCAAAATCTTTTTAAAGCCGATCAAATTAGCGTGCTTTTAGAGACTGCAGTGTCTGAACGGGGGGTTGGCGAGCGTAGCTCGTAGGGGGCCGAGCCCCCTAGTTTATTTAAAATTACACAAGCATGCAAAATTTGATTGTGTCATATTGTTTAGTTTTGATAATTATTCTTACCAATTTGTTAGCGCTGAATCCGTAAATGGCCTTTATTTTTTACCAACACGTCAGAATTTTTGCAAATCGTAAATTGCAAAGTCAAAAAATGAATAAATACTGAAAATCTCACACTATAAAGTTGATGTAATGGTCGGGTTTTTTAATATTTGATAACTGATTTTGATGTATTTTTTAGCGCTGAATCCGAAAACGACCTTCATTTTTAACCATCATATCAGGATTTTTCGTAAATTGTAAATTTCAAAGTGAAAAAGTTAAAAGTTAAAAGTGAACCAACCCTTCCTTCGACATCTCATCGGACACCTGAGATGTTTAGCCTTAAGAATCCCTAGTAAAAGCCAAAAAATTAATAAATTTCTGAATTAAATAAAATTAAATTGAATAAAAATAGTTTTACATGTATTTGATTGCATTAGATTTTCATTTTTTTTTTTTTTTTTTTTTTTTTTTTTTTTTTTTTTTTTTTTACTTTTTAACTTTGGAATTTGCGATTAGCAAAAAATTCTGATGTGATTGTTAAAACTGAAGGTTATTTTATGATTTAGTGCTAAGTAGATAAAAATCAATTATCAAATTAAAAAAAAAAAAAAAAAAAAAAAAAAAAAAAAAAAAAAAAACGTCTATTTTATATGAGAATTTTGCTATTTTTTGACTTTGAAATTTACGATTTGCAAAAAATGGTTTGATGGTTAAAAATGAAGGTTATTTTCGAATTAGGCGCTAAAATATATATATAAAAATCCGTTATCAAAAGTTAAGAAACATAGCAATTTCCTGTATCTTTCAGTATCAGATATTCTCTATTTTTTTACTTTTTACCATTGCAATTTACAATTTGCAAACAATCCTGACGTAATGGTTAAAAATGATGGTCATTTTCGGATTCAGTGCTAAAAAATAGGGTAACTCTAGAATAGATAGCCATAGAGGAGTCCAGTCTAAATATTTTAAAAAAATTATCATACATTGCAGCATGAACGTTTTTCTTCAGAAATACACTGGCCTCCAAAAGTTAAGGTACAGGGACCGGATATTTTCGATTGCACACGTTTGGTCGATTATCTACCAACATTATTGGCGAATTGTTCTTGAACTTTTAGGATGTAAAGAACATGTTTAATTTTATATTTATCAGTGCAGATTTATCGGGGGATACAATGAGGGAGCTAATAATAAATTTAATAATTAAATAATATTTGCGATCACCTATGTAACAGAAAAGGCTGGAAATTGTTTGTCACTGTGGAAAATGACTATTTGTGTCCTGTTCAATATTTATATGCATTTGTGTAAGCATAGCTCTCATATTCGTGCAGATGTTAACGTTTTTTGTGAAAAAATCAAAAGTTTTTTATTTATAGCATACAGAGTTTTCAACGAATTTTGACACAACTTTCCAAAAACCTGACAAAGAAATGTTGAAACAGTATACTGCAATTAAAACATGAATATATTGGATATTTGAGGAGATATGGACATTTGTATGAAATAATTTTTAACTGCGCATGCGTGGAAGATCCTAAAATTTTTATTATATAATTTGGTAGCCAGCTATTTAGAACAACTTATATAAAAAGTCCTGTCAAATATCGCGAAAATTCACAAAAATAGGGTCGAAATAGAGAGTTGCTTCCTAAAAATAGCTTTATTATAAGGCATTTTCCACAACTTTTCAATCAGCTAACAATATTTTTCTAAGTTTTCACAACATTTGACTGGACTTTTTATAGAAGTTACCCCAAAATACTGACTACCAAATTATGAAATAAAAATTTTGAAATCTTCCGCGCATGTGCAGTTAAAAATTATCTCATAAAAAGCCCATATCTCATCAAATATTCAATATATTCACGTTTCAATTGCAGTATACTGTTGTTACTGTGCTTTGGCAAATTTTCGGAAAGTTGTATTAAATTTGGTTGAAAACTCTGCATACAATAAACAAAAAACTTTTGAGTTTTTCACAAAAACGTTAACATCTTCACTAATATGAGTGCTATGCTTACACAAATGCATACAAACTTTGAACAGGACCGAAATAGTCATTTACCACAGTGACAAATCATTTCCAGCTTTTTCTGTTACATAGGTGATCGCAAATATTATAAAATTATTTTATTAAATTTATTATTAGCTCCCTAATTGTTTCCCCCGATAAATCTTCACCGAGAAATATGAAATCAAACATGTTCTTTACATCCTAGAAATTCAAGAAAAATTCTCCAATAATGTTGGCAGATATTCGATAAAACGTGTGCAATCGAAAGCATCCAGTCTCTGTACCTTAATTTTTGGAGGCCAGTGTAGTTCAATAAGTTCATTCATTGCGACGTGTTGCTGTGTTTTTTTATTATAAAAATATAAGTGTAATTTAAAGTTATTTTATTAAGTGCCTCAATATTTTTGTTGAGTTAGGTATCTGAAAGTTTTTCTGCACATGCGTTCCTTTTATTTTAACTACACTGACTTTTAAGGCTCGTATATAATCCAATCTTTGCTTTTAAGCCTAAAACAAAGACATACAATGGAAAAGTGATGATTTAAATTGGGTAGCCATCTATCCTTGAATTTTAGATAGATGGACACATCAAATCGAGGAGAGATGACCACCTTTAATCAATATTTGGTTACCGGAAGTAGTTCCATGAAACGTATACAATCTATCAAGACCTTTTCCAAAAATGTGGTAAAATTTTACGAAAAGGAAAGGATTGAAATTATACATCTAATTTTGTTTATTCGAATTTTATTATCATTTTCAGTAATATTATTGCATCTTTACAAACAACTATTTGTTTTTCATGATTAACTATATGAAATGATTTATCTTTTTCTATTTTAACTTCACTTTTTCTTTCTTGTATTGGATGGCCATCTCTAATCGGCTTGAAGGAGAGATGGCCGTCTGCCGTTATAATTTCAATTTTGTTTCCCACTTTTTGTTCTTAATATTTAACTCTTGTTTGTCCAAAATGTGATGAGCATATGTATAAGAAATTTAAATGTGCATAAATATTTCTGGTATTTGCATTCTAAGAATTTTTATTTCAAACTTTAAAAACTATGGCCATCATTCCTAGAGTTACCCTACATAAAAATCAATTATTAAAAGTTAAACAACACAATCATCGCAGTCTTTTGTTATTATTGAAACAGGATACTCTCGTATTAGTCGCATTTAAATTTTATCAAAATTGATTCAGTTCTTTTATAGAAATACATAACATAAATAAATAAATAGAATAAAAAATACATCATTAAAATATATCATTTTCAAGAATTTCATCAAGGGACTTAGCGCTGTCTATTCGACAAGAAAGTTTCCACCCCGAAATTTTCCTATATCTTTGTACTGTTTTGTTGGAAGATAAACAATGAAAGTCATTTTATTTAAATAAAAGTTTATAATTATTATCTTTCGCTTTTTCTTTGTTTATTTTTAAAGTCTGTTGTCTTTAAAAAATTATGATTTAGATTTTACATTAAAAGTATTTGCATGCAGCGAACTAAGGTGAGTTTAACTCTTAGAAGGCTACCTTCTGGAAAATGAACTTTAAATAAATTTATTTATTTGGTTCGCCTTTAGCACGTGATGTTTTCCTATAAATTTTAATTATATGAAACAGATTATTTGTCGTAACAAAAGTTTGGCACGAACCATACACTTTAGCACAAATTTATTAAATTTCAGCTTTTACCTTTTCTATTAGCTTAGGAAGAATGTAACGGATTCTTAAACAATTTCGTCTGCCGCGTAACAAGAATTTAAAGGATTATTTTCTCAGGAACTATTGTAAAAGACTACCAAAAGAGCTCATATTTTGTTGGGCTTTGAAGCACACCAGTGCCCAGTAGAAATGTAATTCCCAAAAAGAATTTCATTGAAACACGAAAATAGTACAAGTAACACGTTGCTGAAATCCCCCAATGATTGAAATGGATTGTTCTTTTATTTGCAGAAAATTCTGTCTTTTGACAAAAAAATTTCAGAAAACGTTAAACTTAGAAAAATTCGTATTTTGAGGAAAAAGAACATACGTAAAAATTCAGTATTTTACACAAAGTTGTACATGGAAGCACAGTTACCGAATTATCCATTGATTTGAAGAAAATGCAGCTTTAGTATGGATGATCTTGGGAATACAGAAAAGTTCTAAGCAGCACAGATACCGAAATATTTCTCTGGTTTAACAAAATGCAGAAGGATTCCGGGTAATTTTTGTCAAATTTACAGAAATTTGGTGAGGTAAATGGACAACTTAAAGCTCAATTTTTCGTATTTTAGTGAAATAAAATAAATGGGAAAAAAACATTCAATTTACGTTATTTTTTTAACATTTGAAAAAATTGTTATTGTCCTCGGTCAGGGTAGGAAATCAAAAACATATCTGAAGCATTTTATTAGTTGAATCTCACATTTTATTCGTTTTCTGATTAGTCTACACAGTAATCTGTATTTTCCCTTTACTTTCAACAGAGATGAATATTTCTGTTGTCACTATGACAAAAAAGTAATAAAAACTACAAAAAAAAAAAAAAAAAAAAAAAAAAAAAAAACTCAGAAACAAATTGAGATACAGCTTTCAAACAAATTGCATTTAAAAGTACATTTTTTTCTCTATACGACGGTGTAAAAAGTAATATTGTGGGATGGTTAGAAGTTTAAGAATGAAATTTCATTTAAAATTGGTCCAGGAATATTAATGTTTAATCCATGGCGTACGTAATGTATGACCAGCTCTGTAGAAGTTAAAAAATTTACAGTACCGAAAAATGTAATCCATGGCGTACGTAATGTATGATCAACTCCGTGCGATTTTTTATGTCTTAAATTTTAGTCTTTGAAAAAATCATTTTCCAAATGGTCGTTGCAATTTATTATTATTATTTTTTTTTTTTTTTTGATAATGTCATGTTAATTGTCTAACGGGTGATTCTGCTATGCCGTAATTTCGCGATTTGCGTGACTTTTTTTTTTTTTCACGGCATCTATGGGATAAAATTGCAACAAGATAATACATAAGTTGTCTATTAAAAAATTCCATAATAGTTCAATTGTTCTGATGATCTCTTAAAATGCGTTCTGCTGTGCTATGATTTTTGCGGCAAATGTTATAATTGAATTTATCTAATGTTACATTTTGTAGCAAAGAACAATTTTTTTCATTTGAGATTATTAATTAAAATTACATTAAAATGCATTATAAATTAAAATAACGCTACTTCATATTCATAAATTTTAGTGCGTCACTGAATAACTGAAAAGATGGAATGTTTTCGGTAATCACAGCTGGCTAATTCCATGCGAACTTGTCATGTCTGTCACACACCTGAAAATCGCTATGCTTGTTGGCCACCGCTATTTTCGAAAAGTTTGCTTCGCCTTATTCAACTGATGAGATATCTCCGATAAAATAACTCACATTTTTCCGTTCTAAAATACTGGTAGCCAAAAATCCTAGTATGTGACAGACATGACAAGTTCGCATGGAATTAGCCAGCTATCGATTCAAAGTGTTATGAATGAGTTATCATTAGAAAGATACTTGTGCATTAGTGTTGTTTCCCATAAAGTTTTTTAATTGCACAATTTTAGTACAAAATAATTGTTTTGTATAAAAACATTTTAAATAAATTGCCAGAATTTTACTGAATTGCCAGATAACAGTACAGCTTAAATTAGAACATTTTTCATATTGCTTCAAAATTTCGATTTCTATTCTAAATATCAATTATTCGAGTTTCTTCGGACATGAATAAGCATAAGAGATTTTTTTTTAATTCTACCTTATAAATGTTAAAATTAATTTGTTCTTTTCAGAAAAACAGGCAATTGTCATTCCTTATATTAACTCTGTATACAGTGAACTGGATATATATAAATAAAATCTGTATATCCCCTATTTCAATCATATTCTAGTGTAAAGCTTCAACGCAGTTTATCAAAATACATCGTCCTCCAAATACAAAATAGAGAATTTTTGAAATCCAACTAAAAAATAAGTTTTATTTAAAAAGATAGTATCCTTTTCTGCCTTTGGAAACGAAAAACACTGTTTTGTTCAAAAAACTTAGTTTTATTTACTTTTTCTTTAAATCCCAGCAGGTACTGTATTTCTACCTACAGAATTAGGATAATACTCAAAACAGTTTCTAAATGTTAAATGTAATTCAATTTCAGAGAGATTCTAAACTTAACCAGCCTATTCAATACATGTTCACGAAAAATGAAAAATGAGTACGTGACACGCTCTCATTTTTTCTTTCATAAGTATATTATAATTTTCTGCGAAATTACATTGAAAGTTACTGCTTTGTAGAATAATTTGATTATGTATTTTTACAAGATTTAATAAGTAAATAAACTTTTTATGCTAAAATACGTATATAATTTTTTTTTTTAATTCCATAACTTATTTAAGTCTTGTAAAAATTGGAGCAATTTTGCAAGAAAGTAGCGACATACAGAGAGCATATTTTGAAAGGTAAAGGTAGATTTATGTAGATGGCGATAATCAACCTTTTGTTCAGAAATTCTACATATAACAGACGTTCGAAGTATATTTATAGACAATAGGACATGTCATAATGCATATCAAGATAAATAATTTTCAAAATACTAACATTGGTTTTTGCGAAATGTGACGATATGACGCGAATTAATAAATGTGCAAAAATGGTTAATTTATCTACTACACGATATGTAGTTTCGGAATTTCGGAGCAGCTAGTTCTGTGATTTATTTTTAACAAATGGTGATCACTTGCAGAAATTTCCAAAACTTTTGCAAGGATATTTAAAAATTTGAAGATAAGAATGAAAGTACGGAATTAACTTAGTATTAGGACATACTTTGTTTTTGACTGAATAAGCTGATTAGGCCACTTTTTTATGATGCATAAATGTCTGTCTTGGTTGGTACTATAAGATCGCTTATTTTGTAAAAAAAAAAATGTATAGAAACAGCCTAACTTTATTTACGTTTACTTCGCCACTAATAATCAATAAATTTAAAAGAACAGGCACCTTGTCAAGTGAAAATTCCCATATCCATTAATATGGATAACGATATTAGGGATAAACTTAAAATCTCAGCATCTTTATACGTATTTACATCAAAAAATATTTATACTATTTATTTTTCTCAACAGCAACACATAACATAGTATAACATTGTTGTTTCTAGAATTTCGGAATCGTTTACAATAAAAATATTCTTGTCGTTTAAAAGATATAGATTTCTAGATTTCAAAATATCTATTTTTCCGAAATTCTAATGTATGAATTTTGAAAAAAAAAATCAATTTTTAGATCATTCAAATATGCATATCCCTAATTACATAACATTCCACCTTAAAATTTTTATTTGTGTTTTAAAAACTATCGACAAGGAAATATGCTTTGGAACAGTTAAAAATGAAATTAACATTAACCCTCAAATGCACCGTGTAACTCAGGACATACATGATTTTTTTCCCATTTGATTCGCTCTATTGATCTTTCGGTGAACTATATGTGTTGCTCATGTCTGATAATAATCATTTAAGGTCGTGTTTTTGTTCTGTTTTGTTATCGAGAGGAGGTTATAACATCTTTTAGTGATACCGCTTGCAATCTGCTCAGCTGGCGTTTATTTCTTTATTTTTATAAGGCAGTAACACTGTAAAAAAAATGGCCACGTTCCGTGTAAAATCCAGGAACGTTTCGCATTTTCTTAGGTTTTCAGTATAATTTAGCTATTTCCTATGAAATTCTGGTTTTCTTATCTGAAACGTTCCTGAACAAAAGTTGGAAACAGCAAAACGCTGCGGCCGCCATTTATTATTTTTTTCTATAATCCGTTGCTCGCGCGCGAGTGTCGAAAACGAATTCCTTAAATGAATGTAAAAAAAAAATCAATATGGAATGCAAATAAATCAATAGACGACATAAACCTTTACGTCTCTATTGTCAAGACAATTCAGATGAAAATACAATACCTCCGTGACATCGCTAAGAGATTATCTCTCGTACTTGTCTGTAGAATATTTAACGAGCAGACCGTGTAAAAAATACACCTATTATTTGGATCTCCATTAACCAGGGGACCATCAAACATGATTCTCACCGATTTTGATTAATTTAAAGTATGTTTTAGAGTTCTTATCTCTAATTATTCTTGTGAAAGGATTTCTTCAAATGGGCCTTCGATTTTCAGAAATTAGATGCCGAGGTTTAGCATACGTTTCAAATACCCATTAGTTTGCAGCTCTCAACGTGTCTTTCGTGGTGTGGACGCAGACAGCTCGCACGCCACCCGTACGGCCCGAGTTCGATTCTACCTCTTGACTTTTTTTTCTTTTTTAATTAATTTTATATTTTAACACTATATTACAATTTGATTTAAATTTGATATATATTTGACACTTTGAATTGCTGCAAATTTGATTTTTTTTTCTGAAAAAATATACAATTACGTTTAGGTTTTTTTTTTTTTTTTTTTTTTTTTTTTTTTTCATGAAAATTTATATGTATTTTATCTAACTTGTAAACTAACATAATTACTGACGAAAATCCAAAATATTTTATGTCTAGATTTTTTTTCTAATTATTATTTACATTTATATATTTTTATATTTTAAGCAAAGTTCAGAAACAATATATCATATATATATTTACTTTATTGAATTTTAACTGAAAATTTATTTTTTCGTGTAAATTATAAATAATAATTTTGATGTCAATTTCAAAATATTTTTTCATTCTAACAAATAATGATAATAAAGCGAAAATTGTCAACTGGAAACGTAAAAATCGTCTGCGGATCCCGCATGCTGTGAAATGTCAGTAATGTTTTGCTGCCAACAGAAATATTCCTGGTATTTCTCAGGAAACTTACTGGCATTTCTGTAGAAAGTATTTAACATATACAGTAAAGTTCCAGTCATTTTCAAGAAATGTTTCTTGAAAATAATGGGCAACTCAGCTGCCCATTTTTTCCCAGGAACGTTGCGGAATTTTTTTTACAGTGAATTATTAATTCTTCAAACTGTTAAAAACATTAAAAAAATTATTATACCTTTGAATAGTTGTTATTATTCACTGTATAACTTTAAAAGGAGTATATAGTTTAAAATCATCATTCTTTGATCAAGCTGTGTTATGTAACTCATGACTCGTGATAGAAATTATGACATTATGCCCAACAGAAATATAAATTAATTTTAAATTAATTTTCTAGTGACTAATTAGCAAACAAAGACTCAAATATAATGTTTTCCGAAAGAAATTAAAAAATCCTGCATTAAAGGTTTAAGGAGGTAGGATACCTTTGCACACGCCGAAAAAGTAAAAAATATCACTATGTTCCAAGCTTCAAAACTTGTGTAGTAAGTCAAAAATAAAATAGAAATTTCATTTAAATATAAAGCTCATATTTAAATTTATATTTTAAAATATATATATACTTGTAAATTCATATTAAATATTGAAATGATAAGTTTAAAAATATATGATAATAAGAGAAAAAAAAATCTTGCGCGCATAATAAAATCTGAAAATATGCAGATAAAGAGGAAATTTCCGCGAAAATAAATACATAATAAGGTTACCTTTATCATAAAACCAGAATATTTGAACCATTAACAGAAAATTAAAATTTTTCACTTAAAAATAAATATTTTCAAAGTAAAAAAACAGAAAACAATAAAATATTACATTTTTCTGGTTTTAAGTTGTAGATAATACAGAAATGAATATGGTTTGAAAATTTCTTTTGATTGCCATGCATAGTTTTTTAATAACACTGCGCGCAGTATCGAAATTCATCATTTTGAGTAAACGCAACGCACAGTTTAATTATCCAATGTAGTCTTAATATATAGTCTTAATAAAACTGACATAATTAGTAAACTAATAGGAATTTTTTAATGCGGTTTTTTGCATATTGTTCAGAAATGATTACGGAATCAAAATATGTATTAAAAAATTTCGTATATTTTGTAGGTTTAAAGGTATCCTACCCCCTTAAGAATTCCAAATTTTAAAACAGCAGAATTCCTAATCTATTTCCTGTTTGGTATTGGAAGATAAAATGCAACAACTCAAATCTGATGTCAAAATGAGGAAAAACTTTTTATGTTCGTTAGAATTTTCATATGTTGACTAAATAAAATTTTACCATAGCATTAATTAGTAGACAATATTAAAAAATAAATGAATGCTAATTCTGATCTCATCTCAGTAAACTTTTCAAAAGAAAGAGTTGTAAAAAACGCAATATCTAACACCTGTCACCAATATTGTGGCCTCTATGGAAACGGCAACTCATTTAGTTTAGGAAGTACGATGGAGCGCGTGCATATCGGCCAAAGAAGTTCTGATTTTTTTTCAATGCTTAAAATTTACTTCTCAGGAGATAAGTTAAGTTTGTGAATTCTTTTCTTAGAAGTTTACCAGTTAATTGGAGATAAGAACACTCATACAGAGTATTTATACAATGTTTTGCAGCAGTGTTAATAGAGGGGGACTCGTGTGTACTATACATTTTTGTACGACTGTACATTGAAAAAGCCAGTTCATTGAAAATAGTTTATAACGCCTTACGTCCACCCCACATTAAAATCAACGCTTGGGATATTTTTCTCTTTAATTCAGAATTGCGATTTTTTACGACATTTAAGAACATAAGTTCTATTTACTTTTCTATCAAACACGATTTATAGCAGTTGAATTTGTATTTTTTAAATACTTATTTAAAAAAAGGTTAAAGCTTTTAATTTATGCTTTGCAGTGAAAAAAAAAAACTTAACAAAGGCTGTTTTTTTTTATTTAAGTAGAATTAAAATACCTTTCAGTGAATCAAAAATTGTGTATTTGTAATTCAACGATTAGATTAGTTAAAATTTCTCTAATAATGCTAGAATCAGAAGATTTTTTTTTTAATAAGAAATAAAATTAATTAGCAAACGAAGTAAAGTATATTAATCTTCGTCACATCCTTCAGTAAACTTTATAAAATGAAATTTAAATACCCTAATGCAGTAACGTATAGTTTAATTACTATATCCCATTCCATAATTCTGTAAAAAAATTTTGAATTTACCATTTCGTTTTTATATTCAGCTAAAAAAAGATATTATATTAATAAGGCTTTGTCTAATGGACTAATCAACTAGAATGAATTTTCTTTCATGTTAATTTTTTTATTTGCTAATTGTCTAATCATGCTTTATTATTCCATCTTGATTATTTAAAATTGTTATTATAATTTAAGGATTATTTAAATTATAAACATATACATTTTTACGAATTTGATAATACACATATCTTTTTTCCTTTAAGGTATGCTCGCTGGAATTTTATGGCAATTAAAGGGATTCTAATAAAACAGAAAAAAACAGGGAAGCATAAATGACCATTTTTTAAAAACAATTTATATTTTAAAACATATTACGCATATTGTAATTTACATAAATAAAAATGTTAATGTTCGGTTGTTCAAAGTCGCTAATCTCTGAAAGTTCTTCCCCGATTGCTTTGAAATTCACTGGTTGAGTTACATTCGAATAAGGAAGTTTTGTTATATACTCATAATGAACCTCGCTCCCTCACCCCACCAGGGGGGCTTTTTAATTTTTTTCCAAAACCCATCATGTGATATATTATTAGAAAGCCCTTGAATTACTGTTTCATATTATACACCTCGCATCTCGCTCTCATCACTTTCCCCACGTGAGGCACATTTTTATATAAATAAAAATATAAATGTTCGTTTGTTCAAAATCTTAAACCTCCGAAAGTTCTTCACCGAGTGCTTTGAAATTCACATATTGCGTTGCATTCGAATACGCGCGTCTTTTTATGTACCTATCACGAACCTCGCTCCAATTTCCTCGCCACCACCATGAGGCGCTTTTTAAATTTTTTCAGACACACGTCATGTGACATATCATTTGAAAACCCTTTGACTACTCTTTCATATTATGCACCTACCACCCCCCTCATCTCACTTTCTCCCCGTGAGGCACATTTCTATATAAAAAAAAAATGCAAATGTTCGCTTGTACGAAATCTTAAACCTCCGAAAGTTCTTCTCCGAATTTCTTTGAAATTCACCGATTGCGTTGCATTTGAATACGCGCGTGTTTTTATATTACGATTATGAACCTCGCATCCCCTCCTCCAATTTCATCTCCCGGGGCACTTTTTTAATATTTTTCGACACCCACTACGTGGTATATCATTACAAAGACCTTTAAGCACTCTTTATTACTCATATTATGCATCTCCCCTCACTATGCCCTCCGGAGGGACATATTACTGAAATATTTCGTCAGTATTTCTTATGATATTTGTTTTTTCTTTGTTTTTTTAGTTCGTGATTTTTTTCTTTTTAGCTCACAGGCTATTAAAGCCCGAGAGCTAATGTTCCCGGAGGCTCTGTGTGTACGTATGTATGCAACGCGATAACTCTTGATAAAAATATCCGATTTGTTCAAATTTTGTAAATACGTACATTCTGATAAGGCGCTTCCCTGATTAGTTTTGGGAGTTCATTGGTTAAGCATAAAAGGGACAATGGGAGGGGGTGGGGTGGGGGCTAACCTTCCCTTAATTTAGATAAATGGGTTTTTCATGCAGAATTATCTGATTTGCTTCAGATTTCGTAAATAGGTTCATTCGAATAAAGTGCTTCCCTGATTATTAGTTTTGGTGTTTTATTTGTTGTGCAAAGGGGAACGGGGAGCTAATCCCCCCCCCCTTAATTTAGATAACCTGGTTTTTCATGTAGAATTATTCGATTTGCTTCAAATTTTCTGAATATGTTCTATCTGATAAGGTGCTTCCCTGATTTGTTTTGGGGGGTTCATTGATTAAGTATAAAGGAGAGAACGGAGGCTAATCCTACTATAATTTAGATAAATGGGTTTTTCATGCAAAATTATCCGATTTGCTTGAAATTTTGTATACCAGTTTATTTTGATAAGCCATTTCCCTGATTAGATTTGGAGGTTCATTCGTTAAGTATAAAGGGGAGAAACGGGGATAATCCCCCCTTAATTTATTTTTCAATGGGCTTTATTCTTTGAAATAAAAGTATAATATACAGTTAGTGTGAATAGCCTGTGAGCTCAATTCCATAATTTTTAACTCGGCACATATCTTTTTAAGTCATTCGACTCACCAGGGATGCCACCGCACGTACTGCAATTGACAATCGGCCTGCCAATTATGATGTTGCGAAATATTCACAAGCCAAATCTTTGCAACGGTACGCGGCTTGCTGTAAAAAAATAATGAGCAACTTCGTTGAAGCAACAATCTTGACAGGACCTTTCAAAGGTGAAGATGTCCTCATTCCTCACATTCCTTTGATTCCAATGGATGCTCAATTTCAATTTAAGAGATTGCAATTACCTATTTGATTTACGTTTGTAATCTCCATCAACAAAGCTTAGGGCCAAGCTTTAAAATTCTGCGGTTTAGATCTAGACAAGAATTGCTTCTCACACGGGCAATTATATGCTTCTTGTTCTAGAATCGGCAAATCAGGCAATCTCTAGATCTGCACAGACAATGTAACAACAAAAAACATTGTATACCCACAAGTATTGTGAAATTAAACATATTAGAAACGTGCACTTTCTCTTTTCTTTCTTTTCCATTTAGCCAGACTGAGTCACAGCAACGCATGGCCAGTTATAGCTGGTAAATAATATATGAAAATAAAGAAAAAACATTCCGAGCATTATAAAGTATTTTATTTTATCACAATCATAAATTTCATTCTGCTGCTAGGCTCTGTAATGCCTTATTTATAATGATTTAGTAATATATGTATGGCATATACACATATACTCATAATATATATACACCCTATTTATTTAAGCAGCGCATGCATGCAAGGTCATCTGATCCTACCGATTGCTGCTTTGGATTTGCTTATAATCGTAATACTAAAAATCGCTTGAGCAGGCTTCTAAGATAGAAACTACACAGTAGTTGGTGCCTACGTAATTGACTCATTCAAATTAACGTATCTCTGGAATCTCAGTAGAAATCTTCATTGATAATGAGATAGATTCGATTTGATTCTGAGATTTAAATATGACGTCTAATAGGTATTCTTATTAATGAGGTTTGTACCCTTAAGATGGTTCTAAATAAAATTATCTTTCTCAACTGCGGAAAATTTCCCGACACATTTTCTGATTCATTTTGAAACGTAAAAGCATGATGATTGTATCGAAATCCATCATTTTGAATAAACGCAACGCAAAGTTTAATTATCCAATGTAGTCTTAATATATAGTCTTAATAAAACTGACATAATTAGTAAACTAATGGGAATTTTTTAATGCGGTTTTTTGCATATTGTTCAAAAATGATTGCGGAATCAAAATATGTATTAAATAAGTTCTAACATTTTGTAGGTTTAAAGGTATCCTACCCCCTTAAGAATTCCAAATTTGAAAACAGCAGAATTCCTAAGCTATTTCCTATTTGGTATCTATTTATATAAAATCCAAGTCTCTGTGTGTCCCTCACGATTCCGGTAGGACCGCTTCATTGAAATGAGTAATTGTTGAAAAATACTAATGCAGGATTACCACAGTAGCGCCAAATGTTGGCGACAAAAATAAGTTGTCATATATGAAGCCAACTTGGCCATAGCTGGCTAATTTGGCGAAATATCCATTTAAAATCATTAATCTTTAATAATGGAGATCACCGCAATTTAATTTAAACTCCGCTCTTTGAAGGGTTTTTTTTTTTTCAAAATCTATGGGTGAGAATTTAAAGTGTAATATACAAAAATGTAGATATTTACATCTTCCTCCCGATGCTATTAATAAAATAATAACAAATAGACGACGCTGAGCTCTTATTTGTGCTTCTAACTGCGCGATTTTAACGTGCGTTAGTTACTTTTCCAGTATAGGTGCATTGGCGAAGAAGGAAATTTGGCAACATATTTTCCGGGAACCTATCCACTGACACGCAATTTTTTTTTCGATAATTTATACGATTTATTTATATAATAAAAGCCATTTATATAATTTTTTACAGATACAGAAGTAATTTGGACATCAAACTATACGATATTTCACCGAACTATAAGATTAAATGCCAATAATGGTTGATCATAAATGTCACATTCATTTAAGTTTAAGCAAGTTACACGTGTTTACGTCATCAAGTGATTTTTATTTCGACGTTTATTTGTAATTTTATTAATGTTATACTAAATCCTTTGTTCTTTCGTTATTTAAAATAAAAGTTAAGTCAATTTGTATAATGTGGCGAATGATTTGGCAATTTATATAATTTGGCGGAACTGGTCGACGGGATAACTTAGTAGCGCCAAATGCATATATAAGAAAACAAAAAAGCTCATCAAGTTTGTTTTCATAGCTGTTTATATGATTTGACAACAAATCTCTCTTTTTGATGCCCGAATTACACGAAGCTGTTTTAAAAAAAGCCAAAGCCCCAATAGTGGAAAAGTACCAAACTGTCTGTTACTTTGCGCTATCTGCGCTATAGTTCGTACAATATGAAATGGAGGCGGCGAAAAGTTTAAACAATTAAATATGAAAGTTTCTGTAAAGCAGTATAAGACTAAAAAATTAAGAATAAAATAATGCAAAATAAGACTAAACGAGAAAGAAAAATCATGCGTTAAGCATAGAATATGAAACACATTTCAACACTTCCTGAATGCTTTAACAAAACTTCGTTATGTAAGGAAATAAGGTAAATAAAATAAGTAAACATTTTAGAAAACTCATTAAAAAAAAATATTTTAATTGATTTCAGCAGTTACCGTCCATAGCCAATAGTACTGTTATTACACGCCACTATTTAGCTAAAATTTAATTTAAACTAAAAGACTCTTAAAACTACTGAAATCACATTTCCAGATATTATCATCCAGGAACGGTTATGTATCCAATTCTTTGCGTGACCCTGTATATCATTTTATCTATATTCTACAAACATTTCTTAGTAAACTAAATGCAGTTCAGCATAAAGATGCATTACTCCTCTAAAAACTACCTTTAAGCGATTTACTCTCATGCTCAGTAATCCTTACGATTTCTTTTGTGTAGAACTTTATATGAACTATAGCATTTATAGACACAGTATATAGTATGCATAAGTATAGCGAAACATAAAAGCGTGTATCATAATTAAAAATGCATTTCCAGCAATCATCGCGTATTTACAGTACTTCGGAGAAATGTTTCTTGGCGAGAAAGAAGTTTGGCAACGTACTTTTTCCTATTTACTGTTTCTTACTCACAAGCAATTTTTTCCATGCGTATACAATTTATTTGGTACTACTTAGTGATCCCGTCGACCAAAAATCTATCGCCAAACTATAAGATTAAATGCCAATAATGGTTGATCGGAAATGTCACATTCATTTGACTTGAAGCAAGATATTATGTTTACGTCATCAAGGGATTTTTATTTCGACGTTTTATTTGTATCTTTATTAATGTTATACTAATTTATTTGTTCTTTCGTCATTTAAAATAAAAATTATGTGAATTTGTACAATTTGGCGAATGGTTTGGCGATTTATATAATTTGGCAAAATTTGTCGACGGGATAATTAAGTAGTACCATTTATTTAACATAAAAAAGCTATTTATTCATTTTTATAAAGAAACAGAAGTAGTTTTTGCAAAGTTGTCATGTACGCATTGTGTTTGGCGAATTTTTTTTTCTGACGCCAATTTGGCAAAAATCTCGCTTTCGAATACCAGTTACATATATGTTTTTTAATTATTTGCCATTATTTTGAAAAGGAAATAACAATAAATAAATAAAAGTTTAGGCACAGATATCATATATTGGCGCGAATTTTTTCTGACGCCAGTATCATATGCGCAACGGATACTTAACTGGCGCCAAAGTGTCGTTATTTTGCTTGATATTATAACCCGGATGTTGTTGTTTATGCTGTTGATGTTTTCGCCATGATACATAATACATGTATAAACAAATATAACAATAAATACATGTATAAACAAAAATAAAAACTCATCAGGTTTGTTTTCATAGCTGTTTATATATTTTGCAACATATCTCACTTTCTGAAGTCTGAATTGCGCCAAGCTTTTTTAAAAAATGAACTATAATGGAAAAGTACCTAAATAAATAATAGAAATAACCAATTATATAAACAAAAACATTTTATTTCGAAATCAAAGCATTGTTTTTAATTTCGATTAAAAAGTACATGCATCCTAGGATAACTTCAGTTGAAAGTACTTTGACAGCTTAATATCTCATTCTATAAACCTAAACAAACACAAGTGATTCATTCATTGTGAACCGTAAGAAATATTGAACCATTGAGGTAATCATTCACAAAGTAAGTTCTCCAACAATCAATGGACAATATTCTTATGACGTCATAGTAGGTAAAATGGGGGCGGTATCGTTTGTTTATGGTTTCAATTCACAAAAATTTTATTTTGCAATGTCTCTTAGTTACATTACTTTATTGTCATATTTATGAGCTCAGAATAAAAGCATATTTTTTCATTATTTGGTTATTAAATAATAAAAAAAATTATAAATGTATGATTTGAAAAATATAAATAATTTTCTTTGTTAATACTAAAAAATAACATTGGCGTAACAGCGGGTTTAAGTGTTAATACTAAAAAATAACATTGGCGTAACAGCGGGTTTAAGTTAAATAAGTGTAACTGTTTAATTCTGTTGAAATATTAAAAATAACTGTATTTATTAGATTTCAGTAAGCAACATCATGGCCCGATTAAACTTAGAAGTTAGAGGAATTACAATGTCATTTCAGGACCTTACTTTTGGAGAATCTTTTCTAAATTCCACATATACATAGAAATTCTTCAGTGTTACAAATATTATTCCTAGGACTGACATAACATGAGAACGGTCGGCAATTTTACACAAGTTTTTGAAAACTACTTTATATCAGAAATTTTATTAAAAACTGGTTACGTCTTTGTTATAGCGGCCCACACAATTATGATTATGACAAGTTGTAGCCAATTTCGCCAACGTCGTAACCAAGATCGTCAAGCACACACGTATAATACCATTTCATTAAATCGTATACGATAGTTTAATAGTTTATACATTACTTCAAGTGTGTAATTTATTTATTTTTAAGAATTAAAAATCTAAACTGTCCAGTATATGAATTTAAAAAAATGTAAACAGATTGAATAGGCATGACCGCAAAAAAGCCTCAAATCCGGGCAACACTTGGAACTAAACTGGTCTTCTGCTGTACACAGTTTTTCATAAATGTATTTCGTTCTTAATATGTGTTATTTTCATCTATCCGTGCGGAACAAGCGAGAAAAGCTTATATTTTTGCATATGAGTTGTATATATCTTTATATCTAATTTTCCGTCATTTTTGACGGGCTACCTTCCTAGTTGGAAGATAAAATGCAACAACTCAAATCTGATGTCAAAATGAGGAAAACACTTTTAATGTTCGTTAGAATTTTCATATGATGACTAAATAAAATTTTACCATAGCATTAATTAGTAGACAATATTAAAAAATAAATGAATGCTAATTCTGATCTCATCTCAGTAAACTTTTCAAAAGAAAGAGTTGTAAAAAACGGAATATCTAACACCTGTCAACAATATTGTGGCCTCTATGGAAACGGCAACTCATTTAGTTTAGGAAGTACGATGGAGCGCGTGCATATCGGCCAAAGAAGTTCTGATTTTTTTTCAATGCTTAAAATTTACTTCTCAGGAGATAAGTTAAGTTTGTGAATTCTTTTCTTAGAAGATTATCAGTTAATTGGAGATACGAATACTCATACAGAGAGTTTATACAATGTTTTGCAGCAGTGTTAATAGAGGGGGACTCGTGTGTACTATACTTTTTTGTACGACTGTACATTGAAAAAGCCAGTTCATTGAAAATAGTTTATAACGCCTTACGTCCACCCCACATTAAAATCAACGCTTGGAATATTTTTCTCTTTAATTCAGAATTGCGATTTGTTACGACATTTAAGAACATAAGTTCTATTTACTTTTCTATCAAACACGATTTATAGCAGTTAAATTTGTATTTTTTAAATACTTATTTAAAAAAAGGTTAAAGCTTTTAATTTATGCTTTGCAGTAAAAAAAAAAAAAAAAAAAAAAAAAAAAAAAAAAAGAAAAACTTAACAAAGGCTGTTTTTTTTTTTATTATTACTTAAGTAGAATTAAAATACCTTTCAGTGAATCAAAAATTGTGTATTTGTAATTCAACGATTAGATTAGTTAAAATTTCTCTAATAATGCTAGAATCAGAAGATTTTTTTTAAAATAAGAAATAAAATTAATTAGCAAACGAAGTAAAGTATATTAATCTTCGTCACATCCTTCAGTAAACTTGATAAAATGAAATTTAAATACGCTAATGCAGTAACGTACAGTTTAATTACTATATCCCATTCCATAATTCTGTAAAAAAATTTTGAATTTACCATTTCGTTTTTATATTCAGCTGAAAAAAGATATTATATTAATAAGGCTTTGTCTAATGGACTAATCAACTAGAATGAATTTTCTTTCATGTTAATTTTTTTATTTGCTAATTGTCTAATCATGCTTTATTATTCCATCTTGATTATTTAAAATTGTTATTATAATTTAATGATTATTTAAATTATAAACATGTACTTTTTTACGAATTTGATAATACAAGACATATCTTTTTTCGTTTAAGGTATGCTCGCTGGAATTTTATGGCATTTAAAGGGATTCTAATATAACAGAAAAAAATCCCTGCCGGCTCGGGCCTACAGGCGGAGGTAGATTTCGTAGTTAAGTACTAAATTCAGCAACAAAACTTAAATGAAGATTAAAGATAAACCCAGTTCCTTCGCCAAGAATGAGCTCTAGGGAGCTAAACATTTTGTGAAAATTCTAATATACACACACGCATGTATGTGGAATAGGTTTAAAAATGGCTAAATCAAATTCAGAGAACCTCAAAGTGTTAAAATATGTATACTCGGGTTTTTATCATGTTTTAATACTTTTCTTCAAACTCAATGACGTTACATATTCACCTGCTGTGGTCCATTATATTTTCAATATGACGCAATATTTTGTTGTTTTTTTTTTAATTCGTCAAACTATTTATTTCATTTTGAATTTTCATGCAGAAATCTTGCTCTAGAAAACTTATGACGTAATATACAATTTGTTTTCAATTCGTCAAACTGTTTATCTATTTTAATTTTTCACGTGAAAACATTGCATTAGAAAAGCAATTGTTGTGGTGAGAATTTTATTGCTTTTTTTTAATTGTTGGCAACAGCTATAACGAAAAATATTTATTTATTCCTGCCATTGTTGTGTAAAAGCTGGTTTTATCAGAATCATGTTAAGACGGTATTCAAAATTTTAAACCTTCCCCATTCCCTTTCCCTTAGACCGATTTTGCTCATTTTCAATCCCCGCCGAGAAATTAGCCATCTTAAAGTTGTTGGCGAGTTTGAAGACGTTCCGTGCATAATTGCGACTTTTATCGTGCGGACAAAATTTAGTACATACATACATATATATATATGTAAACTTTTTAGGTGCGGGGTGGTTTTGGGTTCCTGGGTCCTGTAATGTAAAGTTATGAAGGAATTTTTCAAAAGTCGCACCATGGTAACGACTGCAATAGGTAGTATTTCTTACGAAATCTACCTAAAAAACAGGGTAGCATAAATGACCATTTTTTAAAAACAATTTATATTTTAAAACATATTACGCATATTGTAATTTACATAAATAAAAATGTCAATGTTCGGTTGTTCAAAGTCGCTAATCTCTGAAAGTTCTTCCCCGATATCTTTAAAATTCACTGGTTGAGTTGCATTCGAATAAGTAAGTTTTGTTATATACTCATAATGAACCTCGCTCCCTCACCCCACCAGGGGGGGGCTTTTTAATTTTTTTCCAAAACCCATCATGTGATATATTATTAGAAAGCCCTTGAATTACTGTTTCATATTATACACCTCGCATCTCGCTCCCATCACTTTCCCCACGTGAGGCACATTTTTATATAAATATAAATATAAATGTTCGTTTGTTCAAAATCTTAAACCTCCGAAAGTTCTTCACCGAGTGCTTTGAAATTCACATATTGCGTTGCATTCAAATACGCGCGTCTTTTTATGTACCTATCACGAACCTCGCTCCAATTTCCTCGCCACCACCATGAGGCGCTTTTTAAATTTTTTCAGACACACGTCATGACATATCATTTGAAAACCCTTTGACTATTCTTTCATATTATGCACCTACCATCCCCCTCATCTCACTTTCTCCCCGTGAGGAACATTTCTATATGAAAAAAATGCAAATGTTCGCTTGTACGAAATTTTAAACCTCCGAAAGTTCTTCTCCGAATTTCTTTGAAATTCACCGATTGCGTTGCATTTGAATACGTGCGTGTTTTTATATTACGATTTTGAACCTCGCATCTCCTCCCCCAATTTCATCTCCCGGGGCACTTTTTTAATATTTTTCGACACCCACTACGTGGTATATCCTTACAAAGCCCTTTAAGCACTCTTTATTACTCATATTATGCATCTCCCCTCACTATGCCCTCCGGAGGGACACATTACTGAAATAGTTCGTCAGTATTTTTTATGTTATTTGTTTTTTCTTTGTTTTTTTAGTTCGTATGTATGCAACGCGATAACTCTTGATAAAAATATCCGATTTGTTCAAATTTTGTAAATACGTACATTCTGATAAGGCGCTTCCCTGATTAGTTTTGGGAGTTCATTGGTTAAGCATAAAAGGGACAATGGGGGGTGAGGGTGGGGCCTAATCTTCCCTTAATTTAGATAAATGGGTTTTTCATGCAGAATTATCTGATTTGCTTCAAATTTCGTAAATAAGTTCATTCGAATAAAGAGCTTCCCTGATTATTAGTTTTGGTGTTTTATTGGTTGTGCAAAGAGGAACGGTGAGCTAATCCCCCCCCCCACCCCCCCCTTAATTTAGATAACCTGGTTTTTCATGTAGAATTATTCGACTTGCTTCAAATTTTCTGAATATGTTCTATCTGATAAGGTGCTTCCCTGATTTGTTTTGGGGGGTTCATTGATTAAGTATAAAGGAGCGAACGGAGGCTAATCCTACTATAATTTAGATAAATGGGTTTTTCATGAAAAACTATCCAATTTACTTGAAATTTTGTATACCGGTTTATTTTGACAAGCCGTTTCCCTGATTAGATTTGGAGGTTCATTCATTAAGTATAAAGGGGAGAAACGGGGGTAATCCCCCCTTAATTTATTTTTCAATGGGCATTATTCTTTGAAATAAAAGTATAATATACAGTTAGTGTGAATAGCCTGTGAGCTCAATACCATAATTTTAACTCGGCACATAACTTTTTAATTCATTCGACCCACCAGGGATGCCACCGCACGTACTGCAATTGACAATCGGCCTGCCAATTATGATGTTGCGAAATATTCACAAGCCAAATCTTTGCAACGGTACGCGGCTTGCTATAAAAAAATAATGAGCAACTTCGTTGAAGCAACAATCTTGACAGGACCTTTCAAAGGTGAAGATGTCCTCATTCCTCACATTCCTTTGATTCCAATGGATGCTCAATTTCAATTTAAGAGATTGCAATTACCTTTTTGATTTACGTTTGTAATCTCCATCAACAAAGCTTAGGGCCAAGCTTTAAAATTCTGCGGTTTAGATCTAGACAAAAATTGCTTCTCACACGGGCAATTATATGTTTCTTGTTCTAGAATCGGCAAATCAGGCAATCTCTAGATCTGCACAGACAATGTAACAACAAAAAACATTGTATACCCACAAGTATTGTGAAATTAAACATATTAGAAACGTGCACTTTCTCTTTTCTTTCTTTTCCATTTAGCCAGACTGAGTCACAGCAACGCATGGCCAGTTATAGCTGGTAAATAATATATGAAAATAAAGAAAAAACATTCCGAGGATTATAAAGTATTTTATTTTATCACAATCATAAATTTCATTCTGCTGCTAGGCTCTGTAATGCCTTATTTATAATGATTTAGTAATATATGTATGACATATACACATATACTCATAATATATATACACCCTATTTATTTAAGCAGCGCATGCATGCAAGGTCATCTGATCCTACCGATTGCTGCTTTGGATTTCCTTATAATCGTAATACTAAAAATCGCTTGAGCAGGCTTCTAAGATAGAAACTACACAGTAGTTGGTGCCTACGTAATTGACTCATTCAAATTAATGTATCTCTGGAATCTCAGTAGAAATCTTCATTGATAATGAGATAGATTCGATTTGATTCTGAGATTTAAATATGACATCTAATAGGTATTCTTATTAATGAGGTTTGTACCCTTAAGATGGTTCTAAATAAAATTATCTTTCTCAACTGCGGAAAATTTCCCGACACATTTTCTGATTCATTTTGAAACGTAAAAGCATGATAATTGTAGGTGTGATTATTTAACAGATTTTTAATCAAAGAGGCTTTTTTTTAATTTTTTGATATGATTATTACATCTTGTGTTACAAACGTTTGTTTTTAAACCACGGTTGTTTTTCCCTCTTTGCCAAATTTCTCAGCATTTTCTGAAAGAAATTCTGCATTTTAACATATAATGAAAAATAGTTCGATTACGTAGTTTCTGAATAAAAACACTTGCCATTGTCATGTGTTTTTCATGCGATATTTCACAATTTTATGCATAACAGGAAATTAATTTCATAATTACTTATCCGTGGTTGAAAGAGTTTCGAGGGTTGAGTTTTTGACTGTTGAGCCTGAGCGATATTACATATGGTTCTTATTGAGAACATAGATATATCAGGTTATATGAGTGAAAAAAGTCGCCCATACTTGTCAAGTGAAGGCTTTGTTGTTTGAGATTTGTCGCGTGAAGCTAAAGGGCCCAAGTTTGACAACTGGGCAGGGCTGTTTTCAGTCTGTTAAAATAGCAATTGAACAATTGTAATTCTATCTATTTTGAGAACTGTACTGCGGTAGTGTAAAAACTGCTAATGAAATGAAATGCAACTCTTTAGTGGCAAATGTAACGAATATAGTAGATAAAAGTTCGTAATTAACATCATTGTGATTCTATGTAAGTAAAACAACACACTTTAACAAGTTTATATGCACTTGAAGTAATTATTTAATTCCATCCATTGCGTATTAATCACGGCAAAATTCTAAATTGATGCTGGGAATTCCAGAAAAACAGTACTTACTGAAAAAAATAACAGGAATATGATATCTGCTTGAATGGGCTGTCCTGTTTCGCAGCAACGCCAGTCCCTGGAGATGAGTATTGTACTATATCATATCACAAGGGAGCAACAGGAACATGTTTAGCGTTAGTCTGTTATATATCTTTTTTTTCACAAAATGCGTCATTAAATAAAGTAGAAATTTTTGTTAGAAATATCTGGTAGAAATTTGGAATTTCTGAATTTTAAAAAAGGCCAAATTTCCAACCCCGATCCGGAGTCACACTCGTGATGTATTCAAAAGTCAAAACTTGCGTTACACGAGTCTCACTCGTGATGGATTCAAAAGTCAAAACTTACGTTACACGAGTCTCAGTCGTGATGGATTCAAAAGTCAAAACTTACGTTACACGAGTCTCAGTCGTGATGGATTCAAAAGTCAAAACTTGCGTTACACGAGTCTCAGTCGTGGGGGATTCAAAAGTGAAAACTTTCGCTACACGAGTCTCAGCCGTGATGGATTCAAAAGTCAAAACTTACGTTACACGAGTCTCACTCGTTATTAATACATAAAAGATAAAAAAATATAACCCAAATTTTACTGAAAATCACGTCGTGCAATTCTTTATATTTTTTTATTATTGAATTTTTACATTTTCAGTTCGTTTTCGATAACTCTGAATAAGATTCATTAATATTTAAAAACCTTTCTTTTAAAACAATAAATGCTTATTTTACTAATTGATTAATTGAAAAAAAAATTAATTCCTAACAGTTAGATCGACATTTCTTAATAATATAATTGATAAAAAAAAAACAACTTCATATTTGTCAAGATAAGCTGTTCTTTCACAAATTTTAAATTTTTTATTCAAAGTTCTGCTGCTGAAATGATAAAAAGCTTTTTTTAATCAATCAAGCATTAATTAATCGTAATTAGAGTTATCAGATAATACGAAATAAAATTATTAATATTACAATCGAGTATTTTTTTTCTTTAAGTTGAAAATAAAGTTAATTAGTAAACTGACACAATTATATTTACTTTTTAATCTCTTTCTTAAATGAATTGCGAATAAAGAAGAATTCAAGTGTATAAGTCTATCAATGTATGTTAATAACCTTGTATCAAAATTAAAGTGTTAATTACTAATCACTTTCCTCTCTTTTGTAAAAAGTATTTCAGTTTAGCAATTTGTATTTTAAAAAAACATATTGTAACACATAATCTGTTTAATAAAGTATTATGTAGAAGATTTTGTAAATGGCAAAACTATATTATTAATATCAGGTAAAATAAATTTATGTTTGTAAATTTTGTTTGTTTCTTCAAAATTATTTTTATTTTATTTTTATTTTATTTTTTTTTTTACTTATTAATGCATATTTCGCATATAAAGAAAATTTGCATGCTTTTTGTTTATACCATGCAGGGTTTGTTACCAAATTTAACGTCAGTTTCAGATTTTGAAATTTGAAAAAATGTAGTACAAATAATATGGTGTAATTGGAATGTTAATATATTAAATATTTAATGAAATATGAGCGGTTGAAGGAAACAATTTTTATCTGCGCTTGCGCGCAATATATATATATATTTCATGATTTGATAGTCAACTCCATGGAGCAACTCATAGAAAAAAGCGAGTCAAATATCGTAAACATTCAGAAAGATATCGGCAATAGAGTGAGCTGATTTTTAGTTGTTCTCTAAAAATCAGCTAATGATAAGGGATTTTCCATAAATTGTCGTTTTTAATTTTTACTTATTTTAATTTTCATTTTTATGGATTCTTTAGTTCTTCTTGGAAAATCGCCAGAACGTGGTTATTACAAGAAAAAAAGAAATATCAAAATCTAAGCATTTTTCCTAAATCTACTCGTTGACATTCATTAAGTGCAAACTCCTTTGCTGAAAGCCAGATAATAAAAAATCAGAATTTATGGAAAATCCCTTATCATTTAGCAGCTTTCAGAGAGCAACTAAAAATTCGCTTACTATATTGCCGATATCTTTCTGAATTTTCGCTATATTTGACGAGCTTTTTTATGAGTTGCTCCATAGACTATCAAATCATTGAACAAAAATTATCGTGCGCGCAAAAATATTTCATTCAACTACTCATATCTCACCAAATAGTTGATATATTTACATTCCTATTACACCATATTATTTCTACTACATTTTGTCAAATGTTCTGAAACTGGCGTTATATTTTGTAAAAAAAAAAAAAAAAAAAAAAAAAAAAAAAAAAAAAAAAAAACCTGCATGATATAAAAAAAACTACGAAATATTTTTTAACTAAAAAAAAAAAATCGACGAATCTCTCTGTATATACGTTCTATTCTTCCACAAATAAATACGTATAGTATACAATATCCACATATTCGTAATCTATAGCGATAGAACATTTCGTGCATTTTATTTTACAGGTTGATCCCAAACATTATTAGTTTTTTTTTTTTTTTTTTTACCCTTAATTGTCTTTCTGTTCAAATCGGAATTGATATATATGAACACGAACATATTCTTCATAATCCTGAAGTTCCAGAAAAATTCGACAAATATGTCTTTAATTATTCGACAATATGATCTAAAATTGAAAGTGTCCGATTTAATGTCCGTATAGTGTATATTGTCAATACTTCATTTTTTTCATATTTGCAAATCTGATTATTACATACTTCTCATAAATGTTGACCGTTTTTAATACAAAATTTAAAGTATACTAACTTACACTTGTAAAGACATCTATTTTGGTGATCCTCAACCAACTTATTTGTACAAATTTACGAAGATAATTTTAGCAATAACCGTTTAAAGCGGATCAAATGATGAAAAAAAAATTTGGTCTGAAAAAATAACTTATTATCGCCGTCTGTTGACGGTTCTACGAAAAAGTTACATTAAATGCAGTGCTGGAAAGTAGAAGCAGTAAACATAGTATTTTAAAGACCATTGTAATTAATAAGATTGCTTTTGGGTGTGTTGCAGACATGCAACGTGCTGATACAAAGGGTTAATATATCAGTTTATGAAAATGCCGTAAATTCAACACATGCTTTTCAATTGATTCGCTGTTTTTACGGACAATTCTTAAGGTGCATTTCTTAAAATTAGGCATAGGAATTTTATACAAATATTACATTTTAAAAAACAATCATCTTAACCCATTTGTGCCTGAATTTTGATTTTATAAAATGTTTTGGTAAAATCACTTTAAAATATTGCAAAATGAACAGTAAAAATACTAAAAAAAATGACACCTAAATTTTTTCGTATTTATTTAATAAAGTGTAAAAAGCCTAAATATGAGTATTTATAGTAGAATAATATGCATAATTATATGTTTTGGCTATATTTATATTTAAAAAGTTTTTAAATTGTATATTATGTATTATAATTAGTATTTTTATGAACTACGAAAAATATATTTATTTCTGTACAGAGACTAATAACGTTATAACTATTATTAATAATAAAATAAGAATAATCGTATTACTGACTTAAAAAAATTTATTTCATAAATATCTTCAAAAGGAGGTTACATAAATAACTGTCTCCTAAATGTCCAACAAAAATATGTGCCCATTTGTGCCTAGAACCCTATATTTTGGACGTTACAAAAATGCATGAAAAATAGGCTTGAACATTTAATTTCGCAATTTAAAAAAATACGTATTTTAAAAAAGTCTACAAGCTAAGATTATGACTTGCGATTTCGGATCATTCATAGAAAAAATACAATTAAACTTACTTTTTACATTTCGCCATCTTGAAAAATTAAAAATTTATAAACACCGAAAAAAGCCTTCATTTTAACAGATAAATATCCACCTTATGCTATCATCTCTCGGTAATAGATAAAGACATTCATAAATAATTATTTCATAGAATTTTCATGTTATAAAGGTGAAGAAAAATATACTTATTCATGAAAATTTTAAACGTCCCAAAAATGGGACGCCAGGCACAAATGGGTTAAATAAATAGTCTTTTTTACAATATGATTACATATGTCATGACAGTTTATTTATATCTTTTAAAATAAACACATTTTCAGAAATCTCATCCCCTACCTTTACAGAACACATGTAAGAAAATGTGTAAAGAGTATATCTCAAACAGATACAAAACTGTGGGGAAAAATTAATTAATTTTTTAAAGCAAAAATCAGAATATAAATTTTACGGCAAGAATGGTATTTTTTCACCATGAAGACAACTCATTATTTTCCATTATAAAGCAATGTAATAATATGTCAAAAATGTATTATAAAATATTTTTAAAAAGTTTCTTCAAAAGTTACTGAAACCTTTTAATTCAAGTACTTTTTCAGCCAATATCTTTAGCGCAAGAATTTAGACTACACGTACATTCTTTAAAAGACTAATAAAAATATAACTATTCGTGGTTTCATTTTTGGATAATTTGATATCTGGAAAGAAAATAGTTATAAAATCGAGCTATGTAGAATCAATGGAATTGTATGATTTCTCGTCTTACCCAATATTTGTAATGCTCGAGAAGATAATAAAAATCATTCAAGCACGCACATAATTAAACTAATTACTAAAGTTAATTGTTCCAGCTATCTCAATTCTAAAATTAACTTAACCTTCCGTCTACCAGACGGGTCCATTGGACCCGACATGTACATTCAAAATATTTATTCAAACCAGAAATTTCTTCAAAACAAACTAAATGTATAAATCAGACAATAATAAGTTAAATAAACAAATTAAATAGTTTTAAGTAAAAATTCTGGTGTAGAATGTTTTTATAAAACTTGAGTAAAATTTCCGGTAGTTCTAGGGTTAATATCATATAGTTACATAAAATATTCAGTCTTAATTTTTTTAGTGTCGTCAAAATATTCATTTTTATTCGAGATTTGGTAAGAAATGTGTAATATACCAAAACTATTCAATAGATTTTTCTAAAGTTTAATTTCTAAAGTTTTCCTTAATTTTTAGGTCTCACAGTACACTGTTAAAAAAACGACATTTTTACAGTACAAAGTACTGTTCATCTCGCGCACAAACTCGATCACAGTGAATGTGCTGTATCTTTCTTTGGTTTCCTCACTATAATAACACGGAAAATACAGTAGTTGCGTAAAATTAACAGCACAATGTGCTGGCAATTTGGACGCCAGCAGTTTGTGCTGTAAAAAAATGCAACTACTGCATTTCCCATGTTATTATAGTGAGGAAACCAAAGAAAGATACAGCACATTCACTGTGATTGAATTTGTTCTGGCAAATATACAGTGTTTTTTTTTTTTTTTTTTTTTTTTTTTTTTTTTTTTTTTTTTTACAGTGTATATTAATTATACATCAACGCTAGTCCTCCCTATTAGCTGAGATTTATTTTAATGAATAAAAATACATTTTTTTCACATTATCTCCATTAACAACATGTTTTATTATTTAAAGAAAAATTCCAAAATGTAGTTCAAGTAACCCTCGCACACTGTTGAGAGGTAATCTTACCACATTTACCGAGGGAAAGTTCAATAACTCAGTAATATTTTTCATCTCAATCACTGCTTTAAAAAGAAAATTGTAAAACACACAAAACAATGAAGATGATATGCGACACCACTAGCAGCAAACAAAATACACACAAAATATAAAAGAAATTTAGGTAGAAAATACACACATCACATTAGTAAAGTTTGAAGAATAAGGAAGAGAAGGCATTTTTTAACTGGATAAATCATCTTCAAGGGGATGGAACATATTATTTGGTTAATTTCAACACAGAGAAAAATGTTTAGATTAGAACTTGAACTTGAAAACATTGAGTTGCCGAATCAATGCTCTATATATTGAGCTAATACCTATTCTACCTAATAAAAGTACTTGGATTGTAACTGCTTCATCTTGCAGCTCAAACCAATTAATGCTTTTACACAGAATAGTCTCCATGTCTGACTCCTGAATGTTCAGTCCCCCATTTCACCATATCCATCCGCTTCAAGTTTCAACATTTTGAATAATTTCGTTATCCGTTAATTTTTCATAAATAATATCATTTTTGGAACAATTAAGCCAGTCTGTGATTTTATCTGTCGAAATATTTTCTAGGTGCTGTTCCTGACGTGAGACAAGCATTTTACTCAAAATAAAGAAAATTCTCACTCTGATTTATGTGCATTTAAAATGTGCATATTTATGTGCATATATACGAAAGTGCAGTAGCGATTAACGGAGGATGGCGGTTGATCGAGTGGCGGATAACCGGAAGTTTACTCTATGTGTATAGATTGCCAGAATGCGTGCAATACTTGTGAAGTAAAATCATTGAAAGGGAGATAACGCGTTATTCCGAGATTAAGCTGTAAACTGTTTCAGTTTTAGCTCTGAGGGGAAAATGTTTGTTGGTATATTAGAAATCAGAAATCTCTAAAGGATCGACCAAGGTTATTGTCAACGAAAAAAATATATTGCTTTGAAAAGATTTTTGAGTATGAAATCTTTACATAATAAGTCGATAACAATCGTAAAAAGAACTGATATTTTAAATCAAAGTATCCGTACTTTTAGGCATTTTAAATCTTTCCAAATATTAGCTTTTTTAACCAAAATTATTTTATTTGAAGAAATCGCACAAAAATATTACACTTCGTTAATTAAATGAAAAATAGTACATAATGAATTATCTATGCACTGATATTTTCACATAAATTTTAAATGGTAAATGAAGACTTAACACTGAAATAGTTTTATTTATTACAACAAGTAAATAAAATTGTTTTGTTATAGACCTGAATTTTACTAATAGTTTCTATTTTTACACATTTTTATCTATCTCAACCTGTTTTCGGTAAGTAAAGATGGAGTTTTGCTTGGAGTTTCAAGGGGGTTAAATTTAAGAAATTGCGTAGAATTTTATATTCTTTATTTTTTTTTCGATTCCTAAAAATAAGACCTTTAATAATGCGTGCATAATTTTTCGATAGTCAGAAAAAAAGAAAAATGTCTATATTCTTTTGAGAATGGCTACGTTCTTTCTTAATTACACGATATTAAAATAACAGTCCTTTAAAAGCAGTTAGACCCAAGAGATTCAGACTTAGCGTAAAATAGAAAAGTCGAAGAAATATTCTAAAGCAAATGCCCTCTGGTTAGAGATGTTATATTTAAGATTTTAGCACAAATCGTTGAAAAACTTATTTCCATTTCCTGTTCAAACTTGAATTTTTAATAAGTATGTATATTCCAAATTTTTTTTTGTTTGTTGGAGGTGTGATAAATGTAGCTAAGAGCGACTGCATTTAAAGTTTAAAAACCTTACAAATTATGGCTTAGTTATTTAGTTTTATAAAGGACAGCAACAAATAAACAATTTTAGACTGAAGAAAGAAAGAAAGAAGAAAGAAAGAAGAAAGAAATAGTGGAAGAATTCAAAATTTGTTTGGCCAAAAAATACTTTTTACTAGCTGTTCCGTCCGGCATTGCCGGGGCGCGTAAAAATAACCTTAAATATACATAAAATCTATGTTGAATGATTTTTTATTTTTATTCGAAAAACTTTTTAGACGAGTCTAATGCAGACATCGCACCGCTTTTAATAGTGTATGCCCTCGATCTTGTATGATTTTTAATTTTAAAATAAAAATCTGTTCAAACAAAATTAGAATTAGGACCCCATTGCCTAGGGCACCATACACCGGGTGTACTACGCACATTCCAGTCTGCATTAATTTTAGATATTTAAAGGAAATACAAATATAGTCTGGGCTTAAATTGTATCTAAAATTAGTGTTGAATAAATTTATATATTTAAGCGAAAATCTTTCCAAACGAACATAGTAATGGAGGGATTTTGGCAGCTAAAATTATTTTCTGCTCACTTTTATTTCCTGCATCCGGTCAATAAAAAAATAGTTTTGTAGTACAAATGTTTTAAAATTATTGAGTAATTAATATAATATCACCGAAGCCTATGAATAATGCTCTTGATAAAATATTGACATTTATATTTAAAAAGTTGTGTTTTTCTTAGAGCCTTTTTTTTTTTACACATGGAAATGCCACGGAATTTTTTTAAATTATATTTTTTAACAGAATATTTTGCCATTAAATGTTAATATATATAAAACAAAATTTTACAAGAACAACAGCTAAAATGTTTGTTTAGTGTATTGAAATTTTAAAGCAATAGCTTAAAACCAATTTCACGGTATAAGTAAATAAGCATATACAATATTAACCTTATGGGAAAATGTTTTATTTTCAAAGAGAATATTTCCCGCTGTAGATCTCAAAATTTCTATACCAAATTTATACTGCATCATTATCTAACTGGTTAATATATTGTATAAAAATTTCAGAGCAATTAATTGTAATTTTTTTTTGTGTGTGTTTTTTGTGTAAAATGTGCATAATTCTAATCCTGAAGGGAAAGAAAAAACGAAAAAAACTAAATTCGGGAAAACTGACTTTCCGAAATGCGGTTTTTTCAAAGATTAATAATTGTACTTTTTGAAACCGATGATATTTTTTAAAATATGAAGGTACGCCCAATAAACGTGAGCAGTTTCTTTCTTTTCTTTTTCTTTTTTTTTTTTTTTTTGTATTTAGATTAAAAATTCTCGCGGAGAACGTTAAATATTGACAAAAATTTTCAATTGGTAAAAGTGACTTACGATGACGAACCTTTTTGAAAGAGTTAATACTGATATTATTTAAAACTGAAGACAGCGTTGTATAGATAAATACCGTAGATATGAACTTTTATCTTTGGTTTGTATGTATTTTGATTTTTGTTGTCGATGCCAATTTTTAAACACGACAAAAAAAACCTAATTCGGGTAAGTGACTCTCGGAAAAGAATTTCTATAAAAGAGCTAATATTCATATTTTTCGAAAGAGATTGTAGATCTCGAAATGGGAATTAACGTCGATACATACTGTTATTTTTAATTTCTTTGTATTTTGATTATAAAAGAAGATTCGGATTTTTAAATGTTACAAAAATCATGAAAGTAACTTTCGGAAACGAACGTTTTGAAAAGTTTAATACTCATATATTATCAAACCAAAAGCTTCCTGAAAAACTCATTGGAACAGTAATGTTATGACGCATATTTCGTTTGCTTGGTTTTTTTAGGAAGGATATATGCAATTTTAAAATTCCCAGAAAAGAGGAAATTGTAAAATTAGTTTTACAAACGAATTTTTTTTCAAAGTGGTAATATTCGTCTCGTATTAATAAATAAACGGTCAAGTGCGACTATTACTCGCGCCCAGAGGGTTCCGTAGAATAAATACGTGAATTATTAACTGTATTTCTAAAAAAAAATCGTGGCTAAAAGAATAATAAGACGTTGTAAAAGGCTATACAACGTTGAGTTGGGTATATCTGTAATATACTTGAAAAGTATGAATGGGCATATCATAAAAGTTCAAAGACATATGAAGCGTAAATGATATCAAATATTGCTATTCTGAATAACTCTTTTTTTTTTTAAATCTTATCCTAATCTGTTTATGATGAACTTAATTCGGCACTGACAATAAATGTAGTTCATATTTAAACACTTGCGCTCCGGCGCTGTTAACGGATATATGTCTCTAGCCACCAGTGTTGCCGCTTCTGGCAGATTAAAAAAAAAAAAAAAAATTAGATATATTGAATGCATACCACAAAAAATTAATTGGTAATTTCTTTTACTTTATTTATGGAAAATGAATCACCTTGTAGAGAAAATATTGGAGTTAAATCTTTCTGATGAGAATTCGGAATGTGTAATTAAAAAATCAGCCGGATAGAATGATGTATTCCACGTACGTCATTCTCGGAAATGGCCATAACAGCATGATTTTGTACGCTACGTACATCATAGAGCACAAGATGTTAAATTTATTTGGCATTTCCTAAAACTAAATTCAGCGTAGTTTTTCCTTTTTACATTGTAGCTAAAACAGAAGCCATGTTCGAAGTTTAAATTTGGCATTTTTATTGGCTACTCAAAGGTACTACATTTCTCTTTGTGCCACCGGCCTCTCATTTTTTCACCTTGGGAGGCCATATTGCTACATGTGCATTTAACGTGATTACTTCATGTATATGGCTTCTATTTTCATGCTGCTAAAGTTATATTACTATTATCTCTTTTACTTCATGTGTTAACGTAAACATTTTGTGATTGTCACATTGCTATTTTGTGTATCTTAGGGGTAATTAAAGTGTATTTATCTGAGTGTGAACATTGTTTATATCTATTATTTAATACTAAGCTATCTTGTATATTTCGTGTGTATCTCTTATATTTATTTTGAAATGTGCAAGCAGTGTAAACAGTTTTTTGGAAGGTTTTTGGCAGAATTAATTTTAAAGGTCTTCACTAGCACAGGAGGTTTTCGCAACATATCCCCATTGTTATTTATTTGCTATTAAATTTTTTCTGTCATTTATTCATTTTATTTTTAATTATTTTATTATTCAAAAACTAACCCATTAATTCCAAATTTATTTATCTTAGTCATTTTTAATAGTTCAGGCTATTGGTGTTTGCTTTTTTCTTTATATACCTTTCTTTCAATGATGTGTGGTTGGGTCCTAGTGGATCGCTATCTTTTTCCTGAATAGCCATATCTAAAAATTTTGAAGGAACATTTATCTCATAAAAATTTACGAAAGCAAACTTCAAGCATTCTCAAATTTTATCATCATAACTGAATTGTTATTTAAATAATCATTTCGAAGGAAAGAAGAATAGGCACAGACGCTGAAAAAAAGTGTCTGTGGCCAATATTTCTTTACTCAGCTTGAGCTTATACAGTTAAAAATGAGTAGGTGCTCAGAAAGGGAAAATAAATTAAATATGTCTAATATTCAATCACTAACCTCAAAACGCCTCAGAAATCGCAAAGGAAGATCGTCAAGATACTACCCCTCCTCCTCAGTGGAAGATTTAACAAAAAGTATAAAAACACCTTCACAGTCAGTCATTAAAAGCAAATCGAGAAAACCACCTCCACCTGTACAAGGCAACAAATTACAAAATTTTGACACAGCAATGGAAGACATTATGAGTTGTGAGGAAAAGACAGAAGTAATGGACAGGTTACTACGAAAACGTGAAGAAAATTACGAAATAGAGGCAGCAAAATATCGAGAAAACATCCTCCAAGAGTTAAAAGAAAACAACATTAAGTGTGAAAAAGTAAAAACAAATTTAGGAAATGAAATATTGGGAGCAAATGAAGCCCTAGAAAAGAAGGAAAAATTGACACTTAAAATACAACAATTAATAATGCAGAAAGAAAAAGAAGTAAATCACTTGAGGGAATATAGTGAAATCTTGAAAGGAGAAATGGAAGAAAAAATAAACAAATTAAAAGGAGAGCTCCATCAGAAAATAACAGAAAATCAAGATACCATAAGAATGAAGGACGAGGAAGTGCAAATGCTAAAACAAAAAGCACAAAACTATATTAAAACCAGAATAGAAGAAACTTTCGAATATTGGAAACCGTAGAAACAATACTGCAAAAAAAGAATATAATTACGGAATAATCAAACATTAAATTTATACTAGATGAAATAAAAAAGCTCTTCTATACATTAGAAATGCAAACAAAGAAAACAGAAGAAAAGTAAAACCAAATTAAACAGCAGCAAGTATATATAGAAACGACTCTCCACTCCCTGGCGAGAGAGGAATAACTAAAGCATGAAATACAAACAAACTCTCAACAGCAGGAATCTAAAATCTAACAGATATTAACGTTGATAGGAAATGTTTGATTAAGTGTTTAAATCTCAACTTGTTGTTAAAAATTAAGTGTTGAAATCTCAAATCAACAAACACCATCAATAAACTCTCAGGTGCAATAAACTATATGACGCTGCCAACTCAACCTCCTACTCAAAAATAGCACAAAAATCAATTCTCCAACATCATCAAGCGCATCAAAAAATTTCAAGGAAAATGCCAAAAATGTCTAAATCGGCAATATTATTAACTAATATGAAAGAAACAAAAATTTCAATGAGCATGTTAAGGGGGATTGAGGATAGAGAACTAAAAGGAGAAGCAAAACTACCGAAGCTCTTCTGTACAATCTCAAGAGATAAAAACTCCTTTATAATAAAAACAACAAACTCAAAAAAGGTAGATGACACATTAAATATTTTACAGAAAAACGAAAAACTACAGAGCTTATTGGAAATGAAATTCTTAGGGGGAAAAGGAAAAAGATAATCATACTTGGTATTCCACAATATGTACAATATGAAGAAATACAAGATATACTGAAATCGGAATTAAACCAAGACATAAAAGATAATATTCAAAAGGTAATTTCACGCCCAAAAAACAAATTATATCAATTAATGATAGAGCTAGAAGAACAACAAGCTTTTCTGTTATTAGCACGTGGTAGAATCTTTATCGGCTTAGCATCTTGTAGAATAAAACAATCCTCTCCACTCTTAACATGTATTAACTGCCAGTTTTCGGACACCTAATAGGACCGAAGAAAACAGACATGCAAATATTGCATGCGTAACCACAAATCACACTACTGTCCTAAAAGCGCACCCCAGGGGAGCACCAGTGCATAAACTGTTACAACACAGTGGACAATTTTGGCAACCGTTTTGAGTACAGGCATAGTGCGTCGTTGAACCTATGTCATGTCTTTCAAAGCCTTTATTATAATAGAAACCCACGTCTAAACCTTTCACAGGCGCAGTTTTCAACATAGAGAACATTTCTGATATCTCCACACACTCTTCTTCAGCATCTTCATCAAATATAAAAAAATAATACCAAACAGCCAATTTCCATAAATATTTTAACAATAGTCCAGATTAATCTCCAAAACAGCAAAACGGCGACAGCAGATTACATATGTTATGCAATAAAGGAAAAAATAGATATATCCTGCCTCCTCTTAGATAATCGCCCAATAGGACTGCTACTTTCAACACCGTATTACTTCTCAATAGCAAAAATTTGCTGCATTATAATACTAAATCCTTCAGTTAGACATCTACAAATTAAGAAAAATAACCATACAATCTTGATCAACATTCAATTAATAAATATTTTCCAAACAATTGGATCACAATATTCACCCCCGTCAACAGATTTACAAAATGATCTTAATGATTGGAAATATGTAAAAGGCTCCAGCAGTTTATTCTTACTGGCTGGAGACCTAAACGCACGCAGTGCCTTGTGGGGTTACAATAAAGATGATGACAAAGGGCAAAAATTAATATCGCGTATGGCAATGAAAAGACCCTCATTACTAAACGATCCCCATAGCGTACCAACGTATGAATTAATAAATAAAAAGGACAATACGACTTTAAGAAAAGGCTGGCCCGATGTTACACTATCATCAATATCACTGTTCTCTTTACTGGACAACTGAATAGTACACCAAGATACGGACTTTGGAGATCATAGATTGATCACATCGAGCTTTAATATTGAATTTCCGCAGTTACCAAATAGAAGATATCGAACAAAAGAAAAATCATTTAAAAAATTCAACGAATAAATTAAAAAAGAATTAAACCAGCAAAATTTCAACTTCAAAAATATAAAAAAAACACTGAGGAATTTGAAGAAAAATAGGAAGAATTTTACCAACTACATAAAAGAACATGTGATCAGACACTCAAGAAAAGAAAAAGTACTCACCAACCGAAGATAACATGGTGGAACGGTCAGCTACGCACAAAACGTAAATTAGTCAGGGCACTAAGAAGAAAAACTAAGCCCCGACAGCTACAGCACAAGATATAATTGAATTTAAATCACAAAGAGCTATGCATAGAAAAGCAATTTTGAACGCGAAAAAACAGGCATGAACAAGATTTTGTACACAATCCAAAAATCCTTATGGGAAAAAAAAGTAGCTTTTAAAAATTATCATAATCGAGAACTGTATTCATTAGAAGAATAAGACGAAGAAACGGAAATAGCAGAAAAAATCTACGAAACTCTAACCGCAGGAATACTTGGCCAATCAGAAATTCTAGCGGACTCAATATTTAACCAGCAGAAGACAGAGGCAATTCAAAATTTTCATTTAAAAGAACTTAAAAATGTCATCTACTCATACAACAGGAACAAGACCCTTGGGCCCGATGAAATTGATCATAACATAGTGCGACAACTATTCAAGCATCATAAGTTTCTCTTACTAGAAATGTACAATGTTCTACTATATTTAAATTACTTCCCAAAAATATGGAAGATTGGAGAACTGGTTTATTTCATAAAGCCCTCTAAAAAAACAGACATCGCATCTTCATATCGGCCGATCTCCTTACTGCCAATCTTTGGTAAAATATATTAAAAACTATTACTAAAAAGGATAAACTTTAACTTATCCGGCCAAAAAGAACTACAAAAATCACAACAGGGCTTCCAAGAAGGTCTTTCGACGGAGTCAGCGATAGCCGAACTTTTCTCATTTATAAATCTGCTCAGAGAGAATAACAATTATAGTTCCCTAATATCCCTATATTTAAAGAATGCATATGACGAACTACCCTGGCCAGAGACCTTAGACGAATTAAAATTCCCAAAACTAAAACAAGCATTAGTAAACATAGTAGCATCATTTCTTTCAACAATGAGAGCAATGCCGAATTGGCTGTCAAGAAAGATCCACTGGTATAAAAGGGGTTGCCCACAGGGGTCTTGTTTTGGACCTTTTCTTTGGAGAATATTTCTGAATAAATTACTGAGAATATTAAAGAAACATGTTTTTAAGATAATAGCATATGCCGATGATCTTCTTCTAATTATTTTTGTCCAAACAAGAAGACAGTTGGAGCAGATGGGAAGAGAGATACTACAGATATTAAGTGATTGGGCGAAACAAACGGATATGAAGTTCTCGTATGACAAATGTGTAGTGTTAAATCTTCGAAGACCACGTTTCCTGAAGAGAGGACCAATCTATAAATTAGATGGGCACCCCTTAAATCTGAAAATACAATAGACTACTTGGGCCTAACATTGGATACAACACTGCCTTTTCTTCCACACCTGAATAAAAAACGTATAGAAATTAATCAAATGTCACAAAATATTCTAAAATTCGCCGTTGCGTATGGAGGCCTTTCGAAGCAAATTTTAAAAAGTCCTTCCGGCCAGTGCCGGGAGGAAGAGGTAGCTTTCATTTCCCTTATTTTAAAAAAGCCAACTTATGTTATTCAAACACACGAAGCTCAATTTAGTGGAAACCGAATATAGGAGATTCAGTACTAATTTTTATCAATAATAAATCATTATGAATGAGAATTTCGCGAAATTAGTCAGCTTTATCCAGCTGCTTTTATTTAAAATAACTTATATTTGGCTGCCAAATTCGGCGATTTATTAAAGCTCCTGCTATTTTAAGACAACATAGTGGATGAGGCTAACCAGTGAACTTGGTCGAGACCTTAGTAATTGCTGTGCACATGCTCACTCACATCGGAATCGCTTGATATATACGAGTGCTGTCGCAGGCAAAAAATAAGATTTTTCAAAATGTCACCCACATTAGAAATTGAAACTGCTATATCTGAGCCATTTTTTAAGATAAAGACAAACAAAAAATGCTCGTTAATGCTTATATCAAGGTCAAATACTTAAGAAAGAAACATTTTTCAATTTCTAATTTTTTTGCACCTCACTTTAAATGTAATTTTTTTTTATTTAATGGCCGCCATTTTGAAAACAAGATGGCTGATGAAGCTGGCCAGCGAACTTGGTTGAGATATTGATGTATACTATCCACAATGCCTTCTTCCATCAAAATAGGCGAAAACGTGTGTTATCGCGTGACAAATACAAGATGTGTCAAAGTGTTAGCCATGCTAAAAATTTAAAGTGCTATAATTCAACTATTTTTTAAGGTATAAACAAAAGAATAAATTTTCAGAAACAAAAACTGCTCCAGAATCTTTGTATCAAGGCCAAACACACAATTTTTTTTTCTTCCAAATTTTTAATACTTTATTTTAAATTTTAAATTACATTTTTTTAAATGGCAACCCTTTTGAAACAAGATGGCGAATGAAGCTGGCCAACGAACTCGGTCGAGACATTGGTATGTACTATGTACAGACCAAGTTACATCCAAATCAGTTCATAAATACGCCTGTTATCACGTGACAAATATCAGGTCGTTTTAAAATGTCAGCCACAATAGAAATTCAAAATGTTATAACTCAGCCATTTTTTTAGATATAGAGGAAACAAAACCTGTTTAGGAATCTCTGTATTAAGGTTAAATACATACGAAGAAAATCTTTTTCATTTTCTAATTTTTTGATATCTCATTTTAAATTTTAATTTTTTTAAAAATTTTTAAATGGCCGCCATTTTGAAACAAGATGAAGCTGGCCAACGAGCTCGGTCGAGACATTGGTGTGTACTATGTACACACCGAATTACATCCAAATCGGCTCATAAATACATCTGTTATCACGTGACAAATTTCAGGACGCTTCAAAATGTCAGCCACGCTAGAAATTCAAAATGCTATAACTCAGCCATTTTTTAAGATATAGACGAAACAAAAACTGCTCCCGAATCTTTTTATCAAGGGCAAACACATAAGAAAAAAATATTTTTTCAATTTTCAATTTTTTGGTATCACATCTCAAATTTAAATTTTTCTTAAAAATTTAAATCGGCGCCATCTTTAAACAAGATAGCGGATGATGCTGGCCAACGAACTCCGTCGAGACATTGGTATGTACTATGTATAAACGAAGTTACATCCAAATCGGTTCATAAATACGCCTTTTATCGCGTGACATAATTCAGGACGTTTCAAAATGTCAGCCACGCTAGAAATTCAAAATGCTATAACTCAGCCATTTTTTAAGATATAGACCAAACAAAAACTGCTCCGGAATCTTTGTATAAAGGTCAAATACATAAGAAAAAAATATTTTTCCATTTTCATTTTTTTGGTACCACATTTCAAATTTTAAATATTTTAAAAATGTTTAAATGGCCGCCATTTTGAAACAAAATGGCGGATGAAGCTGGCCATCGAACTTGGTCGAGACATTGGTGTGTACTATGTACACACCGAATTACATCCAAATCGGTTCATAAATACGAGAGTTACAGTGTGACATATGTCATATATATATATATATATATATATATATATATATATATAACCATTAATTAAACATAGCCTACCACCATCAAATATTATGAATTAAAGCTGTAAGTATTAAAAAAATATATTATAAGAATTATTATGGAAGAAAAAGAAAAAAGTGGACACAAACAAAAAATGGAAAAGCTTATACATTGAATCACGTTGTCAAGGGCACAGAATTCAATGATATAAGTAAAATGGTAGTTTTCTGTGAGAAAAATAAGCTAAAGCTAAAAATTATTTTCCCCTGTGCCCAAACAGCCATTAAAATCAAGTGAATTGATTAAAAATTATATATATATATATATATATATATATATATATACCGGGTGTCCCAAAAAGGACTGACTGATTTTAAAATTCAATAACTTCCAAACGGTGACAGATATTAAACAAATTATTGCAGGAGGGTTATGCATAAAGTCAAAAGTTTTATTACAGTGATTTTCGATTTTAGTTGGAATTACAAACAATAGATGGCGCTGTAGGCAATAGTCGCTAAATACAGGCTCGATTTTTGGTCCTTTCTGTTGTTCCATGCAGAAAAAGGAGATGGAAATGTATTATCCGGGCCACGAAGTACCAAAAATCGAGCCTGAATTTAGCCTCTATTGATCGCAGCGCCATCTATTGTTTGTAATTCGAACTAAAATCGAAAATCACTGTAAAAAAACTTTTGACTTTAAACATAACCCTCCTGCAAGAATTTTTTAAATATCTGTCACCGTTTGGAAGTTATTGAATTTTAAAATCAGTCAGTCCTTTTTGGGACACCAGGTATATAAATTTTGAACGGAGGGTGGTTTCGGGGTCTGGGGGTCATGATCGATGAAAATATACCAAAATTTTTTGAAATCGCTTTCCTCCGAACGGCTGCAATAGGTAGCTTTTTGTAATGAAAGCTACCAAAAATCTCGTACTTACAAATATTAGAGGAAAAAATATGCTATGCCGCTTCATGTTTGTTTCCACACCTACAAGTGTCACACGGCTACAGGCTACTATCGGCAATTCAGGCACAATGCCTTTTGCTCCTGTCGAGAGCTTCTAGAAAATCACCAACGGCAGCTTTGAATGTATTGTGCGGGATTCAACCATTGGCGATCCAATTAAATACATTAGCAATTTCAGGACAGGCCCTACGTTTGGGAATTCCAGTAAAGGACAACTTTCCAGTCTTCTATCAACCGAAAATATCCTCATCCATACCTTCACCACATCAAGATTATCTTTTATTACAAGAAAGAATTTCCTCCACTTCAACAATAAATATATCCACTGACGGCTCAAAATCGGATGCTGGCACAGCGTATGCTTTCTGTATATACTATAAAGAAGGAAAATGCATCCATATTCATCAAATAAAGTTACAAATATCAAATTCAATTTTTCAAGCTGAACAACTTGCCTTATTAGATGCAATATTGTGAACAGACTCCTCAGGGGAAGGGAATTTCGTCATTTACACAGATAACCAGTCAAGTCTTGCATTATTGGAGGACGTTTTTAGTACAGATTTTATCACATTAAAAATTACACTAGCCTTAAAGAAAACATCTAAATCAATTAAATTTCAAAGGGTACGGGGACACACAGGTGATAAAAGAAATGAACATGCTGATCAACTATCCAATGATGCTATAACAAAAATTAAGGTACGAGAAATATTTCACCCATACCCAGCTTCACACCTTAAAAAGAAATTGAAAAAATATGTCATAGACAAATGACAGTAACGGTTGGATTAAGCTACCACTGGCAGATTTACATACAAATTATGTCCGAAAGTATCAACAGACATCATGTTAGTACATAGAAACTTGTATATCTTCTCAACTAATCATGGACCATTCCCATCCTACCTATTCAAAATAAACAAAGCTCCGTCGCCACTGTGTACCTGTGGTGAAATTGGTAACTGCCTTCACTATGTGCTCAGTTGTCCATTAACATCAACTCTCCATATCCGTAAATCAGCTTCACCACTGGTTCAAATTTGTGCAGAAATTACCAGTGCTATATACTAAAATAATAGAATGTGTGCGTATACTAGAAAACAATCAACTAATTTTTCAAAACTAACAAATGCCAATAGATGAACAAGATTAGCACTAATGAACAGAAACATGAACTTCTGGCCAAACAGTGCCTAACTAAATCGAGAATATAAAATTTAGAAAATTCTTGTACATAGAACAGCCATACACTCAGGTTATCTATAACAAAAGTTATTTCACAACAAAATACTTGAACTCATGATAATACCTAACAAACTAATGCACATGAGAGTATGTAGAGACTCAAGAACATTTTATTCAGATGCTGCTATTCATAATTAATCATCATATTCGTGTTGACAATAAAACACTGTTTCGTCTGTAGAGCACTCAGCTCATCTCTTCTATTATTACTTTTATTATTATATTTATAATTAATTTTATTATTATTATTATTATTACTATTACTTTTAATTCTTATTGTTAAAATAATACTGTAATATTTTTAATAAACTAGCAACGTGGGATCTGGATGCCTATGAGAATGGTGGGTTATCTCGCGTTGTAGAAACTGTGCTACCCACGCTTCGAAAGGAGGTCACAAAGATGCAACGCCAGCTTGGTCCGTGCCGTGGTTTTCCAGATTGGTTTTTAATTAACTTTTAAAGACAATGTAGGCGTATTGAAAGATCCACCCAGTGCAAACTAGTCTCCAATCTCATAGTATTTATGTAATTAATTCCAATTAAATTACTCTGTTTTTAACAACTTGATACTGGGCACTACATTACACAAATATATTATTAAAAGTTGTTATCTTGGCTTTAAAAGCCGTTGGTACATAGAGTACGACGCCCTTATTATTATGTCTGTTGAAACAGTCCGTGTCTTTATAGGTTAATATCTCGGCTAATTAGCGACGATTTTTTTCGAAAATCATTATCAACAATGATTTTGTACATCTGCTACGGTAGGTAATTCAAGCGCTCCTCAACACCTTTGCTAAATGCCCGCAAACCGAAATTTGTGTGCAATTAAAATCTGCTCTTTTCTTAGAAACTATGTGACCTAGGGTAACCCCTATAATTTTCCTGCAAGATTTAAATTAACGTCCACTACCTCTATTTTTTTTCTTAATTTTAGTTTCAGTAGATTCGGAATTAGAGGGGCGGGGCATATTTTTGCGCTACAGTTTCGACGATATCTCTAAAAATATAATACCTAAAATTAAATAAAATGTATTTTTGAGTTCAGCGTTACAAAAGCTTTTACGCGATACACCACACGATATAAAAAGAGAAATTTTTCAAGTAAATTAATTAGCCATTCTACATTTTTCCTAAATATATTTGTGAATGTTTAATAATCTGTAAATGTGTGGGTCAATAGTCTTTATTACTTCCCCCAAATTGAACTTTCCACGTTCCATAGTTTACGAGTAAAATGGCTGTGACAGACGGATAGACAGACAGACACAGGAGTGATCTTATAATGGCTCCGTTTTTACTTTTTAAGTACTGAACCCTAAAAAGAATATTATAAACAATTTAATAGGGAGATTTTTTAAGAACCTTCTATTACTATATGTATATGTTCAATGTTTACATTAATTTTATTTTTACTAAGATTTTCCTTTCTAATTTATTGCCAATATCTAATTTCCGATCAGTTTTGCTGAAATAACATAAGTGTTTTTTATTGTTTATTAATGCAGAAATTGGAAACTTTTTCCAGATAATGTATTATTTGAACTTCTATGTGCACACAGACGTTTAAAAAATTTCTGAATCTCTTTATCAGAAATCGATAGCATATAACCGTAGGGTTTTGACTAACGAAGCATATCAAATGTCGAGATTTTATTTTTCAACGAAAGTCAAACTTTTAGAATTGAACATTTCCTGTTTTCTTTTACAAGGGTAAAAATCTTAGTTTATAGCTGCAGGGCATCAATGCCGTTACGTGGCAGAAAAAAATAACTAAAAGCAAATATTTTCTATTTTAATTTTGTTTTACAATAGTTCTTTTTTAATGTACAATTTTAATGTACAATGTTTAATTTATTTTACAAATATTTTTCAAAATTGTTAAATGTTGCATTGAAAAATTACAAATTTAAATTTAAATTATTGAAGTCCGTATATTTTCCTATCGTGGTAATAGTTTAATTTTGTATTCTTATTTAACTAAGATACTTTTTAGAAACAATTTCTAAAAATGTTAAGTAAATTTTGCATCTTAAAACAGTCACGAAAAGCTTTTTTGTTAGCTTCGTCATTTTTCAGATGTTATAAAGTGTTTCGCATAATCTATAAGTATGCTTGCTATAAGCATAAATAATGTCTAAGCATAAATAATGTCTCGGGTTTAAAATTAGCCTAATGTACAACTACCGACATAGCTTTTGATTCCGTAATCGTGAATTTCTATTTTTGGTTTCCAGTATATTTAAGAACAAATATTTTTACTTCAATTTTAAAGTTGGCAACGAATGTTGATTTTTCATATTGAAACATTTCATGAATACTATTTTTGCGATATATTATGCATAATTGTTCATACTGATTTTGTAAAAAATATTATTTTACCCTAGTTGTATGTAAAAAAAAAAAAAAAAAAAAAATGTTGGATTTGTACATTATTTGTCAGAGCAAGACGGTCTCTCAATGTATTTTGTTACATTTAATGTTTTCGCAGTGTAGCTGTAAGTAGTTTGTATATAAAGAATGATTTATGTATGCCGTGAGGTATCTCTTTTGTAGTTGCACTTTAAAAATAGAGTACATGGCTATTAAATCATGTAAATCACCTAAAAACATCATTTAAACACACAATAAAATAATCAAGGTAATTTGAACAGACCTATACGTTTTGTGAGTTTCAGGACTCACATCATCAGTGTATAAAATCAATAAAACCAATATCCACCAATTACATGTACTCCAAAAACCCAAATGTTAAAACCCAATACCAAAAGACCATTAAGTTCAAACAGCCAATGAAATTAAAGCGGAAGTGAAGTGTCGTGACACTTCAAATTCACCCAGAAAGTTGAGATGTAAGGTACACTAGACAAATCATTAACCAGGGAGTTTTTAAATATTTGGATATGAACAGCTTAAAAAAAAGTCTAAATCTAGAGGGGTAATGCATTTCTTGATAATGGTAGCTGAGTCAAAATTGAAATTATGTCCCTCCCCCCCAGCACTGTAAAAAATTATGTAACGTTGCTCCATAAAATTGGTGGCAGCATGCTGCCACCAATTTTATGGAGTAATTTTTTTCAATTATATAATGGTGTAATTTAAACTGATATAACTGGTGTAATGTTACACATTAGTGTAACATAACACCGGTTATATAAGTTAAAGTACTCCATAAAATTGGAGGCAGCAAGGCTGCCACCAATTGTATAGAGTAACGTTACACAAATGTTTTACAGTGAGCAATAAGAGGCAATAGAGTATTTTTGCAATTCGTTTTTCTTTACATAGTTTATCTGTTCTTTGACTCTGTAACGGAGTTTTCGTTTAGTTTGTTCAATACAGGACGAACCACATTGGCATTGAATGTTGTAAACACCCCAATAATTTTCAGGAGGAATTTGATCCTTATGGTGTTATGTGTTCTTTGACTCTGTAACGGAGTTTTCGTTTAGTTTGTCCAATATAGGTCAAACCACATTGGCAATGAATGTTGGAAACACCCCAATAATTCTGAGGAGGAATTTGATCATTAAGCTATGTACCGGAGTCTTCGTTTAGTTTATCGGTAAACGTATACGTCTGTTCAAATTACATTATGTATTTTACTGAGTGTTTAAACGTTGTTTTTAGGTGATTTATATTTCCACACAAAATTTGTATTTTCTATTAAATCATGTGCTACATTAGTATTTGATCATGGATTAGCCTCTATACATATCACCAATGTTCGCTACCTCTGCATAATGATCGCTAGACACAAATTTAGTATTTAAATTTAGAAACTATTAAAGCATACATTGTGAAGAGTGTCCAATTTTAGCACTAACTGTTTGATTTTATAAAAATAAACTGTTTTTGAGATGGTTTTCCCTATTTTTTCTCGTACGTTGTTTTAAAAATAATGGAATAAAAATTAAGATGAGCATGTTATCCGGAGGTGCTGCGTATACAAAACCATAAGTTATTCAGAAATGAAAGGCTTTTTGAAATGGGCGAAGATGGAGAAAGTTTATTTGGGAGAAAAATGAATGGATTTTGAACAAACTGAAAGGTAGTGCAACTGTATAAAAGTTTTAATAAAAAGAGTAATTTCTTTTTGCCTGAGCGAAGAAATACGAAACATCGTTAATTGGTTATGCCTCAAGACTGAAGGAGGTGAAAATGTATTTAAAAAATATACAGATACAACTCTCTTTTAGTGTCTTTAAAGGTATAATTTTTAAATTTTTATAGTGGGTTTAAAAATATTTGTACAAAACTTTTATGCATCTGCACTATCTTTTAGTGTCCCAGCAAACACACTTTCTGGCACACGATCGGAAAGCAGCTGGCAGTGTCGGTTAGGTATCGGCATCGGGACAGTGATTTCGATAAACTGTGCAGTATGTCGGCAACTGAAACTTATTCATCTGCTTTTTCGACTGCCTGTTATCGTAATCGGTCTCCTTATGGTTAAATATCGGCAAGCGATTGACATCGGCAAGTGACGTATGGCCAGCATGTGATTTCTGATATTGTCCCCATTACATTTGCCAACATAGGTCCGAATTCGGAATATTTAATCTTCGCCGACATTTTCTTATATTTTCATTCAAGTTCGATTTAATAAGGAATATTAAAAATATTTTTTAAATTAAGGGTTTTATATTTTTTTCTACTTTTTTTCAAAGAATCATTATAACAATATGCAATAAAACTGCTATTTTTTTATATTCTTATGTATTATACAGGGTGCATCTAAACTCTTGGGTAAAACTTTAAGAGGTGATAGTACACATCAGGACAAACAATATTAAATAGGAAACTAAGGGTCCCAAATGTCTTCCGAAGGAGATAGGCACCATTAAAGTTTAGGGTTCAAAATTTCAAATGATTATAAGAAAAGGAAAAATTGGTCGACTCCTTTGCGGTTTTCACTAAAACTATTCCTTATGTCAGTAGTTTCTTGAAATAAATTTTAAAGATAAAGTTAAAAAAATACCGATAGAGAGTGCTTTAGACTTTGGAGTAACGAACAACTTTCTTTTACCGTTATTTCGTGTATCTCATTAAATGCTTTCCAAAGCTTAGACTTAAACTTAAATTTTTAGCTAAAAATCTGAGTCATTGCGAGTGGTTAAGTAGCGCAAACTGAACTGTGCTCAGAAGTTGAAATTTGAACCCCCCTCCCGAACACAGTTCAGTTTGCACTACTTAAAGGGGACGAGGGACCTTAAAAAACCTTAAAAATCAATTCTTTATTTTTTGAAATTTTGACTTTAAATATTATTCAGGGGTACATTATATGCATTATGACAAGCATTTATCAAAAAAAAAAAAATTTAATTATTTTTGAGAAAAAAAGGGAGTTTTACGCGTCGTCTTAGAAATCTTCAAAATGCCCCATGCGCATTCCAAATCAATGAAAATCCCCAATATTTTTTATAAAAGTTTGGTTTATATATATAAATAAAACTGTGCATCGAATTTTATATATTTGAATATAAAGGTAAAAAAAAATAAAAAAAAATAAATAAATAAATAAATAAATAAAAATTTCAAAATTTTTTCGAAAAATTTTCCAAAAATTTTGATTTTTTTTTTTTTACACCTTCATATTCAAATATATAAAATTCGATGCACAAAATTATTTATATATATAATCCAAACTTTTATAAAAAATATTGGGGATTTTCATTGATATGGAATGCGCAGGGGGCATTTCGAAGATTTCTACGACGACGCGTAAAATGCCATTTTTTTCTCAAAAATAATTTTTTTTTTTGTGATAAATGCATGACACAATGCATATAATGTACCCTTGAGTAATATTTAAATTAAAATTTACAAAAAAAAGAAAAAAATTAAAAAAAATTGAAATTTTGAAATTTTTTCGAAATTTTTCAATTATTTTTTTTTTTTTTTTTTTTTTTTTTTTACCTTTATATTCAAATATATAAAATTCGATGCACAGTTTTAATTATATATATAAACCAAACGTTTATGAAAAATATTGGTGATTTTTATTGATATGGAATGCGCAGGGGGCATTTCGAAAATTTCTACGACGACGCGTAAAATGCCATTTTTTTTCTCAAAAATAATTTTTTTTTAATTTTTTTTGTGATAAATGCATGCCGTAATGCATATAATGTACCCTTTAGTAATATTTAAAGTTAAATTTGCAAAAAAATGAATAAAAATGAAAAATTCTGAAATTTTGAAATTTTTTCGAAAATTTTCAAAATTTTTCAAAAAAAATTTTTTTTTTAACCTTTATATTCAAATATATAAAATTCGATGCACAGATTTTTTTTATATATATAAACCAAACTTTTATAAAAAATATTGGGGATTTTGATTGATATGGAACGCGCATGGGGGCATTTCGGAGATTTCTAAAACAACGCGTAAAATTCCACTTTTTTCTGAAAAATGACTTAAAAAAATCCCTCGTCCCCTTAACCACTCCCAACGATTCAGATTTTGAGCTCAAAATTTATGTTTAAGTCTAAGCTTTTGAAAGCATTTAATGAGATACAAAAAATAAGTAAAAAATAGTTGTTCGTTACTCCAAGCGCTCTCTATCGGCATTTTTTGAACTTTATATTTCATTTTAAAGAAATTACTGACATAAAGAATAGATTTAGTGAAAACCACAAACGAATCGACCAATTTTTCCGTTTTTTATAAACATTTAAAATTTTGGTCCCTAAACTTTAATGGCGCCTATCACCTTCGGAAGACTTTTGGGACCCTTAGTTTCCTATTTAATATTGTTTATCTTGATGTGTGGTAACACCCCTTAAAGTTTTACCTGCTTTTAAAAAGGTGTAATACAAACAACTCAGTGTAACAGGCGCAACGCAGCTTCTTATATGCACTAAGTAAATAATAGTTGAATAAAATTTAAAAAACGCCCATAACGCCTACTAATTTGTATAACTTTGATATAGAATATCTTTTTTCTAATATACCCATATACATTAAAAAAATATATTTGATTTGTTTTTCATTGAGGAGGAGCTCGGAATAAAAAGAGATTTTTTCTTGAGTTTATGTAATTTCTGTTTTTTTTAATTACTAGTTTTTCGAGTTCTGCTGCTAATCTTTTTCTTTTTTATTATGGATTTAGCTATTTTTTAAACAGTAATAAGAGTTTTGCAGTTTTAAGATATATCGATGATCTAATCGTATTCGATGACAAACTCTTGGTATTGATTAACGATATCTATCCTCCATGCTTAAAATTAAATAAGGCTTCTGTTGATGGTTTACATGTTAATTTTTTGGATTTAGATCTATTAATTAAAGATAATAATATATTAGTTAAACCTTTTGATAAACGGGATTTTTTTTTTTTTTTGATACTCAATCAATGCCGCACTGGTTTTCAAATTTAAGTAAAAGGGTTTTCATCAACATTATTTTGGGGCAAGTTATTAGATTTTATAGGATTTGTAGCAGAGGAGAATTTTTGAGTTCGCAGATTTTTAAATTTACTGCTAATCTTTCTTACAATAATTTATTTCTATATTAGTTTTTTTCATTATGAAATCAGCTTAAAAAGAGTTTTTTGAAGTGGCAACAGCTAAGCGGCCAAACACTGTAATGGATGCTGAAAAAGAGTTTTTTGAAGTGGCATCAGCTAAGCGGCCAAACACTGTAATGGATGCTGATGGAACTGCTTGAATATATGAAAGGTGTGTACTAAAGTCTTTTTAAGAACGTCTGAATTTTGATGAATTTCAAGTTTGACCTGAAGTGATATGGAATGAAGTTTATGAATATTAAGATGACGGAAAGACAAGTCTGGTTGACGCTGGTCTAACTTGGATTATGGCCTTGCCTTCAACTCCTGCTGTTAGAGAGATGTGGAGCGTAGTGGATATTTTGAAGGTATCAAGTTTTTCAAGTCTTCACGGGTCAAGGTGGGAATATGGCCTTTTCACATGTTCAATGTTTTTACTTACTTAATGATTTAGTTATATAAGAATTTTTATTTGATTATGTTTTATAAGTTAAATTCAGTTCTATTGATTTTGAATTGGTTGGTTGTTTATGTTTTTAAAGCAGTTTTGTTTCGATAAATTTTTGAAAGTTTAAGATTCTTTTATGATTTTTTACACTTTTGGAGTATGGGGGGTTGGCCATATCCTGCGAAATCTGTGAGGATTCAATTTCTATTTTTCGTACCTGTGTTTTTTTTTTTACTCCTGCACATTCAGACGAGCAAGGAGTCGTTTGATTATTGTTTTGTAGTTAAAAATGTTCATTGGTTTTATTGTTGTTTTGCACCCTCTTTTTCATAGATTTCATAATTCATGTATTTTTGACAGAGCTATATATATATATATATATATATATATATATATGTATATATATATATATATTTATGGGGGCGAGACTCCATACTTAACTCACAACTCACTTTTAGGACGAACACTGACATTTATTGAGACGAATACATACACAAAAATACAGATATAAACGCTCTTCTCGTTCTTTAATTACTTAAAGGCATAAACGTCGTTGAATACTTCTATGATTTTCTTACGTCGTGTAAATATTCAATCTTATTTCATCGAAATATGTTCTGTTCTTTAATAAAAAAAACCTTCCGTCGTCGAACTCATTTCGTTCTCTTTACTTCTTCTGCATTTCCACCTCACACAGCTTCGTAAAGGCTCGTTTCCTTTTTAATCTCGAAGCGGGAAATACGGAGACACTCAGTCTAATGCAGGCGCTGCTTGCGAAATCTCCACAAGCGGCCGTCCTGACATCTGGAGCTGCCGCAGCGACATGTGGTAAAATAGAATCTGAAAAAACAAAAAACAAAAACCAGTAACTGTTCTTAGGGGAAAAGGAATTCGACGTGACAGTGGAAACATTGGAGGGTTCTGACTTAACTCTAGGCCTCCTTGGTTGATCACATTGAGCCGATTTATGGCCAAAATTCGAACAATTAAAACAACGAGGGCCTTTATCTTTATGTCTGCATTGGCTACTTTTATGATTCGACAAACCACAATTAAAGCAAAAAAGATCAGATTTTGGTCGAAAGGATTTCTCTTTCATTGGCATTTCAGGTTTGACTTTACGAAATTTAGTGTTCTCAAAGTCATGTCGAATTTTGTCATAAATTTTGAGCTTTTGCTTGAATTCTACAATGGATTGGCATCCATATAACATTGATTTTCTGAAACGGGGTCGGGTATGCCGTTTATGATGTATTGCATTAATGCGGAATCCTCGATTTTACCACGCGAGCATATTTGTTTCATGATAAGAAAATATTCTTCTATTGATTCATTTTCCTGCAATTTTCGTTTATTTAATATATCATGTAACTCGGCAGAATTATAAGTGGTGCTAAATTCTGATATTAAGAGTTGTTTAAGTTTGTCATATGAATTTATATGAAATTCTGTTTGTGTTAATAAGTGGGCTTTTCCTCATAATGATCTTTTACAAAATATGAATTTATGAAAGTCAGATAAATTAAACATATTAGTAACATCCTCAAAATTATTAAACCATACCTGTATATCACTAAAAGAACTACCATCGAAAGGAGGTATTACACTTTCAATATCAGTAAAAGTAACAGACGGTGGCATAAAACTTTGAACTGGAAATTGCTGTTGTTTGTCAAAATTTGATAATTGAGTGTTATTACTTGAAGTCATATTATTTGAAGGCAGTTCGGGTTCCGAGTCGGTGTCACTTTCATTTTGTATAATATTATTTTGTAGTAAGGTCAAGTCTGAAAGGTATGTCACTAATCGGGTTGCGAGATCGTTTAAAGATCCCTCATTATCAATACAAAGTAGATTGCACACTGTAATCAGATCATTTAATGAGAAATCAGTTTGAACTTTAGTTATTTTATTTTTGAATTCGGTGCTGTCGGTTTGAAAACCGAAACCAGTAAAATCACGTATTCTCTTTCTATTAGAGCGATCACCGTCAGCATCAAATAGGAATTTATGCAGCAATTTAATTTTATGCGTTCGTTCGTTTTTAAACGCAACTTCCAGTTCTGGTATTTCAACTAACTTCATAATAAAATAATAGCAATGAACTCACCGTTAGAAGAATATCCGGCTTGAATATGTAGGATGAATAAGTCTAATTAATCATATTGGTGGGTTAACTGTCACTTCTGACGCCAATTTATGGGGGCGAGACTCCATACTTAACTCACAACTCACTTTTAGGACGAACACTGACATTTATTGAGACGAATACATACACAAAAAATACAGATATAAACGCTCTTCTCGTTCTTTAATTATTTAAAGGCATAAACGTCGTTGAATACTTCTATGATTTTCTTACGTCGTGTAAATATTCAATCTTATTTCATCGAAATATGTTCTGTTCTTTAATAAAAAAAACCTTCCGTCGTCGAACTCATTTCGTTCTCTTTACTTCTTCTGCATTTCCACCTCACACAGCTTCGTAAAGGCTCGTTTCCTTTTTAATCTCGAAGCGGAAAATACGGAGACACTCAGTCTAATGCAGGCGCTGCTTGCGAAATCTCCACATATTTGTAATATCAAAACGACATACTGTACATCTAATCTCAAATCCATTGAAAAATTAAGAAATATGTATATATATATATATATATATATATACATATATATATGTTACAATATTAGATCTATCTCTGCGATTTTCCTGTACTATTCTAAATTAGTTATCTATATTCACTAAATTCTTATTCCGATCTTTCGCATTTTAGAATGTTCTTTGGTAGCCATTTTTATTTTTATTCCAGCCGAGTTTCCTTCATGCGCTTTATTCCGGCTCTCCTGTTTGCTTGATTATCCCTCCACCCACTCTGTCAGTACATTTTTCCTGGTGTGATTTCTTTGCAACTTAATCGGATTAGAGCGCGTACTACGTCAAAATTGTATTCCTACGCCCGGAGAGTAAAAAGCAGTTACGCACGATTCTCCAGCAGATTTGGTGAGTTTTTTGAATTGTAAACTGCCCCCTTTCTATGTTTCTGAGATAATGAAGTTCGATCTAAAGATTTTACCCTTTTGATTTTACATTTTTGATGTAATCAAATGATTACTATTGTCGATAGATGTTTCTGCCTCGAAGTTATTAATGGAACTGCATCGTGAGTTGTGAGAACTGCTGCCCGATCTTAATGAATAAAATCCTGTGAACAGTATTGCTTTTGTTACTTCTCTACTGCAGAAATCCCAATTTTCATTTCCATTGTCGTTTATTATAAGCCACTGGACTGCCAATCATCTTTAATGAGGAATGATCATCTTATATAAAGAGTAATCTGTTCAATTATATAGCCCTAGTTTATTTAACTTCACATTCGTACATCTATGCGCCAACTCTATGTTACATTCATCTATTTCATATACTTCGCTATAATTTCGACGATATTGTTTTCCAATCAATCGCAATTATCATGATTAGAGAGATTTGTCTAAATTATAACACACACACACACACACGCATACACACACATATATATATATACTATATTGCCATTAATGACCGGCAACTTTCAATTTTAGACATTTTGTCGAATATTTAGAAATATATTTGACAAATTCTTCTGAAATTTCAGGATTAAAAAGAACAGGTATGACCTCATTTTTAGCAACGTCGATTTGATAAGGGGTTGCAGTTAGGAGGTCAACAAAAAATCAAAGAAAAAAAATAATACTTGGGATCACCTTGTAAAATAAAATGCACGAAATGATCTATCGCTAATGAATATAAATAAACAGACATTGTGCAATATATATATACTTTTGGGTAAGAATAGCACGTATATTAATAGAGATATAGCGATTTATTTAAAAAAATTAAGAAATTCTTGCATGTTTTTTGCTTATAACATACAGGGTTTTCAACCAAATTTAACGCCGGTTTAAAAAAAGTTGACAAAATATAGTACAAATAATATAGTGAAATTGGAATATAAATATATTAAATATTTTAGGGAATATGAGCAGTTGTATGAAATATTTTTTATCTGCGCATGCGCGAAAGATAACAAGTATCATTTTACATAATTTAATAGTCAACTCTATGAAGCAACTTATTATAAAAAATCTAGTCAAATATCGTAAAAATTCAGAAATATATCGGCGTTAGAGTGAGCAAATTTTTAGTTGTTCTCTAAAAGAAGATGAATGTTAAGAGATTTTCCACAAATTGTCATTTTTTATTAACTGACTTTCAGAAAAAAGTTAGTATTTAGTGAGTGTCAACGATTAGATTTGGAAAAAATGCTTCGAATTTGATACTTCTTTTGATCATGGTATAGGCTCGCTCTGTTGGTTATCCAAGAAGAACTAAACCATCAATAAAAAATGAAAATTAAAAAAATTAAAAATGACAATTTGTGGAAAATCCCTTATCATCCATCTGCTTTTAGAGAACAATTAAAAATTTGCTCACTCTAACGCCGATATATTTCTGAATTTTTACGATATTTGACTAGATTTTTTAAAATAAGTTGCTCCATAGAGTTGACTATTAAATTATGTAAAATGATCCTTGTTATCGTTCGCGCATGCGCAGATAAAAATTATTTAGTACAACTGCTCATAGTTCCTAAAACATTTAATATATTTATATTCCAATTGCACTATATTGTTTCTACTATATTTTGTCAATTTGTCTGAAACCGACGTTAAATTTGGTTCAAAACCCTGCATGTTATAAGCAAAAAACATGCAAGAATTTTTCAATTTTTTTAAATAAATCGCTATATCTGTATTAATATACGTGCTATTCCTACACAAAAGAGTACACATATTGCACAATGTTTGTTTATTTATATTCGGTAGCGATAGATCATCTCGTGCATTCTATTTTACAGGGTGATCCCAAGTATTATTATTTTTCTTTGATTTTTTGTTGGCCCCGTAATTGCTCCCCTTATCAAATCGACATTGCTAAATATGAGGTGATACCTGTTACTTTCAATCCTGAAATTTCAGAAGAATCTGTCAAGTATATTTCGAAATATTTGACAAAATGTCTAAAATTGAAAGTTCATTAATGGCAATGTAGTGTATATATATATACATAGATTTATGTATACATATTTCATATAAAACAGTAACAGCGATAAACAGAAAAATATATCTCTGAATCATCAAAGCATCTTTTAAATCGCTCCTTAAAATTATTATTCATTATAGACTTAATCGCAGAGAGAAAAAATGTATACGTCATTAGTAAATTCAACTTATTTTCTAATTTATAATGTTTTTAAAACAACAGCTAATTTTCTTATTTTATTTAAAAATTAAATTATTAAAAAGTTTTTAAAGTTATTTTACATGCTATTAAAAAAAAAAAAAAAAAAAAAAAAAAAAAAAAAAAAAAAAAAAACCATCTTTTTAGCACGAAAAATTAAAAAAAAGAGATTTAGAAATTTCCCCTTTTTAAACATCATTTACCAAACGAAAAAAAAAAGATAAATTAGTATTTTTATTTTAATTTAAGATAAAAAAAATATTGATAAGTAAAAGAATTAATATTGCTAAATAATCATTAAAAATATATTCTACATGAAATCAACAAATGGCATAGAATGAAATCTTATTCTAATGAAAGTGATTAATTACCAACTTATTATTTTTATCAAAATTAGGTTATCTATGTTACAAATATATATTTCTTAAATTAACACAGTTAATTACATTATAATTCTTAAAAAGACAATTGTATTAACAGATAAACCTCTAAAATTCACTCATTTTATTAAATACTTAAACATTCTTAAATTTATTAGAAAGATTCAGAAATATCCCCATCTAAAAAAATATCTACCGAAAGAAGAAAAATTATATAAATTAATATTTTTATTTTATTTTAATTTCTAAAATTGTTTATAAGCAACAAATAAGTATTGCAACTTTATCATTAAAAATATGGTCTACTTTAAATCATCAAAAAACATAAAATAAATTGCTATCCTAATTAAAAACCAACCCATTTAAACAAGTTTCCCATGTTAAAAAATATATTTTATAAATTAACGCAATGTATGTTCTATTATTACATATACATTATAATTCCTAATAAGAAAAATTTTCTAATAGACCGGGAGCCGGCATCACAGACAATCACCTCAACGAGTTCACAGATGAAATTCTAGGATTAGTTAAAACTTAATTAGCATATTAAAACGCAATCGGTCTGCCAGGTCGTAACTTGGTGGAAAACAACTGAAAACCCGATTTTAGCGGTTGACTCGTAGGTTTACCATTGTGATTTCCTGCACCCAAAGGTATGAAAACATGGAGGACTGGGAGCAGGAAAATACAATGGTAAATCTACGAGAAAAACAGCTAAAATCGGGTTTTCCTGTGTTTTCCACCAAGATATTACTTGGCAGACCGATTGCGTTTTAATATGCCATTGGAGATTTAACTATTCCTAGAATTTCATCCGTGAACTCGATGAGGTGATTATTTGTGCTGCCGGCTCCCGGTCTATAACTGAACCTCTAAAAATAATTTACTTTTGTAAATTTTTAATGATTCTTAAATTTATATGAAAAAACAATTCGTTTGCTTTAAATAATTTGCTAAGATATTTATATCATTCAATTAAATATTAAATGAACTGTTATGTATACGCGCATAAGACAATTACAAGATAAAAACCTTAAAAATAAACTTCAACATTCCAATTCTCCCATCTACCATTTACCTACAAAAACAAACCATCACTTGACGAAATGCCTTCCACTTATTATTTCATTGAATCCTCTCCACAAGAAGACTTAGTGGCCAAGTGGTTTGGGCGTTTACCTTCTGTCCTTGGGGGCGTCTGATCAAACCCAACCTCTTCCAGTGCCGAAATGTACGTTTGAAATATTAATAAATTTACATGCGATGACGGCTCATAGATGGTACCTTGAAATTGGAGATTTCTTTTTCAATTTATGTTGGTATTGGGTTGTGGCCGACATTCGTATGGTTAGCTATTGGCATAGTGTTCTGCCGATACCGGACAGGCTGTTGCCTCGTGTATCGGGCCGCATTCGCGCGGCGTATCAAAAAAGATACAAAACTGGTAGCGGTAGCCGGTATCCTGCGAATACCGTTGGTAGTGGAAAGCGGCAGTCGGTCTATTGCTTGCCGATAGTTCTGTGCTTACTGCGAGGTTTTAAAGCATTGTAATGTCGGAATAAATAGGTAAAACAAGTGATTCTGTTAAAAAGCATACTTTTACGGCATAATGCTTTTCCCTTTGTCTTTGGGTGTTTCATTGAAAGCTTTCTCACCCTAAACTTAAAAAAAAAAAAAAACTTTAAATATGTATATATGGTTATCCGTATGCATAATGCTTAACATTAGAAGGCGTGATTTTATGAAATGTCCTTCATACATATTAAATAAATCTGTAGGGGGAGACCAAACTACAATGAAAACATTGAATGTGTCCGTGATAATACAAATATTAATAGGCCTCAGGACTCTTAAAATCGAAAAAAAAAATGAAAAAAAGACCATTTTCAATATTTACTATCTTAAAATGCATATACTTTTTAGACAGAATTCTTAATGGGAGGAAAGATATAACTATGCTCTTTAATTTCATGTGTATTTAAAAAATTGCAAGATGCAGAATTTGTATTTATAGAGGACTCCAAACTGTCAGACATTTGTCGAGCAGAAAATTGGTATAATAGGTTATGCGCAGGATTACAAAATAAAAATATGAACCTAAATAAATTTGTATTTAAAACAGTTTTATATTTTTAATAAAAATATGTATTTAGTTAATACACAATTTTGAAAATTTCAACACTATAACCACCTAAAACATTTTTTTTTTTTTTTTTGAACAATAAAAAGAAAATTTTAGGTTCAGTTTATACAGACTATCAGGATACATATGTTTTGAAAATTTCATGAAAAAAAAGTTCTAAAATTTTTGAGATATTCTGCTCGTTATGCCCAACAACGTCATTTGGAAAAAAAAAAAAAAAAAAAAAGACTTCAAGGTTTCTGGAACACCGCATCAGCTATTGAGTGGCTATAATTCTAAAAGCCTTAACTCTTGTTTAAATGGAATTTTCTAGGAAACAGATATATTAATGTGTTCAGAAAAGATATGAGTTTAACATCTAAAAAAATTAAAATTCCGATTTTTTTTTTTTTTAGTTTTAAGAGTCTTGAGACCCCAAAGACACAATATGGATAAATAGACATGGATAAATGTTCCATGAATAAACATATGGATGTACCACTATAATACTTTATTATATTTTCTGTTTAGAATTCTCTACAAATTTCTTAAGGTGGTCCGGGACACAAAAATCTTCAAATTTTCAATTTTTTTTATTGTATTAAAATTTTCTCTGCCGTTTTCTGCTTAAAATGATGTTTAAGTCATGTTTCTATCTTAATTAAAACAGGAAATATTAATTTTTTCGTTTTGGTTTTTTTTCAAAATCTGCCTTTCAAGCTATGGTTGTCAAGGAAATGAGTTCTTGTGAAATTGCGTTTTTCTTCATGATAGGTTTTTTCACCATTTCTCATATTTAAATTCTTATAACTCGAAAACCGTTAAAGATACAGGGTTGAAACTCGGAACATATCTTTTTCAATTATTTTACTTTACTTTTGAGCCAGCATATTTGAAAAAAATATTTCCTTTTGAAAATATGATTTTTTTTTTTAAAGTTGCACCACTTTTTTTGTAATTTTTTCGTTAAATATTTTTAATTTTTTTTATTAATATTTTTTAAAATGCTGGCTCTAAAATAAAATATATATATATTTCTGTTTATTTAAATGAAAAACAATTTAAATTCTACAAATAATATTTCGAGTTATAACGCTTTTAAGTTATACCTTTATTTTCATAAATTTTAAATTAAAATTTTTTTAAAAAAAGCTATGAGAAGTTTCATCATTTGATTTAGTTTACAAATGATATGGTTAACCATCACAAAAAAATTCAAAATTTTAACCCAATAAATAAAAATTTTTTGAAAATGTGCCCCGGACACCCTTAAAATGAACATCTGTATAATGTTACAAATTCACGTGAAATAAAATTAGAGATTTTGTGCACTACGTCGTAAACTACTGTTCCATGAATACGCATATGCATTAAGTTCTATAAAACATTATAAATTATATATTTGAGTGGGGTTTTTTTTTTCGCCTTTTTACTTTCTTCTACCTTCAATAGAAAAAAATATTATGATCGAAATTTAATTTGACTTCCTCTTTTCGACGAATTTATACATTTTAGAGTCCACAGATCCCCAAACACATGTTCATTAGGGTGGAACTAAAAAACGAAGTTTCGAATTTTATATTCTAATAGTGATTATTTTTTACCTTTTTAACTCCATAAAAATAAAATATTTTTCTTTTAATTTTAAAATGATACTTTCCGGTTCTTCAAAGCATCTGATTTTCCATAAAAATTGAATAAAAGTCAATAATTCCATATAAAGTTTTCTATGCTTATTGTTAAATTTATATTTTCCATAATTAAATTAATGAAGTGTTGATATCCTGTAATAAAGAGAATAATTTAGTTTGAGTGCCATGGAAAAGTTGGCCCCAGTTTAGTTGACTTCTGTAGAAGTCATCGTAGTGGGCGCCGGCTTTCATTGTCTCTGATTTATTTGGTTAAAACTCACAACAAGTTAACCCGATTTAGCGTATGTAAACCGTCTCTTCGATTCTTTTTCAATAAACAGTCGGTGTCAAATATGACAATGTCTGCTAACGTACCTAAAACTTGAAAATTGTTGAAGTGTTTTGTATTTTGCAAACCAAAACAATTAACATTAGACTGTCATCTTTTGCGACCATATGAAGATGTTATGAAACATTATTTATGGGTTCAATTTAACTTAAAATCTGCCATCTGGAATCTGGAACACACTGTTTCTGAAATATCTAAGGCTGTTGCTGCACTGTAAAACATTTGGTGTAACGTTACTCATTGCTGCCTCCAATCTTACAGTGGTATTTAACTGATATAAGTGGTATAACGTTACATGAAGTGTTGATATCCTGTAATAAAGAGAATAATTTAGTTTGAGTGCCATGAAAAAGATGGCCCCAGTTTAGTTGACTTCTGTAGAAGTCAGCGTAGTGGGCGCCGGCTTTCATTGTCTCTGATTTATCTGGTTAAAACTCATAAAAAGTTAATCCAATTTAGCGTATGTTAACCGTCTCTTCGATTCTTTTTCAATAAACAGTCGGTGTCAAATATGACAATGTCTGCTAACGTACCTAAATCTTGAAAATTGTTGAAGTGTTTCGTATTTTGCGAACCAAAACAATTAACATTAGACTGTCATCTTTTGCGACCATATGAAGATGTTATGAAACATTATTTATGGGTTCAATTTAACTTAAAATCTTCCATCTGGAATCTGGAACACACTGTTTCTGAAATATCTAAGGCTGTTGCTGCACTGTAAAACATTTGGTGTAACGTTACTCATTGCTGCCTCCAAACTTACAGTGGTATTTAACTGATATAAGTGGTATAACGTTACATGAAGTGTTGATATCCTGTAATAAAGAGAATAATTTAGTTTGAGTGCCATGAAAAAGATGGCCCCAGTTTAGTTGACTTCTGTAGAAGTCAGCGTAGTGGGCGCCGGCTTTCATTGTCTCTGATTTATCTGGTTAAAACTCATAAAAAGTTAACCCAATTTAGCGTATGTTAACCGTCTCTTCGATTCTTTTTCAATAAACAGTCGGTGTCAAATATGACAATGTCTGCTAACGTACCTAAATCTTGAAAATTGTTGAAGTGTTTTGTATTTTGCGAACCAAAACAATTAACATTAGACTGTCATCTTTTGCGACCATATGAAGATGTTATGAAACATTATTTATGGGTTCAATTTAACTTAAAATCTGCCATCTGGAATCTGGAACACACTGTTTCTGAAATATCTAAGGCTGTTGCTGCACTGTAAAACATTTGGTGTAACGTTACTCATTGCTGCCTCCAATCTTACAGTGGTATTTAACTGATATAAGTGGTATAACGTTACACAGATCTTGTGTAAGGTTTCACCATAATATTGTGAAACATTTCCCAAGTTTCTGTGTAACGTTACACCACAATTGGCTGCAAGATTTCACAGCAATTGTGTGTGAGGTTCCACATCAGTAGGAGTAAGCTTTCACCTAACTTTCCTGGAACGTTACCCATTATTAGGTGTAAGTTTTCACCACACTTGTCTGTAATCTTACACAGTAATTGTGTGTAAGATTACACATCAGTAGGAGTAAGGTTTGATGGAATGGCTAAAATTTTCTGCACCTATTAATAATCATATGGTATTAAAATATTATTTACATAAAATAATTTTTTACAAAATAGTAACAGCTTTTAAATGCAAAAAAAAAAAAAACACATTTTACTAAAAATTAGTATATATTAATAAACAAGACATTAAATGCACACTTTTAATTAATTTTGCTGAAATAAATATATATATATATGTTAATTTAATCTTACACAGTAATTGTGTGTAAGGTTACACATCAGTAGGGGTAAGCTTTCCTGAGATGTTACACATTACTGCATGTACGTTTTCAACATCCTTTATTCATTTGTCGACACTGTCTAAAAACTGGGTTAAATTTACAATTTTACAATGTTTCTTTCTATAAATATTCTTACTAAAACACACTAAATTGTTGTTTGAAAATTTCAAATATATATATTTATTTATTGAAGCAAAATAAATGGAAAGTGAGCTTTTAAAGGCTTGTTTATCAATACTTACTAATTTTTAGTAAAATGTGTTCTTAATAATTTTCTCCTTTTTAAAAGCTGTTACTATTTTGTAAAAAAGTTATTTTAGGTAAATAATATTTTAATACCAGATGATCATTAATAGGTGCAAGAAAAATTTAGGAATCAAAATGAGAAATATGTACTAAAGACACTTATAAACATCTGGAATTAAAATCTTACACAGTCCCCCCCCCCCCCCCCTGCCCCAGCCATCTCTCTCTCTCTCTCTTTTTGTATTTCCCGAAGAGTTTTTTTTTTTTTTTCGGAATAAGTATTTTAATATAGTTTTCGCATCAGTCTGATGAAAGAATAAAGTAGGACAGAATTTCACAACAATTACACCCCCCCCGCCCCTTTCTCCTCCCTTTTTTGAGTGCTTTCGTACGATAAGAAAACATATTATTAATTATTTAAAGTATTATATATTTTCACTTTAATTAAAAGTATTACGTGTTTCCTTTTTTATACTTATTTTGTTATGTTTACAAAAAGGTAAAATTTCAGAAGCTTAAAAACTTATATTGCTACCTCAATTAATAAGAAATAATTCGAAAAGCTTACTTAGTTATCAATATTAATAATATAAAATATTAAATATTAATACACTAATAATGAAAATAAACACTGTATCCTTTCTTTATTCAGAAATAAAAATATGCTATATTTTTTACAGCATATTCTACAACAATATATAATTACCATGCGTATTGTATATATATATTATTTCTTACTTTACATTTTCTGTGTAAGCATGAATTTTATAAAAGTTTATTTAATTTACCATATTAAAACAAAACGTCTTCTTAAAAAATGATTTTTTAAAATAAGCTTCATTTAACTTGTAATGAAATGTTGTAATCAAAAGGAATGACTAAACACTCGACTATATAATATTAACAAAAATTGATAAACAAAATAGTTTCACTTAATTATTATTACTAATATTTAAAAACAAATTCTGCAACATATACTATTACAAAGTTTAATTCGCGCATATAATTTTCTTATCCCTTACATATTCTTTGTAAACATGTATTTTATAAAGGATTATATACTATTACTATACTAAAATAAAATAATAATGAAAATAAAATATTTACATATTAAATAATAGCAATTAAATTAATTTATCCTTTTAGTTGTTCAAATAAAAATATACAGTATTTTCTACAAAATAATCTACAACAATAAATATAATTCACACACAGAGTTATATATACATTATTTTTCAGACTTTACATATTTTGCGTAAATATCGATTTTATTTATAAAAAAATATTTAGTATGCTAAAACATAACGTTTTTATATTTAACTTTTAAAGAAATAATGCGTTAAAACTAATAAATGAAAAACGTGAATCTATATAATCCCTCTATTCTAAAAAAAAGTAATTACCGCTGTCACCGCCGCCGCCGCCGCCGGTTTTGAATTTTTTGTGACCGGAAGTCTTTCTTCGTTAATATTAAGAAAAATAATGCATACAAAAATATGAAAATCGGTAGTATTATACAAAAATGGTTGATAAACACGCTGATGCAGACGGTTTTCAAATCGAAGTATTATTTTAAGAGATTTTTAATGCCAAAATGGGACAAAATCGTTCCATTAAAAAAGTTTTATAGGAGCAAAATCTGTACATAGGAATTTAATCATTTTTAGATCATTTTATGCGTCAGAATTTCCCGGTGTGCAGACTGCTTTTAGTTTTTTAATTTGACACATTCTTTGAGGTGTTATTTCTACTTTAAATTAAAATTTTAAGCATTTCGAGGGATATTTTTTACATTATTTTAGAAAATGGTATTAATTTATACTGTTGCCAAATGTATAAACAGCGCAAACAATAATGTTTGCTTCAAATTAAAAATTTATTTACACGTGACTATTATAAACAGAAAAAATCATTTGGAATTAGAATTAAATAATTATGTACAAAAAGCAGGAACTTATTAAAAATTACGCCATAAAAACTATACACGTGAATTTTTAGAGAGAAAGGAAATTGTAAAATAATAAATTCATTAACATGCGATAGAAATCTTAAATAGGAGAAATTACGTCAGATTTACGTCACATTACAGTTATTTCATAAAATGAACACAAAATATTGAAAAACAGTTTAAATTTAGAAATTGCGCTAGACATTTATTTGATATTTTGAGAGGATCTTTTCAACTATTTTTGTTAGGAAAGCGCAAATAATATTTCATTTCTAACAAAAGTATTTTCACGTGAATATTTAAAAGAGAAAGAATAGCTTGGTCAAAATTACGTCAAATTAAAAACGATTAATTTAAAATGTCTCATTTAAAAGAACTTTCTTTTCGCTTTATTAAAAAATACCAGGAGACAAAGACTGTTTACTTAATTCCTTTTATATTAGCTTATTTTGAAATGTTGTTACACGTGTCTACGTCATCAAGTTATTTTTATTTCGACGTTTTATTTGTATTTTTATTAATGTTGTACTAATTTATTTGTTCTTTCGTTATTCAATTCCTACTATTTGCTCACACTCTCCCTATATTTATTTATTTATTTATATATTTATCTTGTTCAAATGTTCAATCGTTAATAAAATACTCATTATTCATCTTATCAAGTTGAAATAAATTTTTTTAAACTTGTACTGGATGACAATTGATGTTAATACAGTTTTTTCAAATATTAATTAATTAATTAAATTTTAATTAATTAATTTTAGTTTTGCATGGGAAGCAAAATGGCGGCCATTGGTTGTTGAATATCAATTAAAGTATTTTCAATAAGGGGTTACCATAGGGGGGACCCTGTTCTGTCGCCAAATACCGCCAAGTTTGTCGCCAACTTGGCGATATATCGCCAAATTTGGCGGCCAAAATGAGTCGCCAAAAGTGACGCCAACTTGGCGATATCTCTAATATTTCGCCAAATTCCCATAGAGTTCCATTGTAAACCTACTTTCTTATAGAAAATCAACAAATTGAGATATTTTAATGCAACAAAAACTAATATTAGCTCAAGGGATTATATTAAATTTTTCTTTGATGATCTAAGTAGGAATTGACTTTAAAAACAAAATTTTTATATTACTTGTTTAAAACAAAAATTATGTCAATTTGTATAATTTGGCGAGTTGTTTGGCGATTTATATAATTTGGCGAAATTGGTCGACGGGATAATCAAGTAGTACCGCAGCTGATTTGGCGTTAAAATTCCCCAATCAAAGAGAAATGAACAGAAATCCGTTTATAGGGAGATAGCCACTGTTTTTTAAATTATAATGCAATCTTTCGAAATCTTTTTAAAGCCTATCAAATTAGCGTGCATTTAGAGTCTGTGGTGTCTGGACGGGGGTTGGCGAGCGTAGGTCGTAGGGGGCCGAGCCCCCTAGTACTTTGAAAAACAGCAAACAAAATAACAACATGTTTTCATACCTCACTGTACTTTGTGAGTCTATAATTATTGCAGTAAATGATGATAGCCATTTTTCGCAATGATTATGTGTGACGTAAAACAATACGCCTTGTGTTTCCGTCCATTTTTGTAATTAGAACGGCATCTAAATATCGTACAAAATGATGGCATATGTGTACTTTTGATAATTTTTTTTAATAAGGAAAATAACTTTAATATCACAACAAACACGTGCTATTCTTGCTCCAACATGTGGCTGAACGTCAGAACACAACGTGCAAGGGAGAATAAAATTCCCTTCAATGTTCAATGGATCTCTCGTGACGTATGCGACAAAGTTGAAACCAGTTTTCACTCAGAAGATGTCGAGTGCTACGCCTGAGATGAGAGGTAACATACACTCTGTGAAAGAATTCTCCAATATTGTGAGTTTTTAAAACGTCAGAACGGCTTCCTCCAGAATCTGTGTACCGTTACACAGAGAATCCAGTGTAAACTTACACAAATGTTTTACAGTGTGATACAATTAAAAGTGTACTGCTGACACCTTCAATTCCAACTGTTTCTGATACACAAATCATAAAAAAATTATTAGACTATCGTGTGAAATGTCAAAATTTGAAGAAAAAAATTAAGATTGGAAAGAACAATCTCGCATCCGATATAAAATTGCAAAATGTTAGATAATCGTGCAAAAATCTTTTCTTTGTGTAAATACACTAAATATTATCGTGTATCAGAACAAGAACGTCAATTTCTAAAAGATCCAAGAGAGATGGGGTGATGGCAATAGGGACAATAGATATAAAAACTACAAAAATGTGTAGCAAGACTGCAAAAAGGAAATATCAAGGAAAGAAAAAGTTATTTTAAAACAAAAACGTGATATTTTGATTGAATGATCGTCAAGTGAAATGATAGTTCGATAGGAATATTTCAATCGGTTGTTCTAAACCTGAATTTGATAATCAACAAGGTGAAAGAACCGAAGTATTAGACAGAACTGCAAATATGATTGCAAATGGCACCCTTGAAGATATGGGTATTTCTGATGATAATAAAGAAAAGGTAACTGTAAGAAGGACTTGAAGACGACAAAGAAAAAAGAAAAGGAAGAATTTGAAAGAACAAGAAAGGCGAAATGAGTTACTTTTGGAAGGTTTGTATTTTGATGGCCGAAAGGATAACGCTATGATAACTGAAGCAAATAGAAAAAAGTACAATTAAGAATCATTAAAGAACGCATGGTCTTAGTTAAAAAACCACGATCAAAATATTTTGGTCCTATTTCATTGACATCTTCTTTTTATATTAATATAACAACTGCAATTTTGGTGTATTTTCAAAATAATAATACAGACATTTCAAGTTTGAAATTTATTGTGTGAAACAGAAATGCCGTCAATGCAGGATGCAAATCTGGAGTTGTCAAACATCGTAAGCAAGACTCTAAAAATTTTACTATATAGTTTACTTTCTGCATGCAAATAAGCTTTTTCTACATACTTATTTCAACATCTTACTGGAAAAACTACCGGTACTAAAAGATTTTCTGGACCATTAGGTAAGAAACTTGAAAAAATGCGAACATATTGAAATTATAAAGTATAAAAACATGCATCCTGTCTTGATGGACTGATCAGATGAAGAACTTAAAAAAAATCTACAATCAGGGGATACACCTAAATTTTAGATTTTCTTTGTCATACTCAAACAGTGGAAACGTTTGTCAAAGTTGTCCCGAGAGCTGCGTCAACCGTCTTTATATATTAAGCAAGAGATGGCTTTATCTTGGGAAAGTTGAATTCCCGCAATCTAATGACAAAGTTTGCCTAAGAAGCCAGTAATTTGAATACCCAATTGAATTAATCCATAACAGAGGGAGGTAAGGAGGGTGGAAGTCGATATTTGCCCATCTCCTCGTGATGACTTCTGGGTAGTATTTGCTTAATATACGTAAATATTAGCTAACAGCTACATCGCTTACTTTAAGTTACTTTATACTGAAATTTTAAAACTTTGACGTCCTTGAGGAACCGGAAAACAAATTAATTTTAAAAAACCTTTTCAGCCAAAAGTTTAGACATCCAAAAAGGAAAAAAAATCTTTCACTATTACACATTAAAACAAAAAAGTTATATTTTTCACCCTATACTTAAGTTCCACCCTAATGTTCATACAAAATGTCTGTCTGTGTATCGCCAATGTATCATCGAAAATTGTAAGAAGTTATGCGTAGAATTGAACCATATTTTGTATGCATGTTTTTGTCTATGGGCAGAAGCTCCTTCTTGAATTTGAAAATTTCCCGATGGAAGAAGTAGTTGTAATAACGATTTTTGTGTCATTTTTTTTTTGTACCATCGAAACGGCATACAGTTATGGATAGAATTGAACCAAATTTTTTGTGCATGGTTTTGGCTATGTCCAGCAGGTCCTCCTTGAATTAGAGAAAATGTCGTGACAATGGAGATCTGTGATAATGACTTTTGCATTTTTAATTTTCTCGATTTTTCTTAGTTCTATTGTCCATTGGCGGCTCGTGCAGCGACGGGAACTCGCGTCCTGCAAAGCCGGCTACTCGCAAACAGCTGATGACAACAGATTATGGAAAAACTTGTGAATTTAATAAATACAAAGTTCTAAATTAACTCAATTTTACTCCTATTAATCGATTGAAGCAGTAATTTAAGAAAACAGTCCAAGTAGGTGCTGTATTGAACTAATAATATTGAAGAATGTTCATTTGTAACTACTTTTTGAAATATTAAGATGTATGAGATAGAAGAAAGTTTTGGGAATGACGCATCCAACTAGTTATATTATTCAAATTTTATTCATGTTACACTAAAGGCAAGTCAGAAATTGTTAGACGTGAAGTATTTAAAATTATAATTACAAAAACAGAATTTAAAAAATATTTTAATTAATAAAAGAAGTTAAACAGTGTAGTATTGCATGGGAATGATATTAAAGAAGAAGTTTTGTCATAAAATTAATTTATGTTCTTTAATGAATATTTTATATGAATTTTTAATTAGATCAAAAGTTTTAAAGAATAGTGAAAAAGTTAACGATTAATCGAAACGTTTCTATGATATTTTTTCGGTTGTGAATCCTTTAAAAATTCTTTACAGATGTGTTACGTTACATTTTCAAATGAAATTGCAATAGACAGTTTTTGTAATTCATCATGGAACTTTGGAAGAACTTTGTATTACGTATGTCTGCGGATATTCTTTAGCCTACTAGATTCACTCATACATGTTAGCAGAAAGGCTGTATTTAGGAAACCAACCAATATTACTTCAAAAAGTCTTGAATGAACTGTTCTAACCTCTAGCAGCAGACAACTTCCATACAATGTAATTAAAGTATTGTACCAACTAAGTTTCCATGGAGATCTATAGAATTACTACAGCGCCTAGAATAAATAGTGTGGAAATCTGCTATCCAAACAGAGCTAAATTTTTTTATCCTATTAATGTGCAACGATGCTCAAATCCAAAGAGCCGACCACAGTGACATTAACGGTATATTTTCAAATTTCAATGTAAAAATTGTATTATTACAACGTCTAAACCAAATAGCCTTGCAGTTTTAGAAAATATCCTGAAGATATCGCTGCGATCAACTCCTTGGATTTCAGTATAGTTTGACATTTAAGGGGTTCAATGTTTTAGTACTTTTTTTAAGTATTACTGAAATAGCCTATTTCCACACTAAATATTCTAGACGCTGTGGTTTTACTCTCAACAGTTACCAGATGATATCACTCTGGCTTTCTTAAAAAAAAAAAAAATAATAATAATAATAATAATAAAAAAATTAGCAGTTTGGGGACATCTACAGTTTCTAATAAAGAAAGAAGACTTTGTGGAGCAATGCGGTAGGTCGCTGTAATTCTCACATCATACGGAAATTGTTACGTGTTGTCTGCGATATCATATTATTATCAGGAGCAGTCGTATCGACTTTTTAGTTGATTTTGGAAATTGTTTGCTTTGTCATTTTTTATATTGCTCCAAATAGGTTTCAAACTCAGATTCACCTACGTAAATTATTATTGAAAATATTATAATATAAATTGAACTAAGATACAAACATTTTATTTTATATTTAAATCTTGAATTTTAATTATCTGTTATCAAATTGTTCAATTAAATTTCATTACAATAGTAATAGTAACTAAATGTAATTTTTTTTGCTTGTATTATAATTATTTTTACTTCCAAAGTTTAAATTTACAATAATTAATCTAAAACATTTTATTAACATAAATCCCTGAATTTTGTGCTACTTCGCAAGCCTGTATCTCTCAATACCATTGTTTAACAACCTCGCTCTTCTATATCGAATCACTTTGAAGAGAAATTTCTCCATCTCTAGTTATAGTAAAATTGAAAATATCTGCCCACAAGAGCCTTTTAGTAAGAAATTTACTATTATTTTTCCAAAACATAAACGCATTTTTTTGGGCGAAGAATAAAAAAAAAGTATATTTTATGTAAAATAAAAAATAAATCAATTCAGTCTTCTTTCTCAATTCTATTAAATGACAGTGTAAATAATAATTTTTTTTTCTCTTTATATTTAGAGTAGCGTAGTTGTGTAAAGAAGTATTTCAAAGTTCTTTAACGGAATAATTAAATGATGCCAAATAATAATTCGGTTTCAATATGGTCATTTAGACAAGAAAAATGCATAAAAAACCAGTAAGTCGAAGAAACAAATAACAGTTATTTCACCCCAGATGTGACTTGGGTTAATAAATATTTTAGTCAATAAAAAAGATTTAGAGTGTTCTTATTCGATTATGTCCATTTGTTAACAGAAAAAAGGTCTGGTATGCTTACATTTACTTAGGATAATGTATTTTTTGTATTAAAGTTAAATACTTAGATATGGATAGAAAAACGTTCAAACTTCCTTCAAACTACTCATGCGACATTTATTTTTATTGTCACCACAATTGTTTTATCGCATAAAGAATGCATTTTTAAAAGTGTTTCAACTTTACTGATATTCTCTGTTATATTTAAAGAAAGGCACTCTCTGAATTAATAAAAATAAATCTTAATTATAAATAACTTATTGTAAATAATAAAAATTGCCATTCCTATTTAATCTCTATTGCTCCATCGTTATACTGAATTGAATAGTTTATTGAAAGGAAAAATATAGTACAGAAACCTTTATAGCTGCTAAATGTTGCGAAAGAAAATTTTAATACGATATAATCAAAACAGATGACTTAAAAAACGAAATCATTTTGAATTTTAAAAAACAGAAAATTCGTAATGATAAAATATGCCTGAAATATTTTTTTTTTAATGGTTTTAAATTTAGCAGCATTTTGGTATTAATAACATAAGTTCTTTTATTATATGTATATTATTATTTTTTATTCTGCTTGCACTAAAAATTTTCACAAGCGTAAAAATAAGAAAATATTGTAATAATTACTAAATATAAATTAATGTTTTACTTAATAAACAACATTATTCCATATTTTTTAATACACCCTTTTTCAAATGTGTCTTCAGACGCAGTCTCACCTTTTTAGGCAAAAATTTATTAGGTGCTTCTTGTCCGTAGCTTCCAAAAATTTAGGAAGGGCTTGAAACGCAGCTTTTAAAATATATTATTATTGAAACTAAAGCACATTGCCAATAAATGTGCATTCAAAGCCTTAACACGGACCCGCACTAAGGATTAAGTACATCAAGTATACAGAAAAACACATAAATAAGCCAGCTACACTACACATGATCAACGGAAATTCATTATCTATCTATACTTATTAAAGAAAAGAATTTGTCTGTGAAAAATGAGCAGGATAATCATCTGAAAAATTGCATAAGGATAGGTCCAAAACAAGCCCTAATGTACTCGAGGGTCGGAATTTTTAATTTTGACATTTGGCATCATAGTTGAAAACTTTTTATTGCTTCGGTTCGTCTGTTCTTTTGTCCGTGCTCTAACTGTTGTAAATATTCTCGGAATTTTTGTATGCTATTAATCTTAGCTAAAGTACAACTGCTTTGAAAATTAAGTTTGTATCATTTGTAGTTCGATTACAGGAACAGTCAAAACTATTCAGTTGCATTACTTTTAATAGGAAAATGAAATTTAATGATATTAAACTACTTCAATCACAATGAAATTTGTAAAGAAGCTCACTAAAACATATATTCTGTAGAATACAGGGTGCAAAGCATTTATTTTTCATGCACAGGGCCTGACAAAAGATTTGCCTTACATAATGTTCAACGGGAAAAAAAAAGTATTGCAGCGTATTTTATTTATGTTACGCAATTTCTAATATAATGAAATTGATGTACATTGCTTGGGTTTACCACAAGATACTTACAAGATATTTGTTGTAGAATATGATATACATGCGTTCATTTACAGGGAGACACAAAATATTTCGAATACAGTATACTGAATATCAGCGATAATTACTGGAAATGCCTTTTCAGTTATGGTATGTCTTTTTGAGTCAAACTAAATATATTCATAATACGAAGCATTATATATTGTTTAGATTATATACAGGACTGCATAAAAGTGTTCGTAAGCATTTTTGAGTATGAGCATAAATTGCTTGAGGATCGATTTTAATGGATATGAACTATATTTTTGTATATCACAAGATGTTTTTGTAGAATAACGATAAAATGATATGTAGGGCATCGAAAAGAAGGAGATGCATAACCGCCGATATACGACAACTTCTAGAAATATTTTTGCAGGCGTTTTAAGCTTGTTTTAGCCTGAATTACATTAAAATTAATATGTGTCATGCATGAATTGTGTACATAATATTGTTGTAAGAAATATAGTCTTCTATCGGTAGGGAATATTGAATGTGAAGTTTCATCGCGTTTTACATTTCCTTACTAAATTAAATTATATCTTACTATGTAAAATATATACAAAGCTATAGATCGAATACAGGGCTTCTCAAAAGAACATGATTACGTTTCCGGATAAGGACTGTAATGCTGAAACGTGGTTTTCAAATATGTCATGCGTGTTCAAAAATGTCTGTTTGGGTATTTTATTTATCTTGTGAAATTCGAAGATATGTTAAAGTATTCTGGATGTGTTGGAAAGTGTTTCATAATCTATGATTTCCGCATGACTTATCTTTGTTGATTGCTAATATGCTGAGATATTAATTAGAAACCAAAACGAAAAGTTATCAAAAGTATGATTTTTTTTTTCTCGAAATAGTGCTTATCGGCTCAAATATCTCGAGAACCGGTTTGAGGTTTTCGCTCTCTTCTGCAAAGTTTAAAAAATTACATCTGCTCTTCGAATAATTTTTTAAAAGTTAAATGTTTCATGCATTTCGTGCGATGATATGTTTGATCATGTGATTTAGAACGTTTTTAGATGGATTTTGTTTTTTTAACATGATCTGTGATGCCACTACATTCAGAGTTTTAAAAGAAAGGTTTGGAGAAGTTTTATATTATTAAAGATTTTTCACTTTTAGTTCCTGGAAAAAAAAATATCAGAAATCACAATAACGAAGTGCTCTGTTTGTTTGAATATATTTTAATTTAAAAATATAAAATCGTACATATTCGAGGCAGTCCAGCATCAAACATTAGGTTCGTCTTCAAAGATTCTCGTTTAAGTATGTAAAGTTACTCAACAGTGAGTTTATTTATATGTAAGGTTATTATCACGTGCCAGGGTTACTGTGGTCATTCATTAAAAATCATATAATTAAAACTGATCGGAGTGTGCGTAGCACGCCTGTGTACGCTGCCGAAGACAGTTTTGCTCACAACTGCAGGTTTTTAATGAGAGATTAATCTTTAAATATATAAAAAATCATACAAAGTCAAATGTGTATGGTGCCGGTTTCAGAGTCCGCACCATTAGGATTGTTTGGAAAATTTTCATTGAAATATCTAAAAAAAAGGTTTTAGATATATTTAGGCTAATGTCAGACGAACAGCTTTTTACACGCTTTTTTCCCTACATATTATCCTATATACCTTACCCAATGCCGCTAGCATTGTGTAGAGATGATATGTAGGAAAAAATCGGGCAAAAAGACAATCGTCTTACTTTAGTCTTAAGGAATTTATCAGGCGTCCGAGCACTCTGCGTGTGTTAGCTAGTTGGAATGATTTAAATGGTATAAATTTAAGTTTTTGCTAGTTAAAAAGCATGAACTCTTTTAAATCAATGCATAAATAAATCTACATTGTTTTAAATGATCGGGTTTATTAATTGAGCATTAAAAATGGATGCACTAAAATTAGGATTCAATGTATATTATGTAGAAAACATTTATAAAAGACAAGACCTGGTCTTATTTTCTGGCAAACAATGTATCAGACCTGCAATAAACTAATCTTATTGATCTTGATATTTACTGGCAATACTTACAAACATATAAAATAAAAACATTTACGAAATATAGCAATGACAGTAATGTCTGAAAGGTTTCTTTAAAAATTTCTTTTTAGTAAAATCTTAAATTGATTATATGAGTTATTCAAAATAATGATATAGCTATATAGATATATAAAATAAGGCATTAAAATGTTTATTAATATTTTCAAATAATTAGAAAAAAAATATATATAAATCAATCTTATGGGTATATTAAATATATATAATATAATCAATCATGTATTGTATTCAACATTATACATATACAATTATAATATACAATATAATATATTCAGGGCGCATTTATTTGCCATTAAAACAAGTACACAGCAAAGAAATCACAAAGTGTCTATATATTTAAAAGATCAGGTTGTTTTTTTAGCCATCAGCTCTGAGCTTTCTACTGAACAGATTTTGATAATTATTTCGTTAATGAAAGCTGTTCATTTGTAGATGTAACCGTTCTAACTATCTTTTAATTTCTGCTATTATTAATTTAATTTTTCTATTTTATTTTTAATTTTAAGTGTTTTTTTATGATATTTCTACAAAATAATGGCAATCAGGTTAAGTTTTTCTCTCTATAATATAAATTTATTTTGCCTTATCACATTCCACCAATCAAGTGCGATTTCACCAGTTAATTTGTTATAGTATTTAAAAGAAAAAGGTTTAATTATTCTCTTAAAATCTAACCATAATTAAAAGATTGCGTCTAATTCTGTACTAACCCCGGATAAACACAAATTATTTACTGAGAAATAACAGTAAGTAATCTATGTAAATAAAATAACAGAAAAGAATCTACAGGGTGTCCAGCGAATAAGACCCTGATTTCAAAATTAAATATCTCAAAAACAAAGATCAATAATGCGGTAAACGGTTTGTTTATTAGCTAAGCTGTAAAAATGTTATGCAGAAGTTTCAAAATTTAGTTTCAAAAACCGTTAACAGATGGCGCTGTAATCGCAATACTTGTAAACTGCTTCGAAGTCCAGAGCAATGGCGTCTCATTCCTAGATGACTCCCTACGTAAAAACGAATATTAGGAAAGTCCATTTTTTTCATTGGGGTGATGTGCAGAATTGGATACATTTGGTCACAGAATTATTGCACCAGCTTTAATTTTAGAAAATTTCAATTAATAGAATTTTCAATAAAAAGTTTGGAAATCATTATAGGAATTTTTTAAATATTTCATTAAATTCAATCCATATAATTATTATATTATCCATATAATTATTTAAATCAAAGTGCATATATTTAGAAAAATAATTTTGTAATTTTTATTTATTTTTTATATTTTTAAATCACGGCATAATATTTTGGTATTATTGTTTATTCCTGAATTATTATAAATAAAAAAGTAATTTTTTCACTTTTAATTTATTTTTAAATCACGGCATAATACTTTCGCTTTAGCACAACACATATATTTCTTTTTTTTGTAAACAAAGTTTTAGAGACAGAAATTATGCATTAAATTATTTCTTTAAAAAAAATTGATGATAAGTCATATCATCAACGTCAAAGCAAAAGTATTTTGGATGCTGCATTCCTTTCGAACACTTCGCATCCTATCACTAGAAGCTGCACCATATTTCTGTGCTCAATAATAAAAAAAAATGAAAACGAGTTTTTAAAATTAAAATTATTTTTTAACTTAATTAAATCTTTAAAAATAGAAACTTTGTATTTTTTCATTCAAACTATTCTCTACAATTGAAAAAAAATGATTTATGAATCTTTATTATAAATGCTCAATGATTCTTAAAAAAGGGGTTGCTTTTAACTTAATTAAATTTTAAAACCAGAAACTTTAGATTTTTTTATTCAAACTTTTTTCACAGTTTAAATAAATATTAAAAAGTAAAGATTTCCATTTTTTTTTGTTCAAATCCTCCTCTACTAGGATTCGATTCCCCGATCTACCAATTAGGAGAGAAAAGAGATCTTGGTAACCGGACCGAAGTAGCTTATAACAAAATTTGAAACAAATCTCAATTCTGTCAACACATGGCTCCGCTTCTGCACATTACCCCCCCCCCCCCCCCCAAAAAAAAAAAAAAAAAAAAATATTTTTTTAAGTTCTTATATAATGATTGCTAAACTTTTTATTGAAAATTCTATTAATTGAAATTCTCTAAAATTGTGGAAATATGCTATTCAAACCGTGCTAAACAAATTTATATGTGCGACGATATTGCTAAAATGCCAAGTGTCGACCACAGGGACATCTGCGGGATTTTCGTATTACTAGTATTAAATTGTATAGACTAGCAATACCTTGCAGTTGTAGAAAATATCCTGCAGATGTCGCTTTGGTCTGTATATTGCAGAAGCATCGTTGTATATTTAAGGGATGTAATATTTTAGCGCTTTTTTAAGTATTACAGAGATAGCCGATTTCCACACTATGCATTCTAGTCGCTATAGCATCGTTTTAGACATTTGGGTTTTTCTGAATACGGTATCTTTTCTAGACAAGATCTCGCACTTCGGAAAGTAAAGTTCGCATCCAATAAACTATAAGGTCCACATCGATACCTACAGACATCGAAATTGGGTGTAGAAAAGCTGATAATCCATCAATAAAGTTTACACATCAGAGCGCGGCAAAGTGCTTTAAGAGAAACTTCTGTCCAAACTACAGCAAACCTACACTGTTAAAAATATTGTGAAATATTACCTCTGTTTTTAAAGGCTATCTATTTTCTGACCAATGGGAATGCTACATAAACTCCTATGAAGCATTCTCATTGGTCATAAAATAGATAGTCTTTAAAAACAGAGTTAAATTTTCACGATATTTTTAACAGTTTAGGAATTTTCTATTACATAACTATAGCGTCCAGAATATATAGTGTTGAGATCGGCTATCGCAGTAATACTTAAAAAAGTGCTAAAATAGTGGATCCCTTAAATGTCAAACGATGCTGAAATCCAATGAGTCAATCACAGCGACATCTGCAGGATATTTTTTAAAACTCCAAGGCGATTTGGTTACAGCGTTACAGCGTCTAGAATACCTAGTGTGGAGATATGCTATCCAAACAACGCTAAAAATTTGTATCCCTTAAATGTGCGACGATGCTGCTAAAATCCCAAGTGTCGATCGCAGCGACATCTGCGGGATTTTCGTATTACATTGTATAGACTAGCAATATCTTGCAGTTGTATAAAATATCCTGCAGACATCGCTGCGATCTGTATAATTCAGCAGCATCGTTACATTTAAGGGATACAATATTTTAGCACTTTTTTAAGTATTACAGGGATAGCCAATTTCCACATTATATATTCTAGGCGCTATAACAGCGTCTAGAATATATAGTGTCGAAATCGGCTATCCCCGTAATACTTAACAAAGTGCTGAAATATTGGATCCCTAAAAGTATCAAACGATGCTGAAGTCCAATGAGTCGATGACAGCGACATCTTCAAGATATTTTCTAAAACTGCAAAAGGATTTGGTCTAGACACTGTAATAATACGATGTTTACTTTGAAATCTGAAAATATATCGCAGATGTCGCTGCGATCGGCACCCTTGATTTCAGCGTCATTGCACATTTAAGGAATACAACTTTTTAGCGCTGTTGGGATAGCAGATTTCCACGCTATGTATTCTAGACGCTGTAATTTGGTCCAGCTATAGATGCTGTAAGCATGTTCACAATACCTACTGGGTTCCGATCCTGAACCGTTCTCATTGGTTCCCCAGATTCAGATATCCAGAACATATTGACTGACTATCGCAGTAGTAGAATGTCTAGAATACATAGTGTGGAAATCTGCTATTCAAACAGCGCTAAAAGTTGTATCCCTTAAATGTGCAACGATGCTGAAATCCAGGGAGCCGATTGAGGCGACATCTTCGATATATTTTCAAATTTCAAAGTAAACATCATCCTATTATTGCAATGTCTAGACCAAATCGTCTTGGAGTTATGGAAAATACCCTAAAGATTTCACTGTGATCGACTCATTGGATTTCAGCATCGTTTGACATTTAAGGGATCCAATATTTCAGCACTTTTTTAAGTATTACTGGGAAATCCGATTCCCACACTGTATATTCTAAACTGTAGCAGTAGTGCTTACAAAGTACTAAAATATTGTATCCCTTATATGTAAAACGATGCTGAAATCCAGTCGATCGGAGCGGCATCTGAGGATATTTTCTAAAACTCCAAGACCATGTAGTCTAGACACTGTTATAATACAATGTTTACACTGAAATTTGAAAATATAAAGCAGATGTCGCTGCGATCGGCTCATTGGATTACACCATCATTGCACATTTAAGGGATATATTTGTTTAGTGCTGTTTGTATAGAAGATTTCCACACTATTTATTCTAGGCGTTGTACTTGTGCTCTGACACACGAGAAACTTTAAAGTACAGCGCCTAGAAGATACAGTGTGGAAAACGGCTACAAAATAGTGCTAAAACATTGAATCTCATAAATGTACAATGATGCTGAATAACAAGATTTCGATGGTAGTGCCATCGTAGTGATTTAAAAACGATAGTCATTCTAAAAGAGACTCTTTAACCAATTTCACGTCATTCCTTAACTAAATTAGCTTATAACAGACGAAAATATCTTATATTTATAGTTTCCGATATTTAACATTCTATAATTTTTGAAAACACAGTGTTTATATTGAAAAGAGCTACGAGATGGCGTTCGTATCAGCATATTGCCGCTGAGCATTGTTGGAGATTTATGGGATATAAGTTTTTAGCACTTTTTAAAGCATTATAGTAATAGCCGTTTTCCACACTGTATCTTCTAGGCGCTGTACTTTAAAGGTTGATTTTCAACTTTTCGACACCGACTTCCGATATCGGTTTGTCGACAGAATGGCCTTGATCCAGATAGATTTTTCGCTCTTACCAATCAGAAGGCTGTATTTTTGCAAACAACGAAAAGTTCGAAAAACTGCAGGCTTCTGATTGGACGATCTCGTTTCACTACCAGCGAAAAATCTATCTGGATCTCTGCACTTGTCCAGCTAAGTTTTCGCACTTTGAAAGATCTCGTATCTCTGTAAGAGTAATAGTATGAGAGATGAGTGCTTATAATGGGCGACTGCTTCAAAAAGGATTTGAATTTTAAATTTTTTTTAAATGTTCTAATCATCAGATTTTTATAAAATTGGAATGGGACCAAATGGGTGACTTACAGTTTCAAACAAAAAAAAAATCAAAATCTGTTCATATTTCAGAAAGTTATGCGTGAACATGGACAAAACATACATACAGGTCGAATTGATAACCTCCTTCTTTTTGAAGTCGGTTAAAAATATATAATTAATATTTTCCAACCATTTTTTTCTTTACTTTCTACAGAAATGGAGCACTTCCATTAACAATATTAAGCAAATGGCTCCAAAAACTACAAAAAAAAAAATAATATTTTAGAAATAAATGGAGAAAGAAATGGATGCAGTTTTCAAACAAATTGCAGTTAAAAGTACTTTTTTCCAGTACGACGGTATAAAAATTGAAAATGTACGATGTTTAGAAGTTAAAAAAATTGCTATAGAGTATTTAATCATACTGCTTTGTTTTACGGCTGGCTTCTGTAAGGTAACGTTATTTTTTGGAGAGGACATAAAATAAGCTGTGAGAAAGAAATAGCATACCGTACCGGTGGCTAAGAAGCCACAGAGCATATATTTGAAATCGAAAGGAGTATAAAACAAGACAAGCCACATAGCATATACACTGCTCAAAACAATTAAAGGATATTGCAGTTTTAGGTGGATTTTGTATCTGGTAAACATGGTCGACAGACATAGTAGGTTATATAAGAATAAATTACACATGTTTGGCAGAAAAAAATGCATTTTATTGCGCATTTGTGTACTAAAGGAAAAAAACACAATTTGTGCATATGAGAAAAAAATAATAAGAAAAGGTGTTTTCTTCAAAGAAAATCATTTTCAGTAGGGGGTATTGTTTCCACGGGCGGACAGCCGTGGACAAGCGTTGAACACCTTGGAGGTATGGACTCAATGAGGCTATTAATGACGAGTTGGTGTATTCTGCCCCACTCTTCCAGAAGAGCTCTTTCCAGTTCTTGGAGAGTTTGTGGGGGTTGTTGGCGGCCAGAAACTCGTCTTTCTAGAGCGTCCCAAACGTGCTCGATTGGATTCATGTCTGGAGAACACGCTGGCCATTCCATTGGAACGATTCCTTCCTCGAAAAGGAAATCCTCCACCAGGTTTGCACGATGTGGCCTGCAGTTATCGTCCATTAAAATGAAGTTATCTCCGATTGCTGCAGCGTAAGGGACTACAATAGGCGAATATATCGGCGACCAATCAGAGCTCTATCTCGAATGATGCAGAGGTCAGTGCGCCCGTCAATGGAGATGCCACCATACACCAACACCCCTCCACCGCCAAATCTGACACTTTCGTGCACGAACGCAGGATTATTCCTACTGCCGCGGTCCCTCCAGATGAAAATACGCCTATTATCCGGATGCACAGAAAAACGGGACTCGTCAGAAAACAGAATATTGCTCCATTCATTTCTCCTCCAGTTGACATGCTCGGTTGCCCACTCCCTGCGGTCGCGACGATGCCTTGATGTTAATCTAACACATACCATCGGTCGGCGAGCATACAGACCTACAGCATGGAGCCGGTTTCGGACAGTCTGAGTTGAAATCGTGGTGCCTGTAGCCGAGCGAAGGTGTTGATGGAGAAGAGTAGCGTTCATGGTTCGGTGTCTCCGAGCTGTTAACGCTAAATACCGATCTTCATTGGGAGTTGTTACCCGTCTACGACCTTGCCCTGGTCTTCGGCCTGCACATCCACTCTCCAAAAAACGGTTCCAGATCCTGGAAATGACACTTTGTGACACTCCAATGGCTTGCGCTACTTCGGCTTGAGTTTGGCCCCCTTCTAACCTACCAACAATTCTCAAAGCTTCTGAATCTGTCAAATGACTTCGCTGAGACATCGTACTCATCGAAACAAAGCAATCACTGAATGCCGATCATCCTTGTCTTCATTCTCTTTTATCCAGTTGAAAGTCAAATTTCATTCGCTGCCGCTGAAGCGACGTTTTTGAAGTCGAACTCAAAATTTGCATACTCCACAGTTTGAAAACCAGAAAAATTTACATTTGTGATTCTCTTCTTCTATTTTCGGCAAAAAAAATTCGTTTATATCTTTATTTTATATAAAACTTCAAATATCCTTTAATTGTTTAGAGCAGTGTATTTGAAATTAAAATATGTATACAACATGTCGCTGACATATTAGGCATTTTAATTCTCTATTTCAATCCCTCTAACTAGTGATGGGCGATAACGAGATGTTTTTCTCGATTTTCTCGATTGTATGGACATCTCGATATTTTTCGATTGTATAAATTTTTTCTCGATGACTACAGTTTGCAAATTTCTTTTATAAATCATATATTATGTATTATATACGTCATACATTTATCAAGAATAGTCTGCGGGTGAACTGGAATGAGTCGATGTTAATAAAGACTAGGTGATTTCGACCGCTAGCGGGCCCCTCCTTTAATTGGGACCCCTAATTTATACGTAATCTTGTAATATGAAATCACGAACAGGTTACCCGCTATATACGGCACTGATATATGGTAGCAGGCGGGTGTGGTGTGCACGCACTACAAAATCTTTTAAAAAATATAATATCGAAACGAATGAACGTCGGACCAGATCTCTTGGGGGAGGGGTCAAAGCGAGCGGAGGGGCACAGCAACTGCATAATATGATTAAGTCGTCACAGGTCTTCAGGCCTTTCCAACCATATGTCACATGAGAAGTCTGGATCTGAATTTATAAAAATGCCCTCCCGTGGGGGGAAAGGGGGGGAGGGGTGCGGGAGGTGGATAACATGAGTAAGTGGTTATAAGCCTTTCCAACAATATGTCACATGAGCGGTCTCGGCTAAATTTAGAAAAACACCCCCGTGGGGGAAAAGTGGGGGGAGGGCGGTCACCGGAGGTGCATTACATCAATAAGTAGTCACAGACCTTTCCAACGATATCTCACATGAGGGGTCTTGGCTAAATTTGAAAAAGTGTCCCCCGGGAGGGGCAAATTGGGGGAGACTGTCACCGGAAGTGCATAACATCAATAAATAGTCACAGACCTTTCCAACGATATCTCACATGAGGGGTCTTGGCTAAATTTGGAAAAGTGCCCCGGGGAGGGGCAAAGTGGTGGTGGGGACACCGTAGGTACATAACATCAATAAGTAGTCACAGACCTTTCCAACGATATCTCACACGAGGGGTCTTGACTAAATTTGAAAAAGTGTCCCCCAGGTGGGGGGGGGGGCAAAGAGTGGGGGGGACTGTCACCGGAAGTGCATAACATCAATAAGTAGTCACAGACCTTTTTAACGATATCTCATAAGAGGGGTACTGAATAAATTTGGAAAAGTGCCCTCCCGGGGGGCAAAGTGGGGGGGCGACCACCGGAAGTGCATAGCACTAATAAGTAGTCACAAACCTTTCTAACGAAATGTCACATGAGGGGTCTTGGCTAAATTTGGAAAAGTGTCCTGAAATTTCATATATTATAAATAATATTTAGCGGAGAGCTCCATAAAAAAATCCGATCTAAAATGATAAAAACGGAAAAAACTACCCTCGCAGTGGGGGCCAAATTGGGGAGAAAAGGAAGAAAGTCTCATAATATGAAAGAGTCATCCGAGAGCTTACCGATGACATATCACATGACTGGTCCAAAAAAAGTTTGAAAATTGCTCCCCCTCTCTCCCCCCGTGGGCCCACTCTTTCACCCCGGAATTCACACAGCCGCCACTTTAAAATTTTTATGTTCAATAAATAATATTTACCGGAAGACTGCATAAAAAACCCATATTTAAAGTGATATTTAAATTTATTATAGAAATCGGCTACGGTTTTAAAAATCTGTTCGCCCCTTCCCCACCCCCCTTTATGCGAAGAAAGGTTCATAGTATGAAAGAGTGGTCAAAGGGCTTTTCGATTATATGCCACAGGAAGGGTTCGGTAAAATTTTTAAAATTGCACCCCATGAGTCCACTCTCACGTCCTCCTCCCTCGAAATCACCCGACCCACCTTCCTCTTTGAAAATTTTATATTTAATAAATAATTTTTATCGGAGGGTTCCAGGTATGTGACATCTTGGTAGGGCTAAAATAAGAGAAACTTTGAAAATTAGGGCTTCATTTCACAGCTCATTGTCATGCCTTTTTCTCTATCTCGTCCCTTGGTACTCTAGATAAATTTTCTTACTTTTCTTCTCTGCCGAGGACGAGAGAAATCCTCGAAAAGCTTCTCATAGCGAAATGTTGAAAAGCGCGAGAGAAATCCTCGAAAGGCTTTTCATTGGGACATTTCGAAAAGGACGAGAGTAACAAGCGAGAGGCTTCCCATCGGGAAAGGTTGAAAAGGGCGAGAGGAATCTCTCGAGAGACTTCCCATCCCGAAAGGTTTAAAACAGCGAGATAACCAACCATCGAGCAGATTCCCATCTGGAAGCGTCGAAATGCTGGAAAAATCATCGAGATGAGATTTGCCGAAATGTGAGATGGCAATGAAGCTTTCAGAGTCAAACTTACTGCATTTCTGGTTTAAAGTTTAAGTCATAATTTCTCAAAGGAGTCCATCTGCTTATCCAATCACTTTTTAGCTCACAGGCTATCTAAGCCTGAGAGCTAATGTACCCGTCGGTTCTGTGTGTATGCATATACTGTACGTACGTATGTATGTACGTAACGCGATAACTCTTGATTAAAATGTACGATTTGCTTCAATTTTTTTTATGTTCATTCTGATAAGGCGTTCCGCTGTTTAGTTTTGACGGTTCATTGGTTAAGGATAAAGGGAGAGAAGGGGGGCTGGTCTCCCCCCCTCCTTAATTTAGATAAATAGGTTTTTCATGCAGAATTCTTCGATTTGCTCTAAATTTCGTATACCGGTTTATTATGTTAAGGAGCTTCCCTGATTAAACTTGGAGGTTCATTAGTTAAGTATGAAGGGGGGAAAGGGGGTAGACCCCCTTCTTAATTTAGATAAATGGGTTTCTCATGCAGAATTATTCGATTTGCTCCACATTTGGTATACCGGTTCATTATGTTAAGAAGTTGCCTTGATTAGATTTAGAGGTTACGGGTTAAGTATAAAGGGGGAGAAGGGGGCTAGCCACCCCCCCTTAATTTAGATAAATGGGCTTTTCATGCAGAATTATTTGATTTGCTCATAATTTGGTATACCGGTTTATTATGTTAAGGAGCTTCCCTGATTAAACTTGGAAGTTCATTGGTTAAGGATAAAGGGGGAGAAGGGGGGCTGGTCCGCCCCCCCCCCTTAATTTAGATAAATGGGTTTTTCATGCAGAATTATTCGATTTGTTCCAAATTTCGTATACCGGTTTATTATGTTAAGGAGCTTCCCTGATTAAACTTGGAGGTTCATTAGTTAAGTGTGAAGGGGGGAAAGGGGGTAGACCCCCTCCTTAATTTAGATAAATGGGTTTTTCATGCAGAATTATTCGATTTGCTCCAAATTTGGGATACCGGTTTATTATGTTAAGAAGCTGCCTTGATTAAATTTGGAGGTTTATGGGTTAAGTATAAAAGGGAGGGGCTAGTCTCCCCTTAATTTAGATAAAAGGGTTTTTCATGCAGAATTATTGGATTTGCTTCAAATTTAATATACCGATTCATTCCGATATGACGCTTCCTTCATTAGATTTGGAGGTTCATTGGTTAAGTATACAAGGGCGAAAAGGGGGAAAGTCCCCTCCCCTTAATTTAGATAAATGGATTTTCATGGAGAATTATTCAATTCACTTTAATTTTTTTTTTCTATGTTTGTTCTGATAAGGAGCTTTCCTGATTAGATTTGGAGGTTCATTAGTTAAGTATAAAAGGGTTAAAGGGGTTAGACCACCCTTAATTTAGCGATATGTTTCTTTTTTTCATGCAGAATTATCTGATTTGCTTCAAATTTGATATACTGATTTATTATAGTTAAGGAGTTTCCCTGATTAGATTTGGAGGTTCATTGGTTAAGTATAAAAGGGGAAAACGTGGGATATTTCCCTTCATTTATTTTTTGAGGGACATTATTCTTTGAAATAAGAGTATAATATACAGTTAGTGTTAATAACGTGTCAGCTCAATGCCATCAGTTTACCTGGCACTTATCATTTTGTTGCTATTAACCGATGTGGGTTATGAAGCATAGTGGTTTATGTATTCAGTTCTATATAGTCCTAGTTTCAAACTTTACTGTTAAATTTAGTGTCATTTTGCCCCGAATTTTCAATGTTTCTCTTATTTTAGCACTGCCAAGCTGCCCCATACCTGGAGACTCAGATAAATACTATTTATTAAATATAAAAAGTTCAAAGAGGAAGGTGAGTGAATTCTGGGGTGCGCGAGAGTGCACAAAGGGAGGCGGGGGCGGGGGTAATTTTCAAACTTTTACCAAACCTCTCCTTGACATATCATCGGAAAGTCCTTTCACCACTCTTTCATATTATGAACCTTTCTCCACCCAGAGTTGAATTCCGGAAGGGGTTCGGGGTGGGGGGGGGAGCGGTGCGGGGGTGACTTTTTTTTTAATTGTAGAGATTTCTACAATAAATATCATTAAATGAGGTTTTTTAATGGAGCTCTCTGATAAATATTATTTATTAAATATAAAATTTTAAAAGTGGGGCTGCGTGATTTCCGGGTATATTCTAGGATAAAAGAGGGAACCCACGTGGGAGGGATAGATTTCAAACATTTTTTGGACCAGTCATTTGATCTATCATCGGAAAGTTTTCGGTTATCATCGCAAAGTTACTTTTTCATATTATGAACCTCTCTTCTTCCTTCCTTAGTTTGGCGCCCCGAGAGAGGCACTTTTCGAACTTTTTTGAAATCGTAGCGTTTTTAAACATTTTAGATCGGATTTCTTTTACGGAGCCCTCCGATAAATAATTTTTAATATATGAAAATTTCAAAGAGAAGGATGGGCAGGGTATATTTTGGGGGGGGGGGCGATAATTGGAATCCTGGGAGTTGGAACTCTTTTCTATCTTTTGCTGACACCCCTCATGTGATATATCATTGGAAAGCTCTGTGACTACTATTTCATTTTATATATCGCCCGCGCCTCTCCCCTTACTTTGCCCCCAAGCGGGGGCACTTTACTAAATTTAGCCGACACCCCTCATGTGCCATATCGTTGGAAAGTCCTGTGACCACTTATTCATATTATGCACTTTCCTTGCCCCTCCCTCCTACTTTGCAGCCCGCGGGAGTTCGTTTAATGTATTCCAGTCGAAGACTTTATAAAAATGGGGAAATTAAAGATCCAATCTCAAATGACGTAGAAAAATCAATAAAAAATTTTGATCCCTTTTATCATCCTTTAGTTCATATTTCTGCCACTAGGGGGTGCTTTTGATTCTTATTTCTTTAGCCATTTTGGTGCTAATTGCCGAAAAATTCTAATTTTTGATACTTAAACTCCCCTTACCGCTTCATAGCTACTCGCGTTTTTTCAGCTTTTTTTCAACCAGGGGGCACCCTTACAAGACTTTTCCAGTCTTATGGCTCCTTTATAGTTTCCCTTTGGTTTGTTGTTTTTTTATTCTATCTGTTTTCAGTTACCCTATATTTAATAAAATCTGCCTTATATATATGTAAAAACAATGATTTCAATAATCGATTCTAGAACATCTCCTTTGTAGATTCTCGAAAGTAATCGATGACTGTATCGATTGTGTATTTTACGATAACGATTTTTTTTCGATTGGTAAATTTTCGAGAATCGCCCATCACTAAGCCCTATCACTACTATGAAATTGTCGGCCAGAATAACAGCTAAATTTTCCAATAACTGTTTTTAGCTTTTCTCGTTATAATCGATTGTAAAACATCTCGATTGTAGATTCTATTAATTAATCGATGGCTGTATCGATTGTGATTTTTTACGATGACGATTTTTCTCGATTGTCGAATTCTCGAGAATCGCCCATCACTACCTCTAACTATCTACAATAAGCAGGCAGTTAGGCAACAAGATTTTCAACCTGCATACAAGAGCCACGTACATTTGGCATTAAAACATATATAATATCTTAAAGAGTTATTTTGTTATTATTTCCGGTGGGTATTTCCACAACATTAAAAAAAATTGTTTAACCTTATACCCGCCGCACCATGAGCTGCTTATCAAATTAATTTGAATTTTTTTTAAAACGATTTAGATTAATTCTCAGATTCTGTGCCGAATTTTGGGATGTCATGTAAAACAGAAATGGAGTTACAGATATGTTCCACTAGTGGAACGTTGGTGGTACAAATAACATTTGTTCATTTTGGCGAATATTTCTTTCCAAATCATACCAGACCTAAACATATAATAAATCAAAGAAAAATAGGTAAAGTAAAAAATGTTTTTTTATTTTAGGAACATGTTAACTAGTCACCAACAGCAAAATGTTTATGAAAGGCCTGAAAACATTTTTCAGGCATACGCTTTCCATATTATTCACACCATTTCTTCAGGTTTTTATGGCAATTAGAACATCTTCCTACTGGATAAGGTGATAATGTCCATACTTACTGGAGCAATAGGATCTCCTATTCCCTTTCTCAAAGCATCAAATCCAACTTTTATGGAAACAGTTGCAGTTTCAGGACGAAACTCCAAATAGCTTAGGGATTCTTTTCGGCCTACTGCATGACATTGCAGTCTCTAAGCACCAACAATATCCATATTTAGTTCATTTGCAAAGAGATTTCATCACCATTTTTATAATCGATGTACTGGGCGATAAGTTGCAAGCAAATGATCCAAAACATCTACACAACCCATATTCTAATTATACAATCTAATCAATCGAGGTTGTTTGATTAAAACTTCTCGCTTCAATTTTCGAGAATACCATGTTACACATTGAGTTATCAATGCTCCTTCCCAATTTGGTAAAATAGTAACGACACTGTTGTCATTACAACGTACGCAAACAGCGTTGCCATCACTATCACTATTATCATCAAACCTCCTCCTCCTCCTTTTGCGATTTTATTGGATTTATTGGTTCAAAAATATTTCACAAACACACTTACAATAGTGCAAAATACTTATATGATAAAATATATTCTTTACTAATTCTAGTACGATAGTCTCCTGATCATGAAAAATCATCTCCTGGGTGAATCTAGTAAAAATGATAAAAAAAGTAACAATAAGATAACTTTGTACTCTGAATCGCCTACGTTCCACTTGTGGAACGTTGGCGGGCAAAAGTTTGAAACAGGCGTTTTGTTGGCTGAAATTTGTTTCTTAAAACTACTTTTTTTGTATTTTCGGACAGGCGTTTTCTTTGCTGAAATTTGTTACTTAAAATTTCTTTTTTTTTTTTGTATTTTCGGACAGGGCTTTTCTTTTTTTAAAAAGATACATTTCGCGCAAACTTGAAATTAAAAATGTTATTAGAATTTATTAAATTCTTTAAGTTAATCTTCTTAATATATTTTACTCATTAGGATAGTGCTTAGTGACTTATATGTAATGAGTATTAATTGCGAGACCGTCTAATGATGTGAAATTTCGCAAACTCTTCTTTTCTCAGCCAGACTGATTAGGCGCCAGTGATCCCAGGTCACGTGGTCTGACTAGAGAATTAATATTAAAAAACATTTTTTCTTTCTTGTTCCTTTTTTAGTTGGTTTTGAATGTGAATCTTTAACGCAGCAGATAAATATGCTGCGTATAGGTTTTTTTATCGTGGTCTTCTATTAGAAGAAATGATGTTTAAGTTTAATTTTAAAAAAAAGGGGAAATTTATTTCCGAATATGAAATCATGCTTGACTTCTTGTTAGAAGAAATAGTTTCTGAAGTATTAATTGTTTTAAAAGCATTTCTCTTGTTTATAGTTCAGTTTAAATGTGAATCTCGAAAGTACCATGCTGGCTGTGTATTTCTTGATCTTCCGAAAAGGGAGAAATAAATATTCTTGAACATATAAAAGAAATTATCTAGAATTCCTAGTGAGGTATTATCCAAATGTTTTCGTTGTATATACTGTATATATTAAAAGGTGTAAATATAGAATTTTCAAGTTTTTTTTTATCATTATGTGCTCTTTTATTGAACAACACCAGCGCCATTTTCAGTTGTGAAATATGTTTTATTATTTTAATATGATTTTACATGAATCGTGAAGTTTAGAATTATGCTCTCCCAACCTTGGATTTAAATTGTGATCACCTGAAATTTCATGGAATATATATGAAGTTTATTCTTCATGTTTTGGTGCCGAAAAGACCCGGAAAAAAGGTAAGAAATACCTTTATTATTCTGCATGACTGTTGATTTCTTGAAAATATACATTTCTCATGATAATTTATTTTGAAAATTGAATTTAAATTTAAACATGGATAAGCCTGATAAGCTTAAAAGTAAAAGAGCTACTGTTCGTGCAGCCATTACGAAATTAATCACAAAATGTGATACATTATTAACTGTTGATATTGATAAAACTGATTGCGATTCTTTAATGGAATCGTTAGAGCTCTTAAATGAAAAGGATGCTCTACTAAAGGAATTAGATTCCGAAATAGATGAGCTAATTCAGGAAAAACTGAATATGAAAAAGAACTAAAATCGGTAGAAGAATATTCTGAAAAAATATCCAGTTTGAAATTTAAAATTAAGATGAGGCTTAAAAAATGTAAAATCGAAACTGAACCAAAAGTTTTACTAGAGTCAAGTAACGGCTCAAAAATCGGTAGTAAACCAGTTTCGGCAGTGAAGCTTCCTAAACTTAACATAGAAAAATTTTCTGGTGATGCAAACCAGTTCTTAGAATTTTTTAATTTATTTACTAGTGCGATAGATTCAAACGAATCGTTATCAAAAATTGAAAAATTCCAATACCTGAAATCTTTGTTGTCTGGACCTGCTTATAACATTGTAGCTGGTTTTGAACTGACTGATCAAAATTATTCAACGTGTTTGAAGTTGTTAGAAGAGAGGTATGGTAAGCGGGAAAATATCATAAACTGTTACATGAACAAAATTCTGAATCTTGAACCAGTGAAATCCGCTAACAATGTTATTTCTTTAAGAAAGTTGTATGATAATATCGAAACTTGTATGAGAAATCTTGATACGTTAGGAGTGACACCAGGCTCCTACGGCCATTTATTACTACCAATATTATTAAGACTGTTACCCGAAAATTTGATACTAGATTTCCATCGAAAACGTGACCCCGATAAGGACTGTGAAGTCACCGATTTAATAAATTTTATTAAAACGGAATTAAGATGTCGTGAAGCTACTAATTTAGTAAATAATTCCCAAAGCAAGACTTATGAAAATTCTAAAACTAAATATGAAAATCCTTCAAGTAAATATCAAAATTTTCCTCAAAAGAAAAATATACCTTCAGCTGCTGCTTTAAATACATCTAAAAAACAGTTTTGCATATTTTGCAAGTCTTCTAATCATGTAGGACTAAATTGTTCGAAATTCACTGATGAGCAGAAACGATATAAATTAAAGAAAGAAGGTCGCTGTTACAAATGCTTTTACAAGTCCCATTTATCAATTAATTGTAGAACAAAAATTAACCCTTGTTCCAAATGTGGTAACACTACCCATGGTCCTTTGTTTTGTTTTAAAGAAACAGGAAAAGAAAATACTGAAAAAGAAATGAAAGGTGCAATTGTATCTATGATGTCGGAACAAAAATATAAACAAAATAAATCTACATTATTGCAGACTTGTACAGTTTCTGTGTCTGCTGGTAAGGAATGCTTGTTGGCTCGCGTTTTATGTGATAGTGGTTCAGAAAAATGCTTCGTGAAGAGATCGCTAGTACAAAAATTAAAATTGAAGCCATTGCGAAGAGAAAATTTATTAGTTTATCCTTTTGGGCGGAGACGCCCTTATGAATCTTGTTATGAAGTAGTTGCTCTAGAATTATCCAGTGTTGTGCAACCTATTAACTCGATAAATATCGAAGCTCTTGTGGTTGATAATATAACTGGAGCTTCTGTGAAAACTCTAGAACCAGAACTTCTAGAGATAATGAGAACAAGAGGCTTTAAGCCTGCTGATACAGGTCTTGAACAGGAAATAAATATTTTGCTAGGGTCTGACTTTTTGTGGAAAATATTAAAGGGAATCGAGGGAAAATTGACAAAAGAATTATACGTTGCAGAAACTATTTTCGGTCATACGGTGCAAGGGCAAATATAGTCTAATAAAAAAGAAGTAGCTTGTTTGCGTGTTTCAGTTGAAAATATAAATACCCAACTGAAAGCATTTTGGGATCTTGAATCAATTGGCATTGCTGAAAGCAATGAAAAGAACATTACCGATCATGAGGTAATAAAAGAATTTAAAGAAAATCTAAAATTCGTAAATGGGCGTTATGAAGCCAAATTATTGCGGAAAGATTCTCGCGAATTACTTAGAAATAATCTTGAAGTAGCAAAGAAGCGGTTTTCTAGTTTAGAAAATAATTTCTTGAAAAAGGATTCTTTATTTAAAGAATATAACTCCATTTTGCTTGAGCAGTTTAATGAGGGTGTAATAGAACTGTGCACCGAGAAAGATTCTAATAATTCCTATTACATGCCACACAGACCTGTTATCCGTGACGATAAAACTACACCAAAAATGCGCATAGTCTATGATGCTTCTTCCAAATATGGTGATTCTCTATCATTAAACGAATGTTTGTATCATGTCCCTAACTTGAATTCTAATGTTTTAGATGATGAAAATATTCCTGTTTCGTGTTTCGAACCCCCAAATACTTCCTTGAAAATTTTAGGATTGATCTGGAACAATACAGAAGATAAATTAGGACTAGAATTACGACCCTTGTTAGAAAAATTAAATAATGATTCTTCTATTAAACGCAATGTTTTGAAAATTGCAACTATGTTCTTTGATTCAGCCGGATTTATTGCTTCTTTTGTTTCTGGTGAACTAGAAAATGATTGGCAAAATTGGCTTTCAGAAATCCCGGGTCTCGCTCACTTGAAAATTCCCTGGCAGTATTTTAGCAACCTGATCATGGAAAAGGAGCATCTCCAGTTGCATATTTTTCCTGGTGCTAACCCTAATGTGTATGTTCCTGAATTTCTTTCCTTGCCCGAAGATCAGTGGCCTAGCGTTAAAATTATCGCTACACAATTACCTGATGTTTCTAAAGAGAAGTCTCGAAAATCAGCAACCATTTCTTGTGTTGTTCAAACAAATAAAGCTGATGAAATTCCCATTTTTAATCTTGAAAAGTATAGCTCCCTAAATAAATTGTATCGAGTAACTGTATGGCTATTTAGATTTATTTCTAATATAAAATTAAAGGTAGAGAAAAGAACATTTTCACAATTATCAGCTGAGGAAATGTTACATGCTGAAAATTTTTGGTTAAAGCTGGTGCAGGAAGAAAGTTTCCCTGAAGTTATAAAATCCATGAAATGTAACAAGAGTATCCCTAAAGAGTCGAATCTTCTTCAGTTAAATCCTATGTTGTCAGATGATGTTTTGCTGTTAGTACGAGGACGGTTACAAAAGTCTGATTCTCCATTTTATGAAAAACATCCTGTTGAGATTCCTACAAAGCATAACCTTACTGAAATAATCGTGAAAGATGCACATGGAAAAGTTTTTCATTCAGGAGTGTCCAGTACATTGCTAAAAACTCGTGAAGAGATTTTAAGATCCAGACAGTGCATAAAATCAGTCCTGAACAAATGTGCAGTCTCCAAGAACTTTAGTGTTCGCCCTGGTCAACTAGTTATAGCAACTCTAAAGCATATCTTGTGTTTACCTGCAACCAAGGAATCCTTAGTGAAACGCTTCCGTTTGCGCGAGACTCTTCTGAATCATTTTTGGAAGCGCTTGAAAAATGAGTATCTTCTCAACTTACAATCTGCTCACTACACGGACCAGAATAAAACTTCTGACTTTGAAATATATGATGTGATTTTTATGCATATGAACATGTATCAAGAACTTTCTGGAAGTTAGGTATTTGTGGACAGAGATTTAAAAAAAAAAAAAAAAAAAAATGAGGTCTTATGAACTGAAGGCAAATAATTCCATCATTAAAAGACCTATTGATTCTTGTGTATAATTTAGAAGTGAAAAAACTCTGAACTTTTTTATTAATAGAACTGAAAAAAAAAAAAAAAAAAAAAAAAACTTTGATATTATTAGAGACTCAAAAACTCTCATTGACATTTGACTTTTAGAAAAAATCTTGAATTGTTTCTGTTATTGACTTTAAACAACATTTTATTCTTTTTCACTTAAAAAACAAAAAAAATGTTTCTTGTTTGATAATATTTCTAATTTTTAGTTTAATTTTTTTTGTGTTGAATATTCTAGAAAAAGTTGTATAGATTTAAATTGTTCTTTCTATTTTTAGTAGCAGAAACATTTTGGCAATTTTTTTAAATTGTTTATTATTTTATTGAAGTCCAGTATGTAAGTATATATTTTGATTTGTATTGTATTTATGTATATTGTAACTGATAATTTTTTAGAATAATTTTTATTTCTACTTTAATTGTTTGAATCCCCATTTTGATGAACCCTTGTTCATCGGGGGGGAGTTTGTGAAATTTCGCAAACTCTTCTTTTCTCAGCCAGACTGATTAGGCGCCAGTGATCCCAGGTCACGTGGTCTGACTAGAGAATTAATATTAAAAAACATTTTTTCTTTCTTGTTCCTTTTTTAGTTGGTTTTGAATGTGAATCTTGAACGCAGCAGATAAATATGCTGCGTATAGGTTTTTTATCGTGGTCTTCTATTAGAAGAAATGATGTTTAAGTTTAATTTAAAAAAAAAGGGGAAATTTATTTCCGAATATGAAATCATGCTTGACTTCTTGTTAGAAGAAATAGTTTCTGAAGTATTAATTGTTTTAAAAGCATTTCTCTTGTTTATAGTTCAGTTTAAATGTGAATCTCGAAAGTAGCATGCTGGCTGTGTATTTCATGATCTTCCGAAAAGGGAGAAATAAATATTCTTGAACATATAAAAGAAATTATCTAGAATTCCTAGTGAGGTATTATCCAAATGTTTTCGTTGTATATACTGTATATATTAAAAGGTGTAAATATAGAATTTTCAAGTTTTTTTTTATCATTATGTGCTCTTTTATTGAACAACACCAGCGCCATTTTCAGTTGTGAAATATGTTTTATTATTTTAATATGATTTTACATGAATCGTGAAGTTTAGAATTATGCTCTCCCAACCTTGGATTTAAATTGTGATCACCTGAAATTTCATGGAATATATATGAAGATTATTCTTCAAATGACAACAATATGTTATCGTAGCCAGGAATTGAAAACGCTTTTATAAAGAAAGTCTGGTGACTATATAAATAATCCGAATTCGTTTTTATTACAGGAGTATTTAATCTAATATGTTCAATGTATTACTTTTTTTTGTGAATATTTGCAAACCTCATTTTGTTATACAGAAAAATACATATACCTAAAAACTTGATTCGAAAAACATTGTTTATAAAGCGAATACAAAATAAATATATTCATAGCCTTACTTAAATGGGGTATCACCAATAGCAGCTCGATATTGCTTCATTTTAACACAATATTAAAAATAAATTAGAGTTGTAAATATTTCTTCAAATTAAACAATTATTTTAGAATAAATTGTACAAATCTTTAATTTCGAATTCCTGTAAATACATTTAATGATACACAATTAGAACTTAGTTTAATTAAGTCATACTAATTAAGTATTTTCAATGGTTACATGTGTTGCGCGCAGGATAATACAAAATATATTCGATATATCCACTTAATATTATATATATATAGTCTTACAATAACTTCAACCTAAAATAATAATCACGTTTAAAGATGAAAACATCTTTATCAGGCAATTAAACCATATAACGTAAAATCTATAATAAAATTTCAATAAAAATTCTAAAAGAAATAAGTATAGAGGAAAAGATCCAAATACCGGCTAGGGTCCAAATACCGGCTACTAGGTGTTCTGAGAACTGAGCGCAGCGCAGACTAGCGGTGATAGGCAGAGTTTGTAGCTTTAATTGAGAAAAGAAATTTACGAAAAGTACGTCACTGATGTCTGTCTCATTTACAAATAGTAAATACAAAAGTGTCGAATCTACGTAATCTGGTACATCAAAAGTTTTTCACATGTGTGTTTCTCATTTTTAAAAAATATAATTATCGTATATTGGCTTGAATTGTTGATGAAGTTATTTTCTAGACATATTTAGTTCTTAATTGCCTCGCGCAAATTATTGGTATTTTATTATGTGAATGAGTAATACTGGTTTTAACCTAAACATAGCAGTGGTCCAAATACCGGCTACCTAGAGTGGTCTAAATACCGGCTAGCCGGTATTTGGACCTCTTTCGGTTGCTCTGCATGAAGGGGAGGAAAATAAATTAATTTAAATAATTACATAATTAATAAATTAATTTAAATGGTTTAATAATAGTTCCACTCCCATTTCGCAATATGAAAAAAGCAACCGTGGCCATAATTCTTTAAGACCGACACTGGTTACTAGATCACTTCCCAAAAAGCGGTGTTGGATACTCCAAAACTGCCTGTAATAAATGTGAAGAGAAAGTAAAGAAAATGACGGAGTAAACCTGGAGAAAGAGGCAGAAATTGGGTTTTAACCCTCTCGCTGCGCAACCCGAATTTCTTCGGGCAACGTAAAAGTAGCAAAATTTGCGCAACCGGAGATTTACTCGGGGAAGCAATTTTTCCGTCTAATTAATCCTCCTTGATTATTCCCACCAGTTATTTTTTTATTGTAAATTTTGCCTTATTTAATCGGAGCATTTTCCCGATTAAATCAGACAAAAATTTTTGTTTTGAAAAACAGGTGGCAAAAGATTAATAATTCTTAAAAGACGCTCGTCGCGAAGGGGTTAAAGATGAAATTTTTAAGCCATTTTGATAAAACAATTACGCAGCGAGAGGGTTAAAAAGTGAAAAAGGAAAATATCCAACAGAGGAAGATGATGCAAATTGTGTCTTCTGCATGGGTGCTTTATCTGTGGACAAGAGTGGGGGAGTGGATTCTGGGTTCAATGTTAAGAATGCGATATGTGGGCTGATAGGGACAACACCGACGCAGAGAGAGATATTATACTTTGATTTTTTCGGATAAAATAATTCTCATTTCAATCAGCAAGCTTTTTTTTGTTTTACATGTTAAAAAACAAAACTAGAAACATAATGGGAAGAAGACTGAGAGAGATAGTCTTAAGGAATTTTATAAATTTGACAAAAATACTTGTTTATTAAAATTTGCGTATCTTTTCTGTGCGTAAGAAATGTTATTAATCAATAAAATTTATTGAAATAATATTCTTATTGCTTAATAATTGTCACTAGCTCTATTTGTGTGATCTTTTGAAAAAAAAAACTTAGGTACCCGGTATTTAGACCCCATTTTAAAAACTCAAAATTTGAAGACTTTCCAAATTTTGCTTTTTATAAACAGAAAACGCCTTTTAAACTGATTTTTTTCCTCTAAACATGTGTAAAACATGTCAAGGTACCCTGCTGTCACTTTTCATTTTATTAATTTTGAAAATTGTATGATCTAGATTGAAAATAAAAGTGGTAGCCGGTATTTGGACCTTTTCCTCTATTACAGGTACTTACTTAAAAATAGGTACAGGTTATAAAGATGTATAAGATACAATATAATTCACAATTTTAAGTTTCTATGTTATGTAGTTTTGGAAATAGGATGCGTGCAATGGCAAAAATATTTGATTTGAGTAAAATGGCTTTAAACTTAAAATTTACCTAGATTTCGATAGATATTGGCTCCACATATTTTATCATAAAACCGATTTTAATTGGAGTATCGTCATAATTTTCGGTAACAGATTTTTCTTCCATAATAGGCAAAAAATTTTGTTTTGACTTTTTAAAAAGTTTTAAGGTGATCTCCGGTCATAATAACAAAACTAAATCCATATCGCCAATCAAACCGCAGCAGTTGGCGATGACAGACATCTTAAGAAATGACTATAATATTAAAATAAGGATTTTTCCTATTTCCTGGATATTCTTAAACAAATTATTCGTTTTACATAATCGACATTCTAGAAAGAATAAAAAGTCGCTTGGGATTTTGACTGTTTTCGGAAAATGAAACGGGAGAGCTCAGATAGAGTCTTAAAATGAGTACCTTGACGTGGTGGATAAAAACATTTTTGTGAAAGCCCGGCTGTATTTGCATATAATAGGCGGTAAATGCATAAAACTTTAATGAAACAGAAAAAGAAACTTTATATTACTCCATGACGTGACTTCAAGGCCAGGATTTTTTTTCTAATAAGCATATTCATTCAATATTTAGATGTTTCATTATAAAAATGGATGTGTTTTCTTAAACCAAACATCAAAGATACCAGATAGACACTTAGGCGCCGAGAGAGAAAAGAAGATAAAGTTGTTTGTCTCTATTTTTGTAATTATAAATCAGTTTTTGTAAATAACTAGTAATCGCTGACTGGTTTTAAAACGGAATTTGCATCAGAGGAATATCAAATAAATCAAAACATTTTTAAAATTAAAATTGCATTTTGATTCGTACTGCAGGCGGCAGCGCAGATGCCTAAGGTTTCCCACTTATCTAATTTGTTTTTGTAAACCAACATTGAATTTCTGAAAATGGTCATGAAATCCACAGTGATTATATCGTTGAAGAAAATGATGCTATTTTGTGTGTGGATATTTTATGGCATTCGATCGAGAACGAAAAAAAACCAAACTCGAACTTTCACAATTACCTGTTCAGTGACACATTTTCGCAAATGGCAATAATCTTTTTTCACCGTAAAATGATATTTAGAGAAACAATCTGAATATGACGTTAAAAAAATTGCTTTATTAGTCAAAATAGCTACGTAAACGAGACGAAACGAAGCCATTTAGCGCTGCACATTTACTGCAATATCACACTGGTGGCACTGTCATCTACAGCCACTTTGCTCTTTCGTGGTCAACATACACGTCCGAATACACTTCAGTTCGGATTTTGTCTGTTGTGCTGTTAAAGAGTCTATAAACATACACATGAAAGTGGTAAGTGAGTGCGATATGCAAAACGCCATGGAACGTGATATTATGTTTTGTCTTCATTCCTTGGTATATTGTTAACCAGTCTCTCATTTGAGGTATGTCACGGTCTGGTAAAACAGATATTTGAAAATTTGTAATCCTAAAAATAATATCTTGATTCTTTTTCGCCTGTATGGTAGCACTTGTTAGTCTCTGTCGCTATTCTTTGGGTTTGTTTATGTCTTTATGTTGACTGTTAAAATTAGTTTATTAGCGCCTTTTTTGGTTTGTACCATGCATTTAATTTTGCGATGAAAAAATGGCTTTTACCGTTTAAAATTTATTAAAGACTTTGAATGAAACCATATGCATAAGACCATGATTTTTTGTATTTAGTCCATTTGCTAGTCCTTATAATAAATACAAATATGCCATACAACAGATTGCTTTATTTAAGGTATGGTTGCTAGATATATCGGCTCATATATCTGCAAAGATGTTTTTTTTATGCACTCTGTATTTTTCAACGAACATCTTTAAAAAAAACTAGTTCGGGCGAAATCTATTATCTTCGTCAACATTACAAACTCAGGATTTATCTTTAGATACCTTGCGGGAGTTTCGGTCTTTAGTTTCTAAGGATATTTCGCTATGGTGATAACCGATTTCCATTCTTGTATGTAGAAATATTTCATTAAAATTTCATATGATTGGAAAACATACGTAAACGAAAATGGCGCTTTATAGTGTCACTTTTATGCAATCTGTCTCATATATTACCTCAATATTCGTAACCCTATTTGGATTAGAAACAGGGAAAACGTTGAATAAGTTCTTGGATTATCAAGAAAAATACATTATCTTAAATCCAAAAAATCAACGGCCAAGTAATCTATACCTGCACATTGAATTATATCGTTTTTCCTCCTTACAAATAGAGAAGAAACTATACAATAGAATTGGAGCTACATGATGAAACAAATCATTATTTCTTGTGGTGAAAAGAGGGCGAAGAAATGCTATCTAGTAACGACCTTCAAATATTTTTTTTAAATATAGTAAATAATCATATTTCTTATCTCAAGATCATATCTCAAGATCCATTCCACTTGATTGTTCTCATCTACGAGATTGTTCTCAGAAGATACGTGACGCCACTTTTGAACTTTTGTCAAGTCCTGTAATGTCACTACACGGTTTGCCAAAAAAGTATTTAGAAGATACGGCTCTTTTCATATCCAGGAAAGTACAACCATCGAATCCGTATATACATAAATGTCAATCGCCTGAATTTGTAAGGCATTTTTTACTTTTATCATCATCTTTGCTAAAAGGGCGGCTGCAGAAAGCTCCAACCTAGTTATTGTAACACGCTTAAGGGGTGATATTCGGGGTTTGCTGCAAACCAATTTCACTTCGAAGGTTCCATCATCTGATTTTGATTTGCAATAAATGACACATCCGTAGGCAGACTAGGAAGCATCTGCAAATCCGTGAAGCTCAATATCCACAGATTTTTCGATTAGTATGTACCTTTTTACGCTCACACTGTTAATTGCTGGCAGGAATGGATGAAGCTTTGCCATTGTTCCGTTTCCATTTCAGGAAGTGGATCGATCTAGCCTAAATTCAAGCACCACAGTTTTTGCATAAAAAATTTAGCTTCCGCTATCACATGAACCAAGAGTCCCAGGGGATCGAATATACGTGTGATTGTTGAAAGTACTGTTCTTTTCGTAGACGCGATGACTCTCTGGTTAAAAAAGGTACAAAATATTTCGAACAGCTCAAGAACAATTACTTTCATAGCCTGAATGCTGTTTAAAGAAACGGAATCAAGCAGTGTATTTTTACGTGCATGTATAACAGACTTTATACAACAACATATATTTAATGGCTATTGATATAAATTCATAAGAACGGGTAGAAAAATTTATACAAATATGGAAACATAGGTTTTAATTTTCAAAACCAAACTAAAGTTTTTGTGTTAAAAATTAAATTTAAAATCTATTTCTTAATACGCATTTTGCTGCATATACTTTATGAAAAGACGAAAAAGTGCTTCTTTTAAATTACTTTTCCCAAGATTCCTTCTTTCTACTTACTCTTATTTTAAATACGGCTCAATCTTTGAAACAATGTTAAATAATTTCATTACAAAATAAAAGTTTGCCTGGAAACATTTTCTTGTTTTATCAAAAATCTTCATATTACTCCTACAGTAAGATTCTAGAAGCACAGAACAAAAAAATCTCTCTGTAATAAAATAAAAATGTCATAAGTCCCTTGTATGAAATATAAATTGCAAAAGAACTTACATTATTCAAAAATACATAAATATTTAAAAAAGAAATTAAGTCAAATGGTTATCTTAAAAAATGCCTTTTTATTGCTTTAAATTTGAATGCGAAAAGTGATTTCAGAGAAAACTCATTTGAGAATAAATAGCATAGCAAAATATTACAAGATTTGCTTCATGATCAAAACTTCATACAAATTACATTTATTTTGAGTTTTATAAAATACAAATTATGAAAATATTTTAAACTTTTCAGATATTTTTCTCAAGATTTGAGACATATTTAAATAATTTAAATTTTATTACGAAATAAAAGTTTATGAAAAAAGTATATTTTAAAACACAAAATATACTAAAAATGAAAAGATAATAAGATCATAAATTATTCAAACATATATAAACATTTAAAAAAAGAAGTTACGTTAAAACGTAATTTCAAAAGTATATTACCCGTTTCTTATCGTAATAATCTACGAGCTGCATAGTTACACGATGTGTTGTATTGAAATTGAATGAGATAGTTTAGTGGGACAATAATTATAATTATATTGTACACTTAGAAAAAGATTTCTAATATGTATTTTATTGCATATTAAGTCTCAGGTAAGATATCGTGTTTAGATTGTAAATTATTTTTTTTTCTTTAAAAAAATCCGTTTTCTATGACGTATTCGTCCAAAGTATTTCCTTCATTTGTGATTCAGCTTTTAATTTTGAAGCTACAGGCGGGGGGGGGGGAGAACAGCATTTTCACTAGCGTATGGAAAAGTGTTTCAGTTTTATTATTTAGTAAATGCTTTCAAAATGTCATTTTTAATCTCCGACGCATTGCGTTATAAGATATTTGAAATTATAGTTCAGTTATTCGGATCGTTGAAATTTTATTTACAATTTCCTATCTGAAGTTTCATTTATAAGCCCATGTTATAAGAATGTATGTATATAAATAAAGATAAATGCTTAAAAATAACTATAAATTTCGGTTATAAAATACACAGTTTATAAGAATAATTAGTATAATAACAAATGTAATTCCTATAATTGTAATTTGTTGTACCTTTAACTTTGATTTCATCTAAAACGAAGCATTAGAATTCAGTACAGAGTCTCGTGAATTACATAATGTATTGTTTACTAACCCTGTATTTCCAGAAATGATGTATGCGTGTATAAATTAAAAAATATATTGTATTTCGCTTTGAAAAAAAATTAAGGAAAAGCTAATCTTCAATAAATTCCGTAAATTCACTGTTTAGATTCGTCGATTTTGTTGAAATTTACATCTTTAAACATAGAACAACATTAATAAAGTAATATATTTCTGAGGCAGATGAAATATACCATGCAACAAAGAAAATTTAAAAAACATTAAAATATCCGATTGCAAAATAATAGTGTCACTTTTAGCCAGTCATATTCGAAATTTATGTTTGTAATACTCCCTTTTGTGTTTTTTTAAACCAAGAAAACTTTATAATGAAGAACTATAAATTGCATTAATCTCTAAATTAAAAAAAAAATATATTTTTTATGTTAGTGTTAAATCATAAATATGTTGGATACAACGTATTACATAAAAAAACGAATATACACATAATTTTTCATATAATAAATGTAATGCATTTTTTGTTTATTTAAAATTTTAATCAAAGGACTTTAATAATTATAAAAAACAAACAATGTCACATAATTACTCATTTATCTTTTTGTCATACATTTTCCACAAAGAAGATTATTTTAAATTTATAAATGTTTCTCTTATTTCCCTCGCATATTGTTTAATAAAAATTCATTTCCTATTTTCAGTACTCCATAACCCATATTAATTATTGATTCAACGTTCCGTCTCAATGATTACTTATTGCCTATGAAGTTACAAGGTGAAAAAAGGAACATGAGCAACTACAAACACCATATTCATATTGTATGAAGCCCATTTTCTAACTTCAGCTTTATAAAAAACAATCTGTAGTCAAGTGATTGTTCACTTTTTTCGTGTGATTGTCTTGTTCTCAATTTTCATATTTGTACATAAATGAGCTATGTATTTTGTCATTTGTTTAACTTTTGCATAATATATTTGAATCGTCTGGAATAAGATTTTCTCTGTATTTTGTTCAACAGTGTAAAAAAATTAGGACTGTTGTTGTGCAGTTGCTGCAAATACTTCGGTAAGGTTAGATTTGATGGATACCGCAAATAGTGGTGACTAGTGTGGATTGTCACTGCTTCCATCTTTAAAGCACATAATTTTTCCCTGCGCTGTGTAGCTAGCTAATTTTCCTTTTTTTTTGTTATTGAGGAAAATGTACGGTTGTAATACCGACTGCTTGGTAAAATTTATAAAGTGTTAAGATTCAGTAGTTTGGAAGAAAAATTAGTATTAGAATTGACGCAATTCTATTTGATAGTAATATTTTCATATTTAAACTGATATGTTTTAGTTCTAACGCATTTTATAGTAACCTAATGCAACATGCTTTGGTTCCTGCAGAGCAATCAAAGAGGATACTTTGTTTTCAGCATAGAGTTTGAATTTATCGAGCATTTTTGGAAAGTATTCCCCATCTAAGTCTTTTAGTATTTGAAGTTTGTTTTTGATCATCTTTAGTTTACATCTGTCCGCTCCGCTCTCAATTATCCTCATTAATGGCTGTATTAATAAAATGTTACTATCGTTAGATTTGTTGTCATAGCTACTTTTCAAGAAAAAGTACCCGAACTTACGACAGGCTGTCCTGATAGGTACGGCACACTATCCAGATGGGTTCGTCACACATATTGAACTACGTCATATTGCAATTGTATACAGATTTTTGTACATCCACTAAAGTTAGAGAACTTACAAGGAAGGTCTCCTTACTGGGCATACTCAGAATATTTTGAAAAAAATACCAATTAAACTACTTATGTATGTAATAAAGGATCAGTCAAATTTAGCGGCGGAATTACAGTAGAAAGTCTGTAAAAAAATAAAATACTTTTGATTATTTGGCGCGAAAAGACGACAGCGTCACGCGATTTGGCGAGCAGAACTTTTCCTTGCCAAAAGCAAGCGATTTTAATGCAGCTGAAAATTGTTTGTTAATTGATTTTTCGAATGCGTATAAAAAGTATTTAATGAATTTAAACATAAACAATGAGAGAGTTTAATAAATACATCTTTTCGTATTACATATTTATGTCGCTTGTTATTTAATTTTATTACTTTAAAAACAATTTTATACATAAAAAATACTTTCATATATTTAAGGGTATTCCAAATATAGGCAATATTCATTTATGAGTTATTCATTTCAATATCAAAGATTTCGTCGTTTCCATAGCAACAAAACTGAATCGACAGTGCTCAATTGGTCTTAATTTTGAGATATTGAAACAATTTTAATTTATTTTAATTTTGTTTTAATTCATAAAATTTGATATTTAATTTTCATTATAAATATATATATATATTTGACAAAACTATAGTTAAATCAAACTAAATCTGACAAAACTAAAGTTATTTACATTAAATTTATTAAAACAAGTTCAATATGAAACATTTTTATCTTAAAGAGTATTCGACATATAAAAGTATTTTTCGAAATTTAATTTCACCGCCAAACGATGATAAATCGCCAAATAAACGAAATGTTCATTATTTTTTATGAACGTTCTATCGAGGTTCCGCCAAAAAAAATTTTATAAACATATATATCCACATGAGAAGAACACTCTGTAATTTTTTCAGATTTTTCTAAATATGCCCGTATGGAGACCTTCCTTGTTAGAGAAAATAAACAGTAAGAGAGACATATAGACGATGTGAATCGATTAAATGATTTTGGCTTGGAACGTGTAAAATATTGAGGGAGGGAAAATACAGAAAACTGAAGTTTGACATGATAAAGCGATTTGTCATGGAAACAGTATTGTCCTTTTTTGTTACCTTGGATCAAAGGAAAAGAAAACTTTAGAAAAACACAATTATAAGATCGATTTTTTAAAAATAGAATTGAATGCTGTTAGAAAAAAAGACTGTTATACCGCGTTGAATTACGATAAAAATTAACGCTTATAAAAGATAAAAGAATGAATAACTATTTTTTAAGTAGTTGTGTCAGTTCTACACCATCTGAATAATCCAATAGCAATAATGCAACTGCTTTTATATTTTAATATTATCTACTAACAAAATCATGTGATTTTAATTATTTATATTTTATGTGATACCATGCAAAATGTTTTGTACTCACAAATTAATTAAAAAGAAAATGAAGATTGCTAATCGCCGAAATTAATTTTTGCAAATCAATTTCGTTGATTTTATAATTTTCAAGCACAGGCACTTTCCATTAATTTTATTACTCCATTTTTTACACTTTCATCTTTTTTATTAAGCCGTGAAGGCTAATTCAGGTCGTGGAATATTTCAACGATGATAACCGTAAATCATTGAGCATCTGTTGCTAATGTTTCACGGTATGTGATGTTGAAAGAAAGTTTCGCATTTTCCTAAAGAATCTGAAATTTAATTATCATACATTACCGAATACAGACGACATTGTAACATTTATTTCTTCAAAAGAGGTGTGGGGGGGGGGGGGAATTAATTGCTATATAATTTTCTGTGCGCATTAAATTTAATATTACATTTATTCCCCTATTTGCCACTCTGATTGATATGGATTGTTGCTAGAGCTTTCATTCTCCATTCTTCAGCTATGAAAATAACCATTTACTATTGTGGATTATTTTTCTCCTTAAATATTGTTTTTGCCAAATTTTACAAATGAATTTTGATTAGAAATGTATAATAATGTACCAGAAAAAAAACAAGCGACTTTTTTTTATGTTTTTATGCTAAACTTTTCAAAGAGATAGAAGCTTTGGCATCCACTTCATAAATTTTAAATGAATCTGTTAATAACTACATTTAAATTGTCTATCTTTTCTATTTTTAAGACTTTCCAACAAAGTTGAAAAGTGCTTGTGAATGCGGCTTGTCTGTCCGTCTATACGCACTCTAACTCCCGTAAATGTACTCGGATCGTTCTGGAATTTTTGGGTGTTAGTGACCTCCACCATAGCACGAACCCTATTTCAAATGGAGTTTGAACAAGTTTAGTTCATTTACAGGGACAGTCAAAATTTTTCCGTTATATTACGGCCTATGGTAAAAAATCATTTAAAATGATTTTTAACCCCCTCACTGACAAGCCCGTGTTAATACGTTCACTAAGCTCCAGGTTTCACTGCAATACAAGCAATATTTAAAGTAATATAATTCTATTGGTTTCATGTATTTTTAATACATTGAACAATGATTAACACTTCCAAGGATTGCATTCATATTCGTTGTTAAGTTTTTTTATAAAATGTTCAAAGAACCATTTTTTTTTAGCATTTAAAACAAAATGCAGAGAAAACAACATTACAATTTTGCCCTTTTCCAAGACAGTCGGAGGGTTAATGATGTTACATGCTTCCAAACATAATAAAATTGATATGCATTTATCACGTGTACTAAAATATGCATTCCGTAGAATATGCGGTGCAAAGAATAATTATTTTTCATTTACAGGGCCGCACAAAAGAATTCCGTTACATAATGATATAGGGGTGGAGGGAATTTTTTCCAGCGTATTTCAATTATGTTAAATTATTTCATGTATAAAGAAATTGATATACGTCGCTGAGGTTTACTATAACTTATTTCATGTATAATACGAAGTGCATAGCATTTACAAAGACACACAAAATATTTCAGATACTATATAGTATCCGAAGTACTGTACGGTAGCGATGATTGCTGGAAATGCATTTCTAATTACGTTATGTGCTTTTATGTTTCACTATATTTATCATCGTATATGGTGTGTATAAATGCTACAATTCATATACAGGGCTACACAAAAGAATTCGTAATCGTTACTGGGTATGATTGCAAATTGCTTAAAGGTGGTTTTTAAATGAGTTATTCATTTTAATGCTGAACTGCATTTAGTTTACTAAGAAATGTTTGTAGAACCTAGATAAAATTGGTATGCGTTTTCTAAAATGTTTATTTAGTTCTCTTATATATCTTATTTCCCTAAATAAAGAAGTTTTGTTAAAGCACTAAGGAAGTGTTGGAAATTGTTTCATAATCGGGTAACATAATTGGTTTATAATAGGATGAACGGGGAGGGAGAGGGCTGCCTCTGAACATGCACTGCGCCGCTACGTGCACTAAGTTATGAAGTCCAGGCAATAGGGGATTTTACCTGGCAAAATTAATACTAGTTCTGTATTTCGACTCACTTTATGTTTTTTGGGTCGCTGAATCCGAAATTGTAACTTCCCACCAAAATTTCACCCAGCATCCCCCCCCCCCCAAAAAAAAAAAAAAATTGATTTTTTGAAAAAAATTTGGTTTTTAAGAAAAGCACGCATGCAACGTTCCGAGGCAGTCCTCTCTTACCCCGTTTCTCCTACGTCATAATGTCATATATCCTATTTGTTGCAAATTTTGTCTAGTTTCTGAATTTCGTAGTGCTTTTCCTCTAAAACAATAAGAAATTTAAGTTAAAAATAACTACATGGGGGGGGGGGGTTCGGGGGGTAAAATTTTGGGGGGAAGTTAAAAATTCGGATTCAGCGACCCAAAGAACTTAAAGTAAACCTTATAGAGAAAGTTCGGAGGGGAGATGGGAGGGCGAATATAAACGTGTGAGTGATTAAGAGAAATTGCGCAACTTAGTCCACGCAGCACCGCGGCGCATGTTCCGAGGCAGAACCCCGCTTCCCCTTCATCCTAAGTCATAATGTCATATATCTAATTTGTTGCAAATTTTGTCTACTTTCTGAATTTCTAGATACTTTTTAATAAAAACATTTTTTTTTTTTAATAAAAAAATTTTTGAGGGCTTTTTACCAAAATTTGGGGGGGTTGCCGGGGGAAATTTTGGTGGGAAGTTACAAATTCGGATTCAGCGACCCAAAAAACATAAAGTAAGCCGATTTCCAGAACTACCATTAATTTTGCTAGGCAAAATTCCCCATCGCCTGGACTAAAATGAGAGTGGAGAAAAATATTACGAACAACTGTACCAACTATCAGAAATATATTTTACCCCCCTTCTTCAAACATGAATAGCCATCGCTTTATCCGATGTATCACAGCTTCACAACATTCAGGACGTTTCCAAATGTCAGCCACGCTAGAAATTCAAAATGCTGCAACTCAGCCATTTTTTAAGATATAGAGGAAACAAAAACTGCTCCGAAATCTTTGTATAAAGGTCAAATACATAAGAAGAAAATAGTTTTCCATTTTCAATTTTTTGGTACCACATCTCCAATTTTAAAATTTTTTAAAAATTTTAAATGGCCGCCATTTTGAAACAAAATGGCGGATGAAGCTGGCCAACGAACTCGGTCGAGACATTGGTATGCACTATGTACACACCGAATTACATCAAAATCGATTCATAAATACGCCTTGTATCGCGTGACAAATTTCAGGACGTTTCAAAATGTCAGCCACGCTAGAAATTCAAAATGCTATAACTCAGCCATTTTTTAAGATATAGACGAAACAAAAACTGCTCCGGAATCTTTGTATAAAGGTCAAATACATAAGAAGATAATATGTTTCCATTTTTAATTTTTTGGTACCACATTTCAAATTTTAAATTTTTTTAAAAATTTTAAATGGCCGCCATTTTGAAACCAAACGGCGGATGAAGCTGGCCAAAGAACTCGGGCGAGACATTTGTATGTACTATGTACATACCAAATTACATCGAAATCGGTTCATAATTACGACAGTTACAGTGTGACATAGGTCAGATATATATATATCTATATATATATATATATATATATAGATAGATATATATATATATATATATGGATATATATATATATATATATATATATATATATCAATTTTGAACGGAGGGTGGTTTCGGGGTCTGGGGGTCATGATCGATGAAAATATACCAAAATTTTTTGAAATCGCTTTCCTCCGAACGGCTGCAATAGGTAGCTTTTTGTAATGAAAGCTACCTAAAAGGACGTTATGCAACCGTTGACGTAAAACCCTTCATGGACTTTATAAATCTGTTCAATAAGAATTTGTCAAAATACCTGTTCCAAAGCTACAAAATGGTTATTTTCATGTAAACTGTAGTGTAGACATTTTACGCAGAATACGAGTTACCAAACGGAACATTTAAATCACAATTATTTTATGAAAAACATTTCGTAAAGTACAAAAAAAAAAAAATCGTCTAAAGAGTGCGAAAACCCTTTGTAATCCTTTTCATTCAATAAATAGATACTAAAATTAACTAATTTCTAAATATCTTCTACTATATACTATGAAAAAAAGTATTATATTATTTGAGAAAAACTTATGGCGTAGTTACTCATTCATATTTTTACTTTTAAATTTGCAGGGTGAGTGGAGCGTTAACAGTATGTGATATATTTAAAATAAAATAATACAGACACTGCTAAGAACTATAAATTGCCGGTGTTTTGTTAATGATTTAAAGCATATTCTAAGGCTTTAATAATTTTTCACCCATTTATGGTTTTTCTTCACAACATAGAAAGTATCTTCTACTGGAAATATATTGATATACTGCTAATATTGATACACTGCTATCTAAATTAAAACAATGACATGGAAAATTCTGGAATGAAAATTTTAATTGATGATTAATATGACGATTATGCTAGCCAGGACATTGGAAGAGATATTTGTGAAAGAAATAAACTTTCCATTGGAAACTCCTGGTAAAGATTATGCAGCCATAAAATAGAAGATTTAACAGCAATAAATATATAAATAAAATATTTTTGACTGTATGCATAGAAATTATTTTTTTACATACAAGAACAACATATTCAATACATTCAAACACGACATATTCGATAATTATGTTGTACAAAAAGTATTAAAACTAATTATTTAATGTGTCAATTTTTAAGGTATATTCGATGTACTACAGAAATTGTATATCTTCATTACTTAAAATTTATGTTCGTCTCTTGATATTATTTCCAAGTCATTACTTATTTCATGGAATGTTTCTTATTTTTATCGATATGCTAAAATTTAATTGTCATACATTAACAAATATAGATTTTATTTCAGGAATTATTTCTCCAGCACATAGGAAACGTTAATGTTTTCATAATTTTCCGGTATATATTAAATTAAAAAATATATTTAGTGCCGTCTGTACAGTTCCAGTTATTACGATTGCTATTAATGCTTACATTTTCACCATATAACTATTAAAATACTCAGTTGCTGTCGTTGATTCATTTTTCCCCTTAACGAACTTTACGAATTTCGCATTTGTTACTTCTATACTCGTATATACAAGGCGTGGGAAGCGTTGACATGTAGTTTGTTTAATTAAAAAGTAGTGATGCAGTCAAAGATGTTGACTAGGTTTCATCTGAATCGGTGTGATATTTTTTCTTGGATTGAAGTATACTTTAATCATTATTAGGATTAGTGTCACACTTAGTTTATATTATAGTTGTACAGGGAAAATATAAAGCCAGTTCCAGCAATAAAAGTTGATGCTAATTCTTTCATTTTCAACCTACAGCTATAAATAGTCATTTTTTATAGTTAACTGTTTTTTCTTTTTACCCAAATTTTATATTTGAATGATGATATGCATTATGAGAAATGTATGCTATCTCAATTAGGTTTTGTGTCGTACTTTTATGGTTTCTTAATTATTACTGCCCAAAAAGGAAGTTTAGTAATTCTGATAAAGAAAGGGAATCGTGTTGAAGTTTCTTTTAAAAAATCATTTCTAAAATTGCCAGATTTAAAGAGTAAATAAAAAAAGTATCAGAAAGTTGCTAAAATGAGTTCTGAAAAAAAAAAAAAAACTACATTCTATTTGGAAATTATGTTCAGTTATATCTAATTCAAGATTATGTAAATCAAATTAAGGATAATATGTAATTTTCATTTTCATTTTTTATAGAAACCCACATTTGCTTACTTATTGTAACTGATTTCTTTATAATAATAAAAAAAAATCATTCAGTATGTACATATAACATACCAACTTTGTAAAATAAAGTAGGTTTTAGGACATCAATACGTTATAAATACCATTGAATACTATCATTTGTTTTAATTCTGGGAAAATCTTATTCTTATATTATAATACGAGCAAAAATTGTGTGAGTATGTGTGTGTGTGTATAAATTTTATCTTTAAAAAGGCTCGAACGATTTTTGCTAAATTTTGTATTTTACCATTTTCGGGCACGAGAAGACCATTGGGCTAGGTCAAGTGTTCATGAAATTTCGCTTACTGGATAATTTTGGGTCAGAATGTGTCAGAATCAAGCTAATTACATCTAAAAAACGGCTGAATCGATTTTGACTAAATTTTATATCCAACCGTTTTCGGGCACTAGAAAACTATTGGGTTAGGTCACATGTTAGTGAAAATTCGATTAGTGGGTCATTTTTCGGTCACTGTGGGTCAAGCTAAGATTATCTAGAAAACGGCTCTAACGATTTTGACGAAATTTTGCTTTCTATCGTTTTCAGGCACGAGAAGACCATTGGGTTAGTCGTATGTTCAAGAAAATTCGATTACTTGGTCATTTTGGGTCAAAATGGGTCAAGTGTCAAGCTCATTGAATCTTAAAAAATGGTTCAGAACATTTTGAAATTTTTTTTTTGTAATATGGCATCAGATGGCTTTGGGCATCAGATGACCATTGGGCTAAGTCACATTTTCGAGAAAAATTGATTAGTGGGTCATTTGGGTCACTGTGGGTGAAGCTAATTCTATGTAAAGACGAATGAAACGATTTTAACAAAATTTTGTACTATACCGTTTCTGGGCATGAGAAGATCATTGGGCTAAGTCACATGTTTGAAAAATTCGAATAGTGGGACATTTGGGGGTCACCGTGGGTCAAGCTAATTGTATCTAAAAAACGACTCAAATAATTTTGACAAAAATTTGTATTATACCGTTTCTAAGTTGTGTGGACTAAGTCACATGTTCGAGAAAATTCGATTACAGGGTCATTTTTGGGTCACTGTAGGTCAAGCGAATTGTATCTAAAAAACGGCTGAAAACATTTTAACAAAATTTTGTATTATGTCGTTTCTGAGCATGAGAAGACCATTGGACTAAGTCACATGTTCGAGAAAATTCGATTACTGGGTCATATTTGGGTCACTGTGGGTCAAGTAAATTGTATCTAAAGAAAGGCTCAAAACATTTTCGCAAAATTTTTGAATTATATCGTTTCTGAGCATGAGAAGACCACTGAGCTAAGTCACATGTTCGAGAAAGTTCGATTAGTCTTTCATTTTTGGGTCACTGTGAGTCAAGTTAATTGTATCTAAAAAACAGCTCAAATGATTTTGAAAAAAAAAATTATTACATCGTTTCCCAGCACGAGAAGACCATTAGGATAGGTCACATGGTCAATAAATTTAGATTAGAGGGTCCCTTTTGGGTTACCGTGGGTGAAGCTAATATTATCTATAAGACGACTTTAACGATTTTGACTAAATTTTGTATTCTACCGTTTTCGGATTCTAGAAGGACATTGGTTAGGTCGCATGTTCGAAAAAATTCGGTTAGTGGGTCATTTCGGGTCACTCTGTCTCAGGATCATGCCAATTGTATCTAAAAGCAAGAATGATTCAGTGAGAATAAAATATCGAATTAAACACAAGGCTAAATCTGACCGAGCTTAGCTCAGTCATTCCTGCTAGTTATTTCTTAATTAACCCTTTATGTACTGAATATGAATTCATGAAAATTTTATCTTTTAAATATTTTTCATGAATTTTTAAAATTAGATTAGAAGATTTTCATAAACATTTAATAAATTTTAGAAGGATTTTACAAGGAATGAAGGATTTATAAGGATTAATAAATTTGAATTTATAGGGATTTGTGCAATATTTTAACACCTCTCATATCTTTTATTTTAAATATTTTTCTTAGTATTTTGTAGAATTAGGAAATGTACAAATATAATCTTCTTACAATAGAAATATAGAAATATTTCCGAATTGAAAAATTCTCCCCCTCTCCTTCTACGCTTAAAAAGCTGAAAAGATGCATCTGGCAAAAGAAATCATCCCTTTAAAAATATTTTTGTTTTGTGTAACCAATAATGTTTTTGGAACAACATAAAGTAATGCATCTATAACTCATTCTCAACAGTATTACAACTAATCGATGTATTAAAAGAATTTTATAACAAGTTATTTTAATGGTGCTTATAAGTACCGTCAGTAGATAAAGGGTTAAAACTATTTAATCTAGCTATGCGGATTACAAAAATGTATATATCCTGAAATCTGACGTATATGTCATTAGTTATTTTGCATACTATGCACATGACTAGTTTATGGAAGACGTTTGGTAATTTTTAGAGTTCCGTACTTGAAAAGTAAAAACGAAACCGTTATAAGATCACTCCTGTGTTTGTCTGTCACAGCCATTTTAAACGTAAACTATGGGACGTGGAAAGTTAAAATTGGGGGGAAGTAATAATGACAATTGACCCACAGATTACTAAACATTCACAAATATATTTAGGAAAAATGTAGAGGAGGTAATTAAGTTATTTGAAGAAAAAAAATCTTTTCTTAGTATATCGTGGGGTGATATCTTGTGAAAGTTATCGTAACGCTGAACTCAAAAAGATATTTAATATAATTTTAGGTATTATATTGTCAGAGATATAGCCTAAAATGTAGTGCAAAATATCTTTAAAATGCCCCCCCCCCCCCTTTATTTCAGAATCTACTGAAACTGAAATTCTGAAAAAAAATGGGGTAGTAGAAGTTAATGTAAACCTTTCAGGAAAACTATAGCGATTTCCGTAGGTTAAATAGTTTTGAGAAAAGCGTATTTTTCCGTTACACAGAAATTTGGATTTGCTGGAATTCAGCAAAGGGTTTTTAATAATGCAGTTAAAAATTCATATATTTATTGTACGTAACTCTTTGAGCGCAAGTAATACTCGCACTTGGCCGTTTATTTTTTTAGCCCCCGGCACAGTATGCTACTTCTTTCTCCCAGCTTATTTTGTGCCATATCCAAAAAATAACATTACCTTACAGAAGGTAGCCGTAAAACAAACCATTACAATTAAATACTCTATAGCAATTTTTTTAATTTCTAAGCATCGCACACTTTCAATTTTTATACCGTCGTATTGGGAAAAAAATGTACTTTTAATTGCAATTTGTTTGAAAACTGCATCTCCATTTATTTTTGAAATATTAATTTTTTGTAGTTTTTAGCACCATTTATTTAATTTTGGCAACTCAAGTACTCCATTTATATGGAAAATAAATGAAAAATAGTTGAAAATTAGCAAGTATATCTTTTTTTGCCATTTTCTCATAACAACTGAAAGAAAATGTAATTAAAATACGTGCTATTTTGCAAAAATATAAACGAATAATTTCTGTTAAAACATAGAGCTATTATAAACTATATTTAATTTTAAATATCTATGGACGCTTTCAGTCATGACGTTTTGGTTGGAAACTGTCTCCACGGTTGCCATGCGTCATTTCTTTTTAAATATAAATCGTGGAAAATGTAACCAGTACATATCAAGTATTAAAACACTTAGATGTGAGATATAGACATAAGATATAGTTGCAACACATAAACAAAATAGAAAATACAACATAGCAACCGTTTGTTTGGAATCAGTTTCCAACCAAAATGTCATGACTGACGTCACCACTGAAATCGTCTACATTAATGTTACAAACAAATGAAGGCCTATGAATCAATAGATAGCAGTTTTCTTTTGTCGAGTTTCTTTAATGACGGCATCTTTTTGCTGCATTTGTATATTATTTTGCTATAGTGACTGACATCCTATGCATGCTGTACTGTAGATGTTTAAGAGTGGATCGTAAATGTGGAATTCTTAAGCGGATGCGAATGACGTCATTTTACATAAAATAAAAGTGTGTGCTTTAAGTCTTAAAACTGAAATATGTTTTGCACTCTTTATATATACATGTATATATATATATATATATATATATATATATATATATATATATATATATATATATATATATATACATGTATATATATATATATATATATTTTTTTTTTATTTTTTTTTATTTTTTTTTTTTTTACCGGGGGGCAACACTAAATTCTGAAAAAGCAGAATTCCTGTTTTCTAGTAACTTTTTATTATTATTATCGGCTGTTACATTGAACGGCTGCCGATTTACCAGATGAGATATTAATTAATGAAAATGCAACGTGTAGAATCTCAAGTATTTACTAAAACTGTTACTTGTATAAAATTTATGGTTTAAGTTGTACAATAAAACGTTTGTGTCCGCACTTATTTATAAATATAAAAACGTATTTATTTATTTTTAATACAAGTGTGTAAAATAAACAGCTTACTAGAAACTTTTCATATTTTATCATAAATTATCTTTTGGACTAATAACTCATTTTTCTAAAATTTACGGAGGATACACATGCTGCAGAATTAAGATCTGCAAAATGCTGTTTATGTTTTAAGTGAACTTTTATTTTCTTTTACTAATAAAAACTGAACCAGAAATGAAATATTTTTTCTAATTCTAAAGATATAGTCTATTTTTATTGCATGCAGATAATAATATCAAAAATTCTAAAGACAAATTAATGGTAACGTAAAAAAGTCCGGCTTATAATTAAGACGATGCAGCCGAATGGGTAGTAATATGCTAATTGAAATAAACAATTGAAAGCGAAGGTTATACAAACGTTAAACCTTGTTATGTTAATACAATTTAAAATATAATTTATATTTAAATTATTCATAACATTAAGTTTTTCCACGTAGCATATTTTCGTTTTTAAATAGTGAAAAAACAACAAAACACTTCTTTAGAAAAACTTGATTGTCAATTTAAGAAATTTGAAATTGAGCTTAATAGGTTCAAAAATTGTTCAACTGTATTTTTATCAACATTTCAGACACATTGTAAACCATAGTAGAAAATTAGTTCGAAGTAGTAATAAATACACAATATTATCCGAGTATTTTCATCATTTTCCCACGCTATTTTAATGCTATAAAAACTCTTTAAAAATAAAATATGTATGCATTTTTAACCTATTATTAAGGAAATAAAAATTGAGATTTTTCGGCTTCTCTGCGGTCAAATATGCATATAGTTGGCTAAAAAAAGAACACGTCACACCTTTTACACATGCAACTGCCACAAAAAAAAAAAAAAAAAAAAAGATTCATTCGACAGAAAGAAATATGCTTATTATATATTTTTAAATTTATCTTTATTAATTTATTTACTTCGTAGATTGTTTTCATACTGAAATTGTATCGAACTCTGCAATACTCAATACAAACACAAAATTTCGGTATCATATTTGACTTTTTCGGTACATTTTACATTAGCAGAGCTACAGGGGAAATAAGAATAAAAGTACTTTTACTGTACATTTACATTTTTTAAAGTACATTTACTATATTGAATTCTTTTATTTTGTATTTTATTTACAATATACTTATTCATCTAGCACAAATATTCCTGTTTTACTGGTATAAAATTCATCGTGCTGACTTTTGATTGTATTCTTTTCAGATATCGAAACCGCGAGCTTCAATGTGCACTTGCGCCAAACTACCCGATAGAGGGATCTGGATATCTTAAGTTATTTATTGATACGCTGGATAAAAGAATTTGAATTAAAATGGATCGTTCGCGCTATTTCCACGAGCTGTATTTTTACTTTCTTCTATCCTCAATACAAGAAAATATTGAAATCGAAAGTTTTCTCGAATTCTGGTTTTAAACGGATTTACATGTTTTAGGAGTCAGAGATATCAAAACACATGTTTATAGAAAATGTAGGTCTGTCCGTGTGTCCGTATGCCCGTGTGTTCGTATATCGTCATTGTACGAACAAAAAGTGTATGTATTTATGCATAGAATTGAACCATTATTTTTTTCAGTTTTTGAATATGGAAAGCAGGTCCTCCCTTAATTAAAAAAATTCCGATGAAGGGGGCGCAGTAATAGCGATTTTTGTGCCATTTTTGTTATTGTACCATCGAAAAGTGTATGAAATTATGCAGACAATTAAACCAAATTTTTCGTGTATGATTTTGGATATGCCAAGCAGGTCCTCCTTAAATCTGGAAATATTGCGTCGAAAGAGGGCACTGTAGTAGCGGTTTTCGTATAATTTTCGAGATTTTTCGTAGTTCTATTGTACATCGTTTGCTTGTAAAGCAGTTGGAACTTCGTATCAGTATAAGCGGGCTATTCGCGAACTGTTGATATACAACGGAATAACAGAAAACTATTGATTTTAATAAATATCATAGTCGAGATTAACTCCTTTTTACTCCGATTAATTAACTGAAGCAGAAATTTCAGATGAAAGTCAAAGTTGGTACAGTATTAAACTAATAATATTAAAGTTTTGACATTTATAACAAAATTTTGAAATATTAAGATGTATTTGATAGAAGAAAGTTTTGGAATTTTTGATCCAACAAGTTTTTTTCTTGTACGTAAAATATAGATTATAAACAAAAATGATTTTAATTACTTTAGTGTATTAACTTTTAAATTATTATATAATCATTATCTGCTGTAAAATATGTCACGTTAATATGTTATTATTAGTCTTGTGTTGTAAATGTTACAAATCGGAAATAAATTTCGTTTTTACCCAACTCTAAATTTTTACTGCACATGAAATCCGTATTACTGATTATTGTTAATTTTCTACAGAATTTTAGAGATTGTTTTGAATGAATGAAAGTAATGGCTTTCTAAAAGTATTCGATTTTGATTAAATAGTTTTGCGGCGTATGTCGTCATGATAATGATAAGCAGTATTAAATTAGTGCATATTGTATTAGTAAACTTTTTTTTTCAGTTAATTAACAAGAAATTTAATAAAAATACTTTGTATAGAATTAAGTTGAACATGTTTAAGATATAATATTCAGTGTTATATAAATCAATAAAAATATCATAAGCAATATTTATTTTCTTAATTATTAACATTGTAATAAATTCTAACGTAACCACGCATAGATTATTTGTTTTTCATAGAGAAATAAGAATGCAAATCAGATAAGCAAAATGAAATTACATTTTCCATATTTGTATCTAGCAGTTATTATAATAAGATCTATAATGATCACTTGTTTAAACAAAGTGAAGAAAAAAATCTTCCGTTAATCGAAAAATGGCATTCTAGTTTATACTGAACCGAATTAGCAATGAATTCATTTTTCTTTCTTGTACAAAACGAAAAGAAAAATGTAACACATTTTAAATTACAGTTGTTTCTTCACGCTTTTTTTGTCACGACACAAGAATATATATGATATATGAATTTCAAAAAAAGCAATTTTCTTCTTCGATCATTGTGATTTCAAATGGGGAGAACATTACATGTTTCATTTTCTATATATTTCTTTTTGTATGAAACTGAAGTTTAATGACATAATTTAATGAAATTCTGAATGTTTGTTTTATTACATTTTTCATATTTGCATCTAGTACTTATTATAATAAGATCGATAATGATCACTTGTTTAAACAACGTGAAAAAAAAATCAACAAACAATACTTATCTAACATCAAAGAAAATTGAACCGACATCACGTCAATATTGGATTAATTGTAAATATTTCAAATACAGTATTTCAATATTTTTAAGCTTTGAAAATCTTAAATACTCTATTACTGCCTTACTAAACGACCTTTTCTTTATATAATTATTCTTTAATTTTAAATTAAAATTTTACGGAATTTATAAACTACAGTTAGGCTTTCTTTACATAATTGCTCATTAAATATAAGACAATTATCCACAGACTGGGCGTAAACTTGATGTCACTGCTGAAGCCCCTTAAAGTTTTCATAATGTTAAGTATTTAAAAGTAAAGTTGGTAATCGTTGAATTTTCAATGAAAGTGTCTAACTTAACTGTGTTTCGTGACGCAGTTAGAATTCACGAAATGTATGAAGCGAATGTACAATTTGGAGGTTTACGGTGAATCAAGGAATTACTTAATGTCAATGTTGTTGCCTTAGATTTTCCCATTATTAGAAATAGTTGTGTTTTTTGTCCTTTGTGATTAATATAGCATGGACTGAAAGAAACGTTTTTCCTGATTCTTTTATAACTCAGTTGCATTTGCTATTGTAATTTAGAAAATAATTTATTTTTCATCGTGATATCGTGATTATTATCAAATTATATGGCCGAAAATATATGCGTCAGTGTTAGTAACAATTCTTAACATACATATACATATACATGTACACTGTAAACTGAAATGTCTGAAATTCAGACATATATGCGTCTTAAACGGAGTGTTCAATTTTCAGACATTTTAAAATGTCTTAATTTTTCAGTCGCTTGTATGCATCTGAATTTAAGACACTTCAAACGTCTGACTCGCATCCATGTTTGACCACCTTTCATTTCTCGGCAATAATCCACTTTTTCACCGATTTTTTTCCCCCCTAAGCATTATACATAGAAAAAAAAATATCCGTTAAAATGTGGAAATTGTACCGCCAATCGAAACGTCAGTACAATTTACGTATTTTAATGGAAATTATGTTCCGTAAATTCCAGAAATTTTTCAATTTTTCTGGAAATTTCTATATTTAAAAAAATACAATGTTAGCTTTCAATGGATGACCCACACTTCATTCAATCTAAGGACAGATTCTACAGCATTTATTTATTTAATTCACATTACTATAACCATGCAACACTTACCCCTCGCAGGATTCGAGCCCGGGACCTCTTGCTTACTAAGACTGTGACATATCAATTCGGGCACGCCTTCATGAGAGATGGTCTCAAATATTGCTATTTATGAAGTACACGAAATGTATTTTATGGTAGTGGTAATTTTTTTCCGAATCTAGTATAACTCTCAACGTTTTACAAATTTTCTTTCGGAAATTTTGGAATCTGAATTTTGAATCTGACGGTGGTATACGCCGTATACCTTCTGGAATTTTTTAAGGAACACCGTATAGCCTCTGTTTTTCAAAAAAGCTATATCATTCACTCTCTAGGGTTATAACCTCTGCATAGCGCGTATACTCCCTAATTTTTTTACGACTACAACACTGAGAACAACGCTTTTCTTTTTCTTCTACTCACAGAGAATTTTTTAGAACACAAGTATTATTGTTTTATACAGAGAAACATTACTTTTGAAATATTAAAATATTTAAAATGTTTTAACAATATGTATATATTCAGCAATCCCTTAACATTCGCGAGTTTTGATTATTCTCGAAATAGAACCTTTCTCGAAGAATATTTCAACATTCGCGAATACCTAACTTGGTTATTCGCGAATTTTGTTTTGTTTACAAAGTAAATTCGCTTTGTTTTACGAATTTCGTAAACTATTTTACACTGGACAACTCTGCAATGTACTGTATAGCATAAGTTTGGAGAATTCCAGCCCTTGTATTGAGGCAAAATGTATATCGGCGATTCAAAGTGATTTAAAAAATGAATCCGAAAATAAACAGTTTTGGATTTGAATGAATACACCCTTAAAAATTATAGTTTTGCATTTCAATTGCTTTTCTCAATTAAAAAAATTATACACGCCAGATGGCGCTGCTCCTTATCTATGAAATCGCCTGATGAGAAATCTTACAAAGATAATTTTGCAAAGCTTCTAAAATCCAATTTATTTTAAAATGTAAAATATGAAGTCATAAAATACTTAACACTGAACTACTTAACCCTTACCGGCTCGGGATAATTCTGTTTATAAACTGATGAAATAATGGACTGACACCGCAATTTATAAACGAATTTATTAGAAAATATGAACTTGCTTTTTTTCATGTACGTTATAATAGGAAAATTTAGTTAAATATTCCTGGTGTCGTTTGTCAGTTTTTGAACTAAAATTAGGTGTCCTTTTTCAAAGGACACCGCGCCGGAAAGGGTTAATCAGCTTTGTACATAAGAGATTCATTCTGTTTTCATTTAAGACAGGATTCTGTTAACGAAAAATAAAGCATTATTATCTAAACTATAAAATCCGGGTCGAAACTATCCTTTTTTGCACGCAGGGCAAACACGGATTTTTGTGCCCCCCTCTCCTCCGCAAAATATATTTACAAAGAGGATTTTACAAATTTTCTAATAGACGACTTATTTTAAAATTTTAAAATATGTAGTCATAAAAATATCTAATGTTTTATAATCTAATATCTATGTAATCTATTTTGCCAAATATTGATTCAATATAATCTTGAAAACGGACTCGAAAA